>CM074179.1:57858922-60527515 GCA_037179385.1 Holothuria scabra | reverse complement strand
CATGCTAAATATGAGCAATTTACAAGCTTGAATATGAGATCACTCCACCAGTTATCTCCCTAAAAATGTCATGTCTACAAGGTTTTGACCTTTTGTGACCACAAATAAGCTTTGACCTCCACAAAAAGAGAAATCTCCAACACACAGTTAGGATGCTGGTAAACTATATGGATGTCTAATAACCTGTTAAAGAGTGTATTTTTTAAAATATGTGCTCATTTGATCAAAATTTCGAGGTATTGAGGGAGAGCTTTACATACTGATGACTCTAAGTTCTAGAAAAATCCAACTGCTTTAAGGTTAGGTTAGGTTAGTGAACAAGCTCTCCAGCTCTAACACTGTCCTCCATGCATTGGAACATAGAAACATCTGAACTGAGAGGTGTAACCTTGGCTACTCGTGGACAGCCCTTTTGCATTTGTTTTTTGGTGAAATGCCTTCTCCTGATGGCTATGATGTCCTTGAAAATTAACATAACAATGGGAACCCTGTAAATCAAGAAATCAACAAGATTTATACAGTAGTTTGCTCTTAAATTGTTCTGCTTACAGGAACAACCCATAACAGAGTACAAGTCAAGTGTCCCTTGTTTGATACACACAGTAGATACTATTATGCTTGCTTTGATTCAACGCCTGAACTATGTACAATGACTTTAACCTTCAAGTTGCCAAGAGGGCTAAATAGAGTCATACACAGTTTAATATTTACATACAGGTAGGAAACAGTCCATTGAGCTCATTGAGCTGTATGATTTAATGAGATACAGTAATCCTTCTGGACATCTGTGGTGGTCAACTGTGATATAGATTTGTAGAACAGTGACCTCCTGCAATTTGCACAGAGTGTGTATCAAAGTTAGCAATTTGACTCATTCAATCACATACAATGACAGTCCATGCCTGCTCAAGGGTGTGGATTCAAATGATCAGTAAAGTTCTTTCTATAAAACTAATAACCTGTGGTAAATTTAATTATATAGTTCCCACTTACATGTCCTTACGAGGACAGTGGCACAAGGTTTGTCTGAAACTTTTAAGAATCTTTGATACTAAATTTAATGTTATCTTCATTTTTTCTTTAGGATTATCCAAGAGACAATGCTCATATGCCCGAAAAGAAAATCTTGTGCATCACACAGAGCACTTAATCTGTTCAAAGTTTACACTTATCAGGGAGTTGCAACAGGAGTTCCCCACTGAACAATTCAGTGCTTTGTGGGCATTGAAGCCTTTTCCAATATATCCCAACTTTGCCTCAAAATGATCCCAGACAGCCTTTGTTTAAACTAACATGTTCTAGACACTGCTAGGAACTTCCATTTAACAGTAGGAAATAAATTTCATGAAAATCTATATACTTGTGGTGAAATTGGCATACCCATGCCAAAAATGAAGTAATTAACATGTCAGCCTGATGAACAGATCTTTCGTTTTAACATTTTTTATATTTTGCTCTACACGCACTTGGCCACTTACCCCTATATGTATTAACACCGGCACTAAATGTACATAATATAGGGCAAAACTTCAAACCAGAATCAACATAAATACCAATGATGTTCACTGTAGACCATCTTAATATCATTGAGTTTGAGTTTCCTTCAATATAAATTGTCAAATTATCTCACTTGTTTATTAACATACAGTAATGAAGTGGATAAACTTCCAAAAACTTACCTATGCCTCTTACATTACCCATGCTATTCAATACTCTTTAGCCCTATCAACTCATGAAAAATTAACTCTAACAGTCACCCTTTTCAAGGTGTACCATTTGCAAGGTTTTGATTTTTTAACCTGTGATGAACCCAAAAGGACCTTTGACCTCCAATAAAACAATGGCGATCATCTCCTCTCAAAATGGGCAATCCACATGGTAAGTATAAGATTCCTGACAGTTACCCTTCATGAGAAATAATGTTCACAACAATTTCACCTTTTCATCTCTGGTGACCCCAGATGAAATTTGACCTGCACCAAAAACAATAGGGATCATCTACTGAATGTGAGCAATCTACTGTACATGCCAAGTGTGAGGTCCCTCGGAGTTTCCTTTCTTGAGATATTGTGTTTACAAGCGTGCATCACACACACATACATCCACACGACATCACCATCGCATAGATTCCTTGCCTGCCGTTGGCAAGGAGACCCAAAGCCTGCCTTGTACTTTCTTTCTTCAAAAAAAAAAAAAAAAACAAAACATTGTCCACAGCCTGTTACATTTAGAGTGGTTGGCCAATCTTAAATTCTGTAAGAGCAACCAGGTGATTTTTGTAGATACTGTAGCTAACCTTGGATTCCATCTAAAGTTTGGGGCAATACTATTACCCAGTACACAATGACAAATGTTCATGGTCATGCAGTCTCCCCATGTCCCACTCTGCATGTTCTGTATCAACTACATTGATTTACTAACTGTACTGTATCTCACTACTACATTTTACTTACCACAGCCTCAAGTGATGGACAGAGCTGTTACCCAAATGAACCAACATGCATCACAGAATGGCACTTCATGCATCAAATGATATCAAATGGGGAATGCAACACAATTTTTTGCTGTTGCAGCATTTGCAACAGAGAGAGTCAAAGTTCTTCATTCCTGGTATTATTATTACAATCCAATATACTATATATTACATATACTATATTAAATATATATACAGTACTATATTAGGTCCCATAATGACCAAAAGATCTCTTACCTATACACAAAAAGCCTCTCCGTCTTTAGAAACATACAAAAGGGAGGTTACGGTAGATGTCATTTTGCTGGATCCATCCCATCTACAGTAGTCATAGGAGATACAGAAGGATACAATGCTGTTCAACTCTTGTAGTACTGTGCAACTTCTTTTCCAAATGCGTCCCTCTACAATACACTGTACTGTTCAAATGGAAAAATTATTACATACAGCTTACTGTACTCCACGTGATTGAAAGTGCACATCAAATATTTCAGGTGGGGATTTTGAGTGCAATTGTACACCATCACTCACCTCTAATCACTGTTAGGGTGTGATTTTCCACCATCTTAACAAGACTGATACTGTACAGTAGCTCATATATAACTACTGTATACTGTAGAACTTAAAAAAGCAACACACCTGTAGTACCACACTCCTTAATTTCCTGAGGATTGTGATTTGTGGGTTTTTTGTAGCACATCTGGAAATTCCAAAAACCAGGACCTGATGTTATTATAACATAGAATAAAAGCATTTCTCATACAGTACAGCAACAGTGCCTGGTTGAGTAACATGTATAAACCTGAAAGTGATGAAGGAGTTAGGAGTCTTGTTCCCAAGTAAAGTACAGTACGAGCAGGTGCCACTTGAGGAAGTGGTGGACTCTTCATTGTTACATTTGAATATGCCATAAAGCATTGCCATGACCCAAATTGAAATCATCCTGTAGGGCTAGACATTCGGATTAGACTTATGCTTAGTGGTATAGTACATGTGTATACTGCACAAAGACACAGGGGGGCAGTCCATGTGCTTTTCTCATTTTGTGTATCTTTCAGTGTGTCCAACAACTCTATGGGGCTACCGATTACTGGATTAATTACTTTGGCACTGTATTCTTGTCCATATTTTTCCATTTCTTGCTTGAATTCCCTGTGTATAAGGATCAAAATCTTTACAGTTCAGTAAATTCTGTTAAAGCTACATGAAGCTTGTATCTGGCCAATGAATTGAAGGCCCTGTGCTCAGGCTTCGAAATTTTTTCTTTTGTACTTGTCCGACGGGCTAGCTGTTTTCTCAATCTACTTGCCCGCATAAATATCTACTGTACTTGTCCAATTCAAATCTGTTGAGAACATATAATTTTTGAAGTCTAAAAGTACAAATGCTGTTTTGTGCCACTCAAAAATTTAAGGCTGGGACTACTTTCCCAGTGGGCTGCAACATTGAGCTACAGTGTAGGTATATAGTTGCCCGAGTGATTTTTTACTTGTCCCGGCTGTCCGGCGGGGGATTTGTCGAAGCCTGCCTGTGCTGCTAAACAGGAAGGTACTGTAACTGGTCCACTAAAACATATTATGGTTTCTTTTGGTAAATGAGTGTAACAAGAAAATTCTTCATGAGTACTGCAACAGTAAAGATTAGGAACCCTCGATAATTCTTCACAATCATTTTAGGAACAAAGACCTACAAACAAGGCCATTTTCTGCACATCATTATCGAAACAGGGATTAATTTAGCATTCAAATTTTGCATAGCAGTTTTGAAGATTTTGGGGTCTTTCACACATTGAAGGCCCTGTGCTGCTAAACAGGAAGGTAACTGGTAACTGGAGAGCGTGGTGGCCTATTGGTTAAGGCATTGGACTTGTGATCTAAGGATTGCTGGTTGGATTTCCACTCGAGTCATTATGTTGTGTTCTTGAGCAAGATGCTTTATCTCGATTGCTTCTCTCCACCCAGGTGTTAAATGGGTACCTGTGAGGTAGTTTGTATAGTGATGCGCTGTATGTGGCTGCTCCTATGGGAAGTCCCCCAGGGGACACGATGAAGTTGCATTAGGCCAGGCACGAACAGCAAGGGATGTGCACTTTTATAGTGTGGGTTTGACGAGTTACCAGTGACCAGGGGTTAGGGCTGTGAACATTTAGCAAAATAACTAAACGTTTAACCTCAAAAATTTGCGATTGTTAAGCGACTAATCGCGATTACCTTATCACAAAAAATTATTTCAGTATGTAGTGACTGATACTGAATGTAATGCAGAAATAATAAATAGTATCTTGCATTGTAAAATCAAATTATTCTGAAACTTTGAAGCCTACAAGGTCCAAATATGCCCAGGATGTTCCATTTAACTAAAACCAGGGATCATCAGAGTATACAAATGGATAAAAAACTCTCAAAAACAGGTTTTGCAATTAATCGCTTGTACGAGTAGCTTTGTAATAAACATTTATTTCACATGCGATCGTTTAGCGATTAATCGCTACACGTTCACAGCCCTACCAGGGGTAATGATTGTGAAGCATTTTGAGATGTTGAACATACATATAAGGCGCTGTATAAATCCAATTATTATTAATATTATTATGTTTGTGAAAATACAAGGGTTATGCACACAAAAAAATTGCTACACAAATTTTCATTTGTGTACTACCAACTTGGTCTGTTTGTGTAGCAAATTGCAATACGATACTGGATAAATTATTCCCTGCTAAATCATGTCAAATTGCATATGGCTACAGTACTGTACCTTGAATGTTATCCCTGCAGAGGCACTAATCTTTTAGTCAGTAGGGCATACCTCAAAAAAGGCTTTAAAAATGGGATTCCGTGCAACACAAACGGGGATTACCTCAAAATCCGCCCAGTTGTACTTTACAACATAAATTTTCATATTTTGATTTTCCCCACGTTTAAAAGTTGCACACTATTGACTTTATGGACAAATGGCCGCCATAGTCCCATAGACTACTGTACTGAAGGAAAAATATATGTTACGAACACATTCAAGCTACAAACAAGCAGATTTTGGTCCAGAGTACCTCGCAATCTTTTCTCACTCACACATGACCTATTTCTGCAAACACTGACCACTCCCAGGGTCAGGAAAAGGCATAAACATATATAGAGGGCGCTATCCAAACTAAAGCAATACACAGAATAATGTACACAATAGCTCCAGTGTAAACTATGTTTTCATTCTGACCTTTACCTGGCAGGTCCATGGAACCACTACAGAAGGGTTTAAACGAATTCAGTAGAACTATGCATGTTGGTCAATGGTCTCCTGGGGTCAGACCCCCCTCTCCTTTGCAAAATTTGTGTGTAACAAAAGAATCTTATGTGAAAACTGTGCAATATTTTGTCAAGTCTTTGTTCTGGCATTTGCACATTTATTTTCCTTTTAGATTTTAAGTTGGTTTCCTCGTGACATGCAAAACCTAAGGTGTCTTGGAGAGGGGTCCTGTGAGAGCCCCCTCCCAACATTTGTGTATAACATACAACTAGAAACCTCAAGTAATTGGGGTGCAAATATGATAATTTCATTAAAATATGTTCACTAATATGGGTAAAGTTATTATTTTTGCTACTGGTAAGGGGGTGTTACTGTAAAGGGTTCAAGGGGTTAGGGCCCAGAACCCCTCCCCAAATTTGCAAACTGACATAGAATCAGGGGTTCTCATACAAGGCAGTGCTAATTTTACAGAATGACAACTTTGCAGAGGAAAATTGCAATATTTTTATGCTCTGATGGGTTTACAGTTACATAGGGAACTTCATTTTGTAATTCACCAAAGATTTTTACATGAAAGGGTTGGGCTACATTCTGTTAAAACACTTTTTTTCTTCTAGAAGGAAGGTTTAGATTTAAAGGTTATAGGCACGGAAAGGAACTCAACAAATACTTCTCGCTTTCTTTCAACTATCAATCAAAGAAAACAGTGCTTTTTTATCATGAGGCAATGATGGAAATTATGGGGTCTACCTGTCTGTACAATAAGTACATATGAGCACGAGCCCCCCCCCCCTTCCCACAAACCGTGGCTTGTTGCTAGGAAAATGGTAATGTTAGTCTCTGACTAAAACAAAAAGAACTTTAATAGAAACCACATTTGACCAACCTTTGTTTTAACATCTTCCCCCCTCCCCAACTCCAAATGCACAATACTTACGTACTGTAATTCCTTCAGTTTTGAAGGGAAGCTCAAAACTACTAAATTTCATATTCAAACGAGATGTCTTAGTTTCAGGTTAGTGGGTCAAAGTAGAATGGAATGCTAGTACTGTTGAAAACATAGGTGTATAGGGCGAAGGGGGGGGCTGCACCCTGTTCCTGCTGGGAAATTACTATTTTCAGACAAAACAGTTGTATTTTCCAGGCATGGGTGATTAAAATTTTGGGTAAAAGCCTAAAAGGGCTCTACCCCCTCCAAATAAAAGTGGTCTAGTACACCTATATGGTGGAAAGTAATGGAAAGAATGTTCTTACAGTACCAAGGAATGTGGATACATCCCATAAGTCTTTTATATTCAAGATTTCTGCCCGCAGTCACACACTCTGACAAGAGAGTTGCTGTTTAGGCTCCTGCCAAATGCACAAGATAGGCGTTAGTATATTTCCACCCCGGTTACAATTCAGCAGCTACAACAGGAAAGGGATATTAAAAAGGCATAATGACAGTGTTCTCTACTAGCTGTTTTGTTAGGGTGACCCACCCGGACAAAATCTGCAGAGGTTTTTTAGCCCAAGGACAAAAAATGTGCCACCCGGACAAAAAGTTCAGCCACCCAGACAAAAGTTATCTATCTGAAATCTCGAAACAGAGAAAACAGCAATCTCAATGTGGACATTGAGCAATGATAATCACAAATGTTCCTAGTCATCAGAGAAAAGTATGATTACAAGCATCACTGACTTTAACCAACACTTTCCAAGAGAGATGCTCCCTCTCTTTAGACTTCTTGTCAAGACAGTGATCACTGTTTACCTTCAACCTTTGGAGCACCCGGACAAAATTTCAACCTGTGGAGAACACTGAATTGTCACTCAACCCTGACAACTCCTGGTTAGTCAGTATATCAACTTACATCAGGGAGTTGCTTACATCACCACCACACGACTGGAATTTAGTAAAATACACAATGTAGCATATACTACACTAGTCCTCACTCAGTCCCTACACACTAACCTCCATTGTCACTTGCTCCGTGTAGTATTCAGAACGTAGTATAATGGAGCATTATCATACTAGGCACTGGTTGAGAGCTAATACTACACAGATAAGACCCTAGCTTCATTGAAAAGAGGGAGGAGATTGAGTTTAAGGACACACGTTCACATGTAAAATGCTGCACTCCTATGTTTTGAAGCCCATGCACAGCAAACATGCCTGACTTCAATTCTTTAATGACCGCATGTAACTCTGTGTGTTGGTTCAGTTCAAGTTAGCAGTCACCCAATCCATTATTCACACAGTGCACTTTTAATAATTTAGACAACCCCAGGAACCACATGAAGAATTTTAAATTCTGAGAATAGGAGCAAGGTGGGCCACCCTGTGAGGCAGCTTAGAGCACTGACTTCAAGTATTGCTGCACCATTGTGGGACTACTACGGTCACCACACAATGCATTGATTGCACACTCTATGGCTAGGCTAGCATGTTTATTTTCATCCGGCTAGCCGATTAGTTTACAAATTAAAAATTTTATAGAGGAAAAAGATATACGTATCTTCGCTAGTCTGATTCTGTGATGAACGTTTCTTCCGCTCAATTTTACCTTTGTCACAAAACCGCCGATAACAATCTCGGTGGTACCCGATGTTTCGTGCAACGGGTACGTGTGAAAACAACTGTAGGCATTCTTCGATGTTGTCGAAGTCTAAACCAAGACTCGTAGCCGTACTGTCGACAATTTCGGCTTCAGGGCAGTTGAAGTGTTTCCATTGTGCCCCATAACTAACAAACGTTTCCTAAGATGCTTTTGTGAATGTTTTAAAGTTGGTTGTTGCACTGGAAACAATGTGCATGGCACAAAACTCCGGATTTTCACCGGGTTCAGCGTTTGGCATGGGGGCTGCCATTTTGTCGTCTGCTTCTTCTATGTAACTAGGATGCTACTGCCTTGTCATTGGTCAGTCTCCTCCTCTCCTGATACGTGATTGGCTGGTGACCAAACGATCGTAGTAGATTTAAGATGAAACTTTGGCATTGTTTTTGCCTCTTTTTTCGTTGCTGCGCACTTTTTGAACGTGGGGAAAAGTCATTTCGTGATGAGAAAACTATAATCTTCCTTTCTGGGTTGTTCCCCAGTAATCCCCTTTTGTG
The DNA here is from genome assembly GCA_037179385.1 of Holothuria scabra. Lineage (NCBI taxonomy): Eukaryota > Metazoa > Echinodermata > Holothuroidea > Aspidochirotida > Holothuriidae > Holothuria > Holothuria scabra. The sequence goes on along the minus strand of CM074179.1, from coordinate 60,518,708 downwards.
TTGCACGAAACAGCAGAAAAAACAGGTACGCCCGACTGACTAATTTTGAAGGCATAGATTTCTGACACAGAAACTTGAAAATCTTCTTCAGAGGCTTGTTCCTTCCTTGTAACTTGATTTTTCCAAAGTTGGATCTGAAAGTAGGGCAATTTAAGTAAGTTGGTTCCTTTTTTGATTTGGACTTTGGACTGTACTACAGTAGAATGACCCACAACTTACCAAGTACAGTAGGGTACTGTAGGAGGTCATGGCTTGGCAAATTGAACAACTGCACAGTACCTCTTGGAAACCATATAAATTCCAACCACGCAAGTTCATTATCACCTGACAAAAAAAAAAGGAGAGAAAAAAAGAGGAAAAGTCTGGTAAAAAAAATAAACTACTGAACATATACTGTACTACAGTACAGTACTGTAACTTCCTAATTCCCAACAGTACTGCACACCTACATGTAACACTATAGGCAAACTGTAATTCCTCTCAAGAGATTAGGTTATCCCATTGTAATTTTGGATTCCAATTTTGTTTAATACAGTAGTTTGTCCAAAATACAGTAGTGTACCTAAACCTAAACAAGGGTATTTTGGTACCACCAGTACAGTATCTATATACTGCAATAAACTTTCAGCCAATACTGTACTTGTAACATGCTTCTGTACAGGTACAGTAGTTAGACTGCAGTAGTTGCAGACTGGGCTATAGCACTTACTACGGCTAAATTCTTGAAAAAATGACTAAGTCTAGATGTCCATGAGAGGGTTTTGTTTTGCCCGCCAAGGCCACTCCCAACGAGCCAATGCCCTCAAACTTCACACACTTGTAGAATGACACTAAGAATCTTTTTCAACTCCCCCTTTAAGAGTATGGGTCATTCCCTGTCAAATCACCCAATTTTTGAGAAAGTTGTTGCTTGACCAACTCAAAAAATTCCCAAAATATTTGTATGTGTAGACAGTGATGAAACAAGCATATCCTGAAGATTTTGGCGAAATTCCTAAAACTTTGACCAAATTAAAATTCCTTGAAATTTTGCAAATCTGTGGCAAAATGACATTTTGGCATTTTTGTCAATTTTGATGGCCAATTTCTCAGCAAATACATAACCCACCAGCCTGTATTATTAACATAATGAAACTGTCCCATAGAACAGGTTTCAGTAATATGAAGCTTTTCAAAAGTTGTTTTGTAAAGTTGTGGCTCCCTAAAGTGGCCAAAATTTGCATTTTTAACAATTTTCGCCTCCGGTGATTTGACATGGAATGACCTGTATATCAGTATTTGCTTGGGAAGGGGGACCTCCGAAAGTTGGCTTACTCCTGCTATTCATCTCCCATTGACTTAACACGTGAATCACTTTTCAAAAAATAGACTACTGTAAGTTCAGATGTCCATGAGATGGTGAGTTTTGTTTTGCCCACCAAGGTCACTCCCGATGAGCCAAGTCGTCGAACTTCACACACAGTGACACTAGGGATTTTTCCTGAACCCCCTTTGAAAGGTATATCCCTGTTCGTTAGGGGAAGAGGTCCTCCCAAAGTTGGCTTACTCCTGCAATTCATTTTCCATTGACTTAATACGTGAATCACTTTTCAAAAAATTACTAAAGCCTTCTTTGGGAGGTCCCCCTTCTCAAACAAATAGGGAAATACTCTACGCAGGGGAGTTGAAAAAGAATTCAAACTGTAGTGTTATTCTACACGTGTGTGAAGTTTGAGGGCATTGGCTGGTCGGGAGTGGCCTTGGCTGGCAAAACAAAACTCACCCTCTCACGGAAACATGAACTTAGTCACTCGCAGGGCTGGAATTATGGTTCCAGCAGGGCAAGGCCATTTTCCTATCAGTTTTAAGGGCATCTCATGCAAACTAAGAGGGCACCAAGGCCAAACAAGTGATTTTGTATTGACCACTATGTAATCTCACAGGAAGGGCATAGAGGCCAAAAGGCCTTGATGGTCATTAAATTTTATAGGGCATCAAGGCCATTGCAGAAGATACGAAGGCCATTGCCTTCGTGGCCTTCGATTAATTCCAGCCCTGCACTCGCTGCATCAAAAGTGTAGGCCAACGCTTGGCTCGTAATAGCATGGATGGGTGGAATTTCGCACATGTACAGTATGCAACGACAGTATTTAAGAAATGTTCTAACTAGAACTGAAGATGAAATGCCCCTGAAGCTATGCATGCTGAATCTGTTAAATTTCCTTACTTGAATCTGTTGAAATCTCAATCAGCCCAGATATCTTCAAAATTTCACTTTTAATTGGTGATATGTTGACTGTAGCCCTTGAACAGGGCTGTGTTCCTTACATGGCCATTCCTCTCACAACACAGCCCATGCACAGCTACCTGTAACGTTCACAAACGTATCCACTAGCCAGAACAACAAAATATGAAACAACTGGCCTAGTTTGATATATGAAAATTGTACATGTAAGTACCTTTGATTGAATGAAAAATGCATTATTGTTGAGGTCTCACCACAATAACTGCAAAAAAGGATCATTTGGAATGAGATAAAAGCAAAATTTAGCACTGCAATGTGTCGTCCTCTGCACGAGTAGCTGCCATTTTCTTTTGGTGTATGAAGGAAGGGATCTCAGTTGCTAAGGGACAGAAGCACTCAAGTCTACGCCGCAATCCATAGTGTAATATAAATACTGTATACACTTCTTATTGCTGCAGAATCAAAGATGGTTTTTTATACTGTATGAAGACAGCTACGCAGGTGAAGTATCATGTTTGACAAGTTTTCACATCGTGTCCTTTGAAGCTTTGAGCTCTACTGAGAACAGTTGTCGAGAACTCCAAAACATGACGCATTGTCTTACTGTTAGTGTTAGGGTCAAAATTGGCAGTGAAAATTCAGCCATTGTTTGATGAAACTTTGTAAACATCTTTTGCAGAAAGGTAAATGCAGTGAGTGCCAGAGATCATCTGTGTGAAGTGTTTTGAGAATATTTAATTATCTGTCATATGTTATTTGGGGACACAAGAGATGATTGTCTGAGGGCATCCTGGCTAGTGGGTATGTTTGTCAACGTTAGCTGCGCCAAGGCTTTGTAGTGAGAGGAATGAGCCCAAGACATGTACAGTAATGAACACACAGCCCTGTTCAAGGGCTATGATGACTGGAACAACTGTTGTTGTCGTTAGTTACTGTCTGTAGGTAGAGATTGCAAGCAACCAAAGGGAGAGTGCAAAATATATTATGACCTCATAGTAATGTTTCCTGTAAGCAACCACTGGGTTTACTGCACGCTCCTGCTAACAGCAAAGAAAAATGGAGCAAAAAAGTGTGATTTTTCCTGAGCTTAATTCAAGAATCAACCTATGGCTACAGTGAGGATAAAATGAAAATAATTTGGGCAAAGCACTGGGTTCGATTTACCCGGGTGCACACGCGCACAGGTGCATGTAGAATTTCCTACGTGCATGTAACTGTGGAGGCTTACATGCACTTCGTGCATGTACAGTAGACTTCAGACCTAGCCTACAAACTTCATGGTCAAATACATGTTACAAGTCAAGTTGCAGCACAATGTAATCCTAATATACAGTAGCTGTCCCAATGGTCCCTTGCAACGTTGTTTCTTGCATACTGTCAGACAGACAAGGCGGACATTTCACCAAAAAATTTGAGCGTGTCTCCTTTCGTACCGCAACATCAGTGTCAACCATCATCACACCACACATGTACAGTACTTCTCCAAGTAATGTTGCTCCTAGTCTCCTACCGAGTACCGGGGTTTGCATTAGCAGCGGGAATGCGGGAATACCGCACAAAGAGTATTCAAAATAGTCAAGCTCAACAAATGCACACACTAAGCCAGTGCAGTAATGCACTAATGAATGGACATGTACGTTCCGTACGTTAATCCCAAGAACGCTTCTTGCATGCACTGTCTAGTTCGTAAAGAGTAGTTATTGTTGTCCTGAGAGAGCTTGACACTGGTGGTACAATGTAAACTGAAACTCTGTGTACAGTTTGCACATGGCTGCTTTCAACTTGAAGGTGACTTTTAAAGTTACAGGCTACAGTAGGCTTTCAAAGTATTCATATAGACAATACATTAGGATGGCGAGTGAGCTGGTGCCAGCAGCTCTAAAGAAAAGTAGCGCAGTAAAAGTTTTGAAAATGTTGATAAGGGCAAATTTAAAGTATTTAACACATGCCTCACACATGTTTTGAGAAATAAATGCCAACAACATAATTTTGGCATCCTGTAATTTTCACGATGTGGTTTGCTTCTATAAGAGTAAGACTACAGCCTTTCACATTTAGTGTGTACCACAGTGGCATTGAAATTTGAAAGGACTTGGATGATCAGAGACTTGAACTTTTTAAACCACAATGTCAGAACTTTAGTTGCATGTGAAACTGGTGAAACCTTGTAATCACCCTTAAGGGAAGTGTTTAAGGTCATTACCAGATTTGGTATGTCAGAGGGGTATTTATTCTAAGCATTTTGGTGAAATTTACATTGAAATCCATTGTATATTTCTCAAGATATGAGCACGTAAAGTTTTCACATAATTTTCAACAAGTAGTGAACTTGAAGCAAGCACATATGACATCATATCCCCACATAAGTGCACAGTCTTTTTTGTTTTCTTTAAATTTTAGAGTTGATTTTCTCCTCAAACACCCCACATTATCAAAATGTGATTGCCTAAGGGGCATGAGAACTTTACAAACTTTGCATCACCCACAGGAAGGTCCTACTCCATTTAACTCCAAGGTCAACACAAGAGTCTAATAAAACAAAGGGAAACAAAGCATTCCTAGTCAATGTGAGGAAGTGATATAAGCTCTGCTGCCCTCAAACTCACTTTGGAACACAAATCTACTGACTTCATTTACTGATATCTGGAGAACTACATGTCAGATTTGAATGAAACTTTCACCACACTATGTAGTTTTCGTTCCTCTTTCACATATGAAAATTAAATTTTTGCTTAAACCTTCCCTTTAAAAAGAGTTAAATAATTGAAGATTGTGTACAATTTTAGCTGTAGCTTATAATGGATTATTTGGGGATAGTTGGTGCAAACTCTAGGCTTGGGACTTCAAGCACAGTATAGCCTGGGCTTGTATTTGAGTAAGGTCACTTGCTCCCTTGTGCTGGCCCAATGTATCTTCAAGCTTAGCTCTGCTAAATATTTAATCTATGCAGAAAACATGAGCTTTCCTTCAGAATCAGTGCTGATAGACAAGGTCTGGTTGTGAACTTGTGACGACTACTAGTAAATGGTGAAAAGGTCAAACTGGCTAATGTGGAATTGTGTACATGCAGGAAGAGATGGGGTGGGGGTGTGGGGGGGTATGCATGTGTAACAACACTTTTGGTTTATGCCCAGGAATGTGTGTGTCATTTTTTTTCCAAGATCTGACTTTGCTGGGGTCTCCCTGTCCTCCCACCAAGATTTAAAATTTCAAACCAATGGGGAAATAGGCTCAATCCATAAACTAGGGGTCCAATGGGGTTTTTACTGACTTTGCCAATATAATGCTATATTTCAAAAACAGGGAATACATCAAACCAGTGTATCAGGTATTTTATTATCCTTTACCAACTTGGCTATCTTATGATATATAAACTGAATATCCAAAGTTAAGTAATTTTCAGGAAATAGACTTCTTTGCTTTGGTGTCCCCCCTCATTTTGGAGTAATGGCTGTGACAGTGACATTACAAGTATACAAATTTGAATAATCAGAAGAACATACTTATCACAGACTGAATTACTTTGCTCATGTGTCATGGTAAGGGTATCACCAAAAGTCATCATTTCTAAAAATATGAGCATTAGCGCTCCACCCAATTTTCCAAGTGATACTATTGGAAACAACCTGCCGGACATAACTTTTTGGTGTCCCCCTACAGTAGTTATGTTGGTTTTTTAATGTATATTCCATCATTTCTACAAATATGATCATTCTCAGGTGGCCATAGTTTTCTTGATACAAAAAATAGGTCAAACTCTTTTAGATACTGTAGTAGCTCATTTGGAAAGAAAAAATCAAAACAAAAGATTTTCTAGGTAAAATTCAATACGGGCAGAATTTTGGTGTCCCTCTTAGTGAGTTACAGTATGTTGGTAAATTTTGATGTTTCACCAATCGCACAAACTAATTAATTTTTGGGTGAACAAAGGTACATGAATAGAAGGTCCCAGAATATTACCAGAAAAGTTAATCCCATGGTTTGAGAATCTTGTATTCATTCCTAATGAACATTTGAATTTTTGGTGTCCCCCTTCCTGTCAGAGTTATGTCCGCCATAAGCAAACGAAAAATTTATGAAAATGGATCTTATTATTCTATCTTACACTATACTGTAACTGCAAACAGTGGTTTTTGTTGTATTTGAAAGTTTCCAGCTCAACTTAACATTTAAAAATCAAACTGGCACTTTGAATGTTAGGTGTTATGGGGACACGCGGCAGATATAATGGAGTGTAATATCTTGCTAATATTACGTATGTCCATGAAGGGACAATAAATAAGATTTCAAATGTTAAGTCTAACAATCTTAGGGTGTCAAAGAGGAAAATTTGAACACTTAAACATCATTAATTGGTAAAAATCAGTCAATATTGTACAAAAATATGTAAGTGTGTAGACATTTTGGCAACTGAAAATTTTTGAGATAAATGAAACTGACTTTTGTAATTTTTGGAGTGTTTTTTCAAACTTTTACCATGTTCTTGTCACAGTGGGTACTAAAACACATTCAAATAGGAATTTTCAACCATTTCAGATTTTCATCATTCTTGTGGGAGGAGGTGAAAGACTGCTTTGGTGTCCCCGTTATGTTGGTCAATTTACTGGCCAAGTTTATGTTTGAATGAGTCTCCTCATGCATAAATAATGCTCAATGCAAAAATATTTGTATTTTTTGTAACTGTTGTTAATACTCTATCATGAGTGTAAATTTCAATCAGATAAAATGATTTTTAAATTTTGACCTCATGTCACACTATTGGACCCCTAGTTTATGGATTGAGCCAATACTCAAATTTTTGAGCTGGCCCTAATCCTGTCTCCAACGATTCCCTTTCACACAGTGAGGTAATGGGGAAATTTTGCCCTTGAAGCGGACAAAAACACACACTTAAGGCCCATTGACATTGCTCACGGCGTGCGAGCGTCAGTTTTGCTGATAGAACAGGCTGGTGGAACATGCCACGTAAGATTAGGGTTCAATAAAAATCTGCACATTTGTTTTTACTCAATATAGGAAAAATGCAAATTGTGCTTTTAGACACTTCCTCTGTCTATAGCAAAGGTGTTTTTCTCGTAGGCTTTTCTTTAAACTTTCACATTATCTGGTGCATGCAGAAATTTTGCTGTGCATGTAGATTTTTTGAACAACATCCACAAGTGCATGTAAAAAAAAAAATTATAAATTGAACCCTGGCAAAGCAGGGAATAATTTATCCAGTATTGCATCACAAATTGCTGCACAAACATGCAAAATTGCTACACAAATGAAAAATTGTGTTTTATGTGTGCATAACCCTTACATTTTCACGAAAAATGTGTGAAAGACCTCAAAAGTGTTAGAACTTGCTACGCAAAATTTGAATGCTAAATTATTACCTGCAAAATTTAAAATGTATCAACTGGTTTTGGTTTCAGTGTAAACAAAAACAATGCATTTGGTTTGATGAATCATTCCACAGGAACGGTGAAACTGACGGTTATTTTGCATCGATCAGTTAATAAAAAAGCATTCAAATGAAGTGTTCAAATGCAGAACCTGTTCGAACTAAGTTTGAACCAACCACTATACTAGTAACAACATCATTAGTCATTACTGTATTATAAGGCCACGGTACTCACCACGTTAGGCTACACACAACATTACGTAAAATATAGCCTACAGTAGGCCTAGCCTAGCCTAATTAACGTTAATACCTCACTGTACAGTTAGTGTAAATACTTACACAGCTCAATCTAACGAACCATTCTTCCACCACTTTGGGGAAAAGGTGGTATTAAGCCACGATCTTCTTTTCGGTGTAGGCGGTTCGATGTCTCCATTTCTCTTCTTGAACAGTGTTTACAGTTTTCAGGATTGATTATGCCTTGTGACGAACGTTAACGCTATTTTCATCGCAGTTACTCTCTACCGTTAACTCAATTGCATGCTGCGATGTGAATTCAAGTTTCGGCCTATCTGCACATGCGCAGTAATATATGCAGTAGAAGACCACACACAAACTACTACGGAGGTACTTAATTGCCATATGCCAATTAATAAACACAATCACTGACCGTGGGACGAAATCGTAATATTATTGTTCAAGCTTGATGTCAGTTAGTTACATAGTATCGAGATACTATGGAAGTCACGTACTACCTCGTCTCGGAGGTAGCACTTCCATAGACCTATTTCCAAATAGCATGGAAGTACTACCTCGGAGGTAGTGCTTCCATGCAAATAGAAATTACTATGAATTGTGGGATACGTTTTGGGTGTACGTCAATTTTCACAACAGTAAAATTCCATTGACAGAAAAGAAAAACACCAAAACTCTATCCCACAATCCTTTGTAATTGCTATTTGGAAATAGATCCGGACACACCAACACGAATGTGTTGTATAGTATCATGCTGTTCAAATACTGTTCAAGTCGATCCTCCCGTTTAGTCGCCTTTCAGGCTTACAACAGGCACCGCTACTCCCCTTTTACACCTTATTGTACCAGCACAATCAAATCTTGTTGGTTACTTGTTTCATTGAGATAGACATATCCTTTCAAATGAATTTGCAACAGGTATAGGCTTATACAAACAGACAACTTGACCATTTGCATTATGTACATGCATGTTGAACTGGACATGTTCCAGTGATGTACATAATACACCATTCACTGAATGGTTTCCAGTTTGAACCATTTGCGAATACCAAAACCGTTCGCGAACCATTTGCGTTCCATTCAGCTATGTTATCAGAAAACCATTATGATGTACATTTCCATTCGTATACCATTTCAAATCCATTTGAGACCATTCGGGTGCATGCGGAACCATTCAACCTTTTCAAATGGTTTCGAATGGAATTTATCCCTGGGACCTACTGTATTAATAAATAAAATGTTGCCTGATATGTCCCGTTGATTCCGACTGAGGCCTATGGGATCCCATTATGTCTTAATATGTCCCATTAAAAGTCAACGGGATCCCATGCCAGTCTCATATGTCCCATTGGTTCCTATTGAGAGACACATTGTCCCATTGAGTCCCATTAAGTCCCATTAATTCCCATTAAGGGAATGTTTGAAAGTCCCATTAAAGTCAATGGGTTCCCATTAAGTCCCATAAGGTCCCGTTAAGTCCCATAAGGTCCCGTTGAAAATTCTAATGGGACTTAATGGGACTCAATGGGAATTTTTTCCTGGGGGGGGGGGGGGGATACATTGGGCATAATCTACAACCCCAGTTCACAGGGGGTGCTGGTAACGATCTCCCGGGGTATGTATGGGGCTTGTGGTCAATGACCCCGATGTGGAATGGAAAAAACGAAAGTTACAAAAGAAACGATGAATCATCTGTTCTTGTTATCAGACTTATCAAAGGGAGTTCTCTTGACACCAGCCCCCTGTACTGAGTGCACGGCCACGGTGGGGTTTATCGATCAGTAAGTGTGGAGCCCGGGCGGGGCTCAGCTTGATGCCTGGAAAACAATTAGCTCCTTGGAAGGTGATGATCGCAAATGCGTTGCCGCATGTATATGCCCGTGTCTGTATTGATTTTTGCATTAATCATTTGACAATACCGTACCATAACATAAGCTAAGTTATAAACTTCAACATTTCCCGGATCACTCGTTCATCAGTATCTTGATTTCAAGTAACTATTTTACTGCACTTCACCGGAGTTATCGAGTAGGTACTACCCTGTAAAAACCTTAGGGTAGCCGGTTGAGCGGGCGGAACAATCTAGTAAGCCGCGTTCCTCTAGACCGGGACCTATAGCCTGAGAGTCAGGTGTATGAACAATACATTCAACTAGGCTGACATATGCACGTATACGTATGATGTCGGGTTTAAAGGTCAAATTCAGTGAGGGGGGAACTGAACAGTTTTCACTCTTCGAAATAAGCCTGCTAGAACGAAATGATTGACTCCTAAATCATCCTGACAATATGATGAAGATGGATGGGCATGTAGTTTAAATGTATAGGCAAAGTGCCGAGGAAGCTTCTTTCCAAGGCGGGATGTTTGACTTGGGCTAGGACTGACTTGTGGGATGAATAAAATGGGGGAAGGTTGAACCCGTCTCCACAGCAGGGCCGGATACAGGATTTTGGAAAAGGGGCCGGTGGGTTGCCAAGTTCTATAGTCGTGGACCTGTGAGTAAATGAGAGTGAAAACCAATACCTGCGCCAACACCCGGCCGGATCCGGCCCCCTTGGAAATAGGCTTTGCTCTAAAGTTTTGAAGAGGGTTGACTAGCCAAGTCAAGCTCTGTTTTGGGAATTTTTCAAACAGATTCAGTAAACACGTCACATGTAAACTCATTGCAGACCGGTGGGCGCACTATGCTGCTTGATCAGCTTTCTAGTTCTGAGTGACACTAGTAGTTACAGTTGGGATCAAGCCCTAGCCACGGCATTGAGAACGCCGGGTCTCCTATACTACCGTGGCCGTGGCATGAAGAGCGTGCCAAAGGACGGTATTCGCAAGAGACCACTCAGGGGAGAACTTAAACTTGAAGCTTAAATTTGGGCCGCATTTGATATTTGACATCGAAAAAGTTTTAGCTAGCAGGTTTAAACACATTTGTTACAGAGACGTTAAATTCCGTCTAACTGAAACAGGAGTCTATTGCAGGTAACTGACGAACAATAACGTGTGTGAGGGAAAAGCAAGTTGCGCTTTCGACGGAAACTACGTGACAATACAACTCATCTATAGAATCACTCCATATTTACCAGGGTCATCATTTCCCGTGAGGTCTAGCAGGCCCATATCGGACTTAAAACTTAAGACTGGGGTGTGTGAATAGGCCTACCACATGAGCAATACATATTGGATTGACTACGTAGTCTCAGTAACTCAAGAATTTCGACGTCATGCAGTGTTCCGTAATACTTGCCGCATTCAACATTATACCAATTATAGGCTGCCACTATATTTTAATTACCATCGCGTCGCTTTTATTTATAACGTTACCCCCTCCATTTTAAGTTTAAAACTTCGCTGAGATAACATGATCTTCTCTTGTACTAAAGACAAATTATAAGGTTCAGTATAGTCGTGCATATAAGAACAAAAATTCAGCGCGTTAAGGTTTCAACAGTTTCACCCAGCACTATACTTTTCTAGCCTAGACTGGTATGCCATGGTTTGAGATAACTTAGCCAGGCACAGTCAGTTTCGAAGTCAGGAAAATGCTAGGTAAACTCCGTCTTAGATTGTAAATCAAGACTAAAAGAAAAATGTTTAAAAAGAAATATTGAACTTTTGAAAAATGTCGGTAATAGCTTTTAAACATGGGAGAATCCTGCCACGGCTAAATTGATTTTCGTTTCGGATTCCGGCTAATCGTGGCTCATGCTGAAGATAATTGTTAGAATGCACTATGCCGGAATGCGCAGTTGGTTAGAAGCTTGAACTGCTCGTGGTCAAGCGACTGTGACTCGGGCAATATCAGGAGATTATAACCATCGTATAAACTGCCATGATTCACGTTCGGCAAATACAAATAGGAGTAGCTGTCCTATCTATCTGGTCCCGGGGTATGAAATTCAGAATATATTGGCTATTTATGTTGATATCATATTTAACAAACTGGAAGTGTAACAAGAAAACAAGGACTTCTTTTAGAAAGTTAATCTGGGTCACTAGTTCTATCTCCGCCTGACTACTACTTCTTATGGTACTGTATCCGGACACACCTACATGATGTTACCCCGTAACGATCCCCCTGAGTTGATCGATTTACATGTTAACCATGGGCGTAGGTAGCGGGGACTGAGGGCGATAGCGCCCAGTGAAAATTGAGGGCGGAATCATGCCTCCCCCTCCCCCCAACTTCACGGGTCAGAAAACTCTTTTCTTTTTTTTTTACATTTTTACAATTCTCAAGAAAGGAAAATTTCCAGAGCGTTTTACGCGCCGCAAAATGCAATAAAACATGCATTAGTTCTCTTCATAACCAGTTTGGTGAACTTTTTTGACCTCTGGAAATAACAAAAACGAATATTTACCGTATGCGAAACCTTATCATCCCGAGACATCGGCAGCTATATATTGGTATTTCTGTAAACTGGCTTTCATAGAATTCCAAATTTTCTTCAATGAAAGCTCTTGATTTTGAAACATTTTGTCTACAAAGGACAACAAAGTTTGAGAAACCTTTGAAATGTCATTGGAGAGAGCCAGTTTGTAGGCCTTAGATAACATGTGTAGCAACAACGATTCAGTCGTCTTACAATCTAGCTTCTTCGGGAAGCAGTCTCTAGTTTGGTTTCGCCGAACGGCTCTTTGCCAGAGAGTCGGGACGACTTTGAAAGAAAAAAAGCAAAACAATCATTCTCAGATTTGCCACCCACATATGGAAGGAAGCGCAGGTTCTTTAATAATCCCCCAAATCTTTAAATTTCCCTAGAGGAAACCCAGAATCCAAAACTTTCTGCAGTACAAGCTCCGGCTATCTTCTTACATTTGTTTAAAAGGGACAAAAGTTTCGGCACGCTTTGCGCGGCGCAATACGCCCCTGGTGCAGTGGTGATCACACTTGAAGAAAAATCGGAAACATTAACTACTACTTACAAGCCGAAACGTACCTTTTGCGGCTGTCTGAGCGGTCGCAATTTTTCAAAATTTTCTGTACGCCACCCCCCCCCCAGCTGAAGATAGTCTTTCGAGCAAACTTGATATTCCAGCCAGGGAACCATTGGCCTACCGTACTAAAATGCTCTCATACAACCTATCATCAGATATCTTTCAACCCTGTAAGTTGCACTGTGTAGATGGATTCTTTAGTTATTGAAGTGTCAAAGTGTTATCAATGTTCAATGTGGCAGAATAGTGACATAGCAAAAGGGGGCGGGCGATTGTCTCCGTGCTCGAAAAAGTGAAAAGTTCGGAAATTTGCCATTTGAGACACCAGTCAGATACAAAAAGGTTTTCCGAACTTTTCCTTCATAAAGTTCCGATTTCTCCCTTACAAAAGCTCCATATTTGTAATAATTAGTTTCAAAAAGGCAAAATTTTCGCGCGCCCTAATTAGTGCAACCCTTAATGCAGTAAGTGGTGGCAGAAAGTTGTCGCAAATATTTTGTTTTAAAAGGCATCAAAGTTTCAGGAGTTTTTTCAGTGACCGAGAAGTCTCAGTCCTCACTCCTTAGATAACATTATGTAACAACAACGATCTTCAGTCGACTTGCTCTCTCAGATACATGCTAATAGGAAACGCAGATTCTTCGAATATTCAAATATTCGAATTTACAAAAAACCCTGAATCTAAACTATTTTCTGCAAACAAGCTCCAAAATTTCAAATGTGTAAAAGGACCCAAATTGTACATTACGTTCCTAATACAGTAGTGCTAATATATTTTTTATTTAAAAAAATGTATGAAAAATTAGCATCAAAAATTCACATTTTAATCAATGGGCTAGAGTGAGGTGTATGCTCTAACATCGTTCCGCTCCCTTTTTCATTTTGCTTCCTACGCAACTGTGTTAAACAATAAAATTAATATTTAAAAAGGTTTATTAAGCACCACCGTACAAAATCGAGCAGCTTGAATAACACTTGCAGATTTAATGTAATGCATTACTGGATTCTCATTTCCCGGACAGTTTACGCACTCACAAAATTACAACGGTGTAGCTGTTGCGACTTAGTTTTCATCCTTGGGGTTTTACACAAAGATAAACACAACTAACCCTTGAAATCTAAAGAAGCAACATCTGGGATCATGAAGAACTGTGCATTTAGGCTTACCACAATAAGATATTTAGGCGTCAAAAGTGTCCGTGGATAAGGGAGGGCCATAGGGAAAAATGGGAGTGGTAGAGATGATTCCAAATGAAAATACCTGTTCAGGTCATTTAAGGGAAAAGTAATGGTCTTAATTTGCGTTTATAGTTATTTTCTGTTGCCAGACAATTTTAAATCGCTCAAACCGTGTATACAGATTTAATTCCGGGGAGACTGCTGCGTAGCAATTTGTTGACGAGTTTTAGTTCTCATAAAATATGTCTTAAAATTCCGAGTTCTTATTGGAACCAATTTTTTTTCTCATTTTTCCAACGGGTACGGTCGTCTGCGACTAACTCTATCTGTGCGGGATGTCCGTCAAGAGCATGGTCGTTAAAAGTTCCATATATATTCGCCATACTAGCCAATGCTGGCCAGGGGCGTCGATTTGATTTTCAAAGTCGGGGGGGGGGGCATCTGGCCGAATTTTTTTCCCTGTAATGGAAAAGGTGTCCACAGCTACACATTTTTGCAGGGAGGGAGGGGGCGTGGGTAAGCATCCAAATTTTACAATTTTTTTAAGTGTGAACACCACTTTACTGTAGGGAAGTATTTTGTGGCGGGCTGAAACTTTTTCCTTTTGCGAATATTTGAAAATATGGAGCTTGTATTGCAGAAAAGTTGGATTCTGAGTTTCCTGTAAGGAAATTTGAAATGTTGGGGGATTACTGAAAAATTTTTATATCCTGTTGGCAAATCTGAGATTGAGTGGCTACTAAAGATTGTTGTTGCTGCATAATTTTATCCAACGCCTACGAAATGAGGCTCTCCAAAGAAAATTTTTGGATCAAGAGCCTATATTGGAGAAAATTTGGAATTTTATTAAAAAAAATTATGAAAAATATCTCTGTAGTTACCGTTGTTACTTGATGAGCTGGTGTCACAGAGAACCGCAAATCTCCGACTTGGTCACTTCCAGAGCTCGGAAAAATTAACCAAATTGAAGGTATAAGCGAGCACCTATGCTTAGGAAGTGCAATTTGCGGCGCGCGAAGCGCACCGAAAATTTTAATTCCTTTTTTTTTTTTTTTTTTTTGAGCAACTAATGACAAATATAGGGCTCTTATTGGGGAAAATTTGAAATTTCGGAATTTTATGGATTGTCAAAACAACATTGTAGACTGGTTTCACAAATGGCAAATTTCCGAATTCTAGTAAGCCTACATTTCTTCAGAGCTGCCTGCCCCCTGTAGCTACGTTACAGGGTGTCAGAGAAAAGGAGACCCAGATGCAAAATGGTGCTAAATGTTTCAATATTTTGTGTTACTAACAAAACATGGTCATGGAAAGTGTGGCTAATTACTTCAACGGACTATACGGTCCATGTGAATTTAAATGCGGGGTTTACTCTACAAGTAAATAAAATCACAACGAAAATTGTGATATTTTGCCAAGGAGTTGTACAAAAGTTCTAATAATAATAAGGATTCAGGGACTGTGGAACCCGAGGGGTTGGCCCTTAACCCATGTAGAAAAAGTAGTGGAGCTTAGCTCCCCTTCTCGATATTTGCGAATTGCTCCACTTAAGTTGGGGTGAATTTCGAAGTGTTGAACATATTCTTTGTCGGTCCGCAATGCACATCCAGTTTAGAACACATACAAAGTTCCGTTTCCCCATAGATGCTTTGTGAAGCCAGTATTTCCAACTTGCCCCCCCCCCCCCGCAGTCCCGTGACACACTGTTGAAATGCACCCTTTTTCCGCCTTTATGCCATGTTCAATGACCCCTTTTCCATTCTCCTTTCACAAGTACAGTCCCCATACCACCTGAACCATGTTTTTTCCTAACAAAATGGTGTGTGCAGAACTGAACTTGCGGAGATGTAAGGGCGTACCAACTAGTTTTGTCACCCATGAGATTGTAGTTTGCATGGCCGTTATGAGTATGGCGCCTATGAGCATCTGTAGTAAACGATAACCGTTTTCCGCTAAATTGCAACGGTCATTTGTATAAGGCCAAAGGATGTTACGTAACCTTTGCCTGTGGTATGGACACTTGATACACAGTACATTGTTTATCGTTTCCGTTAAGGAACATAATGTGTATAAGAAGCTGAACTGGGTATATAGTACACATATCAACTGCTGTGTGATATATGGCGAACGGCTAACAAAATTAAACGGGGACTTACTCCCTTTGCCTATGTGCAGTCTGTCTCGATTACAGTACAGGCGTCAGACGAAGAATGGAGAAGGGAGAGGACGAACTGTTTCCTCCGTCGGGACTTGTGTTTATCGAAAGTAAGTACAATTTTACCAAATTAAGTACCCACTAATCTTTCTGTACGCTATACTAGTGTAGCATACCTTGAGTCAGTATATGTGTAGGTCATTATATAGGGCCCTTGGTTTTTTTAATAACCACTAGTCTACTCGGGAAACTCGAGAAAATGGCAATAGCTCAAAACCTATCAACATGCAAACATTAGTCACATTATTAGAAGTAGTATGACCAGCCCTGGGATCCATCCTTAGGTTTCTAGGTTAGGCTTCAGACATGACCGTACAAAAGTTGTAAAATATTCTTCTGGGCCATTAATAATAATGGTCTTCCACAGTTCGATGACCTTTCTTTATTTTGAACATTTCATTTTATTCCGGATGTATTATAAAACCGCTCTTGTGGTTCTAGGAAACATTTACTGGAAGTGACCGATTCACAGTACACTTCTTGAACCAAATGCATAAGTTATCTGAAACGTTGGTTAACACTCAAATGCCTTCGTTCTTTCAAAATAAACGTCGGTTCACAAAATACACTCTTACTTGGGTGGATTATTAGAAGGAAGGTTTAAAGGAACATATGCTTAAGTATGACAAAGTAAGACTGATGTTTTCTAAATTGCCCTTTTTCTTCTTTCGATTGGCATTACAAACGCCTGATAGGCTATACCGTACTGATAATTACTAGAGGGCTTTGGGAGTCGGATGACGCAAATAGTACATACAGTACTAACAATGCTGAATATTTAGGGACAAAAGCTGGCTCTTGAAAGAATTTGCCCTAGATACATCGATACAGGTGTTTCAGGCATCTCCATGGGGGGCATCCCCCCCTTTTTATTACCAAGTTCATTACACCATTCCCTACGTTGACAGTTGTTTAAGTTGGTTTTCCGTCAATTTTGGTGCACAGGGGCCCGTTCCACAAAGAGTTACGCACAATCTTAAGTATGATTTACTGTTGACTTAAGTATGGGGAATCAAATTTAAGATTGTGCGTAAGTCTTTGTGGAATGGGCCACTGGAAGCTTAATCTGCATTATCAAGTTCATATTGCATGCCAGTGATAAATTTATACTTTGTTGTGTCTGCTTTCTTCACCTTCCTGAATAGATCGGGTTTGTGAAGGCCAAGGCTCGTTTATAATACTGAAGTTACAGTGTAATGCCGACTAGAATGCGACCTAAAATCAACTACCCCTACCAAATACCCAACTATGTCGGAGATAAAATGTATGCTTTACACCGCACGACAACCGGGTTAGGAAAGTCAATTGAGGCTAACGAAGTGTTGGTCAAAGAGAGTGGTACACGTCGATTGACTGTCTGTATAGAGCTACTGTAGGCTACTGTATGTACTTAGCTTTGCAACTCACTGACAGGTTAATGCGTATATTTAGGGTCGATAAACAGATACTCTGGGCACATGTACCTGTATTGAATTGGTTACCCATACAGCTGTAGGTATGTCTGGCGAAAGTTCCCATTCCTTCAAATAAATTGCAATCTGACAAAAGCGTGCTTCAACTGCATTTGTGGCACACTGTAACAGGTTAACAGCAGCCTCTAAACCTTAGTAACAATTTGAAAAATCAGAAGAAAAATCTAAATAACGGATGGAGTGATGAGAAAACATTAAATATTGATTAAAGAATAATTATTTATTTATTTATTTGCTCCACCTATTTGCGTTACTTTTTTAATTGAGTTCTTTGATCATCTAATTTGCTTTAAATCTTGCCACTATTTATGAACGTGCCACTATTTATGAAAATGTATGTCATTTTTTCATTTCGAATCGCTGGGATGTGATTCGGATCCACAAATTATAAATTCCAACAAAAATTAGGATAAATGCTGTAAACTACCCCATACTATGCATCGAAAGCTGGCGCGTTCAATCGTCACAGTTCTGTCAGTGGAAAATTAAAAGTTTACCTCAAGTCAGCGCAATACATGTATAAAACAGCATGGAAATGAATTCTAACAGTCCAATTCCAGCTTCATAGAACATTCTTGAGCCGAGATATAAAAACTTATTTACTTAAAACAAATTAGGCCAATACTGTAATTTGTGACTTTCTTCTTTCTCCTTCAATGTACACCTCACATTACCCGCTTTGTTTCCCTTTAAGATTGAAATTGTTTTTATGACTTTGAACACTTTCAGTTTGCTTGCACAGCATTTTGCGCAGAGAGAGCTTAATCAATTAAAAGAATAGTCTAAAGCCAAATTTATTTTTTGATATGTTAAAGGGTAAAATACAGTATTCTAAGCATTCTGGTAGAAGTTTTGTTCATTTTCCCTGTTCGGTTCTCGAGATATCAGCGATTGAATGGGGCAAATTTTCTACATAAAATGAACTTGGAGCAAGCAGGCGTGATGTCATGGCTTCACATTGTCGGTCAATGGTTTGCATTTATAATTTACCACCAATTTTATGCTACAAATAGGTATAAATACCATTAGTGCTTCCTGAGCAATGGGAGTTTCATGTGCCTTAGGGGTAACTTAAGGTCAAACTAACAAGAAGAAAATTAAAAGAAAAACAAAACATTCGCCAACAGTGTGAATCCATGACATTACACCTGCTTGCTTCAAGTCCACTTAGGAAATGTGTTAACTTCAATTGCTAATATCTTGATAACCGAACATGGGAAATGAATGAAACTTTTACCAGAATGCTCAGAATATGTTCCTCTTTAACATGTGAAACATAAATTTGTTTCTGGACCATTTTTTTAAATCACCCCGTGAGAGTAAGGGTGCTATCACATCTTTATGCAATTCACAGTTACTTAGAGTAAAGCAAAGAAATACAACGCTTGTAATGTGAGTAGAATAACAATGGTATCACAAATTACTGCGCAATGTACCATCTAATTTGAGTGAATATATCCTATATTCCTAATGTTCGTAGGTCGAATGCCAAGTGTGCACAGAGCGCACTATAGCAAATACGACTTCTGTAAAAGGGCATTACTGAAAGCTGTTCATTGAGTTGATCGAAAATCAACAAAATTTTCCAAACTTGTTAAGTTGTCTTCACATACCAATGACTAAGTGCCAAACTGAGACAATCCCGATATCCTACATACAAATAACTGTTGTATGAGGTAGAACCTAACGGTTTAATTCGGTTTTTAAAAAAAATCGTGAGGAGGCACTCTTACTAATTATGCACTAAATCGTTACAAGTCAGAAAAAAAATATAATATTATAACTTTTATAGTAATTCCTGGATGTGAAACTTGACTCATTATGCTAATTTAAAGCATTGTCATGTGGCAGTGCGTGACCCTTTTAAACTCTGTTTAAGTACATTATCGAAATCAACTCAATAAGCCCCTTTAAATGAAAAGAGGATTGGCGTCATTTTAACGAACTTTCAAAAGTGCTTTCCTATCATTTTACAGCCTGGCCGTTTTCGCTGTATGAGGAAGATGACTGGGCCAATATTATTACTGGTACCATCGAACGATGATCATCCTTGAAGCGGGGAACCCGGTCTTGACATACTGTACAGTGTTGTTACGAACATAACTTTCATCTACAGTATGACGCTTGCACATGTGTGAAGAGCCTGTAGGCAGTTATTGGTCCTGTTTCTCTTGGTAACTATTGGAGACATTCAACAGAAGTTGTATAAAGTTACCTACGTCATTCTTATAAAAAAGTTCTTTTACCCTCTGTCACAATACAGTATGTTACAGTATGGCACTGGATTGTTATGATCTACGGTATGCAATCATGCAGTAAACGTCGCACATATGAGAAAAAGGGTAAAGTAGTTACTCAGCCCACAACTAATGCTAATGCTGCAATATGTACTATTCGTTCAGTTTTTCAACCTCCGTCTCTGTTCTTATTTCATAATGGATATGACTTTAAAAACAATTTGTCATCTTTCTAGGTAATATTTGGTTCTGGACATACAAAGCTCACAGCCCTCCGTTATGAGCTACGTAAATTGGCAGAGGTTGAAAAACTTATATCAGAAATCGGCTGATGCTGCAACATGTTTTATTCTCTCATTTTTTTTTACCTCTGTTACTGTACGTAGTTCATGATGAATTTGACATAAAAACCAAATTCTCATTGTTCTCGGTAATATTTGGATTTTGGCATACGACGTTGAAAAAAGTTCGTTATGAGCTACGTACATTGGCAGAGGTTGAAAAATTATATCAGAAAACGGCTAAAGCTGCAACATCTTTTTTCGCTCAGTTTTTTTCAATCTCTGTTTCTGCACGTAGTTCATGATGGATATGACATTTAAAGCAAATTCTCAGGTTTGGGGGGGTAATATTTGGATTCTGAGCATACGAAACTTTAAAACCTTCGTTATGAGCTCTGTACGTTGGCAGAGTTTGAAAAAATTATATCAGAAATCGGATAATGCTGCAGCATGTATATACTACTCACTCAGGTTTTCAATCTCTCTATCTGAACGTAGGCCATAATGGATATGATATTAAAACCAAATTCTTACGTTTATGGGTATTTTTGGGGTTCTGGGCATACCAAGCTTTCAAAACTTCGTTATGAGCTACGTACATTGGCAGAGGTTGAAAAAATTATGTCAGAAATCGGATAATGGTGTAACATGTTTTATTCGCTCAGTTTTCTCAACCTCTGTTTCTGTACGCAGTTCATAATGAATAGAACATTAAACCCTTCGTTATGAGCTACGTACATTGGCAGAGGTTGAAAAAATTATATCAGAAACCAGCTAATGCTGCAACATGAGCAAGCACTGCTGATACACCAGTCTTAACCGCAGTGACTATTGAAATAACTACGACCTACGCATATGTACCGAGGTCGAGGCTTTACTGTTCATTTGTGTGTTATCGTGTTTGCAGCAATGGGAAATCATTTATGAGCTACGTACATGTACATCGCTCATGGTTGTTTTGCTCTCTTTTTGATGTTTTTTTTATGGCTAAATTAAAATCTGAAATGATTAAGGCCTACGTATAGGTACAGAGGTCGTGGCTTTACTGCACAATTTTCTGCTATCATGTTTGCAGCAATGAGAAAAACATTTATGAGCTACGTACATGTACATCGCTCATGGTTGTTTTGCTGTTTTCTTGAAGTTTTTATGGCTAAATTAAAATTTGAAATAACTACGACCTACGTACTGGTACAGAGGTCGAGGCTTTACTGTTCATTTTTGTGTAATCGTGTTTGCAGCAATGGAAAAATTATTTATGAGCTACGTACATGTACATCGCTTATGGTTGTTTTGCTGTCTTTTAAATATTTTCATGGCTAAATTGAAATCTGAAATGACTACGGCCTACGTATAGGTACAGAGGTCGAGGCTTTACTGTTCATTTTTGTGTTATCATGTTTGCAGCAATTCGAAATCATTTATGAGCTACGTACATGTACATCGGTCATGGTTGTTTTGCTGTCTTTTTTAATGTTTTCATGGCAAAATTAAAATTTGAAATAACTACGGCCTACGTATTGGTACAGAGGTCGAGGCTTCACTGTTCATTATTGTGTTATCATGTTCGCAGCAATGGGAAAAAGATTTATGAGCTACGTACATGTACATCGCTCATGGTTGTTATTTCATGCTTTCATGTCTGAATTAAACTTTAAAATAACTACGACCTACGTATACGTACAGAGGTCGAGACTTTGCTGTTGGTTTTTGTGAGATTGTGTTTCCCGCAATGGGAAAAGAATTTATGAGCTACGTACATTGGCAGAGGTTGAAAAAATTATATCAGAAACCGGCTAATGCTGCAACATGAGCAAGCAATGCTGATACACCAGTCTTAACCGCAGTGACTATTGAAATAACTACGACCTACGCATATGTACCGAGGTCGAGGCTTTACTGTTCATTTGTGTGTAATCATGTTTGCAGCAATGGGAAAAACATTTATGAGCTACGTACATGTACATCGCTCATGGTTGTTTTGCTGTTTTCTTGATGGTTTTATGGCTAAATTAAAATTTGAAATAACTACGACCTACGTACTGGTACAGAGGTCGAGGCTTTACTGTTCATTTTTGTGTAATCGTGTTTGCAGCAATGGAAAAATTATTTATGAGCTACGTACATGTACATCGCTTATGGTTGTTTTGCTGTCTTTTAAATATTTTCATGGCTAAATTGAAATCTGAAATGACTACGGCCTACGTATAGGTACAGAGGTCGAGGCTTTACTGTTCATTTTTGTGTTATCATGTTTGCAGCAATTCGAAATCATTTATGAGCTACGTACATGTACATCGGTCATGGTTGTTTTGCTGTCTTTTTTAATGTTTTCATGGCAAAATTAAAATTTGAAATAACTACGGCCTACGTATTGGTACAGAGGTCGAGGCTTCACTGTTCATTATTGTGTTATCATGTTCGCAGCAATGGGAAAAAGATTTATGAGCTACGTACATGTACATCGCTCATGGTTGTTATTTCATGCTTTCATGTCTGAATTAAACTTTAAAATAACTACGACCTACGTATACGTACAGAGGTCGAGACTTTGCTGTTGGTTTTTGTGAGATTGTGTTTCCCGCAATGGGAAAAGAATTTATGAGCTACGTACATTGGCAGAGGTTGAAAAAATTATATCAGAAACCGGCTAATGCTGCAACATGAGCAAGCAATGCTGATACACCAGTCTTAACCGCAGTGACTATTGAAATAACTACGACCTACGCATATGTACCGAGGTCGAGGCTTTACTGTTCATTTGTGTGTAATCATGTTTGCAGCAATGGGAAAAACATTTATGAGCTACGTACATGTACATCGCTCATGGTTGTTTTGCTGTTTTCTTGATGGTTTTATGGCTAAATTAAAATTTGAAATAACTACGACCTACGTACTGGTACAGAGGTCGAGGCTTTACTGTTCATTTTTTGTGATATAATGTTTGCAGCAATGGGAAAAACATTTATGAGCTACGTACATGTACATCGCTCATGGTTGTTTTGCTGCCTTTTAAATATTTTCATGGCTAAATTAAAAGCTGAAATAACTACGACCTACGTATACGTACAGAGGTCGATACTTTGCCGTTGGTTTTTATGAGATCGTGTTTCCCGCAATGGGAAATGCATTTATGAGCTACGTACATTGGCAGAGGTTGAAAAATTAGTAATACCACTTTTTCAACTTTCGGGCTCTGTACAGGTACGTAGGTTAAGAGGAGGAAGAGTTTCTAATTTTTTGTAAGAAATCAAAACAAGGAAAAGATGTCTTTCAAAGTTCATTTTTGTTAGTATTTTGTCATTGTTACATATTTTTTACTGAAAAGGGGTCAATTGAGGTATTGGCATGATAAAAATGACTAATTTTTCAACGCTGCGTTCTTTCTAACTTTTATCAAGTTAAAATGTAAGCTAGGTTTAAGTTTTAAGTAGAAAAATGGAATAGGAGTATTTTTGATAACGTAATATTGAAAAAGACACTATTTCAATGAAAAAGAAGTTTTTACCGTTCTACAAATGAAGTTGTTGTTAATTGAAAAAAGCATAATACAAGAAATATAGATCTCATTAAATGGTCTAATTTTGTGTTTCTTCCGTCTGTCTTGAGATTTAGTTTGAAATATTGACCTTGTTATCAGAAGTTACCATCAAGTCATTAATTGTTAGTGAATTTTGTGGAAGTTATTTTAAATGAAATTTTAACTGCAATCCTCTCAAGGACAAAAGGAAAAAGGAAGGAAAATATCAAGGAAATCCTCATTTTGGACTGTACGTTTTCACTTACACTATTTCCTATTTTTTGGAAATGTTTCCCAGGGCTTTAAGGTTTATGTACTGTATGTTATGCCAATTGCTCTGTTCTTCCGAACGGACCGAATGCCAAACTTTAAATGTGGTAACTCTTTCATGCATGCTGACAGATTTCTGGGGCTGTGCAAATTTGGTGAAAAGAGCATCCTCGGAATGCTTAAATGTTCCCCAACCCTCTACCAACGTCTGATGCAGTGCACATATTGGCAACTGTTTGGAAGTTTCGTCCTTGTCAATTTTATTATCATTCCCTGTAAATTACACTATTGGCATCGCACATATTTGAAGCAATCACTCTTTTGCTGAAAAGTGTTATGTTTTTGCACTTTTGTGAATTCCGTCTAACATTTATCTATTTTTCTCTACCTGCAGGTCATAACAAACTTGTATCAGTGTCTTGGTAAACAAGAGCATGAGCGGAGCCATGATTTTTCGTGAGGAATCGCGGAAGTTCGCAAATTTACTGATTCAGTTGATTCAGTTCAAAGCCTGAATTCCTCAACTTCATTCAAGTAACTCAATTTTGCATTCCTCTACTCTTCTGATATGACCTATCTGATCAAGTGATTGTTCTTTGAAAATGTGACTCCACATTTACTCCAGGATTGGTGCTGACAAAAAGCGTAGCACTTTGGTAGTTCTAATATAGTATGGTCCATCTTCTGCTCCAAATGGATATTTATTTGGACATATATCGGTTCAAAGCTTGTTCATTACCTATTTTGTAGGAATTTGTGAAAGACCAGATTTTGAGAAAATATAAACAGTTTCATAGAAAGGTAGCTTTCCTCCTCAAATGAAGACAAGCTGGTTGCAGTGTCTCTTTGCACTGGTTTCAGATTCTTTCAAAGTTTCAATAATACTTCAATGTAAATTTGTTTTAAAGGAAATTCTTGAAGTCTTTGTTATTTGACTGTGGCAATCCAATCAGATTTTTCTTTTACATTTTTTCTGAACTTAATTCTGCACCCCAATTGTACAATAACTTTACACTACTGTAACCAAAAATTTCTTTTTTGGTTACAGTATAGTTGAGGCTGCATACTCCTGCATCTGTGTGGTATTCTTTGTAACTGACAAATATTCAAAAGCTTTCATTCTACGTACACAAAATTAAGGTCTCTTATAAACTGAAAAACCTCTTAAATGAACTGTATTCTGGTTAAAGATTACTTCAGAAGGGAAAAGGAGCTGCTGGAGCAAAAAGGTTAATATATTCTGTCAAACTATAGTCTTCTTTAAGTTATTTAATATGTTTTGCTGAAAAAATTACATTTTCTCTAGTCCAGAAAACTGTTGCAATGAAGTTAATACTGTGAGACTTGTATCTGTTGAGATACCAATGAATGGTACATCATGTGAAAAGAGGAAGGTTTATGATGAGTAAAGTCAAAATATAAATTATGATACAGTGTATATTATGATGTGAAAATTGTCAAAATATATTTAACGATACACTACATTTTTACATAGATACTTGTCACATGGTTTAAATACCGTTCTTTCCTGTGATATTTTGAGATTTTTGTTCTATTTTTTTCTGACGTGTGCTAATTAGCTGGATTGCTGTCTCGACTACCTTTAAAAAAGTAGCAAATACTGGAAGTCAATCCGCTTGAGGTGTAAGTAATAAAAAACTGCACCGAATACAAAGTATGTATTTTACTTTAATGTGGGTATGGAGTGTAAATAAATGGTTCATCCATCCAGAATTATAACATCTTTCCTTTTGGTTTTTGTGAGTTATACTTGTGAAACTTCTTAAACAACTGGTAGCATCAAGCTGCATACCTTATAATTCAATATATATCATTTTCTTGTTTGACAAAATATCAACTGTCATAGACAGTCGCAACTGTTGTGCATTTTACTTAACATGATGCTATTTCAGCCTTTTGAGGTTATTTGCAACTAAATGTAGTTTTGACAAGACTAAAATGTAGATTTGTTGACATAACATTGCATTATCCCTCTGCGGTTTTACACAACTAAGTTGTCCTTTTCACCCAACCAGTGTGCAACTTTGTTGACACTTTGCTGTGTAACCTAATAGTGGTTATGTACAACTAAATGTAGTTTTAACACAACTGTTTTGTCAATTTGTTGACACAACGTTGTGTTATCAAGCAGGGATTGTGCACAACTCAATTCAATTTTAACACAACTGTTGTGTATTTTTTGACACAATGGTGTGCATTTTTAACACAGGGATTAGTAGTATTAACACAACAATTGAATTTTTGTTTACACAACATTGTGTCATTTCTACACAGCAAATGGAAGTATTTACACAACAATTGAATTTTTGTTTACACAACGTTGTGTCATTTCTACACAGCAAATGGAAGTATTTACACATCAATTGAGAAATGTTTTACACAACGATGTGTCATTTTTACACAGCAAATGTACAATTTACACAACAAATGGGTAATTTTTTTACACAACGATGGGTAATTTCTACAGCAAATGGTAGAATTTATACAACAATTGAGTAATTTTATTTACACAACGATGTGTCACTTCTACACAGCAAATGGTACAATTTACACAACAATTAAGTATTTTTTTTTTACACAACGTTGTGTCATTTTTACCCAACGTTAGCTATGTGCACTAGTTACACATAGGTTGAGTAGTTTTTTACACAACTTGTGTAAAAAATTTTTAAGGTGTAGGACGTACACGTTTCATGCTCTGTTCATGTATATAGGTTCGTGAAGCCGATATACCCCAGTTTTGTCCGACTACATCAAACCGTCACGTGGCTTCCGTAATTCAACTACAGTGTGCCTTTTTACTTTTTTGATTTAATATTGGGAAAAATAAGAAGCTGGGAGTATACAGAAAATAATATGATTATAAGGATATTATTACAAATTGCATCACAATGACAGTAGGTAACTGCTTAACCGTCGTACAGATAGGTTGAAGAAGGAATTATCGATTCCCCTGCGAATACAAACAAAACTACCATTTCATTATGGCATCAAGACATTTAGATTGGCATTTGAAAGGAGAATGTAGAATGAAGTCCAAATTTTAAGAATCCGGCAAGGTTAAACCCAAATCCAGAAAGCTTCGTATTTCGGTCTACTATTAAGCTCCCGGAAACTCCGACGTTTTAAAATCTCTAGTTGACAAATTTAATCTCTGGATGGTACATTTTGCTTTATCTGGAAGAGACCATTGTCAGGGCATAACCTGTTGGATTTGAAGGTGGCAAAGTCTTGTTCGGAATCGGACGTAGCCAGGAATGTTCTGAGGTTTCATCATTATATAAATTTGAGTGACTTCTTAATCAGATGAGGTTTAGGGCTTACGGAGGTATCTTGTTGGGTTCCATGGTGATCCAACATGGGTCAGGTCTTAAAGGAGGTAAAGAGACCAGATATTCATAGCCCCTGAGATTGAGCATATCTCCCTGATTGAAAAGGGAAGTTCAATTTGTTCAAGACTGGGGGAATCGGAACATGAAAGGCTCTGACTTGGAGGTAATGCGCTCATAACCCCTTTATGTCGCCGCTTCATACGAAGGAAAAGTGTTAGGAATGTAAATGTTTACTTATATTAGGGCGATTTTGGGGGTGGGGGCTGAAATAGACGAACCAGCTTCTTGAAAATAGGTCACACCTGGACTATGGCAAAAGTTTTGTCTTTTTGCACAGACAATAGCCTATGCAAGTACAGTCATACAGCGGCCATAATTGACTTATGTGCCCAAAGGAAAAATACCTGCGGGGGAAAGGTTAGAAACTACATGTCGCTGAATGCTTTTGCCCTAATACAGTTTCAAATTCACCTAAGACCCTTACTATACGACCAGAGCTTCAAATTGCTCAATTAGGCTTTTGAACCATAACAATACCAGCATTACGGCAACTCTAAACTTTTTCGTTTTTATTTTTCTTTCTCAGGTTAATTCACGTTTCAGATTAGGGGATTATAATGGCGCTGTGGAATCTTCTAGACAAGCCAAGAGCTGGGCAATGAGCGGTTTATTCTCTGGCATCGCTCTATGGAGCATAAATGCTGTATGTTTTATTGTGTATATAATTACAGTTGCGGCTGCAGTGAGAGAAGGTGTTGAGGAAGGGTCTTACCAGAATTCCTAATGAGAATTGGGTAATACCCATTCGAAAACGGCTTAAAGGCCAGATTGACATTTTTAAAACCTTTATGGTTAATTTTTTGTTCAAGATATCGTTCATATGAATGGTAGTCTATAATGTTTTTATTGAATTATATACATGGATAAAACAGAATTAATAGCCATCGGTTACACTCTAAACATAAAAAAAAAAATCTGCACCCTTCAGGAGAGTTAAAATTATAGACTTTACTCCATTCACTCCAAGAAGATTGATATTTACTGCATAAGAGCGAAGTTTTACTCTTGATGGAGCCTTACGAGAATAGCGATCCCTACAAGTAATCTTTAAAGTGTAAATTGTCACTACTATTGAGGTTAATTTCACTCCTCTTGCAGTAGCTTTCCACTCCATTGAAGTATATTCACACTTTTCACCCTTTTCAAGAGTAACTAGGTTCACTCTTTTTTTTAAAGTGTAAGAGGACCAAACAAACTCTCATTAGGAAATTCTGCCTGCTTTGAAGGTAGGCGTCATGACTTGACCAATTTTAGAGGGCCTACACGGCACAGTCCAAGGCCAGGTGTATGAATCACTCAGTCGAATTTTTACGATAAAAATCCTCAAACACCAAACTGATTTTTTACCAGGTGTTCACAGTCAAAACAAAGATTGTGAGGTACTTTACTTCTGAAATTTCAAAGTATCAGGAAGTTATGTTCTTGTACAATTATGAAAACTCTTTTTTGTTAATTTCGACGATGAATTTTACGTCCCAAATGTCCATAATGTGACCCCTTGTTTTGAAAATTTCTACTCCCGCATTTATTTTTATAATTTTTCGTGCATACCGACACTGAATCAATTTGGAACCGAATCAATATTGAAGAAGTAAAATTTATTTCAGTCCAAGATTTCCGTTGTTTCAGTATTCGCAACTTTCATAATCATATTTTTATAATTTTTCGTGCATACCGACACTGAATCAATATGGAACCGAAACAATATTGAAGAAGTAAAATTTATTTCAGTCCAAGTTTTCCATTGTTTCCGAATTCGCAACTTTCATAATCATGTGGACATAATATCAGATGAGCATTCCTTTCCCTGATTGATGAAACAAACGTTTCTGTTTCGTAAAGCTACTTTTGTCGGAATTTGTTTTCTAGCATCGAGGAGTATGGAAGGGCCTAAATCAAGCATATCTGGACAGATAGTTACTCTAACTTAGTGTTACGGGTGAGACGCGATGTCCACAGGATGTAGTGAAACGATACGTTGCAGTGTTGATCCGGCCAATATTGAAGAAGTAAAATTTATTTCAGTCCAAGTTTTCCATTGTTTCCGAATTCGCAACTTTCATAATCATGTGGACATTATATCAGATGAGCATTCTTTTCCTTGATTGACGAAACAAACGTTTATGTTTCGTAAAGTTATTTGGATTACCGTACGAGTATAACGCGTAATGTGCAGAATCATAAGTTTAAACCAGGGCTGCCTTCTTCCTTACGGTTGGAATGTAATCTCACAAATCATGTTTAAAATCAAAAACATAAAATGTTTACCCTTGCCTGAACTCGTTCGAGTGATATCCAGACCCTCGCCAACGTTCTTTTTATGCAATCCACAAAAAATCGTGGCGTTGGCACGTAAAGTCTTATTGGATGAGCCGTTACCATTGAAATGCTGTTTTAGGGCTTCAGAAAAACAAACATCCCGCGTAACGCAATGAAATTCCGTTGGCGTTGAAGTGCTTAAAATGAAATGGGCTTTTTGTGTAATAGCCATTGAAGCGACTGTCTTAGCAAGTCCTACAGTACTAGTCGATAAGGCAATTGTCCAAGCCACAAATGATCCGAGAAGGGTGACATTTGGTACTTTGGAAAAACATCTGAATATCGGAATCCCTCATTTGCTAGTTTTCTTGACTTACTAAGAGTTGAATCTACCTGTTGAGCACCTTCAATCTCGGCTGCCCCTCCTTTCAATCTAACATTTTCCATCCTTGCCACGGTTCAAGTAATTTTCCTCGGCAACTTTCTGTCCCCTTTTTTCCACATGAAATTCCATATCAGCTTTGATTTTGTCCTATAAATTCTGCATGAGGGCTTGTGAAATTCTCATTTATGGGACTCCCAACTCCTTTTTGATTCACACCGTGAACTAACTCCCTCAATATTCCCTATACTGAGATAACACAAACGTTCCCAGATACATACCCCTTTTACCATTAAAATAGGGCGAATCAACGTTCAGCAGATTTTAAGTACAGACAAATTCAGAGTGGATAAATTTAATAAAACAACCACCGTTCAACAACCACCGTTCTACATGCATACGAACAAACCAAACAAACCGTCTGTTGTTAAGTTCACTTCAGTTGTCAGTCCTTTTGTGTGCAGGATGTCCATCATGGATAGATATGAGGGTATATCTGGTCCAGTGAACGCGAAATAGATTTTTGGCTGCGCCACTAAATTTAGTTTGTCTGCTCTCGAAACGGTACGTAGATGGCGGGAATCTCCCACGACACCCTGCTGCTAAGCTTCATTTTTTCAAAACCTGGGTAGCGTTAACTTTAGCGAGAGTCGAACCGGGCGACAAGTGTGGACAAAGGCAATTAGGAAATGGCAAAGGGATGGATTTTAAATACGGACAAATTCAGAGTGGATCCATTCAAAAAAACACACCTTCGGGTTAGTCGCTAAATTTGATCGTTAATGACTATACATCTCTTAGCAAATACTGCTGTACCTCCGGTGCCACTAACAACCCTAAATCTATCGCTCACTATATAAAACTCTCACAAAAAGAAAAACCATTACTTTGCTTGAGACAGTTTCAATACACATGGCGCTACTCTAATCCAAATGAGAGTTACTTCCACTTTGAATCAACTCTTAGAATACCGCCACCCCAATACACAATACAATATGTTAAAACACTAGTAACAACAGAACAATGCAACATGCTAAAGATGGTGCTGTTAAAAAGGAATAGTCTCAATTTTCTGAGGCAATAAAGGCAACAGTTTTGCTTTGACATTGATTGATCGGTATTTTCTGTCCATGAAAGAGTATCATTAAGAAAAATGCCCAGATATTTGTATGTGTGGAAACGCTCAGCCACAGAATCGAAACTAATTATAGGATCTGGTGAATCAGTGTCTTTCCAAAATTCAATGATCATTTCTCTTGTTTTATAAACACTTAACTCAATAAAATTAACTTTACAGTACTGAACAAAATTGCTAATTTCATCAACATAAATGGAATGTTTGTCATTTGAACGAGCCCAACTAATACAGTGTCATCGGCGAACTTTATATTGGAGCAAAAGCCATTCAGTGGGAGACACTCGGAAGTATACATAATGAAGAGAAAGGGTGCCAGCCCTGTACCTTGCCTGCACCTTTGGTGGATTGCACAGTATCCAATGTTAGAGATTGTGCTAGCACAAATCGGGAATGATCGGTTAAATAATGGAGAACCCACAACACAATAGCATGAGGAACCTTCGTATTAAAATTTTTTATTAAATTCAAAATGTTGTCAAATTCCCGGATACTAAGCACAATATACCTATGATTATTCAAAAGGTTAGATACTTACACCTTGACTTCCTTGCATTACTAATTTAATAATACCTAGTGTGGTCATAAGAGTCAACTTTCAAAATTATCCATATCTACCAAATTCAAACAACAACATGTCTTCGTCTGAAAAATATTGATTTTCGGTATTTCCATGCAACTGTAGTAGCTTAACCGACTGGGTGTAAAGACAGATTGAGGCACTGCCTACTCCAGTCTAAAACATACAAATTTTGATCAACTGCTGTTGAATTGACTTTATAGGCAGTTAGAAATAAATGGCTGAACAGTATTCGTTCCACGGGACACTTGCCAATGGGTAGACTTCAAACAACTTCTAAATAAAACGATGTATTCAAAGCTAAAAAAGTGTATTGTCCCAATGTAAGAATGAGATTAGGGTTCAGGACTGGATTAGGCTGAACCGTGTCCCTAGTTCGTTATCCTACCGTTAATCGGTAACCTTTCCTCTATATCCGTAACCCCTGAATTACCAGTAACCTCTAAACCTACGCTTTAAAATGATTACCCAACCTGGGCATAAAATTACCCAACCGTTGGGCCCGTATGCTACCTAACCGAAACTGGTTAAAAAATTGCCCAACTTCGTTGGGTAAGCGTTTTACTCATTAGCTGGGCAAAAAATGTTATCTATTTTACCCAACTAATTTGACGAACAAATGGTTAAATTTGTATCCAAATTTTTTTTTTCATCAGCTCAACTGTTGGGTGCTTGTTTGGAATCCCACATATTCACATGATGAATTATAACATTTGGACAAAACGGAGATTTAACAGAGTACCCTAGAACTTACACCTTTTGCCGTCCTGGAAGGGTTTATGACACCGCTGACAATGCACTTGGTTAATTAAGTCAAGATTGAAGTATGAAGTTTGATGAGATTTCCCTGATCGTGTACTTAGTATTTTTTATGCTATTAATTACGAAGTAATGAAAACTTTTTTTTCTATACAACCATTGCTCTTTAAGTAATTTCGTCCAGATTTTTACTGCTATTCTACCGCTAGTAATTAATTTAGCAAATCGCACTTTTGTTTACCTATTTGTTGGGCAATAATTTGCCAATTTTGAGCACTTTGGATTATGTCCAACGACTTTTACCTGGCTGTTTTATTGTGTAACCGTAACCAAGTGACAGAGCAGGGGATTTTGGTTAGAGTGGGCGAAAAGCCCTGCCAATATGAAAACATTTGATAAATTTGTACCAATTAAGATTCTTAATTTGATGCACCTTAGCTCTTAAAAGTAGATATGAAATATTTAACTTGCCTTACCGTTGTTGGCAAAATCCCTAAATATACAATAAACTTAAGTTTTGACCCCCTTTGGCCAATTTTGGACAAAGGAATGATCATATTGGAGATAAGTATTTATTTTATTTGGACATCAATTTAAATTAGTTCCCACCTTACTTTGGTCAATAATAACAGGCTAAAGTGAAGAACAATAATTTATTACCCTGTGTATGGCTGACGCAGGGTCAACCAACTGGTTTGAAACTGGACGGTAAAACTCCAACAAACTAACTTCAGCTCCTCGCTTGAGTGGATTACTTTTGCTTAAATTTCTAGTTTTTTTAAGGCATGTTTGTTTTACCAATAGCTTGCACATGTATCATGTAGATAGTCCTCTAATCAATACCCTAAAGAGCGCATGCGTATGAATTGCGTATACTGGAGTTATTCGCCGTACAAAGCAAATACTTGTTACAACGTAACTAAAAGCGGCACTGGGACTGTGCGTATCAATTTGTTTGGATTAACCAACACGAAGGCACCATTCAAACATCTACGTCTTTTCCTGTGCGGAATAACCTGAAAAGAGGACGCCATATTTAATACTGCTCTGTAACATCGAAGGAAAGGTTTTTCTTTGAAGTTCGAGAGTCCTTTAGAGATGAAGATGTCAGGTAAGTTAGCTCCCTGGTCCTTTACATCGCCTTTTTGAATACTCACTTTACTTCCCCCTTAGCCTGCAATGAAGTAACAGAATTTGATGTACTTTAAATTTCAGTTGATGTGAACGCCTGGTCAAGTTTCTGACTAGACTTTATGCTACAGTGAAAATGTACATGAGAATATAGAAGAAGAAGTAGGCTCAATTACATGTGCTTGGTTCTCAGCATAAGCAATGAAGCACGGAAAATAAAGCAGTGAGCCAAGGATAGAAAGAGCCCGTGATGGGCACGAATTTTAACCGAGCATAACGCAACCTAACGCTATTTAACTAATCAACCAACTATTTCAATCATACGTTAAAAACGGATAAGAACAGTTAGCTTCAAATACGACAATCGTTGAATCTCACGCATATCTTTGTATGCCATTTTTTAAAATATCTTCACTAATGATTGCTTCAAACAGTTAAGATTTCGTACACTTCTGAAACACCTGAGCAAACATAGTACATGTTGCTAGAAGTTGGGAAAACCATCATAATGATGCTCCCCATATTTGGCATGAAAATTGCTCAATATATTTGTCAAAGTTTGTTCAAAAATGAGTTTCTTTTCTTTTTTCTTTTTTTTTTATGCTCAACGTGTCTTTAGAGTACGGTTTTCAAGGCAAATGGAGGATTTCTTCCTCCTTATTAATATCAAAATAATTTTAAAAAAATATTGCCATTTAATTCCAAACAGCTAATCATGACTACTGCACTATTTCACATTTCCTCGATTTAGTGTATTGTTCAATTAAACTGTGTAAAGCAGAAGTGGTACCAGGATTTGAACCACGGGGGTGGGGGTGGGTTACAATTTCGAAGAAGCGACAAACGATAAGGGGCTGGGAGGTCGAGACTTGGCAGAATATATGGTACGCGTAGGAATGTTTATTGAACAACCTGTCTTTCATATAAGTTAAATAAAAAAAAAATAAAAAATGGCGGCTACTAAAATTCGTTTGGAAAACGCATTTTGTTGTTGGCCTAGACGTAAGGTTATCAGACGAGACTGGAAATTTTTCCGTTGAAACTTACCTCTTTGAACAGAGATTTTAATCAACTCCTTATGTTGGAGAAATATTCTATATTCGAGAAATTTTGGAATTAAGAGACAGTAAAGTTGTTTTCTTAAGGAATTTGTCCTTCAAAAGCATGTAGGCTGTTGGTGTGACTGACTAAACTTTTCTTGGGTTTCTTTATTGTACGGAGAATCCACCGAAATTTTCAAATTTTCCGATAATCGTTTTGACATTTTTAATAAATTTTTGAAAACCTGAAGCTTACATTGGAGAAAAAATTGCAACTTTATGACAGAGGAATGTATATTGAAGAGTGTAAGCTTCTTATGAGCAAAATCAGGAAGGCCGCCAATGCGATTTGTTATTTGTGGTGTTACTGAATATAATTATGCAGATTAAAGACACCGAACCATAAAGGAAAATTTCTCGATAAGGATTGTCTTCCTCCTTATATGTATTTGAAGAGGTTTATTTATGAAAAAAATGTAAAGGGAGAATTTAAGCTTTAGGTCAGATGAGTTCATGCTCGAATATGAAATCTTTACCAATAGACAATTTAAGCGAAGCATCATCATCAGTTAGCGCTGAGCAACACCAAATTTTAAAAATTTGGGAACCTCAGACAACCGGAAACTGAATTTCCTAGGTCTGAAATTAGAACAAAGTGAAAACAGTCTTCACTTTACTTCAATAAAAAACACAGCCAGTTCAATTAAATTTTAAAGCTATCCATAAATAATAACTATAAAAACTTCCTCAAACGAATAATTATTTTTTAGCATGTGGTGTTCTGTTACGTTATCTGCTCTTCCAAAATACTCTCTAAGCAGAGAAGCACCCTCGTTTGACGCGTAGCGTTCGAGAAATTGAACGCACCAGACAGCAGAAATGGCATTTCCCAGGCTTGCAACTAAAAATGAAGCAGTCATTGTTTTGAGTTTTCTTTTTCAGTTAAAGAAAAAAGAAAAAGACAACTAGTCGCCAAGTGACCGGGAAATTACAAGGAAAGGGTACCACTGTCAGTGTTCTCATTAGGCCCTCAAACCCAAGAGTCCCTGAACCCTCAATTTTTTTTTTTCAAGAGTCCCATCATATTTCTGAGGGTCCCATATTTTTCTGAAGAGTCCCAACTGAAGCAAAAAAAAAATGCAGTAATCAGTGACGCTCCGCAATTTCCATTCAGATTTTCTGTCGTGTACCGACTATTTAATTAAAAATCGGTCCGATGCCGATTACCCATTATTAGAAAGAGGGAAGCCACATGTTACGCGTATCGTACCATATCGTAATACCATAAACCAGTTCAGGATGGGAAAAGTTCCATTCGTCTTACGAACGGGATATCGTTTTTTTAGGTGTAATATTTTCACTACAAAAGTGGAGATACAAATCAACAGTTAATACAGTAGAATTGTTTGCAGTGGGTGTCTTATGCCCCTTGATAATTTAGTTCTAAGGCCAACATCATGCTCTGTCTAGTTTTCATCCCCCAATCATGTCGGAACATTTGTATTCTTCTACTGTACTGCATTGTAGTTGTGTTATATACTGTAGCTACTCTCCCGCTTTAATGAAAGAGCAATCATGAAAATCTTAGCAGTTCTGGGCAACAAAACAATTGCACCCGATTGACGTGTCTTATGGTTCCCTTCGGATATAAATATCCCTGCATACTTTTAGCATTTCTTGCCCAAAACTTACGTCTTGTTTAAAAAGAATATACAACTGAAATGCACCTAAGTCAGATCCCCGAAAAATCCACGTAGGCAGAGATTTGAGATGCCTTTTCCAGGTGAATTTAGCACGGCGCTCGCCCGGGTTCGCGAGACAGCTATATAAGCATGTCAAGTACGATCGTCGTAACACAAACTCAACGGGGAAACTGTCTCGAGGCTGGGTATTTTCCCACACTAAATCACATAGGCGAAGGCGCGAGTTGTGATTGGCTGGCTAGAATCAACGCAAATGCACCAATCGCGATGCAGGGGCAAATTTAAATTTCGCAATGGAACCTATGCACATGATGTCACCGAGCAAAACATGATGCCTTATTCGGTGGTAAAAATGGACGCCCCGGTAAGTTTACTGCATGCATGGGCGAAGAAGTTTGCTGCATGAGACCACGTGCATCACTGTTTTCGTTTGCAATGACGTCGTATGACAACATTGCATAAGCCCCACTGTAAACAACATTGCGGACGGAATGCTGGGAATGGCTTAATTTATGCAAGATAATAACCACCGAACTTCACAAGGTTCTAGGCGCTACGTACGTGTACAAAACGTACACAGCTCAGATATGTATGCAAAGCTTGGGGATTTGAAAAAAAAAAAAAAAATGGCGAAACACTGCAGCTAGATAGTCTGTACTATGTGTTTTGTGCAGGACAGTTTGCCCAGCAACTTACGCGGCCCTTTGTGCGAGACAGCAAGGAATGTACCTTGAATGCAATTCTAAATCTAATTCCAGGTAATACTACCGGGTTATATCCGAAAACATCAAACGATCATTCCCATGGCAGGGATACAATTTATACGTTTGTGATTATTAGTGCATCCCGTTTTGGCGGGAAGTTGAAGGATTGACTATTAACGGGAATTTTAACGAAACTAAATGCAAGTTTCAAGTATATTTAGCCCATTTTCCAGTTTTCAAATAACCGATGGTAATGATCGGTGGAATGGCAAATTATTTACCGACAACTGAGTAATCGGCCCGATGCCGATTAATAACAGATGATCGGTCGAAAAATCGTTCTAGTCTGAGAAAGTTTTCCTACATGCATTTTGTGAAGTAACATCGACAATGAACATTTCAAAGCAATGGGTTCGTGTGAACTTTTCAACACAAAACTTTCAATACCTTCTTGCCAAAATTTTACATGCGTTTAGCAAGCAAATTCCGTGCGTCCCTGGGACACACAGAATTTTGCTTCAAGCGTCTCGAGTCGAACTCGCGCGTCAGGGACCCGGGAGCTCGGGTTAGTGAGAACCCTGACTATAATTAGATGGAATAGTAATGTCGTTTTTCGGGAGAAAACTGAACAACGGAGTTGAAACAAAGGCCTACTGCTGTATTTGACTCTACCAGGACTCTACGTTGTGTTCAATTGAATGGACTACTGAATGGATCAAATTTACTTTGTGACCGCGCAAGTTTCGGGCTATTATTTACTTAACGTACACAACGTCTTTAATATGCCACGTTACAAGGTGGCTTTGGATGAATTTTCAGTCAGACTAAAGGGGAGAAGTACTCATACTGCTGTTTATCATTATGTGTAAATGAAAACGAATTGGTCGAATTTTTATCCCCTTTTAATCCTTGCTGGATTATGTTGTCCTTTCGGGCAAAGTGTTTGCAAGACTTGCAAGAAAATTCTACCTTGAATATAGAGGTTTTTCCAGCATATCTTGAAAACCACTTATCGAATTTCAATGCAAATTTCACTGAAATTCGTAGAATAAGCACCCTATTTAAATCATCAAAACTTGATATGACCTTCAATCCCTCTTTTAAGCTCCATAATCAGGTAAAAAATCGCATGGATGAAATAATTATGATAGCAGAAGATTGCATTATTTCCATGTTTAATGTATTTCGACCTTTTAAATGGGTAATTTTCAGAGAATTTATCAAATCTTTCCAAATGAGTAAAGTTCATGTTTCACAAGTGAGTATATAATTAACGATTAAAATGGATTTTTAACAGTCTTGGTCCGAATTTTGTCACAGAGTATAGGCCCGTACGGAGTGCGAAACTGTTGCAAGACGAGATTAAAAAAGTACAAAATTGTAACCGTTCTCTTAACATTTTTGAAACGTGACTATATATGCTGGTTAATAACATTGTTACATGGTGCTCCCCCCAATACCCTTCATGATGTTTAATTTTCGGTATCAACTCAATATACCCTTTGATGAAATAGTACAGTCTTGCATAACAGTTTACTATATATATATAAATATAAATATATATATATATATATATATATATATATATATATATATATATATATATATATATATATATATATATATATATATATATATATATATATATATATATATATATATATATATATATATATATATATATATATATATATATATATATATATATATATATATATATATATATATATATATATATATATATATATATATATATATATATATATATATATATATATATATATATATATATATATATATATATATATATATATATATATATATATATTAAAAATACCCCACTGCAGTTGTGGAATAGCTTTATGTGTATTTGCGCATTATTTGGAGAGGATAACCCAATTTTCCGAAAGTATGCTACAAACAGAGAGGGCATACCAAAACCACGACATACAATGATATCACTGTACTTTTGTTTGCACAGTGTATTGATAAAATAGGAATATTCTCCCTCTCCGGTTATTATCAAAATATTTACACAGGAAAAAAGTGCACGGCAAGACAGTACATAATATAGTCACAATTAAATTTGTTCAACGCAAGTCCGTCTCCATGAGTAGTGTGCAAGGGTCACATGAAGCCCCACAAGTTCCCTCTGGAATGTTTAAAGTCAATTATTCCCTTAGTACACTTGTACACACTACAAAAACAGCTCCTTGAAATTTTTCGAATGATTCAGTACCCTGTTTTGCTTCAAGCCTGTCGTTACGGCTCAGTTTCATTTCCAAATTGGAAGGCTTGTCGCAATTCAACCGAATCTGCAGTCGCGTCGAGTTGTTTTCTACTTTCAGTGAGACTCGAATCGAAGCAGCGACACGAACCATTGCCATATTTTATAAGAAAAATCATGGAGCAATAAGTGAGTTCGGTGTTTCATTTTGGGTGGCTATGCACAGGCGCACATCCTCAAAATCGTCGGTATCAACAAACAAATGATCCCCCACCTACAGCACGTGCTCCAAAATAGTTTTTCGACATGGAAATTTGGTGACGTCATTCTTTCTTAATAAAACCATACACTCTCAAAAGGTTGGTTAAAAAAAATCACCAACACTGGTCACGTATGTCAAATACCTGAAATTGGTTAAATTTTACCCAATATGTGTTGTTTATTTGGTTACCCCACAGGCTGGTTACCCAATTAAGTGGTAAAAATCCCTTTGGATAACCAATTAATCAACAATTATTGGGTAAACTCTAACCAATTTCAGGTATTTGACATACGTGACCAGTGTTGGTTAATTTTTTTCCCCAAATTTTTTTAGAGTGTAATATAAGGAGGTATCAGTAGTGTGGTCTTGTGCAGTGGTCATTGTCCAAAGTTTTTTTTTTTTTTTTTTGGTGTAAAATATACAGTTTAATCTGCTTTAAAGTAAACTCGCGGAGTCCCTATTTTCGTTCGGGTTGCCTATGCAGATCTATGCGGATTGCACGTTGCATGCCCGTACTTCACGAGAAAAGAGAACACTGGTACACAACGTGCTGAGACTAAAGGGGTTGATTTAACCAGGTTTTGGGCTAAAACCTCACTTAATTTCACAATTTTACATAATACAACAAAAACTGCATTGAATCATTACAGTTATTTCTGGCACGACCCCCGTGGTATTGGCTTGCCTGGATCTAAGACAGAACCAATTATGGCGAAATAACCCTAGTAAATATTTACTTAATATATTCATAAAGAATAAATCACGCAATTTGAAAGAATTTAAAAATTTCGATGGTAGTATGCAGAAGCGTTTTATTATCATGACGATTAGCACGATGTGCGCATGTGCATAGCCTTAAAATTGAATAATCGCGCATGATTATTCACTGCTTTCAGCTTAAATAGTCCGTTATATTTCAGTTCTATAAAAGTAGTTGAAAATCTCTTATAATGTATTTAAATTATTACCTGGATTGGCGCGTAAAGATGTCAAACAAATAGTGCAATCTGATTTAAAAGCGACTTATTGAGTTGGTTTTTGAAATTCAAAGAATTTTTGCGAACCAGTTAATTTTCACATAACAATGAAAATATTCAAACTTAGACTATCCCCATATCTTTCATACACAATGACTGTCTAATGAGTGAGTATGTTACGGTACAATTTGGTTTTCAAAATTCATGTCCAGACATTTTTTTTAAATTATGCACAAAACCGATACAAGTTAGGACACCACAAAATTCAAAACTTTATTTTTATCTTTACTATTGGATATGATATTTGACTCGCCATGGTAATTTTGAGCATTGTCATGTGGTAGTGACCCTTTAAAACTCTTATTAACAGATTAAGTTATATCAACTCAATGAGCGCCTTTAAAGGTGCTTTTAAAAGGAGAGGACTATTGAGGCCAAATGCACTCCAAACAGAGGTTTTCGGTAACAATTTTCCCTTTTCTTGTAAGCGCGTTTGCATACTCAGTACTCGCGTGTTTAATTCCTTAACATTTCGAATTATTTTATTTAGAATATCAATGCGTTTTCAAAGAGTGGG
Source organism: Holothuria scabra (assembly GCA_037179385.1). Classification (NCBI taxonomy): domain Eukaryota; kingdom Metazoa; phylum Echinodermata; class Holothuroidea; order Aspidochirotida; family Holothuriidae; genus Holothuria; species Holothuria scabra. Next base: position 60,477,588 of record CM074179.1, on the reverse strand, counting down.
AATGGAAAATAAGAGTTTAATCGCTGCACATGGTTTTTAAAGTTTGCACCGTTTATTTCGGTTTCTGAAGATCACGTTCACGTCTACACAATTGGTCATTCTCTACTTTGAGCACGAAACGGTTTTGCATCCCCGTATTAGTCGTGGATACATTAAGACTGTGTGCTTTGAGTGACTAACCAGGGGTGGCGCCAGGATTTGCCCTACAGGGGGGCCAGAATTTTAAGACCCCGACAAAGGCGATGTAATGTTCCGGTGGAGCGCGCCGAAATTTTGGGCTTTCTTTTCAACAAATATTAAAAAATCTGGATTTTATTCGAAGTAAAAGTTTAAACCTTTGAAACAATTTTGGCTTTGCTGGTACTAAATAAAAAATTTGGGCGTGTATCGAAGAATCTGTGATTCATAAGGGAAAAATCAAAAACGTTATATAAGCGACAGCTGAAATAATTTTGGGGTTACGCATTGAATCGTACAAGACCTACGAACTAAGGCTACGAGACAAGACTACAAGAAATTTGCCCGGAGAGTTTTCCCTTTTTTGAACGAATCTTTGAAAATTACGAGCTTATTATAATGGAGAAATTTTGAACTTAAATGGAAGAAAATTTGTTTTTTTGGTAAGGTTGTAATGAAATATTCGGTTTCTTATATTAAGTGATATGCCTTCCAGGAGCAAATTAGGTCATGCCGGGTGATTAACAGAGTTGACTTTGGTTACTTATTTTACCACTTTTTGCCACTTTTAACAATCTAAAGCTAAATTGGAGAAAATGTATTTTATGACTGTTTGGGGATTTTATGGTGAAATCTTACGTTCTCATGAGGAAAACAGGTAGGGGTGATCTGTAGTTTTGTTGGGGTTACTGAATATCATCATGCAGATTTAGGCCCTCGGACCATATTGGAGTGATTCTCCCGAAGAAACATTTGACTACTCATATATTTGGAGTTTTATATTTTATTTATTGTCATAGGTGTACGGGAGCATGTCAGTTTGGGAGGGGGCAGAGTTGTTTTTTGTCCGAAAAAATGTAATACTGAAAGATTATCTAAGTCGAGCACACAGAATTTTTTGAAAAATTGAGAACCCAGAGAAAGCAGAAAATGGCATTTCTTGGTCTTGTAACTAGAATAAAAGAAGTCCTTTCTTTCAAATTTCTTTCGCAATAAAATTATTTTTACTGTATCATAATACTGCCCCAAAACGAAGAACAAACATGCACTGCTCTGTTCAGTTATCTTGTCGACTAAAACACTATTTGTGCGGGGGGTACAGAAAATTGTTCGAAAATCTAAACCCTAAGATAGCCGAAATGGCATTTCCCAGACTTGTAACTAGAAATGAAGCAGTCGTTATTTTGAGCCTTCCTTTAAAATAAAAGTTTCACTTCAACAGAGAAAGCCCAACATGCTAATGATCAGAAAATTACCAGCTGAAAGGTACTGCTAAAATTAGATGAATTGTTCTTGTATCTTTTGGGGGAAGGGGGGGGGGCGGGGATTGTATGCAACGAAATTAAAAATATAAAATAATGTTTTTGACTGCATTAAGAATCTTTTTTGAATTCAATTGCAAGGTCCCCTAAATAGATGAAATTTTTAACGTGACTGCCCGAACTCCAGACTGTAAATGGTTTTACTCTCAACGTATCATTGAAAGCATGGCACGTTACAAGGCGACTTCAAATAAATTCTCAGTCAGACTTATAGGGAGATTTTCTCACACCACTGTTTATTATCATGTGTAGCTGAAAACGACATGGCCGATATTCATTACCTTTGTAAGAATTCGGCTGTCCGTCGGGGCAGGCCAGATTTCAGACCATTGGGTACTGCACGCACATGAACAACCTCTCGTCTGTTTTTGTTAAGAGAATTCGGAATTGTGAGTTTTCTTGAAGCATATGGTCTTCTAAAATGCAAGATCAAGAAGGTCGTTCGAGTGACAACAGACCCAATCTTTTATCGTGAGCCTGTATAGGAGAAGGCTCCCCGACGAAATTGGATTTTCTCAACAACAGGGAATGGGTAGCCCGTCCCTGATGGAGGCATGACCTTGCGCGTACGGATTGAAAATGGGATGAGGGATAGAAGAGCTAAGCTAAGCTAAGAGTAAGAAGTGTTTAATTTTAAATTAAATTAGCGTTACAAAAGAAAAAATAGTTGGAAAAGAACAAAATCAAGGTAATCCATCCAGTAACTTCAGCCCTTTACGTTTTTCATGTTTAGGACTGCCAGAAAAATTGCCGTCCTTCAGGACAAGGTATATAGGGTGAGGTTAAACAGAGTTAAGAAATGATTTGAAATTGATTTCAATATGTATTTAAATAGCTTTACAGAACAAAAAATATATTCTAGATGGCACATCCAGTAACTTCAGTCCTTGAGGGGTTTTTACTATTTTTTTTTTTTATTTTTTAGGCCTCCCCGACGAAACCGCTGACCTTCCCCGTTGGGTGGGGGGGGGTGGGTGTTCCCCGACGAGGGAGGGGCACGCCCCCCCCCCCCCCGGCGCCACCCCTTGTTGGTTCGCAAATAATTGGTGGTCAGACACTTTTCATCATTATGTATTCGTGAATTGGAACCTTTGTTTACAAAGACGTCCAATTTCTTACATTTTCGGTACTTCTGGCCAAGGATTTGAGAAAAGAGACCATTTCAAATAATTTCCGTACCAAACCACTCTTCAATCTTGTCACACAGAGGTTGATATCAAGTTGACTCTTTAAGCCCCATTAAAGAGAGAAACTCTTTCATTTTCAGAGCCACCTTATAATCGACTTCAGGAAGACCAAACACGGCAAGGGGCTCCAAGTGGAGAGGGGTTCCCAGCACAGCAAGCATATCAGCCTCAATATGGGTACCCACTTCAGGACACGAACCAACAGGTGAGTTTAACAGCAATGCCATTTTGATGAATAAAAAGACGTTGGGCCTGATTCAAATTGTAAAATACATCAAAAAATTTTTATTAATGAGGCAGCAAAGTGCACTTTCGTTTAGCGAGTCAGACAGATCCCTTTGTTTCACCTTATAATTTACAACTTGCAAATTAAAACTTGCACTTAACAATTAGTTTTTATATTAACACTCTGAAAAATTCAAATTGAAAGGGAATCTCATTAGAAGGGCAATGAAGAAGTATGCTAATCGGCTATAATAAAGATTATTAGGTTTACAACTCTTAAACGAATGTAATTAAACTTTTTTACCTATTCACTGTCTCTTTTGTAGAAGAAGATTTTAATGTTTTCTCGTTTGAATGCCGTGCTTTGAATTACCGAAAGCAGGCAAGCGATCTATGTGATGGTAATGTCGTGTGTGTCTGCTGTCCGAAAAACTGATTAATAGAAGCCCGCACTCACTCCAAGCTTTCATGTGCTGCATGCGATCACGCGCCAAATTGGAAATCCCGCGATTTCTTCACTTGGCCAGACTGAGGCCCTAAGAGCAATTTTATACTATGTTTGTATGTGTTTTTACACTGTTTGCTTGTTAACTTGATATATCAAGACTCACAGAAATGACTGACACTTTCATATTGCGTGTGTACATTTGTCATGGGGGGAAGAACCGTATCATTTGTGGTGGAAGTCAAAGGTTGTTCAAGGTCACCAAAGATCAAAACCGAAAACCTTGTAAATACGATATCTAAAGGATAACTGGAGTAGCCCACACTTTTCAAGTGGAGAACATAGATTTTTTTGTTAAGAAAGGGGACCCTATTGTTTTTTAAGAAAGTAAGAGGTCATTTGAGGTCACCGGAGGAAGATGCAAAATCCTAAAAAACAGCTTGTACACATGAAATCTCAAGATTAGAATAATGAACACTTTTCATGTTTTGTTTTGATGGAGGTCAAATATTTTAGGTATTTTGATTGGCCATGCTGAGTGAATCAGCGTTATAATCTTTGGCTGGGTCAAAGGTGATTTGAGGTCACTAGAGGTAAAACGGCGATAAACATGTAACTGACTTCAATTTTCAATATCTCGGCCCCTTGAGAGTGTAAAGTCGGTTTTCAAACTTTTTTCCATTTTGCCCCTAAAAAGACTTCTCCCCTCCCCATCATGGCCCCTTAAAAGGGTTTTCCTTTCAGGATCTTGCCAGCTTACAGGCCTTTAAGACTTGTTTACACAATGTCCCAAGATTGCAAACTTAAGAAAACTAGAAAATGTGGTTACGTACCGGTACGTAACCACAACTGACATGACCATGTACCTGTCTCTGGTTGCCTTTGTAGGGTGAGGATGGACTGCCTGGTTAATCCGACAACAGGGCCGTAAAACTGGCACGTGGACTGTGGGGAGGGGATAAATATTTTCCAAAATCCAACATCCTGTCGATCCCTGGATCATTTCCAGGACCGGAATCATCTACAAGCAATCCACCCTACGAAAGCGAGCGATCCTTAGGAGTTAAAATATTGTTAACAAGATACCTTCAAGAAGGAAAGCTGGAAGAATCTCAAAATAATTATTTGGTATATGGATAGAGTATGGTTCAGTAAAGGCCCATAATTGTTTTGGCCTATATTTTTAGTCATCTGGGGTCACTAGCCATCAAAAGGTAGAATTTCCCAAGAACTTCCTAAGTTATCTTCCGAGGTCACCAAAGTAGAGTTAAAAAAGCAGAATTCCTTTAAACCTGCAGAAACTCTTTTCGGCAAGGAATCACTGTGGTTAACGAATTTCCATTGGTTCGTCCATTTTCAACGACAAAACTATAGATTTTTTCACTCATTATTGTCAAAAATGTGCAAGGTAATAGAAACATTCAATGTTAATTTTATTGGAACACTCTTTTAACAAGCAGTTGTAACGGTTTGTAACTGGTGATTTTTACTTGTTATGATCTATAAAATGACATGCGCTTTATATTATAATTCTTTAGAGTCGTAAAGGCAACTATTTATTACCCGGGGAGTTCCAATTCTACCGCCTAATTGTAACCCCTACCCACAGTTGTGGAAAACTCGTTCTTACCCAGCCTACACAATTTATTTCGTCAGGAAATTGCCTGCTGAGCATGTAAGAACACTCTAAGGGCATGCTTTGAATTATGGGCCACTCCGCATTTTTACATTTGATGTTGACCAAAACGTTTTGCAAATTGGGAATTTGGGAAAGATTGTAGTTTTGGATTACGAATGACTGCCTTTAAAAGTGAAGGTTTAGCAACAACCTAACCCTCATATGTTAAAAGGAGAGCTCAATTTATACGATTTTCTGACAGAGTATTTCTCTCGAGATATCAGTTAATAAAAATAACTGTATACATAACCCCATGAGTATGGGACAACCGAGCCTGGGGGGGGGGGTCTTAGTACTAATACACTTTGATAAGTAGTGCCTTATTTCTTTTGGTTTTGCAAGTTTCTTGACCTAAGATTTTACATAGGCTACCCATACAAAAGTTTTCCATAGAATTCTATAGAAATGCCTATAGAACTCTATAGAATCAACGATTTTCTGTAAGAATGTTTACTGTCCCCTATAGAAATTTGAAGTCCCATTAGAATTCTATAGAATAGTCGTTTCTATCGAGAACAATCTCTATAGACTAATAGTACAGGATACTCTCTGTAGGAATTCTATAGAAACTTATTCATACGTTTCTATAGAACTTGCATAAAGGTTCTATAAAATTTCTATACATTTCTATAGAACACCTAATTTGCATATTAATTTGCATAATTTGAAGTATAAAAGGTTCATTCAATCCCTTCTTTGATCTTTACAAAGATAAATGGTCCGCATAAAAAATATAATTCTAAATCAGGGTTGTCCAACCTACGGCCCGCGGGCCACGGTCCGCAGGTTCCGTCCGGCCCGTCAGAAATAATCTACATTGCAAAATTATTCAATAAGCAGATTAATTGATGACAACTTTAGGCTTCGCCGTCCGCTATGGCATGCTTACTTTTGAATGAAATTATTCATTTCAAATGTCTGTTACATGTAGCTACATTGGAGTGTTGTCCACAGGGGTTGAGAATGATTCAGGAGGAATATGAAAAAAAAAATGTCCAAATATTCTGCCCAACACCATCAATTTTTTCCTAAAATTTATTTATTTGTTCAATCAAAAACGAAAATGAATCAGTTTTCCCTGCGCACAATGATTGCAATTTGTTGCCTTGGACGTCGGGAAAAATTGAAAAAAAAAACGAGTATAGAATGCGGCCCCTCGTCCATCATAACCATTACATGCGGCCCACCGCTGCGAAAGGTTGGACAACCCTGTTCTAAACTGAGCAAGAATTCCTGAAATACCATCTCTATTCACTGAATTACTTAAGGTAATGGGTAAAATGGGCTTGGCCAAGCTTTTACATAGATATTTTGACACAAAAAAATTCTAAATTTATGCTGATAGTAGGTTTAAACTAATTAGATATTTAGCAAAAAAACATTTTTTGCCCGAAAAGAAAAGTAGTTCATCAATATAGATAGAGGATATGAATACGTATGAACTGTTTTTCTTTAAAAAAAAAAATATGAAATAACATTTTTCACCATAACCAACGAGTCACAGACGTGGTACATATACCATATGCTCACATATCACGTTATCAAACAATGTCACCAACAGTGAAGCGGAACTCCGCTCTCCGCCTCTAATTGTCTTTCCCTAGACATAAGGGGATAAGGATATTGCAAGAAGTGAAATCATCTTGGAAGCAGAACTTCACGCACATTATGCTTAGGGTGCTGAATGGTCAGTTTCTATATATCTGTACTGTCAAATTGTAGGCATCAATCCATAAAACTTCTACATAGTTTCTACAGAATCTCTTTAGAAATAGGCCGATTTTTCTATAGAACCTCTATATAGCTTCCGTAGAACTCCACTCATTCTCTAAAGAAACTTATAGAGTTTCTTTAGAGACCTATAGAGTTTCTTTTGATATGTCGCCCACTTTTCTAAAGAACCTCTACAGGGTTTCTTTAGGGTTTCTAAAGAGTCTCTAAAGAGCTTTTCTAAAGAAACTCTATAGGATTCTATAGAGATTCTCTAGGTCTTGCTTTTAGAAAGACTGTAGGTATTTTTATAGAAAATTTCATACAGTTTCTATAGATTTTTTTCTATAGAATTATGTAGGTTTTTTCATGGGTAGATATACTTCTCCCATTTCGTGGAATTTGCCGCCTGAAGATTTCCATGTCTCTCAAGCAATTACATTTCCTTAAGATAGGTTTTTTAGGGAAAAACTGCCTGTAAAGTATAATCAGAAACAAAGGATTGCATGTTTGACACTTTACTTCATACATGCTTTTCATGGGGATGCGTGTACCTCTGAGATAACCTGCCGTGGCTACGGACAGTAGTTTTTGTTTAGGGAGAAACTGTACAGTTGTTTCCAGCCATAATATCCAACCGCTTGTTCATTACTCTAATTAGCTGCTGCAGTGAGCAGCAGTTTTTAGTTCCATTCTGATGAAATACAAGCCAAACAACTAAGAGTTTTGAATAACAACAAACAGGAAATTCTGACGAAAGGGCTGCGATGAATAACCACGCATGGTAGATTTAATAGTTATATACCCTTTTCGTCTCCATCTGGGATAAACCGCTATCAAACGTTAACCTTAAGGGCTTATTCCAAATGCGTGGATGGGTATGTAATCGGTATTAATAACACTTCGTAACAAGGTTGGGTGTAGGATATTGTTTTTACATTAAATGCTTCAAATTCTCCATGCCAAAATAAGAAAATTTTAATGTTAACATCTGAAAACCCCCAAGTTGAAATTTTTCTAACTTATTAATAAGAAATACGCCTCTTTCATATGAAAACTTAATTTGAGCTTCATTCTTCCTTGATTTAGCTTCATTCTTCCATGGTTTGAGTTCTCTTGAATTAAGTTTCATTCTTTCCAGCTTTTATTTTAGGTTTTAAAATATCAAATCAAAACCAAACAAAACGTTACATTGCAATGTATGTCACACTACCGGTCACATTCTAATTAATGGGTTAACTTAGTTCAATTCCCTGCTACACCAAACCACGAAATTTGGGCAAAACCATCTGGATCCAGTTGAACCCAGTTGAATTGATTAACTGGCTTAAACTGGTATTCACGTCGGGTTTAAGTCAATCACATAAATGCGCACATAGTGAATATTAAGTTCCTTAAAATTGGGAAATTCGATATTGCTAAACAAGGAACTGGCTTTTCCATGCTAAGTAGGTCCTAAGGATCGTAGTGTTCTCCCTCTAAAGTTCTGATACAGTTATGAAACGTTTAGGAGTTAAAGATTACTACGTTGATGGCTTTTAATTCTGTAGTGTCTGAATATAAAATAGTGATTGACTTACAAGGAGAACTATGAACGAAATATTGTGCGTAATGAGTTTGTATAAAGGCTGTTCATTTGAAGCCATAAAACTAATTATACTACGTTTAATGTGTCCAAACATTGTGCACCAAAAACAGTGTGTGGTGCTTTCGGTACAAACCATGCGTACTTGGCATTATTGTAATACAGCATGGGCAGTCTGTGGCTTATAGCGTCTATTGGGGACCTCAAGGTGTGAAACAATGTTACTTTTAAGTAACTTTCTTTAGACATCTTATTACCCCTTAATTGCACCGTGATATGATCTTAAACGATAGTTCAAGGTTTCAATTGTTTCCACCCATCTCTGGTTGTCACAAAATGAAAAAAGAAAACTAAAAATAAAAAAAAAAAACCAACAACAACTGTTTTCGCGGCTTAAGATCACAGAAAAGCACAATTGTTTCAAGTTTGAATAAAATGCAACATGAACTTTCTTCCGAGTTCACTCAAGAAAGTTGTTTATATTGGGATGTTTGAATCAAATACAGCTCTAACAAGAACGAATTTTACATGTTAATCATTCTCTTCAAGATTGGTGTACCAACTTCTTCTGTCATCACCAGAGATGTGCAAGTTCAGCCTAATGATTATCTTGGACTTTCCATCTTTGTCCTTATTTGCTGCTGTCTTCCTCTGGGGATTGTTGCTGTGATCAAAGCTAACGAGGTTTGTATTTTATAGACAAATCCTTGCAGTGAAGTCCGCCATAAGTGGGGTCCATCAGCCTTACTTAAATATCGCCATTATTTATTGTCTGGATGCAATTGTAAAGCCTTGTATTCAGTTAAACTGAGGGAACCAAGATGTATTTCAATGTCCATGGGACAAGCATAAAGAATATAAAAGGTTGAAAGCTGATGGACCTCAATTATGTCTGACAAAATCAGATTGTCAATTGACTTTTCGTTTTCCATGGTCTTCCATTTTCCTTCATTCTATATTGGCAAAATATAACAAGGTGGGATGATATTCAGAACCACAATGTTATGAACTTCATCAATAGTAAATTCAGTTAAGGCTTGTACGTTATATATAGAGAAAGGCAAATTAGAATCAATTGAGAAAACAAACAAAAATACACTTAAAAAAGGAGATGACTGACATGTAGATTCGCGTTTGAATAAGGAACTGTACACATCCGCCAGGGGCGTGGCCAGAAACTTGTCATGGGGGTTGGATTAATGACATGAGGGAGGGATCTGGAAAAAAAAAGGGCCACGGTTTTTTCAAAGTGTGGCGTAGCGAGAAGGGCGTCAAAGTTAGCTTTTCTTATGCTCAAATTATGGAGCGCGTATTGCGGAAAATTCTGGAAGTGCACGTTACTGTAAGTAAGGAAATCTGCACTTTCTATTAGCTAATCTGAGATTGCACTGCGACTGAGAACCGTTGTTGTGACACAATGTTATCTAAGACCCTCAGATGGGATCTCCGACGAAATTAAAAAGTTTTCGAAAAATTATTCGTTGCATTGTTGGACAAAATGTTTCAAAATCAAGATGGAGTAAAGATGGAACCCTGTGACATTGTAAATTAAGGAATACAGAATTAATTGGCGGAACTACTTGATGATCTAGTGTCACATATGACAAACTTTCGATTTTTTTCATTTCCATAGGTCGAAAAAGTTTTCACGCTACCGTCTGAGAGATTGAAAATGCGCGCCAAACGCGCAGAATTAGGGAAAATCATGTCAGCATATTTTCCTTAAGACATTGGTGTTTTTTGTAACTTTTTTCAGTTTTCTGCGAGGGGAGAGGTCTAACCTCCAGACTCTCCGCCTACCCAAACGACGTCCGCACTCTGGATTTGGGCGTACTAAAAGTAAAAGAGGCAAGTCTGAATGTTCAGAATCAGTCGGGGTGACAACCAAATCCAGAGAGCACTGAGCCTTGATCAACTCTGGTATTGTAAATTTACCCCTAAGTTTTGAGATTAATCTTGAATATTTCTCGGCAATAAACCTTTTCTTACATACGCAAATAATAATTAAAAATGCCGCAATAGTGCAATAGGGCAATAGTGGCCTTTTGGCTTCCCAGATGTGCGTTTTTCATATATAAAGATAACAGATGTTAACATTACTGTGTTTTTTTTTTTTTTTTTTTTTTGTAAAAATTACGGAAGCGTAAAAGTAAACTCATAACGAAGAAAAATTTTATATGTCCTGCTCTTCAAGACAAAAGTATCATCATACTCGAAAAAAGACGACCATCGATAAGCTGAATCATGATGTAAAACCTGCACATGATTAGACTTCAGTGGTTACCGACTTACGTACCCTTATAAAAAAACCACATAATTCCTGTAGGGAAATCAAAACTTCCTATAGGAGGTTACAACTTCCTACAGGAATTATGTGGGATAATATTCAGCTTGTGCGAGTTTCCCACATCAAAAAGTTGAATTCCCACATGAGAATTGAAATTCCCATATGGAAAGTTGAAATCCCCATATGGGAAGTTAAATTCCCACATGGGGAGTTTAGTTTCCCACATAAGAAGTCAACTCTTCATGTGGGAAGTCATCTTTTGGTATGGGAAGTTAAATTCCCCACATGGGAAGGCACAAAATGGCTGTGTGGATTGTGCAGTGAACAGCTTTGGAGGAAGTCTATTGTGATTGGCTTATTCAAAGGCTCTGTCACAACAAAGCCCTTTTGAAAGGAGTCTTTGTATGGTACATGCACAGTGTTGAACTCTAAAGGAAAGCAAGTAGTGTACCAGTTTAACATTGTGTTGTATACAGCAGTCAGCAGTTAATAGTGTGCAGTGAGAGTGGATGCACACATGTGCAGTTGTAGATTTGAGTGGAGGCTGTGGACTATATATGTGCTGAATACTGTTAAGTAAGCGACTAAGTCTGAGTGCTGTTTTGTTGCATGGACTGAGATATTTTTATAAGGTGTAGCCTCAGCAACTGGACTCTCATATTCAAAACACAGGCAGGCAATGGGATGTGCTGTAAAAGGAAGCAGTTATTGTGTTGCATACAAACTTGGACAAATTTCAAACATATCATTTAACTCTTAAACAAGTTGCATCTAGTGGACTTTTCTTATGGACATTCATCAGGATTTTGCACATGCCTTTGTCACAAATTATTCTGAAGAAGAGACTGCATGCATCAGAACACATGCAGGCAATGTGATGTACTTTAAAAGGAATCAGAAATTTGTGTTGCAAACAAACTTGGATGAATTTCAAACATATTGATTCTCAAACCAGTTGCATCTAGTGGACTTTTATTTTGCACATGCCTTCACAAAATATTTTGATGAAGAAACAATCGTGTGTCCAGTTTGGTAAGAACTTTAAGGTGAACCTTACATTTAAAATCAGCCATAATACTCTTTTGGACATACTTTAATTCATAGGAACATTACTGTATACTGCACATGTATACAGTAGTATGCCTGCAGAGGATGATGAATGGAAAATAATGATGAAGACCTGAGTATATTGATTTCATTCATGTGGAAATTAGGTGGGAATTTTCCCACATGCCCAAAAACCCACATGAATCCCACATGCTGATTCCTGTAGGAATTATGTGGGATTTTTTTTATAAGGGTAGTCTTGCAGCTGAATTTAGAATAACCATTTGAGATTCTTGAAAAACTTAATACTTCCTTAAATTCGCTTTACTCATTCTGATAAAAGAATTGATAAACTTGTAACTTTTTTGAACCTGTGTTTGTTTCATCCTCAAATTAAAATTACTTGTTATTTCTGACTGGCCATATGTAAAAATGAAGAGAGGTTTCTTCCGGTGTACCGTGTAATAATTACCTGTGACTAGCGAGATATTTTAGCTTGATTTTTATTGCAATATTTAGGTTCATCTCCACTCATTTTTGCAAAGATTCGATTAAGTCTAACCTTCTGTTATTCCCGTAGGTAATGTTGGATATTCGTGGGCACTTCAACATTTAAAGAAGGCAATCATAGAGAGACACTCGACTAAGACACCAATGCGCACCGATCGCTTTTTTTTATAAGGCAAAGGCTACGTGGTAGGCTACACTATTAGTCCACGTAACTCACTGGTCTATCCGAAGGTTGTATAGGCTGTACGGCTGGTTCACTGCTGGTTATATCCCTCTCAATTGCAAGAATTCTCCTTGGATCGCATTGGCTCAAAATCATATGCGCTTGATCCGGGAAGGCATCTTCATTCTTTTAATCAATTCATATTGTGATCTCCGAACCGTAAATTCGAACGTAATCGTTAAATGATTGCGGTAAAACGAACAAAACGGTGGTTAGTTGCGCTTGTTTTCTGTAGTATTCCGATCGTTTGTGTAGTATGTATTATAATCGATATTGCCCAATATCACACAAAAGTAAACACTGAGTGAAGGTTTGATGTCACTGTTCTCTTTCACTTTGGGTAACTTCGGAGAATAATGGTCATTTACTTGAGTGCAGTTTCAGGCTAATCTCGGAGAAATCCATACTATCTTTAATTTCGCATAAAATTGGTCACTTACACATTGCTTTGAGTATTCTGTGATCTCTAGAGGCTGTTATCACTCAGGGATAGTCTCCCTCTTCGGAGACTTGAATAGTCTCCAAAAATGGAGACAAATTTTAAATTTCAAGTTACCCACAATGCCCTGCGGTGTGCATGATACAAAACATAAGGCTTTACCTTTGAAAACCTTTCTAGAAGATTAGTTCCTGCCTAGAACAGTTCAAAACTTAGATGTCCCTGGTGACGAGTGTATTACCTACGACTTTTCCGTGCACTTTTTAAAAGATTTTTGAGAAAACGTCGATTAAGGTATAACGACCATTACCGATGACCCTCATTAATATACGCAGTACAGTCGTCTGAACTCCAACATATATTGTTCATGATCGGTAATTTGTGTAGGCACTGAGAGAAAAAAATGCCCTCGAAAGTCTAAGTTTGGCAACCTCTTAATTTCGTAAGAGGGATTACCAATTTTCCCCTTTACCTCCAAATTCAGTGACAAAATTCAGATAAACTCAGGCTCTGCGAATTTGTTTCAGCGTAACGTAAGAAGCTTGTACCTAGCTAACATGAAGCGGACGGTGTGTAAACCGCGGTATTAAAGTAACACATAAAACCCATGATAGGTTATACTCGTTTCACGTTCATCTGAACTGACCCTTTAGGACCATTGAAAGTAGCATTTCCCAATTAATTTCTCCGTTGACTTACACACTAAATGCAAAAAGTGAACGGGCTTCTTCAAGCTTGTCGAAGTTTTAGCCAGGTTAAAGCTACCACTCATATGGAAGCTGACAAGTTGGCGTTTCATGGCATTTCCAATTTTCAACATCATGACCGTGAAGATTTTGTGTTATTTCAGCTCAAAGTTCAATCACCCTTTTCCGACCTTGTCTGAGCTTGTAGAGACTATAATTTCCACAAAATTGATTCAATTAAGCTTATATTTTCACAAATGGTACTTCATTTGATAACCGTTCGTAAATAAAATTATAAACCACCCCACCCTTTTCCATATCATATCAAAAAAGTGCTCCCTTCAGAGACTCTGAGGGGGAACAAACGGACGCATTAATAACACCTGCTAATTGGGATATACTCCCTGAATGGAAACCATTATTTGTTACAACTATACTGTGATATGACGAATCATGCAAACGAGCAATGTGCTTTCACATTTTAAGCCATTGATTAGTTCAAACTCAATATGAACAGTGACGGTTCCAGCAAATGAAAGGAAATCTTCGGACTAAATTGCGTAAACCGAGCCAGAAGCGAGAGTATTGTATCAAGTGTCCAGGGGGTGGCTACAGTAATGTCCCTGACGGCGCTTGGGCGGAAGCCCATTGGGGTGCAAGAGGCGAAGGTTTTGTAAACTGCGAGGTGTCGGCTTGAAAAAAAAATGAGTCTCCTAAAAGTATACTTTGATTAAGCATCGAGCCGTTATTGACTAAAACGGAATCCTCAATTACGTGTGCGCTAACCTTGAATTTGAATCAGATTTTAAATTTCCTTAATAATTACTTGGCCTTTCCCAACGCTGGAAAGGAAAAGGACACTGAGAAACGATAATGTAAACTATATGGTTTCGAATGCTTTCGCTCAATAAATGGTGTTAATTGGACTCTACCTTCGACCAAAACGTTGCTTTTGGCTTTTGAAACATATTGATATAAGCTTGAAGATCACTTTGAATTTTGTTCGTTTTCATTTCTCACTCTCAGGTTAGTTCACGCTTCAGATTAGGGGATTACGATGGTGCTGAGGAATCTTCACGGCAAGCCAAGACCTGGGCCATGGGGGGTTTAATCTACGGTGTCGTTTCATGGAGCATCGGTGTAGTAGTTGGAATTGTGTACATGATTTTAGTCGTAGTGGTAGTGAATGAATCTGTTCAAGAAAACTCCTACTATTAAAAGATTGGGGACACTTGAGAAAGGTTTCAAGAAAAGGTCTGTTCAAAAGGTCTGTTCAAGAAAAGGTCTGTTCAAGAAAACTCCTATTAAAAGATTGGGGACACTTGAGAAAGGTTTAACCACCCAGATTTGATTACCGTTTTTCATATTTTATGGTTGATGGTTCGCTGAACATGTTACCGTGAATTATCATTAATTGTGGTGGTGGATTATCATTATATTCATTCATGTTCATTTTACCCCTGGTCAAGACTGATTTAAGAGCCAAAGGCTACACTAGGCTGACAATATACAGAGACTGGAATGTCACTCGTTATAGGAGTGAAAGGTATGTAGTTAACTCCGGAAATTCACTTTAGGAAGGGTGAAATTCACTCCAAAAGAGCGAAGTTTCACTCTTGATGGAGTGCCTGAAGCGACCACTCTTAGAAAGAGTGATCCCTGCAGACAGTCGTTAAAGAGTGGATTTTCACACTTATTGGAGTGAGTTTTACTCTTCGTGGAGTGATTGCACACTCTAATGGAATGAATTCCCACTTTTCACTCTCAAAAGTTACTCGCTGGTTTTCAGAATGTAAGGGGAAAACAAAATCTCTACACATTAGAAACTCTGCTCTTTGAGACTCGGCGTCATCACTTGCCTGGCTTTTAGAGGGTCCGATTCGCACAATAGAAAGGATATAGGAATTGGCCAATTTTTTGGAAAACCGTTGAAAGTAAACTGACCTTGGTATTTCTATCCGTTGTTCAGGGCGCGGAAACAATTGTACCTTAAAAGGAAATATTGCGTTTGTTTTACAAGGAAATTTCACCCTATTTAAAACCAATAATTATTGGCAAAGAGGAATTTTGGTAACCTTCTTTTCGAGAAATAAGCTCCCATCAGATAAAATTCAGTTGTTTGTTGCCCAAGAATATATTTTGTTCACCCAAATCTCCGACATCTCAAAAGTTGCAATTTTCATAACTCTTCTAGAGCATGATATTTTGAGGAAATGAAGGTATTGCTGGGGCTTATAGTTTTGACCAAATGTTTTGATAAAATGACTAGATCTTTTTACTTTTAATGCTATGTTGGACACTTTTAAATGCAATATTTCCCTTTAAGTTGCTGAAAATGTTAAGAAATATTTTCATTTGTACTCATTAACACGCTTCTTCTTTCTGAACACGAAGTGCCCATTGAATTTGCTTTATGCCTCAAATATCAACATTTATTTCCTTGGTTAACTTCCCTTGTATTAATTGGACGAACTTTCATTGTTCAATATTCATTTAGTAACTAATTTAGCTAATGTACTTCAATCCTATGCACGTTATACGTCGAAATACAAATTAGCTCTGAAAAATCTCTTCAACGTGGATGCCAAGTACCCTATAGTGTACCTCAAGTCTAGCATTTTAAAATATCTATTTTAGAAGTTAAAAACTGAAACTTATGCATTTACTTTCATTGTTATAGCTTGCTTGGACCATCATTGGGGTATTAAATCTTTGAATTTATTTACTTCAAACAATAATGCGCAATAATTTGTGATTTTCTTGTTGTGCAACTCGCGCTTCTTATGACCTTGAACACTTCCTGTTGTCTTGCATAATATGTTGTGGAGAAAGCTTAGTGATTAATTAATTACATCGCCCCTTAAGAGTAAGAGTGCTATCATATATTGATACACGAACAGTAAAATTAGAACTTGAAAGAAAGAGATATGAAGACTGCAATTTGAGTAGTACAACAACGACATGACAAATAACTGGGCAATGAACCGTTATTAATGGGGTGAATGAACTTCAATATTTTATACCTCAGCTCAGAAAAGTCTTATGAAGTTGGAAGATGGTCTGTTTCAATTCATTTTTCATGCGTTGTCCTTTTGGACCCATACGGAGAGCGCGACTGTCACCCATCTTTACTGTTTCACGCGGAGCTCGAAACTGCGAGTAGCTACCCGAAAATTCGGCGACAACAGCGAGAGGGACAATAGTTTAAGGTCACGGGGTCAATAACGTACGGAAGCTGATGCGGGCGTGCTACGTCCGCTTTTCCGCCCACTTCTGGGGCGCGCAAATATGCCCCGATTGGCCCCAACGGTAAAGGGTTAATCTACAGTATCTGCAGCACGGGTCTGTGCACACACCCAGAGAGAGCGGCATCAGCTTTGCAGTAAACACACTCCACAGGTTTATTTTAATAAAGATTCTATTTTTAACCTTTTATGTGTGAACGAGAAAGTGGCAAACAGGGGAAGGAAGGCCATTGTTGCAACACTTTCTTTTTTACTTTTGAATGAGAGATTCGGTGAAAACCCTTGATTTTGATTTTAAAGACTGAAAACAATTATAAGTAACGTAGTTACCAGAGGAAAGTAATTCAGTACTAGTTACCAGAGGAAAGTAATTCAGTACTAGAAGTTATTATTATTACTCTCGAGTTTTTCAACTCTTATTTTAAACCTTTTGTACAGTCGCTCTGTATTGAATAGTTGAAGCTGAGTGCTTACCGATGTCAGAAAATAAGTGTTATACATCTATTATGTACCTCTTTCAAGAGATTGAAAAAAGAACAGAACAAAAATTGCAGACGGAAAAGGATTCTCTATCGATAGAAGGGAAAGTTGGTGAGATGAAAAATGTATCTGATGAAACAAAAGACTGCGCTATAGCAGACCGGATGGAATATCGAGAGATAAAAATCCAAATTGAACCGGAAAGGATCACATGGGCACTGAACCGAAAAGGCTCAAATATTTGACTAGTCTCGGTTCAAAATTAACCGTTTTTGGTTAAAAATGAACCAAATTTAGTTATAAATTTGATCCTTTTTCGGTTCATTGCCCATTTGATCCTTTTCCGGTTCAATTTGAACCGGACGTATTTAGAATGTAGGGAAGACTGAGGAGTGGAAAAGTTCTGAGATATAGTGAAGGACTGGAATATCCTGAAAGAAAATGGAAAAACCAGACAGAGAGGAACACAAGGTGTAAGGGAAAAGGGGAAAGCTAACAGAGTTTCAAAAGGGTCAATCGGAAAGGCTGACTTGGAGACAAATCTACGGTCGCGGTATCGAGTACTCATAACTCTCGGTTAGGGAGTGATCACTGCAGGCACTCTACAAAGGGTTAAACTTCACTCCTTTAGAGCGATTTTCACTCTTCCTAAATTGTAGTTTACTCTAATGTGCGAATTTATACTTATCACTCTGTTAGCAGTTAGAGAGGGATAAGTTCTTTTTTTTTTTTATTAATTTAGAATGTTGGTGTAAACTTTTTGTTTTCTTTCTTTTTTCAGGGGGTGGGTTTGTATTGTACTTTAATTGTTTAAGTTCAATAAACTTATCATGCAATTTGAGTAAAACTGGTTGATTCTTGATTATATATGAAAAAAGGTACATTGAGACTGAATTGTGTTTGTGTGTGTGTGTGTGTGTGTGTGTGTGTGTGTGTGCGTATGTGCTGGTGTAAAACGGGGACATGAGCCTTTTTTCTCCGGGCAAGTGTGGATACACCTGCAAGTGGGGATATTCACACTTGCCAAATTCAAAATTAGCCATGAAATTGAATTTTTCCGTTTCAAGGATGTGCTCAAGTAAGCTTGAAGCGTGTTGGCGTTTTCCCCAATTTCCATGTGATGGACCTAATTTTAGGTGACAAACCATGGGCTGGTGCATGGGTGTGTGTGTGTATCTGTGTACTACCAGTAAATCGGGGACATTGGCGTTTTTTCCCCTAGTAAAATGTAGATACACTCAAAGTGGGGATATCCACATTTTCATGGTTAAATAATGTGTCCCCGATTGATGCCCAAAACATGTACGTGTGTGTGCAAATACTTTGAAATTTGCGATAACCGGAATATCTCTGAAAATACGATAATGTAAGAAGACTTATATTTAACTAGTCAACATGAGAATATTGACATCACAATGTAAATAAGTTTGTAACCGCATTCTCGGCGTTACATGAAGAAACTGCAATACTTGTACTCAGAAACCTAAGTCATTACTATTATAAGACCTAACGGAGAAGAATATAAATTAACCTTTCGTACCAGAATTATACTGGAGTAAAATTCACATGTACCAGATTTGCAGTTATAACAGTCCTCTCATCCTAATAATTAATGGACAACTAATTCGACACCCGTTCGGAACTTTAAAGTAGCCAAATTTGGATTGTGAATTAAATTTTATTGGGAGAACTCCCTTTTTGAAGAGTTGAATTTCTTTTGATGTAAAATTTAAGCTTTGTTCGGCGGTGGACATAGAGGTGAAGGCAAGGATCAATATAGGCATACCGCACCGTTCGATGTTTTTCAGGTAACATCTTGAAAAGGTGAACCTATAAGTTGCGAGGTGATACGCAGTCAGGGTAACCCGGCATCAAGAGCCTGCTTCATTTATACATTTTATACCCATCGAGTCAGTGAGCAGATAACACTGACTCTGACTTTAAATGAGGACAGACCTTGAAGGACGGATCTTTTAGTCTAAACTGACATATTGATGTTCACCTGAATAGCTCAAGAAGTATAACTATTAAGTTTGAATTATATGGTGTTCGTTAAACATGCGACGCCCTTGGTGTTTATGATTTGAGTCGCAGTGAGTGACAGACAGTCTGACGTGAATTTCTCTGTAATACACATGGCCGTGATATAAAGTAGATGTGAGTCTTTCAGGCAGGTTTGAAACATGTGCAAACACCATTTCATGTGTTCGAGATTTGCCAAAACTCTCAGCAAGAATTCAACGAAAAAGCTAACGTTGTTTCACTAAGAAGTGAAGTTATTTTCGGTGCAACTATTCTGGTGGTTCCTATTTGGTAACCTTGGCAACCTGACAACCCGACAGAACTGTTGTATACATGGGGGTACTTTGCATCTGCTACCTGAAGGCAAGGGATGAAAGCCAAAATAAAAATTGCCTAGTCAGAGGGTCAAGCTGACTAGGTGCTACGTTACGTTGGCATCCTCGTATGGAAATAGTCTCGTATGCTGGGGGTTGTAGAATATGGCCAAAGTTTTCCCCTTCAGCCTTTCACTGAAGGGAAAGACTTGAACCGCACTTCAAAACATATCTGTACATAAGCTTTTAAATTAGCTGAAAATACATAAAACTATATATAGACCTATAACTAATTCGAGTTGGTGTGTCGTTAATTCCTGTCTTGTTAACTCTCTGATGCATTCAAAGTTTTCATCAGAAAAAGTTTGGGCTCGGTCAATAGCTGGGTCAATGTAAGCTTGATATTTTATCCACTAGCATAATACTGTCTTTAATCTTATTTAAAAGAATTAAATTTGATCGAAATTGCTGAGTTAGTCAGCACTAACTCACTCAAACTTACTTGTTTCTCACTTAAACCCAGTCATATTTTCTCAAATTTGTGATTCTCTTCCCATCGTACAATTACCCATTAAACCTCCACTTAGTTAAAGTCTACGATTTATGGGATCACCAAGTGTAATGGTATGCGCCCTATGGTCAGATTTTCATATATAATGCATTGTGAGGAGGACTTGTGAGTACGGCAGTCGGCTGCCATGCAATGTGTGACGTGAACACTCGTAGCACAAAATCCGAAAGAAGCAAACGTATTTTGGCAGGTTTATTACAGCAACTTCCATTGTATTAATTCCCAAGATGGCCGGAATCATCCCATTCTCCCAAACAATACTGAAACAGCCCAAATCACTTCAACACCAAGAAATACTCCGGAATATATTTATATGACTATTAACGTGTCCAGAAGGAGTAAGTAACATTCGATTACCTTAGCAGAAGTAATTCACCAATAAATAACCGATGGTGCAATATTGGTCCTTTTTCATCTTGAGAAGGGTGCCTCTCTCCTTGCAGTTTGCCCCTGAACACATCTGAAGTCCACTGAATCGTCCAAAATAGATGATTTCTGTCAACAAAAGCGTTTGATAGGAATGGTATAAACTCCCTTCAATTTTTAGCATTAACTTCAGAGTTGTGATGCGTACATTGTTTGGTACCGCATCTTTACATGTAACGTATGATTGATCGGTTAGAACAACTTTCATATTGCAAACAGAGATGTATATGTCTGTATTGGGAATAATATGTTAAGAGGCGAAATTAAATATGCAGGCACAGACATGTACACTTTTCGAATCAATCGGGTTATGTCGCACTGGAGAGATACAGGCTCCTTTAGAGGTGTAATCCTTAAAAACAAGGTCCAGTCAAACTGCGATATGATGTCACTGGATATGTGAGTCTGACTCTTCAACTTAATGTCGCGCATACCGTACTGCGCAGCCCGAAGTCAAGCCATTTTAAGTAGAATTCAAGAATATTTACTGTCATTCAAGTTAAATTAATTACGACCAATGCCTGAAGCCTACTCTAACTAATCTGTTACTTATTTTGAGGCAACAACGACCCAAACCCACTCGTAATACCATTTCTGTAACGTATGATTGCACCCGGCTCGACTTAAAGCAACAGGTTAGAAACAGGGCAGCTAACTCCATCAAACTTACTAACTAGCTAAAAAGAACGCATCCCTCCGTGCAAATATCTCGCTCGTATGTTTCGCACTCGACTGTACGATATCAGGTATTCTAGTGCGCAGTAGTAGAAGTCTCGAAATAGGTACTGTCGACTTCATCTTCTGTAAACAAAGGACTCAAAAACAAGATATAAGCTACACCAATAGATATCCAAATTATCAATCCAAACACCAAACCAACTTTTGACCACCTTTTTGAAGATAGTGCGTGTTCAATGGCGTCATCGTAGTATCCTGCCTTGATAAGCGGTTGCACCTGGGAACAAAGCATAACAACCCAATTAAGCAGAGGCAAGGCTAAGTTGTGGGCCAAAGCGTAAATGTTCAATTAAGCTTCCAATTGGGCCTACAATCATCGGCCTGAGTACGGTTAACAGGAAACTGTTGAGAATGCAACGGGCTGCAGATTGAAACATGTAATAATCAAAATCTAAACTTACAAACTGTAACTATTTTTCGCATTGTGCTTATTACTAGGTTACTTCTGTGCTAGTGAGGGTGGAACATGACTTTAGAAGTGAATAATAACGCTAACCCATCTCAATCTGGCAGCTAATAATCCAGAAGGTATCAGAGAACTTCCTGATCAGGTACCTTGAGATCATACAGTTAAGGGGTTTCGCCCCTTCAAAGACTATTTGCTTAATAGAGCAACAAGGTTAGTTTAAACGGGGTTAACTGCCGCAATTACAGAGACAAGGTACACTCGAGAAGACTCTTCTTTCTCTAATAACTTTGGCTTAAATTTCCCATTCAATTTTAGCAGCATGGCTTTTCTGACTTTGTACACAAATGGGGGTAGACTTTTGAATAAACTGTAAAGTATCAATACTGTTTGTGGTAGAATAGATCAGCAAGCTATATTTTTGAAACTTATGAATTGTTGGAAAAATTCTCATACAATTCTGGAACAATGCCGATTTCAGAAGAATGAAAACAAAGAAATTGAAATTGAACTTATGCAACTTGAACTCATTACACTGTATATATATTTCAGTCTTTATACATGGTAGCAAATGCTAAATTTATACGTGAAGAAAGGTTGATCTTACAAGAGATACAGTCAAACAGTTTAATTAGATCGGCAATATAACAGACTGGTGTTGATGGGGCGCTTAATATCTTCTTACTAACTAACTGAATACATCGACTGGATGTAAATCTAGTTCAACATGTGTAAATGTATTCTAATTGCTTACATTTTTCCACTTATTTGGCGTTCTGGGGGCCTGAACGTGACGATATTTACAATTACTGTAAGAAAGAGGTTACTTTCTCAGAGAATCTGTAATGCACTTGTTTTAAAGAAATATGTGTACAATAAAACACAAAGTATCGGACCGGTTAACCTTTAGAACTCATATAAATAAGTAGCACTAATGGTCTGGTTGAACTGCCGCAATAACAGAGACAAGGTTCACCCGAGAAGATGCTTTTTCTCTCTGGTAACTTTGACTTAAACGTCTTATTCAATTTTTGCAGCATGACTTCGCGAATTTGTACACAACGTCCAAAATACGGATTTTGTAGAAACATACCTTGCTGGCTTTCTTCCAAGCAATTAGCCCTATCGGAGGACAGCCGCAAAAGGCCAAGCAAGCTGCGTCATGGAGGTACCTTTGTACACGTGACAATCTACGAAGTTGGCTGGTACGCTCAATTTTATCGCCGGTCGGTTGCATGGCATTCTTGAAAAGTAAAAATAAAAACGAAAATGGTATGACTTATTGAATTGGTGCTCATAAAGAGCTTGCAAATGATAACACTGGTATTGTCGATCTCAACATCAGAGATAAAAATTTTCATGTACGACGAAGGAAGATATCTGGAAACTTCCCATAAGCCTACACATGGGATATCATGAAGTTTCCGTGTTGTCTTCTGACGTGCGTCGTGACCTGTAGCGAATATAGCACATCGGAAATGGCTGTGTATTAGTTTCTTCCTCCTTACAGTGTACACTCACTGGACTGTACATATTGCTGACGACAATAGACTTTCTACGCATTCAGCGTACACTGTTAAAAATTTCTGTAAATTTACAGACTTTTTTTAACTTAAACTTTTTGTATTTTACTTTTAAAAGAGATTTTCTGTATCTTTACAGACACTTTGTATTGCTACAATAAAAAAGGTTGTTTAACATGTATTTTCTGTTTATTTGAAAAACCATTTCTGTCTGCTTTTTTAACCAAATTTTACTGCTTTGTAAAACTTTTTCTGTAAATTTACAGAAATTTTAACAGTATTTTGTATTTTTCTGATTTCACATAAATATACTGTCATTAAACAAACATTCATTTTGTTTTTAAGCTGAAAAAGAAACAAAAATAAGCCCAAGGAAACAAACAAATAAGAAATAGCCAGAAAATTTTCAATATATAACATGCATCATTCTGAGAAGTTACAGTTAAAAAAGAAAACATTTTTGGCAAATTTATGGCCCTATTTGAGAATTAACTTACATTTATTATAAAAGCATACTTAGTTATTACATTCTTAGTTATAAATATCATACAACTGGTGTTTTGTCACACATTTTTAAGTAAAAAGAAATTGTAAGGCCCTAATTTCAGAGCACTGACAATTGGTATACTGATGTCAACTCACCGCCACAGGCGCTCATGCACTTGATCGAATTAAAAACGTTTCACAAATTTACTTGAAAGAGTCTGTAAATTTACCACTTTATGACGAATATCTCATTTTGCATAAATGGGTGGAGCTTATTTTTTAGGCATTTTCCTAACAAAAGGATTGCTGTTGCTTTGAATAATACCTTTTTTGGCGTTTTTTAATCAGGAAGTGATAAACTTATTGTTTACCTTGTCTGGAAATGTTTGCAACCAATGTATTTGCATTCTTTGTCATATTTATTTTAAAAACAATTATTATATTGTACAAAAAATGTGACTTTCCAATTACAAAGTTCCTAGAGATAGCAGTCTACTTGATAACAATATGACAACAAAGCATCCTCATTGTGTTTTGATTGAAAACAACTTCGTAACGACACATTACGTTGATAAGCAAATACCTGATCTACGTAATGGTGAAGTGTATGTTACGTAATAACATATGAAAGGAAAAAAAGCGATATTATAATAAATATTAAAACGCCGAGAATGAAAACAGTAGGCTGTAAATTCACATAAAATTAAGGTGAAAAAAAAAACAGAACAATTCTGTAATTCGATTTTACAGTAGACATTTGAAAACTAATTTACATGCAAAAACTGTAAAGAAAAAACAAACACTTAATGTTTTTTCATGATTACAGTCTGGCTGTAAAAAAAACATTATTTGGTTGGAAAAAAATTTGCCATAAAAATTATGTAAATTTACAGAGGAATTTTTAACAGTGTACATAATGGTACGATGTATGGTGAATCTAGGGGCTGAATCTAGGGGCTGAAGTTTCACCGACTTTGCATGCAGACTTTTGTACTCTCCTTCGTTGTGCAGCATGTGTCAGCCAGCTGGAAATCAAAACACCCGAATAGAACTGCGTTAAAGCTATGACTGGCACCGTGACAGAAAAATTATTGAGTCATTGTGGCAACTCTGCAGCGTAAATCGTTCTCTCGTGGTACTTCACGTCTGAGATCGATTACAGAGCGTGATAAATTCGAAACGATATACAGGTGAGCTACCAAAGATACCAGTTTACCCCCTGCAGAGAGCCGATTTTGTGTTCCTCGACCATATGTGATGGGTAATTCTGTTTTGGTGGTAAAGGCTCTGACTTACTTGCAATCAAACCACCTTTTCATGAACCATGTATTGTTGACGGTGTGTTGTTTGCTCGGGTATATCGCATTTCAAACACCATCGCCATATGTTGTTCTTATGGTTACAGGCTTTTGGGTACCCACGTTGCAAGAATATTACAGTATATAAGCCAAGGTCGTCAACAAAATTTGCGAACTCTAAACGTAATC
Source organism: Holothuria scabra (assembly GCA_037179385.1). Lineage (NCBI taxonomy): Eukaryota > Metazoa > Echinodermata > Holothuroidea > Aspidochirotida > Holothuriidae > Holothuria > Holothuria scabra. The sequence continues at coordinate 60,452,369 of CM074179.1, read as the reverse complement.
AGTGCATACTACTCATCTGGCTTGTGAAAACATCAATTATCATACCACGCAGATTCGTTTAAAATTATCGACTGGATTTATAGATTCATTGATGTGGTATTTGTTGCTCTCGTTTTGCAAAATGTGTGTTTCAGCAAAGAATGAGTGCAGCTGCATGGGGATTTAGGGCCAACTACATAATGTTGATTACAAACAAAGCATGACTTCACAGGGAAACAAAGAAGGTAATGTGAGTTGTACAACAAGGAAGTCACAAATTATTGTGCGATGGACTATTTGATTTGAGTAGGCCTACAAAAATCAAAATTAAACACTTCAAAAATGTAAAAAGATATGATAATGGAAGAATAAATGAGATTCATTTTGCTACCTCTAAATTATAAATTTTCAAAATTCTACTCTTTAGTTAGACTTTAACAGACTCATGCCGTAAATGCCAAACTAAATACACTACTCCAATCCATTCAAAGCTCTGAATCATAACGCTTAATTAAGTGTAACTACTTATTTGGGAATATTTAAAATTTGAAGAGTAGGCCTACATCTAGAGAAAACCTTTCCCGAGAGAAATTGTCGCAAAGTATCTTTTCTCAGAATTTTTATTTCATACCTTCATGATGGAGAAAATGTTTCCTTAACTAATTCCAAAACCTCCAAGGAAAAAAATTACGAAATGCCCCAAAAAATGTCTTAAAAGTATAACAAAAATGATACAACATTTTTGTGAAAAGGTTGTTGTGTTTATATTACCTGTGGTTTCGTGTCTTGAGGTATTGGGCCTGATGGTGGATTTGAGGGGGAGATGAGCATTGCTTCATTGGTTTTCCTTCTAGAAGGGGACGTTCACACTGAGATGGTAGCTCTTGGGTTGATTGGTCATCTGGCTGCTCTACCTTGCGATAATCTAAGAAAGAAAAATATCAAGAAAAAAATGATTTAACTTAAGTCATGCAGGACTTTCCCTTATTTTGTTTTCTATATTTCTAAGCAACTTATATGTAATGCAACGTGAAATTCCTGGTTTAGGTTTGTTTAGTTTACAAAACAATTGTTTGAAAATGGTTGAGTAAAACTTTGATCAATGAAACCACTGAAAAGTAACCTCTAAAAAAACCTACTGCCCGATAATAGAAAAAATAGAAGCGTTTTTATTACAGGTGTATGAAGTAATAACCGGGAGATTTTATTGTTATATTATGGTGTAATTTGAAAAAGCATCTTTTAATTGGATAATTTCAAGCTGACGTCATGTATTAAAAATCCATTTTTCCTATCAGCTTAACTTTTTGGCTATTTCTTTTTAACTCTCTTGTAAAAAAATTGGTGGAATCCCAAGATGTGGTCGTGAAATACAAAGTAAGAACGTTAGACAGTATAAGAGAAAACACTAAAAGGATGGACAAAAAATAATCATAAAAAGTTGTATACCCAGCTTTGAGCATTTTTCTAGCCAAATTTTTTTCACATTCCTCAAACGTAAAATTGTGATGAAAAACAATTATTGAACATACTTTTTTTCAGAAGTACGTTAAATTTCTCATTTTCGAAGTTGTTAGGTCAACTTCAACTGCACAACAAGCTCCAATTACCTTGAGTGATGGAAATCTGCTTTAAAGATGTGTTTTGGAATTAATGACAGATTACAGGGTGTTGTGGGCAATATCTGATGGACATGTCGGACTTAAAGGTACTATGAATAAGACAAAAATAGTGAACCAAGTAAGCCCTAGTCAAAATAGTAAGGCTCGCCAAAGAGGGGGTAATCGCCGGAAGGATAATGATAAAATTCTGTGATTACTCTAACGTATAAGTGTATAAGTGCTGTAATATTATAAAAATGGGGTTAAAGAATTGCACTTGAACTGGCCAGAAGAGCGTGGAATTGATTAGAAGTTCGATACAAAGATCCAACACCGTTGGCGATACTTATGCTTTTATTTAGGGCCTATTCAACATATTTTTCGATTACTGTATCTAGTCTGGGTAATTCTTGGGGATAACCTGACACATGTCAAGGGGATTCCACAAAACTGACAGCTGCAAATGTCGGCAATGATTTGACTTCGCGCAATGAATTATGAACTTAATTCTTAAGATCGTGTTAGTAAGGATGTTTTGATAAGCCCTTTCTCTATAACACTGCCTTTAACAATTAGTTTTTATGAAATGAGACATTCAAAGGAAAGTTAACACCAGTTTCATCTACTGGATGGGTGTTTTGTTTTAAAGGGCACTCCTCTCAACCTCAAAGTACTCTTTTTGTAGGAGATAACATAAACTCTCAATTGGCTAAGCGTTTTGATTGACTGCAAATTCAAGCAATGCAGAGAATCAAAGCGTATATTGCACAGCATGAACTGAACTGAGAGTGTTTTGTTTTGATTATACACACTAAGCTTCTCTATACCTACCCTGAAGCAATTTAAACTGATATTGTGTCTGAGTAAGTGTGGATTTTGAAAAATTGAAGAAGGGGCTTTAGTAATACGGTTAGGAGAATTGGTACTGTTTGGGGTGAGGGAATTGAGCCTTTAAATGAACTTCTAAAGGTTATCATTTCATTAAGACTTTAGTATATTACCAATGCAACAGTTTGGAAACTTACATTAACTATGTGGTTGCCATGGACCTCCTACCGCTTTCCTGTTTTTTTTTTTTTTTTTTTGTTCTTTCTGATGTTTATTTGGTCTTTTTCAAGTTTGAAGAAGGTTTTAAATGCAAGGAAGATGGGAGAAGATTTACAATAAGTTAACTGTTCACCTGTTAAACTAGCTCTACAACTTGATACGTAGGCTGTAAAATTGTGGATTCTGCGGGATCAATCTGTCATAAAATTTAGGGAGACCCAAAGCCATGGCTTAACATGTGACCAGTCATAACATTAATCCATTCAACCAAACATTTGCGAACGATCCTTGCCCTGTATTCAATGTTTGTAGAGACCAAGAAGGGGGGGGGGGGCAAGGCATTTGGTTGGCGGGCTCACTCTCTCGTGTCACCAATTTATGGCACGAAGGTTACATTTAGCAGTTTAGAAAAAAAAAACAACTAAAGGTTATATTAAAGGAGCGAATGCACAAGGGAACCCCAGCAACGTATTTAAAAGTGCAAGTGCTGTCACGATCCACGTGCACACTTTAGTATGGAAAGTAGTACACAAAGTTTATGGCCGGTTGTGTCGAGTCTGAAAGAGATTTCGGCAAAGTATGGTGCAAAATTACCCGAGATCTCAAAATCTGTGCAGTAAACGACCAACGATGACAACCTTTTTGCATTCCTAGGTACCGGAAGTTTAAAATGATATTCAAAAATTTCCCTTCTTAAAACCATTACAAAAGTGGTTTTGGACGTTGCTTAGTTGAATTTGAGAAGTATAATCGCGGTGATTCATAACAGATTTTTGAAAAATGCCCCACCAATTGACAAGATAACCTCTCGAAATAGAAAATGTGACATGTTCACAGACTCATCGAGTATTTTCTGCCATTTTGGTTCAAATCAAACACGTAGCTGTTAGGTAACAAGAGGTTACAAGAGTTGCACTGTTAATCAGCAGGTCTTGGATTGGAACTGCCCGATTGACTGACCTAACAACCAGCCAACCAACCAAATAAACAAACAAACAAACTGTCTCCGCGATAACGTTCCTGCTGAAATCTGCATCCTATTGCCAAATGAAAAATATAGACAACTTAAATGGTTGTTTCCAAATGAACTAAAGTAGATTAGAGTAGCCTAATAGCATACCTTTCGGTTCAGGTTTTTCATGTACTGTGACGGAGACACAACTGCATGAGTGACAGATATTTGAAAAAAAAAGCAAATTTGAATTACAGAAAATGTTACATCGCATAGAAAAACTGACGTACCAGTCATCATCTTTTTACCGTCTTAAACGACCTTCCAGTCAAAGAGGTTTCTTTTTCGGAAACTGGTATGGCTTTGACAGAATTTGACACAGAATACAAAACCGGTGCTACACTGTTAAAAAAATTTCCGTGTTATTTTACTGGAAAAATCCTGGCAGTCGGGATTCACAGTTTCCCAGTTATTTAACAGGTAATGTAAAAAAAACAAGTTCCTGTAAAATAAAATACTGTAATTTTACAGTTTCGGAACTGTAAATGAAAACCTGTCAAAACACAGGATTTCAATTTACAGAACATGCTTGTGAAATAACAATATTTCATTCTACAGGAACTTGTTTTTTTTACAGTACCTTTTAAATAACTTGGAAACTGTGAATCCCGACTGCCAGGAAATTTCCAGTAAAATTGCAGTTTGTATTCAACATCCTGTAAAATAAAAACTTGGCATCTGTAATCATATCCACATTCAGCCTCCTTACTGACAAATTACTCTTCTCTGCATAAAACGTTCTTTCAATCGAGTAATAGCTAAAAGGTTCCCAACTGAAAGAACAATTTATTTGATGAAGGACGGAATGTTTGTAAAACGAAATAAAAACTTGCATACTGACCACGCAGTTCAATGTGCAGCTGTTGGTATGTTATAATTAGAGTTCACATTTGCTTAGGTAGCAACAAACAGTGACACCCAAAGGGACACTTGTACACTGAAAAACAGTGCAGTTTCTGCCAGTCTTCAGAAAGGACCAAATAGTTGAGCAACTATAAAAACTATTTTTCTACCCTAATCAATGTTGAGAGCTGGATTTAGTTCTACAATAAGGTGCCATAAAACTGTCATACATATATACTAAAAAGGAACCAAAAAACAAGTATGAATGGTTGAAGCTTCCTTTTAATAAAAAAAATATTTGTGTTCCAAAGGGAATTTGAGGGCAGTAGAGGTTATATTACTTCCTCATACTGACAAGGAATGCTTTGTTTTTATTTGTTTTTCATTTTGTTGTGAAGACATTGAGGTTAATAAGGAAGGATAGGAACCACATGGAGAATGTAGAAATTATAAAATTTGTATGGCACTTAGTATAAAACTGCATTCTTATATGGGATTGTTTGGGAGAATATTAGTTGTAAAATTTGAAGACATTAAAGTTTTTCCCTTTTAGGGAGGATCCCCCCCCCCCCCCCCCACCCAACTTCAATCGGCATTATGCCACAGCTGGTCAAGCAGAGCTTTTCTGATATTTAATTTTATACTTTTGAACAGCTCACAATGCAAGCTACTTATATTTAACAAGATGTATTTAAACATTACTTGGCATGAATGAGATGAGATCTAATATCTTCTCCAAAGTAGGCACAGAGAAGGTGAATAAGTCCAAGAACCCATGGTGTCTTTGTTTCAGTCACACGACAAGCTTCAACTACATCACTGTATGCTGCTCGCACGTCCTTAGCATTGGAACATGAATCTGTGAACTGACTAAAGAACCGTTGAATCTTACAGTAGGTCCTCTTCTTTCAAAGCTCTCCGTCATTTTAAACTTCATGTCTACACCAACTAATTTTCGGAAGTGTGGGAGCATATGCTTCTCAATAAACAGAAATGGCCAGTTCTCTACTATGTCCAACATTGCCATATAAGACTGGTTTAATGCAGCATGCTGGGTGGCATAAGTCATATCCATTTTCTTTTCAACCTCTGCCTCATCAGGGCATGAGTCTGACTTATAGAGTTCTTTCAGTTGCTCCCTGATTTCCTCCTGGTTGTCTTCTGTTTCACCAGCAGACAATGATAGTGGCTGCCAGTTGATGCAGCCATATGTGTCATGTTTTTTGTTTGGCTTTACATCACGTTCACTGGTTATCTTTCTCTTCAGTTTAGGTGACCTCTGCCTAGAAATATTATCAACCCTGTTGACCAACTGAGAAGCAAGACTGTCATAGCCGGATTCAATTGTAATACCATCAACCTGATCTGCAAAGGACTTTGGTATTTAGAGACAACTTCTTGTGCTAAAACACGAAGCACTTTCTTGCGTGGGAGAGGACGATCTGGCTTGTACAGGCTATCTACAATGATCCTTACCATTTCTTTTCTTAGACGTGGAGATGGTCTTCAATTTGCATTGATATCTGCTAGGAGCTGTACAGGCATTTTGTTCCAGGGAACATGTAGGCCTACAGGTACCTCTATTTCTTGTGAAGAGCAGCTCTGTTCTGACATAGGTTCCCTGGGAGTACATTTAGGGCTACATGCAGGGTTGTCCAGGTCAACAGTAGAAGCTGAGGAATCCAAGGTACCAGTGACACATGAAAATGAACCTGGAAAGAAAGAAAGGCATAGGGTATCAACTGCTTGCTTCAGTGTTAACAGTACCCATGCATACATCATGGGAAGTCTTTTTTGGAAGGAATTAGAGCACTCCACATAGCAAACCAAGAACCCTTTTGCTCATATTAAAACTACTTTGGCTCAAATAATTACAACACAAGGGTTATGATTTGTAATTGAATGTGTTAAATCAAAAATGATAGTCTAATTTTGGGAGGATATTTTGGTGAACTGCAGGAAATTAGTTGTACACTTAATCATGCTTTACTGCAACTGCATTTTGCACACACACAAAGGTAGAAAAAGTTAGGAAGCTGGGAGGCTCCTTCCTGGGACGTTTGGGCATCTGGCGGGAAACTTTCCTTTTCTGTACATGAAAATGTAGGGAGAATGATGGAAAATTTTACTTTCTTCCTGGAAATAATGCTAATTCTTCCTGGGAAATGATCATTTTTTCCAGCCCTCCACACACAGTCACACTAAATATACTTGTACAGCATGACAATACTAAAAACAGGATAGCAAATATACTCATGTTCCACAGAAAATGTACCACAAAATAAAAGAAAAACATAATTATCTTGATTATCAAACTGTCTGAAAAGAAAAAAATCCCAGCTTGATTTGTAGAGAAGACGCAATCACTTAAGAAGCCAAAATGACAGCACCTTGGCTGCATCCACCTTCAACCTTCACACCACTGACAGGTGACCAGCAGATATACTGGGTCGCCACTCATGTCCCAAACCTGCCTACGGTTACATGAGCATCCCTTGAGTTTTACATTTTCCAGATGAAATTGTGGAGTGTGGTAGTGCTGTTCACCCACTTACAATCAACAAAGTACTGAATAAACAATGCTAGATCGAAATCCACTATGCCTTCAAATTAATCATGCCCCAGACAAGGGGGAAGCCCTGGACGTGCAACATGGAAATGGGTAAGAGAGTTAAATATTGAATCAAATTTGATACCTGTGTGCAAATTTACTTGTCCTTCTTGTAACTCATGCAAAGACTGATAACACGAATCAGGTGTTCTTTAATCCCCTTCTACGTAAGGTGGCTCTTCCTCTATTTCTTTCTTTGTGCGAAGGCAATAGCGGCAAAAATTGTGTGAATTGAAACTCTCGCAAAAACCACCAATGAAATGAGAACCCAAGTTATCACCTACCACTGCAAGCACTGTGCCCTTCCTAACTTCATCACCAATACATATTCCTTTTTGCTCCAGATATTTCAAGTCTTCAACTAGCCTTGAGAAAATATCGTCATGTTCAAATTCCCTTATTGTCTTCTCTTTACATAGAAGAACTAGTTGCATCTGATCTATTTGGGATCTACACCGAGCATCAATATTCCCTAGAGTATAGTATACAGCTAGTATTTTATGTTTGTTCCTAGCCGATCCCAGAGGATTCACAATTTCAAAGCTGTCCTGATACAAAATTATTTGCAATGCATGAGGATTCGAACTGAAAAATACATTCTGCTGGAAACTTTCCCCATCATGAATGTCACTATAAACCTTCCCAGATCTGCATGGGTAAACAAAATTTTTCTGCACTGATTTATTTCTACACAATACTTGCAGGGTTTCAAGAATGGGAATGTAATGAAAGACATGTGTCCTGCCTGCCGAATCTTTCCCTAGATGGATCTCAATGGGACTCACATAAGAAACTCATTTTTATAGTATTTTTTCCTCAAGAATGTTGATCTCAGAGTACCACACTGTGGAGAGTGAAATTTGCTTGCATCTTCAGGCAGAGATAAACAACATCCCAATTCTGCAATTCCATCCAAAATGTTTTCACCCAAGCCCTCATATGTTATTGATGCACTTTGGAGAACTTTGTGTACATGACTTGAAGCGCTATCACGACTGAGACTGTACAAACCATACAATTCTTCCACAATTACTTGAATTGTTGAATCAGGAACAAGGTATTTTGTAAGCAGTCGCATCAGAAACAGTGCAATATTTCTTGTGTACTCAGATACATTTTCATTATGTTCTACTCCTTCAGGATAATCACCACTATCCCCTGGCAAATATATCCCATCCTCTGAAACATTACCACTACATTCCTGCTTACTACCAGTACCATTGAGCTCAGACCTATTCACAAGCTGATCTTCTTGGAGGATATAATGTTGGTTTCACAGCATAAGCTGTGTAGTACCTGTGAAATCTTGACAAATGTGAAGAAAATGATTTCTTCTTACTAATTTTTTTCTCACAATTTTTGAACGAACAAATAACAGGAAGTCCATCTGCATTGTGACTCCTTAAATGGGATAGTAGTGCTTGGACATCATCACATTTTTTCTTACAAATATGAACTGTGCACTGGATACCAATTCCAGCATCAATATGATTTTTGCAAGAGCCCCTTTGACTGTTTTTAGCATCATGATTTCTTTTAATATGTGTTAATAATCCCTTGTATGTTGAGCATGTTTTAAGGCAATGGCTATGTACACACAGGGGAAACGTATGTTATGCTGGTGCCTGTGGATTTGACAATGTTGTATGTATGACTTTAGGTTACCACAATGTATACCACAAATTTTGCATGCTGGTCTTCCATCCTTCCCGTCATTGCTGCTAGGCCTACTTTCACTGTTTCAGCCATCCTGCATGTGTTTAACATCGGTTTTGCAAAACCTATGCAGGCTAGGCCTTGCTACATAAAATAATGCCCTCTGCACTAAGGCATAGGCTAGCCTCTGCCTATCTGCTATTCGTTTCTACGTAGCAGCTAGACCTAACGTTAGGCCTAACTTAGGCCTAGGCCTAGGCCTAACTTAGGCTAGGTCTAACTTATTAAATATAATGTTACATTTGCTTAGATCATATTTCCATTTAGACTTTCAGGCCCTGGTTAGTAGCTGGCTATTAGTTAGTTATACTAGTAGGCTAAATTAACTAAACGCAGACTGGTCTTGACAGTCAATGCTACTTGATAGGCTTAACGTTGTTAAGTCTTCAATTATGTTAGGATAGTTTAACTCTGTATACTATAGGCTAGGTCTCTAACGTTGTAGGCTAGGTCTAACGTTAAGTCTAACGTAATAGTAAATTTTGAACCACTAGAAATTGTGGAAAAGTATTGTGACTTGCTGGTAAACTGCAGATGTAAAGCAGCACAAATGAAAGAAAAAAATGTGGAGTCGAATTTCAGAAATTTACGAAACACAGCTAACTTAATCCCCGAATAAAACCTCCACCATGCAAATATTACCGCGACATCGATACACGGCCGCGGCCGACCGAATAACACCAGTGCTAGTATAGTGGCGGCAACTAACTGCTTTGTTATTGGTCTATACCTACCAGCTTAAGAATTAAATTTATATAAAAATAGCTTTTGATTCTTTCCTATGACGCTCAACGTAGACTTGTACACTTTCTGCAATTACAACAAACTATTTTTAGAGTAATCTGAGATCTTAAACCGTTTTAATTAAATGAGTTTTATGAAATGGCCGTGCTTGTTGGGCACAACACAATAACCAATCACAACACTTTTTCTACCCACAGCAAAAATGAAGAGTATCCCTCATTGGATCATGGAGCAGTTCGCCATTAACACCATGCCAGCTGTTGTAATGCCGACGATAAGCTTTGATATAACAAATTCAAGCAGATAGTTTATCTTTGTTATAGACAGAATCACAAGGAAATATGCCTAGTCACAGTAACGAGGCAGTGATGGGCCCCTCCTCACCTTCTGAACGGTATATCGGAAAGAAGCTTTTCAAGTGCACGTGATTGATAGACCCTATTTCAGTGCAGTCTTCCGTAAGTTAGGCCTAAGGTCCACATCACTCGCCGGATTATTTGTGAACCAGGCGTATTAAATCATAATGGAGTTAGCTTACCATTATTTTGCACACGGTTAGATCAACCCCACGTGCTTTTTCTGCTTCGTGCATCCCGCTCGATTCCACGGTTCCCGCCGCTCACAGAGAAAGAACACTCTGCCTACATATACAGGGGAAACAACGCGACGTGACTCGCCACATCGATCCCGTGACCAAGGTACTGAACCGTACCGTTGTATAAAGCTTCGGGTGAAATGCTTTCCAGTTTGACGGCCGAAAAAATACTTACATGCATCAAAGCAGTCAGTGGAAATTTTTATCTTCTATTATCGAGGGACAAAAACATTCAGGTTGAAGGCTTGCCCATCCCAATTGGCCATGGGCCTACCTAAATAGGAAGCTTATCTCAGTTTATACCAATTACCCCGTTACTACATACCCAGAGATCTCGTCGGGCTCAACATAGGCCTAGCCTACTGTCTTTGAGAAGCTCAGTCAAGATATTAAAATATAACTAGAAGCAACATTGTAAGTTGATAAACATGGGCGTCCGCACAGGGGGGCAAGGGGGCACTTGCCCCTCCCCCTGGAAAATCAAACTCGTGAAAAAATAATTAAATTTAAAATAAAAAAAAATAAAAATAAATCATCAAAATATCTTCACTCACAGCGTCAGTTTCTACTTGTGAAATATGCGGACTTTGACCAGGAAAAGCAAAAGAGAAGATGGTATGCTGAATAGTGAAGTCGTAAGTAGGGGACCATCATTCGTGACATCTATTGGAAATTTGAAATCGTAAAAACTATGCCAAAATTGTACTAGTTGTCAGGTATGTAGTGTGCATATGGCATCCGACTATTGATGAATGCGTTGGTCTTGGTTCGGTCCCGTGCTGATCTCGAGTGGCGACGCGCGGATGTAACTGGGATATACAAGGTGAATAAGGGGGAAGGGGGTATGATTCATAATTGGGTAACGGATACAGGCCTTTACAGGTTGTTTGACAGTTGTAAGTTTTATCGTGCATAGGCGTTCGAGGCCGCGACGGAAAGGCAGATTTCCCTTCCACAATTTTTTACATTGAAAATTCTAAAAATCTAAAAATTACAGACATGAAATTTCTGTTTCCGGGCTGGGTACATGCAGCTTAGAACACTCGCCAAGTGTCGTTTCAGGCCATCTGGAGGGTTTGTAAGGCCCGAAATTTTCTTATACGATCCGCGCCAACCAATGGTGGCGCTCCGCTTACATAGTGTACACAATTCAATCATCCACGAATGACCTTGCCCCGGCCCCATTGTAAAATTTCTGCGGACGCCCATGTTGATAAAGTCTAGTTAAATTCACCAATCTGACTTTGCCTGGATCTTCCTGATGTTTTCCTGTTAAATTAAGAGACTGTTGCCTTCGTATAGTACTGCAAGAAATGACCTACGATTGTCGTAGCCTAGCTAACTTCTAAAGAGTTTGCAAATTTTCCTCCTCTATGGCTATCACAATAAAAATAAATTCACCACTTCTACTAATATTAAAGAAAAGTAGAACTGCTAGAAAAACTTTACAATACCTGAATACGGTAATACGAACAGTATTTTTACGGTTTGACCGGGGTTGTGCTAATGCTAAGTTACAGGAGAAGTACTTTTTTAACAGGCAATTTCCTGTAAGTGTAATTACCAGAAAAAGAATTGTATAATTACAGGAAATTTAATTAACATTACAGGAAAGGGTAAAATAACAGGTCATGTCTGAGAAAACTGGTAATTTACCTTGACCTTCCGTTGAAAGATTGCTTAGCTGTATTTTCATTGTAAAAGAACTGTAATATCCCATTTATAGTAAAAACACGTATTTTTACAAGTGGATATCGCCGTTATTCTACAGCAATTTTTTACAGTGTACAAGTACCAGGGCAAACAACATCATGGAACGTGCATATGGACTACTCTGTCTTTTGTTAGTTTGGAGTGCCTACCGATCAATTCCTGCCTAAACCTGGCAGTTTGTCTTTTACAGACAAAAGCAGGATACAAATGTTCAAGGTTATGTTACAGACGAGTAAGTAAACTTAAATACTATGCCGCAGACAAGTTATGTGTCATAGTTTTGTAAAATGAAATTATCTATAGCGAAACACAACCAGTTCACAAATAGAAGCTATCAGATTCAGCAGTTGTTTATTCTTGTATATGGGCTATGTTGTATGTTCATTTCAATAGTTTTTAAAGTATTTTCGGTTTTACGATTACCATAATTTAATATGAAATGGAGGATATTAATGCTTTCTGATTAAAAAAAGGGCATGGGTTCTCAGCTGGATTAGATGGAACATTTTATCAGGATTCCAACAAAAGTCGTAAGGCTCACTCAGCAATCTTGAAAGACATTATAATGAGATTAAGATAAGTCATTCTCAGGTATTCCATTACACACTTCCACCATTCGCCGGCAATTGTATGTGACGTAAAATAACAACGTGCCGTTCCTGGCATGTGGACTAGTGTTTTCACTAACGCGTTAACGCCACAAGTACACCCCTTTGACGGGTTAAATCAATGTTAGTATTTAGAGTAGCTAGCTGAGAAGCAACTGACGATTCACTTCGTGTGGCCGTTGCACAAGACTGCTGTTTTTTCCCCGGGAGTGGGCATGGACTATTAATTGTGACGTAACGCGAAAACACTATATAAAGTGTTTTCACCTGGCGGTATAATAATAAGTCACCCCCACTGCAAAAAAAAAATTGAAAATAAACACGTCGTTTGTCAGCTGTCTCTAGGCTAACTATACGTAATACACACTGTCAAAAAACGCTGTAACTTTACAACACAACAAATAAAATGATGTATATTACAGATTACAGGAAAATACTAGCTTTATGTATCTCTTTACTTTTTGCTACTTCCACCCATTTCCCTAAAAATATTCAGAATACCCCTCTAAAAAATCAAAACTTAATGTGGTATAAAACAAAGACTTGCCTCAAGCCTCTCACGTATTCCTTCCATCCACCTTTCATTTTATTTCTGTTCCTTTTCTCTACGGTCCCTTATAAAAAGAAAACCACAATATTCCCACATAATTCCTGTAGGAAAATGAAAACTTCCTATAGGAATTTGCAATTTCCTATAGGAGGTTACAACTTCCTACAGGAATTATGTGGGATAATATTCAGCTTGTGCGAGTTTCCCACATCAAAAAGTTGAATTCCCACATGAGAATTGAAATTCCCATATGAAAAGTTGAAATCCCCATATGGGAAGTTAAATTCCCTTGTGGGGAGTTCAGTTTCCCATATGAGAAGTCAACTCTTCATGTGGGAAGTCATCTTTTGGTATGGGAAGTTGAACTTTCCATATGGGAAGTTAAATTCCCCATATGGGAAGGCACAAAATGGCTGTGTGGATTGTACAGTGAACAGCTTTGAAGGAAGTCTATTGTGATTGGCTTATTCAAAGGTTCTGTCACAACAAAGCCCTTTTCAAAGGAGTCTTTGTATGGTACATGCAGAGTGTTGAGCTATGTGGAAAAGCAAGTAGTGTACAGTTTAACATTGTGTTGTATACAGCAGTCAGCAGTTAATAGTTAGAAAGCAGTGAGAGTGGATGCACACTGTGCAGTTGTAAATTTGAGTGGAGGCTGTGGACTATGTGCTGAATACTGTTAAGTAAGTGACTAAGTCTGAGTGTTGTTTTGTTGCATGGACTGGGATATTATTTTATAAGATGTAGCCTCAGCAATTGGACTCTCATATTTAAAACACATGCAGGCAATGGGATGTGCTGTAAAAGGAATCAGTTATTGCCGTGCATACAAACTTGGACAGATTTCAAACATATCATTTAACTCAGAAACAAGTTGCATCTATTGGACTTTTCTTATGGACATTCATCAGGATTTTCAACATGCCTTTGTCACAAATTATTCCGAAGAAGAGATAGCATCGGAGGACACATGCAGGCAATGGGATGTACTTTAAAAGGAATTACTTATTGTGTTGCAAACAAACTTGGAAGAATTTCAAACATATGGATCAACTCTCAAACCAGTTGCATCTATAGTGGACTTTAATTTGCACATGTCTTAGTCACAAAATATTTTGAAGAACAAACAATCGTGTATCCAGTTTGGCAAGAACTTATAAGGTGAACGTTACATTTAACATCAGCCATAATACTCTTTTGGACACCCTTTAATTCATAGGAACATTATACTTCGACTGTATGCTGCACATCTATACAGTAGTGTACCTGCAGAGGATGATGAATGGAAATTAATGATGAAGACATAAGTACATTAAAAAATCCCCCTTCAAGAAAGTGGTAGAACGCGGTATGGGAAGGGATGACCAGCATGTGGGATTTATGTGGGATTTTTTTTATAAGGGGTGATTCTATCGCATTGTGCTGTTATGTAACTGATCAGATTACTTCACACTACTGCCCCGTTGCTGCAACTTCCACGAGCGAGTGCTGTAACACATATTTACAACGGTTCGCGAAGACTGTTCACAGCTCACACACACACACGAGCCTGCTGAGCGGCCAGTTCAAACTTACAGCTTGCCGTGAGAGACTTGTATCTTTTGCAACTGTTTACGTCATCATCTTTAACTTCTATATTGTTTTAGTCATCTAAGAATCTAGATGAATATATTTCAAGATGGTTTACTGTATTATCCAATTAGCTTCGGCATTTTGCGACTTTTGCTGGATATTCATTAAGATCATCGTGTGATGAACGGTGCATCGTTCTGTCTGTTTACAAATAGAAAGCTTTTCACTGGCTACAAATATTAGTGATTCAAAACCGAAACGCCCAAAATGCTACGTCAACAGTTGCAAAAGCTACAATTCTCTCGAGTAAGCTAGATCCCCGCTTGTTGATATATGCACGTCGTATAAAAAAGAATCTGCCACGCAATGTCGTTACATAGACTCAGTGTAGCAATATTCGAAGCGGTGAGTGTAAAAACTTGTTAGCGGACATTACCGGTCGAGATGTGTTGGTCGATGTGGGTTTGTTTGCAGAGTGTGTATTGGCGTTAGAACGATTTGAAGTGGAAAGAGGAGAGTGTGAGAAGTTGGTTTGTCTGCAGAGGTGCAGTGGGAGAGGTCAAAGGTGTGACACGTAGAGAGGAAATAGTGACAGAGAAGAATCCTTACAGCTGAGAGGGAACATCTCGAGAGACTTGGGGCAAGTCTATATAAAACACTTCTTTTAAAGAATGCTGAAATAGTATTCGTTCTCTCCGTGAGTATGCATCAGGCCGAATTAGTTGATGCTGCTTCTTGAGAAAGCAACGTGGACACCCCAGTAGATCAAAGGTGGTGTGGAGTGTAACTGCCTTCTGGGTTTGATACATGATCTGTGCCATCAAATGACCTATGCTTTCCTTGTGTTCACACTGCGTGAAAAGCAGTTAACACATGCTTGACTAGCCTGAACCCAAAAGGTCACGTAACTTTTTGTGCGTTTTAATATATATGTTACTGTCAATCAATCGATGTGAAATATGACTATATCAAGTGTGGATGTAGTGAGCTTCATTTCTTCCCTGAAGCGATAAGAGATAACCAGACAGAGAAGGAAGATGTAACTGAAAGAAGGAAAATAGTTTCATCATCATGCATTTTGATGTTCATAAGTGGAATACCTGAGTTTGTAATGTATAGTCCAACTAATCCTGATGGTCTTTTACATGACCAAATAGTTTCAAGACTTGCTATGAGATAGATATGATTAGGAAAAAGTTGCAAGCGACATCTGTTTTATTTATGTTAACTTGCAAGTGAAATAATACTGAGTAATATGGCTTCTAACTGGTAACGCTTATTTCAAATCTATATGTTAACACGGCATAATAATTATGACGAACGCCACCGTACACAACGTCTTTCAAGCCGCGCCTGCGGTTTACCAGTTTTGCTTTTATACTTGCTAATTCACACCAGTTAAAAATCTTTAAATTCCTTTTGTCCATTACGGTCAGGTGATTGTGTATTTTACATAGACTTATCTTATGCTATTCCATTTTGCTCAAGCTTGCGGTTTTGAACGTGGTTATTTACAAACTGAATTTTGCACCTTTTCGGTCTTTTTTTAAGTCAAAATATTCAGAACAAAACAAAAAAAAAATGAAGAAATTAAGATACTCCCGGGCATCTGCATGAGAACACTGAATCATTCACTTTCGAGGTTTAAAGGTAGTGTGATATGAAAATGATAAAATTGGGTATTCGATGTAAAACGCATTAAAACCAGAGAAAACACCCACAGTCTCCATCAAAATCCATCAAAAATTGACCTTTGCACAGGGTAATATTTGGTTCCATTTAAACATTAATAAATATGAGCTCAATATGCAAATTTTGTGGTGTCAATGGGGGGGGAGGGGGCAGGGGGCAACTTGCAGGGGGGAGTTGCCCCCTGGGAAACATTTTAGGGAAATTTGTATAATTTGGGGAAATTTCAAGTTGACGAAGTAATGATACTTCACTATTTTTCACTATTTATTTCAATTTTTATCAGTTTAAGTAATCGTGAAACATTTCTCATGCAATGATAACTCGTATTTCCATGCAACGTATTTCCCAGATCTCATCTGTGTCACTGCACATGAAGCGCGCTTGACTCGTGTTCCGCAGAAATGCCCTCTCTGCCGCAGCGTGAATGTTCTCTGGTACAC
The DNA here is from genome assembly GCA_037179385.1 of Holothuria scabra. NCBI lineage: Eukaryota > Metazoa > Echinodermata > Holothuroidea > Aspidochirotida > Holothuriidae > Holothuria > Holothuria scabra. The sequence goes on along the minus strand of CM074179.1, from coordinate 60,435,646 downwards.
TTGCATGCAGGAATGAGGCACAGGGAGTGTCATTTTCTGCAATTTTAGAAGTGCTTTTAGCGAAATTTCCCCCGGCGGGACGCTCCGCGCGATTCGATGGTCGCGCTCCGCGTATCACTCTCACCCGTCATTAAAGTTGACAACGTCCTGTATTAAGTTAGGTTAGGATAGGTTAGCCGAGGTTTAACAGCCCAGTTTCGAACCTTCTGGTTGGCAGCGCTCTAGGTTAAGCTTAAGCATTTAATGGCCTCTCATCCTACAAGCTACCAGGCAGGTTATAGACTGATCTAACTCTGTGTTTAACAATGGATGGAGCTAAAAACAATGGCTTACCGTTGTCTACATAGGCGGGATTACGGGGGGCGGCTCGGGGTCACTTGCCACTCCCCAATTTTTTCCAGAAGTTAGTTTTTTTTACGTCTTAGTCTGGTTGCTTTTGCTACAGAAATACAAACTGAAACTGACAGAGCTTTGCAAGTGATACTTCATTAAGTTGTAAAATGTTTGAACAGGTCATTTACTGCATTGAAAGCTAAATAAGAAAAATATTCTTCCGTTTAATGTCTCAACGCTGTTTTTTTTTTTTTTTTTCGACACGCTTCGCGGACACCCGTTTTAAATATTTCAGTTTCATTACTGAGATGTCTCAAACGTTAATTTTTTCGGCGCGCGAACAAAGGCTGAATTCACATCACAAGAAAAGCCCCCTAGCTTAAGTTCTGAAAAGACGATCTGGGGCACCAAGGAGGGAGCCCCCGAAGAACCTCAATTTTAAGTAATCCATTCTCCTTCTCCGCACTCTCTTCATCGATTCCGGTCGATTTTAATCATGCGGAGTAAGGATATAATTGAAAAAAAAGTCAAATTGTGACATTTGTAATCTGTTCTTATGAAATTTAAAGTTGAAGATAAAAAGCATCATTTTAATGCCTACAACTTCGTAAATACACAGGAGCTTCCGGGGGCCCAGCCCCCGGACCTCCACCAAGGCTTTGCCTCTGGACCCCACCAGGGGCCCTTAGGCGGGCCCCTGGACCCCACACCGTTAGGGGAGGGCTTCGCCTTCCCTCGGCGCCTTCGGCACCGCTTGGTAATCTGTCCAATGTTCCCCCCACTTTCAGAGATCAAATCCCGCCCTGGTTGTCTAGACATAATAGCCCTGCAAACCTGGACAAACGTATGGTGTCCTCCTTATTTTTAAAGGTCTGGTTCGGAAAATTAATCTATTTAATCTGTTCAGAAAATTTATCTAATTAATCACAGGAGATGGGGGTGACAACGGGCCCATGATGTCATTGTCATAATCCTATGTATTTAGCAGTAATGTTCAGGATCTTGTAGGCCATGTATTAACTAAGGTAACATTACATGACGTCATGATAATAATCATAAATTTACGTATTTTGTATGCGCCTTGAACTTGAAAACATACTGAAACTGAAACTGAAAAATTTGGGGGAAATTTTCGAATTTTGCCCCCTCCCCCCCGAAAGATTTCCTAGCTGCGCCACTGATGAGAGGAACATGTCATATATGGCTAATGTTGTCCTTTGTTTTTGCAATCTTCATTTCAAGGTCAGTTGCATCATTAGTACGTCCTAAGGTCGTATTCGGAAAGTTTTAATTGTGCCCTTAAAAGTCATCAGTATCAATCACCAAACCACTGACTACTTGATGAATAATTAAGAGAAAATTACTATAGGGTTTAAAAAAGAAATGTCAACATAGAGCACAAGCTACATCATTATTTTTGCATGAGCTACAAATTGCTCCAAAAACCCTCGAATTTTGAAGAAGTATTCAGAACCGTGAAAGATATTGAAAAAATGTCAACGGATTTTTCGTAAGAAAAGGTCACTATGAAATCGGGTCATTTTGCTGACAGGTCACACTAACTTATATATTATTGCCGGAACAATGTACGTTCGCTCCGATCGTGCACTATTCTATGATAATGCACTGTCAACCTTTGTTTAACCTTTGACATCTTCCAACACTCAACGACAATTGTGTGTTTCAGCAGGGAGGTGTTAGGAAGGAGACACCTTCCTAACACCTCCCTGGTTCTATCAGGCTTTCAAAGGAAATTATAAACACTACAAAGTCGATCCTACATGAAAATGATTTAAGCCATCCACTGTGTAAGGAAGTGGTGGCGCTAACTCAGTGTTCTAAATCAGTTTCATTCGACAGCGTTTTTCATGAAAAGTTGTTACAACGGAAAATATATAGAAACTGTCCTTGATAGACAAGAGAGCAATACTGCATGTAATAAATGCATTTCTTGGCAATCAGCTAATTTGTAACGAATGCGTTTTGACGAAGAGTCCGCAATAAAAGGTGAAATGCCACTACTTATCATTTATAGGATAGTGCCTCGCTTACAAATGCGTAACTCCTCATTAGTTACGCATGTGTAATAGTCAGTAACTATTCACACTTCTCTTAAATGATAAGAAATTTGGACAATTAAAATTACTTCTTACCAAAGCTTCAAATACCATCATTTCGTCTACTGTAGTTTAGCCTACATTTAGTTTGCGGGAATTGTAACTCACTCTACATGGGAAAGACAGAACCACTTAACGCGGACCGAGTCACGTAACACCTCAGGATGAGGAGGTGTATAGTCTAAAAATTTTTCCGCCCCCCCCCCCCTCAACAAAATCGTGGTCGTACATTTCAACCCCCTTAAACTTGTTCAATACAGACGTTACGACAATCTTTATATGTTGGGGCTGTGAACACCGGAAGAGTATACAGAGAAATATGTGTAATAAAATATTTAACATTACAATTACTTACGTATAGCTTTCTACCATCTAAGTATTGCACCAATTTTCCCAAACCACCACAAATAGAAAACTGCTGGGGTATGCTTGGGTAGCTATAAGTTTTATGTAACCCCCCCCCCCTAAAATGGGTACTTAAAGTGTTTGAAAGTACCATTTTAATTGAATCGATGCAAGTTTGAAATCTTTTTCAGTTATCAGAGAATACGGTTCGAAAGTTTATTTCGTGTAGGCCTTGTTATCTTGCTCATATTAGTCCGACTGTATGGTCAAGGTGGTGAGAGCATTTGACTTGCAGTCTTGAGGTATGGAGTTTGGCTCCTGGCCGGTCGTACTGAAGAATTTAAAATGGAACCCACTGCCATTGTGCTAGGTACTCAGTGTTAGCTTTTGAGTAGGAAAATAAGCCAATAAGACACAACTGGATAGAAAATAAGCCGTCACAATAAACATTCATATTAGAGCCATCAGTCATAAAATGTTAGATTACAGACAAGAATTTTTAGTTGCTGAAATTGTAACCATGCCTTACAAATACCTTGCAGCAAATACATTAAAATTATAACAACATAAAAAACCAAAGGAAATGATCGTGGTTGAAAACGATTAACAGTTTGCAAACGCTTCGGCAACATCGGATTACAAAATATACCAACCTTTCACTGGAAAACACTTTTCACCCCACCTCTTTACTTGTTTAACAAATAATACAGTCCGATCGTTTGGTGAGGGGGTGCAACACTCCCTTGCAATGCATACGGTTCTTCTGTACCTTTTCTGTATATATAATACATCAGTTCGAAGCTTTCTTTAGGGGCATGATGCAATAGGTGAAGGAGAGTAACGCTTCGACGAGTGTTTACAGCTGATGGCGAGATGTAAAAACCACGGACTTCCTACACATGGACAGAGCATACTGCACGGTACATTGTCGCTACCGTACATGTAAGAAAAAGCGCACCAAGGTGGCTGTCTACTTTGGTTTTTGTGAAAGTTTGGACTTGCTCAAGTATGTTACCGTATTTTGCAAGAAAGTTAAAATATTTTTGGAATATGGCAAGGTAATTTCAAAGTCACTTCACGCATGGCAGAAATATATCGTTTCCCGTTCAAGTTTAACTTTTTCGTAAAATATTAAAGAATCGTGCTCAAATCAGACTCTTTAGAGGTTCACGGAGGCCACCTTGATGCGCCTTTATTGTCCCTGCCGGTGGCGACCATCTACGGATACGCCGTATACGTTACATGATCTGTGGACTCCATAAGTATAAGTATGTGGTTAAAACACACGACGTGTAAAACAAGACGCTATGAGCTGCCGGCAGGGCGCAGAGTTCATATTTTGTTATCAGTTGACCCGAGCAGTACATTCACTTACATTAAATTCGAACCTCTATTGAAAGGAAAATTTACTCTCTTTGATTCTTACCAATGTCCCGAATAGAAATGTTGAACGTTTGGCAGTCATTTTGAGAGTGTCAAAGGTCTGATTGGGATAACGCACGATTTTGTGAAGGTTCGTCAAAAAAAAAAAAAAAACATGCAAAACTAAAATAAAGTCAAAGCAGCAGGAGTTGACAGGTTAGCAGATCTACGCAAAATTCCAAGAAAAATCTTCATTGAAAACCTCGAGGTGATATGGAAAGTCAGTATGTTAGTATCAAGTCCATTCCTACCTACCGTAGCATACATTACCTCGAGCATGTGTTGATGACGTCACTTACAACAGCGAATCACCCCACATTGCCCTTAATATCTTTATGTTAAGAAGCCTCATGATCTAGTTTACAACATCAACTATGCAACAAACACCTTCCTTGCTGAGCATACGTATGGTTTACGCAGGATAAATGGAGAGATTTGTTGATTAGTACTGTAGACGGTTGTATGTTTCTTTCAACATTTAGGACATATGAAATATTTGTAAACGGTATAGGATTCCTTCTGTGACAACGTATTTTCATATTGTTCACCGAAAGAGAGGTCACAAAAAGGAATTTGAATGGTAAGCTTTTTAAAACTTAGTTGCAAAGTTAAATGATTTTTAGAGAGTGATACAGCATTACCTGGTCTTTACAATAACTCGAATTATTCCAATTTTGTACTGCGTTTTTACTTGAGCATAGCTACGTCTTGGGTGCAAAAGAGACAAGTGCTACACGACCAGGAAAAAAACATCGCTATTTAGAAGAGTGAAAGCTCACTCCATCAGGAAGTGTGGAATTCATTGCAAAAGCGCCACGTTAAACTGGAATGCCTACAGGGACCAATCTTAAAAGAAATGATCCCCGCAGACACTGGTCAAAGAGTGAATTTTCACTTCTCTCAGAGTCATTAAGATTAGTTCCCTCATTTGCTTTAGAGTGATCTGCAGAGTCAGCTAACTATACTAAAACTATCTACAAGGTGATCCCCACAGACACTGGTCAAAGAGTGAATTTTCACTTTTCTTGGAGTCATTAAGTTTAGTTCTCTCATTTACTTTAGGGTGATCTGCAGAGTCAGCTCACTATACGAAAACTATCTACAAAGCCAAAATTCCACATTGCTGGCTGGATAAGGTTTGATGCCTTTAAAGCATAATATGAAGACAAAATTCGTTAACTTCAAAATAAGCAGAAAAATTTTCTCTTTCAGAAGGTGAAAACTGCATTTCAATACCTTGTAGCGTTCTTAAGATACAAATTTTTAAAGTATCGCAAATTTTTCTTGGGATTTGATGCATCATGGGAAATTTGTGATGTCATCGTGGCACATTAATTTAACATTGCATTCACTTTACTTATAATTATGATGCCGCTGCAGGCAATAATCAGCAATATTGTTGATTGGGCTCTAGACTACTTATGGTGGAGGGTAATGCTAGATCTTCAGGGAAAGATATTCAAACATTCCAACAGTATCGAGTTTCAAGCCAAACAGGATGGTCAATTATAAAGAAAAACAAAAGGAATTTGAAGCAATGTGCCCACATTACATAACTTACTTTCTCTGGTTTTCTTGAAAAGCAGAGGTATTTTTTATCAGAAATAGTCCGCAATCTTTAAAGTGAGATATCTTGAGTTAGAAAAATGATACTGTGATAGGGTTTTGAGGACAGGGTGTAGAATATTTTTGTTTTTCTTACAAGACAGAGGCAAAAAGCCAACAGGACATGCGTTTAAGGCTGCAGAAGTCCTTACCGTCTTCCTGATAATTTATTAACCAGGGGTTAATGACAAGGAGTGAGAAATTTTGAAAGCTTTTAAAGGTGTTGACAATGGTCTCACCTCTATTGTGACAGGATAATCCTTCTTAAGGCAATTGAGCAGGTTGATTGACCGGGAGGGTCTGATCGGATTGCTCGGGTGTAACCCATCAACAATAGGAAAATCCTCTTCAAAGTAATTAGAGAAATTGTTAGGCCGGAATGGCCTGATCGGATTATTTCCCAGAAATTTTCTTTAGCTTTTCTTGCTTTGTCGGTCCATGTATCCTTTTGGTCGATAGCAATGACCGGTAAGTATTTGATAGAATGATGAGGCAAATTGAAATGGTTTGCAACAGGTTGTTCAACCTTTTTGGTTTTAATTGCTGACCTGTGCTGTGTCATTCTCATTCGAAGAGTATTTTTAGATTCTCCGACATACTGCACACCACATAAATTGCAGTATATGAGATAAATGACATTTTTGGAAAGACAATTAATTTCTTGTCTAATTTGGAAGGTGCGTGCATTTTGATTGCTCTGGAAGCCTTTTGTGGAATCAACCAGGGCGCACGTCTTGCAGCTGGAAGCCCAAGGTGAACAACCAAAATTTTCGTTGTTTTCCTCGACTGAGGCTCTGTCCTGGAATTTTGCCAGAACCAAAATGTCCCGTAAATTTGAGGGCCGCTTGAAGGCAACAACGGGGGGTTGGGGGAAAGATAGACCTTAGGCGATCGGTGCTCTGAAGTGTGGGCATATGCTTTTTGATGAATTTGGCTAGTGGTGGTAGACCGGGATGGTACTCAGTTACCAACGGAACTCTGTCGAAATTGCGCTGACGAGTTTTGTACGCCAGAGTTTGCGAGCGAGGGGTTTCTTTTGCCTTTTTGATGGCATTTTCAATTGAATCCCGAAAATACTGCCGGTTACGGAGGTAACCTTATAGTTCCTTTGCCCGAGTGTCAAAATCTGTTTCAGAGGAACAGATGCGTTTTATGCGGAGTGCTTGACTGTACGGAATGTTTTTGGTGCAGTGCGGAGGATGGCAACTGCTGGGTAGAAGGTAGTTGTGCTTGTCCGTTGGTTTGTTGAACAAGTCTGTTTTGAGTGAAACATTTTCTATGGTTAGAGTGGTGTCCAGGAAGTGGACACTGGGCCTGGAATGGTCGGCCGTAAATTTGATGGTGGGATGGAACGAATTGATGTTTTCAATAAAAATTTTTAGACAGTCTTCACCGTAGGGCCATTTCATTAAGATGTCGTCTATGAAGCCTAACCAAATTTGTGGTTTCAAATTTTGTCGAGACAGAAATTTTTGCTCGAAGTTGGCCATAAACAAATTACCAAATCTGGACATAACAAAGCTATCATACGAAATATGGACCAGGCACCAACCCCACCAAAGAATTGCAATTGCAGAGCTAAGGACACCTGCCCCCTACAAGGAAACTGCCTAACAACAGGAGTAATATACCAAGCCACAGTAACCCGCCATGATAACAACGACAGACAAACATACATAGGCCTAACAGAGAATACCTTCAAACAAAGATACAATGCACACAAAAGCAGCTTCAAGAACAGCAAAAACAGAAATGCTACTACACTAAGCCAATACATTTGGGGTCTAAATGACCAGAAAATCAATTATTCCACCCAATGGAGAATTGTTGGAAGAAGTAATCCCTACTCAAATTCGACCAAAACCTGTAATCTCTGCCTGAAAGAAAAAATACTTCATTATCTACAAGCCAGACAGCTAGAATCTGCTTGCAGACACAGAAAGAAATACCTATTGTGCAACTTTAATCCGGGCTAAATCTGAAATAAAAGGAGCTGACTCTGCCCTTCCAGCTCATACAATGTTTTATCCTGAAGAGTGATGTTCTTCTGAACCTCACGAAACAAGCTTGTAGCTATGACATTTTAACTTTTAGATTGACTTTTAGCATTTTATATTATATATATATATGTATATATATATATATATATCTTTATATATATATATATCTTTATGTATATATATCTTTATATATATATATATATATATATATATATATATATATACATATATATATATATATATATATATATATATATATACATATATATATATTTATATATATATATATATATTTATCATTAATTCGACACTTAGGGGGAAAGTTGTTGTTGAAAAGTCGACCTTTGGGGGAAAAAACTTGCGGGCGAAATATAAGTTTCGCCTTAACGTTTCTACACACTTTTTCTACAGAAATACGTAAACGGACAGGAGCGCCCTCCTAGATTGATAAAGTAGATACAGTCACTTCAAATACGGACACCTAGCTGTTAACACGAACGGATGGCTGGCCGTTGGAATAACATTGTTTATATGTTTAGACGTTAGGGCGAATTTCTTTTCTTATGTTTTTAATTGTTATTTTTTCGCCCTATGTACAAGAAGATATAAAAATTTCCCACTAAGGTGGAAATTAGAGTTTTATTATTAATGAACCAGTGCGGTATTGAATAGTCGCATGAAGACCCTAGTAGGTCATTTTTTCCTCAAACATATTCATTGTCTTATAATGAAAGGATTTATTTTTTTGAAAGGGAAAACTCAGCCTCAAGCAGCATTTGAACCAGCGACCTCCCGCTTACAAGGCCTGGTAACAGAGCAGTGTGTGATATCATAAAACTTATATCCCTCTCCTAATTCTTTCTTTCTGTTGATAAAGGAGTTCCGTTATCATTGTTTTATTTTATTGCTTCTGTTTTTATATATTCTGTGTTCTTAATTTTCAATTTCCTGATTATATATTACCGCAAGTTTAATGCATTTGATTTGTGAAATTAATAACACTCGGCTTCTAAACATTGTAAAAACAGAAAACAAATAACCAAAAATACGAAAAAATTTAATTTAGGCTAGATTTATGAAAGGTAGAATAATAATTCTAATATTCTTAGTAGTGGTAATAGTTTTTAATAATGATGTGATAAATCTTAGTTTCAATGATGAAGATTGTCCCTAGTTTATGAAATCAATCTGTAAAGTTTTTATTGGATCTTTTTCATCAAAAGTAAAATCAAAACCTGTTGCAACTATGTCTCCCTTCCTTACGTTTTCCGCTCTCCCCTTTTACGTATAAAAAATTACGACCTAACCCTTTCTAATATTGTGAGAATAGTCAAGAACAAAATTTTTGTTTACTGTACTTTAGGTGAAAGATTTTGTATTCATTCTGGGAAAAGTTCCATTTATTCACCATATTTGGTGCTGGAGACATTGGCAAAAAATAAATCCATTCCCTTTATTTTTATGTGTTTTTCTTCCTATTAGACTAACTTTGGACTGCAGAAGGGTGGATGATATCTTGCCCCCTAAGAATTGTAGGTTTTGAGATCCATTGCTAAAGGTTGCAGTTATGGCATCAATACATTACAGAAACCAAACTTGCCTAAAATTTACGCTTAATTATGACGAAAAGGAAACTGTTGGTAAAGCATGTGAACCATGATGTCACGTCTGCTAACGTCAAGTTCATCTGAGACTTTAAAGGAGGAAAGGTGTTACATTCATTGCCAATTTCTCGAAAACCACGTTTGGGAAATAACTAAATATTTAGTCACAATGCTTACAATGTGTTACTCTTAAACATATCCAAAATAGATTGCTTCTGGAATATTTTTTCAGCTTTTTCCAAAGCATGCGCTTTTAAACGTTTGTCAATCAATTCTGTGTGAAAGAGTGACGGCTTCATTAGACTTTTATTTATAAGGGAATACCTTAAAGGGCAGGAGCAGTCATCCCAAATTGAAGAAGTGTAGTAGACTGTCCAGTTTCATGATTGACAGTTGGGAGTCATGTGACAATGTTTTTTCTCTTCAAATGTGAAATTAACCAGAAATAACTGCTTGGTTTGCCTTGAAGATGCAATCGTAAAGTCATAAAAGTAATAAAACATACTTTGAAGAGAAATAAGATGAAAATTGAATTATTTAGCTTTTCCTTCAAAATAAGTTTGCGGTGACTGCTTCTTACCTTTAAGAAGAGCATTTGAATTTCTCCGATTTGCATCTCACATTATTCAGCCAGACCTGAACATGTTCAAATTGGTCGCTAATAAATTCCTGAATCTTGCAGTTATAATGGGACCGAATAGTAGATCCCTTCTCCTTGGCTCTTTTAGCCTGAGAAGCGCCTCTCAGGTTTCAGCCTCCTTGGTCTTCGTAGCGATGAAACGAAAAGAACTCGTAAGCTCGGCAGGGTTGGGCTATTTAGGCCAAGGAACTGGTACCTAGACAAATTGCTTCGTAGCAGGAGCAAAACATGTGACTCTTTCCAGGAAAAAAAACTTCTTTGTTACTTATAAATGGGATTGAGCATCGTCAGGTAGAAAATGCCTTAAGAAATCCTACAGAAAACTGAAAGAATCCTTTTAAAGTTCTGCAGAAGTTGCAAAAAATTCGGTGCAGTACCCTTACGACTTAATTGAAGGTAACTGAAGGCAATTGAAATTCAGTCATGACTTTCATTTTCCTGCGTTTTTTTTTTTTTTTTTTTAGATTCAGTTCCGGTTTGCATGTTTTGTCTAGCAGAAAAAGTAAGTTAGAGGTTTTTTCATTGATTTCCTTTAATTAAAAAATGCTATTTGGCCTACGCCCTCAAAAAATTGGATAAAATAATCATCAACACTGGTCACGTATGTGACAATATTGAAATTGAGTATTCCGAGTAACTAAATTTGTCCAACATGTTTGAACTGAGGGATGAATTATGTGGTAAGCTACCACTCCCTTGAAAAACCCCAAATTGGCTGAGGACCAATTAGTGGAAGAATTTTACCCAACTTTAATATTGCCACATAGGTGACTAGAGGTAGATGAACATTTTACCCAAATGTTGTAAGAGCGTGAAGGCCGAAAGTGCTTTGAGAGTGTAATGTTTTCAATTGATCATCAAATACACGAAATGCATTAGAAAATTCTGCCCCTAGAGTGACGGACATTTATAATTTGATCTTGAATCCAGCAAGCTAGGTGCATTAACGTAATTTTGCCGTTAACTTAAAGCAACTGAGCATCCACCTTCATACGATTTTCAAGGATTGATTTGTATTTACATGCATAATGTGACTAGAATTGAGTTCAGTGACTAAATTTGTTACCACATGAACATTAAACAATGAAGTCGGTTCAATATTGGTTCAATGAAGTTATGCACGAAAATATATTTAAAGATATGATGCCGGAATAACATTGAAGAGAGTTCAGAACAATAAGTCAAATTACCGATATTAGAGACATAAACATGTCAGTACTTTATGCGTATGTTTATAGTTAAGAAAGAAGAACTTTATTTCCTGAAATTCCGATATTTCAGAAGAAAGGTGCACCTCAGTCTTTTTATAGGAGGTGAATATCTGGTAGATATACCAAAATCAGCTTGTTTTATGTGTTCTATGATTGAAATATCGATCAAGTGCGGTATAAATTTCCTTGGATTGTGCCGAGTCAGGTGATCTAAAAATTGGCCAAGTCGTGATGGCAAGTTTCAAAGGGAAGAATTTCCTAATTTGTATGGAGTTTGTCTTCCAGCTTTTGGCTGTTAAAAGTAAGGAGAAGTCCCCCAAACTTATTTTTAAGAAAAGCTAAAAAATACAATTTTCATATTATATCACTTCTAAGTATCTTTGATTACATTCGTTGACTTTACTATAGCATTGTATATTGAAGGTAACCCAAGCAGTTACTTCCCGTAAATTTCACATCTGAAGAGAAAAAACAATGTCACATGACTCCCAACAGCCAATCGTGAAACTAGACAGTCTACTACACTTCTTCAATTTGGGATACCTTTTCTTGCCCTATAAATCAGTCTTGACCAGCGGTAAAAGTTACATGATTCGATATAGTAATGATCCACCACCATGAGCAGCACCTTTAACGAAAAGATACTCATCGTCGTTAACGAAAATGTAATTTTGGTCGTTAAAATTTTTTCGGTTGGGTATCGAACGTTTTCAAAATTAATTGTAGTAAGAACCTTCCGCAATAGCTTTTAACGATGCATTCAAAACTAGAATTATGTACACAAATAAACATACTAAAGCTATGCCCCATAAAACGAAGCCATAAAGTAGACCAATCATGGCCCAGATCTTTGCTTGTCTTGAAGATTCAACGGCGCCATCGTTATCCCCAAATCTATAACGTGAAGTAACCTGTATATGGAAAGCAAAAAGAACAAAATTCAAAGTTGCCCTTAAGCTTGTTTCGTTATGGTTGGGAAACTTATGAAAAGTTATATTCCGAGGATAAAATTCATTACATTTGAAATATGCAAAAGCATTTTCCCTCTCAAGAAGTAAAGACTGCATTTCAATGGCGAATTGGGTTTTGAAGATACACATTTTTAAAATAATACGTCAAGGAATTTGGTGTATCATGAACAAGATTTAATTTCATTGCGGCACAACGATTTGACTTTAAACTCTGCGGATTAACCTCTGAAACAAACTCGCGTCTCTTGCTTGGTATCACAGTAACGCGATGAATGTTTTCGAGGCCCAAGATTTCCCCTTGCCCTTCATTTGCTCCCCTCACATCTTTTTAAATCCTGGAACCGTCATTGTCTGTATGTGTTCAAACTAATCAATGGCATTACCATCTGAGAGCACATTAATTAGACGTCTTTAGGTTATATTATTGCTATGCTGTGAACACGCGATAAGTAATTTCAGTTTAATATTTCTTTAATTTTAAATCGTTTCTGAATTTAATTAAAGCAACGTCTACATGGGTGTTAATTTTTCATGAAATCTGAATATTTAGACTAGATAACATTACTCTAATTGCGTATATTTTGCCAAATAAATTAAGAGAAATTTCCTAATAAAATGCATGTGCTATTCTTCAGCAAGAGTAATTTTGTCCAACAGTTCTGTTGTTGTCTGTTGTTGTCTGTTCTTGTCTGTTGTTGTCTGTTGTTGTCTGTTCTTGTCTGTTGTTTTTTGTTCTTGTCTGTTCTTGTCTGTTGTTGTCTGTTGCATTCACAAGGACGTTTATTTGTCGTCAACTAACAAAAACTAAGGGATTTAATTGATGCTTGAGTAGAGTACTAATATGTGCATCTTTAAATTACGGGTGTTGATATATCAACAGCGCTTTAAATTGTACGTCAATCTAAAAATTCAGAAATACATATTAGGCAACAAGAAAAATGAATCCGAACACTCCAACTACCATCTTCATAGGATATCTGTGAGCGGAGATATAACATCTTAAAATGTATTAAAACAAATTAGTCAATAACCTGTGACTTTCTAATTGTACAACTCACTAAACCTGCTTTTTTCCCTTTAATTAATTGCTTCCCAGTAATTAAAACTGCTTCTTTGACCTCGGAAAACCCCTGCTTGCTTGCACAGCATTTTGCTTAGAGAGCTTTTATTAATCACATCAGTCCATAAGAGTACAAGTGCTATCACACCTTGGTACAAGGTGCAGTAACTTCTAGGAAAGACAATGAGAAATACAAAGACTATAATTTAAATAGAACAACAATGAGATCACAAATTATTGCACAATGTATCATTTAAAATTTGAGGGAATAAGCTTCAAAATTTTATATCTTGGCTCAAGAATGTCCTATGAAGATGGGAGTTGAACCATGGGCCTCCGGAAGGGGGCGGGGCAAGGGTGGTGGCAAGTGCCCCCTTGGGAAATAAAACTTGTGAAAAAAATAATTAAAAATTGAAATAAAAAATTGAAAATAAATCATCAAAATATTTTCACTCACAGCTTCAGTTTCTACTCGTGAAATATGCGGACATTTTACAAGGAGTAGCAAAAGAGAAGATAATGAATAGTGAAATCGTAATTTTGGGACCATCATTCGTGATATCTATTGGAAATTTGTAATTGTAAAAACTATGCCAAATTTTACTAGTTGTCAGGTATGTAGTGTGCATACGGCATCCGACTATTGATGAATGGGCTGGTCTTGGTGGTTTGGTCCCGTGCTGATCTCAAGTGGCAACGCGCGCGATGTAACTGGGATATATAAGGTGAATATTGGGGGGCGGGGGTATGATTCATAATGGGGTAACGGATATAGGCCTATATAGGCTGTTTGACAATTTTAAGTTTTATCGTGCATAGGCAGGCGAGGCCGTGACCGAGAGGCAGATGTCCCTTCAACAGTTTTTTGCATTGGAAAATCTACAAATCTAAAAGGTACAGACATGAAATTCCTGTTTCAGGGCTGGGTACATGCAGCTTAGAACACTCGCTAAGTGTCGTTTCCGGCCATCTGGAGGGTTTTCAAGGCCCCAGATTTTCTTGTATGCTCCGCGCGAACCAATGGTGGCGATCCGCTTAGATAGTGTGCACAATTCAATCATCCACGAATGACCTTGCCCCCCCCCCCTTGTAAAAATTCCTCCGGACGTCCATGAGTTGAACTGTAATCATTCATTTCCCTTCCAGTTAATGATACATTTTTGAAAATGTTCTGTTGAGGCATACTTTAATTTGCCCGTTGTTCGTGCAAGTGTGCTTCGCTGCTCTGCATACAAATGTGTAAACTTGGTGTCTGGGACATGAAGGAGTATGATATTTGGGGCGATGCTCACTGTTTAAGAAGAAATTTCCTAAATGGCTAACGATAGCCTTAATCCCTAACCTACTCTGTAACCATGACAGAGAATACAGTTGATAAAATACAATGGCAACAGCCAATCAAGATCAAGAAGCACTTTGTTGAACAGTGTCCATCTACCCTTATATATCACAAAGGTTGAAAGGAATCGTATACAATTTGATCACCGCAACAAAAAATAAATAAAGCAAAGGTGGTCTGAAACCCCCTTTTTCAATACTGACGTTTGTATTACATCGTCTAGTCAACGACTTGCCTCATGTGTTTCATTTCAATTTCAAAGGTATCAATTCAAATCTGCCGATTACGTGAATATTTAGTAGTAATTATTTAAATGCGTTCAATTTTAAGAAATTAAAACGCAGGAAAAAAGATTTCTAAATGTGACCTTAGTCAACTACACAAAGAATTCCCAACTCTTTTCTTATTTAATTCTTGTTTCCCTCCAATGCCAGCTGAATATTTGTTTTTTCTTTGTTTGAATTCTTCGGACGCTTCGGAAGTATGCAACTTCTAATAATGCATTGTTGTGTTTTCTCGTAAACCTGATCAATACATTTTTCAGACACATGGGCATAAAAAAGTAATCTAGAGTTTACACTATGTGACACCACAATATCAGATATGCTTAAACACATTCCTGACAAGAAAAATCGCCATCTGATTGAGGAGCTTTATCCCAATTTCTTTTTTATCAGTTGGGAAGGTAACCGTTTTCGTGGGAAAATGAGAATACACTGCGCCCGATCGGGAGAAAATTTGCAGCATGAATATTCATGAGCACTTAATGTGTACCTCTTTAAAGTCGTCGCTTTCTTTTATAATTGTGGATATGTTGAAATATAAGGTAATTGTTCACCACCACAGAGAGAAATCTTAAGAAACTTTTATGAACGTGATTATGGGCTCAGTTGCTAGCACGAGTAACTTACACAACTTTCTGCAATAAAACTGAACAGATCTCGCGGCTGTGTCGAGTCTATAATTTAAGCTTAGTACACAGAACGTGGCAAAATTGTTCGATAACTCAAAATACTCGGCAAACTACCAAACATGATACGGCTTTTTTGTTCCCCTAGCAACAAAGTTTCTAAATATTCCAAAATTTCTCTTTCCCAAGACCGATTGAATTTTCCAGGTGTTTTGAACGATTGTTTCCGTTTAAATTGCGCGGTAGGATCGCAAAGCATCAGGGGAGAAATTTTAAAATGGCGCCACCCATAGCCGTATTTTCCCCCGATCGGGTGGAAAACCGTTTCCCCGAAAAAGGTTATCTCCCGAACTATTTATTGTTCCAATCTGTGTACCTATTTATCAATACATTACGTTAGGGGAAAATTTACTTCCCCCTTTACGTTTTCACACACTGTTAAATAGGAATGCGTTAGTGTATAGTAAAATACGTATAGGGGTACGTATTATACCTAATTACTTCAATGTTGACTAAAACACCGACACCAATCTGGTAGCACGTACAACTAATGGACCATTGAAATTACAAACCAGATACAATAACTTCAAAGTTGTCAAATTTACGGACACCTAGCTGTTAACACGAACGGATGGCTGCCCACTGAAATAACGTTATTTATTTGATTAGACGTAAGGGCGAATTCTTTTTCTTATGTATTTTATGGATCGCCATGTTAGTGGGAATCGGTTTACCGCCATACAACCGGAGAAAATAAAAACTATAACATACATAAGATCATATCTCTCCCATTGATTCTGAGATATACATGCACGTTATCCCATTGGTCCGTAAGTCCTTAGTGTTAACGAATAGATGTACGTAAGCTGGTGAACATTGAAGCAATTGCATACTACATTATGTGGTAAAGCGGACTTGCGTTCAGAGTAAAGTGTTCCCATATAAAACAGCGTGTGCAACAGGGGTCGAATTCTCCCAACAGTTGCGTTTTTTATACTAAAGTTCGCCTAAATCTGAATATAAAGATATATTTAAAGAATTTTCCAGAGCCAAATTAAGTTTTAATATGCTAAAGGGGGTCATATTCTGAACTAACTGGTAAAATATATTGCAATTTTCCATGTTGGTTCTCGAGATATTGAAACTTGAACGTGGCAAATTTTCTACATAGAATGAGTTTGAAAAAAGCAGGCATGATGTAATTGATTGATATTGATGGCCATTTTTATTCATAACTTATCGCAACGTTTTTGGGACTAAATTTATTGCTACACCAAATAACATGACTTATGTTTTCAATGTCAAACTAACCACATAAAAATATAAAGAAAAAATCAAAACAAACCATTGGCCAACAATGTAAATACATTAAGTTACACCTGCATGCTTTATGTTCATTTTCAACAGAAGATGTGCAACCTTAATTGCTAATATCTCGAGAACCTTCATGGAAATTTAAGGAAACTTGCACTACAGTTCTTAGATAATTTTCCTCCGTAACATAGCAAAAAATAAAAAATAAAAGAAAAAAAAATTGGCTCAGGGCCTTTTAACTATTTTATAAAGAAAAGTTCCAGTGTGCATAGATGACACCAAAAGTCAACGGTCTGATGAAGTCGGAAATAACCTAGGGTGCATCAGCTTTTATCTTTCAGATCCTTTGCTTATCTGAATTATGGATGATTGCACACTAAGTTATCTCTTGATTCCCTCACAGTATTGAATATTAGGGTTTGAAATTAGATAAAGAGTAATAGACAAAACAATTGTAACGAGTTAAGGCTGATGGACCCCACTAATGGCCGGCCTCATAAGCTGGTCTGATTTATGTATAAAATACAAACCTCATTAGATTTGATCACAGCAATAATCCCCAAAGGAAGACAGCAGCAAATAAATACGAAGATCGAAAGTAGAAGATAATTTTCAGGCTGAACTTGTACATTTCTGGTGATGACAGTAGAAGTTGGTAGACCAATCTTGAAGAGAAGGATTAAAACGTAAAATTGTTTCTTGTTAAAGCTATCTTTTAACCAAACATGTCGAAAGTCATGATGTGGACAAATGTTTTGAAGTTAACAAACCATGATTAAATGATTAATCAATTATGGTCCGATGTAATCCTCTGCTCTCTCCTATCAGCGAGCATTAAAACCATTTGCTTTAACAAGCAGAACAATTTATTGTCTTATGTTGGTTTTTACTCGTGGGATTTCCAACCGCATTGGAAAACGTTGAAGGTAACGAAAAACGCTTGAAGTTCTTACACCGGATAAGTCTCCTTGCATGAACAATCTCTAAATGTGGGCTATGTTGTTCTACTGAAGTGCCATTCGTAGGATGTTCATTTGACTGAAATCTGTCGATGACTGGATCAAAGTCAATACTCGCAGAAATGTCGCGTTCTATACTGAGGAAAGCAAGTGTAAAGTCTTTCCTCCGATCAAATGAACCGCAGATAACTTTTTGTTAATTTTAGGCGACTAAATAAACGCTTACTAGTGGCTGAGGTCATTTCAATAGTGACTAATAGTCTATACACAGTTGTCAATACTTGATATGCATTGTTTATAATTCATTATTAATCAACTGCAATATTTCATAAGCAGGCTTTGGAGGCTTTTCATTAATTTCAGGGGTGCTTTTAATGAATGTACAAAATTGAAAAAATTGAGCCTTTACAACGTCTTGATCAATATTATCTCCGTTCATGGATTCAAGCTGTTGAAATGCCTCGGTGTCACTAAAATATTTCCCACGCATAAGGCATTTAAGGGGAATCACAGACGTTTGAAAATCTTCGAAACTTTAATGTGGTTGGTCATCTAGATGGACTTTTACCGCCTATCACCGCTTTTCTCCCAATTGTGGCAGAATGGCATGTGAATGTACCTCGCCAAAGTAAACGCCGTAAATTTTTGTAAACCACTATTACTTTAAATCTTGCAACTAGGTCAGAAATTGGATCATTACCGGTCTGGTCGCCAGATATGAGTTGGCGGACGGTTGGGGAGAGATGAGGAAGTTATACACTGTAGTCGATGTTGAGGTAGTTAGTTAGTAGCCTTAGTTAGAATGGGATCATCATCATAATATCAGTATCTCATCCAAACCATACTTATACTCTCACTCTGACCACTTGGTTGGCGAGAAAGTAAACATGACTAGAAATAATCGGAAATAACACACATTATGCGAGGAACTACAAATATGAAGGAAGGAAACCATGGGCCAGGCTGTCTGTAACTTCCTCAGGGTTTTCGAGAAGACGGAACTCTGTGTCGGTAACTTACCCTTTTAGCAGGGGTAACTACCCTACGAGGTATTACGTCTTTTACATGCGGGATGTAGAAGTACACTATTCACAAAAAATCTAAGAGATATCTGTTGAAATTGAATTCATCCATATTCACCAAAACAGAAATCAATAAATGCAGATCAATGTTGCTTTTGATGTTAAAGTTGGTCCAATTTATTCCTGTCTTCCTTTTTACTATCCTTTCCCCCTTTTTTCATTCTTCTTTTTTCTTCTGCAATTCTTCCCCTCCTCCTCCTTCCCCGCCTCTCCTTTTATAGGACTGCGTATGCAGTTAGATCAGCTATTTTTTCATTGTAAAGATATCACTTCTTGTTACCGGTAAGTGTTTGCCCGAACTCCAAAGAAATCGTAATGTAACTTGAAACGAAGCCGGGAACTGACTGCCTAGACGGAATGCACTATGCTGGCTCGTGGACAAATTCCAGTGTGTATATTACAAATTGAAGGAACGTCTTGTATTAAACGCAATCACATTGTTGTTAGACTTACCTGCTGGTTCGCGTTTTGAGATGGGTAGCCACTTTCAGGTGGAATCCGATTAACTTGTCCAACTGGAGTCCCTCGCCCTTCTTTGTCTTCCTGAAGTTGATTATGTGATGACGCTGGAAAGAACAATAATTCTTTGTCTTTAAAGTGACTCATTTAGTTGACATTGCTGGTTGTGGTACCACTTTGCAAATATTTCTTGCATGAAATGTATTTATTTTACCTCTTAATCATACATCTCTTTTCAGAGCCACTGAAAAGGTAAGAAATTAAGAAGCGTTTGTTGACAGAGGTCTCATTAAGGTTAAATAGGCTACAAAACCCATTTAAAACTTTAGAACAGGTTTGAACAGCCTTAGAAAAATACAAAAGGTAATACGAAACAAAATGAGGACTTAAACAGGTTCCAACATGGACCTGTTAGCCTCTAAAAATGTTACCTGTTGACTCCTGACCACTAACGTCAATCCAAAAGGCAATTGGAAAATTGCCTGTCTGTTAATGTCTGTTAAAGCGGAACTACGAGATTGATATGAAGAAACCTCCAAAATTCGTGATAGCACGAGAGCCGGATGACTGAAGCTGGAAACTGTTTCAGAGATTCTTACATACTTAGAAGGACAGTCTTAGCTTCTTTTGGGAGTAATCCTTGTCCGAAGTGCAGTTGCTGAATTCGGTTTGCCGAATTTGAGTTCTTTTAGCTGTAACGAACCCATCAGTCAAAAGCGTGAACCAATGAAAGTATGTTTATGATTATTCATGAATAAACAGCAACATGCGTAGTATCGTACATGCCCAATTGAAATTAAAATGAGTACACGTACGCAAACAGTGCGCAGAATTCGTTTGTATCTTCGAAGGATGACCTATAGACAAACAAACTAGGACTAAACTCAGGTTAGGGCAACGTAAGGCATAGGCCTAGACCTATAATTGAAGTAAGAAATGTTTCCCACGCCATCAAAATTGTTGCACAATAATATGAAAGTTGAGGAAAATATCATCTTTATTCCTGACTGCGAGACAGCATAGGCCTATACTGACTATGAACATGTACAGTAGGCCTTAAAGCTGTACATTTTTCATACAGCGAGCACATCCTATCCTAACATTAGTCATTGGTTAGTGTAATGAAAATATGGTTCACGATTGCTAACGTACAGTACCGGTATACAGTGCCTGTATCTTGACGGTGTGTTCGATGCGATCTTGAAAGTAGCTGATACATGAATATTCATTAAACGCCAATGACTGCTTATACAGAAAACGAATTGCATATTCTTCAGTTTTTTGAGCAACTGTAACTATTTTAGTTGTTTTGCCTTATACCCTATTAATAATTCTTTTCCACCAGAAAGCTTACTCCTCATTATATTTTTGTGTAAAGAACATGAAGCAAGGCGTGTTCTATGCCATTGGGAATTGTCAGAGATCTCTTAGATCCGCTTTAATACCTGTTAAAACAGGTATCAACAGGTATCAGCAGGAACTTTTCCCGTTCATGAAAGGTGTCTGGCCACCAATTTGTGAAAAATTATCCCCATTCATTGATTACGCTTCCATAGCCATTTGAGTAGATTGAAGCAGCTAGTATGAAATAATTGTATATCTCTTAAGGTCAGTAAAATCCCATGAACACTCAATGTTTCTCTTAGTTTACAAAAAGATGTGCATCCCTGCCTATCTCTTCATGTCAATAAGAGTCCAAGTGTTTTCTTTCCAACAGAGTTACGCGTAAATCAAGCTTAGAAAAGGGAGATTTTCAACTACCGTTTATATTGACTTGACCAAAATTGGGGGAATTCAAGCAACCTACGCATATCTCACTCAACTTAAACGTTTCAACAAAGGTAGTAGTCACAACACACGGTTTGAATGCATTCACGTTTCAGGAGCACTAGACCATTGTTTGCACTTAGGAACGGGAGTGACAAAATAAGAAAAATGTAGGTAGCCGTGAAAAAACAAACAGCACACTTTATTGACTTAAATCATTCTTTTCTTCTTTTAGTTGCTTTAAAATCAAAGTGCCCTGCTTCTAGAATATCTTTACGCGCTAACCCAGATAATAAACATTTTTAATAGAGCTCAAAACTTATAATATATTGCATTCTTATATAATGTATGGAAAAGCTCGGCGTTAGGGGAAGCACTGGACAATGGGAGGGACTTTCGATTTCCATTGGACAGCTGCTGCCCGCCTTAGAGGCCCAATTCTCTCAGCCCAAACAGTACCAATTCTTCTAACCTTTTTACTTAAGCCATTCCCACAATTGTCTGAAATTCTTCCTCATCCAGACACAATCTCAGTATATTGCTTCAGGGTGAGCACAGATGTAGTTTTGGGTGAGAGAATTGGCCCTTTAAGCTGGAAAGCTCCCAGCGGGTAAGGATCTGTCCCACCCCAATCTGCTTTCCCCCATTGGATGTATGGTGATTAGGTGTTTTCTGAACGACTTGTGTACGGCAGACTGAGCTTTTGACACAAGGCAAGACTAAAGATTTTCGTCCCAACACCACTAAAGGCCCTGTTTCCCTCACCAGTGCGTACGCTCCATGGACTTATTTACATGGGCAGAGCATGTAACGTGTATGTTCTATCCGTAGATTGTCGCCACCAACTGGAAATAGGAGCACAAAGATGGCCGCCGTGAAGCCATAAATCGTCTGATTTGACGACAACTCTTTTACATTTTAGGCAAAAATTAAACTTGAATTAGAAACAATATCATATTCTTGCAATATGTGAAGTGAGTTTAGACTTTACATGGCCATATTTCAAAAATATTTCAACTTTCCTGCAAAAATCCGTAAATTACTTTGAGCAAATCCAACTTTTACACAAAACCACAGAAAACAGCCATCTTTGTGTCCTTTTTCTCACATTTACGGTGGGGACAATATACAGCGCAGTATGCTCTGCTTATGTAAAGGAAGTCCTTGCGACCCTTCCACATTGGCTGCCATGTCAGAAGAAAGGGACAGGTTTTACGAAAACCTCACAGCCATTGTCAGGGATATTCCTTGCTTGGAAAAAACTAGTTCTCCTACGCGACTTTAAACTAACACTCTCTACCCATCTTGCCTTGGACATTTCGTCATTGCAAGCTAAGGGAACAAGTAAAGTGAAGATTCAGAAAAAGCGAGAAAAAGGATCAGAGAATTGGCCCTTAAATTTCCCTGATAGAGCTAACTTACCAGACATTTCCATCTCTAGAAGGATCTCAAACTTAAAAAAAAAAAGCTTTCCTGCGATGTTACAAAATGGAACTAACTGCGACGTACTCTTTCCAGATTATTCCACACATAGAACTAGAAGATGTTTTAATGGTGCCGTCGTGTTGGTTAATGTAAGAAACCTAATAATATGTACACTTTAAGTGCAGGTTTAAGTTTCGTTGTCAACAGGTGTTTGCTTTTGCCGGCGAATTACTCCACTATCTGCAACGTATACGCATGCGTTCTTCAGATTTATTGATTAGCGCTCTATCTTATTCATAAGTGTACCAGCTGTTGGCAAAAAAAGACGTGATTTAAATAAGACTTGAAAATAAAGTAAAAGTAATCCACTCAACCAGGGAGCTCGAATTAGTTCGATGGAGTTGTACGGCCCAGTTTCCAACCAATCGACTGCCTCCGAGTCAACCATACCCTTACTCAAATCCATATAAGGGCCACATATGTATATTTACATCCGTCCCATAACCTGAAGGATAAGATGGCCCATATTAAATTTGTTATGGCCCAAATTTTACATGGGACAAATATGGTCAAGTTTTGCACATCCATATATCCCCATACAATGGGCCCTATATGGAAATTTATATCTGGCCCGTATCTCGTCCAGACATGGAACTTGTATATGGCTTTTAAAAAAAAATTGGGCATATGTAACTTGATATACCATACGTGAATTAATGATCCATATATATATTTGATAAGGCTCAAATTTTATATGGGACAGGTATGGTGCATATATGTGTCATGTAGGGATTTCATATCCAGGCAATTTCTGTACCACATCTGTCTGCACCAAAGTTCTTTGCGCACTATCTTTGTGCAAAGCGTAACAGAAGCCTCCGCTTAGCAAGTTCACTTCTTTTAAAGTCCTCCCGACCTTCTAGCAAAGGGCTGTTCCACGAAACCAAGCTTTCAACTGCATCTCGAAGAAGCTTTTACGTTCACTGCAGGACAATACGTGACCGATATCACGGCTCTCAGACCATTGAGATCATTGGTCTTGCATGCATGGCTCCATTCTGGACTGGATGAAAAGAACAGATACGATACAAGATTTAGGCCAAAACGTAGAGAAGCCACTACTTTTCAAAGGTCCTCCCGTTCCTCTGGCAAAGGGTTGTTTGGCGAAACCAAACTGCTTTCCGAAGAAGCTATAACGTCCACTGCAGGAAAATATGTGACCAACCTCAAGTCCTTCAGACCATTTACATTATTGGTCTGTTATGCATGGCTCAGTCCTGTAAATTCCTGACCCCGTCCATATTGAAAAGCCATTTGCATATGTTAGTAGAACATGGCTAAATATGATTTGAATGTTATAATTTCGATTTGCTGATACTTATTCAGCTTTCAAGAAGGTTTTTGTGTAGGAAAGGTACACAAACAAACCCCAAACGTACTGATATGGTCACACAAAAGTTTATATGTAATTATGGCATCTTATTTAAATCAGTTATATCTGGCTTGTTAATCACCATCAAAAACTTTATTCACACATCTAGACTGTCATTTCATCAAGTTATATCTGGCTTGATGTGGATATTTGAAACTTCATTTACATATCTGGCCTGAATTTCATCAAGTTATATCTGTCTAGATATGGATATTAGAAACTTGATTTACATATTTAATCTGGCATTTCATGTAGTTACAGTCGGCTTGTTATGGCCATATAAAACTTTATTTACATATTTAGACTTGCATTTCATCAAGTTATATCTAACTTTAGTTAGCCATATAAAACTTAATTTGCATACCTGGAAAGGCATTTCCCGAAGTTATTACATCTGACTTTATATGACCATCTAAGTCTTTATTAACATATCTAGACTGGTATTTCATCAAGAAATATCTGGCTTGATGTGGATATTTGAAATTTTATTAACATATCTGGGAATGCAGTTCATCTAGATATATCTGGCTTGTTATGGGCATACAAAACTTTATTTACACATCTGGAAAAGCAATTTATCAAGATATATATGACTTGATGTGGCCATATAAAAAAATTATTTCCATATCTGGAAAGACATTTCCCCAAGTTATATCTTACCTAATATGGTCATGCAAACTTTACTTACATAATTGGAATGGCATTTCATCAAGTTATATCCGGCTTCATGTGGCCGTAAAAATTTTTATTTGCATTTCTGGAAAGGCATTTCCCCAGTGTGTTATATCTGACTTGATATGGCAATATACAACTCTATTTACATATTTGGACTGGCGTTCCATCAAGTTATATCTGTCTTCATATGGCCATATAAAACTTTAATTACATATCTAGACTGGCATTTCATCAAGTTATATCTTACTTGATGGGGATATTTGAAAAAAAAAATTACATATCTGGTCTGCATTTCATCAAGTTTCATTTGGCTTGATATGGCCAAACAAAACTTTATTTACCTATCTGTACTGGCATTCCATCAAGTTTTATCTGACTTCATATTGCCGTATAAAACTTTATTTGCATATCTTGAAAGGCATTTCACCAAGTTACATCTGGCTTGATGTGACCATATAAAACTTTATTTGTATATCTCGATTGACATTTCATCAAGGTATATCTGGCTTGATATTGCCATATTAAACGCTATTTACATGTCTAGGTTCTCATTTAATCAAGTTATTTCTGGCTTGATATGGCCATATAAAACTTAATTGGCATGTCTAAAAGAAAAAGGCATTACTTCAAGTTATATTTATGTAAGGCAACATGGAAATTTAATTACATACCTGGACTGATATTCCATGAAGTTAGATCTGGCTTGTTATGGCCGTATAAAACTGAGACCAGCATCAAGGTAAAAGTATGTATTTATACCCATCAGACTGCTTCTAGCTTTATCTCCCAATCAGTCTTTTCACCAAAAAGTATATTTCATATACGCCAAGTTCACTCAAGAAAGTCCGTAAAATTTTGTAAGCATTTTTTTTTCATAGGTTTATGTATGCTATGTTGCCATGTTTATGTATGCCATGTTGTAAAGATGCGCCCAGGAGAAAAGAACGGTAACCTTTCTGGTGACAAATGACGTCAGGAATGTCCAGATTTATGTATGAAACTTGTATGCTAAAGAAGTGAATTGCGTAGCGATGTAGCTAGGTTCCATTTTTGAGGATGTTATATAAGGTGTAAATTAGTAATGCAAGGAATTCGAGGTGGAAGTGAGGAACAAAATTAGAATTTAAGCTATGTTGTGCTTAGCATTAGGGATTTGAAAACAATAAAAAGCTACTAAGACTTGCCCATCGAAATTGTTTTCCTCAAATGTAAACTTGCCAGATGTGTTAACTTTCCTTATGTACAAATAACAAAACCACGCTGTTTCACATTAGTGTTAAAGTTTTAAAAGGGATAATTGGTACTTTCATCGTAGTACATTCGATGTTTTTAAATATGATAAGTTATTAGTGATGTATTATAATTTTTGTGCACTTTACACTCTAAAAAATATTGGGCAAATATTTGCCCAACTTTTTACCAACACTGGGTATATATGTGTCCTCCCAACAATTGGGCAAACTGTTGGGCAAATGGTGTTGGGCAATGCAATTACCCAGTAGTTGGGCACTACTGAATGACCAACCTTTAACCAACACTGGGCATATATGTGTCCTCCCAACTGTTGGGCAAACTGTTGGGCAAATGGTGTTGAGCAATGCAACTATCCAGTATGTTGGGTGCTTGTTTGGATTTCAATAATATCAATATAATCTGATATATAATTACAAAGTACCCTAACACATACACCGTGTATCCTCCAAGAGTGGTTGGGGACACCAGCGACGATGCACTTGGTAGGTAAACAGTGAAGTGTGTAGTTTAAAGTATCAATCTCAATCGTGAACTTTGTATTTCTTCTCCCATTGATTATGTAGCAATGAAAACTTCTTTTTTCTATGCGACCATTGTTCTTAAAGTACTTTCGTCCAGATTTTTACTGCTATTCTACCGTTAGCCTTTTATTTACCAAGTACAACCTTATTCAACCATGAGATCTTATAATGAACCACTTATATTACAATAATTATCTGTAAAACTTAACTGATCTTTAACTAATTATCTGATTGGTCAATTGCATATTACCCAACTGTTGGGTACTTTAAAACTTGCCCAACACCTTTTACCAACACCTGGATTTTGCCCAACCTTAATTTGCCCAACAATATGGGTACCCATTTGTTGGGCAATAATTTGCCCATGTTGGGCATTTTGTATTTTGCCCAACAGTTTTTAGAGTGTACAGGGGTTAACATGACGGCTGGTCCATTTTCGTTCGACCTTGCTATCGCCTTCATCCACACCTGTCGCCCGGTTTGACCATCTTTAAAATTAGCACTATCCAGGTATTGCAAAAGATTGAAGCTTAGCAGCAGACCGTCGTCGGAGATCACAGCTATTTACCGTACGTATCGAGGGCTTTTAAACTGAATACTGAATACCAGAAGCTCTGAGATTTTAGGCTTTTTAGTGAACTTAATTGAATAAAAAAGTACCATTGTGTAGTTATTATTAATAAACCTAAAAGGGACATTATTTCTGGGGCATATTTGAGTCATTGGGGCCAAAAAAGGGACTGGGGACTTGCCTTTCGTTCAGTGTGTTTAAAAGGCCCTGATTTGAGAAGAAGAAAGATAATTTGTAAAAGAAAGAGATATTGCAAACACTTCGTTTTAACTTCTTGAAGGGCGAAAATAAACTCCCCTTCAGGTTATCGTTAATGTGGGGGTCCAACCCTGCCCCGCCCCGCCCCCCCCCCCCCCCGCCTACAACGCCTATGTATGTGCGTATCTTTGAGTGAATTTATGCAAACTAGAATGCATACAATCTATTGACAAAGCAGATAAGAGCCGCATTAAAACGTATTCAAAATTTTGTCGGTATAGAATCGTTTGTTGTGTTGTCATGTCCAGGTCCTAACTCTAATGAACACTCCCAACTTGGGCCCCGTAAAGAGTTCTCACCCGTAACACATGAAGGGTCTGCTCGGGGAACTCAAGACCTAAGTTTTGGATTGTTCAAGAATAAGCTACTATGCCTAATGTCCAGATGTATTAATTGAAATGTTTGTGTGCGGGTGTTGATTTTTTCGAAAATTCCAAAATCACATTCCGTAGATAATCTTTAGTGAATGCAGAGTGATGTGTTAAAGGCTTAAACGGTTTATCGGTGTTTATTGTACATTGCTGGCAAATGGTTTGGAACGAAGAGTAAGCCAGAGATTTGAGGTGATTGTACTTTGATCTCTCTTTCTGTCACTGTTGCAAGCAATATGTGTGAATGCATCTAGGGCCATGTTAGAAACAAGGGAAAGGACTCGGCCTGGATGGTAAAGATCAGTCGCAATTTGCAAGTTATGAATAAGATCTTGTCCATGGGTGAAAGAAAATAGCTATGGATGAACGACAGGGAGAAAAAGAACACCAGATAGATGTTAGGGAGCATGGGTTAGAATTTGCTAGAGAGTCAAATTCAAGAAATTCGGGTGAGGGATCGGAAACGACTACTTCTCTACCGAGTGGTGGAAATGCTAAATTGCCTTAACTGCCATACCTTAAGAATGGAATTGATGATGTAGATGCATACTTATGAAGAGATTTGCAGCCGTAGCAGGTTGGCCTGAAGCCGATTGGGCTAAGTCATTAAGTTCCAATCGGTATTTATAGCGAAATCTCTTGAAGTTATTCATGTATGCTCATTGCATGCCGTGACGTTTCTTCTTGAAAATGGAATATATAACTTCAGAAGATCAAAGGCTGTGTGGGGTTGAAGTGGTATCTGTGTTCGTTAGATGATATGTGCCCTTAAGTGATATATGCTGTCAGTGTGTTAACATTGGGTAAAAAAGCAATTTACATATGCTTGACATACTTGACTAACCTAAAGGGTAACCCCAATTGTTATATAACTTCACTTTATTTTGGTATAGCCTTAATGTGAATGTATTAATCACATGTGAATAATGACAGATGTGAATAATGGCAAATACAGCTGATGGTAATGTCTGAAATGTTAGCATAATGTTATAGCATAAATATGGGCTACCGGCTGAAGGTTCGGAAACAAATATAGAAATACCAGTGGATGAACTAGAGAGCTGTTATGATGATGTGGTTGATTTACTATAACAAGAACAATTTTGGTCGGCAACTGGTAAAGAGTTGGCTTTGTTTCTGAAGGAACGTAAGCCAGATGATTCGGAAGTAACAACCAAACAACTTCGATGGGTGATGGGGAAGTTGATGGGAATGAAAAGGTTGCAGGTTAACATGTCACTGAAACTAAGAATAAAGATTAAATTTGGATCATCATGCAACTACCAAATGATGCGGTTGCCGGAATCACGTTTCATTGGATCTAGAGATTCCCAGTACCAGTGTATTCATCATGAAAGTGGCTCAAAAAAGTAATGGTAGCATATAAGAGGGTTTACAATAGGGAGTGATAGAGTTACGGTTCTTAGTGACATAGGAGGTAGAAAGGTGATTGTTAAGAGGTGTTTAGTCATCCATTAACGATAAATTTTAGGGACTATCCTGAAGCTGTGTTTTATTGAATGTATCCACTCTGAATTTGTGTGTAAAAAAATCGGCTGAACATTGATTCGCCTGTATTAATGATACAGTAGAAAGGTTACGCATCTGGGAACCTGTATCTGTATGATCTCAATATAGGAATATCGAGAGGGTCAGGGCACGGTATGAGCCAGACAGGAGCTAGGAGCCCTAAACAAGGGAATTTCACAAGCCCTCAGGCAGAATTTTTTGGACAAAACCAAAGCTGAAAAAAAAATTCCTGTGATATAGGAAATATATAAATAGGGCACAGAATATTACCAAAGAAAATTACTTTAAACCATTAAACGTGGTAAAGATGGTAAAAGTTGGATTCAAAGAATTGGCAACCAAGATTGAAGCTGCTCAACAGAGAGATCTAACTCTCAGTAAGTTAAGAAAAAAGCAAATGAGAGTTTAAGTTTTCCAATGTTTTTCCAAAGTACCAAATGTCATCCGTCTCCTTTTATTTGTGGGTTAGACAATTGCGTTGTCGACTGGTAATATAGAGACCATTTTACGAAAACCCCGTTTCATTGGAAGCACTTCAACATGAACAAAGTTTCATTGCGTTACGCGGGACGTGTTTGTCTTTTCTGAAGCCCTGAAACAACATGACATTGCCAATGGTAACGGCTCATCCAATAAGACTTTTTTGCTTTTTAGTGCATTGCATAAAAAGAGCCTGGACGTGTTCTAGCAAGGAAACACATTATATATCTTTGATATCAAACCTGATTTTTGAGAAAGCTCGAATTCCAACCGTTACGAAGAAGGCAGCCTTGATTTAATCTTATGACTCCATGCACAACTAACAGACAGCGTTATACCAGTACTGTAATTTCAATGGTATTACTTCATCATAGTGGATCAACAATGCAAGGTATCGTAGTCGCACTCTCAACACAGTGCGTACCAAGGACCTTTTTACCTTCAACCGTACTCGGCATTTCACATTTTCTGAAAAAGTACAACGTTCTGTATAAAAGGAAACAATAACACACGTAGGGATTTCAGATGGAATTACCTCAATCCTTACATTCGTTCGTGTGTAATTATTTTTGCTTATATTTATCTGTTGCAACAATGTCGAGGACAAACCATGGGGGCTTTCATACAACGCTTCAAGCTAGATTTAAACAAAATTCATCGCGTTGTATACAACTTTATCCCCATACTGTTTAAACTGTAAAAGCATTGAATCCCATTGATATTATGGGATGTTTACATCATCTTGAGGGTTACTGCAGTGGAAATTATTGTAAAAAACCCAAATTACGTTTGCTATTGTCAACTTTTGTGTTACAAGTGCATGTTTTTCTTCACCAGTTTGGTGGCTATTTCTCACAAACATTTTCTCCTGAAAAAGACGTAAGTGAAAATTGCTAAGAAAATACCACGAAACTTTTTATAACAGCGTTTGACTGGTAATCGTTTTACGACGGAAAAATCCAAACTTTTGGGGAAAGTCTGAATAGGCTAACGTGTCCAAAAAGTGAAAGTTGCTTGGATAAGTGGCTGACCAATTTAAACACTTAGATCAAATTTGATACTTTTAAATGACCACTTAAGATGGGAAGACCACTTATTATGGAAGACCACTTCAGATGGAAGCCTCACTATATTTGTGGATTAAATTTCAAACTTCCATTGACCCATTCGGGTACCGAGCCCGAACTGAGCGTTTCCTTTCCCAAGAAAACAGTCTAGCTTCGCGACTGGACACTGTGATTTACTTCTGTTTTCTTTTTAAAACTTACTAAGAAACGGGCATGTTGTAACAAATAGACAACCCAAACCGGCCGGACAAAAACACAACCTCTAACCATTAACCATCAACACACAAAACAGGGAACCAAAAGGTTTGTAACAAGCAAAAAAAGACGCTCCAACCCAGTACCCCAACACCCAAACATACTTAACAACTAATCCAAAACCGCTTTCAAAACCAACCCCACACTTACCCCCAAGACAACCAAAAACAAGATCATTCCGCACCACCCTTTATGGGCCAGGAGGCAACACCGGCCCAAAGGTAGCGGACCACTAACTCCAATACTCATGTCCGGGAAAATGTTTACTGACAGACAAAGCGCCATAAAAAAAATTATGGAATGTTGTTTCTGACTGTGTTACTTACACAATATGATCATTTTTGCATTTGGATTTTGTAGACAATGAGTTGAAATACATACTGTGCAAAATTCAAGGCAACCTGACCAATTTTAGTGCCATTTTTTTTATTGTATTACTCCGCTCTGTGAAATGCCGTTTTTGAGTAGCTATTATGGCGGGAAACACATCCCTATCTTTCAGGGCTCTCTAGCTCAAAATTTCAATGGTCATGGTATGGAAATCTGAAAGTGCCGTGAAAGCCGAGATTGTTGGCTTCGATCAGAGGGGTAGCATGTCCTGGTTGAAAACGTCTATAGGGAGCTAAGGGGCACGGAAGTAGCCTAATTTAGTGTGTCAGTCAATGGGACTTATAATTAGTGGTCCGCTACCCAAATGCAACAACATGCCCCAAGGCAACAACACGCCCGAAGGGAACAACACGCCCGAAAGCAAAAACAACACCCCTGATGGCAATAAGAACACACCCGAAGGCAATAACAACACGCCTGAAGGCAATAAGAACACGCCCGAAGGCAACAGCACTTAAAAAGCACAGGGCAAATATACAGGTTAAACGTGCCCAACGGTGCCCCGGAGACAGTTGTGGCAAAGGGTAACCCCATTATTTCCACGTTTAAACAAACTCAACATCCGGATGAAGTTTAACGTCTTACCCAGGATTTACTTCTGTTGAATGACTATCGTCTAAGCCTACATATCACAGGATAATTGTGTCACAATGAAACTCAAGCAGTCAAGGGGACACATGCAGTGAGTGAAATCCATGGTTGCGTTAATAAAACGGACGGATGAAGCAACCGACGTTAAAAACGAGTCGCCTTTACTGACAGTCCCAGGCAGTCAGGTGTACATCAGTGCATGGATTTCTACCATTAACTTTGGTTAAAAAGACCGATTGCTTGTAATCTTTAAGCAACTTTATATCCATTCTTCCTTATCAAATCGCTTGTTCATGACATGAGCATATGTTAATAAGTTGTATGTATGTATGTTATCATAGTGTAGGCCTACTTATCTTCGTCTTCAGCCATGTCTGTGCCCATTCTCATATTTAGAAATAATATAAACGGGCGTTCCAGAGTCCCCTTTACACCCATCTCCCCCTGTTCAAATAGCAAAATCTATAACCGCTCCTGTGTCCAACTTTTCTATTCAGATCTTAGTTAGGCCCGACTGATATCCCTGAATACACGCAAAGTTGTTTCAACAAAGCGTCAGTAATAAGGTTACAAACTGTATACGTCAATATAATAATATTGATTTGAAGCACATTAATTACGTATCTCCAAAGCCCCAAAGATGGCATGTGTGAATGTAATTGCAGAAAAACGACAAAACAGTTTTGCTAAATACACCCTCTTTATTCCGCATATATATCCAAAGCTCAGCCTCACATTTTATGTGCTCAAAAATGAGGATGAAAACATTATAACTCTACAAAAGCAATTAATTAAAAACATCAATTGCGCCCTCCCCAACCCTCTCCCCAAATTAAAGACTCTATAAAAACTACAAAAACATGCAACAGTGCATGAAATACGAGGAGAGAAGAGAGCTAGCATGATAAAAATGCACAAATGATATTTTTCAATTTTTTCCATACATTGGGATATTTTGTTTCGCTTTTTCGATCCCCCCCCCCCCCACCCCCCCCCCCCTGTCTATGGTTGCTTCATCTTAAGATATTTTTATCTTTTTGTTTTGGAAACAACGCGGAAGGATTCCCAAATCGAGTGAGTCATAACAAGTGTCAAGAAATGGAACATACTGACGTTTTGCGTTGTGCTCCGCGTAAGCAATGGAGTAGGGAAAGCAAGCCAGTGAGCCACAACTGGAAAAAAAGGCCGTGGCGAGCTCGACTTGAACCAAAAGATTGGAAACTGGGCCGTAAAACTCCATCTAACCAACTCAGTGAAACAGCTGATCTATTTGGAAACAAACCACCCACCATTCTGGTTGACACTATTGCAAAGATATTTGAGTGCAATGACTGGTAATTCCTTAGGGAAATTTGAAGGCTTGTAAAATCTTTCAAAGGAATGTTTATGTACTGAACGTGTTCTTAAACAATATCTCTGGGAAGTAAACAAGTATTTTAAGCAGATAAACATGTTACAAGTTGGTGAGCCAATAAAGAGTGTGAGTGAAGCGACAATTTCCTAAACAGAGTTCTGACAATGTGACCTACCATTTTGATACAAGAAATTCACGTTGAACGCCGAGTTACAATGGTAAGGTAAAACTCTTTTATCGCTTATTATTGCTAAGTTATTCATTATGTTTCATTACATGTGAAACACTTGTTAATCCTGAGATAACAGTTCCGTCACACTATGAAATTCTACATTCTGTGGAAATCTAGTGAAAAAGGGGAATTCCCGTCGTTTGGACGGCATTTACACATCTCACACGATTTGGGACGATTTGGGGTGTGAACTCGATTGTCTTCATTTCTTAACAGTGGATAACTTTCCCAACCTGTCGGAAAGGCGACGAAATGCATAATAAGATGGAAGAACACTGTCTTAAAGTTTTCCAGAATTGTCCAAAATCTTTCCAATTTCACTGTTAAGGACATTTCTCCTTATATTATACGACTTTCCTCACTATCACATTTGTGTAACATATCCCTTAACCGTACGAGAGTTATGAAAAACCAACACCATCACTTAAGCTATGTCTTCAAATTAAACATCCTGACCGAATCCTGTAAAGCTCTGTTCCATTCCCTTTTCCCCTTTTCCTAACATTGTAAAGTGTGTATGATTTTGTTCCCTTTCCTTCCAGGATATCCCTTTCCTATTTGTCAATTCTGTCGTTCTTGCCATCTTACCTGTCTCATTATTCGGTCGGGTTGCTTTTTTTTGTACTTATTATGTCAAAGTTCTTTACTTCCCCCTTTGTATACTACATAACATATACAATGCATTTATTTTGTGACATCAGTCATGCTAACCTTCAAAACACTGTACCAAAAATGTGAAAATACAAAGAACAATGCAAAATACAAAAAATATTGAAATTATGCAAGAATTAGAAAATAAGGAAAACCCTGAAGAGTGATAATAGCTTTTGATTATATTGAACTAAGTGGTAGTTACTGTGTTAAAGATTGTCCCCATACTTTAATGTCAACGTTAACCTTGTTTGACACTAGTAGAATAGTCCAGAACAAAAATTTATGTTAAATATATTTAAGAGAAAAATCTTGTACACATTCTTAGGAAAGTTCTATTCATTCAGATATTGGCAAAAAGTTGACACATTTACTATAAAAATTAAACTTAAAACAAGCAGATATAATGACATTGGTTAACATTGTTGTTCAATGTTTTGTGTTTCTTTTCCTTTCTTTCTGTTAGTTTGGTCTTGAATTGAAAAGGGATGCTACCTTTCACCAAAGGCATAATGCAGTGTAATGAACCCTTGAAACTAAATTAAAAGTAAACTGAAGGCCATGTCTTTCATTTTCTTGCGTTTGCATATTCAGTTTCTGCAGATGTCCTGCAGGTTTGTATGTGTCTTCCAGGAAAAGCGAATGATTTTGTTGTCAAAAACCTGAAGGATATTTTGCAAGACTTTGTACCTGGGTAAGTCCGTTACGGTGTAACTCTTCGAATTTACCGAAGAATTTTGTGGTTATATATTTTTTTACTTTATTAGATAACCGACCACTTAGCTGATAACCAATTAATAAAAAAAATTGTTTTAACCATTTGCAAACACGAAAGACATAAGAAAATTCTGTCCCTACAGCAGTGGACATGTATTCTTTGATCTTGATCTCCGAATCCAGCAAACAAGATGCATAACGTGGTTTGCCGTTAACGTTAAGAAATTGAGCATCCGCCATCACAAGATTTTCAAGGATTGATTTGTATTTCCGTAACTAGAAATGAATTCAGTGGCGAAATTGGTTATCAAATGAACATTGAACAATGAAAAATTGACCCAATACTGATTCAATGAAGTTATGCATAAATACCCATGTAGCCTACCATTTAAAAAACGTGTAGTGTGGTGTTATAACGCGTTTCATTACACCACATAACACGTTTTTAAACGTTTTGTGCTACCTGGATTTATATGGAAAGATATATGCGGGAATTAATTTAAAAAAAAAAAATCAGAAAAAATATTTCAAATTATTGAAAAATGGGACATTAAAGAAGTATTTAAAATTACAAAAGAACGTTACAAGTATTTTATGGAATTGCGACATTTCAGCAGTAAGGTACACCTCCAGGCGTTGTATGGACTGTGAATATCTGGTAGAAATACCTAAATCAGTTTTTCATACGCGGTTTTTTATGGTTAAAAAATCAGCCAAGTGCTGTGTCCTTGGAATGCGGCGAGCCAGGCGCTCTTAAAAAATTGGTCAAGTCATGACCCCAAGTGTCAAAGGGCAAAATTTTCTAATGTGTACAGAGTTTTCCTCTTTACATTTGGTTGTTTAATCAGTCTTGACCAGGAGTAAAGTGTACATGATTCGATAAAATGATGATCCACCACCATTTATATAAGCAGTATCTTTAACGAAGAGCTAACCATAGAAGTTATAAGAGAAAATTAAATTCTGGTCGCTAAACCTTTTTAAAATAGGTAACACAACTTTCTCAATAGTTATCCAGGTAAGAAACTTCCTCAACAGCTTGTTTAACTGCAACAGCGATTATAATTATGTACGCAATTACACATACTGCAGCTATGCTCCATAAAACGATGCCGGTGATGAGACCCCCCATGGCCCAGCCCTTGGCTTGTCTTGAAGATTCAACAGCGCCATCGTAATCCCCTACACTGAAGCGAGAACCAACCTGAACATGAAAAGCAAAAACACAAAAAATTCAAAATAGTTTTTAAGCTTGTATCGTTACGATTTGAAAGCTTACTTAGTTATATATCGAAGACAAATTTCATTGAATTTAGAATACGAAAAACCACTTTCTCCCTCATGAGGAAAAAACTGCTTTTCAATAGCAAATTGGTTTCGGAAGATACAAACTTTCAAAGAAATGCATTTTTTCTTGAAATTTTGTGCATTATGGGGAATAGTGATTTCTTAACGGAAAAATTAATTTTACATTGCATTTAATTTACTTATAAAAGCCTAATGATGCCGCTGCAGGCACTATTAAGCAAAATTGGTGATTGTACTCTACGTATGGACGAACGGGCCTCTGACTTAAAACTAGCGTCACTGGCTTGGTACAACACTAGTCTAACAATGGAGAATATTTTCGATGCCCAAGATTTCAATTTTCCGTTCATTCGCATCCCTCCCATTTTTTTAAATCATGGAACTGTCACTCTTTATAAGTGTTTGACCCACGGACTTCCTGAACATGGACAGTGTACCGCATGGTAAATTGTCGCTACCGTAAGTGTAAGAAAAAGCGTAGCAAGATGGCTGTCTGTTATGGTTGTGTTTGTGTGGAAATTTGTACTTGCTGAAGTTCATTTCAGTTTATTTTCCATTTCACCTCGTAGCAGTGTTGTAATTGAGTCACTGATGTCGAGTCACGAGTCACCTCGAGTCACAAGGTGTCGATTCTCGAGTCACGTCGAGTCTTTATCAATTCTAGTCGGGTCGAGTCATGTCGAGTCTTCCCTCAGCTCGAGTCGAGTCACTTCGAGTCTTTGGAAAGCTTGGAGTCGCCTGAGTCATGTCGAGTCTTTAGCAATTCTAGTCGAGTCGAGTCATATCGAGTCTTCCCTCAGCTCGAGTCGAGTCACTTCGAGTCTTTCGAAAGCTTGAGTGGTCTTGTGACTCTAGTCACCTTAGTCTTAATGTGTTTATTTTCTTTGAGTCACTCCAAGTCACCTGATCTCTTACATGTTGTGTTGGCATCAAGTCCATGGTACGTGATGTGTTAATCTTTTGCAAATGTAGTCCTTTGCTAAGCGACTGCACACCTTTGTTGGAGGAGGGGGGAATAGGCGTACGAGGGTAATTTTCTATGAGGGGGGAAGAGCATGTCACTGTTTATCATGCTTTGCCCATGTTTTGCCCAAATAGACCAACTCCTTTCACCCGAATCGGGAGGGCGAGTGCCCCCTGTAACCCCGCATTGTGTGCCTATGGGGGAGGGGTTAAGAAGGTGACTGATGTCCCCTCCTGTACTTTCAAGTGAAATTTGACTTCACAACCCTAAATTTGAAGATTGGAATACACACATTATCTGTAAGTTAGTACTATATTAACCTTTACATATTGAGCAATGACATAATTCATCTAATAATATGTTTATCATACAAGAACACTCAGATATAATCAAGTACCTATTAAACTCCTACACTACACTATCAAGCCTTCATTGAGTCTCAAGCCATGCATGTACAACACAAACCAGGCAATATATGCTAAGTTAAGTTGTTCTGTAGGGGGATTTTCAACAAAGTTTAACTATTTCTATATAAGGGGAATTGCCCGAACAACTCCTGAGGACAGAAGTTGTCGTAGTCTTACCCAAACACAGTTAAAATGTTTAATGTTTGAAACAAAGGAAAAGACTGTCTACCCACGGTTGTCGTAGTTCTCAGTAAAGGACTAAGGTTATGCATCGACGGTCGCGTCTTTGCTCCCAATACATTTGTATAGGAAGCAATTACGCGACTCTCCATACATACTCTAGTCCTTTAGGCTTCACTGAGGACAGAAGTTGTCGTAGTCTTACCCAAACACAGTTACGAAGGCCTAAAGCCAAACTTTGCAGAACAAAACAACTCTAACATAAACACTTAGTCGTGTCCTAGTGCAAAAGGTGCGCTCAGCGTATATAGGCCTAGACACTGCAGCTACAATCTTGGACAAAATAATTTGTTGGGACACCCCCATTCTATTCCAGTGTTGGTTGACCACTGTTATGCTGTTCACGGCAAAGAAACATTCTTCTTGACACAACATTAGGAGGGGAAAAGAGGGTTGCATGTTAGGCTACTTCAGGCAGTTTCACGTTAGCCTACTTCAACTAAAATTTACGGATAACATGTGAAGTGTCCCAACCGGCAACGGTTCTGTCCAAGATTGTCCGAGAATTTCGAGAAGTCAAATAGGTGCGCTGCCACCAGTAAGAAGTGACGCTTTGCTTATGGTTATTTGGTTATTTTATGACAGGTAAATGATATGCAGGTCATTACATGGAAGTATTTCCTGGACCGGATTTAGCTTGTGGAGTCCTGGACCCAGATTATTTTGGACCCTTTTCACAAATGTTGGGAGGAACCTTCATGAGAGTACCCTGGGACTAAGCCCAAGCAAATACCACCAAAAATGGCCTGAATACTTCAATTCTTCTGTCACATCCTTTCTTTTGAGCAAAGGGACATTAATGATATTGTCCCACTTGCTTTGCCTATTTTAATTCTGAGATATGGCTGTGCCCGGCCTACCTGCCACCTTGACGAGGTTGGGGGTGTAGGCTTAGTTAAAACCAAGTCTACCATTGGTTTGGAAAGCAACTTTCAACTAAAAATGTTAAGAAACTGCTTCGGTTGAAAGAAGGCGTAACAAATTTGTTACCAGTTGTAATACAACATGAAAAATACAGCCTGAGATGCAAAATTGGCTGCAAAATGTGTTCCAAACCAACCGTACCTAACAATGTACCAAGATTATGAAAGAAAGTCTGGCTTGCAGAGTTACTTTAACAATCTTATGGTAGATCGTGGCCCCTTTTCGATAAATTTCTCGTTTCCAACTATCAGTTTGAAAAATAATGACTCTTCTATCCAGGAAGAGAATTATTCCACCCGTTGCGATTGTTGATTTGTGCGTCTAAACAATGCATACTTTTGGTTTGTAATAAAATTTATTCCTACGGTCGCCCTTAATTTGTTAAAAATCCTCAAGAGTATAGTTGGCTTCTGGAAAAGGTCTTAAACAACCTTAGAACACTCGAAAAATTAAACGTTTTTATTGAATTCGGTCTCAAAAATGTATCTCTTGGGACCCACACAATCTTGGACAATAACTTGTTGGGACACCCTGCTCTCCCTTCCAATGTTGACCACTGTTATGCTGTTTACGGTAAAGAGCCCTGTTCTTCTTGAAGCAACATTAGGAGGGGTAAAGGGAGTTTTATGTTGGCCTACTTCAACTAAAATTGACAAATAATATGTTAAGTGTCCCAACAGTTTTGTCCAAGACTGTAGTCTACTGCTTGTTAGGAAAGTCAAGTTAGTCTAGGGTCAATACTTTTGCATAGCGCTAGGCCTGTGTCACCACCAATAGTGTATCACACAGTCTCAGGCAAAGTGTAACTAGGTACAAAGATTTGGGGGGCACTTTACATCCAGGATGAGCAACTGATCAAAAATAATAGCTTATTGATATTGTTATATCCAGGTGAGAACTTTCATTTAAAAATCAGTGTTTAGTAGAATATAAAACGTTACTGCTTTATCTCACATAGATCTCCCCAAACAAGTTACAAGGAACAATGCCCCCTCCCCCCCCCCTCCCCGGCATATGTGGGAAATATTCCACTTTTGTCGGGGAACCAGTTCCAACAATATGCTTCATTTTGTTTATAAGAAAGCCCCAAGTGTGCACATTTTCAAGGCTTCGATTAGTACTTGCCATGCAAGTACAATTGTCTAGTGTTTACACTGGCACGGTACCACTAGTACTACACATACAGGGCACTCAGCTTCGAGAAGTTTGTTGTACGCGTGAAATTGACGGCGCTACACATGTTAAGCAGAGCTGTATGTTAGGATCCCCCTATGTACAGATAGGAGCGCATAATGGATAAAGCAGTAATTAACGGCCGTTGGTTTGCGTCCGCTGATGAAAACAAATTTTAGTTTCTGTTTTTTCAATCTCGGGTGTGACTCGAGTCATTGTGGACAAACACTCGAGTCAAGTCGAGTCATTGTCTTCTGTGACTCGAGGCATGTCGAGTCTTTCAAATTTTATTTTATGGTGACTCGAGTCACGTCGAGTCTTTGGCAAGTGGTGACTCGAGTCGAGTCGAGTCCCGTTAGTTTGGGACTCGAGTCACTGAAATAGTGACTCGAGTCAGACTCGAGTGACATCTTTGACTCGAGTCATTACAACACTGCCTCGTAGAGGCACAAAAAGCGTAAAACCGGTGTACAATTGAAAAAAAAGATGTCATTAGGAATGCAAAAACAAAACAAAAGAAAGACAAATTCATAACCCTAAAGAGGAAAAAGAGGGGAAAAGTTTTTCATACGATAATGAAGAAGGAAGGGAGGAGGAAGAAGGAAGACCAATAAGACTAAGTATTTTAAATCAACAAATTTCGCAAGAAACTTGAAATATTTTCGCAATAATGCAAGGTAATGTCAAAACCACTACAAGTATTGCATGAATATGGTTGTTTTTTTTTTCTTTCAAGTAAAAATTTTGCTAAAAGTATTACAGAGTGGTCGTCAAATCATACAAACCACTGGTCATTTTGGTGCTACTCTTTGTTCCAAGCGATGGCGACAATCTATAGATAGGACGTAGGCGTAACATGCTGACTACGTATACAGGAGGTCAGTT
The DNA here is from genome assembly GCA_037179385.1 of Holothuria scabra. Lineage (NCBI taxonomy): Eukaryota > Metazoa > Echinodermata > Holothuroidea > Aspidochirotida > Holothuriidae > Holothuria > Holothuria scabra. The sequence continues at coordinate 60,394,833 of CM074179.1, read as the reverse complement.
CTTGAGATCAATTGCATTACCATCTGAGACTTCATTTTGAGGTAATTATATCACATTGTTGTTTTTATTATTAACTTTTTAAACATTTGAGCAAAGGACTCTGAAGAAACAGTGAGGATGTGTTTTTAAACGTTACTTGCCTCAAAAACAACAAGTTCCTCCCCTCTCAACTTAGCAAATCTATATACCAAATATGAAAAGTGTCGGTCACTCCTATCTTGAGATATCGCGTTTAGATGTCAATGTAATGAGAAATGAGAAATCATGTTTACAAGCCATTTTTGACCTTTTCGCCAGTTTTACCGCAGGTGACCTCAAATGATCTTTGATCTTTACCAAAACACAAAGTTTTTTTTTTCTCTCTTGCCATCACAAATCTATAAACCAAATATGAAGAGTATCAATTATTCCTATTTGGAAACATCCTGTTTACAAGCCATTTTTGAAGTTTTCGTAATTTCATCGCAGGTGACCTCAAAAGATCTTTGACCTACCTTGACGGACATTTCCTACCTTGAGATATCGTGTTTACAAGCAATGTGTCACAAACACTCCCTCACACATGTTGTTTTAACACACAACCCGAGGATCTCATTGTGTTTCCCTTTGTTCCTGCTTCCTTAACCCTAACCTTAACAATGTATATTGTTTGGACAAGAGGGGACTCCAACGATTTATTCATTTTCCACCACAGGACCTAACACCATCGTTTCGGTCCTCTGTTTGTACTACAATACAAGTACGCACACACACACACACACACACACACACCTTCTGCAAGGAATCAATGATGTAATTTTCTATATCCTACCGGCTTGTTATATTTCATAAAAATTGTCCAGAGCCATTTATTTTTATATGTTAAAGAGGGTCATTCTCTTATCAGTCTGGTGTAATTGGTTTTTATTTTCTATGTTTGGATCTCGATACATAAAGTTAAATGTAGCAAATTCTCTACAAGGAATGAACTTGGTGCAGGCAGGCGTGATGTGATGGATTCATACTGTTGACCAATATTTTGTTTAATTTATAATTTACCACAAATGTTACGCATCTAACACTTGTAATATTGATACAATTGGTGCATCCTGCGCAATGGCATGTTGAAAACAAATCCTGGGGCAAAATATATATATATATATATATCAATCTATTCAAGGTCGACAAATGAGATAAAGATAAAGAAAAACAATTCATTGGGAAACCATGGAACCCATGAAATCACACCTGCTGGCTTCAAATTCCCTTTTTATAGTGGATGTGTCAACTTCGATTGCTAATATCTCGATAACCTAACATGGGAAATAAATGAAACTTTCGCTAAAAGTAAATTTAACTGCCGACCTTTTTAAAAATTAAATAGAGTAGAATGGCAGCATGTATAGAATACACCGAAACGTCAAATGAAGGCCAGATGAAGTCGGAAATAACTGAGGTCCATCAGCTTTCATCTTTCAAATTTTCTGCTTACCTGCATCATAAATGGTTGTATTCTAAAACACATCTGAATTCTCTCAAATTAACTAAATATAAGGGTTTCAAATTGTATACAGACCGCAGACAACACATTTGAAACGAGTTAAGGCTGATGGACTCCACGTATGGCCGACTTCATTAGCTGATCGAATCTGTCTATAAAATACAAACCTCGTTAGCTTTGATCACAGCAACAATCCCCAGAGGAAGACAGCAGCAAATCAGGACAAAGATCGAAAGTGCAAGATAATCTTCAGGCTGAGTTTGTACATCTCTGGTGATGATAGTAGTAGTCGGCATAACACCAATCTTGAAGAGAAGGATTAGTATTTGAAATTGGTTCGAGTTAAAGCTGTCTTCGACCCAAACATCTCGATAGTTAGTATGCGGTGGACAAGTGTTTTGAAGTTTACAAACCATGATTAATCAATAAATGACCCCTGTAACCCTCTGTTTTTTTTTTTTTTTTTTTTTTCAATCATGGAGCTGGAAGAATATTTGCTTTTATATTTCAGAAATTCATTATCTTATCTTGGTTTATGCTTGCGAAATCCAAATGCATTTGGTAACTTATACCAATCCAGGATCCCTGTCTAGGTGCGTGTTTCGCCGGGTACGTGGTTGATAGACCTCAGACGCAACTTTCTTTGTAAAGTTAAATGGAATGGGCTTTGGGGAAATTTGACGTTGGATTTCATGATATCCCCCCAAGCTGCAATGTTGGTTTTAGGCCTAATCCGCAGAAATTCTTAATTAGCAGAACTCTTTGATTTGGAGCAAGTTTAAAAAGTGCAGAGTACCAAAGCTCATATCACACACATCGCTATCTTTTGTACTCACACTTAAACAATTTGTTTCTGGATAAGGATGACAGCCTAAACGTAATTACCGAATTAACAATAAATTCGTAGAAAGAAAATGTGTTAAAAAGCGAAAAGCATTAGAATTTGACATGTTTAATTAGTAACCAAACATGTGTACAAAGAGGGGGCAAAATGTGTTTAGAAACCTTTTAATTTGAAACACCTTGGTGCAATTTTTTCTATTGTAGTAAATTTATGTTACTTACAATACAATTAAAGGCTAATGAGATCACCTAAAAAACTTGAAAGTAACCTAATAATTTTTGGAACTGAAATCTTTTATTAGATTACCTACTCACATATTGTCCCTTTTATAGGAGCCCGTTTAGAGTTACGTTAGTTACTTTTTAAGTGTTAAAATATCACTTCATTGACACCGTTAAGTGTTTGTTCGAATTCAAGCGCAGGTTGTAAAATAACTTAAAACAAGGAAAATGGACTGCCTAGACGGAATTGCCTCGTTGAAGAATTCCAGCATGTATTTTAAAACTTGAAACAAGCCGAACGTCTCGTATTAAACAAGATGACATTGCCGTTACACTCACCTGCTGATTCGTGTTTTGAGGTGGGTAGCCATATTGAAGCGGATAGACGTGTTGTGAAGGGGGCCCCTGTCCAGCTGGAGTCCCTCGTCCCGCTTTGTCTTCCGGAAGTCGATTATATGGTGGCTCTGGAAAAAAAAAAACGAAATTTCTCAGTCTTCAAAGAGACTACTAAGTTGACATAACTGATTATTTTGCTAGTTTGCAAGTTATTCTTGCACAAAAATGTATCCAATAATTAATCTCGTACTCATAGTCCTATATCTCTGTTCAGAATTTTTGCAAAGGTAAGAAATTGGAAGCGTTTGTTGACAGAGGTTGCATTATGTTTAACACACATTGGTGTCCGGGATAAAAAAAAAAAATATTTAAAACCTACTTAACAGGTTCGAACAAGTTCATACGGTAATAAGAAGCAAAATCAGGATTTAATAGGTTCTACCATTGACCTGTTATCCTCTCAGGTGTTACCTGTTGATTCCTGTTGGCTTTAGTCACTCCGAAAGGTAATTGGAAAATTGCCTGTTAACGTTTGTTAACACCTGTTAAAACCTGCTTAAATATCAACAGGTTTCAACTGGAGGTTTTTCCGTTCATGAAAGGTGCCTGGTGAAAAATTGATCGCATTCATTTGTGACGCCATCATAGTCATTTAAGTAGATTGAAATAAGGTAGATTGAAATAAGTAGTTTGAAATAATCGTGTATAAAAAGGTGTGCAAAAATTCATGAAAACTCAATGTGTCTATCAGTTTACACAAAGATTGTCCATCTTTACAGGTCAAACAAGGTCCATGTGTTTCTTTTCCCACCAGCGTTACGTGTACATCCAGTGTAGCTGAACAACTTATACTTGCAATGGACCAGTTCGAAGATTTTTTAAGAAGCAGTATTGCGCAATAGGTCAAAGGTGAAACGCAACACTTTTGTGTTTACAGCTGATGGCGGGATGTAAACAAACGTAAAAGCAGTGTGCTATGCGCGGCTGGCGCAGTCCTCACATGTTTTGTTACCAGTTGACCTGAGCAAAAGATTTAGAGTTTTGTACTAGAAAAGACTAAACATTGGAAGAGACCAGCTGCTGTAAAACTGGGAAGTTGGAATGTCTCTACTATACTGACTTGCCTTACAGAAAATCTCAAGGACATTCGCAACTTGTCTGAAATAAAACCTTTTTGTTGAATAAAAAAAAGATTTGGTATCAACAGAAAAAATAGGAAAGGAAAATTGATCAAAATGACGGTATTTGCAAAATTTTGAAATTCGAGTTGGACTGCTATACCTAGACCAGCACATTTTGGCACTAATACTAAGCCTTTTTCGACTTTTCCAAATCAATCAAGTGCCAAAGACCTTTTATCTTTTGAGCTAGCACCAAAGAGTCCCATTTTTGAGACTCCTTCAAAACTTATAAGAATTTTCGCCCACTTCTTGCGTATCGGTCTTACTGCTGTGTAAATAATGAATAGCATCTCAAACATATCTATATTATGCATCACCCCAATTAAGGTATTTTAAAAGGTTTGTGTGGATAATTGAGGGGTACTAATATGAAGGAGCCCAGAATGCCTAAAGATAAATACACACTTTTGACAATTACTACGACACTAAAGAAAATTACTCAGGTTTACGACGCCAGGAACACTCAGAAATCCGGTTCTGTTTTTTGGCATTTTTATTATGCTTGAACAGGATAAGTACGAAGACACTAAACGGCATTTGTCGTCTGCTACGGTTTGTGTAGGACCGGCATGTTTTTTGCACTGCACAGCATTGCCAGTCGTCAGGTAAATAAAAGTAAGATTCGGACTTCGAACGCTCGGATACGCGTATGAAAAAATATTAATTCTGTGGTACGTCCAAATCAGAACAAGAATTTACATTTTCCATTTCAGGAAACGTGAGGAAATGTGTAAACTTGCTGTCGAAAAGTTAGACTTTTACCCCTACAGATAGTCTGCATGTAATGCTTTGTAGAGGGAGGGACAAAGATTGAAATCATTCTTCATAATTCAGTTAAACAGTCGTTTCGACTTTAATTGCAGCTGCTCTAAACTGTTGCAGGTGCAGACTTACTTATAGAAATATTGTTCTGCATGAGGCAATTTTTAAGGATTAGTTGCCTTGAATAAGATGGTGTTCCAGCAATGATATTGAAGTGAGGTCACGAGTAAACGAAGGAAATACCTTTGTAGAATTACAGAGCTTATCTTCATTCCTTTGAGAGGTTTTTAAAATATAAGTATAAATTAAGTTACATTGAACCTTTTTCCAAAGAACAGCTCTCTGGACGAGTAAATAGCGAAGGCACCCATTGCAAACTGAAGGTTTGTCTCCCTCCTCAGTCTGTCAACACGGGATAAAATGAGGTACGGTATCCTTTTGAACGAATTATCATGTGCAGTATTTATATTGTTTCAATCAGGGCTGTTTCCCAAATTTTCAAATTTGTCGTACACTTGAGTCTTAGGTTTAATTGCTTTTGTGTCTAGAACCGTCTCAATCGCTTTCATATTTTTCAATGAAGAGGATTTTACAACTGTTAGGCTACATAGCATTAATCCGGCTTTTATACTGATTACCGCAGCCCAAATTCCTGACCAAATCCCTGTCCCGAACATAGAATGCGATTGACACAATACAAAGTAAGCAGCGAATCAAGAAATACTTTCGCATTAGCCGCCACTTTGTATGCTGACAATTTCCAGAATATACAAATTTTTCAAAAGGGGCTGCCCCTTAGATCCTCTCCAAGGAAATATGATATGTTCATATTCGTGTCGCCCGAAACTGGTCTATCAGTGAACCCTTCATTTGGTTGGAAAATTTCCAGTCACTGGGTATTTTGTACTTGACCCTCCATTGAACATGCGACCACCGTGGCTAGATCTCAAAACTTTAATAATTTTAACTTATTAAGAATATGAAATCGCAATGACCAATCGTATAATTAATTTGTCTCATGGGTTTTATAAATGGGAAGGAGAACGTTGCCAGGTAATTAAGTAATAAATTGCATTGGTTGCTTTATGGGTAAATTATTGGTAAATGTCGATGTAACAAATTTTTAAAGATGTAACGAGAGGAATAACCAACATTCGATAGAGAAATGTCGCGGTGAATTTTATGATAATTTAGTAGAAATACTGTAGTGACAAGTCGAGTCATGAACTCGACTCGACTCGAGTTACACCGAAAGTAACAAATGACTCGTCTGGACTGCAGAATTGGTTGACTCATTTCAACTCTCTGAAATTGAAAATGAAACGGCGTCGTCGGGACAGGTTGCACCAAGACAGGGTACTGGAAAGGAGACCAAAAATGTTTAAATAGGCTTAATTTTTGTAATGTGTAAAAGTGTATTAAATAAATGAAAAACTTTTATCACCCCATAGGACTCTATCAGGGGTTTCACCTTTTGTACACTCCTTTAGGCGACGCACTTGGGTTAGTTAATTTTATCATGAATTTTATGTGGTCTTCTTGTGTACATTTTTCCTGTGAAAAAATCCATATCATTTGCACATACATTGTATCGGCTTAACCCAGAAGCCCTCTCTTTTCCCATAAAATTTCTCGAAAAAGAGATGAACCAACTTTTAGCGAACCCCTCTATTTCACTCATGACTAAATCTGCATCCGCAGTGACACTACGACTGCACGTTCAGGGAACAACAGAGGATTCAGTTCTGGTCTTTGTCGAGAGCGACGTGTTTTCGCGAGCTCCCGTCGATTGCTCGTGCTGAATTTTGTAGCATTGCATTGCTCTGTGCTGGCTTGTTAAACTGTACTACACTATACTATTACTGCCATGCTATTTGTAGCGTTGGGGTGTGATCTCTCTTAAGGTAAAGGACTTGGGCTTGGTCGTGTTCGTTTTCAAGCACGCCTAGTCTGTACTTGTGTTTTTGTGTTGGGTCCGTTACTTTTTTCCCCCAACCTAGGTTTGACTTTGGTTGCTGAAGATTTTCCTACTGTTGCTGCGTTGCCCGTGCCACAAACCTTTCGCTGCTATGCCCTTGTGTAGGGATAGTAGCAGTTTTAAGTTACAGTTTGAGTCAGCGCCAAATCTGTCACCTCCTCAAGTATTTAGTGTGCTAAAAAATAATGGTATTGAAGTTAAACAAATTGAGATGTTGCAGGTGCTTGCAGCCTGCAGTTCAGACGCAACCCTATTGGAAGGTGTTTCACCTGAAAGGGGGTACAAGGTCTCACCTTCATCCCATATGATCGCTCTGTGACAGTGATCTTGCTGTACCTGTCCTGTAAGGTCGAACAGGGTCTGGTTGCGAGGGTTCTTGGGAAGTACGGAGCTGTGTCAAGCAGTATGTGGTGCACCTACGGTGATGGTGAGTTGGAAGGGCATACTGAACGGCAGGAGACCGTTCCGTATGGTACTGAAGAGAGGCATTCAATCCTTCCTCTTCATAGGGGTGCCAAAGCCCATATTCGATACTTTGGACAGCCCCGTGCCTGTTTTAAGTGTGGAGAGGAGGGACCCGAGGCCAAGTCGTGTCCCAACTGAGGTTGTGGGAGGTGACGGCAGTAGGGACACGACAAGGCTGAGTGCCCCAATGACATGAGGTGCAACCTCTGTGGGGAGGATGGACACATCTCTGGTGCCTGCCCGACGTACAACTCTGCCCTTGCCAGTTGTGGGGATGTGGGACCGGCACCCGAACCCTCGCAATCAGATCCACCTGAGGAACTGGAGAGGGTGACTCGTGAAGTAGAGCAGGAGTTCCTCGCCTCAAAGCAGTGTGGGGAGGGGACATTCCTGAGGTAGAATCTCCACCCCTGGCACCTGAGGAGGCCGCTAGTGAGAACGAGGGGGGGGGGGCCTCCAGCTCTCTTCTGACTCGGAGTCTGGCACTACCATGTCAGATGTTGGGGAGTCTGCCTCAGATCACCCAATAAGGGAACTACCGTTGGGAGAGAGCTGGTGTGATTCAGGTCAAGGGGTACCTGAATCCACGTTAAGGAGACCTGCCTCAGGTTAAGTCTCGGACCAGGATGTTCAGGTCTCGGAGGTACCCAAACCAACCCCTCGGAACTGATAAGTACAGTAAGTTCCAGACAAATGTTTAGATACGCACACCTCCATGGCTGTGCCCCTGCCCTTTTGATCCTGAACGTCAGCGATATTAGGGACAGACGGAAGCGGTCCAAAATATTTCAGTTTTGTAAGTCACTGGGTATGCACTTCGTTTTTTTTCCAAGAGACGCACATAGTGAATTAGGACGATGTCCACACCTTATCCTTCGAACGAGGTGGCGGATTGCACGCTTCCCTTGGTTCCAACAACTATCGACGGGGTCGGAAGTGTGAAGTGTAGTCAACAGCAAGTCACTTGATTTCCGCCGACGAGGACCGAACACGACACCATTGTAACTAATCTCAAGCGCCTTCGGTGGCGTCTTGAAGATGGCATTTGCCCTCGCACTGGATGCACAATGTTGGAGAGTGTTTCCCATGTGTTTTGTCCGTGAGACTTTGTGGCACTCTTCTGGGAATGGTTTCAAGTCCTTTTTTATTGCCTTAGGTTTTGCTACAGCTGGACTGTCAGTCAGGACTACGCTTTGTAAGGTATTTCACCCCCGCCATGCAATACGAGTCTGTTTGCAGCATACTTACTTTTATTTCGGCCTCCGTAAAACTGGCCGTATGGAGAGACCGATTTAATATTGTATTTTTGGGAGAGTGAAGGCCCGCGGACGTCATCCTGGCATCCGTAAAAGTGGAGGTAAAGGTGAGGGTGGAGGCTGACTTCATTCATTTGTCAAGGTTGACGTTCGGCAGGCGGTGGGGTCCGCTTGTTTCGTTGCGGGCTGGCCGGGTGAAAGTTAACTTGTAGATATTAACTTACCTATAAATGATGCTGTGTAATTAGCTCGGGTTCGGGGTGGTCGGAAGGGGGTTGGCATGTGGGTGTTGTACATGTTTGCCACAGAATTTTTGTTTGCCAGCCCATTTTAATGGGTATATAAATAGTTCACAGCTATGTTTTCATCCAGTCCGGTTTGGGTTTTTATTTGTATGTCTGTTTGCCTGTGCCTGTTTGTACGCAGGGAAAAAGCTCACTCGCTCCTCGACTTCTCAACGACTAGGCCCGAGCCTGCCCCTAATTTGAGATTTATATTTTAATAATTATTGACGCGAATAACTATTCAACTTTCCCGAAGTTCGAACATTCTCCTTAGTGTTCGTATTTAATATTTAGTATCGCCGAGCGAATAACCATTGTACTACTTCAAGGGAAACCCCTTCTTCCTTTGAAAAGCCACGTGGTTCGAGGCAAAAGAGTTGCTAATGATCAATTTATTTTGTTTGAATACTCCACCACATTTAATACTATTTGGATATCGACCCGGACTGGGATACTTACCTACGGGTTTAGCCAGAGCAACTATTTACACGGACTTCGAATTTTTACGGGTTGAGTACATTTCCGATTTCTTGCATAGATCTTTTTATAGTGGGTCCCCACTCGTCCTAAAATATACATTAAATTGGTATGTGAGGACGGTACAATTCCTCCAAGGCAAATTTTGAGTTAATATCGATTTGCCAACACCTTGAGGGGCGTTGGAAAATAGTACCGTACCACATCGCAATGCTCATCCTGACAGGACGATCACCATGCGGAGTTGCCAACTGACATCAATTTTTCTGCGCCAGTCTGAGTTAAAACACAGATCTAGTCGGGTTCCGTAATCCTCCAGCCAACTATAGTGCTGCCACACACCGCACAACGAAAAAAATCAGAATAATCTGCATGCAAAAGCATGTAAAACCCACAACACCTAAATGTGTTAGGTGTCGTGCATTTATATACCCTGAATGATTGCAAAATCTGTTATCGTTACAAATGTGTGCCTGTGCAGAGTAGGAGTAGTGAATGTACGAGGCTGCGCTAGATAGTAGGACTACTTAGTTAATGTAAGATATAGTATAAGCCCATTTCTGTAGGAAAGGAGAAAGTAATAAACAGCCATTGTTGATGTGCTATACTCCCGTCAGATTGCGATACACATTAGACGACGACACGAGAAGTTCGAATGTGGAGCCGTCTTCGCATGTATATAGTGAAGTTTCACGTCCTAAAGTTACAGTCCAAAGCTTCTCAACCCAGAGAGTTCTGACTCTCCAAACTTAAAATGTACTTCTGCTCCCACCAATGGCTTAAATGGCAAGATCAGTGCCCCAAACTTATTTTCATACAAGATCCAGATCCCACGCGTTTCTTGTTATTTCGCTTCCAAATATTTTTCATGGTAGTTTTGAGCCCTAACTATGGATATTTAAGGTAAAAAGTGATTTACTATCCTTCATTCCGTAACTGAGTGAAAAGAATGTCGTCAAAATGTGAATTTTCGTAGACTCTAACAAGAACTGTACTGGTTGGGATAAAAATTTACTGTCCTTAAGCAAATATTCTAAATTTTGGATTTGTTGTTATTTTTGATTGAAACAGTTTTGTGCGTAAAGTCTAATTTGGAAAAAAGTTTGATCACCAAAAAATCAAAATGCATTTTTAAGTACTCACTCATGGGTATGGGGATTGACGTTTTCCCGTTTGTTATTAGTATGTTAAGAAAGAGTTACATGTTTGGCAAAACTTCACGAATTTCCCGAATCAACTCCTTTTCACCCTTTAAATAAAACGAAATGCATTGAGGAAAATGAGTTTGCGTGCCACCATATCAATTTCCGTGAGATTTTTAACCTGTTTGTGAAACTCATACCCATAATCATCCTTTACTAATTATTCATACATTGAGTTCGTTTCAGACCATAGGTATATAATATGTGCCTAATAGGAGAAAAAGAATACCAACACGGATAACACGTAACTACGTAATTAAATAGCGTGTCTTCTCCTTAGCATACAATTTAGCATAAAGAACATTAACAATACCATAAAACCACTGATAAAAGTGATGTTGAATTGTGGTTTCCTGTCTCACCCCAAGTGGGCGTTTATTACGTCCCTGTGTGGTTATTTCTTTGAGGAATGTACTGTACAGGCAGTACGAGGTGCAACGTAATGATACTAACAGCGTTAGAAATTTCTAAACAACTAAAATACATGACGAAATGGTCACGGTAAAAATATACGCTTGATTTCCTTCCTTGCCCAATTACACAATTTGATGATTGACAGACAGTAATACTCCATGCAAAGACATTTAATCCAAGTCAAGAAACCCAAGCCACAGTGTGCAGAGCACGCAGAGTGAGTTTCTATTACAATCCTGCCCAAAGTACCGTGTAATTTTTTGCAACCCAAGTGGACTAGAAGCTCGGTGAAGTGATAATAATAGACCTCAAGCCGTGAGTTTGGAAACTTGATATACCCCAGTTGAACAATAGATTACTGAGGTTAGAAAATCAGCTTTTTACCGCAATCGAAAGAGCATGAACATTTTGACAGTTTTAATGAATGGTGATTGGCATCCATGAGAAGTTAGCATTGTTAATACTCTATCCTAGTCGACCCCCACCTTACCCAATTGTTTGGAGATGAATAGCCCCATCGCAACGAAGGTGACCTTTCAGAGCCAGTCAGTGAAGCCCGTTCCCTATCTTTCTTGTCCTTTACCCCTACGCAGGAGCGGCATAGGGTAAAAGCACGAGTTTAGTGCGAGTGTTTGTTTTCTCTCATCTTATCTTTCTCTTAACAAATTTTGTTGCGAACACAGGGGCGGTTGCGACCCTGCCTCCCTAAGGCACCGCCTTTGACCCTGCGTACCAAATAGTGAATTTCACTACTTCATGAGAGAAATTCACTCCCAAGAAGCGGTCTTTCACCCTTTATGGAGTGCCCACAGTGATCAATCTTTCAATAAGTGATTATAGCAAACACCCCTGGGAGATTGAATTTCACTCTTTCTGGAGTGAATTTCACTATTCTTGGAGTAAATTAACCCTTTCATAGATTGGATTCACCCTTTTCACTCTATCAGAGAGTGACCTAGATCACCCTTTTGATTTAAGGCAGTAGAGAAAAGAACCTTACCTACCGCAATTATGAAAAGTGTTCCCATAAACCATCAACTGAATTCTTGAAAGCACTACGCTTTGATCCTGATCAGTACAGCAAATGCGCTTAGGAAAACTTGTCATCATGCTATTAGCTTCACAAACTTTGGTTTTGCACCCCCCCCCCCCCCTCCACCGGTTCGTATAGCGTTAGACTCCTATTCGGGCCATCCAGGAGACTTTGCAATGGAATTTACCGTCACTGTGTCTTGTGCCCAAGTGAGCCACACTGAGAAAAGGTCCTGGCCTCATGGAAAGAAAGTTCAAAGGGCAGTCCCCTTCATGACATGTAATGTCGTTCTAATAATAATTTTCCAATGCAAAGCGAAGGAGCGACGAACAGGTTCGTTAGTTAGTTAGATTAAATTCTACTTCTCACTCTCTAACTCGAATGGTTTAGGTCAGCTTACACAAACAGTTCATTACCGTATATTTATTAAAGAAAACAGTGAATCCCTCAAATTTGGAAAAGTGCAGAAGTGAATTGGACATGAATGTCTATTGATAATTTCCTAGTAATATTTTTTTCCCGACGCGTTTAATTTTGATATGAAGAAGGTCACCGTATGCGTTCTGTGTCGTTTGTACAAGGGTAAAAAATGTAAGCACCCGGAAAAAGTGAAACACAGTGTAGCACTCGCACTTCAAATAATTTTATCCCGAGTTCATAACAAACATATTCATAGGTTCTCTGCGTGCACCTCACAATTTACATGTGGTACGAGTGCGGACCTGAATGACCAATCACACGTACAACGTTAGGAGTGATCAAGCATGCTGTGGTCAGAGGGCTTTCACAAGCACCAAGTCAGCTCCGCCGGAAAGACGTGGGCAACCAACTCCACAGAAGTTTCCAAATTTACCGTCCTTGACTGCAACTCAGCAGTACCTACTGCACTTAATGTTTCAAAAATTATGTCTACTTCCAGGCACGGATTCTAAATTAGTACCCAGGACTGATGTATTGGTGAGACGAATAATTTCTTGAAGATATCTCCTAGATTTTGGTAGGTAATTCTAAAGTTTACAACTTTTTAAAAGTTTTTTTTTTCCTTTCTTAACTAAAATACCCTTTTCTTTTTTTCCTCACTCGGGAAACAGCGCTATGAGTGTGTGCTGGAAAGAAGTGAAAGGAACGCTTTATTTCAACCTTCAAATACAAATTCAAAGAAGTGAATGGTTTGTGCTGTGGAAGAAAGAAAAGCATTGTTAGTACCCGGACCCTAGCGGTATAGCGATTCTAGCATGAAGACCAGCGCGCTTGCCTACTGCATGCGCTACGAGCGCCGTTGCCGGTGGAGGGGTTAAAAATAATATAAGTACGGTCTAATAATGCTATCTATTACATATAGGTATAGGTATATGTATATACGTAAGCTAAGAATGTATGTACTTGAGAGTGTATATACATGTACAGTATGGAATACGTATACGTATAGGTTTATATACCCCTATGTATATAGTTCCTATGCATGCGTACACCTGCATATGGCCCACCCTTACCCTATACATATGCGTACGTAGCCCTAACCTTATTACTATGCGTACGTAACCCTAACCTCATTACTAACCCCTTACCCTACAGCTGTGACGCAAGTCCGGGGCACTGATTCTAAATTAGAGCCTCAGTTCTGTTTAGTCGGGCAGCATCTGGCAGCTCGAAACTATTACTAAAGACTAAGGTGTTGCGTGCGGCGAAAATACCAGTTCCAATACATCGCCGAGCACAAGGCTTGGAAAGTGACGCCATTTTGTTGCAACCCGTTTGTTAGAGTTATATATTCTTGAAAGTGACAACATATCATTTACATCTCTAAAATAGGAACAACCTACCTGACATCTCAAAACTCTAGTTGAACAACGTACTTCAGATGTAAAAGCTTTTCTGCAATGATACAGAATTAAAATTAATGATGACTTCCTCTTTCCAGTCTTCTACACGTAGGTATGTGAATCTCTGACGTCGTCTTGTTGGCTTATATGAAACAACAAACGGTGGTTATGTGCACAGTCTCAGTGCAGCTTTTAGATTCTTTGTTAACAAGTGTTTGCTTTGAAAGGTTTCCTAGCATAACTAACTGTTTTCAACGGATGATTACACAAACTAAATGCCACAAACGTTCTTTGATGCCAATAGATTTAAGAGTCAGCTAAATTTTCAAGCGCCATCTATTTACCAGAAAAAAACATCAAGAGGAAGAACAGCCATTCATAATATTCATTGATTTTGATGCTTTTTATTGCCTGGTAAGAGTGGAGTAACTTAAAATTTGTGCTTTTCTGAAGCAGATTTTGTTTTTCAAATTAAAATGAATTAAATGGTAGTGAATACGTCTTTCAAGATAACAAGAAACGTATTTTCTGTGTTTATCAATGTTAATTGTGAATTTTGTGATATTTGTCGGGTAGAAAAATCCACAAACGTGCGAGGCTAGATTGTGAAACTAATAAGGTGACAAATCTCTCTAACAAATCTCTGGTCAGATCATGATGACAGATTTGCACGTCGGAAAGTAGGAGGTCACTTCACTTCAATGCACGTATAATAAAAGTTGTCCGCGTTTGCGCACGCATAAGGCATATACTTTGCCGCCTACCGTGTCAGGGGTGGCGCCAGCGGGGGGGGGGGCGGGGGTCAAGCCCCACCCGCTGGCGTCGTTGAGGCCTAAAAAGTTTTTTAAAAAATTATAAAAAAAATTCCGCAAGGACTGAAATCACTGGATAGGTGACCTTGAACATATTTTTCCTTTTTATAACCCTATTTCAATACATATAGGAATCGATTTCCAATTACTTCTCATAGCTCTGTTACAACCCAATACATGCACCTTGTCCCATTTTAAATCCATGTGCGCAAGTTCATTCATAACCAAGACTTGTGTTAGGGACCTGGAAATTTCACATGAAGACGTAACCAAGGGTGGCACCAGCGGGGAACCAGGGGCCATGTCCCTGTCGGGGGTCTCGTCAGGGAGCCTTCATCTATTGGCCTACGATAAAAGATGTAGGCCCGATAAACGTTAGTCCCATGACGATCTTCTTGATTTTGCTTTACTAGTTTTCCTTACAAAACGGACGAGAAGTTGTTCAGGTGCATGCAGTGTCCAAACTGGGTTGCCACTTGTCCTGCCCCTACAGCCGAATTCGAGCAACGGTAATGACAATCGGCCAGGCCGTTTTCACAGTTACATATAACGGTGAACAGAAGTGTGAGAATGTCTCCTGATAAGTCTGACTGAAAATTAATTTGAAGCCACCTTGTTGTTACGTGATATATTTTCAAAGACGTTGGCCGGAAGTAAATTCATTTCTTGTCGAAAGTTCGGATAGTCACATAGAAAATAACATACTCAAAAGAGTAAAAATGGTATGGTTTTAATTCGGTTACATAGTTTTCACAACAGAAAAAGACAAGACTATTTCATTTAATTGTAGCGGCGTACCTTTTATCTGTATGGTTATTTAGCAAGTTGGGTTTTCCTTCTATCGAAGTGAAACTTTATAAACAACGACTGCTTCATTCCTAGTTACAAGTCTGGAAAATGTCATTTCCGGCTGTCTGAGGGTAAGATTTTTTTAAATTTTCTCTACTATTCGCGCCAAGTTATGGCGGCGCTCCGCTTTGATAGTGTTTTGGTCGAACAGATAACTAAGCAGAACAATGCATGCTTGCAAATTATTCTTCGTTTGAGGGAAATATGAAGTGAAAATTTTAAAGCGGAAAAGGCTAAAATTAAAGCCTGCTTTGTTTCTGGTTACGAGCCTGGGAAATGCCATTTCCGGCTGTCTGGGGTTTTCAATTTTTCCAAAATTTTCTGAGCACTTCTAGTTAGTTTTTCGGGCAGGATTACATTCTCAGACAAAATACACTATTCTGTCGCCTGCCAAATTAAAACACTCCCGTATGCATATGTCAATAGACAAAATATAAAACTTGAAATATATGGGAAGCTAAGTGTTTTCGGGGAGGAAAATTCCGAGGGCCTTAGTCTCCATGATGTAATTCAGACACCCCAACAAAACTACAAATCACCCCTTCTTGATTTTTCTCATAAGAGGGTCATAGTTTTCCATAAACCCCCCAAATCTGTCATAAAATTTTAGTTCCACCAATACAACATTCAGATTCTCTAATATTTGTTAAAAATGATAATTTTTTCATTTTCGATAGATACTCCGTACAATAAAACACCCAATTTAATGTTCTTAATCACTCCGACAATTGCTCTTGACAGACATATCATTGGATAAAAGCCCAAAAGTTTCATTTTAACCTTACCCAAAAAAGAAATTTATTCATAAAATTCTAAAATTTCTCCCATATGATAAGCTGTTAATTTTCAAATCTTCGTTCAAAAAGGGAAAAATTGTTCGGGCACATTTCCAGTTTCGTCTGAATGCCTTAGTACCTAGGCCTTGTACGACGAAACAAGTAATCCCAAAAGAATTCCAGCTGTCGCCTATGACTGAAACGTTTTTGATTTTTATGGAGGACAGCCTTCAATAACCCCCCCCCCCCCCCCCCCCCAATTTTTTACGGTCCTTACAAAAGCTAATTTTTTTTTTATTATTATCTTCTAAAGAAACTCCAGATTTTTAAATATTTGTTGAAAAAAGCTAAAACTTTCGGCGCTTACTCGGGACTTACTCATCGCCTTTGTCATGTACTAGAAATGCTGGCCCGCCTGTCGGGAAGCTTGGCCCCCCTGTCGGGCAAATCCTGGCGCCACCCCTGTACCGTGCTTACTTAAAAGGTGAAGCTGGCTAGACCAGGCCGGTGCGTTCAAAAACTATGAGTCATTTTCTGCTTGTTACCGCACGAAGTGTTAACTTTTGTTCCGATTGCCGGATTTCTGAAATAATAGAAACTCCTGTGTTTCTTGGGTTCTCATTTTTAGTTCTATTATTCAAATGGCCGTGTTTGCGGGTGTTCTAGTCATCGCAAATTGTTTTTTTATTTGAATTATGACTTATCAAAGTAGCATCAACGCCTAACTGCCAAACATCGGCATTACCTTTCCGAGCGTTTGAGCTATTTCTCTGATTCTTAGAACACGATTTATCCTACATATGTTCTCGATTACCACTATCCAATAAAGTTTTTTAATAGGAACCTCCGACACACCGGTCGGTCCCGCGAATAACACCGGGATAAGGTTATACCGAAAAGGGCTATCACATCGTAACTCTCTCAAGCCAGCCGAATTACACCCTTACCCGGCATACCTGCTAACCGAGGGTTACAGTTATTCATTTATTAAACTTTGGACCCGACCGTGGGCTCCAAATGTTTTATTTGAATAATATCCTACCAGTTTATACGTGACACTCTGGCACCATTGCCTACCGGTTATACATCATGCTACTGATGAGCCCCGAAAATTATCTTTCTGGGCGAAACGCGTCTAGCAATAGCACACCATGCTATGGCTTGTTACCTAACAAGGTCACAAAAAACATTTAAACTCAAACCTTTGGGTTTCCTGTTAAAAACATCACTGAAAGTTGCTAAATTATTCTTTGCCGGGTGATATCCTCCCACATCACGCAAGAATTTTAAAGCGAAATCAAGAGCTTAACCTATTATCATGGTTATTTAATCACGAGCATGTTGGTCTTTGAACACGTCACTGAGTTTTTGGAGAGTCGGCCATTTTTCTGTATAATTTTTTTTTTATTATCTTCTAAAGAAACTCCAGATTTTTAAATATTTGTTGAAAAAAGCTAAAACTTTCGGCGCTTACTCGGGACTTACTCATCGCCTTTGTCATGTACTAGAAATGCTGGCCCGCCTGTCGGGAAGCTTGGCCCCCCTGTCGGGCAAATCCTGGCGCCACCCCTGTACCGTGCTTACTTAAAAGGTGAAGCTGGCTAGACCAGGCCGGTGCGTTCAAAAACTATGAGTCATTTTCTGCTTGTTACCGCACGAAGTGTTAACTTTTGTTCCGATTGCCGGATTTCTGAAATAATAGAAACTCCTGTGTTTCTTGGGTTCTCATTTTTAGTTCTATTATTCAAATGGCCGTGTTTGCGGGTGTTCTAGTCATCGCAAATTGTTTTTTTATTTGAATTATGACTTATCAAAGTAGCATCAACGCCTAACTGCCAAACATCGGCATTACCTTTCCGAGCGTTTGAGCTATTTCTCTGATTCTTAGAACACGATTTATCCTACATATGTTCTCGATTACCACTATCCAAAAAAGTTTTTTAATAGGAACCTCCGACACACCGGTCGGTCCCGCGAATAACACCGGGATAAGGTTATACCGAAAAGGGCTATCACATCGTAACTCTCTCAAGCCAGCCGAATTACACCCTTACCCGGCATACCTGCTAACCGAGGGTTACAGTTATTCATTTATTAAACTTTGGACCCGACCGTGGGCTCCAAATGTTTTATTTGAATAATATCCTACCAGTTTATACGTGACACTCTGGCACCATTGCCTACCGGTTATACATCATGCTACTGATGAGCCCCGAAAATTATCTTTCTGGGCGAAACGCGTCTAGCAATAGCACACCATGCTATGGCTTGTTACCTAACAAGGTCACAAAAAACATTTAAACTCAAACCTTTGGGTTTCCTGTTAAAAACATCACTGAAAGTTGCTAAATTATTCTTTGCCGGGTGATATCCTCCCACATCACGCAAGAATTTTAAAGCGAAATCAAGAGCTTAACCTATTATCATGGTTATTTAATCACGAGCATGTTGGTCTTTGAACACGTCACTGAGTTTTTGGAGAGTCGGCCATTTTTCTGTATAATTTTTTTTTTATTATTATCTTCTAAAGAAACTCCAGATTTTTAAATATTTGTTGAAAAAAGCTAAAACTTTCGGCGCTTACTCGGGACTTACTCATCGCCTTTGTCATGTACTAGAAATGCTGGCCCGCCTGTCGGGAAGCTTGGCCCCCCTGTCGGGCAAATCCTGGCGCCACCCCTGTACCGTGCTTACTTAAAAGGTGAAGCTGGCTAGACCAGGCCGGTGCGTTCAAAAACTATGAGTCATTTTCTGCTTGTTACCGCACGAAGTGTTAACTTTTGTTCCGATTGCCGGATTTCTGAAATAATAGAAACTCCTGTGTTTCTTGGGTTCTCATTTTTAGTTCTATTATTCAAATGGCCGTGTTTGCGGGTGTTCTAGTCATCGCAAATTGTTTTTTTATTTGAATTTGTGCAAAAGATCATTTCTATACTTGGATATTCGTATGTTATATTTCCCATTATTTCCGTTGTATTCTTTGGGTTATGGATTGCGTTCAGTTTGTGCAATCATGGTTACTGTTTTTCGTGAAAGCAGGGAGAAAGATTTTCTTCATCGGTTGTAAAGGGTGATCTTTGGGTTATGGATTGCGTTCAGTTTGTGCAATCATGGTTACTGTTTTTCGTGAAAGCAGGGAGAAAGATTTTCTTCATCGGTTGTAAAGGGTGACTTTAATACTTTTATAAGGTTTGTGGTTTTATAGACGAATCAAATCAGCGCTTGTGTTAAGTGACTGCAGACAGCCATCAGTGAGGTCTACAAGTCTTAAATTTTTTCTTCATTCCTTATCTACATGAATTTCAAACCCTCATATTCAGTGAAGTTGAAGGAATCAAAATACAATTTAGTGTTCAACCATCCATGATGCAGGTTAGCAAGGAATTGAAAGATTAAAGATTATTGGCTACAGTTATGTCCGACTAAAATCAGACCATCACTTGACGGTCTTTTCGTCTTCCTACTGTGTACAATGTAACTAGAACTGAATTCAGTGGCTAAATTTTCTATCTAATGAACATTCAACAGTGAAAAATATGTTCAATATTGATTCAATGTAGTTATGCACGAATATATATACAGATACATGCTGGAATAAAATTGAAAGAATTCCAGACCGCATTATTGACATTATACGTCAAATTACACTCTTAAATCAAAAGAGTGAACTTAGTCACTCTTTGATCGGGTGAAAAGTGTAAATTCACTCCATTAGAGTGATAATTCACTCCAAGAGGAGTGAAGTTCCCTCCAAAAAGAGTGAAGTTCACTCCCAAAAGAGTGAAATTCACTAGAGGGAGAGGGAAAATTCACTCTTCCACGAATGCCGGCAATGATCGCTCTTTTTTCAAGAGCGATCACTGTGGGCACTCCATCAAGAGTGAAACCTCGCTCGTTTTAAGGGAATTTTACTCTTTTTGGAGGGAACTTCACTCTTTTTGGAGGGAACTCCACTCCTCTTGGAGTGAATTATCACTCTAATGGAGTGAATTTCCACTTTTCACTCCATCAAAGAGTGACCAAGTTCACTCTGTTGATGTAAGAGTGTAAGGAACTTCAGTTAAAAATATGTTGTAAATATGCATATGTATATTTGCTGTTACAAGGGATTGAAAATATTGGTTTGGGGTGGTTGGAAGGAGGTTGGTCCGTAAGGCACTTAAGTAACTGTAAGTAGTATGTCAATATCTGTATCTATAGTTCTATTACTGTAATGGACAAAATTTTCTGTTTTATTTAGTAGTGTGTATAATAGTGAGCGTTCATGTTTCTGCACAATCCGGTCTATGTTTTTGTTTTTTGTTTGTAACTATGTGCCCCTTCGATGCACTTAAAAAGCACGATATTCAATCTTCCATTTTTAAACCTCTCAGTTACAGTTAATGCCTGATATGTTTCCTATACAGTTAACAGATTAAGTAAAATCTGAAGAACAGCAATTCTGTCATAAGCGACTCTTGTATGATGGATTTTAATATGGGAATGAAACTGTTACCATGGAAAAAGGCAACCTCGCGATAAAAATAGCATGCAGTACTTAAATTATACATTCTGTTCTGTTTCAAAGTAGCATATCATTACCTAGACCACAAAATATATAACATTAGAATGTATGAATGCAACACTTACTGTACTCTTCATTAAATTTGGTGGTTACAAAATTGCTTCTTTTCCTAGCTGACCTGTTGAAACAAGTTTATACTCCTCAGCTTTACCTTTCCTAAGGTCGAACAATGGATGCCGCTTTTTGCAGAAATCCCATGTCAATGGAAACCTGCCATGCGTTATTTATGTTCAAGACATCCATAACTGAAAACACAATTCAACGCCCTGCTGAAGGTCTCTCCAGGAAGTAAGGTACTGCCAGTGAAGCTCATCCGAGAAGTATTGAAGATATTAGTGAAAATCTATAATCAAAACTGAATTGTGAAACGTTTCCCGAGAGGATAATAAAAGGCATATTACGGGAACGAAATTCATTTACTTCAAGATATGCAGAAAAATTTTCTTTTTAGGAAGCGACAAATTGATTTCAATAGCATAGCTCGTTCGGAAGATACAAATTATAAAGTAATGCAACGTTTTTCTTTTGATTTGGTGCATCATCTAAATCTGTGATATTATCGCGGCTCATTCATTTGACATAACATTCAATTTATTTATAGTTTTGATGCCACTGCAAGAAATATTAACCAGCAGTGTTAGTTGTACTTAACGTATGGTGAAGGGTAATGTCAGATCTACAGGCACAGATATTTGAACATTCCCACAATATAGAATTTCAAGGACAAAATGACTAAAATTTACAAAGAAAAACAAAAGCAATCAGAGACAGACAGTATGACCACATTACATAACTTTTTTGGCTTACTGAAAAGCAGCGGTACTTTTTAACAAAAAAAAAACCAATCTTTAAAATATGATATCTTGAGTTAGGAAAAGGAATTGCGACGGGGTTTGAAGTACACGGTGTGGATTTTTTTGTTTTTACAAAACCTCGGTGAAAAGCCACCAGAGGGGTTTAAATAATTTCTGATGGAATGATGCCTTCCCCCGCAGGAGTGATAACGCATATGTCTTTCCTCCGTAAGCTTTCTCTCGGCTTCCATACGTTCCAAATCTCATTTGGAACTCGACACACGCCACTTACGTTACTCAATGTCCAATGAAGGTTAGAACCAAGGTAAAAACATTTCTCTCGTCAAAAGTTGTTGTTCCTCAACGTTTGAACTATGAGGTAAAGATCCGTTAACATAAATTGTGTAAGACGAATCAAACAGACTAAGAAGTGTTCGGGTTTTTCTTTAATCGCAAGCAATACACAATTGTTCACAATTGCACACAATTGCCCACGTTATAAATGGTCTCGTCTGGCTGAATCATCAAATCCAATTTTTGATAAAGCCGGTCATTGGCTTCAGACAGTGAACACTTACGTAATTGCGTAATACTTGTGCAGTAATGATGATGAAGTCCATGAGCCTAGTATACGCCAACACGAAAAATGCACGATCCTACACGTTTTGCAAAAGCCTTGTCTGCATGAGTCCATAGGTTTTCCCCTTCGGGAAACCAAAAAGGTCATCGCAAAAAGTTTTCCAACAAGTTATCAATAAGTAAGAATAACTTTGTAATGAGAAAAATTCTTTTTAACAGTGACAAAATCTACAACACAGTGACTGTGGTTCATTTACTGTTACTTCAGTACTTGTGAAATGAAGAGTGGGCCACAACAAGTATTGACTTCACCTTCCCTTGTGACTATGCAAATTATTCAAAAAGCAATTTCACGTATTATAAATACAAATAGTTCTGTAAATAAGGATTAGGCACTTACTGTAGTGCTAAGAACAATGATCTAGCAGATGAGAACTCAAACCCCCAGCTTCCATTGATTATGCTGTAATACATTATTAATGAAGTTATCTTCCATCTCCTTTTCTGGCAGCTTTTGTACTCATACTTTCCAAATACTCTGAAAATATAAAGCCAATCAGAGAAGCTACATGCACTTCATACCATTTAGAACGACATTTACAGTTCTTTCATTTCATGCAATTTGTGTAACTTTGTATATTACAGTAAATTGAATGAACTCTGTTAATGAAGATACAGAGTACAGTAAATGTAGTGTAATGTAACAAAAAACCTGTGACCCAGCGAGACGCATAAGCACTGGCTATTTCACTGTCAATTTGTTGCTCAAAATTGTCAGACCTTATTTAATGAAAGTTGAAGTGCCCAACTAAGCAATGGTAAAATTAACCAGACACCACTCCCTGTTTGGTTCTCACTTCCTGTCCAACAGCACCTTCTAAATTCCGTTACCGTACGGTATGGGGATCCCTAGGGTACTGTATGTTTATTATACAGAACATAACGGCACAGTATATATATTGCAAGCAGTACTGCCAAATTTATGCTTTTATGGGACTCTTGGCTGAATTTTTCGACTTAAAAGAAAAACCAAGGATCCCAGGCAGGGTTGATGTTTTTTTTTTTTTTTTTTTTTTTTTTTTTTTTTAAAGTTATGATTTCAATTAAACATTTTTACTTCAATTATGATTTTTCAATTTAAATCATAATTTGAATGGTGATTTTAATATATAGAACTTAACTCAGGGAGCTGTTAGGGAAGTAAGAACTTAATCTGTCAGACAGAATGTACTTGAAAACCGAAATTTGATTGACAGGTCATTTTTGTCCTAATTGTTGACTTTGTTGACTTTCCTACTTAATGATGACCTCCTTCTTTTCAAGTGCAGTAATCCTGTAACAAAGACCATTGTCAAGATGCTGCTTTAAAGATATCTGCCCAGCCTACAAATGTGAAATGTTTTCAGGGTTTTTTTTTAACGACTGTCAGTCACTTTTAAGTTGCACCATCCCATTGTCATTCTGTTTTTATTCATTCAAAAAGAAATGAACCTGTTTAAAAACCAAAGGGAGTCTTAATTTCGGTAATGCTATTTCAAACAATTCCTGATTGTTCCTGAAAAAGCGAATTATGTATGTTTTCATAAAAAGTTCTAAAGAAATTAATCGTACCCTTCTGAAAAGAGGCACCGTACGGCACTATTTGAAATTTATATCAATTTGCTTTCTTTTAAAAGCACTAGCAAAAAGCACTAAAACCACTTTCAGATGTAGGAGACGACAAAAACAATTGTCTTCAATGCCAAATCCCTGTAAGTTTAGAGGAATTTCAGGAATCGGACAATGCAAAATTTAAGTGGCGGCTAAATGCGCAAATTAGACAAAGGAGGCGCATGCGTTGTTTCTCCTTCCCTTACTGATTCCTGCTGAAATCAATCAACCCTGGGGCCGGTTAGACAAAGAGTTATGCACAATCTTAAGTATGATTTACTGTTGACTTAAGTATGGGGAATCAAACTTAAGATTGTGCGTAACTCTTTGTGGAATGGGCCCCTGGTCTCAGGATTCTCGTCCTTTTAGCACAGTATACTGTTTTAAGAATAACATTAGTTTTTCAAGGCAGCAAAAGTTTTAAAGAACTGTTTTGATGAGTTACTAAGTTGTATGGAGTTTACCGGCCCAGTTTCCAACCAATTGGTTCAAATCGAGCTGAACACGGCCTTTTTTCCAGTCGTGGCTCACTGGCTTGTTTTTCTTAGTCCATTGCTTGTGCGGAGCATCACGCACAAAGGCAGTAGGCCCCATTTTTAGAACCTTTGAGGATTAAGGATCGAGCCCGGGTCTTTCGCGTGAGAGGCGGATACTATACCTTTTGATGAAGCCTACTGTACATAGCAATTTGGGAAACTATGTTACAGCACATAAAAAATATGCATACAGGTGAAACACTCAATCATAGCACCAACCCACATACAAAGCCATAACCAAAACATCCAAAATACAATAACCTCATGATGGAACATGCATCATCACAACAGAATGTCAACCCAGTTTAACTTTATAAATACGAACTAGTGGAATTAATCATTTTGCAATTTATTATAATGCAAAATAGAAGAAACCACAGTCTTTGTTCTCTTTTAATTCCAATTGTGACATTTACCAAATTAAATTGCTAATGTTATGATATAAGCAATACTTTAGTCATGAAATATTCTGAAAAAATACTTTCCATGCTAGCAAATTAAATAGGGAAAAAATTGGGACAATAGAGTAGCTGTTGTTTCAAAGCTCATTGGAAGCAACTGCCACGCCTTAAAGAAATGTTTATTTCCCTGGAAATAATTCAAGTTTCCCACAATTTTCCATGCTGCAGCCTGCATATAGTAAGTTCGATTTCCCTCCAAATACCATGATTTTAGTGCATGGAGCTTCCCAACTTGTTAGTTTTTCTCAAGCCATGGAGACTGTTTACACCCTTTTACTGGACTTGCTAACCAAGTCCCATTACTACAAACATAAGAGAAACAGTGCTCTAATTTTAAACATTTTGCTGTTTCAAACTGGTCGGTGGACAACATATGCAGTTACCTCTGACCGAACGTGGCTCAAGGAGGGTATACTTTACGGTAGGTAGCATTTTGATGTATAATGTATCTACACTTCATTGCATTAAGTCAAATCAAACGTACGATGTAGTAACATAGGGGTTCAACCTAATTTGCGACTTCAACTTGCCTAATAATTTGTTGAATTCATTTCAGTACTTTGATGTGTAATAACCAACTGAATGAACTTTTAACAAGAATATGCATTATACTAAGTTATTACACAATGTGGTGACAGAGATCCCTTTCACTTCTTTAATAACTTTTGCCACTGGCCAGAACAAATAAATGACCACGCCAACAATAAAAGTTCACAGATGATTGTCAAGGAACAATGTTATTACGAAAATTCAATCCAATACTTGCCCTCTTCACTCTTTCTACTAAAGCTAAAGTTTGAACAGCAATTAACCAAGCAGAAAATAAATTAATTTGGCTGTGACTACAAAATGAAACTGAAACCTGTCTCCTTGAACACATTCGGAGACATATGATCCACACGTTACTTCCATAGACAGATCAGTTTGAAGCAGTGAAGCATACACTCATTAAGAAAGTTCTAGAATTTTGAGCTATTGAACTTTTATTAAACAAAATTGACCATAGAGCAACATTTTGGACCTTGGACCCCAACTCCCTGTTTACAACGACGATACCAACAACTAAGTGTCATTAAAAACAAGCGTCAAGGTCGGACAATGCAATTTGTAGTAGGTGGAGCATTTTGCAGGATTTCATAAAAAAGGGACAAAATGTCCAAATTGGGTATTGGACTTGACATTCCAGCACACCATCTACAGGTAACTAACCAAGCAACCTTATTATACAGATTGTAAACTATTTTAACAATAAATCGAATGGAGGCTTAAACATTTTGTATCGTTACCCTTTTATTTAACAAAATGGACCCCAGGGCCACATATTGGGCCTTGAACCCAACTTTCCTGTACACAATGAAGTTACCAACAACTGAGTTCCAATATAGACAAACATTAAGTATACAAGTCAATTTGTTGGAGGTGAAGATTTTTGCAGAATTTCATAAAAAAAAGGGCCAAAAGGCCCAAGTTGGACCTTGAACCTAAAATTCCAGCATAACGTCCACAGATCACTAACCAAGCACCCTCATTACAGAACGTGAACTCTTTTAACAATAATTCAAAGGCAAGCTTCATTCTGTTTTTTTTTTTTTTTTTTTTCAGAAAACTGACCTTAGATGCCATCCTGGGCCCTAGTCGGGTGTGGGAGATGCTAGGCGTTAGATACATGAGGCAGTTGCTGTTTGAAGTTGAAAAGATGCACTTAAAACATGTTTAAAAATGAAACAATTATTTTGTACCCACTCAACATGTTTAGCAAAAAAAAAAGGCATAAACATTCTTTTAAAAGATTCGTCGTGAGCCACAAGACATTTTCTATAGCAAACGCAGTGTATTCAACTTGTCTCTTAGCTGAACAGCTGATAAATTGTTTTCAAATCATCTAGTATTCTGTTTGACACTATAACAATGCTAAATACAGCTTGGTGTGGTTCCAAGTATTGTCATTTGGCCTGTAGAAGTTAATTGATGGGAACGGCTGTCAATGGCTTAGGGAAATGAAGGCATTACGAATCTGTTTAAGGAATGTTTATGAAATTAACCATGTTTTAGAACGACATGTTTAAAAGGGGAGAAGTATGTAAGGCATCCAAACATGTTACAAATTGTTGACAGAAAGTGTTCAAAAAATCCTAAAAACAGTCCTAACAGTGTAGCCTCCAATTTCCATACAAGCAATGCCGTTTTAGCGCCGAATTGTCGTGGTATTATGAATTTCTTGTCTCTTTATTATTAAATTGATCAATATGATTTTATGATTATTTAATACATGTAAATTCTTCAATACCAATTCTGTTGGACTATGATATCAAACTACATTCTGCGACAATCCAGTGAAAGTGGAAATACTTCTGCCCGTTGGACAACATGTATTCATCTTCCAAGCCTTTTGGGGGATTACGGTTCGATTGTCTTCATCTCTTAACAGTGTAAAACTTCAGACCCTTTCAGAAAGCCGAAGGAAAGTAAAGTTAAAAGGAAAACATTGTCCCAAAGTTTACCAAAATTGCCCATAACCTTTCCAACTTTTCTGTTAAGGGAATTTCATACATATGAAACGACGTCTTCACAATAACACAGTTAAAAAACATCTCTCTTACTCTGATTAGTCATGAAAAAACCACACTGTGAATTCATATTTGTCTACTAATCAACCTCAACTACCGAACCTTCTAAAGCTCTGTGCCTTTCGTTCCCCACTTCCATTTACCCCTTTCCCATATCCCTTCCCGTTTTAGCTTTCAAAGACTTTCATGATATCTCCTTCACTTTCTCAAGTCTTTTATTAAATTCGTCGTTCCTACCATCCTACCTGTCTCGTTATTTCGTCTGCCTGCTAACAGAGCAATATATTATTTCATAGAACCAATATTACTCTCCTAATTCTTCCTCTCCGTTGAAAACGAAGTTCCGTTGTTATTATTTCGATTGTTGTCTGTTTTTCGTCCGTGTTTATTTTCTCTGTAGCCTTTATTTTCAATTTCTTAATATAATTAACAGCAGTATAATGCATTTGATTTGCGACATTAGGAACACTCAGCTTCAAAACATTGCAAAAGAAAAAAAATGAAATTATGCTAGAGTAAAAGAAAGAGAGAAACACGCTAAGAATGATAATAGCTTATAATAATGATGTACTGTTGAAGATTGTCCACAGTCTTAAAAATCATTCTGCGTAGCATTTATTGAATCTTTTTCATCAACTTGAGAGTAAAAACAAAAGTTATTGCAACAATGTCTACCTTCCCTATGTTTGCCACTCTCTTTTACATGTACAATTGGGACTAGGCCCTTTGTAATGTTGTGAGAATAGTCAAAATCAAAATTTATGTTTACTGTATTCAAGCGAAACATTTTGTAATCATTCTGGGAAAAATTCCGTTCATTCGCCATGTTTGATGCTCGAGGTATTGGCAAATAATTGACCCATTCTCCATAAAAAGTGAATTTGGATCAAACAGGTGTAATGATATGGATTTGACAATGTTGACCAGTGTTTTATTTTTCTTTGTTTTTCTTTCTATTAGATTAACTTTGGACTTCAGAAGGATGCTTTCTTGCCCCAAAAGAATTGCAGGTGTTAAATTCCGTTGCTCAAGGTTGCATTAATGGCATCAATACATCAGAATTACACTTGCCTAAACCTGTCGATAATTAAGACGAAAAAGAAACCGTTGGTCAACCACGTGAATTCATGACGTCACGTCTCCTTACGTCAAATTCATCCGAGACAAGAAAGGAAGAAAGGTGTCATTTTCATTGCTAATATCTCGAAAAACACATTTGGGAAATAAATAGAACATTTCACCTGAATGCCAACAATGTGTCACCCTTGAGCATATCAAAAACAGATTGTTCCTAAACTTTTTGGAAAGCATGTGCTCTTACAAGTTTGTCTATTTATTCTGTGTAAAATGGTAATTACTTCATAAGACTTTTATTTACAAGGGAATTCCGTAAGAAGAAAGCATGGAATTCCCCAAATTATTCTAGCACTATTCAACAAGACCTAAACATGTTCAAATTTGTTGCTAATGAATTCCTTTATCTTGCACTTATAATAGGACCGAACAGTGGCGTAGCCACTAGCGGGGTGGAATTGGGGTAGAAATCCCCCCACCCCCCTTGTGACCCAACCTTGCAATGCAAACAAACTTCTCTCTGTCTTTAGACTTTTCCCTCATGCCCCCTTACTCCCATGACACAATCATGGCTATACGCGCCTGGAACCGAATAGTAGATCCATGCTCCTTTGCTCTTTTAGCCTGCGAAGTGCATCTGTGACTGCAGCCTCCTAGGTTTTTGTGGCGATAAACTAAACGAAAAGACTTCGTCAGCTGATTAGGGTATGGCTCTTAAGGCCAAGAAACTGGTACCAAAATAGACTGATAGCTTCGCAGCTGAGGCAAAACATGTAATTCTTGGCAGGACAAAAACTTGGTTACTTAAAAAGGGATTGAGCATCGCAAGGTAGAAAATTACCTAAGTTATCCTGCAGAAAACTGAAAGAATCCTCTAAAAGTCCTGCAAAAAGTTCCCAAAATCATGTACAGTACCCCTTCTACTGAATTAAAGGTAATTTTTGGTCATGTCCTTCATTTTCTTGCGTTTATAACATTCAATTCCTGCAGGTGTCCTGCAGGTTTGCATGTGTCGTCATGCAGGAAAAGTGTCTGAATGATTTTGTTGTCAAAAACCTGTAAGATATTTAATTTGCATGAACTCTCTGCTTGAGTATGTTAGGGTGTTATTCTTTGATGTATTCCTTTAACTTAAAAAATGCTATTTGGTCTTCACTCTAAATCGGTTGGATAAAATAATCACCAACACTGGTCACGTCCGAGGCAATACTGAAATTAGGGAATTTGGGTAATTAAATTTGTCCAAATTGTTGAGTTTAGGGGTGAATTCTGTAGTTAGATACCAATTTCTCGGGTAACCAACAAATTGGCTGATAACCAATTAGTGGAAAAAAATATCCCCAACTTTAACATTGCCACGTACCTGACCAGCGGTTGATGAACATTTCAAGGAAATGCTTTTAGAGTGTATTGCTTTCACTTGATCATCAAAAACACGAAATGCATTAGAAAATTCTGCCCCTCGAGCGTTGGACAGAATTTTTACTTTATACTTTAATCTTGATTCACACTTTAACCTTGATTTCCGAATCCAGCAGGCAAGGAGCATTAACGTAGTTCTGCCGATAACCTTAAGTGAACATCCACCTTCGTAAGATTTTCAAGGATTGATTTTTATTTCCATGCATGATGTGACTAGAATTGAATTCAGTTGCTAAATTCGTTACTAAGTGAATGTTAAACAATGAAAATCGGCTCAATATTGATTCAATGAAGTCATTCAAGGAAATATATGATGAGATATATGAGGGAAATTTCAGAAGAATTTGTCAAATCATTGGTATTAGGGACAAAACCCTATCAAATTACTTTATGTTCGAAATAAGAAAAAAAATGTTAATAATTAAAAACAACATTATTTCTTGAAATTGCGATACTTCAGTATTAAGGTACACCTCAGGTTTGTTATAGGCTGCTATAATCTAGTAGAAATACCAAAATCAGTTTGTTAAATACGGTTTTCTATCGTTAAAATATCGACCAAGTATAAATGTCCTTGTTTTGTGCCGAATCCGGCGCCCTAAAAATTTGCCAAGTCATGACGTCCAGTTTCAAAGGGCAGAATTTTCTGTGTATGGAGTTTGTCTAACAGCATTTGGCTGCTGAATCAGTCTTGACCAGGAGTGATATGTACACGATTCGATATTTTGATGATCCAACACCATTCATGTGAGCATTATCTTTAATGAAAAGTTAACCATAGAAGTAAAAAGAAAACGTAAATTTGGTCGTAAACTTTTTTGGTTGGGTATCACACATTCTCAATATCGATTCCAGTAAGACTCTTCCTCAACAGGTTTAACAATTGCAACCACAGTTACAATTATGTACACAATTACAAATACTGCATTTATGCCCCAAAAAACGATGCCTGTGATTAGACCCCCCATGGCCCAGCACTTAGCCTGTCTTGAAGATTCAACGGCGCCATCGTAATCCCCTGATCTGAAGCGTGAACTAACCTGTTTATGAAAAACGAAAAGAACAAAATTCAAAGTAGCCTATAAGGCTGTTTTGTTATGGTTCGAAAGTTTATTGAAAGTTATATTCCGAAGACAATTTTCATTACATTTAAAAAAAGCAAAAGAATTTTCTCTCTCAAAAAGTCAAAACTGCATATCAACGGCAAATTGGGCTTGGAGGGTTCAAACTTTTAAAGTAATGCAACTTTTCTTGGAATCTGGTGCATCATTGATCATAGGGAATATGTTATTTCAACGCGGTACAGCAATTTGACGTTGCATTTTTTTACTTATTATATTGATGTCGCTGCAGGAACTATTAAGAAAAATTTTTGGTTGTACTCTACAATATAATTGACCTCTGACGCAAACTCGCGTCTCTCGTTAGGTATCATAGTAACGCGAGTAATGTTTTGAGGCCTAAGACTTCCCCTTCCCCTTATTTACTCCCCTCACATTTTTTTTTTTAAATTCTGGAACCGCCACTCTTCCTTTGTGTTTGAACTAATCAATGGCATTACCATCTGACAGCACATTAATTGCACGTCTTGAAGAAATATTACTATGCTGTAGACACGTATTAAGCACGTTAAGGATGTTGAGAGTTAACGTTGTAAAAACAAAGGGTTTTGAAGGAAAAGTGAGATTGCATTTTCCAATATTAAAAGAGCTTAGAAAGCATTTGAAGTTAAACAATCAACGCTCCTTGCTCGACCTCAAAAATTGACCCACAGCACACACTGACATACAGTGCAATAAAAACCAACAGATCATAGTCGTAAATCTAGTCCGACAGTTGAAAATTTATTTACTCTGTTCATAATATTTCGCCTTTAATTTTCAATCGTTGTTGAATTTAGTTAAGGTTACATCTATATGGGTGTTAATTTTCCATGAAATCTGAATTTAATAGACAAGCAAACACTATGCTAATTGCGTATATTTTGCCAAATAAATTAAGAGAAATTTCCTAATAAAATGTTGCATGTGCTATTCTTCAGCAAGAGTAATTTTGCCCAACTGTTCTGTCGTTGTCTGTTGTTGTCTGTTGTTGTCTGTTGCATTTAAAAAACGTCCATGTGTCGTCAACGAACAAAAACTAAGTTATTCAATCGAGGATTGAGTAGAGAACTTATGAAACTCAAGTCTAAAAATTCAGAAATATATATTAGGCAATAAGAAAATGAAATCGAACATTTCCAACTCCCATCTTTGTAGTAGATCCCTGAGATGAGATATATACTGTTGAAATTTATTCACTTGAAACAAATGTGTCCATTGCGCTAAAATTTGTGACTTTCTAATTGTACAACTCGCTTTACTTGCCATGTTTCCCTTTAAAATGAAAAACATTTCTACGACCTTGAAGATTTCCTGCTTGCTTGCACAGCATGTTGCGCAGAGAGGTCTTATTTAATTACATCAGTCAATATGAGAACGAGTACTGTCTGACCGTGGTTAAAGGTGCAGCAACTTTCAGAAAAAACAAAGAAACACAAAGATCTTTATTTGAGTAGTACAACAATGACATTACAAATTATTGCCCAATGTATCCTTTTAATTTGAGTAAATAAACATCAACATTGTATATCTCGGCTGAAGAATGTCCTATGAAGATGGGAGTTGCACTGTAAGAATTAATTTTTCATGCTGTTTAATATGAATTTTTGAACTTCTTGACTTGAGGTCCACTTTAACTTTCCCGTTGTCAGTTCGGGAGATAACTTCTTTCGGGGGAAAATGATTTTTCACCCGATCCGGGGAAAATACGGCCATGGGTGGCGCCATTTTCAAATTTCTCCCTTGATGCTTTACGATCCTAATGCGCAATTTAAACGGAAACAAACGTTCAAAACACCTGGAAAATTTAATAAGTCTTAGGAAAAAGAAATTTTGGAATATTTAGAAACTTTGTTGCTAGGGGAACAAAGAAGCCGGATCATGTTTGGTAGTTAATCCCGCAAATTTTGAGATATTGAGCAATTTTGCAACGTTCTGTGTCCTAAGCTTAAATTATAGACTCGACACATCCGCAAGATTTGTTCAAATTTTTTTGCAAAATGTTGTGTAAGTTACTCGTGCTAGTAATTGAGCTCATTAGTACGTTCTTGAAAGTTTGTTAAGATTTCTGTCTGTGGTGGTGAACATTTACATTGTATTTGAACATATCCACATTTATAAAACAAAGCGACGACTGTGAAGAGGTACACACTAAATGCTCATGAATATCCATGCTTCAAATTTTCTCCCGATCGGGTGAATTCTCATTTTCACCCAAAAATGGTTATCTCCCGAACTGGCTGTGCGTGCAAGTGTGCTTCATTGTTCTGCGTGCAAATACGCAAACTTGGTCCAGGACATGGAGGAGCATGTCACAAAATAGTAAAAGGTACTTTATACAATTCACCGAAAATAAATAAGATGTTCTAAAACCCTTTTTCGATTCGGACGTTTATATTACGTCGTCTGGTCGACGACTAGCCTCACCTTTTGATTCCCAAGGCATTTATTTCAATATACTATTATACTTTTTGTAAAGTAAAGGTCGAGGCCCGGTATATTGAGAAAGACAGGCAATTCAGAAGGACCCATTTTGGTTCCCATAGCCACTCCTTTAACTTCGGAAAAAAGCGCCCGTTAAACTGAATGAAATTTTGCGTGAGAACAAGTTCTGTTAAACATAGGAAAGTTTCGGTTGATGATATTGTAGGAGTTGCCACTGGATCCCGCCGTGATTAAGAAACTTTTACCGACTTTGTTAATTCCTTTTGCCCCTTTTTGAAATTTACCCATTGTAAATCGGACTCATCTGTTGTATTTCTCGACCTTAAATTGTCCATTACCAACCGCAAAATTTCTTCTTATATAGGCTACACTTTAAACCCACCCTCTCGAATAACTACCTATTGTACCCTTCTCTTCCAAACATCCCAAATCTTGCATTAAAACTATTTCTTTATTCCCAGATCTTGCGAGCCAGACGAATATGTTCGGAGGATTCTGACTTTTCCACTGCCTCTGAAGAAATGTTATCCTTTTCTGAAAAACGTCAGTACCCTGCCAATATCCTCTCTAATGCCCTACGCAGAATGCAAGGAAATAGCAGAACAAATCTGGTACCAATCTGCGTATTCCTTTAGTTATTCCATATCACCCCTTCGGTCCGTCCTATTTTACTCACTATTTACAAAATGTAGAGTCACTCCGTCAAGACCCTTCAACCCGTGATGTTTTCTCAGAACCCCCCAAATAACTGTTTTCAGTGTTGAGAAAAATTTAGCAAACCACTTGGTTCGGGCTTCTCATCCACAAACTCCCTTCAACTACACCCCTGGTACCTAGTTTTTATTTTAGCTTGTGGGAGTTGAAACTCACTGTATGTAGGAGAGACTAAGCGCCGCCTCGCGGAACGAGTCAAAGAGCAACTTGGGTCCACAGAATCCCAACGGATATCCGGTAGTTGGACATTTCAACCCCGTTCACATTGTTCCATACAGCACTTAACCGTTACGGCAGCCGTGCTTTTTTAGTGCATTGTAACGGCACACACACACAAAAAAAAACAAAAAATCAAACCGGATCGTGCAGAAACATAAATGAAAACTATTTACAAACTGCTAAATCAAACAGAAAATTTAGTCAGGTTCACTATGTATTTTCGTTGGCAATCATGGTAGATTAGGTAACCTAAACATTTTTGGAATCTTTATTACATGGAGAATCTGAAAATCAATGTTTACATTTGCGCTGATACCGGTATGGCCGCCATTTTGGATTTTCAAAATGGCCACCGTAAAAAGACATATTTTGCTCTATTTCTACCTCTACATACCCTCAAAACTTTGTAAAATATATCAAGTATATGTTTTCAGGTACAACGAATCCATACTCTGCATAATCAGATTTCTGAATGTTACAATTCTTTCTTTTTGAGGAGGGTGATGGGCCCGTATAGTCCCCCCCCCCGGGGGGAGGGGAATTCGGGCAAACCAACCAAAAAAGTTTCTGCTCCACCAAATGAAAATTGAAACTACTACGTCGGGCATTAGGAGAAAGTTCTATGGCCTATTCCCCCAAGCCCAACACTTTCCCCCATCACAACGGACTACGGGTATAGGCGTACGAGGCGGGGGCAGGGGGCAGATTGCTCCCCAAATTTTCTCAAGACCTAAAACTCGGGCAGGGATCTGGAAAAATTCGGGCAGCCGTTTGAGTCTTAAAACCTGGTTTGTTTCTACTTACACAGAAAACTCCTAGGCGCACCCGAATTCCTTCAAACACTTGGCCGAAAAAAATAATAAAAAAAGCATCATAGTCACGGTACAATTTTCATGAAAACTCTAAAAGATACCAAAATTTGCGACACATTCGGGCAGCTTATAAAAAAAAACAATTTTTCGTCAGCCTCACTTCATATTCTTGCCCAAACCTTTGCCTGAAATGACACAATTTTCAGGCAAAAGTTGCAAAAAGTTTTGGGATATTTTTAATTGCCAGATTACAAGGGGAGAGAGGATGTATACAGTTCCCAAAATTTTGCCCGAACAAATCAATCAAAAGCTATGTCATGCAACTAAACTATCCCATTATGAATAAAACGTAAAGGTATCGTGAAGATTTCATTTCGTTTTTAATTTTGTATTCAGTTAATCAGTTTTTAAGGGCCAATTCGTTGCATGGCATCCCCACTCCGGTAATTCGGGCCTCTGAATCTGAGCTAAACAGGCTGCTAAAACACACGGGATCCTTGTGAAGTTCGACGAAATTTATATTTAATAGGCAGCCGGAATGCGATGCAATGCCATCCTCCCTCGAAGTTGAGAAGCTTTGGGCTTTTCGAGGGTTTCTGAAGTTTTTCAATTTTCAAAATTATATTGGTGATAATCTCATGCTACATGACGTAAAATAGTTTGTATAACGCGCAAACAAACTCATCTTCCAATGAATATAGCTTAATGTAGTCATCCAATGGTAGTGGTACATTTAATCTGGGAGTTTTCTGACCCTTTTGTAGATTTGCTCATTTTTGGTGAAAAGTTTATTGCAAACGAAAGTTCAAAATATTGATGGCATTGATTCTGCTTATAAGCATGGGAAAGGCCATTTCCGGCTGTCTGAGGGGTTTGATTTTTCAAAATTTTATGTACGCTCCGCGCCAAAAGATGGTGGCCTGCCGCTTAGATAGTCTTTCGAGCAGAATTACATTTTTCGGGCTGGGAATCCCCCCCCCCCCTCCAAACTGAGATGTTCCCGTACGCCTATGGCTACGGGCCCAGGGTGGGGTAAAATGCAACAATAAATTTTTAAAAAGTAGCAAAATGACGGCCAAAAAATTAAAATTTCCAATCCAAAACTGGAAGCATATCCCCGACCGCTTGCTTTTTTCTTATACAATTTTAAGTTGTTTCCGAAAAAAGGTGTTTTGTTAGAATAGCATCACCACAGGCCTGTTTAGCAACGTTCTACTGGTACCGGACACAGGAACTGATTTCACTCAGATGTTTCAAATGTTTTCGCCATATTACCGGTAGTACAGTGTCTTGAATTCAAACTTTTAAAGGACTAGAAAGGATCTCAGGCTCACGTTTTGGACACCATTTTAAGGGTTTAAGAAGCGTCAAAACTTTCTTAATATCATAAGGTTTAAGCAATTAAGTTCAAGGTGCTGATCACCTCTGTTTGGTAGCTGTATATTGTTAAAGGGTGCAAATGACTTGGAACATTTTGGGTGGATCTCAGTCATACTGTGAACTAAATGCACGAGATTAGCTTTAGAATTCTTCACTTTTATAGCTGCTTCAGTTGGTTGTACAGTGTAGGAGTCGGAACTTTGTTACGAAAATTTATGGGTTATTCAAAGTCAAGATGTCATTTCAAGGGGTTGGTCTTATTTGGGATGAGGAAAATGGGCTACAGGTCTACAATTAGTTAGGCCTACACAAATTGTGAGGTTGGGTAGGGGTATTCATTAATTCCAGTTAGAAAAAAAGTTGTATGCTCGTCCCTCCCCAGACAATTGAACTGTTTCTGTTCTGTTTGAAATCCCAAATTGGTGACTTTATGTAAATGTGAGTCTATTCAAATCATAGTATTATAGCTGTATGCTGTTACATTTTTTATAACTTTTTATAACCTCTTGTGATGTGCTAATTAAATAAAACAATTGAGCTAATTAACTAATGTTCAAACAAACTTAACCCATAATCATTAAATACATTTGAAAGAGTAAGTTTCATTCTCCGTTGGAAATAAAACTGTTCGTTACAAATATCAATCTAAACCAGAAAGAGAACCGGATTATATCAAGTCCGGCCTATTGTTTGTGTAGTTGAGAGAGCATAAAGGTTAATATATTGTTTTTACATATTAACTATTGTGGTGGAGGTGTTTATGGGGGATGTTCTTGTGCCTTTTCAGTGCATAACCGATCATGAGTGAAGATCGCGAAGAAAGCATTTAGTCTTTGGGCATGTCTAAGGAGTCTGTAGAGCAGAAACTATGCATCATTTGCCCTGAGAAAAACATTAACAAAAGGCCACTTGTTCTAAACCCTTGGATAGAATCCTAAAAGAGGTTATAAATTCTGTAATATTCTCTATGATGTAAGTATATTACCTTATCCAATTTGAAAATCCCAAAATGGCTGCCATAAAGGGATCTCTCCAGATTTAAACATGGTTTTTTAGTTTTCCAATACCATTACCTTTCCAAAAATGTATAAGTGCGTAAAGCTATCATGATTTTGAAAGTAATGTAAGTTAAATAAAGTGGTTAGGGTAATAAGCGGCGGCAAAAGTAGTACAAAATATGTCTTTTACAGTGGCCATTTTGAAAATCCAAAATGGCCGCCATAAAAGCTTTTCTCCAAATTTAAACAATGACTTTCAGTTTTCTTATGCTATAACCTTTCTAAAATGTATAAATTTGCAAAGTTACTATGATATAGAACCAAATACAATAGGTTTAGTAAAGTGTTTAAGGTAATTAAGGTCAGAAACAGAAGAAGATATGTATTTTACAGTCGCCATTTTGAAAAACCCAAAATGGCCGCCATACAAACATCTGTTCAAATGTAAACATTAATTTTTAGTTTCCTGATGCTATAAGCTTTCCAAACATATATAGGTTTCATAATCTACCATGATTGCCAACGAAACATAATTTATTGACATAGTGAACCTGACTAATTATGTTCATTGCAATAATAGAACTATAACTATTTACATACCCATTTACATTTCAATTCTTTTTACAACTAAGATCCGTTTTTCACTTTTCAGTGTGTACCTTTTTGCCGGTGCCGGATTTTCATTTTCATTTTTCAGACCGCGTTCGTTCTTAGTGTGTATCTTTTCATCCAGGACCCCCTTTTTTCTTTTTTGTTTTGTTTGAGTCGCACCAATGTTTTCAAAGAAACACTTTCGCACGGTCCTGTTTTTACAATGACCGGTACGGATTGCTGTTTGTCGTGTCCATTTTTTACTAGCCTATTAGTTGTTCAGTTTGGTTCTGGCCACCTGATAAAACCTAGCTGTTAACACGAACGGATGGCTGGTCATTGAAATAACGCTAGTTATATGTTTCGACGTTAGGGCGAATTCTTTTTCTTGTATTTTATTGTTATTTTTTCGCCCTATGTACGAGCAGATATATAAAAATTTCCCCTTAAGGTTCCTTATTCTTCAGGCTTCTGAGGAGTGAGGACCACATTATTGGCCGTTACGAAACAGTTCTGTAAAGCTATGTTGTAAGAACTTATTGCAACCTTTTCAATATATATATATATGTACATATATATATAGAGATGCAAACAAAATACAGCAAAAACTACTTCGCCAAGCTTTCAAACTCTACACGAGTCCTTTTTCAAGGCTATACAGTAAGCAAATAATAACAGAAAGATCCAAAATAAGAGAGGACAGCATAGCAAAAGGGGACAATCCCTAATTAGGGGGGGGGGATATTAAGGCCTAGAGGGCGGTCAGTCTGGAGGGTCTTGATCCAAAAACGCTCTTTAAGTTGGCGTCAAAATTTGGACTGTTTGCCCAATTCCTCAATAACAACGAGCCCGAGGTCCATAACTGAATGGCCTTCAGAAGAAAAGTGGACTGCAACAGGCTTGTCGCTATGCCTTCGAAAGTGTTTAATAGTGGAGCGATGGTTATTCATCCTCTGCCTTACGTCATTCCCAGTTTCACTCACATATTGCAAACCACATCTTTTACACTGAATTAAATAAATAGCATTAACCGACCTACAACTGGTGGGCTGACGAATTTCAAACGATTTTCCCGTAACATGGCTAGTGAAGGAGGAAGTTTTCTCTATATGGCGGCATGTTCGGCATGTACTGTTACTACATTTCACATTCATATATATATATATATATATATATATATATATATATATATATATATATATATATATATATATATATATATATATATATATATATATATATATATATATATATATATATATATATATATATATATATATATATATATATATATATATATATATATATATATACATAGGTCGAAAAGAGGTCGTAAAAAGTGCTTAAAAGTTTGCGGAAAACTCCACGACGTTTCGGGTATAAACCCTTCATTAGGTGGGAAAACCAAACTGAACAACCAACAGTAACAATTGGACACGACAAACATCAAATCCGAAGCGATCGCTGTAAAAACAGAACCGGACGAAAGTGACTGTCAGAAAACATGAGTGCGAAGGATGAAACACAAATCAAAAAAAGAAAAAGAGCGTCCTGGATGAAAAAATGCACGTAAAAATCGAACATGTTCTTAAAAAAGGGAAAACAGGAGACAAAAACTAGCTCCGGAAAAAAAAATTGTAAATAAGGCCTACACAGAAAAAAACGAGCACGAACGGGTAAGTGTAAAAGGAGTAAAAACTGGTACAAAAAGGGGGTGAATATTACAAAAGGTCAATTCTAACGTTAAGCCCGTGTGGAGCGAGAGTACCTAGCCTCATGATCAGTCGGTTTTCAGCACTAAGGCGGTCACGATCGGAGCCTCGGCACATTACAGCTGCCGTAACGGTTAAATGCTGTATTGAACAAGGTGAAGGGGGGTTGAAATGTGCAGCCACCGGGTATCCATGGAGATTCTGTTTGATGGACCTAAGGTGCTCGGTGACTCGATCCGCGAGGCGGCGCTTGGTCTCTCCCACATACAACGAGTTACATCTCCCACAAGCTAAAATATACACTACATTTGAGGAAATGCAGGAGAATCTTTGTTTGACAATAAAGCTATTGCCGTTGGGGCCAGAAATGTTGACGAGGTCGTGTTTGCCGACAACTGGACATGTATTACACCTCGGACGGTTACATGGAAAGGTACCAGCCGTGTCGTCGAAAGAAGTTTGTGGGTGGGAAGCCCGAACTAAATGGTTGGCTAAATTTTTCTCAACTCTAAAGGCAGTGATGGGGGGTTCCGGGAAAACATCACGGGTTGAGGGGTCTTGTCGGAGCAACTTTACATTTTTGTGGATAGCGTGTAAAATAGGACGGATCGAAGGGTGATAAGAAATAACTAAAGGAATACGTAGATTGGTACCAGATTTGCTCTTTTTCTCCAAGGCTTCCTTTCTGCTGGTTCCTTGAATTCTGCGTAAGGTTTTAGCGAGGATTTTGGCAGGGTACTGGCGTTTTTCAAAAAAGGACAAAATTTCTTCAGAGGCAGTAGAGAAGTCAGAATCCTCCGAACAAATTCGTCTGGCTCGCAAGAGCTGGGAATAAGGGATAGATTTAGTGCAAGATTTGGGGTGATTGGAAGGGTACAAAAGGTAGTTATGCGAGTCGGTTGGCTTAAAGTGTAGGTTAGAGGTAATTGTACGGTTGTTGATGGACAGTTTAAGGTCGAGAAAAACAACAGATGAGTCCGAGATACAATGGGTAAATTTCAAAAAGGGGCAAAAGGAATTAACAAAGTCGATAAAAGTTTCTAAATCACGACGGGATCCAGAGGCAACTCCTACAATATCATCAATATACCTTTTGTAAAGTATAGGTCGTGGCCCGGTATACTGGGAAAAAAGTTGTTCTTCAAAGTGGCCCATGGTCAAACAGGCAACAGAGGGACCCATTTTGGTTCCCATGGCCACTCCTTTAACTTGACGGAAAAAACGCCCATTAAACTGAAAACAATTTTGCTTGAGAACAAGTTCCGTTAAACGTAGGAAGGTGTCAGTCGGTACAAGGGGATCACGCCGTTTGTCTAGGTAGTAACGGATAGCTGTTAAGGCAGCATTATGAGGAATTGAAGTGTAGAGGCTGGACACATCCATGGTGAATAAAAGACGTTCTCCACAATTTTCAGGAAACTCAAAGTCACGAATAAGTCTCAAGAAATGTGGCGTGTCTTGAACAAACGACGGCAAAGCTGAAACTAAAGGGGAGAGCACAGAATCCACATACTCAGAAATAAGTACGGTGGGGCAGCTGTGTGAAGAGACGATAGGTCTGCCAGGGTTGTTGGCTTTGTGGATTTTGGGAAGCAGGTAGAAGTTAGAAATCTGCGGGCAAGGGTGGAGTAGAGAAGTAGCGTTTTGGGGTAGTTGTTTATTGTCCATGAGTTGGGTCAAAGTGTTTTTAACTAACTTTTGGCACTCAGGAGTGGGGTCAGCGGGAAGTTCTAAATAAACACTTTGGTCGGATAGCTGTTTGTTGGCCTCAGCAATATACAGGTCCTTCCGCCACACCACGACAGCACCACCCTTGTCAGCTGGTTTAATAATGATATCCCTGTTACTTTTGAGGGATAAAATGGCATCTCGTTCTTCAGGACGAAGGTTACGCAGTGCGGCCATTTTAGGGGGGAGGAGATCGTTGACATCTTTGTAAATGGTATTGATTACATTGTGTCAAGGGTGGGATTTTCTCCTGGCCTGGGCGTCCAGGAGGAACGGACAGGGTTGGCGGGGTTGGGAACTTCCTCTGAGGGGGTATCATCCTGATGGTCTGTTATCCCGAAATGGTAGCGAAGGCGGAGTTTCCTACACTCTTAAAACGTTGGGTAAGATATCCGTTGGTTAAAGAAGTTTATGAAATGTGTTGGTTAAACTTTGCCCAACTTTGGGGCTAATTGGTGCAATGTTTAAACGCTGGGCAAAGTTTTTGTTGAGTAAAAGTAATTGCTTAAGTGTTGGTCAATCTTTGCTCAAATAATGGTTAAATTTCCCCTTCCATGCACGCGTATACTGTTATACCCAACTGACTGGTCAAAATGACGATAAGATTTTATTCTACAGTTGAGCATATTTTCCCTTTACCCACTTGTTGGGTAACTTCTTGCCAATTTGTTGGGTATATTATTGGTTGCAGTGTTGTCACCAAACAACAGTGCACTTGACCCGATTTGTTTCACAATTCTTCTCATAATCAGACCATGGTACCATAATCTGACAATTCTCTATGGCATCTTTTATATTGGCCAAACAGCTAAACTCGTACATTACTTTAGACCATGAAATCGATCTCTATTTCCATAAAATTCTTTAAACAGTACTACGAACTAAAACACATTTGTATGAGATTCCATGATTCGTATTCGGCGCAAAACTGCTATCCAATGAGAGGTCAGGATCTGGGATATTCTCTTTCACGTCCGAATGAGCATTTATATATTATTATTTGAAACCCTTCGGCATAACAAGAAACCTGTCTCATAACCATGATATCAGTGTATGAGAGCTACGGACCAGCTAATTCTCATGCAGCCCTTGTGTTCACATTTATGCATTGATGAAACTACAATACTTCATCACATCATTAACACACATCATTTTACAGTGCCTTTTAAAAATGATAGTTTTGGACGTACCTATACGAAACTCCGTGACAAACCAAATAGGTTATTAAGCCAGGGCTTTTTAACCGGGACCGATGGGTTGCCATAACCAGGGAGCTGCAGTGGCAGCTCCCTGCCATAACCTACAACCTAACATTTAAAGAAAGCACCAATGTTTAAGGAAAAGATGATTAACATATAACCAACATTTGGTTAATGCATTTGCCCAACAGTTTAATAAAAGAAGTGCCCAACAAGTGGGTATGTTTTAAAATGCTAATATACCAAACAGTTGGGTAATCTCTTGCCCAACAGTTGGGTTCAAACTTTACCCAATTTGGTTGGTTAAAGTTTTGCCCAACTGTTTAGGTTGTTGAATAGATGCCCAGTGTTGGTCAAAAAGTTGGGCAAAATTTGCCCAATTTTTTTAAGAGTGTACAGAAAGACGAAACGTCTCTGCGTATGGAAAACTCATCAGGAAGGGGGTTCAGTGGTCTCAACTTTGTTCCACTGAACCCCCTTCCTGATGGATGTGTCCAGCCTCTACACTTCAATTCCTCATAATGCTGCCTTAACAGCTATCCGTTACTACCTAGACAAACGGCGTGATCCCCTTGTACCGACTGACACCT
Source organism: Holothuria scabra (assembly GCA_037179385.1). Taxonomy (NCBI): domain Eukaryota; kingdom Metazoa; phylum Echinodermata; class Holothuroidea; order Aspidochirotida; family Holothuriidae; genus Holothuria; species Holothuria scabra. The sequence continues at coordinate 60,351,505 of CM074179.1, read as the reverse complement.
TCCTACGTTTAACGGAACTTGTTCTCAAGCAAAATTGTTTTCAGTTTAATGGGCGTTTTTTCCGTCAAGTTAAAGGAGTGGCCATGGGAACCAAAATGGGTCCCTCTGTTGCCTGTTTGACCATGGGCCACTTTGAAGAACAACTTTTTTCTCAGTATACCGGGCCACGACCTATACTTTACAAAAGGTATATTGATGATATTGTAGGAGTTGCCTCTGGATTCCGTCGTGATTTAGAAACTTTTATCGACTTTGTTAATTCCTTTTGCCCCTTTTTGAAATTTACCCATTGTATCTCGGACTCATCTGTTGTTTTTCTCGACCTTAAACTGTCCATCAACAACCGTACAATTACCTCTAACCTACACTTTAAGCCAACCGACTCGCATAACTACCTTTTGTACCCTTCCAATCACCCCAAATCTTGCACTAAATCTATCCCTTATTCCCAGCTCTTGCGAGCCAGACGAATTTGTTCGGAGGATTCTGACTTCTCTACTGCCTCTGAAGAAATTTTGTCCTTTTTTGAAAAACGCCACTACCCTGCCAAAATCCTCTCTAATGCCCTACGCAGAATTCAAGAAAAAGAGCAAATCTGGTACCAATCTACGTATTCCTTTAGTTATTTCTTATCACCCTTCGATCCGTCCTATTTTACACGCTATCCACAAAAATGTAAAGTTGCTCCGACAAGACCCCTCAACCCGTGATGTTTTCCCGGAACCCCCCATCACTGCCTTTAGAGTTGAGAAAAATTTAGCCAACCATTTAGTTCGGGCTTCCCACCCACAAACTTCTTTCGACGACACGGCTGGTACCTTTCCATGTAACCGTCCGAGGTGTAATACTTTTCCAGTTGTCGGCAAACACGACCTCGTCAACATTTCTGGCCCCAACGGCAATAGCTTTATTGTCAAACAAAGATTCTCCTGCATTTCCTCAAATGTAGTGTATATTTTAGCTTGTGGGAGATGTAACTCGTTGTATGTGGGAGAGACCAAGCGCCGCCTCGCGGATCGAGTCACCGAGCACCTTAGGTCCATCAAACAGAATCTCCATGGATACCCGGTGGCTGCACATTTCAACCCCCCTTCACCTTGTTCAATACAGCATTTAACCGTTACGGCAGCTGTAATGTGCCGAGGCTCCGATCGTGACCGCCTTAGTGCTGAAAACCGACTGATCATGAGGCTAGGTACTCTCGCTCCACACGGGCTTAACGTTAGAATTGACCTTTTGTAATATTTACCCCCTTTTTGTACCAGTTTTTACTCCTTTTACACTTACCCGTTCGTGCTCGTTTTTTTCTGTGTAGGCCTTATTTACAATTTTTTTTCCGGAGCTAGTTTTTGTCTCCTGTTTTCCCTTTTTTAAGAACATGTTCGATTTTTACGTGCATTTTTTCATCCAGGACGCTTTTTTTCTTTTTTTGATTTGTGTTTCATCCTTCGCACTCATGTTTTCTGACAGTCACTTTCGTCCGGTTCTGTTTTTAGAGCGATCGTTTCGGATTTGATGTTTGTCGTGTCCAATTGTTACTGTTGGTTGTTCAGTTTGGTTTTTGCCACCTGATGAAGGGTTTATACCCGAAACGTCGTGGAGTTTTCCGCAAACTTTTAAGCACTTTTTACTACCTCTTTTCGACCTACACATTTCAACAGTGCTCCGCAGCATTTCGACCTTATATATATATATATATATATATATATATATATATATGTATATATATATATGTATATATATATATATATATATATATGTATATATTTCCAATTGCGGGTTAGGGCGAAAATACAGGGCGAAGTTACCCATTGGGCGAAAAAAAAAAATCATTTCCCCTAACGTGTTGACACACGTTTTCAATACGTGACAGTATGGTTACATGCCAACACACCATACGTAGGTCATGTTACTACTTCCATGTATACCAACTTGCCTACACGTATCCGTTAACACGAATGTATGAGGGGCCATCGAAATAACGTGTATGCATATCTCAAAGCGCAAAGGAGAAATATATTTTTATGTATTTTATTGTTTTATTTTCGCCTTAAAGTTCTGACAGTACACCGATTTCCCCCTACCGATCGATCCAGCGTTGTATATATATTTATATAACATCGAAAAGTCAAAGGACGGTCTGATGAAGTCGGGAATAACTGGGTCCATCAGCTTTTATCTTTTAGGTTGTTTGGTTACCTGCAACATGGCTGATTGAACACTAAATTACCTCTAGCTTCCCTCACCTTCAATGAATATTAGGGTTTAAAATTGAGTAAAGACCGGTAGACAATACATTTTTAACGAGTTAAGGCTGATGAACCCCACGAATGGCCGACTTCATTAGCTGGTCAGATTTGTCTTTAAAATACAAACCTCATTAGATTTGATCACAGCAACAACCCCCAGGGGAAGACAGCAGCAAGCCAGTACAAAGATCGAAAATGCAAGATAATTGTCAGGCTGAACTTGTACATCTCTGGTGATGAAAGTTTGAGTTGGCATGACACCAATCTTGAAGAGAAGGATTAACATGTAAAACTAGTTAATGTAAAAGCTGTCTTTGATGCAAACATCTCAACAGTCATGAGGTGGACAAGTATTTTGAAGTTTACAAACCATGTTTTATCAACAATGGTCCCCTGTAATCTTCTGCTCTCCAATCAGCGAGCAGGAAGATCATTTGCTTTAAGAAACAGAATAATTCATTGCCTTACCTTGCTTTATGCTTGGGGCGATTTCCAACTGTATTCGGTAATTGATATCAATCCAGGATATGATTCGCTGGGTATGTCGTTAATAGACCTCTGAAGTAATTGTCTGTGTAATTTTACATACTGTTGGAATGGGCTTTAGCGAAAGTTCCTTTTGGATTTACATTTAAAAGCTTCATCCTCTCACCCCAAGCTACAATGTTGGTAGAAAGCTTAGTCCACAGATATTCTCAACTGGCACAGCCCTTTGATTGGGAGCATGTTTAAAAATTGCAGAGTACCAAAGCTCATTTTACTCAGCACGCACTGCACTGAGGATGTTCTGGGTACACATCGGCAGCTTTTATACTCACACTGAAGCAACAAACTGAATTTTTGATTGGATGAGGATGAAATTTGGACAGCCTGAACATAATTAGCGAAATAACACTTATTTGTTTAAACAATAAACAGTAAACAATACGTGTTTAAAAGCGAAACGCATTGGGATTTGACATGTTTATTGAGTAACTAAAAATGTTGACATAGTGGGGGCAAAAAGTGTTTACAAACGTTTTAATTCCAAAAACCTTGGTGCAAGTTTTTCTTTCGTAGGAAATTCATACTACAATACAGTTGAAGGTGAATGAGCAGTGGCGTAAACGGACCTGACTGTCCGGGGATGGGGCAATAGTTTAGAGGTTTCTTGATTCTGTACTACTTCAGCTGACGAGTTAAAGTACACTGTGTTAGGTTTTGGGTGTCCAGGGAGGTCACTGTGGTGTCTTGGGGCCTCAGGCGAAGTGCTGTGTTTTGGACCGCTCCTCTCCCCTACCACCACCGTATGAATATAATTTTGATTACTTTTTACATCCTAAATGGAAGCAAAATTTATGCAATATGGTCACGCGTACATGACTTGGTGTATTTAGGCAATATGAAAAATTTTCACCAGCTCGAGTTTAACAATTCATATTTCAACATGACAAATATATGTGATATATAACATAATAATAAATATTTTTAAACGTAATAATAAATATTTTTGAACGTTGAGGGTAAAGGTACACGCTTGATGTTCCTACACGGGATAGGTCTCCTTGCATGAACCGTCTTTAAATGTGGGCTATATTGTCCCAAGGAGGTGTTATTAGATGGAGATCCGTCGAAAACTTTAATTTCTGCTAATCCAATTAGATGGATCCCAAAGTGGGGACTTGATCCGTTATTTTGAGATTATTGAACTAAAGGACATGGAATTCCTTTGTTTAATACCTTGGAAACCCCATTCATACCTACCGTCACTCCAACAAAAGGGATTGTATGGAACTATGCTGTGATGTGTAAGTAGTTGCCGACAAAGAAGTGCCAAACAGTCTCAACATTTCAAACTATTGGCTATTTTAAATGATCACAATGGTCCTGGCTGTAGACCAATCCTGATGATTTATGCAATGAGCAAAAGAGGAATAAGACTAAACATTGCTATCGGATTTTCATTAATACTCGCATTTGCGAACGCTCGTATGTATGAATAATATACAGAGAACAGGGCAAGTAGGTTGTAGCCCGCGTCCAAAAGCGTCCAAATTTTAAAACTATTTTTTATTCTGAAGCGTCTGGCAATTTCACAGCAAGGGACAAATTAAAAGGTTCTCGATAGATCTCCATCTACTGAAACCTCCTTGGTTGTCATACAGTACTTAAGTACCATTCGTCGGGTGGTCATTGAACAGGGATCTCCCTGGACTGAATTTGTCGTTGACCGGATCAAGGACAATATTCACAGAAAGTCGCGTTCTATACTGAGGATAGCAAGAGGAAAGTCTTTTTTTTTCCGGTACAATGGACCTCAGATATTTTCTTGTTAACTTTAGGCGTCTAAATAAACGTTCACTCTTGGCTGAAGTCATTGCAATAGTGACTAATATTCTAAACAGAGTTGTTAATACTGGACTGGCATGTTTATATCCCATTTTTTAATCAATTGCAACATTTCAGGAGTAGACTTGGTAGGCTTTTCATTAATTTCAGGTGTGCTTTCATAGAATATACAAAATTGATAAAATGTAGCGTTTGCAACGTCTAGATCAATATCATCTTCGTACATAGAGGCAATGTGTTGAAATGTGTTGGATCACAGACGCGTAAATTTCTTCGAAATGTTTACGAAGTTAGTTATCTATATTGAGTTTTACGGCCCAGTTTCCAACCAATTGGTTCAAGTCGAGTCTGCCACGGCCTTTCTTCCAGCTGGGGCTAAATGACACGTGAATGTTATTCACCAATTGGAACACTGCAAATGCTGTAAAAAAACAGTTACTCTAAATCTTGCAATTATGCCAGAAATTGACTCATCACCTGACATGGGTAAGCGGTTGGTCAGGGAGAGATGAAGAAGTTATACATTATAGTCGATGTCAAATTAGTTACTTAGTATGTTAGGCAGTTCTGGAGATAACCCCTTTCGGGGGAAAATGGTTTTTCACCCGATCGGGGGAAAATACGGCTATGGGTGGCGCCATTTTCAAATTTTTCCCCTGATGCTTTGCTATCCTACCGCGCAATTTAAACGGAAACAAACGTTCAAAACACCTGGAAAATTTAATCGTTCTTAGGAAAGAGAAATTTTGGAATATTTAGAAGCATTGTTGCTAGGGGAACAAAAAAGCCGGATCATTTTTGGTAGTTCACCGCGCAAATTTTGAGATATCGAGCAATTTTGCCACGGTCTTTGTCCTAAGCTTAAATTATAGACTCGACACAGCCGCAAGATCTGTTCAATCTTTTTCTGCAGAAAGTTGTGTAAGTTACTCGTGCAGGCAATTGAGCCCATTAGTACGTTTTTGAAAGTTTTTAAAATTTCTGTCTGAGGTGGTGAACAATTACCTTGTATTTGAACATATCCACATTTATAAAACAAAGCGACAACTGTGAAGAGTTACACACTAAGTGCTCATGAATATTCATGCTTCAACTTTTCTCCCGATCGGGTGAATTCTCATTTTCCCCCGAAAACGGTCATCTCCCGAACTGTTAGGTGAGATCATCATTTTATCATCAGTATCTCATCCAAATCATACTTATACACTCTTTCACTTCGGTCACTTGGTTGGCGGGAAACTAAACTTGACTGAAAATACTCGGTAACTAACAAAGAATATGCTAGGAACTACGGGTATGAAGGAAGAGAACCCTGGGCCAGGCTGTTCTCAGTGCAGACGGAACTCTGAGTTGCTAACGTACCACTTTGGCAGGAATAACGACTATATCAGGTATTGCGCCTTTTACATGCTGGATGGAGAAGTACACTATTCACAAAAAATTCTACAAGATATCTGTTGAAATTGAATCCATCCATTATCACCAGAACAGTGTTCCATGAATGCAGATCAATCATGCTTTTGATGTTATAGTTGGCCCAATTTCTTCCTTTTCTCATATTTCTTTCTTTTCTCATTTTTCCTTTTTCCTTCTTTCCGTTCCCCTTCTTTTTCCATTCTCCTTTTTTCTTCCACCATTCTTTCCTTTCCACCCTTCCTTTTTCTCCTCTTCCTTCCCTTCCTCTACTTTATGGGACTCTGCTTAAAGATAGATTAGTTATTTTTCATTGTGAAGATATCACCTCATTATTCCCGGTAAGTGTTTCCGCGAATTCCAGAGCAAGTCGTAATATAACTTGAAACAAATGGAACTGACTGCCTAGACGGAATTGCACTATTCTGCCTCGTTGATAAATTTATACAAAGTATGCATATTACAACTTGAAACAAGCCGAACATCTTGTATTACACAAAATGACTTTGTTGCTAGACTCACCTGCTGATTCGTGTTTTGAATTGGGTAGCCATATTGAGGCGGATATACTTCTTGTGGAGGAAGAACCTGTCCAGCTGGAGCCCCACGTTCCACTTTGTCTTGCTGAAGTAGATTATTTGGTTGCTCTGGAAAGAACAATAATTCTCTCTCTTTGAATGGACTCAAACAGTTGACATCGCTCATTGTGTTACCAGCTTGCAAGTAATTCTTGCACGAAAATGTTTTAAATTAACATGTTTACCATATATCTTTGTTCAGAGTTACTGAAAAGAAAAGAAATTGGGAAGCGAGTGTTGACAGAGGTTGCATTATGGTGATCGGGTCCGAGATAAAAAAAATTCCATTTGCAACCTATGGAACAGGTTTCAAAAGATTTAAACAAGTACAAAAGGTAATTAGAAACAAAATCAAGATTGTATCAGGTGCCAATGCATGGACCTGTTAGCCTCTTAGGTGTTACCCGTTGACTCCTGTTGACTTTAGTAACTCATAAAGGTAATCGGTAAATTGCATGTTAATGTATGTTAACACCAGTTAAAGCCTGTTCGAATATCAACAGGTCTCAACAGGTCTCGTCCATGAAAAATGTCTAGCCACCAATTTGTGAAAAATCAATACCATTCATTAATTACGCTGCCATAGTCATTTGAGTAGATTGGAATAAATAGAATTAAATTACCATGTTTCTAAAGGTGTGCAAAAATAAATGGAGACTCAAAAGTGTCTCCAAGTTTACACAAAGACGTACAACCCTGCCTATCTTTCAGGTCAACCAAAGCCAATGTGTTTCTCTCAGTTCCCAACAGAGAAGGTATGTTTTATAACCAAGGAGAGTCACACCAAAGCCTCTAAAAATGGAACCTTCTGCCGTTGTGCGTGATTCTTCGCCTAAGCAATGGAGTAGGGAAAACAAGCCGGTGAGCCCACAACTGCAAAAAGTGCCATGGCCGGTTGACTTGAACCAATAGGTTGGAAAAACCTATTGGTTCTCCATGGAACTAACTATCTAACCCAACAGAGTTAAGTTTAAATCAAGTAAACATATAATATTCACTATTGACCAGTGCGAAGTTTCTTCAAGGAGAGGTATTGCGCGATAAATCAAAGGTAAAACATCATTACGGGATATTAGCCTTTAAGGAGATCCTTCGTGGCTACCACAGTTTTTAGGGAGACTGCGGTTCCCAATTATAGTACCAGACCACTGGTTTATTACTCCTATTAGCTGCTTCAATGAGCAGCAGATTTGATTACCATTCTGGTACAACAGGTGCGCAACAACTTTGGGGTTCAAATAACAACTTACAACAAATCCTGAAATAAGTGCTTGGAAAAAGGGAATCCGAGATTACTTAAAGTGCACTGGAGGGCTACATCCCCTTTCAGCTTATTCTGAGCTAGAGTGCTACCAAATGTCAACCTTCATGGTCATTTTCAAATGCTTAAATGGGCATATAAGTAGTAATGAGAACAGTTCGACGAGATTGTTCTAAGGGTATTTTTTCTGACATGTAACACTTTTGTGTTAACAGCTGATGGCGGGATGTAAACAAACGTAAAACTAGTGCGCTACGCGCGGCCGGCGCAGCGCTCAGATATTTTGTTACCAGATGACCTGAACAGAAAGGTTACTGACGCATACCCAGATATCAAATTCCAACTCGTCTATCGTTGACCACCCTGACTGATATCAATTCTATATTGATTTGACCGAAATTGGGAGAATTCAAACAACACATACCTTAGTCAACCATAACGTTTCAACAAATGTGTCAGTCACAACACACGATTTGAAAGCATTCACGGCTTAGCAAGACCAATCCATTCCCTTCACTAAGTAACGGAAATAACAAAATAAGAATAATGTAAGTAGCTGTGAAAAACCATTAGCACATTTCATTGACTTCAATCATTCTCTTGTTCTTTTAGTTCCTTTAAAATCAAAGTGTCCTGCCTATTGGATATTGTCAAACGCTAACCCAGATAATGGTTGACATACAAATTGCCCAAAACTTTTAATATATTGCATTGTTGCAAAATATATTATAGACCTCGAAGCCAGTTGTTGCACTCGACGGTGGGAGGGACTTTCGGGTTCCATTGGACGGCTGCCGTCCGACTTAAGCTGGACAGCCCACAGCCGGTAAGGTGCTGTCCAGTCATAGTCAGCTTTCTCCATTAGGATTTTTGCACCAGACAAGACTAAATATTTGAAGAGACGTGCTCTAAAACTGGGAAGTTGGAATGTCCACATTTTGCTGACCGGACTTACAGAGAATTCCAAGGACATTCGTGACACTAGAAAGACGCCCATCAGAAACGATGATCCCAAAAGATTAAACATGTTTTAAATGGTCCTTTAAGGACTATGAGGCCTGATACTAACACGATTAAAACTACTTCCCAAAAATAATATTTGGAAAATATCACTTTTTTCTAAAAATAATCAATTTTTTACGCTTAATTTTTGCATTTTTGCATTTTCAGTGATATTTTGCCGAATTTGTAAGGAGCACAGGTTTTGAACGTTATATTTTGGAGATTTTTTGTATTTCTTCAAAGCAGATGCAGATATTTAGATAAATCACGAAAAAAAAGTATAATTTGCAACAATCACATCGAAATTTTTCGTAAATGACCTTAAAAACGCACTTTTCGCTTTTATTCAAGAAAAAAGCAAAATTTTAATCATGACAAACAACAAAAGGAAGAAAATAAACGGCACTTTACAAGAAAAAATTCACGTTTCCCCGGTTTTCTCGTATATTTGACTTTTTTTTAAGATTTCAAGTTATTTATCAGTTAAAACTGCTTTTATTTACAAAATTGTTTGAAAAAAGTGAAAATTTCAGAAATGGAAGTAAAGGTGCAAAACCTTTTGAAATTTGCAAAAAAGAGCGAGATATATGAATTATTGTTTTCATTAAAGGTGAAATATTTTCTACCCTGTATAATACTACTCGTACAATTACTTAAACAGACATTTTACTTCATTACGCAAACCGAAAATTCAATTATTGTTTGATTGCAGACAATACGTTCCATAATATAAGTGTTTCCATTCACAGTAAATTATTTTATATCCCTTATACTTCCCCTACTAACGTAATTACATGACAACAGTTTAAGAGGCAACATTTTCTTTCCACTGAAAGTTAAAACACATTTCCCACATATGATTCAATTTTTGAAATAGCATGAAAACAGACAGTGGGAAAATAAGTGTTTCCATTGAAAGCAAAAATATTTATACCCCGTATACCTTCGCTACAAATATAATCATATCACAGCATACTAGAAGGCAAAATGCTCTTTCAATTTGGATAAAATACTTTTACCTTCTTAATAAAATGAAATTAGACTAGAGGAGGCACAAGCAATTCCATCGATAGTAAATTATTTTAAACCCCGTATATACTACAGCACTTTATACGATCGAACGACAACAGACTAAGAAGTTAAATACTCTTGCCATTGGAGTTAAAATATTTTCACCTTGTATGGCAAAGATTTTGAAATAGCAATAAACAATCTGAGGAAGAAATGTTCCCACTGAACGAAAATTATTTTATGCCCCCATATATACTACCGCTACGATTATAATCACACGACATTATACTAATGGGCCAAGTAAAGTTTAACTCTTTACATTGGAGGTAAAATTGTTTTTACCTTGTATCTCACCACCGTTGCCGGCATACTGGAAACAAACTAAGGGAGTAAGGAAGTAATAAGTGTTTCTATTGAAGGTAATTTATTTTATGCCCCGTATACTACAACGCTACTGATATAAGTTATCAGAAGAATAACAGCCAAACTGCCAAAGTAAACTTTCCATTGAAGGTGGACAAGACAATTTCAATATTTGACTTTTTTTTGGGACAACACCTGATAATTGCATGAATGCATGAATAAAATTTTGCTTTTCTGAAAAAAAAAAAGTTAAAAAGTGATGTCTTGCCTTCGATTACAGCAATTTCTACTGTTTATGACAAAAAACCTAAATCGCCTGGAGAATTCCCTAAATATTTGCTTTTTTCTTGGAAAAGCCTGATCATGACGCAAATATTATTTTGGGGAATTAGTTTTAATGGTGTTTATTCTGATTCAGTGGCGTGGTAGCTATAAAATCGTCCCCTTTCTGGCGTACTGACGAACCGCACAATCAAGAATTTCATGAATCTGTGGATCTTGTACTTCACATAGTGACGAATATTGTCTTATTTGGAGAACTTTCGTCGTATTCATCGTTTTTATGTTTGGAATGGTAGAAAATAATATATTTTACAAAGTCGTTGTAATTTTTACGGCTGAGGTGAACAGATTACGGCAAAAAATGCATTCGTCACTCCGCCAAAATTGCCACATTTTCACATTCGTCACTATGCCAATTTGTGATTCGTCAGTACGCCAGAAAGGGGACGAAATGTCACCCTACCTAGAGCTATTTAACATTTATCCGATAGAGATCTATCAGAGAGGTTATTGATAGAGTCCGTGCTCGGTTTGGTCCGCCTTCAGACAAAATTTGGCAGTTTTAACCTCGAACTTTTAAGGCTGTACACTTGCATGATTCCAGACTTTTGGGACTTTGCACTAGGTATGTGGCTTTAACCCTTTAAGAGTTCAAGTTGAAAGGCTAGCTCCGAATTGCGGGGTGACAGCATGGGTGGCTACAGGTGCTCATTTGGAATTGCCAGTTTGCGGCCAATGTAAAAAACAACTTCCCTTGAGTGCCAGACACAGAAAGGCAACGTATGCGTCCTGTCTGTGTCTTGCTCTGATTTTCAAGGTTGGAAGAAAGCGAATAAACAAGAATGAGCATGATTACACAGGACGGAAGAAGTGCACAAGAGATTCAAAGACGGGTTAGCAATGCTACCATACACTTTTATGGTAGCCAATGAGCATTATTAGCGGGGAGGCACCCAGACTTTTCAATGTACACTGTAATGAAAGTTTGCAGAATTTCAAAGAAAAAAGAAAACCATACGGTACAAAATACACAATAAGACATAAATAAAGAAATGAATAGAGAAATAAATATTTAGAGGAAAAAGGTGATAAACAATTTAACAAAATAAAAATGAAATACAAAGGCCTTAGCAGAAAAACCGAAAAAACAGCAACAACAACGAATAGTAATCCGATCCGAATTCATTGTATTGTAACCGTGGCTAAAGGGAAAACGTTCCAGAATTTCGCGATAACTACACGTTTGATGGAATAGTGGCCGGCAGGTGCCCCTGGGACTAAGACGGTCGACCAAAGTCGTGTCCCCTCCCCTCCCTAGGCGCCTGCCTACGGTGCTGGAAAAGGTAATTTTCCACTTAACTTAGACGCGTATGGATAATATTTCGGGGACAGGGCTTCATATCTGAAGCCCTTATCCTACTCATACAGAAATTTGAAAGTAAAGCGCATTTGATTGCCGAAAAAACAACTTTGGTTTGAACTTGAAATGTAGTTGTCCTAATCATCAGGAACAAGCGCCTCACTCTCCTTCCGTCCTGTCACATACACTAAACTCATACTGAAAAAACTGTTTTGATACACACGGTGAAGTAGTATGGTTACACAACATTCCGTGAAAGTACAAGATATACATGTAAATGCCCATTGTACACTGAAATATTTTTGTTTCTGTTTTTCCATACCCTACTTTTTCTTTTCTCTCTCTGTTTTCTAGGTTTCTTGTTTTTATATCTGTTTCAGTTTTCTCTGAGGAAGGCCAGGGATGGACTATGACGCCACGGACATACGCTTGTTTATATATTGAATTAGTTGCCAACCATAATGACCGCAAAGTTGTACCTAATGCGCTCCACATGTGAACATCTCCCATTTATTTGAAAATTCATTCCAAACAAAGATAACAAATTAGAAAAAAGAACTTTTATTATTGAGGTACATGATTTTCCTTCTGTTAGAGAGTCTTTCATTTTCTTATACTTTCTTTATTTCCAAACTTCCTTTACTTTCCTTTTCCAACCAGGCGAGCGCATACCCCAACAATCTTCAAACAAATCCCTCAAATATTCAACATACAGAAAACAGTCAGGTTTTGCTTATATATACTGCCAAGTCTATACTGCTAGCGGATAGTCTAGCTAGGGCTTTTCTTAACTGATTAATTTCAAGTTACCTCCTTTTTTGAAGGAAAAGACTGTCATATCCATGATGGCTCTCAAAAAAATGAGTACTCGAACAAAAAAATATTAGCTTAGGCCCCCTTCTTCGAATATATTGCTCGTTTTCATTACTTCGAACAGGGTGTTGCAACTCCCTGCTTCGAATAACTTTTATAAACTTTCGAGCCCTGTGGTATTCGCACTAGTTACTTATATAATATATTTCTCATGATTTTCTTGTTTGTTATATTCACGGTAGGTAAACAGAGCCGATTACATTATTCTTGTCTAGATGGCTCTGTTTTCTAGTAGCATTGAGACTCGTCCATTTATTTTGAGGATATGCAATACTTTACCTGCTATACCAAAACGTTCTTGAAGTACGCCCTCTTTATTTTGTTTTCTCTGTCCCATAATCTGTTTGAATGGTGGTACAGACAAATCGATTTGAGTTTTCTCCCTATCCCGCCGTTATTAGCTTCCGTACAAAGGCGTTCTACTTGGTCAGCAGAAAAGGCCTATTCAAGGTCCTAACAAAACTAAAGATGCCTTCCAAAGCTCCAGTCTCATTGAATCCTTCCATACCAACATATAAAGGACCAGTACAGTTTGACGGAAACATCTCTGAGCCAGTCCACATACGCGGTTGTGTCAAGCAGGTCTGTGTACTCGCCCCAACACTCTTTGGGACCTTCTTTCAATTATTCGGTCGGGAAAACTTTCAGTCAGTGGGAATTTGGGGGGGGGGGGCTTTGGACTTGACACATTTTTTAACATGCGACCACCCTGTCAAGAACTCAGTCATTTTCAAAAGTTTAAATTATTAAAAAAAATTGAAATTGCAATAATCAACAGTATAATTATCCTTTGCCTTATGGGTTTTGTAAGTAGGAAGTAAAACATTGGAGATCAAGAAATATATTTGTATTTGTCGGATTATGGGTTAATTATTGGTAAATGAACGATTGAGGTTACGTAACAAATTTGCAGAGTTGTAACAAGAAGTGAATCGAGTAAACTATTCCCTGAAGGAAAATTTCTTGGTGAATTCTACCATGTATTTTTTAAGCAGAAATACGTTAGTGACACGTCGAGTCACTGACGCGATTCGAGTTACACTGAAAGCAGCACATGACTTGTCTCGACGCGATTTGGTTTACTCATTACAACTCTCTAAAATTGAAAATAAAACGGAATCGTCGTAACATTTTTGCACCAAGACAGGGTATTGAAAAGAGACAAAAAATTTTAAAAGGGGCTTCCTTTTGTAATGTGTAAAAGTGTACTAAGCGAATGACAAACTAAAATCAATCCAGAGGATTTTGACAGGGGTCTGGCCCCTTGTACCCTACTCTTGGCGACGTCCTTGAATAGTAACTTTTTCATGACTATTATGTGCGGTCTTTTTGTGCACATTTTTACTGTGTGAATGTCTTGTCAATATGCAGAGAGGAAGAATATTTCCTTACTGTAACATTGGATATACTAAGTTCAACAATGAGTTACTATCCTAAATTTCAAAACTTAGTGAGAAGAATGTTGCCACATGACTCTCAAGGGCCATTCATAAAATATGACAGACTACGGTACACTAATCTTAATTAAAGGAATTGCCCTTGTCATTTAAATTCACTCTCAACCAGGCACTTTATCTCTGTTTATTGCAACAGGATCGGTAAACAAGACGGCCGTCACCCCAATGTGTAATTCGGGCACCCTCTGTAAAGCAAATGGTGTGAAACATGAGCTGCAGAAGTCTGCATTTTTTGAACTTGCTATAAAACGATTTGCCAATGAAAAGTTCCGTAAACTGTTGGAAGAATTGTACTGGTTGGGAAAAAATGACTTCCCTTAAGCCAAAATTTTACATTTTGAATCTGTTGGTACCTTGGATTGAAGCAGTTTTGTGCCTTATCACGAATTTAAAATCGTATTGAATTGTTAATTACTCGCTCATGATACATTTATTTGTATGTAGAATATAGGGATTGAAGTTTGCCCGTTTGTTATTAGTATGTTAAGAAAACTTCACATGTTTGGAAAAAAAAATTACGAATTTCCTGAATCAACTCTTTGTACCTCTTAGATAAAACGAAACACATTGTGGTACATGTACGTGCTTGCATGCAATCATAACAATGTCCGTGCCATTTTGGACTTCTATGTAGAACTCATATAAATAATCATTGTTAACTTACTTGTATCGGTTTCAGTCTATATGTACATATTAAATGGGTGGAGACCATTTTACTACATGACACTGTTACCAAAACCGATAACACGTAACTACAAAATTAACTAGACGGTTTGTACTTGCAGGCAAGTACTAATCGAAGCCATTGAAAATGGTCTGAAACCAAACGAAAAAGCCCAAAATTGCACCCGCTTGATTCCAAGCCTCGATCGAGTAAATATTAAGTGCTGTACAAAAATTAGAAAACGGCCTACCATGCTCACATTCTCAGAGGAAAATGTTCTGCCGCCAACAAAACTTTAATCCTTGTGCCAGGAACGTACCTTTCACGCAGGCAACAGATGGGCTGTAAGATGTTTCTACTGCAGATTCGCGAGTTGCACATGCGCAGATAAGGCGAGACGCACCAACGGACTTTTAGCGGTTGACAAGCGTGTTAAACAAGCGGGGATTTTCGATGGTGTGGTCGTGGAGTAAGTACTAGCGTTAGTCTGCGTAGCGGCGTTCAAGTCTGGGACTATTTTATGAGTGATCAAATCAAGTATAAAGAAAGTCAATAGTACTGCGTAAAGACTTATCGTCTTCCGAAAAGAAGACTTCCTACATGCCTCAAATAGGTTGATTATTCTCTTGGAACACCGTCAAGTTGGTGAAATCGGGGAAAATAGTCGAAATTTCCACTTCATGAAAAAGTAAAAATAACTGCGTGGCAGATGAAATGCTGCAAAACGTTAGTATTGTTCGTGTGTAAATAGAATAGCATCACACTGAAGATATTCATACGCCGAGCCGAGAAAGAAGGCACGATTTCATTTGACAAACTGAGCAAATCCAATAATCGAAGCGGTAGGCTTCGATTAAATAGCATTTTTCCTTAGCATGCAATTCAACATAAATTCACTCCAAAAAAGCAGTCTCACTCTTGATGGATTATCAACGGTGTTCAATTTAAAATAAGAGTTATCATTGCAGGCACCCGTGGGAGAGTGAATTTTAAGTCTTTCTGGAGTGAATTTCACTCTTCTTGGAGTAAATTTTAGTATTCTTGGAGTGCATCAACACTCTCAAAGAGTGAATTCAAACATTTCACTCTATTAGTGTGTGACTAAGTTCACTCTTTTTGATTTTAGAAATTAGAGCAAAGAGCCTCAATTTCCTACCAAAATAATGAAAAGTGAGACTCATATGTCAATACCTTAACTCAAGAAAGTTACGAAAGATTCTCATCAGTTTAGCGAATAACTCCGGGAAACTTGTCTTTCCAAACTGTGGTGTGCCCCTTCCCAACAGCCGACTGTCCATACCCTTTTGAAACTATTTAATTCATTCTTCCACTTTAATGTTTTCTTGTACATTTTTACTATTGCCTTTAAAGCATTGTTCGGGACCGCGTGTTTGGTCTAGGAACATCCGCCTCTCATGTGGAAGGCCCGGGTTCTTTTTCCAGGTCGAGCCATACCAAAGACCCTAAAAATGGAACCTACCGCCGTTGTGCGTGATGCTCCGCATAAGCAATGAAGTAGGAAAAACAAGCCAGTGAGCCACAACTGGAAAAATGGCCGTGGCCGGCTCGGCTTGAACTAATAGGTTGGAAACTGGGCCGTTAAACTCCATCTAACTAACTAACTAATTAAAGTATTGTCCACTATAGGTAAGCATTTGCCTAACGTAAACTGTGACTAAATTTAAAATATACGTTCTATTTCGTTCCTCTAAGGAGAAAAGTTAAGTGAGCATTCAGAAAAGTGACAGATAGAACCAACCTACCTGACATCTTCAACTCTAGTTGAAAAAACGTAATTCAGATGAAAAAGCTTTCTTACAATGTTACAGAATTAACATTAACGATGAGATCTTCCTTCCAGAGTCTTCCACGTATAGGCTAGGTTTCTTTTCCTGGCGTCGTCCTGTTAGCTTATATGAAACAACCTACGGTAGAAATGTACACAGTTTCAGTGCAGCTTTTACTTTCTTTGTTTGCTCTGAACGGTTTTCAAGTAAAGCTGTCTTCAACGCATGATCAGCCTATTACGGTATATCTCACAAACTTGTGCGGGGCCTGGTTGGTGCGCACCAACCAGGCCCCAAACCACAGACCTAGATATTTTGTCTCTAATGTTAACAGAAGTTAACAAAAGTGCTCCCACTTGTGGGTTTAGTTGTACTGCAGTGTCCTGCCTGCATTGTTACGTGTCATTTCTAAAAGCCTCCTGAATATAAGGACCACATGAATGATTTAGGCAGAATCTGTAGATCAGCTTAGAAGTTTTTGGGACAAAGTTGATAAAATTTTAAAGGCAAAACTTAAAAAAGGACATTTTACCAGAAGAAATTCCATTGTCATAGTTTATACCACTCTTTCCCAACAGTTTGCAGGGTTGGCAGTAAACTGATTTGTAGCAGGTATTCATTGCTTTTCCCTTGAGAATTTTTCCTGGAATGCTTTTTGGTTGGGGCACTTGAAGAGTTCTGATTTTGATGTAAACTATTGCACTGTGAAGTGAATGTCACACATACAGAACAAATTACCTCGAAAGAACAGATTCCTCGGGTTGAGCATCCACTTGGCCAGTTGTTTTGAGGATAAAGAGAGTATACCAAAATTTGAAGGAAAAATAAAAGCCTTTGGAGAGTTAGCTTATTTTAAACAATCTTTTTTGTTAATTGCATCTGGACACGCTGAATAAAATTTTGATCAATGCTTAATGCTTCAAAAGTTGAAAATCGTGCAGTATATTATACTTTGTCTATACTTTGCACTGAATGTCTCCTCAAGGGAATGGATCAGAATATAGAGGGCAGGGGGAACTAGCAAAACAGGAGGAAAATTTGAAAGAAGATCAGAGAGAAGGGAACATGAAAGAAATCGAAGGGGGAAATGAAAGCAGGTCAGGGTCAGAAAAACACGCGAATAAGAACTGGTGGGGATTATTGGTACTGCCGGAAATAAGGATCAGGATTCACCCAGTCTCCAAATCGATTAACGTTCAGTGCCTTGAAGCTCGTCTAGAGAAACGTAGTCTTAGTAAAACAACCCCTTGTTCATAATGGTAACAAAGTATGCAGTAAAGAAAGGGTTAATGTCACATCAAGTACTGGTATGTAAGAGGGGTACCTATTTTATAACATTTCGGGTTAAATTTGCATTGCCAATACGATGTGCTGTTCTCAGGGTGAGCAAGTAAACTTGTCCCATTTTCAACAAAAAATGACTACTTAATTGAAGCAAGCGCATGTGACATCATATCCCCACATTAATTGACAATCTTTTGTTTTTCTTTCAACTTTACAACCGATTCTGAAGCTCTCCTCAGCAATGCCACACTATCAGAATCAATGTGATTGTATTAGTAGCATGACAATTGTACAAACTTTGAATTCCCCACAAGAGGGTCCTATCCCTAATAATTTTGACTCCCCCCCCCCTTCACAAGAAGTTCCTATGCGGCTACTTACTTCAAAGTCAACACAATAGTCTGGAAAAACATGGGAAAAAATATTCCTTGTAAGGTGAGGAAATGATATAACCTCTACTGGCCTCAAACTCGCCTTGGGAACACACATTTAGTGACTTCATTCACTGATATTTCAAGAAATACTTTGTCTAATTTGAAATGGAGGTATCACCAAACTGTGTAGATTTGGTTCCTCTTTCACATATGAAAATTAATGTTTCGCCTAAACTTCCCCTTCAATGCCAAATTTTCTTCCTATGCAGGCTCAAAGGCTTCTGAAGCATTTTTATGTTTACGATTTATGCATTATTTTAGGCGACGAGCCCGGCATCAGCTGTGCCCCATTAGTTCCTTTGCCCGAGATGAGCGGCAAGTTGGCCAGCCTAGAACCCATTTGCGCATATGATAACCAATGATTTTAGATGCTTGACACTCATTACTTTTTGCTGGATTCATTTTGTCTGTAGTTAGATTCAGCTGAACATTGATTCGCCCTTTTTAATGGTGCAGTGGAAGGGTTTAACATCTGGGAACCTTTTTATGATCTCAGTATAGATCGAGAATATTCAGGGAGTCGGGGCACCGTATGAGCCACACAGGAGCTGGGAACCCCAAACAAGGGAATTTCACAGGCCCTCATTCAGAATTTATTAGAGAAAATCAAAGCTGAAAAGGAATCTGCTGTGGAAAATAGGGGACAGAAGGTTGCCAAGGAAAAGTTCTGGAAATCATTAAACGTGGTAAAGATGGAAAATGTTGGACTGAAACAAGGGCCAGCCGAGACTGAAGCTGTTCAACAGGTAGATCCACACTCAGTGAGTCAAGAAAACTAGCAAATAAGAGATAAAGTTTGTGCTATGTTTTTCCAAGGTATCAAATGTCCACCGTCTCTGATCATTTGTGGCTTTAACAATTGCCTTTTTGCGTTATCCACTAGTAGTATAGGACTTGTTAAGACAGTCGCTTTAAGGGATATTATGCGAAAACCCCATTTCATCGTAAGCACTTCAACGTGAACGAAATTTTATGGCGTTAGTTACGCGGGATACGTTAGTCCTTCCGAGGCCGTGAAACAACATTTCAATGGTAACGGCTCATCCAATTAGACTTTTCCTGCTACCCACACAATTTTTAGTGCATTGCATAAAAAGAACCTGGGCAAGGGCTTGGATACCACTCGAAAGAGTTCGAGCGATGTCACCATTATATGTCTTTGATTCTTAACCTGATTTGTTAGATAGCTCACATTCAAACCGTAAGGAAGAAGGCAGCCTTGATTTAAAGTGATGATTCTAAACACCACTACACTGTTAAAAATTTCTGTAAATTTACAGACTTTTTTTTAACTTAAACTTTTTATATTTTACTTTTAATAGACATTTTCTGTATCTTTACAGACACTTTGTATTGCTACAATAAAAAAAGGTTGTTTAACATGTATTTTCTGTTTATTTGAAAAACCATTTCTGTCTGCTTTTTTAACCAAATTTTACTGCTTTGTAAAACTTTCTCTGTAAATTTACAGAAGTTTTAACAGTATTTTGTATTTTTCTGATTTCACATAAATAAACTATCATTTAACAAACATTCATTTTGTTTTTAAGCTGAAAAATAAACAAAAATAACCCCAAACAAACAAATAGGAAATAGCCAGAAAATTTTCAATATATAACATGCATCGTTCTGCGAAGTTTCAGTTTAAAAAGAAAAACATTTTTGGCAAATTTATGGCCCTATTTGAAAATTAACTTACATTCATTATAAAAGCATACTTAGTTATTACGTTTTTAGTTATAAATATCATACAACTGATGTTTTCATACATTTTTAAGTAAAAAGAAATTGTAAGGCACAAATTTCAGAGCACTGACAATTGGTATACTGATGTCAACTCATCGCCACAGGCGTTCATGCACTTGATCGGACCAAATTAAAAACGTTTCACAAATTTACTTGAAAGAGTCTGTAAATATACCACTCTATGACGTAAATCTCATTTTGCATAAATGGGTGGAGCTTATTTTGTAGGCATTTTCCTAACAAAAGGATTGCTGTTGCTTTGAATAATATCTTCTTTGGCGTTTTTTAATCAGGAAGTGATAAACTTATTGTTTACCTTGTCTGGAAATGTTTGCAACCAATGTAGTTGCATTCTTTGTCATATTTATTTTTAAAACAATTATTATATTGTACAAAAAATGTGACTTTCCAATTACAAAGTTCCTAGAGATAGCAGTCCGAGGCTACTTGACAACAATGTGACAACAAAGCAGCATCAATGTGTTTTGATTAGGGGAGCAGAACTCCTTCGGGAGTAATCGTTTGGTTTTCGCCCCTTGGCTCTTCGCCAGAGAGTCGTGGGGACTTTTAGAAAAAAGTTTTGATTGAAAACAATTTCGAAACGACACATTACGTTGATAAGCAAATACCTGATCTACGTAATGGTGAAGTGTTTGTTACGTAATAACATATGAAAGGTAAAACAGCGATATTATAATAAATATTAAAACGTCGGGAATGAAAACAGTAGGCTGTAAATTCACATAAAATTAAAAACAAAACAGAACAATTTTGTAATTCGATTTTACAGTAGACTTTTGCACTAATTTACATGCAAAAACTGTAAAGAAAAAACAAACCCTTAATATTTTTTCATGATTAAAGTTTGGCTGTAAAAAAAACATTATTTGGTTGGAAAAAAAATCGCCATAAAAATTATGTAAATTTACAGAGAAATTTTTTAACAGTGTAACAGACAGCGTTATACTCAACTGGACTCCAATTTTAGTTACCTGATCAAAGTGGATCAACACGGCGACGTAAGGTCGACCAAAGAATAGTGGCACTCTCAACACAGTGCTTACCAAAGACCTTTTGACCAAACCTTTCATTCGAGGTGTTTTCCCTCCTGATGGTTTACCAACCGCATGACCAAAAATGCACTTGCTACGTCATCAACACCGATTCTGCCGACAACCATGTACGTCACTGGTCGTGTATGTGTGCCCCGCTTGTTAATGATTATTAGGCCTACATCGAATATTTTGATTCTTATGGAAAACCTCCGACAACCATACCCGACATTAAACATTTCTGAAGAAAATTTCAACGTTCTGCATTAAACAAGACAACTGCAATCCTTTAGTTCGTACGTGTACAATCGTTATTGCTTATAATATTTCTTGCATAGATGTCGCGGTCAAACCATGGTTGCTATTGTAACGATAATTATGTATGCGCCCTCTATATATTTATATCACCTTTAATGTTTATGTATTATCGTTGTTATGTCAGGAATCACCGGGTGACAGGCTGTATTGTAGTACTTGACCTCTAGCTGACCCGATCACGCAGCGCGCTACTGTTAATTCCCCTGGCGCGAGGTATTAGCCAATCACGAAAGCACAGATTTCTTCACCCGTTGATTCCTGCGTGCATTGCTTTTAACCACGTGGAAAGTTCTGGGGAGAACGCCATTGAATTCTCGTTGTGTTGACACGTGCGATAGAGTCGAAAAGAGAGAGAACAGCCCAGCAACAATTAACTGTTGTAAGTTGTCCAAGTAGGGATGTAAAATGGCGTATTTAAGTTTAATTAATTGATAGCAGGTAATCTAGATGCTACTGGGATAATCTGTTGTATTTTAAGACAATCTCTTGTTCATGTGATTACCTTCACAGGGAGAGAAAGTAAACAACACATTTTGCTTGGTAAGGCTAACGTAATGGTTAGGCCGTTAGGCTTCTAGGCCTCGTTAGGATGCTTAGTCTGTGAATAGTCCTTACGTTACAGTTGGAATAGGCGAATAGGTTAGGTCCTGTATTTGTAGGCAACAATCCTTGAAGACAAGCATTAGTTAATGAGTCTACTGTTACTAAGAATTCTGACTTATCTCTAACAGAAGGTTTTAGAGTGCGTTTGAATCAGGGTACGGAATTATTTTACGGGAGTTTAGGTTGATACACGCGGCCCCCCTTGGTTCTTGGTTCTTATACTAATTAACATGTATTAAGTGCAGTGTGTAGACATTACAAGGACTGACTTTCAAGCCTAGGGAATGTTTAGGAGTTGTTAGACAGACGTCGTTTCTTAAGGCTCCTTGTACACGAATATTGACCTTCATTCTCGCTATCTTGTGTGTGTTATTTGGATTAAGTTACTCAATTTGGTAAAATAGCTTTTGGTTCATGTCCAGTTATGTAGGTTACTCTTAGAATTTATTTTCTCACGAGAGAGTTTGCTCACGAGTAGGTTCACATACAGGTATAGGCCCGTGAAGAAGACTGCTCAGGAAAGGTTACTCACGAGTCAACTGCTCGGAAGACGGCTGCTCGCGGGAGGTTGCTCACGAGGAAATTACTCAGAAGATTGTTGCTCGCGGAGAGGCTGCTCATGAGTCGACTTCGAGGGAAGAACCTGCTCACGAGAAACTACCCACAGGGCGATTACTCGGCGAAAATACCTGCTCGCGTGCTGCCTGCTCAAAGGAAGTCCCTGCTCATCTGGATCCGTTCCCGAGTCACCAACTCACGAGGACACCTTTCTAGGGAACCTGCTCACAGGAGGTCGGCTGAAGAGAAGCTGTTCGGCTGTTGGCGAGGAACTTGCTCGTGTGGGGTCCTACCTACTTTCTCTCAGGGGCCTACTCGTGAGAAATCTTTCCGTGCACATATAATTTGAGACAGGTGGAATAATTACAGTATCTAATTTGTTTTACTTGCTCATATATTGTAAACTGTATACTTTTAAGCAGTAGTAGGGTGGTCCGTTGTATATGCAATACGCACGTACGTATACTTAGGCCAATAAGAGAACCATATAGAGGTTAGAGAAGCAAAGTAAGAAATTGTTGCAAATCAGTGCTGTTCTTCGACTCACTAATCAATCCGAATCAGATGTAATTAACTTGATCAATAAAGTGATTATTAAACAGGATAAAACCTCTCTTCATCTTTGTGGTCAACTGTGCTGACTAATTTATCTAAGAGCGGACGAGCGCGCGGCGCTACACGTGGTGGCAGCGGTGGGATAGTTTCCAGTACCAGTGTCCGAAGTATACTGCACAGTTTCCAGCCTGTCCATGATGTCAAGAGATTATCCTGGAAGACACTCTCCTGAATCACAAGAACTGGACGATGGGGAGCGGAGAGCGTCACAGCTAGAACAAACACCTTTATTGGCGGACCTGTTGCGAGACGATAACCGAGAGAGAGATATGTTTCCAAACGACTATGAAGCTCTCGAGTCTGCAGATTCCGAAGCCTCATGGAGAACAATTGACAGGGTTGAGCAACACAAACCAAGTGACCCACACCAGGCGTTTACTGACCCCACTCCAGAGAGATCTTGGGAGTTTGACAGGGGTAATGTTAACCCATTTGTTAACACTAGACAAGAATTTGGCTTTCAGAGCAACCGCACTGGAAGGTTTAACCCACCGTCTGGTCCTGATCCGATACATAACTGGAACTGGACGAGATATGGTCCAGAAAGAAATAGTGTACCTACAGACAATAACAACAGAAGTATGACAGCACCAAATAACCCTTTTAGTCCCACCGGAGAGAACTGGCGAACAGAGAGGAATGCACCATTGCCAGTTGAACAACGTGATAGAACAGGAATTCAACAGAGACCAAGTATCCTTCCCCCTCCTTTCGATGGCTTATCAAACTGGGATGACTACTTGGTTCAATTTGAACTTATTTCAGAACTAAACAGCTGGTCAGAGGAGCAGAACGCTCTTTACTTAGCAGCCAGTTTGAAGGGACAGGCAAGAGCCATTCTGAATGATCTTGATTACAGACGCCGAAGAGATTACAGGGAGTTAACGGCTGCCTTAAGCCACCGTTTTAGCCCCGCCCACCAAACGCAACTGTTCCGGGCTATGCTGAAGAACCGAGTACGGCAACCAAAGGAAAGTTTGGCAGAACTCGCCCAGGACATCAAGCGTCTCACCCTACGTGCTTATCCTGAGGCCCCCTACGAGATGGTCGAGACACTGGCCAAAGATCATTTCATCGATGCACTACAGGATACCGATATTAAATGGAGAGTGTACCAATCTAGACCCACCAGTCTCTCAGATGCGGTTGTGGTAGCAGTGGAACTAGAGGCTTTCCACCTCGCCGAGACAAAGAAAGGATACATTCGAAGACCTATGGTCCGAGCAATAACCCAGGAAGATACAGCCTCAGGAAGAGCAGAAGATCCATTACAGAAACTGGTAGAGGTGTTGAGCAAGAGCTTCGAGAGCTGTATAGATAAACTAGAAGCTAAATTGACACGTGATAACACTAACCATTCACCAATCCCAAGTAAGATGTCTACAGGAAGTGGACAGGGAAACAAATCAAGTTCAAAACCCGGCTGGCAGAATGACAAACGACCACCGCCTAAGTGTTGGAACTGCGGTAAAGTTGGACACCTTAAGAGGAACTGCACAGAGCAACGGAAGGAGGACAATCAGAAACTTAACCAAGACAATCCGGAAAACTATCAGGAGTCGGACTTGCAGGCCAAAGCCCGACTGCAGTAGAAGACGAGAAAAGGCCTGTACAGTTGAGTGTCCGAGGAGGAAGCAGGGGTACTGACTCAGGAATCCGCGTGAAAGGTTATGTCAATGGCACGTTAGTCAGCTTCTTAGTTGACACCGGGGCGGACGTAACCATCGTCAGTCCTAGGGTTTACAGATCCATCCCAGAAATCACCAGACCAGAACTGAGGCCAACAACTCTGACTTTGAAGCTTGCCGATGGTAGTCCGTTTCCATTTATGGGTCGAGGAATGTTTGAAATTCGTGTAGGAGACAAGACTGTGAAACATGAAATATGGGTTGCTGATGTTGTAGGAGACGCGATATTGGGACTTGAGTTCTTACGAAGTCACCGATGTTCCTTAGATGTTTTAAGGGGAACTTTATCTTGGGACGAGGCGGTAGAATTGGAGCAAGAACATGGCGAGGAATTGTCGTCTTGTGAGCCGTCAGGGAAGCCATGCAGGCTTGTACTCTGTGACACGGTAGTGGTTGCCCCAGGAGCCGATTCAATGATAAAGGGAAAGCTCTCTGGAAAATTTCAAGGGAAGGGAAATGCTCTTGTGGAGCCAGCGGAGAAATTCGTGAGTAAACATGGATTGTTTTTTGCGAAATTGCTGGTTGATCCTGGACAAGAATTTATGCCCTTGAGAGTTTTGAACCCAAGTCATGAACCTGTAACAGTCTACCAAGGTACAGTCGTTGGCATACTGGAGGAGGTTACTGGAGTAGTTGATGACGAGGAGAGTGCCAACTGTAATCCGATAATGTCAGTAAGAGCAGTTGAACGAAAGGAAAATGGAAAAGTTCCAGATCATTTGGCGGGACTGGCGGAATCATGTGACCAAAGACTGGACAAACATCAGCAAAGACAGCTAAAGGAACTTCTGGTCCAGTATGAGGACGTGTTTTCTCGGTCTCCGAATGACCTTGGGAGGACTACGGTTGTTCAGCATACCATCGACACCGGAACGACAAAACCCATCAAACAACCAGCTAGACGAGTGCCAGTTCACCAAAGACAAGTAGTGACTGACCTACTGAAAGAAATGCTTGAAGCTGGCGTGGTCGAACCATCCTCGAGTGCATGGTCCTCTCCAGTAGTCCTGGTTAAGAAGAAAAATGGCCAGATGAGATTTTGTGTAGACTACAGAAAAGTAAACGCTGCAACAATTAAAGACTCTTATCCAATCCCTCGCATTACAGAATCACTGGATGCACTCAATGGGTCTCGCTGGTTCAGTACTCTCGACCTGGCCAGCGGGTATTGGCAAGTTGGAATGGCAGAAAAAGACAAAGAAAAGACAGCCTTTGCTACCAGTGACGGGTTATTCCAGTTCTGCACCATGCCTTTTGGTCTGTGTAACGCTCCGGCAACCTTTGAGAGACTCATGGACCGCGTGTTATCTGGCTTACACTGGCAGACGTGCCTAGTCTACCTTGACGATGTAATAGTATATGGACCGACCTTTGAGAAGTGCCTAAATCGGTTGAAAGTGGTATTTGGTAGACTGAGGGAAGCAAACCTCAAGCTGAGTCCAGAAAAGTGTCATCTTTTCAAGTCAAGCGTGACTTACCTAGGACACGTGGTTTCCGAGGCTGGAATATCAACAGATCCAGAGAAATTGATTGCCGTTCGAGGTTGGACGAGACCGACCGAACTGACCCACGTAAGAAGTTTTCTTGGACTGTGTGGATATTACCGTAGATTCGTTAAAGGTTTTGCGGAGATCGCAGCCCCACTCTTCAGGTTAACTGAAAAAACACAGAAGTTTGATTGGAACATGGATTGTGAAAAAGCCTTCCAAAAGTTGAAAGAGGTTCTGACATCGTCGCCGATTCTCGCTTATCCAGACCCAAAGAAAATGTTCATCCTAGATACTGATGCCAGCAACTTTGGAGTTGGGGCCGTTTTGTCACAGGTGCAAGACGGGGAGGAGAGAGTTATTAGTTATTTCAGCAAAACTATGACGAAGCAGGAAAGACGATACTGCATTACCAGGAAAGAGCTCTTAGCAGTAGTCAAAGCGGTAAAGCAGTTTCATCACTATCTCTACGGGGCACGCTTCCTGATAAGGACTGACCACGCAGCCCTCCGTTGGTTAATGACATTCAAAAACCCAGAAGGTCAGATTGCTCGCTGGTTGGAACTACTTAGTACCTACCAATTTGACATACAGCATCGACCAGGAAAACTGCATTCTAACGCAGACGGCCTCTCTAGAAGACCATGTGGAGATGACTGTGACCACTGCCTTCGCCAAGAATTGTCGGAAAAGGAACGAGCAGTCAACGAGTTTCCAACCTTTAGACATAAATATGGGCAGAAGAGGAAGGAAAAGAAACCTGAGGTAGCAACCGACGACAAGATGCCTCAAGAAGTGGTGGTGACAACGATTACTGAAGCGGTTTCCGATGAGAGTGGTTTACCTTGGCTACAAGACTGGTCTAAGCAAGATATCAGGGCAGAACAAATGAAGGACACAGAGACAAGAAAGATGATTGAATGGAAAGAAACTAAAGAAACAAGACCAAGTAGTGATTCACTTTCCTCTGAAGGAAAAGAGTTAAAGAATTATTGGGCGCAATGGGACAGATTTGAGATGAAAAAAGGAGTCCTGTACCGAAGATGGGAGAGTCATGACGGAAGCAAGGTGACGTACCAACTTGTAACACCTAGGGGAATGAGGGAGCAGGTAATACAACATCTGCATGACAAACCAACTGCTGGACATATGGGAGTGAAACGGACCTTAGAAAGAGTTCAAAGGAGATTTTATTGGCACGGATGGAGGCGGCAGGTAGAATTATGGGTCAAGGCTTGCGTGCCGTGCCAAGAACGGAAAAAGCCCAAGACAAAGGCCAAAGCCAAGATGCAAGTCGAACATGTTGGAGCTCCCTTAGAACGGGTAGCCATTGATATATTAGGACCATTACCAACCACTGACAGGGGAAACAGATATATCATGATTGTTGGCGACTACTTTACTAAGTGGGCAGAGGCCTACCCTATCCCAAATCAAGAAGCTGAGACAATTGCCATGGTGTTGGTAGAGGAGTTTATTTCCAGGTTTGGCATTCCAAATCGTATCCATACGGATCAAGGACGGAACTTCGAGTCGAGAGTTTTCTCAGAAGTCTGTCAACTTTTACAGATTGAGAAAACCAGAACAACGGCATATCACCCCCAGAGCGACGGTATGATCGAGAGACTAAATAGAACTCTGGAAGACATGCTGTCCAAAGTCATCCAGGCGAACCAGAGAGACTGGGACAAGTGTTTGCAACTTGTAATGATGGCGTATCGATCTTCCCGACATGAGACGACAGGTTGCTCCCCTAATGAAATGATGTTTGGAACGGACCTGAAACTCCCAATTGACTTGCTTATTGACACTGACGTATCCTTGGAAGAGAATGGGAAACCGGAACAAGACACCCATATGGTGGTGCAACTCCAGGACAGATTGAGACAAATTCACGAGCTTGCCCGAAACAGCATGGACCTGGCAGGAAACCGACAGAAACGGAACTACGATCGAACGGTCAGTCAGCAGAGCCTTAAAATTGGAGATGAGGTTCTCTTGTATAACCCAGCGAAGAAGAAAGGGCTCAGTCCAAAACTCATGAGGTTCTGGGACGGACCATGGGTGATTTTGGATAGACTTAGTGACGTAACATTCCGTATCAGAAGAAAGAATACTGGAAAGAGGAGAGTTGTCCACCATAACAGATTAAAGTTACTAGAGTGTCAATTCCGCCAGGCCAAGGAGACGGGTAATAAGCCGGACAAACCAGTTGGCCAGGTAGACGAAAGTGATACCGGAGATGAACATTTTCCAAAGGAACAGAATAACCGCACGGATGAGGACCTCAGTGACCAGGACATTTCAACCCGTAGAACCAGGAGACGTCCTCAGTGGCACCATGACTATATCTTTTAACAAGTAATGTTTATAACACAGAAAAGAGCAACGTGCTTATCAGTTTGTTTCTTTTGTTTACTTACAGATTATCCGTCTGATTCAAGTACCATGGACTTCACTGATGTTCTTGACGAGAAGGAGTTAGAAAGATCGAAAGAATACAGATGCAGAGTGTGTAAGGAGAGGATGAAGTCCTTGACTAATTTGAGAGATCATCTCAGGTGTAAACACAAAGCTGAACGCTTTGCCTGTCAGACGTGTAGGTACAGCTCAGACAGAAAGGGGAACTTAATCCGCCACATTGAAACCACACATCAGAAGAAACGGTCTTCCAAAGACAAAGCTGTCGCTGGTACGAGTGGTGGATCTTCGAGTAAAGACAGAACCCCTGGCAGAGAGGAACCACGTGACAAGACGAAGACAACCCCGAAAGTCGAAAGGAAAGTGCTTCCCCAATACACACCGGTCTTGTCGGAATTACTTTCCCAAAGTCCCAGCGAATGCAGGCTGAAGATGAGTGTGGAAGTGACCTCTTCCACAAAGCCCAGAAAAGAGGGAGATTCCCAGACAGTCACCGAAGGAGATTCGCAACGAGTTGGGAAACCAGGAAGGGTTACCAGACCCCAGAATGTTCCAGAGACACACCTTGGATGGCGGGATGACGGAGATAGGACAGACTATGGAGGAGGCAAGACGACAGGCTAGCAAGCTGCCAACTGGAGACACTTCGTGCGAATGGAAACTGGTGAGGATGACAGAAAGAAAGAGGTACGTGGTGACCACAGAGACAGCGATTAAAGACGGGTTCTACTACAGAAGAGTGCGGGAAGAGCACTTGGAATAAACATCAGACACACTAATGCGTGGAAGCATTACGGTTTTGAGAGGGGGGTAGTGTAACGATAATTATGTATGCGCCCTCTATATATTTATATCACCTTTAATGTTTATGTATTATCGTTGTTATGTCAGGAATCACCGGGTGACAGGCTGTATTGTAGTACTTGACCTCTAGCTGACCCGATCACGCAGCGCGCTACTGTTAATTCCCCTGGCGCGAGGTATTAGCCAATCACGAAAGCACAGATTTCTTCACCCGTTGATTCCTGCGTGCATTGCTTTTAACCACGTGGAAAGTTCTGGGGAGAACGCCATTGAATTCTCGTTGTGTTGACACGTGCGATAGAGTCGAAAAGAGAGAGAACAGCCCAGCAACAATTAACTGTTGTAAGTTGTCCAAGTAGGGATGTAAAATGGCGTATTTAAGTTTAATTAATTGATAGCAGGTAATCTAGATGCTACTGGGATAATCTGTTGTATTTTAAGACAATCTCTTGTTCATGTGATTACCTTCACAGGGAGAGAAAGTAAACAACACATTTTGCTTGGTAAGGCTAACGTAATGGTTAGGCCGTTAGGCTTCTAGGCCTCGTTAGGATGCTTAGTCTGTGAATAGTCCTTACGTTACAGTTGGAATAGGCGAATAGGTTAGGTCCTGTATTTGTAGGCAACAATCCTTGAAGACAAGCATTAGTTAATGAGTCTACTGTTACTAAGAATTCTGACTTATCTCTAACAGAAGGTTTTAGAGTGCGTTTGAATCAGGGTACGGAATTATTTTACGGGAGTTTAGGTTGATACACGCGGCCCCCCTTGGTTCTTGGTTCTTATACTAATTAACATGTATTAAGTGCAGTGTGTAGACATTACAAGGACTGACTTTCAAGCCTAGGGAATGTTTAGGAGTTGTTAGACAGACGTCGTTTCTTAAGGCTCCTTGTACACGAATATTGACCTTCATTCTCGCTATCTTGTGTGTGTTATTTGGATTAAGTTACTCAATTTGGTAAAATAGCTTTTGGTTCATGTCCAGTTATGTAGGTTACTCTTAGAATTTATTTTCTCACGAGAGAGTTTGCTCACGAGTAGGTTCACATACAGGTATAGGCCCGTGAAGAAGACTGCTCAGGAAAGGTTACTCACGAGTCAACTGCTCGGAAGACGGCTGCTCGCGGGAGGTTGCTCACGAGGAAATTACTCAGAAGATTGTTGCTCGCGGAGAGGCTGCTCATGAGTCGACTTCGAGGGAAGAACCTGCTCACGAGAAACTACCCACAGGGCGATTACTCGGCGAAAATACCTGCTCGCGTGCTGCCTGCTCAAAGGAAGTCCCTGCTCATCTGGATCCGTTCCCGAGTCACCAACTCACGAGGACACCTTTCTAGGGAACCTGCTCACAGGAGGTCGGCTGAAGAGAAGCTGTTCGGCTGTTGGCGAGGAACTTGCTCGTGTGGGGTCCTACCTACTTTCTCTCAGGGGCCTACTCGTGAGAAATCTTTCCGTGCACATATAATTTGAGACAGGTGGAATAATTACAGTATCTAATTTGTTTTACTTGCTCATATATTGTAAACTGTATACTTTTAAGCAGTAGTAGGGTGGTCCGTTGTTTATGCAATACGCACGTACGTATACTTAGGCCAATAAGAGAACCATATAGAGGTTAGAGAAGCAAAGTAAGAAATTGTTGCAAATCAGTGCTGTTCTTCGACTCACTAATCAATCCGAATCAGATGTAATTAACTTGATCAATAAAGTGATTATTAAACAGGATAAAACCTCTCTTCATCTTTGTGGTCAACTGTGCTGACTAATTTATCTAAGAGCGGACGAGCGCGCGGCGCTACACTATCATACATCGCTTTACCTTAGATTTAAACCGAAATGATCGCATGTGTACAGCTTCATCCACAAACTGTACCTGTTTAAACTGTTCAAGCATCGAATCACATTGAGATGATGTGATGTTTACATCATCTGGAGGATATATGAACTGGAAATCGTTATAATAAACCAAAATACCGACGCCTGCACCTCCTGCAAAGACGTATGTAAAGTAAACACCACGAAACTTCCATAATTCAGCGTTCGATTGGTAATTGAATTACGACCGACAGAAAATCCCCAATTTGCGGGGACATGCGAAGTCGAAGCCACAAACAATGCTGAACCGTTTTGTTTTTTTTTTTTGTTTTTTTTTTACGCACGATTGCACTCATCCAATGTGCAGGGAGGAAGAACGCAAACTGGCTATTCCCTTTGACATCCTGCACTCCCCATGTTGAGGAGAGATGGATAAATTAACCACTTCGAATCACAGCAGCGGTACGTACGTGGACGGGTGGACGGGTGGACGGGTGGACGTCCGGACGTCCGGACGTCCGGACGTCCGGACGGACGGACCAACGGACGGACGGACGGATGGATGGATGGATGGATGGATGTTATGATAGAGTACTTATCATCGTCGTCTTCAGCCTGTCAGTGCGATTCTCATATTTAGAAATATCATATCCGGCCGTTGCCAAGCCCTACCCCCTTAGCCCCTCCCCATTGTCAAATTACAAAATCAAAACCGCGCCTGTGTCCTGGTCCCGACTAGTATCACTGAATACTCGTAAAGTGGTTTCAACAAAGCGTCACTTGTAAGTTGCAAACTGTATACGTCACAATATGATCATGTTGATTTGAAACACTCACTTTACTAGCGTATTCTCCAAAGCCTCAAAGATGGCATGTTTTTAATTTAATTGCAGATTAAAAACGACAAAACAGTTCGTTTTCATATACTCTATTTATTCCGCATATATAACCAAAACTCAGTATCACATTTAATATGTTCAAATATAAGGATAAATACATTGAACCACTACAAATGCAGTTCACTAAAAACATCGCTTACTTTTTCGATCCTCCCCCACTGAACTTGTTTTAGAACGATACGTTTGGAAAGTAAAAAAGTATGTTAAGAAACTAAACATGTTACAAATTTGTGGGTCAAAAAAGTGTTAAAAAAGCGCCAATTCCTACTTTTAAAGGTGTGGCCTACAATTTTAAAAATATTAATGCACGTTGAGCGCCGAATTGTCATGGAGTTGTAAAATTCTTTTCTCATTTAGTATTGTTTATGTGATTCATTATGTTTCATATAAAACACATGTTTACTCTAATTTCATATAAAACACATGTTTACTCTTGGATACCAGTTCCGTCGCACTCAGGCTATGAAATTTTACATTATGTGCCGTCAGTCGGACGACATTTATTCATCTCACACGATTTGGGGCGATTTTGTAAGTGAACTCGATTGTCTTCATTTCTTAACAGTGGAAAAACTTCCAAACCTGTCCGAAAGGCGACGGAAAGTATTATAGAAAGATAGAAGAACGCTGTCATAAAGTTTTCCGAAATTGTCCAAAATCTTCTCAGTTTCATAGTTATGGATATTTCTTTACATATGATACGACTTTCCTCACTATCACATTTTCATAATATCTCCCTTAACGAGAGGTATGAAAAATCCACACAGTGACTTTAGCTATATCTACCAATCATCAACCCCGATCGAGTCCTCTAAAGCTCTGTTCCTTCCCCCTTCCCCTATTCCTTTCTCCTCACATAGCAAAGTGTGTATGATTTTGTTCCCTTTCCTTTCAGGATCCCAACCTTCCCTCTGTCTGTCTTTCAAACCTTTACCAATTCTGTCGTTCTTACCATCCTACCTGTCTCATTATTCCGTCAGGTTGCTTTCTCTCTTTTTGTTCTGTACTTATTCTTTATTTGAAATCTCTTTATGTAAGTAAATAACAGATACAATGCATTTAGTTTGTGACATTAGTTTCACTTACCTTCAAAACATAGTACAAAAAATGCAAAAATACAAAGAACAATGCAAACTACAAAAAGATGTTAAAATAGAGTTAGAAAATAAGGAAAACCCTGACAGCCTGAAGAGTGATAATAGCTTTTGACTAAATGTACTAAGTTGTAATAACTGTGCTGAAGATTGTCCCCATTCTTTAAAGTCAGCGTACACTATTTTTATAACAAGAAAATAGTCCAGAACAAAATTTAATGTTGGATATATGTAAGAGAAACATCTTGTAAACATTCTTGGGAAAGTTCCATTCATTCAAATATTGGCAAATAGTTGACACATTTAATATAAAAAGTGACCTTGAAACAAGCAGGTTAAATGACATGGGTTTTAATTGTTGTCCAATGTAATATGTTTCTAAACTTTTCTTCCAGTTAGTTTTATCTTAGATTAGAAATTGACGCTACCCTGCCCAACGGCATAATACAGGGTAATGAACTCTTTAAACTAAATTTAATATAAATTGAAGCCCATGTCTTTCATTTTCCTGCGTTTGTCAAATTTAATTCCTGCAGATGTCCTGCAGGTTTGCATTGTCTTGCAGGAAAATTAAAGAATGATTTTTTTGTCAAAAACCTAAAAGATATTTTGGAAAACGTTTTGCCTGAGTCTGTAAGGGTGTAATTCTTTGATATCCCCTTTTAAATAGAAATGCTATTTGGCCTATCACTCTAAAACGTTTGGGTGAAGTAATCACCAACACTGGTCAGGTATGTGACAATACTGTCCAAAATTGTTGAATTTACGAGTGAATTATGTGGTAAGATATTTTGCCACTTTCTTGGATAACGCACGACTTGGGCGATGACCTTACCAAATTGCAAACACGAAAAGCATTAGAAAATTCTGTTCCTTGAGCACTAGACATTTATTCTTTGACCTTGATTTCCGAATCCAGTAGATTAGGTGCATTAACGTAGTTTTGTCGTTAACGTTAAGAAATTGAGTATCTTCCGTCACAAGATTTTCAAGGACTGATTTGTATTTCTGTGGGAAATGTAACTAGAATTCAACTCAGTGACTAAATTCGTTATCAAACGAACAATGAAGAATGAAAAATTGGTTTGATATCGAATCAATGAAGTTATGCATGAAAATGTATTAAAAGATATATGCGCAAATAAAATAAAAAAATTCAGAACAATTTGTCAAATAATTGATCCTTGGGACATAAACCTATCAAATAAAACAAGAAAACAAACACAATGTATAATTGCAGAAGATGTTACCGGTATTTCTTGAAAAGTGCGATATTTCAGTAGCAAGGTACACCTCAGTTTTTGTATGTGCTGTGGATATCTGATAGAGATACTCAATGAGTTTGTTCTTTATTTTTCTATCTTTAAAAAATAAGCCAAGGGGTGTATAAATGTCCTTGGTTCGCGCCGAGTCAGGTGCTCTGAAATTGGTCAAGTCATGACACCCAGTTTTAAAGGACAGAATTTTCTAATGTGTATGGAGTTTGTCTTCTAATATGGGCTGTTAAATCAGTTTTGACCAGGGGTAAAATTTACATGAATCGATATGATGATGATCCACCAGCATTCATATGAGCAGTATCTTTAACGCAAAGTTAACCAAAGAGGTTGAGAGAAAATATAGTTTTTGGTCGTTCAACCTTTTTCGAACGGATATCACCACATTCTCAATGGAGACTATGGTAGGACTCTTCCCCAACAGCTTCTCTCACTGCAGCCTGAACCATAATTATGTACACAAATAAAACTACTACAGTTATGGTGTATAAAACGATGCCGGTGATAAGACCCCCCACTGCCCAGCCCTTGGCTTGTTTTGAAGATTCCACAGCGCCATCGTAATCTCCTAATCGGAAGCGTGAACTAGCCTGAATAGGAAAAGTAAAACAAACAAAATTTAAAGTAGCCTATAAACTGTATCGTTATGGTTTGAAAGCTTATTGAAAGTTATTTTGCGAAGAAAAAATCCATTACATCTCAAAAGGTAAAAACTGCATTTCCAAGGCAAATTGGGTTCGGAAGATAAAAACTTTTAAAGTAATGCAATTTTTGTTGGAATTTAATGCCTCATGGGAAATATGTTGTTTCATCGCGGCACCATAATTTGACGTTACATTTAATTTACTTACAATATTGATGCCGCTGCAGGCACTAATATGCCAAATTATTCGTTTTTTTCTACGTTTGGACCTCTGACACAAAACTCGCGTCTCTCGCTCTCGCTTGGTATCGCGTTGATGCGAGAGAATGCCCAAGATTTCCCCCTGCTCTTCATTTACTCCCCTCCCATCTTTTAAAATCCTGGAACCATCACTGTTAATATGTGTTTGAATCATGTACATCATATGCATGGACAGAGCACACTGAACGTTGCACTCTAAAGAATGATTGCCAAATCTGGGCAAAAAAAAATACCCAACCGTTGGTTTCATTTGACTCTGACCGGATTTGGGTAAAAAACTGCCAAACACAGTTAGTTAAGTGTTTTACTCATTGGTTGGGCAAAAGAAATTACCTAACTATTTCACCCAACTAATTTTGCACAACAAATGGTTATTTTTTGTACCATCACGTTTGCCCAACAGTTGTACTGTTGCATGCTTGTTTAATTTGGATTTCAATATAGCCTTATATATAATTATATGATTTGGGCAAGAAAGGTTTTTGAATAAGTACCCTAAACTTACACGGTATGCCCAGTCCTGGGTAGGTCGATACACTGCATCCGGTTGTGGAGTTTGTTTAAACGTGGGAATAATGAGGTTACCCTTTGCCACAACTGCCTCCGGGGCACCCTTGGGCAAGTTGTACCTGTATTTGCCAAGTGCTTTTTAAGTGCTGTTGCCTTCGGGCGTGTTGTTGCCTTCGGGCGTGTTGTTGCCTTCGGGCGTGTTGTTGCCTTACGGCGTGTTGTTGCCTTACGGCGTGTTCTTGCCTTCGGGCGTGGTGTTGCCATCAGGCATGGTGTTGTCTTTTGGGCGGTGTTGCCTCCGGGCGTGAGGTGGGCCTTCAAGCGTGTTTTGGGATGTTCTTGATTTTTGTTGTCTTGGGGGTTGGTGTGGGGATGATGTCGGGCGGTGGCTGGTGTTGAAGGTGGTTATGGGTGAGTTGGCTGGTTATTTGGAAGTCGGGGTGGGGTTGGTGCGTCTTTCTCGTTTGTAACAAACCTCTACGTCTGTGTTTTGTGTGTAGATAGGTGATGGTTAGCATTTGTGTTTTTGTTTGGTCGGTTTGGTACTGGTTGGGAAAAAATGACTTCCCTTAAGCCAAAATTTTACATTTTGAATCTGTTGGTACCTTGGATTGAAGCAGTTTTGTGCCTTATGTCTAATTTGAATATATGATCACGAATTTAAAATCGTATTGAATTGTTAATTACTCGCTCATGATACATTTATTTGTATGTAGAATATAGGGATTGAAGTTTGCCCGTTTGTTATTAGTATGTTAAGAAAACTTCACATGTTTGGAAAAAAAAATTACGAATTTCCTGAATCAACTCTTTGTACCTCTTAGATAAAACGAAACACATTGTGGTACATGTACGTGCTTGCATGCAATCATAACAATGTCCGTGCCATTTTGGACTTCTATGTAGAACTCATATAAATAATCATTGTTAACTTACTTGTATCGGTTTCAGTCTATATGTACATATTAAATGGGTGGAGATCATTTTACTACATGACACTGTTACCAAAACCGATAACACGTAACTACAAAATTAACTAGACGGTTTGTACTTGCAGGCAAGTACTAATCGAAGCCATTGAAAATGGTCTGAAACCAAACGAAAAAGCCCAAAATTGCACCCGCTTGATTCCAAGCCTCGATCGAGTAAATATTAAGTGCTGTACAAAAATTAGCAAACGGCCTACCATGCTCACATTCTCAGAGGAAAATGTTCTGCCGCCAACAAAACTTTAATCCTTGTGTCAGGAACGTACCTTTCACGCAGGCAACAGATGGGCTGTAAGATGTTTCTACTGCAGATTCGCGAGTTGCACATGCGCAGATAAGGCGAGACGCACCAACGGACTTTTAGCGGTTGACAAGCGTGTTAAACAAGCGGGGATTTTCGATGGTGTGGTCGTGGAGTAAGTACTAGCGTTAGTCTGCGTAGCGGCGTTCAAGTCTGGGACTATTTTATGAGTGATCAAATCAAGTATAAAGAAAGTCAATAGTACTGCGTAAAGACTTATCGTCTTCCGAAAAGAAGACTTCCTACATGCCTCAAATAGGTTGATTATTCTCTTGGAATACCGTCAAGTTGGTGAAATCGGGGAAAATAGTCAAAATTTCCACTTCATTAAAAAGTAAAAATAACTGCGTGGCAGATGAAATGCTGCAAAACGTTAGTATTGTTCGTGTGTAAATAGAATAGCATCACACTGAAGATATTCATACGCCGAGCCGAGAAAGAAGGCACGATTTCATTTGACAAACTGAGCAAATCCAATAATCGAAGCGGTAGGCTTCCATTAAATAGCATGTTTTTTTTTTCCTTAGCATGCAATTCAACATAAATTCACTCCAAAAAAGCAGTCTCACTCTTGATGGATTATCAACGGTGATCAATTTAAAATAAGAGTTATCATTGCAGGCACCCGTGGGAGAGTGAATTTTAAGTCTTTCTGGAGTGAATTTCACTCTTCTTGGAGTAAATTTTAGTATTCTTGGAGGGCATCAACACTCTCATAGAGTGAATTCAAACATTTCACTCTATTAGTGTGTGACTAAGTTCACTCTTTTTGATTTTAGAAATTAGAGCAAAGAGCCTCAATTTCCTACCAAAATAATGAAAAGTGAGACTCATATGTCAATACCTTAACTCAAGAAAGTTACGAAAGATTCTGATCAGTTTAGCGAATAACTCCGGGAAACTTGTCTTTCCAAACTGTGGTGTGCCCCTTCCCAACATGTTAGTGTAGTAAGGACTCCCTATCGGGCCATGTACCGGAGACTTTAAAATCTAATCTACTACTATTGTGCTTTGTGCTTAGCTTATGGAACGGGGTGGGAATAAGCTCGTGAGTCACAACTTATTAAAGAACACAAAGAATCCTGCAAATTTGGAATAGAACAGTAGTCATTAAAGGCTTTTAAGAATTTCGTGGTTATATTTTTCCATTTAATTTTGATATTAAGGAGTAGGAAGTCCTTCGTTTGCATAGAATATGAAAATAATACATAAAAATATGTATGACTCAACGACCGATTTCTTTAAAAATAAATTTGAAGCCGACTGTCCATACCCTTTTGAAACTATTTAATTCATTCTTCCACTTTAATGTTTTCTTGTACATTTTTACTATTGCCTTTAAAGCATTGTTCGGGACCCCGTGTTTGGTCTAGGAACATCCGCCTCTCATGTGGAAGGCCCGGGTTCTTTTTCCAGGTCGAGCCATACCAAAGACCCTAAAAATGGAACCTACCGCCGTTGTGCGTGATGCTCCGCATAAGCAACGAAGTAGGAAAAACAAGCCAGTGAGCCACAACTGGAAAAATGGCCGTGGCCGGCTCGGCTTGAACTAATAGGTTGGAAACTGGGCCGTTAAACTCCATCTAACTAACTAACTAACTAATTAAAGTATTGTCCACTATAGGTAAGCATTTGCCTAACGTAAACTGTGACTAAATTTAAAATATACGTTCTATTTCGTTCCTCTAAGGAG
This sequence comes from Holothuria scabra, assembly GCA_037179385.1. NCBI lineage: Eukaryota > Metazoa > Echinodermata > Holothuroidea > Aspidochirotida > Holothuriidae > Holothuria > Holothuria scabra. The sequence continues at coordinate 60,312,382 of CM074179.1, read as the reverse complement.
AAAAGTTAAGTGAGCATTCAGAAAAGTGACAAATAGAACCAACCTACCTGACATCTTCAACTCTAGTTGAAAAACGTAATTCAGAAGAAAAAGCTTTCTTACAATGTTACAGAATTAACATTAACGATGAGATCTTCCTTCCAGAGTCTTCCACGTATAGGCTAGGTTTCTTTTCCCTGTCGTCGTCCTGTTAGCTTATATGAAACAACCTACGGTAGAAATGTGCACAGTTTCAGTGCAGCTTTTACTTTCTTTGTTTGCTCTGAACGGTTTTCAAGTAAAGCTGTCTTCAACGCATGCTCAGCCTATTACGGTATATCTCACAAACTTGTGCGGGGCCTGGTTGGTGCGCACCAACCAGGCCCCAAACCACAGACCTAGATATTTTGTCCCTAATGTTAACAGAAGTTAACAAAAGTGCTCCCACTTGTGGGTTTAGTTGTACTGCAGTGTCCTGCCTGCATTGTTACGTGTCATTTCTAAAAGCCTGCTGAATATAAGGATCACATGAATGATTTAGGCAGAATCTGTAGATCAGCTTAGAAGTTTTTTGGGACAAAGTTGATAAAATTTTAAAGGCAAAACTTAAAAAAGGACATTTTACCAGAAGAAATTCCATTGTCATAGTTTATACCACTCTTTCCCAACAGTTTGCAGGGTTGGCAGTAAACTGATTTGTAGCAGGTATTCATTGCTTTTCTCTTGAGAATTTTTCCTGGAATGCTTTTTGGTTGGGGCACTTGAAGAGTTCTGATTTTGATGTAAACTATTGCACTGTGAAGTGAATGTCACACATACAGAACAAATTACCTCGAAAGAACAAATTCCTCGGGTTGAGCATCCACTTGGCCAGTTGTTTTGAGGATAAAGATAGTATACCAAAATTTGAAGGAAAAATAAAAGCCTTTGGAGAGTTAGCTTATTTTAAACAATCTTTTTTGTTAATTGCATCTGGACACGCTGAATAAAATTTTGATCGATGCTTAATGCTTCAAAAGCTGAAAATCGTGCAGTATATTATACTTTGTCTATACTTTGCACTGAATGTCTCCTCAAGGGAATGGATCAGAATATAGAGGGCAGGGGGAACTAGCAAAACAGGAGGAAAATTTGAAAGAAGATCAGAGAGAAGGGAACATGAAAGAAATCGAAGGGGGAAATGAAAGCAGGTCAGGGTCAGAAAAACACGCGAAAAAGAACTGGTGGGGATTATTGGTACTGCCGGAAATAAGGATCAGGATTCACCCAGTCTCCAAATCGATTAACGTTCAGTGCCTTGAAGCTCGTCTAGAGAAACGTAGTCTTAGTAAAACAACCCCTTGTTCATAATGGTAACAAAGTATGCAGTAAAGAAAGGGTTAATGTCACATCAAGTACTGGTATGTAAGAGGGGTACCTATTTTATAGCATTTCGGGTTAAATTTGCATTGCCAATACGATGTGCTGTTCTCAGGGTGAGCAAGTAAACTTGTCCCATTTTCAACAAAAAATGACTACTTAATTGAAGCAAGCGCATGTGACATCATATCCCCACATTAATTGACAATCTTTTGTTTTTCTTTCAACTTTACAACCGATTCTGAAGCTCTCCTCAGCCATGCCACACTATCAGAATCAATGTGATTGTATTAGTAGCATGACAATTGTACAAACTTTGAATTCCCCACAAGAGGGTCCTATCCCTAATAATTTTGACTCCCCCCCCCCCCTTCACAAGAAGTTCCTATGCGGCTACTTACTTCAAAGTCAACGCAATAGTCTGGAAAAACATGGGAAAAAATATTCCTTGTAAGGTGAGGAAATGATATAACCTCTACTGGCCTCAAACTCGCCTTGGGAACACACATTTAGTGACTTCATTCACTGATATTTCAAGAAATACTTTGTCTAATTTGAAATGGAGGTATCACCAAACTGTGTAGATTTGTTTCCTCTTTCACATATGAAAATTAGTGTTTCGCCTAAACTTCCCCTTCAATGCCAAATTTTCTTCCTATGCAGGCTCAAAGGCTTCTGAAGCATTTGCATGTTTTACGATTTATGCATTATTTTAGGCGACGAGCCCGGCATCAGCTGTGCCCCATTAGTTCCTTTGCCCGAGATGAGCGGCAAGTTGGCCAGCCTAGAACCCATTTGCGCATATGATAACCAATGATTTTAGATGCTTGACACTCATTACTTTTTGCTGAATTCATTTTGTCTGTAGTTAGATTCAGCTGAACATTGATTCGCCCTTTTTAATGGTGCAGTGGAAGGGTTTTACATCTGGGAACCTTTTTATGATCTCAGTATAGATCGAGAATATTCAGGGAGTCGGGGCACCGTATGAGCCACACAGGAGCTGGGAACCCCAAACAAGGGAATTTCACAGGCCCTCATTCAGAATTTATTAGAGAAAATCAAAGCTGAAAAGGAATCTGCTGTGGAAAATAGGGGACAGAAGGTTGCCAAGGAAAAGTTCTGGAAATCATTAAACGTGGTAAAGATGGAAAATGTTGGACTGAAACAAGGGCCAGCCGAGACTGAAGCTGTTCAACAGGTAGATCCACACTCAGTGAGTCAAGAAAACTAGCAAATAAGAGATAAAGTTTGTGCTATGTTTTTCCAAGGTATCAAATGTCCACCGTCTCTGACATTTGTGGCTTTAACAATTGCCTTTTTGCGTTATCCACTAGTAGTATAGGACTTGTTAAGACAGTCGCTTTAATGGATATTATGCGAAAACCCCATTTCATCGTAAGCACTTCAACGTGAACGAAATTTTATGGCGTTAGTTACGTGGGATACGTTAGTCCTTCCGAGGCCGTGAAACATTTCCATGGTAACGGCTCATCCAATTAGACTTTTCGTGCTAACGACCCGATTTTTAGTGCATTGCATAAAAAGAACCTGGGCAAGGGCTTGGATACCACTCGAAAGAGTTCGAGCGATGTCACCATTATATGTCTTTGATTCTTAACCTGATTTGTTAGATAGCTCACATTCCAACCGTAAGGAAGAAGGCAGCCTTGATTTAAACTGATGATTCTAAACACCACTACACTGTTAAAAATTTCTGTAAATTTACAGACTTTTTTTAACTTAAACTTTTTGTATTTTACTTTTAATAGAGATTTTCTGTATCTTTACAGACACTTTGTATTGCTACAATAAAAAAGGTTGTTTAACATGTATTTTCTGTTTATTTGCCTGCTTTTTTAACCAAATTTTACTGCTTTGTAAAACTTTTTCTGTAAATTTACAGAAGTTTTAACAGTATTTTGTATTTTTCTGATTTCACATAAATAAACTGTCATTTAACAAACATTCATTTTGTTTTTAAGCTGAAAAAGAAACAAAAATAACCCCAAACAAACAAATAGGAAATAGCCAGAAAATTTTCAATATATAACATGCATCGTTCTGCGAAGTTTCAGTTTAAAAAGAAAAACATTTTTGGCAAATTTATGGCCCTATTTGAAAATTACCTTACATTCAGTATAAAAGCATACTTAGTTATTACGTTTTTAGTTATAAATATCACACAACTGATGTTTTCATACATTTTTAAGTAAAAAGAAATTGTAAGGCACAAATTTCAGAGCACTGACAATTGGTATACTGATGTCAACTCATCGCCACAGGCGCTCATGCACTTGATCGGACCAAATTAAAAACGTTTCACAAATTTACTTGAAAGAGTCTGTAAATATACGACTTTATGACGTAAATCTCATTTTGCATAAATGGGTGGAGCTTATTTTGTAGGCATTTTCCTAACAAAAGGATTTCTGTTGCTTTGAATAATATCTTCTTTGGCGTTTTTTAATCAGGAAGTGATAAACTTATTGTTTACCTTGTCTGGAAATGTTTGCAACCAATGTAGTTGCATTCTTTGTCATATTTATTTTTAAAACAATTATTATATTGTACAAAAAATGTGACTTTCCAATTACAAAGTTCCTAGAGATAGCAGTCCGAGGCTACTTGACAACAATGTGACAACAAAGCAGCATCAAGTTTGGTTTCGCCGAACGGCCCTTTGCCAGAGGGTCGGGAGGACTTTAGAAAAAAGTTTTGATTAGGGGAGCAGAACTCCTCCGGGAGTAATCGTTTGGTTTTCGCCCCTTGGCTCTTCGCCAGAGAGTCGTGGGGACTTTTAGAAAAAAGTTTTGATTGAAAACAATTTCGAAACGACACATTACGTTGATAAGCAAATACCTGATCTACGTAATGGTGAAGTGTTTGTTACGTAATAACATATGAAAGGTAAAACAGCGATATTATAATAAACATTAAAACGTCGGGAATGAAAACAGTAGGCTGTAAATTCACATAAAATTAAAAACAAAACAGAACAATTTTGTAACTCGATTTTACAGTAGACTTTTGCAAACTAATTTACATACAAAAACTGTAAAGAAAAAACAAACCCTTAATGTTTTTTCATGATTAAAGTTTGGCTGTAAAAAAAACATTATTTGGTTGGAAAAAAAATCGCCATAAAAATTATGTAAATTTACAGAGAAATTTTTTAACAGTGTAACAGACAGCGTTATACTCAACTGGACTCCAATTTTAGTTACCTGATCAAAGTGGATCAACACGGCGACGTAAGGTCGACCAAAGAATAGTGGCACTCTCAACACAGTGCTTACCAAAGACCTTTTGACCAAACCTTTCATTCGAGGTGTTTTCCCTCCTGATGGTTTACCAACCGCATGACCAAAAATGCACTTGCTACGTCATCAACACCGATTCTGCCGACAACCATGTACGTCACTGGTCGTGTATGTGTGCCCCGCTTGTTAATGATTATTAGGCCTACATCGAATATTTTGATTCTTATGGAAAACCTCCGACAACCATACCCGACATTAAACATTTCTGAAGAAAATTTCAACGTTCTGCATTAAACAAGACAACTGCAATCCTTTAGTTCGTACGTGTACAATCGTTATTGCTTATAATATTTCTTGCATAGATGTCGCGGTCAAACCATGGTTGCTATCATACATCGCTTTACCTTAGATTTAAACCGAAATGATCGCATGTGTACAGCTTCATCCACAAACTGCACCTGTTTAAACTGTTCAAGCATCGAATCACATTGAGATGATGTGATGTTTACATCATCTGGAGGATATATGAACTGGAAATCGTTATAATAAACCAAAATACCGACGCCTGCACCTCCTGCAAAGACGTATGTAAAGTAAACACCACGAAACTTCCATAATTCAGCGTTCGATTGGTAATTGAATTACGACCGACAGAAAATCCCCAATTTGCGGGGACATGCGAAGTCGAAGCCACAAGCAATGCTGAACCGTTTTTTTTTTTTTTTTGTTTTTTTGTTTTTTTTCTTTTTTTTTACGCACGATTGCACTCATCCAATGTGCAGGGAGGAAGAGCGCAAACTGGCTATTCTCTTTGACATCCTGCACTCCCAAAGTTGAGGAGAGATGGATAAATTAACCACTTCGAATCACGGCTGCGGTGGACGGGTGGACGGGTGGACGGGTGGACGGGTGGACGGGTGGACGGGTGGACGGGTGGACGGGTGGACGGGTGGACGGGTGGACGGGTGGACGGGTGGACGGGTGGACGGGTAGACGTCCGGACGGACGGACGGACGGACGGACGGACGGTCGGACGGACGGACGGATGGATGGATGGATGGATGGATGTTATGATAGAGTACTTATCATCGTCGTCTTCAGCCTGTCAGTGCGATTCTCATATTTAGAAATATCATATCCGGCCGTTGCCAAGCCCTACCCCCTTAGCCCCTCCCCCTTGTCAAATTACAAAATCAAAACCGCGCCTGTGTCCTAGTCCCGACTAGTATCACTGAATACTCGTAAAGTGGTTTCAACAAAGCGTCACTTGTATACGTCACGTCACGTCAGTTGTATACGTCACAATATGATCATGTTGATTTTAAACACTCACTTTACTAGCGTATTCTCCAAAGCCTCAAAGATGGCATGTTTTTAATTTAATTGCAGATTAAAAACGACAAAACAGTTCGTTTTCATATACTCTATTTATTCCGCATATATAACCAAAACTCAGTATCACATTTAATATGTTCAAATATAAGGATCAATACATTGAACCACTACAAATGCAGTTCACTAAAAACATCGCTTACTTTTTCGATCCTCCCCCACTGAACTTGTTTTAGAACGATACGTTTGGAAAGTAAAAAAGTATGTTAAGAAACTAAACATGTTACAAATTTGTGGGTCAAAAAAGTGTTAAAAAAGCGCCAATTCCTACTTTTAAAGGTGTGGCCTACAATTTTAAAAAAATTAATGCACGTTGAGCGCCGAATTGTCATGGAGTTGTAAAATTCTTTTCTCATTTAGTATTGTTTATGTGATTCATTATGTTTAATTCCATATAAAACACATGTTTACTCTTGGATACCAGTTCCGTCGCACTCAGGCTATGAAATTTTACATTATGTGACAATCTAGTGAAAATGGGAAAATTCCCGTCAGTCGGACGACATTTACTCATTTCACACGATTTGGGGCGATTTTGTAAGTGAACTCGATTGTCTTCATTTCTTAACAGTGGAAAAACTTCCAAACCTGTCCGAAAGGCGACGGAAAGTATTATAGAAAGATAGAAGAACGCTGTCATAAAGTTTTCCGAAATTGTCCAAAATCTTCTCAGTTTCATAGTTATGGATATTTCTTTACATTTGATACGACTTTCCTCACTATCACATTTTCATAATATCTCCTTTAACGAGAGGTATGAAAAATCCACACCGTGACTTTAGCTATATCTACCAATCATCAACCCCGATCGAGTCCTCTAAAGCTCTGTTCCTTCCCCCTTCCCCTATTTCTTTCTCCTCACATAGCAAAGTGTGTATGATTTTGTTCCCTTTCCTTTCAGGATCCCAACCCTTCCCTCTGTCTGTCTTTCAAACCTTTACCAATTCTGTCGTTCTTACCATCCTACCTGTCTCATTATTCCGTCAGGTTGCTTTCTCTCTTTTTGTTCTGTACTTATTCTTTATTTGAAATCTCTTTATATGTAAGTAAATAACAGATACAATGCATTTAGTTTGTGACATTAGTTTCACTTACCTTCAAAACATAGTACAAAAAATGCAAAAATACAAAGAACAATGCAAACTACAAAAAGATGTTAAATTATGCTAGAGTTAGAAAATAAGGAAAACCCTGAAGAGTGATAATAGCTTTTGACTAAATGTACTAAGTTGTAATAACTGTGCTGAAGATTGTCCCCATTCTTTAAAGTCAGCGTACACTATTTTTATAACAAGAAAATAGTCCAGAACAAAATTTAATGTTGGATATATGTAAGAGAAACATCTTGTAAACATTCTTGGGAAAGTTCCATTCATTCAAATATTGGCAAATAGTTGACACATTTAATATAAAAAGTGACCTTGAAACAAGCAGGTTAAATGACATGGGTTATAATTGTTGTCCAATATAATATGTTTCTAAACTTTTCTTCCAGTTAGTTTTATCTTAGATTAGAAATTGACGCTACCTTGCCCAAAGGCATAATACAGGGTAATGAACTCTTTAAACTAAATGTAATATAAATTGAAGCCCATGTCTTTCATTTTCCTGCGTTTGTCAAATTTAATTCCTGCAGATGTCCTGCAGGTTTGCATTGTCTTGCAGGAAAATTAAAGAATGATTTTGTTGTCAAAAACCTAAAAGATATTTTGGAAAACGTTTTGCCTGAGTCTGTAAGGGTGTAATTCTTTGATATCCCCTTTTAAATAGAAATGCTATTTGGCCTATCACTCTAAAACGTTTGGGTGAAGTAATCACCAACACTGGTCAGGTATGTGACAATACTGTCCAAAATTTTTGAATTTACGGGTGAATTATGTGGTAAGATATTTTACCACTTTCTTGGATAACGCACGACTTGGGCGATGACCTTACCAAATTGCAAACACGAAAAGCATTAGAAAATTCTGTTCCTTCAGCACTAGACATTTATTCTTTGACCTTGATTTCCGAATCCAGTAGATTAGGTGCATTAACGTAGTTTTGTCGTTAACGTTAAGAAATTGAGTATCTTCCGTCACAAGATTTTCAAGGATTGATTTGTATTTCTGTGGGAAATGTAACTAGAATTCAACTCAGTGACTAAATTCGTTATCAAACGAACAATGAAGAATGAAAAATTGGTTTGATATCGAATCAATGAAGTTATGCATGAAAATGTATTAAAAGATATATGCGCAAATAAAATAAAAAAAATCAGAACAATTTGTCAAATTATTGATCCTTGGGACATAAACCTATCAAATAAAACAAGAAAACAAACACAATGTATAATTGCAGAAGATGTTACCGGTATTTCTTGAAAAGTGCGATATTTCAGTAGCAAGGTACACCTCAGTTTTTGTATGTGCTGTGGATATCTGATAGAGATACTTAATGAGTTTGTTCTTTATTTTTCTATCTTTAAAAAATCAGCCAAGGGGTGTATAAATGTCCTTGGTTCGCGCCGAGTCAGGTGCTCTGAAATTGGTCAAGTCATGACACCCAGTTTTAAAGGACAGAATTTTCTAATGTGTATGGAGTTTGTCTCCTAATATGGGCTGTTAAATCAGTTTCGACCAGGGGTAAAATTTACATGATTCGATATGATGATGATCCACCAGCATTCATATGAGCAGTATCTTTAACGCAAAGTTAACCAAAGAGGTTGAGAGAAAATATAGTTTTTGGTCGTTCAACCTTTTTCGAATGGATATCACCACATTCTCAATGGAGACTATGGTAGGACTCTTCCCCAACAGCTTCTCTCACTGCAGCCTGAACCATAATTATGTACACAAATAAAACTACTACAGTTATGGTGTATAAAACGATGCCGGTGATAAGACCCCCCACTGCCCAGCCCTTGGCTTGTTTTGAAGATTCCACAGCGCCATCGTAATCTCCTAATCGGAAGCGTGAACTAGCCTGAATAGGAAAAGTAAAACAAACAAAATTTAAAGTAGCCTATAAACTGTATCGTTATGGTTCGAAAGCTTATTGAAAGTTATTTTGCGAAGAAAAAATCCATTACATCTCAAAAGGTAAAAACTGCATTTCAAAGGCAAATTGGGTTCGGAAGATAAAAACTTTTAAAGTAATGCAATTTTTGTTGGAATTTAATGCCTCATGGGAAATATGTTGTTTCATCGCGGCACCATAATTTGACGTTATATTTAATTTACTTACAATATGGATGCCGCTGCAGGCACTAATAAGCCAAATTATTCGTTTTTTTCTACGTTTGGACCTCTGACACAAAACTCGCGTCTCTCGCTCTCGCTTGGTATCGCGTTGATGCGAGAGAATGCCCAAGATTTCCCCCTGCTCCTAAGATTTCCCCTGCTCTTCATTTACTCCCCTCCCATCTTTTAAAATCCTGGAACCGTCACTGTTAATATGTGTTTGAATCATGTACTTCATATGCAAGGACAGAGCACACTGAACGTTACACTCTAAAGAATGATTGCCAAAAAAAAAAAAATACCCAACCGTTGGTTTCATTTGACTCTGACCGGATTTGGGTAAAAAACTGCCAAACACAGTTAGTTAAGTGTTTTACTCATTAGTTGGGCAAAAGAAATTACCTAACTATTTCACCCAACTAATTTTGCACAACAAATGGCTATTTTTTGTACCATCACGTTTGCCCAACAGTTGTACTGTTGCATGCTTGTTTAATTTGGATTTCAATATAGCCTTATATATAATTATATGATTTGGGCAAGAAAGGTTTTTGAATAAGTACCCTTTAACTTACACCGTTGCCAAGTCCTGGGTAGGTCGTTACACTGCATCCGGTTGTGGAGTTTGTTTAAACGTGGGAATAATGAGGTTACCCTTTGCCACAACTGCCTCCGGGGCACCCTTGGGCAAGGTGTACCTGTATTTACCAAGTGCTTTTTAAGTGCTGTTGCCTTCGGGCGTGTTGTTGCCTTCGGGCGTGTTGTTGCCTTACGGCGTGTTGTTGCCTTACGGCGTGTTCTTGCCTTCGGGCGTGGTGTTGCCATCAGGCATGGTGTTGTCTTTGGGGCGGTGTTGCCGCCGGGCGTGAGGTGGGCCTTCAAGCGTGGTTTGGGATGTTCTTGATTTTTGTTGTCTTGGGGGTTGGTGTGGGGTTGATGTCGGGCGGTGGCTGGTGTTGAAGGTGGTTATGGGTGAGTTGGCTGGTTGTTTGGATGTCGGGGTGGGGTTGGTGCTTCTTTCTCGTTTGTAACAAACCTCTGCGTCTGTGTTTTGTGTGTAGATAGGTGATGGTTAGCGTTTGTGTTTTTGTTCGGTCTGTTTGAGTTGTCTATTTTTAATACGTGCCAGCGACGGTGCACTTAGTTAATAAACAGTGAAGTGTGTAGTTTCAAATAACAAACTGTATCGTGACCTTTGTATTTCTTCTCCCAATGATTACGTAGTAGTGAAAACTTCTTTTCTGTAGGACCATTGCTGTTAAGTAATTTCGTCCAGGTTTTTACTGCACTTCTACCGCTAGCTTTTTATTTACTAAATCCAACCTTATTCAACTATGAGATCTTATAATTAACCACTTTCATTCAATACTTATCTGTAAAACTTAACTGATCGTTTACTAATCATCTGATTGTTACTTTGAAACTTGCCCAACACATTTTACCAACACCTGGATTTTACCCAACCTTAATTAGTCCAACAATATGAGTACAAATGTTCACCCATTTGTTGGGAAATAATTTGCCCATGTTGGGAATTTTTTATTTTGCCCAACGCTTTTTACCCATCTGTTTTTAGAGTGTAGATTGTCGCTACCGCATGAGTGAGAAGTGAGAGCGAGATCAGGCGCGGATACACGGGGGCTTTAACGGCCTCTGCCCTCCCTTTTTCGCAACATCAACAATATAAAACATACGGGAAATTAGCAGCACAACTCCCTCATACCCCTGTTTTCGCTTAGGTCCAGCCCCCCTCCCCCTTTTTGGAATGTCGGAATCCACGCCTGAAGATGAGTGCCTGGATCCGCGCCTGAAGATGACTGTCTGCTTTCATGGTTTTGCGTGTATTAAAGTTTTGACCTGCTCAAGCATTATAAATCAACAGATATTGCATATAATATTTTGGAAATAATGCAAGTTAATGTCAAAATCACTGCACGTATTGCAGAGATATGTTATTGTTTCTTATTCAAGTTAAATTTTTGTTGAAAATATTACAGACACAACTGTACCTTCATGGCGGCTACCTTGGTGCGTCCTTTTTGTCCAAGTCGGTAGCGACAATCTACGGATAAGAAGTACGTATTACATGCTCTGCCCATGTATATAGGAAGTCCGTGGTTGGAACTGATCAATGACCTACATCTGAGGGCACATAAATTGTACGTCTTGAGGTAATGCCATTACTATGCTGTAGACACGTGATTGATTTGCATGTTAAGGATTATGAGATTTTACGTTGAAAGCATTAAAACAAAGGATTTTGAAGATGAAAGTGAAATTGCATTTTCAATGTTGTTGAAAATTTGTTTTAATCTCTTTTTAATATTTCTTCTTTAATTTTCAATCATTGATGAATTTAATTAAAAGTTGCATCAATATGAGTGTTTACTTTTCATGGAATCTGAATTTGGTAAAGAAGCAAATATTATGCTAATTGCTCGACATGCGAATTTGATCCAACAGCTTACACGTCCGTACAGTGCAATAAAACCTAATCCTAAAAAAAAAACCTATCGTTATGAATATTTTCCGACAGCTCAAAATTTGTTTTAACTTCTTTTAAATATTTCTTCTTTGATTTTCAATCGATGTTGAATTTAATTAAAGTTAAGTTAATGTAATTGTTTATTTGTTATGGAATCTGAATTTTGTAGAGAAGCAAATATTTTGCTATTTTGCCAAATAAACTAAGCGAAATTTGCTAATAAAATGTTGCATGTGCAATTCTTCTGCAAGAGTATTTTTTGCCCAACTGTTTTTTGGGGTATTTACAAAGGCGTCTATTGGTCGTCAACTAACAAAAAGTAACTCAATTAATTGAGGCTTGAGTAGAGCTGATCTGTGCACCGGTGAAGCACGCGTTCTGATTTTTTTACCAGCGCTTTAACTTGCCCGCTTTGCGTGCAAGTGTGCTTCGCTGTTCTGCGTGCAAATATTAAATCTTGGTTTCTGGGACATGGAAGAGCGTGGTATTTCATATAGATTAAAGGGTACCATTTAGAATTTGATCACCGCAAAAAAGCAATAATAATAATAAATAAAGATGTTGTAAAACTCTTTTCAAATCTGACGTTTGTAATACATAGTCTAGCCAACGACTTGCCTAATGTGTTTCATTTTGGTTCCCAAAGCATCAATTTCTGCCGATTTCGTGCATAGTTATTTGCATTTGCATAAAAATGATTACAATTTTTAGACATTAAAACGTAGTAGGAAAATAGATATCCACCAAACGTGATCTTAATCAACTACAGCACGGTTTCCCAACTCTTCTTTTATTAAGTTCTTGTTTCCCCTCAAAAGCAAGCTGCATATTCGTACTTCTTTGTTTAAATTGAAAGGCTTCGTAGATTTTGGTGGACTCAGGATTTGGCTAATGAAGGTACTAATATAATTATCGGGACACAATTTGAGCAAGTCGCAATCATATGTAGGGCGACGCATACCGGAAACTTTTAAGCGTAAAATAGTAAAACACTCTCCAGATCACTGGAAAATGCATTTTTCGAGTTTTAGTATTTTTTTCTGTCATGCACACCTGACCCAACCTCTCCCTTTAAAAGGAGGGTTTAAAGGTCACAACAGGATTTGGTATGCTGGAGGGGTACTTATTCTTAGCATTTCAATGCAAATTTGTGTTGAAATCCGATGTGTGGTTCTCAAGACACGAGCACGTTAAGTTTTCACATCTTCAACAAAAACTGAAAGTGAAGCAAGCGCATATGACATCATATTCCCACATTAATGTGGGGTGTTTTGTTTTTCTTTAAACCTTGGGCTGGGTTTACTTCTCAACAATCCCATATTATTAAAATGTGATTGCATAAGTGGTATGAGAATTTAACAACTTTGCCTCCCCCACAGGGAGGTGCTATTCCTTTTAACTTCAAGGTCAACATAACAGTCTGATTAAGCAAAGGGAAACAAAGCATCTCATTCTTGTCCATGTAAGGAAGTGATATACGCTCTAAAAAATGTTGTGTAGATTTTACACAACATTGTGTAACTAGTCCACTAATCAACAAATGTGTAGAAAGTTCACATGGTTGCGTAAAAATTTTACACAAAATGTGTATAACTGTGTAATTTATACACATGTTGTGTAAAGTTTTTACACAACCATGTGTACTTTCTACACATTTGTTAATTGGTGGACTAGTCACACAATGTTGTGTAAATTCTACACAACATTTTTAGAGTGTAAGCTCTGCTGCTCTCAAGCTCAATTTTGAACACAAATTTACTGACTTCATTTACTGATATCTCGAGGAAAAATACATGTCCGATTTGAACGGAACTTACACCACACTGTGAAGGTTTCGTTCCTCTTCCACGTATGAAAATTAAATTTTTGCTTAAACTTCTCCTTTAAACTTGTCTGAGGTGTTTTTTCTATGTGTTTCATTTTTCGCTCGAAAATAGTCGATTGGAAACTAAGGCTCTTTACCCCAACATGAGCACTTTTAAAAACCACTCTCCTCCACTCTGTAAACAAGTTTGAATCCTAAACGTATGGAACGATTAACCACTACGTGTTTAGCAATTACACATGTTTAAAGCGATATGCATGAACAGGTGTTTACAAAGTGAGAAAAAGAGTTTAGAAAAACATTCAATCCGAAACACCTTCTTTGGAGGGTACACATGTCATATGAAATGAATAGGCAACCATAGGTCACTACAAAAACCACTGATTGCAGTGCTTAATGTACAGGCACTTTGCACTCATACAATATAATATCATATAAATTTCATTAATATTCCCCTTTTCTTTCAAATGTTTCATCCTGCAATGTTAGGGTTTCAGGAATCCAAAGGCGCTATGTAAATCGATCCAAAAGTAGGCTACCATAATTTAGGTATTTTGTATTTTAATTTACATATAAACTAATTTCCCCTCCATTTTGGCCACTACTTGGAAGTCAACTTACATCCCGTAGTATATGGACACATGAAAACAAGACTGATAGGCTGGAAATTAACCTCTTCAAAATAGGAATTTTTAAGTGACTGTCAATTAATTAAAAATCAATTTGGGAAGTCAACTACTTTATGATAGCTTAACTTTACAATATTCAGAAGTTACTGAATACCACATGTGGTAGGCTGTTCATGTTTTGCAAATCCAAGACAGGTCACAGTTCGTTTGGTTTACTCTAAGACCAGAGCAAGACAACTGCCACGGTATGTCAATCAACGTTGTTATTTACAGTAGTCAAGCCTACACGTCAAAAGTGAGGTTCAATATTTTCAGGTTTTAACATGCAAACAGTTGTCAATCGAAAAATTAAAACTTGCCTTACATTATTTTCCAAAAATAACTTTTTGAAAGACAAAAACAATTGTTTCATAGTCAGTTTCCCTTTTCGTTTTCTTTTAAGGGACGTGTGACATGAAAATGACAAATTTAATTTATTTAATTTTTTAAATTTATTTAATGTGAAACACTTAAAAACCAATAAATTGCAGCAATTAAAAACCTTCAAAATTGGACTTTTATACGCGGTTTTTTCTGATTCATGCACAGTCACGCATAAACATGAATTCACTTATGCAAATTGTGTGATGTCTAGCGACGGTCATGCTATATATGGGTTACGTTATATTTTGTTTTTGCAGTCTTCATTTCAAAGACAATTGTAACATTGATATATCCCGTGGGTTTAGTTTTGAAATTCAAAATTGTGTCCTTCAAAATAATTTGTATCCATTGCCAGACACAAACTATCTGATAAGTAATTGAGAAATAATAAAGGAGTAACGAAACAATCGTCAACGTTGCGCAACACTCCACTTCAATTTTTAGCATACGCCCCAGGTTGCTGCAGAAACATTCATACCTTGAAGGTGTATGTCTTGAGAAACCGTTAAAGATATTGACATAATTCCGAGCGACTTTAACTAAGAAAAAAAATTCACTGCCAAATAAAGTCAGGTATTTCATTATTTTTTTTTTTTTTTTTTTTTTTTTGCTGACGTGTGACACTTCTGTTAAAGCACTTTTAGGGCATTCGTGGTATGTAGCTTAGTTCTTTGTTCAAAAACTCAATATCACTTTCTTCTATGGTTGAATGAACTCCATGTATAATTTGTTGAATAATAAAAAAAAATCGGTATCAAAAACTTTTGAGAAAGACCCAGGATAGTCGTGTGGGTTTCTCAGCCACCCGCACCCCACCACCCCCCCAAGTATAAAAAGAAACGTTGGTCAAAACTACGATACTTGGAAAAACCTAAAATTCGAACTGGTTTTTTTTTTTTAACTCAGACTAGCACGTTTTTGCCACTAGTACCGAGCCGATGTGTAATTTTTTTACACAACGATGTTGTTTAAGTTCTACACCACATTTTTTAGAGTGTACTGTTTCCTAACAAAGCCGTTTCCTAAATTACCCGAACAATCATGCACTTTGCAAAATTGAATCTTTGGTTTTATTGTTTTATTGTATTATTGTTTTGTACCGTCTCAATCGCATTCAGATTTTTCAATGAAGAGGATTTAACAACTGTTCTATAGAAAGAATAAGACCGGCTTTTCTCCCAATTAGCACAGCCCTAATTTGTAACCTGATCCTTGCCCCGGCCTGCTGTTACATGGATGCAATCGACACAATACAATGGAAGCAGCCAAACAACAAACACCCGCCAATAAATCGCTATTTTGTATCATGGCCCTTTTCAGAATATACAAATTTTTCAAAGGGGCCTCCACTTAGACCCTTCCCAAAATACTGTAACATGATATCTTTTACAGATATAGGACCGCCCGAAACTGGCCTGTCAGTGGACCCCTCCATTTGGGTGGGAAAATTTCTAGTCAGTGGGAATTTGGACTTGACACTTGCTTAAACATGCGACCACCCTTGCAAGACCTCAGTGATTTTCACAATTTTAAATTGAAATTACGTAGCGAGAAGAACATTGGTAATCAAGAAATAAATTTGCACTTGTCGGGTTATGGGTTAACTATCAGTAAACATTAACGAATTTGCAAAGTTGTAACGAAAAGTGAATCGAGAAACCTATTTTCGCAAGGGAAATGTCTCGGCGAAATTCTATCATGATTTTTTTCAGAAATACTGTAGTGACATGTCGAGTCACTAACTCAACCTGAATTAAACTGAAAGTAAGAAATGATAAGTCTCGACTTCAGATTTTTGTTGAGTCATGATTACAACTCTCTAAAATTTGAAATAAAACGGAGTCGTCGTAACAGGCTAAAACCAAGACAGGGTATTGAAGTGAGACAAAAAAATGTTCAAAGGGGCCTACTTTTTGTAAAATGTAAAGGTGTTAACAAGTTCGAGAGGATTATATGAGAGGTTTCGCCCCTTGCACACTTCTCTTGTGTGACATGCTTGAGCAGTAAATTTTGTCATGACTATTATAAGTGGTCTTTTTGTGCAATTTATCCTGTGTAAATATCGTGATCAACCGCCCCCCCCCCCCCCCATGATTCAACCCTGCAATAGAAACAACACCTAAAATTGCGGGTTTTGCTCTCTATCGTTAGATTCTTTTCTTATGTGGAGTCCCACCTCTCCCCCTTCCCCAAGTTCCCCATGACCCAATCCTGGTTACGAGCCTGATCGTGATAGTATGAAGAGAGGGCTAGAGGGAGTCTCAGAATATTTCGATTTCGATTTGCCAACACCTTAAAGGGCGTTGGAAAATTGTAACACATGACAATGCTTATTACATTGTGCAATTCACATCGCAGAGTTAAACGTCAAAATCTTTTAATCCCACACAGTTCTGACTCTCCTTACATATAGTGTACTTAACCCGCTCCCACCACTGGTTTAAAAAAGGAAGATCAGTCGTCCAAACTTACTTTGAAACAAGAACCAGGTCCCACGCATTTCTGCTTATTTCTGCTTATTTCAAGTACTCTTCATGTAATTTCAGAACCCCAACATTGATATCAAAGTTTCAACAATGACTTACTATCATAAATTTTATAACTTACTGAAAAAAAATGTTGTCACATGACTCTCAAGAGCCAATCATAAAATATGACAGACTACGGGACACCTACCTTAATTAAGGAAATTCGGGTGTTGCCATTTAAACTCACTCTCGTCCAGAAATATATCTCTGTTTATTGCAACAGGGTCGGTATACAAGACGGCCGTCACCCCAATGTGTAAATAGTACACACCTTGTAGAACAAATGGTATAACATGAGCTAAAGAACTCTGCATTTTTTGAACTTGTTATAAAAAAAGATTTTAATTACCAATGGAGACTATTTCAAGAATTGCACTGGTTGGGAAAAATAAACTGCCCTTAAGCAAAAAATTTTTAATTTTCAATTTGTTAGTATCTTGGATTGAAACAGTTTTGTGCGTTTATATGTCTAATTTGAAAGTATGATCGCGAATTAAAAATAAAATTTATTTGCAGTTATTTGCTCATGAAACATTTATTTGTATGTAGAATATAGGGACTGAACTTTGCCCGTTTGTTGTTAGTATGTTGAGAAAACTTCATATGTTTGGAAAAAAATATGAATTTCCTGAATCAACTCTTTGTACCTCTTAGCGAGGTAGTACTTCCATGCTCTTATATAAAACAAAATACATTGTAGTACATGTGCTTGCTTGCGTGCCGTCATTACAATTTCCCTGCCATTTTCGACTTAATTAAAGAACTCATATAAATAATCATTGTTTACTTAACATTCATACTTGTATGGGTTTCAGTCTTTATGTGCATATTAAATGGGTGGAGACCTTTTAACATGAGAAGGCAGTTCCATATTCGAACTTGTCGTATCGTCGAAATTAAATAGCAGGTTTTTTGTTTCTTTGTATACAATTCAACATGAATTCACTATTGATGGATATCGACGGTGTTTACTTCAAATAAAAGAGTTATCACTGCAGGCACCCGTGGGAGAGGAAATTTTCACTCCTTCTGGAGCGAATTTCACTCTTCTTGGAGTACATTTTACTATTTTGGAGTGTATTAAGACTTTCTATTAGTGTGTAACTAAACTCACTTTTTGATTTTAGAAATTATAGCAAAGAACCTTTTCTAGCAAAATAATGTAAAAGTGTTCTCATATTGCACTCCCTTAACTGAAGAAAGTCACGAAAGATTTTGATCATTTTAGTGAAATAACTCCCTTAAACCTGTATTTCCAAACTGTGGTGTGTCCCCTTCCAAATTGTAATTGGAGTAAAGACTCCTTGTCGGGCCACATACCGGGAACTTTCAAATGTTATCGTATACCACTGTGCTTTGTGTTTAGCATATGGAACGGGGTAAGAACAAGCCCGTGAGTCACAACTTGGTAAAGAACACAAAGAATCCAGCAAATTTGGAATAGAACAGTAGTCATGAATGGCTATTAAGAATTTCGTGGTAATATTTGTTCCGTTTAAATTGATATTAAGGAGGAGGAAGTCCTTCGTTTGCCTTGAATATGAAAAGAATATATAAAAATATGTATAATGCAACGGTTAGTTCCCTTAAAAACAAATTTGAAACCGACTGTCCATACCCTTTTGAAACTATTTAATAAAGTCTTCCATTTAAACGTTTTTATTGTACACTTTTAGTATTGCCTTTAAATGACAATCCACTATTACAGTTACACATTTGCCTTACAAAAACTGCGACTTATTAACAATATACGTTCTATTTCGTTCCTGTAAGGAGAAAATTAAAGTTAACATTCAGAAAGAGTGACAGACAGAACCAACGTACCTGACATCTTCAACTCTAGTTGAAACAGGTAATTCAGATGTAAAAGTTTTGTTAGTAGTCAGAATTAATATTAAAAATGACTTCTTTCTTCCAGAGTCTCCCACGTATAGGCTAGGTCTCTTTTCCCTGGCGTCGTCGTGTTGGCTTACATGAAAAAGGGAGGTGTAACTAGGGCTGTGCCCCGCTTCAGGTAGCGGACCACTAACTCCAATACTCATGTCTGGGAAAATGTTTACTGACAGACAAAGCGCCATAAGAAAATTATGGGAAGTTGTTTCTGACTGTGTTACTTACAAAATATGATCATTTTTGCATTTGGATTTTGTAGACGATGAGTTGAAATACATACTGTGCAAAATTCAAGGCAATCTGACCAATTTTAGTGCCATTTTTTTATTGTATTACTCCGCTCTGTGAAATGCCGTTTTTGAGTAGCTATTATGGCGGGAAACACATCCCTATCATTCAAGGCTCTCTAGCTCCAAATTTCAATGGTCATGGTATGGAAATTTGAAAGTGCCATGAAAGCCGAGATTGTGGGCTTCGATTAGAGGGGTAGCATGTCCTGGTTGAAAACTTCTACCGGGAGCTAGGGGGCACGGAAGTAGCCTAATTTAGTGTGTAAGTCAATGGGACTTATAATTAGTGGCCCGCTACCTTCAGTGCAGCTTTGCCTCCTTTTGTAAACAAATGTTTGCTTTGAACGTTTTTCCATTACAGCTGTCTTCAACGCACGATTAGGCAAACTAAATGTCACATACGTTCTTTGGGGTCAATTAATTATAGGGCCAGCTGAATAGTAAAGCGCCAGCTATTGGCAAAAAGACGTAAAAAGTAAGCACAGACATCCATGCATATTCATTGTCTTATGGAACTTTATGTTCATGTTGTCATTTTTCATCAAATTAAAAGGTTAGAGTGGACTGATTATTTTTTTTTTTTCTGAATTCATTGTCTTATGAAGCTTTATGTTCATGTTGTCATTTTTCATCAAATTAAAAGGTTAGAGTGGACTGATTATTTTTTTTTTTCTGAAGCAGGAATTTTCCCAAATATAACATAACAGGTTGAAGGGCAAAGGAGGGCCAAAGCCCCATAAGATGCCCTGAAGTCCAGGCCCTTATCATTTGACTCTTCGAAGATCCAATGCCAGAGTGAGTGTGGATGAACACCGGCGAACTTCGCCTTCTCTTTTCGACTAGTGCTCAGAGGTAACGAGGCAGGCGTGTACTAATAGCTCCCAATCCTGCTCCCGGGACCGCCATTTAACGTCCCCATCCGACGGACGTGAGCATATCCCCAGTCTTTGGCCACTTTCCCAAAGGCTAGAGGGGGTGGAGGTTATACTTGCTCTGCACCACTGCTCAACAGCTGAACTGAGCAAGCGGACAACTTCCTGAGTCGGACAACTTCCTGAAACGGACAACCAAATACCCAATTTTGTAATTCACCAATTTTTTTTTTTTTTTTTCCTTGAAGGAAAAACTTTATTAAAACTCAAAGCAGAATGTATACAAGGTGAAAAGATATTTACAATTATTTACATATTGGATCAACTAATTACAACACTATTACAGTTTACATAATTTTGTACATAAAGACAATAACACAGATTTGCAGACATTCAGACACTGAGATAGACTAACAAGTTAACAATATTGATACAATAAAACCATTGTCTAATAAATATTACCCACCTCAATACAAACAATAAGTTCCGCATTACTTCCTTCACCCCTTTCTTAAGGATTAATAATTAGTATTTGCCCATAAGAAGACAGAAAAAAAAATAAAACGTTATGCAAAAAAGAACGAAAGTAACAACACGGACGTTAAATCTGAAAAAATAGTTTGTGATTTTCAATTTTTACGAAGGAACTTCCCTCAATCCACAAACTAAAAAATCTTGATGATGAAAGTCTAACATGATCCGCCATAACTCTTAACTTTATCTCGTTAATGATATCAGATCTCATCTGAGCTCCAGTTTTAAAAACCTTCTGAAAAACAGCAATACATCTAGATTTCCACACTATAGATTTACAAATACAAAAAATATACCAAATCCTGTTGAAAGTTACACGAGGTATTTTCTCCTTAGTGAAACCATACAAAAACAAATTAAGATTGATATCAATATTATTTTTGTATAACCTTTTAAAAACATTATCTACCCAAATAATTACAGGATTAATTTTGGGACACTCCCAAAATAGATGATTAATAGATTCAACCACATTACAGCATTCATATGGACAAATACCATCCCCCAATCCCCAACGAGCTATCCTTTGACCAGTTGCTAAAATGTGGTGACACAAGCGCCACTGAAAATCCATTAACTTGTTATCCAGTATTTTATTAAAAGCTGAACTCCAGATACTTTTCCAAGGAAAAGATGGGTGATCCTGAACCACTTTAACACTAACTAACTCCCCCTTTTTAAACGCTTTTACGATAGACTTGGTTGTTGTACAAATATCCAAAAACAGGGAATCAAGAGAATGCAACAAGATAAGAAGGTCACAAGCATAAAGTAAAAAGTGACTACAAACAGGGGAATTTGGCCTCATATTAGACCAAACAGAAGGAAAGACTCTACGAAGTTTAGAGGCCATAAAAAACCTGGCCAAAATGAGATACAAAGGAGGATCACCAGTAAGAATTGAGAAAAGAGGTTTAACAAAAAGAGCATCCATCTTAGTCTTAAAATTATCCAGACCTAAACCACCCACAGCTCTGTCTAAAGTGACGGTTTTTTCTTGAAACTAAGTCCGGTTTCTTGTCTCCCTAGAGAAAAGCAAAAACAATCTTATTACCTTCCGGAGAACATTTTCTGGGAGTGGAAAAACGGGAGCAACGAAATAAAACAGGGGAAAAATAATCGTATTAATAATGGCCACCTTCCCCAGCAGGGAAAGATGACAGCCCGACCAACGTTGAGCACACATAGTGGCTTTCTTAAGTATGACATCCCAGTTTCCTTGAACAGACTCATCAGTTCCAAATGTGACTCCAGTAACTTTAATCGCAGAACTACTCCATACAATATTAGAAGGAAGACAATGGAAGGTGTCACTAATAACGAAACCATGGGATTTATTCAGATTAATATTACCCCCAGTAGCCTCCTGAAACAAGTCAAAAGCTCGTAAAAAGTGATGGATATCATTATCACAACACGCCACGCAGGTGGCATCATCAGCATACTGAAGAAGCTTAACCTTCTTTCTACACCCAGGAAGATTGAATCCCCGAATGTTACCATTATGATTAACGTAACATGCGATAGGTTCAATATACAGAACATAAAGGAGGGGAGAGAGAGGACAGCCTTGCCTCACCCCACGGTAAATACGAACAATTTCAGAGAAGAACCCATTAACTAAAATACGACTGTTGATATTGTTGTATAAAATGGTGATCCATTGAATAAATTTCTCACCGAAGTTAAGTTTAATCAGTACCTTTCGAATAAATTCCCAGTTCACCTTGTCAAACGCTTTTTGCTGATCGATGGAAACTAAGGCACAGGGATTCATTTTATCGTAAGAAAAATTGATAATATCCCTGATCAGATGTAAATTACTATGAATAGATCTGCCAGGGACAGCACAAGTCTGAAACTCGTTCACGATGGAGGGAAGAACTTTGGAAAGTCTGATTTGAAAAATTTTGGAAATAATTTTATAATCACAGTTCAGCAATGTCACAGGACGCCAATTAGAAGGGTCCTCTCTATCGCCACCTTTCGGAAGCAACGTGATAATTCCAGAACGTTGGGAAGGAGACAAGGTCTCAGAATTATAAATTTCATCAAAAACATCAAGTAAATCTTTACCAAGAATGTCAAAGAACGAGCGATAAAATTCATTAAGGAGACCATCACTCCCTGGCGATTTGTTATTTGCAGACAGAGATATTACATTCCATACCTCATACAGCGTGATAGGACGCTCTAAATTATCCTTTTCCTCCTTGCTTAATCTTTTATGCAAACTATTGATAAACATTTCTTGAGTATTTCCATTTAAGGAAGCTTGTTCCGAGTAGAGATCTTGGTAAAAAACCTGAAAAATTCTCAACATATCATCGACCTTATCACACACAATACCGTTTTGGTCCCGAACAGACTGGATAGTTTTATGTCTCGCCTTAGTATGTTCATTCTTATAAAACCAGGCTGAAGGCTTCTCCCCATCTGCCAAATACTTGACCTTAGTACGAATGCATGCACCTTTAATGTCATCGTTAACAATACATTCAATTTCTTCAGAACTAGCATGTAAACACCGATCCTGTAAATCCTTTGCATGTGCTCTTTTCATACGAGCTGTCTTCACACTATGACGAATAGCAAGATATTTGATACGAACTTTAACATCCTCCCACCAATCTAATTTAGAGTTAAAACCCTCTTTCAATGTGGACCACAACTGATAGTACGTACGTAGGTCCGAACAAAAGTCTTCATTGCCGTTAAGTACAACATTATACTTCCAGTAACCTTTGCCCATACTCCTAGGAGTGCAAGGAAGATGGAAGTCAACAAAACCGGATTATGATCACTGAAGGGAAACGGAGAGGAAGATGCCCTAATTATCTTACAATCTCTGGGAATATAAATCCTGTCAATCCTAGAACTTCTATTCAAGCGAGACCAAGTATGACCTGGTGTAGACGGGTACATACTTCTATAGCTGTCCACAAGCCGATACTCGGATACAAATTGATTCAACTCAGTAGACCCAACAAAAGCAGAGTTATTTTGGCTTGTACTACAACGATCAATATTATTTGTGACACAATTAAAATCCCCTCCTAGAACAACAGGGCAGCTCCCTCTTGTGAATGCATAAAGATTTTCAATGAACTTGGTCCTATCAGCCGGAGGGTTAGGGGCATGGACATTACACAACTTTAAAGGAAAACCGTTAACCGAGCAGCACAACGAGATGCAACGACCAACATTATCATGTTTAATCTGGAGACACCCTAAAGTCTACCCTACTATTGAAAATGATGGCAACACCGCCTGAGTGATTAGATAAACTAGGTGAATAAAATACACGCCCACCCCATTGTTTCTTGAAAAACGAAAAATCCTCTGGTGTAGAAAGAAATAGCTCTTGCAAGAAGATGATATCAGCATTTACAATTTTGCACCAATGAATAATACGATTACATTTAGTTTTGTCTCTTAATCCATTAACATTTAATGTAGCAATTGAAAGACTAGCGAAAATTAATAAGATGAAAATATACATTACACGATCAGGGCTTGGTCTTTTTCAAAAAATAGTTATCAAAAAATTCAATATCTCGTTTTGCAACAAAGTCAGGATGGTTGTCCGCAATATGTTGGATCCATTCCTTGGGAGAAGAGAGATTCAACGAACACTTCCTCCAAACGCACGGGTACTTAGAATCCTTTAATTTCGGATGATAAACCGAGATATGATTGATGATATGATGTAATTCACCAATTTTAAACCCCCTCAGCATCACTGTGAACAGCTATGCTGAACAAGCTAATTTTTAGACCCCGGAAAATTTCCAAGTGGTTCCACCGGGATTTGATCCGGGGACCTTCAGTATGCAAGGCAGTATGCTCAAACCACCGAGCCATCTCCACCTCCACCACCACCTCAATATAAAATGCATCCCCCTAAATCATTCTTTTTCTCAAAATTCATGAGGCAGACAAATACTTTGAAGTTCACAAACTGTGATTAATCTAAAATAGTCCCCTGTAGCCCTCTGCCTTCTCCAATCAACGAGCAGGATGATTGTTTGCCTCAAAAAGCAGAATAATTGACTTTTTTATCTTTGCTTATGCTTGAGTGACTTTCAACCGCATTTGGCAATTGATACTGATCCAGTGTCCGCGTCCAAATGCCTGATTTGCCTGGTATGTGGTTATGAGAGTTTTAAAGCAACTTTCTTCCTAATGTGGTCAAAAAGAGAGAAAACCTTTATTTTATTTATTTGCATTTTACACAATGACTGCAACTTGGACTCTTCAATATTGAAAATATAATTTAAATCAAATTGGAGCGGCTCATTCAGTTGGTTAATGAATTTCAACATTTTTTTCCTAAACCTGTTAAGTTTTCTTCACATAACAACGACAAATGATCAAACTAATACAATCCCCATATTCCACCTAAAAATGGCTGTTTCGTGCTTGTGAGTACAAAACTCCTAATAAAGATAATGAAGTGATTTGTTTTCCCTTTAAAGAGAAGGAACAGTCATCCCAAATTGAGGAAGTGTAGTAGACTGTCCAGTTTCATGATTGGCTGTTGGGAGTCATGTGACAATGTTTTTTTCTCTTTAAATATGAAATTTACCAGAAATAACTGCTTGGTTTACCTTGAACATGCAATAGTAAAGTCATAAAATGTAATTACAGATATTTTGAAGAGAAATAATGTGAAAATTGAGTTATTTAGCTTTTTCTTCAAAATAAGTTCGGGGGGACTGCGGCCTTTAACGTACGAAAGACCCCAGACGCCTAACTATTGATTAAAAACACAAATGGCGCTTCTTAAAGGTCCTCCTTGAGTCTATATCGATAACTTAAGGAAGTTGGTCAAAGGTACCGCCGCATGACAATGCTTATAGTAAGCATAATAGGTAAAGTTTCACATCGATTGTTGCAGAAAAGTTAAGAATTTGAATTTTGTAGTGTCCTGACTTGTAATGGTTTTGCGCCCAATTTAAAAAGTGTCTGGTCACAAACTTTTAAAAACTTAATTGAACCGAACCGAACGATTGAAACAGTACAACTCCAAACTTCTTAGGACACACCTGAGCCGAGATATTAAATATTTAAGTTTTATTCACGGGAGTTGGATGAATAACATTACTTAACAACCTCTAAAGTAAAATAATATTTATTTATATTTATTTATATTTTATATTAACAATTCTAGACTTGAGGTACACTTTAAGTCACACCACATTAAATTCAGATCGGATTCTGATTCAATTTTTGAGTGTTCATTACAATCTTCGCCATCTCTGGTCATGTTGTCTGGAATGTTAACTTTTTTGACGACGTAACACCGTCAGACAGCTTCTATCGGACACGTGTAGTCCAATAGTAGCTGTCTGTCGGTGTGACGTCATGAAATAATTAGAGTTAGTTTTCCCTTATTTCAAGACGCAAATTGTATTTTTGACACTATCAAGTTGAAAAATTGAGGGTTCTTCCCTACTATAAATAGAAAACACAAAAAACCCCGATCGGACGGTATACCGTACTAATCAAAATGGAATGACCCACTCCGTAGTGCGGATAAAAACAAAATGGAAGTCGAATGGAGTATTTTTCAAGGACAAATTTGCACGTCGGAAAGTACTGAGGTCACTGCGGGTAAGTGTTTGTATAAAAAAAATACGATTTTTGTGTTTGCGCAGGCAGGGGCGGGATTTGATCTCTGAAAGTGTGTGGGGGGGGGAGGCAAAATTGGGCTGACTACCGAACGGCGCCGGAGGCGCCGCGGGAGTGCAAAGTGTTCCCCCTACCGACGTGGGGTCCAGGAGCCCGCCTTAGGGACCCTGGTGGGGTCCGGGGGCGAAGCTCCTGGGTATTTACGAGATCTTTTTTTCAGAAAGCTAGGGGGCTTTTCACGTGATCTCTGAAAGTGGGGGGGCAAAATTGGGCTGACTACCGAACGACGCCGGGGGCGCCGCGGGAATGCAAAGCGCCCCCTACCGGCGTGGGGTCTAGGAGCCCGCCCTAGGGACCCTGGTGGGGTCCAGGGGGCAAAGCTCCTGGGTATTTACGAGATCTTTTTTCAGAAAGCTAGGGGGCTTTTCACGTGATGTGAATTCAGCCTTTGTCTATGATGGGGGCGCGAAGCGCGCCGAAAAATTGGACACTTAAGACATCTCAGTAATGAAACTGAAAGAAAATTAGAGAAAGGATTGGCGACTTTTAACCTTAGCTGAATAACCGTGGCCATCTAAAGACATTCTTACTGAAGCACAAACATACTCTAGTTTCCTATAAAGCCTTTTTCAGGTGACTTTACTTGTAAATTGGCACGCGGAGAGCGGCGAAAATGAATTTGTACTTCATCTCAATAGTGAAATTAAAAAAAAAAAGACAAAGAGTGGTCTCTTTCCACTACAGCTGAATAAGGGTGACCCCTGAAGATGTTTGTACTCAGCAAAAACTTACCGTTGGTTTGCTTTGGAGCCCTATTTATGAAATTTTATAGAGTCCTTATCAGTGATGGGACTCGCAGAATAAGCCGAAAAATGCACTTTTGAGACATGTCAATAGAGAAATTAATGGAAATTAAAGGGTGGACTGGCCCCTTTTCACTTAAGCCGAAAAAGAGTGGAGCTCCAGATTAGGGTCAAATAAGATCATCGTCCTTTCAGAAAGCTTGTGGGCACTTGGTCAGAGAAGGGGACCAGAATACGACCACCTACCGGCCTCCCCCTTTCACTAGTAACGGTAGACCTGTGTACGGCCCGGGCACTGGTGATAAGTTTCAGTGACAATAGGAGAGGTGTTCAACAAGAAGTAACCCTGAATCCTGACATATTTAAAACGGTTGCACGCAAAGCGTGTCGAAAAAAAACAGCGTTCAGACATTTATTGGAAGAATATTGTTTTTATTTAGTTTTCAGTGCAGTATATGACCTGTTTAAACATTATACAACTTGATTAAGTATCACTCGCGTAGCTCTGTCAGTTCCAGTTTGTATTTTTGTAGCAAAAGCAACCAGACTAAGGCGTGTAAAAAACCCAAGTTCTGGAAAAAATTTTTTTGGGGGGGCAGGTGCCCCCCCCCCCGTGCACCCCGTAATCCCTCCAATGTGTGCAGGCTTAAAGCAGATACTTTGCCTACCGTGCTTACTTAAAAGCCTAGGCCGTACCCTTGAATGCAAAATTCTAACTATAAGTCATTTTCTACTTGTTACCTCCCGAAGTGTTATCTTTTGTTCCAATTTCTTAAGTTCTGAAATAATCACCACTCTGAGGTGTTCTTTGGATGCTTATTTTTAGTTTTATTATTCGGAATGCACTGGTGTGCGTTTGTTCAACAGTCATTATATATCGTTGTTGTACCTAAAGTTGAGCAATAGACTGTTTCTATACTTGGATATTCGTGTGTTATATTTGTAGGGAATTGTCTTCTTCTTAACTGGTGAACGAATAGTATCTTATTCCCAAATATAGTAACATACTGGTTGTATTCTTTGTGCTATGGATATTGCGTCAAGTTTGTACAATCATGGTTACTGTTATTTTGCAAGAACCTTTTTCTTCAACGGTTATTTGGCCTCGGGTAACTTTTATACGTTTAGTGGGCTTTTGTTTATAGGCCTATAGAAGAATCCGATTCTGTTAAGTGACTGTATTAGCAGTCATTACTTGGGTTCCATGTACGTTGAACCCTCCTCATTTATTGTCTTCATTAGGTCTCCTCAAATTGCGGCGCGCTTGTGGCGCGCGACGTGTTTTGGAGTAGCGCAAAAATTACTAAGAGAATATTGAAAAATTTAATTTTTTATAACTCTTCTGGCAAGAATTGTTCTGTCTGAAAAATAAGTACTCTATATAAATGTAGTACTTCCCACAGGCTGACTTCACTGACATAAGGATATAATAACGTTCTATTTCTTGTCACAAGAAAGTAAAATCACCATCACTGTTTACATTCATTAGATTCAGTGCTTGTAAAGTTTGTAAAAAAATGTTGGTCCGGAAAATTTATCAAACTTTGCACCATTTTGCATTTAAGCCCCTTTCTGAAACGCAAAAATTTTCAAAAGGGGAGGGGACACGTGTCCCCCTCCCCTTGTACCCCTCTCCCGGGACGGCGATCAGTGGCGCGTTATATCAGTAACATTTAGCAATGTGGTACTTCAGAAAATTTAATTGAGGAAGCCTGGTCTACATGAATTTGAAACCCTCGTGTTTAGTGAAATTAATCTAAAATATATTTGCACCACTCGGTCGGCTGTGCACGCACGCAGAGAGCAGTGGCATATATCAGCTTTGCAGTAAACACACTCCACCTGCTAATTTTAAGGAAGTCAAGATACGATTTAGTGTACAGCCATCCATGATTCAGGCAAGCAAGGAAATTAAAATACTAAAAGTAATATATTGATCCCAGTTCCAAGAATATGTTCGACGAAAATCAGACCATCCTTGACTGTCCAGATTCGTCTATAGAAACAGTGTTATCTCTCTTTTTGGCCTTTTTATAAGCGAGTTCGGTAATTCGTTGTCGCATGGAATTGTGGGGCAAAGCGTGGGATATACAAACCCACCTCAGCACGTAGGGTACCTCGTTCCCCTGTTTCCGTCAGTAGGCCCTATGTGCATACAATACCATCTAAGGGTCTTACCAACTTGAGCGAAAATAGGGGTCTCGTTGCTACTTTACGGCAGATTAAAATGCAATTTTTTACACCAAAAAGACAATTTAGACACAATCCACTACACAAAACCGCACTTGAGATCTCTCCTTAAGATATGATTGGATAAGAAAGAATGATTTCACTAAATTTTCATGTTAACTCAAATTTTGGAACATGTGATGTAGGTGCGGGTTTGGTTTGTTGATCCCGACGATTTGGAATATGTGCACATGTACATAGCCACCAAAACAACTTACTGAACTGATTTACTAAAAATCTTGTTGTGTGTGAATGAACACGGTCAAGCCTTGAATCATGGAAGTACTACCTCCGAGGTAGTACTTCCATGCTTGGATGATGTACTCTCGGGGTGCATGCTGCACGGGCAACGCCTTAGTGCATCCGTCTCTTGCATTAACCCGATCGTACATTATCCTGCGATAATTCACGGTCCAACGTTAATTGTTTATCTTTTTATTTCAAGAACACCATAGTGTAGTTACTAAGGAATGCCAGTTTCTTTTTTTGAATGGAATGTCCCGGTTGTTCCATCTATAATATAATTTCACTATTTTCCAACCTTGGAAACAGCACAACGTTCTCAGTACACGTCGGCAGCGGAACGTATTTTGAAATGTGTGTGCAAGGGGAGAGGGCCGCCAAAGCGGTCCAATACATACAAAAATATAATAACAATGAAAAGGGGCAATGTGAGGTTCCATTTCCAAAAAAGGGTTCACTTGAAACCCAAATTCTGCTAGGAAGACTTTATACGCAGAGCGCCACCACTTGTCGGGGCGGAGCGAACAGAAAATGTCGAAAAATCGGTCCCCTCATACAGTCGAAAATGACATTTCCTAGGCCTTTAGGCGAATCTAAGCTGTCGCTATTTTGATAAAAAGATACCAGATAAAATTTACCACTACGAATGGATAAAATTGTCTTGCATATTTTCGAGGGAAAGCTAAAAAATGGAATAGAAAACATGCTAAAGAAATATATTGATGAAATTGTGCAACTGCCCGAACTTCCGACTAAGTATGATCTTACTTTTGCAAACAAATTTAGCATTACTAGGTGTGTTTAAATAGATGTTTAAGCAGACCTCAGTATATATAGGAAGACATTGTCATCATTATTGTTCTGCGTCATCATCATAAAAGTATCGATTGAAAAAGAAATTTAACGATGTTCAAAACCATTGCCCGTCTTTGGCTGTAGGGACAGGATACATGGCAAATTTTCGCACATTGCACCTGACCCTCCTTTCTGCCCGATGAATAAATTTGGCCATTGAAAACGTCCCAGCATTTTTAAACCTTCTCTCAATTATTTGACCATTTCGGGCAAGTTTTATTTTTTTATCTGCATAGTAAAACTCACGAATTATAGCTTTTTTGCGGTGCTCGAAGGTGCAGTAGCAACGTTTTGGAATCTTTTTGATTTTTTATGAAAATTTTACTTCGAATATAAGACGTTTCTTTCGTTTTTTCGGGCAAAATGATGTCTCCCACATTTAGGAATTTTCTGAAAAACCATGCCATTTTTTTTTTTCAAAATTAAAGGGCTGACTGCCTTTTTTTCCAAATTTCTGCCCGAGTTTACCTTTTGCGTTGCAGTCTGCCCGCTGTCCTCGTCTCGTACGCCACTGGGTATATCCATTCCAACCAAGAGCTACACTCTAAAATCAAAAAAGTGAACTTAGTCACTCTTTGATAGAGTGGAAAGTGTGAATTCACTCCATTAGAGTAATAATTCACTCCAAGAAGATTGTAATTCACTCCAAAAAGAGCTAAATCCCCGTAACACGAGCGAAGTTTCACTCATGATGGAGTGCCTACAGTGATCACTCTTAAAAAAAAAGGGCGATCATTGCAGGCACTCGTGGAAGAGTGAATTTTCCCTCTTCCTCTAGTGGATTTCACTCTTGTTGGAGGGAGGGTCACTCCTCTTGGAGTGAATTATCACTCTAATAGAGTGAATTTACACTTTTCGCTCTATCATAGAGTGACTAAGTTCACTCTTTTACTTTTAGAGTGTAAGTGGGATCATGTGAGGTCATAGTGGTAAGGTTGCTACCCTTGAGACTACATTGACCCAACTTGTGTTTGGTTGTTGCTCTGGACGTACAGTGACTCATGGCAGCACTTGCCGTGCAAAGTGCAAATTTCTTCCAATCTACCATATTTACTCCCATTATTCCTATATATTCATATTCCTGTACCATATTTGACTGAAATATTCAACCCATCACACCAAGTATGATTTTGGAACAAATGTTTGCTTTCCCAGGAATTGAAAACAAATCCTCACTTACAGGAGTTAGAAACAAGCCAGATGCTAGTAACACGCTTTTGCACGACTGTAAACCACACCAAGGTAGCCAATTTCAGCCTCTCCTAATTTGCTAGAAAATTATCCATCCAGGACCCGACGAGTAAAACGTCCAGAGATTCGGAATAAATGAAGCTTGTCACAGTCTAACTGAATTTATTCTGACATTCAGAGTGAATCTATCGCAAGAGCTTCTATGTCATGGTAGCCGAGTAGCCCGGACTGAATACGGCCACAAAAATATATTTCTTGCCTAGGGCGCCAGTGGGGGGTGGCGGGGGATGGGCGACTCATTAGGGGACCCGAGTCCTCCTCGTCCGCCCCTCTCTCACTGGGGGTAATTCGGCAAGTTGCCTCTTGTCCAAGCTTTGTTAAGGTAAAACAAAGCACGGCACTTTTAATTTACAGTCTTAGAGACAATCTCAGAAAGTGACACCTCATCAAACAGCACTTACCCGATACTTGGATCTGAGGGACAAAGACGGACCACCAACCCCATGTTCATAGCCGATCACTCATCCAGACGATCCTGTGTAGTTACTACTGCATACGCCCACTAAATCCGAAACCTACTGCCATATTGTGCTTGATGCTCAGCATAAACAATGGAGGAGAGAAAACAAGCCAATGAGACATAACTGAATAGAGGCTTTGCAATTACGTCACAGAACCGCCATGCTGGAGGACATTCATGCCAAATACACGTGGCTTTGTGCCGAACGCACTGCACAGTGCGCACTGTGGCATGCACGGTATGTACAAATTCAACGAGCAAGCGCGTCCCGTATGGTTTACTACGTAGTTACATGTACTCCAACATGGCCGCCGGAGAGTATTATGACGTCATGTGAAAAGCCTCTATAAAAAGGGTGTGACCCGCTCAACTTGAACCTATTGGTTGGAAAGTGGACAGTTAAGTTCCATTCAACCTAACCTAACCTCACTAAATCCTAATTTCTGATTTTCAAGGTATTACTGTACGTTCATATCTCGAGGTATGTTTTTTTATGCGTAATGTCATGTGATAAGGTGAAATCAGGATTACAGAGATGGGGCTGTGGTAGAATTGGAAAGTCTTGAGACTTGTAATTGTACAGGATATTTTGTAAAAATTGGGTGATAAGTTAAAGCACATCTTAAGAAATTGTAGCACACATCGGTAATTACTGTAGACTGTAGCTGTCATTTACTGTTCAAGCAAGGGGATCGCAGAGTTCTCAACCTCACTCGAAGTCTTTTCACCTGAAGGGTAATTCTATGTTAAAACAGAAAACTATAATTTAAGATACTGCTTTGGTTCGTGTAAAAATTATCTATACTTTATTACCTTAGTGACATTGAACATACGGGTAGGTAGGGTGACGTATTGTGGTTTTCATGATGGACCGTGTCCTATTACTTTTTAATAACACATATATCTTTTTTATAGACATTCTCAAACTTCATCGGGGTAAACATCAATGCTGTAGTCGAGTCAGGAGGCTTATGGTCACGAGTCGGGCAATTTTCAACTTTCAAGGCAGTGGCGCCCCCCCCCCCCCCCCGACGAACCAAAATCGTCTGTCGGCGCCCTTTGTAGCTTTTTAACATACTTTACTCTTGCATCATTTTTGGCAAAAGACATAATTTAAAAGCCTTGTTTGAAGGCCCGGATAACAAAATGCTGAAACAGCCACCAGTGAATGTATTACTATTATCTGCAATTTATTCTGATGGAAAGATCATACAGAGATAGGTTTTGCCGAAACGTATCTTCATGCTTTATACGAACTAATGGATGTTTTCGCTATGCCAAAGTAATTGCTTCCACACCAGTCTTGATTATAACCTTACAAAATACGCCGACTGATATTAAATTCACCCTCCCGGCCAATAAAAGATGTTGCAAAGGGCGCAACAATAATTGTAGCGCGAATAGCCCTCTTGTTGTCGGGGATATTTGTCAACATAGACAAGAAAAAGAGTTCATAAAGGTTCCAAAATAGCTCCCACAACATTTTTCAGAATCATTTGAAGAGAACATTCAGGTTAAAATAAAATAAAACTGTTATCATAGTAGTTATGGTTTAAAAGTTTTAATGAGCAGTTTTCATTTTGCTTTTCTTCAAGTGACCATTCTCATGATAAATGGCTATTTCTGACACTGCACAATAATCCCATGAGAATGCTTATTTCTGTATTTTCGTGGTCTCTAAAGCCAAAACATTGCATCTAATAAGGCTAGGCTTAGGCTTCTTTTATTTATTATGAATTTGGTATTTAGAGAGCCAAGTAGACCCTTTGTCTTGGCTATTTCTTTCAATGAACTTAATAAATGGCTATTTCAGAGTGGCCACATGATGTAAACTACGTCAATCAATGCTTCTTCGTGTAATTTTCTTGATTTCCAAATGCCAAAAAATTACACCGAACGGTGATTAATTTCCATAACTTTTTTCCCCGTGTAAGATTACTTGCTATTTAGCTCTAGGAGGTTTTATCTTTATCTTTATAATGACCGCCTTCACACTAGAAAATGAAAAAGAGGAATATAAACATAGGCGTCCGCAGATAGGAGCAAGAGAGGGGGACTTGCCCTCCCACGGAAAATAAAAAATCTGAAGAAACAAAGAAAACACTCAGTGTATTCCCTATTTACATGCGGTAAAAAGGCTTTAGAAATGCCATTTCCAGCAATCTGAGAGGCATTTGGGGCCAAAATTTTCTTGCACTTCGCGCCACCATAAGTTGGCGGGGAGCTTTCCCCCCTCCTCGAATTTTCTTCTGCGAAGGCCCATGGATAGAAATTTAAACATGTTTTAATAGAAAAATTGCTGAGGAGAAACGGCAAAAAAGTCTTCTACCTGGTGCGGAAAATCAAATGGAAAGTCTGAAAAGCCGTGGCTTCGATCGTGCTCAGCTTCGTCCTGAGGCTCAGGGTATTTAATCCTTCAAAGCACCCCTGCAGACCATTTTCGCCCCTCTGACCGAAATCACTAGCTCCGCCACTGTTTCAAGGACTACAGTCCCGACTCGGAATCAAGTTCTTGTTCTTACTCAATGGGAAAAGAACAACCACTCTGGCCGAGTCCTTCAAATTCCGAAATCACTTGTTCAAGGCCGGACTCGACTACAATACTGATAATAAACTGCAGGTTTTCATCACCCCATCACCCTCATCATGTCCAATGCTCCCAAACTACCTACTTGTAATCCCTTCCAACAACTGTCTTAAAGCGGCAATCATAGTTTGCTTTTCAATTTTTCAAAACTAAACTTTTTCACCACATGTGTACTTGTCTTTAAACTAACTCAATTGATGATTCATGATCACGGTATGACATCGTGATTGATTCCAGTTTAGTACAGGCTTTCCGACCCTGCATATGGGCAATTCTTTTACCAACAAATATTCAGAAATTTTTATTAAACAGTAATTAACACAAAAAACGCTTCTTCTAGCTATAAGACCTTCACGATAGGTATATAAGTTGGTAGAAAGTAATCAGTTTAGACAGGAAAATTTTGATGCGGGAGCAAAAGGTTAACATTTTCTGTCGAAATCTTATAGCCTTTTTAAAGTCACCCTTGTCCAGACACAATCCTACTTTATTGTCAAGGCACACCGTATTGAGCATCCAACCTTTTCATGTGTATAATCAAACACCCTCAGTGCATAATGTCAAATATGAGCTACTCTTCGAATTTAATGTAAGTCAATCAAAGAGCATGTGCTAATTGAGAATCTCTATTGACTTCAAGTAAAACTGATTTTTTTTTTTTTTGGGGGGGGGTGAAAAATGGCTGCACTTGAAATTGTGTACGTTAGATTTGTTTGTGTCCTTTTCTCGTGATATGATACGGACTGCTTTCCAAAGACCTGCAGTTGACAATAAGTCCGTCATTGAAAAAAATCCCAAATCTTAAGTTATTGAACTAACGAAGTTGGAGCCTACAAATTTAAGACAATCTGATTTAAAGTAGATCTCAATGACCGAAGTAAACCGGAAGTGCTGTAACCCCAATATAAATAAGAATACTGTGACAATGGCTCTTTGGTTTGTTATATAGTGCACGTTTTCAAGTTCCGCCAATTTCTTGAATGCTGGAAAAAAAAACTGTGTAAAACGTACAGCTAGCTGAGAACCTGCTGATATGACAAACGGGGTGATGACTGCTGAATTACGCTCGGAAGTGAGCGTTGATAAGCAATGAAAGCGTCCCTGAAAAACTCCAAAGTTAATATTTTGAAACATCTTATAAAGTTGTGGTAAGATTAAAAGACATGCGCAAATTTGTCTTGGGTTTCTTAAGCAATTTTGGGAGCTTCTAAGAAATGTCGCATTAGAAGAAGGAGTAGCATTACCAACATTAACAAAACGAATCACTTAATATATTCCAATTTGAAGTTTTTTTTCTGTAATTTGACATCGACTACATCACTACTCGTTGAATCCATATTGCGAAGGTAAAGAGCCCATCCAAATGTAGATCAAAAAGTTAGATTTATTATTTTTTATTTATTTTGTTTATTTTGTTGGTTATTTTTTATTATTGTTTGTTTGTTTCTTTGTTTGTTAATATTTCACAAACCGAACATAGGATATGGATGACAAATTCACCAAATATCAAGAGAATATGTAACACTTTTAACTTATCAAACATAAATTTTGTTCTGGGCTGTTCCATTATCCAAACGGAACAGTAATGATAGAGATAGTTGATCTTTAGAACAAATAATTTATTTAAGCTATTAAACAGATAATGATAAACTGAGAAACAACAACTTAATGGGATGAATATGCGTCACTAAAAATAACGTTCTCTTTCACAAAGTCTTGTGTACTTGCGTTAAGCTGTGACCTTGCTTAATTAACATCATAAGACAGAGCATATACAGATACAATGAACAGCTGCTAAAACCCTTCTCGTCTTGAGAAAATCGTCACAAAGTACAGTCTGTTCTGTATCTTTTATCATTTCCATTTCAATGTTTTGTGTTTAAACAAGAATTACTTTGACGTCACGCTGTCAAGAGACCCCTTCGTTAATACTTTCAAACGCCAGGATTTATCTTAAAATAGGGGATTAACGAAAATGAAATCAGCTTAAGACTGAGAAACCCACCATCTGGTGTGATGCGAAGGTTAACGCAAAAATGCTTAAAAGGATGGGACAGGAAGGACACTGGACACTTGATCCCAAGCATCGAAACAGTTCCTTGAGGCAAGAACAACAGCAAAAGACCGGTGAGTTCGATTTTAGTAAATTTGTAAATTTGTGCTAATTCTGACTTCAGTTGATTGAGGAAGTTGGAATGAATTGCCCTCTGCTTGCATGATAGTAGTGGACAAAAATAAAGTCGAGTTGCTGTATAAAAGCCAGTCAGACCTCAACTCACACTGCGAATTTTACCGTAGGTATACTAAAGTCTTCCAATTGGCATAACTCTTCGATAGAATTCGAATTCAAAAAATGTAGAGTAGTTTATAATACACGGCATGAGCTGAGAGTGTTCTGATTTCACATTAGGGTCTTGTTGCTCATCAAGATGTATCCTGAAGCAAATATTAGAACAATTGTATCTGGATTAAGGTAAGTTTTAGAAAAATGTGAGGCTAGAAGTAAATATATTGACAGAATTTTAACTGTCTGAGATGACAAATACCTTCTTTGTTTACGTGATAGGTGCGTTACCACCCCAAAATTATAATTTAGTATTAAACCCTGGCTTGATTAATGGTATCACAGTAAATATCGTTACGGGAATTAACTATAACTTAGAGTTGATCGAACCAAATAACCAACTGCTTAATAACTTATCGCATCGGTCCTTGGATCATTATCGCCCACTCAATGGTCCAGTGGTTAGAGCATCAGACTTGCAGTCGGGAGGTTGGGAGCTCGAGTCCTGGCCGGGCCATACCGGAGACTTTAAAAACGGAACCTACTGCCATTGCACTTGGTGCTCAGCGTAAGCAATAGAGTAGGGAAACAATTTAGTGTACCACAACTGAAAAGACGGTCGAGGTCGGCTCGACTTGAACCAATAGGTTAGAAGCTGGGCCTTAAAGCTCCATCTAACTAACAAACCTTCGATCATTATCTTTCATGTGAAATCGTTTTTATTTTCTCCACATTTACTGAAATGAAGAATATTAAATTAAATATATTTAAAAAAATATTTTAAGTTTGCTGTCTATAATATCAGTTGTTCCAAAACAAACATTATCTTTATTAAGGGAGAGATGCATTCATCCAAGTTTGAATCAGTGCAGTAGACCATCTAAATTAATAAAGTATTCTTTGAGAATCATGTGGAAATATTTTCATCCTAGGTTGTAGAATTTAGTGAGCTTAACCAAAAAGACAAATAAAGAAAAGAAGTTAAAAAAGTGATCTGAAAAACTGGGTTTTTTCTCTCTTTAAACGCAAATCATTGTTGTCTATGACCCTTTCTTTAGAAGCAAGTAATAGATTATTTTTATTACGTTTTTTATGTTATATTATGCTGTGTACTGTGGTTATGTTGATTAAACTGCTGTTTCAGTCGCAATGATGATGACAACAATTATTGCTACCAAATATTGTAAATGCTTCGGTCCTAAGTGTGGAACTGATGTTTGAATAAGGGCCTATTAGAGTACTTCACTAAATTGGTTCGATAAGGTTTTACTGATCAGTTTCTAACCAATAATTTAAGTCGAGCGGGGCTTGGCTTTTTACCAGCTGTGAATCACAGTCTTGTTCTCCTTACTCCATTACCTATCCAGAGGATCAAGCAAACTCAAAGTCTTTGGTATGACCCGGGAGTCAAAACCCGGTTTCGGCTTCAATTCGACTTCAAAAATGTTCTAAATACTTGAATATTCAGTCTGTCATGAGTAAGCTACTTTTATAAGATAATAGTTCCACTTCCATTTAATTCTTAAAGGATTCAACAAAAACTTGATTTAAACAGAATCTATATACAGGCTATTAATCTTCTCTCTCCATAGATTTTCAAAATGAAATTCCTTTTGATCACACTCCTGGCTGCAGTCGCCAGCGCCGAGTTCTCTCCGCTTTTCACAGCCAAGGAGAAAATCCAAGGTCGTTATATCGTCAAAGTAAAGGTAAGAAATTCGTGTCTACATTTCGTGAGGCATATCAAAGTTGAATGGCAAAGTTTGGTTCCAGGTTCGGTTACAGTTTCAAGAAAATTAGAGATTCACGATGCAGAAGTTTTGCTATTAAGTTCATAATCAACAGACAACATTACACAACCAGATGCGAATGATATTATACAACTGCTATGAAATTGCCTAGTCATTTTTCGGAGGAGAGTGAGGGCGGGTAAGGGAGGTCGGATAGGTGGTTAATTGCACAACATGTCTAGTGAAAGGAAACGTAACAGAGCAGAACTTCAACGTTTATGCCAACGTCAACCCTACAAATCAAGGATGGTAACAATTATAGAGATTTCCGTTACAAGCACATATTGCAATCATATAAAACTTTAAAACAAACGGCTTAATACGTTGTAAGCTACTGTCTACCATCAATGTTTATAGTTATATGACAACGAATCATCACATTTTACTGCACTACATGTCCCGAAGCCAAGGGTGGGTAGGACGGAAGCTTAACCTCCACGCACTGCAACAAATTAAAATTTAACGTAATAAATTTGTTCAAAACTCGCTTTCGCCTTTTCTCTCGGAAAGAATGGCCCCTTGTTCACTGAAATATTTTTCCCTTCCTTTATTTTGCCTGCATATACGGCAGATATAACCATTTGCTGCACTTCTCACAATTTGTAAAAAAAAAAAACCGTCAACTTTATGTCACCCGACCGTTGATATTTATTTTTTTCATTTTTACTTTTAAATAAGATTTATTACAAACAGATTTTAAAAGGTCATTTTTCCAACTTGTATCTGTTTTTTCACCAGGATGATCTGGACTTCAGCACCGCTGTCGCCAAGATTGAAAACCATCCATTCTTTACATCCATCGGAGGTCACGTCTTGAAAAAGTTCCCAAATGCTTTCCGAGGATTTAGTGCCCAGCTCTCTGAGAAGGCCCTTAATCTGGTAATGTTGATTCTCCATATTCTGATGGCTTATTGGGTATGAAGAAAATATGGGGACGGTTAAACTGGGAAGAAGAACCAAAATATCGAAACTTTATTCAACATTGGTGTTTTTAAAGTACCAGTGGAAAGTTCAGTGTGGACAACAGGGCAGGAGCAATAATGAGTTCAAATAATAAGCGAAGTTAGGTTACTTCATTTGACAAACCTTGTTTTAAATTTTACCCAATATGTTGGTGCAGTTTGACATGACTCAAGTGATTTTCAAAGTATGTTATTCGAGGTTTCGTGAGGATCATAAAAACTATTATATGAACATGCCTGTCATTTGCATTAACAATAAAAGAAGCCAGGTCGTTTGAGCCCGTACTGTCATTAGATTCGAAGCTACCTCCTTAGCTGGTTAAACTTGCACAACACTTGCAACAATCAAGAAAAGAAACACTGTTGATGTTATATCGTGAAAAAGCAGTATCCCATTTTTCGTCTTCATTTTAGGTCCGTAGTCTGGATTCCGTGGAATACGTTGAAGAAGACAGCATTGTCCGTACCTTCAGTGTTACTTGGGGTCTTGATCGTGTGGACCAAAGAAGACTTCCCTTGGATGGCAGCTACAGCCCAAGCAGTAAGTGATAAACAAGTAATATGATAATTATTATGATTGTAAACTTAAGCGGCTTATTTAGTAGGTTCATGAAATTCAACAATTTTTTACCAAACCTGTTAATTTTTCTTCTCACACCAATGACAAATGGTCAAACTTAGATTATCCCCTTGTTGTATGAGTTAGTACTTAACGGTTCGACGATTTTCAAAACTTCGTGACCAAACTTTTTTTCAAACTATGCACAAAACCGTTTCAAATCAGAACGATTCAAAATTCAAAATTTTAACCCTTTTGTTAATTATTGGATACGTAACTTAACTTACTATCCTTAGTATAAGCATTTTCATGTGATAGTAACCCTTTAATACTCTCACTGAGTTTTCGATGTCAACTCAATGAACCCCTTTAAACGTGATGAAAAGGAACTAGATCATGTCTAACTTCAAACATTCATTTCAACCGATTCATAACGTGGACATAATTGATTTCACTTTACTCAAATTAACGAATCCTCGATTGAATAAGTCCACAACATCATATAAGGGTTACAAATTCTGCTTCTGACCCTTTCTGTTACACTTAATAGTGCCAAGATTATGCCACTGACTCAGACCACCGTCAGAGTTGGCAATCAAATTTTGGAATAACTTGCAACAAACGGAGAGATTTGTTACTGTTTGTATTTCATAAACTTCTACAATTTTAACAGGTATTGTGTGTACCATGATATGGGAGTTTCTCTTAAAAAGAAAATATAAGTTTTATAGAAAAATCATATTTATGGAACATTTATACTCCTTGATGACCAAGTACCAAGTAACGATTGGATTGAATTTAACGATTGGAGCTATAGTCTACACACATCCAGGTAAAAGTAATACATTATTGACGTCATTGATACGGGGATTTTTCCTTTCCTCAGACGATGGTTCTGGAGTAAATGTCTACGTCATCGATACTGGAGTCAACCCTGACCACAACGACCTCTCTGGACGTGTTGTTGCTGCTTATGATTCCACTTCCTCTTCAGGTCGTCAGGTAAATAAAACTAAAAAAAAAATATCTAGTTAATTACCAGTAGCTTCTGTGTTAGAAGGGTAGTATGACACAATCTTGGTTAATTTCTCCAGGAATTCATATTTACATTATCAAAAAAAATATTGAAAATAGAACAAAAACAGACATTTGAATAACTTAACAAGTTTATTGGTAATCTCAGCTCCATGGTTAACTTTACTATGACATCCTGATGAGGATTGTTTAGGTGCCATATCAATTAACACCTCGTGAAATTTGTGACTGGGATGAATTGAAAGGTTTTGGAAGCGGGCTGGGTAAGGTGAAAGGAGCCTCCCACAAATAGCGTTTGTTTTTTTCTTGTTTTGTTCTCTCACAATGTTTACATTCCTTGGATATGTCAATTTTTATTATGACAATTTCCTTAAATTTTCTAGGGAGGTGTTGACTGTAACGGTCACGGATCTCACTGTTCCGGAACCGTCGCTGGGAACACTTGGGGCGTTGCTAAGGGAGCTATGATCTACGGTATCCGTGTACTCGGTTGCTTGGGATCTGGAACTAACTCTGATGTCGTTGAAGGTGAGAACGTGTTAATTGCCAAGGTCATTAGAGACAGCGGAAATTCATAATTTCAAACAGGAAAATCGCCCCTTCTGTGCAAGCCCCCCCCCCCCCCCACCCACCGTAGCTACACGCCACTTAGTTATCAGCTGTTTTCTAATGCGTGTGTTAGATACCTACGAGTTCCCACCCAAGTACGTTTTCGCCAAACATAACAGTTCAGCACTATTGTTTTAAGCCCGCGGAGGTTGGATTTATTGTTATCATTCTCATATTACCTTTACCACATACTAAAACCTTAAAAAAAATTTCATCGGAAACGAAAATAGTATCATGTAGTTGAAAAATTCCCCTTACATAACTAGGCTTCTTTCGAAAAAAAAAAGATAACTCGTATACTACACCCCCTCGACACACGGCTTAAACTCGTGTTTACAACGAGACAAAACCGCAGGTTAACCCGAGTTTTTCAGTTTGTGTTCTCACTGACCCCGTGTTCCGTTGATTGGGTAGAGTGCTACCATAGTAACGAGGTCAGATATTGCACATACTAATTACTGTAAAATGTTACAAAATACCTGTCACTAACGTGATGAACACGTGTGACTTTGCTTGACTAAAAAGAACATCGGTGTTTAAAACCGCACTGAGGTGGATCGATCTTTAAACATCGACCCCGCGTTAACCCGCGTTCCCACGCCACTCGAGCGCGAGGTAACACAATGATACCTCGAGCGCGGGGTACGTGAGACCACAGATTAATGTTTCCTATAGCCTTTTTTTTTTTTTTTTTGGTCTGGTCGAAAAGTTCCAAAGTGGGCGAGAAGAAACCAATATGTTCCAAAGACAGCATGTGGCATTACTTCTCAAGCAAAAGGAGTTTGTAATAAAATGAGACTTTTACATGTCTAGATCGGGAAGTCATATTTTAATTGTTTCACTTACCAGGTATGGACTGGGTCACTGCTAATGCAAGACTTCCTGCTGTCGCCTCTATGTCTCTTGGTGGCGGCGCTAGTCTCACTACCGATTTGGCTGTCAATAGGATGATTTCTGCAGGAGTCACAGTCAGTGTTGCCGCTGGAAACGAGAACCAGGATGCTTGCAACGTCTCTCCAGCTCGTGTTGCAGAGGTGAGAAATCTAGTCATCTTATCCTCAAATTTTGTCACGGCATTTCTAAATGTCACCTAATTAAAATGTTGATCACCTCCTCTTCTCTGTTTTCTTTAAGAGCACATACAAAAGTTATCAAATCTTCTTTCGGGGAATGTGAGTGGAATTATCTATGGCTTTTTAAAATTATTTAGTTAGAACTACGGCATGGATAGTATTATTCTTCGTGTTATTGCCCTCCTGACAGATGTATCCGTGATTACAGCACCAGCTGTACACTTGCTTTTAAAAGCCTGTCAAAGCAATTTATTTCATGGTACTAGATTCAAACAATGATTCTTCAAACTTTATCGTGTTTCAAACAGCAAACCCAAAGCAACTTTGGCATAACGTAAATAATATAAATTAATCTGGCATTACCCACAATTTAATGCCATCATTTTTTGTGTTCCCCGACTTCATTTTCTCCAGGTTAGTAACCGGGTGGGAAGGGGGCTTCGAATTCCCCTTATTAACCCCCCCCCCCCCCGAGACTTTGAAGTTTGTCTTTGAATTAAAACATCTATACACATCCCCTCTTAAAGAAGCACCACTGGAGAGATTTTGATTCCCTTCGGTGCCTTGTGTGGCTATTGTCCTGGTTTTCTCGATCTAATGTCGATTCGGTTTTGTTTTTCAGGCCATCACCGTCTCTGCCTCCGATAGCTCCGACAGACGTGCATCCTTCTCCAACTACGGCAGTTGTTGCGACATTTTTGCTCCAGGGGTCGACATCACATCCATCTGGAAAAGCTGTACCACCTGTACAACCACCATCAGTGGTACCTCCATGGCATGCCCTCACGTGTCTGGTGAGTTTCTTTTATTGCATCAAGGGTTAATAAAAGTAATACCACTGGTCTAGCCAGTGGTACCTCCATGGCATTCCCTAACGTGTCTGGTGAGTTTCTTTTATTGCATCAAGGGTTAAGATAAGTAATACCACTGGTCTAGCCAGTGGTACCTCCAGGGCATGCCCTAACGTGTCTGGTGAGTTTCTTTTATTGCATCAAGGGTTAAGATAAGTAACCACTGGTCTAGCCAGGACTTTTGTGAGGGTCAGCCACATGATTGCCGGTCTGGATGAGGGAAGTAAAGGGACCCATGTAGACTCTCTTACATATGGATATTACTCAGTTGTCTACTTATGTCTTTTTGGACCAATTATTATATTGTAAATCCTGTACGTAAAATCAATCACAGTCTGAATGATAATCACTTATTGTAAATAGAGATGCAAGTACGCTTTGCTGATTCACAGCCCGTTCAAAAAAGGGTAAAGCGTCCTACCCCTCTTACACGAAGAACCTAGGGTAATGATTCTATCATGTGAAGTAGAACTTTTATTATATTTATTTTTTATATACACAAAACGGAGTGCTTAATACCATGCCGGTTTATTTGTAAAATAATTTGTAAATACTTTTATGTTACTTCTTATTTTGTTTGTACACGCTATATCAGATAAAACATTCGACTAAGGTAAAACGTTCCCTTTTATAATCTGATACATCAATATTTTTCAAATATATCCAACCAAATGAAATTGAAATCAAAATGTTTTGAATTCTCAATACAGATGTTTGCTTGACGACGCATGGTTGTTATT
Source organism: Holothuria scabra (assembly GCA_037179385.1). Classification (NCBI taxonomy): domain Eukaryota; kingdom Metazoa; phylum Echinodermata; class Holothuroidea; order Aspidochirotida; family Holothuriidae; genus Holothuria; species Holothuria scabra. The sequence goes on along the minus strand of CM074179.1, from coordinate 60,267,721 downwards.
TTTTGTATAGGTGCTGCCGCCATTGAGCTTAGCCGGAACAGTGGATTATCCCCAGCTCAGGTCAAGGCTAACATCATCAACAATGGTTCCCTTCTCAAAATTAGTGACACCCAGGGAACTCCTAATGTTCTCCTGTATGTTGCCTAAGTGAGTATCCGTGAAGTAAAGTCACGTAATTTCCCCCTACATTAGCCTATTTGTTATCTGACCAACGTGCTCGGAATATTTGTTCGCACGATGCATGGAAATTTTCTGCTATTACCTTGTTTATTCACCTTAATCGGCTTCAATGTGTTATAAGTATGATTTTTTTCTCCTTCACGATGGAAACATTTTCGTCAGACTAAGTGCATTAGTTTGTGCATAATTTGAAAAGTTGTTTAGTAACAAATTTTTGAAAACCGGATTGAACCGTGAAGAACTTACTCGTAAAAAAGCATTTGTATGTAGGATATGGATATTGCCCTACGTTTGACCATTTGCCATTGGTATGTGACAGAAACTTAGGAGGTTTGGAGAAAATGTTGAATTTCATAAACCAACTCAATGGGTCGCTTTATGACTGTCTCCCTCACTGGGGCTTAAGTTTATTGTCAAGTGCATTCCCCTTGAATAAAGGCATTTGATTACGAATCAGCTTACAGAATACCTATAGAACTGATGAACTACGGTACTGTGAGGGGAACTACAGTAAAGATTTGCGCTGCACCCAAAAGAGACATCCTATACACTTTCGTTTTACATCAAAACAGTACGTTAGGTTAAAAGGTTGCACTCAGAAAATGAAATGAGTACTTAAACTCAATTTGTGTAAAATATTGCACAATTGAGTTGAAGTACTCACTTATTTTAAGTAGGAAAACTCTTTTTCGTGAGCATCCAATTCGTTTAACAAGTTTTTGAGTGTGCTAAACACATGTTTAGAGTGCTGCATACCGTGGCACACGTTAAGTGACATATTGACAGATTTCTTCATCTTCCAAATATCACATTTTGGAGTAATTTCTTATTTTCCTTTCTTTCCAGATTTCTGGTGTTTGCTGGTCACGTTACATTAAATCCTACTGTATTACAGTCAAGAATATTTCAATAATCGGATATGTTTTCAATCAAAGGGTTGTAATTTCTAAAGATGGTTAAAGTAAATAATAAAATAAATTAATACACAAACATAGAGTTGACGCTTCTAGTTTTACTTCCTTTCTATTGTTTGTTTGCTCTATAACTTTTTTGTAAACCATATAAACAAATAGAAATGATGGACCTCGTATGGGGCTTTGTCCCAAGTACCCTGAGACACTCGGTGTTGCCCCGTGTTTAAAATAAGGCAAAACCGCGGGTTAACCCCTTGTAAGATTTCAATTTGTGTTCCCACGTGCCGCCCGAGTTTGGTTGATTGTTTAGTACTACTAGTATCCGCGAGGTCAAACATTTCTCATACCACTTTCTGCATGACGTTAGAAAATACGGATGTCGGAGCCGTTAACACGTCCTGGGACTTGATCAAAACAAACACGGTGTTTAAAAAAACCCAGACCCCTTAAGCCCGGTACACACCGCCACGACTACCTACGACGCGACAAGACTTCACCTGTCGTAGACAATCTGCATAAATCGTAGACATTCTGGCGCCTTCCTAAACCCACGAAAAGTACCATGTCACACCGCTCCGACACTAATCGATGGAGCGACGCTGCACGTGGCGCGCCATCAATCAGGCTATTCCAGGTTTGAGATTTAGGCCCTACAATAAATTTGAAATGGTTCATTTTTTCGCCTCTGGGTCGCAATTAAGAAATTATTGGCGTGTACAGGCTCTAAAGTAGGCCGTTTACACTGTCCAAAGTTTGCGTATCGTGTCCTTTAAAGGATTGAACTCGATATATGAATTAGTAAGTTAGATGGGCTTTAACGGCTCAGTTTCTAACCGAATTGTCAAAGTCGGGCTGGCCACGGCCTTTTTTCCAGTTGTGGCTCATTGGCTTGCTTCTCTTAAGGGCTGTGATTTCCCTGGGACGTAGGCTGGAGGAGGGGGTGCGTGCGGACGCACCTCCCCGCACCAGCTGAAGTTCCGCTCAAAATGAGGCAAAAGAATTCTTCAAAAAACATAAGGCGAAAAAAGAAGCTCAAGAAGACTACGGTGCTACTCCCTGACCAGGGAGGCGTTAGGACCTCTAACACCTCCCTGCTCTGACCGCCGTCTCCACCCAGCACGCTTGTGCCTACATGCAAGAGGATGAATGCAAGTCGGCTATTGCAGATTTATCTGCCAACCTTCGTAGGCGAACGAATGTCTTACAAAGGTATTAACACTTGTTATTTTGAAAATAAATATAGAAAGAAAAATATTCCCCTTAAAAAGGAAGTAATTTCTAATTGGCTCGGTATTCTAGGCCTACGTAAATGCTTGAACATGAACGCACAATGACTGGTTTGAAGTTAACGGACTTGTTCCGTCTTTTTCTGTGCAAAGTATCTTCAAGTGACGCACTTTTATAAGTGCGTTCGTTTTCCGAGCACGCAGAAGTTTGCATCAACTAAAATCCTGATAATACCTGCTCTCGGTGTTGCGCAATAAAAACATGCCGTAACTGGAACTGTGTACCATGGGTGAATGCTGCGCTCTGATTGGACAAACCGCATGAGGCCTGTTTGTCACGTCGAAGACGAGTTCACACCAACACAACGAGTACCGCCTAAACCCGACTACGATTGAACATGTTTAATCTTGCCGACGGCATACGACCCGACGGAATCGTAGTCGTGGGAGTGTTCACACCGCCCATACCCCAGCCGACGCGTTGGGTGGTCGCCGTCGTGTCTTGGGTCGTCGTGGCGGTGTGAACCGGGCTTTAGATTTTTATATCGAAATTTATACAACTACTCCGAGTAACCCCGCATTTCCACGTTACCTGAACAAGGAGTTAAGTCGAGCGCGGGGTACGTGATACCACAGTCATGAGGTGGCGTTACTTCAGTAAATGATGAAGTAGACCTTTTCATACTTACCACAAAGCAAAAATAGTCTTGACTAAATAAACAATAGTTATGCATCCATGATTTCAATAGCCCTCTACCATGGGCGTCCGCAGGTATGGGCAAGGGGGGGGGGCACTTGCCCCCCCCCCCCTGGAAAATCAAAAATTTGAAAAAACGTATAAAAATAAAAGCAAAAACCTGAACTAAACGTGTTTTCCAAGTTTCTATGCGAAAAATAGGCCTTAGAAATGCCATTTCCGGCCATCTGGGAGGGATTTTGGGCTGAAATTTTCGCATGCTTTGTGTAAATTCATGGTGAATTGGAGGTTTTGCCCCCTCCTAGAAATTCTGCCCCCCCCCCCTGACTTTTTTTCTGCGGACGCCCATTCCCTCTACAAAGGACCCACTATGTTACGCATTCGTCTTAGTGTGTCGGTAAATCCCCACTTACTAATTCACTATCGTACCTACGGTAACTAACTAAGGAGCCCACTAAATGCTGAAAATTAGCTGTTCAGTTCTTCCCCCAGTTGACCATTACAGGCTTTCTCGCTAAGCACTCTGTGCTGTCAATGAGTTGACAGCACTTTTTATGTATTCTTTTGTTTTTCTTTATTTTATTTTCTGTAAATGTACAGACATTTTTTACAGTGCATGAGCTACTGCATGGTTTAAACTGGACCAGATGTTGCCTTCTTGTGAACATTCACTAACATTCATCCAGTCTTGAGCCCACATGTTTCTATGAATAGCCAAAGAATCTGTTTGATGTTCACTTTGGCAGACTTGGTGGGGATATGACTGAACAAGGAATATGCCCTACAGTTTGCTACGCAGGCAAGCAGAAGAACTGATTTCCTTACCTTTGCTTATAATTATGACTTTCGCCCGGCTGCATTTGGTAATTGATTATATTCCAGGGTCTCGGTGCAAATGCTCGATTCACCTGCACAGTTAACAGAGTTCTCAGTAAAGGAACTATCTTTCTACCGTGACGCAATTTTTGAGAAATTTGACACTCCTTTGAGTCATAACTTGGACGACCACACTGTCCGGGCCGGTTATCACGAGGCGGGTCTTAAAATTGATACATTAAGTACACTTTGAAAAGTGATATCAAAGCAGGATGATGTCTGCCTCAGTGGTTCTTGGCTTCGTAACTGTTGAATGACAGGTTGCCATGCTATATCACGTTTATCAATCAGCCGGAGTCAGAACTGGCCCGAGACACTGGGGTTGAAATTTAGAAGCAGTGAGTGGCCAATGGTGTCCGAATTGGCCCGAATCGTATATTTTTAAAACAGGGGACCCTATTTCTGTCTTGTCAGTGTCCGACTAAAATTGTACCTTAGTTCACTATCTTTATGTTCAAAGTGATAAACTTGTCTTGATTAACAGTCTGCTCTTTTCGTCGAGCAAATTTCAGTCAACAAAACGACAAACGAAATGTCGTTAGTTGTCAGAAATTAAAACATTTTTTTTTTTCTAAAAATGAAAGAACGATGGACCTGCAAAGTATCATCTTAGCATAAGTTGCAAGGGAAAACGGGTACACATATTTGTGGGACGAGCATAATATTCCCTTTGCGCCTTGAGCAAAAGTGGCCAAACGGGAGTCATGGCCGACCCTGGGAAGACTGGCCAAGTAGAGAAAGTCAATTGTATCGAGGAGCCTTAATCTTTACCGCAATAAAGATATTTATAATTAACTTCGACACACCAAAGACCTACCAACAAGGGTAGATTCTTTTATAACTACCCCAAACGTTTTCAATTACAAATTCAAATTTTATCCAATAAAACTTAAATTGGAAATATTTGAAAAACCCGAAGTATCTCATACCGTTCCAATAGCCATTTGAATCCGTGGAGTAACGTATTGCACTCCACAGTAATACTGTTTATCTGGATCATATTTTTTTTTCTTTTTTTTTCATACGAAGGCCAGATTTTCCGATAAAACCCCAAATTTTTCAAATTCCTTATAAAATAATCCACACCTTTTTTAATCTCCTGCGGGCATGTCGTGTCATGTATATTTGTTAAATGCCATCTAAAACTAAAGTTAGAATATATTCCATGATTGTCGTGGGATGTCACAAACCGCGCGATAAAATACTTTTAAAAAAAGTGTTCAATTTGCGTGCCAACCTAACACCCTCCACTTTCCCCGGGAACTGTCCTTATTTTTCAAGTAGCTTGTCTAACCAGTAAGCCGTGTCGTATAGCTCTCAGTCTAACTACGGGCTAGTCACCATGCAGGTTTTTCATTTTCACCATGTGGTTTGAAACTCAAAAGCGGTCGGTTTTTACTCTGGTGGAGATTATTGATCTTTTTTTTTTAAATCGCAGCACAAGACAGTGTTCTCCCATCCAGAGCGGCACTATAGAGAGATCTATAGGTGCACGAATATTGTAATTCTCCGAAAAATGTACCGATTTAGTTTGATTTTCACAAATGGGTTAGTTAGTCAGATGTAGTTTTACAGCGCAGTTTCCAACCAATCGGTTCAAGTCGAGCCGGCCAAGGGCCTTTTTTCCAGTTGTGGCTCACTGACTTGTTTTCCCTGCTCCATTGCTTATGCTGAGCACCAAGCAAAACCACAGTAGGTTCCGTTTTTAAAGTCTTCGTTATGACTCGGCCAGGACTGGATGGACGAAACATTAAGGACGAGTAAACGGAGTTTGAAAAATAAAAATTACTTGGATGTTAACTTATATTTTTAAGAATACTTTCCATTGAGATTTCAGTTAATTCGAGGTGATAAATGAGGTTAACATGTTTTTTAGGTCAACCAACATGGCTTATTACTAAATGACTGCATAACTCATCTTTAAATGACAAATACCCATTCCAACGGTGGAACTTGGGAGACACTGGACCCGTATCTCGGCCACTTGGCAAATAAATAACTAGACTGCTAGAAGGTACCGCCATGATTTGAAATTATTTCAAAGTCGCACTGTCCAAGCCAAGATCCAGGGGCGAAACACATGGAAAAGGGAAGACTAGAGAAAAAGAACAATCAATGCCTTACAAGGGGCAATGTGCAATGTCTAACAAGAAATTTCATAATTGGCTAATGATTACCCTTATCCCTAACCTAATTTTTAAGCCGAACAAAGACTTCAGTCGATACAATACAAGGGCAGCAGCCAATAAAGAAGCACCTTATTAAACAGTGCGTATCTGCCCTTTAAGGGCAGGAGCAGCCATCCCAAACTGAAGAAGTGTAGTAGACTGTCCAGTTTCATGATTAGCTGTTGGGAGTCATGTGACAATGTTTTTTCTCTTCAAATGTGAAATTTACCAGAAATAACTACTTGGTTCACATTGAATATGCAATAGTAAAGAAATAAAATATAATTAAAGATACTTTGAAGAGAAATAAGATGAAAATTGACTGATTTAGCTTTTCTTCAGAATAAGTTTGGAGGGACTGCTCTTTAATTGTAAAGTGCGATTAGAGTCAGAAAGCAAATGATAATTTTTTTTCCAGCAGGTCGTTTTTCCTTTATACGTGTTATTCACCAGAATTAATTGACACTGAATATGTCTTTCAAGTAAAGCCGTTCATTGAGTTGGTTAATTTATAAAATTCAACAAAATTTTACGAACATGTTAAGTTTTCTTCACATACTAAAGACAAATGGTCAAACTTAGACAACCTAATACCCTACTAACATTTTAAGGCTTAATTCGGTTTTCAAAAACTCATTAACAGACTTTTTTTAAATTATTCTAACAATAGGCACTGTCATGTAGTACTGATCCTTTAACACTCTAATAAAGTTATCGATATCAACTCAATGAGCCCTAAGCTTATGAGCTTAGGCTATACCAAAACCATGCTCTTTCCGATTCATGGCATTGATATTCCTCTTCATGTTTCGTTTTCGTCCTATATTTGCTTATCACATATTATAATAATCATCCTTCTTGTATAAACAGAAAATTAAAAGTGAGCTGCTCTCCTATCACCAAGTCAATTTGTCCCCATAGTTATAAAGTGTGTCATTATGGGGGCACTTTGAAGGAACGGCAAATGTTAACTGACAACGCACACAACTTCAAATTTTATTTCAGTTTTTATTTCAGTAATCTTATTAATTCCATTGTAAATTGCATTCGTTTAAAGCTACCATTAAAAATGACAAAAAATTAATTTATCAAGCATGATTTCCTAATTCCATAATTTATAAAAACATATATAATTAAGTGAAGTTTTGACCGACAATTTATGATATTTATCTTTCCTTTTTTGTGAAGGAAGGCTCTTACGACCCCAGTTCCTAAATCCCCGCACTTCCTCACACTTTCATGTGCGAACGATTTTAGGCCGATTTTTTTTTTTTTTTTTTTTGCCCGTATTCCTTTTAACAGTAACAAAAAAAAATGCTCCCTAAATTGATGGGTTATGTTGAAAAAGTTGGAGCCAATATGCAATTTGCGAATAGGATAGCAGTATCCTGAACTGACGCCATTTTTTTATACTGGCCAACAACATTGTTTTAAATTTGAATAATAGGGAAACAACAATATCAAATGTACTATTCCTTGACTTTTGTAGTGTCTTCAACATAGTATTGTCGAGACAATTTCTAACAGATCTATCAACATTTATTGCTAAACCATGGTTACTTTACTGGTTACAATAATTTTTACAGGGATCGGGCAGGTAAAACTTGATTAAAGGTTTTCAGAAGCTTCTGAAATTATGATTGTTGTACCTTTATCTGTTAATATCTTTACTATTGATACAAATGAATTCAAAGGGAAGTATTGCGTTTGTTTTCAAGGAAATTTCCTCCTTTTAAAACCAAATATTTATTAAGCAAGCAAAGAGTGAAAAATATTTACTAATTAGGCATTATGGTAGTCTTCTTTTCAAGAAATAAGTTTCCATCAGATGGAATTTCAGTTGTGTGTTGCTCAAGAATAATTTTTGACCCAAACTTTCAATATTTTAAAATTTCCTTAACTCTTCTTGTGTATTCTTTTGAGTAGATGAAGCTATTGCTGGAGTTTATTTTTGAGAGCAAATGATTTGAAAATGACTAGAGCTATTTAAATTGCATTTTTAACGCAACATTTCCCTTTAAGTGTAATGAATTTGCCGCAATTATAAAATATGCTGATGATACTGTATTGTCTTTTAACATTTCAAGAAATACTGAGACCAGGGATTCACTTAATTACCAGCAGACTGTATAAAGTACTGTTTCAACGTGCAATAGGAAAAAGGGAAAACTTAAACCTAAGAAATCAAAGGAAATGTGTTTTGCAAATAAGAATATCAAGTATGAAGGTTTACTTTTGTCTAAGTCACAATGTTCCAAATTGAAAGATCAGAGGTGGAGCGCACTACTAAAACCAAATATTTAGGAGTATGTATTGATGAGAGGCTGGCTTTTTATGATCATGTTTCCAGAATGAAATTTAAGTAAAGTGTATTTTATTATGTCTGGATTACCATATATTGTATTTTTCCTTAATAAGGTGGCTAAGGAAAGTTTTTTTTTTTTAAATTTGTCATACTCCCACATTTAACTTACGCAGTGCTAGTTTGGTATCATTTTATTTTGCAAAAGGAGTACAGGATTGAGAGATTTTTAAAGTGTTCTTCAAACATTCTACACCTGGTTACCTCAAACTTAATGTGAATGCCTCTGCGAAATATGAGTTTATAAGAATGACCACAAGAATTAATTGATTGAATAATCATAAGCACCCATTGAATAAATATTTCAAAAGCTTCAATTTACAATCACAGAAAAACCTAAGGAATACATTCACTTTGCCGAAGTACAGAATAACTTTATTTAAGAATTCCTTCGTCCACAGAGCAGGCCTTTTCAATCAATCTAAAACTTTAGGCGAATTGTTGTAGATTTTTAGACCTTTTATGTTTAAATGTGGACTAGCTTCCTGTATAAATTTTGTCTTATTCCTGGACTTGTAATTTAATTTCTTACTGCTTTTTATGAATATTTTATATATTACTAGTGAAATAAATAAATAAATTGAAATTGAATTGAAATTAAAGGTAGTGTGACATGAAAATGGCAAAATTGGATATTGGATGTAAAAAGCATTCAAAATCATGAAAATAGCCACAATTTCCATCAAAATCCATCAAAAATTGACCATTTTACAGGACAATTTCTGATTGACACTTAATGATGAATAAATATGAGCTCAATATGCAAATCTTGTGATGTCATGGGAGGGACATACCATATATGGTTAATGTTGTCCTTTGTTTTTACAATCTTCATTTCAAGGACAGTTGTAACATTCGTTTGCCCTGGGGGTTGCATTTTGGAAGTTTAATTTGTGTCCTTGAAAATCATCAGTATCAATTACCAAACCACAAACTATCTGATGAGTAATTGTGAGATAATTTATATAGGGTTAACAAAAGAAATGTTAACACTATGCAACACTCCACATCATTATTTTTGCATAAGCAACAAGTTTCTTCAGAAACACTCGAACTTTGAAGAGGTATATCTGGAGAACCGTAAAAGATATTGAAATAATTCCAACGGAGTTTTCCTTAGAACAGTTCCCCCATAACGGCCAAGTGAAGTCAGGTCAATTTGCTGACGTGTCACACTACCTTTAAAGTGTTTAATTTACAAATGAAACACCGTTTGTCCAACACCATAATTTTGAGTAATTAGGACCATTAAAATAATTACCTATCATATTACATACTTAGTCTCGAACATTCTCTAGAGGTCCCACGTAGAGAAATCTATTTTGTTGGTGGGGCACTTTCGGATTACGTACAATATATGGGATAGCGGAGTTCAGGAGGTGGGCTTTAACGACTGCAGGCGAGGCTTCTGGATTCTCTTGAAGGTACAAAGCGGCAGCCCCTGTGGAATGAAAAAATAAACAGTTTTGCGTGTGCTTTTAATATTATAGAACGTCTGCACGTGACGTCAAAATGTTCAACACGCTCACTGCCGAGCAGTTAGTGAAGTCGTCCATTAGTGTGGTCCATCAGCCTTAAATCGTGTTACTCTTATTGTCTTTAGGTGTAATTCTATACCTTTATAATCTGTAAATTTGAGAGGTATATCAGACTGTGAACAATATCCATGACACAGGGAAGAAACGAATTTGAAAGATTAATAAGCCTGATGGACCCCAATTATGTCCGACTTAATCAAACCACAACACTTGACGGTTCGGATCTGTCTTACGGGCGGGGCGGGGCTTGTAAAATCAGTGAAAAACACTCCATAACAAGCAGATCAAACTGCACTTCACCTAACTTTGTGCGTGATGCCCCGCATCAGCACCGGAGTGGGAAAAACAAGCCAGTGAGCTACAACTGGAAAGAAGGCGGTAGCCGTATCGACTTGTGTCAATAAGTTGGAAACTGTGTCGCACAACTATATGTAACCAACTAACTCTATCTGGGGCCATTCCACAAAGAGTGACGCACAATCTTAAGTTTGATTCACCATACATAAGCCAACATTAAATCATACTTATGATCGTGCGTAACTCTTTGTGGAACGTGCCCCGGGTCTTTGTGCAAGTTTTATTTTCAGGTTCCTATAGTCGAATATTCCTAGATGGAAATTAATTTAAAAGGGCTTTACGACTGGAAAAATTAATCAGTTACAAAAACCGAAGAAAACTGTCTTCAGGAGGTAAAAATGCATCTCAGTAACAACTATTTTATGAAGTTTTAGTATTTTGTAACAAATATAATACATAATGGTAAACTTCTTATCCAGCAAAGATGAAAGGCAGCCACGTAGTACTATTACATTGCAAATAAACGTGGATTTAAAAAAAAAAAGAAGAAAAGATAACCGTGCCGTTGCTGTCACTTCAAACAAAGAAGTCCTATATTTTCCTTTTCTCTTTTCAGGGCTGGAGGACTCAAGTCCGGACTCCACCTCCAAGTCCAATTTTCGGACTGGGACTCGGGAACTCTTGACTTGGACTCGAGCTTGACTCGTCTTGACTCGGACTTTCTGGACTTGGACTTAGACATGGACTCGAAGTCGAGTCCATCAAGTCCATCCTCTTCTTCCGAAACAATTTTTTCGTGATCCAACCAAAAGCACTGCAGTCAACATGTACCCGGGTTTTATTTTCCGTAATATTGCCTACAGTATTTATAGGTCTAACTTGTTTCATTTAGTGTATTAAGGACACTAGAGGCCCGCTGAACTTAGTATATTAAATCTTCGAAGCTATATACCAGAAAATACTATGCAGGTATTTTTTTTCTTTTTCTTTTTTTACAAATTTTGCACTTTGACTCGAAAACACTGGACTCGGACTTAGACTTGCTCTCGAGTCCCTAAATATTAAACTTTGACTTGGACTAAGATCCGAGATGGTTGGCTGGATTCGACTACAGTCTTGTCTCTTGTCTCTAAATGAAATTTTAAAGGAAAATATATTTTGTACCAATAGCGCACGTCATTTGGGCATGCCCTAACCTCTCTTAATAACTGTTGTAAAACCAAACTGGGACACTCTGACCGATCAACAGTTGAAACTTTATATCACTGTCGTAGAATTTAATTGCTTAAATGGCAAGAGCAGTCACCCGAACTTGAAGTTGTGTAGTAGACTGTCCTTTTTCATGATTGGCTATTGAGGGTCATGTGACAATATTTGTTCTCCTAAAAAGTGAATTTTACTAGGGGTAACTGCTTGATTTACCTTAAATAAGTAATACTGAAGTCCCAAAATATTATGAAAGATACTCTATAGAGAAATTGTGAGATTCATCTGTTGCTTCAAAATAAGTTTGGGATGACTACTCTTGCCCTTTAAAGCTTTTTTTCCTAATATAGCACAGTTTGCATCCCAGAGCTCTGAGACTCTCTAAGGCATACATTGTTTCTTCCCCACAACATCAAAAATTAAATTTCACTCCTTGTCTGGTCTTTTTGTACATAATCTATTTGTAAAGATAACTACCTTGACGACGTTTACTCTTGACATGAAACAGAGATAATAAAAACGACTATATATGCATGTAAAAAGCCTGCAACTCTGCGCTAAATATTTTCCCCAGCTTAATGCAGTCGTATTTTATACCTGCGACATGTGGACAGGCCATGGACGTTCCGCTGACGGTTCTTGTGTCGGTGTCGCTGTTGCTCCAAATAGATTTAATCAGCGTACCGGGTGCAAATATATCTACACATGGACCATGGTTGGAGTATGATGCACGAGTGTCGTTCAAAGAAGTTGCTCCCACGGTTATAACCTGTGTAACAAAAAAATTATTCATTTTCCTCTTTTAAGAGAATAGTCCTAGACCAAATTTATTTTGATATGTTAAACAAGAACATAGTTTTAAGGACAGTCCGAAGGTCGTGTGACATGACAATGACAAAATTGTGTATTCGATGTAAACAGCATTAAAACCCAAGAAAATGGCCGCAATTCCCATCGAAATCCGTCAAAAATTGACCATTATACAGGACTGGTTCAATTTCAGATTTGCACTTAAATTTCAATGAACATGAGCTCAATTTGCAAGTCTTGAGATGTAATGAGAGGGACATGACATATTATCATGTCATTTTTTCATTTGTTTTTTACAATCTTCTTTCCAATGACAGTTGTAATAGCAGTTTGTCCTGAGGGTTTATTTTTTGAGTTAAAATTGTGCCCTTGAAAACCATCAGTATCATTTACCAAACTATAAACTATGTGATGGGTAATTAAGAGACTATATGGTTAACAAAAGAAATGCAGACGCTGTGCAACAATCCACATCATTATTTTTGCGTAAGGAACAGGTTGCTTCCTGAGCTTTCAAACTTTGAAGAGTTTATCTTGAGAACCGTAAAAAGATACTTAGTCACATAATTGTTACGGATTTTTCCTTAGGAAAGTTCACTCACTCCTTTATTGCCACGCGAAGTCATTTTTCTGACATGCCACACTACATCCTGGCAATTTTTTCCATTCATTTCCCATGTTCCATTCTCGAGGTATTGGCAATTGAATGTCGCAAATTTTCTACATGTCATGAACTTGAAACAAGCAAGAATGAAGTCATGGATTCACATTCTTGGCGAATTTTTTATTCTGTATCTACTTTTCTTCCTTTCAGTTTGACATTGAATTAATGTTTTCACTTTGTCACACTGCGTAAAAGCATCTTACACATACTTGATTGGCCTGGTAGCCAACACAAAGTTTCGCAATTTTTTGCGTACTTTTGTATGTCTGGCAATGTCAGTCAATTAACTAGGTGTGAAGTCTGACGATTTCAAATGTGTATGTGTAGCCAGCTTCATTTCTTCCCTGAGTTGAAACATGTAATCAGAGAGCGAAGAACGGTGTTACAAGAGGTAAAAAGGCAAGTTTCATCATGTTTTTCGGAAAGTTTATAACGCTAAAATATAAGACCCTTAAAGGGCCATTCCTCTCACCCCAAACTGCTGTTCTTGTAGGGGGTGCAAAAACTCTCAATTGGCTCACCTCAAACAATGCAGAATACCAAAGTTTATTACACAGCATGAACTGTACTGAGAGTGTTTGGATTATACACATTAAGCTTTTCTATACTCACTCTGAATAAATAAACTGAGATTGTGTCTGGATGAGGATGAATTTCAGACAATTGTGGGAGGGACTTAATTTAGAAGGTTAGGAAAATTGGTTCTGTTTGGGGTGAGAGAATTGGGCCTTTAAGTCACTAGTCACTCTATTGTTGTTGCACCTTTCTGGAAGAAGAAAAAAGAAGATCAAATTTTCTGACTAGCTCGTAATCAAGAAAAAAATTCCCTCTCCCCTAGAGGGTCTGATCGCCGTTGTCGTCTTAAAACATCGTTACACATTTAGTCTCTCCAATACACTTTAGCAACCTTCAGTACCTGGTTACGGGTCTGTTTAATAAACTTACATCTTTAGAACGAGCAGGCGAGGTGTTACATGCGTCTCTTGCAGAGTTGCCTGCAGCAGCAACGACGGTTATACCTGCCTCTGTCATCCCTTTTGCCGCATCATCTGTTATACTATTTCCTCCTCCTCCGAGTGACATGGAAGCCACGGCAGGTTTGACGGCATTAGCAGTGACCCAATCCATTCCTGTTAAAAGAAGGGTTTAAGGTCACATCAGGTTTTAATATACGTATTTTAGGTATTTCGCTGAAATTTGCCTTGAAATTCGATGTGTGTTTCTCAAGATATGAGAAGATCACAAAAGTTTTCACATTTTCAACACAAGGTGCAGTTGAAGTAAGCAGATATGACAAAATGGACAGTCTCCTTTTTCTTTTTTTTTTCTTTTTTTTGTGACTGTGTGTTTTTTGTTCTTTTGTTTTCTTTGTTTGCTTGTTTTAACAGTCCATTTTATCCTCAAAATTCTTTAGACGAATTCGGGCAGCAAGTGATTGTCTAATTGTAGTCGCCATTGACTCGGGTCTACATACTTTACAACATTTCGATATACTTGTTTTCCTGTTCCATGGATGGTCGTGCACCGAATTATATCTTGATTTCCTCAATTTCCCCGAATATGAGGGTTTGAAATTCACGTAGAAAATAAATAAAGACGATTTAAGGCTGATGGACCCCCCTAATGGCTGTCTATAGTCACTAAAACAAGCTCTGATCAGATTCGTCTATAAACTATCATGATGTGATTGTATAAGTCACATGAAAACTTCAGTTTAAACAAACTTTGAATTTCCCACAGAGAGGTCCTTTTCGTATAAACTTTAAGAAAACACAACAGTCTGAAAAAACAAAGGGAAACAAAGTACTCAAGTTGTCAATGTGAGGAAGGGATGAAGCCTCTGCTTCCCTCAAGTCACATTGGAACACAAATCTAGTGACTTGATTTCCTGATATCTTGAGAAAGACATGTCCAATTTGAAGCGCAGTTTCTCGACAGTGTGTATATTTGGTTCCTATCTCACATAATTACAAAAATAAACTTTGTGGTTAAACTTTCCTTTTAAGATCGATGTTCATACTAAAAGACATTTCTCCCATGCTGAGACTGCATGGTCAAGTGGTTTGAGCGTCACACTTGCAGTCGGGAGGTTGAGAGTTCCCCAGCCAACATGTCCAGTTGGGCCTCAACTGGGTTTCAGCTGGGTTACTTGCTGGGCCCCAGCTGGGACCCATTCGTCTTTGTCAGGTGTTCCCACTTGGGGCCCAACTGGGCTAGCATTTCCCAGCTGAAGCCCAGCTAGGCTTCAGTTATTGATGTGGGGCACAGCTGGGCTTCATCTAGGCATCAGCTAGGAAAGGCTAGTCCAGTTGGGCCCCACGAGGGAACACCTGACAAACACGAATGTGTCCCAGCTGGGGCCCAGCAAGTAGCCCAGCTGAAACCCAGTTGGGGCCCAGCTTGGCATGTTGTCTGGGTCAAGTCCTGGCCGGTCTATACCGAAGATTTTAAAAACGGGACAATATAACATAATGCTTGGTGCTCAACATTGGAGTAGGGAAAAAGGCCAGTGAGCCACAACTGCAAAAAACCCGTAGCCGATTCGACTTGAATCAATCGGTTGGAAAGGGGCCGTGCACCTACATCCAAGAATTTATCTTACACCTAAGTGTAGATTTCTAAAAGTTCAGTCACGTAAGAAAGTTTTAAATATGGACCCATTAGGTCCAACTCCAATATTCATGAACTCTATAGTAATCATGAAGTGAGATAAAAAAAAAATAATACAGCCTTATCTTTCGGTGAAAGGCATATTTACAATTATATGTGATTTAATACGGGCACACCAATTACGTCACAAATTATTGTAAGTATGCTTTGAAAGCATACTTACAATAATGACTGAAATTATTGTACCATACCTCACTGCTTTTGATTTTTTTTTTCGGGGGGGGGGTGGGGTCCTAAATTAACTTCACTAAAGTGTACTGAAAGTCATAAGCCGCTGGCTTTTTACTAGAGTCTAGTAAGAGAGAAAACTATTTTCGGAATCATAGCCTCTAGACCAATTCCTAAGTTGGTTATTTTGTTACAGAATGACTCCACTTTACACAGCAAAGTTACAGAATGGTATGTTACAGGCCAATTGCCTCAAATTTCCTTTTTTTTCTGCAAAAGTCATGTTTGTTCTTGAAAAGAATATTGTTAGAAAGTTTGAAGTTTTTTCTTGTTATAAAGTGCATTACCTTTCGCGATGTAGGGTAGGCAATAGCTGACAATGTTGGTCAGTACATTCCTTCAGCTGTGTGAGTTGTTATAGCTGTGCGAGTTTTAATAACCGTTTCAGTTGTAATAACGCCGTTTCTTTGATAGCAAAACGGCGTGAACGGCGTGAGTAGATATAACAGGAGGGGTGATTGGAATAACGGTTTGAGTTGCAATAACGGTGTGAGTTTTAAAAGTAGGGTTTTCATAAATTAATGTTCATTTGAATATTTCGCATCGAGAAAATATAATGTAAGTTACATAATTCAGCAACGGGAATAAACAGTGAAAATGGTATTGAGATACAGTATCTTATATCATAAATATAAGGCAAAGCAATTCATTTATAACTTTTTAACACATTGACGGATAGAACATAGAAATCCGTTTATTGCTTTCCCCTTTCCAACTTGATAGGTTTTAACTTTTATAGAGATTTACCTCCAACAACTCCTTCCGTCGATCCAGCTCCACGGCAGCCCAAGACACGAACACCAACCAGTTTAACGTCTTTGGCGACTCCATATAGAGTACCTCCTGCGACGCCTGAACAGTGGGAACCATGTCCGTTGCAATCCAGTCCATACTATATACAATAAAATAAATATATATATAAATATAAATAAACATACCTCATGCAAATGATTTCATAAAGCAAAATAGCGCACCCCCTATAAAGAAATAATAAACCGAGGTGAAGAAAAGCAAACGACTGATTGACCAACTAGTCGGGTACGTGCCTCAGTTAATCCTCAAAAATGACGTCAGTGGTGACGTCAGTGCCTAAGGTCTATCGTAAAACTATTAAAGTTTTAAGTACCATTTGAGTACTTTTGGTTTTGTGCATGGTTGACCAGTAATTGGCCATTTTAAACAAAATGTTTAAGAGTAAACCAGTGAGGTTTGTCTTCTTATGTCACCGATGAGATTCTTATCTAAATATTGGAAACATGAATATCTTCTTGAATTGATCGATGAGTTCAGAGCGATTGAAATGAACCACGCAGCGATAGATCAATGGGGTTAGGGTAAGAATAAACGGAGCAAATGAAAGCAAGTGGTTGATTGAAAGGTTGGTTGGGTAAGCCTTCAGATTTGGTTGTGCGACTCACCTGAGGGTCTGTAGGGTCCTCAGGGTCCACCATGTCTGCACCAACACTGCAACGCCCCGCAACATCTACGTGAGTGGGCCTTACACCAGTATCAATTATGTAAACCGTGACGTCAGTTCCTTTCAGGTCCTCTTTAAAAAGGTAAAAACAGTCATCCTTCGTTAATTTTGTTGTTCATTCAAAACACTTGTTCTTTACATCCTGACCCTTGGGAGCTAAATACAACTTATGAAAACGTTCTTAAAGGAGGGGGTGTCACCTTGAACCCACAACACAGAGGGGCGAGCCAAATAAAAAAGCTGTATAGACTAATCCTTTCACGTGAAACTACAATTTTTGTAGAAGACCACAGAAACTCTCATTTGGTACAGAGTACCGAAACTTGCGTTACACAGCATACACTGTTCAGAGAGTGTTTTGATTACACATTGTAGTCAGGCGCGGATCGGGGGGGGGGGAGACTTTTACGGCCCCAGCCCTCCCTTTTTCGCCACATCAACAATATAAAACACACGGGACATTAGTAGTGCTACGCCCTTACAGCCCTGTTTTCTCTTAGGTGTCTTGGAATGTCTGAACTCGCGCCTGGTAATGTTTTTCAATCACCCTGAATTAATAAACTGAAATCGTGTCTGGGTAAGGATGAACGAGAGAGAGAGTTGTGGGAGGGGCTCTATTAAGTACAGGTTATGGGAACTGGAACTGTATAGGATGAGAGGATTAGGCGTTTATGGCTATATAAATGTATGAAAACGTGTTAAGCTGAAAGTTATTTGTCACACACCATCAAAACGATACGCATTTTTTTAATACCAAAAGATATGCATTCGTTGTTAGAATAGTTTGTAATTAATGTTACTCCAGTGATATATAACTTGAGTAAACAGAGGTATGCACACCAAAACCGATTTGGCAACATCCAAAGATATTGAAGCCGACACGATATTCTTTTCACTAAGATCATGACTGTGTAGTGTCTGTTCTTTCCACCAAGGCTAGAATGTATGGGCGGCCATCAGGGCAAAAAAGACAACACCACGAAACAGAAAAGACAAATGTCAAAAGGAATAAACAACGCCGAAAGGAACAATTAAACGTCTAAAGAAAAAGACAAACGTCAAAAGGAGAAAGCAAACCCCGAAAGGAAAAGACAGAGACAAAAGGAAAAGTAAAAACCCAAAAGGAAAAGACTAACGTAAAAGTGGAAAACAACAAAAAGGAGAAGACAACGCCGAAAGGAAAGGACAACGCCGAAAGGAAAGAACAACGCCGGAAGGAAAGGTCAATTTCTCTTATTTCTTTCTTCTTTTTTTTTGACTCCTAGAAGTATGCAAACTCAGTGACAAGTTTTACTTTGAAAGGTAGCGTAAATGGCATAAGATTGCATGTGAAGACACAAAAGTTTTCAGTTTTGAACCACCCCAATTCAACTTTTAACACTGTTCCTGTCAAAGTCGAAAATCATTGCACCATTTTGCATCTAAGCTCCTTGAAAACGCCAAAAATGTTCCCGTCCTCTTGGCCAGCGATCACTCATACTGCAACCCCCCCCCCCCCCTTTCATATAGAAATCCTGTGTACGCCTCTGAAGTCAAAAGGAAAAAAGACGACCGTCGAAAGAAAAAGGCAAACGCCAATGAAAAAGTCTACAAATATTAAAGGAGAAGTTCGAGCCGCTCGAAAAGAAAATCTCAAGAAAGACATAGCCAGTCACACTGTTCGGTGTGTTTATTGTCTTTCTGTGCTTTGTATAATAGGAAGTCCGTGGTTAGTACCCGCTTTCTCTTCTCCTTTTGATGTTGTCTTGTCCTTTTGACGTTACTTTGTCTTTTTCTTGGCTCGTTGTCTTTGTCACATTACGTTAGTCGATCGTTTCCACTCCACTTTTGCCTTTTCTTTTGACTTTGGTCTTATTCTTTACACGGTTGTCATTTCCTTTTGTCTTGTGTACTTTCCTTTCGGCGTTTGTGTTTTTCTTTCTGTGCTTGTCCTTTCCTTTTGACTTTGTCTTTTCCTTTTAGCGTTCGCTTTCCCGCTTTGCTCTGTTGTATTTTTTGCCTGTTTGTCTTTTCCTTCTTTCGTTTGACCTTTCCTTCCGGCGTTGTTCTTTTCTTTCGGCGTTGTCCTTTCCTTTCGGCGTTGTCTTCTCCTTTTGGCGTTTGTTGTTTTCCACTTTTACGTTAGTCTTTTCCTTTTGGGTTTTAACTTTTCCTTTTGTCTCTGTCTTTTCCTTTCGGGGTTTGCTTTCTCCTTTTGACGTTTGTCTTTTTCTTTAGACGTTTAATTGTTCCTTTCGGCGTTGTTTATTCCTTTTGACATTTGTCTTTTCTGTTTCGTGGTGTTGTCTTTTTTGCCCTGATGGCCGCCCATAAGAATGGAGCAATACATGACAGGCCAATGATGTAAATGGTCTGAGGACCGTGAGGTTGGTTGTGTGTTGTCCTTCAGTGGACGTAATAGTTTTTTTCGAGAAGCAGTTTAACATTTGATTTCGCCGAACGGTCCTTTGCCAGAGGGTCGGGAGGACTTAAGTAACAGATCCGACACGATAACCGATATTAAGCGACTGGATGCCACGACGACACTCCTTAAAAAGAGACTAATTAGACGCATCCGAAAGTGTGGAAGTTTTTTCAACTAACTGTCGCATGCAGTCGTGCAACCCAGTCTCGGCGGGGTCTACCCGATATTGATAAGGCTTCACACACACACACACACACACATGCTTCAGGGAACATGGTTGCTCCGTCGTAAGGAAGACATTTGTAGACATAGGTGTGGAGATTTGTCTCGCACACTAGTTGGAGGGACCTTAAAACTGCAATCATAACCAAACGTGTTAAGCGGAGGGTCCTTCCTTCGGAAGAGCTGGTAACGTTTGATTCACAAAAGTAAAAAAAATAAAAACAATCGCCACTATTGATGACATGCTAATGACTATTCAACATTTTATAATCACCTTGAAGGCGGAGCTCTTACTTTTGTATGAATGAAAACATCACTCAGTCCTAGTCTTATCCAAGACCTCAGTTACATCCTACCGGCAAATCTTCCGAAGGCAGAAAAAATCGTTTGTTACACAAGCTGCCTATAATATTATGGAGCCACACGAAGCCACATCACAAACAGCGTATGTTAACAAACGAACTCACCTGCTCACTATGTGTGAAAGGAAGATAATACGGTAAGGTGCCAATACAAATTAACTGACGTCTTGAGTGGTTGAGCAAGCCTACTTCAGCCCATGTTTTACAAGAACCACTTGATACAAATTCAGTTCATGGACTTCTTGTACCATTTTACTAATAGTGAATATTAGTTCTATTAAAACTATTAAAATCCATCTCTTTAAAAGGAAAATGGGGGCAAAATTAGGTAAGGTAATATTTAAAGCTGAAAAAACTTGCAAGGAGAATCAAATCGTGTTGCAATTCAAGTGGCGGGAAACACTTACTTTTGGGAAAATAGGAATCGTCTAAGGAAAATTCTATTTGGTCAATACGGTCAACACCCCATGAGTCAACCTCATACATGGTGTGCATTACTGCATCTTCGGTGACGTATTCAACGAAATGTAGTTTACGTACCTGACGTATGAAAATAAGTAAACGTTAGTTTCAAGTAGATCCGATTCAAGGTGTTGATCGGTATTATTTACTCAGTCACGTTATCATTTAGGTGAAACTTCCTTTGATTTTTCACTCGAAGACTTGAAGAAAGGGTGCTTTCCTCTTTACATTATGAAAAATGTATTTTATGTTACGTTTCGTTTCTAAAAAAAACATATGAGAATACAGACATATTCGAACTGCTAAGGGATGATCTGATGAAGTCAGACAAAACAAGACTAAGGTCAGCTGTTTTAATCTGTTAAATCCTTTGCCCACCTGTATCATGGAGGATCGTGCAATAAAGTACACTTTGATTTCCTAAAATCACTCAATATGAGGAATTTATGATTGCATATAGACAATCTTTTCTTTAAAGACAAAATATAGACAAAATTTTCTTTACATTATGAAAAATGTATTTTATGTTATGTTTCCTTTCTAAAAAAAAAACACGAGAATACAGACATATTCGAACTGCTAAGGGATGATCTGATGAAATCGGACAAAACAAGACTAAGGTCAGCTGTTTTAATCTGTTAAATCCTTTGCCCACCTGTATCATGGATGATCGTGCAATAAAGTACCGTTTGATTACCTAAAATCACTCAATATGAGGAATTAAGGATTGCATATAGACAATAAAATGAAGACGATTTATATACCCCACACCGACATCACCAGCTGTTCATATTCGTCTATTGGTCGACAATCAGGTGCAAATTAAAAAAAAAAACATTGGTGCAACTTTTAAAAAATCATTCACAAATAACGGTGTAAACAAAATATGTACATAAGAAAAAATGTTCGCTGCATTTGCAAGTTACACATCATTGTTAATGTCCCATAGGACATTCTAACAAACAGAAACTGAGCCGTCAAACTCCGTCATCCAACCATCAGAGGTGGCAACTCCATGCTCTAACTTACTGAACATAGGCTGTAGTAGCACACCTGCTCATATCACATAAAATCATGAAGGAATCAGTTACCAATTCTTGCCAAGTCAACTACTACGTGCAACAAGTAATTTCTGCATAACCAACGAATATCAGCAACAGCTATTTATAAGTTGCTCGAATATATTAAAGGACAAGAGCAGCCTCTCCTAACTTATTTCAAAGCAACTGCTACATCTCACAAATTTCTTCTTATTTCTCTTCAAAGAACCCGTTGGTTGGAAGCTGGACCGTAAAAGTCCATCTAACCTAACCAACCTAACCTCACAGAACTCGTATAATGTTGTAGGATTTTAATATTTCATATTCGAAGTTAGCCAGTTATTCATAGAAAATTTCACAATTCTAAGGAAGACAAATATAGTCACATGATTCTTAAGATCCAATCATCAAACAGGACAGTCTCATACACAGATTCATGTTAGGGTGACTGCATTTCCCTTGAAATCATATTATAACTGTGGGGCTTACTGTTGGGCTTACTTCGTAGAGGTGGTCCAGAATTCGCCTACACTTGAATTTCATCTTAGTGCAATTCGCCCTGACCAGAGGTTCTTTCATCCAAACTTTTTCGAATATGTAATTTGATCTGAACTACATCCGTCACAGAGGGGAGGGATCAACAAAGATCAACAGAACTATAGCGTTATCTTAATATTAGAGTTAAGTTTAGCTTTTAACTCATTTATAAATAAATGACGATGTGACTGCGTGACAACAGAGTTGATGGGATGCGCTTGCAATTTCGTCAAAGTGAAATGCAAATCATTCTCAATTCTCCTACATTGAGCGTGCAATCGTGAAATGACTGCACGCGCAAAATCTGCAATGCTCACATGCGTTTACTGCGCATGCTACAACCATTGTCAACTAGTGATGTAACTGTGAATGATTTTATTTTGACCCTAGAATGTTTTTCGCTCGCTAATGCTATCTCAACCTTTATTTACTTTGACCAGCCTAGGGTCTAATTTGAAACCAAGTGGCCCTCCCTCAGTTTTTATTAACTATTAGGGTGTTCACGCCTACGACACTGGTTGGTTTTGGTTGACATAGGCCTATAGCATGTGCAAGAACACATGCGTTTGTATCAGGTGTCGCGCGTGTTAAGACTTTCACGCATAGCAGTGACGGCATTTGTATGTAAACCAGATAAATCCTAAGCGTTAGCTGAAAGGAGAACCTCACAATAACATAATAGGTCACGCTTGAGGGTCACGTGCCCCGAGAATGTAAATGTGTGGTTACAGCATTAATTTGTTCACCAGGCTTCTTTCTGCCCGCGCAACCCACTGTTTTTTCGAACGCAATCGCACGAAGCGCTCTTTTTATAAGCGTACGGTGACATATTGCTGCACTGAATAGACGTGGGTCAAACGGGAATTCCATTTGGTTTGGTTTATGGATTAAGGTGCATTCATATAATACCGGCAAAGGCAATCCGGCATAGCTGTTCACGTATAACGGCAAGAATTATTGCCGTATACGGTATAAACTTTACCGGATGATACTGACGGGAATTTTCAGCTGACAAATTTGTTCCATTATCGAACATGGCCGACATCGATGAGGAAGCGAGCTGATTTTCTTAATGGCAATAGCGTACCAAATAGACAGGAAGAAGATGACGATATATTTAGGAGAAAGCTTTGAGGTAACATTGATGCTACGGATAATTTGCATGCATACCATCCGGCAACAGCAATGAATGGCTCCAAGACCGATTCAATTTTTGCCGGATAAGGTATTCACTAATTGCCGGATGACTGCATTGCCGTTGCAGTATCAGTGAGTGTGAACAAACCTTCATTTTTTTAATGAGTGAAATTTTCGTCCTTGACGTTGCCGTTACCGCTGCCGCACAAGTGTGAACGTACCTTTATGGTTTTGGTAAAGGTTAAGAGTTAGATTAGGATTAGGGTTAAAGTGTACCTAAAGTCAAAAAATTCAAAAATATATATTACAGCCCATGAAAAATACATTTTAACAGTCCAACTCCCATCTTCGTAGGACATTCCTGAGCTGAGATATTAAATGTTAAAGTTTCTTCACTCAAATTAAAATGGTAGGCTACATTGTGCAATAATTTATGATGTCATTCTTGTACCAGGGAGTTGTACTACTCAAAGTACAATCTTTGTATTTCTTTGTTTTTCCGAACGTTACTGCACCTTGTACCGATGTGTGATAGCACTCTTACTATTATGAGGTGATGTAATAAATTAATCTCTCCTTGTGCAACATGCTATGCAAGCAAACAGGAAGTGCTCTTAAGGTCATAAAACATTTTTAATTTTAAAGGAAAACAAAGCATGGCATGTTATGTGAGTTGTACAACTAGAAAGTCATAAATTATTTCGCAATAGACCAATTTGTTTTAAGTGAACAAACTTCAACATTTTATATCTCAGCTCAGGAATGTCATATGAAGATGGGAGTTGAACTGTTAAAATTCTTTTTTCATTCTCTGAAATATATATTTTTGAATTTTTTGACTTGAGGTACACTTTAAGTTAGTGGTCCTAACTTTCTAGCACCGCCTTCACATTCTTCAAGTCCAGTGCGGGCTAGTTAATATCTAGATCATCTCCAGCAGCCAAGTTATTGTCGGTCGCCAATCATTTCAACCCACTTGTCCACAAACACAATTGGGTTAAAGAGCCATTCCACTGACCGACAAGTCACAGCTATATAAGTTTTCTCAAATAAAGCGTATGAAGTTGTCACAAAACAGCTATTATATAGTGCAAGCATATGACCAAACTTGTACCCCGGTGGCACTCTGTCATGTTCCACTTGACCCGCGTTGTATAACGTTCGGTACAATTGCGTTCGATTCGGGTGCATAACAATATGATACGTACCATCAAACTATATTCCCCCGGCACGTGATCCGACATACGCGTCCGCTTTGACTCGCGCGTTTCCGTTGGCGTGCTTCTTCCAGCTAAAGCTGAAAATTTCCTTTATGTAAACACTAAATGAGTCCATTGAACTTTCGTTCCATCCATGGGCTTGGGATTGTGGAAATTTCGGCCTGTCGTAAGAGGTCCTTGAGGGAAAGACTTGTGCCGATGTTTACGTATTCGAAACCGGTTTTAATATTATCCATTTTTTAGTTGACATTAATTCATATAACACCTTCGTGTTAGTGTGTCGTGATATCCCATCTAACTCACTTCCTATACAATAGCTCTTTTACGCTTCCCTCTTACAATTACATTTCTTTAGTATATACAACCTGACCTCTGGATGACCTCATTATTTTTCTTCTTTATAACCAGTTAACATATCCTCAGGTAGGTATTGTTAGCCCAACTCTTTATTATTTCCGCCTATTTCCATTCCATGAATTATACATCTTAACAACATACGTACCATATCGAGTGCCTTGTCACTTAGCCGAGCACTGAATCCCTTTACAGCATGACGAAACACAAGGTTGACTTTCCCTCCGATCGAAGCGAAAGTAGGGTCATTTCGAATTCTCGTCACAGCAGTATCAACGTCAAAGTTGTCCTGAAAAAAGATACAAAAAATGATCCGGAGATGAGAAACAAAAAAAAAAAAAAAAAAAACTGACACTTAAACGCAGTCATCCATCACTCAGACAATTTCACATCTCCCAACCTTCTTAGCCTACACTGTAAAAAAAGTGTGTACATTTACAGAAAATAAAATAAACGAAAACAAAAGAATTCATTCGAAAATTGAAGTCCTTCTTCATTACTATTATGTATTCTTTCTGTATTTCTCTCCTTTTTATTCAGTAATTGAACAAGAATTCGTAATATCTCAGACATTTGTACACTAGGGCGTAGGAAGTGGAGGGGAGCTGGAGGCGACAGCTCCATCGTGAAAAATATCGGGGCGTAGGTATGCTTCCGAATACTTCCCCCGCCCCCCCCCCCCACCGGCTTCCAGGGTCGGAAACCCCCTTATTAATTTTTGTGATTTTCTCAACTCTTCTTTCAAGAAATTCCCGAGTTCTCTTCAACACAAGCAACATATTGTAATGAATAATTTTAAAAATGCTTCGCGCAAGCCAATGCGTAATTCCTAATGCGGAGCGCTCGCTCATAAACCAGTTTGGTAAACTTTTCCGAGCCCTGGAAATGGCAAAATCGGAATCTTGCAATTTGTGACACAAGATCATGAAGTTTCACCGTCAACTAGTACTGTTCGATTTAAACAAATTTTCTTCATAAAATTCCAAATTTTCTCCAGTACAATCTCTCAATTTTGAAATAGTTTGTCTAAAAAAAAAAAAAGAGTTTTGGAAACTTTTCCTTTTCAGATAGCTTCAGTTCGTAGGCTTTACATAAGATTATCTAGCTACAACGATCTTTAGGCACCGCGCAATTTTTCTTACCCGTGTGGTGACAACCTTGTATGACATACACTATTTTCATTTATATTTTGTTTAATCCGCTTTTCCTAGTAGGATAAAAGAGAAGTATATGTAAGAAGGAAGGTCCCCCCCTGGAGGGCCCTTTTGGAAGGCCCTATAGGAAATGCACTACCGCTTGTAAGGTTTTTGGAAGGCACCGTGGAAGGTCACTATGGAAGGCCCCTCCTTAAGAAATCCCGCCAGAGAAGATTGCGCAAGACGGAATAGCTGAATAGCGCCATTAATTTTCAGTGCATGCTGGAACTACTTGAAAGCTGTTTACTGTACACATACAACTGTACAAAGGAACAGACCAGTGGACTTTCGCTAATAAAAAAGGGAAAAAAGTAGAAAAGCTGAAATGTACTCACCAAAATGTGATCCGAAAAGAACACAGGTCCCAAAGAAAAACAAAATGTAATAAATAATAGAAAATGTCTCACTGCAAAGTCAAATTAAAAAGTCACGGCAAATCCACAATTTTTTTCTTAAAACAACAAAACATCCACACGGAGAATGACTCTCATTCCCCGCTCCTCCAGGCCATTAAAAAATTCAACAAGCTTAGTCTGCCTGTACTGTTTAAACCACTCATCAACTAACTTTCGAATTCGGTGGCCGAAGGCCACCACCACATCCCCATGATCTAAACTTGTACAAGGCCCTCCGTGTCATAGTTCACTTTTCAAATATCACAATATCACAAGGCGTAACTCCAAATAAGGATGATCGATTTTCCAAACCTTCCAGTAAATAATTATACTTTCTTGCGTCATCCTACACGTCACCGTTCCGGAAAACACTGAGCGTGTCTGGACATGTTGATGATGTCATGTTGTTGCGACATACCAAAGATTGGCCCAACCGTCTATTTGCGCCCTTGGAGCACGTTGAGCATGTTTTAGAGCAATATGAGCATTGTCCCTATCAACAGGGGTGCACCCACGAGCAGCACCGAGCCTTGCCAGTGCAAGTGACGAGCATGGCTTGGTGCATATTGAGCAATATAATGCTTTGTCAGACCAAGGGACGCATGACTTTGAGCGCGCTAGGAGCATCTCAATGTTTATCACATTTGTGTCATATTTCTCAAAGTTATAGTTCAGTTGTTACGTATACAGCAAAACATAATGAAGTGTAAACTGTTTTTCTTGAAATGCGTAACCACACCGTAATCGAGCCTTGCAGCCAGAACAAACTTACGGCCTTCTTACACCTTTGAGCTGTAAAACTCCAACTCCTTTATTACACTTTCAACTTAAACGTTTTCCCCATGACTTCGTGATAGTCCCACTATCATCATTATAAACAAACAAAGTTTACACAATGGCCTTTCAAAGCCGACCTGACATGGAAGGGGAAGGATGCTCAGTTCCTCAAACCCAAAGCGATACTCCATTTTCCACTCAACATGTCCTCTGCTAAACAAGCAGAGATTCATTTCACTCCGTATCTTCATGACTCAGTCGCGTCCAGTCGAGTCCCTGAGGAGAGCATTCCATGGATACAACTGCGCCCTCAGTGACAATACACCCATATACCTCGAATAATTATGAGGGTTGTGAGGGAATGTATTTTAATGCGTTGCACCCCTGTACAAGCCACTCGGGATATTTCCCTTTCTTTGTGTTTGATCGATTGATAGTGACTCATCACTGGCGAGCAAGATCCGTCCTTATGACACTACACTCACCTACACGTGGGTTATTCTGTGGACCTCCCTAGCCCCTTCTCTTTATACCACAAAAATTGTGTTGGTGACACCGCCAGGGATGGGGTACAACACTGTGAGCCCTTCCTCCCCACGGTAGATAGACCTGAGTAACATTTCAATTAGGTGTCACGTAACAACCGTGTATGTTTCATACACTCACCTGCTAACCAATGTCGCCAGAACTGTTTCTAGTTTCGAATGAAATATTTTGTTCAACTGTTGGCTATTGCTCTATTCTTTTCAACAATTAATTCCTTCAATGTGGTAAATACTGGCTCATGTCCAGCAAGTACATATACACGCACACACATCCACAAAGAAAAAACAAAGAACTTGAAAACAAAGAAAAACAAAGAAAACATTTCCTTTTCAAACTTGTCTAGCCACCTAGAAAAACTGTCTGAGCAAACTGTTTGCTCAGACAGTCCCCACAACAGGACAGCCCTTGTGTATATTGACTCCCTATTCTTGATACGATCGATTTTTGAAGCTACTGCATACGGCAAGGAAACACTGTTAAAACTGTCATCGCACAGTGTGTCTACCTACGGCTTATGATAAGAATGTCTCGTGACATGTTTGAGAGCACCACACTCTTTTTCATATAGGATATCCAGAGTAACTTGAACTTTTACGGGTCCTCTGACGCATGGGGCACGATTCTTCCACATAAGCAAACCTGATCTGGTACCGTACTAATAGTATAATGGCTGGGCAGAGTTCTAAATACGAAGTAATTTTGGAAGATTTGGAACTCTTTTTGAGTTCTTTGAGTGGCTTAGAAGAAGTTACTGTATGCGTTTTAAGGAACAGACCAGACTTCAACCAGCAGTTAAGATTCTTGATTTATCGGTATACGATACCGATTTCAACATTCACTCCTTTCGCTTGGGACGTGGGGGCCCCGCTACCTGTCTAGAGGCCTATGGGGATCATGCAGTGGCCTTCGCCCACCGAATTCAACACTTAGTTGATGAGTGGTTTCACCAGTACCAGCGGACGAAGATGGTGGAATTTTTCGATGGCCTGGAGGAGTGAGGGATGAGGGTCATCCTCCGTGCGGATGTTTTGATGTTTTATTTAACAAAAAACAAAAAAAAAAAGACAAAAAAAAAAAAATTGGATTTGCAGTGACTTTTTAATTTGGATTTGCAGAGAAACATTTGCTATTATTTACTACATTTTGTTTTTTCTTTGGAACCTGTGCTCTTTTCCGATAACACTTTGGTGAGTACATTTCAGCTTTTCTACTTTTTTTTTTAATTTTTATTAGCGTAAGTCCACTAGTCTGTTCCTTTGTACAGTCGTATGTGTACAGTAAACAACTTTGAAGTAGCGCCAGCATGTACTGAAAACTGATGGCGCTATTCAGCTATTCCGTCTTGCGCAATCCTCTCTGGCGGGATTTTTTGACAGCGGGCTTTGTTAAGGAGGTGCCTTCCATAGTGCCCTTCCACGGGGCCTTCCAAAACCTTCCAAGCGGTAGTGCATTTCCTATAGGGCCTTCCAAAAGGGCCCTCGGGGGGGGGGACCTTCCTTCTTACATATACTACTTAAAAGCGAAAAAATTAAGCAACAAAAATGTATCTTTTGGTCAAGGGGGTAGGGTAAGGCACGTAGTCCAAAATTTGTTTCGCCCATCTTTAACATTGCTTCTTACGCCACTGTTCTTACTTGCGTGTACCTCAAGCCCCTCCCAAAACTGTCTACACCCTTTCTCATCCAGACACAATCCCATGACAAGTGACCCTGTTGAATATGCAAGGAGTCAAATGTGTATTCAAAAGTTGGCGTAGTTTTACCCTGCATTTTGGGGAATTCGACGTCAAAATCAATAACTTGAATCCAACTGAGTCCCCGCGGTTTTCCCTCTGGCCCATATGGGAAACCTTCCATTATTACTTGCCAAATTATTCAATAGACTCTTGTATATATGTACCGTAAATCGCAATTTTTCATGTCAAATAGCCTACATATGAAAACAAACGGAGCAAATTGCAGAGATTAATTAACTGACAGATTGAGTACTGTACAAAGAGCACCATGTATACACACTCGTATAGATCCTCCGATAGATAAGGTTCAGTTCAGTGCAGTGTATTTCTTTTGTAAACACATTTACAAAGCTGCACATAAAAACAAGATGCAATGGAGAAATGAAGAGTTATAAACAGGACGCTAGAAAACAGTATTACGTTTATCGTAGCGACCGACCCTAAGGCGCCAATCCTCTCACCCCAAACTACAATTTTGGTAGGGGTGTACCCAAATTCTCAATTGGCTCAGCTCTTTGATTGACATTTTAATTCAAACAATGGAGAGTACCAAAGCTTACCTTACACAGCATGAACGGTACTGAGGGTGTTTTTGTTTTACACACCTTGAAGCAAAAAACTGACATTATTTCTGGATGAGGATGAATTTCAGACAATTGTGGGAGGGGCTTAAGTAAGAAGGTTACGAGAATTGTTACTGTTTGGGGTGAGAGAATTAGGACTTAAAAATTAAGAAAAAAGAAAGATGAAAAGAATAGGAAAACAGAACACTTAACATGTATTAAAGACAAAAAGAACTGGAAAAGGAAGAGGGTACAATTTGGGGATAAAAAGGTAACACCCGTCTACTACATATTCAAGTTACGCCCTGACGACTGCCTCTCATGTTTTCAATCAGCATACGCAGCATGTCTTGCGGCTGTTCTTGGAAGGAGTAATCGCACTTACATTTTACAAACAGATGTTCAAAAGCCAAAGTCTATGCATATTTTGACATATGTCCAAACCACAGGACCACTAGTGATATGTGTTTATCATGCCACACCACTGTGTAGTGTCCATACAACCCTTTGTTCTCCCGATGTACCCCCATGGTTCTTGTTACTTTATCGTCAGCTCTAGAGGTGAACGCTGTATTTTTTAACACATGGACGAATCTTAGTAAACTCTATCCGGTAGATGCTGTACTATGGTAATGAAATAATTTCCCTACATGCGTTAAACCTGAACGAGATGTAATGATGTACTAAGGCCGTATACACGAGCAACATCTGTAAAACATTCTCAAAACACTTCACCTGCAATAAACCGAAAACATGCTTGTTTTCGGTTTGTTGCACAGTGTAGACAGAGTAAAAACAATTTTAAAACATTTTGAAAATGTTTTGAGAATATTTTGAAAACAATTGACAGGACATTTCTTTTGTAACATTTCCAAAACATTTTCAAAACATGCTGTTTACCCTGTCTACACTGTGCAACAAACCGAAAACGGGCATGTTTTGGATTTGTTTCCAGTGAATGTTTTGGAAATGTTTTTGGGAATGTTTTGCAAATGTTGCTCGTGTATACAGGCCTTAAAGGCCTGTATACACTAACAACATTTGTAAAACATTCTCAAAACACTTCACCTGCAATAAACCCAAAACATGCTTGTTTTCGGTTTGTTGCACAGTGTAGACAGAGTAAAAACAATTTGAAAATGTTTTGAGAATGTTTTGAAAAGAATTGACAGGGTATTTATTTCTTTTGCAACATTTCCAAAACATTTTCAAAACATGCTGTATACCCTGTCTACACTGTGCGACACACCGAGAACAGCTTGTTTTGGATTTGTTGCACAGTGGATGTTTTGGAAATGTTTTACGGAATGTTTTGCAAATGTTGCTCGTGTATACAGGCCTTAACCGCTTCCCGTTTCCTGTTCTATGACGTCATGCATATAATGACTATGAGATGCTGACCTTAAAAACACAACATAGACTTTTTATGCAACTGCCGGTCTTTGAATTGTGACATTTGCTATCCCGTTGGACAATATTTGGAAAAGTCCATTTTACGCAGTATATTTTTAAAAATGAGATGATTATCCTACCCTCAATAATAACAACAAATCACCTCGCTTGCTTATAAATCTTTAAATAATCACACAAAATACCTTGATCTTGATAAGATATCGACCCTCTATTCTTTCCTCCACCGTCATCAAAGGAGCAAAATGTCCTTTAGCCGCAACAAAAAGAGATAGTAGTAGTAACCGTGGAAGTTTCATCTTCAATTTTACTCTGGAGGTATAATGAAAGAGTACATGTCAAAGCATCAATTCGGACATTTTTAAACAAAAGATTCAATTAAATCAAGACTTATTAAAGGTTTGTCCTGCTATATTTCCTCTATTTTTAACATCAGTCATTTAAAGAAATCACGACAACTGTAGCAGTGCGCTATAGATTTGTTGGGACAGAACTGTATGGTACGGGGCAGTCTCGTCCCTCTAATCCTTGATTAACGTTTTTCGCTTGCTATGTTCTGTTTTCTTACTAAATCAACTTAAAAATGTATACTTTTTCTCACCAAACCTACCTTTTCTCTAGCAATGTATTTCCGAAAGGCCACGGCAAAGTGTAACTTAATCACAGAATTTGCTAACGACTATTTTGGCCTCAGAATACCTGTACTTAAATCACAGTAACTGAAACCTTGCCACCATTTGTTGACTTCGCCCTAATCAAATTAATTACACAACAAGCAAAAATCTGCTTGTCAACGCCGAGGACTATAGAATATACATCGCAAGATAAATATGTAGAATAACAGTAGCGTTCTTTGCAGTGCCAATATCTCAAACCTTAATTGACTTCTTATCTAGTTAATTCTTAAACAAACATAGCTGTATTCCTCAACACCAAGAATCTCACATGATTAAGTGCTTGATAAGTCTGAAGTCTCAAGCAGTTATTTTTCTTTTTGCTGAGGACGACAAACTAATTTCAAAGGTCTTACTAAGCGATTGTATCATTACCATAGGTTCAAAACTGTTAAGGTGGCGCACTACCACTAATTAGCATTTCTCTGTGGGGATTCACCTTAGATTAGTGTTGAGGAATACTTTTAAATCCATGGTTAAATTCTTGTTTCATTCAGGTAAAACTTTGTGAGTGGGTATACCACGAACTTCCTGTGAAGATGGAGAGAGCATGTAACGTTTACGTCCTATCCGTATATTGTCACCACTGACTGGGATAAAAAGGCGCACCAAGATGGTCGCCGCCAAGCTGTAAATCGTCTGATTTGACGACGACTTTGTAATTTTTAAACCAAAGTTAAACTTGAACGAGGAACAATATTCCCGCAATACGTGAAGAAATTTTTACCCTACCTTGCCATTTTTCAAAAATATTTCAACTTTCTTGCAAAATTGGCTAATTGACTTGGGCAAGTGCAAACTTTTACACAAAATCATAGCAGACAGCCCTCTTGGTGCGCCCTTTCTCACACGTACGGTAGCGACAATCTAATGCGCAGTATACGGTACTCCGTCCATGTACATGAAGTCTGTGGGGGTATACCTACCCTTAAAGCCTAGTGTTCCTCATCCTTTTACAGTTTGATGACATTCATTTTCCAGAAAAATCTCTCCATTCAATCATATTCTTCCAGTTTTGTAGTCAGTCGTGTTACACCCATGACAACTTTATTTTTGCTGTATTTAATATTTATCACGTTGATGAGATGCACTGTTTAAGGCCAGCTGACACTTTTACATTTAAGTCAAGGCGAAGATCTGCAAGTTATTTGGATTGGGGGCAAAAAATAACCAACTGCCTATCGAACTCTGGACTGTATCCTTAACCGGAACCGTCTATAAGCAATCCACCCATACGATGATACGAACGCGAACGCACACACATACCCACACGCCTAAACAAACCTACCCACACATACACATTGACACATACACTCAAAATGACGTTTTCTGGACGCCCCGAAGTCGTCTGTTTACCCCAGTGTCATAATTTGTTACTCTGCATGTTGTTCTTTTTAATTCTAAAGAGAGATTTGTTTTCCCTCAATATATTCATTAGAGTGGCTGCCCCCTAAAGTAGAACCGACGCCCCGGATCTGAGTACGTGTACATTTGACCACGTACACAGGACGAGATAATTCAAGATAATCGAAAACTGATGTAGCTAAATCTTGATTTGGTTGTCCTACTGACCAGGTCCGTAGTCAGAGTAATCAACTTGGGGGGGGGGGGACATCAATATTGGAGTTTCGCCGGCCTGGGGGAGGGGTCTAAGGGGAGGGGGTTCCCCCTCCCCTTTGAAAATCTTTTTGCCTATTTCAAGGACTCTAGATGCAAAATGGTGCGAAATTTTGCATTTTTCTTTGATATATTTGTACTCCGAAAAAGCTGGTCTCATAACAAAACTTTGCCCTTTTTTACACTAAAAGTGAAAATGAAATAGAAAAAATATGGATATTATAAAAAACAAGCTGCCAACGAGGTTGTCAAGGCTAATTGGTGATGTCAAACTTAACTTAAACAAATTATGAAAATTAATCTTACCGTACCTGTAGCTTTATCAATTTTCTTGCTTAAAAGAGTTTGATTCTGGTTCTTTTTTCTCGGTTAGAAAATTTCGTAACAACTTCAACAGGGTTGATCTGCATTGGCTTACTCCGTTTCCCGGACACATAAATTACTCCTAAATCAGAAAGACGTTGATTCCCCATGGTACTTCTTAGATAATTTTTAATGTACTTCATCGCAGAAAAGCTCCTCTCGCATATAGCTGAAGATACTGGCAATGTCAAAGCTAATTGGGTTGTTTTCTGGAGGTTGGGCAAATTTGAAAATGGAATTAATTTTTCTACAGCGGAGAAGCCACCAGTGTCCTGCTGAGTAGGAAGTTCCTGAATGTTTTTGTGTCCATCTACAATTTGACCAGCAATTGCCATTTCGGCTTTGAGCAGGTACATTCAAAGAATTCGAATATTGCTCAACAAAGGATGAAACAGAATCATATTTGAGAAAATTATTTGATGCTGGTACTAAGAGAGCGTCCACACCCTTCATACTTGTTATGTTTGAAGGCGAAAACGTCGAGTCATTTCATGTTTGAAAGCATCCAGTAATGGCAAAAATATGTTTACTCTCATGTCATTAAGCAAATCTGTGCTTGACGCAGATTGATGACCCGTTGAGCCCATGAGGTAACTATCATCAAAGGTCCGTTGTTTTCTTTTTCGCTTTTGTTGCGGCATCATATATATTGTTTTCTCCACAAACTTGTGTGATACTTTGTAAAAGGCTAGGCCATCCTGATTCTCGTGCTTCATCGACAGTAGCTAGTACGGAATTGATCATCGCCAGGGCATTGCCTAAATTTATGTTGCTAGCTTGCAAGGTTTCGCTTAAAGCTTGTGAGTGTGATAATAATGTTGGAAGGACTTCAAGGTGTGTCACAAACGATAAGCTCATTATCTGATTGAGGAGCCCTCTAGATTCGATAACCAGTTTCGGATCTCTTTTTGGCTCCAGCGGAGACGGATCAGAAAAATATTCCAAAACTTCAACAACATAACCATACCTTGTCTTTAAAGTTGAGAGCGACTGAAAACGACATACCCATCGTGTATCACTTAAGCGAACGAGTTCCTTGACACGAATTTTGTCTCGGCTCTGAAATTCTACAAAAACTTTATGAACTAGGGAACGTGTCATAAATACATACAAAGCTTCCAATAACACAAAAAACTCTCCAGCAGAACTGACTTTCTTACAAATATCCACAAGGACTAAGTTTAGCCTATGAGCATGACAGTGAATATACTGGGCGTTTGGAAAGTGTTCTTTTAGCCGTGCTTGAACTCCATGAAGATTTCCAGACATAACACTTGCTCCGTCATAACACTGACCTACAATATTAATATCTCTTAAACCAAGTTTACCGATTTCACGAATAATCTGGTCAGCAAGTGATTTCGCATCAAGATTATCGGCTTCCTGAAAGTCAATGAATTCTTCATGCAGTGCATACCCAACCTCTTTCTTAAATTCCACATAGCGCAGACATACACTTATTTGTTCCTTTTTGAAACTGTCTTTACTTTCATCCACGATAATTGTTGCCATTCCTGCCGATTTCACCTCTTCTGCAATTTGGGATCGAATAAGTTCGGCAGTAGTGTTCAGTAGCTCATTTTGTATTTGCGCACTAAGATAAGTAGCATTATGAGGCAATCTTTGAAGTTTCGCACCAAATTTTGGATCGATATCGGCAATGGGGGAACACAGTTCTAAAAAATTACCCTTGTTATGCGATCCCACTGTCTCATCATCACCCCTCAAAGCTATTCCTTGCCTTCCTTGCCTTGCAAGGAATATGATAATTTTAGAAATTTGCGTAATATACTCCCAGTTGTCCTTCACTTCACTAGAATGCTGTGTGGAAAGTTTTGATGCAACGCTTCCTTCACTTAAACTTTGCACAGAGTATTGCCATCTTGAAAAGGAAGTTTTGTGACTTTCGCTTTCGCTGTGTTTCTTGTATTTTTCGATTGCCCTTTTCCATTGATTTACCCCATTTTCTGTGAACTGTTTTTGCTCCTCGTGGCCTGATAATGATGGAAAAATACGACAGCAGTAGCAGAAGGCAGTATCATTCCTTACAGAGTATTCTAACCATTTAAACTGGTTATACCAGTCTTTGCTAAAGGATCGGTTTTTGTTTCCTATTTTTGTTTGCGGAAAAGATGCAAGTATTGGCTGCATTGGTCCAGAATCCTTTGAACCTAAATCAAAACCCTCGGCTGAAGGTTTATAAGCTCCCTTAACATCGAGCTCATCTTGTGACGGCCCAGCACTGGATTGACTGGAATGACCTAGTTCTGGTTGTCCCGTAGTTGTCGATTCTTTTAAAACTTTTACTCCTACATTAGTCCCTTCCTGTGGTGTTTTGGGTACCTCATCAGTTTCACTAATTTCACTGCCAGTATTATCCTGCTCCCTTTTCTGCGGACTGGTAAATCCGAATTTAAAAAGAGACATTTTGAAGGATATCCGAGGCTGTTTCGTATTTGTGCGTGTAGTATGGTGTCTAATGTTATATAGAATAAAGTGACCTCTCATATAGCATCGCTTTACTTTTCACGTAAAGGCTTCATTTTCTTTGTCTTAAAAAGATAAATGTTTTACCTCCTTAAGCCAAGATTGTTCATCTTAAATTCCCCCAAACACCCTTCGCTCTTTGTTTTAATTCTAGGAAACCCTCATGATCAACCTCAGACATAAACTGCCGTCCTCAGATCATGCCGCATCTCAAGTTAGTCATCCTCCTTCGTTTAGCAATCAGCTATTGGTTCGCTCGACCGTAAACGGTTTGAGCATTTGAGTCACACACACTTCAACTTCATTCAGTTATATGACAGCTGAATGATACATTGACGGGAGAAATTAGGCTCGAAACAATACTTAGCGTAACCTCCTCGACCTTCAGGGAAGGGATCTCCACGCGCCATCCATGACTAATAATTGACAGTAATAGTTCTGTACGTCGTTCATATGCTCCTTACCCGAGTTAAAGTGTATGTTTTGTTCGAAAGTGGGAGATATTTTGACAGAGTTCAGTCTAGGTATTTGAAGTTGTGGTGATTTAATGGGGATAATTTTTTTCTCCTTCAGTGCAAGACCTTTTATTGAAAAATTCTTTTTGAGGGAGGGGGGAGGGGCACGTGCTCCCCTGTGCCCCCCCCCGTGGCTACGTGCCTGCTACTGACATCAGATTGGAGCGATTAACTGTCCTTTATTCAATATGATATAAATTTTTGTGGTTTCCATGTACGGTAAATCTAGTTTATTTTAATCCGCCGCAATATAATTCAGCCTGGTTTGAAACATCATGATTTTTCTCCAGGAAATAAAAAAAAATGATTAGATTACGGTAGCATGCTACAATCAACCTTTTTTCTATTTATTTTAATATTTTTCTACAACCTTTTCTTTTGTTATCTTGATTGCTTGGACTGGTAATGCAAAATATATCTTTGGTCTGCAGGTTGGTCATGTAAGATTATGATTAGCTTCCTCATCATCAGACACTCTGTGGAAAGGTGGAGATGACCAACGGAAACTGCCGAGAGGTCATAGTCTGGTCCTACGTCCATGGCAATCACGGCCTGTCACATATACCCAACGAGTGTCGCTTCGTTGTCTCACATTCCATCCCGTTTTGTCCACCTTGAGCTGAAACGTGGCTGGTATGGTTGCCCGGAACATATTATTATTAGCTTATAAGTTTAAAGGGCAGGAGCAGTCATCCCAAATTGAAGTAGTGTAGTAGACTGTCCAGTTTCATGATTGGCTGTTGAGAGTCACGTGACAATGTTTTTTCTCTTTAAATGTAAAATTTACCAGAAATAACTGCTTGGTTAACCTTGAATATGCAATAGTTAAATCATAAAATGTAATGAAAGATACTTTGAAGAAAAATAAGACGAAAATTGTGCTATTTAGCTTTTTCTTCAAAATAAGTTTCAGGGACTGCTCCTTTAAACGTCTCCTCCCTAGAACAGTACGGGAGATAACCGCTTTCGTGGGAAATCTTTTTCACCCAATCGGAGGAATATATTGCCATGAGTGGCGCCATTTTCAAATATGTCCCATGATGCACTGCGATCCTACCGGGTAAATTCAACGGAGACGAACGTTCAAAAAACCCTTGTAATCTTTATTGATTTAAGGAAAAAGAAATTAGGGCATATTTAAAATCTTTCTTGCTAGTGAGTGAACAGAAACACTTTTTTATGTTAGGTTGTTCAACACACCTTTTTTGAGAAATCGAACAATTTTGCTTCTTTCTTTTTCCTAAGCTTTATTTTTAGACTTGACGCACCCACAAAGTTTGTGCACCATTTTCCACATAGAGTGCGAGTGGGTCGTGCCAGCACTCATGTTTGTGAATACGTTTTTGAAGATCCCGTGTATTTTCTCTTTTAATGAAACTCTGACCACACATTTGAATACACATTCATGTATTATACAATTCAATGTCTGTGAAGAGGTAGATGCTACGTGCCGATGAATATTCATACCGTTGAGACATGCAACATTTCCACCGATTTGGGTAATGCTCATATTCCCTCGAAAGTGATTATTTCCCGACTCGTATAAGTAGATTCCATCCTACTGTAATCAAGATGCATGACATCTTAGTGGGATACGGTCGTCGAAGTCGCCCGAGCTATTGATGTCAGGAATGACGCTAGCACTTTGCTTTTTTAGGTGACGCCAGAAGACACAAATACTGAGTTGGCTGAATCTGGGCCTTAGAACTCCATCTTATTAGGAAGTAGCTAACAGTTCGCCAGGCAAATAAAAGAAACAAGAGAACGTTTACATTTGTGGATGTCCCATCACCATGTGACTTTTTTTACTTTTGTATTTTTAGATAAAGCAATATAACCGTGATCAGAGAAAAATATACATTATCTAAGTGAATAGAATTGCTTTAAGTTTGCAACTGCTTGATTAAACCCTTGTGATGCGGGGTGACTAACTACTCTAAAAGCAGTGAAGATGTATCAAAACGATTAACAACAGCGCCCACTCTTTGTTTCGGGGGACATTCCTCTCTTCATCTTGCATGCGCTTCGATTTGCTTGAGGCGGGGGACATGCTCCCGCCCCTCTTTTTTGAAAAGTCCACAATTCACTTTAGATTTTTACACAGTAAATTTTTGACGGAAATGACAATGTCCCTCCACACATTCGAGTAAAAATATTTTTTCTTGCATGTCCCTTCGAGGGCTACGTAGCAATGTTGTAATGGAGTCACTAGATTAGTGACTCGAGTCACCAGTTTTCAAACTTTTAATTGACTCGAGTCCTGTCGTTGACTCGAGTCATTGTACTATTTCTGTGGGATAATTACTCCTGAATTCTATCGAGTCACTATCATTTTGAGAGGAAGTGACTCGAGTCGTGACTTGTTACAACACTGCTCCGTAGTCACCATCAAAAAACAAAAAAAAAATCAGTGACCGGAAATGTGAATAAAACCACTCCGGGCAGAGAAGAATTGATTCTTTAAGATAAGAGAGTGGTTGACTCTTACGTTAACAGGGAAGAGTTGTGCACATCAAGATTGAACACAAAGAAGCCCCCTTCCCTACCCCTTGTATTAACCGGCTGATGACACCAGTTTCAGATTAAAAATAAAATGAGACGTTTGCGAACGAAACAAGCAGAACTTTCCCTTCTTGAAATTATTTGTTTCCGTTTAATACTACCTGGACTGAAGCTTTATGAACTGTTAACTGTTACCTTAAAGGTCAAGAGCAGTCCCCCAAACTTATTTTGAAGCAACATCTAAATATCACAATTCTCGTCTCATTTCTGTTCAAAGAATCTTTCATGATATTTTATTACTTCAATATAACATATGAAAGGTAAACCAAGCAGTAACTTCCAGTAAATTTCATATTTGAGGAGTTAAAATGTTGTCACATGACCCTCAATAGCCAATCATGAAACTGGACAGTCTACTACACTGCTTCAAGTTGGGGTGACTGCTTCTGCCCTTTAAGTAAACATGTTTTAATGGGCATTGGAGTAAAATAGAATAAAATGTGATGTTAAGATGACATTAGTTTCTTCTTCCCCGCTATTTACTATTTCTATCATTTGCAATGTTTAAATCAAAACTACTGATGTCATTCAAAGACGTAACTGTCTATTTTGTAACACACGAACTAAGCATCATTTCCATCCGGTATGCCAATTTGAAACGCACTGACGTCACATGCATAACCTCAATACCACAGTAGAAAGAGAAGTTACTAGATCAGAGTGACTGTGCGGATATCGAGAAATCAAAAGAATCGTGAGATGTAGTAGCCTGCGTAGCGCCTCTGTGGCTGCCGCCCCCTTAGGCTGCCGCTCCTCAAGCGATAAGCTGAACGAAAAGACTTCGTCCGCTCCGCGGGCTAGAGACGTAAGGGTTTGTCAAGTCGGCTTACTACTGTAATGCGTCGATGGCGCTTTTTTAACGAGAAATGAATTCAAAGTTTTAATGTGCGGTTTGGATTCAGTAAAAGTGAAAATCGGTCGTGAGTCAATGTGGCTGCCGAAGAGTTTCGTGAAGATGCTTTGCAAGCGTGCAGGGATCCGCCATGTTGGAGGACAATTATTCCAACTTGAAATACACGTGGTTTGTGCGGAACGCACTGCAAATGCATTCTACAATGTGCTTTGCGCTGTGCGAACACATTCATCGAGCAAGAGCGTCGATTGGTCTACTACGTAGCCATATGTACTCCAAAATGGCCTCCGGGGATCATTATGACGTCACGGAAAAAACCACTACTGTATATTTCTTCCATTGCATTGAACAAGAAACAACTGTGTATTTCTTGAAGTAAAAAGACTACATCAGTAATGTCAAAAACGATATCGAGAATTCGATTCGTTCACTTAGATGGAGGGTGTCTAACCAATATTCATAAGGTCCTTTATTCATAAAGATCAATGTTCATAAGGTTTTGGTCTTAGGGTTTATTAATCGAAGCCACAGCTTCGATTGTAGGAATTGCTCGTTCAGTCACGTGTTTTCGTGCCTTCGCAAGCGGTCGGTGCGGATGAATATTAAATCATGTTCCGTTTGGATTCATATTGCAATCTCGAGCTGTTCGTTCGTACAATGGAACAGCTGCGCAGTCATGTTCAGTTGTTCTGTAGGGGGATTTTTCAACAAAGTTTAACTATTTCTATATAAGGGGATTTGCTCGAACAACTCCTGTATAGTAAGGTGGTAATGTGCAAATAAAGAAGTAGTTCCACATTCAAAGGTATTGTTCTGCATTTAAGGCTTCCTCTCTGGTTGAAAAAAGGTGTAAATATAGTTTGAAAACAATTTATACCGTTCAGGGATTTCAAAATAAATTTCAAAGGTTGCATTTTCCA
This sequence comes from Holothuria scabra, assembly GCA_037179385.1. Taxonomy (NCBI): domain Eukaryota; kingdom Metazoa; phylum Echinodermata; class Holothuroidea; order Aspidochirotida; family Holothuriidae; genus Holothuria; species Holothuria scabra. The sequence goes on along the minus strand of CM074179.1, from coordinate 60,226,057 downwards.
ACATACGACAACTTTGTTTTGTCGGAACTGTTTCATGAAGCAACTTCATCGACGACCAACTTGCCATCGCATAGAGCAGCTAGTATTAGTGTACTGTACTGTACCCCGTCATTGCTAGCTATTGCGACGACTGCGACCGATTGTGACCAAGGCCAGTCGCCAAGTTCAAGGTAATTTGCCATTGATTCCATACCGTGTGTGGATTGTAAATCGCTTCTTCTTTATTGTATTTTTAATTTTGGTTTTAGTTTGTCAACTTAAACGGAGAACAACCTACCCACGGTATATAAAACTTGTCGTAGTCTTGCCCAAACACAGTTAGGCTAGGTAGGCCAAGTTATACTATAGCCGAACGTTACACAACAAAACAACGCTAACATCAGTGATACTGTTACTAGTGTTAGGCATGTCCTAGTACGAAAGGTGCTCCCAGCGTAGACTCTGCAGCTAGTTTGCTGTAGGCTAAAGGTTATTACAGGATAGTCAAGGAAGTCCAGGGTCGATAATTTTGCGTAGTGTAAGGCCTGCGTCATCACCAATAGTGTATCACACAGTGAGACTCTGAGACAAAGTTCAACGAGCAAAGATTTCAGGGCAACTTATAAAAGTAGGCCTAACACATATGCAAGTTGGGTTAACTGAATAGCTTATCCATATCGTTACGTGCAGGTGATTGAATATTTGGGTTGCCATTAACTGAAGTGGCCCCATTACAACTTACAAGCCTAACTTAACTGTAACAGCATAGCCTAGTAGACTTGGGCCCTAGCTGGTTACTGATATTGACAAGGTTTGGCACCAGTTACTTTCCCCTCCGTACAAAACATTTTTCTCCCCGCAAAACATTACTTTCCTCTGCTAACAGTTATTGGGGCAAATAATCAAAACATCTGAGACTCATTTTTAGTTTGGAATGATGTGATACTGATATCTTTGAATCATTCATGATTCTTTAACAATTTTTGTTTAGACTTTGTACAATGTAAATCAACATAGCCAACAATTCTTATTGATGTAACTAGCCTAAGTCTTCAGCCTGTCAAAGCTAAGGTTCAAGAATTTGAGGCATATACATAACTTCACAACAGTGTTACACAACAGGTTTTATTTTAAAAAGTGTTTTGCACATACAGCACAATACAGTATTGTGGGTAAGAAATATGCTCTAATACGTAACTTCACAAGTCTCACTTACAGTGTTACACAACAAGTTTGTTAAAAGTGTTTTGCACACAATAGAGTATTGTCAGTCCTACATACCCTCAACAAAATAAACAAGCCAAATAGTCATTGCACTCTTCGCAGTTCAGTTACTTACACAGTAAAGTGCTGTCAGTCATATACGTACCACAACATCAACAACCCATACCCACATCACTCTTTATTGAACATTCAGTAAACTCAGGACTTCGAACTTTTGCCATCAATAAATACATCAAGGCTTTGTTTTGTCTGTCATGCTCCCATTTTTAGTTACACTGCAGTGAAAAAATATAGCAAGCTGTGCTTAAGCCTGTGTGTAAGGTATCAAAAGCAAACTGCTAGTCCAGGACTGCTCTAAAAAGTACAGAATAAGTAGCTCAACATTAAACCACATCACAAATTTTTACATGAATGTGTGAGCCCTTTGTACTAACTGAAACTGTTTATGTTCAGATTTATGCCATTTCCTTCACTTTTGAACCTCTTTATCCGGTTGTTTCCATATTGGTTTCCTACTTGTTGATCTCGTTGTTTCCTTATTCTTAATCCAGTTGTTTCCATGTTGTTTCCTCATTCTTGATCCAGTTGTTTCCATATTGTTTGCAAATTCTTCAGTTGTTGCTTTTTTCAACACTGGACTGTTTATATGCTGACCTTGCTGTTTCCTTCTGTTTCCATCTAGTTGTTCCAATTGCTTCCAAACTGTTCAGTTTGTTCATACTGTTCCCAATTTCCAATGACATACTGATATCAATGAATCTGCTGTCTCTTCTTTAATATATATTCTGTACCACACTGAAGTCTATCCTCATTTTGTCTGTTAGTCACAACTCCACTCATACTTCCTTTCACTTGCAATACTTGATTAAACATTACTGCTGTATGTTGGATGAAAGTGGTGATTTCAGCTTAATTTTTGCATGCCTAGCTAATAGAGTCTCTTGGGGCAAAACTCTGAAACTTATACATGAACATTTCCTTACATTAAATTAGGTCATTTGTCTGTTGCCATTCAAGATGCTTATTGCAACAGGTTCATTCCATCAGGCCTCCTCTATATTCTCACCAGAAACAAGAGGTAAGCAGTGTCTTACGAATGCTCTTATGTTCCTATCACACTGTAACATCAGCTCTCCAAGATCATACCAGTCTCTTGAACTAGACTTCATCTTAACTGTAGGAGACAGTATGTACTCTTTGCTACAATCAGTGCTTATGCAACAATCTCAGTGGTTACATTTCAGTCAGTTGCCCAAATACTTTTTAGTTTCTGGGTATAGTTTTCATAACAACTTTTCTTTTTTGTACCTAGGTTAGTCAAACCAAACACATTACACATTCCTGACAATCTCAATACTTACGTATTAAGAGAAGCATTACAACAAGCATTCCAGGACATTGCAACATGTGCCATTTTGATCGTTAGTGGTAATACTTTTGCAATATATAGAGAGAGTTTGTCTTCAGCATATTACATGTTCACTCCTGACAGTAGGAATTTATCAGGCCTTCCAGTTGTCAATGGCAACAGCGTCCTTCTACAATTTCAATCTCTAGACCATCTGGTTGTGCATATTGAAATGTTGACAAGCTGTCTTACAAACAGCAGTGGTCCAGTTCAGTTTGATCTTTATTCTACTAAGGTGAAAATAATCAAAATGACAACTTTCAAAAGGTTACCAGAAGAGCACCGCTGTTGTGTAATAAAAGAAATGATTGCTAGTCCATTTCCTTCCTGCAGTCAGAAATCCTCAAATCCCAACGCTTTTAATGACCAAGATAATACTTACTCAGACATGACAAAATCACAGACCACAGCAGAATATGAGTTCCAATCAGATAATTCATGCATGAATGTCACAGCAAAAGAAAGAAACAACTCAACTTCAAGTCCCAACAATGTCCAAAATTTAAAATTTCCAACAACTCCACTTGCTTGTGCATCATTAAATAGGCCTGGCAATATTGTCATTACAACTGGTTCATTTCACCAAGGGTCTTCAGTTTTCTCGCAAAACACAAGAGGTCGACAGTGTATGGCAAATTCTCTCATCTTCTTGTCACTTTGTCAAATAAGTCCTCCACAAAGATACCTTTCCTCAGAGCTGGATCATATCCTAATCCAAGGGGACAAAATGTACTCCTTGATACAGTCACATCATCAACAACAACATCATTGGCTGTATTTTACTCAGTTACCAAAATACTATTCATTTGATGATCTCAGTTTCCATAACAAAATTTTTCGGTCTTACTCAGGACTTGTTAGCCCATACAAATCAAACAAACCAGACAATACTAGTACACACACTCTACTATGTGCCTTGGAGCAAGCATTCCAAATCCATACATGTGCCATTTTGGTCGCAAATGGCAATGCCATTGCCATATATAAGGATTGCTTGACCTCATCATTCTACCTGTTTGATTCTCATAGTAGGAATTCAAAGGGCCTTCCAGTAATGGATGGCAAGAGCATTCTCCTAAAATTTCATTCCTTGCATACTCTCATTGTGCATGTTCAGACCTTGGCAATTTCAATTGCTGGATCTAATAGTCCTGTCCAGTTTGGATCTACATTCAACGAAAGTAAAGCCAATCAAAGAGAGTACATTCAAGAGGTTGCCAAAAAAATACCAAATGGTGTGTGATGAGCATGACAACTAATGTCCTCAGTTCAAGAGGTGAAAGTATGCCAAGTAACATTCTTGCAAACTGTGTTCCACCTGCCTCTTGTGAACATTATGTTCCTCTTGAAATTGAACCACATGTCAACCAACCAAATGATCCTCCCACCATTGCCACGGAAAATGGCCCCACATCAACCAAATGTCTCTTCTGCAAAACATGGAACAAAACCTGCAGACCGCACATATTTACATTTTGTTCTCCGGCTTCAAGCACAGTGCAGGTAAACAATACTTAAATCTCACATTTCAAGAAGTTATGTGAGGAAAAGCCAGTATTTGTTTGTTGCATTTGCAATCGACTACTCTTCAAGAATGGCGTAAAAAAGTTTCACCAAACCAGGTATGAGATGTCATAAGCTTGAAAACCATGAGTCCTTGTGATGTATCTCTTAGCAGTCCATTACTGGCAATTGATACCAATATGAACTTTTCCATCATACATCACAATGTGCAATCTCTACCAGCTCACTTTCAAGATATGATAGCCAACAAAGAGTTCATGGTGGCAGATGTTATATGTTTATCTGAAACATGGCTCACTTCTCAAGAACACCACAATTTTGAAATACCAGGGTACAATTTGCATTCATCAAGCCTGCAAGGAAGAGGCAATGGTGTAGTGGTTTATGTTAAACAAAAATACTCTATGATATTCATTCCATAGCTGCAGGCAACTGTTCATCTCTTCTACTTATTATCAATACAAGACCATCATTTCTTATTCTACTTATATACAGACCTCCTGGAGTCACATCTACAGAATTTTCAGAAATCCTATGTACAATATTGCCAAAACTGCAACTCTTCCCAGCTGACTACAAAATAATTTTAGGTGACTTCAATCATGACCATGCAACAAAGTCACCAATTTCACAGTTACAGACATACCTTCAGCTTATCCATGCATCAACCACGGCACACAGTACAATCATTGACCCAATTTACATCTCACCAGTCCCTACAACTTATACTTTTGGGGTATTAAATACATATTACAGTTACCATGAACCAGTATATTTTGCTACACTCATTGAATACTGAACATACCAACATTCAACATTACCACGCACATCTTGATCATTATACAAACACATTTCAGCAATATACATAAGTATTCCTGCACACAATTGGTAAAGTACAGTACTTATTGTTATACAGTACACCCTTTCATGTTCTTTTGTCAAACAGATATTTGTACCCAGTTTGAATTTGCTTAAATTTCCTTCAGCAGCTTTGACACATCATTTTATGTCCATTTCTATTTTCAGATGCAGAACATAAAACACTTAACATCAAGTAATAACCAACAAAGTCCCTATCAACGGCCACTAAAAGTTACCATTGCAACAAGGTCAGACGTCATAAAGTACAAAAAAGACAATACTGACAAAACCATGATGTACTTAGCATTCTGTGATGACTCCGGCCATATAAAGGCAACCCTCTATGAACCAAGCAAGATTGACAATGTTGGAAATGCATTAAAAATTACATACTTCGTAATGACAAGACAATTGCATTGACATCACAATCGCAAATCTTCAAAACAGCACCGATTGTTGTTCCAGACAATATCATGCAAGAAGCCATCAACAGTGTGAGACCAGCCACTCCACCACCAATGCCCATAAATCAGATACACACATCCCCAGAGAAAACTATGACTTCAGTAATTGGAACTATCCAGCAGGTATGTGAATCTTTATCTGTATGTATATCTATCAGTGTAGTGCCAAAAATATTATACAAAAGTGAAATGACCAGTTTACAAAACCTATCCTGTTCAGGAAACAGTAGTAATTGCAATTACAACTATAGATGACATATTGTATTGCAAAATATCTTCACAGTAACTGCAAGTATTACTCACCAGTTCAAGTAATGCCCATTTGCCTTGACATCGTAACCATGACGCTTTCAAAATGTGTAGTCTATGCCATAACAATTATTCATATTCATTTTGGGATGTCTTTTTGCTACCCAGGATGAAGTTCCACGGAGTGTAGTTGTGCGCGGGGAACAAGTGCCTGTCCGTACGCTGGTTATCAGTCAACATGAACAGAACATCAAATTATCACTTTGGAGACAAGATGCAGATGCTCCAATCCAGTCTGGTGATTGTGTATCTTTTACGAACCTCCTAGTGAAAAAATATCAAGGCCAAAACCAACTATCTTCCACAACAAGGACAAAAATCAAGGTACCAACCCTGTCTAATGCACACTTTCAGTTCAAAGTCTCTAAATGCATCACAATATGGTACTTGATGTGGTGTCTACCAATAAAGAAGAAGCTATGTTTTTTTTTTTTTTCCTTTTTTACCTATTTTCCTCTCTAAATCCACAATTTTACTTACATGGAGCGTGACAAAAAAAATCACATCTGCCTGTTTGTCTTTCCGCAGTTGTTCACAATGCTTCTCCACCCACATCCTTTGGATTTCTTTAATATTGGACACAATGTTCCTTGGATGATGGGCAATTTTAGCTCACCAGGAATTTTTGGTCCAAGGTCCCATATTGGCCCAATGGCCCATTTTATGAAATTGTCCAAAATCTTTCTCTTCCAACCAGGTCTTCAATTTTGAGATACCCAAATTCAATTGCCAATTTTTGGCTTCCCAAGATAAAGAAAGGGAAAAAGATAAATCTATTAAGGTAGAATAGAACACCACACCTACCGTATCACAATTCTAACTTCCTGAGGACTGGCATTTGTACCATGCTGGAAAATCTAAAACTCGGTGCCTGCCCAGCAGATCCTCGTCTTTTTGATCATTGATTATTTAATACTGTATTTGATACTCTCAGAGTATCCCAGAACTTTGGCTCCACCATGCACCACACACATTAAGGTCCATTTACTGATATATTGCAGGTTGATTTTAATTCACATTGTAGCTGTCAAAGGACATTAAATAAAAAATGTAAAGGAGCTGGACATTTTTCGTAACATTCTGGGACCTACCTTCACAGTATTCAAACCTGTCTAAAAGGAAAAAAATTCAACCATTTGCAACACCATTAGCCAACACCAAAATTGTCCAGCTACATTATTTCACATCATGACACATTTTGAAAAACAATAAATGATAACTCTTATATTCTTTCAATTTGTTTTTTCATAGAAAACAGAAATGCCACCAGAGGAAATTGAGGAACAAATCATCGCCTACATAACTAATGAAAACACAGTCTAGCTACTCTTGGCCACTGATACCACAGTCAACATACAACAAAATTTGATCCGCGAGACACTCCAAGTTGATGACAATCAGGACTGGCAACAAAAATTTCAAACCATGATCCCAGTCACTGCTAAGATGACACTTTACAACAATGAGGCTGTTAAGATATCCTTCATCAGAGACTAGAGCAACTACCTCAAAGTATACTACTATCAGGAAGCCTTTAAAGTTCCCAGTCCTGGCAAATTAATACTCTAACATCAGCTTGACTGCTGTTCTACACTTCAGTTTCAGTCCAACCACTTAACCTTTCAATTATCTGTTCCAGCTATTTCATTTGCCATTCTTACCAACTCGTTATTGTTTTTTCCTTCATTCTTAACTGTACTATAGCACATTGGAAAACAGAGCTATTCCATGGTGTGGCATTTTATTGGCCAATTTTACCAAGTTATTAGTATTTTTACTTTTACAATTAGAAAGGTGTTAGTATTTTTACTGGTAAGATTAGAAACAGACTACCTCTTCTTTCAGACCAGTGAAAGCTAAGGTGATAATCTGTACAAAGTATTTTGTTGGCCAATCTTACCAAGGTTCAATTGTTTTTACTTTCATTATTTTATGCTACGATACCAGTCAAAGCTAAGATGACAACAAATCAGGTGTTCAGATATCCTTCATGAGAGACCAGCACAACCACCTCAAAGTATTGTACTATATGAGGAAGCCTTTAGGTTTTCTTCCCTGGCAAATTAATACTCTAACATTAGTATGTCTACTGCTACTGTACACTTCAATTTCGATTCAACCAGACATTTTCCTTCACCTGTACAAAGCGTTTTATTGTTCCATCTTACCAAGTTGTTATTGTTTTTATTTTCGTTCTTAACTGTACTGAGCAAGATTGGCAGACAAGGCTTTTTCATCCTATGATATCAATGAACACTAAGATGACAATGTGTGCAAAGCATTTTATTAGCCAATCTTGCCAAGTTTTTATTGATTAAACTTTGATTTTAAACTGTAATGGAGCACAGTTGGAAAAAAAGGCCATTTCATGCTATGATACCAGTGTAAGCTAAGGGGCTCTTTACAACAATAAGACTGATAATATTTCCTTCCTGGCAGACTAAAACAACAATATTAGGTACTGTACTATGACAAAACCTTCAAATTTCCAGTTGTGCCAAATTGTGCTCCAACATCAGTCAGCATGTTTACTGTTACTGTACACTTCGGTTTCAGTCCAAACAATTTTTTTCGTTATCTGTGCAAAACATTTTAATGGCCAATCTCACAAACTTTTTATTGTCTTTATTTTCATTTTAAAATGTCCTGTACAACAGTCAGAAAAGAAGACTTCCATGCTATCAAACCAGTGAAAGCTACACTAATATGACAATCTGTTCAAAGCATTTTAATAGCCAAATGTTAAGTTGTTATTGATCTTAATTTTTTCTTAGCTGTACAGAATCAGTTGGAAACAAGGCTACAGCATTTTGTACTATGATTCCAGTAACAGCTAAGATGACACTTGCTCCACAACAAAGTTGGTATTAAGATATCCTTCATGAGACACTTGAGTCACAGGGAGCAACCACCTCAAAGTGATTCGGCTGTAAATAAGCTGTTCAACTTTACTGTTCTGGCAGAATATTCTCTAACATCAGCACATTTACTGCTACTGTACACTTGGTTTTCAGTCTAAACATTTTTCCCATCATCTGTACAAAACATTTTTCAAATGTTACAAAAACTTCTTACACTGCTGCTGCATCATCCAACACAACCCCTACCACTACCACTACTACAAAGATCCGTCCAACTAGTTGTATTTCAGTATTTGTACATAGAATTTTATTGGCCCACCTTGCCTAGTAACATCACTTACTGACAACTTCATTTTCCACATAATTGTAACAGTCATGTAACAATCTCAGCAAGCATAATATCATTCCAAGTCAATTTTCAACTTGGTGACCAAATATACCTCAAAAATACTGCAATGTTCCTTACTGTTACATCCTGTAATTAACTCGTAAAAGAGATTATTATGCAATTAGTAGTATATTTCCCATTCCTATCCATCAGTGCTTCACTACCATGTTTATGTCATTAATCATTTCTCTAATTGTAAGCAACAATATGGCTTCCTGCCTAGGTAAGATCAGTGAGAAATTGTATAGATCCTACAGCTCTCAGATTGAAAACATTGGAAGTTGCTAATCAGTAATTCAAGTTTGTTTATATTGTGTTACATCAGTCAGTCTTACATAAAATTAGCTATCATGATTGCTACTGAAAAGTCAATGTAAATAAATCTATACTCCAAGTTGCATTAATCAAAAATAAACACAAGTTCATCAGAATTCAAACTCTTGTCATAGTTTCTTTGTCTACCAGTGCATTCAAGTTGTTTTAATATCCACTAAATATCTTGTGAAGAAAATCTGCAGGTATTTTAACTGCATTAATAAAATTATTTCAATCATTATGCTTTTGTTGTTAAGAAGTTACCCTGCCTTTTCCATTCTGGAATGATCCATTATTGTCATGGCTAAATCCAAATCAAAAGAAACAAAAAATTTTAAAAGTTACTGGTCTGTGCTGTTTTTTTTTTTTTTTTTACAGCCATTTCATAAAGTTGTCAGTAATAACTTGCAACAGGGTTGTAAAAAAGAAGCAAACAAAAACAAGTAACCTTTTCCAGTTTCTTTTAAGTTGGTCCTATCCATGAGTGACAATAATGGATCATTCCAGAATAAAGGAGGCGGGGCAAAGTTCTTAACAACAAGGGCATAATTCTTGAAATACAGTAAATTAATAAATGAAGTTTTAATATTGACAGATTTTCCCTTCTAACCATTCTTGACAAATCATCACATTTCAACAGCAGTCCCAGTAACTAGTTGCATTAACCATCATCCCCACCTTATGCCCCCCCCCCCCCACAACACGAGTACTTTCATTTAAACACCAGTACGCTGTAGTATACATACTGCTTTTTCTCACATAGATCTCAATCAAATTACAAAGAACCATGCCCACACCCCTCCCCCTGCATGTGTTGGGGATATTCCACTTTCATCGAGGAACCAGTCCCAACAATATATTTCATTTTGTTAAGAAAGTCCCAAGTACTGTGTGCATATTTTCAAGGCTTCGATTAGTACTTGCCATGCAAGTACAACTTTCTAGTTATTCATAGGGTTTGTTTTCAATGATTGTCAAAAAGATTTGCTGTTTAAAGGTTTAAAGGGTTTAAAGGGTCGACTTTGTTATTAAAAAAGGGAAAAGGTTCTACAATCAAAATTGGAGTAAAGGTTACACATTCATAAAAGGAAAAGAGATCCATTATACATAATTAGAAAAGATGTTCGATATTCATAATGGGAAAGGGGTTCAATACTTATAATAAGGGAAGCTCGAGGCAGGGGGACACATCCTTAAAATTTTCATGGATGATCGGCCAATACCTTGTCTACAAAATTTTAACACCGTTTTTACATTTTCTCTAGATTAGTTGAAATTGGTCTTCCAAAGGAGCAATTGGATTTGGGGGAAAGGGATATGAATAGTGAACCTTATTCCCCATTATGAACAACAAACTTTTTTGTGATTATGAATTTCGAACTTTTTTCGAATTGTGAATAGCAAACTTTATATTCGAATTATGAGAATTGAACCCTTCCTGAATTATGAAGAACGAACCAATTTTAATTATGAATAAAGCACGGCCTTTTATGATTATGAACATTGAACCTCTTTTGCGATTGTTAACAACGAAGCTTCTTCTCGATTGCGAACAGCACACACTGCAGCATAATGAACCTTTTTATTATTTTTTCTATGAACAATGAACCTTATATACAATGAACCTTATTTTTAACGCTCATCATGTTATCAATAAAAACCCTTATGAATATTTAAGTTCAGTTCAGTTCAGTTCAATGTAACTTTATTTCAATCTCAAATCAAATTTAATGACAAAATAATCATAATAATTTCGGGTTGTCCATGCGGGTATGCTATGCTAACCCGCATAAACCTTTTAAGACAGGCGATTATTAAAACCTTGCATTTATTGAAAGTCTTTAGAGTTAGGTGCGTTTGCTTGTAAATTGACATGAATGACTTTGTATTTGCCATGATTTTTACCCTTCACTATTACCATGCAATTAACGTTTGTAGCCTATATTAAACTGAAATATTGTTGAAATTGTTCCAGCAAGCACACAACCCAGCCAGCATACCCAGCCCACTTGGGCCCGACTGGGCCCAGCTGGGCTACTTGCTGGGCCCCATCTAGGACCCATTGGTGTTTTTCAGGTGTTCCCACATGGGGCCCAACTGGGGTAGCCTTCACCACCTGATACCCAGTTGAAGCCCAGCTGGGGTCAGCTTCAACAACTGAAGCCTAGCTGGGCTCCAGCTGGTAAAAGCTAGCCCAGTTGGGCCCCACGTGGGAACACGTAACAAACACGGATGGGTCCCAGCTGGGGCCCAGAAAGTAGCCCAGTTGGAGCCCAGTCGGGTCCCAACTGAGTATGTTGGCTGGGAAAGGCAATGTATCGCTCTATCCACTATCAATTTTTTCAGTCACATCAACTGAGCAATAAACCCCAGTAACAGTTTCATCTCCTTAAAATGTAGTGAACAAGAAGATTTATGACATTGGCATTATTTGAAATTATGAAAGTATGGATGAACAAAAAGCTCTTTAACAACATTGCGAGAAATTAATTTTTACCCGTAGGTAGTATCGTATTTCTTGAAGAGAACACTACAATACGCCTACACATTTAATAACCTAATTCCCCCGGTTCAGAAACAATTAAATTTTGGAAGGTGAACCTTCCTGTAAAACAAATTCAATGTTTCCCTTTAAGATTTCCCTGAGAAGACCTTTGCCTAATCTATATATAACATTTTATTATTCTGCTCAGGACTCAAAGCATCTAACACCACACCAGGAGTTGCGGTGTTTAAAATATGGGCCTTCACCACTCCCGGGGTTGCATCTGGTTCCCTTTGTAAAAACAGTGCTGCAGCTCCTGAAGGGAAAATCGATATAACAGAATAAAAATAAATAAAAGAACTTCTGTCACGGAAATATTCTTACAAAATAAAAAAAAAATAAAATAGGATCTTCTAAAGTTTGAATAATTCTTATTTTTACTTGACAAAATTTTAGCAAGAAGTGAACCTACCATGAGCATTAAACCGTGGTAACACTACAACAAATTAAGTCCGTTTTTTGTGCGTTGTTTTTAAAATCTTCTCGATCTCTAGTCAAAAAGAACCCAAAATTTTGGGGCGATGCGCACTGTTTAAAAAGAAACGGTAGGGCCAATCCCGAACCTAACCGCTAACCATAACAAATAATACATTTGATACAATACAGTGGGTATCTACCCCAAATTTGTCAACCTGTGTAAATATATGAGTTGTACAACAGGACTATGAAAATTAAATTTAAGTTATTTCTTGACGTCACATCGACAGACTACGCTGCGCGATATGTCAGTCTCCCGGCATTACTACAAAAAACAGGTAATATTTTATTTTTATAGACATCGGATGCAAATCACGTATTTAGAGTGTTTGACACCTTTTTTCACATTTCGAACACAAATGGAGACGATTTTAATAAAAACTCACAAACATTGTCCGAAGCGAACTGGTTGTAGTGTCACGGCGGCTTCACAAGTAAAACTATCTATACAGATTATGCGCGACGTACCTGCGTTGCGTGTCTGGCTTTTTCTCGAGTCCATCCAGGGGTCCATTGTACAACAACTGTTACTAAGGTACTCAATTGTGGACGTGATGATAACATACATTCTGCAAATTTTCAGTTTCATCCAGTATGCCAAATTGAAACGCGCTGACGTCGCGTTCATAATTTCTGTACTTTATATCGAAGTTATTTCTTCTTCGGGAATTGCGATAGGTAAAGATTGAAGAAGACGTAAACGCGAACTCCTTAATTAACAAATTACAGTGAGTACTGCATAAGGTATTTGCTTGAGGAGTAAGCGTTTTAAAGGGGTTGGGCAAAAACTGAATGGCCAAACTTCAACAAACCTACATTTGTCGGGTTTTAAGAACAAGAAGCAGTCTCCTCAAACTTATTTCGAAGCAACAGCCAGATCTTCAGGAAATAACCATTACATTGTCAGTTCGGGAGACATCGGTAACCGTTTTCGGGTGAAAATCAGTATTTACCAGATTTTGGGAAAATTTGCAGCATGAATGCTTACAAGCACTTACTTTGTATCTCTTCACAGTCGTCGCTTTGTTTTATAAATGTGTATATATATTCAAATAAAAGGTTCACCAACAAAGACCGAAACCACAAGAAACTTTCAACAACGTATTAATTAGCACAATTGGAAGCACGAGTAGCTTAGGCCTACACAATTTTCTGTAGAAAAAATGCATAAATCTTGCGGACACAGAACGTGGTGAAATTGCTTCATATCTCAAATTTTGCGGGCTAGGCCACCAAATATGATTGGGCTTTTTTTGTTCTCCTAGCAACAAAGTTTCTAAATATTCCAACATGTCTCCTCTCTAAGATCGATTAAATTTTCCAGGTGTTTGAACGTTCGTCTCTGTTGAATTTGCGCGGTAGGATCGCAAAGCATCAATGGAGAAATTTGAATACGGCGCCTTTCTCCCCCGATCGAATAAAAAACAATTTTTCCCCGAAAGAAGTTATTTCCCAAACTAAGAATGTGAACCACTAAGTTACTTTGTTAAATGTCAGACATACAATAGTAAGAAATCACATAGGCCTATCTCTAAAGAGCTTATTGGGAAAAGCGGTAGGCATGTATCCCCCCACCCATCCCCCCTCCCCCCCCCCCCAAAAAAAAAGGAATGGGTTAGTATAAGACGTTTATAAGACAATTGTTTCAAAAGGAGAAAAATGTGTTTTTTTTTCTAATACATACATTGCATAATGGAAACTATGAGATCGTGTCATTGCTTCACACTTCTGTTCAACGTAGCAATAAATTTCATGGTTTTGATTTTGGCTACCCTGAAGAAAATATTAAACCCTACTATTTGGTTTAAACTGTGCCCACATGGTGTACTTAAGGCTAGATTACATTGAATGGATACTAAAACATACCAACAGTATCAAAATTAAATATCAACGGGACCTTTACCTAAAATGATAAAATGATCCGGGTCAACGTACCAACATTATATAACATTCTATGACCTTGTTGAGGAGTGGGTTCATTTCTTTTAGAAAACGAACTTTTACGTTTAAATGGATTGAGTTAAATGGAATAGATCGAAATGTTTTTCTCTTTCACATAAAACATTTAAAATTTCACTTAAATGTACCTTTACGACATACTACTTAATGACTTTACCTGCAACATGTGGACAAGACATGGAAGTTCCGGAAAATCGTCGTGTTGCGTTGTATCCAGCATACCAGTTTGATTTAATCAGTGTCCCTGGTGCAAAGATGTCTACGCACTCAACGAAACATGAGTATGATGCCCTGGTGTCGTTCCAATTTGTTGCCCCAACAGTTATCACCTTGAAAAGAATCAAGTTTAATTAAATAACTATAGATATCATTTGAATTTAGCATAATTGATAGGACGTGTTTACTACAGAATATGTTATTTACATACAAGGGGAAATGACCCCATGGTCGTACGGGACTTCTTCTCTCAGAAGGAGGCGGTGACGTTTGCCGGACTCCAGATCCCATCCCAGGGCATATACCTCCCCACTGAGTCTCCAAATTCTGCCCAATTGAGGGTTTTTTTTTTTTCAATTGGGAGAAACACCCCCGACCATGGATGACCCCCCCCCCCCCCCATGAAACAAGCTTAAAAAGCTTTATTTTTCAAATTAATGCAAAAGAATAAATGAGAACGGGGTTTGTAAATTAAACTACTACATTTCAAATGCGAATATTGTATTACTTTACATATTTTGACCTTAAGGAGGATATTTCTTAAATCGTGCGGAGGGTATCGCCCCACCTTAGACCTTAGACACCCCATGTCACACAGTCTCCCAAACCCCTCTCATGACAAAATCCCGTATACGCCTCTGCACTGCTGTATTTGGTTGGGTCGTGTTTAATTCAATGGAGTGGAACACTAAGGTGAAAAAAATCGAAAAGTTGAATCGAGCCGAACTCCTATTCTGAGTGATGAATTAACCAAAGCAGAGGATTTTCCCTAAAGGTGTGAATGGTACCTCGCATATGTAACCCGAGAGGTCTTATTACCTGGCTTATTTACCAAGAGTTTACAAGGAGAGAGCTACCAGACTGAACTGATTTATATCGAAACGATTACGATCTAGTTAAAATAAGCTGAATAGAAACAAAGTTTGTTGAAATCATAACGATTAGTTGAACAGGAATAGCTTTCAATTAACTTTATTACATTTAATGGATTTTCATCCGTCGATTAAATTGAAATTTAACATCGAATAGCACTTTTTAAATAAACGTGAACAGGATGGGGACAATGTGGTATATCGATAGTCACTTATATTTGTCCATCGAATCGCACTAAGTCTGAAATAAACAAAGATAGCATTAGGACCGATGATAATATCTCAAAAGAAATTTGAAATTGTCCATCGAACTGTACTGAAGTAAGCGTGAAACTGACTGAAGAACAGAGCAAATATTTTTACACCAAGATAAAATTATCTATCAAATGCCACTGAAATAAAGATAGATAGGACGAGGACATGATGAAGTATCTCTATGGCAAATTGAAAAATGTCCATTGAATTGCACTGGAGTAAACTTGGATAAGATGAGCACATACTTAGGTTAGTATATAATTGAATAGGAAAGAGAATGAACACGTAGAGGTTCAGTTTATTCTTCTAAAAGTCGCAATAAATTTATATAATTGCGGAGGTAAAACTGGTTCTTTTAAAAATATTTGTCTGCAACGATCACGATTGCAACGTCTAAGAGGAACGATTTTTACAAGTCAATCCAAAAGCCACTGTAGTAATGTTAACAACAAGCTTCTGAACAAGGACTGTAAAAAACACATTTGCATTGGTCTAAGATAAATGATTCAGGAGACGGAAGCAGACATAAGAAGCGGGAGGAATCTGCACAGAACTTACAAGTAAAATATTGTCTTAACAAATTCTTTACATCCGGGAAATGGTTCTTCCTGATTGTTCTAAGCTACGACTGCATTGTAGCGAACAGGACTATGACATGCACCCGTTTCGAAATTCTCCCCGTGGTCCCCACTTTTAGCAGAACGCATGCAGGGGTTGCGCCAGGATTTGCCCGGCAGGGGAACCAAGCTCCCCGACAGGAGGGCCAGTACTTCAAGCCCCCACAAAGGCGATGAGTTAAGGCCTGCATACACGAGCAACATTTGCAAAACATTCTCAAAACACTTCACCTGCAACAAACCCAAAACATGCTTGTTTTCGGTTAGTTGCACAGTGTAGACAGAGAAAATACAATTTGAAAACATTTTGAAAATGTTTTGAAAAGAATTGACAGGATATTTTTTTTGCAACATTTCCAAAACATTTTCAAAACATGCTGTATACCCTGTGTACACTGTGCAACAAACCGAAAACAGCTTTTTTGGATTTGTTGCACAGTGGGTGTTTTGGGAATGTTTTCGGAATGTTTTGCAAATGTTGCTCGTATATACAGGCCTTAAGTCCCGGAAGGAAGTGATCTGATAGGATTTGAAGCGCACGCATCGCGCCGAAATATTTTACTTTCTTCTCAACAAATATTAAAAAATGTGGAGTTTATTTTGAAGGAAATAATCAAATTATTTGATCCGTTCTGACTTTTGTAAAGACCATTAAAAAGTTGGGGTGTTTGTTATAGAATCTATTCTCATATGGGCAAATCAAAAACGCTTTATTAAGTGATACGCTTTTCAAGAGCAAAATTACGTAGAAGGTCGAAGTAATTTAAATTAAAGAGTTAAATTTGGTTTTTTGTTGTACCAAGTATCCATCGAAATTGGAAAACTTTGCCACTTTTAATAATCTGAAGCTTTTATTGGGGAGAAATCGTGACTTTATGACAGATTTGGGGGTTTTTAATGGAAGAATCTAACCTTCATATATGAAAAATCCAATAGGGGGTGATGTGTACTTTCGTTGGGGTTACTGAATATCATGAGGCAGATTAAGACCCTCGGACCATACTGGAAAATTTCCCGCACTTAAAGTTTAGCTTCTCATATATTTGAAGTTTTATATTTTATACATTGAAAATAGGCTTACTTGAGCGTTTCAGTTTGGGAGGGGCAGAAATTTTCCCGAAAAGTGTAATCCTGCCTGAAAGAGCACACAGATATTTTTGAAAAATTGAGAACCCCCAGACAGCGGGAAAAGGCATTTCCCGGGCTGGTTATTAGAAACAAAGTAGTCATTAATTTGAGCTTTCTTTCGCAATAAAATTTTCACAAATACGGTAATACTGCCCCAAAACGAAGAATAATATGCAAACATGCATTGTTCTGTTAAGTAATCTGTTCGGCCTAAAAACTAAACCACAATTAGTTGGCGCGGAACGTAAAGAGAGTTGTTAAAAAAACATCTAATCCCTCAGACAGCCGGAAATGACGTTTCCCAGACTTGTAAGTAGAAATGAAGCCATCGTTATTGTGAGGTCTCCTTTGAAATGATCTTTCAACTTCAATGGACAGATGGAAAAGCCCCGACTTGCTATAAATAGTGAAAATTATCACACAAAAGGTCCTGCTAGCTACAATAAGATGTAATGGCCGTTTCCCTTTTTGGTGGAAGACGGAATTGAAAACATTTTAATGTGTTTTGCTCTACCAGGAATCTTCCTTGTGCAAAATCCACTAAATAGATGAAATTTTCTTCGTGACTGCCCGAACTCCAGACTATAAATGATTTTACTTCCAACGTATTTGAAAATATGACACGTTACAAAGTGGCTTCAAATGAATCTTTCAGTCAGACTTATGGGGAGACATATACGCTACTGCTTGCCACTATGTGTAGCTCAAAACGGCCTAGCCGATTGCCATCATCGTTTCGTGAATTCGGCTGTCGGGGCAGGCCAGATGGCAGACCATCGGGCACTGCATGTACATTAACAACTTGCTCGTCTGTTTGTGAGGAAAATTTGGAATTGTGAGTTTCCTAGAAGAATATGGTGTTCAAGTAAACAAAATCAAGAAGATCGTCCTGGTGACTGAAGTTATCATGCCCACATCTTTTATCGGCCTGTAGATGAAGGCTCCCCGACGAAATTTTATTTTCTCAACAACAGGGAATGACATTCTCCCCCGACAGGGTAATGACCTTGCGAGCACGGATTTAAGATGGGATGAGGGATAGTAGATCTAGTAAGAAGTAACCAAAACAGATTGAGATATGCATTTAATTAGCTTTACAACAGAAAAAAGGTGACAAAGAAAAAAACAGTTAAAAATCATGATCCATCAAGTAACTTCGGTCCTTTACGTCTCTCCCCGACGGGGGATGACACAGGACGAGGTACATAGATGACATAGGACAATGTGTATGGAATGAGGTATAACAGAGCTAAGAAGTGATTGTAAATCAATTCCAATATGCATTACAAAACAAAAAATGTTCAAAACCACCCACCCAGTAACATCAGTCCTTGTAGGTTTTTTTTTATTATTTTTTAATTCTTAGGCCTCCCCGACGAAATCGCCAACCTTTCCCGACCTTCCCCGACGGGGGGTGGCAGGCTCCCGCTGGCTCCACCCCTAGTAGAACGTGGTAAATAATGGGGACGGGGGCTCAGTGCCCTACTTTTGTTCTATGTATCTTCTACGTTTTTCAATTTTCCTCCTTTGTATCGATATAAATAGATATCGGGTCTATCCAATGTTCCCAGGGTTCAAGGTCCCCAAGGTTCGATGGTCCCCGCTCTCGTCTTCCTCGGTGATTCACCGATGATAACATAATTCGATATTCCCGGTGTTCGATGTTTCCCAGAAGTGCGGATGTTGCCAACTGAAGATTTTGGAATTGTATTTGAACCTCGGGAACCGCGACTCTTGGAAATATTATAAAAGAGGATTACATGCATGCAACATTATGTTACCCTTTGATTGTAAGAAGGTGGGACATCCATCACGTATGGTTATGTACAAGATGAAAACGACTTGCGCAAGTCAAAACTCACGTCTTTAGAACGACCAGGAGTGCAGCCGCACGCGTCATTTCCATAGTTACATGCAGCAGCAACACCGGTGATACCAGCCTCTTTCATTCCGGACACAGCATCGTCTATCATTTGGTAGTCTTCTTCCCATCCTATTGACATGGAAGCTACTGCGGGTTTAACAGCGTTAGCAGTAACCCAGTCAATTCCTTTAAAAAATACAACATCACCATTCACTCTAAGCACAAACTAGTTAAAAATAGTGTGAATTTACTAACCACAACAGACAAATATTTGATCCAGCACAATTAAATGCTATTAATATCAAGCCTCTTTAACCCCGTTTTAACCATAGTTGTTGCTCCAGTTAGTTGTAGGGGGCAAACGCCTTTAATTTTTTGATCTCAGGATACCTGAACAGGAAGTTTTCTGATAGATTTTGGTTATTAATTGCCAGCTTTAAGAGGTAAGGCTTTCCTAGTCCTAGCGTTTAGTCACAATTTAGTCAAAATGTTTTTAAAACTTATTGGGTTTATTACTTATGATGCGGTTTTGCGACCGAGTTTTGAATGAACTGGCTTAAGTCGGTTCGGCCAAGGCCATTTTTCCAGTTTGGCCCACTTGCCTGTTTTCCTTACTCGGCCGTTTATGCTGAACAGCAAGCACAATAGCAGTACACTCTGTTTTTAACGTCTGCTACTGCAAAAACAATTATATAGCAGGCTGCATTATTCTACGGACACAATGTTCGATAACTGCTAGCGAAGACAAGATTCTGTAATTAGGAAAGCTCTACACTTTTCTTCATCAGCCCTAGCTCTTTTTTGAAATTGTATTATGCTTCCTCCAGTAAAGTATTACTGCCATGAGTCTATGTTAGACCTTACCTGCGACGACATTTGCTATCGTAGCCTGTGCGTCACAGTCGAATATTCTAACACCGACAAGTTCCACATTTTTGGCTACACCGTAAATAGTTCCACCAACGATCCCAGCACAATGCGTGCCGTGACCAACACAATCGATGCCGTACTATGCAAAGACAAAGGATTAAAATGGTGAAATCTCTTCATAACAACACAAAACAAAATATACGGTTGAAACAATGAGATCGAATTTCAGATCTAATAGTTGCCCAACTCTTATAAAGTCTACTCACTTAATTAGCAACTACGTAGTCAGTTCGAGCTCCGCATTCAGGTCTGGCGTCGGGCCGTGCGCCCCCGATTTTGCCGAAAAATGGAATTTATAGATATATATTTTTGTTAAAAAAAACTTCACAGGACGGCAGT
Source organism: Holothuria scabra (assembly GCA_037179385.1). Classification (NCBI taxonomy): domain Eukaryota; kingdom Metazoa; phylum Echinodermata; class Holothuroidea; order Aspidochirotida; family Holothuriidae; genus Holothuria; species Holothuria scabra. Next base: position 60,205,522 of record CM074179.1, on the reverse strand, counting down.
CAGAAAAATCATTTTGGTTGAAGTTTGGTGAAATTTTAAGTATTGGCTTTATGCAAGCTTGGGCCTTGCCCGTAGTTTAATAACGTCTACAGTTCGATCCCCTCGTGTCTTGATCCGCTACTTGATTACTACGAACTTCAAAGCGAGAGAAATAAGCCAGTTCGGTTATTCATTTGGGTGGCTGTGCACATGCGAACATTCTCCAAATCGTCCGAATTAACAATCCAATCCCACACCTACAACATGTATTTAAAATTTGAGTTCGCATGAAAATGTGGTGGATCATTCTTTCTAGACCCATCCATAGCTTACGGATGGATGTCAGTCGTGATTTAGTGCAATGGTTTGTCTAAATTGTCTTTTTGGTGTGAAAATTTGCATTGTAATCTGCCGTCAAGTGGCACTGAGACCCCTATTTTCGTTCGACTTGGCTAAACACTTAGAGAGTGGGCACATCATGGGATACACAGCTCAGCACGTAGCGAACAGCGTCGACTGCCCAGTTTTCGTCAGACGAAAACTGGGCAGACGACGCTGTTCGCTACCTGCTGAGCTGTGTATCCCATGATGTGCCCTACAATTCCATGCGGCAACGAATTACTGAACTCGCTTATTGATAGAGGGAAACGTTTTCTGACAGGTATAACCGATTCGGGCCACATCAAACAATGATAACCTTTGACCCCACATCCAGTATGCTCACACAAGCACGAAACTATGAAAACATTTATTGCAATAGACTTATTGTAATTTAAAATCCATTACACCCCAATCAAACTGGTGGTACGATACTCCCCATGATTCCAAACTTATCAAGTTAACTTCAACTTATGAAAAGAGACGACACATTCATACCCTACATACAAATTAAAGTCTTCATGAAATTAGGAAATCACAAATTTGTAACCAGACAGGGTGCATATTAAGGTAAAAGAATAAATTTATGCACAACTGTTGGATGTAGAACGTGACTTATCATGCTAATAACAAAACATTGTCAGGCACGTGGTAGCAACCTTTAGCACCATCTGCAAGATGTTGATACCAACTAAACAAATGCCTCACTAAATAGCTAAAACGACACACTCAGTGGCGTCACAAACGAAAAATAAGTGCACGAGTAGATAACAACTAATACCATCATTTATCAACAGAAAATTGTTAGTATCTGTAGCCAAATATTGGACAGGCTTGTTTTCCTTTCATATCGAAATAAGCTTAGCTCACCTTGGGATTTTCCTTATCCGTATTAACCATATCGACGCCAACGCTACAACGCCCAACTACATCTGAGTGAGTGGGCGTTACGCCAGAATCGATGACGTAGACAGTAACGCCAGTTCCATCATCTGCATTGAAAAGGAGAAATAGTAAGATCAGCTACCAATGATGGGAATTCCATGGAGCTACATGTTGACTGTTGTACTCGTATCAGTGTTCCAATGACGTAGCCAATTCCAATGACAACTTAACTTTTTGTCTTTCAAAAAAGACTCATTTTTATGTAACAATTAGCCACTTTCATGTTTTGTTGGTACTACACTTGTTTTACGTTTTATATGTTACGTTAATAAACAAGTTTGTAACCCTGCTCACGGATTGAATCTATCGATTACGATACATTAATTTCAAAATAGATATCACAGCTATTTTCAAATGACTGTACACAATTTGCATCATGAGTACTATGATATTTCTTTACTCAGTTTTCCTTATTGAAAGTGCATCATTTTCGTATTATATTAGCTTTTGCCTGATATTTGAATCATTTTCGTACCATGGGAAAGGTGTTCAAGTTTAATATGACTACGTGACAGCACAGATGTCTGTTTAACAGCAAGGGGCATTCCCCGAGATTAAATGGGAGATTTTTCTACAACGTTTAACCAATTTTACACTCTATTTTTTATAAAATCACTTTAAGGCTAGTCAAGTTTATTTGAAGACAGGCTTTGTGCATTTTTAACACCAGCCATATAGCTCCCTCTTCTTAACATGTTTTGCACTGGATGAGCTTTGGAAATAGCTTCTTTCGAGTTTTGGAATTTCGGGTCAACAATTTTTTCTTCAGCAATGAATAGCTGAATGTTTATCTGCTGGAAACTTATTTCTTTAAAAGAAATCTTTTCTTCCGGTTACCTTATTGTCTTCTTTGAAAAATATATCTTTCTCAATAAGTAATAATTGGCTTTAAAAATGGTTTTTCTTCGGCATAACGGTCATATCTGTCGAAGTATACACTGTTAAAAATTTCTGTAAATTTACAGACTTTTTTTAACTTAAACTTTTTGTATTTTACTTTTAATAGAGTTTTCTGTATCTTTACAGACACTTTGTATTGCTACAATAAAAAAAGGTTGTTTAACATGTATTTTCTGTTTATTTGAAAAACCATTTCTGTTTGCTTTTTTAACCAAATTTTACTTCTTTGTAAAACCTTTTCTGTAAATTTACAGAAATTTTAACAGTATTTTGTATTTTTCTGATTTCACTTAAATATACTGTCATTAAACAAACATTCATTTTGTTTTTAAGCTGAAAAAGAAACAAAAATAAGCCCCAACAAACAAATAAGAAATAGCCAGAAAAGTTTCAATATATAACATGCATCGTTCTGCGAAGTTTCAGTTAAAAAAGAAAGCATTTTTGGCAAATTTATGGCCCTATTTGAAAATTAACTTACATTTATTATAAAAGCATACTTAGTTATTACGTTCTTAGTTATAAATATCATACAACTGGTGTTTTGTCACACATTTTTAGGTAAAAAGAAATTGTAAGGCCCTAATTTCAAAGCACTGACAATTGGTATACTGATGTCAACTCATCGCCCCAGGCGCTCATGCACTTGATCGAATTTAAAACGTTTCACAAATTTACTTGAAAGAGTCTGTAAATATACCACTCTATGACGTAAATCTCATTTTGCATAAATGGGTGGAGCTTATTTTGTAGGCATTTTCCTAACAAAAGGATTGCTGTTGCTTTGAATAATATCTTTTTTGGCGTTTTTTTATTAGGAAGTGATAAACTTATTGTTTACCTTTGTCTGGAAATGTTTGCAACCAAGGTATTTGCATTCTTTGTCATATTTATTTTAAAAACAATTATTATATTGTACAAGAAATGTGACTTTCCAATTACAAAGTTCCTAGAGATGGCAGTCTACTCGACAACAATATGACAACAAAGCATCCTCATTGTGTTTTGATTGAAAACAACTTCGTAACGACACATTACGTTGATAAGCAAATACCTGATCTACGTAATGGTGAAGTGTATGTTACGTAATAACATATGAAAGGAAAAAAGCGATATTATAATAAATATTAAAATGCCGAGAATGAAAATAGTAGGCTGTAAATTCACATAAAATTAAGGTAAAAAAAAAACAGAACGATTCTGTAATTCGATTTTACAGTAGACATTTGTAAACTAATTTACATGCAAAAACTGTAAAGAAAAAACAAACACTTTATGTTTTTCCATGATTACAGTCTGGCTGTAAAAATAACATTATTTGGTTGGAAAAAAATTTGCCATAAAAATTATGTAAGTTTACAGAGAAATTTTTAACAGTGTAGGTTCTTGAAAACGTAGTTTTCCCATCCAAGTATCACACTTTCATCGACAAGAACTATTGTTCCTGTTTGGGGTCCTTTTTAAATTCGACTCCTATAAGAGGATTTACCCTTTCACACCAAAGAAATCCTAGTACAGCTACCTTTTTTAAACTTACTTGGATGTAAGGTTAAATATTGACAGGTTGGCCAAATAACTGTACTTGATAGTTTTAAATAAAGTATTTCCTTTTCTGTCCATACGAAATGTTGTCTGCTATACGCTTATGGCATTGTTAAATCTTAAGTCACTCCGGCCAATTTTGGCATATTGTCAGATAACTTTTTAAATATCCGAAATGTATTTTGAGATAAAATTCTCCAAAGAAATTAAGAGGAATTATTTTGATTGCGACTTGTAAGATACAAAATGAAAAAAAAAAAATCTTACATTTGCATGACGAATGACAACGAGAAGTTGACGATGATGAGGTAAAAGGAATCTTATTGGCATTTTGACAATGCCACTTGTCTAGCTCATCTATCATTGAGGTGGGAATTAAGAGAAGGAGGACAGGATAATCATCTATAACAGACATTGTTCTCATGGGCGTCCGCAGAAAAAAGTCAGGGGGGCAAAATTTCTAGAAGGGGGCAAAACCTTGAAGTCACCATGAATTGACACAAAACATGCAAAATTTTCAGCCCAAAATGCCTCCCAGATCGCCGGAAATGGCATTTCTAAAGCCTATTTTTCGCATAGAAACTTGGAAAACACGTTTTTTTCGGGATTTTGCTTTGATTTTTTACGTTTTTTTCAAACTTTTGATTTTCGGGGGGGGGCAAGTGCCCCCCCCCCCCTTGCCCATGCCTGCGAACGCCCATGATTGTTCCAAAGAGTATATAGAGACTTGTGTCTTCTTCCGAATAGCTCAATGATTAAATGCAACATTTAAAAAAAAATGTTCATCAAGACATACACGATGTATCGTATTTTTCATCAAGTGGTAAATATCTCTGATCTATACGGTCTACTCCCCAAGAATCGACGTCGTAGTACATGAGATGCATGATGCCATCTTCAGCTGCGTACTCAATGGCTTCCATCTTACGAATCTTTGAAAATAAAACAAAAATACATTGTCATAACTTCTTCTAGTTCAAAATTTTCATTTTCATTTTAAATGGTTAATCCACAGTTTTGTTTGGCAATCACCTCCAGTCATTTTGTCGTTTTCCATCCCTATCTTAGCTAAAGCAAGCAAATACATCTTTGCGAGCTGTTCAAGGCTTTTAAAGCTAGAACGGGTTGTTTTTACACTAGTCTTTTGCTCCTGAGTCCAAACTTAGTACTTTCCAACCTTTCTGAACTATCTATAACGGAAAAAAAAAATTGAAATCGTCTTGTTCCTCACCAGTTGGTGCTTACCAAGGGGGTGCATTTGTTTGTTTCACCTGTTCTGTGATCGTTAAGTTAACCCTTTACCGTTGTTTGGGTCCTTTTGGACCCATGCGGAGAGCTCGGCTGTCACCCATCTTTACTGTTTCACACCGAGCTCGAAACTGCGAGTAGCTACCCGAAAATTCGGCCACAACAACGGGAGAGACAATAGTTTAAGGTCACGGGGTCAATGGCCTACGGAAGCCGATGCGGGGCGGGCTACGTCCGCTTTTCCGTCCACTCCCGAGGCGCGCAAATATGCCCCGATCGGAGCACAACGGTAAGGGGTTAACGATTTGAGTACCGAAGATCTGCTTCATGAATCGTCAATGAATATATACAGCCCCGTCCACACTATGCGACGAACCTTTTTGCAACAAGACTGTCTTGTCGTTGTGAGCGACTAACGATTAAAGAGCATAGTGTCCACATTATGCAAGAAGTCGCAGGTCCGTGAAGCCATTCACGCAAAATTCTAACGTTTAACATATTCTTTATTTGTTACGTTGAAGATACAGGAAAGTTTTCTGTCCATTTCGATTAACTGAATTACGCGAGCTTCATTCCAGACGTTCGTCATTGTTGTCAGTTGCACGTTTCAGTTTCATGCGACCGAACATGCATGACACAGGGTTGCGCGTATGCTTGCAACTAGTTTCAAAATGTGCCATACTTTGCAACGCGTCTGAAAAATCACGTTGCAATGAGTTGTGTCGCATCTAGTCGCATAGTGTGGACCGGGCTTAACGTTCGCACGATATCCGTCAGCGGAGAGCTTGCCCTGCTTAAGCATTTGTTACATTGTAATTGTAAATATCATTGCTATCAGTTTAACATTAAAATATCCCAAAATAGTGCCCACGCGCAAAATTCTTATTTATAATGTAGAATGATTTAATTAATCCTTTTTTTCATTTAGTCACATACGTGGGAATTAGCAACTTATTCTCAAATCTACCCCATCAGCTGTTTCAAAGTGAACTTTTGAACTTTCGAACTTTCAACAATTTAAAAACAAACTTAATGAACGTTACGGTATCGATATGATCCAACTCTCGTGTTAGCAAAGTGTTGCTGATACGAATTTTTCATGTATTTACTCTATTAAGATGATAGAGTGGGTACTAATTTTTATGTCATTATGATACTGCTCATTTCCCGCAAATGCTACTTCACGTCATTGTCTTTCTAGCTTAGTTCACCTAATGTATTGCGCAACGCTGAAGTACAATAAGCTGTGCAGCGAACACGTTAAGCAATGTCTGGATTATATCAGCATTTTAATTCCAAAAAGATAAAAAAAATCAGGTTAGTCAGGTCACTTAAGGCGGATTACAAATCCTCCTATCATTTTCGTCACCTCTGTTTGATAAGCAGAGACGTCTTACTGAATAACTCCAATAACTAGTTTCTTCTGTCAATGCAAAGTTTCTAGAGTGATGACATCATTTTGTGGTGATAACTACATCACTGAAATCATAATTTTGTAATGGGACTTTTTCAGTTTTGTTGCTATTTATCTTGAACTATTGTTTATCGCAAAGACTGAGCCTCTAAGAACATCGGTCACTCATAGGTAGGACTTTAAACCGCCTCCGGTTGTAAAGTTCATTTTATTGTGGGGATAATATTGTTATCTTTTGCCGTAAGTCCTGGACCCCTTGGGCGAGATTCAACTGTATCATATGACAATTGCAATACTTTTCATTCTCCCTGTGGGTTGAGGTTAGGCGTATGCCCGCGATATTCCCTGTCTATCGTAAGAGGCGACTGAATGGGACATAGGCGTACTAGGCTGGGTGCAGAGGGGCACTCGCCCTCCCAATTCAGACAAAAACAGCTGGTCATTTATCAGTACGATTAATGGTGCCATTTTTTGAGGAAAATTGCTCTTGTCCCCTCAAAAAATTACACCCGAACGCCTATGAAAGGGGAAATCTTGGCACCGACTTTAAAATGTAATTTCAACTTTCAGCGTACAAAAAGAGTAATTGAAGTTTTTCCAAGTCTTGCTGAGTTTAATTGAAGTAACTATAAAGTAAGTTATATGAAAATGTAGCGCATTCCAGCAATTTTGGGCAAATATCATCGACATATCATTCTTGTAGTCAATGAATTTCTATCAGGAAAAGTTATAACTCTTCACCGTTCAAGGAGTACCTTAATTAAGGAAGTAATGACTGATTCACTTTAGGCTTAACTGAGAAGATTTCATGCTATATTATTCCACATATTTATTGCCAAAGTTTTGCGCTCCGCAAATTTAAGTGATGAGCGTACTATATAAATCTATAACCTAAACCAAATTTGTCATACATTGCTGAAATTTGTGGTTTGAAAATTCCCAAGTCTTTTCATAGATAAATCTGACAAAAATTACATTTCTGTTGCCAACTTGAAGATATCAGCATTCCTTTCTTATTACATTTTTGCCCCAGGCATAATTTATTAGCATCACTTAACATTATGTACTGTAGAAGTTGATATAGGAAAATGTGTGGAATATACGTCAAGACGTTTGCACACCGCGACACCACCTCACATTCAAAAACCAAAACGATCTCAAAGGGAAATAAAGCCCTGAATTTATTAATGTTGGTAAAACATAGATGTTCCGTGATTAATCCTTATTAGTCAGTGGCTAAAGGTTTTGGCCTAAGGCTAACTGTAATTGCGATAGAGTGTGTATTGTATAGGCTCCTATTCCTGGGAATGCTCAATATTCACCGTCTTATACTAAAGGCTATTTCATCAGAAGTGACAAACGCAATCAGATTGTGAAGTGAATGACACTAAATTACCATATCAAGAGCCTCTTCGCTCAATCCAGCACTAAATCCTTTCACAGCGTGACGATACACTCGGTTAACTCTACCACCGACGGAACTGAAGTATGGATTATTCTGTAAGCCTGACACAACAGATTCAACATCAAAATTTTCCTTTGAATAAAAAAAATAAGTTTGTGATGAAATATTTTCAAAATAAAGGAAAACGGATTATTTACACCCAAGTAAGAAATTCTTGGCAATACCAAATTTTGAGCAGCTTCAAAATTCAAAATTTGTACCTAAAATAGGACTATACTGACTTTGACTCTCTTGTGGTTTAATAGTGTCATGATGAAACTTTCTCTTTCATTCGTTCCAAACAACTTCCTACTCTCGCCTGATTTCATCTTATCCCTTTAGAGAGGACACAAAGCCCACTACACACATACTTGATACATGTCAGTTAGATTTCACATTTGATCAATTGATTCACACTATCAGGTGCTCCAAAATACGCAGTTATGTAACATTTGAGGTCAGCCAACATTCCTATCAAGAATTTATTAATTGGTTCTCAGCGAAAGCACAATTGAAGCATAGATTACCCGACGGTACAAATCATGTAACAGACTCAGATATCAGTTACACCCTACATCGCCTTTGGGGTGTCTGGATTGCACTCTTACAGAACCAACCCTAATATCATGTGCCAATACCTGTTCCATACTACTCAAAATATTGTTTTTCCTATTTGTAGACTTTGTCCAAAGAGCACACATTACCCAAAGAGGTCCGTTCCCTTCATACCTTGATTTTGATGAGATAGTGACCATCTATTCGTTCCTTGACTCTCGTCAAGGGAGCGAGCAGTCCTTGAGAGGCAGAGCAGAGTGAGAGGAGTAGTGCAACAAGCAGCTTTATCTTCATCATGGCAGTTAAACCCACGAAACCTTAGCCTGACAGCTGTTATCCAAATCTTTTGAGAACGATAAATGAAAAGTACGTGCAAGTAACTATGTATGGTAAAACATAATGTAGAAAGCTAACAAAAGGGACAATTAAAGTGTTTCAAGATTTCCACAGCTTTTATTCTGCACCATATAACTCTTCTCACTTGAAAAACCTCTTTAATGTCTGCTGATTCTAGGAAATAACCAGTTTAAAAAGGAAAAATGTTGATTATCCCTAAAGAAAAAACTTGAATGTTTCCCACAATTGTTGAAAATGGTTGTGCATGATTCGTAAATTGGTGAATTCAAGTAGGGTATTTAAACAAATTGAGGGGCTCAATGACTTGTGAGCCAGCAATAGTTGGACATATATGACCAGTTCCCAATATGCAGTCAAAAATGAGTAGAACATATACCATTTGGATCAATTTGAGGAGCGTTGGATATTTGTCCGAGAATAACCGGTCACTGTTTAAGCAATCAAAATGCAAAATTCAAAATAACCAGTGTTTAGTGCAAGTGGCAGGATAACAATTAATTTATCATTTCCCTTTCTATCTAAAAAACATTGGTCCACATAGCGATCAACGTTTGCCAGCTCATAGGGATGATCCTGCCACTCGCAAATATGTAGCCTTGGGGAGAAGAAGAGCCTCACTGACTATTGTTTACTCTCTTCAACAACAGGCTTTCATGAAATACAGTGGTCTAGTGTTGCCAATGTGCCCTTGGCCGATGTTAAAGGATACATCCAAATTATATGAGAGTAAGGGACAAATTATCCATATGCAGTCGACTTCCAGTGCACCTTAGGAGAAAAATGAGAAGATAAATCCTATTGAGAAGACTAACGTTCCTGAAAATAGGTCTAGCGGTAGTTTTCTATTTCGGCAAGTATCGGTTAGTACATTGCAGTGCGAGTCGTATACATAAACCGCATACATATACCAGATTGCAAAATGCTAGGTGACACACCGCTTACGTAGCAGGACCCTCAATGTCCACTATGATAGGTTCTGCAATGCATGTCGTATAGTACGATTCACTATGTGGGTGATGCATACGTATTTAAGTACAGAATCATGTTATGCGCCTCCCTATTAATGTACGTATTGGTTTCATCACTTGAAACGACTGTGGTTAGGTTGGTGATTTATACTCTTGCATATTCATTAGACTTTATTCATGAAACTTTCACTAATTAAGGGAGGGGTTGTCACAGTGGTTTTCTCTAAGTTTATGATAGATGATGACAAATACAAGTTAATTCCCAATTAACCATACATTTCTTCCATTAATAACTCTTCTAATGTGCGCAAATTATTTTAATTACATGAAAATCATGAAACTTCCCTTTCTACTTTCTGTTACATCCTCCTTCTCTGCTGGATTAAATCTTATCACTACAAGGTAGAAATGAAGCTCACAACAAGCACACTTGATATAGTCGGGCTTCACATGTGATTAATTGATTGACAGTAACAGATATATTAAAATACACAAAAGTTACGTAACATTTGGGGTGAGCTAACAGGCCAATAAAGCATATGTTAATTGCTTTTCACGCAGTTTGAACACGATGAAAGCATAAATTATTTTGGGACATAGATCAAGTAACAAACTAAAAAAAAGTAACGCCCACATGGCCTTTGATCTACTGGAATGTCCACGTTGCTTTCTCAAGAGACAACGTGAAGACATGCGCATTTGGGAAAGGTCTCCTCAAATCACAATAATATTTATTTTGCAAACTAATCTTAAAAACATTAATGTTATAAGAGGTGAATCTTTTTAACCTTCTACTTACGTTTTATCTTCGAAGCGAGTATATTCTTTAAAACCAGTTATGCTTATACCAGCGATTTAATTTACAATGTAAATTATGCATCACATTTTACCACACTGCGACAGGCTTGTTTACTTAAAATTAATTTGTAATTGCAAATTGATAATACACCTAGACACCTGTTGAGTTACACGACTCGTATCAAGATTAGAGAAATATACTCTTACCATCCAGATATACAAAGTACAAATTTACCACACCAGTTTGCCCATTCAATATTACAGTTTGCTTCAAAAGGGTCAAGATAGATTTAGCTTACGTTATGCTATACTAGCCTCCTTAAGTAGTGTTTGCCAATAAGTGCCTATCGTGCAGTGTTTTGCTAATTTGATTTTTCTTTCGTGCTTTGTGGTAACATTTTCTCCAAAAACAGTTGCATAAATTGATCAGCAGCACCTGGGAACGCAGTTTGTGACAAAACTGCAACATATGGTAAAATTTATCCATATTTTTTGACTCTACGAGTTATAGTATGCCTATGGTTAGTTCGAATAACACTTTCGGGGATTAACCCAACACTTGGTAAATACTGGCCTGTTGGACAATGAAAAACTAGCCTGTTGGACAATGAGGTCGTGGCATTTCAGCATTTCAACATTTCAGCTCGTCAACATTTCAGACCCCAACGGCAATAGCTTCATTGTGAAACAAAGATTCTCCTGCATTTCCTCTAATGTAGTTTATAATTTAGCTTGTGGAAGATGTAACTCCTTGTATGTGGGAGAGACCAAGCGCCGCCTCGCGGATCGAGTCACCGAGCACCTTAGGTCCATCAAACAGAATCTCCATGAATACCACGGTGGCTGCACATTATAATCCCCCTTCACCTTGTTCAATACAGCATTTAAGCGTTACGGCAGCTGTAATGTGCCGAGGCTCCAATCGTGACCGCCTTAGTGCCGAAAACCGACTGATCATGAGGCTAGGTACTCTCGCTCCACACGGCCTTAACGTTAGAATTGACCTTTTGTAATATTCACCCCCTTTTTAAGTTAGTTTTTACTCCTTTTACACTTACCCATTCGTGCTCGGTTTTTACTTGGTTGGCCTAATTATTTTTTTTTTTTTTTTTTTTTCCGGACCTAATTTTTGTTTCCTTTTTTCTAAGCATGTTCGATTTGTACGTGCACTTTTTCATCCAGGACGTTCTTTTTCTTTTTGTGATTTGTGTTTCATCCTTCGCACTCATGTTTTGTGACAGTCACTTTCGTCCGGTGTAACAGAGCAGTATCGCCTCCTGAGTAGTCTCGCCGGGCGGCGGACTCACCCCGTAGTGAAACAACCGCTCCGGTAATTGATAGTCTGCACGGCGGTCATAAAGTTCTACAAGAAGTGTGACATGCTATAGGAGTAAGGGGAAATCCAAATCTCTTGCGAAGAGAATGAATGTATCGGAGAGAGTGAAAATCAGGTCGCTACGACAATATGACATTCGAGGTTTATACCAGTCAGACTGGTGGATGAAAAGTAATATATACAGTATTACCGTCAAAGTCAGCACAATGTTTAGGATGTAAATACCAGATGTTTGAAACACAGCACTTGCATGGAACTATGTTAAAGGGGAAGTTAAAGCAAAAGTTCAATTTTCTTATGTAAAAGACGAACCAAATGTAGACAGTGTTATAAAATTTTAATTCCAAAGCGAGCTTAGGGTAGCAGAGATTATACCACTTCCTCACATTGACAAGGAATGATTTGCTTCCCTTTGTTTTTCAGACTGTTGGGTTGACATTGAGGATAATAGGAACATGACCTCCCTGTGGGGTATCAAACTTTGTGAAATTCTCATGTCACTTATGCAATTACATTTTTTAAAAAATATATCGTTGAGGAGAACATATGGCTGCAAAGTTTAAAGAAAACGATGTTGAGGAGAAAATATGGCTGTAAAATTAAAAGAAAAACAAGAGACCGATAGAAGATATGCTTGCTTCAAGTTCACTCTTTGTTGAAAATGTGATAAGTTTACTTGCTCATATCTTTAGAACCACACATCAGCTTTCCATGCATTATTTTACCAGGATGCAAGTACATCTCCAACATAACGAAACTTTATATGACCTTAAATCCTTCCTTTAACGCAAATGTTGTAACTTTGGCTCCCTGTTTGGCTCGTACCGTTAGGCAGGTTAAGCATGGCTCGCTCCATGCACGAGGGTAGAACTTCCATTTAATTGTACAAGAATCACTAAGTTTTAAAATTTCGTCATACATGTTTTCACACCCAGGGCTGGCGTCGGCAGGGGAGGGGGCATGGCCTCCATGTCAGGGAGCGCTGCTATGGCTCCCCGTCGGGGAAGGTCGGCGGTGTCGTCGGGGAAGCCTAAAAATAATAATAAAAAAGTAAAAAGTGTACAAGGACTGAAGTTGCTGGACGGGTGATCTTGAACATATTTATTTTTTGAAATTTTATTTTAATACATATGGGAATCGATTTTCAGTGACCTCTTCTTATCTACGTTTTACCTCGTTCCATGTACCTTGTCCAATCTCATTCCCGGTCAGGAGAGAATGGTAATTTCCTTCGGGGAGACCTAAAAGATGAACGTAAAGGACCTAAGGGCCCAGTTCTTTCACCCCAAACAGTACCAATTCTCCTTACCTTCTTAGTTAAGCCCCTCCTAAAATTGTCTGAAATTCATCCTTATCCAGTCACAATCTTAGTTTATTGTTTCAGGGTGAGTATAGAAAAACTCTTTGTGTATAACCAAAACACTCTCAGCACAGTTCATGCTGTGTAATAGAAGCTTTGGTTATCTGCATTGTTTGAATTAACAGCCAGTCAAAAATCTGGGCCAATGGAGATTTCCTGTACCCCCTACAAGAAGTGTAGTTTGGGGTGAGAGAATTGGCCCTTTAAGTTACTGGATTGATGATCATGAACTGTTTTTGTTTCTTTATGAACTACATTTTCTTTTGTAACGCTATTTTAATGAATATCTGAATCTGGTTTAATCACTTCTTACTAGCTCTGCTATCCCTCATCTCATCTTCAATCCGCAAGGTCATGCCCCGTTGGGGGGAAGATGCCCTCCCCCTGTTGTTGAGAAAAGCCAATTTCCTCAACAACAGGGGGAGCCTTCATCTCACATGCCCACGATAAACTGATAAAAGTGCGGGTCTGATAAACTTCAGTCACCCGGACGATCTTCTTAATTTTGCTTAGTTGGAGACCATATTTTTCGAGGAAACTCACCGTTCTAATTTTTTCTTACAAAAACGGGCCAGTAGTAAGTTGTTTGTGTGCATGCAGTGCCCAAAGTTCTGCCATCTGGTCTGCCCCGACAGCCGAATTCTAGCAATGGTAAAGAAAATCGGCCAGGGAGTTTCAGCTACACATAATGATAAACAGTAATGTGAGAGTGTCCCCCAATAAGCCTGACTGGAAATTCATTTGAATCCACCTTGTAACGTGACATATTTTCAAATACATTGGAAGTAAATTATATGTAGTCTGGAGTTCGGGCAGTCACGTAGAAAATTGCATCTAAAGCGGACCTTTCAATTGAATACAACAAAGATTCTTAAGAGAGTCAATTGTAGCAGTACCTTTTATCTGCTAATTTTCTTATTAGTTAGCAAGTTGGTCTTTTACTTTTAAAAGTGAAATATTCATTCCAAAGGAAAGCTTAAAACAACGACTGCTTCATTTCTAGTTGCAAATCTGGAAAATGCCTTTTTCCGACTGTCTGAGGGGTTAGGTTTTTAACAATTTTCTGTACGCTCAGCGCCAACTGATGGTGGAACTCAGCTTAGGAAGTGCCTTGGTCGAACAAGTTATTCAACAGAACAATGCATGCTTGCAAGTTGTTCTTCGTTTTGGGGCAATATTATGAAGTGAAAATTAATTGCAAAAAAAAGCTTAAAATAATGATTGCTTTGTCTTTAGTTACGAGCCCGAGAAATGCTATTTCCTGCTGCTTGGAGTTCTCAATTTTTCAACAATATCTATGCTCTGCACTTTGATAGTTTTTTGGTCGAAATTATATTTTGCGGACAAAAAAGAAACAATTCTGCCCCTTCCCAAACTAAAACGCTCCCTTGCCTCTATGTCAATATGTATAATATAAAACTTCAAATGTATGGGAAGCCAACCCTTTTCCGTGAGAAAATTTTCCAATATGGTCCGAGAGCATTATTCTGCATGAAGCATATTCAGTAACCCAAACAAAACTACAGATCAGCCCATTTGATTTTTCTTACAAGAAGATTAAATTCTTCCGTAAAGCCTCCAAATCTGTCATAAAATTACAATTTTTCTCCAATATAAATTTCACATTGTTAAAAGTGGCAAAATTTCCAATTTCGATGGATACTCGGTACATTAAATAACCAAAGTCAACAAGTCTGTTAATTACCCCGACATTGTATCTAATATTGCTCTTGAAAGGCACATCACTAAATAAAAAAAACCAAGTTTTTTATTCAAGCGTACCAAAAAACAAATTTTCTTCCATTAAATTCCAAAATTTCTCCAATAAAATAAGCACTTAATAACTTTTAATTCTTCGTTAAAAAAAGGAAAAACTTGTCGGGCAAACTTCTAGATTCGTATTGAAGCCTTAGTACGTAGACCTAGTAGGATTTTATGCGTAACCCCAAAAGATATTTAGATGTCGCCTACATAAGGTTTTTTATTTTGCCCATATGAAGAACAGCTTTTTTCAATAAAAACTCCAACTTTTAAATGGTCCTTACAAAGCCAATTTTTTGGCAAAAATGTTAAATTTTGTCTTCAAAATGAACTCCAGATTTTTAAGTATTTGTTGAAAAGAACGCCAAAAGAATTCTCTGGCTACGCGCGCCTTAATCAAAGTCTATGTCGGCGCCTTGAAATGCTGGCCCCCTGTTGGGGAGCTTGGCCCCCTGTCGGGGAAATCCTGGCGCCACCCCTGTTCACACCTGTGGGTTGACGGTTATAGGGTAGGCCCATGGTATTTCCCGTCTGTCGTAAGAGGCGACTAGAGGGAAACAAAAATTGAACTTGAACCTATAGTACTGGGAAATAAATTAAAACTTTGAACTTGTTGCCAAGTTGACTGGCATTATATAAAACATTCGTGTTGGTGTGTCGTTAAATCACAGATCTAACGAACTAACATACGTGTTTTCAACTAAAGTACATTTAAGTTCGCTTATTGAGTGTTGGGAATGAAGAAAAGCATCAGTGCTTTGAACCCGGAACTGCAACAAGTGTGTGTGTGCCTTAAACTTGCTTTTTATTGGCGTCGCGCAGGCCTAGTTTTTTCCAATGCGGATTTTTGCAATGACCCCTCCTCCTTGGCCAAGGGAGGCCGTTAAATGAGACAAATCGAGAATAAACTTCCAAATGAGTGTAACGGTATGCGGATGGGAAAACCCACGTTTTAACTTTCGGGTCCTTGCTGTAACTGTTGAGAGGAGGAGTCCAATTCCAGGGGTATCCACGCATGTCTCATCTTTCAGAATGAATACTACCTAATAAGTTATTTTGTAGCATTTTCGATCCGTCGTGTTCCCAAACATTTATACGATGCGACTGAAAATCAGGTGTTCAAGGTGTTCAGGGCACTGATTTGAAAAATATAACTGCCGAGCTGAAAAGTTCCCCCTACTTCCTTATAGTGGAGAGCAATGGGGTTAAAGGGGTGGTGAAAAACGGTTTCGGAATATGCAATATGATACTTCCACATTATGTTTTGGGGTTGCTGGGCACGATGAGTCCATAAATGACGCGCGGATTTGATACGATGCACGTTCATCACATAACAGATACTGTGGGTTTTTTTCGTAGAGGCATGGGGGATACTTTTGTGGGAGGCTTACTACCAAAGCGAAGTGCTACAATCGGTTGGTGCGGATCGTACAAAGAAAATTTTGGATTTTAACACCTCCCAGATGGCTGGAAATGGCATTTGCCAGGTATAATTGTCTTTAATTCTTAAAAGGAAAATTTATGATTTTTCTCAAATTCAAACACATTTTTGAAATACTGATTTCCTCAGTTCATCCCACTGGACTATGGATCCTAGGATTGCAAATCATCCGAAATCATGCTGAATGTTGCAAGAAGCTGTTTCAGTACACGATTGAGTAAGTTATTTCCGTAGGCGTTGGGGAACACTTTAGTTTTGGGGCAGAAGGTACTTTTGCCCGAAAAATTTAATACAGCCTCAAAGACAATCTAAGCAGAGCGACACCACTGGTTAGCGCGGAGCGTCCAGAAAATTTGAAAAACTCGTACCCTGAGGCAGTAAAAATGGCATTTCCTCCGCTTGGGATATTATCAGTCGCCATTTTGAGGATCCTTTTAATAAAAGAAATCACTTAAAACTAAAAGTTTGCTAGGAAAGAAATTTTGAAAAATCGGAGCTCTAAGACTGTCGAAAATGACATTTCCCAAGCTTATAAGGGGATGTAAGCAGTCGCTATTTGATCAGAAAATTACCAGATGAAATGTATCACTACCAATGGATGAAATGGTCTTGCGTATTTCCGTGGGAAAACTAAAAACGGAATTGAAAACATGCTTGAAAACATGCTAATAAATTTTACGCTATTGCGACTCTTGGCTAAGTTCAATAAATATTGATGAAATTGTGTGCCTGACATAACTTTTGACTAGTATATATATGATTTTACTTTTGAAAAAAAAAATTAACATTACAAGATATGTTTGAATGAATTTTTCAGCAAACTTATGAAAAGACATTCTCACTCTGCATCATTAAAGTATCGAAAAGGAAATTACCCGACTTTCACAACCGTTGCCCGTATTTGGCTATTGGGCAGGATAGATGACAAACCGTTTGGCAGTGCACCTGAACACCCTTCTGTCTGTCCGTTGAATTAATTTGGCAATTACTTTTTATTAAACCCTCTCTCAAATATTTCACCGTTTCGGGCAATTTTAAAAAATTAAAGAACTGTCCTAATATTCTCCAAATTCTTGTCCGAATTTTGACCACATTCCTGCCCGACTTTAGATTTTGCAGCAACTTGGGCAGTTGGGGCCAGTCTTCCCCTGCACCCGTCTCGTACTCCACTGGGTATGTCCATTCCACCCAAGAGGTAAGTGAGGTGATGTGAGGTAATAGTGGTAACGTTGCGACCCTTGGGACAGCATTGACCCAACATGGGGTTGGTTGTTGCACTGGCCAATGGTTGGCAGCACTGGCCGCGAAAGTGCAAATTTCTTCAAACCACTCAAATATTCTACCTTCACACCAAGTTGGATTTTGGAACAAATTTGTGCATTCCCACGAACTGAAAAAATACCTATAGGAGATAGAAACAGGGCAGATGGTATGAGCCAGGAAGCCCGGATTGAATATTATCACCAGCCAGCACGAATATAATTTTTGGACCAAGTCTCTAGTGGGTGGGCTGGGGGCTACTAGGCGAAAGGCAATTTAGTAAGGGGCAACAACAACTTCGTACGAAATATATATGTATAGGCTATGCCAATTGAAATGCAGCATTTTGTTTCCTTCTCATCGTATGGCAATTCAATGAAAGAATGAATGAAATAAACCGTTTATATGCGCTAAAGTGTCCAAAATAATAAGTTTTTTCAATGCGTAATCTCGCATAAGAATAAAGTCAGTCTATCGTTCAATTTTGAGAACACTGTACTACATCACAATCAATACCCCAGTATTTACGACTGTTAGTGTTACATTTTGAAAAATAAAGCGTATCGTAACACTTAATCAAAACTTAAACGTGTTAATAGCAAATTTCTGTACAGTGCAGTGAAGATATAGGGCTTGTTAATTCTTAACACACTAACGCGTTATCGGTGAGGCAAGTAAGGTCTATATATTAAGCAATATTTCGTACAGTTTCACACAAACCTGCATGCAAAGATGATAATAATAAGTTGAGTAGCTCGTTAACAAACTTAAGTTCAACTTGGTACGAACCAAAATTAAGTTGTTGTCACCTTAAAACATGCACTGCAGACGAAACGCTTTATCTTAGAAAATCTACTTGTTGACGAAACTAATCTGTTGAAAAGCTACCCCTCATATGGAAATGCCATTTCTTTTGCCTGACTCATGTGAATAACCCCATAAGGGGAAACTGAATGCAGCCTCTCGCTCAGATTTAGGTCCGTATTACCAAACAACATTTCGTTAATTTTCGTAAGAAGCTACATGCATGGATGATAATTTTTAGAGTAGCTGGTAACTTGAACATATCTTTGTTTTACTTCTTACGAAATAATATTAATTCGTTGTCGCTTTAAGCCTGGACAGAAAAAATGTCGTATCTTACTGGATCCATTTGCTGACAAAACCAATCGAGTAAGAAACTATTCCGCAAGTTGTAATCTCATTTCTTTTGACTTTGTCTTGAAAGCAACTTTACTTAAAATTAAAAAAATACACTACACTACAAGTACTTCGTACAAAACTTAAATTTTTCCGCCTTAATCAGGAATCGACATAGTGCATTTATCTCACTAGATATATTTCTACAACAAACAAATCAAGTGAAAAGCTATAAACTGGAATGTCTAGTATAACGTTGACTTTCTCCCGCGTGCATCATCATTACACAAATTAAAGGGGACTTCAATCGCTCAAATTTATATCTACATCACCAAACAATATTTCGTACACTTTGTGGGGGGGGGGGGGCTGTATTCATGCTCAAAAGTAATTTGAGTAGCTCGTAAACATGTTTTTGTTAGATCTACTTTGTACGAAATAATAGGGCTATTACGCTGTTGTCGCCTTTAAGCCGGAACAAGCAAGGTGCCTTAATCTCACTGAATCCATTGCTGACCAAGCAAATCGAGTGAAAAGCTACCCCGCTGCAGGTTGAAATGTCATTTCTGTGGCTTTCTCGTAAGCAACTTTACTTAAAAAAACGAAGGAGCTTCCCTGGCACTTTTTAGAAATATATTTCGTAAGCAATATACATCGAACGTTTTCGTACGAAACTGTATGAATTCGTAATTACTATTTAAGTACTTCATAGAATAAATAAGTACTTCTATGAACAAAACATAAAGTTCACTTTAATTTTCCGCCTTCAGCCGGGACCTATATAGCCTAGTGCGTTGGTCTTACTAGATCATATTTGTCCTCAGCTTTAGTTCTTAATTCTTGTTTGTTCGCTAAAATTAAACCATGGACTAACCCTCCTCTAATTAAGGAACCATCGAGGCCGAAAGGGAAAGGACCTGGGAAAAATGTTGCCATTTTCTTGTTAGAGAATGCTGGCGCGAATATCCCTAAATGGATGTTGGGATATTACCCCCTCCCCCCCCCCCCCCCGACAATTTGCAGAAGAGCCCAAAAGTCTTTAGGTGCTTTTTTCCCATAGGCCTTTGCCGTAACAAAGGCAACCGTGGCCCTTTGGAGGAAATAAGGCAAAAGTTGGTCAAGTTTCCGGCTGAGGGGATACTCTACGTACGCTGATACTCCCCCAAGTGTTTGTGTAATATATTTTGAGTAAATGATTTAAACAGTTTAAACAAGATATAGATTCATAATTGTAATAAACTTTTTTACGAAAAGAATTTAAATCGTTGTTGGACGCGATATGCATTGTCTTTGATCTAGTTGGTAACCGGCTGTTTTCAGTAAAGAGCGACCCCCCCCCCCCCAGCAAGTTGAAGTGTCCAACAGCCTTTTGCAAGTTTGTTGTTTTCGTGTGTTATTTCACCTAAAAAAAGGCAACTTACTGTTTAATTTGATATCAATACATCACAATCAATACTTTGTGCGGTTCCGTACGAAGTTGCATGCATGTCTAATAATAATTTCGGTGGTTTGTAACATATTGTAGTTACTACTTCGTACGAAATGAAACTCTATTGAAATGTTTGTTCCCCATAATACCCCTTTTTTGGTATATTATTTCTTTGTCGAGTGCAAAGCAAACCACACGTTAAAGTCAGCCTTTAATTTTAGTTTGTTTCGTGTGCTGCCTCACTCATTATAGCAAGCTATCACTTAATTTTTGGATTTAGACATCACATACAATATGTAAGTACATTTTCGTTCGAAACAGTTTGAACTAAAGTGAGTGTTTGTTAAACTCGTGTGATATATGTTAGCCTGACGACTCGTACGAAACATGAAAGCTTATTGAAGTGCAACTATTTGTTTCTTTTGCATGACATAATCATGATGAATAAACGAGTAAATGAAATAAACAGTTATTTACAGTAACGTCGGTGTTACATTCAAACAAAGAATTCAGTAACTAAGATGTATACCTCACTCAACATTGAACATAGTTCGTTCATGAAAAGAGAGAAAACTGCATGAAGTTCACATGCATTGTTATTTCCAAAACGGGACGTGATATTAATATTTAAAAAAAACACACACATGATAATATTACTTGTCTTTCCAACACAGTCTCCACACAGCTTCGACTACATATTCATACCACGCTGTGATTCGCGCCAGTCACTTGCTCGCAATCCATTATGATTTAACTTTTCCTTTAATTCAGAACATTAGAGGCTTCCGTAGACATCCATCATACTGAATTTTTCACTCTTTTGGAAGTTAACTTCATGACACACTGATCATTGCACAAACCTATTTTAGAGTGGTGCAGTCACAGCTGTTATCGTCATGGCATGAACGAGACCTGACCCGCAACTTCCCTTCAGTTGTATAGAGAATGCCTTTAATTATTTTATATTTCAGAAACCGAAGGCGTCTCTTACGGCTGTCGCTTTGAAATGCTTTAACTTTAAGTAGGTATGTATATTACAGTTAGCTAACCGAAAGCATGCGGACGAGGGGGGGGGGGGGGGCGATCGCATTATTTTGTAAAACTACCACAGAGATATACTATCATAGCACGCATTTGATTTAGTGCAGGATTTGGGGTCGGTTTACTGAGAAAATAGTTGTTCTTCAAAGTGAGCCATGGTCAAACACGGGCCCTGACCTATACTTTACAAAAGGTATAGGCCTGTTGATGATATTGTAGGAGTTGCCAGTGGATCCCGCCGTGATTTAGAAACCTTAATCGATTTTGCTTATTCCTTTTGCCCCTTTTTGAAATTTACCCATTGTATCTCGGACTCATATGTTGTTTTTCTCGACCTTAAACTGTCCATTACCGTACAATTACCTAAAACCTACACTTTAAGCCAACCGACTCGCATAACTACCTATTGTACCCTTCCAACCATCCCAAATCCTGCACTAAATCTATCTCTTATTCCCAACTCCTCCTACGAGCCAGGCGAATATGTTCGGAGGATTCTGATTTCTCCACTGCCTTTGAAGAAATTTTATCCGTTTTTTAAAAACGCCAGTACCCTGCCAAAATCCCCTCTAATGCCCTGCGCAAAATTCAAGGAACCAGCAGAGAGGAAGCCTTGGAGAAAAAGAACAAATCTGGTTCAAATCGACGTATTCCTTTGGTTATTTCATATCACCCTTCGGTTCGTCCTATTTTACACGCCATCTACAAAAATGTAGAGTCGCACCGACAAGACCCCCTCATCCCGTGATGTTTTCCCGGACCCCCCCCCCCCCCCCATCACTGCTTTTAGAGTTGAGAAAAATTTAGCCAACCATTTAGTCCGGGCTTCCCAAACACTCAATTCTTTCAACGACACCCCTGGTACCTTTCCCTGTAACCGTCCGAGGTGTAATACATGCCCAGTTGTTGGCAAACACGACCTCGTCAACATTTCAGACCCCAACGGCAATAGCTTTATTGTCAAACAAAGATTCTCCTGCATTTCCTCTAATGTAGTTTATATTTAAGCTTGTGGGAGATGTAACTCCTTGTATGTGGGAGAGACCAAGCGCCGCCCCGCGGATCGAGTCACCGAGCACCTTAGGTCCATCAGACAGAATCTCCATGGATACCCGGTGGCTGCCCATTATAATCCCCCTTCACCCTTGTTCAATACAACATTTAACCGTTGCGGCAGCTGTAATGTGCCGAGGCTCCGATCGTGACCGAGTGCTGAAAACCGACATGATGGCTAGGTACTCTCGCTCCACACGGCCTTAAAGTTAGAATTGACCTTTTGCAATATTCACCCCTTTTTTGAACTAGATTTTACTCCTTTTACACTTACTCGTTCGTGCTCGTTTGTTTCTGTGTAGGCCTTATTTTTTCCTTTTTTTCGACCATATTCGATTTTTACGTTCACTTTTTCGTTAAGGACGCTCTCTTTTTTTTTTTTTTTTGGTTTGTGTTTCCTTCTTCGCACTCATGTTTTCTGACAGGTCCGGTTCTGTTTTTACAGCGATGGCTTCGAATTTGATGTTTGTCGTGTCCCATTGTTATTGTTGGTTGTTCAGTCTGGTTTTTTGCCAACTGTTGAAGGGTTTATACGCGTAACGTCGTGGAGTTTTCCGCAAACTGTTAAGCACTTTTTACTACCTCTTTTCGACCTACACATTTCCACAGTGCTCCGCAGCATTTCGACCTTATAATTGTATATATACATATATATATATATATATATATATATATATATATATATATATATATATATATATATATATTTATATATATATATATATATATATATATATATATATATATATATTTATATATATATAAACGATAGCAAGAAACATGCACAAAACACACGGCATTTTCGAATTAATAGGTATCGAAAAGCTACGTAACAAAAATAAGAAAACGAGGGAGGAGGTTGAATTGAAATGGATTTACCGGTTGAATACTCTTGCCCCTATAGGTCTTAACGTAAAAGATGTAAGCCTCAATAGAGCATTGCCTAATCGCTAGTACTTTTTCCATTACTGTTATTCTTAAGCACGTGAGCAAGGGGAGTGTATCTCCCCGAAACGTAGTGCGTTTTTAACAATTGAGCATTGCCGTTTTAAAACTTTTAAGTTTTGAGCTCTTTACCGTTTTTAATATCTTGTTGCCTCAGAAGATTTGACACGATCTTTGTCTTCAGTATTATATTATATTATATATATATATAATAAATCAAATTGGTATATATATATATAATATATATATGTAAGCATTAATTAATTCCATGTGGTGGACGTAATAAATATAGATCGAACGAATGATTTATTAAAACAGAAATTTTCGCCACCTCCTGGCGGCTCTATCAACTGTGTTATGGAAATCTATTGTTACATACAAGCAAGTTAGATTTGAATGCGTACAATAGTGCCTAATATTAAAATCAGTTTGAAAAGTTGTAAACTGACATCAAAATGATGGTGATCGCAGTTACAAAGTGCGCTCGTTCTCACATAGTAATTAATATGAAGCGCCCAAACCATGGCAAGCTTGATTAGTCAAAATAATGTTAAGTGACGAAACAATCTAAAATTGTAGTATCTGTCCCTTCTTCGTTGTTTGAATAGGAAACAGCAGGCCTCTTGGAAGAAAAGTGTGTGTACATTTTCAAAACATGGTAACTAAACAGTTTATCTAAACGACAGGATACGAATGCGTGAGAAAATAACAAAGTGTTCATATCTACTTTAAAAATTAAAGCACTAAATTGCAAATAACAAGTGATATCCACTTACAAAGCATCCGAATTTATAAAAAAGTAAATAATTGGTGTATCTTAACAGAATGTGAGATACTATAGTACATTGTAAATAATTGAAGAAGCGGGAGTTGATGACAAGGCAGACGCAGTTGCACAAAAGAAACAGAATTACTGAACTACTTGAAGAAACTGTATCCTGATAAATAAGAAAAATCTCTCTACTAAGACCTTGAACGTGGCTATTCAGGCGTAGAATTAGTTTGAGTTCGTGGCGCTTACGGTCTCCACTACATCGGAACCTACCGAGGGCAATGTTAAACCTCAAGTCGTCACTTGAGTGTCTACTTCTCTGGAAATGTTCCGCAACTGAGAATCCGTTGGGATTCGCGTTACGAATGCTTTGTCAATGATTATTGAATTTCAATCTTAATTTCGTATTTGGTTTCTTTAACGTAGCACACAGTCGGGCATTTGCTGCATGAGATAATATACACTTCGTATGAAGAATCGCAATTGCAAGGACCAGCCTAAGGGTGGACAGTTATACCACCGAAAGTAAGGGAGCCACCGGTCAACATGTGTTGGGAAACCTGAAAACGCGGCTTATTGCATGGAGTATTTCCCTGTAGGTCTCAATCTAAGTAATGATCTGAGGTTGAAGGGTTGTTTGGTAGCAATAATGGGGGTTGAGCGAAGAGTTCAGCAAGTGAATCATTTTCATTAAGTATTTTCCAAGAAGACTTTATACGTTTCGAAAGTTTTCTAGTGGTAGGGTGATGTTTCACCATGAACGGAATGTGATTGTCACTGATAGCTTTGCGATAGTACGAAAGAAGTGATTCTCGAGTAGCACGGCGAGCCCTACCAATTTGTTGTTTTACTGGACTCAAAGGATACCCCCTGTCGGTGAAACGAAGGGTGAGGTTGTGGACGTGATGCCCAAAGTACATCGGATATGAGCAAATACGTTTTAAGCGGGTAGCCTCACTGTATATTAAGGAAGACTTGATGAGGTGTGGGTGGAAGCTTTCGTAACGAAGGTAAGTGTTAATGTCTGTATGCTTAGAATAGACAGACATGCATAATTTGCCATTTCTGAGCTAGACGAGAACACCTAGGACAAAAATTGCTCCACGAGAGTATTCCTTAGTGAATTTAATTTTGGCATGAGTATTGTTAGCTCCATCAACGAATTTTAATTAATTCTTCTTCGCTATGAGTCCATATGAAGAAAATGTCATCTATATATCGGCAGTAAAAAGCGGTTTGTATTCAGTACTTTGGAGAAATTGACTTTCTAATACCGACATCCATGCTCATGAGGTACTGCAGTATGTAACTTCTTGTCCAGGCCCTCTTTTTCTTTTTATTGTGATTTATGTCGTATCTGTCACACCCGTTTCCTTTTTTCAAACACACACTTTCAACCGGTTTTGTTTTCACGTGGACCGGATCGAATTTGTCCTGCGTTTGTCGTGTCCATTTTCACTGTTCATTTTCATTTATTTATCAGTTGTGTGTGTTTTCAATTGAGAGATCGTAGTAAAGACACAAAGGCCATTAAACATGTTCACAAACACAAATGCTTGCACTACCTTCTTGCACACCTTTATGCGGAAAACTTGGGGCACAAAACTTAAGGCGGTATCAAGTCTATAAATTAAGCAAAGAAAAAAGAAGAAAAAATGTTCTATAGGCCTATCTCAAAAATTTGTGAAAATTGGTGAACAACCAAAGATGACAAAGCTTTTTTTAATCCCCTATCAACAAAGGTTATAAATGATTGAATTTTACCTTCCTAAAATCGATAAATTGCAAGGTTGTTTTGAACGTTATCTCTGCTGAATTTGAGCCGTAGGATCGGAATGCATCCTGGGAGATATTTGAAAATGGCGCCACCAGTAGCTATTAAAAATATATCCCGATCGGGTGAACAGTAATTTCCCCCGAAAGTTCTCCCGAACTGTTCACAATTTGAACTCTTTGCCTACTTCTGAATGTAAACTTGTCTAAGTTCTAAACGACTAGTACTTTTCATGCGGTATCCTCCAACACTACAATTCAAATTATCGATGCCAACTCAAATTTCCCCTTTACACTAACATAAAGATGACAATAAAACGCACTGCTTATAGTATGGGACTGTTTATTTCGGTTGGATACCGACAAAATATTACAGACCGAAATTGTGTACACTTTTTAAATTTACTTTATACGGAAACAGATGAGCTTGTTACAAAGACACTAGAGGCAAATTTCTCGATATCATAGGTGACCAAGATTGTTTCTTTAATAGTGTGTATTTCTGAGGTTAATTATAACTCATGGGTTAAAGCGTATTTCAAACGAATTATTACTGGGATGATCCTGGCACCGGCACCTTTGATGAATGTACCTGTAAGAGATTGTTGTACTTAGTCGACTTACAATCCGATACGAGGTCCTTGGCGGCCAGGTTCACAATGTGAGCCTTAACTTGACCAGTGGTGTGATTAGGGAATTCATCGTACACCAGAGCAGCAGCACCTGCAAAAATGGCCATTAAATTTTGATTGATTATACTATGTTTCCATTTCTGTATAAAGAAAATTCTTGAGTAAAAGAGATCCGTTCTTTATTCGGAAGGGTTGTTTTTCCGATTTTTTTTCTTTCTTTCTTTTTTTATATATATGAGATAACAACAAGCAACGGTTGTAACGTTAGGACTGTTGTTCCGAAGACTTGTCATTCAAGCAGTTCATATGAAACAGAATTTCAATTTTATTTTTCGAGAGGTCGTTGTTCCGAATCAACAATAGGAGATGTTATTCGGGAGGGTCTTTTCTCGAAGTGAAAAGTCGTCGTTGTTCCGAATTCACGAATGAAGGCTGTTGTGCCGAATGTCTGTTATTCCGATTAAAAGAGCTTGTCTTTTGCATAAAATTTCCTGGATTTGCAGTAGCTCGCCTCGAGTACACCTTTCTGAGTCCGAGTCAAGCTGTATTAAGATCAGGAAGGATCCGATTCCTAGCCGAAACCGAGTCCGGCATCAACTTTTAATGCACGGCAGCCAATGGGCGAGGAATTTGCTAAAGGGGAAAGGTCCCTAATGAAGGGGTAGGCGTGATCTGAAATCTGAAATACGACGCCAGAAAGTTGTCTTTATTTAAGCAGAAGATTAACAAAAAAGTACATTTTCAATTATAAAGAGGAAACAAATCTACACGTTGTGGTGAAACTTCCGTTCAAATCGGGCATTAATTTCTTAAAATATCGGGGAATGAAGTCACTTGTTTTGTGTTACAAAG
Organism: Holothuria scabra; assembly: GCA_037179385.1. NCBI lineage: Eukaryota > Metazoa > Echinodermata > Holothuroidea > Aspidochirotida > Holothuriidae > Holothuria > Holothuria scabra. Next base: position 60,178,199 of record CM074179.1, on the reverse strand, counting down.
TGAGCTTCAACGCCTTCCTGATATTGACAAGGAAAGCTTTGTCTTTCTTCGTGATGTCGGAATGTTTTACTGACCTTTAAGTTAATAGGAATAGGACCCCCTATAGGGAATGCAAAGATTATACAGTTTTCATGCCACTTAAGCAATGAAGTTCGGATGGAACTTCATATGGGATTGTTGAGGAGAAAGTTGTCTGTAAAGTTACAAAGTAAAACAAAAGACTGCCAATTCATGTAAGAATGTATGGGACCATATGTGCTTGCTTCAAGTTCACTTTTTGTCGGAAGTGTGATACCTTACTTGCTCATATCTTGGCAACCACAAATTGGACTTTCATGAAAACTTCACTTAAATGTTTAGATTAATGTTACATTGAGCACTTCTTTGAATCAGGCGAAACTAAAGTTCCCTGTATGCACCTTAAAGGCCAGGTCACACTACGGCGATATTGGATCGAATTTCGTTCCGATTCTGCGAGTTTTAACTAATATCTCCTCAATCTTAAGTCGAAAAACAAAAAATTTCCAACCTGTGTAGATAGCCTATATGAATTGTATTGCAGGACAACGAAATTCCCAGTTACACAAATTATTCCGTGACGTACGTCATATCCGCAGACAGCTTTAATCCGACACGCGTAGTCCAATAAAAGCTAGCCTATTTGTCAATGTGATGTCACGAAATGTTTTTTTATTTCATTTCCGTGGTCCTCTCATATCGATCTTATATTTACACAGGTTGGCAAAATTTCGGTTCTTTCCGACAATGGATGGAGATTTTATCTGAAACTCACAAAAATCGGATTGTAATCCGATCCGATATCGCTGTAGTGTGACCTGGGCTTAAAGCCTTACTATGGGTTTAATGAAACAAACTGGAAAGATAACTTTTAGGACAAACAGGTGACTGTGATTATTCGCGGCATTCAGAGTATTCTGAATAACGACCATTTGACAATATACATTTTTTCAACTAGTAATACAAACAATTATTCTTAAAGGGGAAGTTTAAGCAAAAAATTAATTTTCACATGTGAACGAAGAACTAAATCTACCCAGTGTGGTGGAATTTCCATTCAAATTGGACATGTATTTCTTGAGATATCAGCAAATGAAGTTAATAGATTTGTGTTCCAAAGCGAGATTGGGGGGCAGCAGAGATTATATTACTTCCTCACATCGACAAGAAATGCTTTGTTTCCCTCTGTTTTTCAGACTGCTGTTTTGGCCTTGAAGTTAATAGGAATAGGACCTCCCACTGGGGATTGCAAAGTTTGAAAAGTTCCCATGCCATTTAGGCAATCACATTTTGATTATATGGGACTGTTTGGGAGAAAATAGGCTGTAAAGTTTAAAGAAAAAAGACTGTCCATTAATGTGGGGATATGATGTCATATGTGCTTGTTGAAGTTCACTGTTTGTTGGAAATGCGACAACTTTACTTCCTCATATCTTGAGAACCACACATCAGATTTCAATGCAAATTTCACCAAAATGTGTAGAATAAGCACCCCTCTAACATAGTACAACTTGATATGACCTTAAACTCTCCTTAAACCCTTCTTTTAATTCAGAGCACCAATCGTAATGACGACCCTCATTTGCACTTCAGAAAAATGGCCCTTTGGAATAACGTCTCTTGCCTCAATACGGAACAAATCAAGTTCTAACTGGGAAAACAACCTTTCAAATTAACGGCCCCAGCGTCTTATTCTAAATAATAACCCTCCAAAATAATGTTCCAAGTTGTATTCCTGCCCAACTGTCAATTTCAATATAACGCACTTTCTGTTAAGTTAGGTTACATGGAGTTTAACGGCCCAGTTTCCAGCCTACTGGTTCAAGTCGAGCCGGTCACGGACTTTTTTCCAGTTGTGGCTCACTGGCTTGTTTTCCCTACTCCATTGCTTATGCTAAGCACCAAGCACAATAGCAGTAGGTCCCGTTTTTAAAGTATTCGGTATTGACGTGGGCAGAACTCGAACTCCCGACCACCCGTAGTTAAAATAGGGATGTCACATCGACATACCGGTACAATTTTTATTGGAGTACGCTCTACGTTAAAAAAATGTTTGTCGGTGTGACGTCACGACGAATATCAGTGAATAGTTTATTTTCATAAACATCACATTCAAATCATATATTTAAACTGGTTGAAAAACTTTTGGGTCTTTCTCATTAGATATGGAGAAGATTTCAACAAAAACTAACAAAAATCGGATCGGAATCTGATCCTAAATGGTTGTTATGCGACCGCGGCATTTCCAGAGGTCATCAATACTTTAGCGCAGGTCACACTGCAGCAATGTCGGATCGGATTACGCCACGATTTTGTGAGTTTTACTTAAATCTCCTCCATCTTTGGTCCTAAAGAAACAAACATTAACTAACATTTAGAATGTATGATTTGTATAGGAGGTTTACAAAAATCAAAATTATGCCAATTTTTCCGTGAAGTCACATTCACATACAGCTTTTATCGGATACGTCTAGTTCGATAAAAGCTGCTTATGAAGGTGACGTCAAAAAATTACTACTCTAAATTTCATTTCTATGTTCTTCTCATACAAGTCATATATTTACACAATATGGCAGGTTTTTTAGTCTTCCCAACAATGGAACGAGGATATTTTATTTAAAAGTCACAAAATTAGACAAGTAAAGCGCTCGTCACACTCCAGCGATTTCGAATCGGATTACGACCCAATTTTTTCTTTTGATTTTTAGTAAATGTTTTATCTAACTCTGATCAGAAAGAACCAAAACTTTGCTTGTGAAAATGTATGATTTATATCGAAAACTGAGAAAATCAAATTTCTACTAATCATTTCGTGACATACACCCACAGACAGAATTTATCGGACACTGGATATACTGTCATAAAAATTCATAAAATCTGAAATCTGACAATATGAAGTGTGCACAAGTGTTTCATTTCCTCCCAGGGGCGATAAGGTGTAATAAGACGACGGACTTGTATACATGGACAGAACATGTAACGTGTACGTCTTATCCGTAAATGGTCGCCATCGACTGGGACAAAAAAGGCGCACCAAGATGGACGCCGTGAAACTATAATTTATATGATTTGGCGACTCTTTAATATTTAAATCAAAATTTAAACTTGAATGGGAAACCATATCATCTTCCTGCAATACTTGAAGTGATTTTGACCTTACCTTGCCATTTTTCAAAAATATTTCAACTTTCTTGCAAAATATGGTGATATACTTGAGCAAGTTCAAATCGCACAAAATCACAGAAGACGGCCATCTTGGTTCATTTTCTCATACGTACGGTAGCGAGGATTTACCGTGCGGTAGCGAGGATTTACCGTGTAGTATGCTCAGTCAATGTATAGGAAGGTCGGTGAATCAGACAGAGAAGGAAGATGCAGTTGAAAGAAAGAAGGAAATTTTTTTCATGAAGTTGCCCATTCTCTCTAGACCTCCCCGTCCTACACCTTCCTTTCGACCCCTCGAATTACCACCACAATTTTACACAGTAAAAGTTTTCTTACCGGCGACGTGAGGGCAAGCCATTGATGTTCCGCTTGCTACATAGGTGCAATCTTTGCAATCTTTCCATGCAGAGGTAATTTCGACACCAGGAGCGTAGACTTCTACACAGTCCCCGTAGTTTGAAAAGTAGGCTCGGGTATCGGTATTGTCAATTGCACCAACACAAATATTCTGAAGAGGAATAATAGACCACCTTCATTAGTAGCAACAAACACAATATAAACAGATCATTATTTGATACAGGTGATGGAATAGTGAAGGACTTATGTTACGTACAAATCCGTTTCCCTTGTCGTTTTCCTTTCGCTGCTTTCGTAGTCATTTCATAATTTTTCACGTTACTTGTCTTGGTGAAGGATTACATTTACTCTCTAAAGGCAGTCAGCTCTCATCCCAATTGTTGTAGTAGTGTACAGAAATCCTTAAAAGAGGGATCTGTTATTAAGATTCAGACAGAACGCTTTGAAATGAAGTTTACGCCGCCAAGATCACCCAGTAATCTGTCTTTTGTATCGATCTCGGCATATCTATTACACTTGTACGGGATTAGTAAGAAGACACAAAAGGCATTTGTCTTCTGCATCGGTGAGAGTAGGACCGGCAGTTTCTTCTTCTTCTTCTTCTTCTTTTTTTCCCCTTTTTTTTCACTGCCACAGCATTGTCAGTCGTCAGGTAAATAAAGGTAAAATCCGATGTTTCGAAGCTCGGAGACTCGCATGAAAAAAAAATCAACTCGGTCGTATGTCGAAATCTGAACAAGAAATTACATCTTTCTGTTCCTGGAAACATGAGGAAACGTCTAATCTTGTTGTCCAAAAAGTTAGGCTTTTACCCCTACAACTTATTTGCATGTCATCCCTTCTAGAGGGAAGGGCCAACTGAATTCATTTTTCAGTTAAACAGTCGTTTTGAGTGTGATTGCATTTGCTCTTAAACTGTTGCCAGTACAGACTGACCTACCTATCAAAGGATTATTCTTCATGAGTCGCTTGTCTAAGGATTAGTTGCCTTGAATGAGATGGTGTTCCAGGAATGATATTGAAGCGGTGCCGAGAGTAAGAGAAGGGAATACCTTTGCGACAATTATACAGCTGCTTAACTTTATTCCTTTACGTGGGTCTTAAAGTATCAGCATAAATTAAAATTTCCGTTGCATTTCCTTCCAAATAACACTCCCTGCTTAAAAGGAGGGTTTAAGGGCAAATCAAGTTTTGATATTTTCGAGGGGCTTATTCTAAGCATTTTTGTGAAATTTGCATTGAAATCCGACATTTGATTCTCAGGATATGAGCAAGTAAATCTGTGGTAACATTTTCAAAAAAAGCTAACTTGAAGCAGACACATATGACACCATATCCTCACATTTATGGACAACCCTTTGTTTTCTTCAAATTCTACAGCCTATTTTCCCCTCAGCAATCCCATATTATCAGAATGTGATTGCCTAAGTGTTCATGAGAACTTGACAAACTTTGCATTCACCAAATGGAGGTTCTGTTCCTGTTTAATTCTTCAAGGTCAACACAACAATAGGCATGCGTAAGTGTGACCGATACGAACCCAAGTCAAGACTAAATCATCTTTCCGTTTACTGTGGACTTCATTTCCCTCGGTTCCTACCGTTGGTTTGACTTGGTACAACTTGTTATCAGGAAAGGAGTCCCATAGTTCTTGAAATATCGATTTTACAAAACCATTGGGTTGGTAATCAGTGTAAGGTAGAGATTGGTGACGTCCATCTGCAGAGCTTCCTTTGCATCTGGTTGGGTACAGTGTTTGAACCCTCAAAAAAGTCTCAAGTTGATCAGTATGTAAGATTTTTCCGTTGGTGAGAAAAACAAAATTCAATCTAACAAGGTAAAACTTACGTTGCACGTTGGTACACACATATGTAGGTTTTTTAGTCTAACAAAGAAGGTTAAGCACCGAGTTGTTTACCACCAATTTAAGACGGGACATTTTGGTAGCTATGACATGAAACCTAATAATCTTGATATTCCATTACGTTGAACATACACTGTAAAAAATGGCTCGAGTTAGCTGTAAATTTACAGAATAAAAATAAAGAGAAACATAAAGATTAGAGAAAAGTTCTGGTAATAAGTTTCCAGAACTTTTCTGTAATCCTCATTTATTTCTTTATTTTGTTGTTCTGTAAATCTACCGTAATATTTTACAGTGTAAGAAAATTTAAAAGTGAATTTTTGATAATATTCGCCATTGTCTACTCAGTGGACACAAAAGTCCGGTGGAGTTGTGAGTGAAACACACATACGGCGTTGCCTATATCCAATAACAAGTTCTCTAGACAAGGGAAAAGGAGATTCTCTTATTTACGAGAATCTTTCAAAGAGATCGGTCCTAAGTGCTTGTCTGAGTAGAACATAAAATACTAACCGATTCTTCCCTAGCGGGTGAAGCATTACAAGCGTCTCTGTCAGAATTTCCCGCAGCCACTGCCACTGTTACCCCGGATTCCACCATACGTCTAACGGCTCTATCAGTAAAGTTACTTGGAGCGCCACCAAGCGACATGGATGCCACAGCTGGTTTTATGGCGTTTTCTGCCACCCAGTTGCACCCTAGGTGAGAATGAACAATTTCAATGGTGAGACTTGGTATTATGCATCAGTCATCTCCATTTATTCTTTTGTGATCCAGCAAAGACCTAGACCTGAAATTATATTGAGGAAGCAAGTACTTCAAAGGTTCCAGGGTAGCCTTACAGTCATAATTCCTGAAAGAGTAGGTCGCGACCTAAAATTGTGTAATCTGTTGAATAGTGGTGTTTCTTAGGTCCACCTGGAGGTAGCTGGGATCCCTGACCTTTGTCACTGGTCCCCGCTTGAAAATAGAACATATGTAATAGTGTTTTAAAGTGAGATTTGCATCCTGCGTCTACTTGATCATGAAGTTGCAATTGACATGGAAAGATATGGCAACATTTTGCATCTAATCAAGATCTTTTTTCATGAAACCTAGATACCTCTCCTCGACCGCGATTTCTGCATTAAATAATTATGCCCCTTCGTCTAGCTGAAGTTTCCATATATGTTCCCTTCGTTGGATGGAGGCTGGAGAAGCCAAATCATGAAATTTGGTTCCCATAAAAAAAAAATGGAAGAAATCACTGCTTTAACGTATCTTAATGCCAGAACAAGATCACTGTTAACGAGGGAAACTCACAAATGAGGAACTGGTGAAGACTGATATTTCATAAGCTGTGATCAATCCTTTCTCTCTCAGCCTGTTGCGAAGTTATGAAAATAAAAAAGCAATGAGATATTGCAACGAACACTATATCAAGGTAACCAAATCTCACCCAACCCCTCCACCCATTCACTGCAATTTTTGTGGTAGTCTACTAAGATTCTCAATCTGCACAGCTTCTTGGCTGACAGCAGTTTAAAAATGCAGAGTACTGCAGTCCATATCACATTGTATGTACGTTCTTGTGTCTGGATGAAATAAGTTTTAGACTGTTGTAGCAGGGGATTAAGTTAGTATAGGTAAGGAGAATTGGAGCTAGATGTAAACTGTTAAAACTGTCGGGAAAATAACAGACATTTTTTACTTAAATTTTCTGTTTTTCATGTAAAACAGAAATTTTCTGTGATTTGCAACGTAAACATCTGGCATTTTACATGATAGTTGTTAATTTGTTTACTTTAACAGGTACGTCATACTATTTTTGTTTTTAGTAATTTACAAGTAATTTCTGTTTTTAGCTAGGGTTATTTTGCAGAAGTGAAACGTTATTTCACAAATAGCACATTATCATAAAGTGGGTGTGGTTAATTTTTGTCTATCAATGTCTTTGAAACGTTTTTTACTTTCTTTCATAAGGTCTGTGTGTATTTGCTTTCACTAAAAATTGATTATTTACTTATTTACAGTGTCTCAGAATGTTTACAGCTCATAGTGGTATCTCTTTTAGTATTTATTTAAAAATAATAATTTCACTTCATCTAAATTGAAGGTTGAAATTGCATAGCTTCCAGGGACTTCGACCTAATCAAAGTGAGTGAGGTGCTGAGTCTTTTCGAGCAAGTTCATGGCTTCCCGGCCTATTGGTCTGGTTAGGACGGTAAACTGCATCCTGTTGTGGTATGGCACGCCAAAAGGCTCACCAAATATGATGATGTTCTAAAAATACACGTTCATGTACTAAAATTACACGTTCATGTACCAAAAATATACGATGATGTACTAACTTCATACGATCATGATGTAAATTTACACCATCATGTACTAAAACCATAAGTTCATCATGTTAAATGTTACGATGTACATGTAAAATCACACGTTGTACATCTAAAAACACACGTTGTACATGTAAAAACGTAAGATCATCATGTTATTATTGTCTCTTCCGCACGTCATACAGAGTGAGTCTTTCGGCGTACCAGAAGTCCGCCAAAAGGCTCACCTACATGAGATGTAGTAAAAGTACACGTTCATGTACTAACTGCTTACGATCATGTACTGATTTCATACGTGCATGTACTGTTTGCTTACGTACATGTACTGATTTCATACGATCAGGTACCAAATGTATACGTTCATCAATACATGTACGCCATAGTGCCATAGTGCCATAGTTGTGGAATTTGTTTAAACGTGGGAATAATGAGGTTACCCTTTCGCACAACTGCCTCCGGGGCACCCTTGGGCAAGATGTTCCTGTATATTTGCCCAGTGTTTTTTGAGTTTTTTTGCCTTCGGAGATCGTGTTGCCTTTGGGGGCGGTGTTGCCTACGGGCGTGGGGTGACCTTCAAGGGTGGTGTGGGATGTTCTTGGTTTTGTTGTCTTGGGGCGGTGGTTGGTGTTGAAGGCTGTTGTGGGTGATTTGGCGGATTGGGGGGGGGGGTTGGGGTGGGGTCGTTGCGTCCTTTTCGTTTGTGATAAACATTTTTGTTCCATGTTTTGTGTGAGGATGGTTGATGATGGCTACCGTTTTTTTTCTTTTTTTTTTTTTTTTTTGGTCCTGTCGGTTTGAGTTGTCTATTTGTTACAACGTGCCTGTTTCTATGTACGTTTTAAAAAGAAAAAACATCATGTGTTGTATCTGTTCTTTTCATCCAGTCTAGAATGGAGTCATGCATGACAGACCAATAATTTAAATGGTCTGAAGGCCGTGAGGTTGGTTACGAATTGTCCTTCAGCTTCTTTGGGAAGCAGTGAAAGTTTTGGTTTCCCTGAACGGCTCTTTGCCAGAGGTTCGGGAGGACTTTAGAAAAAGGGAAAAAGTATGTTTGGTGTCTTTTAACATGATATCAGAAATTCAATTCAAAAATACCGTTACTGAAAACAATAATTTTTCTGTTAGGCATTTTACAGAATATTCTTGTGAAATAATTAACTGGAAAAATGCAAAATAAAAAGAACTTTCTTTCCTACTTCAATATTTTTTGCAGTTCGTCTGTAAAAATAACAGGAAAAGATTGGAAATTTTTAGTTCCAATAACCTTCTGTTATTTTACAGAATTTTTTTAACATTGTGGCCAGAGAATTCCATTCATCAGCTAGTAGAAGAAAATCCAAAATACTCAGTTTCCTGATACCTCAATCTCAATCCGACTGATCGTCCAAGTTTTCAACTGCAAACTGTTCAGACACTAGTAACAGTATTCTATTGGGCTATTGGAAGCTAGGTGTCGTTTCTATTGAATCATTTTGGGCCCCTGAATCAAGTTAGTATATTAATAATGGCCATAATAACACAAGATTGATCGCGAAAACTTTTATTTCGTTCGATGCAAAAAAGTACGGCCAAAAAACTGTCATATTTAGTGAAATTAAATGAATCAATAAACGATTGTTAGTGCTTATCAGTCCATGATACAGGTAAGCAATGAAAATGAAAGATTAAAAGATGTTAGACACCAGTTACGCCGACTGAAATCAGACCATCACTAGCTCTCGGGATTCTTCTACAGCACATTCAACCGTTCAATCTAGCACAAAACTGTTGAAACACCTTTCGCCATAATGTCATCAGTGATGACGTGCTCGATTAAAGAACCCCTTTTCCATTCTTTACTTACAAGTACAGTCCACGTCCCCCACTCCCAACCCGGTCACCCCACCCCCACACTGTACAATGCTGCGTCACCGTACATAAAATGGTGCGTCACTGAATATCAAAATGTAACAGATATGGAACTCGTCCTGGCATTCGAAACATATTTTGAAGGCTTGTGTTAAAATTCTGAAAACTTTTTTCCCACATTTTGAACGCCCAGACGCCTGCTGAACCAGCACCATTTTTGAACGCTGGACGCTGCAGTAACATGAACACTTACCGTGTTTGACCGCCTGACACCTATCGTGATCAAATTCATTCTGAGTGAGGTTCAAATTCTAAACACTGGTGCTCAAATTATGAACACTATCTTTCAAATTATGCGCTTTAGCACGTTTGAAAGCTATTTGTTAGAAATTTACGCACTAAATTTACAACGAGTTCGGATTACATTCAGATTCGATTTTTTGAGTTTTCATTAAAATGTCCTTAATTTCCGGTCAGAAAATAAACCCAAAATTTGCCACTCTGTATAAATATACTGTAGAACTGCAAGTCTATGATGAAAGATGTAGACGATTTTTACAGAAACCCACGAAAATCGTACCGGAATCCGACTCGAATTCGTTGTAGTGTGATCCTCAGCTTCAATGAAATATATTTACCTCCACCAATATTGCCGATAGTTCCGAGGCCAATGCAGGTGAGAACTCGAACAGCGTAGACATTAGCCTCTTTAGCTACACCGTAGACTGAACCAGCTGCAGTTGCGGCGCAATGAGTCCCGTGTCCATGACAATCAATCCCATACTAAGGGAAAATACAAGCGATGCAGTTAAAAATAGTCACAGGTAAAATAATCCAGGAGATTGCCCAGTTTCGGTAGAAAAAATTTCTCCCCAGTGTGGTAAAGATTTATGTACCACATTTTATTGAGGATAAAAAACTTAACTATGAAAAAGATCAGCAAAAACGAAGATTTTTCAAAAACCACTTGGACAACCGCCAATTAAGACTTTTACAATAGTTGGAAAATACACCTACAGATAGTCACGTGACGTCAATCTTTTACGTGGAGTTTTTTGCCACGTTTCATGGCAACCCTGCTATGTACGTACATGCTTGTCCTGAGACATGTCAGTTGCTAACCCGTAGTTACGTCACTGAGGGATATCTATGTGTTACTGTACTTATCGCAGACCTATGAAGTTCGCGAGAAGGGGTCTTAATCCCATTCGCCTATGCTAGCAAACACAAAGAACGTGTGGAATGGTAGATAACACAAGAATGGAGGTGCACCGTAATGATATTTCTCCCTCGATTGTATTTCTCCCTTTTGAGAGAATCCCCCGATCTGAGGTTTTGATTTAAAATGATTTGGCACTCTTGAAAATTATTTGTATAGACAATGCACATTTTGTCTTGCCATAGAAGTGCGGTCATGGTATACACCTATGTATACCTGCATAACAGGGGAGGTGCCAGCGGGATGCCGCCCACCCCGTCGGAGAAGGTCGGCGGCTTCGTCGGGGAGGCCTAAAATAAAAAAAATAATAAAAAACCCTACAAAGACTAGAGTCACTGGAAGGGCGACCTAGAAAATATTTTTCGTTTTGTAATGCTCTTTTAATACATATCGGAATCAATTTTAAATCGCTGCCTCTTAGCTTTGTTAAACCTCGTTCCATGTACTTTGTCCTATCTCCCCCCCCCCCCTCCCCGTCGAGGTGGGACGACAAGTTTTTCGGGGAGGCCTTAACATGAAAAACGTAAAGGACTTCCGTTACTGGATGGATGATCTCAATTTTTTTTTTTTTTTGATGAACTATTTTTTTAACTCTATTTTAATGCATATCGGTTTTTATCACTTCTTACTAACTCTACTAACCCTCATCCCATCTTCCATCCGTGCGCGCAGGGTCATGCCCCGTCTGGGACTGGCGACCCACCCCTGTTGTTGAGAAAATCCAATTCCGTCCGGGAGCATTCATTTACAGACCCGCGATATAAGATGCAGGCCTGATGAACTTCAGTAACTCGGACGACCTTCTTGATTTTGCTTTCTAGAAGACCATATTGTCCAAGGAAACTGACAATTCCGAATTATCCTTACTAAAACGTACTAAAGGTTGTTCATGTACATGGCCTACCCAAAGGTCTGCCATCTGGCCTACCCAAAGGTCTGCCATCTGGCCTGCAACGGTAATAAATATCGGCCATGCCGTTTTCAGCTACACATAATGATAAACAGTAGAGTGAGAATGTCTCCCTATAAGTCTAACTGAAAAATTAATTTATTTGAAGGCACCTTGTAACGTGACATATTTTCAAATACGTTGGAAGTAAAAGCATAGCCTGGAGTTCGGGCAGTCACGTAAAAGTTTCATGTTTTAGTATTATAGTATGTTTTCAGTTCCGTTGCATAGTCCCTCCCCAAAAAGAGACAAGACCACAACATCTAATTGTAGCAGTACCTTTTATCTGGTAACTTTCTGATAATGTAGCAGGTTTTTTTATTCTATTGAAACTCATTTCAAAGGAAAGCTCAAAATAACGACTGCTTCATTTTAGTCGATCAGGTTACTTAACAGAATTATGCATGCTTGTAAATTATTCTTCGATTGGGGCAGTATTATGTAGTGGAAATTTTACTAGCTTGGTCATAAGAGCCAGTCTCAAAATTAAAACCCCGGCTTCTTTTTAAAAAAAGCCTAATATCTTTCGCACAAAACCCGTAAGTTGATTTCGGGCCTTTCTTAAAAATGTGCAATGTTCATTGGCTATGATAAAGTCATATAGCGCGCCTTGTGCCCTTATTTTACTTTTTTTCTGGCGAAAGAAAGCTCAAAGTAATGACTCCTTTAATTCTAGTTACAAATCCTGGAAATGCATTTTCCTGCTGTCTGGGGGTTTTCAATTTTTCAGAAATTTCTGTGCGCTCGACTGATAGTCTTTCGGGCAGGGTTACATTTTTCGGACAAAAAAACAATTCTGCCCCTCCTAAACTGAAACGCTTCCGTACCCCTATGACAATAAATGAAATATAAAACTTTCCATATTTATGGGAAGCCAAACTTTTTCCAGTCTGGAGAATGTTCCAATATGGTACAATGGCCTGAATCTGCATAATGATATTTAGTAACCCTAACAAAACTAAATGTCACCCTTACTTGATTTTTCTCGGGAGAAGGTCAGATTCTTGCATAAAACCCCCAAATTGTGGTAAAGTTTCAATTTTTCTGCAATATAAGTTTCATATTGTTAAAAGTGGCAAAATTTGCAAATCCGATGGATACTCCATACAATAAACTACCAAAGCCATCTCTTTTAATCACCCGGCATACTGTCTAATTTTGCTCTTGGAAGGCATATCACTAAATAAAAAACTAAATTTTTCATTATAACATTACCAAAAAACCAAATTTTCTTTCATTAAATTCCAAATTTCTCCAACAAAATAAGCTTTTAATTTCAAATCTTCGTTCAAAAAAAGGGAAAGACTTTCCGGGCAAAATTCTAGTCTCGTCTTGAATCCTTAGTAGGTGGGCCTAGAACGATTAAATGCGTAACCCCAAAAGAATTTCAGCTGTCGCCTGTAACGTTTTTGATTTTTACCATAAGATAGACACCCAAAATTTTTCATGGTACTAACAAAAGCCAAATTTCCTTCAAAAATTTTAATTTTACTTCAGATAGACACCAGATTTTTAAGTATTTGTTAAGAAAGAGCCAAAAAATTTGGGCGCCCTCTGCACGCCTCAAATTCTGCCAAGTCACGTCCCACCGGGACATAACGTTAACTTTGTCAGGGCCTTGAAATTCTGGTCCCCCTGTCGGGGAGTTTGACCCCCTCTCCGGCAAATCCTGGCGCCAACCCTGCTACATAATGTCACAATGAAAAGTACAACCCCTTTTGCAAGAATAGAAGTGAAGAAACCTCATGTACATGATGTCATAATGCAACAAGTGTGCCCTCCTTTGGAAGGAGGTTTTTCAAATGACATCATAACACTCTACAACGGCCATGTTGGAGTAAATGGTACCACCAAATAGACCACACTCGATAAGCTTGTTCGTTAAATGTTTACACATCGCTTATATTACAGCGGGCAATGCGCAGTGCGTTTTGCATAAAGTTTTTTTTGTATTTTGCATGATTGACCTCCACTTTGGCGGATGGGTGACGTAATTGCAAAGCATCTATAACAAACCAATGCAAAAAAAAAAGGAAACAGCCGATTGGATAAGAAATTGAGTACTCACGTAAGCGTTACTACACAAGTGATGACGAATTCTACTTCGTCTGGCCCACCGTGCTATATGACTTGAAAAAAATTGGTAAGATTCTTGGCAGTAACACTTCATCTACCATCCACAATCTCATCTCAAAGGAGTGTTTAGGTATTAAACGTTTGCCTAAATTCTTTGTCTCCCACATTGTTAACATATTTAGATGCTAAACAACCGTGTTTAAGTACTTATCATTTCGCTTTTTAAACACGTTTAATTGCCGAAGGTTTTATGTTCAATAGCTAAACAAATTTAGAATTTGAACTTACTAACGTGATTACGAGGTGAGGGAAGATAACTGATAACGAGGTTAATGCGAGGTTAACGGAAGAGATGTAAGAGAGATCGAACAGAGTATATCCAGCAGCTATGGCCCATCTCCAGCGGAAGAAGTTCATTGTACTGTCCATGACGTCATGGACAGTACCTTAGGCACGCTTCTCATTTTCGAGGGACAGTTCTTTCGTTCAATGTTTCTTGATTCTCAGTGAGGGGTTTGCTCTGACTATAATCGAGCTCATTATGTAGAGTGAGTCGTGTAGACGGGAACGAGACTTCAAAGTCACTTTTGGTTATGATCTGGCCTGAAATGAGCGGGTTTTATTTTGGCATCTATGTATTTTATTGTTTTGTAAAAGAATACTTGAGTAAGTCAAATTTGTATTCAGTCAGTATACTTGATCATCACACAACGGCCGCATTGTACCTGTAGTATATCGGGTACACCGACAGTGTCGCTAACGCTAACAAGGTAAACAACATTGTATAGCCTACATGTAGCATTGTGGCACACGCACTGTACTGTCGTATCTCGGAAGTGCTTGTCGTTCGAAGAACAACCATGGAATTATGTACGCATCTAGGCCTGGGTTTAATCTTAGAATTTGACGTGAACTCTCTTGTTACATTTCTCTCTTGGAAGCAATTACGTAAGACTTAACTTAGGCTTGCCAAACGCTAGGTGTATCTTGAGAAGTAATAAGAACCTATCCTTCTCCACGCACAACTTGAAAACTAGAGCAGGCAGCCATCTCGCTTTAATAACACGTACGGTAGCGATAATCTACGCAAAGGACGTCGGTGCAGTCTGTCCTGTCAATATATACAGCAAGTCAGAGTTAGACATAGCTTTTATTGGGTCTAACCTACAGCTCCCTGGTCTAGCAGTCGGTGACATCTTGCCATTCTTTTTTGGTTCGAACGGTGGCGATCAATTTTCCAATTATCCTTTGTCCATGTTTATATAGGAGGTCCGTGGGCCCAAAGACCCACCGCTGCTTGTGTATATTATCATTCTCAGAATAATGGTCATTCTCAGATTAGCATATAGGGGTCTATACTGTTCTTTTTGTCGGCACCTAGGCTTACCGTGCATAGACATATTTATTTTCTCGCAAGGAGGACATGCATCGCCACCCTGGTGAAGGGTCAAAGAGGAGGGAGGGGTTGGGGTGGGCCCCTCCCTTTTTATTATTCAGCGGGACTTAATATCACACGAGGTTCGTGTATTTGGATTTGTGTTGTGAGGGAAAGGATGAGCCTGAAATAGCCCCCTTGTATATTCTCGTAGATAAGCATTATGCTTATTTTAGTGTATTTGTTATAGTTGATGTGACGAAAAAAGGGGGGGGGCTGAGGCCGTAAAAGCCCCCCCCCCCTTACCCTTGGATCCGCGCCTGGCCTACGGTGGTGATTCTTCAATTAGCCTTAGGGTTACCCGTAGGCCCATTTATTTTCTCGCAAGGAAGACATGCATCGCCACCCTGGTTAAGGGCGTAAGAGGAGGGGAGGGGTTGGGGGTGGAAATTTTGTTAGTTTTTAATGGTGTCTAGATGCAAAATGGTGCAATATTTTGTTGCTTTTACAATAGAGTTCTTCTAACTTGATTGCAGCAAAATTAGGGAAAACCTGTCAGGTCATGTGAGAAATACATGAAATCCGGACATAGTGGCGGTAATTTTTCAAAACCGCCCGGAAACAAGCACGAAACAATAAAAACAGGACGTGTCCTGGTAAAACCGAACGTCTGGTAACCCTACCTGCAGTGCCACTGTGAGCACTGTAGGCATACTTTGCGACTTCCGGTGAATGAGTGCCGTTACATCGGCATTGCATGAATAGCCTATAGGCCCACAGGGGCGGATCCAGACATTTCCAAAAGGGGAGGCCGGGGACGTACCAGTGGCGTACGCAGGATTTCTCTGAAGGAGGCATGCAGTGCGTTCAGCGATCGCCGGCTTGGGAGAGGGCTCCCAATTCCCTTAGAAAAATTTTGGCGTTTTCAAGGAGCCTAGATGCAAAGTGTTTAAGTTGAATTGTGGTGGTTCATGAGGATAAAACTGAAACTTCTGTGTCTTTACATGCAGTCTTATTCTATTTACGCTATACCTTTTGAAGTAAAACTTGTCATTAAATTTGCATACTTGTAGGATTCAAAATAAAGAGCATCGATCGGTATAGGCAAACGGGAGTATTTTAGTTTCCGGTTTTTTCTTGTCCACAAAACGTTTTTCTGCCATAAAAATTATCTAAGCGGAGCGCAATCATTGGTTGGCGCGGATGCGTAGAGAAAATTTTGAAAATCAGACCCTCAGACGGCCCAAAATAGCATTTTCCAGACTCTAGGCAGTCGCTATCTTCGCTTAATAAAATGCTCACTTTGAAATAAGTTCGCAAACTGCAAAGTAATTATGAAGTTGTTAAAAAAATACTTTTGACCCGAAAAATGTAATTTTGCCCGAAAGCCTCTTAGCGGAGCGTTACCGTTAGTTGGTGCGGAACGAAGAGAAAATTTTGAAAATGATCGCGACCCCTCAAATTGCCGAAAATTGCTTTTTCATGCTAATAAAAAGAATCTAAAAATGCAGTCAAAAAGTTTAGCTTTTGTTTGCAATAAGAAAAAAACAGGAACATGCTGAGTGATCAGTAAATTACTACCACTATTATTATTTAAATGGTCTTGATTCTTTTCGAGGAAAATAAACAACGGAATTGAAAATATGCTAATGCTTATCTATTGTGACTCTTGGCTAAATTAAAGATCCGCTGAATTGATGAAATTGTCTGTGACTACTCGGACTCATGTCTGTTAATTATTTTCCCCCTGAGATCTCTTGCGTGATAAATGACAAACTATTTCTCTTCAAAACTGAACACCCTCCGCTCCCTGTCCCTGTCTCGTACGTCTATGCCGACCGGGGAAGGAGCCTAAGGGATGGGCCCCTCCCTTTTGATTATTCACCCGGACTTAATATCATACGAGTTTCGTGTATTTGGATTTGTGTTGTGAGGGAAAGGATGAGCCTGAAATAGCCCCCTTGAATATTCTCGTAGATAAGCATTATGCTTATTTTAGGGTATTTGTTATAGTTGATGTGACGAAAAGGGGGGGGGGCTGAGACCGTAAAAGCCCCCCCCCCCCCTTGGATCCGCGCCTGGCCTATGGTGGTGATTCTTCAATTAGCCTGATAACCATTATGGGAAAAAGTGCATCATTCATGTGTATCACGAGATTGCGAGTCGAAAGCAACGACACAGTACTGCATTGATTATATTTAGGTATATCACATCGGCGAACAAACGTGAAAGGACGATATTCTAAGCTTTAGTACGTACCAAAGTACGTTGGCACAGAAACAATCATGGACAGTAAGTGGTTACGATTTTCGTAACCACATTTTCTAGTTTATTCAAGGCAATATTTTCATTTAAAATACGAAAAGGAAGTCGCATTTATTAACAACAAACAACAACATCCGGCAGCACGCATCTGAGTAAAATGGAATGACCTACGACAGATGCATCTGCATTTATTACCATGTCGTTTTTTCTGGGAATAACGCAATATCGCCTGACCTTAAAAGACCAATAAAAGTTGAGCATTTAGTAACAGTAGTTAAAATAGTTAAACCCGGTCCACACTGTGCGACGCAACTCATTGCAACGAGATTGTTCAGACGCGTTGCAAAGCGTGGAATGCTTTAGAACTAGTTGCAAGCAGACGCACAACCCAGTTTCACGCGACCGAACCTGTTCGGTGGCATGAAACTAAAACGTGCAACTGACAGCAATGATGGACTTCTAGAATGAAGCCCGCCAAAATCATTTAAGGTAATCGAAATGGACAGAATGCATTCTTGTCCCTTTCAACGTAACCAATAAAGAGTAATTTAAACGTTAGATTCAAGGACCTGCAACTTGTTGCATAATGTGGACACTATGCTCTGAAAACTAGTTAGTCGTCGCTCGCTCGCCACGACAAGACAGTATTGTTGCTGTAAGGCGCGTCGCAAATTGTGGACAGGGATTTAGCAGCGCCCATAATTTGGGAGACTTACGGCTTAAACGCACTGCAGCAGGCGTCAATTTCGTTCATACGTCAGGACTCGGATGTAGGGAAAACAAACCAGTGACCTACAATCAAAGATATTACAAACATAGATACCAAACTTAAAATGGCGCGGTGACTCCTCACGGAGGCCGAATCGGAGGGGCGGAAGTGCTGATCACTGACCAGTCGTTTTGAAAGCTAACAGTTCATTGATATCTTCCGCTAGTATGAATACGTGTGATTTTAAAACATTGCAACTCCTGCAAACACAGTTTTTCAATAAATTACACTTACATGAAACAGTCTAAGGCTTCTTCGTCGGCTTTCTACCTAAGAACATTCGAACATTAACGCCACAAAGACTGGTTTGAAGTTCTTTGGCTTACTGATTGGTCAGTTTCTATGGAATCTTTACAAGCGCACAGCTATACACGCGTTTACATTCTAACGCGCTTACAATGAAAAACCAACCACTTCGTTCATTTTCCTAGCACGCAGACGTGCGCGTTTCTTTTACTCCGAACTATACCCAGAGAAAAGTAGTTTGCGCGTTTATAACTCGTTTTGAAAATGCGCGCATGCTGAACTCGTCACAATGGAATTTTCTGTCATGTATCCATAGTTATTCACGCAGATAGCCGAATAGAACTGTGCGCATGTCAAATGAACACTTCCGCCCCTCCGATCGAGCTTGCATGAGGAGTCAGCGCGTCTAACAGTGTAGGGATAGGAGTTTGGTATCTACGTTTATAATATCTTTGCCTACAATAAGAATAAGCGCCCTCTGTCACCCACAATAAGAAAATACTTCCTCTTTTTAAACCACAGGCCTGGGTTAAAACTTAAGTCGAGGTCTACAATATTGCCAACAAATCTAACTAAACCGACGAGGTGTGGCTTCTTTCGGTGGAAATACACCTACAATCCCGAACAAAAATTTTTGGGACGAATCCCCCGCGCCCTAGCTCAGTACTGGTTTGGAGGGTGAATTAAAGTTGCGCGCTCTAGCAAAACGCACACTCTTTTTTTCTTAATATTGAATTAGAGGTGGCTGGGAAAAAATGCTGAAAATATGTGACAGGTCAGAAAGTATCCCAATATTTTTTCCAGGATTGTAACTCTTCATTACAACATGTTGCAGGGAAAACAATAAACTACGTGTAGGCCTATTACGCAAATAAAGACATTATCCATAAGATGTTACAGAGCAAAATGTACGCCTTTCTTTGAAGGAACGGGTGTGTCATTGGAAGTCACACCGACAAGTGCAGACAGCATATTCGTCGCCCCATCGCATACTGTGACGTCACATGCGCAGGGTATGTAACAGCAAGTTCTCTATTTATCTGTCATATGTTGCAAACACGGACTTCCCATACATGGACAGAGCATACTACACGGTACATTGTCGCTATCGTAGTGTGTAAAAAAGCCCACCAAAATGGCCGTCTGCTATGGTTCTTTTGAATGCTTGGACTTGCTCAAGTATATCACCATATTTTGCAAGAAACTTACAATATTTTTAAAATATGGCAAGGTAAGTTCAACATCACTTCACGTTTTGCAGGAATATGAATATTGTTTCCCATTCAAGTTAGGCTTTTGTTTAAAATATTACAGTCTTCGTCAAATCAGACCATTTATAGCTTCACGGCGGCAACCTTGGTGAGCCTTTTTTGTCCCAGTCGGTGGCTACCATCTACGGATAAGACGTACACGTTGCATACTCTGTCCATGTATATAAGTCCGTGGTTGTAAAACATGTTTTGACATGTAAAAAAGAAAACTTACTCCAAGTGGGCCACTCTCGTTGCGTCTATTGTTATATACCGGGTCGAATGCAACGTGGGCGCGTCCTTCAAAATCATCATGATATATATTTATTCCTGTATCGAGTACGTAAATATTAACGTCCTTGCCAGAATCTGAAATAACAAAACAAAACATGTCACTATTATTCCGTGACGTATTTGGCACACGGTTTGTATGATTGCCTGTAAGAAGTTCTTGTGGGAACAAATGCCCCAATTTAATTTCTGTCGAAAGAAATGAGGCGACTTCATCTCTATGCACATATTTATGCAAAAGCAATGTGCCGGAGAGACAGCGAGAGGAGCGCAGCTAGGGACTGGTCATCTTGGTCAAATCCAGTTGTGAAACGTCAGGAAGCGACTTGAGGACGAGTCCCCAGCTGTTTTCCATATCCGAGCAGCCGCCTCCCCACAATGACGATCGGAGACTTAAAAAAAGAAGCAAATTATGCCATTGAAAAATAAAAATATAAATGAAATACAATAAAAATATTACATTTCTAGGCCTACCTAAAACTATAATCTTGTCATGCTTACTGTAAAACACATTGTTTGTTTAGTCTAGACCATAATTCGGTGGCGGAGGATTTGTCCAAACCTCAGGTTCGGATCTCGTGACCGTGACATGATCTTTCGCAGTTTTAATCAATTTTGACATGCCCATGTGCTAAAAATTTAAATTAAACGAACTAACTGTGGGAAGTGGCATTTTCATGCAGGATAATAGTATAAAGATGAAAAATTTGGAAATTCGGTGTCATAACAGATGGTTATAAAGAAACATTTAAGTGCCAGCTACAGTGAAATTTTCCAACCTTTTCTTCCATTCAATTCAGAATTTTCTCCAAAATGAGTTCTATTTTTGAACATTTGTTTCAAGCAGGAGATTAATTGTTCTAATGCAATTCCAAGCAAGGATGATTTTCGGCGGGTTTCGCCAGCCTTAAATTGCAACCCCTTGCGGAAACAAGTTCAATTTTCAAAATGCATTTTCAAAATCTTTTTGGCATAACGTTTATCTCTTTTTTGACAAAATTATTGCCCAATGCAAGATCCTTAGACGAAATTCCATAGGATAAGGCCGTGGGACTTAGGGTGCTTTTACACTTGATCCGGATCTGATCGCCCGATGTTATCAGCCTATCGAATTACGTGTATGGCTTGATCCTGGTGCATTTACACTTGTCTCGTACTCTGATCCTCCTCTGTGCTATAAGCGGAAGTCGCTCCAAATGAATTTAGAAATACAGGCACATGCGCGTGCGCACCAAAGTGTAAACAAAAATAGACCCTGTACATGTACCATGCACACCGTACCTTACCTCACCGTAGATCCGGCGAGCATTTACACTACAGTTTTGATCGCCTGCGCGGGGTCTGATCCTCCCCTCCCCCCCTTACTAGGATCAAAATCGGGGGATCAGATCCGGATCTGATCTGCATTTACACTACAAATTTGATCTCGAGCAGTGGATCAGACCCCGCGCAGGCGATCAGATCCGGATCAAGTGTAAATGCACCCTTAGAGTAAGCGACTCTTTCCAAACATGGTATATCCAGTGACGGCGATAGACTCCTTGTCGCAGGTGGGACAAGCAGTTAGGACGAACGGACTAACTACTTTTCACACGTGCGACGAATAGTCACGGGTTATTTCCAAAAGTGGCACTTCCTCTGGGTATTGTCAACATGAATACTAAAGAAAACAGAAAGCCCTGGGAAATATTTCCAAATTATAGGAAATGGACAAAGTTGAAAAATACGTTTAAAAAATTGGCTTGTGCTTCTGCCGTGTCAGTTTTTCCTTGTACAGAATCGGAAGGCACATCTTAATTGAGAATACATTGCCAAAACTAATATTCTGAAGGAGAATTCCTCTTGGTTCTATCAGAAGCAAAAAAATCACAATTATGAACCGCTAAATTCAAAAAAGGACAAAATATGACATGTAAGTTGGTTTCTACTTTGTATTTTCTGTCAACTCACAAGATACACCTCTTTGAAACAAATCAAAGGAAAAACACAAAAATAACAAAGTGATGTTTTGAGCGACATACATATACGTAGCTCGTAAATGTTTTCCCATTGCTACAAACATGATAATGCAAAAACCAAAAGCAAAGGCACGACCTCTGTACCAGTACGTAGGTCGTAATCTTCTCAAGTTTTCATTTAGCCATGAAAACATCAAGAAAACAGCAAAACAACCATGACCGATGTACATGTACGTAGCTCATAAATGTTTTTCCCATTGCTGCAAACATGAAAACACAAAAAAATGAACAGTAAAGCCTCGACCTCTGTACCAGTACGTAGGTCGTAGTTATTTCAAATTTTAATTTAGCCATAAAAACATCAAGAAAACAGCAAAAGAACCATGACCGATGTACATGTACGTAGCTCATAAATGTTTTTCCCATTGCTGCAAACATGATCACACAAAAACCAACAGCGATGTCTCGACCTCTGTACCAGTACGTAGGTCGTAGTCTTTTCAAATTTTAATTTAGCCATAAAAACATCAAGAAAACAGCAAAACAACCATGACCGATGTACATGTACGTAGCTCATAAATGTTTTTCCCATTGCTGCAAACATGATCACACAAAAACCAACAGCGAAGTCTCGACCTCTGTACCAGTACGTAGGTCGTAGTCTTTTCAAATTTTAATTTAGCCATGAAAACATCAAGAAAACAGCAAAACAACCATGACCGATGAACATGTACGTACCTCATAAATGGTTTTCTCATTGCTGCAAACATGATAACACAAAAAATGAACAGTAAAGCCTCGACCTCTGTACCAGTACGTAGGTCGTAGTTATTTCAAGTTTTCATTTAGCCATGAAAACATCAAGAAAACAGGAAAACAACCATGACAGATGCATGATAACACAAAAAATGAACAGTAAAGCCTCGACCTCTGTACCAGTACGTAGGTCGTAGTTATTTCAAATTTTAATTAAGCCATAAAAACATCAAGAAAACAGCAAAACAACCATGACCGATGTACATGTACGTAGCTCATAAATGGTGTTCTCATTGCTGCAAACATGATAACACAAAAAATGAACAGTAAAGCCTCGACCTCTGTACCAGTACGTAGGTCGTAGTTATTTCAAATTTTAATTTAGCCATAAAAACATCAAGAAAACAGCAAAACAACCATGACCGAAGTACATGTACGTAGCTCATAACTGCTTTTCCCATTGCTGCAAACATGATAACACAAAAAAATGAACAGTAAAGCCTCGACCTCTGTACCAGTACGTAGGTCGTAGTTATTTCAAAATTTAATTTAGCCATAAAAAACATCAAGAAAACAGCAAAACAACCATGACCGATGTACATGTACGTAGCTCATAAATGTTTTTCCCATTGCTGCAAACATGATCACACAAAAACCAACAGCGAAGTCTCGACCTCTGTACCAGTACGTAGGTCGTAGTCTTTTCAAAGTTTAATTTAGCCATGAATACATCAAGAAAACAGGAAAACAACAATGACCGATGTACATGTACGTAGCTCATAAATGGTTTTCTCCTTGCTGTAAACATGATAACACAAAAAATGAACAGTAAAGCCTCGACCTCTGTACCAGTACGTAGGTCGTAGTTATTTCAAATTTTAATTTAGCCATAAAAACATCAAGAAAACAGCAAAACAACCATGACCTATGCACATGTACGTAGCTCATAAATGTTTTTCCCACTGCTGCAAACATGATCACACAAAAACCAACAGCGAAGTCTCGACCTCTGTACCAGTACGTAGGTCGTAGTCTTTTCAAATTTTAATTCAGCCATGAAAACATCAAGAAAACAGCAAAACAACCATGACCGATGTACATGTACGTAGCTCATAAATGGTTTTCTCCTTGCTGCAAACAAGATAACACAAAAAATGAACAGTAAAGCCTCGACCTCTGTACCAGTACGTAGGTCGTAGTTATTTCAAATTTTAATTTAGCCATAAAAACATCAAGAAAACAGCAAAACAACCATGACCGATGTACATGTACGTAGCTCATAAATGGTTTTCCCATTGCTGCAAACATGATAACACAAAAACCAACAGCGAAGTCTCGACCTCTGTACCAGTACGTAGGTCGTAGTCTTTTCAAATTTTAATTAAGCCATGAAAACATCAAGAAAACAGCAAAACAACCATGACCTATGTACATGTACATAGCTCATAAATGTTTTTCCCATTGCTGCAAACATGATCACACAAAAACCAACAGCGAAGTCTCGACCTCTGTACCAGTACGTAGGTCGTAGTTATTTAAATTTTTAATTTAGCAATAAAAACATTAAGAAAACAGCAAGACAACCATGACCGATGTACATGTACGTAGCTCATAAATGTTTTTCCCATTGCTGCAAACATGATAACACAAAAAAATGAACAGTAAAGCCTTGACCTTTGTACCAGTACGTAGGTCGTAGTCTTTTGAAAATTTAATTTAGCCAAAAAAACATCAAGAAAACAGCAAAACAACCATGACCTATGTACATGTACGTAGCTCATAAATGGTTTTCTCATTGCTGCAAACATGATCACACAAGAAATGAACAGTAAAGCCTCGACCTCTGTACCAGTACGTAGGTCGTAGTTATTTAAATTTTTAATTTAGCAATAAAAACATCAAGAAAACAGCAAGACAACCATGACCGATGTACATGTACGTAGCTCATAAATGTTTTTCCCATTGCTGCAAACATGATAACACAAAAAAATGAACAGTTAAGCCTCGACCTCTGTACCAGTACGTAGGTCGTAGTTACTTCAAATTTTAATTTAGCCATAAAAACATCAAGAAAACAGGAAAACAACCATGACCGATGTACATGTACGTAGCTCATAAATGGTTTTCCCATTGCTGCAAACATGATAACACAAAAACCAACAGCGAAGTCTCGACCTCTGTACCAGTACGTAGGTCGTAGTCTTTTCAAATTTTAATTAAGCCATGAAAACATCAAGAAAACAGCAAAACAACCATGACCTATGTACATGTACATAGCTCATAAATGTTTTTCCCATTGCTGCAAACATGATCACACAAAAACCAACAGCGAAGTCTCGACCTCTGTACCAGTACGTAGGTCGTAGTTATTTAAATTTTTAATTTAGCAATAAAAACATTAAGAAAACAGCAAGACAACCATGACCGATGTACATGTACGTAGCTCATAAATGTTTTTCCCATTGCTGCAAACATGATAACACAAAAAAATGAACAGTAAAGCCTTGACCTTTGTACCAGTACGTAGGTCGTAGTCTTTTGAAAATTTAATTTAGCCAAAAAAACATCAAGAAAACAGCAAAACAACCATGACCTATGTACATGTACGTAGCTCATAAATGGTTTTCTCATTGCTGCAAACATGATCACACAAGAAATGAACAGTAAAGCCTCGACCTCTGTACCAGTACGTAGGTCGTAGTTATTTAAATTTTTAATTTAGCAATAAAAACATCAAGAAAACAGCAAGACAACCATGACCGATGTACATGTACGTAGCTCATAAATGTTTTTCCCATTGCTGCAAACATGATAACACAAAAAAATGAACAGTTAAGCCTCGACCTCTGTACCAGTACGTAGGTCGTAGTTACTTCAAATTTTAATTTAGCCATAAAAACATCAAGAAAACAGGAAAACAACCATCACCGATGTACATGTACGTAGCTCATAAATGTTTTTCTCATTGCGGAAAACATGATAACACAAAAAATGAACAGTAAAGCCTCGACCTCTGTACCAGTACGTAGGTCGTAGTCTTTTCAAATTTTAATTTAGCCATAAAAACATCAAGAAAACAGGAAAACAACCATGACCTATGTACATGTACATAGCTCAAAAATGTTTTTCCCATTGCTGCAAACATGATCACACAAAAACCAACAGCGAAGTCTCGACCTCTGTACCAGTACGTAGGTCGTAGTCTTTTCAAATTTTAATTTAGCCATGAAAACATCAAGAAAACAGCAAAACAACCATGACCAATGTACATGTACGTAGCTCATAAATGGTTTTCTCCTTGCTGCAAACATGATAACACAAGAAATGAACAGTAAAGCCTCGACCTCTGTACCAGTACGTAGGTCGTAGTTATTTCAAAATTTAATTTAGCCATAAAAACATCAAGAAAACAGCAAAACAACCATGACCTATGTACATGTACGTAGCTCATAAATGGTTTTCTCATTGCTGCAAACATGATCACACAAAAACCAACAGCGAAGTCTCGATCTCTGTACCAGTACGTAGGTCGTAGTCTTTTCAAATTTTAATTTAGCCATGAAAACATCAAGAAAACAGCAAAACAACCATGACCGATGTACATGTACGTAGCTCATAAATGGTTTTCTCCTTGCTGCATACAGGATAACACAAAAAAAATGAACAGTTAAGCCTCGACCTCTGTACCAGTACGTAGGTCGTAGTCTTTTGAAATTTTAATTTAGCCATAAAAACATCAAGAAAACAGCAAAACAACCATGACCGATGTACATGTACGTAGCTCATAAATGTTTTTCTCATTGCGGAAAACATGATCACACAAAAAATGAACAGTAAAGCCTCGACCTCTGTACCAGTACGTAGGTCGTAGTTATTTCAAATTTTAATTTAGCCATAAAAACATCAAGAAAACAGCAAAACAACCATGACCTATGTACATGTACGTAGCTCATAAATGTTTTTCCCATTGCTGCAAACATGATCACACAAAAACCAACAGCGAAGTCTCGACCTCTGTACCAGTACGTAGGTCGTAGTTTTTTCAAATTTTAATTTAGCCATAAAAACATCAAGAAAACAGCAAAACAACCATGACCTATGTACATGTACGTAGCTCATAAATGTTTTTCCCATTGCTGCAAACATGATCACACAAAAACCAACAGCGAAGTCTCGACCTCTGTACCAGTACGTAGGTCGTAGTCTTTTCAAATTTTAATTTAGCCATAAAAACATCAAGAAAACAGCAAAACAACCATGACCTATGTACATGTACGTAGCTCATAAATGTTTTTCCCATTGCTGCAAACATGATCACACAAAAACCAACAGCGAAGTCTCGACCTCTGTACCAGTACGTAGGTCGTAGTTATTTAAATTTTTAATTTAGCAATAAAAACATTAAGAAAACAGCAAGACAACCATGACTGATGTACATGTACGTAGCTCATAAATGTTTTTCCCATTGCTGCAAACATGATAACACAAAAAAATGAACAGTAAAGCCTTGACCTTTGTACCAGTACGTAGGTCGTAGTCTTTTGAAAATTTAATTTAGCCATAAAAACATCAAGAAAACAGCAAAACAACCATGACCTAAGTACATGTACGTAGCTCATAAATGGTTTTCTCATTGCTGCAAACATGATCACACAAAAACCAACAGCGAAGTCTCGACCTCTGTACCAGAACGTAGGTCGTAGTCTTTTCAAATTTTAATTTAGCCATAAAAACATCAAGAAAACAGCAAAACAACCATGACCTATGTACATGTACGTAGCTCATAAATGTTTTTCCCATTGCTGCAAACATGATCACACAAAAACCAACAGCGAAGTCTCGACCTCTGTACCAGTACGTAGGTCGTAGTTATTTAAATTTTTAATTTAGCAATAAAAACATTAAGAAAACAGCAAGACAACCATGACTGATGTACATGTACGTAGCTCATAAATGTTTTTCCCATTGCTGCAAACATGATAACACAAAAAAATGAACAGTAAAGCCTTGACCTTTGTACCAGTACGTAGGTCGTAGTCTTTTGAAAATTTAATTTAGCCATAAAAACATCAAGAAAACAGCAAAACAACCATGACCGATGTACATGTACGTAGCTCATAAATGGTTTTCTCCTTGCTGCATACAGGATAACACAAAAAAATGAACAGTTAAGCCTCGACCTCTGTACCAGTACGTAGGTCGCAGTCTTTTGAAATTTTAATTTAGCCATAAAAACATCAAGAAAACAGGAAAACAACCATGACCGATGTACATGTACGTAGCTCATAAATGTTTTTCCCATTGCTGCAAACATGATCACACAAAAACCAACAGCGAAGTCTCGACCTCTGTACCAGTACGTAGGTCGTAGTCTTTTCAAATTTTAATTTAGCCATGAAAACATCAAGAAAACAGCAAAACAACCATGACCAATGTACATGTACGTAGCTCATAAATGGTTTTCTCATTGCTGCAAACATGATAACACAAGAAATGAACAGTAAAGCCTCGACCTCTGTACCAGTACGTAGGTCGTAGTTATTTAAATTTTTAATTTAGCAATAAAAACATCAAGAAAACATCAAGACAACCACGACCGATGTACATGTACGTAGCTCATAAATGTTTTTCCCATTGCTGCAAACATGATAACACAAAAAAATGAACAGTAAAGCCTTGACCTTTGTACCAGTACGTAGGTCGTAGTTATTTCAAAATTTAATTTAGCCATAAAAACATCAAGAAAACAGCAAAACAACCATGACCTATGTACATGTACGTAGCTCATAAATGGTTTTCTCCTTGCTGCAAACATGATCACACAAAAACCAACAGCGAAGTCTCGACTTCTGTACCAGTACGTAGGTCGTAGTCTTTTCAAATTTTAATTTAGCCATGAAAACATCAAGAAAACAGCAAAACAACCATGACCGATGTACATGTACGTAGCTCATAAATGGTTTTCTCCTTGCTGCATACAGGATAACACAAAAAAATGAACAGTTAAGCCTCGACCTCTGTACCAGTACGTAGGTCGTAGTCTTTTGAAATTTTAATTTAGCCATAAAAACATCAAGAAAACAGGAAAACAACCATGACCGATGTACATGTACGTAGCTCATAAATGTTTTTCTAATTGCGGAAAACATGATAACACAAAAAATGAACAGTAAAGCCTCGACCTCTGTACCAGTACGTAGGTCGTAGTTATTTCAAATTTTAATTTAGCCATAAAAACATCAAGAAAAGAGCAAAACAACCATGACCTATGTTCATGTACGTAGCTCATAAATGTTTTTCCCATTGCTGCAAACATGATCACACAAAAACCAACAGCGAAGTCTCGACCTCTGTACCAGTACGGAGGTCGTAGTCTTTTCAAAATTTAATTTAGCCATAAAAACATCAAGAAAACAGCAAAACAACCATGACCTATGTACATGTACGTAGCTCATAAATGGTTTTCTCCTTGCTGCAAACATGATCACACAAAAACCAACAGCGAAGTCTCGACCTCTGTACCAGTACGTAGGTCGTAGTCTTTTCAAATTTTAATTTAGCCATAAAAACATCAAGAAAACAGCAAAACAACCATGACCGATGTACATGTACGTAGCTCATAAATGGTTTTCTCCTTGCTGCATACAGGATAACACAAAAAAATGAACAGTTAAGCCTCGACCTCTGTACCAGTACGTAGGTCGTAGTCTTTTGAAATTTTAATTTAGCCATAAAAACATCAAGAAAACAGGAAAACAACCATGACCGATGTACATGTACGTAGCTCATAAATGTTTTTCTCATTGTGGAAAACATGATAACACAAAAAATGAACAGTAAAGCCTCGACCTCTGTACCAGTACGTAGGTCGTAGTTATTTCAAATTTTAATTTAGCCATAAAAACATCAAGAAAACAGCAAAACAACCATGACCTATGTTCATGTACGTAGCTCATAAATGTTTTTCCCATTGCTGCAAACATGATCACACAAAAACCAACAGCGAAGTCTCGACCTCTGTACCAGTACGTAGGTTGTAGTCTTTTCAAATTTTAATTTAGCCATGAAAACGTCAAGAAAACAGCAAAAAAACCATGACCGATGTACATGTACGTTGCTCATAAATGTTTTTCTCATTGCGGAAAACATGATAACACAAAAAATGAACAGTAAAGCCTCGACCTCTGTACCAGTACGTAGGTCGTAGTTATTTCAAATTTTAATTTAGCCATAAAAACATCAAGAAAACAGCAAAACAACCATGACCTATGTTCATGTACGTAGCTCATAAATGTTTTTCCCATTGCTGCAAACATGATCACACAAAAACCAACAGCGAAGTCTCGACCTCTGTACCAGTACGTAGGTCGTAGTTTTTTCAAATTTTAATTTAGCCATAAAAACATCAAGAAAACAGCAAAAAAACCATGACCGATGTACATGTACGTTGCTCATAAATGTTTTTCTCATTGCGGAAAACATGATAACACAAAAAATGAACAGTAAAGCCTCGACCTCTGTACCAGTACGTAGGTCGTAGTTATTTCAAATTTTAATTTAGCCATAAAAACATCAAGAAAACAGCAAAACAACCATGACCGATGTACATGTACGTAGCTCATAAATGTTTTTCCCATTGCTGCAAACATGATCACACAAAAACCAACAGCGAAGTCTCGACCTCTGTACCAGTACGTAGGTCGTAGTCTTTTCAAATTTTAATTTAGCCATGAAAACATCAAGAAAACAGCAAAAAAAAACCATGACCGATGTACATGTACATCGCTCATGGTTGTTTTGCTGCCTTTTAAATATTTTCATGGCTAAATTAAAATTTGAAATAACTACGACCTACGTATACGCACAGAGGTCGATACTTTGCTGTTGGTTTTTGTGAGATCGTGTTTCCCGCAATGGGAAAAGCATTTATGAGCTACGTACATTGGCAGAGGTTGAAAAAATTAGTAATACCACTTTTTCAACTTTCGGGCTCTGTACAGGTACGTAGGTTAAGAGGAGGAAGAGTTTCTAATTTTTTGTAAGAAAACTTCAAAACAAGGAGAAGATTTCTTTTAAAGTTCATTTTTGTAAGTATTTTGTCATTATTACATATTTTTTACTGAAAAGGGGTCAATTGAGGTATTGGCATGATAAAAATGACTAATTTTTCAACGCTGCGTTCTTTCTAACTTTTATCAAGTTAAAATGTAAGCTAGGTTTAAGTTTTAAGTAGAAAAATGGAATAGGAGTATTTTTGATAACGTAATATTGAAAAAGACACTATTTCAATGAAAAAGAAGTTTTTACCGTTCTACAAATGAAGTTGTTGTTAATTGAAAAAAGCATAATACAAGAAATATAGATCTCATTAAATGGTCAAATTTTGTGTTTCTTCCGTCTGTCTTGAGATTTAGTTTGAAATATTGACCTTGTTATCAGAAGTTACCATCAAGTTATTAATTGTTAGTGAATTTTGTGGAGGTTATTTTAAATGAAATTTTAACTGCAATCCTCTCAAGGACAAAAGGAAAAAGGAAGGAAAATATCAAGGAAATCCTCATTTTGGACTGTACGTTTTCACTTACACTATTTCCTATTTTTTGGAAATGTTTCCCAGGGCTTTACAGACAAATTCGATAAAAATGGTGAGAGGACATCGATATTGGAGATCGCTGTTGAAATTGGAACCTGTTTTAAATAATTCGCACACTTGAAAAAGGGAGGAGAAACATCTCCTGGCTCTAGAATAAAGTAAATTATGAAAAATTTGCCTTGTGTGGTACCCTTGTTGTGAGGAAAGGAAAGTTGTCATGGTAAATTTTTCTTTTGTTGAGCCCGCACGGATAATTTGACTGCAACTGGGTTATCGAAATGATTCTCAAAAACGACTCACATTTTTCTTTCTTTTTTTTCAATGTGAAGCCATTGAACAGAATCAAATGACTCCGGAACCATCAAGTTAACCCTTTACCGTTGTGCTCCAATCGGGGCATATTTGCGCGCGTCGGGATTGACCTTACACTATTGTCTCTCTCGTTGTTGTGGCCGAATTTTCGGGTAGCTACTCGCAGTTTCGAGCTCCGTATGAAACAGTTAAGGTGGGTGACAGCCGTGCTCTCCGCCTGGGTCCAAAAGGACACAAACAACGGTAAAGGGTTAAAAATTAAACAAAAAGACCGAGAGATTGACTAGCCCAGTTTCAATCGATAAGACTCCTTATTTGAAAGGGAGAGTTTGGAGATACACCCTAAAAGCAAACGAATGCCAAGCGTCACCCTCTAACAGAGTACAATGTGTGATATCACTCCATTCGAGTTGAATTCACTCCACGAATAGTGATATTTACTCCAGGAGGGTGAAGTTCTACTCGTGATGGAGTACTCGGATTGCAGTCCCCTTTTCTTGGAATGAGTCTAATGATTGAATTAACTCTCCAATGGAGCGAATTCACATTTTTCACTCTATTTTGAGTGACTAAGTTCACTCAGTTGATTTAAAAGTGTATGTTGATGTTTTTCTACAATCCTAGAGAAAATTATTGGGACACTGCTGGACTTGTCACATATTTTCAGCATTACATGTTAATCACTCCACCCTTTAATCAATGTTGAGAAAATGGGGTTGTGGTATTAAAGGTTTTGCTCAAGCGCACAAATTTTATCTGCTTATTCACACCCGAAACCAATGTTGAGATAGGGATTTGTCCAAGATAATTTCACCTAGCATTGTCTGAATGTCTGAACGTTTGTAGTGGGCTCAATCCATAAACTAGGGGTCCAACAGTGTGACATGAGGTCAAAATTTAAAAATCATTTTATCTGATTGAAATTTACACTCATGATAGGGTATTAATAGCAGTTATAAAAAATACAAATATTTTTGCATTGAGCATTATGAATGCATGAGGAGTCTCATTCAAACATAAACTTGGCCAGTAAATTGACCAACATAACGGGGACACCGACGCAGTCTTTAACCTTCTCCCACAAGAATGATGAAAATCTGGAATGGTTGAAAATTCCTATCTGAATGTTTCAGTACCCATTGTGACAAGAACATGGTAAAAGTTTGAAAAAATACTCCAAAAATTAGAAAAGTCAGTTTCATTTTTCTCAAAAATTTTCAGCTGCCAAAACGTCTGAATATATACATATTTTTGAACAATATTGACTGATTTTTACCAATTAATGATGCTTAAGTATTCAAATTTTCCTCTTTGACACCCTAAGATCGTTACACTTAACATTTGAAACCTTATTTATCGTTCCTCCATGGACATACGTAATATTAGAACTCCGTTATATCTGCCGTGTGTAACAGGGACACCAAGATTTGGTGTCGCCATAACACCTAACATTCAAAGTGTCAGTTTAATTTTGAAATGTTAAGTCGAACTGGAAACTCTCAAATGCACCACTTTTTTAGTTACAATATACTGTAAGATAGAATAATAAGATCCATTTTCATCAATTTTGTTTACTTATTTCGGACATAACTCTGACAGGAAGGGGGACACCAAAAAAATCAAATGTTCATTAGGAATGAATACAAGATTTTCAGACCATGGGATTAACTTTTTCTGGTAATATTCTGGGACCTTCTGTTCATGTACCTTTGTTCACCCAAAAATTAATTAGTTTGTGCGATTGGTGAAACATCAAAGTTTACCAACATAACTCACTAAGGGGGACACCAAAATTCTGCCCATATCGAATTTTACCTAGAAAATCATTTGTTGTGATTTTTTCTTTCCAAATGAGCTACTATCTAAAAGAGTTTGACATAGTTTTTGTATTAAGAAAACTATGGCCACCTGAGAATGATCATATTTGTAGAAACGATGGAATATACATTAAAAAACCAACATAACTAGGGGAAACCAAAAAGTTATGTTTGCAATAGTATCATTTGGAAAATTGGGTGGGCGCTAATGCTCATATTCTTAAGAAATGTTGACTTTTGGTGATACCCTTACCATGACACATGAGCAGAGTAATTCAGTCTGTGATAAGTATGTTTTTCTGATAATTCAAATTTGTATTAATATTTGTATGTCACAGCCATTACTCCAAAATAAGGGGGGGGGGCACCCAAGCAAAGAAATCTATTTTCTAAAAAGTACTTAACTTGGGATATTCAGTTTATATATCATAAGGTAGCCTAGTTGGTAAAGGATAATAAAATACCTGAGGCACTGGTTTGGTGTATTCCCTGTTTTTGAAATATAGGATTATATTGGCAAAGTCAGTAAAAATCTCATTTGACCCCTAGTTTGTGGATTGAGCCAGAAAGGTATACAAGAAGTATCTTTTGACTTTTAGCGAAACTTTTCAATAACAAATGAGAACTTTGCTAGCTTTAATACGCTTACTTTTGTTCGGCCCAGATAATTTTCTGCAGGATTGTAGATTATTAATGGTGGAAGTGATTGGTAGATTGAAAGATAATTGAACAGGTGGATAAATATATGGGCGGATGGATCGATTGGTGACTGGATGGATGCCCGACTGTATGGGTGGATAGACTAACGGATGAATGGGTAGAATCATGTGCGATTTGGTGAATGGATTTGTGGATGGATAGATTGGTGTCTGGAAGCATGCTCGACTGTTTGGGTGGACATGGACTATCGAATGAATGGGTAGAATCATGGGCGATTTGGTAAATGGGTTGGTCCCCATGCCAGGTCAATCTAACAAAACTGCCTGATCGATTCTGGTCCTCTTAGCGGACTAATGGGCCCCATAGCGGGATATTAAATTACATTTTTCTGTTATAACCGCAAAAGAGTCATAAGAGGGAAGAATTTTTCAGAGGTATAACATTTTTGACATAAAGAGCAATACCTTAGATTTTATGACCAAAGTTCTAGGCGGACAATTTACCTTCACAAAAATATAAAATTAAACGAATTTGATGCAGAAATGACAATATAAGCTTTAAAAGTCATTGTTGTTTAGACCTCCAAAACTTGAAACAATTGGGAGTAATAGTATACATCCATGGTAGACTCATGATATAGCTGTTGTACTCGTAGGGCGTAATAAAATCCAATTGGGGAGTAAGTCAAAGTAAACAGAACAGCTAGTGACTTCGCAATCTGTGTGCATGGCGAGGTCTATGTGGTAATTTAAACCATGTGAGCATCACGGATGGGCAGTTGGGTCTAGATCAGCGTGTTCTGTTACACCAACTTCTCATGCCGGATGGATTAATTGGTGTCCGGATGTATGCTCGAATGTATGGGTGGATAGACTCACGAATGAATGGGTGGAATCATGTGGGATTTGGTGAATGGATTGGCAGATGGATCGGTTGGTGAGTGGATGGGTGTAATGACGGGTGGTTTAGTTGACAAGTAGATGGATTATGGTTGATGGACCGGTAGAAGGCATTTGCAGGCGATGACGTGTGGATGGGTGGAAGGGTGTAAAGATGTATTTGTTTTTTGTAAATGCATTATGTTGCATTAAACACACTCACACATGGGCTCGTATAAATCGTCCAATGGGAGATTTGATTGGTCAATACGGTCAATACCCCATGAAGCTAAATTTGTTTCCATGGCCATAGCATACATCAAGGAATCTTCTTCCACATATTCAACGTCTGGATGGCGTCGAACCTTTGAAAGGGAAGTTTAATCAATAAAATAGTTTACACCTGTGAAAGAAGAACTAATTCTCAGCGTGGTGACATTTCCAGTCAAATCGGACATGTATTTCTCGAGATATCAGCAAATGAATACTAAAAAGTGAGTTTGAGGGCAACAGAGATTATATCACTTCCTCACATTAACAAGGTATTCTTTGTTCCCCCCCCCCCCTTTGTATTTTTAACTGTTGTATTGACCTTAAAGTTAATAGGAATAGAACCTCTGCATGGAGATGGCAAAGTTTGAAAAGTTCTCATTCCACTTCTGCAATCATGTTTTGATAATACTTCACTGTTGAGGAAAAAATAGGTTGCAAAGTTTAAAGGAAAACAAAAGACTGTCCGTTAATGTGGGGATATGATGTCATATGTGTTTGCCCCATGTTTACTATTTGCTGAATATTTGCAAATTTTACTTGCTCATAAAACTACATAAATTTACATAATATGAAGAACATTTTCTTGCAAAACAAGGGCCCTAATGAGATTTTGGTTAGTCTAGTCGTGCTGTCGATATCATTTTCATTTTGTGTAATATTTGTTGTAATTACGAGTTTCATTTAGTTTTGCAGTTCTGCATTTTATAAACTCACAGTATGCGTATCATTGATGTTGTTGATTCAACATTCACCAGGTTGTTAATTACACTTTCTGTGGTTCATACATTTGTTTTGGATTTTTTCCAATATCAACCACCTTTTTTCCTCATTACATTTACTACCAAACATCTGAGAACAAATCCTTCACACATTTGCCCTTTATTATTAATTATTTTAATCCGGATTTGTCAGGTTTAATGGGAGGGAAAAATTGTGGTTTTTAGATGCAAATTGGTCCACAATATGTTCAAGTAAGTGAAAAAATCAGTTATCACTCTAATTGTATTTGTTGCCAATTACTCTTCCTTGGCGGTTTCCTCCCCGCATCCCCTATCCACCGGGTATAGATACTTGTTATCAAATTAAAGTAACTTTTCTTTCCAAAATAGAACTAATGCATGTATGTAGTCAACGGTAGTGTAGGCCTTCGGCTAAGGTACTTGAAAATAAACTGAGGTTTTCTTGGACTATACACTGAATGCTCTTTTCACAACAAACACTTCGGCAAAAAATGAGAAAATTTAAAATTTTTACTGCCTTACTAGGTCTAAAGCCGTTTCTCCAAGTTCCGCATAAAAGGCGTCTAGTGCATTGAATCTGTCAAGAACCATTCCACCAAGATCTTCAAAGAAACTTGCCTTTAATGTGTTGATGACACCATCAACATTGGTATCTCTCTGTGAATATTCCAAATATAACAACGTTTGTCAATGGAAAATAATTTAAAATAGCATTTTCATTTTCCTTTCTCTCAATAAAAAAGACACCATACAGGATTCATCAATTTGAAAGAATTTCCTTTTGCGGCTTCATATAAACATGACACAGACATGTTTTAAGAATTAAAACGAAACGAAAAATGATGAGAAAACAGCCAATTATGGCAAAAGATGAAAAGTCAACAAATTGACAACAATGTTTTTAATGAGTGGAAAGTGTGAATTCACTTCTTTAAAAAAAAGAAAATTTCTCCCAAGAAGAGTGAAATTCAATCTAAAGAGAATGAAATTCACTCCAAAAGGGAGAAGTTTTACGCTTGATGGAGTGCGCACCGTGGCAGTGATCACTATTTAAAGAGAGTGATCATTGCGGGCACACGTGAAAGAGTGAAATTTGACTCTTCCTGAAGTGAATTTCTCTCTTCTTCGAGTTAATTTGACTTTTCTTGAAGTGAACTAACACTCTAATGGAGTAAATTCACACTATTTACTCCATAACAAAGTAACTAAATTCACCCTTTTAATTTCAGAGTGCAAATCAATGGACATTTAGACATTCTTTTGGCTCAATTCTTATAAGGTTTGTGAGTTAATAATAACTTAAGAAATTTAGAAGCAAAAATGTAATGAATCTAGCATAAGCTACATCAGTGATCAAGGTATTTGCTCCTTCGAGAATTTGCAATCCTATTCAATATCGCGTTGAACGCAAATAACAGAAAATGTGTTTGTTCTAGCTATTCAGAATGTTCCGCTTTAAGGTTGTATCATTTCAGTCTTTTCATTCAGTTTCAGTAAAGCTATATAATATCAATTTTAAAATAGATTTTAGTAAGAAAATAGCTTCCATGCACCTTCAACTGGACAACATATCTACCATCAACTCTGTCTTCGCTAGCTTTAGAAACGAGCGGTGCCAGTTGTGACGTCAACGCCCGTGCAGCAACAGCTGCGAGCAACACAAGTAGGAGACGCATGTTGACGTACGTAATAGTAGTGATTTCCAATAGAAATTATTGTGTCTGTGGGATAAAAACGCATGAGCAGTTCTTACATCGTCATTGTTTAAATAAACACTTGTTCGTAGGCAGACTGACTTAGACAGTATGAACTGATGTCATCAGACGTCATTGGTCTACCGGATCTTTTCGCTACCCTTAGATAGCAACGTCAGAGTGGGAAGAAGAACCGACAGAAGTGTGTCGAATGGACATTAGACAGTCATTCAATTCACACCGACGTCATTTATTTGGGGGTGAAACAATGAGCATATGGCAGTATGGCCCTACTACTGATCTGTGTGTAGAACAAAGGCCTATATTCTGTCGGTCCAACATCCGGGCTTTTGCGTGACCTGGGTCATGGAAACTTAAGGTGGAGTGAAAACATCGACAGTCTGTCAGTGGATACAGTGCAAGTATGTCACTGCCAGAGCCTCAGCATATACACGATTGTGGGCCTAACTGTCAAAGTTTCTTGAAACCAAGGTTGAATAGAAATCTCAGAATATCAATAATGTCAGGAGAATGCGAAAATATTGGTTATCTGTGCACAGCACACTCGCTTACGAACAGCGAAAGATCATTCTAATGGGATAGGTCTATTGAGCGAGGCTGGCCATTATGGCGAGCAATCGGTATCAAATCATGGGAAATTGACACATACCAATTTAAATCGACACCTACCAATTAAAATTGGCACATACCAATTTAAATCGACATATACCAATTTAAATCGGCACATACCAATTAAAACTGACACATACCGATTTAATCTGATATATACCAGTTTAAATCGACACATACCAGTTTAAATCGAAACCTACCGATTTACCTCATTAACATATTTGATATCCCGATTTCGCAACCTCCGCAAAACACGTGCTCTTTGCAATCCGCTAAGGCCTCACCACCCCAATGAAATGAAAGAGTTAAAAAATGGAATCTATTGTTGTTGTGCTTCGTGCTCAGCGTTATCAATGGAGTACTGAAAACCAGCCAGGGAGCCACAACTGGACAAAAGGTCTACCCGACTTAAACCAATTGGTAAGAAACCGGAGTGATATGTACAGCAACATCATCTAAGGCCTACTGACTGACATGTGCGCTCATTGAGAACAACTTACCAAACCTAACAGAGCATGACAGCAATGGGCATTACACAGTGGCTAAATGCGTACAAAGAGGTGGTGAGGCCTTGGCGGATTGCAAAGAGCATGTGTTTTGCTGGGGTTGCGAATTCGGGATATCAAATAATTTAATGAGGTAAATTGGTAGGTGTCGATTTAAACTGGTATGTGGCAATTTAAATTGGTATGTGTCAGTTAAAATTGGCATTTGTCGAAGTTAAATCGGTATGTGTCAGTTTAAACTGGTATGTGTCAGTTTAAATTGGTATGTGCCGATTTGAATTGGTATATGTCGATTTAAATTGGTATGTGTGAATTTAAATTGGTAGGTGTCGATTTAAATTGGTATGTGTCAATTCCCCATGATTTGATACCGATTGCTCGCCATAGGCCATTGCCTTTACAGGCCATCTCGTAAAGAAAACCTTGAAATTCTGCCGCGACAAGCTTCGTAAAACCATCTGATCATAAAAGTTGGATTTTTCAATAAAGTTCGGTCATTATCCACAAAGAGACAGCACGTTGTTTATAAGGTACAGTTACACAATAAACATATATGTTTGCACTGTTACTATCCTGTGTGACGACAACTGTTTCACTCCAACACGTCTCTTGATTGACTCTTCGCACCTGATGTGACGTTCCTTGGACCGACAGAACAGATCGATGGGTCTAACGTTCGAAGTAGAATTTGACCTCGACCCACAATTGTAATAAAAAAAAGAAATGCATGCCATTCGTTGACCAATCGGATGTCTGCTTTCTACCACTGTAGATTTTTAATTCCATCAAATTAGGGCGGAGGTTTGCATTTTGACATCATATTCTTTGAAAAACTTTCCTTTATATAAGTA
Organism: Holothuria scabra; assembly: GCA_037179385.1. Classification (NCBI taxonomy): domain Eukaryota; kingdom Metazoa; phylum Echinodermata; class Holothuroidea; order Aspidochirotida; family Holothuriidae; genus Holothuria; species Holothuria scabra. Next base: position 60,138,518 of record CM074179.1, on the reverse strand, counting down.
GTTTCTCTCCTACATTGAATGCACATTTGCTTTCCCTCCAAAGCATTGTTGCCATTGGAAAGCACCGCTACACTCTGCATTTCTGTTAGTGTAACCTGTAACACAGTACAAGCTTACTCCCCTAGTGAGCGCTTTTGTTCTGAGTGACAACATATTTATCAAGTCACAAAGTTTATTGAAATTGGCTCTTTGGTTTTTATCCGCTTTATTATTGCAATACAACATTTTTTCTTTAAAAAAGTGGCAATCGTTCAACAAAAGGAAATCTTGATTTAATTAAAACCAATTTGAATAGAGTAGTTACTTAAATGGAGTCTTACGGCCCAGTTTCCGCGAGTCGAGCCGGCTACGGTCCTTTTTCCAGTTGTGGCTTTTTGGAATGTTTTCCCCACTCCTTTGCTTATGCCGAACACCATCTAAGGCACAATGGCAGTATGACTCGTGTTTTGAGTCCTTAAAAAGGGGGAGTAGTCGTCGTGTCTTGCCGTAATGTGTGCTTCTGAGATCATCGTATAAAGTAGTTACTTAGTTTATTAGATGGAGTTTTACGACCCAGTTTAAAACCTCACAACTACAAGTCGGATAGCGACCTGACCATGCAGTCATCGTATAAGTACCTCTCTGTTCTAACATAATACGTCATGCCTAGTACAAGTATTTGGACCTTCGAGACGGCCCCCTGAATTCAAAGTAACTGACAAAGCAAATTTTCATTAAAAGCATTTGTCGGAGAAAACCCAACAACTGACTTCAAAATATGCAACAAAAATGCTCTTTTAGGGGGTGAAAACTCCATCTGTATGGCAGGTGTCGTTCGGCAGATACTTATTTTTCAAGTAATGCAAATTTTTTCTTGCGAAATATAGTGCATTATGGGAAATCTGTGATGTCATCGCGGAAAAAGGATTTAAATTGCATTCAATTTATTTTCATTTTGATGCTGATGCAGGGAATATTAAACATTGTGCTACATCTTCAGGTAGTTAAACTGAAACATGTGAACACATTCGAATTTAAAGGACAAAGAGGTAATTTAATTTTAAAGAAAATCACAAGGAATCTGAGGCAATGTGTCCATATTTTATGGCACTCTGTGTCTTTGCTGATAAAATGATGGTAGTTTCCTCAAAATAATCAATCTTCAAAATGAAATATCTTGAGTTAGGGAAAGGGTATTGCAACAGTGTTTGTAGGATAGAATCTGGAATTTTATCCCTCTTGTAAGGCACTAGTTGAAGTTCATTAAAATATGGCTTCAGTTTAACTGTATAATGACAATTATTTTGCAGACATGCCTGCCCAAAAAGCAACATGTGTTTCAATCATGATTACGTTACTTTTCCTAGTAGATATTGAGTAGTGTGAATGACGTTAAAGATGACTGCAGGGCTATCAATTTTTAGAAAGGGGTGTACCGTATTAAGTTGGTACATACCAGTATTCCCTTTTTCCTACACTTGGATTATTCACCACTCAAAGTTATGAGAAAGTATCTGACTTAGACAATCTCAGTGTGCTATATACAAATAAATGCTTCATGACTTAGATTCGGTATAAAATATCCGTAAACAGGTCCTTTTTACATACGAACATCCATTACAAACTGATCTGCGAGGAAATTATTCTGACCAACTATATGTGCAACAAATGCAGACATCAAATGTTTACATGAAAGAAAAAATAAAGCTGCAGGACAATTTGCTTCCACTTATTAAAAATGTTTCGTATGTTCAATAAACTTGTTAAATTCCTTCACAAAGTTCCTTCAAAATTTAAAGATGCAGTGTCGTCATGAAAAAGAATTCTCAAAACGCAATTCTTCGGTAACCTTTTCATGGATTACGTCACGACTACGTGACTTCATAATTATTATCTGAAATATGAGATATGAGATATTAATTATGAAGTCACGTGGTCGTGACGTAATCCGTGAAAAGGTCACCGAAAGCTTGCGGTTTGAGAATTCTTTTTCATGACGACACTCCATCTTTAATTGCTGCAAATGATGTGCTAACCTGTTAAATCTTTAAATGTGCCCGTAAAGTTTGGGTAAACTAAGTCTTTAAATTTCTAAACAGGTTTTTAGAGTGTAAAGAAACGAAAAATCATAAACTGTCTTCTCTGGACACTATTTTTAAAACTGAAACCTACTGCGTTGGGCGTGGTGCTCAGCATAAGCTAGAATAACGAAAACAAGCTGGTAATCCTCGACTGGAAAATAGGGGCGGCCTGCCCTACTTAAGTCAATCGGTTAGAGACCGGGCTGTAAAACCCCATTTAACTAACTATAGGAGAAATATGTCACATAACCTATTTTAAATAGATGTGGCCTTTGAAATAAAAAGGTAAATATGCCTGACTTAAGCCATTCGGTTAGAGACCGGGCTGCAAAACCCCAGGAGCCAATTATAGAAGAAAATGCCATTTACAATGTGGCATCATTTAAAATAAAAAAAAAATTACATGAAAAGAAAACTTTTGGCAATTATGAAAATTGCATATAGGCTACTTAATATGCATCGGAGGTCAACTAAATTTACCATAGTGGATTATTTGAATATATATATTTTTCATTTAATTGTTCGTTAACCAGCCCATAAAATGTCAATATTTTAGGAAAAGTTACGATTCGCCCATTTGACCAATCATGCAATTCCACCAAATGTTCTACTACAAAATATTTCACAGAGAGAAAAACAATCAAGAATTTTTAGGAAGATCAAACAGCTGTTATGATAAGACGAATAAAAACTCTTGCAAAATTATTTTTGACAATAAAAGGCGTTCGCAAAAATAGCAAAAAACACTGGCACATTTATGAATTGATCGGCCTAAGTCTTGTAAGTAAACATAATATAACCACAAAAAGGAAATATTCAAAATATTTTTCTTACCCGTTTTCTTTTCACAATGCAACTGCTGCAATGAGCACTGGTTTTTCGAATGACACTATATTCGAGATTGCAGAATGCATATGGGTACATCTAAAAAGCCCTTTGACCGTGCGACTCGGTACATATGTGATATTTTAGTTGATGCTTCTTGAATTGTATCGGGTACTAGGGAGAACTGTAAATATTCATTTCAACAGCCGTTCGGGACAAATGTTTACTTTAAGTTGGAATTCAGATGATTATCTTGATACTGTCAGGTTTGTCATAACTTTTCATCAAATTTGAAATGGCCTTTCAAGCTATCAAGTTCATCATTAGGCTTACTCAATGCAAGTAATTGTGTAATACTCCAGACAGATTACTGTAATCTTACACTCTTAAAACGTTGGGTAAAATATCCGTTGGTTAAAGAAGTTTATGAAATGTGTTGGTAAAACTTTGCCCAACTTTGGGGCTAATTGGTGCAATGTTTAAACGCTGGGCAAAGTTTTCGTTGAGTAAAAGTAATTGCCTAAGTGTTGGTCAATCTTTGCTCACATAATGGTTAAATTTCCCCTTCCATGCACGCGTATACTGTAATACCCAACTGACTGGTCAAAATGACGATAAGATTTTATTCTACAGTTGAGCATATTTTCCCTTTACCCACTTGTTGGGTAATTTTTTGCCAATTTGTTGGGTATATTGTTGGTTGCAGTGTTTTCACCAAACAACAGTACACTTGACCCGATTTGTTTCACAATTCTTCTCATAATCAGACATGGTACCATAATCTGAAAATTCTCGTTGGCATCTTTTGTATTGGCCAAACAGCTAAACTCGTACATTATTTTAGACCATGAAATCGATCTCTATTTCCATAAAATTCTTTAAATAGTACTACGAACTAGAACACGTTTGTATGAGATTCCATGATTCGTACTTGGCGCAAAACTGCTATCCAATGAGAGTCAGGATCTGGGATATTCTCTTTCACGTCCGAATAAGCATTTATATATTATTATTGTTTGAAACATTTCGGCATAACAAGAAACCTGTCTCATAACCATGACAACAGTGTATGAGAGCTACGGACCAGCTAATTCTCATGCTGCCCTTGTGTTCATATTTATGCATTGATGAAACTATGTACAAGACTTCATCATATCATTTACACACATCATTTTACAGTGCCTTTTAAAAATACAGTGCCTTTTAAAAATAATAGTTTTGGACGTACTTATACGGAACTCAGTGACAAACCAAATAGGTTTTTAAGCCAGGGTTTTTTTAGCTGGGACCGATGGGTTGCCATAACCAGGGAGCTGCAGTGGCAGCTCCCTGCCATAACCTACAACCTAACATGTAAAGAAAGCACCAACGGTTAAGGAAAAGATGATTAACATATAACCAACATTTGGTTAATGCATTTGCCCAACAGCTTAACAAAAGAAGTGCCCAACAAGTGGGTATGTTTTTAAATGCTAATTTACCAAACAGTTGGGTAATTTCCTGCCCAACAGTTGGGTTCAAACTTTACCAAATTTTGTTGGTTAAAGTTTTGCCCAACTGTTTAGGTTGTTGAATAGATGCCCAGTGTTGGTCAAAAAGTTGGGCAAAATTTGCCCATTTTTTTTTTAGAGTGTAGACTACACTCGGAATCCGTACCCTGCATACAACTTTATGGCAAAGTATGGATAAAAGGTTTAACACTTTTGTTTATATTTCGTCTTGAATAGACGTAATCGCTCTGTTCAAGTGCTTTTATGTCACACCCTGACTAACTACACGGCAGAGTGTTAGTTTTTGTTAAATACTGTAAAGTGTTATTTTTCTTAAATATAATTTCTATACTAAACAATCTTCCAAGAAGTCCCCCTCTCAAACTAATTTTCAGTCAGTCTTACGTTACTTTTAATTTAGTGTTTGAGCATTCTGATAGTAACTGTTCAGCCGTGACTTTTTATACACAAGCTAGGGGTGGCGTCAGCGGGTGGCACGGGGTGATAGCCCCTATATTCGGAAGAATGTGAAAAGAGATGAAAACAAGAGGAAAGGAAGAAAAAGGAGCACTCATCTCATAATTTGCCTTCCCATCAAAATACCCTTCCGCCGACCCTGAAGCTCGCATTCCAAAAGTCAAAGCAACATGCATGAGGGGCAAGACGTAACTTTTATCATGCTATTTGCCATCATCATTTAACATCAAGGCGTACTCAAATTGTGTCAAATGAAAATTAAGCCTTGCTACATTTCGTTCAAATAGAGCTTTCATTTTTAACTTCTAATACCAAGATCCAAATGCCTTTCCGATTAATTGTCTTTACTTTCAATTAAGGCCAACTATTACCAAACTTCCATACACCACGAACAATGCAACTTCACATAAGCAAAAGTATTAGTAACCCAGTCCTTATTTCAAATTCTAGTTTTCCCCATTCTGACAGTTTCCCATTCCTTCTGCGTTATAAGACTAAAACCTTTTTACGACTCTCAAATACTTTAAAGATCTCACTTGCAACAAATCACCTTCCCTCTATAGCGCCATTGACTGAACATACAAATCTTGAATTCAAAGAATAGTCCGCAATCAAACTTATGTTTGAAATATTAAAGAGGAACATAATCTAAGCATTCTGGTAAAAGTTTAATCATTTCCTTTGTTGGATTCTCAAGATAGTAGCACTTGAAGTTGACACGTTTACTATGAGAATGAGTTTGAAGCAAGCAGATGTGCTATCATGGATTCATATTGTTAGCCAATGTTTTGTTTTTCTTTTATTTTTCTTCCTGTAAGTGGGATTTTGCCCCTGCTGCACATGAAGTTCCTAAAATCCCATTGGGCAAAATGCACCAATTAAATTTATATATAAAGCTTTTGTCGCATAAAATTGGTGGTAAATTATAAGTAAATTTAAATCATTGGCCGATAATGTGTAGCCATGACATCACGGGTGCTTGCTCCAAGTGCATTTTATGTGGAAAACTTGTCACATTTGATCGTCAATATCTCGAGAACCGAACATGGGAAATGAATAAAATTTCCACCAGAATGCTAAGAATATGTTCCTCTTTAACACATCAAAATAAATTTGGCTTTGGACTACTATTTTAAGCACGGTACTCTTTTCTGTACTACCGTCCTGGCAGTAACATAGTTTTACGCCACCATCTACACGTGCTGCAACACCAGTGCAGGGCGATGGGTATATGGGGTCACTTGCTTTGAAAAGAGCAAAGACACTATCGACCTAACTTTCTTTGATTTGTACAAACCGGTCGCTGTCCAAAAATTGGATTTATTGCGTTTAAAATGCTCCAACGTAGCATTAAAAGTATATAGCTCTAGTCATATTTAAATGATTCAGTCTCAAAAATAAACCCCGACAATAGCTTCATCTCCTCAAAATATTACGAACAACAAGAGTTATGGATGTTGCATCTTTTGAAACGTTGAACGTTTGGGTGAGCAAATTCTTTTTGAGCAGCAAACAACTGAATTTCTCTCTGAGGGAAACATTCCTTGGAAAGAAGGCTACCATACTGCCTTATTTGTTAATATTTATCACTTTTTGCCACGAAATTTATCACTTTTTGGACGAAAGTTTCTTGTGAAACAACGCAGTGTTTCCCTAAAACTTCGATTGCTTTGAGAAAGGAGCAGATTACTTATCAGTCTCCTTGATCTAAAGCTAAGTAATGTCCTTGAAAAACTTTTTCATTTTGATTTTCAGTTTTTGAGCAGTGGTGCAGAGCAGGTAAACTCCACCCAGATAGCCTTTGGGAAAGCGTCTAAAGATTGCGGATACGCTTACCTGTCCCTCGGATGGGTGCGTTATGTGGCGGTCACGGGAGCAGGATTAGCAGCGATTTGACACGTAAGTCCCGTAAACCTCTGAGCATTGGTCGAAAAGACGAGGCGAAGATCGCTGATGTTCATCCACGCTCTGTCATAGGTCCTTGATGAACCAAATGACTTCGTGACCCTCAGAATGTTAAATTAAAGTTAAATTAAAATTTTGGTAATTTGAGAATCGCTTTTGTTATTACATGATTAGAAAAGCCCTTAACTGGCTGGTCGTAAACATACCTCTTTCTATCCCTAAACAACAAAACAGCAAAATATTTAGGATAGGTCGCACATAGAAGGTAAGCACGACATCTACCTATTTCCTCATGAAGGTGCAACTGAGGCATAAGCCGTGGTGTTTTTCTGTTTAGCCTGCTCAAATTTTCAATTATTACTACAGTGAAACCCTCTACAACTTACCAATATGGTTTGGTGTTAGAGTCCTGGTCGGGTCAATCAATTGGTTGGAAACTGGGCCGTAAAAATCCATTCAACTAACTGATCAATTTGAATGCAAAAATGCAGCAACAAATGATTCAACTATAGGAGTGCAAAAACTTCACAAAAAGATGGTTAATTTCAAAACATTTTAGCCCGAAAGTCTCTGACAATTTATTTAAACAAAAACAAAAGACCGACGCACGACTTAGTTGAAGGTGCGTTTGAAATCATTCATCCACACAAAAGTGTCATGTAGACTGCATCTAACCATCTTCAGTTCCCTTCAAATTGTCAATTAAAAGCAAAAACCTTCTACCAGGTCTTCCGATAAAGATCGTTTAATTTTAATTTAAGAATTTCCTTGTTCTGCACATTGAAGTTCTGTGCTGCAATCCTTCATAATAACACACCAATTCCATTTTATACTCCTTCGTTCCATCTTCCTTTCTTCTAGTCTCTTCATTTTCATTTTTCTCCCTATCTTGTAAATTGTATGGGCCGTGTCCCCTTCTCCGTGTGACGCTGTTTTTCTTGCCGATGAAAATTCTAAGATGTTGTCGCATTAATCAACATTGGATTGTCGCAAGTCCGGAAAAAGTCGAAAATTGGATTAATATATGGTTCCTATGCCGCTGTCTGCCCTGATCGTTGGGAATCAACACAAACTGTACCCCGCGGGGCGGATGAATTTTTTCGTCCAGTTCATCACTACGAATCTGAGGGGCGGCAGTCTAAAGGAGGCTGCAGCCACAGAGGCGCTACTTTGGCTACACAAACTGTTGTGGCTCCGACTTAATTTGGTTGATATGGAGGGCGGGCAAAAGGAAGTCCAAATTATATTTTTTTCAAAATATCCCCTTTTCTATGTCCCCTCCTGAAATATATATATATATATATATATATATATATATATATATATATATATATATATATATATATATATATATATATATATATATATATATATATATATAAATATATATATATATATATATGTATGTATATATTTATATATAGGTCGAAAGTGTTGTAGTAATACATTCGATCATGAATTTTATACCGATCCAAGATCGAGTATAAACCCTTATCAAAGAAGGAACGGTTGAAGAAAAACACCAGAGAGAAAAATTGAGCCGCACGGGGGACCGAACCAACCATCCTCCGCTTTCCGGGCAGAGTCTATGACCACTACGCTAGAACAGCTCGTAATTCACAGAAGCGACAACAGGCTATAAATCAAATAGAATCAATTTTCTCTATTTGTTAACATGGTACTCCTAAGCAGGATGAAAAATCAGTAGGTCGAAGTTGGTAGGTCGAAGTTAGAATGTGTAGGTCGAAAGTGTTATAGTACTGAATTCGATCATGAATTTTATACCGATCCAAGATAGAGTATAAACTCTTATCAAAGAAGGAACGGTTGAAGAAAAACACCAGAGAGAAAAATTGAGCCGCACGGGGGATCGAACCCACCATCCTCCGCTTTCCGGGCAGAGTCTATGACCACTACGCTAGAACAGCTCGTGATTCACAGAAGCGACAACAGGCTATAAATACCCCACGTGAATCAATTTTCTCTCCTTGTTACCATGGTACTCCCAAGCGGGAGGATGGTGGGTTCGATCCCCCGTGCGGCTCAATTTTTCTCTCTGGTGCTTTTCTTCAACCGTTCCTTCTTTGATAAGAGTTTATACTCTATCTTGGATCGGTATAAAATTCATGATCGAATTCATTACTATAACACTTTCGACCTACACATTCGATCTCAATCTACCATGTACCGTATATATATATATATATATATATATATATATATATATATATATATATATATATATATATATATATATATATATATATATATATATATATATATATATATATATATATATATATATATATATATATATATATATATATATATATATGTATATATATATATATATATATACATATATATATATATATATATATATATATATATATATATATACGGTACATGGTACATTCTAACTTCGACCTACCAACTTCGACCTACTTTAAATTAATTACTTAAAATTAGGCGCCTGCTCAGGAGGTGAATTGCGAGTTGCTTCATCTGTTATTTGAACAAAGGCCAAACCAACTTGGCTTCATGGCTCAGTGGTTAGAGCGTCCGCACTAGAAAGCGGGAGGTCCCGAGTTCGAATCCCGGTGAAGTCAACATCGTTTTTTCACCTCAGCCAGATTTTCCAGCTTAACCAATTTGATTTATATATATATATATATATATATAAAGTAAGTCGAGTGACGTAGCAACCTTATATGAATAAGTGAACCAGTGCGGTATTGAATAGTCGCATGAAGACCTTGGGCCATTTTTTCCTCAAACATAGGCATTGCCTTATACTGAAAGAGGATTTATTTTTTTTGAAATGGAAAACTTAGCCTCAATGCAGGATACATTAGAGGCATTGCCTTTTGAATAAGGGAAGAAATATAGAAAAAGACCAGAAGGAAAATTCAGCAAAGCGTGATTTGAACCCAGGACCGCTAGCAGGAATTTTCCTTCTGGTCTTTTTCTTTATTTCTTCCCTTATTCAAAAGGCAATGCCAGTACTTGGGTTGAACTAAAATTCATGATCGAATCATTAACAATTTTTCGACCTATATATATATATATATATATATGTTTTTTGTCTTTTGTTTTTTTTTTTTCATTTTTTCAACTCTCGATCTTTTGGGTTCTTCGATTTTAGTACACCCCTAGACTAACTGATATATCAGCGATGTCCTGTCAGAATTGAATGAAAGGACACAACGTACACTCATATGTTTCAAATTGTCCAGAACTTCACAAATATGTCAAAACTAGAGAAAATAAGCTAGATTTTAACAAACAAAATTAATGAAATGCCATATAAAAAACTCGTATGTATAAGAAGGGACCAATCAGTGGCGTATCTTGACTCTTTTCTAATATGGGGGTGGGGAACAAACGAAATTTTAGGATTCACTTTATTATGAAAACCACTGCATTCAGAACATAATTTTCGGTGGGCGAAAGTTTGTGGATTTCTGGAGTAAGGAAATTAGAAAAGTTGAGCGATTACTGAAGAATCTGCTCATCCTATTGGCAAATCGGAGATTGTACGGCGACTGAATACCGTTGTTGCTACATACCGTGTCTTACGCCTTCAAACTAGGGCTCCTTTATGGCATTTTAAAAGTTTCCGAAAATTTTTCTTTTTAAGACAAAATTTTTCAAAATCAAGTCGCTTGTATGTTCGAGAAAATTTGGAATTTTATAAATATAAATTTATAAAAATAACAATGAAGTTGCTGTTGCCATTTGATGATCTGGTATCAATTATAGCAAAGTTCCGTTTTTTGTCATTTCAGAGCTCGACAAAGTTTACCAAACTGATTTATGAGCAAGCAAAATGCATAAGGAATTGCACTTTTCTATGCACCAAGCGCTCCAAAAATGTTGCTTGTTGAAACAGATAATAAAAATAGTTGGAACTTGTAGTGGAGAAAACACCATCTGAAACTAACTGGCGTCACAATTAACAAGCTTCCGATTTTATTTTTTGTTTGTTCGTTTGTTTGTTTGTTTGTTTGTAGCAGTTCTTTCATTTTTAAGAGTAAAGGGACAATCCCCCTTTTTTAGATCAAAGTAAGTTTTTAACAAAGGCAATTGTTGTATGATAAGTTGGCTTGAATATGGGTAAAACCCTAAGTGTTCAGTGTGAGGAAGAACAGCAATACCTAACAATGAGAGCAAAGGAACCTGTCAAAGTTTGATACAGGAATATGAGCATTTTGCGTCGACTACCTATTTAAGACAAACATGACAGTTGTGTCTCCTTCCTACCAGGTTTTTGAGTTGACATACAAGAATTCAGTAGCGACTCACTATAGGAACACGGAGGGCACTTGCCCCCCCCCCCCAAAAAAAAAAAAAACCTTTCCAAAGCATGGTCTTCAATTTTCCAAAAACAAGTTATTCGATTATGACATGAATAAGGAAGCCTTTTCCTTAATCTCGGCAAACTATCCCAGCCTTCTTTCTCACCAAATGTCATATATTATTTATAAAGTATAAACTAATGGGTATATAATTGTCAAGGATATAGGTATAGTGTAATTGTGCCAAAATTTTAGCCCAGTACCGGCCTCACAGAAGCGATGATAGCGCTATACCAGCACCAAAAGCAGTACTGAACCAGTACTGTTATTGGTGCTGTCAACGCCGTGCTGCCGGTTCAGGTTTACATGCTCATTCGACCTCTGGTCATATGAATTAGTACGATTCGAAAAGTCATGATTTCAATTAATTTCCAGGCGGGTATGCAGCTCCTTCAAACAAAAATAGTCCAGAGCCAAATTTTTGTTTTACTCATTTCCCGGCATGTTTGGTTCTCCAGATATTAGAATTGAAGTTGACATATTTTCTACAAAGAGTGAACTTGCAACAAGTAGGCGTGATGTCATGGGTTCACATTGACGGAAAATGGTTGGTTGTTTTTCTCTAAAATTTAACTCCACATTTAAACAACTTAAGTGTGATATCTTGTTACCATAAGTGCATCCCGAGCAATGAAAGTTTGAAAACTTATTTTGCCTTAAAGGCAAGATAGCATCCCTAATCAATTCAGGGTCAAACAGCAGGATAAAAAATAAATGAAAAAAATATAACAAATCATTGACCATCAATATGAATACATGACATCGCACTTGCTTGGTTCAAGTTTACTTTTTGTAGAAAATGTATCAATTTCAATTGCTAATATCTCGAGAAGCGAACATGGGAAATGAATGAAAACTTCACCAGAGTGCTTAGAATATGTTCGTACTTAATATATTGAACAAAAATTTGATTCTGGTACATTCTTTTTAATGGAGATTCTACTTTGCGACAAAGAAAATGATAAAATCTGACAGCGTGGTCTAAAGGAGCCAGCACATTTTATCTGGTAATGTTCTGATCATTTTGCAATTTGGTAATTTTCTTTTTACTAAAATGAATATTTTATTGCAAAAGAAAGCTCAAAATATCAACTCTCTTTCGGGCAGTCAGTCACCACTCCTCATGCCCCCCCCCCCTCAAAAAATATTTTTTGCACGAAATCCTCTGACACTATGTGAGACGTAGTTGGTCGAAAGTTGAGTTTGCGACCAGAACAATTTACCTTATATCCGCCCTTGAAAAATTCCTCTGTTTACCTGATATGAGATACTGTGGGACATAATGTAATGACCTACTACATTCACGTGTCATGAACATTTATAGAGGAAACAACCTGATTTGCACACAGCTGGTTTTACAAGTTCTATGTTGTGTAAAGAACTAATAATTAGGCCTATTAATACTTTATATTGTGATAGCTATCCGACAAACTGTGACACCTCGTCCCACCCTTATTCTGGGGCTAAAAACCATACCAGAGGGGAATCCCCTCATACTACCCCATAATCCTTCACGCTCTTCTTTGTGACGTCGCCCTAGGGTATTACAATATCGCCACCAATAAGGCAGGGTATTAGTGTGCTCTACATTTTTTATAATTCCATATCTCTGCAATTAAGCTGTGACCAACTACTGGGCAAGGTTTTAATAAGTGTCAAGCACTTCTTCAAAGTTAATCTTTCCCTCACCTCAGTTACACAAGTTAGTTGATTTTATCTTTGTTCTTCATCCTGACTAAGCAATTTATTTTAAAATTATCAATTACAAATATCTGCGTTGAACGAAAACTCCGAAGTCAGCTGATAAGAAAGGGGTGAGATAGTAGCATATGTTGCGGCCGAACAAACGACTCAATGATTGGGATATATGTTTGAAAAACTAGTCGCAAAGCAGTGCACACACGCACACAGCACACAAGAGAATTGTCCACTGCAAAGGCATTGAGAAAACGACCTGGTAAGTCGAATTTTATTACATTTGAGTATCTAAATCCTACTTTTCACTAAGCGCCAAAAGCAATAGAGCAATGCTTCATTTTATGTCTTTAACTAGTTTGTTTTTTAAAAGATATTTTTAATAAGGATTTAACGGCATAGTTACCAACCAAATGTTACAGAAAGGGCCGACCAACGCCCTTTTTTCAATTGAAGCTCGCTGGCTTGTTTCACTTGACCATTGTTCATGCTGAGCACCAAGCACAATTTCAGTAGGCTCCATTTTTAAAGTCTTTAATATGCCCGGCTAATATTCGAACACTCGACCTCCCGACTGCATGTCGGATGCTTTCGCCCCTTCCCCTGGTTTCTCGACAGACTTGGATCTGTTCATTGAGAAACTCTTGGCTATACTACTATAATGAAGCCGCCTCACTGAACAAGAACTGCCATTATTCCACGTTTACGCCCCTTTATTTAAATTTCCTTGGTACATCCCTGTATTTTCTTATAACATTCAGTTTGTTTGATATATTTAGGTCTAGGAAACCCACAGCCCAGTTACAAAAAACCGTTTACTGCGGATTGTGGGAGAGCGTACTAAATCGGCGAAGTTCTGGTTTCGACGAACGGTCCTTCGAGAGAGGGTTGGGGGGACTTTAGAACAAGTTTTGGCCATGGTAAAATAACGTTGTAGAAAATGGCGCTTACCAGAAATCTGCCCTACAACCCTTTGTATTTGCTATCATTTGAAAAATGAAGAGAAACTACGATTCTTTTCAGTTACCAAAACCAATTAAGCATTACAATTACTACAATGTTTTGAGACACATTCCTACACTGAGGAAGTGATTCTACCAAGGCCAAGCAGAAAACTCCAATGGAGAAGTAAGCAAACGTTCAGTACTTTAAAAAGTGTCAGTAAGTTATTATGGAATTTGACGATACACCAACACGAATGTGTTATGTAGTGTCACCAAGAACAAGTTACATTGTTGAGGTCAAACTACCTAAAAAGGGGCAGGGAGTTAGGGAATTAAATAATTATTTTCCTAGCACTTCGTAAACACGTTTAGCCCTTTACCGTTGTGCTCCGATCGGGGCATATCTGCGCCCCTCGGGAGTGGGCGGAAAAGCGGACGTAGCCCGCCCCGCATCGGCTTCCGTAGGCCATTGACCCCGTGACCTTAAACTATTGTCTCTCTCGTTGTTGTGGCCGAATTTTCGGGTAGCTACTCGCAGTTTTGGAGCTCCGCGTGAAACAGTAAAGATGGGTGACAGCCGAGCTCTCCGCATGGGTACAAAAGGACCCAAACAACGGTAAAGGGTTAGAGAGCCGTTTAAATTTTAAACATGTTTAGCTATATTAAACACAACATTTTTAGAAATGAAGCATTTAAAGAAGGGATATTTAGGGAAAAGACACTAGTGCTTACCTAATTCTAAACATGTTTAGCTCTTGAACATTTTTTTAAAGAAATGTGTGTTTAAAGAAGAAATATTTAGGAATAAGATACTAGTGTTTAGCTTCTAAACGTAATTACAAGGCAGGTGGTTAAAAGTATCAGTAAGTTAACGTCCAACTCAGTAAAGAAAACGTCAATAAGAAAGTCCAATAAGTCAGTAAGAAAACTTTTAATTCCTCAACACCTTTTTAGAGTTTACTTATTTTAGCAGGATATTTCAATTGGGCTAGCCGCCAGGAATAAACTTCAGCAACAAAAATGTCTTGCATCAAAAGTCACAAAAAAATGCTTCCCCCCCCCCCCCCACCCCTAAACTAAATTTATTTTATTGTGCTAAACAGACAGGAGATTGTGAGTCCTACTGTGTAACTCAAACCCTTTAAGTGTTTTTTTTTTTTTCAGATAATAGAGTTGAACTGACTGCTCAATAAATCAGAACTTCACGCAAACAGATCAGTACGTATGCATGACGTGTCTAAACAAAAAAGGAAACTGTTTTGTTTTTCATTTGAGGAGAAGTTAGTTTTACCCCTGATTGAACTTAGCGTAAATATTTTATATACCCTTAAGTACGAATGATGAATTGAATGATGTTGGAATAACTATAATCATTTCAAAACTAAAACAAAATCAGTAAATAAGAATAGGTTAATGAAATTGGTTTAGATTGGGAACCACAGAAGGATTTCATGAACGAGATAATCGCTCCTAGGGTTACTTTTGCAGTACACTTTTCATTCAAAGCTTCAGAACTCATTTTAAATATAACCTTTAAAGTTCATTCTTTAATTAGTTTTATGTATAGGGTAAGATCTTGAACATTGCATGTTGGAAGCCTATCCAAATTTCTCTAAGTAGGCTTTTTGAGCTGATAAAAAGCTAGCACAAAAAAGCTAGCATTGCCCGTATTCATGTTTCGACCCAGTTTTAAGTGGTGAACAAATAAGGAAGATTTCGGATGACGGCTTTTCATCTTAAAGGGACAATCCTCTCAACCCAAACTGCACTTCTAGTATAGGGTAACAGAAACGCTCAATTGGCTCAGCTTTTTGATTGACCGCTAACTCAAACAATGCAGAGTACCAAAGCTAATATTTCACAGCATGAACTGTTCTGAGTTAGAGTGTTTTGATAATACACCTTGAGCTTTCTATACTCACCCTGAAGCAGTAAAATGAGATTGTGTCTGAATGACGGTGACTTCAGGCAATTGTGGGAGGGGCTTTATTAAGAAGATTGGGAGAACTAGTACTGTTTGGGATGAGAAAATTGGGCCTTTAAAGTAACTTACTTCGCCTTTGAACGATTCTCGTATAGAAAACCAAAACGCTGCTTTCTTGGAACATTTTTCATTGATAATAGCGACGAATTAAAATGCTGTCTTTCCAAAATCGTACAAATTGGTTGGACGAAATTGGAAGATGAAAATTTATCCTCTAGAATCTTCAATTAAAGATCGTCTAGATATGTTCCATTTACAGGGGGTTACCCTTTTGACCTTTAATAACATACTCTCGTGTTATCGTTCATTATTTACTCTAACTCCGGAATTTTCTATTGCCATCATAATGACACATGTATCCATCAAGTCCACTTGTGATTCCAATGTTGACACATTTTTTTTTCATCTTGAAAACCCAGACAGAATCAAAACTTTCTTTGGATTCTCATATGACTTGATCAGAAATATTAGCTGGGCTCTTTAAAACATCTTTTTAAAAAAACAGTGCTGACTGGGATAAACATTACCCTCATGTCATAAACTAAGAAGCACTTCTAACAAGCTGAAAACTAGATTTATATATTTATTGCAAAGAACCTATGACAAATGTCCCTTGTTTTCATTTTTTTTTTTTTTCCAGGTCCGCAGTTAGACAGGTTCTAAATACAAAAAAGCTACCAGAGGGAGCGGCAATTTTTAAGGGGGTAAAATGTGTTAACTTGTATTAGTAGTAACAAACTTCAAACTCCCTAAGCAGAAACGCCCCTTTGCCAAAAAGGGGCTACCCCTGTCTAAGAGCCTGGTACCGTTTCATTCCGTGCTCATTCGGTGTGCTTAATTTTCAGGTAGACGAAGTTACTAAGAAGAATATTAAAATGCGTTCTATTAATATCCTGTTCCTGTTTGTGACGGCTGTAAACAGCGCCACGATTAAAGCTCCTCTGTATCGCAAGGAAGATAACATTCCTGGAAAATACATCGTGAAACTAAAGGTAAGATATAGTCCTGATAACTTGTAAATTGAGGTCAATTTATTCAAATGACACATTTATTCATATTTACATCAATGACAGTTTCAACGTTGGCAGTTCATCTAATACAAGTGTCCCCAGTGATTATGGCAACAAAGCATCTTGCAAACATTTGCCGATTTCAGTGCTGTTTGAATGGGCATCAACTGAAATTGAATTATGTGACTGTTGCTTAACGTGTACTAATTTTCCAAGTCACTTTGTTGCATAAAGGTGTTTCTTTAGCAGTGGCGGCGCTACATTTGGCAAGAGAGGCGTTTGCCCCTTTTCCAGATATAGTCCTTGATCCACCCCCCCCCCCCAAGTTAGGTCAGTAAGGATTTACCGAAAAAAATAAAAGTTAAACACTTCCCACAAATACTTTATTTTCCATCCAGAGGTATGCTAAAACATCAGAGCCTCCGGGGCCTTTGCCCCTGGACTCCCACCTCCAGCAACGGGCATTTTGGCTCGGTTTTGCTCTGGGCCCGAAAATTCCTCTCACATTATCCTTTCCCTTTATTTTGCCCTCCCCCCCCCCCCCCCCCCCCCCAGTTTGGACATTCTGGCGCCGCCACTGTTCTATAATTAGGGCAGCACTTCAATACAAAGATTTAGAAGTAGATAAAGATAAAACAGAGTCCATCCTTTTATTCCATGTTTCAGCAAGACCAAACAAGCGAGTTCGGTAATTTGTCGGCGCATGGAATTTTGGTGTACAGCGTGAAATAAACAAACCGAGCTCAGCACATAATGTACGGAGTTACCATGTTTTCCTTCAGTATGCTCATACAACACTAAGCATAAATCTAAGTGTATGTATCCAACCCCAACGAATTAGGGATCTCGGTCCTACTTTAAGGCAGTTTAAATTGCATTGTATTTCTCTGTTATTTGAAAGTTATTGTACCTTGTACCAAGGTGTGATAGAACTCTTACTTCTAGTGAGAGATGTAACTAATGAAGACCTTTCTGTACAACATGCTAAGCAAGCACACAGAGGTGTTCAAGGTCATTAAAGCATTTTTTAATTTTAAAAAGGAAACGAAACATGTAGTGTAAGTTATACAAAAAGGAACTCAATGAATTATTGCGCAATGGATTAATTTGTTTTAAGTGAATAAATCTCAATTTTTAGTATCTCAGCAATGGAAAGAACTATTACAATGGGAGTTATAGGAATAAAATTTCATTTTGCATCCTCCTACATATTTATTTCTAAAACTGTAAACTTGAGGTACACTTTAAAATTCGTCCTTTTGTTACGAATGGATCATAATTGAAGGATTTCACCGAACTTTCATGTTGACTCAAAATTTGGGGCACATATTGTCGATGCGGGATCAGTTCTGAAGAATACGAGGATGTGCGCATGTCCATAACCACGAAACAAATTACTCACTTATTCCAAGACGGTACTTGGAAAATAAAATGAAGTAAATAATTAAATCTGCGTAGCAGACATGGGATATCTCTGTTTCCTCAGGCGTGTTCCATACCTTTACAAAACAGACATTGTGATTACTTTTACCTACTAAGTGATGCCGAAAACAAACGCCACCTTGAGTGAATGAATATAGCGTGAATAAAGAAAAGACAACATTATCCTTTGAAGAGCCTGGTTAATTTGCACGTTTATAAAAGCAACTCCTTGAGTTTGTTCCTGAAATTCAACAAATTTTTGCAAACTTGATAAGTTTTTTTACATACCAGTGACAATGGTCAAATGTCAAGCTAAGGCAATCCCCTATCCTACCAGATCCTACTAACAAATAGCGCTTTTATGAGTGGAAACTGAACGTTCAATTCGGTTTTCAAAAATCTGTAACCAGACACTTTTTCAAATTATGGACAAAACCGTTATAAGTCAGGACACCACAAAATTTAAAATTTTCATTTTTTCGGCAATTATTGGGTATGTAGCTTGAGTCATAATGCTTACTATAGAGCACTACCATGAGGTAATGACTCTTTAAAACTCTCATTAAATTATTGATAATCAACTCAAACAGCCCAGGCCTTTAAAATATTCTTGTCAATCGATTTTTGTGAAGATTGGCATGAACCACTTATGCAACGTTTCAAATATGTGAGACAATTTTTGTCTATTTTTTAAATGTTTGTTTTATTTTAACTTTTTTTATTCACGAAAGGACGAATTTGATGTAAATAAAGTTGTAGCTGATCTCGAGAGTTCATTTCTTGAGTACCTTGGAGGTAAAATTGAGTCCAGGTACCACACTGTGAAGGGATTTAGTGCAGAACTCTCCGACAGGGCTCTTGAATTGGTAAGTAGGCTATTTCTAACAGAACTAGAAAATCAGGGTTACGAAAATCGTAACCACTTAGTGTCCATGATTGTTTCTGTGCCAACATGCTTTGGTACGCACTGAAGCTTCAGTAGAATAGCGTCCTTGCACGTTTGTTGGCCGATATATGATATGCCTGAATATAATCAACTAATGCAGTACTGTGATGGTTGCTTTTTTGCTTCAATCAAGTTAGAAGAAACTCTAGTAAAAGGAACAAATATTGCACCATTTGCATCTAGACACCATTGAAAACCAACAAATTTCCAAACTCCCCACCCCTCCCCTCCTTTTAGACCCTTCACCAGGGTGGCGATGCATGTCCTCCTTGCGAGAAAATCAATATGTCTATGCATGGTAACCCTAGGTGCCGACAAAAAGAACAGTATAGACCCCTATGTTGATTCTGAGAATGACCATCATCCTGAGAACGATAATATGCACATATGCACAGGCACAGGTTGGCCTTTGGGCGTATGTTATGCCCTCGGACTTCCCTTTATAAACATGGACAGTCTCAGAGGATCATTGGAAAATTGGTCGCCACTGTTCGAACCAAAAAGATGTAGCAAGATGTCAGATACTGCTAGACCCAACAAAAGCTATGTATAACTCAGACTTCCAATATATACATTGACATAGCAGATTGCACTAACGTCCTATGCGTAGATTGTCGCAACCATACGTGTGATTATAGCAAGATGGCTGCCTGCTATGGCTTTGTGCGTAGAGAAGGATAAGTTCTTATTACTTCACAAGATACACCTAGCGTTTGGCAAGCCTCAGTTAAGCCTTACGTAACTGCTTCGAAGAGAGAAATGTAACAAGAGAGTTAACGTCAAATTCAAAAATTAAACCTAACGTCAGGCCTAGATGCGTACAGAAATCATTGTCATAGCTGTTCTCCGGCGGCGAACTACAGTTCCGAGATACGACGACAGTACACAGTACAGTGTATGTACCACATGCTCTTTAGCTTGTTAGCGTTTAGCGGCACTGTACGTGTACGAGGTATACTACAGGTACAATGCGGCAGTTGTGTGATGAGCAAGTATACTGTAAACAAATTTGACTTACTCAAGTATTCTTTTACAAAACAATAAAATACATAAATCCCAAAATAAAACCCGCTCATTTTAGGCCATATCATAACCAAAAGTGACCATGAAGTCTCGTTCCCGTCTACATGACTCACTCTACATAATGAACTCGATTGTAGAGCAAACCACTCACTGAGGATCAAGGAACATTGAACGAAAGAACTGTCCCTCTAAAATGAAAAGCGCAAATATTGACATTAATCTGCATTGAAGCTTCATACTCAGATAACTGTGCTTCAAGTTCCATACAGAAAACGACATAATACCATATTGACAACTAGAAATGTGGTTACCAAAATCGTAACCACTTACTGTCCATGATTGTTTCTGTGCCAATGTAACCGGGTACGTACTAAAGCTTGGAATATCGTCCCTTTTTTGGCCGATGTGATATACCTGAACATAATGCAGTACTGTGTTGGTTGCTTGTTGTAGATATCAACCGTTTGTTACTTTTCGACTCGGAATCTAGCGATGCACATGAATGATGCAGGACTGCACTATTTCTCATAATGCTTATCAGGCTAATTGAAAAATCACCACCTAGGGCTTTAGGCTATTCATGCAATGCCGATGTAACGGCAGTGATCAACCGGAAGTCGCAAAGTATGCCTACAGTGCTCACAGGGGCACTGCGGGTAGGGTTACCAGAAGTTCGGTTTTACAAGGACACGTCCTGTTTTATGTTTCGTGCTGGTGTCCGCACGGTTTTGTAAAATAACCGTCACCATGAGTGTCCGGATTTCATGTATTTACAGCAAAAGAAGGGTTTAAGGTCACAGCAGGATTTGGTATGTTAGAGGGGTACTTATTCTGAGCATTTTGGTGAAATTTGCATTGAAATCTGGTGTGTGATTCCCAAGATATGAGCATGTAAAGTTTTCACAATTTCAACACGAAGTGAACTTGAAGCAAGCACAAATGACATCACATCCCCACATAGACCTATTTCCAAAAAGCAATTACAAAGGATCGTGGGATAGAGTCTTGGTGTTTGTAATTTTTGTCAATGGTTTTTTACTGTGGTGAAAATTGACGCACACCCAAAACTCTATCCCACTATTCATTGTAATTGCTATTTGGAAATAGGTCTATTAATGGGTAATCTTTTGTTTTTCTTTAGACAGGATTCTCTCCTCAACAATCCCATATTATTAAAATGTGATTGCATAACTGGCATGAGAATTTTACAAACTTTTTTATCGCTCACAGGGAGGTCATACTCCTATTAACTTCGAGGTCAACACAACAGTCTGATAAAACAAAGGGAAACAAATCGTTCCTTGTCAATATGAGGAAGTGATGTAAGCCCTGCTGCCCTCAAACTCACTTTTGAACACAAATCTGCTCACTTCATTTACTGATATCTACATGTCCGATTTGAATGGAACTTACACCACACGTACTGTGTAGATTTGGTTCCTCTTTAATTCACATATGAAAAATACATTTTTGCTTAAACTTCCCCTCTAATGATCTGACAGGTTTTGCCCAATTTTGCTTCAATCAAGTTAGAGGAAACTCTAGTAAAAGCAACAACATATGGCACCATCTTTTGCATCAAGGCACCATTTCGGAAAACCAACAAAGTTTCCAAACTCCCCACCCCACCCCTCCTAAAAGTAAGTTAGACCTCTTCACCAGGGTTGCCATGCATGTCTTCCTTGCCAGAAAATAAATAGGCATCCTAACGTAAGTGCAGACAAAAAGAAAAGTATAGACCCCTATGCTAATTCTGAGAATGACCATCATTCTGAGAATGATAAAATGCACAAACAGCCGTGGGTCTTTGGGCGTATGTTATGCCCACGGACTTCCTATATATACTTGTACAGAGGATCACCGTTCGAACCAAAGATAGAACGGCCGCCGAGCAGCTTTAACTTTTTGCGTGCCATTTGACGACGAACTTCGAGTCCCGCAATATTTCAAACAAACTTTGGACGTGAATGGGAATCAATATCATTTCTTTCAATTCCTTTGGTAATTTTGATCTAAACGTACTACATCTTTTCCAAAATGTAACAACTTTCTTGCAAAATCTGTCGATTTTAGCCACTGACAAAGTCCAAATTCTTATACAAAACCATGGGTGATAATGTATTGTTACCGACTGCCAGTACTGTGCTAGACGCAACAAATGAAAGCTAAGTATAACTCGGACTTCCTATATACATCATTGACAGAGCAAAGTGCACTAACGGTCCTATGCGTAGATTGTCGCTACCGTACATGTTATTATAGCGAAATGACTCCCTGCTATGGTTTTGTACATAGAGAAGGATAAGTTCTTATTACTTCCTCAAGATACACCTAGGATTTGGCAAGCCTAAGTCAAGCCTCACGTAACTGCTCCCAAGAGAGAAATATAACACTGAAGAAAGTTAACGTCAAATGCTAACATTAATGATTAAACCTAGGCCTAGATGCGAACGTAAATGTCAAAGTTGTTCTCCGAACTACAAGCAATTGCGAGATACGACAGTACGTACAGTGTGTGTGCAGTGTGCACTGCACTGTGTCACCAAGGAGGTTTTAAATGTCACAATAATATGCCCTTTAGCTTGTACGCATTTAGCGAAACTGTGCGCGATATACTACAGGTACAATCAGTAAACACGCAGCTGTATAGTTAATGAAGTCAAGTGACCACTTCTCTAGCATTCCCGCCTTTTTTAGATCAGCGCAAATGAGATTTCGCAGAACTGTGACTGACAAGTAGTGTCCCCGTATATGTTGAATAATGTATAATTAGGCGTATAAGTGACTACAATGACACGGTAAGTGGGTATTTTTATCTTTCGTCCTCTTAGAAATCAAAGATTTATTAGTTTTTTTCCAAACATATAATACAAAAATACGCTCCCGAAAAGAGGAAGTAGATTCTTATGTATCAAATAAGGACCTCAAACTTTGCGAGTACCTGATTCATTTAGCGATTCAAAGTGATGTTTTCCTATCAGTTTCTGTAGATTAGAGCACAGGCTTTCAGTCAATACCAAAATCACGTAGTTTAATTTACGAATTTATTTGTAAGCACCTATAAACCCGAAGCAATATTTACTGTATTATAATGTATGTGCGTGTCGTACGCAGTAAATGTACACACATACTGTACAGCACAATAGCTCGTAGACTGTAACGTTGATTGACCATTGTAGTAGCCTAGTAGTTCTATTTTAGGCCTAAACTGTTCGAATACCATGTATTTCGTAGGCCACCATCGCATTTACAATTTAGAATACTTGAGTAGCTTTCTTCATGAAGTTTAAGATACATTAGTGCAGTTATATACAAGTCAAGCAACGAAGGACGTGAGATTTCATGTGGACAATAGTATCGGTAATGTAGGCTACAGTAGCAGCTACTTTAAATTAGTTTTAGGGCTATACCAATCATGTTTTCAGTACCATTTCCCAGCTGCTAGGCTACTGTAAGAATAATTATGTAAAGCAGACTTATTCTTAGATTAAATGTATAGTTTAGCGTTAGGTTTCTCTTCAGTTTAGCTTATTTAACTGTAGGATCATTCTCTTTCACTGGTGCATACTGGCATGGAAAAGAGAAACTAAACCGTCTCCAAAAATGCCTTTTAGCCTAATTGTTCCTTTTGTTATGTACCGGTATTCCAGTCTAACCATAATTAGAGCATCTTACTAATTCTGAGAGTAAAAAACGAATCGTGGACTTGAATAAGGATTGCACATTGAAATATTTAGGTATTTCTCAGCTTTCTTGCATGGGTCTACATAGTACACCTACTTACACAGTGTAAACCTCAGTCATCTTTTCACTTCTGTCAGGCCTATGGTTTGAGCCTGCAGGGAGTTTTGCAGTACTCAGAGGCTGCAAGATCTCTTTGCCGAATTAATTAGTCAACTATTAAATTATTATTGATGCATGCACACTGTGCACAGTTCATGTTGTGAGTGATATACAGAAAGTAGGTTGGTTACATAGGACTCTTAATTCTGTTCACAAATGTTGGGACATCTAATTTTTAATTGTTTATGAAATACTGTACTGTATGTTTAGTACACTAGTACAGTGCTATAGTCTATTGGCTATACCCATGTAATCTACATTTTACATGATGTTTACAAACTGGAGATCAATTTATGATGCCTGTTGTGTATGCTTTGTGGGAACTGTCAGTGCTTCTGTCACTCAGTTCTTCCAGTAATTTGTTTTCATTCAAACATACCTTTTAATTTGGTAACTTAGTTTTCTCCTTTACGGATACTATGACAATTTTACAGCAAAAGTTTGTGTGTTATATTCTGAAGAAACTTATTGCACAGAAGACAAACAGTGAAACAGGCTTGTGTATCGAGTAATGTACACTCCTTTCACGTTATGTACTCTGGCTTTAAGTCCTAAAAGCTGACCTCAACGTTGTGCTAGAGTAGCAACTACTGATTATCAGGAATAAGCTGTGTCTGTTGACTTAAACACACACTTCCATGTGCACACTATGGTAGAATGGCTGCTTTCTAAAATTATTTTTGTGCATGTTCTTAAAGATATGAAAATTCATTCATGCTGTGCACTGTCAATTGTGTCATCAATGGACTGGCCAATCTTTCTGATGTTCAGGAGGCTAACAAGCTTATTGGGCAACATATGTACATGGTTTCAATTTTTGCATCATTCTTAATATTGATTATTGAGGACCTATAAACATACTTTTAATGATGATATGAGGGCTGCTGTCAGTGATACAAGTTAATTATATAGGTTTCCATAGCATGCAGTCCAAAGCACTGTACTTTCTTAAGACCATACTGGAGCATGCATGATTAACTTGGGGAAGTCAAGTGGAGTACCACCTTCAAACTGCTACACAATATAATTCCCTTTCTTCCGACATTGCGGTGTCCGAGTCTGTCTAGTAGGGCCTGCAATTTATCATGCTCCTTGTCAAAAGCATTGCTTCCCTGTGAAAATTGGCTGGAATTTACAAGTAAATGTAAATAATAAGTAGCAAAGTAGGCTGGTGGGTGCCTGATGGATGATATGGTACATATGCCCATTCACACAGCTCAATTTTTTTGGGTTTTTTTTTAAATTAACATTTGACTGGAGTGCCACAATTTTCAAGTAAGGTGATAAATGAACTCTTAGCTTTAAACAAGTCTCAGCTGTCTTAGTTTAATGAGTTAATTCCTTTTTGTGCAAGCACTTAGCAGATACAATTTTGTTCAGTAGGCATACAACAGTTTGTATTTTGCCCAGTTGTTACATTATGACATGTGCACAGTATACAGCCCACCACGCTGTATTTATTGCCCCTTCAAGTACACACTTTCTTGTTAAATTTGTAACAGGCATTGGTTCAAATATCCACGAAGTGGCAAAGACCAAAACCAGAATCTGTCGATAAAACAGTACAATTCGAGCAAAGGATTGTTTCTAAACGCTGTTTACGTAAATGGCTTCAAGTTAACGTTACATGTAATGCACACAGATGACCGAGTAGTCATTTCGCGTAAATAGGCCTGCTATACTGTGTATGTACTCTGGACGCCCCAGTCGATTCGCCTCTGGTTTTACCGAGTACCTGACTCATTTACGAGAGTTTTTAGTACAAAAGTGGTACCAATAGAAAGGAAACAAAATTTTTCTTCAATATAAGTAAAAACTGTGTAGTTTTAAGTTACATGCAAACAAATCTGGACAATTTTACGGAACTTCAAGATTGAAAACCCATTTTAGACGTTCGATAAATCGGCAAAAAATTCACACTTTTACTTATTCTCGTAATCAAAACTGTACACTGAGAGTATTTTTGATATCTTCTCCCGTAGTTTTTATGGATTTTATAATTTATTATTCAGTAATTAATGAGATAATTGGCTTGTAAAATCATAACTCTTAGCTTATTAGTATTCGCAGCCCTATGACGTCATGAAACGTCATGCATAAAATGTAAGAGAAGCTCTTTTCGAGCAGTTGCGGTGTGACTGCAATGCGGGAATGCGGACGTTGTTGGATGAGCAAGCATACTGTATACAAATTTGACTTACTCAAGCATTCTTTTACAAAACAATAAAATACATAAATGCCTTAATAAAAATCCCTCATTTTTGGCCATATCATAACCAAAAGTGACCATGAAGTCTCGTTCCCGTCTACATGACTCACTCTACATAATGAACTCAATTAAAGAGCAAACAACTCGCTGAGAATCAAGAAACATTGAACGAAAAAAACTGTCCCTCGAAAATGAGAAGCGTGCCTAAGGCATGTCCATGACGTCATGGACAGTACAAATATGTAGAGAAACATAAAGCCGAAGACACAATAACGAACTCAGATCGGATTGCGATCCGATTTTTGCGGGCTTTTGATAAAACCTTCTCCATATGTAGTCGAAAAGAGCTAAAAACTTGCCAATCAGTGTGAATATAAGATCTCCATATGATGTCTTTGAAAATAAAATGCCATTTTTTTTTTCACGACGTTACATAGACATATATCGGTATACATTTTTATCGGACAGCGTAGTCCGATAAAATCTGTCTATCGATCTGATGTCAAGGATTAACTACCTTAGATTTAATTTCCATCGTACTGCCGTATAACTTTTATATTGTCACAAATTGGCTTTAATTTATTTAACAAGAGATGGGGAAGATTTTACCAGAAATTACAAAAATCGGATCGGAACCCGATCCAGAACCAAATCTAATCTAAATTGATTAGATAGCTTGTAACCTAGGGGAGTAATTAAAAGCTGATATAGTTCTGCCACACATTCCCTATAACGTTGCAGAACAAATATCCTACGAGGCCTAGCTGAATCTTTACGATAGAATAGTTCGAAGTTTATATCTGCGCATGAGTGCTCGACCTTTCTGTTTAGATCAACTGGTAACAAACCATACCCTGTTTTGCGTGTGTTTACATCTTGCCATAACACACATTAAGGGGTTACCCATTGAGTTTTGACC
The DNA here is from genome assembly GCA_037179385.1 of Holothuria scabra. NCBI lineage: Eukaryota > Metazoa > Echinodermata > Holothuroidea > Aspidochirotida > Holothuriidae > Holothuria > Holothuria scabra. Next base: position 60,111,408 of record CM074179.1, on the reverse strand, counting down.
TATTGCGCAATGCTGTTCCTTGTGGAAACTTTGAAATCGTCTATTGGATTGGACCCCGATTTTCCCCATCCATCGCTACTACTGTATGGACGGACAACAATGAAGCTCAATTTAGAACTATTTACAATGCTGTCAAGAATCCTTCCGTCTACAAACTCTGTTTCGTTTAAACCATATAAATTCGTTTTATATCCTTCACGTGCCGCTACGATCTTGACCATGGATAACTTTAAACAAGCAATATATTTATAATTTGTGAGGTGATGATAAACACTTAATATTCATAAAGAAAGCAAAATACACTTAAGTTCAGAAGCAAACCCTTTTTCAGTGTAACCATCCCTTTTATGTATAGGTTCGTCACTCTGAAGCTGTTAGTTACGTGGAGGAAGATTCATTGGTTTATGCTCAAGAAGTAGCATCATGGGGCCTGGATAGAATTGACAGTCCTGAAAAGGAATTGGACGATGAGTACAATCCTATGTGTGAGTAGTTTGGTGAACCACTCTGAACAATTTTAAATAGAATGTGAAGTTTAGTGCCATTTCAGATTGGTATCATTTCATTTGGTATCATTTCATTCAATTTGTATACATTTTTTACTCTATACTACAACAAATTTTCAAAAGTGGTTGATGATGCTGCATGAAATGAGTTAACAGAATGGGTGGTAAAATTACACTTAATGGACAAAAAATACCAATTACATACTGCATTAAAAAGATTTCGGCAAAAACAAAGAGAAACATTTCAATCAAAAAAAAAAAAAAATGAGCAAAGTAACTCTCTACTAGGGTGAAGAGTGTGAAATCACTCCATTAGAGTATATATTCTCTCCATCAATAGTGAAACGCCTTCCAAGGAGAGTGAAACTCACTCCAACAAGAATGAAACATTACTCTTTTTTAAGAATGCCCGTTGGTATCACTCAGTTTTAAGGGCCATGCGCACTGTTTAGAAAGAAATTTTCAAACTGGCTAACGATAACCCTAATCCCTAACCTAGCCCCTAAATCGAACAAAGAATTCAATCGATACAATACAATTGAAACAGCCAATCAAGAAACACCTTGTTAAACGGTGCGTATCTACCCGAATCTTAAGCGTGGGTCCGGCTGGTACTCCATCAAGAGGGAAACTTTCCTTCTTTGAAGTGCGTTCCACTCTTCTTTGAGTGAATTTCCACTCCTGTTGGAGTCGATTTCCGCTTTTCGGGAGTGAATTTTACAACTCTCACTCTTCTAACGATGGACATTGAAATCTTTTTTTTATTTTTAGAGAGTAGAAATCCCAACAAGTTTGTGAAAGTTCCTTGAAATATTTTGCAGCTGTACAATCTATTCAATTTCAAAAATTAGAATGTTTGTTTGAAAGTGTTGCGGCATCGTTTTGTGTTTGCGAACCTTTCTGTTCGTATTTATATTGTTTTAATATTTACAGCATTTCCATGTAAAAATGATTTTTCTTTTCATTTTGATTGTTCTTTCTGGATATATTTAATGACCCTTTTTACATTTATACTGGATGGAACAATAGGTGAAATGAAATTGTGAAAGACTGTTCTCCGAAAATGATTTAATAAGCTCTTCTGCTCTGTCTAAACGGTCATTCAAATGTTTCAAAAATATTTGTTGAGGATAGACCTTATGCATTGTGTACACATTGACGTCATCCTTGGGGGGGGGGGGGATCATTGGAAATCGTGGCCGCATGCAGTACGAATTTTCCCTGCACGTGTAGCAGACTATGCGCCTATTCGAACTCCCGAGAAATCAGCTGTTGGGTTGTTTAGCCCCCAAAGGAGGGCATGCTTTTTTCATTGTGACGTAATATGCATTAAATCCATATTAAACATGCAGCGAAAAGTTTTAAAACCTTCTTACATGTTGGACGATGTGCATAGTTGTTGAGGAAGCAGTCCTGGGTAGGCTCAATAGAACAGAAGCCACACCCTGGATGCAGTTTAACGTCATGCCAGGGACCACACATGTTTTCCCTTTAGAGGACGTACTTGTCCATTTGGGACGTTTAGCTCCTTAAAGGAGCAGAGCTCCTCCGGGAGTACATGTTTGGTTTTCGCCCCTTGGCTCTTCACCAGAGACTCGAGGGGACTTTTAGAAAAAAAAGAGCAGTCCTGGGTAGGACGTTAAACTGCATCCAGTTGTGGATTTTTGTAAACGTGGAAACTATGAGGTAACCCTTTGCCACAACTGCCTCTGAGGCAGCCTTGGGCAAGGTGTACCTGTATATTTGCCCTGTGCTTTTTAAGTGCTGTTGCCTTCAGGCGTGCTGTTTCCCCCGGGCGTGGGTGGCCTTCGTCGAGGTGTGGGATATTCTTGGTTTTTGTTGTCTTGGGGCTTTGTGTGAGGTTGGTGTCGGGCGGTGGTTAGTGTTGAGGGTGAGTTGACGGGCCGTTTGGGTAATTGCGTAGGGTTGGTGCGTCGATTCCGTTTGTGACAAACCTTTTTGTCCGACCGGTTTGAGTTGTCTATTTGTTACTACGTGACTGTTTCTACGTTCATTTTAAAAAGAAGGGAGAAGTCCACACGATCATACACAATCTCCATTTTTATCGACATACATGTATCTGTTTAAACAAATCATCAAACAAATGTTTTTCACCAAATGAAGGATCGTATAGACAGTGCTTAAGGAAAAGGACATATATACTGTGTGAAGTTAACAACAACTTACTTTTTTGAAGGGAAATTGTTATCATTTGATTGTATCATTTGAATGTTTGAACGCGTGAGTGAAAAGATTATTCTCAATTAATAAATATCTAGCCTTCTTTTTGTAAGAGACTTATTTTTCTAATAAGGACCTTTTATTGTTCTGCCTTACTCTTAGAAATCTCTCATATTTTTCTGTCAGCCTGAATATAAATATAATTGTTCTATGTTTTTATTGTTTTCAAAACGTGATTTTCTGCTAAACAAACGCAATGCGTACCTTTAAATCTTGAAAATGAAATATGCACGGAATGCGGTTGGTATTGAAAGAAGACATTGGAACACTTGCTTCCTTGATAGCTAGACAAGACTGCTGGTCTTGGGTAATGGTCTCAAGACGTATTCCAATAACAAACCTTTGGTGGTTAACTTACCTTTAGTAGATCCCTATCTCAATATATAAAAAAATTATTCTAACAACATTGTGATGCCGGCTGCAAATCAACTCCTTGAATTCGGTTTCGTATCAATTTCGAAGCAGTGAAAAAGGATACGGAGCCGAGGAAGTATCGATGTTTTTGGAAGGCAAAGCGAAACAAGTCATTCATGACCAGTGGTTTTGTGAGTCAAAGTATCACCCAATTTGAACCCTAATCGCCCTGGGCCAGTTTACAGGGCAAGAGCAGTTGTCCTAAATTTTTTAGATGCAACAGCTAAATCTCACAATTTTCTTCTCGTTTCTCCTTAAAACATCTTTCATTATATTTTGGGACTCCAATATTGCATATTAAAGGTAAACTAGCAGGGACTCCCAGTAAATTTCACATTTTTGAGGAGAAAAATTTTGTCACATGACTATAAAGAGCCAAACATAACACATGAGGGTGTACTGCTCTACTTCAAGTTTGGGAGTCTGCTGCCCTTTCAATGAAATGTTTTCATGAGGAGTGATTCTATCATGTCAGTTAATACAATGTCTCTTTTGAATTGTTCTTAGACGACGGAACAGGTGTCAATATCTACATCATTGATACTGGGGTAAGTCCCTATCATGATGACGTCATTGGTCGATGTGATGTTTTTTACGACGCCGACCCTATACAAGGAAATGTAAGTGTCAAATGAGAGAATTAAAATGCATTCACAAAAGCATTAACTTTTTGGCATATGTGTATAATTTGAAAACCTTGTAAAATGAACAAGCCAGAGAATAATTTATCCAGTATCGCATCGCAATTTGCTACACCCATGAAAAATTGTGTAGCAATTTTTTGTGTGCATAACCCTTGCATTTTCATAAACAATGTGTGCAGTTCGGGAGATAACCTCTTTCGGAAGGAAATAAATTTTCACCCGATCGGGGGATTGTTTTGCCATGGGTGGCGCCATTTTCAAATATCTCCGACGATGCATTGCGATCCTATCGCGCAAATTCAACGGAGATAACGTTCAAAACAGCCTTGCAATTTTTATCGGTTTTAGGAAACAGAAATTCGGGCATTTTAAAAACGCTGTTGATAGGGGAATAAAAAAAACCTTCGTCATGTTTGGTTGCTCACCACGCCGATTTTGCGAAATCGAACAATTTTGCTACGTTCTTTGTCCTAAGCCTAATTTATAGACTCCACTCAGCCGCAAGTTTTGTACATCATTTTTCACTTAAAGGTGTGCAAGTGGGTCCTGCCAACACATATGTTTGTAAATACGTAGTTGAAGGTCCATAATAATTTCGTTTTTTATGTCTAAACGATTACCTCACAATTGAATAAACACACATTTATTAAACAATTCGACTGTGAAGAGGTAGACACTAAGTGCTCATAAATATTCCGATACCGTTGGGACAGGCAAATTTTCCTCAATTGGGGTAATACTTATTTTCTCTCGAAAGCGGTTATCTCCCTCACTGGTGTGAAAGACCTTAAAAAAATCTTCAAAACTGCTACGCAAAATTTGAATGCAAAATTATTTCATGCAAGCAAATGAAGAAATCATTTAGAGGGAACGCACTCGGCTCCCCTTCTCTATCCTATAAAATTTCCCAAGCTTTTGTTTTTCTTTTGTAGATGTATCACTTTATTTTCTTGTTTGCTCATCTTGTTTTCTGGCTTTGATTTAACAAAATAATGGCAACTTCAAAGTACACAGTTTTGTACTTTCAGATAAAATGACAATAGGGTTATTATGTCTAAATCATTGGTAAACAAGGTGATGTTGCAAGAGGCAGACTGTTTCCCAACTTTCGCAAGACCTGCCTTTCGGGGAAGGGCCTTAGGAAATTCGTTCAATCCTTTAATTTTTGCAAATCTTGTGTCATACCCAAGGAAACTCCAAAGCGTGTCTAAATTCTATAATAACTTCCTCGAAAAATAAAAATGTTAATGTACACTTTGAACGAAAATCAAAATAATTATGAACAATCGCTAGGTAGCTTTTGATAAAGTACTGTCTACTCGGTTTCACCTAATAATATTCTTTTACAACAGTTTGCACGAAAATGTTTGAATATTCGGGAGAAATTTGCAAAAGAGTTTGGGATGTTTTCAAATGCCGGATTTCACAGGCTGACGTGAGTTTTCAGTGTGGGAATGTCTATTAAAAAATGGCGTCGCCACCGACTGGACGCTGCATGGGGTAACGTCGAAACATAATTTTACCACAAACAGAAATTTTTGTGACTTTTTCGCAGGGTTTGTGCCAGGGTATAAGTAACAGAACAAAAGCCAGAAAGTTACTTTTCGGGTAATGTGGAACGTATTTTAGGTAGCAATTTCTTCTGCACCAAGTAAAAGTCTAAGAAAGGTCTTTAGGTCCTATCTTAGACATATGACATGCACCTTCAATCATTACAACATGGTATCACCCCTTTGTATTGCCTGGGAAATGATATTGCTACATTTTATGTTGTAGAAGTAATTTTCTGAACATTTTCCAATTTAATAAATTGAAACTTATTTAATGCTGACATTAAATTGATTTCATATCAGCATTAATTCGATTTTATGCCAGTTTTAAATAAGTTTCATTTTGAGCCTCAGGGCACAGTTTTTATAGCGGGCATTAAATCATTCAGTGCAGACATTAAATCAATTTATTGCAGACATTAAATTCATCTAATGCGGACATTAAATCGATTCAATGATAGCTTTGAATAATTAATGCAGACATTTTTTTTTAATTAATATCAGCTTTAAATCAATTTAATGTCAGCATTAAATCAATTAAATGTCAGCATTAAATGGATATAATGCCAGCATTAAATGATTTAATGCCTTCATTTAAAGCTGTGCCCTGATTGGCTAACGCAGAAACTTATTCAATGCTGACATTAAATGGAATTCATGCAGGCATTAACTCGATTTAATGTCGGCATTAAATAAGGAATTATGTCTACTGTGGGCAACCATACTCGAGAGAGTTCCCGTCAGCTTAGACCCTGTTGCAACTCCCTGCTTGGACTTTGCATCTTTCCCCTGATAGGGAATTTACCAAATGGATAGGCAAAGTCCACGCTATCATTCTGCCGGCAAAACACTGAAAAATGTTTAATTTCAAGCGGAACTGTATGTATTGACAGCATTTATATGGGTAGCAAACATTTTGGGCCCCTTAAAGTTGGAGTTTATTAAGGAGTGAGGGTTATGATTTTAGTCTCCACAATCGAAAACTGGAGTTAAAATGATTTAGTATACCCAGAGTAAGTAGAAGAATGATATCATCAATCAATCTTACATCCTGGAATAACAATAAAAATTTATTGTGGTGTACGGTAACCCAGTCACGAAATTTGAAGTGTTGTGAATTTCAGCCACTCAAGCAAAATATTATGACATTTTTTTTTTACTTGAATTATTTGAGTTACACAATTTTTTATCTGTAGATTGTTTTTAACTACTTCAACACCGATTTCCCTTCATCTGTGAAAGAGCTTCAATGATTTGAATATTTTGTGCCACAATTCACTGTAAATTATGATATTATGGTACTGTCGGTGGTTAAACAGTTTCTGAACCTAATACTTTATCATTATGAGGTCATTTGAATAGTAAGTTTTCTCTTTAGTTCATCTATCAAAGAACGCCGATAACAAATCCAGTATTCAGAACTTTTGGGGAAGATTACATTGTCATGTAACAGTCGTTTGTGTTTTGTGTTCACTCGCTATTGCGACATAAAAGGCAAAATATACTTTCTAATGCTAAGATAAGACAGAAAGATATTCACTTCATGTGTTAAGTCAAGTAGTCGAGCTTCCGAATCTCTTCGGAGAGTTCGAGTGGGTTCGATTTCAAGACCGAGTCTTAACAAAGACTGAAAAGGTCAAGAGCAGTCACCCCAAAATTATTTTGAAGCAACAGCTTCATCTCACAATTTTCCTCTTCATTCTCTTCAAAGTATCTTTTATAATATTTTATGACTTAATATTACATATTGAAGGCCAACCAAGCAATATACTCCTTCGTAAATTTCAAAATTTAGGAGTCTGTGTCACATGACTCCAAAGAGCCAACCATGAAACAAGACAGTTTACCTCACTACGTCAAGTTTGGGTGACTGCTCTTCCCGTTTTCAAGTATAGCCATTGCAATAATTCGTAAACTCCCCATGAGCAATGAAAAAGGGAGAACTATGCAGTGCGTAACAACTGGTAAACGTATGTGAACACCGCGACCGATATATAGAAAATCAGGAGTTTATTAGCTGATTCGTAAAACTCCAACAAACCAGTGCAGCCTTAGTGTGCTAATTTTTATTTCACTGGAAGACAAAATGCACTCCCTTTCCAATATTAACCAGAAAAATAGCCATAAAAAACGTCTTAGTCTTCACTCCCCCTGTTATTTCCTCCCTTTATAGAATGGAATTGATTGCAACGGGCACGGTTCGCACTGTTCTGGGACTGCTGCAGGCACAATGTACGGTGTCGCTAAAAAAGCCAAAATATACGGTGTTCGGGTACTCAGCTGTGTTGGATGGGGAAGTGACAGTGACGTCATAGAAGGTAACTACAGAAAAAACCTAAGCTTCAGCTAGCTGCAAGGAGTGCCCCACATATAATAATAAAATGGATCACGCACAAAGGTCACGTGCCACGGGAATGTAAATGTGTGATTCCAACTTGAGTTGTGTACACGTTTTTTACTGCATACTTAACCGACTGTGTGTTTTCGAAATAAATCTTACCAGGCGCTGTTTTTATTAGCGTATGGTGACATATTGCTGCAAATGAGCGTGGGCACAGCACGAGTTCTGTTTGGTTTGGTTCGGTTACAGATTATGGTATTGTTAAAGACTAATGTTATATTAAGGTTAGGATTACTTAGTGCTCCTAACATTCTGGCACCGCCTTCACCCGCTAAGAGTTCAATGCAGGTTTTGAAAATTAAAATCATCTTCAGCAGTCGTTTATTATTGGTAGCCGGTCATTTCAACCCAAATGCCCATAAACACAAATACAAATTTGGTTAAAAGACCACTGCAATTAACCTACAAGTTACATTATTATTATTTTTCATAAATGTGGCGTTCGCAGATGTTAGTTGTTACAAAACAGTTCTAAGAGTCATGCAAGCCAAGGCCAAACTTGTAGACCTATCCCCCGGGGGGGGGGGGACTTGTTAATATTCTGCTTGATCCGCGTTCACTGTACCGAAAGTCACCGGACGATGATAAAAACAACGTTCGGTACGACACGCTCACCCTGGCAAGCTCGTTCTCATGCTTATGTTATGCAGGTATGGACAAAGTTGCAGAAGGTGCCACTCTCCCTGCAGTAGCATCTATGTCTCTTGGCGGAAGGTTCAGTCAAGCAAATAACGACGCCGTACAGAGAATGGTAGAAAAAGGTATCGTTGTAGTAGTTGCTGCGGGTAACTCTGACGAAGATGCGTGCAATTCATCACCTGCAAGTGCCGAAAATGTGAGTCAAGTCATGCCAGGATGTTTTAAAACATTTAGACTTCTATCTTGTAACTTTGGAAGAGAATGCTTGCTGGTACATGGTCTCTTTAGAACTATGCTTGATACAGGATTAACTGAATATTTAGCATATAGCAAATAGCTTATAGGCATGCACTTGCTGCATAGGCTGCTGCTGTGAGTTATTAGGAGAAATCGTACAATTTACGTCCTATAATAAGCGAAATCGGTGATTCCATTTGGAAGCCATTCACATGCGAAAATCGTCGCAAATCGTCTGCAGAAACAAAACGTTCCCGCACTTACAACACGTCTTCCAAAATAAGAGTTCATTTGAAAGTTTCATGTCATTCTTTCTTATTCTATCCAAGGAGCGATCTCAAGTGCTGTTCTGTGAAGCGGATTGTATTTAAATTGCCTTTTTGGTGTAGGAAGTCTCATTTTAATTTGCCGAATATTGGGCTGAAACCCATATTTTTGTTCCGTTGAAATATATACCTAGTGATGCATGTACGTACTGCCTAACAAGGGGCCGTAGTAAACTACGTGCTGAGTTCGGTTTATATATCCCTAGTTGTGTCCCACAATTCCATGCAGCAATGAATTGCCGATCAAGCTTATTGAGATTCATAACATCGCATGACTATGGCCGGTAAGACATTTGTTTCAAGAGTCCATCTATAATAAATAATTATTAGTGCCGTGATGGAATTTTCCATTAGAAGTTGATCCCGCAGAGACAGTTTTTCAGTCCAATACATCCTATCAGCCTAAAATTGGTCTCGCTAGAATGTTATGGTCCTACAGATGTAAAGCTGTTTAAAGCTCTTTCTTCAACTGCGTCTTTCATGTAAAGTTTTGGGGGCTTAAACTAGTGACAAAATTAACATCAGGAAAGTTGTATATTTTCCACAGAATCTTAATTTTCGAATTCACCGATTAAAAAATTCATTATGTTTGAGGAAACTATAGAGCTGTGTGACACTGTGTTCTTGGATGTCCCTGAACATGCTGAGAACATGGGAACCCCTTTCTGCAGTGTCAAACAATTTCAGGTACAGTTATCATTGTTTTACGTCACGCTATGCATGTCGGCCTAACGTGGCGCCTTACCGTGTCTTGCAATTGCTTTTACCACTTACTTCGTTAAATTTCGTAAAGACTGTTGCACTAGTGATTTTTTCCGTTCGGGTACATGTTCAGCCATTATGCTGATGATAATTCCTTACATTAATTCCCGGAGCAGATATCTCCGCCATCTTTTTTACTGTTCGTTCTTGCTGCACAACCGGCGAGGTGGTGTGAGATTTTGGTGCAAGAACAAGTTCGCAAACTTGTTCTTTAATGTTCTACTCGTATTGGAACACTGTTCTCTGTTCCCGAACAGGGATTCGAATACAGTCCAAGCTTGTGTCGTAATATGCCCAGGAAAAGATAAAATTAAACAGCAGTGGAGGACAAATTTTCGGTCGGAATGGTAGTTTCTATACCAAGCTCTCTTCTCAGAACTTACGCGTTGCCCACCACTGTGACCACGCTCTTTAACCCCTGTCTTTTGTTTATTTCTTTTGTTGGAACTTTACCGTGGTAAGATGGTCGGGTTGTGTGATTTTGCATACAAAATAAATATTGTGTTGACCCTCGCAATAAATCAATTGAGCTTATGACGTCATATCACAGAAAATGTTCATTCCAATAAAGGTTGGTGCGGATAATTGCAACTTACACCAACGAATAAAGATGCTAAACTATGAAATACGCAGATAAACCAGGGAGGGCTAATCACACCTCCCTGGATATACTTACTACAAACAGACAAACAGGGAGGTGTAACTAGATGGAGATCCATCTAATCACACCTCCCTGCTACAAACTAGCGAGGAGTCTTGTCTGGTGCGTGCTTGTGTCCTTAATTTTTCTATTTAAAAAAATTACACCACATGCCGCCAATGCATCGGGCCTGTGGCGGTTTGTGTCATTATCACTAGGGTTTTACTTGGTTGTAATTGCTGTTTATCAACATGAATCGAACTTGACAAAATTCTTTTTACAAACTACCTGTCGTAATTATATGAGGCTTCGAAAGAATATACACCCCTATATTCCAATGTTATAAATTCTTTGTAGAAACACAAGACCAGGACAGGAAACTATGAATTGAGCTACATGTTGCATGCATGATTTGTGGTCGATGATGTACACCTACGTAGACAGGCACGTATCGCACCGTAGCAAAGTAAGCAGCCTACATCTGTATCTGGCTCTGTGACGTCATATGGATAAGATTTGTAGGTGTTTTACTAGTTTCCTTTTCCTTTGTTTACCTACCAGGCCATTACTGTAGGTGCTACTGATATTAACGATGCACGAGCCTCATTTTCCAACTATGGTAAATGTGTGGATATATTCGCACCTGGAGTATCGATCCCGTCTATATGGATAGGGTCCAACAGCTCCACAACCACGATCTCAGGTACCTCAATGGCATGTCCCCATGTTGCAGGTAAGTTACAAACCATCAGTTTATGAAAAACGACATGCGTTTATAGACATATGACGCCGCAGCTGACATCTGATAAATGTATGGTTGTAGTAACTTCTTTCATTACCAGCGCTTTAGCGGTTTTTCATATGACGTCATAATACCCCCCTCGGCCATGTTGGGGTACATGATACTACGCAGTAGATCACAATCGAGATTTTTATTCCCTCAAGATTATGGGAATTATGATTTTTCAGGATTTCCAAAAACTGTCATGATCAATGATTACTTCTTAGGAATCAATGGCAAGCGTCCCAAACAACCTCAATGGAAAAGAAATTGAACTTACAGTATGGTAACGCAATTATTTATCTAAAACGTTATTTTTCACTTGCTTTGAAGTGCAGCTGTCCAATGTTTGAAGACTTCGGTTTTGCATTTAAAAATAATTATTAGGTCAAGGAGGACATGCAAATGTTACAAAAATGAATTAGTAATTTAACTTCACCAACGTGGCATGTTGCTGTAAAAGTTCTCTAATCAGTTTCTCTATGGCAGGGTACCTGTTTTGACCAGTCACAACTAGAATAGACAGAATGACTATAATTTCTGTTGAAAAGGAAAACCTAATCAGAATTACAACCTTCCATACAGTTGGCATGAAAAAACAGTATTTGTATTGTTGGAAAAATATTACACTTTCTCTGTCCTCTCTTTTTAGTAATTTGTTTCCTTAATTACTTTTCAGTTTTGAAGGGAACCAGGTGAGTTAATAGTTGGACAAGTTCACTGTTGCCATCCAAAAGTGAAGGCTGAAATGCCAGACTGGTCAAGATGGAGCAATTGCTAGACAATTTAGATTTTTATTAGCAAATATTTCTAATCAATTAACTCACTTTATTTTGTTTCTTGCGTGTACAAATGCTGGATACGTTAAGATTAAAAATAAACGGCTAACAAGTAACGTGAATAACTCAATTTCTTCTCTCAAACACGTCCAGAGCACGGACTTCCTGTATAAATGGACAGAACATACTATGCGTAGATTTTCGCTACCATACGTGTCGTGCAGGCGTGGCAAGATGGTTGTCTGCTATGGTTTTGCCTGTAAAAGTTTGGACTTGCTCAAGTAGTTTAAAACAACAGATTTTGCAAGAAAGTTGAAATATTTTAGAAATAATGCAAGGTCCGGTCAAAATAACTACCCATATTTCAGGAATATGATATTGTTTCCGATTCAAGTTAAACTTTTGTTTAAAATGTTACAGAGTCGTCGTGAAATCATACAAATTACAGTTTCACGGCGGCGATCTTGGTACGCCTTTTTTCATAAGGTTGACAAGTACTTGGAAGTTTACAAACCGTGATTAATCTAAAATAGTCCCGAGCAAACCTCTGCTTTCTCCCATCAACAAGATTGTTTGCTTTAATAAGCAGAGCAATTGATTTCCTTATCTTTGCCAATGCTTGCGTGCCTTCCAACTACATTTGGTATTTGATACCAATCCAGGGTCCCCGTCAAAATGCCTGATTCGCCGGGTATTTGGTTTTTAGAGATCTAAAGCAACTGTCTTCATAATGTGTCCAAGTCCGTGACGACAATCTACGGATAGGAGGCACACGTTATATGCTCTGTCCATGTATATAGGAAGTCCGTGGTTCAGAGGGTGTTGTCATCTCATAACAATTTAATGGACGGAAACATGACCCCAAAATGTCAGATCCGCACTCATGTTTCACAACTTTAGTGAGTATAGTCTGAAAAAAGTGTTTAGCAAGGAAACACTACATGATGAAACGTTCCTTCTTACTTTTTGTTACATCCTTCTTCTCTGCCTGATAACCTCCTATTGCTTCTGGGAGGAAATTGCGCTCACTACACGCATACTTGATATCGTCAGGTTTCACATCTGATTAATTGATTGACGGTAGCAGATATATAAATATGCGCAAAAAGGTAGGTAACATTTGGGGTTAACTAACAAGCCAGTCAAGCTTGTGTTCATTGCTTTTCACGTATTGTGGACACAATGAAAGCACAGCTCATTTGAGGGCACAGATCATTTAAAAACTCAGATACCAATTTCCCCCACATCGCCTTTGATCTACTGGGATGTCCATGTTGCTTTCTCAAGAAGCATGTAGTTTTCCCCACCTTGTACACACCTTTAATTTCCTAACATATTTAGAGATTAAATAATACGTGTTTGGCAATCAAATGTGTTTTAAAACGAAATGTGTAGAAATGATACAGGTGTGTTTTCCATCTAAACGTGTTTACAAAGTCTGAGCAAAAAGTGTTTAGAAAAACGTTTAATTCCTAAACACCCTTTTTAGAGTGTAAGCGAGGTAGAACCTTGGATTAAAGACCAAATTCACATGACGTCAATTGTAGAAAAGGCCATCTCAATTGGAGACAAAGGTGTATCCAACACCAAACACAGGACGCTAGCCGATCCGTCCAACATTCGAATGTGATGATATTCTTTGTGGCACGTTTACTTCATTGTTATGCTTCCAAACTTGGGTCACGTACAGTCAAATAGTATGATATATTAGAAGTTAGTGATATGAAATACTTCATTCAAACAATGCAATATTTTGAAAACGACCTTTAACTTCCATTATATTACAATATTGAGGATGTGGAGGAGTTTAACATATCTACTTTAAAAAGGAACCGACTGCCTTTGTACTTGGTGCTCAGCACAAGTAGGGAAAACAAGCTAGTGAGCTACAACTGGAAAAAACGAAGGTGGCCGGCTCGCCTTGGACCAATTGGTCTCCATCTCCATCTAACTAAATAACTAACTACATATTCACTGTTTAAAACAGAACCAACCCAGCACGAACAAGCGACACACTTTAAAAAAACGTGCTTAGCAATTAAACACCTATTTTGCTCCTCCTTCTTAAACACGTTTGAATTCTCAACATGTTTAGCAACTACTCTGAGGGTAGAGTCAGTTTAAATAATGTGTCAAATTGGTTGCATGAAATACTGCATTTAAACAATTAATAACATGAAAACGACCTTTAACCTCCATGAAGTTAATATTGAGGATCTTGAGCATTTTAAAGTATCCACTGTTAAAAAAAAGAACCAACCCAACAAGTCCACACTAAAATACGTGTTTAGCAACAAAAGATTTAATATTGGTCGGCACTTTGTAAGCACGTTCAAATTCTTAACATGTTTAGCTAATAAACACTAAACTTTAACTATCAAACGTGTTTAAAAGAGAAATGATTAATAACTTAAACGTGTAAACAACAGTGGGAGAAGAACTTTTTATAAAACGTTTAATTCCTCAACACCTTTTTTGCAGAACACACTCTGCAACGAAAGCAGCAATTTCATTTCAATTGAAAGCGACAGGCAGTGCGAACATGTCCTGTAAGGACTAGCAAAATATATGTATACTACTTTGTGTGCGTGTGTGGGTGTGAATGTGTTTTTTCTTCTTTTTTCAGCGTATAAGGCCAAGAGTTTCAATAAAGAACACAGATAGTTGGGGTTAGTGGACGTCATAAGTTCAATGAGTTTAAAACTTCGAACCATGATCGTTGTCTCACATAAGATTTGTAGAATTTTGAAGTTTGTGTTTCTCTTTAACTACCTCATGGTTGAAATCCTTTTTGGTATCAGCTGGAAAGAGCATTTTCATTTATTTTGTCGCAAGTATGAGGAAAGTTTGACTTAAAAGGGAGTCCGAGGGCGCTGGCGGGGTTGGGGTCCAACTTTAGCGTTCTTAACTTGAAAGTATGTGATCTGCTGCATATTTCATGTGGAATTTTTGATGCATAAGTAGACATAGCACTATATTTTTTATGAAATATTCCGCACAAAGAACCATATGGAATTCGACTACTTTAATTTAATTATCATTCTACAAGTTTACAGAATAGCATAACAGCTTCAAACAAGTGTTGCTTTTGTAATAAAGGCCTTTAACTAGCTACCATGTGTGCCATATTAGGCCTACAACTTGTTCCTTCCGGTGGAGCTGGCAAGTATACTGCTAGTGCTCGGCCCTAACACATGGATTGGCGATTCACACGAGAAAAATGCGGCTAATTCGCCTTCTAGATGGCTGAAAATGGTATTTCCGAGGCCTAATTCCTGCATATGAAAAGTGGAAAGAGTAGGGTATTGTCCAAAATAAACCCCCCAAAAAACCCCAAGTACCATAACTTTTGAAAAAGCTGGACGGGGACTTTTGGGAGATGCAACCTACAAAAAGTAAGGTAGACGCCCGTCCCACTCCCCCCCCCCCCCCGATGATCCACACGAATGCGTTAAGCTATTTTCTTACTTTACTTTTCATTTTTTTTTTTTTTTTTTCATTAAGGTGCGGCTGCTTTGGTGCTTGATGAATATCCCTCCTACAGTCCAGCGGAGGTAACGTCAACGTTGTTGAACACTGCCGCTAACGATAAAATATCCAACATTGGAGAGGGTACAGAAAAGAACAAACTTCTGCAAGTAAAACGAAGCACTAAATAGGCAGCAATTAAGCCTCGATACACGTCGTTCAAGAATCATGTCAAATAATTGTTGTAATGATAATACCGTGCAATAATTCACGTACACAAGTAATTACTGCATTTTCCTAATTATCTAGTTGAATGGATTTACAGGTTAAAGAAGTTATCCACGGACGATAAATAAGGTGAATATTTAAGCTAGGTGCCTTTACGTCTGCTTTGTTTTTGTTTTTTTGTTTTTTTTTTCCTGATTATTACGATATTTGTTGATTAATCTCTCTGTATTTTTAAAATCTATTCACCACGTAAGATGTCACCAAATTTCCATCCACAAGCTGAATATGTTATTCCGGCCGCTGCTTCTGCAATAAACTCAATTTAAGCCTAGGCAAAGACTATTTCTAAAATGGCCTACTACATGCAACATTGAGAAAAGGTGCACGCACAGAAAACTCGATAAAAATGCACAAGACTCCATTCTCAATGAAGATTTTGTTTGTATTTTTTTCCTTTTGATGATTACAAACCAGAGATTATTATATATACCGTATGGCCAACACTTGTCTTGTCATATACACATATACAGGTTATAGAAATATTACACGCATATGGCGTCTATCTGTGTAATCATGAGTTCTTGAATAAAATCAAACCAATAAAATCTACTGTTATCTTTATTAACTAACTGTGTCAGCTGTTTGGGCTGGTAAATGTGTCAAAGTTAAAAATCCAACCCACTGCCATTATGCTTGGATCTCAGCATAAGCAATGGACTGATGGAGTAAGGAAAACAAGCTGCAGTGAATCACTTTTGGAAAAAAAAAAAGACCCCGGCGGTGTTACAACCTATAATGTAAAAAATAACCGATAATGTAAAAACGACCGATGATGTAAAAAACAATTACCGATAATGTAAATTTTTTTTTTGAACCGATAATGTAAAAAAATTTACCGATAATGCTAGAAAACCTTTGAACCGATAATATAAAAAAAAATTACCGATAATGTAAAAACTGTTCAAACGAGAGTTTTTTATGGTCCTACCTAAAGGTGTGTATGTTTGAGAAAGTATGTATGTAGGCAGGTAAGGTGACAGGCGGCAGGCGGCAGGCGGCAGGCGGCAGGGCGGGGAAGCAAATAGGTTCGTGGGTGGGTGCATGTGTACGTGCGTATGAGCGCATGCACCCTGTGTGAATTTATTGGTTGATGTACTCTAAACACAGTTGGGCAAACAAAGCACCTGCTACATTGTTGGGGGAGAAAATTGCTGAAGGTTGGGCGAAACATCACGATTTTGCCTTATTATTACATAAATTTGTCAAATAAATTTAACGAAGATAGCTAAAAATGTTTCATGAGCTATGTCTCCCCAACAATGGCTACTTTTTGCCCATTCTGTTCTTAGAGTGTATAATTAACGATGTTGTGTCTGATTGTAGCCTTCATCACGGGAGTAGTTAGGACTTTTATGGGGGAAGAGGTGGCCAACTACGAAGCCTGCGCGCCGTCCGGGGGATTTTTTGAATAATTAAGTACCCTAAGATATAGGCTAATCTTTTGCTAATATCATTTGCATCATTAGCATCATTTGATGTCATTCTTTCTGTACCATTACAAAATATTTTTTTTTAGAATTCGATTGTGGGCATGGCCCCCGGCCTCTCTACATACTCGCTCAAACATACACACCTATAGGTAGGACCATAAGAAGCCCTCGTTTGAACAGTTTTTACATTATCGGCAAATTTTTTACATTATCGATTAAAAGATTTTTTTTACATTATCGGTTCAAAAAATGTTTACATTATCGGTAATTTCTTTTTACATTACCGGTTGTTTTTACATAATTGGTAATTTTTTTTTTTTACATTATCGTTCGATCTTACATTATCGGTCAAATGTCATATGAGATCAAAAGGGATTATAAAACTCCCTTAATATGATACCCTCAACGAGGAAAGTTGGAATTATTTCTTAATTGATACATGGATGTAGTATGGTTAATGAAAGATCCCTTATTGTTTTGGGGAATTCAGAATTAGTTAAGCCACCAAAAGGTAGTACTTTCTCAAAATTTCCCATGATTATCATCTGAGATAACCAAAGGTAGAAAAGCAAAATTGTCTTTTCAGCAGGGAATCACTAAGCCTTTTGGCTTTATGGTATTAAATTATGTTTTGTAAAGATTTGCAGTGGGGAAATTTAATGAAAAACTTGCTTCATCGAAGAAACTGCTATACTTCACAGCAATTATCATCTCGCGCTGGGTAACCCGGAACTACTTATTTTATAGTACATATAAAAGCCAACTTTACAAATTAGATACTTTGATCTGTCAAAATAGGTGAACATGGCTTTCTACCACCCCCCCCCCCCCGCACCACCACCACACCTAACTGAAGCCTTCCCCTCCCTACCTAATTGAAGCGTCCCCTTGTGCCAGGAAACAATTTGGACTCACTGAAAATCTTTTACCGGGCCGATCATATCTGAACAATGAGGAAATTGCCTTATCTTTAGGCTGCTTGTCCCAGATTTCTAATGGTTTTCTGGATGCACTAAGGGGTCTCAATAGACCTTTCGCATTGACGACAAGTTGAGGTACTTTTCGAGGAGACGACGGGCACGTCTCCTCGCCATTGAGGATTTTTCCCGTGTATTGCTTTCACGAGCTAAATTGACAAATGAGTTGCTTGTAGTTGTTGATGTAATTCTCACACCCCCAATAATTTCCCCATTGCTTAACAAGGAAGCTGCAACCTTGTCAAAGTTCACAGCTGTTTCGAGACACCCATCACTCGAATGCTGACAAGTTTGCCCATCAATGCACTACAAAATTTTATACCATGACTGTTTAAATTTTAAGCTAGAAGGATTTTAATTTTTTGTAAGTTACCCCCCCCCCCCCATACACTGTAAAAACTGGCTCAAATCGCTGTAAATTTAGACACAAAAAATGAAGAGAAACATACAGATTACAGAAAAGTTCTGGTGATAAGTTTCCAGAACTTTTCTGTAATCCTTATTTACCTCTTTATTTTGTTGATCTTTAAATCTGCGGTAGTTTTTTACAGTAAAGTCTCTTCACCATAACGGAAACCTCCGCCATTTGACAGCATTTTTTAAACAGTCTAATTCACCATCAATCTTACCAAAATTTTTAACATCCACACTCTAGACTAAAAAGTTCTCTTTCACATTTTCCTGTTAATTTTGTAAATTTTCCGCCAAGAACTTTGGAGGATCTTAGGCATTGCTTCTTACGCCAAAAATATTTCACTTAATTTCACTTGGAAAAACTTTCTCCCCGCAGATGGTTTTTCTTAGCGATGAGCTGAACAAAAAGACTTCGTCCGCTCCGCGGGCTAGGTAGATTTGGGTTCTGCGACATCTTCTGCTTTTTAAGGACTTATTCAACTCCGGGTGTTTCCATTTTAAAATCGAATCCGTCAACTTTACCTACCTTATCTGAAGACCCTTCAGGAGTCCTGAAACACGGGGGATTTCCTAGCCTTCGTAGGACCTACGTGGCTGCCTTCATTATCCTACGGCCCCTTGTTTTCTCTTATCGATGAGTTAAATGAAATAGAAAACCTCTCGCACTCGGCGGGGTTTCCCGGATCGGATCAATTTAATACAAACAATCAGGTATACACCATATTCGATATTCAACTTCCATCAGATATGATGCGGGAAGGTCTAGCGAGCAAATCAGTTTACCAGACTTGTTAGCAAACAATATGTGCCCCAATCGACGGCTGTACTGCCACAGGCCTTGCTCCAGTATTTGAATTAATTTTAAACTTGGAATCTCAAGACAAAGGTGGTTCAAATGCATGTTTGAGTGCTTGAGAAGTGATTGCTTCCTGCGATCAGGAAGAAGTATTTGGTAATTATTTTCCCGCTCCAGCTGATAGTGGAGATCTGCGCCAAGTCCCCCCCCCCCCCCTTTAGGCTCACTTTGCTCACACCACGGAAATTAACATGGCCTTGGCATGTATCTTTTAAATATTTTTCCTCCAATTGTAACTGGGGGGAATAAAACGTAAATAGCGATGTACATATATTGAGGGTATATTGGGGAAAACGCAGGGGTAAGGGTCGAAGGGAGAGATTCACATCGTGGGAGGGGTCCCACAAATCTAATTCGTCTTATATCAATGGAGAATTTCTGTAGACTGCATGCTACAAAAATGTCGATAGAGTGAGAGCTGGCTGCCATTAAGCCCCTCCCACAACTGTAAATCTCATCCTCTTGAGACCCAACCTCAATGCATTGTTTAAGGGCAAGCATACAAGACTTCAACGTGCAATCAAAAAACTATCAGTATAGTACATGCTGTTTGATATGAGCTACAGTACTGAGTACTCTGCATTATTTGGTTCTGATGTTAGTCCGAAAGAAAACAATACAAGGTACATCTTTCGAACGCCCTGGGGGCTATGTAGGCACAATACTTTAAACAAAACAAGCAAAACTTAAAACAAAAGTGTTCTATTACAAACAGGTGTTCTCATTTGAACATCGGACTTTCAGTGGGGAGGTCGGGAGTTCGGATCCTGAACTGGGTCATACCGAAGGCTTTAAAAATGGAACATTCTGCCATTGTGCTTGGTGATCAGAATAAGCAATGAAGAAGGTAAACAAGCCCGGGGGCCACAACTGAAAAAGGACAGTAGCCGGATGGACTTAAACCAACTGGTTAGAAACTGGGCCGTAGAACTCCATCTCACTTAAATAACCGTAACTTCTCCTTGCAATATGGATTCTTAAATTTGCAATGGAAGTAAGGACACCTAAAGGAGCATCGAAAAGGGTATTGTGAGATTAAAAAAAAATGGATACCATGGAAATATAAAATGCAGGAAACATAAAATTCTAGGAAAATCTATTTTGGTGCGACTCTCTTCAAACGTGCTTTTAGCGTTACTATTTATTTCGTACTTAATGAAGGTACCAGTAGTGAATTAGAATTCATCTGGTCTGAAGTGACATTTAAACACAATGATGAGCACATCCTGGCCTTTTACTTGATACAAACACCACAACGTCTTGGGTCAGTTTCCCTCCTTAACCCCCCCCCCCATGGCTTCCTAAACCCCCCCCCCATGGCTTTGCCTACTCATAACCACCCGTGATTCCTGGAACTATTTCCTTTGGAAGAAACTCATTTATTCTGCATTCTCTTACCCTGATGGGTTGCTAATAACAACATATTATTCTGGGCCGGGCTCCACGCCCTTCAGATCTTCCAAAGTCCACCAGTACCCTCTCTTACGAAACATTTCGTTTTAGTATCTTCGATCCTCGTGCTCACTAGGAAAGTTTCGTTATTATCAGTTTGACATATCTTAGTTCAAGGAAAAATTTGGGGTAGCAACTAGTGGCTGATAAGAAAGCGGTGAGAGAGTAACATATGTTCAGGTAGGACAAACTGCTTGGACCATTTCTTGTTGAACTGCACCAAAAGCAACTCAAACACAATAGCTGTTCACTGCAATAGTATTGAGAAAGTAAGGTAAGATCTTTCATTCACATTTGTAAATGAAACCATACTGATAAATTTAAGAGATCAAGCAAATTATTGACAAACCAAATTCTTTCTTGCTTATTATTTAGAAATTTTAGAAGTCATTTTTAAAAATCTCTTCGAATTGACATTTTATTGAATCGAGTAGCCCAACGGCATAAAGCCATATTACATTGACACCAAAATGTTACAGTTACATGAGGTTTTACGCCGTTTTTCAGTTGTGGATCACTTCTTTGCTTCCTATTCTCCATTTCTGATGCTTAGCACCAAGCAAAATGGCAGAGGGTTTCAATTTTTAAGCCTTCTGCAAGTTAAGACCCAACGAGGAGTCGAATCACAGACCTGTCCATTTCAATGTTAACAATGTTTAACTTAGTAAAGGGAATTTCAAAGTAGTTCACCTAACCATAAACAACTACTGTACACAGCTGTACAGTGACATAGATAGGTCATTTATTTCATTTAATTCAAAAGAGAGGTAATTTATTCCTTCTTTTTCAAACGCTAACGTGATTGATTTTCCTTCTTAATGTACTTCTGGCCGTTTGATGAGATTGTATGAGTATTTAATGCTGATATGAAAGTAGTCAGCGACGAAAAAGTAAGGTGTGTATACCTTGTCGTACAACTGTTTCGATGGTTAGCAGGATACGAATTAAAAAATATCAAGTAGAAACTTATCGTTGTAGGATTCTCGCAATAACACCGTCGATCCTTTGGCTTCAATTTGACATGGTCATTTTTTCGTTTTTTTTTTTTTTTGAACGATTTGGTACAATCATTTTAAAGCGTTTATAGCAAACAGCCATCGTTGTATAATGGTTTATATGCTGTTTAAAAACATATACTGGTGGCTTTTCATTCTGGATATTGAAAAATAAAAATGTTGCACACCAAGTCCTTCAAATCCTGTCTCAATACCCTTTTTCTGACCTAAGATAACACACTTTTAAGTAGCCTATTTTTGTTAACAAAATACCTCTACTTTTCAACAAAGCCACAAAAACTTATGTAATGTGGCAAAATGCCTCAGATTCCTGTTTTTTTTTTCTAATAATTGAACATCGTGCTTGTCCTTGAAACTTAATACTGTTGTGATGTTTGCATTTCTTTTCCTATAGATCTAGCACTACGCTTTACTATATGTAGATCGCAACCAAAAATGTTGCTTAATATTGCCTGAAGCAGAAAACACATTGAATGCAATGCCAAATTCATGTGCCGCGACTGACATCAAATTCCACATGATGCAACAAATCTTAAGAAAAAATGCATTACTTTTAAAAATTGTTATCTCCCGAACGCTATATGTAATTGAAATGCTGTTTTTACCTCCCGAAAGAGGAAATTCTTTTGCATATTGTGGAGCTGATAAATTTAGTCTCTAATATATGTTATTTATTCCAGAGAAAGGGATCTTCGTGGCAATATCAATTCCAAGATGCGTTTTATTATACTGGTCATAATAGTGGTGGCTGTAAACAGCGCCACTATTAAAGCTCCTCTATACCGCATGCAGGATAATATTCCTGGGAAGTACATTGTAAAACTGAAGGTAAGAGACGGAGTTAATTATATTAAGTTTGTCTGTTAATGTCTGTTGGGGGGGGGGGGGGAGGACGGGATGGTGGGGTGAGAGATGCACCATATGCTAATATAATTCCTTCGCTCAAAACGCCTTACAACAAGGGTTCATGAACGAATCAAGTTTTGTTTTATTATAGTAGCACTTGATATTCTTGCAAAGTTTGCATTACGTGTGATTACAACAGTATGAATAAGGAAACATGAACTTCAAATTGGCAAAAAAGTACGTTACACCCTCGCATGAAAAACCATTTGTCTTTATGTTTCCCTTTACACTTTTCAACCAAGTTTTACTTCTCAACAATCCCTATAAAATGGTCAACTTTTTTTTAACTGTGATGGGTATTGTGGCTGTTTTCCGGGTTTTGATGTTTGTTTGTCATCACAAACGCAACACTGTCAACTTTTGATGTCACTAGACCTTTATAAACCTATATTCTCCTGTGAGAAATCCTATCCCTATTAACTTCAAGGTCAAAACAGCAGACAGAAAAAACCAAAGGGAAGCAAAGCATTCCTTGTCAATGTGGGAAAGTAATATGACCTTTGCTGCCCTCATCTTACTTGGAAGAAAAATCTAATCTGCAAAATTTGCTGATATCAGGAGAAATATGTCTGATGTCAATGGAGGTTTCACCAAATTGTTTAGATTTAGCTTCTCTTTAACAAATAATAATTCCATAAATTGGCACTTGAGATATCATTCTTTCCAAGACCCGTCCCCTTTCAAAATCATTAGATTATTCAAGAGTGAGATGCTTATTAACAGGTTGCAAACTTAAAGGTGGCCATTTCTACGTGTTGCTTTATTTATTGTATTGAAGACAAATATAGTCAACCACAACTGACTTAAACTTAAACAGGCCTACTTGTAGAAGTGACATAAGAACTAAAAACAAAATGTTAACGTCTTCATATATTTTACTGATTAAGGAAATGTGATATTTGGCACACACAACTTAGAAAACAGTACCGGGAGGCATCAATTATTTCTTCACAGCAACGTCTCCTCACTTCTTTCTTCCATAAGCTAGGCTCACATTTGACTGTTTTTATTCCGACCGTAAATATTTTGAACTTTATACGGTATTTTCAAAACAGCTATGATTTTGACGTTGTCTATGGTATTATTTGAAACTAATTTCCAAATCATAAATGGTCAAAAGGACAGTCAGAGTTTGAACAGCTTATACTTGTCTTTTTCCAGCACTTCATTTTACATTTGTAACTGGTTATCATTTTACCAGAATCAAGTTGCCAGACATTGAAGCCGTCTGTCAAGTACGAAGAAACGTTCAATTTGTCTTAGTTCCTGTTTTATTGGAATTTTATATTTATTTCGGCAACGAAATTCCACAGGGCCCCAAGACTAGACAACCTCATCTATACCGTGACCAATCACATGCAAATCAAAGTTTGATGACAGATCATTTTTGTTGTAGGTTAAACTCAGTGCATGATTGTGCAGAAAAAGTAAGCTGTGTTTTCCCCATAGACCTATTTCCAAATAGCAATTACAATGAATTGTGGGATACGTTTTGGGTGTACGTCAATTTTCACCACAGTAAAATGCCATTGACAAAAATGACGCACACCAAAACTCCATCCCACAATCCTTTGCAATTGCTATTTGGAAATAGGTCTTTTTTCTTCTTATTCCTTTTTTTTTTTTTTTTTTTGTTCTGCATTCGTTTTTTGTAAACATTGCTCTTAGCTACTTTCGCGACGTTTCAATACTCTAGTCATCATATGAGAAGACCACTTTCTGAAATTTACTTATTTTGTCTTTGTTACGTTAGGAAGAATTTGACGTTAATAAAGTTCTAGCTGATCTCGAGAGTTCATTTCTTGAGTACCTAGGAGGTAAAGTTGAGTCTAGGTACCACACTTTCAAAGGATTTAGTGCAGAATTGTCCGACAGGGCCCTTGATCTGGTAAGTACTTTCAAGCATACCACTATTTTGAGTAATTAGACCTGTACCTGAAATCTAAAATTTGAAAATAATATGTGGCAAAAGGATCCTATCGATCCACGAAATGGACACAACTGCAAGGGATCATCTCAAATTAACGCTTCATACCGACGATACCCCCAAACCCTCACCCTTCTAAAAAAAGACAACTCGGAAGTCACCGTTTATATTCATTGCGTTAAGATAAGAGCTTCATCGCTACAGCAGGGTCAAGTCCTGGAATCCTCCATAATGTAATATCTCTACATTTAAAAGATGGATACTCTTCATACTGGTTAAATAGGAAAAAACCGTTATCAAGAAGACATGACGATGTCCGTTAGAGTGAATATCAAAGGTCAGCATTCGTAATCAGAGTTGAAAAACCATTGTCAGAAAGACACAGTCTTTCTCTAGTGAATCGGTTAATGTAGTATTTAAGAGCGTTAATGTTTACTACTTTTGGAGGTAAAAAGTTATGGAGTTCATCAGGCTGAAAGTTCAAAGAAAAGCTTGTAAATACATAGGCGGTGGAAGATGATTTTTTATTGGGGGCCACAGGTTTCCCCAGCCGACATAATGGTGACGGCGTAAGGCGTCCGGCTTTGCGCGAATCGCAAAACTCCATCGGCGTGGGACACAGGGGCCGTCTTAAGAACCCCTGGTGCGGTATAGGGGTGAAGCCCCAGTGGGGGTCTGGAAGGCGAAGCTCAGCGATTGTAGTGATTTGAAGGCTTCAAAATGGTCGAAAATCATATTCAAATTAAGGATTTTTAACTATGACTCTAATTCAGGAGTGGGATGAGGTAGGAACGAGAATGGAATTGTGAAGTACTATGAAAATTTGATTATAGAGAAACATACTTTACAGTAATTTTAGGGGGCAAAGCCCAAGTGTTGATTGCTTCCTAAAATTTGGCAAGTGATTGATAATTTGTTAACATATCCAAAGTGTTTGGGGACATTTTATCAACGGGGAGTTCTATTTACAGTCCCGAGGCAATATGCGTGGGGTCCAGGGGCCCGCAACAGGGCCCTGTAAGTTCTGACATTTAAGGCTTTATAGTGATTTTAATGGAAGCAAAAAAGTACCTTTGTATAAGTATTATTAAAAATATTAAATAGGACATTATTACTGGGGCAAATGTGTGTTACTGGGGCCAATAAGGGGACTGGGGACATGCCCCTCGCTCAGTATGATTAAACGGCCCTGATTTGAGAAGAAGGAAGATAATTTGAAAAAGAGAGATAGCTTTCAAACCTTTTTGTTTTAACTGTTTGAAGGACGAAAATAAATTCTCCTACTGGTTCTCGTTAATGTACGGACTAGGGGGCGAAGTCCCCGGAAACTTTGCAACTTTTGCACTCTAAAAACTAATTATTGAGTGAAAGAATATCTGAAATGTAATAAAAGCAACTTAAAATTTATTTTGCGACATTCAGTTATTGGGGAGCCGTGCCCCCAAAAGTCTCATAGAAAATATTGGGGGCCATCCCCCCCCCCCGCTCCCGCCGCCTATATCCGAGGTTGCTTGAGCCAACATCTGAAAATATAACATTTTGGGGTAAAGTTTCCAGCTATTTAAACATCCTATGGTTTTGATACCAGTGTTATCTCACAACGAGCGCTATGGGCAGGGGAAACAAGACGGTTAGGTTCAGGGTTTGATACCTGGCCAATTAGTCGCAGCTGGGTGGATTTAATTCCAAGGTTTTATAATCAATTTGAATTACCATTCACACAAAACCGTCAAATTCGATCTAAATTAATGAGTTGCCTAACCACTCGACCTAGTCGAAGTTGAAAATTAAAAGCTTTAATTTTCTTCTCAGCCTGTCGTTGCTTTTAATCGAAACAGCCTCCCCCTTTAATACCTTAATTACTATAATAAGAAAAAAACAGTTCTGTCTATCTGTCAGCTACTTCTTAGTTCTGTCGACTTGACCTGTTGATCTTATTTGCCTTTTATTGTTTTTTTTTTCTTTTTTCAAAATGCCGTTGATGTGCATTTTGCTACAAAAACCCATATAACTGTCCAGCATTCTTATGCAAGAGCGGAGATATATTCTCGATGTAGGGGGATAACCTCATTTAAAAACTTGTATGAAAACTCAACGGGCGATCAGTGTTATATTTGGGACATGTCCTTCCTTCCAAGGATTAAGGAGCATGTTCTCGACAGATGCTACTACTATAATTGACACCGGTTAACGGTGGGCAATCACTATTTCTAACCTTTCATACACAACCATCTCGTTGATCTACAGGTTCGTCACTTTGAAGGAGTCAGTTACGTTGAGGAAGATTCTGTGGTGTACGCTGATGAAGTAGAATCCTGGGGTCTTGATAGAATCGACAGTCCTGACTTGCCAATGGACAATGAATACAAGCCTATGTGTGAGCAGTTTGGATAATTATGATCAATTTTGCGGATGCTTTTGAACCTCGGTTTTCCAACAATGGTTTCTTATGGCAGTGATACATGCGCATGCTCTGTGTACAGGGAATATCATAAAGAGAACCTTCCTGCTTAAGACTATTAAGAAGTCAAAATATTGGATGCAATTATCATTTAAAAACAGAGAAGGAGTACATGGGTAATTCCATTTATTTGGGTACCATCGGTGCATCTGGGCATTGGTAGTCTTTATGGTAGTGTTTACTTACGTCTGAATACTCTGGTCATTTTAGCCTACAGCTTTTATTGTATCAATACCATCAATCTGGATGAATCAATAACCAAAAATATTCACAATTTTGTTAAACTATGAAATTAAAATATTAAATGACCCTTTTTAGGGGAAAAGGTGTGGCACTTTACCCGTCATTCCAAACAGTGGTTTTCTCTTATCTGTAGGTTTAATTTAGTAATGTCTTTGCGAAATAATAACTGACAGTATATCCATTTTCACTTTTAAACTTTTTTTGGTATAACATTTTATATTACCTCTGCCTGAAAGGCGCGACAAAACTTTGTTCCCCGTCTAAATTTGCATGTTGCCATTTAACACGGGGAACATTGGCTCTATACTTAAAGGGCATGAGCAGTCGTCCCAATTTGAGGAAGTGTAGTAGACTGTCCAGTTTCATGATTGGCTGTTGGGAGTCATGTGACAATGTTTTTTTTTTCTTTTCAAATGTGAAATTTACCAGAAATAACTGCTTGGTTTACCTTGAATATGCAATAGTAAAGTCATAAAAAGTAATGAAAGATACTTTGAAGAGAAATAAGATGAAAATTGTGTTATTTAGCTTTTTCTTCAAAATAAGTTTGGGGGACTGCTCTTTACCTTAAAAGAAATATTGTTACATATTGTTACATTCTATCAGCTCTGGTGGATTATTGAAGTTTACGCATGGTTTTGTATATGAAGGAGCTCAAAGGGCATTTCACGAAAGAATGCGGAATATGTCATTGCAAATGTTGAAAGACAGAACTTACGTCTCCTGGAAAATTTCCATCGAACCATTTTGGCGTGGAATTTTTTTCTTCATATGAATTTAAGTATGCATTGTATGTCACTTTAATTCCAACTTCTTCAAATTTCCGAATGCAACTCAATTCCATTTTCATGTACCCCCGTCATAAATTAGACGGGAAATGATATCTGGAACATTGATTTCACCCACAAATCACAGCACTACATTCAATAAGTAATTTGAGAACCGAAAAAAAAAAAAGAAAATTCTTTCACACCTCAAATTCTAATTCCTGGATTTGGCTCCAACTTGCCATGTCACAAGTTGGAATCATGTATGAAGTCACCCACATAATCCTTTATTTTTCTTTTTCAGACGACGGAACGGGTGTCAATATTTACGTCATTGATACTGGGGTTAATCCAACTCATGAAGACATCAGAGATCGATGTGAAATTTTTTTCGAAGCTGAATCAATCCGTTCAAACGTAAGTGCTGATTGAAGCCGCGGTCACACTACAACAAATTCGGATCGGATGCTAAACACATTTTTTTATTCCTTAACATATCTCTATTAAACACGTTTAATTGCCAAACCTTTAGTATTTAGTAAATAAACGCGTTTAAAATTTAAAAACGCAAGTGGGCGAAACAAATGTTTAATTGCCAAACACGTTTTAAGAATATACAATCTGAATCTGTGGCTTCACCTTCAAGTTGGCATTAATTTTTGCTTCTTAAAGTCGTTAAACTTTCTTTTTTCTTCTTTTTCTTTTCTTTTTTTTTTTTTGTGCATGTGTGCGTTTGTTTGTTTTTGTTGCTTTTGTTGTTGGTGGTGCTGTTGTTGTTTTTGTTAATGATTCTTACCTTAAAGGATGGAATTGATTGTCACGGGCACGGTTCACACTGTTCAGGGACTGCTGCAGGCACATTGTACGGTGTCGCTAAAAACGCCACAATACACGGCGTACGAGTACTCAGCTGTTTTGGAACGGGAAGTACCAGCGGTATCATTGAAGGTAAGACATGGTCGTAACATGAAAAAGACAAATGTTGTTGAAATCTTTGTGATTGTAGGAGTCCCGAAACAACAAGTTTCCTCAAAAATTATAAACGATATAAATACGTGTTGAGATGACAATGCTGGCTTTTGATTGGTCAGTTTTCCATATTATTTGTAGTGTGAAGACACCTCGTGTGTGTGTGAGCAATCACAAATTTTAATTGCAAAAAAAAAAAAAAACACACACATACAAGCTTGCGATAGTAACTATTAATCTAACCAACGAATGAACATGCGTTGGAATATGGATGGGCCATATGCTGTTCAGTAAGCAAACAGTGGTAATGCAAATGTTTGATTCCATGAGCAAAGTCCCTCCTACGATAAATACGCTCAATTAAGACCATCTTAGTATTACGGTCGGTTAAGCTCCACGAAACGAAGTAATAGTTAGAACACTTTATTAAGTCAGCAATTCAGGAGTGTGGAGAATTTCTTGGTAAGGAGGGATTCTACATCATGCACCGTGATTACAAGTTATTTAGACCATCAGAATATGATAAATCATAATAAGAGATTATGAATAAGATATCATTTTAGGAAGTTATACGATTCGAGTTAGAAAGTTCCCATTTCGAGTAAGGTACCTAACCTCAGCATGGCCCGACCGTATAAGAGTAATGCCACTGGATAAAAAGCGACTCATACAAGCGGAGTCTAAAAAGGATATCCGCAAATTTGCTCTGGGGCACAAATTGCTTAAGTCTGAAAAGCATTGTATCGAGATAGAATGATGACGACTTGTATGTTCATTTCATCAAATTTCCCAAATAAAATAACATTCTGAACGTACAAGAGCAACAATTGCTCTAAAACCAGTCTTAGTGAGAAAGATTTTCACTCGGAGGAGAATAAAATTCACTTTAAATTGAGTGATACTTGAAGCGAATTAAGTGAAATCCGCCTTATTAGGAGTAAATTTTTACTCCACTTTTGGTAAAATTTACAGTGTCTAGGAACAGTCCCTCTACACATTCTAACTACCCTCTTTTTTGTTTTAAGTGAATGGAAAATATTCGTTTGAGAGTTTAATATATCTATTTTCTATTCTTTAATATAATCACGTTACAAAGGTATGGACAAAGTTACGGAGGAACGCGTGCTTCCTGCTGTGGCATCCATGTCCCTTGGCTTAGGGTTGAGTAGTGCAACTAACGATGCCGTACAGAAAATGGTAGATAGACGTGTAGTGATCTCTGTATCTGCTGGAAATTCAAACACTGATGCGTGCACGCAGTCACCAGCTGCTGCCACCAACGTAAGTCTTTGTAACCCTCCTACAAAGGAACATCTACCCCGAAACAGAATCTGAAACGTTTGCACGGTAGAGTCAATCACCTTTCTTCTATACCTACGATTGATTGTGCAATCATCTAGAGAAATTCTCAATTGGCACAGTTCTTTGATTGGCCACAATTTTGAAAAATGTACAGTAGGCATACTGTGGCACAAATCACACAGCATGTACTGTAAAATGCTCATGATGAAACTTTCCTTCTAACTTTTTGTTTCATCCTACTTCTCCGCATAAATAAATCTTATCGCTTCATGATGGAAATGAAGCCCACCACACGCACAAAAGAAAAAGTCCGGTTCCACATCTGATTAATTGATTGACAGTAACAGATATATTTAAATACTCAATAGGTTACGTCACATTTGGCGTTGACTAACAGGCCAGTCAAGTATGTTGTAATTGCTTTTCACGCAGTGTGACTACGATGAACGCATAAATCACTTGTGGGCATAGATAACGTAACAAACCAAATTCTTGTTACACCCAACACCGCCTTTGATCTACTGGGGTATCTATGTTGCTTTCTGAAGAAACAACGTCACAGCATGTGAGAGTGTTTTGAATAAACAATGGGCACTTTGAAGCAATAAATTGAGGTTGTGTTTGGATGATAATGAATTTTAGACAGTTGTGGGAGGGGCTTTAGAAAGTAGGTTAGGAGAATTGGAACTCTTTGTGATGGGAAGATTACGCCTTTACCCAAAACTGTTACTGGTTAATGGCTATACAACCTTTGCGCAGTGAATGTAAAGGAATTGTCGTTTTATTAACAAATTGGTGAGGAAATTGGCAACTTCAGGTGTTTCGGATGCAAACACATGAATGAATTTATCCCATATATTAACGCTATATGATGTAAATACTTTTGCACTTCAACGTGTTAATAGCCTTATTATTAGAGACGTTGCCGCCCTTTGTTAAATCGACATCCCGACTCCATTACTGTACAAGGATTACACATTATCACGTTGCAGTATTTATTAAGTCGAACGTTGCATTTTACAGTGTATTTCCCATAATATATTTGGTGGACATGATGCAAAATTAAGGGTTTGGCTCCCTATTTTGTCCATTACAAAATTGACTTACTGAGACTGACGGTATTATTTCAGACTGTTTGAACTAAATCAGTGTTTGACTGATAGATTGTGCGATATTTCGATTTATTGATAATCAGTCAGTCAGTCAGCTAGTCAGTCAGCTAGTCAGTCAGTCAGTCTGTCAGTCGGTTAGTCAATCAGTCAGTCATCCAGTAAGTAAAATGAGTAGCCAGTCAGAGAGTCAGTCATCCAGTAAGTGAGATAGGTAGTCAGTCAGTCAGTAGGTCAGTCAGTCAGCCAGCCAGTCACGAGTGTGCTATATAGTTTCAAATTATTAACCGAGAAGCACGGACATATACAAAGTGAATTGTAGGTGTTTTTAAGGTAACAGATACATTTTTTTCAGGTTTATCGTTTTATAATTGTGTTTATTGCTCAGTCTGAACCTTAGATGTAACATTTGGAATTCGAAGTAGTCGATTGCACAATAACTTGTGATGCGGTTCTCCTTTACAATTAATTCCTTTATCTGTTTTTGTTTCCTATTGTAAGATAATTCTTGAAGCCATAAACATATAGGCTATTTACCGTCAAGAAAGTCTTCCTACAGCAGTAAGAAAGAGATCACATTTTGGCGCAATGCTGTAGTAGCGTTAGGAAAGCAACTACAAAAAAGGTAATTTAAGTTGTGTAAGAATGACATCTAAAATTGTGAACTTGGCTTTTCACAAGTCTCAATTCAGCTTTATATTACTTCATCTGGGGTCAGAGAGATTAACTTAAAAAGAGTCAACTAATTCGAAATTACAAACAGGGTGTTCTGAAAATGTTTAATCTATACCTTGATTTTTTGAGGCTTGAGATGCACTTTGAGTTAAGTTAATTTTATGTCAATATCCCTTAACTTTTGCCCCTGGTTAGGTAGGGATTCGTGGAACCTTTACATACTGTATCTGATGCATTTTCGATTCTTATATTGAGACATGTTAAAAGCGATACTTCCCTATTCTCAAACATCCCTATCTATTATTTACTAAGACTGCGATATTGTTTTAGGTTAGTTCTGTTTTTTTCTCTTTTTTTTTACTTTTTCTTTTTGTTTTTCTTGTTTCCCATCCCTCATCTTGTACAAAATCTATCAATTTATATTTTCTTTTGCTTTGTTATTGCAGTTTACATGTTATTTCGTTTAACGTTGTACGTGAGTTCCTCATGCCTCCACGAGGTGGTATGGAGATAAAAACTGAACCTCTCGATGGACGAAGAGAACTCCCGCGAGAAAAGAGTTTAAAAGTTTGGTTTGAGTAACACAAGAGATTTACTACATTTTCGTCCCAGACACATATTAATGTTTTAACATATATTCTTACTGCCAGGCTATTACTGTTGCAGCGAGTGACAGAAACGATCACAGGGCGTCATTCTCCAACTACGGAAAATGTGTGGACATATATGCACCAGGGGTGTCCATAACTTCTATGTGGGCGGGGTCGGATACCGCCAACAACACCATATCGGGTACATCCATGGCGTGTCCTCATGTCGCAGGTGAGAACTTACACTTAATACCAGAAGGAGGAAACATAGAGTCAAACATTAAGAAAACATATCGGTGTAGAAGAAACGTATAAGGATATCTACTGGGATACAAAGAATTAAATGATGAACTTTTCCTTCTTTCTTTGTGGAACATTGGTCTGATTACATCTCATTGCCCTAAGAAGGAAATGAAAGTCATTAAACAGCAATTTATACACTGAGTAAGATTTCACATCTCATTAATGTATTAACATTACAGTATATACCAACATACATAAAAAGTGATGTAGTTTTTAGGGTTAACTAACAAGCTAGTGACGTTTCTGTTAATTGCTTTTCACTCAGAGTGAACACAGTGAAATCATAGATTACTTTCGAGGGCACAGATCATGTAACACGTCCATATACCAGTTACACCACACACTGTCTTTAATCTATTAGTGCGATGACTGAATTGCATTCTTAAGAGCTCACGTGAAGGCATGAAGTATAACGGAAGTAAGTACGTTAGGGGCATTTGAATTGCCTGGAATTGAGAACAACTCCCCGCAAATCAAGAACAAGAAAGTGATATTTAGGCCACTGTCACAGTAGCTCATTCATTTTAACCAAAGACTTTAATCAGAGTTCGTTTTAATGTTTTTTTACGACCGTAAGTCCACGTTGGAACATTGGGTTAAAACGAGTAAAACATAATCTGTGATCACGGTCTAATGTTTTTATTGGTTGAAGGTAAATGGGGGTTATCTCTAAATCTCACATGTTTGATCAGTAAGGTAGTCAGTCAGTCAGCCAGTCAGTCAGTTAGTCTGTAAGTCAGTCAGTTAGTCACCCAGTCACTCAGTCAGACAGTTGGTTGTGTAAGGTTTTGCGTCTCATTTTTAACCAATTGATCTAACAAGGACCGGACACGTACATTTTCCACTTGCGGTCCATTGGTTTGTTTACCTACACTCCGAAAGAGGTGTTTGGTAATCAAACGTTTTGCTTAACACTTTTCTACCAACAGTTTGTAAACACTTGTCTTATTACTAAACTGTCTCTTTCATTAAACAATTATACTTGCTACACATTCAGTGTTCAATAGCTAACACGCTTATTAAACGCGTACTTTGCAAAGTAGGGCAAAAAATTGCTTATTCGCTTAACAAATGAGTGTGTATTCCACTGCTGATGAGGGACACAAGGCACAATGGCAGTATGTTTTCCGTTTTGAAAGTCTTTGGTATAATACGACCAGGATCCTAACTCCAGACGTTTTGATCGGAATATAAGCATATGGTACCTGAAAATCTAACCCTTTATTATCTCTTTCACAATACTATGTTTTTTCCTGTTCATACAGGTGCGGCAGCATTAGTTTTACACGCCCACCCAGACTATTCACCATACGAAGTGATTGCCACTCTACTAAATAACGCCACCAATGGCAAAATAGTGGATGTCGGTGATGGAACACCCAAAAACAAATTATTGCAAGTACTACCTCTAAACTGATTTACATATGGTAACCAGTGACATATTACTTTCTGAAGAGTATTAAAAATTTTCTTTACGGGCCATCAACTTGAGTTGGAAGGAGTCATCTCGTATATAAAGTTGTTCCACCATTTATTTATTCTGCATTAAACTCGGATATTAGACGTAAGGAGTAATTGTACTTTCCTCTGATCTCTAAATGTAAGACCCGACGGTACTAAGCTTGGTGTTTAGAACACATATAAACAAAAACAAGATTTGTGTTAATTAAATGCTATTTTAAACTGTACTCGAACATGAAGAAGCTACTACAACTTGAAAAACGGTGTTATCTTTTTTAAGCCAAGTTGAGTCACACCATCGATGTTTTGTATGGCAATTGCGGAGGACCAAGGAGGGGACTTGTGGCTTTATTCCTAATGAAAAAGAGGGCTAAAGGCATGTGTAGCCTCCATCCTCAATATTTCCATCGACCGAGGGAAGAACTTTGCCGTTTTTTGTGCTGGTTTGATTGGAAGTACTCGCGGCACACGGTAGAAAGTGTTTCTTTGTGCTGTTTTGATTCACAAAAGGGTGGTGTCTTTTCTTTAGGTAAGAGGAGAGCAACAGAGAATAATGAACATATTCTGAGTCCATATTGAAGTTCTTGTTAATATAATACTAATGAGGCTAAAAAAATTGGGGAGGTTGCTAAATAAGATCAAAGCGTCTTCTCGTTCAGGAAGACATTTTTAATAGTGACGTATTTTGGGCTCACCTTACTGTCTGAACAGGCACCAAATAAAAAAAGCCAACCCATTCAGTACAAGTACGTGTTGTATTCTGCCTATGACTTCATGTTAAAGTAATTTACCAGAAATAAATTAAAAAGTACTTA
This sequence comes from Holothuria scabra, assembly GCA_037179385.1. Classification (NCBI taxonomy): domain Eukaryota; kingdom Metazoa; phylum Echinodermata; class Holothuroidea; order Aspidochirotida; family Holothuriidae; genus Holothuria; species Holothuria scabra. The sequence continues at coordinate 60,076,059 of CM074179.1, read as the reverse complement.
AATGTATATTGATTTCACCTCAACGCAGTAACTTTCATTTCAGTAGATGAAACTGTACACAAAATATGCCACACATGCTAATTTGACGAGACCACGGGTGAAAGCTACGTTTAACAAACGGTCTACCATTTGTTTTGAGAGCAAATTTGAAAGCAAAACGTAAAGAAATTTATTCTTTTAAAATAAGGCATAATAGATACCTCAACAGCTTCATGTAGCATGAAAAATGCCTGCCAGTCACAGACGTCAAATTCGCTTCAAAATATGTCTAAACCCAGCCTTAATTTACGATCTACCATCGTAATTAAAGAAAGCTTGCCCTGCAGTTCTGGCTTTTAACTTTTCATGGTAAATGGTGGCGCTCTTTCAGTTAAAATTTTGCCTCCTTACCACTAGTTTGCAATAGGAGTGAGACTCTTCTATCTGTGGAAGAAATTGTTTTGTTTTCCGCCTTACAATTTAAGAATAGTAATCATCCTCTTTTTAATTTACTGAAAATGCAACGCATATTTCTGCCATAGACGTTGTTACTGAACGAAAACATTTCTGCTTAACATTCCCAGCGGATACCTGAAACAGTACAGATTATGATCTCCCGAACCAACAATAAATCAGTATAAACAAATAAACTAAAAATTTCATGAAAAAAACTTTAAATTATACTTTCATTTGGCTAAAATCCTCAGAATTTTTAGCTTCTATTACCAGGTCTAATCATACCAAAGACTCTCAAAATGGAACCTACTGCCGCTGTGTGTAATGCCCCGCATAAGCAATGGAGTAGGGAAAACAAGCCAGTGAGCCACACAATGGAAAAAAGGCCGTAGCCGGTTCGACTTGAACCAATAGGTTGGGCACTGGGCCTATTTAACTAACTAACTTGACAAAAATCTTATATGTTAGTAATTCTTGAGGGCTGTGAAGCACGCTCTTTCTAAGAGATATAACTCAAACGCAGTAGACTCAAGTGCGTATCCTGCCGAAGCACAAATCGGCGATGTCCTTTTAAATTTAAATCATAAAATTAATTTCGAGGGTAGCTGGTGCGACAAAAAGAACAAACTCTTTTAACCCCTTGCTGCTTGCACCACTTCCACTTTTAAAATGTCACAAGGAGTTTGCTATTTTTTACGCGTAAGAAATAGGTATCTGCGAAGGGAAATTACCTATTTAGATATGCCCCCCTCTGTAGTTGATGGCGCCACGTTGTATGGATGTTTTCCTATTAAGCAATTGTTTCGAGTTTTGTGACACCTGCTCCTGCCTGTAGTTTCGGCGCTACAAAACTACCTTTCAAAGTACTTTTCTGAATATTAAATACCCAATATATATATATATATATATATATATATATATATATAGGTAAACAGATTGGAATTATAAAAAGTGCTAAAATTCGGAAGAAAGCTCCGCAACGTTTCGGGTATGTACCCTTCATCAGGCGGCAAAATAATAACTGATCAAAAAAACGATATTCAAAAGTAACAACAAACGGGTGCCGATACAACTCGATCGGCGCGCGTACAAAGGCCAAGCACCTACGCCAAAACCTTCCAGGTTACCCGGTTGCCAACCATTTTAACCCCCCATCGGCCTGTTCTATACAGGATCTGATGGTCACGGCGACCATCTCATGTAGAGGTTCCGACCGTGATCGTCTTACTGCCGAAAATCGACTGATAGTAAGGTTAGGAACTCTAGCTCCTAACGGGCTGAACGTCAAACTTGAACTGTTATAGACTGTGTTTATTTTTTTGCAACGGACTGTTTGCCGAACTTGAACTTAAATTGATCGTGTTCAATTTTCCTTGCAAAGTCCGTTCATAATGACATCATAATCGCCTAGCGTGTATTTACTATTACTTTTAATTTTTATCGCGTCATCACTATTAGCTTGTTTTGCACGGTTGCGTCGTTTAGCTGTGTTTAAAATTGCGTCGCGAAGTAGGCAAACATTTCATTATTGGCAATCCCTTTGTAAAGAGGTTGTACGCTTGACGTCGGCGCGTTTTAGTTTGGCTTGCTGGATGGATGTTGTCATGGGTAGTGCGTGTGTTACCAGTGCGTCCGGACTTAGAAACGATTGTAAGGAGTTGATGGGGACATAACGAGACACACACCGCGTTGGCGTAGGTGCTTGGCCTTTGTACGCGCGCCGATCGAGTTGTATCGGCACCCGTTTGTTGTTACTTTTGAATATCGTTTTTTTGATCAGTTATTATTTTGCCGCCTGATGAAGGGTACATACCCGAAACGTTGCGGAGCTTTCTTCCGAATTTTAGCACTTTTTATCATTCCAATCTGTTTACCTTCATACTTTACCAGTGCTACGCAGTATTCGACCATATATATATATATATATATATATATATATATATATATATATATATATATATATGTATATATATATATATATATACATATATATATATATACATATATATATACATATATATATATATATATATATATATATATATATATATATATATATATATATATATATATATATATATATATATATATATGATTTCTTAGCACGTGAGCAAGGGGAGTGTATCTCCCCGAAACGTAGTGCGTTTTTAACATCTGAGCTTTGCCATTTTAAAACTTTTAAGTTTTGAACTCTTTACCGTTTTTAATATCTTGTTGCCTCAGAAGATTTGACACGATCTTTGTCTTCAGTATTTTATTAAAATTTCAGATCGTTTTAACAGTATGCCGTGTGGTTTGTGCATGTTTCTTGTTATCGTTTATGTATATATATATATATGTAATGTAATGTATCTTGGCTCGCTTACACCGTTCGTGCTTGTTCACAACGAACACGGAACGAACACGAGCTTAAAAACGGACACGTTCAAAAGCAGCGAACACATACGTATTTAACGTTATTTGACATCATTCTACTTCAGGCTTCTGAGGAGTGAGGACCTACATTATTGGGCCTTACGAAACAGATCTGTAAAGCTATGTTGTAAGAACTTATTGCAACCTTTTCAATATTACAGCTCCCTTCACAGGGTTGATCACTTTACCAAAGCCTGGTTGACATTATTAATTAATTTTTAATATTAAGGTTATATATATATATATATATATATATATATATATATATATATATATATATATATATATATATATATATATATATATATATATATATATATATATATATATATATATAAATGAAAGAAATGTTCCCATATGTCCAAAACGTAATCGGTCCTCCTCCATACTATATATACGTAAGAAATAAAGTTCAAAGATGGGAGATAGGACGTCGCTTTCAGTCTGTTACTTTTATTTACAAGCTTTCGGCCATTTGGCCTTTATCAGGTTCTGAAATCATGAAAGAAATGAATGTTTTAGTGCTAGGCCCATTTTAATATAAGTATCAAGAAACTAGAAATGTATCGAAAATTTTGGAAAAGAAAAATTATGTAGGACTTACATGTAGATGCTGCGTTGTAGTTTGCGTCAAAGTGGTTTGTGAGTGAATAGTGTGTGTGTGTGTGTGTGTGTATGTATGTGAAGTGCGATGTGTCGGATTCTCATGGAGCATTATGGTTATCTATCAACATTGATTCCGTGAGGATGAAGTGTGTGGAGTTTGTTTATCCAAAATGATTCCCTGTGGAGTATGACGGTACGCGACTTTTTTGTGACAGATTCTATACCAGTGATACTGACGTTTTCTATTGAGTGGTTAGCTGAGTTAAAATGTAAGGTGTAAGGGAGACGTTTGGCCTGAGTGTTTTCAAAGAAGTTGTTAATTTCTGACCTAGTATTACTGAATCGAGTGTAGAGGGTTGTTTCAGTTTTGCCTACATATTGTTTGCCGCAATGAGTGCATGTTATAAGGTAGATTACCCAGGTGCTTTTACAGTTGGTGTGTGATGTTATGGGGAATTCTTGGTTTGTTTGTGTGCTTTTGAATTTATTCGAGGGATGAATGTATTTATGTAGCATGCATTTTCTTGATCTACATGGGAAGAATCCGGGGGGTTCGGAAGTGTTTGTGTTGTGCCTTATGGGTGTGGGTTCTCTTGCTCTCACGAGGAGGTCTTGCTCTCACGAGGAGGTAACTTTATTTCTTACGTATATATGTATATGTATGTATATATATATATATATATATATATATATATATATATATATATATATATATATATATATATATATATATATATATATATATATATATATATATATATATATATATATATATATATAAATATATATATATATGTATGTATATATTTATAGATAGATAGATGGATGGATGGATGGATGGATGGATGGATGGATGGATGGATGGATGGATGGATGGATGGATGGATGGATGGATGGATGGATGGATGGATGGATGGATGGATGGATGGATGGATGGATGGATGGATGGATGGATGGATGGATGGATGGATGGATGGATGGATGGATGGATGGATGAATGGATGGATGATGGATGGATGGATGGATGGATGCATGGGTGGATGGATGGACGGATGGATGGATGGGTGGAGGGATAGATGGATAGATAGACGGATGGATGGATAGATGGATGGATGGATGGATGGATGGATGGATGGATAGATGGATGGATGGATGGATGGATGGATGGATGGATGGATGGATGGATGGATGGATGGATGGATGGATATGGATGAACGGATGGATGGATGGATGGATGGACGGATCGATGGATGGATGGACGGATAGATGATGGATGATGGATGGATGGATGGATGGATGGATGGATGGATGGACGGATGGATGACGGATGGATGGATGGATGGATGGATGGATGGATGGATGGATGGATGGATGGATGGATGGATGGATGGATGGATGGATGGATGGATGGATGGATGGATGGATGGATGGATGGATGGATGGATGGATGGATGGATGGATGGATGGATGGATGGATGGATGGATGGATGGATGGATGGATAGATGGATAGATAGATATATATCGATCAGTACTTGCCTGCAAAAACAAACCGTCTAGTTTTAAACTTGGAATCTCAAGACAAAGGTGGTTCAAATGCATGTTTGAGTGCTTGGAGAAGTGACTGCTTCCTGCGATCAGGAAGAACTACTTGGTAATTACTTCCCCGCTCCAGCTGATGGTGGAGATCGGCGCCAAGTCCCCCCCCCCCCCCTTAGGCTCACTTCGCTCACACCACGAAAATTAACATGGCCTTGGCATGTATCTTTTAAATATTTTTTCCTTCAATTGTAACTGGGGGGAATAAAACGTAAATAGCGATGTGGATATATTGAGGGTATATTGGGGCAAACGCGGAGGTAATGGCGAAGGGGGAGGTTCACATCGTGGGAGCGGTCCCACAGATCTAATTTTTCTTGTATCAATTGACAATTTCTTTAGACTGCATGCTACAAAAATGTACATTGAGTGAGAGTTGACTGCCTTTAAACCCCTCCCACAACTGTAAATCTCATCCTCGTGAGACGCAATCTCAATGCATTGTTTAAGGGGGAGCATACAAGACTTCAACGTGCAATCAAAACACTCTCAGTATAGTACATGCTGTTTGATATCAGTGGCGGATTTAGGCGGAGGCGCACCAGGCTCGCCCTCCCCCCTAAACTTTTCCAAAGCTGATTTTTTTTAATTTCACTAAATAGATCATTTAGCCTTCTTGTTTCTACATAATGTTATCTTATAATTTTCAGAAACTATGTAATTATAGTTGTTACAAAGTAATAGCAATTAAGAGGACACAGTTTCAAGTTTTCCGATAAAATGTCACAATAGAGTGATATCAAAGGTTTCAACCCTATTTCGCACCACGCTTTACGTAGAACACTTAACTTTTTCTTACAATCCATTTGGTATTTGGGTTCATCAGATGTGGGGTTTTTTAATCAACGGAAATCCTCGTTAATGTTATCATACGCTAGTCATGGAAAAACAAAAGAATCGTGAAAATGTCCATAGGCTGTAGCGCACCATCGATAACGGAAGTTCAAACTGTATGTAAATGTATATTATGTTATCAGTTGCAATCCCATTCCTTTCCAGGTAATTACGAGGAATTCGGGAAAATTGGTCAAATTCGGAACATGTGGAATAGTGAGAAAATTAATTAATTTCCTTATGAGTGAGTCGACTGAGTGCATATTAGACTGTTTTCTGCCATATATGTAGTTTAACTAGTATTTTTCCTTTCACATTATATTATGGGCACTAATGAAATCAATGATAACACAGCGTTTAATAATGTTCATCTATCATGCACATGACAATAAAGTGGTAAAGTTCATCAAGCAAAAGACTTTGAAAGCTACTGCGATCTCAAATGTGAACTTACAGCAGTGCATCGTATTCTTGGTCAGATACAGTGGCGAAGCTACGTAGGGGGGCTTGGGGCTCGAGTCCTCACTGAATCGCCCAGCCCCCAGCAGCCCCCACCCATTCCCACTGGCGACCTGGGAAAAAATTATATTCATACTGGTCGATGATAATATTCAATCCGGGCTACCCGACTACTATGTGACATAGATGCACTTGCGATAGATCCACGCAGCGGCAGAGTATTCTGTAATTGTGCCCCATTCTGAATTACGGAATAAATTCGGGTAGACTGCAACAACTTTCATATCTTCGGAATCTCTTGAACTTTTACTCGTCGAGTTTCTGGATATATAATTGTCTAGCAGATTTGGAGTGGTTGAAATTAGCTACCTTGGTGTGGATCAGTGTGCTCCTAGCATCTGGCCTGTTTCTGTCCAACTGTAGGATTTTTGTCAATTCCTGGGGGTTCACAAATTTGTTCGAAAATCGTAGTCAAGTATTGTTGGAAGGAATTTTCACTTTGCACCGTCATTGCTGCCAGTCATTGGCCAGGGCAACAACCAAACCCATGTTGGGTCAAAGCAGTCTCAAGGGTCGCAACCTTACCACTACAACCTCACAGGACCTCACTTAGATCTTGGGTAGAGTGGACATACCCAGTGGTGTACGAGACGGGACAGGGGGGAGACCTTCCCAAATTTCTGAAAAATCGGACGGGAATTTGGAAAAAAAAATCGGACAGCCCTTAAATTTTGTTAATATGGGATGGTTTTTTTCAGAATATTCCTAAATGTGACCGAAATCTTGAAAAGATATGCCTTATAAAGGAGAGAAACGTCATATAGTCGCAATAATATTTTCATGGAGAACCAAATAAAGATTCAAAAAATTTGCTACACCTTCGGGCAGCGCCAAAAGCTATTTTTCGTGACTTTTACTTCACAGATAATCACGATACAATGCCCGAAATTGACGAAAATCCAAATTCAAGCATTTGCCCGAAAATGAAAAAGTATCGTAGTTAGGATAACATCGTAACGAACAATCAAACACATTTGGGAAGCCTGTGGCTTAAAAAGTTAAAAGAAACAATCTTTCTTGAGCCTGCTTTTAAATCTTGTATTACACAATACCCTAAGTGCACTGTAAACAATAACGATAGATTTACAGGTACAAAAAATAAAGAGATGAAGAGGGATTACAGAAAAGTTCTGGTAACTTATTACCAGAACTTTTATGTAATCGTTATGTTTCTCTTTATTTTTTGTTCTGTAAATTGTCAGCAATTTTGTGCCATTTTTACAGTGTGGTCGATTATTTTAATAGCTTCAAATCTTTGCCGAAAAACAGAAAACGCCTATTTAAAGTAAAATTTTCATGGAAAACAACAAAGATCTGCGACACATTTGGGCAGAATGTGAACAAGGTTTTCATCATTCCCACTTCATACTGTAGTCTTGCAAAAAATGCCCGAAATGGTCAATTTTCGGGCAAAGGTTAGAAATTGCTGGGACGTTTTCAATTGCCAAATTAATTCAATGGACAGACAGGAGGGTGTTCAAGTGCCCAAGGGTTGGTCATCTATCCTTCTCTACAGCCAAATACGGGAAAGGAAATGAAAATCGGGTAATTTGTTTTTCGATACTTAAATGATGCAGTGTGAGAATGTCTTCCCTTAAGTCTGTTTGAAAATTAAAACACACCTTTTAATGTTACATTTTTCAAAAGTTAAAATAATGTATCAGTCGGAAGTTCGGGCATTCACACAACTTTATCAATATATGTTGAATCTAGTCCCAAAACCAAAAGAGTAAAATTCACTACCATGTTTTCCATTCCGTTTTGTAGTTTTCCCCCGAAAATATGCGCTACCATTTCATCGACTGGTAGTGAAACATTTTATCTGGTAATTTTCTGATCGAATAGCGATTGCTTAGATCCCCTTGTAAGCCTGGTAAATGTCATTTTCTACTGTCTCAGGGGTCTGATTTTTCAAAATTTTCTGTTCGCTCCAACCAGTGGTGAAGCTCCCCGTAGGATGTCTTCCTAGCAGAATTTTACTTTCAGGTGAACATTTTTCGCAAACGGAACATCGAAACAGCGACTGCTTAGACCCCTTATTGCTTTAGGAAATGACATTTTTGGGGTGTCTGAAGGGTCAAAATTTTCCTGTACGTTTCGCCCCAACGTGTGGTGGTGCTCCACTTAAACCGCTTCAAAGCAGAATAGAATCTAAGTTTCAAGTGAACATTTTTGCAAGTGGAAACTCAAAATAGCGACTGGTCAGATCCCCCTATAAGCCAGGGAAATGCCATTTTCATCTGTCTGAGGGGTCGGATATTTCAAAATTTTCTGTACGCTTCGCGCCAATTAATGGCCAATTAATGGCCAATTAATGGTGGCGTTCTGGCTCAATTTCAGTTTGAAGTGAACGTTTTCTGCAATTGAAACTTAAAATATCGACTGCTTGGATCCCCTTTACAAGCCTGGGAAATGTCATTTTCGACTGTCTGAGAGGTACGAATTTTCAAATTTTCTGGACCCTCCGCGACAACCAGTGGTGGCGCTCAGCTTTGCCTGCCCTACGGGCAGAATTAAATTTTCGGGCAAATATACTCTGCTCCCAAACTATAAATGCTCCCCTATGCCTATGGAAATACCTTACTGAGGAGTACACTGCTTGCATCATACAGCAGGATTCCGGATTTGCAATCCTAGGATACATAGTTCAGCGGAGTAATGAACTGATCTAATCAGTATTTCAAAAGTGTGTTTGAATCTGAGAAAAATCACAAATTTTCCTCACCATAATTAAAGACAATTAAACCTGGCAAATGCCATTTCTAGCCATCTGGGAGGTGTTGAAATTCAAAATTTTCTTTGTTCGCTCCGCGCCAACCGATTGTGGCGCTGCGCTTAGATACTAAACTCCAGCCCCCCCCCCCCTTGCAAAAGTATCCAGCCCCCTTAGCCCCCACGAAAAAATCCTAGCTACGCCACTGGTCAGATATTTTCACCATCGTCTTTGAAGCTGTTGGAGAACCCAAAATTCAATTCTTTCAGTTTTTTACGTTCATAGAATTACAGGTTGTAACGAATTTTTATTCAAAATTTAAAAGGAAAGATTCTCCTACCTTTACCTTGTTTGAGGATCCCCTTATCTTTAGACCACTTTTCCCGGACCTATAACATTACGAAATATTTTTGGAAAGATATTTTATCAAAAGTGTTTAAAAAGTGATCTTAGCTTAAATCAAGATCTACTAAATTTTGGGTTAGATCATGAAGGAAGTTTTTGCAATTTTCTCACTTTTAATTGAGGGGAATATCTTTTTGGCACACAAAAACTCAAAGTCAGGACTGCTTAGGTTCTACTTACAAGCCTGAGAAATGCCATTTCCGGCTATCTGATGGGTGGCGATTTTTCAAAATTTTCTCTACGCTCAACGGCCAACTGATGGTGGCGCTCCGCTTAGATACTCGTTCGGGCAGATGATCGACCGTCAGCGCGCCCCCCCCCCCCCTAACGGAAAATCCTAGATCCGCCCCTGGATATGAGCTACAGTACAGAGTACTATGCATTATTCGGTTTTGATGTCAGTCAAGGAAAACAATACAAGGTACATCTTTCGAACGCCCTGGGGATATGTAGGCACGACACTTTAAACACTTTAAAAAGTTTTCTATTACAAACAGGTTTGCTCATTTGAGCATCGGAATTTCAGTCGGGAGTTCGGGAGTTCGGATCCTGAACTGGGTCATACCGAATGATTTTAAAATGGAACCTTCTGCACTGTGCTTGGTGATCAGAATACTAAGCAATGAAGAAGCGAAACAAGCCCGGGGCCACAGCTGAAAAAGGACCGCAGTGGCCGGCTTGACTTAAACCAACTGGTTAGAAACTGGGCCGTAAAACTCCATCTCATTTAAATAACCGTAACTTCTCTTCGCAGTTTGAATTCCTAAATTTTCAATGGCAGTAAGGACGCCTAAAGTGGCATCGAAAAGGGTATTGCGAGATGAAAAGTTAAAACTGCTGGCTGGTTCACAAGTTGAACGTTTAGGCTGGTCGAAACGTAGTACGGTAACACTGCACTGACAGTACGGTGTTGGTTAAATACAGCTTGTATTTAAACTATATACAGTCGTCAATTACACCCTCTCTTTCGTAATCTTGTAAACTGAAATTTCTCGTAGTGGTTGAGGGCAAACTAAAGGTCTAGCTGACGCAAATGACGTAAAATATCGAACCGTTAGGTGATCAAAACAACTGAATTTGAACTTGTAAATACCGTGCTGGCTCGCCGGTTCCTAACGAATAAGCCTCCCGTAATCGTAATCCCAATCACACCCGAGCGCAGAATATATACCGCCCTTAACTCAAACAAGCATCCCTGAACTCACACAATGGAAATATGAAGTGCAGGAAACAAATTTCTAGGAAAATCTATTTCGGTGCGACTCTTTTCAAACGTGCTTCGTACTTAATGAAGGTACCAGTAGTAAATGAAGATTCATCTGGTCTGAAGAAACATTTAAACTCAATGATGAGGACATTCTGGCCCTCTACTTGATTCAAACACCAGAACGTCTTAGGTTAGTTTCACTCCTGAATGGCTGCCCCCATGGCTATGGCACCTCATAACCACCCGTGATTCTTGGAAGTATTCCCTTTGGAAGAAACTCATTTATCCTTCATTCTGCGACCCTGCTGGGTCATTAATAACAACATTTTATTCTGTGCCGGGCTTCACGCCCTTCAGATCTTCCAGAATCCACCCATACCCTCTCTTACGAAACAGTTCTTTTTAGCATCTTCGTTCCTCGTCCTCTCTAGCAAAGTTTGTTTTGTTATTATCAGTTTGACCTATCTTAGTTCAACGAAAAATTTGGGGTAATAACTAGTGACTGATAAGAAAGCGGTGAGAGAGTAACATATGTTCAGGTAGAACAAACTGTTTGGACCATTTCGTGTTGAACTGCACCAAAAGCAACTCAAACACAAAAGCTGTTCACTGCAATAGTATTGAGAAAGTAAGGTAAGATCTTTCATTCACATTTGTAAATGAAACAATATTAAGATATCAAGCAAATTATTGACAAGCCAACTTCTTCCTTGCTTATTATTTAGAAATTTTAAAAATCTCTTGGAATTGACATTTTATTTTTGAATCGAGTGGCCCAACGACATAAGCCATATTACATTGATACCAAAATGTTACAGTTACATGAGATTTTACGGCGTTTTCCAGTTGTGGCCCACTTCTTTCCTTTCGCTTCTCCATTTCTAATGCTTAGCACCAAGCAAAATGGCAGAAGGTTCCAAATTTTACAGCCTCCTGTAAGTTAAGACCCGGCGAGGAGTCGAATCACAGGCCTGTCCATTGCAATGCTAATAATGTTTAACTTAGCAAAGGGAATTTCAAAGTAGTTCACCTTACCATAAACAACTACTGCACACAGCTGCACAGTAACATAGATAGGTCATCTATTTCATTTACTTCAAAAAAAGGTAGTTTATTCCATCTATTTCAAACGTTAACGTGCTTGATTTTCCTTCAAATGGACTTCTAACCGTTTGATGAGATTGTATGAGTATTTAATGTTGATATGAAAGTAGTCAGCGACAAACTTGAAAAGGTAAGCTGTGTAGCTTTGGTATATCGTAGTCGTTCAACTTTTTCGATGGTTAGCAAGTTACGAATTAAAAAAAAAATATCAAGTAGGAATTTATCGTTGTGGGAATCTCGGAATAACACCGTCCATCCTTTGGCTTCAATTTGACATGGTAATTTTTTTTCGTATTTTTTTTTTTTTTTTTTGAACGGTTTGGTAATTATCATTTGAAAGCGTTTATAGCAAACAGTCATTGTCGTATAATGGTTATGTGCTGTTTAAAAACATATTCTGGTCGTTTTTCATCTGGATATTGTACGAAGAACAAAAATTTTGGCAAACCAAGTCCTTCAAATCCTGTCTCAATACCATTTTTTTGACTCAAGATAACACGGTTTTAAGATTGCCTATTTTTGTTAACAAAATACCGCTGCTTTTCAACAAAGCCACATAAAGTTATGTAATGTGGACAAAATGCCTCAGTTTCCTGTTTTTTTTTTCTTAATAATTGAACGTCCTGCTTGTCCTTGGAACTTTATACTGTTTTAATGTTGCATATTTTTCCTGTATATCTAGCACTACAATTTACCATATGTAGAGTGCAACCAAAAATGTTGCTTAAAGGGCAAGGGCAGTCATCCCAAATTATAGAAGTGTAGTAGACTGTCCAGTTTCATGATTGGCTGTTGGGAGTCATGTGACATTTTTTCTCTTCAAATGTGACATACAGTAGAAATAACTGCTTGGTTTACCTTGAATATGCAATAGTACGTCATAAATTGTAATGAAAGACTCTTTGAAGAGAAATAAGATGAAAGTTGTGTTATCTAGCTTTTTCTTCAGAATAAGTTCAGGGGGACTGCCCTTTACCTTTAATATTGCCTGAAGCAGCATAAACATTGAATGCAATGTCAGATTAATGTGACGAGACTGACATCACAGATTCCCCATGATGCAACAAATCTTAAGAAAAAATGCATTACTTCTAAAAATTTGTACCTCCCAAACGCTATTTGTAATTGAAATGCCGTTTTCACCTCCTGAAAGAAAAAAATTCTTTTGCATATTGTGGAGCTAACAAATTTTGTCCCTACATATATGTCTTTTACTCCAGAGAAAGAATCGACGTGGCTATATCAATTTCAAGATGCGTTTCAGTATATTGGTCATATTAGTGGTGGCTGTAAACAGCGCCACCATTAAAGCTCCTCTATACCGCATGCAGGAAAATATTCCTGGGAAGTACATTGTAAAACTGAAGGTAAGAGACGGAGTAAATTCTGTTAAGTTTGTCTGTTAATGTCTGTTTGTGGTAGGAGGACGGTGGGGTAAGAGATGCACCATTTGCTCATAATTCCTTCGCTTAAAATGCAAGGTAGAAACCTAGCAAGTAGGGTTCAAAAACTAATCAAGTTTTGTTTTATTATAGTGGTACTTGATATTCTGGCAAATATGTAAAAAGTTTATGTGTGATTCTTACAATATGAATACGTTGCCATATTTTCAACAAAAAATGACCTTCAAATTGGAAAAAAATAACGTCACACCCTCGCATCAAAAACCGCCTGTTGTTTTATTATTTTACACTTTTCAACCAAAGTTTACTTCTCATCAATCCTTTGATAAATTACCCTATAAAAGGGTCATTTTTTTAGCTGTGATGGGCATTGCGGCTGCTTTCCAGGTTCTAGTATTTTTTTTTCTCACACACCCAACACTGTCAACTTTTGATGTCACCAGATCTTTTAAAAACTTATATTCTCCTCTGAGAAATCCTATCTCTATTAACTTCAAGGTCAAAACAGCAGACTGAAAAAACCAAAAGGAAGCAAAGCATGCCCTGTCAATGTGAGAAAGTGATATGACCTTTGATCTTACTTGGAAGAAAAATCTTATCACAAAGTTTGCTGATATCTCGAGAAGTATGTCTGATGTCAATTGAGGTTTCACCCAATTGTTTAGAATTAGCTTCTCTTCAACAAATAAAAATTCCATAAACTGGCACTTGAGACACCATTCTTTCCAAGACCCGTTCCTTTTCAAAATCATTAGATTATTCACAAGAAAGATGCTTATCAGCTGGTTGCAAACATGAAGGTGACCATTTCTACGTGTTCATTTCTTTACTGTATTGAGGGCATATAGTAAACCACAACTGACATAAACTTATGTAGGCATAATTGTAGAAGTGAAGTTAAGAACTAAAAACAAGATGTTAACATCTTCATATATTTGACCGATAAAGGGAAGTCTGATGTTCGGAAAAAACTTTGAAAAAGGTACAGTACCTGAAGGCATTAAGAATTTCTACTCAGCAACTCAGTTCGTATTTAGTTCTCTTAGCTAGGCTCACATTTGACTGTTTTCTTTCATACCGTGGATATTTTGAATACGGAATTTACAAAACGCCATGAATTGAAACTGACGTTGGCTATGATATTATTTGAAACAACTAACTTAATCATTCATAGTAAAAAAAACACACAGATTTTGACAGCGTATACTTGCCTTTTCCAGCACTTCATTTTTCATTTTAACTGATTATCGTTTTACCGGAATCAAGTTGCCAGACATTAAACAGTTAAAGTGGTCGGTCAAGTGAGAAAAAACCTTAAATTTGTCTAAGTTACTATTGAGTGGGAATTTATATACGATATTCGATATTCGATAAACGATATTCCACAGGGATGCAAGACTAGACAACCCCATGCATACCGTGGCTCATCACATGCAAAGTCAAACCTTGATGACAGATCCTTTTTGCTAGGTTTAACTCAGTTAATGGTTGTGGGGGAGAAAAAAAAACAAACTCTGGTTGCCCCCGAAAAGTAGATGGGCTTCCCACGTATTCTAGTCTTTTTTGCTCTTTGCTGTGCATTCAGTTTTCGTGAACATCGTTTCTAGCTGCTTTCGCGACGTTTCAATAATACTCTGATCATTATATGACAAGACAACTTTCTAAAATTTACGTATTTTGTCTTTGTTACGTTAGGAAGAATTTGACGTTAATAAAGTGGTAGCTGATCTAGAGAGTTCATTTCTTGAGTACCTAGGAGGTAAAGTTGAGTCTAGCTACCACACTTTCAAAGGATTTAGTGCAGAATTGTCCGACAGGGCCCTTGATCTGGTAAGTGTTTGCTTCCAAGCATACCGCAATCTAATATGAGTAACTGAACTTGTACCTGATATCTAAAATTTGAAAACCATATGTGACAAAGGGAGCTTTTCTATTTTAGAAGAGGGTAAAAGTTTCGGGAATGATCTGAAATCTACCGCTACAAACCGACGATTTTCTAAAAAAGAAAATCCTGAAGACACCTTTTAGATTCCTTCCATTAATGTAAGATTTTTGTGTTTTGTGGTTTTTTTTGGGGGGTCAGAGTTCACCAGGGTTCCCCAAGAGCCAAGTGGTGAGATCCTCCATAAGAGACTATTCTGATGTAAAACATAGATACTCTTCATACAGTGGGTTCTTTGGAAAAAAGTTGCTATCAAGAAGATGGGAAGATATCCCTTAAAGTGAATGTCAAAGGTCATCTTTGCTAGAGAAAGTTGACAAAACCGTTTTTGGAAACATGGTTTCTCATTATTAGTTTATTGGTTAATACAGTACATAGGAGAGTTAAGTAATACCATTTTTTGAAACTTAAAAGGTAATGTGTGGTCACCAGTCTGTGAGTTCAAAGTTTGAAAAGTTTTAGAATACGAGTAACGCATTAAAGGAGACAACATGCATACTCACCATTCAATAGCAACAACGCTAGATAGTTGCATTGTATGTTGTAGGTTGCCGTGACATATTTCATAGCGTTTAAATGTCACCGAGGTTGTCAGCTATTTCCGCAACCAAATGCAGATTTTGATACCAATGTTCTGTCATAACGAGTTCTGTGGCCAGGTGGAACAAGACGGTGGCATTAAAAGTTATGGAGTTAGGTTCAGGCTTTGACACCTGACCAATCAGTAACAGCTGGTGGATTCAATTCCACGGTTTTAAATCACTTTGGCAGACATTCAAACGAAACTGGAAAATTCGATTTAAGTTAGTTGACTAACCACTCGACTTAGTAGAAGTTGAAAATAAGTAGCTTTAATTTTCTCACCGTCCATCTTTGCTTTTTAATACAACTGCTCTTTAAAACTAAAATTACTAGAATTGTAAAACAGTTCTGTGTATCCATCAGCTACTTTAACGATTCGCTGATCTTATTGGCCTTCATAACTTTCCAAAATTCTGTTGATTTACATTTTGTTACAAAACCTACATCATTGTTCTGTATTCTTCATGTGAGGACAGTTATTTAATCTCAATATTGGGGGATAATCTAATTAAAAAAAAATGGGTGAAAAGCCAGCAGGTGATTATGTTTGGGACATGTCCCCCGCTCTAAGGATCAAGAGGGTAGGAGCTGATGCCGCTACCATATTGATACTT
The DNA here is from genome assembly GCA_037179385.1 of Holothuria scabra. Lineage (NCBI taxonomy): Eukaryota > Metazoa > Echinodermata > Holothuroidea > Aspidochirotida > Holothuriidae > Holothuria > Holothuria scabra. Next base: position 60,059,683 of record CM074179.1, on the reverse strand, counting down.
GTTAAAGGTGGAAAATCATTGTTTTTGACCTTGTATACCCAATCGTCTCGTTGATCTACAGGTTCGTCACTTTGAAGGAGTCAGTTACGTTGAGGAAGATTCTTTGGTTTACGCTGATGAAGTAAAATCCTGGGGTCTTGATAGAATCGACAGTCCTGATTTGCCAATGGACAATGAATACAATCCTTTGTGTAAGTTATTCAAATTAACTTTCATAACCAATTTGAGATAAACCTCTATAAATCTGTTTTCCTAAAAAAAAATGGTTTCCTATGGATCCGCATTATTTACGGTGCATTGTGAACGTCATCGTCCTTTGTGTAATTTAGAAGTTACTAACATGACATTAAAAAACATATATTTAAACTTGAGAACCACTTTTGGGTTAAAGTGAGAAATTTGCCAAATAGGTGGAAAATTTAGCCTTAGTTTCATTATGAATGTTTGTTTGTCTACCCTTTGTCATTCATCATTTGTCCAATATTACTGTGTTCAGTTTTGATATAATTCTTCAATCCTCAGGCAAAATCACCCCACTGAACTTCTCAAAACGAGCTTAGAATTTTCTTTTAACCTTAAAAATAAATCATAAAATGTGACTTAGGACATTAAAAGAACAGAACTACAGTCAGTAAATTTCTTTCTTTGCTGTTCAGACGACGGTACCGGTGTCAATATTTACATTATTGATACTGGGGTTAACCCCTCTCATGAGGACGTCATTGGTCGATGTGAAGTTTTGTATGACGCTGAACCGATTCAAGGAAACGTAAGTGCCAAATGCATGGATTACAAGTTTTGTCTTTTAAAATTATGAAATAATCTTCCTTTCAAATTGTTTGAACTCTTGTAATCAATCATAACAGACATTCTAAGATCATTTACTGAAAAAATTTTGAGTTCCCTTCAATCAGCCAGCCTATACTCCACTTTTAAAAAGCCAACAAAGACTGTCAACCTGATGTTAAACCAACATCATGCCAACCATCAATACATTGTCAACAATGTAGCCTGCTGTCTCCAACTCCCTGCTGTCTCTGACATTTGCCCGGTGTTGGGTTATTGTGCTCCAACCTTGCATAGTTATAGAATTAACGACGACAGACAAAAGCTGCTAACTTGGTGGCCAAATTTTTATTCAACATCATGTCAATGGCAAATTAACCGTTTATCCAGCGCTGTCCCTTGTACTATTTCAAACGTTGTTTGAACGTTACCTCAGTGCTTTGTTCATAATTGGATTAACGTCACAGCAGATGACATTACGATGAGCAGCCACTTAAACATTAACGTTGAGCCAACCTCAACCGAACTTTGCTGCTAACATGAAAGGGCAGGAGTAATTATCCCAAATTGATGTAGTATAGTAGACTGCCCTGTTTCATGATTGACTATTGAGAGTCACGTGACAATGTTTTTTCTCTCTAAATTTGAAATTTACTGGAAATAACTGCTTGGTTTACCTTGAATATTCAATAGTTAAATCATAAAATGTAATGAAAGATACTTTAAAGAGAAATGAGACGAATATTGTGCTTTTTTGCTTTCTCTTCAAAATAAGTTTTTTTTTTTGGGGGGGGGGGGCTGCTCTTTACCTTTAATTTTACGTTGGTCCAACAATGATTTATTTTTCGGGGAAACAATATTTTTGGTTTTCGTTGGTGTGTACTTTTGTTTGTTTATCGTTTTTCGCAAAGCAAACCATGCATAACAGTTTTAGTGAGATAAAATGCACGAAGAAGAATTCCCATCCAATATTCTCTCTTACCGGGAACTTTTCCCATGTCCGATAAGACAGTGAGTGATTGTGCGTATGCTCTGTGTGAATATGTGTATGTGTGATACTTGACATTATCTAAAGGCAAAAGCTCAATACTTTCTAGCCCTTTTTGACATAAAAAATAAAAGAATATATACCAAAATTGCTTTAGGTTTCCTGAGTGTGTGTTTCTTTCTAACATTATAGGATGGAATTGATTGCAACGGGCACGGTTCGCACTGTTCAGGGACGGCTGCAGGCACAATGTACGGTGTGGCTAAAAACGCTAATATATACGGTGTTCGGGTACTCAGTTGTGTTGGATGGGGGAGTAACAGTGGCGTCATAGAAGGTAAGACAAAACAGAACGCAAAAAAACCCGGTGAAATAACAATCAAGATGAAATACTACATTTCAAAATTCCTTAGTCCACCTGGTAGTCGAATTTTTCTATTGGAACGGGAATCTCCTACATTTGCGTAAGAGTTGTCTAAGGTCAAAATACTTACGAAATGTAGTAAAAAATGTTGTTGATTTTTTTTCTTTTCTTTCTTTCATATATGTGCACCGGTCCAAATCCCGCTCGATTTACGTGGGTTTTCCCACCGGGAACTCTGGCTTTCCTCTCATTTGGCACATTTGATGCTTGTCACTAAAATTGGTTGCCCAGCGAAGTCAGTAACGCGTCGTACTAACGCACCCTCACGTGGAGCAGTTAGCTAGCCGACTAAATCTGCAGTGATATCGTGTCCCTACCCTGCCCCCCCCCCCCCCGTGCACATAATAAGAGCGGAGGTATGGTTTAGTCACCCAATCTGAGGAAAAAATCCTTTTTATTCGGTGGTTAAATTTGCGCAATTCCTATCCCTATCTTTGCAGAAAATTTCTTGTATTTTCATGTGTTAAAGTGCACGAAATTGACTTTTAGGACCTTTGAAGTTGCTTTTTTTTTCAACGCGGGAAGAGGACTCATACCCTTCTCCAGGCCGGCGATCACACTTCGCCCTTCCCCCATCTTTGAAAAAATTTCCTGGATCCGCCTCTGTGTATTAGTTTCTGTAGTAGCAGATCCATACCATCGTGGTGCACACTTAGCTCCTCGGTACCACCTTTGCATGTCTTGCTACCGTACTTCCAACAACTCTGAAGTTTGCTTAAAGTTACACAAAATAGTTACGACCTTTTATATTCGATAATATCAACTAAGTAAGATTTTTGCACACGTCAGAATTCCGAAAGGTGTTTTCGAAAGAAGTCCACTTCCACAACCACACTTAAAAGTCTTCATGCATGGTTTTACATATTAAATCAGTAAAATATTATGTCATGCCATCCGTATGAAAAATGGTTTCCATAAGCGGAATGTCTTTTCTGTTAATTTTGTGAAGTTTGAAGTATTCATAAACTGTCTTAACCTGATTTGGTAGGCTGCGTTGATAAATGTCGTCGCAGAATTAACTTTTTAAACTCTTTTTAAGTGCAGTCTGAGACAAACACGAAAAATAATCACACGGAGACGTTTGTACCATATTGTTTGTACCATATCTAGCCTCGTCATAGTGCAAACAAGTTGAATAATGTCCTCAGAGAGAGCTGCAGTGTGTGTGTGTGTTTTTTTTTTTTTATTTGGCTTTCTCAAGTCATTAAGATAGAACATTCTGTCATCTGAGTTAACCGAGACACAACCATGGGTTGATTTTGAACACACATTTCTGTAGTGTTTCAATCTCCCTTATCCTTTACCTACATTTAGCCATAGGATAACTCTCCTTTTATGTGCAGTTGACACAGGTTTTTCAAAATCTGTTCACCATACACCCGGTGAATCAGCCACTTCGACAAGGACACTAGGTTAGAATCAATTAGTAAATAAAGCTGAAATTCTCCAAAGAAAATTGCGGTATAGAATTGTGGGGTACCTCTTACAAGCCGTCGTAACATTTACCCATCAAAATTTCCACGTAAATGAAATACATTTCAATTAGGGGAAATTGAATTTATTGTATTTCGCTTAGGTGACATACCTAGGCATTTTTTAAACATAGTAAGCAAAATATAATTCTACATAAGTGACATTGCATTTCTCTAAAGTGGAATTCAATTCCACTTAATTGAAATACATTTCACTCAGTGGCGTAGCTACGGGGAGGGATTTGGGCGTGCCCCCCCCCCGGACACAACCTTGCAATGCAAAAAACACCTAAAAGAGCGATTTAGACTTTTCCCTCATATCGTACCCCCCCCCCCCCCACGACATCAAAACCCGCCCCATGACACAATCCTAGCTACCTAGCTACGCGCCTGATTTCACTAAAGTGGAACTAAATTCTGTTTAAGTAAAACGCGTGCCACATACGTGAAATTTATCTCACTTTAGTGGAATACGTTTCACTTAAGTGACATGCATTTTACTTAGGGGAATGGAATCCAAAAAAAGTGAAACGTATCCCGCTTAAGTTTAGTTGACAATAATTCTAATTAAGTGGATTGCGATGTAAATGTTAAAATGACTTGTCATAGCCTGGTCATAGGGACAGGATGCGATACAAGGACAAGGGCGTTCTTGAACAACTCCCGGCACCGACCGAGTTCAGCAAGTAGCGTACGGTGTTCCCTTTTTTTTCTTCAGTACGTGCACACAACACAAAGTGTTCATTCAAATCGAACAAAAATGTTGTCTCGATCCTACTTTACGGCAGATTCAAATGGAACTTATGGCCTACATCAGATAATTTAGACACAGTTCACCGCACACTTGATGTCTCTTGGTATGTTATGGATGGATCAAAAAAGAGTGACTACACGAAATGTTCATGTAAACTGATATTTTTGAAAACGTGATCTAGGTGCGGGATTAGTTAACTTTGTTGATCTTACTATTTTGAGGATGTGCGCATGTGCACAGCCACCAAAACAAATTACCGAACTCGCTTATTGTTCTGCTGGCTGAAGCAACAGGTGTCCCACTCAGTGATAGGAGAAGTGAACTCACTGGTTCTGTAATAGAGACAGTTAAAATAAACTCCCTGGTTAGAGATTCTGCAAGGGAGAACTGAAGCAGGCATTCCATACGGCGAAGTCTATAAATAGAGCATCCCTGACACTATTCTCAATAATGTCATCCAACAAAGCAGTACAGGTAGAATAGTGACGTCGGAGTATGAGCTTGATCAAACGTCCTACATAATGAAGTTCGAAAGCAAATGGAGTAAAATTCACCCATTGATTAGTGTGATGAAATGAACTTCACCTGGAACTGAATGAGAATTCGTCAGAGATAGAATTATGACTTTCCCTAAATAGAGCTCTGACTCAAGCACATGGAAGAAAAATTGCTTTATGAGGATTTCATTTCCACTCCTTTCGGGGTGAAATTCTCTCTTATAATGTATTGTCCCTCAGCATTCTCTTACTGGATGAATGTGTAACATTTTCTCCGTCTCACTTCTCTCTACATTTCATTTTTAAATTTATGCTAAAGTAGGGTTTTAGGCAAAAACTTTATTTTCTAATGTAAAAAATAGGACCGAATCTGCACAGTGTGGTAAAACTTTCTTTAAATCAGACATGCATTTGATGATATCAGTGAATTAAGTACTAGATTTGTGTTCGAAAGAAACTTGAGGGCAGTAAAGGTTATATTACTTCCTTACATTGACAGGGAATGCTTTGTTTCCCTTCGTTTTTTCATACTGTTGCGTTGACATTTAAGTTAAAAGAAAAACGACCTCCCTGTGTCGAATGCAAATTTTGTTACGTTCTTACGCCACTTAAGGAACCACATTCTCATGATATGACATTGTTGAGGAGAAAATTCGTTGTAATGTTTAAAGAAAAAAACAAAAGAGTGTCCATTAACGTGAGGATATGATGTCATATGTGCTTGCTTCAAATTAACTTTTTGTTGAAAAAGTGACAACTCTAGCCCGCCTGCCCATATCTTGGGAACCACACATTTTATTTCGATACAAATGCCATTGCAATTCTTATAATAAGTACCCATAACATTCAAAAATTTGATATAACTTTTAAATTTCAAAAACTTGATAATCATGACTTTAAACTTTTCTTTTAATATATCACGTAACTAAAAGGTATGGACAAAGTTGCAGCCGATGCCGTGCTTCCAGCGGTGGCATCTATGTCTCTTGGAGGTGGTTTGAGTACTGCAACCAACGATGCTGTACAGCGAATGGTAGAAAAAGGGATAGTGGTTGCGGTATCTGCTGGCAATTCAAACACCGATGCGTGCACACAGTCACCAGCTGCTGCCCCAGATGTAAGTCTTGGTACGCTAGCGTACCTCTTTTACTAAAGATGAGATAAACTGCATCTGGAAACTATCCTCTAAAATTTTGGTGGGCTTAGTGCAGACCATTTGATACAGCGTTAGGCTCCCTCATTTGTGATGGGTATTTTACAAGATGAGAATTCATTTGGGAGGATATTTTGGAAACTGGCCCACAGACTGACTGACTGACAGCCTGTTTGACTGAAGAACAACTAAATGGGTATTTGACTGATAAACTGATTGATTGGTCGCTTTATTGATACTATACATATTTCCCTTCTTATTTCAAGTCTCGATACTATACATATCCCCTCTTATTTCAAGTCTCACTACACCATGAAGAAAGGTTAAACCATAAGAAGTAAGGACATTAAGCAAAGGGTAAACCGGGGGCATAGCAAGGAATTTATCATGAGTGTTTTTTATGGCGTGTGACATGGGAGAGGGGACCCTTCCCTTGTAAGGAAAATATTTTCAGGTTCTAAGATGCAAAATTTTACAATATTTGCGCTTCAGGCGTTTTATAAAACCTTAAAGTTAGCCTCTCCTTTGCTTCTATTTCCTCTCTTTTTTTAATATTTCTTTATAAACTTCCCTCCCATCCTTGGCTACGCTCTTGTAGTGAGAGTTGAAGTTAACAATTGAAAAAATCGAAGATCCCTCAAGTGTCCCTGACCTGAAGAACATAACTAGTTTAGAGGGATCCCATTTATCCAACTCTAATTTATAGCTAAGTCTATCGTTGAGATATCAAATGTTGCCATTTATTCAATCAACTTATCTGAAACAATCAATTGCACAAGTTAACTCATCCCAGTACGCATGATGCTAGCGGTCCGCTGGCGGTACATGGCGGAAAAACGCTGGCGGTTTAACGCTGACGGCCCGCCAGCGCACCGACGGACGCTTTTGTACAGTTGTGTCTTGGCGGAAAACCGCCAGGGGACCAATAGTGAACCGCTGGTGAAATTTTTTGTACAAAGTACATGATTCTGTCCTTAGGAAATCTATCAAACTATACCCACTTAAGAAGACTTTTAATAAAAGAGATGTTTCAGGCCTACTTCTGGTAGGAGTGGTTCCACATGAACAGGTTAGCTTGCCTACATCCTTAGCTGTACTTCATGCACTGAGCTCGTGCATGAACAATAATATCCAGGAAGTCCATTGTGATTGGTCAGTGAAATCGTGTGTACAACGCAAAGGGGCTTTCAAATGCAAGCTCATTGTAGTGTAAAGCTTCTGATAGAGTGTGTTGGTCTGTATAGGCTATTCACATAGTAAAGGCAGTGTATGGATATACCATTTGCTGGCAGTCAGTGTACAGGTATAGCAACTTCTGCATACAGTTGTTGAATGCAGTCAGTGCAAAGAAAACTAATTTTGTCAAGCGATATTTTCGCATCCATCATCGTGGAGTGTTGATGGTAGGCCATATATTGTTCGTGGAACTTACCTCATCTGGGAACGATCAGTGAATTCTCTACTGCTGACCAGACAAGTTCTTTGAGACACTAGAACATGGCCATAAAACGGCCTAACCTTTGCTGACGGAAGGCCTAACCACTTCTGAAGAATTACATTCCTTTTTGCATGGAAAACAGAACATGCAGGATTTACACATTTTTGTCTACTTGTGGACCTTTTGGAATACTTTTAAGAGCTGTTCAGAGTCTTATCCCAGGCTATTACTAAGTTCTGTTGGACTGAACTTTTGGACTGTAAAGCTGACCAGTTTGAAATGAACGCCATTTTGAATGATTATTTCCAGTTACAGTTTGAAGGCATTTTAATTCTGTACTGGTATAGACAAGATATTTTTTGAAACGGTCATTATCTCCTTTGGGGCCATTGTAACAAGCAATCTGTGTTTAGCTAACTCTCTTGCAAAATGGAAAATAAAAGAAATGAATGAAATGTCATGATGAATGAAAAATCACCCTCTTTAAAATAATGGAATAATCCTATACTACATGCGTGTTACAGCTGGTGGTCCGCTAGTGGATCACTGGCGTTCTCTAGCGTTTTTTCCGCCGGAGGACCACCGTAGAAAAGCTGGCCATTTCGGCGGCGGTCCGCCGGTGTTTTACGCTGGCGGCCCGCCAGAGTCACTGCTGGCGGACCGCTGGTGGACCACTAGCATGTTGCTAACTGGGATGTTAACTCATTGTGTGCTTTTGATTACTTTTTTAAATAGATTTAAAATAAAAAAAAAAATGAGAATCATGCAAAGAGAAGCCCCCTCTGATCAAAATTCATAACTCCGCCATTGAGCAATATGTCACTGCTTGGCAACGTACTGTAGCAACTTGTACAAAGAAGAACAGAAAGAAACTGTATTGAATAGTGGGAAAATGACTTCATAAATTATTGAGCAATATACCGATTCAAATTTGATTAATGCTCTATAGAGCCTTAATCAAAATTTTATAGCTCAGCTAAGAGATCTTCTGTGAAGATGTGAGTTTGACTTTTGAGACTCACTTTTCGTACTATGTAAAATATATATTTAGAAATTAAGAATTTAGGTACATTTTTGCCGAGAAAAGTAAAAGTTTTAGTGAGGTGTTCAAGGTATGGCGTGTTTTCTTGTTACTTCACACTTGGTAGACGACGACCACTGCCGGGCAAATTCAGAATTGCTTGACTACAACAGTCATCAGGTCATTGGTGGGTCGTAAGCTTCTCTCAGTTAAATGCATTAAATGTTTATTACCCTAGAGTTTGTCCGTCAAAGGGAAAGGCTTGCGACATAGATGAAAGCACTACACATAGGTCTTGCACGTGACGTCATCTTATATTAAAGCGTGCTAGCCTAGAACTGCAGTATGGATGGGCGGCAACTTTCTCAATGTTTTCTGACACATTTAGCAAAGAAAATTAAAACCAAACCTTCTTCTACGATTGTTTCCAATCCAGAGTGGCGGGACAATGTTCACCCAGGCTCGTTCTGCCGTCATAATTAAGACCCTTCTCAGATTTTCATATATGAAAACGTCAATACACTCTAAAAAATATTTAAACAATTTTGTTTAAAAATTAGGATACTCACGAAAATGAGTATTTCTACTCGAAATAAGTGAGTACTTCAACTGAATTTGTGCAAAATTTTACACATATTGAGTTGAAGTACTCACCTATTTCGAGTAGAAATACTCATTTTCGTGAGTATCCTAATTTTTTAAACAAAATTGTTTAAATATTTTTTAGAGTGTAGTAATTATTGTTTCCAAATTAAACAACAGGTTGAAAGATATTGCGGTAATATTAAGATGGAAGTAGGAATTGAATAAAAGATTCACTAGGCTTATGCTCAACGTCACACCAACAGTATAGTTATTTTCAAATCGTAATTGTAAACTGGTGACTTGTTAGTGGTAAATTTTAATTTGTGCCCACCTCTCGAACAAAGACTTGTCAGCTATTCTGAGCAAAGAGCTTAACACCTCCCTGTTCCAAGTTCGAGAAGACAGCCTATCTGTCGATCGATCGGACATGCTCACAAGAGCTATGGAGATTATAAGCATGCTTCAAACCTTGCGACCTCTTGAGATCATGGGTTAAGACTAACGATCTCATGTGAGCTCTTGCAAACAATAGGTCTCTCACTGACAGACTGACCTCTTGAGGATGCACGAGGTCAATCACAACGACCTCATGTGAGCTCTTGCAAACAATAGGTCTCTCACTGACAGACTGACCTCTTGGGGATGCACGAGGTCAATCACAACGACCTCATGTGAGCTCTTGCAAACAATAGGTCTCTCACTGACAGACTGACCTCTTGGGGATGCACGAGGTCAATCACAAAAGCTGGCATGTGTTTAATGGTTAAGTGAGCAACCGGCTTTTAAAGTGTACCTCTAAGACAGGTGTGGAGTCAGAGGTGGCAGGGGTGACCGCCCTCACCCCTATTTTCGCAAATAAAATGTAAAAGGAGAAGGAAAAGAGGACAAAAGGGAAAAGGAGTACTTAACTCATGCCCCTCAAAATGCTCTGCCACCATCCCTGAATAAAGAGATAAAGAAAAGTGAGAGCCCCATTTTGAACAACGATAGAGATTAATTTCACGGATGCAATTCATATGTGCATATTCATTCTTGCTGCCAGGCTATCACTGTTGCGGCTAGTGACAGCGCTGATCGAAGGGCGTCATTTTCTAACTACGGTCCATGTGTGGACATATACGCGCCGGGAGTGGCGATCACTTCGATATGGTCGGAGTCCACTAACGCCACCAACACCATATCGGGTACATCCATGGCGTGCCCTCATGTCGCAGGTAAGTTTGATTGTAAACACCAAGGATTTGATAGAGCCCAATGCAACAAGGAAAGGATTAGGACAATTGAATATCAGACATGGATACAAAATTTCAAAGCATGCAAATATGATGCTTGACAATCGTCAGAGTGGGTATTGAATTGAGAGAGTCTAATAAAGAGTTAGGAGATTTATTCTTCAGTGTTACCTCTCAATTTTGTAACTCTACAGGTTAACCGGCACTGAGGGTATTACGACACAGGGGTTTCTTTAAAACAACCAATTTAGCAATTATTTCATTGAAATTTCAGCTTCTATTGAGAATAAAAGGGGAAGTGCAATCACTTCATCTTGAAAAGGTGAAGAAGATTGCCCTGCTTCAAGATTGTATCTTAAGAGGCATGTGACAATCAGATCTCCTTTGATGTGACATTTTAGATGTACATGCTTCCTTTATCCTTTGATATGCAATATTGTACTCCTAGGATATTATGAAAGATACCATGAAAAGAAGTAAGAAGAAGACTGTGAGACTTAAGCTGTTGTTTAAAATAAGTTTGGGACGATTTCTCATACCCTTGAAAGAGTTTCCTGATGTAGAAAGGTCGGATCGTTCAAAATGTTACAAAGGGAAGATAAAAAGTATTCCTGGTACCACTCTATTCCTAAACATGTGATACGGTGCTTTCTTTGGGATCAAGTTGTTATAATGCCACTTACACTAAAAATTAAAGGAGTGAAATTTTGCTTCTTAGAAGAGTGAAAGTAACAAAGTACGACCGAATTTGAAGTTCCTCCACAGACCACTCTGACAGGAGAGTGATCAGTGGAGGCACACTTGATCACGGGCACTCTTTTCGTTTAAGAGTGTATGCAGTTGGATTCTGATAAATCTGGATTGCTGACAAGAAAGTTGAACGAACGCTAAGAACAAAAAAAAGAAAATTGTCCATTCATGAAATATGTTCCGGTTCAAATTTTACTAAAAATTTGACAACATAACCTGCTCAACCTATCATTGGGTTTCAATGTAAATTTTACTAGAATGCTTAGAATAAGCTACTTATCAAAACTAGAATTGACCTTGGTAGATTCCTTTAGAGTGGTTTTTTGAGGTATGGGAAATAATTTTTTTATTAACACTTAAACTGAGTTTGGAGACCTTAAAGTCATTCTAAGAAGTATCATATTGTGTGCTTAGAATACTATAAATGATGCTCACATAGCTAAAGTCGTGGTCACACTACAACGAATTCGGATCGGATTCGATTTTTGTGGGTTTGGTAAAGATCTTTTCATCTCTGGCCGACAAGAGCAAAAAATTTGTCAACCAGTGTTAATATGTGATTCGCATATGATGTATTGGAAACTGAAAGACAACTGACCTCTTCGTGACGTCACACCGGCAGATATTATTTTATCGGATAGCGTAGTCCAATCACATCTGTCTGTCGATGTGACGTCACAAAATAATTATCATAAATTCAATTTTTACACTCCTGTGGTATTACGCATCTATTTACACAGGCTGCCAAATTTTAGCCCTTTCTGAACAGAGCTGGTTACGGATTTTAACAAAACTCACAAAAATCGGGTCTTTATTCGATCCGAATCATATTGTAGTGTGATCGCGGCTTAATTCCAGTCTCACGGGTCTCAAGACGAGACGTTTAATGTTTTTCGGTCTCACGTAGACTTTTGGACAGTAACCGAAATAAAGATTGCAACTCATCATTATTCGTCGCTGTTTTTTATGGAAATCGAACCAACTTTTTAAAAATTTTCCGGCACCATGGAGAGGGATTTCGTATGTTAGATAGGTGCTTACTCTAAGCATTTAGTTGAAATTTGCCTGAAAATCCGATGTGTGGTTCTCAAGATATGAGCACTTACAGTTTTCACATTCTCAAAAAACTGAACTTGAAGCAAGCACTTATGACATCATATTTCCACATTACTGCACAGTATTTTGTTTTTCTTTCAAATGTTTTTAAAAAGGGATTGCATAAGTAGCATGAGAACTTTACAAATTTTGCATCCCCCACAGGGAGGTCCCATTCCTCTTAACCTAAAGGTCAACACAGCAGTCTGATAAAACAAAGGAAAACAAATCATTCCTTGTCAATGTGAGGAAGTGATTTAAGCTCTGTTGCCCTCAAACTCATTTGGAACACAAATCTGCAGTCTTCATTTAACGATATATCGAGATATACATGTCCGATTTAAATAGAACTTTCAACACACTGAGTAGGTTTGATTCCTCTTTCACATATAAAGATTAAAATTTGCTTAAACTTCCCCTTAAAAACAAACGAAAGGTTCTGCAAATAGTTTGGTCAAATAATGTTATGCACGTTCTTCTTGTTAAACACGTAGAATAACACTAAAAGAGCCTCCTACACTGTAAAACCAAGGTTCTGGTTATTACAGCTCCGTGGTCAGAACAGTGTTCAGATACTAAACGCGTTTCTAAACACTTCTTGCCCCCACTTTGGAAACACGTTTACTCCCTAAACACGTTTAGAAATTAAACATTATTTTTAGGAAATAAGCATGTGTGTTTAGCTTTGTTGCATGTTTCCACAAATGGAGCAAAAGCGTATTCAATTCGTGAGCACGTTTCTAGAGTGTATCGAAAAACCATTGCGCTTGAAGCTCCGCATAAACAATTTGGAGTAGGGAAAACAAGTCAGTGAGACTAACTGCAGGGAAAAGACATTAAAAAACCACTCAAGCCGTAACACCTCCTCTGACTTACTAACAGTACAGCTACGAAGTCCTCTAAGTCTCAGTCTGGGCCATAAGGGCTGTAGATACGGTTTAACCATGCGTGCAGTCGGTCATAATGACCGACTACATGCATGGTTAAGTGGTTAGAACATCCGACTTGCAGCCTGGAGGTGTGAAGTTCACCCCTGGCCTGGTCATACAGAATACTAAACACTGCCAATGTGCTTAGTGTTCAGCATAAGGGATGCAGTCATTCTGATACCATGAGATTATTGAGGAGAAAATAAGTGGTTGTAAAGTTTCAAGAAAAACAAAAGATCGTTCACTTATGTCAGGATATGATGTGATATGTGCTTGCTTCAAGTTTACTTTTTGTTGAATATGTAACAACACTAAGTGTTCATATCTTGGAAATCACACCTCGGATTTCAATGCAAATTTCACCGATGCTAAAAATAACTACCCCTATACCAAAACTTGATTTGACTTTAGACTTTTCTTTTAACGGCTCACTGACATTTTCGAAAAGTCTAACTTCTCAATTTATGAACTAAGTAATTTTAAGGTAAATATTGCGTTTATTTTATACAAACATTCATATTATATAAACAAATATTTATTAATACAAAGAAATATATTATTGAAAATAATTATTAAGAATAGTTATGACATTCATTTTTTAAGAAATGAGTTTCTAACAAATAAGACATTCAACTAATCTGCACGTTGCCCCAGAATATGTGTTCACTCAGCAAACTTTAAACTATTCAAATGACTAAACTCTCCCTGAATGACATTTAAAATGCATACCGTAAAAAGAAAATAAACCTACTTGCTGGGTTAAATTGTTAAAAATGCAAGGTTAGATAAAGATGTTGGCTATTTTGAACCTTTGTATTTCACTTTAGTGGTGCCATGCTGGAAAAAGCCCTCTAACTACATTGCAAATTGGATACGCGTCATAGGGAACCCTATATTAAGTCACGTTTAATGCATTCGTGTTATGTGAATATATCCATGAATCATGAATGCACAACACAGACATTGTGATTTTATTCTTCTATAAAATTGGATTCAAAAGCAGTAAGGGCAGTCACAATTTATCTTTTCCCTGCTTTGAGTTGTTCATTTTTTTCAAATGAGCTGAGGACAGATCCCTCTCATGTCATTTTAAACTGAGAGCAATATTTCCATTAATGCTCAATTTGTTGAAATAATGGTTTTGGAAACGGATTGATCCTCCCCCAACTTAAATGTCAAACTTGGAAAGTCTCGTCCCTTTTGCTCGGTTCAGCTGTGAAGCAGGGTGTGTGCCCCTGCCTTTAAGAACGTGGTAATGTTTGAAGATGCACAAATTTTCGTCAAATTTGACGGCGCTTCATGTGGCAAATTTGGGGGTGATAATTACAAGAAGGCGAATCTTTGACGTATCCGTCTGACACAGGGTCATTTGTCATAACGTTAAACTTATGCTTTGGTTTGACTTCGGTGAGGTTAATCTAAGATTTTGAACGTGAGGGAGGATATACGGGGCGTGCTTTTAAATTAACATCCAACTCATAATTTTTCTGTTTTTCTGTCCACATAGGTGCCGCTGCCTTGGTTTTGGATGCCCATCCAAACTATTCACCATACGAGGTGATGTCGACTCTATATAACAACGCCACCGATGGCAAAATAAAGGATGCCGGTGATGGCACTCCCAAGAACAAGTTGTTGCAAGTATACAACCCCAACACTGATTTAAATTCTGAGTGACGTAATACTTTCTGTGGCAAGAAGTTCGTGTAAAATGTCCCGACGGACAATGATCAACTTCACTCGGTAGTGAATACATCTATCAAGTAGTTACCTAAACTTTCATTCTGAATTAAATTTCATGAATATTAAAAGCGTTAGAAGCAATTATGTTATTTTTTAACGTTCAACCGAAGACCTCACGGTACTAAGGTCGGAATTTACTGCTAGGGTATACCAAAGCAAGATTTGTGTTAACTTCATAAATTAAAATGCTAATTTTAACTGTACTCGAACATATAGAAGCAACTAAAATTTGAAAAATATCTTGTCGTCTTTTGTTAAGGGCATGTCAAGTTACAGTCTCTATGTTTTGTATGGCAGTGGCTGCGGGACCGAGAGGGTGGCCGGGGCCTTATCCTAAATGAAAAGGGGATAAATGCATGTTCAGCCCCCATCACTAATATTTGCCAAGTGGCGACCAGCATTGGCGACGGAAGATGTTTTTTATTGGGGGCCACAAGTTTTCGGCAGCCGACATAATGGATACGCCGTTATGCGTCCGGTTTTGCGCGAAGCACAAACCCCATCGGCGTGGGGTCCAGGGGTCGCTTAAGGGCCCCTGGTGGGTTTCAGGGGGGAGCCCTGGTAGGGTCCGTGGGGGGCTGGATACTTTTGTAGGGGTGGCTGGTGTTTACTATCTAAGTGTAGCGACACCAACAGTTGGCGCGGAGCGTACAAAGAAAATTTTGTATTTTAAAACCTCCCACATGGCTGGAAATGGCATTTTCCAGGTTTATTTGTCTCAAATTCTGGTAAAAAATTTTTGATTTTATAAGATCAAAACACACTTTTGAGATACTGATTAGCTCAGTTCATTACTCCACTGGACTATGTATTGCAAATCCGGAATCCTGCTGAATGTTGCAAGCAGCTGTTCCAGTGCACGCCTGAGGAAGGTATTTCAAGAGGCGTAGGGGAGCATTTCAGTTTTGGGGCCGAAGATTTTGCCCGAATACTGTAACTCTGCCTGTTAGACAGTGAAAGCGGAGCGCCACCACTGATTAGCGCGGAGCGTCCACAAAATTTGAAAATTCGTACCTCTCAGACAGTCAAAAATGACATTTCCCAGGCTTGTAAAGGGGATCCAAGCAGTCGCTTTTTAAGTTTCAGTTGCAGATAAACGTACGTTCGTTCCAAACTAAAATTCAGTCAGAAAGACTAAGCGGAGCGCCATCATTGGTTGGCGCATAGTGTACAAAACATTTTTTCAAATATCCGACCCCTTAGACAGTTCAAAATGGCATTTCCTGGGCTTTATGGGGATCTAAGCAGTCGCTATTTTGAGTTTCCTTTTGTAAAAAATGATCACTTGAAACTTGAATTCTGCTAAGAAGCCGTCTAATTGGAGCACCACCATAAGTTGGGGCGAAACGTAAAGGAAATTTTTAAAAATCTGACCAGTCAAAAATGTCATTTTCTATGCTTATTGGGGGCCTTAGAAGTCGCTAATTCGAGGTTCTATTTGCACACAAAAATGTTCACTTGAAACTAAAATGCTGTTAGGAAGGCTATATGCGGGGAGCTTCACCACTGGTTGGCGCGAAGCGAACAGAAAATTTTGAAAATCGGACCCCTGAGACAGTCGAAAATTACATTTTCCAGGCTTATGGGGAATCTAAGCAGTCGCTATATGATCAGAAATTACCAGATAAAATGTATCACTACCAATCGATGAAATGGTCCCGCATATTTTCGGGGGAAACTACAAACCGGAATTGAAAACATTTTAATGAATTTTACTCTATTGCGACTCTTGGCTAAATTCAATATATATTGAAGAAATTGTGTGCTCGAACTTCCCACTGTATATGATTCTACTTTTGAAAAAAATAGGCCTATGGGGATCTTAGCAGTCGCTACTTCGATGAGAAGAATCAAATAAAATGTACCACTACCATGAAGTAGCTGATTTTTTCTTCTATTAGTAGCACTTTTGACAGAATTGTCACGTTACAAGGTGTGTTGAAATGAATTTTCAAGTAAACCTGTCGGAAGACATTCTCACCCGCAATCATTAAAGTATAGAAAAACAAATTACCCGATTCTCATATCCATTGCCTGTATTTGGCTCTAGAGCAGGATAGATGGCAAACTTTTGGGCACCTGAACACCCTCCTGTCTATCGGTTGAATTAATTTGGCAATTGAAAGCTTCCCAGCATTTTTTAACCTTTGCCCGAATAATTGACCATTTCGGGCAAATTCTTGCAAGACTACAGGGTAAAATTGAGATGATGAAAACCTTTTTTTCACATTCTACCCAAATTTGCCGCAGGTCTTTTTTATTTTCCATGAAAATAGTACTTTAAATATAGCTTCTTCTGTTTTTCGGCTGATTTGAAGATTTGAAGCTGTTAAAGTAATCGGGAATTTCGTGCATTGTACACAAGATTTAAAAACAGTTTCAATAATAATTGTTTCCTTTAAGCCACAGGTTGAAATTCCCAAATGTGTCGCGATTTTTTTTTTTTTATCTTTCAACCTTTCGTTGCTATGTTACCCTTACTGTGATAGTTTTCCATTTTCGGGCAAATGCATGAAAGAATTTGGGTATTTGAGGATTTCGGGCATTGTGTTGTGATTATTTGTGAAGTAAAGGTGACCGTCATAGCTTTTTGAGCTAATGGACCCAAATATTCTACCCACCACACCACGATTTTGTGCATCCCCAGGAATTGAAAAAAAATCCCTACATGAGGTAGAAACATACCAGATACTAGGAGCACATTTTAATCTACAACAAGGTACCCAATTTTAGCCACTCCAAATCTGTTAGAAAATTATCCATCCTGTAACCCGACGAGTAAAAAGTCAAGAGATTCCGAAGATATGAAGCTTGTCACAATCTACCTGAATTTATTCCGAAATTCAGAGTGAGGCACACTTGCAGAATACCCTGCAACTGTTTGAAGGGTGAAAATAAACTCTCCTACAGGTTATCGTTAAGGTTGGTGTTCAGGGGGCGCAGCTTCCGGAAGCTTTGCAACTTTTGCACTCTGAAAAGTAATATTTGAGCCAAAGAATAACCGACATGTAATAAAAGTAACTTAAATTTGTTTAATTACTTTTGAAAAATTTATTTTGCGATATTCAGTTATTGTGGGGGCCATGCCCCCCAAAATCTCATAAAAAATTATTGGGGGCCAGGCCCCCTGCCCCCCCTCCCGCTTTCGTCGCCTATGAGCATGTCTATACACTCTAAGAAAAACGTGTTTAGGAATTGATCGTTTTCTTTGCACATTTTTGCCCTCACTTTGAAAACACGTTTCAATAATAAACACACGTGTCTAATTCCTAAACACGTCGCTTTTTAACATGTTTAATTGCTAAACATTAAATGTGTTATAGAAGCTGTTCATTGGTATCTGCTTGTGTCTACGCGACGAACATGGGAATCTGCACGGACCGAATTGAAATGTCAAAATTATTGAACCTACACTCTGTAAAAGGTGTTTAGAATTTAAACGTTTTCCTTAACTTCTGTTTGTCCTCACTTTGAAAACATATTTAGATACTACGCACGTGGTCTTTTTTAAGCATTTCGTTTTCAAACACGTTTAATTGACTAAAATGGATTGTTTATTTGCGAACAATGTTTAGAATTAAAAGTGTTTACAAAGCGGGGCGGGGGGATATGTTGTAAATTGCTAAAGACATCTTAAGAGTGATATGCTATATATCACCATCCTGTTCAAGCAGTCGACGCGAGTGAGAATGCGTTTCTGGCCTAGTTCGTTCGATCTTATGATTGTGGCTTGGTGGTCTGATTCCGTAAAAGCCCACCATAACATGTCCCATGTGTAGAATAACGAGAGGGTTCTATTGGGGAGGTCAAATTTTGGGGGGTGGGACATCAAATTTTGGTTTTTACTTTTCTTTCCGGTTTGTTTTCTCTTATTCAATTGGATTGACCTCAAAAGCGCGACTAAATTTTTTAACGGAGGATCGTTTCATTTAATCAGCACCGGATTGTTCTATCCACTAACAGGTAAGTTTAAACATACCTTGAGCGACCTCAACAAGGATACCGCCTTTGGGAACATTAACCGATCGCTGAATATGGAACACTCAGGCGATATCTTTAGCCATGCCGTTAGGAAATTTCTTGTTAAACAGTGCGCATCGCCCAAAAACTGCTCTGTCATTTAATTTAAAGCCGCCCATTGAGTTGGTTCATTAAATTCAGCAAATTTTTCTTAACCTGTTAAGTTTTGTTCACATACCCATGACAAATACTCAAACTTAGACAATCCCAATGTTATACATGCAAGTAACTCTTTTATGAGTGAGTACTTAACGGTCTACTGGTCTATGTTTTCAGAAATTCGTGACCAGGACAACACAAAATCCAAAATTTTAACTTTTTCCGTATCTTTTGGATGTGAAACTTAATTAATCATGCTAGTTATCAGCATTGTCATGTAGTAGTAACCCTTTTAATCTCTCATTAAGGTACCCATATTAACTCAATGAGCCCCTTTAAAGAACTTCAATGAAGCTGGCAATAAATCAGATATTGATTATTAATGCAATTGGCAGAAGAAAAAGAAAATCAGACTACAATTTCCGTCGCATTAAAATAGTTATCGCAGCAATCCCCATTGTCGTGTATGTTTGTTTCTTTACATGGCATCTTGACTCTATCACTCAGAATGCTTTCACGTTTGATATGGAGCTGTTGTCGTTTGGATTGTTTTTGACCGGGTGAAACTCCTTGTTGGGTAGCTTTCCACTCATTTTCGCTTTCAAAGTAAATTAAAGGACTTAATATAATTTTAAACGAAAGTGATCTACAGGGGCCTGCTCGGAAAGAGAATAATTGAGTACTGGGATTTAAACTAGTCCACTTTTTTGACATGTTTTGGCCTTTAGGTTGAAACTGGTGAAGGTAAAATTCGTTAAAATGGACTGCTTGTATGGGATAGGTTTTTCTTTTAATAGCAAAATATTTTAAAACATGTAACTGATTAGAAAAAATAAAGGTTCCCCTGGAAAATTCAACTCATTTTATTTCTCCAACATTCAGTCATGTTAACATGATGTCACACATAATAATGAGTCAGATTTATTGTCAAGTGATTTTTCAAAGCCTTCACAATTGGTTTTTATGGATTGCTTGAGCCCCAAAACATTAATAAACACCAAAACTACCAATAGTGACTGAATGGAAGCTCATCTAGCAGGAAGGAAAACATACTGTATTGGCGGCCATTTTGGACACCATCTTGGATTTCTCAAAACGCTCAAGGGTGACGCGATACCACTCGGCAGATTCTGAAAGCGAATCTTTTAAACTATAGAAATCAATAAAGCAAAAACTCTTCACACAATTTCCAGGTTGGTCGAAAAAATCCACTTTTTCTGCCGGAACAGAGTCAGAAGACACCTAACCTTGTCTTTCGTCAGTGTGACTAACCCGTTATCACGATGAAACGTTCCTTCTTACTTTTTGTAACATCCTCCTTCTATGCCTGTTTACCTTTTGTCGCTTCAGACAGGAAAAGAAGCTAACTACACCCACACTTGATATAGTAACGTTTCTCATCTGAATAGTTCATTGACAGGAAAAGATTTAATAAAATGAACAAAAAGTTACGTAACATTTTAAGTTAGCTAACAGCGCAACCAAGCACGTGTTAACTGCTTTTCACGCAGTGTGAACACCATAAAAGCATAGCTCATTTGAAGGCAGAGACATGTAACAAACTCAGATGCCAGTTACACCACACACCGTCTTTGATCTACTGAGTTTCTGTGGTGCTTTGAACAATAAGCAACGTCACGGCACAGATTAGACTGACGTATGATAAACTGTCTTGAGACATGAACATGGAACCTAACAAAATAAGATGGAAAGTAATAAATCATGCCCATCCAGAAAATCTTTGGCTGTTGAGTCAAATTTATATATGGTGACATCTTCTGCAAAAGTTATCACAGACCATTTGTAATTTTTTTCATAATTAATTTAAGCCCCGTGGATCCCTTTCTACATTGTTTAGCCCAATGGTCCGATTGCAACACTTCTCGTGAACATGGATGCGAGTCAATTAAAAGGACCACTTTCAGACCCTCTAACCTATATTAAAAATATGAAAATTTGCTTTCTTAACATGCACTCTAAAAGCCAAATCTTCTAGCTCAATTTTTCCCAAACTAAATAAACCCCTCCCAAAACTATCTAAAAGCCATCCCCATTCTCACCACACACAATATCAGTTTGTTGTTTCACGGAGAGTATAGAAGACACCAATGTGTAATCAAAACACTCTAAGTACAGTACATGCTAAAAAATGTAACACTGCATTTTTTAATTTGCTGTCAATTAAAGAGCTGAGTCAATTGAGAATTTCTATTGACGACTACAAATTTTTAGTTCGAGGTGAGAATTGGATGCTTCTAAGTAAAAACACGATGTAAACAAAATTATGTCCAGCTGACAATTAGTCCAGTCTGTTTCTGATTTAAATTTCATGTATTTAGTGATGATCTATTTTCTTCAGGTGGTAGAATTACCAACGGTGTATATTGGGAAATTCAGATGCGTGCATCTTTCGTCGTTACAGATAGGTTAATATCGGGCGATCGCTTCGAACTCGTGGTAAAGCGCTCTACAAACCAGATATTGTACGAAACACAGCATAAATGAATACCAAAGAATGAAAACTCCCTTCCCTATCAGTTGATTCCGTGATATTGCATTTGATTCCTGCTGTCAAAAAAGAATATCCATTAGAGTTAAAAGGTTGTTTCGATTGGTAGCAGTTGTGAGAAGAAACCATCGAACCGAGGAAATAATAGTCATTACCCTCTTTGCACCTGCAGGAGTTTGTTGGGAGTGTCTGGTCCTGCGTCTTCTATCTTACCACTAACAGCGGTGTTGATGAGGGCGGCCTTGACCACACTGGGGCTGTAACCAGGGTTTTCTTCAAGGATGAGAGCAGCAGCACCTTTAAAATAACAGATTGAAATGAAGAAAGTGTAAGGAAAGCTAAACTTGACTTTATGATAATATTAACAAAAGAAAAAAATACGAGACTTGTAAAATCATAACAATCAAACGCAATTAAATCTTTATTTTCGGCACATTAGTTTCATCTATAATGATTTAGCAATTAAAAAAATACCTTGAAATGCAAGGAAAATCTGAATGGGAGCCGAATTTTCAATTTCAGTTTTAAAGTTCGTATGACTGATTTTATGGTAGGCCTATCATCTACGTAAGAGTAGTTCAGCGCGCAAAGCTCTCAAAGCGCGCAGAAGCGCACTGCGACCAAACTTTAATTCATAATCTTCTGCAACTTAACCAAATATTGATAATACTACTACACCCTTCCTCTCTGCTGCTTAAAAATCCTTTGATTTGACAGTTTTCTGCAACTTAGAGACGGGTCATGTAATATGTTCATGTATCGTTCTCCAGCTTCCGGGGTCGGGCCCTGAGTTCGACTATAAGTAAATGCTTGTGCTTTAACACTACCCTGCTATATACTTGCTATATACTTGGGGACATGCCATGGAATTTTTGCCATCCAAAGCCGTTTCCTCCACCCCAGTCCCTTTTCGCCAACCCATCCTCTGCACCTTGGAGGTCCTTCCACCCTACCCTGAGTTGGGCAGAGTAAACATTTTATAATTACCTGCTACGTGGGGACAAGCCATAGACGTTCCACTGATAGTGTTGGTGCTGTTATCAGAGTTAAACCAAATTGATGTAATGGCAACACCGGGAGCGTAGATGTCTGAACAACGCCCATAATTGGAGAAGAAAGCCCTTTGATCATTGATGTCACTCGCTGATACAGTAATGGCCTGTAAAAGATACCGCAACGGTTTATATAAGACATTGGTAACGTCATGCTTACCCTGCGGAGCGAACGTTGGTTTTCTCAGCTCCTCAACTTCCAAAACCACAGTCCGCCAAAGCGAACAGGACTGCTTCCAGTTTAAGATCCCAATTTCATTACCGTAATATGATTTATTCATGTACTCTGTAATGAATCATGCTACTCTTTTTGAGTGTATGTGCGTACGCCCGTCGTCTTAAACTGGAAGTCTAGACTGAAAACTGAGATGCCCTATAATAATCGTGTTGCATAACCACTGTGAAGTGGCTACTACCAGGACGTGGGTATAACAATGACGTACCACCTCCGTGTGTAGTATGGGCTACTACACGGGGCTAGATGTTGCCGTCTGGTGAATATTTACAGACATTTAACCAGTCTAGAGGCTACATTTTTCTATGAATATCCAACGAATTTGTTTGATGTTCACTTTGACAGGCGTTAGGGATATGACCGAAAAAGGAATATGCCGTACAGCCTGCTAGGCAGGTAATTTCATGCTATTTTGGCTATTGAAACTAAAAAATTTTCATGTCAACACTACTTAAAATTTGGTAGAGGTGCTAAAATTTATTGTCAGCATATACGGTAGTTGAAATGGGCCTCCACATGCTACAGTGTAATTTCATGAAGTGGACACCACTCTTCGTCGATCTTCTAGGGCTTCAAACTAGTAACACCTGGGCCCTACCTTGAAAAGATGCCAGCTGCAATGTCACAAACTGACAAATGTTTGAATTTATGTGATACATTGTAATTTTTTGAAAAATAGTCATAATAAAGTACCAAAGTAGCCTGACTACACAGTTTTGCACTCTAAAAAATGTGTTTAGGAACTAAAACCTTGTTCCTAATACTTGTGCTCCCATTTTAAAAATTTTTAGATGCTAAACACGCGTGTCTAATTTTTAAACATTTTACTTGAAAATGTGTTTACATAGTTGGGGCAAAAGAAATGTTTTACTGCCTAATAGGCGAAAGTGTAACATAAGCTTGTTCAACGAGTATTACGTCTTTTTTACATCTCAGCATAATTTCTTGTTTTTTTTTCTTACAAATTTAAGAGAAATATTCCCTATGGACAGGCATCAGATCAAATTTGACAAATTTTCATAAAACTCGATTCACGTTTACACAGTCAACTTGGTACAGACTGGGATAAGATTAAAGATCCATAATTCCAATTATTTTCGTAAGGCTCGGTTCATTGAACATGCTGAGGAAACCAGTCTGCAGGTGTATACGACTAAAGCTATACTGTACCTTACTGGCCTATATGCAAGGCACTCATGACCAATCAAAGTGACTGATTCCAAAGAGTCATTTGAAATTATGTCAATCAAAAGAAAGTGACACCGTAAAATAGCGATGCAAATCTATAGAGCAAAATTAAAGATATACTTAAATGTTACAGAAAAAAGGTGGCAACTAATTTTCAATCATTGCCCCAGCACTTTTTCTGCGTTTTTTCAGCGAACAATTTCAAATGAAAGTACCCCATGATGCATGAAATATATGAAGAAAATATTTGTTTTTAAACGAACCGTTTCTTCTCTAGCTGGGGACGACAAGCAGGCGTCTTCGTCTGAATTTCCCGCGGCAACCACTGACGTCACACCGTTTCTCACCATAGCCACAATGCCAGCATCCATAGCTTCACTGGCTCCGCCTCCCAATGAAAGAGAAGCAACAGCTGGCAGTCTGGCATCACTCGCAACCTTCTCACATCCTATGAGTAATAAGTAAAACATATCGCTGTAAACACAAATTAGTTAAAGTAGTGTCTGAAATGACTTACCCCGTTAGTCACTCATACTTGACTAATTTGTGGTGATATCTGACTAATTTCGTAGGAAAGGAATAAAGAATATCAGTGAAAACTTAGACAAGAAGGTTTGATATTTGTTAGAACCTAATCCAACTGTGGGTCAAATATTAGTGAAACATTAGTTTTTATTGTTGACCAACGCTAATAATCAGTTCAGTTGGACTAATTTGTATTAAGAGTGATTTCATGATCTTTTTCCTGTTTCGGGGGATTCGCATCCTTGGTGGGAAAAACTGCTAAGGAAGACATTTGAATAAAAATTATTGAAAATTCTTTCAATGCGCAAGCCAAACAATTGTATATGATTTGGTGCATAAATCGATAAGTGAACTGGTAACGATAGCCTTAATTTGTACACAGCAAAAATTACGTTACATTTATGGAATAAACAATGAAGAAAAAACTAAAAATTAAAGAAAACATCTGGTTACTTATTAGCATAACTTTTCGGTAATCTTCAGGTAGCCAATCGCTTTATTTTTCGTTCTATAAGTTAACAGCGATTTTGAGCCATTCTGAACAGTGTACACTGAAGACATTTTCCATGAAAGTTGAGTATACGGTGATAAAGGAAAAGTAGACAATAACGTACGATGATTTTTTTTTATTTGAGAATACATTCTTTTAAATTTTCATCACCTGATAGTAATTTTAAGTCTCAATTTTTAAACAAGTAGGTAAGGGGCGCACGAGATAAAGTTCAGTCTATGACAAATAAAATCTGCCTGCTTCTTTTTCCTTCCAGAGCGAAATGATATATTAATTGAATGTATTTTGGATATGGGGAGGGGGGTTATCACTCTTTTTCGTGAAAACAATGTATGACATGGTTGTTTGCCAAGTCGTTTGCCAATGCCCTGAAATTTTCAGAACAAGCAATTGGTAGATCTCAAAGCCATCCCTTAAACTGAATGAGGGAGGACATTATTGTTAGAAACACTCAGTCCAATTTTTTTAGGTTGAAGTTACCTTAAAACCATTTTGTGGCCTTTTTTCAAAGTAAACTATATAAACGAGAAATTTTGCCCTTTCAATCGAATTTGTTAAGTATATGGCTTCGATATTTATATTATGATAAATACTTCTTACCGGAAACAACGCCCTCTGTACTTCCGAAACCGACACAGGAAAGCACACGCACTCCGTAGATGTGAGCTTGTTTGGCGACCCCGTATATTGTACCAGCTACAGTACCGGCGCAGTGTGATCCATGACCATTGCAATCCACTCCCTGTGTGACGGAAGTAACATTTAAGGAATAAAAAAAGCAATTGAAGAATTTCAATTTAGTAGAGATAATCTCGTTTCGAGGAATGAAGTTATCACGTTATTTCAGTAGTTTGTTGCTCAGAACGATTTGTTGACTGGCGACGTTTATGCCCATGTCACGCTACAGCTTTATCGGATCTAATTTTGCTCCGATATTTGTGAGTTTTACTTAAAATCTCCCCCACCTTTGGTCAGAAGACACAAAAGTTTGCCAACCTTGGGAACGTCGCAGTATTTTGAAAATCAAAATAAAGTTTTATTATTCCTCGTTGTCACTTCCGCAGACAGCTTTTACCAGATACGCGTAGTTAGATAAAGCTACATATCAACGTGACGTCAAGAGATACAGTACTTACCTTACATTAAATTTCCATGGTTTTACCATACAAATCATATTTATCCAGGGTGGCAAACTGTTGGTTTTCTCTGACAACCGAACAGATGGAGGAGAGTTTTTTCTAAACTTACAAAAATCGGACAACAATCCTATCCGATATCGTTAAAATGTGACGAAATGCACCATCGTTAAAAATGGAGATGCGTGGTATCTTAAAGATATAAGTACTAGATAATACCTTTTTGTTGGAGTTTCTTTGGTTAGATTGGGTCGAAGTATGACTAGATTTACTGTTATAAAACCTATACCATGCTAATGAATTCTATAAGGGCAATATTTGTCATGTGTATTGCCTTTAGGATGGTTTCGAAAGCTAAAATGAAATTGGCCCCTCACTGCAAGTTACGTATGGTGCACTGTTTGATCGGCAGTTGAGGTTTTCAATATAAAAATATTTTGGTACACATTGGGCGAAACCATTGGTTTCCGTCTTGTTTCACTGTCCAATTTGTACATTTTGTAAAAACTTTGAAGTAGCCCAAGATAAGCATGATCGGGATAAATGCAGGTGATGCACCAGGGCATAAGGCTCGACTACATCAAGCTCAATCACTACAATCCCGAATGTGCATTATTCTCATCAATTGAACGGGTCAAGGGTTGTTAACCCTTTACCGTTGTGCTCCGATCGGGTCATATTTGCGCGCCTCGGGAGTGGGCGGAAAAGCGGACGTAGCACGCCTCGCATCAGCTTCCGTAGGCCATTGAACCCGTGACCTTAAACTATTGTCTCTCTCGTTGTTGTGGCCGAATTTTCGGGTGGCTACTCGCAGTTTCGAGCTCCACGTGAAACAGTAAAGTTGGGTGACAGCCGAGCTCTCCGTATGGGTCCAAAAGGACCCAAACAACGGTAAAGGGTTTTAAACCTTGTTCATTCATTCATACAAAACATTTTGTTGGTGTAAAAGGCGCAAATGGATTAGATTTCTTTTACGGTACATAACCATATTTAAACATCACTAGCTAAATGTAGTAGCTTACGAAAAGTGTGTTTATTTGATTACCGTGAGTTTATCTCAGGAAAACCCTAGGACACATCACCGTAATAGACAAAATAGAAGTTGGGGATTATTACCGGTACTTAATAAGAATGAAAACCTAAGGTTCAAAATATTTATTTTTGAATACTGTGTATCAAGACAAATAATTAATTGAAATATCGCTTTTAATGAAACAGAATTGTTATATCCATTAAAAAAATTTTCTCGAAAATGTATCTCTAGGTAATTTTGTATGATCCCATGCAGAAAGTTCCAAGTCTCCCAACCTTTTTTAGTTCTAGCCTCTCCCACGACTGTCTTAAACTCATATTTATTTACTCAACATATTTTATTACTTCAGAGCACATCCAGGTGAGCATTCAGCATTCAAGATTCAGGCTGATGTGACCAAAACACACTCAGTACCTACCCTACACTGTTAAAAAATTTCTCTGTAAATTTACATAATTTTTATGGCAAATTATTTTCCAACCAAATAATGTTTTTTTTACAGCCAGACTGTAATCATGAAAAAACATTAAGGGTTTGTTTTTTCTTTACAGTTTTTGCATGTAAATTAGTTTACAAAAGTCTACTGTAAAATCGAATTACAGAATTGTTCTGTTTTGTTTACCTTAATTTTATGTGAATTTACAGCCTACTGTTTTCATTCCCGACGTTTTAATATTTATTATAATGTCGCTTTTATACCTTTCATATGTTTTTACGTAACATACACTTCACCATTACGTAGATCAGGTATTTGCTTACCAACGTAATGTGTCGTTAGGAAAACACATTGAGGATGCTTTGTTGTCATATTGTTGTCAAATAGACTGCTATCTCTAGGAACTTTGTAATTGGAAAGTCACATTTTCTGTACAATATAATAATTGTTTTTAAAATAAAGATGACAAAGAATGCAAATACATTGGTTGCAAACATTTCCAGACAAGGTAAACAATAAGTTTATCACTTCCTGATTAAAAAACGCCAAAGAAGATATTATTCAAAGCAACGGCAATCCTTTTGTTAGGAAAATGCCTACAAAATAAGCTCCACCCATTTATGCAAAATGAGATTTACGTCATAGAGTGGTAAATTTACAGACTCTTTCAAGTAAATTTGTGAAACGTTTTTAATTTGCTCCGATCAAGTGCATGAGCGCCTGTGGCGATTAGTTGACATCAGTATACCAATTGTCAGTGCTCTGAAATTAGGGCCTTACAATTTCTTTTTACTTAAAAATGTGTGAAAAAACACAGGTTGTATGATATTTATAACTAAGAACGTAATAAAAAAGTATGCTTTTATAATAAATGTAAGTTAATTTTCAAATAGGGCCATAAATTTGCCAAAAATGTTTTTTTTTAACTGAAACTTCGCAGAACGATGCATGTTATATACTGAAAATTTTCTGGCTATTTCTTATTTGTTTGTTTGGGCTTATTTTTGTTTCTTTTTCAGCTTAAAAACAAAATGAATGTTTGTTAAATGACAGTATATTTATGTGAAATCAGAAAAACACAAAAAACTGTTAAAATTTCTGTAAATTTACAGAAAAGGTTTTACAAAGCAGTAAAATTTGGTTAAAAAAGCAGACAGAAATGGTTTTTCAAATAAACAGAAAATACATGTTAAACAACCTTTTTTATTGTAGCAATACAAAGTGTCTGTAAAGATACAGAAAATCTCTATTAAAAGTAAAATACAAAAAGTTTAAGTTAAAAAAAGTCTGTAAATTTACAGAAATTTTTAACAGTGTAGATTTTTGGAATTTGATGGAAATTAAACAGTCGCACCAATTAAGAATTTATGTGCACTGATTGTGAAGGACAATGTAACACAATTAAGGTTGCATGATTGATACGAACCATTTCTGAATAATGATTGTACCGAATGCACTTATTCAAATTCTTTGACACGCCCCTAGGCTCTCAAAGTGTATTAGAATATGTGTCCTAATGTTATAAAATATTATATCAGATCGGTCCTTTTCAGTGACTTGTCTATTAAAGACACTGTATCGTGGAGCGAAACGGGGGCGGCAGCATGTTTTTAGAATTGTTCTTTTCTCCTTCGCGCATCAAAAACTGTTACAGCGCCATCACCCTTCTTGGCCGTGAAAAATGTTCGTGGAATCGACGGAGGGATGTTGAAGCATGGAAGTACTAGACGGTACTCATTCGGGTGATGTGGATTTCTGCAAGACATTGTAAATACATACAACGAACAATCGTCGGCAATAACAAGAGATGTCGGCGAGGGCAACTTTTCCTAAAATTAACATGAGATTGACGGCACGGCTTCCAGGGGGAACGCTTTATCAACTTTAATTAACGAGTTATTTGTGATGTTTAAAGCTGTGAGAAGGTAAGGAAAGAGATACGAGCAAATACGATGGCAATTAGTAGACATTGGCAGTAATTCTGCGAAAAATCCTTTTGCTTGGCGATGTGTAGTATTACGTACGTGTATATGCCATATAAAATTGAAAAAGGGAGAAACTTTCCCCAGATTATGGGCACAAATTCCCAAGGTCCGATACAACATAATAAAGCAAGAAACAAATTCAACTTCCATCACGTTGCATGTGGATCCTTAATTGTTATTTAATTGAGTGTATAATTAATGCTACAGTAGTTTCTATACTGGGGTACACCTTCAAATTAAGGCTGATATATCTTAAACAGCTGTGAAAGGGACAGAACTTTAGTCATTGCCAGTATGAAATTACTTCAAGCACAACACTCTTTGTCCTACAATTGAGTTACATAGTGTTTTAGTAAAATATATCCCACAATTAGAAAGACTTGTGTGAATTGACGGATTTCAGACTACACTCTGATCACATACGATGGCCTAGCTAGCTCGACAATTGGCTTTTCACCCCCTAAATCAGGACAAAAT
The DNA here is from genome assembly GCA_037179385.1 of Holothuria scabra. Taxonomy (NCBI): domain Eukaryota; kingdom Metazoa; phylum Echinodermata; class Holothuroidea; order Aspidochirotida; family Holothuriidae; genus Holothuria; species Holothuria scabra. The sequence goes on along the minus strand of CM074179.1, from coordinate 60,029,610 downwards.
CAAAAAAGAATAGTTGTGTGATGCACAAAAGATTAGGAAGGGTTTGCTTGATGAAAGCATTATATACAGTATGATTAGAAATAAATTGGATGACCATGTTCAAAGGATAAGAATGCAGTATCCAACCAGCTCAGTACTGTTGAAATAATGCCAACAATTTCCACTGAATGCTTAATTGACATGTGACAGCAAGTTGCATCTAGGGATAGTCTGGCCATGATGGTTGTCTGAAACAGTACACACGACCTCAGGAGAACTTAGTTTACTTAGTTCACTTTTCAGGGTGTTTGCTATAATCCATTACCTAACCTCATTTTAAAACACCAGGGTATTAAATAGCCCTCAAACAGGTCTATGTCGTCAGTTAAATGGCCTAATGAAATGCTGTACATGTAACAGAGTACACATGCAGCCCTGTTAACTAGGTAATGGGGGGTGGCAATAAGAACTTCTCTCCACTGATACCTGAAGTGTAACTGAATATAAATCTATCAATCATTTAAAGTCCCCCCCCCCTTACCCTCCAAATTAGAAAAAAGGGTTCTAGCTACCCCACATGACAAAGTTTCTTGTCAAACTATGTTTGCCACTGCTAGGCTTCTTTAAAGGGTGAATCTCTTCATTCCAGATGGTTCCCACCAGTTCTGGTAAGATGGCTAACATCTTTAGCTCCTCAAAAAGCACACAAACTTTTGTTGCTAAGAGACTAACCCTGTCAAGTAGCTGTCATGTTTAATAAATCAGAACAATTGGTGGTGCATGCAACTGCCTGTTGTAATGAAAGCATTAGCTCCCTACTGCATCTTCTGAATTGGTCAATGGAAGAGCAGTCTCTTATTACAAAGGTTACTCTCTCATAACTAATCGACATGAGTACCCACATTTTTTGAAAATGATTCCCTTCACAAGCTAGCGTACATCTCTCATGTTTCATATGCTAACTATTTTGCATTTTAATTAACATCATATGAAATAAACATCATATTAATCCCGGCCTACGTGTCATTCATGTAACAGCTCAGTAGCCTCTGTCCGTCACAAGAATCTTCAACATGGCTTTATGTACATAGCATGAAGTAAGTTAAAATATCATACCAGAGTAAACTAACCTTCAAGAGTACAACATTTTCAACAGTTTACTGAAACTAAAAGGTTGTTTTAATTACTACATGTGACATATTTCTTATTTATATTATGCTCTTCTTTGTATCCTTGAAGGCACTAGCACTACAGGAACTGCATCAACTTTTCTGGAAAAAAAAAACACCTACAATACCTACTATATGGCAGAACTCATGCATGGGAACCTACCATTATCTTCTTGTAAGGCTGGAAGGAAAATGTCTTCTGGATCTTTAAAGAAGAAAGTGCAGGCCAGGTCTGTATGGTGGCTTTGAGAACTACATCTCCACTGCAAACTGATTGCCTAGAGAATTCAACTATTCAAACTTGCTTCATATGACTGTCAATACTTACTCAATGCAATAGTCTGAGACTGGGGAAGATGGCCGGTGTCCTCATGTTAGGGTACAGTGACAGGAGTGCAAGTATAGGAGTGGAAAGGCCACCCAGAAGTACATTGAGATGGGAATTGCATATCATGATATCAGTGACAAAAAATGTACTTGTAGACCCAAACTATCATGCAAGATGGATCATGAAAGTTGCATGAAAGCCTCGAATTCCTATATTTTAAAAACTTCATTTACAAATGTGGCAGTAGTTTTCATGTTACTTGAAATATAAACTTTTTTTTTAAGAAAAACACACGTTTTTTTATCATTTTTGAAGTAAATTCATAACAACATGCAAAATAGAAGAGTTATGTTTTGTTTGGGAATTAATCATAGTGTCTTCTATTATAAAAAAATAAGAGCTTTCCACTGTCATGCTTGTTGATCAAGAAATGTATTATGGCATGTTGATGGGAAATTTTAAGTGTAAAACAATAAAGTGAAACAGCTGGTACAAGATTCCAGAAAGAATATGGTACTCTACCTGATTCTCATCTTTTGCTTTATGTAATATTTCTGTCAATTGACTTTTTAGGAATTCCAGTAATTATTATAATTTTGTCAAAAATCATTTAATATTACTATGAGATATGAGTGAATTACATATTTCCTATACCTTTACATATGCCTTGAAGACTAGTTGGGTCAGGCTATTCACTTACAGAGGTAGATCAGAAAAATGATGGGGTATTTACAGGATGTAGAAGAATCTATTTCCAGTGGTTTACAGCAGTTATGGTAGTGTTGTAAATTGCATTCACTGGCCAGAGCAAGGACCTGTAGAAAGATGTATAGCCTACCTACCATTTCTTTTGAATGAGAATGACAGAAGCTGTTTTGATGATTTTGAGTTTGCAATTAAAGAGCTGTTCATTCTCATATAGAATGAAGCATGCACCTAGTGTATTTCATTAACATTCTGGACCAAAATGGGGGGGGGGGGGGGGGGAGGAGGGGAGGAGAGGAGGAGGGGGAGAAAGGAGGAGGTGATACTTACCATGCACACTGTCCTGCAGGTTGAAAGGCTGACAAGAACTAGTCCACTTCCTTTTTGAAGTTTACAAATCGATCCCTAGAAAATGTATGGTCAAACTTTCAATAGATCACATTCCACTTTTTTCTGAAGGGCAGCAAGTTTTTACATAGTTTTCAGACTTCAAAAAGGATCACAATGAAGCCCTATTTTATAAGCTGTGTTCTACACACTCTAGTACCTTCTCCGATTTAAACAAGAACACCAGCCTAGTGCACCTTTAGCACTAGAAGTTCAGCAAAGCTGAATTGAGTTTCAAAAGTCTACAATTACATACAACTTCATTCTTATTGGGGACTTCTAGGTAGCAGTAGGGTGGACCTGGGTGGACAATGCACAGGGGTCCATGGAGAATTCAAACACCTCAGAGCTTGTGTGTGCAAGGTTTCATTCCTATCCCATACCCCCCCCCAACCCCCCACCCATGAATATTGGAGCTAGAGGCTTTCAAGAAAAATGAATTTGGGCACCCCCTTGCTGTCTAGCTTCCCCATGCATCTAGAAGGCTTTTTTATGCCATTGATTGAGTACACAACTACCAGTACCCAAAAAACATTGATCAATAAGAGTGGAGTAATTGTTTCAATTCATATCAAAATTTAACCAATTGGTACTGATCTTCATGTATAAAGTGCTATTCCTAACTATCTTTGTGGATATGCTCAGTAATTCCCTTCAAGTGTAGCAGTGCTGTTTGTACAGTAAGCAAGTGCACATACTGTATGCATGCAATTTGCACAAATATATTTTCTCCTGCTTATGGCAACAACTTAAATTCTGCATCATAGCAAAATCATTTTACGTCTAAATGTACTAGTCCCTCCATAACTAAGAGCAAACAGTGATGATGCTAGGACATATATGAGACCCATCGAAGCAGTGCCACAGTCTCCAATTTAAGAGGCACCATGCATGCACCAGCATGCACCTTTACTACCAGGCTGGTTTCTAAATGGCACTCAGGTGGGGGCACATAAAGTACTGCACAATGTCACATATAAACAAGCTTGTGGATCAGGTGTAGGATTAAACCAAATCAGTGGAAGAGAGCTGAAAAAAGAGTTCTCATGGATTGTTCAATGCTTGAACTAAATGTAATCAAAAGTTTTATTCAAGTCATAATGTTGGCATAAGATTGGCATAAGGTAATAAGGTACATGAATGTGGCAACATAGACCCAAAGCATGTCATGACTGCACCTGAAGGAAGTACTGTTCAAGGAGTGATGTCAATGTTTCAGCACAGATGGGCAATGCTTACAGTATAAAGTCCTGATTTTACATTTTGCTTTTATTCAAAATGAAACACAGGGATTTGGTTTAACCCATTAATAGAAAATTTCAAGATTGGAAAATTTCTGTGTCCCACTAACCATGGCGAGGGCTCCAAACATGATGATAGCTAGAAATGTGTATTTTCATCACAAATAAAATTTACACTGGAAATTAAATGTTCGTCTATAAAAAAAAATATTCTTCCAAATTTTCAACAATTCCTGGCAAGGAGCTTCCCATTTTGCTGGATTTTCCACTGGCACCCTTGCTCATGGCATATTCAAATCTAAGAAAAGAAATATTTCAATCATTTGCAAAAGAAGTTTAAGAAAACACATTTGATCAGTGCAAGGGTAGGATATGTAACAAAGCTTGCTCTAAGTTCACAAAAATTGAATTTAAAATCTGATAACTTTACTTGCATATATTTTGAGCATCTGAAGAATTGAGTTAAGAATTTTATCAGAACATTCTACTTCGACGTATTAAACATAAATTTATTTGAAACATTTTTTCACAGGATATCTTTTAAATGTGAATTAGGGTCTACTTCTGGAGGTAGAATATTCAAGCTAGGCCAAGTCCTCTCACTACTTCATACATTTTCCCAACCTTTTTAATTCTAGCCACCCACAGCTGTTTAAAACTTTTCATTGTGCAGACACAATCCTGGTCTACTGTTTGAAGGGTATATCATCAAAGTGAGCACACAAAACCCTGTTGAATCAGACTGCACTATCTGCCAGAATATGAGCCACTCTGCCTTCTTGAATTTGATATCAGCAAGATGCATGGGTATTTCTTACACAGTACAGTTACCAGTGTTGTAATTGAGTCACTAGATTAGTGACTCGGGTCACCAATTTTCAAACTTTCATTTCACTCGAGTCACTGTACTATTTCAATGGGGATATTACTCCTGAATTCTATCAAGTCACTATCATTTTGAGAGAAAGTGACTTGAGTCGTGACTTGTTACAACACTGACAGTTACTACAAATAAATAATCTATAATTATCAATCTGAATATCCTGAACATGCAGTTTCAAACTTCCACTTCCTTTGGCATACCAACATCTCTATTAAACAAATGACTTAAACACCTTTAGAAGGATTCCTGCCATCACTGAAAAAATATTTTCCAGGGCCTGGTAAAGTTTTCCAATTGAAAAACATGTGCTAACCAAGTCATGAAAAATTCATGGAAATTTTCACAAATTTTCATAATTTGATGTAACAGCCCCCCCCCAAAAAAAAAAAAAAAAAAAGTTGTGCAAATTCTTTTAATATTTGGTCCTGGAAAAGTGAAAAATTAGTTTCCAGAAATGTAGGAACCCTGCTTCAACTTATGATTCATTTGGAGCTTACAAAAGACACATGCTCCACTGAGTGCACCAAAAATTGTTCCTATATTCTTGTTGTCTTTATTGTGCATGATATGATAGTCCTATTATTTCTTTCATGCTTTTTATTAAACTGAATAAAATTCAGACCTAAAGTTTCAGGTATAGCTGATGTTATAACATATAAATGAAAGGCTTCAATACAGTTACAAGCTGGTTGGCAATACTGTTCAGGTATCACACCATCTTCCTATTCACAAAACTTCATACACAAAAGTTGACAAAACACATTTGGCCAATAAAAATTGCTTTTGTGATGTAAACCATTACATGGCAAGCAAGGCAAGCAATCTTTCCAGTATTGATGTGGTTTTCTGGGTTCTGCCAGGATACTCAAAATCATGCATAAATCCATCCTGGTTGGGAAGCATCAACCAGGTGCCTTTTACACCCCAATTGTAGCTGAGATTTTGAATCTTCAGTCCAGTTGAACATGACACCGTAAATGACTAGCATATGCAGAGGTGAACTTGACAACTTTGGGTGGATCCTTGGGCTGGTCCTCCTGTGCCAAATAAAAAACAGAATAATATATGAAATGCCCACAGAAATATTTTAGCTCTGTCCTTGCTTACTTGAAATTTTTCTGGATTGCTCAGTAATCTGCATTGGTACTTCTTCAAATTAAATGTAATAAGCAGGCTCAGCTGGAACTAGAAATGGAAAGTACTACGAAAAACACATATAATTTTTTTCTTTATTCTCCTTGTCACAAATTCCAAAAAGATGAAATTGTTCTCATATTTCTCACTTTCTTGAAGAGAGAGCTACTCATAAAAGATTTCTTTCAAACTTGTGGTGCCCAAACTTGATTAACTGGACAAGGCCAGAGCTTCAGAGGTGAGGTTGGTATTACTGTCAGTAGGTCTTGGAACTGGGGATAGGCATACTACCATTCCGGGAATATTTTGAGCAGAATCCAGATCACAATGGAAATTCAAAAGATGTAACAAAAACTTGATATTTTTCCATCAGGTACAAGGATTCTCTTTTCAAAGAAACTGAAACCAATGCATAGTGAATTTACCTAGATAGTCTACTTTCATGTTTAAACTTGACTGCTTCCTCCCACATTATATTGTCTGCCTCTGCCTCATCAGTGTCATTTTCATTGTGGCAATCCAGGAAATCTTCAACTGAACTGTTGACAAAGTAGATTGTACTGCACTTAGACCTGTACTTCAAGTCACCTCTTGTCCAAGCAGGCAACAATAATGGAGCAATTAGCAAAGTTTGGAAACTACATTTTATCCTTTACATCATATTTTGAAGATAAATGAATGAAGAAAAACTAACAAACTGACAAATGGCAAAAAATTTGTAACTTGTGGAAAGGTATTTTTTGTCCATGGATATGTTCATGCCAAATGCAAATGGTAAATGTTCCTACCATGCAATTTAATGATACTGTTTCAATCTAGAGAAATCTCAGATCCTCCTTTCTGCCCTTTGATATCAAAGCATGATTAATGAAAAGCTTAAAGGGCAAGAGCAGTCTCCCCAACTAAAAGTAGTGTAGTACACCGTCCCTGTTTCATGATCAGCTCTTCACGGTCATGTGCCATTTTTGGGGGAGTCACTGCTTGGTTTTCCTAGAATATGTAATATTGAAGTCCTAAAAATTATTAAAGATACTTTTAAGAAATTAAAAGAAGTGAAAAGAAAATTGTGAGCTTTAGCCTTTGCTTCGAAATACAGTAAGTTTGGGATGACTGTTTTTGCCTTTCAATGTGGAAAAATGACAACAGCAGTCATGTGCCTTGGAGTAGTATGGTTAAAATGGGAAGACCCTGTAATTGCAGATCTGCCAGGACTGAGCCTATACAGCACATTAAAAAATTACAAAACAAATTCTGTTTAACAAAGGATTTTTTTTCTTTCCTGGTCAGCTTTTTGATGTTAATATCCGAAACTTCAAAAGCACGTTGGAAAGCAGGTAATTATGTTTTGCAAGCATGTGACTGCATTTGAAAATGGTCAACCAGTTATCACTAGAAAAAACTTGAATTTTCAGAATTAACACCCAAAGAAACAGATTGGGTAGTATATTAAGTTGTTGGAATAATAGAAAAAGTAAGTAATAATAAAAAACATAGGACTTCTGACTTCATAAATCCATTTTGAAATGATTAGAGTAGCCTAGCTAGGTTAAAAAATAAAGGAAATACAACTACTGTGAGTAGAAGAGAGATGCATGTCTGACAGTCAAGCTACGGTACTGTACTCCAGAAGAAATGCTTACTGTCATGAAAATAGTCAAAGCTTTAGAACTCAATTTGACAATTACAGTAAATATTGCACCCTCCTCCCACACTGTGACAAAGACATCACACTTCCACTGCAGAATGACAAGGGAAGACTGGCATCCAATACCCCCATCCCTTTTTGTTTAGGTAGAGGGCAAAACAACTAAAATCTTGAATGACCATTTGTGTTTTGACAATTTATTTTGCCATAAAGTGTTCAGTAAAACCAGGAGTGCCAGAGAGGTGCTAAGGGGAGCAAGGTGGGACAGGGGATTCATCTCCCAGTTATGATGGATGGTCCCCACTGTACATGGGAAACATTTTAGGAAACAATTTCCATTCTTTTCAAGGGAGCATAGATGGGTATGTTATTTATTGTCCAGAAAGTGACAAGTAACATTCCAATTGTGTACTTCCTTCTAATTCTTGAAGGAAATGCAATTGTCCTTCAAAAACCGCAAAAGTTGAAATTTAATTTTCAAACCCAAATGAACGTTGAATTTAAAATCCAAATTTTCAACTTTTCTTTCATAACATTTTATTCAAAATAATTCCCAGACAAATCTCTGGGTTTGGCCATAGATTTGGGTTGCTTGTGCCTCTTATGCAGGATTTCATCATTCCCTTGGAAAGAGACTGCATGGCACCATGCCGGATGTTGTGACTTCTTACAGCATGTACTACAATACTATAAAGGTGAAAAGAGTTGTGAAGCTGAGAAGCTCCTTCCCAGAAAATTTGGACATCTGGAGGAAAATTTCCCTTTTCATGAAAATGCAGGGAGAATTGTGGGAACTTTTACTCTCTTCCTGGGAAATAATGCAACTCCCTTCCTGGAAAATAAATATTTTTCCAGCCCTGGCTATAATACATGTTGTAGTTAGATGGAGTCTTATGGCCCAGTTTCCAACCTATTGGTTCAAGTTGAACCACCCACAGCCTTTTTTCCAGTTGTGGCTCACTGGCTTGTTTTCCCTACCCCACTGCTTATACAGAGCAGCGATCATGCAAAATGGCAGTAGGTTCCTTTTTTAGAGTCTTTGGTATGACTCGACCTGGGAAGTGAGCCTTCCGTGTGAGAGGTGGATGCTCTACCGTTAGACCAAACACACACCGTCTGTCATGTTGTATAAGGGAATCGTGCATATAGGACATTTATGATGTTTGTCTGAACTCGATGAAAGTTCAGCTAGTCTTGGGCAATAACTATTGGTTTAAAGTTGATGCCATTTGCAATCCTCCCTGTGTTTGGCTTCCATAATTACCTGTAGTTGCTGATGAGGGACAAACTGGCTCTAATATATGTCATAGTGGCCCTTCCTTGACAGTAGTAGATCATGCTGCAATTCAACGGAATATCATATTTACAGCTGGTGATGCAAGTTTGCAGCACATGATGAACTGTATGGATGCATGGTTTTCAATTATTATAACCACACTTCTAACTACTGTAAATTTGATAATATATGGCTTGTTTTTAAGGAGGTATCTCACAATTTTCTTCTCATTGCTTGTTTTTAAGGAGGTATCTCACAATTTTTTTCTCATTCCATAATGATATTCAGGCAAACCAAGCAATTAAGTAAATTTCACATTTCAGGAAAGAATATTGTAACGTACTACTTGACTCTATAGCCAATCATGAAACAGGGCAGTCTAACTACTGTATGTACACTACTGTACTGTATACTGGGGTGAATGCTCTTGTCTTCAAGGAAGGGAGCACATCATATCAATATAGCAACTAGCCCAATTTGTAAAGGTAAACTAATCAAGCACATTACAATTACAATTCTGAAAATGTTGGCAAGGTCCATGATGTAATGGTTGCGGTAAAAAATTGCATTTGATTTTCCTCCTTGCCCAATTACACAATTTGATGATTGACAGACATTAATACTCCAAGCAAAGACATTTAATCCAAGTCAAGAAACCCTAGCCACAGTATGCAGAGCAATTGAGGGGGTTTTGATTACAATCCTGCCCAAAGAACTGTGAAATTTTTTGCAACCTAAGTGGACTAGGAGCTCGGTGAAGTGGTAATAATACACCTCTAGCAGTAGGTTTGGAAACTTGATATACCTCAGTTGAACAATAGATTACTGAGGTTAGAAAATCAACTTTTTTACCGCAATCGAAGCAGCATGCAAAACATTACCATAGTGCTGGGTATATTGTGCAATTGGGAGAAAATAATATTCACTCAGGCTTTGTGGACAACTAATTGATACTGCAACTCTGCATCATTATCAAACAAGATATTGGATAAAGGCCTAACAATGCTCATAAACTGTGCAATATTTAGGAAATATAGATACTGTATAAAGTTTCTAGATAGTAAAGATGAGATTTAACTATACCCAACATGAACATGTCATGTACAGTATTGTGTCAGTCAACTCAATAAAAAGTTCAAAGTTTAAATTTAATTTCAAGTACAGTTCAAGTACAAGTTAGTTTTCCCTTTCGTCACCTCTTACAGTAGGCAGGATCAAACAGGCTTCTCCCCTGGAAGCTCTGAGGTTTTAGCATACTGTATCTCTGAATGAAAAATGTAGTCTCTGGAGAGGTATGTTATTTAAATTCTTTTCAGTAAACCCAAACCCAACTCCTTTCTGACCAGCTAACATTTGGGCAGAGGGAGGGGGAGTGCGGGGGGCCAAGGACAAAATCTATGGAGGGCAAATGCCCCCTCTTGCCCCAACATAGAGCCACCACTCATGGTACTAATTAAAGCCGTGAAAACGTTACGAGCAATTCTGCACAGCACAAGGTAGACTGTTCTGTGCTATAGTGTTGTGAACCATGGAAGTACTACCTGGAAGTTAGCTGGGAAAACATGCTTTTGGAAATTGAAAGACTTGTTTTAATACATCTTGCAGTTATTTTCACTCACCTATGGGTGTAACAGCTAGCAACTGAGGGGTTGGTCATTCACTTGGCTCTGTATGTGTGGCCCACTGCATGTACAGTACTTTGAAGAACACCTGAAAAGTAAATCAAGACTATTTGCAATATGAAACAGTATTTTATCTTAGGGAAGAGTGCATATTACAGACTTCCATGATTTCAAATCACATGTCCCTAAATGATTAATGGGTGGTGTCAAAATTGGTTGTTATAAGAGTCATAATAATGATGATTGATGATGATGTGAACACTAGTCCCCATTAAAACAGAAAGGGACAAGGGGGAGGGGGATTGCAATCTATTCTGTCTAAAGGAATTTTAAATCAACCTACCGATTACCAGTGGCATCAGCAGTGGCTCTTGTATACCCCCCTCATGTAAAAAGTATATTGGGCAAAATGTGTAAGAACTTCACAAACACCTCTTGAAAGCAGCACTTTTTAGTAGTAAAAACAACAGCTGGGAAGTACCATTTTATGCAATCTGAAACACATTTCAGGCAAAGTGTTCTCTATACGCAATGTGCTGGTCAATAGTGGCACTCGATAGGCGACAGTAGGAGCATTTTCGTTTGCCCCACCACTTCAGCACTTTCCCTCTCCCGATGAAAAAGTCTACTAGTAATGCCACTGTCAATAACCGAGGACATAAATTTTGCTCAGGCATTAATTTTTATTGCATTTGGCATTCCATGTACACTCAACATACAGATTCCGGGCCCGGTCTCACTGAAGACTTTAAAAATGGAACCTACTGCCACTGTGCTTGCAAAAGCAATGGAGTAGGGAAAACAAGCCTGTGAACCAAAACAGAAAAAAAGGTCAAGACTAGCTTGACTTGAACTACTTGGTTGGAAACCTAACCCAGAAATAGCATTTATATGCAGTCCTGCCTAGATCTTGGGGAAAACAACTTTTCATACTGTATGTACAGGTACAACAGCTGTACTATGCTTAGCCTACCTTACAGTACCCCTCATAGCCCAGGCCTCCATTTTTAAAATATTTAGTGTTGTCTTGGGGCAACCATTTCACTCATTTTAGTTGTCCAGAAGGAAATTTGGTTGTCCAAAATATTTTTCACACAATTACAAAACAGAAGGCTAATTATGTTCATCAAGTTCGGATCCGGGGGGGGGGCCAGTAGGGTCAACTGCCCCCCCTATGACCAGTCTAGCGCCCCTCAATACAAGAAAAATGCACCTCCTGAGTCTTTAAGTAAAGTAAAAACTGCCCGAAAAGTAAAAAAAAAAAAAATAAAGGTCCCCAGAATTTCGAACCGTATAGCTATATATAACTGTGGCAATGGGAGTTGGTCTGAGAAATGAGGTCGGTCAAATTCAAGAGTATGCATGCGGCCCCTGTATGATGTTGGCGCCCCCTTTTCAAACTGCCTCTCCTTCAGCTAGGGGCTGGATCCGCCCTTGATGTTCATGCATTATTGGTCTTGAAGAATAAAAAGATGTGATGTTTGAGAGACAGCTACAGTAGGAACACTCCAAGTCTGAAATATGGTTATGAAACTATTATCGAAAAAGGTAAAAGAATTTATCAATCAGCAGTATACTTTTTCAGTCCGAGAGGAAAATGGTTGTCCATGGGACAACCAACCCTTAATGTATTGGTTGTCCGTATGGAATTTTTGTTGTCCCAGATATTCTGACAACCATGAAAATCGATTCCTGTAGCCCAGCTGGTTACTGGTAGTAGCCCTACAGTACTTTGGCTTGAACTGAATTTAGAATGCAGATTTCTTATTTCCCTTGTGAGGATGGGGGTTGTGGGGTGGTGCACGGTGATTGAGGGGAAGGAGATCTGCATCAGTTTTCAATTGCATACAGGTACAACCAATTGTTGAATATTTGGTAATTATTTATGTCAAATTGTATATGAGCATATAAGCAGAATTCAAATTTTTATTGGAGGTGACCCCCAATGCCCCGGTGTCTGGTTTGTTGATGGTGTATTAATTCCCTTTCGCAAAATCCTGGATCTGTGACTGAGCCCACAATCTGCAGATCCAGGTCTTCTTAGGCGACTGATGAAGGCCTATATACTGAGGTAGTTAGCTTTCTATACTATAGCATTGTTCCACACATGGGGGGAAATTTATGATGTACGTACTTGAAAGCCTATAGGCCTATATGGGGCCTTACCTTACATTAGGAAGGCAGTTGCCTTTCAATTTTTTTTTACCCACATATACCTGGCAATTTGGCAAACCACTACTAGCGTTTGGATGGGGACCCTCATCACCCTTATTGAATGCTTACTAGCATTCAATAAGCATTCATTATGCCTTCTGAATGTATCATTTAGCATTCGAAGGACTAAATTAAGCTGTCAGTGAGTTGGAATGCTTATTTTCTTCCTCAAATGAAGTCTTCCTTGCATTCTGAATATGCCTTCATAATTTCCTTTGAAGTCTACCAACCCTTCAGTTACTGTTTGAATGCATTCATTAGTTTTTTAATGTTTTGGAATGCATTCACACATGAATAATGCTTATCAAAGCCTTCATTTGCTTTTTTTGCAATTCATAGAACTAGTATCAATTACATACTATGCAGTTGGAGGTCACTCAAGCATAAGCAAATTAGTTACAGAAATCAATTACTGGATAATGGTGCCTTGATCCTGCTCACCTGATTGCACCAGATAATCTTCATTTATATTATAAATCCAACATGCTCAGGCTTACAGACTGCTGTTCTCATCCAGTCAAATCTTTGGCAAATTACTGATCCAGCAAAGCTGAGCACTTACTCATTGTCACTGTGGTCTGCAGGCTAATGAAACAGCTAGGATTATCTTAGTGATAGCATATTGTACTGTAGGTCTATGCTTGATAAGAAAGTTTTGAGAAGACAATATTGGGGAAAGTGCAAACTCTGCGCCAGGCCCTGGGAGAGATCATAAGGGTAAACTAAGATATGGCATGTATATGAGCAAACTGAGGACATAGGCTAGTCAGATTTTTCAAGAGTAGTGTGGCTTATTCTGGGGTTACGATTTTGATGAAGTGGTAAATGTAGTGCTGATCACTTCTGCTGTAACCTGTGCCAGCTCGTCAAAAGCCTAACGTAGCTACTAATAAAATTGTCCTAACGTTAGGCCTATGCATACTCTGTACTGTACATATGCTAAAAACCCGTGTGGGATGGGTATGTGGATCACTAACGAGACGGGAATCCTGTTTACTTTTTACTATCAGTAGGCTGAACAAACACATTTCACTTACCTTTGAACGTGATCTGTGAGATGATGTTTCGCAAAATCGCCGTTATAAACAAGAGACTTGCCATTCCCCAATCAATCAACCTGCTTTTTCTGCGGCGATCTAACGTTAGGTATGGCCTATTCCGCGTGAGAATGGGAAAGGGAACCCCCGACTTTCGTTTGCTACTGTATTTTTCTCGTTTGATTTCTCCTTCTCGTGACAACGTGTGCAAACGCTGTCCTTCGATTTTTCTTTCTGAAGTTCTGCACAGGAAGACATTTTGCTGTCGTAAGACTAAGACTAGCCCCTTCGCTTCGACCAATCTCTCAAGTTCAATGCAGGTTTCCTAGGCCAGTTCGTCGTCTTTTAGAAATTCCCAAGATCACGTCTCGAATAACAACGTATAGCCTCTCAACGTTGAACTACAGTAATAATAGCCTATAGCATCGAAGTCAAACTGATGATTAAAACACAAAACAATTGAGCCGGAAATTTAATACAAATTAGCCACCTTGGCATTCTTGTTAGAACTTATTCACACATTTCATAATTAATTAATAAGTGACTTAAAAAAGAAGAAAAAAGAAACAATCACACAATATTTCTTTTTTCAAAGTGGGAAGGAAAAGAATGATCGAGACGGTTCAAAATTCCCAAGATATTGGGAAAATTCCCAAGGGTCTCTCTGTTGTCACACTGAGCAAGTTACTTGTATCAGGAAAACAACTCCCTGCTACATACAAATTAACACAGATACTACGCCTGTTAACGCTAACACAAACAAGCATACCGTGTGCAGCAGTACGCTATCCCACCCAATCGTATGAACTGTTATCATACGGTCTCTATGGGCTACATCCGGGATTTTGGGTGGGATAACAAATTTTTTGAAGGCTGTCCAAATATCGCCCCCGTTTCGCGCCACGATACCGTGTCTTTAAGAACTAAGTTTCTGATGTAGTGGAATTTCAACTCATTTCGCAACAAACAGTTTAGATCAAATGCAATCTTACTAACATTAAAGCCACTATTTCTAAGCCATACTTACATATTCCGTTAAACCAACAGGGTAAGCATCAAAAAACGGGTCGCACCGTCCTTCCAGATCTTCATGTGTTGGATTTACACCAGTGTCTATGACGTAAACACTCACTCCCTCACCACTGACTACAAAAAAATAAAAAAAAAATAGATGATACAGCTGATGCTCGTTGGTTAATCATTGATTTCCGGATTGGCTCTTGTCATTGTATTATATCGATTGGAATGTATTCTTTGCGGATTAGCACTTTAGTTAGCCAGTTAGGGAATTTCTCCTCAAACAGTGTGCATCGGCCAGTTGATATCCATTTCAAAATTTAAATAAACGAAAGCAGCCGATTGATATTATTTCATGCTAAGAGAAAAGCTGTTTCTCTTGTACAGAACAATTACAAGGAACCTTACTACTACATTGTCTAAATATCTATCATCGGCTCATTGATCAGTCTGTTAAATTGTTATTCAAACTCGAGTAAAGTTGTACGAAAAGAAATTCGACCTCAAATGCTCCAATCGATTTATTTATCCTTCTCAGAGTTAAAATGCCAAAGGGATGTACATTATTTAATAGAAGATTAAAAACAATGGACCGTGCATAAACGTGGGAAAAGCAGAGCGGGGAGTTGTGTTTTTAGTGCAACTGGCTGCGGACATCCAGCGATGTCGTTAATCCTCGATAATGCAACACCTTGGTCTAAAACATAGGTCCATAGTTTTTAATCTTGTTCATTTAATACAATGTTTTGAATTCAGAGATAAACAAGGGTTAGAATTTCAGTGGCAAAAACAGCACAACCGCATGAAAATGGAGTCGTCTAAGATGGAAAAAGGCACACATAACTCACATATTCCCCGGACTGAAGTTATGCAAGCCTATCTGCCTATTGCGTCGAGAGCATAGCCTTAAGCTTTTAAACAATAATTCTTGTATTTTTGTATTTAGTGACAGGTAAGTGATACCTATTAGATTTAGTTGAGTGGGATGACCATTTAATCAAATGAAAGACAAAATTATGGATTCATACATTTTGGCTGATATTCTCCGTCCATCGCCGATAGATCAGCCATATCAATCCTGTCCAGACCCCATGAACCAACTTCCATTGCATGGACAATTCCAACTTCTTCAACAAATTCGACAAAACTGAAGCGACGCACCTTACAACGAAAATGGAAAAAAATCAAAATACAAACGTAAAAGAGAAAAGAAACATGTAAAAAGAACTAACACGTTTACATAACTGAAGTCAATAGAACTTCAAAACGGTAATTACAAAGCTAGTTATAAAAATTCTTATGTTATGTAACACGCCTAGGGATGCTCAAGTGAAGTAGTGTAATTATGAACCGGGTCGTAATATTCCATCTAACTAACTAACAACAACTACAACAACAACTAACAATTTATCAATTGAAAACAGTTTCTTACTTCTTGCTCCTAAAAGTAACAAGCTCTCAACTTTGACCCGTTAAGGGAAACTTGACAACCCCCTCCTCTTCAAAAAGTGGAGGGGTTTTGTAATTTCATTGTTACGGACCGATCAGTGGTACCCTGTAATCAGAAGAATAAAGCGCAAACGAGTGACGACCTAGCTCCGTGATGTAAGGTTAATTTAAAAACGGAGTTATTTATTTGCCAGTGTTATGAGCAGGCTACATAATCCAACCCAACTCTTCATACCCAACTTTAGGTATTTCAGTATTTGGCACTTTAAATTGAACTTGAAAATAAAATATATACAGACACACATTACTAAATGTAACGTGACTGTAACATGTAGAAAAAGATTTAGAGTAAAGGTTAGGCTAGGTTAGACGGAGTTTTACGGTCCTGAGAACAGACTATTACAATAGTGTTTATCGCAGTTATATGGCAAGGGCGTCAATTTTCGGGACAGGGGAACACATCCAAGAGGACTTCCCCCTCAAACACAAATGCGCGCACACACACGCGCGCACACCCACACTCTAAAAAATATTTAAACGATTTTGTTTAAAAAATTAGGATACTCACGAAGATGAGTATTTCTACTCGAAATAAGTGAGTACTTTAATTTTACACAAATTGCTGAATTTGTGCAAAATTTTACACAAATTGAGTTGAAGTACTCACTTATTTCGAGTAGAAATACTCATTTTCGTGAGTATCCTAATTTTTAAACAAAATCGTTTAAATATTTTTTAGAGTGCATTCGAATGAAGAAATTGAACCTACTGAACTGAAGGAATATTTCTTTTGTTTGTACTGCGATAGGGCGGCAGTTCTTCATGCCTAAGCTTAATAGACAGGCGAGTGGGTTTGGGGTAGATTTTCATGTGGGTATTAATCCTTGACTTGCCCTCCCCCTACCCTCTTCTTAAGACCTTGCCCTGAATCATATTTTACCAAAAGTGGTGCACCTCTTGGTTTGCTCCGGATGTAAAGCGAAATGGAATATGTGACAGTTAAATCGCTTAAAGGGTATTCAATTACAACCTTCACCCTCATCCCAAGAGGGGAAATATTTCATGAACTAAACGACAACTCACGAAGTCTAAGGCGTTCTTTGACAAAATGGCGCTAAAAGCTTTCACTTTTGGGAAACGAAGATTGATTTTACCACCGAGAAGCTCAAATATCGGAGATTCTACCAATTCCAAGACTTCAGAAACATCATGGTCATCCTGAAAAGAGGAGGAATTATGTTAACAAGTCGAAGGTTGGGTATTTAGCGTCATTGGTAGGATAGTTAGCCTGTATAATGTCAGAAAGGTGGGCAATATCCGGGGACCAGTTAGTTATGCTGAATAAATTTATGATTTTAGGACAGAAAAATATAATACACATCTTTGTAAACCTCATGAACTCCAATCTTTCACAATCTAAAATGACGTAGCATTCAGAACTATCAATTATTGATATCATATTACAAAACGTTAAAACACTGCAACTTCTTTAGTTTTAAAGTTACTTATCGTCCTAAAGTATATTGTACATTAGTACATTCTCGTGGTGCTTTCCCGGTGTTGTCATCTATGTAACCCTAAAGTTTTTGAGAATTTTCTGAATAGTTGTTGTGTTATGGTAACATCATGTCAGCTGTATTTACAGGCCTAAAACTATAATGTCCCAATATCTGACCAACTCGTGCCCAATGGGGCTAGATTTGAAGACCCACGCTCAACGAAATATGTCCTAGGACATAGAAAATTATCACGGCACTAATGCTAGAAGGAATGTCGGCCCCTCCTCATTGGTATATACCTTATTGTTTCTACGAGACGCACATAGAAAGCTACACAGGCCAAATTGCAGTTTAAAATTTATTAAACCTTTGTTCTTGAAGAGGTGTTTAGGAATTGAATGACGAGTTTTTCCTCAAACACTTTGTAAACATGTTTCGGCGTTAAACATATGTACCTAACATCTGAAAAACTCGTTTTTTAACACGTTCAATTCTTAGACTTGTAGTATCCATTTGCTAAACATGTCTTAATTTCCAACGTGTTTACAAAATGGATCAGAATAAGTGATTAAAGGGCAGGAGCAGTCATCCCAAATTGAAGAAGTGTAGTAGACTGTCCAGTTTCATGGTTGGCTGTTGGCAGTCATGTGACAATGTTTTTCCTCTTCAAATGTGAAATTTACCAGAAATAACTACTTGATTTACCTTAAATATGCAATAGTAAAGTAACAAAATATAATGAAAGATACTTTGAAGAGAAATAAGATGAAAATTGAGTTATTTAGCTTTTTCTTCAAAATAAGTTTGGGGGGACTGCTCTTTACCTTTAATTCATAAACAAGTTTTTTTGGGGGGTGGTGCATGATCTCTTTCGGTTATGATGCAGCAGTGTATCTCCCCAGAATAAAACCCAGTATACACTCTTAAAACAGTTGGATAAAATAATCAACAACACTGATCGAGTAAGTAAAAACACTGACATTGCGAAGAACTTGCCCCAAATGGTTGAATCTATACGGGACATTATGTGGTCACAGAGCACTTTCTTGGGTAACTCACCACTTGGCTTACCAGTTATTGGAAATACTTCATCCGATTTCAATATTTGCACAAACGCAACCAGAGGTTGATGAACATTTTACCCACGACTATTTTGGAGTTTACATTTTATGCCGGGTGTATTTCCAATAAAATTATTATAAGTTTAAACAAACTGTACCTTTATCTTGACAATGTATCGATGATCAATTTTTTCTTTCATATGATAAAGTGGAGCGAAAACGTTGGCTGTGCTTACAGCAACCAGAGAGAGAAGTATAATGACGTAGCAACGCATTGTGGTGAAAAGCAATTGGATCTTCCTGTATAAAATAACAAAATTATTTATCAATACATGAAACTTTTTGACACTTTACTGTGACAATGAGTATTTGGTGATTGGAAACCTTTTTATTCAAATAGTCATAGAAACTGCAGGGTGACGACAGTGCGAACTGCTCGCCTGGTGACATGAAAATATCTTTGAGCCTGACCTGTGACGACTTCTCTCGGGTTAGCAGTAATCTTGGTCAAAACGTGTTGAAGACCCCAATATTAGTCAGTTAAACATTTGCTAATCTCATATGAATACGTCCTCCATTTCATTCACAAATTCTTAACTCTGTAAGTTATGTCTGAAGAAAATCTCTAAGCAAAAGAAAATGTCCAGTTAAAAGCGCGCTCTCGGTTTGGTTCCTAAGCAGAAAAGGGTGTTATAACGTCTTAATCAAGACATGTATGTACCCCCGTTTCTAGAAAAACCGGCAAAAGTTAGGTGGTCAAAAATGATTAAAACCGAATTAACGTTTTTCTTACTTGAAGAACCATTACTTTTTTGATGTTTCCGAAAAATAATTAGTTGAAAAAAACGAAGTACTGTGAGAAAAGCGAACTACTCTTCGTCAAAATGCCTCTTTAAATGTAACTGCACTTGCAGTTATACAAATTAACACCATACCCTTAGAACAATTGATGTTTTCTATCAAACAAAACACAGAAATCCGGGCAATACACTGAACTTTACCGTCTAACCATCAAAACGATTAAAGGTCCAGTTCTCTCCCCCAAACAGTACCAACTCTCCTAACCTTCCTCCTTAAGCCCTCTCACAATTATCTGAAATTCATGCTCGTCCAGATACAATCTCAGTTTATTGCTTCAAGGTGAGTAAAGAAAAACTCAATTTATATAACCAAAACACTCTCAGTACTGTTCATGTTGTGTAATATAAGCTTTGGTACTCTGCATTGTTTGAATTAGCTGTCAATCAAAGAGCAGTGAGCCAATTGAGAATTTCGGTACCCCCGTACCAAAACTGTAGTTCGGGATGAGAGGTTTGGGCCTTTAAGGTAAAAAAAGGGAATTGCCCTGTCTGATCTGAGTATTCGTAAAACTATGAAAACAACGTAAATGTATGAATATTTTTTTATTTTCTCAACTTGAAAATTAAAATTAAATAAAAATTTTCCAGATCTAAATTCTTCACTTTAAAACATTGTCGTAACAGACTTCCGTCCCTTGAACGGTGTACATTTTACTTTGACCTTGATTTCCGAATCCAGCACTAAGACGTATTTTTGAGGTTTACATTACGATACTGGACGCCCACCTTCAAAAGATTCTAAGGAATTGATTTGTTTTTCCAAGTATAATGTGACTAGAACCAAGCCAGTGGCGAAATTAGTTTCCAAATGAATCTCTCACTACGAAAATCAGGGGCCCATTCCACAAAGAGTTACGCACAATCTTAAGTTTGACTCCCCATACTTAAGTCAACAGTAAATCAAACTTAAGATCGTGCGTAAATCTTTGTGGAACGGGCCCCAGGTCATATTTAGTAAATTATGCTCGAAAATAAAATTGAAAAATGCGGAAATAAAATTAAAAAAATACACAAACATCTGTCACATTATTAAAATTTGGGACGGAAAAACAAATTAGAACCTCATGTTCTAAAATTAACGAAAAATATAAATAATTACAAACGAACATTATCCTTTGATTCTTTCAGCAGTGAAGTACACCCTATACCTTTTTGTAAGTTTTTTGTGGGGGTTGTGAATACTTGATAGAAATCTCAAGGTCAGTTTGTTATTTGCGGTCCCTTTCGTTGAAAAATTGGCCAAGTCAGACGCTATTATCTTAGTCATGACGCCCAGTTTCAAGCGGATTAATTTTCCAATTCCAGCCTGAACTAAGCTGATGGATTTCATTTGTTGCATACATCGAAAGCAATAGAAGTTATCATAATACTGGAATAAATAATCGTACAGTTTGAGTTAGTGAGATGAGGTTCTCTGGCTCAGTTTCTTAGCAACTTGTTAACTTGGTTGGCTACGGTCTGTTTTTTCTAGTTGTGGCTCACTGGCTTGTTTTCCCTACCCCACTACTTCTACTGAGCACCAAGCATAATGGCAGATCCGTTTTAAAGTTTTCTGTATGATCAGACCAGGAATGGAACTCTAGACCACCCGGTTAAAAGTCGAATGCTTCAGACATTTAGCCATGCAGTTGTACATTTTAATGGTAATTAGAACAGAATGAATAAAAAATATTTAGATGCAAACGATTCATATTATGGTTTGGTGAGAGGGTGAAAATTTTCGTAAAAAATAGGAAAATTGCGAAAACTTTTCGAAAAATAAAAAGTGCTCAACTCACCTGGATTCACTTTTAAGGAGCGGGAAACGTCTTTCCTACTGAAGATTTTTTGAAATACTGACAAGTAACCCTCATTGGAAAAGTTTTTATGCTTAGAGCAACAGGTGGTCTAACTTAGGATTACTCTCACAGAAAAATCAACGATAACAATGATAAGATAACGGATAAACCAATACAAACATGATTAAAGTATCGCCCTGAATGACTGAAGCGGCCTCCTTAAATCTCATTAAATTTAAATCTCGTTTTGTAACCCTTACAGCAAAGGTAATTTACAGTTGAAGTTGACTGGTGTCTCTTTTCTCCTAATTTCTGTTACACTTCCCCAATTGAAATGCACCAATAAAGTTTCTTCTTTTCTTTTTGGCTTCATTAAAGCGTACCTCAATTCAAAAGATTCAAAAATATGTATTATCAGAGCATGAAAAATGAATTCCAACAATCTAACTCCCATCTTCATACGGCATTCGTGAGCAGAGATATAAAACGTTGAAATTTATTCACTAAGAACAAATTGGTCCGTTCCGCAATGATTTGAGACTTTCTTGTTGTACAACTCACATTATCTGCACTGTTTTCCTTAAAAATTAAAATGCTTTTATGGCCTTGAATATCTCCTGTTTGTTTGCATAGTATGTTGCACAGAGGAAGCTAACTTAATTGCATCACCCCATAGGAGTCAGAGTGCTATCACACCTTGGTACAACTCCCTGGTACAAGGTTCAGTTATGAAACTTTCAGAATAACAAAGAAACACAAAGATTGTAATTTGAGTAGCACAACAATTGGCATCACAAATTATTGCGCAATGTGCCATTTTAAGTTGAGTGAATAAACTTCAACTTTTTTTATCTCAGCTTTGAAATGTCCGATGGAGATAGAGTTGGACTGTGGGAACCACTAGAGTAGCCAGCGGGGGCGGGCAGGGGGCAGAGTGCCCCCACAGATATTTTGGGGATGCGATGGGCGATGTTGAAAAAAAGAAGGAGAGCAAAAAAAATTAAATAAAAAAAGATAAACGGCAAGAGGAGGGAGGAAATCGGGTGAATATTTTACAGCTTTTCGGGGACGGGGGTGCTCTTAGTCGTTACGATAAAGTATGCAGTCCCCGACGGAGACTAGTCTCCCCGATTGTTTACCTGTTTTTTGCTCTCAAGGGACAGTTTCCCTAACTCACAATTTTCGGCGCGCTATGCGCGCTGTAGATTCACTCCAGTTTTTCAATATTTCCATTCCACATATCTAGAGAGTGTAAGTCATGTCGACCTTACCAAGTAACAGGTAGGCAGAGTACACAGGTTTTGTAGAGGTCCTAAATTTCATCCCATATCACAAAGCCTGTTCTCTTGTGTGTGTCATGCGATAGATCAGTTGGTGAGCGACTCACGGAGTATAGTTTGGCTATTTTATCGGGTTGTCCAGGTGGTTTCAACACAATGTATGTTATCCCCGATACAGTCTGCAACCCCTACAGTTTTTATTATTATTTTTTTCCTTTTTGTTCTTAGTGGTTACATAGGCTATGTTATTTTTGTAAGCCTACCCATAATTTTCGCGTGCTTGGCGCGCTTTGCAATTTCATTATTCAGACTCAAAAGAACACTATCGGTGCGCAAATGGCTTTTAAAATATTAAGTGATATTGTGCAAAATGTGTCCTAGCCTGCAATGGCATGGGATAGTTAGGCTCCTTCATATCCCCTTCTCACCACCCCCTCGACATACGGGTGTCGGAACTTGTGGTCGCTGGCATGGTCCGCCCCCTGTCGGGAATAATCTGTCGCCTTCCCATGATCGGTTTAGTTATTTTGGCTTTCAAAAGAGTTATTTCTGAGATAAAACCCAAAATATTTGGTACGCTTTGCCCACACTTCCTCAGTTCCGTTACCTAGAGCTAATAAAGTACAAACCCTTCCCATCTTTTCAATTGTATTAATAAGTAGAATAAATGGATTAATGTACATGTCGGAAATTTCATCTCATTTCGCTAAACTAAGTTAATAATCTCTTGTGTCAGTCGTGCGGTACGGACTCGAAGAGGGAAGTACAATATAAGTTGTGCCAGATAGGGCCCAAATGCCGGAACAATTGACCTATGTAAGCTTTAAATAAGTACACTGTAAAAAAAGAAGTGCTAAAACAGCACTTAAAGAGCAGTTTTCTGCACTTTCCAAGAGCCCTAATAGGGACTGCACCGTTGGTGCTACCATAGCACTTCTTTGGGTGCATTAGAGACAGCACCTCGGAAGTGCAGCAGTAAACAACACTTGCAAGAGCTGTCCAGAAATCTTAAAGTGTTGTTTTTAAATCTTTAAGAGTAATAACCTTTTAAATAACCTAGAAGTCATTATTTGCGAAACTCCCAATTTGGAATACACTGTAATATTTGTTTACAGCGTTAAAAGCATGAAATAAACCAATTCAAATAATTATGAATACGTGTTAGCACTGTGTTATGTTAGTTGACAAATGCCCGAAAAAGTCAAAACCAAAGATACAGAAATTCTGCTAGAAATTTAGTGTTTTTGAACATTTTTTTTCATCTAAATTAGCTCCGCCCACTTTTTTGTTATGACAGCACTATGAAAGTGCTGTATAATTAGCACTATAAGGTGCTGAAACAGCTCTTTTGGTGCTAATCAAATTCAGCACCCAGACAGTGCTGTATAATTAGCACCATAACAGTGCTGAAACAGCGCTTTTGGTGCTAATTAAGCTCAGCACCCAGAAAGTGCTATCAAAATAGCACTTCAGTTTTTAGAGTGTACAGATCCTTTTTAATGTAGGCTAATCAAAAAAATTTTCGCCCGCTTTTCCATGGGTAAATCAGTGCGGAAATATCTTCCTCTAGCATATACAAATTTCATGTCGTATATGACTCGCAATGACAGGTATAGTGCACAGGTTTTCTTCAAATCTCCCTCACCAACGCATCGACGGCATCCTGGCTGTCGGGGCTTGGAGTCACTACCCATCCTACCGCTCACCCGTTCAGAGAGTGGCCCTTCGTCGGGCAAATCCTGGCGCAAAACCTGGAGGGAAGAGAAATTTTTCCTTCATACGGTATAACTTGTATATGTGTAATGAAGCAGTGAACTAAAAATGGTAGCTGCTTTTTTTGGAGGGCAACAATATTTTGGAGGGGCGACCAATTTCATTCGGAGGGCGTGTCGCCCCTCTAAAAGCCCCTGTGGAGAACACTGGAATCTAGTATAAAAAGAAAAAATATAGCACCATATTGCATCCGAGCTCTTTGACACAGCAAAAAATTCCAAAAGGGGAGGGGTACACCCCGGGAGACAGGCTTGTAGTCAGTGGGTTCAAGGGGTTGGCACTAACTCCCGCCGAGACCTACCTTTTTTTATTATTTTTATTTAAATGGAGTTTTGGCGTTTTTTCAGTGCAAAATATCAAAACCTGTGGTTTAGCCAATGTAAGCCTTATGATTAGCTGTTTTGTTTCACTGCAACACAATTCCCTGGGGCCCCATTGAGTCGTACAGTAACCCTCATCCAGCCACACACTAACTCTCGAGGGAATAAGGAAAACATTGATACAAGATTGAAAATTTTCAAAAATTCCGGCTTAGGTGCTCACTAGATCGCTCAATTTTGATGTAAAATTACAAAAACTCCTTGGGGTAGGAAGGGGAGAATCATACCCCCTCCCCGTTCGGTCGCTCGGCTCCTCGCTTGGGCGCTTCGGGCATTCAAGAAAATGCCGAACCCCAGTGGTGACGATGAAAAATGAAAGAGTGGGGGCTAAAGGTATGTTCAGCCCCCGAATATTTATCAAGTGCTACCATTAATAAGCGGGGAGAATTTGGAAGTGGGACTGAACGTATTCTTGCTTTGAACACTCGGGAAGTGCCGTTTCGAGCCATCTGAGGGGTTTGTAAAGCCAAAAATTTTCTTGTACACTCCGCGCCAACTGATGGTGGCGCTCTGTTTAGATAGTCCTGTGGGTCAAGATTGGGGACGATGAGTCGACTTTGCCCCTCCGCAAGAAAATACTGGCTACGCCCCTAGTAGGAACTAGTTTACATGCTCTTCAATATATATTTTTAAAGTTTTGGACTTGAGGCACACTTCAGTTTATAAAACTACCTAGTATCTGACAGTGTGCATTGAGTTAACAAAACCTGACTGAATAGGCGTCTTCATAAAAGGTGTACCTTTTAAAAATGGAAACTGATGCTTTAATTTTGTGTATGATAATACGCATAAGCTGTACCTTAAGGGGCTGAATCTGTTTTCCCACCATCTTAGCTTCCAAAACCACCTGATTGAATAAGGAATATACCAAACAGCCTGCGATGCAGGCACCATAAGCAGTGGAGAAGGGAAAATTATCTAGTGAGCCACAACCGGGAAACGGCCTTGGAGCCGTTAGATTAAACTAGACGGTTGTAAATTAAGGCTAAAACCCTGTTTAACCGTTAGGTTTAATCTAACGGCTACAACGGCTCCAAGGCCGTTAGGGCTAACGGTTAAACAGGGTTTTAGCCTTAACTTACAACCAAAGCAACAGTTTCCATTTTTAAAAGAAAATTGTATGAAGCGATCTAGGAGTCGAGCTCCGGCCTATTATTTGAGAAGTCGATAGGCCAAACACGTGGTCGAAGCTCGCATATAGCTATTTGCAGTATAATTATTAAGTCAATGAGAAGGAGCTTATTTTAATATTTTCCTCTTTTCAAGTGGAAAATATAATTTGCTAAATATTCATGATTGCTACCGTTAACTTTGAACATGCTTTGAAATCATCATCCAGTTTTATGAATGTTTTATTTTGCAAATGAATTTAGTAACCTAGACTTCTACTTTCTCTTTTACAAAGACAGGTTGATCCACCTTTCCATTTTTTAGAAGAGACAAAACATTTCCAAATGTGGTAGGATTACTTTTTATCTCCCAAAGTTACATTTTTTAAAGGGAATAATTCGTGTCCTATCATCATGAAGAAACATGTAAACATCACACATTAGAACAATTTTTGAGACTCCGAAATAAAGAATCCTAGGGTTTTAGCAAGATTCATGTAAGTTATAGGTAAAAAGAATTACATCATTCTACATCTTGAAAAACAATATATATTTTTTATTGAATGGTTCACTGGTATTCTCGACGCAATATCATAAAATATATATTTTAAAAGAGGTATGCCGTAACTCCGTTACTTGAAAGATTAGTGTTTGGATTGTTATGCAAAAGAGAAAGTTGATCAGAGCTTCTGCCTTTTGAACTCTTTCATTAGCTAGACTAAGATAACGTTTCGATGCAGATGCCTTCTTCTTTGTCTTGGACTTTGACCTTCCAGCAAATATCATCGCTTGAAAAAGCAACCATGCATCTGTTTACTAGCAATAACGAATAGTGCGAGGATATGAGAGAGTAGGTCTGATCCACGGACTTCCTACACATGGACGGAGCATACTAACGGTAAACCGTAGTGTGAGAAAAAGCGCACCAAGATGACTGTCTGCTATGTTTTTGTGTGAAAGTTTGGACTTGTTCATGTAAACCACCATATTTTGCAAGAAAGTTGAAATATTTTTGAAATATTCAAGGTTAGGCCAAAATTCCTTCACTTATTGCAGGAATATGATATTTTCCCCCATTCAAGTTTAAATTTTGCTTAAAATATTACAGACTCGTCTTCAAATCAGACGATTTATAGCTTCACGGCGGCAATCTTGGTGCGCCTTTTTTTGTCCCAGTCGGTGGCGACCAGCTACGGATAGGACGTACACGTTACATGTTATGTCCATGTATAAAAGTCAGGGGTTTGAACTATACCCGGCTTGTCTTCTTCTGCCTCATCTCCTACATTCGGGTTTCAATTTTTCCAATTCAATTGGGAAGCCTTCAGTCAGTGAGGAAAGTAATTATGAACATTATATTTCCCCTATCTTTCCCATTAGAAAATTCATGTGTAAATGCAATTTACATTGCCTTTAGGAACTGCCATTTCCAGCTTGGGGGTGGGGATTTTTCGATTAAGTGTTCCAGTATGTGCATACCTCATATATCAGCTGGTTCCTTAGAAATAAATGGGAAAACAGCTTTCTGAGTGTTCTAGAAAATTAATTGAAAACCAAAAAGGCTTTAAATAATTGTAGGTCAAATCAAGTCTTGGTAAGTTACGAAGGTACTTATTCTAAGGATTCTGGTGATTGTTTATTGAAGTATCTCAAGATTCATTGAAATATCTAGATTTGAACAGGAAGAGTTGTCACATTTTTAGATAAAAGTTAGCTTAAAGCGAGCACATATGACAATATATCCTCAAATAATTGAGCAGTCTTTTGTTTGTCTGTAAACTTCAAAATACTTTTCTCCTCAACTTCATGTTATCAGACTGCGATTGCGTAAGAGCTGAGAACATACCGGTATCCCTATAAACTCCAAGGTCCTCCACACAACAGATTAAAAGAAAAAGAAACAACATCCCTTCCAATGTGAGGAAGTGATGAAGTGATTAATCTCTGCAGCCCTCAAGCTCACTTTGGAACACAAACTTAACAACTTCATTTGTTGATATCTAGATGAACATGTCGGATTTGAATGGAATGTTTACCAAATTGTGTGGATTCAGTTCCTCTAAAATGCATAAAATTGGAGTGTTTCCTTGGACGTCCCCGTTAAAGTTGGAATGAAAGGCGATATTAGGTATAGGCCCACCGGTCTAAAGCTAGCCGCACACTATACGACTTAGCGTCGGATCTCCAACAGTCGTATAGTGTGCGTGAGTTAACGGCTGCGACTGGAAGTTTTAGGACCCGTTTCAAGTCGCATCACCTTCAGACAGGAATAACGAACATGTTTGGTTCTTCCCGACTCTGTACGGCGACAGTCGCAAGGGAATGAAAAATCTGACCAATCAAAATTACTGATTTATGTGCACGTGATATAAAAGCGGTGATAGTTGTGTGATGCTTGTTCCGGTGACAACTTTTGACGTAACTTTGTGTAAAGATTCAGTTGGAAAGATGGCTATATGGACCGAGTAGAAAGTGGAGATAAGACAAACTCGTAGAAATGTGGGAAAAAATTACATGTACTTTATAACTGTGGAAGCAAAAGCTATTCCTAAGGGAATACTTGGAAAAAACCGTTGAAGAGATTTCCGAGACAGTCAACATTACTGGTGAGCTGTAAACTTGCATAGGCCTACTACGCTACCTACACACTGAAAGTGTAGTTGAAAACTGTATGCTGTTCTGTGCTGTTGCAGTGTAATAGCAGTAGTGTGTACGTGC
Source organism: Holothuria scabra (assembly GCA_037179385.1). NCBI lineage: Eukaryota > Metazoa > Echinodermata > Holothuroidea > Aspidochirotida > Holothuriidae > Holothuria > Holothuria scabra. The sequence goes on along the minus strand of CM074179.1, from coordinate 60,001,066 downwards.
CAATCGTGGGTGTGCATTCCCTAATCGTTCGACTGACAAATTAAATATAGGCCTTCTTCTAGGTAAAGGTCCGCCGGTCTAAATATAGGCTTACTATGTGTTGAAGGATGACGCCAAATAAAATGAATATGTTGTTATGGACGAAATCTCAGATGACAAAAGGTGAGAGGTTCTGAGAGGTTCTTCTTTAATTAATTTTATCACGTTTTCTTTCAGAACCGACTACATGTTCAAGTGGTTGAAGCATCAGAAAAACAATAGGGAGGTCCTGAGTTCAAGTCCTGGTCGGCCATACCGAAGACTTAAATGACGGAACCTACTGTCACTGTGCTTGGTGCTCAGCGTAAGCAATGGAGTGGGGAAACAAGCCAGTGAGCTACACAAACCAATTGGTTGGAAACTGGGCCGTAAAACTCCATCCAGCCTAACCCCACTGCAGTGGCGTAGCTTCTGGGGGCAGGGGGGCAAGCTGCCTCAACTGGAAAATATTTTGGGGAAATTTGTGGAATTTGGGGAAATTTCAAGTTGACGAAATAATATTTCCTTTTCCTATTTCTTCAAGATTTTATCTCACTATAAGTAATCGTGGAACATTTCTCATGCATATACTCGTATTTCCATGCAACGTATTTCCCCAGATCTCATCTGTGTCACTGCAGCATGAAGCGCGTTTGACCCGCGTTACGCACTGGAAATGCCCTCTCTGCAGCAGCGTGAATGTTCTCTGGTACACGTGCAGGGTATTTTGATCAGTTCAGCGTGCACTGCGCAAAACTGACAGGCTATAAGACCGGAGCAGGATACCGTCATCGAGCTGGTTCCCTACGTATTGTTGAGCTAATGTTATGTTCATCAACGTGATGCACTATTGGATAATACGTTGCTAGTAAATAGTAACATGACCGTAGTCTCGTGAACGAAAAATTCCCTCATTTAATTATCACAATTTCCGTTTGCTTTCACAACCATTACATTTATATTTGATTTAAGGCTGTTAGCAATACATACCGGTAGGCCTCAGAGTTTCCAATTTTTCCTTTTATATTTATTGTGAACAAATTGTCTCCTTAAAAGTTTTCAGGACAAGAAAAATATGGCATTCTAAGCATGCAGTAATGAGGCACAGGGAGTGTTACTTCCTGCAGTCTAGGGGTGTTTTTAGCGAAATTTCCCCTGGCGTGACGCTCGGCGCAAACCGATGGTCGCGCTCCGCGTATAACTCTCACCTGTCACTGAAGTTGACAACGCCCTGGGTTAGATTAGGCGAGGTTTGACAGCCCAGTTTCCAACCTCTTGATAAACAACGCCCTGGGTTACTTTTAAGCATTTAATGACCTCTCTTCCTACAAACTAGTACCAGGCAGCCAGGCAGGTTACTGATCTTACCTTGTGTTTAACCATGGATGGGGCTAAAAACAATAGCTTACTGTTGTCTAGACATAATAACCCTACAAACATGGGCAAACGTGTGAAATTACCTTATATTTAAAGTACTGGTTCGGAAAATTAATCTATTTAATCTCTTCGGAAAATTAATCTAATTAATCACTGGGCATGGGGGTGACAACGGGCCCATGATGACATTGTCTTTATTATTTGTATATAGTAGGCAGCTTCAGGATCTTGTAGGCCATGCATTAACTTAGGTAACATTACATGACGTCATGATGATCTTGTTATTATTCTTGTTATAATCATGTATTTATGTATTTTGTATGTAATACATGCACCTTGACCTTGACAGTAAACTGGAACTGAAAATATACTGAAACTGAAACTGAAAATTTGTGGGGAAATTTTCGAGCTTTGACCCCCCCGCAAGATATCCTAGCTGCGCCACTGCCCCGCTGCCAAGGCTATGCGGCGGAATTGAAAGTCTACTCTGAGCATTAAAGCTTATCTCGTCACGTCTATCATATTTTTTACCTGGTATTCTGGATCTAGTTTGTTTCTTTAAATATAAAACTTACCCAAGGGCAAAAATAAGGAACGTTGGAAACAATAGTAAAACGTTGATAATATTTCATTATCCTCCTAAAATTGGATGAATGTTTCTTTCTAACGGAATATTTTCTAAAGCTTTCACAGGTCTGTTTGCGTTTACTTACGAGAGAAGTTATCTGAAAACTTATCATCTACCATTACGACTTTTGCATACGATGTCACAGCAGCGAGTTGTTATTAATACCTCCCTGGTCACAGAACAGAAAGTGTGCCCTTCTTTCCAGGAAAACGTGACTTTATAGCATTTCAAGTTACGGTACACCGACAAATACAGATAGCTATTTCGTCAGCCAAACGGATGTAGGTTTAATCTTAAACTACACAGGTGATGAAAAAATCTACAGCATGGGACCCGGGATTATTACTTTCCTCCTAACACAACATCAGCGTGACGTCATACCATAAGGTCTTTGCAAATTTCGGCTATTATTCGGAAACTAAAGATATCTTCTTGATTTAAGTTTTATATGAATTCTTCAGGCGCTAATTACTAAAAACAATAAAGGTGATAATTCAGTACAATCGGCCCTTCTGAAAACGCAACCATTTCGGTCTTTTGGCCAAGTTAAAGGTAAAGAGCAGTCCCCCAAACTTGTTTTGAAGTAAAAGATAAATAGCACAACTTTCGTCTTAATTTTCTCTTCAAAGTATCTTTCATTACAATTTATGACTTTACTATTGCATATTCAAGGTAAACCAAGCAGTTATTTCTAGTAAATTTCACATTTGAAGAGAAAAACTTTGTCACGTGACTCGCAATAGCCAATCATTAAACTGGACAGTCTACTACATTACTTCAATTTGGGATGACTGCGTTTGCCCTTTAATATATATCACCTGTTCCTTTCAGCCAATAGGGAACGGGGCTGCGTATGATAGACTCACGATGTATAGAGGTCTGAGGGTAGGGAGTTTTGTTCATGCACAAACAAAGCCTATCCTTTTCGAGCACGTAGCTCCTTATGGGAAAATAACTCCTTCAGTGTATTCACTTGCTTGGAACAATTTTGCCCCTCGTCAAAAATTTGTTTGATTGACAGTTCGTTAGCTTACTAGATGCAATGCATTGCGATATGGAACTCTTCGTGATAAGAAGGGTCCTTCCACTTTGGGCCTGGGGTCTGGAGTCAAACTCCTTTTGTGGGCTGGGAGTTATAAAAAGGCCCACGGTATTTCCCACCTGTCTTAAGAGGCGACTAAGGGAAGAACTTGCTTCGTGTTCGAACTGTATTTAAAACCAAACTTGCAGCTGAACGGTATTTGAACTTAACCTTTTTAGTAGTTGATTTTGTATAACACGTTCTTGTTCCTGTGTCGTTAAATTTCATCGAAATAACTGAAACCTAAAGCAATTTTTTTTAAATTTTGATCGAGCTTCGATTCATGCTATTTTACAATTTAATTAGTTGGAAATAATCTTCTGCAAAAATCAAATGTGAAGGTTGGATTAAGTTAGATGGAGTAAATTAAATGTGAAAGGATAGAGGTATTTACGAAAGGGTCTTCATTTGTAGCTGGGCCTCTAAAGCTCTAAAGAGATACCAATAAGCAGAGAAAGACATATGCCCTAAAAACGTCAAAGTAATTTAATCTATTCGTGTTTATAAGTCACAATATTCTGGTTATTTATTTCTCAGGGAAAGCATGCCCACCTTCACCAATAAACTGTTAAATTAAACCAACTACAGGGTTAGTTTGCTATATAATGGTTGATTTGCAAACCAGCGCGTGGTCGACCTAGCCAGAGTTGTGTATTGGTGACATATTGTGTGTATACACAGAATCTGTTGAAAATTTCACTGACCAGATATTATTAAGAGTATAATCGGGCGTTTCTCTTGTGGGCCACAAAAAACTGTCATGCACGGTTTGCCAAAGCCTAGATGACCGATCCGAGTCGGTCATGTAAGACTTTAGTCGGCTGGCGTAAACGGCTTTGGTCAGTGTGTCGTATCACCGGTTTGCCTTCACCCGATACTGATAGACTTGATAGAAACAGGTGCAAAATTGCAGCTATACTGACTGACGCAGACGTCTTTGCACACACGTACATGTTTCGGGCGTCAATCGGGGACACACGTTTTAGCAATGAAAATGTGGATATACCCACTTAGGGTGTTTCCACACTTGACTAGGGAGAAAAACGCTCATGTCCCCAATTTACTGGTACTACACACATACACACACACCCTCATGCACGCGCCCATGGTGTTTCACCTTCCCATTACATGGAAAATGGGAAAAACTCCAAAATACTTCAACCTTCCCGGGTTACTTGAAACGTGAAAAATTCAATTTCATTGTTATTTTTGCATTTTGGCACGTGGAAATTTCCCCGTTTGCAGGTGTGTCCACACTTGCCTGGAGAAAAAAGGCTCATGTCCACGATTTACACCAAAAACATACGCTAATCACCATGGGCGTAGCACATGCATAATTTGCAACACACGTGACTCTTGAAGGGCAAATTATGTACTTCTCAGGGGAAGGTGGCGAAAAATAAGACATATATGCTAAATTGATACTATATTACCAAGTCAAGAATCTAGGCAGAACGCAAAATACGCAATAACTGCCCAAAAATAAACTATGGAGTAATTAATTCAGTTAAAGAAATTTTCGTTTGTTTATCCTTTTTTCAATCATTAAATCACGAGGTGGTGGCTGATTACTGAGGTAAAAGTAACTTCACCTCCTTCTCCACAAAATTTATTTATTTACGTTCCCATTGATTTCGGGAAGATTGTGACACTGTTTAAAAGAAACCCGGGCAAAACATGAAACCACATGTAATCGAAGAGAAGATGCTCTTGTGAAACCACTGTCTGTATTATTTTGAAATCGGCAGACAAATCGGTCAAGTCCAAAATCGGTTCGTTTAAACCATGATAGCTCCAATGTGTAATGGCGTTTTATCAAGATACACCAAGAATCACTTAGAATTCTTAAACAAATGTTACCAATTTTAGTTTCTTACCCAGACACCGGCACCACAAAACCAACCAGATCATGCACTGCATGTTACCGCCACTGTATTACATTATTACAGTAACTAAACGCAAAAATAACCATCATATGACTTGTATAAAAAATTTGACTTCTCATAACAACAATTGAAAGACTTAAAAACGACGGGTCGGGCATTAGTGCAGGATAATACACGTTTGAAGTGTTAACTCCACGGCTGCACGAGGAGGCAGTGCATCTAGCGATAGCTTTTACCTCGTTAGTGTATTATCCTAAAATAATCCACGGGTCTAAGATTGTTCAGATTCATTTGCAAATTACCACATGTCAAGAAACCCCTGAGTAAAACAAATTAGAATCCAAAGAGGAGTCGTTGACCCAGTACCATGAATTAATATCAGGAAAACGAACTGTCACCTGCCCGTAAGGCCTCACACCCCCAATAATTTCCCCATTGACTTACACACTAAATTAGCTCCTTTTCGAGGCCGCTGCAGCCTTGTCAAAGTTCACAGCTATGTCAAGACACCCATCACTTGATAGCTGACAAGTTTGCCCATCATGGCACTACAAAATTTCCATACCATGACCGTTTAGATTTTGAGCTAGAAGGACTTAAAGTTTTTGTAGGGTACACCCACCCCTAGCCTCTTCACAAAAACAGAAAATCTCCGCCATTTGATAGCAATTTTTTAAACAGTCAAAATCAACGTCAATCTTACCCAAATTTTCAACATCCACACTCTGGCAAGTACTCTTTCATATTCATGGACTTTCATCACCCAGCTGGCATGTTATCTTGACAAAATTTGGTCAAAACCAGAGCTAAAAGGACTATTTCTTTGAGGGTGAACACTTGACGCTCTAGAACACTCCTGTAATGGAGTAGTGAGACCTTAAAAAAATGTGACATTTAGATTTGCTCTTACAAACACTTCAGACTCATTTCTATACACATTGTCAACTCAAGTCTTGTCATATTTCAACTTTCTATCCCTCTTATATCAACTTAAGGACACCCAACTCTATGCTGGACATATGCCCTTTTCTGTGCATTCACAGCTACACTCAGGTGTGTGAGAATCTCCACATACCTCACACTTAATAACTTGCAAAGCCATTTGCGGCACTCATTTTCTTTCCCAGCTGAGGTTTTCTGTTGTGGTAAAGCATGTTCTGTACAAAAATATAAGAAATTAATCTTCAAGAATGTCTCAGCTCAGCGTAGGCGGGGGTGATACAGATCATCTGGCCATAAGGTAACAACACCCCCAAGTCTGCAAGAACAAAAAAGAAAGGGGAAATAAAAATCATTAATCTGATGGAAAAAGTTAAACTTTCTGACTTGATATCCATGTAGGTCATGTACAATTAGCATTTTTGTTACATTTTATGAAAAAAATCCACTATTCAGACTGTCTCAGGAGGACTAAAAGGTTAAAAAGTTGAGAAACCAATTGAGGGCGCTGTTCAAAACAGCTGTCTTGGACAGATTTCCTTTGATGCTGGCCCATCCCCAGACAGCAGTTAACAGCATATCTGCAGAAGAAAAATTCTCTTACACTTATCTGAGACTAAGAAATAATGAAGTTATCATTATCTAAAACATAAATACATCAGTGACAGCTGTTAAATTTATGCAGCACCATGCAGGAAGTCTGAAAAATGTGACATTGTATAACCCTTAATTTGCTAGAATTTCTGTTGGCCTTACAGTAAACACCTCCTCAACAAGTCTGTATGGGTGCTGGCCAATCTTGTTAAATGGTTAATCAGATCATTCCAGCATGGCAGCTTGGCTGGGTAAGTTTGTTCCAGAATATAGATTAATAGTTTGTTGCTTTAATAAAGGTGTGATAACTAAAATTTTTAACAATACACACAACCAATGGAAGTCTCATTTCCTCTCAGACTTTGAGGTACACTACTAGCCAAGTCTTGCCTGATGCAGTGAAAGCTAGTAAATGCACCACAACATTATATAACATGGAATACATAATGCTCACATGTGTTACCTGCTACTCTGCAGTCAGAAAATAAAGTGGGTTAGGGAGAGATGCAAAACTGAGCTGGTAATGTGAACCTTAAAAGAATCCTCACAAAAGAATGTGATTCTCATTTATTTCTCCTCTTGACAGTATTACTTTCCGGTGGCTGTATTTCAATTTTGAAGTCAGTGTAATGTGTACAGCAACAGATTACTCATTTTCACATACCTAGATGCTTCAAATTACAAGTGCAACAAAGTGTATATCCCTGGCCCCACTAAGGTTTGTCAGTCACTGAATTAGGTCTGGTTGTCACTTAGCCTACCACAAAACAGTACAGTCTCCTTTATTTAGGAATAACTAAAAAAGTTGAAATTGCCCTGAATTGCAGGCATAAAAGAGAAGGAAAGAAAATTGTTGACTTACATTTAAAAAGGTTGCAGGCATGTTTAAAACCCCCAAATAGTGACTTCATCTATAGGCCTAGGAGCAAGCAGCCCACACTGCCATTTCATGTTTCAAAAGAAAGTTGATCTGCTCGAGAACTCCTCCAATGCAGGCTGCCACACAATGTTGCATTAAAAACTAGTCAGTTGGGATATGTTTCTCCTTAAACATCTGGCTGGTACCAATCAAATATAACCTGCAATAAAATAAATTCAAGTCAGCAAGAAAATTGGATAAATTAATATTTGGAGGAAGAACAGCATTTTGAAATTAGAAACAGAGTTAGGTCTAACGTAGACTTAAAGTTAAAAAATTTTGCAAGTTGGCTGTAGGGCCTATGGAGACACTACGAAGGGGGGGGGGGGGGGTATTTTGTCATGCACAGTAACAATGCATTAGATGGAAATTGCTGTGGGGTCCTTAATGACCTCATATAAGTTTTAACCAGAGTCAGAGATTTGGCTAGTACTGCATTCTCTTTCGTACATACTGCATATTACAGTACAGTGTGGTAAATGCAGTGCACAGCAACGGTTGCCTAACCTAGAGTTAGTGTATGTTTTTACCCCTCCAATCCCCATGCTACATGTACAAATGGTACAAATAACCCCCTCCAACAGACTACATCATTGCAATTGAGTTGAAAATGTCCTTACAATACCCAGTCCTATGAACAACATCACACACTTACCTGCTGCATGCCGTCTAACGTTAATCGCCAAGTAGCTGTTCGTGGAACTAGCTTCCCAGCTACTATTTACACAGGGTGCCTGGACGACAGGTAGGCTATGGCAGTGTAGAATGACCATTGTAACATTCAGCTACTCTTAAATATTCATTTACTTTCCAAAAATGTGACAAAATAGACTATGACAGGGCAATCTTTGTCACAATCCCAATCTGCGTATTATTTTTTACCGAAAACTGTAATTTTGACCCAAAAATCGCTCAAGCGCGAAATTCTGAGACGTCTCCCCAAAATCATGTTTCAGACATTAAAACAAGTCATTTAAGTCTAAATAAGGTGTCTTTACATCAAAAATGAAGAATTTCACCTTTTGCTCTAAAGGCCTCACACCCCCAATAATTTCCCCATTGACTTACACACTAAATTAGCTCCTTTTCGAGGCCGCTGCAGCCTTGTCAAAGTTCACAGCTATGTCAAGACTCCCATCACTTGATAGCTGACAAGTTTGCCCATCATGGCACTACAAAATTTTCATACCATGACCGTTTAGATTTTGAGCTAGAAGGACTTACAGTTTTTGTAGGGTACACCCACCCCTAGCCTCTTCACAAAAACAGAAAATCTCCGCCATTTGATAGCAATTTTTTAAACAGTCAAAATCAACGTCAATCTTACCCAAATTTTCAACATCCACACTCTGGCAAGTACTCTTTCATATTCATGGACTTTCATCACCCAGCTGGCATGTTATCTTGACAAAATTTGGTCAAAACCAGAGCTAAAAGGACTATTCCTTTGAGGGTGAACACTTGACGCTCTAGAACACTCCTGTAATGGAGTAGTGAGACCGTAATGGAACAATAGAAATGAGGATCTACCAAAGTGTGAATGAACAAAGTAATGATTATTCCGCCACCACTAATTTGAACGTTTCATCTTTATGAAGTTCGTGGCACTTGCATGAAGGATATTGACGCATGCAAGGCCTTCATATATAGTTGTTACACTTCAAGTACATGTTATTATACTTGATGTCAACAAAGAGCTCTGCAATTACTAATTTGGCAGTGGGCGGTTTTGTGGGTCGAAACCCCTCCCACATTATTCAATCTTGAAAAAAGTAATAACAAAAACCACTTAATCACTATAAACTTTTTAACATTTGAGGCACATACATTGCACCATTTTGCATCTGGGGACCCAAAATACCCACTTTCCTCCCTCCCCTTAGACCTTTCCTTCTTGTCGTGCTCCAAAACCCTCTATATGACATAATCCTGGCTCCGCTACTGTAATGTGGTAGCCACTCCGGGTAAAGTTGTAGTTTGGGTGACGAATGACTCCCTTTCACAAGTGATTACACGTGTATTCTTAACAAGTAAGAGTTAGCGGATCTCAACATCGGCCTGGAATCCTTCTAGTGTACCAGCAGATTGCTTGCTGTAAGCTATCCAAACGTACTCAGCGACATAAGTAATTGGGCCACCAGTGGACGTTACAGTTGTAGATACTGTTGTAGGGTCCCCAGGGTCGGTGCCCGTTCCTATCGTCAACGATCCGTTAGTCTGGGCCAGGTTGAAGGCTGAAACTGTTACCAGAATAGTCGTAGATTGGGCCCTAAACAACCAGGTGCGGTCCACAACGTTTGTGATCGCTAATCCAAACTTGGGTGAGCTGATGGTCACAGTGGTTCCAGCGCCACGAAAAGCTGTGAAGAAAATATAACAAACGCATATTACTCCATATATGTAGAGATATGTTTCTGACGTTGTGGATAATTTTCAAACTACAACTAGTACTATGGAACACAGAAATTCATTCACCTTTGGTGCTATTTAACCTGCCGGATGGAGCTGGGGGTAAATCCAAAAAGTTTCAGAATATCTTGAAAAGTGCTTTAAGATGGAGAGAAACTGCAGTCATCTTGAAAGGGCGTTGTGTTCATTTGTTGCGCTAATATATAAACATTTTTCCAAATGCCATGTCGGTAGATTTAAAGAATGCTCCATCCAGGGGCGTTCCACTGCCGGGAGTATAACCTTGCATGCACATATGAGTGGATTCGAATTCATATTCTTGTGAATCACATTAGAGCACAGCCCCCTGGAAGAACAATTCTGCTACTTCAAGACACAAAATAATATTAAAATTACCCCCTCCATCTTAATTTCATCAATTGAAACGATAATTGTGAGACTGGCCAATTTGCTAGGACCCTTATGTATTGACTGGTCAGCATGTCGAACTTTACTAGTAGTATACTATATGCACCAGACTTTGGCAAACTGAAAATATCAAGGAAAAGATAAAATACAAACTAAGTTGATGGCATTGAATAAAAACTAAATTATTTGGGAAACGCTCTAGGGATATTATTATGGGTTTCTCCTAAGTCACTTTCAGTTTAATGATCTTACGTTATGTTCATTATTTTATACATATTAATATACCCGACACTGACTCGAATAACTGCTAGTGGAATAAAAACTTACGACAACCAATTTCATCATCGCCATTTGGGCAGTCGATCACGTAGTTACATAGCTGTGAACTGAACACGACCCCGCGTCCGGCACAATCAAAAAATTCTACAAAAAAAAAACGAAAGAAAAAATCATTTGGTGGAGAAACTACATTTTTTTCAGAAGCTATATTAAACATTACTCTTACATCTCTTTTGTTCCTGAACTTCCAAAATGGCGTCAGCAAAGATGGAGACTTTGCTGAGAGACAAGTCAATTCAATTGTGTTTTGATTCCAATGTCGGCAAAGTTGAAGTTTTTAAGTTTTTGACAGAGTATGGTGTTAGTACGAATAACTTGATTTCGGTGCAAGATTTACCCGGTCGTGCGTGGGACGTGACTTTTCGAACCGTTTCTTTGAAGAAGCAGCATTGGCCTGCTTTGTCTAGTGCCAAAGGATGCACAGCTTACTCATATACTAGTTCTGCGACAGTGGTTACTGTTCTTCACGTGCCATACGAACTAGATGATAACATCGTGAGACTCATTTTAAGTCGATATGGGAAAGTGGAAAGTGGCAGGTTTCTAACTTACGCTGACTATCCTAATATTTTCAATGGAATACGGCGATATTTTATCGTTCTTTCAAAGGATATTCCGTCATCATTACGCTTCGCTGGAAGAGACTGTTGGGTTCGATACCATGGCCAGCCCAGGACCTGCCTGAATTGTAATGAAAGAGGACATGATGTTCACAATTGTGAGAATGTTAAATGTAGGAAATGTCTTCAACTTGGTCATGAATTTAAGGACTGTGTGAACGAGGTTCAGTGCACAATATGTAATAAAGTTGGACATAATTATCGGGATTGCAATATCTCCTTTGCAAACGTCATCAAGCCGCAACCCGGTGTTTGGATTAAAGGGGGTGCATCAATTGTGAACCTTCCAAGCAGTGAGGAGAATTCTGACAATAAGGGGTCTTCGGATGATCACGAACAGCCTGAGTCTCTCGACGAAATGGTAGTTGACGGTCCTCCAACCCAGAACTGTGAGTTTAATGTTGTGGTCCAGGCAGATCCCAAGGTGTCTTCTGGTAATGACTCTCCTTCAGTGACTCATGACAAAATGGGAACTGAGGACCCCTTGCCTCAGCGCAGCGTGACTAATGTTGTGGAGCAATCTGGTCCTTTGAAGCCCTCTGGTGTTAGTGCTCTTCCTGAAGTTGTGGATCAATCAGGCCCTTCGAAGCCCTCGGGCAACCTTGCTCTATCTGAAGTTCAAGTTAAATTGGATGTTGGTCCCTCTACTCAGCTCAGTACCATGGACTCGGAGGGTTCCTTCGTTATCCCCGATTCCCAGTGCACTCCGGATTTCAATGGGTCTCAGCAGGAGCTTTTTGAAAGCCAGGGGGAAAGTGACTGTGGAGATTTTGTGTCCCAAAGTTGGGCAGTTGATTGTCCAGAACCGTGCGGCCCTTCCAAGGTCTTTGTTCCTTCTGCAGTAAATGATGAAACTGTTCAAGAAACCTCTCGCTCTAAAATGTCTTTGTCTCAACCTTCTGTATCTGTCAAGTCTAACAAGTCTTCATCACTGAGAAAGAAAAGCTCGTCCCAGCCTCTTCCCCTGAGAAGGTTAGAGAGGTCTCGTTCAAGAATCCGTTTTCCAACAGAGAATCCCTCTGACCTTATTAAAATGACGCAAATATTTCTTGAAAGTGAACCATGGCATGCCTGTGTGGCCAAAAGTTGTAAGGAGGTTTTCTCGAGTATAAGGCTCTAATCAATCATATCTCGGTTTATCATCCGAAATTAAAGGATTCTAAGTACCCGTGCGTTTGGAGGAAGTGTTCGTTGAATCTCTCTTCTCCCAAGGAATGGATCCAACATATTGCGGACAACCATCCTGACTTTGTTGCAAAACGAGATATTGAATTTTTTGATAACTATTTTTTGAAAAAGACCAAGCCCTGATCGTGTAATGTATATTTTCATCTTATTAATTTTCGCAAGTCTTTCAATTGCTACATTAAATGTTAATGGATTAAGAGACAAAACTATATGTAATCGTATTATTCATTGGTGCAAAATTGTAAATGCTGATATCATCTTCTTGCAAGAGCTATTTCTTTCTACACCAGAGGATTTTTCGTTTTTCAAGAAACAATGGGGTGGGCGTGTATTTTATTCACCTAGTTTATCTAATCACTCAGGCGGTGTTGCCATCATTTTCAATAGTAGGGTAGACTTTAGGGTGTCTCAGATTAAACATGATAATGTTGGTCGTTGCATCTCGTTGTGCTGCTCGGTTAACGGTTTTTCCTTTAAAGTTGTGTAATGTCCATGCCCCTAACCCTCCGGCTGATAGGACCAAGTTCATTGAAAATCTTTATGCATTCACAAGAGGGAGCTGCCCTGTTGTTCTAGGAGGGATTTTAATTGTGTCACAAATAATATTGATCGTTGTAGTACAAGCCAAAATAACTCTGCTTTTGTTGGGTCTACTGAGTTGAATCAATTTGTATCCGAGTATCGGCTTGTGGACAGCTATAGAAGTATGTACCCGTCTACACCAGGTCATACTTGGTCTCGCTTGAATAGAAGTTCTAGGATTGACAGGATTTATATTCCCAGAGATTGTAAGATAATTAGGGCATCTTCCTCTCCGTTTCCCTTCAGTGATCATAATCCGGTTTTTGTTGACTTCCATCTTCCTTGCACTCCTAGGAGTATGGGCAAAGGTTACTGGAAGTATAATGTTGTACTTAACGGCAATGAAGACTTTTGTTCGGACCTGCGTACGTACTATCAGTTGTGGTCCACATTGAAAGAGGGTTTTAACTCTAAATTAGATTGGTGGGAGGATGTTAAAGTTCGTATCAAATATCTTGCTATTCGTCATAGTGTGAAGACAGCTCGTATAAAAAGAGCACATGCAAAGGATTTACAAGATCGGTGTTTACATGCTAGTTCTGAAGAAATTTAATGTATTGTTAACGATGACATTAAAGGTGCATGCATTCGTACTAAGGTCAAGTATTTGGCAGATGGGGAGAAGCCTTCAGCCTGGTTTTTTAAGAATGAACATACTAAGGCGAGACATAAAACTATCCAGTCTGTTCGGGACCAAAACGGTATTGTGTGTGATAAGGTCGATGATATGTTGAGAATTTTTCAGGTTTTTTACCAAGATCTCTACTCGGAACAAGCTTCCTTAAATGGAAATACTCAAGAAATGTTTATCAATAGTTTGCATAAAAGATTAAGCAAGGAGGAAAAGGATAATTTAGAGCGTCCTATCACGCTGTATGAGGTATGGAATGTAATATCTCTGTCTGCAAATAACAAATCGCCAGGGAGTGACGGTCTCCCTTATGAATTTTATCGCTCGTTCTTTGACATTCTTGGTAAAGATTTACTTGATGTTTTTGATGAAATTTATAATTCTGAGAACTTGTCTCCTTCCCAACGTTCTGGAATTATCACGTTGCTTCCGAAAGGTGGCGATAGAGAGGACCCTTCTAATTGGCGTCCTGTGACATTGCTGAACTGTGATTATAAAATTATTTCCAAAATTTTTCAAATCAGACTTTCCAAAATTCTTCCCTCCATCGTGAACGAGTTTCAGACTTGTGCTGTCCCTGGCAGATCTATTCATAGTAATTTACATCTGATCAGGGATATTATCAATTTTTCTTACGATAAAATGAATCCCTGTGCCTTAGTTTCCATCGATCAGCAAAAAGCGTTTGACAAGGTGAACTGGGAATTTCTTCGAAAGGTACTGATTAAAATTAACTTCGGTGAGAAATTTATTCAATGGATCACTATTTTATACAACAATATCAACAGTCGTATTTTAGTTAATGGGTTCTTCTCTGAAATTGTTCGTATTTACCGTGGGGTGAGGCAAGGCTGTCCTCTCTCTCCCCTCCTTTATGTTCTGTATATTGAACCTATCGCATGTTACGTTAATCATAATGGTAACATTCGGGGATTCAATCTTCCTGGGTGTAGAAAGAAGGTTAAGCTTCTTCAGTATGCTGATGATGCCACCTGCGTGGCGTGTTGTGATAATGATATCCATCACTTTTTACGAGCTTTTGACTTGTTTCAGGAGGCTACTGGGGGTAATATTAATCTGAATAAATCCCATGGTTTCGTTATTAGTGACACCTTACATTGTCTTCCTTCTAACATTGTATGGAGTAGTTCTGCGATTAAAGTTACTGGAGTCACATTTGGAACTGATGAGTCTGTTCAAGGAAACTGGGATGTCATACTTAAGAAAGCCACTATGTGTGCTCAACGTTGGTCGGGCTGTCATCTTTCCCTGCTGGGGAAGGTGGCCATTATTAATACGATTATTTTTCCCCTGTTTTATTTCGTTGCTCCCGTTTTTCCGCTCCCAGAAAATGTTCTCCGGAAGGTTAATAAGATTGTTTTTGCTTTTCTGTGGGGAGACAAGAAACCGGACTTAGTTTCAAGAAAAACCGTCACTTTAGACAGAGCTGTGGGTGGTTTAGGTCTGGATAATTTTAAGACTAAGATGGATGCTCTTTTTGTTAAACCTCTTTTTCTCAATTCTTACTGGTGACCCTCCTTTGTATCTCATTTTGGCCAGGTTTTTTATGGCCTCTAAACTTCGTAGAGTCTTTCCTTCTGTTTGGTCTAATATGAGGCCAAATTCCCCTGTTTGTAGTCACTTTTTACTTTATGCTTGTGACCTTCTTATCTTGTTGCATTCTCTTGATTCCCTGTTTTTGGATATTTGTACAACAACCAAGTCTATCGTAAAAGCGTTTAAAAAATGGGAGTTAGTTAGTGTTAAAGTGGTTCTGGATCACCCATCTTTTCCTTGGAAAAGTATCTGGAGTTCAGCTTTTAATAAAATACTGGATAACAAGTTAATGGATTTTCAGTGGCGCTTGTGTCACCACATTTTAGCAACTGGTCAAAGGATAGCTCGTTGGGGATTGGGGGATGGTATTTGTCCATATGAATGCTGTAATGTGGTTGAATCTATTAATCATCTATTTTGGGAGTGTCCCAAAATTAATCCTGTAATTATTTGGGTAGATAATGTTTTTAAAAGGTTATACAAAAATAATATTGATATCAATCTTAATTTGTTTTTGTATGGTTTCACTAAGGAGAAAATACCTCGTGTAACTTTCAACAGGATTTGGTATATTTTTGTATTTGTAAATCTATAGTGTGGAAATCTAGATGTATTGCTGTTTTTCAGAAGGTTTTTAAAACTGGAGCTCAGATGAGATCTGATATCATTAACGAGATAAAGTTAAGAGTTATGGCGGATCATGTTAGACTTTCATCATCAAGATTTTTTAGTTTGTGGATTGAGGGAAGTTCCTTTGTAAAAATTGAAAATCACAAACTACTTTTTCAGATTTAACGTCCGTGTTGTTACTTTCGTTCTTTTTTGTATAACGTTTTATTTTTTTTTTTGTCTTCTTATGGGCAAATACTAATTATTAATCCTTAAGAAAGGGGTGAAGGAAGTAATGCGGAACTTATTGTTTGTATTGAGGTGGGTATTATTTATTAGACAATGGTTTTATTGTATCAATATTGTTAACTTGTTAGTCTATCTCAGTGTCTGAATGTCTGCAAATCTGTGTTATTGTCATTATGTACAAAATTATGTAAACTGTAATAGTGTTGTAATTAGTTGATCCAATATGTAAATAATTGTAAATATCTTTTCACCTTGTATATATTCTGCTTTGAGTTTCAATAAAGTTTTTCCTTCAAGGAAAAAAAAAAAAAAAAGGTTTACCCTAATGTATACCGTAAGCACTTTCAGATATTGATGTACAAGCTAGTTACATTATTGTGATACATCGTGATACTGGGGGGAAGGGAGGAATAAAATAAATGGGAACTGAGGGCCAGCGAGACAATTTAAGCGGAACTGAATCATCGGTTGGAGGGGAGCGCCAAAGATATTTTCTGTGTACGAACCCTCCACATTGCCAAAAACGGGACTACTTCCTTAGTGCTCGAAGCTGGATCGACCAAGGCTATTTTTCAGCACACATACGTCAAATTCTCTCCCATATCTTGGAGCATTCGGCAAATATTAAGGGCCTAGTCCCTGCTGTTTCATTGAAAAAACTGTATCCACCCCCCACCCCCCGCAATGATAAATTTAATAATATGCAACAAAAGGTTACACGTCATGTCCCCCTAATTGCATGGAAATGCACTTTTATTTTGTCTCATTAAGATTTAAGTTTAAGAGATTTCGTTTGACCGTCAGGCAGTTAAAGGTGTTATAAAAAAGCTTTTCGCATACCGCCCTCTGTTGTAGATGCCATGAAGAAATTGGTGTTAACTTGTGCCCCGATTTCGATCCTGTGAAAGATGTCGCCATTGCAAAAGCCATTTGCAGTCACGGCCACTAGAGTCCTCCTTCCTGACTCTTCACAGTAAAACGGAGCACCGCTGTCTTGCTGTTAATGAAAATAGCCATATGGAACTAACGATTGACTTTCCGTAATTGATCTAAATTTAGAAGATGGGCCTGACAAACCAGGGGAAGGTCTAGCGCAGTAAAGAGTGTTTGGTGCTACGTAATTGCGTTTTTGTTGTTTCGGATGCATTTAAATTTCCAATTGATTAGACGACGCTTATTTTAGACCATCATTGTTGCACGACTCACTGTAATTATGTTGAGATTGCACTTCATTAAACTCTAAAATACTTGGGTCAAGATGCAACAAGATCAACATTTCAGGGTTTAATTTCCTAAAAATCGACTGTAGCGCAAATCTTAAACGGTATAGCCCAGGTCATGTTTGGTTCATTCATGCAACCAGATTTAAAAATCTCGCTTGAAATAATCAAAATAATAAAAAATATGTATATAAACCTATATGTTTCGCACTTTTCTATTCACTAATCTATTATAACTTTCATATTTTTTCTCAGACTGACAGTGACGGTAGTACTTTCCTGTATAATAATAAATGCCGTACGTAGGGTCTTATCGTAGATGCCTTTAATTTCAGCTTTTCATGTCTTTAAACCCTTTTTTACATCATTCAGAAACTTATTACCATGGTCCATTCTAAACTGACTTACTAAGCAAGGAACAAAACTTCCCAAGTCTTGGTTAACAAAGCATGTCTTCACCCCAGAATCAATTAGAGCAAATGGATCTATCGTCCTTGCGCAATCGATTGGGACAGTCTGGGAGAAATCATTGGTTTGGAGTAGTTCCGCGACAACTGAAAAACAGAATAGTAAAAGATGAAAAGCAAATCCCAGAAAGCAATCTTTGTTTCATCATTGTTTCTTTGAGACTGATTAATGAGTATGTACAACATGCTGTTACCAGCTTAAGGATACAAGTACAAACCAATGTGAAAGGATGAATCTCTTTTGAAACTCCTCCCCATGAACAAGCAAAATCAACGGAGTATAGGCATAGGAAGCGGGGGCTGGGGAGACGGCCTCCTCCCCCCTCCCCGTGAAAAATGAGGGGCGGAAGCATGTTTCCGCCCCCACTTCCAAGGTCTGAAAACCCCTTTTTCAATCTTTGAAAATCTCAAAAGGAAGCAAAATTTCCGGCGCGCGTTTTCCGAGCTCTGGAATTGACAAAATCGGATATGCACTATATGTGATACCACATCATCAAGAGACAACTGCAGATATATTGCTATTTCAGTAAACTGTCTTTCACAGAATTACAAATTTTCCTCAATGAGAGCTTTTGATTTTGAAATATTTTGTCTAAAAAGGACAACAAAATTTGGGAAACTTTTGAAATGTCGTCGGAGAGTGTCAGTTCGTAGGCCTTAGATAACATTATTTAGCAACAATGATTCATTCGTCGTGCAATCATCCTCAGATTTTCCACCAATATATGAAGGAGGCGCAGATTTTTCAGTAATCCCCCAACTCTATAAATTTCTTTACAGGAAACCCAGAAACCAAAGCATTCTGCAGTAAAAGCTCAATATCTACATGTATCTGCTTAAAAGGGCAAAAGTGTCGGCGCGTACGTCCCTGACACAGATCAAATTTTCTGCCAGCTCCGCACCAACTAAAGATAAGTCTTTTGAGCATGCAAGACTTCATACTCCAGGCAGGGGACCATTGGCCTACCGTACTCAAATGCCCTTTTATCCACCTTAGATACCCTTCGACCCTGTCAGTTGAGTATCATAGTCTGTGTTGATGGATTCTTCTAAAGTTTAGCTATTGAAGTATCAAAGTGTTATTAATGTTCAATGTCGCAGAGCAGTGACGTGACGAAGCTACCGGAGGCAGGGGGCGATTGCCCCGTGGCTCGAAAAAGTGAAAAATTGGAAATTTGCCATTTGAGACGCCTGTCAAATACAGTTTGGTTTCCCAGTTTTTCTAAAAAATTCGAATTCTTTCTAATTAAAGCTGCATATTTGTAATTATTAGTTTTAAAGAGCGTGTTCGCGCACCCTGAATTGCAATAAGTTGTCTCTCATAGAGCAGTCATTGGTAAGCTTTTCCGAGCGGCTAAAGTGCAGTTTTTCTAAAATTTTCTTCCACATTGGCTTTTAATTTTTAAATATTTTGTCTGAAAAAGGCAACAAAGTTTCGGGAGCTCTTTGACTTTTGCCGAGAAGCTTTAATCCGCACTCCTTAGACAACGTAACTTGTAAGAACAACGATCTTCAGTCACATTGGCGTAGCCACAGAGGGCACAAGGGGGAACGTGCCCCCACCCCCCAGAGCAAATTTTTGCCCCCACGTTCCCCCGTCCCATTGCAATCTGCCCCGTTCAACATGTTGTGAGCATGCGCACTTACATTTTATTTGCTGAAATGTTTTACATACACGCAAGTCAAATCGGTGTTAGTATCACGAAAGAAAATAAAAATTATGAATCCAACGGACACCGTTATATGAGCTTACCGTCTTGCAATGACCCCCAGCTTGAAGAGAAGCAATTACCGGTAGTAGTCTCAGATGTGTGAACACACATCGGATTAACCAAATTGTTTAGAGTTACGGGTTCATCGAGGAGTAAAAGAGCGACATCATTTCTGCCCGTGGTGGATTCAAACCGAGGGTGGGGAAAGAAAACAAATTCCCGTACTTGAGCTGGAGGTAAAGGATTCTCGCTATAAGCAGCTGTTCCAAACACGGCCCGGTTCGCCCACCTTAAATGAAGACAGAATTTTGCATTCTTTATTCTAGGTCTAGTTGAACTGTGTTGGTCAGGGGTGTTGTTATTGAATTATCGTAAAACTTATTTGATCACTGATACGAGGCCAAGAGCAGCTGAATATGTTTATATGGACTTTGTTAATGCAATCTTTCTATTACAAGGAAATTAGCAGTTTATCAAGGATATGCAGCTTTCGTTTGCAGTTTTAACAATAGTATTTATATTTTTTTAAAAAACATCAAATGAAAAGTACTTCCGGGCTTAATACAATGCAATCCTGTTTCTAAAAGCAGGACCTAAATCGGTTTCTGGTGGTGAAGGTGCAACCACCTTCCCCAAATGACTCAACTCATTTTGAAGCTGGTTTGCTTTAGAACGGACAAAATCAGCGAAATGTGTTCAGAACGCCAAGCCCTTACTTACTTTTTCTAGGTGAAAAGTTTCCTACGGCACTTTTTATTTTACTGACACATACCCCGGACAAATACCCTCCGGACGAATACCCCTGGACAATCACCCCCGGACAGTTACCACCGGACAGTTGCCGCCCGTACAATCGGACGATCAAATGAAAATAAGTTAGCACAATTTTGATTGTCTTGTTCACGATTTGCCATAGATGTTACTTTCTATTTGCAATGAATTTGTGCTGTTTCGACAAGGTCAACCTTTTTCTTGAAACTCATCTAACAAAGTCGATTACAAGTAACACAGTCTTACAAATAAATAACAAAAAATCATCAGCCGTAAACTTGTAAAGTTATAAGTTAGGTGCAAAGTTATTGAGATTTTTTTTTTCTTTTTGCTTTTATATTTACAACGTTTGGGGGAGAGAGTTGAACTTGAAAAAACATTACGCTAGACAGATTTTGTGTTTATTTTACATAGAATCTTATTTGTTTCAACATTGCTTATGCGTCATTTTTAAGAACGCTCGTGTCATAATAGAGGCAGCACAGGCCAACCTATCATAAGTCCATAAAAGAAAAAACACTGGAACAGTGACGAAAGACAAATCTCCCCACGAATTGTCAGCCATTGTTAGTTTATTGCTAACTCTGACGATCGCCAGTTGTGGGTGAATTCATCTTGACCTGTGGTACAAGAGTGGTGAAAAGGTAATTAAAAGTTTGATGACTGTTTACTCACCCACATGTTGCTGACGTCACTGCCCATTTTGCATTAATGAGTGTAGCCACACATCGCCTCGGGTCAGGTGTTGGACCCAGCAGATATCCTACTGATGACCCAGATCCTGCTTCTGTAGACCCACAGACGTTATTATCTCTTGATGCTGAAACGAATGAGTATGTAATTGCAAATGGCGGTGGGGAGTTTAAACGTTGTTAGATTAGGTTATGTTTTCATGAGATTTCGATTAAAAAAAACTTGTCTCCATGTCATAGGCGTCGATCTTTAATCAAAGTGGGGACGACAAAGACTGTTCCGTCAAAAATTTATTGCGTAAAAATCGGTTTTTCAAAATTGGAAAGACATGTCCCCCACCTGCCCTGCAAAGCGACGCCCATGTTCGATGGGACGTCACAAAACGATCAATGTAACTTTCACACCATGGAAGACACGTTATATGTTTACCCAGGTTGAAAATGTTGGGTTCCTTCCAACAAGAGTTGGTGATAAGATGTACAAAGAATAAAAAAAATGGATACTCCGATCCGATATTGCTGTAGTGTATCCCGCGCTGTACTGTTTATAAGCTCATTCGATTATTTAGAGAATTGAATAGCGAAAACGCGAGATAGCTACAAACCCAGCTCATAGTGTGCTGAGCTCTTCAATTTGTGCAACGGATGCACATTGAAGGGGAAGTTTTAGCAAAAAAATAATTTATATGTAAAAGAGGAATCAAATCTCCACAGTGTGGTAAACTTTTCATTCAAATCAGACATTATTACTAGAGACATCGGTGAATGAAGTCACTACATATGTGTTCCAAAGTGAACTTAAGGGCAGCAGAGATTATATCATTTCTCACAATGACATGAAATGTTTTGTTGCCCTCGATGTTTTTTTCGAACTGTTGAGTTAATCTTGGAGTTAATTCCGTAGGGAATGCGAAGTTTGTTAAGTTCCCATGCCATTTATGCAATCACATTTTGTAATAATATGGGAATGTTGACTGAGGAGAGAATTAGTTACAAAGTTGAAAAAAACAAAAGACTGTCCATTAATGTGAGGATATGATGTCATATGTGCTTGATTCAATTTACTTGTAATTGAAAATATGGGCTGTATTCTACGTATTTGACACTTTCTTCTGGAACAGAGAACAGTGCTCTCGTGCGAGTCGATCACGGAAGAACACGTTCGCGAACATGTTCTTGCACCCAAATCTCACACCATCTAGTCGGTTAGTGGTTCAGCGAGAAGGAACAGTAAACAAGATGGCGGAGATAGCTTCTCATGGAAGTAATTTAAGAAATTATCAGCAACACAATGACTGATCTTGAGCAGGACATGTATCCGAGAGGAATAAATCACTAGTGTAACAGTCTTTAGGACTTATCATGAAAGTTAAACGAAGTAAGTGGTGAAAGCAAGACACATTACGGCGGCACGTTAGGCCGACATTCACAGAGTGACGTATACCCATGGTAACTATCCCTGAATGTGTTCGACACTACAGAAGGGATTCCCATGTTCTCAGCATGTCCCGAAACAGTCAAGAACTCGGTGTCGAATACAGCTGTGAATTCCAATAAAGTGTTTTTGTTTTTAATATACATTTAGAAGGGCTAGTATTTACTTATTTAGAATCGAATATTCAAATTTAAATAGTTGAAGAAGGTAAATGACGTAAGTTGTGCACCCTTTGATTCTGTGCAAGGTCGGCCAATGTTCGTTAAGGCATAAACAACTTTGCACATTGACTCATCACTCTGTAACTGCATATTTGACGCAACGTTTTAACCCTTTTTAATTATAATAAAAATGTTTGAATTACAATGAATATTTTCAATGTTTTCTTGCTAGACTCATGCCCGCCGGTCAGGGTGCGCCTAATTTGATAAGTGCACCATTGATTGGACAAATGGAGGCATCTGTAAAATCCGGCGTTCTAGCAATCGCGGACTTAAAAATAAAACAATTGTCACCTTACTCAAAAATTTGTCCCCAATAACCGCCAACGTATTCCATTGGTCAATTCTGCCAGGATAAAATAAATAACTGACGGCGTTTCGAATATTTTACCTGTAAGCCTAACCTTCTCGTCTTAGAAATAAATGTTACGAAACCCAAGTATGAAAATATTGGGACTTCCCAAGCTGCCAACTGAGCCCCTTGTCTTAATTCCTCAAACGTGGGTATTTGGTTTTCAAAGCTTAAGAATCCATTAAAAATTGACCATTTTACAGAGAAGGTTTTAATTTGCATTTAATCATTAATAAATCTTGTAATCTTGAAGAAAATCTTGTGATGTGTGGAGAGGGACATGCTATATATTTCTAATGTTATCCTTTGTTAAACAATATTTATTCAAAGACAGTTGTAACAGTAGTTTCGACTGGGGGTTCATTTTGGAACTTGGAATTGTGTCCTTGAAAATCATCTGTAACAATTACCAAATCATAATCTACCTGATGAGTACTTCAGAGATAATTGACATAGGAAAACAAAAGAAATGTCACCACTGTGCAAAACTCTAAATTTTGTTTTTATTGTATGAACAACAAGTTACTCAGAAACATTTAAAATTTGAAGAGGTATCTCTTGAGAGCGCTAAAAGATATTGACATAATTGCAACGCATTTTTCCTTAGGAAGGTTCACCCCATAACTACCAAACGAAGTCAAGGATTTTTACTGACGTGTAACACTACCTTTAAAAGGAATTATTAAATGCGACGTACGACAAAAAAAAATAGAGGCAAAAAACTTCGATTACCCATTCGGTCTTGTACATATATATTTCAGAAGTAGCTTTATTTTCTCAATAGATCAGTTCTAAGTTTCTTCATGTAGTAGGATTGCCCAACAGCAAAAGACCTGACACTTTAACGTGCACTCTTAAAAAGTTGGTTAAAAAATTCACCAACAATGGTCACGTATGTCAAATACCTGAAATTGGGTAAAGTTTTCCCCAAAATGTGTTGTTTATTTGGTTACTCCACAGGCTGGTTACCCAATTAAGTGGTAAAAAGCATCTTGGATAACCCATTAATCACCAGTTATTGGGCAAACTTTAACCAATTTCAGGTATTTGACATACGTGACCAGTGTTGGTAAGTTTTTTAACCAACTTTTTTAGAGCGTGTGTTTAAGCTGATTAGGGGGAGGTTAACACGCAAAAAACAGTATGCTATGCGCGGCCGGCGCAGATTGCAAATGTTGTTACCTGTGGACCTGAACAGAAAGGTCACGCACGCATGCGCAGATATAAAATTAGAACTCGTCTATTAGTTTACCATGCGAATAAAAAGTTCCGGATGTAGAGTATTATGACTGTGTAAAAGATTGGGCTACAAATTAGTGTGGGTCACTGAATTAATCCCTGTCAGAACTATATTTCTTGAAAAAAGGCCTACCGGACTGTTGTACTTTGAACAACCTATCAAACGGTATTTAACGATTTCTAATAACAAGTAATGATATTTCGAAAGTTTACACTGGCAACTTGAACGAACTGAAGACCATATATCTATTGGTATGGGTGATACGCCAAAGGGTACTTTGTTCAAAGGAAAAGATAAAATGAAGAGTTCAAATGACATAATTTGTAAGAAAATTTAGCAAAATGGAACATAATTACCAATTGTAAGTGATAATAAATTTAGTATACTTACCGTGTCGTTGGCAAACAAACTGAGCAGGCGTGTTGCAAGGGAGATCCTCCCATGATAAACCCAAGGGAGTAACGCCGGTACGCACAAACACACAGTCTCTGTCATTGGGACCAGGTGTCGGTCGTCCGGGCGCCCACGCGCTTGAAATGAAAGAAGAAAAGTCGAAATGTGATATATGGTATACACCACAATCATGTGTCGCTGGTAATATACTGTAGACTACTGTTCGCTGGATGCAATATTTATTAATAACGAGGTTAAATTGTAGGTTGGTAGGTAGGAATAAGACAGTTCGGTATTTCCTTTTGGTGGTTATGCACATGCGCACATCCCCCAAATGGTTGGGATAAACAAACCACTCACTCACCTACAACACGTTTTCCCGGCAAATTTCGGTATACATTGAAGTTTGCTGAAATCTTTCCTTCTTAATCCATTCATAACAAAAGAAATGATCTCAAGTGTGGCTTAGTGCAGTAGATTGTGTCTAAATTGTTTCTTTTTTGGTGTAAAAATTTGCGTTCTATCTTGCCATAAAGTAGCACTTATTTTCGTTCGACTTGGCTACACACTTAGATAGTGTTGTAGGCTATGCATGTATTGACAAAAACAAGTGAACGATGTACTCTATGCTGATCTCAGTTTGCGTATCCCACCATATAATTCCATGCGCCAACCAATTAACGCATTAGCTTATTAATGCAGGCAGAAAACGGGTAGGAACTTAAGGTAAGAAAAGGTACACGAACTCGGTATGAGGTTTATCGGATCAGTTTTTTCTTTTATTAATATTATTATTAAACTGAAGATTCTAACTCACTTAGTATGCTTGTAAAATGCCCATGTCTCTTAGGCAATCACATTTTGGTAACATTGGATTCTTGGGAAGTAAATTGCTCTTAAAAATCAAAGAAAAACTGTTCATGATGTGAGACTATGCCATCTTATTTGCTTATTTCAAGTTCATTTTGTGAGAAAACTTTAACTTACTGCTGACATTTGAGAACGTCACATCGATCTGTCGATTTTCAATAATACGGTAGTTCCATAGAACGTTTTTAAAATATTTCCTCTTTAACATATTAAGTTCATAAACCTTTTTAGTCAACACAATTCCTTTTATGGGAAGATTTGGATGGTTTAGAAGAATGTAAATTATTTATTTTGAAGTTGGTTTAACTGCTGTACTCTTTTCACGTGTGGAGACGTAGCAGTGACGGTTAAAGGCCCAGTTCTCTCACCCCAAACAGTGCCAATTCTCCTAACCCTTTTGCTGAAGCCCCTCCCACAATTGTCTGAAATTCATCCTCATCCAGATACAATGTCAGTGTATTGCTTCAAGGTGAGTATAAAAAACTCAATTTATATAATCCAAACACTCTCAGTACCGTTCATGCTGTGTAATATAAGCTTTGGAACTCTGCATTGGTTGAAATAGCTGCCAATCAAAGAGTTTAGCCAATTGAGAATTTGGCTAAGTATCCTTGTACCAAAATTGTAGTTTGGGGTGAGAGGTTTGGCCCTTTAAGGGTGCGCATTGGGGAATCCCCTACATCTGGAAATCACCGGAAGGATATCCAGCTTCGGCCAGCAGTTCTGCAAATAACCGCTTTTGGGATTGTTTTTCGTCAGATCCGTTTTGAAATTTGAGTGAATTTCATCTATTTTGGAGTGACCTGTATACCATTCACTCTTGAATTGAGTAAAATTGCACTCTCAATTTTTAGATTGTGTCAGTGGTAACAATTTTCACTTGTACACCTTTCTGTAGAAAACATTGACCAAATCTTGCGGCTTTGTTGAATCATTCTATAGCTTAAGCTTTAGGACACAGAACGTGGAAAAATTTGTAATTATCACAACCAGCGCGCGGTGAACTATCAAACATGATTTGGGGCTTTGTTGTCCGACAACAAGTCTTCTAAATATGGCAAATCAAACATGGAAAATCTTCACACTTAAAAAAAAAAAAAAAAAAAAACTAAGTAAATCTCTAATAGAGTGAAAAGTATGCATTCACTCCATTAGACTATAATTCACTCGACCAATGTTAAAATTTCCTTCAAGAAGGGTAAAGTTCATACAAAGTTAAAAGATATCGATATTGTTACCTTTACCGTGATACTGGCAGCTTGGGTTCCGCTGGTCAACCTGTTATCCTAGAGCTGTGCGTAAACCCACTATTAGCGAAACCTATGCAGCTTCTTTATTCCTGAACAGTAAAATAGCCTTCTAGTTAAGTATTCAGGAATAAAAAAGTTTCATACCTACAACCACTATAAGAAAAAGTTGTCTATTAATGAAAAATCTGTAAAATAACGTTCCTTTCCTGGAATCTTAGCTGACATTGTTTTCACTGTAAAACCACATTTCTTTTTACAGTGCATGTGTTAATTCACCATGTTGCTGCATGAAAGTTCTTGTCTCGGTGATTTTGATCATATGGTGTGCACAATTACCTTGTTTTTGAAAAGGAATAGTCACACATTTATAAAACAAAGGGACGATGTGAAAAAGGTTTTTTTTCTAAAAGTCCCCTCGACTCTCTGGAGAAGAGCCAACGGGCGAAAACCAAACATTTACTCCCGGAGGAGTTCTGCTCCCTTAATGAGCTAAATAGCCCAAATCGACAAGTACGCCCTCTTAAGGGCAAACATGTGTGGTCCTGCTCTAGACTGGCTGAATAGAACAGAAGCCACACACTGGATGCAGTTTAACGTCATGCCCAGGACAGGTGCTTGTGCTAAGTCTTTTTTCTAAAAGTCCCCTCGACTCTCTGGAGAAGAGCCAAGGGGAGAAAACCAAACAATTACTCCCGGAGGAGTTCTGCTCCCTTAAGGAGCTAAACGTCCCAAATGGACAAGTACGCCCTCTTAAGGGCAAACATGTGTGGTCCTGCTCTAGACTGGCTGAAGAGAACAGAAAAAAAAAAGGTACAAACAAAGTGGTCATAATTATTGCTCTAAAAGCCCTTGTTGTTTTGCTATCTAAGTAACAGTATTCTCTTTTGAAGTTTCTTGCAAGTTGTAAAAGTCTGTCTAATGATGTTTGTCAGTCTGTGCAGGTCAACTTTACCCTGGGAGTGGGTTGTTCTCGTACTTTAAGTTGTTTGCATTTTTGTATTTGGGCTATTCTTTTATTTCTGTCAGTCATGGTCACCCTTTATTCATATCACGTGTATTGGCCATGTGTTAGCGTAAGCCCCACATTAGTGCTCTTTGCATCACGTGGCTTGAATAGGCGCACTAATTGGATGTATTGTGTAATCGCCTGGGTGTCTGGCCAGAAGTTAAGCTGTATTGTTTAGGTTTAGTTTTAAGGGAATGTCGTATACAACTCGGGGAGAAAGCCAGTTAGCCGGTGTCCAATAAAGACGGGTCTTAGGAAGGGTAAGGAGGAACATTCTCGTTGGACGGTGCATGCTTCAGGCCCTGAATCCGCCAACTTTTGACTCCATCCGGCAAGCTACAATACAGTGAAGTGGTTAATTTTATTTTAAGTTTCCGAGGAGTTTTTTATCGTGTTTTTGAGGACTATCTGTCGTTTTTAGTGTAACTCAGTTTTAAGAATATCTACAACACCTTAGGCAAAGAGAACCAACACCCATATTCGTTACAATATTCAAAAGGGAACTTTGTTTTTACCTGATCGGATGAAGCCTCATTTTCCCTAACTATCGGGGGAATAAATTTCGAAAGATAGTACTATCGATTCTGACCGAGCAACAAAAAGGACACTTAAATTGGCAGCTTTGCCCGTTTAAATATACCCCAAAAATGTTCCGAAAAACATAGCCAATTTTTCATCTCAACTCTACTTTAAAACACAAAATTTCCATAGGGAATTAGCCTTTCATAAAAAAAGCCAAATTTCACATCTTGCAAAGTAACCCTCTATTGGAAACTTCCTTCGTGAAACTTGGTTTCTCAATTCACTACCAGCAGCAAACAACAGTTTCGGATACCCCAATACGATCTGCGCCCTTCATTTCGGTCATTTTTATGGAGCTTTCCACGCATAACCAGTTTCGATGGCGAAAATCTCCAATAGCCCAGCACATGATAATTAGTTGGGCGAACCCCTCTCAGATTATTCACAATTCCTGCTCGCGACGCGGGAAGTGACTTCACAGTCAGAAAATGTGTGGAGATTTACTTACACTTCGCTGGGAGTAGTTCCATCGGCCCATAGGAACACATTTTCGGTTAATATGTCGTTAAGTCCAATGGCAAACAGTTGATTAGTACCAAGTGGAAAAAGCTGATTCCAAAGATTCTAAATTAAATGGGGAAAAGGGTAATGAAGTTTAAAACTGAAAGTTAATATGTTCGGTATATGATTATCCATGAGAAAATAACTTCCTACGCACCATCACTTCAATGTGTATAATTCGAAATCCAAAGTGTGCACTTAGATCCTATAGGAAACGAAAAGTTTCAATTTATGTTGGATAGGCCTATTTAAGATGGATCTATCTGTACCCAACATATAGACAATGGTCAAAAGTATTTCACGGTATACCTGTACAACATTTATATGGTAGTTGGCAATGACAGAAATTATATATTAAAATAGCAATCGAAGCTCGTAGCAAAATGTAATTGACATTTATTTTTTCATGTTTTGTGATACGGAATTTCAGTTAAAGTCAAAGTTTTATACCAATGTTCGCTCCTGCGAATGCGTAATTGATCACAGTTCAAAATAATACAGCTAAATGATGTTTCTCCCCTTGCCAACTTTTAAGCGCAGGTCACATTAAAGTGATATTGGATCGTATTACGCTTTGATATTTGTGAGTTTTACTTTAAATCTCGTCCGTCATTGGTCGGAAAGTACGAAAATTTGCCAACCTGTGGAAACGGAAGATTTGTGCCAAAGACGAAGTATTTAAGTATGCTTATTTTTCTGTGACGTCACATCCGCAAACACCTTTTATCGGATTCGCGTAGATGCACCACCACGAATGTGTAAAAATGTGTATAAAAAAGGGACTAATTTGTGGTTAAGGGCTTTGTTTTAAGGAAGCAGTAGAAACAGAGAGTTGCAACTCCATGGTTGAAGTACAGGAACCCAATCCAGTCTTTCATAGCCAAGTGCCGATAGATTTAACAAGGTGGTCATAAATTGAACACTCTACTAAACACTACCAAACTAGGCCTGTTGCCGAGGGGAAATGGACTAAGTAAGAGGGTCACCCCCCTGCCTGACTCCTATCACCCCGTCTTCTAGAGAGTTTGAAGTCTTCGTTTGACTATAAACGCATCTACACATTTAACTCCCCTGAATAAAGGTCGTCTACTGGAAGTTAATCCGTTTCCCTACTTCAAAACTTTGTTTATCTACGACACTGAACCAAATCAAACCTATCTTACGTCAATTAGAGTTGAGTTTCCCCCGCGGCGCAAAGTTATCTTCACCTTACCCCTAAGACAGGACTCGTGAGTTTGTAATTTGGCCCCATTTATATAAAATATTTGTTGAAGTTACATAACACATCTAGCAGGGTGTAATTCCAAAGCTCTTCTTCCCTTTGTAATAAATATTCATGTGGTCAGAAGGAAAATGCTGAGGTACGAAAACCAATGAATTTGTTGAATAAATTTCATAAGAC
Organism: Holothuria scabra; assembly: GCA_037179385.1. Taxonomy (NCBI): domain Eukaryota; kingdom Metazoa; phylum Echinodermata; class Holothuroidea; order Aspidochirotida; family Holothuriidae; genus Holothuria; species Holothuria scabra. Next base: position 59,970,918 of record CM074179.1, on the reverse strand, counting down.
TATTCTATTTATTGGCTATTCCTGCCTTTAATGTAAAATCTTAGTTACAGTATAATAACTTTTCTATGAGAGGGTCGTCATTTAAATAACAACTTTCTGTTTTCTTCCAACAAATCAAACTTCACTGAATTATTTTCATTGACTTACCAAATTTGAAATAAATGGTTCAAGGATGGCTAGTGTACCTTGAAATAATTGGCAAACCTGGTTTCTACCAGAGTAGTCTGATGCTAGTTCTAAGCCTTGATTGGATAAGGCATCATCACTAAATATACGGTAACACTGGCCACCTAGATAAATCCAACCATCAGGGCAAGTGCTAACCGGAGGAGCTGTGAGGAAAGCAAAAGTTTCTATTGTTTTTAATTAGTTAGATGGGTTTTACGACACAGCAACACAAAGGTGGGATAAAGTGCCACCTAGAAGTGACAATGGTTCAACGTTGGTTTAAAATATATCAAAAGAACCCAATTGGAGTAAGCTCTGCGGAGAGCTGTTTCTCAAGGGTGTTTAGCTCATGATCTTTAAGCGCTCATGGGTCTCTGAATACAACGATCTGACGACTGTCAGAGGTTTCAGTCACTACAGAATGTAAATATTGATATAACATCTAGTACCGTTTAAACTGCGACTCTAAGAATATAGTGTACCTCCTGGTCTGCAACAGCTGTGCCAATGGTATGTACATAGGAGAAACTGGAACACATTTCAGACTACTTTTTAAAAACCATAATAAGTCTACACGTGACAATGACAGGGGCGTTCCATTGACAGAACCCTTCAACCTCCCGAATCCCTCCTTTCTTATCCTCAAATGCCCTTTGCTAGCCTCACATTCAGAAAGAAAAATATTCGAGATTTAGTTTATCCTGCTATTTAAGACGCACATAAATGGGCTTCATGGGGACTTAGGACCACTGAACAATTACACTTTCCATTAGCACCTGTAGCTTGTCTTACCCTTTCCCGTGTATATTTCGTTTTAGTTTCAAGTAACTCACTTCCTAATATTTCATTACTGGCTGACGAAGATTCCAGGTGGGATTGAAAATTTCCATTCTGATGTTATATTTTTGTAATTTGCAATGTCAACCAGGCACCTATTATTTGCCTCTATTATAGTAAGTCTCTCTTTAACAGGGTAAAAATTGTGGATTCACTCCATTAGAGTGTTCACTTACTGCAAGAAGAGTACAATTCACTCTTTCACGAGTGCCTGCAATGATCACTTTCTTTTTAGAGTGATGACTGTAGGCACTTCATCAAAAGCGAAACTTCACGCTTTTGGAGGAATTTCACCCTTTCGGAGTGAATTCACACTTTTCACTGCATTAAAGTGACTTAGATCAATCTTGATTTTACAGCTTACTTTACCATTTTCAAAGTTGTTTGTATTTCCTCATATCCCTTGACACAGTTTCTGTGAACTCAAATGAATGCCATTTGATATTTGATATCATTTCAGCTTGCTCTTAGGAAGCACTGAACCCGCACACATACTTTATGACCATTATTCGTTCTTCATATTTGTATCAATGCAGCATTTCAATCAGAAATAATTAAGAAGCTGAATACGTAGCCGTAGGCATTCTACAGATTTTTTAAATTTCAAAGGACTAGTAAAATTGGTTGCTGGGGAAGGAATGCTTTAGACCTAGTCTGTAAACTTCCTATATAAGATCGTTCACTGCGAAGTTTCCTTTCAATGCAAGCAGCTACCTCTGAATAAAGTTTACCCGTGTGTAGCTTTTATAGCATTTTTTTTTTTGTAAAGCGTCAAATTATTTTTAAAGAGGTCAAGTAAAGGGGTCCATTGAGTTGACATCAATAACTTAATAACTGAGCGTTAAGGGGTTCCTTACCACATAACAATGCTTAAAGTTAGCACAATAAGTCAAGTTTCGCAACCAGTAGATACAGAAAAAAGGTAAAATGTTGATTTTGTGGTTTTCTGAATTGTAACGGTTTTGTGCAAAATTTGAAAAAAAGTGTCCTTTTACGAAGTTTTGAAAACCAAATTGAACCATTTAGTACTCACTCATAAAATAATCATTTTGTATAGGTAATAAGTATTGTTTAAGCTTGACCATTTGTCATTGGTTTGTAAAGAAAATTATCAGTCGTGGGAAATTTTGTTGAAGTTCATCAACCAACTCAATGAGCCACTTTAACACTTTAGCGAGGAGGAGTTTCTAGGTTACGCTGGAAACGTGTCTGTGATTTTACAAACTTTTGGTACAGTTAGAGATTAACCATTAAAAAGAGCATAAATAGTGCTGTCAATGAGTTCAAAGCACTTCTTATGTATTCTTTTATTTCCTTTATCCTATTTTCTGTTAATGTACAGACAATTTTTAAAGTGTAACTTGTCCATGCGAATAGGGCTCGAACAAGACCACCATACAAGTAAAGGTCAGGGACACAGTGAGACAACCATATTGATCTGTGAAACGGATAGTACGCCTATAGCTACATACAATTCATAGGACTTGTTTATTAAAGGCATATTCTGGAGACAAAATTCGTTTACTTTAAAATAAGCAGAAAAATTGTCTCTTTCAGAAGGTGAAAACTGCATTCCAATAGCTTATAGCGTTCGGAAGATACAAATTTTTAAAGTATTGCAAATTTTTCTTGGGATTTGATGCATCATGGGAAATCTGTGATGTCATTGTGGCACATTAATTTGACATTGCATTCAATTTATTTATAATTATGATGCCCCTGCAGGCAATATTAAGCAACATTGTTAGTTGTGCCCTACATATGGTAAAGGGTAATGCTAGATCTACAGGAAAAGATATTCAAACATTCCAAAAGTATCAAACTTCAAGGACAAACAGGATGTTCAATTATAAAGAAAAACAAAAGGAATTTGGAGCAATGTGCCCACATTACATAACTTTCTGTGGCTTTGTTGAAAAGCAGAGGTATTTTTTAACAAAAATAACCCATCTTTAAAGTGAGATATTTTGAGTTAGGAAAATGGTATTGTGATAGGGTTTGAAGGACATGGTGTGGAATATTTTTGTTTTTCTTACAAGACAGAGGCGAAAAGCCACCAGAACATGCCTTTAAGCGGTTGTACACCCGGAATGAAGAAAAGCCACATTCATATTGGTTGTTCACCACACCGATGTCGAGAAGAGTACACGTTTTTTATTGGTCATCGTTCCTGTTCAACCTGTCTGTGTTCGGCTAGCAAGCCTCTAGAATGTATTGCATCTGTGCATAGGACTTCTTCCATTTGAGAGAATTTAGAACTCAGGAAAATCTCCCCGATGGGTAATTGGAAATTCTTACCAGTATTGATGGAACAAGTCGGAGGTGAGGGTGACCAGAATGGATCACCGCCAGGGACTGGATTCTCTGTGCAGGTTGTTCTGTCAGTTCCGACAAGAGTATATCCTTCGATGCAAGAATATATGGCAATATCTCCTATCAAACTGCCTAATACAGTAACCCGTCGCACAACATCATCAGACAGTTCAGGACAATTTACTGAAGCATAAAAAATATGAGATCGCACAAAATCCCTTTATTATTTTACCTCCTAAAAGGAGTACAAATGAAAATGTTTTCTCAATACATATTTTGTGTGAAAGTAAGTGCAGTCTCTTGGTCTAGAGTTATAAATAATGTAACCATTACTACAAAAGAGAGTTATATAAGACTGACAGAAAATTACAGGCCTTAAGTTAGCCACACACTTAAACAACTTTGCACATGGAACTCAACTCGATCGTTGGATCAGGGAGCTGACATTGGTTGGATCTCCAACAGTCGTGAAATGTGCATGAGTTTACTACTGCGATTGGCAGTTGCAAGACCAGTGTTAAGTCGAGCCGAAGTTGGTTCTTTCCGACTGAAGTCGGCGCTACTTAAAACTGGTCTAAAAATTGCCAATCACTGTTGTAGCGACGATCGAGTTGAGTTGCGGTGTGTAAGGTCGTGTAGTGTGCGGCTAGCTAAAGCCGGATAAGGGTTTACGTCTCAGGCACGGACTTCCTATATACATGAACAGAGCATATTGCACGGTACATTGTCGCTACCGTATGTGTGATAAAAAGCGCACCAAGATGGCCGTCTGCTGTGGTTTTGTGTGAGAGTTTGACTTGCTCAAGTATATCCCCATATTTTTTAAGAAAGTTGAAATGTTTTTAAAATATGGTAATGTAAGGTCAAAATCACTTCACGTATTGCAGGAATATGATATCATTTTCCATGCAAGTTTAACTTTTGTTTAAAATGTTACAGAGTCATCGTCAAATCACACAAACTATAGCTTGACGGCGGCAATCTTAGTGCGCCTTTTCTGTCCCAGACGGTGGAGACCCTCTACGGATAGAACTTACACGTTACATGCTCTGTCTATGTATATAAGTCCGTGGTCTCGGGTTATAACCCTTCTGGTTAAATCTATCAGGGCCCAAAACGCTTTCCCAGTTTTATGACACTAGATGGTTTCCCAACTCATTTGCTTGCACAACCGGCGGCACTTTAGGTTAAATCTTAAAGGTAAAGAGCCGTCCCCTAAGTTGAAATGGTGTAGTAGACTATTCTGTTTAACGATTGTCCCTTGAGAGTCATGTAACAATATTTTTGAACTCAAAGGTGAAATTTACTAAGAGTTACTGCTTGGTTTACCTTGAATGTTCAATAATGGTAATGAAGTCGTAAAATATTTTAAAAAGATGCTTAGAAGAAAAATAAGAAGGAAATTGTGTTTTTGTTGTTTCTGTTGCGTCAAACTAAGTTTTGGGGGACTGCTCTTGCCCTATAAACCATTGTTGTAATCGAGTCACTAGAATAGTGAGTCGAGTCCCCAGTCTTCAAACTTTTAAGTGACTCAGTTGAGTCATTGACTCGAGTCACTGCACTATTTCAATGGGGAAATTACTCCTGAATTCTATGGAGTCACTATCATTTTGAGAGGAAGTGACTCGAATAGTGACTTGTTACAACACTGCTATAAACTAAACTTTTGTATGGTTTGATGTAAGTGGGTTAGTTCGTTAGATGTAGTTTTACGATCCAGTTTTCCAACCTATTGGTGCAAGTTGAGCCGGCTATGCACCGTTTTGCAGTTGGGAATCAAATCCTTGACTCCCTTGTCAAAAGCAGATGCTCTACCAATAAACCAAAGAAGTCGTCAACTTCCCATGAGTTTCGTCTGTGATAATGAAAAGGGGGTTATCGTCATGATGTATGTCATATAGCTTCTAAATTTCTCTATAATATTTACAAAACTGTCGTTAACATAAAATACATTTCCTTGCCATGATACCCTAGTATATGTTTGTACACTCTAAAGTTAACAAAAAACAGCGAAATTTCTTTCAAAAAGAGTTTCTTGATTGATCACACCTACACTCCTAAAAAGAGTAAATTTCCTTTGCGATAGAGAGGATTTTTAGAAGAGGGTTACATATAGCACATGCATGACATGAAAAACTTAAATTTCACTCCAGGTCGGGGGAAATGCACTCACACTCGCTCCTCATCCTCATAACATTCTGTTTGGAGGGAATTTTCCTCATATATTTGTGCTATGTTCTTTAACTCTGGATTCAGTATGAACAAAATTCAAAGAATCAAAGTGTTTTATTTCAGGAATAAACATGACACCCAATCATAAAGAAAAACAAAGGTAATAACAATCTGATGAAATATTCCTTTATAACATGATTCCATGACAATTTGTAACTGAGGGTATAGTCGTCTGAAAAAGAAACCTTCAATTTAGATATCAGTAGTTAGGAATATAGATTTGATACAGGATTCGGAGGCCATAATTGGACATTTTTTTCCTTATTAATACATGAACCGTATTTGAAATTTTACTGGCATATGCTGTAAAAGTGCATAATACCATACAATGTAACGTTTTATTTATATGTTTTGTTTCAAATGTAGAGATTGGGTAATCTTGTTTCTCCAGATAACATTACATACAATTTTCTGAAATTAAAGCCATGGCATTGCATCATGATCATTCCTTTTCTTGTATTAAAAGCAATATTAAATGAATGAATAATGAATACCTTCCACAGTTGCAATCTCTTCTGTGTCTTCGCCAAAGTTTAAGATGGCGTTCATTGTTGACTGGGCTATTGACTGTTCGCCAGTTGCGAGAAAGTCAAACACACAAAAGACGTTACCTTGGCACGTGGCCTCTAACTGCTCTTCGGAAACTTGTGAATTTGTTGGCGTTATGATCGGCACGAATTCGGGAAACGAAAAAGGGGGCGTTGCACCGGGCTGACGGAAGAAGAGAGCTTCTTGCTCGTCAACAATCCCTGGAAACGTTAAGAATAATTTGTACAATCACTCTTTTATTGGACAACATTTCTTTGTAGCTTATTAAAATGATACTACTAGGGAGATAATGCTACGTTGTATAAAGAGGTCAGTTTCACAGATATATATATATAGATACAGTTGAACGAAATTCCGTCGTTCCCCTCGTTTCTACGATCTTAAAAAGTTGAGGTGTTTAAGGTGGGTAATTAGTTTATGACCAATGCATATGTCGTATCAACATGACCACTCTTTTTAAAACAACGCAATTTTAACGTAATCGACCAATTTTGTGTAACCAATGATGGGTAAATATTGTTACCCAACTTTGAGCGATCTGCTCAGTAACATTTCTCTCAACATACGTGGATGTGCTAAAAGCACTGCTACCAGGGCATGTGTACGCTACGTATGCGCACTTGCACATTTCAGGTTCAGATTCATAGCCAGATCAGTTATTAACAAAACCTCGATGATGTGGTAAGTCTCGGATTAAGATGAGAACTGGAGCTAGGGTGTTTTTGATTGTAACTGAGGTTAAATACGAGCTCGATGTGTTTTGTAAAGAATACTTAATGTCTGTATCGAGCTTATTATCAAAACAATTGAGGAAGAGTCTGGACTGCATGTAAACCATGACAAAAATGGTTAGGCTCATCAAGGTTAAGGCCACCTGGCCAAATATTATGTTAGGCCTCTCCAATGCATAACTGTGAGTATGGTACGTCAGCCTACAGGTTAACGTAAAGTATTCTTAAGGATTTGGCTTTTGACCATGTCAGCATTACGGTTTTCCAATCGTTTTGATAAAATCATCGTATACTAACTATCGATGCCATTTGCTTACAAATTAACACAATCTTCGGAAGCTAACGGGATCTGATTATTCTTCGATAATTTGTATTTTATACATTGTACACATCCAGCCCATTACATACAGTTTATAGTTGAGATGAACGAATGGACGGCTACAAATTAAGTCCACATTTGACGGGCCTTTAATAACCCATTGGAAAGTACATGTTTGAATTTAGTGTTTTCAAGGAAATTTCACAACTTAAAGGTAATTGTTTACTAAATGTGGGTGTGGAAGCTGGTTTGATAGTATTCGAGGGTCATTTTATTGGTCAAACCGTTTTCCTCACCATTAAGTAAAACCCGATCTAACCACTGTTGAGCAGTATTTTGCCCAATTTAAGTCTAGACATATATGCGCCGAAAGTTGAAAAAATGAAAAAAATTACCCAACCATTCACGAGTGCATATTATGAACGTTTCGGTGGTAGCAGCTAGTTAGCGCTCATTGCTTGAATTTTAGATGTGATGTTAAACTAATTTGCCTAATATTCGAACAATCATGTAAGTGCAGTCTGTTCTTATTACAGTGTTTTATACGAGACGGTATATTACAAAATAATTAAAAACTTACATGTCAAGCCAAACTCGTAAATATCTGCCGGTGTAGTACTATGAACACTACCATTTCTATCTCTCAAATCATCATTTTCATTTCCATTCCAGTCTCCAAGAAGTCCTTGGGTTATTCCAGGTAAATTGATTAGGTCACCTGGTAGAAGTAGTCTAAGTATTAACGTGCCTCCTTCTTCCCTTCTTATTGCGAGGGCAATGAAATCTGAAAACTGTGCAATTACAGTTGTATCAGGCTCTTGAAATATATCCAAATCTGGGGAGAGTTCATATTCAATTGGTATAATGAAAGTTAAAACAATCAAGGGAAGGAACATTTTGAAATTAAAATCAGGAGCACTGACCCAGCCAACATGCCCAGCTGGGCCCCAACTGGGTTTCAGCTGGGCTACTTGCTGGGCCCCAGCTGGGGCCCATTCGTGTTTGTCAGGTGTTCCCACGTGGGGCCCAACTGGGCTAGCCTTTCCCAGCTGAAGCCCAGCTGAAGCCCAGCTAGGCTTCAGTCATTGAAGCGGGGCACAGTTGGGCATGTTGGCTGGGGAGAGCTTAACACTGAAAGATTAAATGAATTGGCGTGGCTTTGAGATACTGTTCCTGGTAATTAATGTGCGAAAATGCATTAGCATACCAACTAGAAAAATTACAATCAAGTATGGTCAGTAAAAATAGTTAACAATGGTTCCGTCAAGGTGTGTTTAATTACAACCATTCGGGTATCTTTCATTCTTTCAATCCTTCGGGTCTCTTTCAATACCCAAGAGGGGCGTGTCCAGGATTGTGCGGGCAGGATACAAGGGGTAAAGGAACCTTTCCTGCGATTAGATTTGTTAGTTAGATGGAGTTTTGCGGCTCAGTTTCCAATCTGTTGGTTCAAGTCGAGCCGACCACTGCATTTTTTCAGTTGTGGTTAACTGGATTGTTTTCCCTACTCCATTGCTTATTGGGAGCATCACGCACAACGGCAGTAGGTTCCTTTTTAGAGTCTTTGGTATGACTCGACCTGGTAAGCGAAGCCGAGCCTTCCGCGTGAGAGGTGGATGCTCTACCGTTAGTTCAAACACACAACTAGAAAGACACCAAATGTTCTTATCTGACGTAAAATTTGTATTATTGCTGATATCATAAAAAATACTCATCGAATTGAGTGGTTTTTCGAATTGAAAATGCACTGCATTGCAACATGTTCAAATCGTTATAAGATGGACATGCCGTGACGTTGCTTCTTGGGAAAGGAACATAAACACCCCAGAAGATCAAAGGCGGTGTTGGGGGTAACTCATATCTGAGTTTGTTCCATGATCTGCGCCCTCAAATGAGCTATGCTTTCTTTGTGTTCACACTGCGTGAAAAGCAGTTCACACATGCTTGACATGCCTGATAGCTAACCCCAAATGTTTCGTAATCGTAACTTTTTCTGTATTTTATTATATCTGTTTCTCTCAATCAGTTAATGTGATTCCAAACCTGACTGTATCAAGTGTGCATGTAGTTAGCTTTATTTCCTCCTCAAGGTAATAAAAAGGTGATCAAGCAGGAAAGAAGATATAAAAAAGTAAGAATCAGTTTCATCAAGCAAATCCTTTGAAATTTACAAACCTTGATTAATCTTGTCACCAAACTATAATCCAAACAGTATAGTCCCCTGTTGGTGATCCCCAACTTTCCCCCATCAGTGAGCAGAAAAATTTCTAGCTTGCGCTGGTATAGTTTGTTTCCTTTGTTTATGCTTAGATGACTCTCAGCTGCATTTGATAATTGATACTAATCCATGGTTCTCGTCCAAATGCCGTATTCGCGGGGTATATGGTAAACAGATTTTTAAAGGGCATGTCTCCTCTATGTGATTTAACCTGTGACCTTTCTTCAGGGGCCTCTAAGCGAATGTCGAAGTTGGTGGTTTATCACCAAAGTGGCCCTTTATTTTCAGCAACATACTCGCAACGAAAGGCGGCCCAAAATGCATATGGCAAGGGATGCGAGGGAGCTAAATCCCCCATCCGCCCCCCTTCTGTAGGAAAAATTATCTTTCTCATTGAAACCTGTATGCATTTCGATTTCCGCTTATGGCACGTAGATCGTGACGTTTGCTTTATACAGCGGTTTGTAACAAGTGGATGTCGGACGGGATTGTTCAAGAATTTCTGGATTGGGCAGTATCCTATTGACTTCTGCAATGTACAATTTGTTTTAAAGATTTTCAAAACTCCCACATGTAGACCAGGATAAGTTACACATTCATTACCTTAACTATGATTACGAAAAAACAATAATTGCCAATAAAACAACGCCAAGTGTTGATGTATGTAGAAGGAGTTGTCTTCTAACTGCACTCTGTTGTGATCAGTATAATTACGTAATCTTATACGCGTAAAGGGATCCCTGTACTGGGCACTCATTGTGTGTAACATGGAGGATGATGTGATCAGGTGTAAATTTTAACACTGTGTTTTTCTGGTACAGCAAAGGTTGACATAAAAAGCAGTTGATCACGCCTACTAGGAAATAAAATACAAGGTCTGAAATAAATGAGGTATGAATACCATTATTAACGCGATTGGAATATTTGGATTTGTAACGACTTCGTTAAGAAAAACAGTTTCATTCAAAACCTAAAGGAGGAAATGTGAACCAAATGTCGTCGCGTGGCAGAGTGGTCTATTCCCCTGCTGTGTACCAATGTGTTTTACCTGTGCATGGGTTCAAGTCCTGCTCCATGTACTTGGGTTTTTTTCTGTGTACTCCAGTTTAACCCTACTTGGCACAGGCTTGCAACGTAAATCGGTTGACCAGCCGACCAAGTCGGCTGGGCACCAGATCAGTGAAGTGCCTTCGGGGGACCAGTTAACTAGGCAAGCCGACTTTGCTTTGCATCGAAATCGGCGAAATCAGAAGGCAAGTTTTTCCCACGCACTGATGGTTCAAGGACATGACCTAACTGAACCGTTCCCCAAAACATGAATTTCATGCCCTAATGATACACAGCTGTTGATTATTGTGATCATGCCAAGATTATTCCACAGAACAGAAGTGCTAAAGAGTTGGTAATGAATTGGTTAAGTCTGGCAATGAATAAGGAGATTTGTTCTTCACTGCCCGCAATTTTATTTTATTGACTTTTCAAGGTCGCTTTATTGGGTAGGTACAAGAGTTATTTCGAAACAACACATTTACAAATAATTTCATTTTGCATCAAGTTCTTGATGTAAAGTTTCGCAAGTTCAAGTTTAATGACGTTAAGGAAAGTAAGCGACAAGTCACTATAACTTTTTTAGATGTTGAATGACATGTTTGATTAGATACTTGGACTGTAAGATAGTGCTCCGTCTGGTCAACTTGACATGGTAAAAATTCATTAATCACGCCAACCCCATCAGTTTAGACCGCACTCTTAAAACAGTTGAGCAAACATAGCATATGACGTATTTTTGAGGAGGAAAATTGCTAAAGGTTCGACAAACCAGGTTTTCCCCAATAATTGTATAAAATTGCCCAATAAAATTTAGCAAAGGTGGCTCAAATATTCATCTTGTGTTATGTTTCTTCCACTAAAGAGAATTTTTACACAACTATTCTGAATGGTCATATGATAAAGTATCGATTTAAAGTAAATTTGTGGTAACTACTTACTATTTGCGTTCCAATCATTGTTCATTCCAAAGTCTACCCCAATGTTTTCGTCATCCGTCAAGATTCGAACCTGAACGTCGCCGTCTGGCGTTACTTCCATATGAAAGGTGTCGCTGTTTTGATGCTTGGCAGCTACAGCGGTTATGACAGTAGCGTTAACACCTACAAAGCATAAATGGGACACATTTAAGCTGGTTGAATAAAGATTTTAAGTCTTATGCCTGTGCATCACTGTGGAAAAAACCCCTCCACTTGAGATAAGAGCACATCACTGCATCTTCTACTAACAAGTACTGCCAAATAGGTGATCGTGTTCCGATCGGATACGCGCGCATCCCTCTAAAGACAATAAGCACTGAAGACACTTTGACGTCATCCTTGGGTCAATCAATGGAAGACGTGGCCGCACGCAAAAGAATTCGCCCTGCACGAATACCAGAATATGCGCGTATTCAACTGGTTGACAAATCAGCTGCCTGCATTTGTCTGCGTTGGTTTGTTTTGCCTCAAAAGAGAGCGTGCCTTTGCTCTGTGACGTATGTTTAAAGTCTATATGTACGTGTGTTAACCCTACACTGTGAGTGCACGACGCGTTGCAGTGTGGCTTTGCCTCTCAATTGACGTTGCCTGACGCCAGTGCACATGGTCTTCTATAATATTTGCGGAATAATCCTAACCAACTCAACAAGTGAAGTGCATTACTTTGTATAACTTTTGAGAAATTTCGTTGGAAACAACAAAAACAAACTAGATAACTTACACTAAAAGTGTGTAATTAAGATTAGATATTACTTCTGATTGCTCAGTTTTTCCACTTGAGTCAAAACTTAATTCTCTAAATCTGAAAAAGACTTAATTTTGAACTGAAAAAAACGAACCTGTTTTAGTAATTTTTTTCTCCCTCTTATTATTTCTAAATGTTTAGGCAAATAAAGACTTCTGCTAAGTGCAGAAACTAGTGCAGAAAGATGAAAAGGACCGCTCTTTCAGTGGAACTCGCTGGCGCACATTTGTCGTTGGTACTCTTCATTTTGCACCCTGCGCTTGCTGTAAGAGATGATAATTAGGAAAAGGTCCCCTTTTCCTTTTTGAATTCTCTGTGTATCTACAAAACTTGTTTCTGCAAAATAAAGGGATAGAACTCACCTGGTGATACAAGACCTGTCCGAATTTGGACAACAAACAAACCATTGTTGATATCAGTGAACAGAAACTCCCCAAATCCGTTGAAAGTGAACTGAAGACCGTCAAATGAAATGAAGTGAGGATCCCCACCAGCCCATCCTGTGAAACAGAAGGATGAGAAACGACCATTTAATAACGAAATTTTTTCTTACACAGAACGAACGTTCGTTTAATTTTTACCAAAATTTTTATTTTTTTCCAATGAAGGTAAGCTAAATCAGATCCTTTCAAATGTTAACGTTAGGTGAAAGCAAATCATGAAGTGTTTATTTTCATTCAAAATATCTGATGTCTGATGATTTCAAACTTTGCGACTTCACAAATTAGGCCAATTTCCCAAAGATTATGAGTCAGTTCATGACCAAGTCCAGGAAGCCTTCACAAAAAACATAGATCTAATTAAAACTAATCTTCTTTTTCCACGATACCTATGACATGAAGCTATCAGAAACACCTTTAGAATTATTTGTGGCTACAGTCAGTTATCTGCTAAATTATGTAAGTTTGGAATGAAAAACGTTAATGCCCCATAGACACCAGTCCCATAATTTATTTTCTATCCCCCCAAATAGGTTGTGCCTATACCCAATGTGCCTTTACCCAAAATGTTACTCGCTTGGTGTCTAAAACATGAACATCACTTACCCTTAGTAAAGCCCCAATCACATTTACCACATACGGTACAACGAAAACCTGAAAATACACCATGCGCTCACACACCGTAACGCATTTGCGACATTTTGTAGTGGCAAGTTTTCAATATGTTTTTGCCTAAGGTTTAAACATATAGTAATAATTAAGAGATACTTGAATAACCCGGTGAGTCTTATAAAATCCTATACTGCAAAAGCAATTAATGGTGGTCGTTTTCACGTATGCAGAGGGGCCACTGGACCATGCCGACACCCCCTGACGGAAACCCATCTTTTTCTTTTAGATCCTGAAAATAGGTACTTTAATTTTACGTTCAAAAGGTATCGCATGTGGCACCTGAAAATTGCATAAGGGCAACCAATTTTTAAAAAATTTTCCAAGAGGTGGGATTGTTCCCTCAGTGGTATCATTTTGTAACTCCTAAAAATACGCAAATTTGTCAAATGCCAGATTTTCCTACAAAAGGTAGCATTTTTTAGAATTTTTTATTATTGTAAAGGCAAGCTAACATTAAAGACTGCTTAAATTGTTTTTACAAGTATGAAAACGCAATTTTCGGCCATCTGAACGATTTTTCACATGGTAGTGAAGACAACATTTTGTGTCAAATTGATCAAAATGTATCCATTTTGTCATCTGTGTCATAATCCTAAGCAGCCAAATATATTTTTCAGTTGCCCCAATCTACTTTTGGGTCAACAGTTTTACAGTGCTACAGTTCTTATTCTATTGCAAAACAGCGGAATTAACCAGCATAAAATGTGCCGAGTATCCACTCTTTGAAAGAGTGAATCTTTCTCTACTTTAAGTGACAATTCATTTATGGAGGAGAGATACTTCACACTCAGCCAAAGCAAAACCTTTTTATTTGGAGTGAATTTTCACTGTTCCGTTGAATTTCATTCTGCACTAGAAATGAACACTGGTGCGGTTTGCTCTCGGGAGGTGATTTTTTTACACAAACACGGAAGTGTCTTTCACAAAAAAATTGCAGAGAATTCCCTCCATTTATCCCTCCGACCCCTGCAAAACGTATGAATGTACCTGTACGAAGCTTGACACGTTGAAAACTTGCCGACGTAGTAGACTGTATTAGACAGATTCCTTGTACAATAACATATGTGAAGCCTTTAAAGGGTACCGTACTTAGCAAACTTAGTCAGTTCCGTGGGGTAGTTTGAAACAATATGAATGCTACATTGATAATATTCTGGTAACTAATGGTTAGGACAGGTAAGATGGAGTTTTAAGGCCCAGTTTGTAACCAATAGTTTAATTCCTGCCTACTACGCCTTTTTCTAGTTGTGGATCACTGACTAGTTTTCCGTACTCCGTTGCTCATGCTGAGCTGGCTAGTTATTCGTACTCCGTTGCTCATGCTGAGCACCAAACACAAAGGCAGTAGGTTCCATTTTTTTAGAGCCTTCGGTGTGACCCGGCCAGGACTTGAACTCCCGACCTCCCGGCTGCAAGTCCGATGCTCTACACTCTTAAAAAGTTGGTTAAAAAAATTTACAAAACACTGGTCACGTATGTCAAATACCTGAAATTGTATAAATTTTCCCCAATATGTGTTGTTTATTTGGTTACCCCACAGGCTGTTTACCCAATAAAGTGGTAAAAAACCTCTTGGACAACCCATTAATCAACAATTATTGGGTAAAATTTAACCAATTTCACGTATTTGACATACGTGACCAGTGTTGGTGAATTTTTTTAACCAACTTTTTAAGAGTGTAGCCACTTAACCATGCGGTCGGTAACTAATGTTAAAAGTTATCTTAGCAATAACAGGCACTCAACGAATAAGTCCACAGGTTAAAACGCACGTTTTGGTAAGAGAGAAACACTTACTGATTGTAGGTCCTACGTAGCCGTTACACATCTGAGATGGTCGAACTACTCCGAATCCGTTACGGCAGGCTTCCTCAGCCCCCAGCCTGCAACAGTGAAACCATGGTACGATATCTGCCAAGAGGTTGGAGAAGAAGGGAACCAGGGCAATGTGATGAACACGATGAGCATATCCACCTCCGCGATTATCTCTAAAGTTTAAAAGTTGACCGTCGTCGTCGTAGCAACATTCCTGACCACCCCCGGCCGAACTGACATGGAATTAAAAAATAAGGCATGTTTAAAACGTATATGCCCTGGGTGCATAGTTTAACTCAAGCTATAGTGTTAACAGTTAATGGATTGAAGTGAACCTAATGTCTGAAATTTAAAAAATGCACTTTAACGGGATTTGCAAGGATTAAGATATATTGACCTCAGGGTACATTATCTTTTACAAGTGTAGTGAAAACTGCATGTCAGTAGCATATTAAGCATTTAGAATTATTAATTTGCAAAAACTGCATTTTGGGGGTTTGAGATGTGATGCATTAATGGAAATTTGGACGTCTTTGCGGGACATTTCTTTGATATTGTGTTCAAATCCCGTACGATTTTGACGTAACTGTAGCGAACATGACGCAATGTTGTTTGCTACACCTAAGGTATGATGTAGAGTAATTTCATTTCTAGAGGAAAAGATATTCAAACTTCGCAACCATCAACCAAAGGCCGAAATCCTTGGGGACCGGACACATCCTCCGGCGAAATTTGAGAAATCGCCTTCTAACTTTAAATTCAACGGATTTTTTTTTTTTTTTTTTGAAAATGTGGTGATGTCCCTCAAAATTGTTAACAAATTGCCGATCTTAATCTCAAGTTAATCATATTTCAAGGAAATACACGGCACATTCAGACTGTTTTGAAATAGAGGTATTTGCTAACAATAGTGACCAATCTTTAAAGGGAGATATCATATGCTCATATGATTTAAATAAAAGGTATAGTCTATCACTACATGGTTTGGTGGGCATGGTGTGATATTTTGTGCTAGATTTCGATAAAAAGAAATGCGCCTTGACAAGAAAGGGGAATGGATCATTTAAAACCCTATTGTCATTGTGCGGTAACATGGATAGAAGCAAAATTTTTCATGTGCATTTGAATAGAAATAATCCACAGAACGTTTCTCTGAATATTAAAAGAATGACATCCACACAATATTACGCAGCCTTCCATTTTAAAGTCAATGGTAAAAACTGAAACAACTTATATCACGTGTCAGAAATGGCCTGCGGAGGCAATAGATGGACTATTTTGGGTCATTGTACCGTCGTGGCAAGGTTATAACTTGAAACTTGGGGCTCACCTAACAAACTAGGGACTAACAGGTCTAAAGTATTCAAACTCTTCAGTTTTAAGATGTAGCCCATTATAATTATATTATTATAACCTATAATTATCAA
Organism: Holothuria scabra; assembly: GCA_037179385.1. Classification (NCBI taxonomy): domain Eukaryota; kingdom Metazoa; phylum Echinodermata; class Holothuroidea; order Aspidochirotida; family Holothuriidae; genus Holothuria; species Holothuria scabra. Next base: position 59,954,425 of record CM074179.1, on the reverse strand, counting down.
ACATACCTCAAACTTTACCAGCATTTTTGTTTAATATATATTTTTGCCAAGAGTTCATGTGAAATGGTGGAACAACGAAAATGGTACACATTTACTGTCAGGAGCGTGCAGATATAATGGGGACATTCCTACACTCTTAAAACGTTGGGTAAAATATCCGTTGGTTAAAGAAGTTTATGAAATGTGTTGGTTAAACTTTGCCCAACTTTGGGGCTAATTGGTGCAATGTTTAAACGCTGGGCAAAGTTTTTGTTGAGTAAAAGCAATTGCTTAAGTGTTGGTCAATCTTTGCTCAAATAATGGTTAAATTTCCCCTTCCATGCACGCGTATACTGTTATACCCAACTGACTGGTCAAAATGACGATAAGATTTTATTCTACAGTTGAGCATATTTTCCCTTTACCCACTTGTTGGGTAACTTTTTGCCAATTTGTTGGGTATAATGTTGGTTGCAGTGTTGTCACCAAACAACAGTGCACTTGACCCGATTTGTTTCACAATTCTTCTCATAATCAGACCATGGTACCATAACCTGAAAATTCTCTTTGGCATCTTTTATATTGGACAAACAGCTAAACTCGTACATTACTTTAGACCATGAAATCGATCTCTATTTCCATAAAATTCTTTAAACAGTACTACGAACTAGAACGCATTTGTATGAGATTCCATGATTCGTATTTGGCGCAAAACTGCTATCCAATGAGAGGCCAGGATCTGGGATATTCTCTTTCACGTCCGAATGAGCGTTTATATATTATTATTTGAAACCTTTCGGCATAACAAGAAACCTGTCTCATAACCATGATATCAGTGTATGAGAGCTACGGACCAGCTAATTCTCATGCAGCCCTTGTGTTCACATTTATGCATTGATGAAACTACAATACTTCATCACACATTAACACACATCATTTTACACTGCCTTTTAAAAATGATAGTTTTGAACGTACCTATAGGAAACTCAGTGACAAACCAAATAGGTTATTAAGCCAGGGTTTTTTAACCGGGACCGATGGGTTGCCATAACCAGGGAGCTGCAGTGGCAGCTCCCTGCCATAACCTACACCCTAACATTTAAAGAAAGCACCAATGTTTAAGGAAAAGATGATTAACATATAACCAACATTTGGTTAATGCATTTGCCCAACAGTTTAATAAAAGATGTGCCCAACAAGTGGGTATGTTTTAAAATGCTAATTTACCAAACAGTTGGGTAATCTCTTGCCAAACAGTTGGGTTCAAACTTTACCCAATTTGGTTGGTTAAAGTTTTGCCCAACTGTTTAGGTTGTTGAATAGATGCCCAGTGTTGGTCAAAAAGTTGGGCAAAATTTGCCCAATTTTTTTAAGAGTGTATGTTCCGACATCTCTCTGTTCCGACGTCTCTATGTTCCGGCAATAGTGTACATTGGTACCGACCAAGTGTACTTTGGCACCGACAAATATGAACTTTGGCGCCGATAATAACGTACTTTAGCGCCAGTAAAAATATACTTTGGTACCGACAAAGTATACTTTGGAGCCGTTTTGTCGGAACATAGAGATGCAACCGATATAATAATGCATAGCTCCGCTAGTAATCATTTTTGAAGAAAATACTGGAATGTAATTATTGGAACCGAATTTATTCAGCGTTTAGGTATACCATTAGGTATGTTGTGTAATAGGGAACTGCATGGCATTTATAATGACAATTTAAAGAAGCGATAGAGGCTGAAACTCACCTAGGGGCGCGGGCTCTCACACAATGGGATGCACCTGGTTTCCTATAGCAGTTCAGGGGAGACGAACTTTGTCGATTGCAAGAAGGATCCGGACTGAATCGACATGTATCGATTAGAGCAACTCGCAAGGTACACGGACAAGCTTGTGTAAATTGCAAAAACGTGAGGCTTTGGTTACGTTCGCTAATTAACCAAGGATTGCAAAAATCTATGACATGGTTAATTCTGAAGATGTATGCTGCTACATGCACATCGCTCCATAAGGAAGCTGGGGGACTAAGAAAGCGAAAAGAATAAATAAAAAAATGAACGTCCTTCAAAGAATTTTCATACATAGCAAGTAAGCATTTCAACATAGAACGTGCATGCTATCCTAGTGCATAGCAAATGCATGTTTCAAAATGGAATGTTCATACTTTCATACATAGGAAATGAATGTTTTCAAAACAGAAAACTCTGCTCTTGAACGATGGAAATGTACACTTTGGCCTAAATTCCCAAATCCTTCAGTGTAGTAAAGTATTTTGGGGATCTACCTTCAAAGGCTTTTGAAGGGTTGATCTGTATATCCAAGTGCGTATAATATGACTTAATCAACCTGAGGGTCTAACTGAGTAACCGCATGACTCTTGAACCATGAAAATCGGTTCACATTTAGTGAAGTTATGTACGAAATGAAATTGAAAAAGAAATGCAGTAATAGAATTCAAAATGTCAAACCAACTGTCAAGCTGTAACATTATTGATGTAATGAATAACGAGCCATACCAATAAGGTACTTCATGTTCCCAAATAAACGACAAGCCTGTTTATAATTACAAACGAGCATTATTTCTTGATATTTTCATCAGCAGTTTACGATACAGCCTAGTCGTTGTTTGGTGGCGCTGCGAACACCTGGTAGAAATGACAAAGTCAGCTTGTTATCTGCGCTTATTAATCGTTGAAAAATCGGCTAAATCATGGCACCCAGTCTCATTGGGCAGAATTTTCTAATGATAAAATGTTCATATTTTTTCCATAATCGAGTAATCGTTTCTGCAGAAGAACATATTGGTAGTTTGCAATCTTAAGAGACGAGTGAAAACAAACTCGTTACAAGGATGAATTTACCTGACAACCGAAGGCGGAAGTATCTCAACTACACGAATTACACTAGCTTGCATTGTATTGAAGCTTAGGGTGGGGACATTAAATTCAGTAGCCCCATCATTGGAAACTTCTTCAAGGAGGACAAGTGTTCTCGAAAAGGTTGGATCACCCGGAGTGGTTTCACTGTACGTCCACAATTCAACCCTCACTACAGAGGAGGAAAGTAAATCTTCATCCCAGGTAATTTGATACCGCGTCTGCTCTGGTGATGTATTCCAGTTTGTTCGATCAACACGATTGACACCATCGGCAACTTGATCAGGTCGCACTGTAATTGATATAATATTTGTACAGAAGTGAAACAATTGCCCCGGTCCTTATGGCACGGCAAAAGGCTCACCTTATATGATGATGCACTAAAATTATACGTTCATGTACCAAAAGTATACGATGATGTACTAACTTCATACGATCATGATTTAAATTTACACCATCACGTATTGAAACCATAAGTTCATCATGTTAAATGTTTCGATGCACATGTAAAATCACACGTTGTTCATCTAAAAACACATGTTGTAGATGTAAAAACGTAAGATCATCATGTTATTATTGTCCCTTCCGCATGTCATACTAAGAGAGCCTTTCGGCGTACCAGAAGTCCGCCGAAAGGCGCACCGACATACGATGATCATCTAAACTCATGTGATGTAGTAAAAGTACACGTTCATGTACTGATTTCATACGATCATGTACTGATTTCATACGATCATGTACTGGCCGCATACGTACATGTACTGAATTTATACGATCATGTACTAAATGTATACGTTCATGTACCGAAGGGACCCATGTGGGTATCGAATGGTAATGGGCCCCTGTCAATACTAAGGGCCCAAAGAATTAATGTTGAAGCTACGACCTGTGGAACGTTTGATTCGATTGGAAATTTCGATGGTACATTGCATTAAATCCACTAAAGAGAAAGAGTTTTTTTTCTAATTTCCATGACATAAGATGGCCCAGGGGCCTTACAGCATGGTAGCAGATCGAAAGTTTTGGGCCCAGAGCCACATTGTGGGCAACAAAGGCACAAAACACCAAAAGAAACATTGAAGTGACCCTCTGACCCACTGCGTTTTTATCTCTTATCATTATACAGATATGGTGTTTCAACTATGGAAACCCCTGTTACCTTATTATTTTAGGTCCCAGAAGGCCTTGACCCATGAGGAAATCATTTGGTAGCAAACCTGGGCCATTAGTCAGCTATTTGTTGATTTTAACGGGGTTTGCCAAAATAGATACCAACTTGGAAAAGACTGGGTCACTTTGTTTAACCCACAAACCAGTCGCCCACATGTACCACATATCCCATATAGGACATATGGAGAGGCCATATGGGGTCCTTATGAATATTCAGTGCAAATTCACATGCCCCATAAGGTAAATTATATGGAACCCTAAAGTATACTATATGAGAATATAACCTAGGATGAGGCAATTTCCCACCAAGAAGATTTAGTAGACTAAAGTCAGCCGACGTATTTGAATGTGGGCCCAGGTCCGTGTATTAGGAAATTTAAAATGAAGTAATGATTCTTGCCACTAACGCGAAAATGAACAACAGTTTCGCATTCTTTCTCATCTGCTTTTCACCACGCATGCAATACTTGTCAGTCCTGAAGGATCTTCGGGACCTGGACCCAGGGACCTAAAACGTTTAGGCTTTACTGGTTTTTATACCAGCTATTACATTATATCTGTATAAGGACAAGAAATAAGATACAGTGGTCACTGAATGTTACTTCAATGCTTCTTTTTCGTGTTCTGTGCCTTTGTTGCCCACCATGAGGCCCTGGGCCCAAAACTTTCGATCAACTACCATGCTGCAATATATTTTGACCCTTAATACTTCAACTTATTATGCCAAGTGAATGTCCAGGCCTCCCCGTCACCAATAGACCCAATAATGATTCGGTACTTTTGGTTCGTGAACTTAGTTTCTCTATCAACAGGGCCAATGATTTTGCTGTAAGGCCCCTGGGCCATCTTATGTCATGGAAATTAGGGAAAAAACTTTTTGTTCTCTTTAGTGGATTTAATGCAATGTACCATCGAAATTTCCAATCGAATCAAAAGTTCCACAGGTCGTAGCTTAAACATTAAATCTTTGGGCCCTTAGTATTAACAGGGGCCATTACCATTCGATACCTACATGGCCCCTTCGGTACATGAACGTATACATTTAGTACATGATCGTATAAATTCAGTACATGTACGTATGAAATCAGTACATGATCGTATGCAATCACTGTACATCATCGTAAGTAGTTAGTACATGAACGTGTACTTTTACTACATCACATGAGTTTAGATGATCATCGTATGTCGGTGAGCCTTCTGGTACGCTGAAAGGCTCTCTTAGTATGACATGCGGAAGGGACAATAACATGATGATCTTACGTTTTTACATCTACAACATGTGTTTTTAGATGCACAACGTGTGATTTTACATGTGCATCGTAACATTTAACATGATGAACTTAGTACATGATGGTGTAAATTTACATCATGATCGTATGAAGTTAGTACATCATCGTATATTTTTGGTACATGAACGTATAATTTTAGTGCATAATCATATAAGGTGAGCCCTTTGGCGTGCCATAGGTCCTAAGGAAACACACAATTTACCTGCGCCAGTGACAGCTAAATCGCAGATCTATTCGGGTGTTTTACTACCCCATCTAGCTACAGCACAACGAAATAGATTCTGTATGCAAAAGTTAGTGAAACCCACTGCACCTAGTTTACTCATGTATCGTTTCTTGAATGCATGGAAAGTCTATCGTCGTTTTCCTTGTGTACGCGCACCGTGTAGTGAGTGTACACTGTACTGTGTACACTACCAGATAGTGTAAGATCGTTTATAGAACCGTCTTCTCATGATGATCCACTAGCACCGGAAAACAATAGGTATCCACTACTGAACAACTGCAATCGTGGCTCGACTAAATCTAATGCTATAAGTTGAACTATGCACACCTTATTTAACTACCTCAGCGAGCTCATAAACATATTTCAGTACTGTTTTTTTTATCTTTTGGCTTCTTCATTGCTATTGGCTAATTCATTGTTGGGAGCCAGCTTGGATTATCTTAGCTACTATGCTCGTCTTCTCAGTATAACTATGACCAAACTATATTTTTTCGGCAGAGAAGGTAGTGATCTTGGCAGTGATCATAGAGAATTATACATAGTTACCAAAATTTTACTGATGCAAAGATGCCTTAGTATTTCAAAACCCCAGGAACCTAGAAATAGATTTTGCAACATTGTCTATTTTTCCAAGAAAGCTTACTCTCAATCTTAATACTTATATATTTGATAAATTACAAGTCTTTATAATGGTACCTTTAAAATTTAAGAACAAATCCTATTTATCATCTCCACAATCGTCAAAACCAACAAACTTGTTTTATTAATGGTTAACGATAACTCATTAGCTGCTAACCAGTCAGCTCAGACACATTGTTTAATTCTAGGGATGTCTCATGAAGGTCGTTGTTTACATGAGAGTTGTGACAATAGCCAGTGGTGCTATCAACAAAGAGTACAAATTTAAGTAGTTGCTACTATTTATTCACATCATTTATATATGGTATAAAGAGAAAATATTCCAAAATAGAGCCCTTTGGAACATCAACAGAAATTTCCCTAGCATTATAGAATCTTTATCTTTGTAACGGACAAATTGTTGCGTTTTTTAGAGATAATTTGCAAATCAATTAATTGCCACACCTATTACCCCATACTAATACATTTTGAGTATAACATTATGATCACAATAGTATCAAACTTCTTTGACGAATCAATTAACAGGGGTACAGTGAAGGCCCTATGATCCAAATTACGTACAATATATCGTCCACAAATTTAAGGGAAACCATTTAAGTAGAATGATTTTCCCTAAAACCATACTGTCCGGTATGTCAGAGATGTCCGTATAGATAAAATTAAACAAGCTGTTAAAACTCAAAGATCTTAGAAATAGCTGCCGACACAGCGATATATGGAATTGATATCCGAATCACCAGACTTTTACACAGGGATTACCCAAGTAATCTTTAATTCATTGTGGGGGAGGGGGGATTCGCTCACTGAAAAATAAGTACATTTTTTTTCATTCAACAAATACCACGCAGCCTTTTGGTATTTAGCTGCTAAAATACAATCAAGCTCAAGTTGAGAGTGTTTTCATTGCTAGTTTAACTAGTTGCATTTGTTAATGTTCACTCACGCAAATTATGAAGTAGATCTAAAGCAAACACATATCACTGTTTGCAGGACTGCACGATAGTATTATGCCCTGCGTCACAGGTTTAGTGTGCATAGTCTTTGAGTTTATAATGCAAGTTTATGTACGTTTAAACAGGACAGTGCTTAGTATAGGGGCCTTTACCCATTTTCTTACACTCTAAAAAATATTTAAACGATTTTGTTTAAAAATTAGGATGCTCACGAAAATGAGTATTTCTACTCGAAATAAGTGAGTACTTCAACTCAATTTGTGTAAAATTTTGCACAAATTCAGCAATTTGTGTAAAATTTTGCACAAATTCAGTTGAATTACTCACTTATTTCGAGTAGAAATACTCATTTTCGTGAGTATCCTAATTTTTAAACAAAATCGTTTAAATACTTTTTAGAGTGTAGGTTAGGCCTGCGAAAATGAATTATCCTTCTTAAGCAGTATGTATAAACCCTCCACAGTTTTTAATGCACACTTTATCAACTTGATTCGCTAGAGCAGATTCATTTTGATAAAATGCCTTTCTTAAAAGAAATCCATACTTTGTGACACAAAACGAGCAATTTCCATGTAGGTAGCCAAGGAGACATGGGAGAAGCATGTGCAAAATGATCCACTCAACTCATCAGCATGTCGACGATTATCATATCCAAGTATTGATGATAGAAGGAGAATAACACTTCTCCAATTCTTTCTGACTTGTGAAATCCGTTAAAATCCTTTAAGTATGTTTTCTTGTCCTTGAAAGACAGGGTTACAAAATTTGTATGTAATTTGTACTTGTACAATATTTGAAGGATTTTCAGGCTTTGTTGAACAAGTTTTCTACACTAAAATTACCTCAATCACACATTGAGTTAAAACTAACAAAAATTATCTGTTTGCATTGTATATGACGCTGATGGTGGCGCCGTATGGATGAGACTGTCTAGCCTTGCATTAATTGGGACGGAATAACCGTTTCCCCTCATCTGAAAGACCTATTCTTCAGGTAAATAAAAAGTTACAAAAGTCCCTTCAAGTTAACATGAATAAATTTTGTCCATGATAAACCTATCAGGTTACCATGTCAATAAGTGCTCTTTAAGAAAGGTTGTGAAAACGAAAAACACTGAATATCATGTTTGATTGATTGATCTGTCGACAAGAGACCTTTACATATTAACTGTAAATGGGGAAATTCTGCCCCTTGAACGACGGATATTTATAGTGTGAGCTTGATATCCGAATACAGCAATACAGCGACGCTTTTTTGAGGCTAACCGCGTGATACTGGGCATACATCTTGAAAAGTTTCCTAATGAATGAATTTGTATTTCTACGTATAATGTGGATTCTCTAGAACCCACATTGGTGTCTAAATGGGATTTTAAAAAAATTTTGATCCACGAAAGTTGGATTAGATCTAAAATATGCACGAAAATAAAAAATTTGGAAAATGAGGTGAAGAGTTGGAAATTTCCAGAATAATAGATCAAATTGTTGATGTGTGGGACAGAAAACACACCAAATCTGTACAGACTCCATGTTTCCAAAGTAACGAAAAAATATTCACAATTACAAACGAGCATTCTTTCTTAATATTTAACAGTGAGATACACTCGTATTCTTTGTTTGCGCTTTGTACACTTAGCAGAAATTACAAGGTCAGCTTGAGGTATGCGGTTTTCATTCGTTAAAAAATCGGCCAAGTCATGACGACCAGTTTGAAGGGGCAGAATTTTCTAAAGAGCTTATGGTTATTCACACGTCAATCATCATTGTGTTACCATGCAAGAGTCGTTTAATTAATAGATGTTGTACACTGTGTACGTGCCAAACGTTTTGTGCGCAGTGACCGATTCAAGAAATAGTCACCATAAAAAACAGAAATTAACCGGACTGTAACACAGTCAGTGTCTATGAGATTTGTTATTTTCTTTCTAGTTTAAATGATTTAACCCCAGAATTTCAAAAAACAAAAGCACTCACTGTAGAGAAAATTAGACCTGAATGTTTCACCGTCCACGTTGATTGTTAAAGGGACACGTCCATCACGGAAATTTGTGGGAGAGACGCAAGCAATCACAGTAGATGATATACGTAAGGCCGGAAAAACAGCATTGCTTCCAAATTGGCAAGTAATAGATGACCCTTCAGGGTAGTTGCCGAAAACATTTACTGTCGTGCCTCCCAGCATTGTGCCAAACCTGGGAAAAGTGCTAATACTGTCTGTAACAAAGAGAACAAAAGAAAAAATTAAAAGCAGCTAGTAAAAAAGAAGTAAACGCAATATTTTTCCATGGAATATATGCCGTGACGACTTTGCCGCATAAAAAATGAACGAAGACAGTGTGGATAGAACTGGTATCCGAATTTGCTACATGATCTGTGCCATCAAATGATATGTACCTAATTCCAATCTGTTTACCTTACATGAAAAGAAATAACTGCCAACAAACACATACTTTACACTGATAGCTACCGCAAATTTTACGTAACATTTTTCTCTATGTTGACATATCTTGTAATGTCAATCAGTTAGATATAACAACTGACTGTATCAAGTATAAGTAGTGTGCCTCATCCTCTCCTTGTCTCAAAAAAATGTCATCGGGCAAAGAAATGAGGATGATTCAAAAAGTAAGAAGTAAATTCTCATCACACAAATTCATACGCAAAAGAAAATATCCTAGCATTTTTTTCAGCTCCAGTGCATTGTCTCGTTTAGTCTGTATCAGGCAAACATAAAATGCTAAATAACCTACCACACAATTTCATGCACTTTCAATCAGCTGTTATTTGGAAAATAGGAGCTCCAAATAACAGCTTCTTTTTGCAACTATCATCATGGCACGATTACTCATTTTATAACGTATGCAGTCCTTCAATGTTGAGATGCTAGCTAGCATAGCCAAAGGTTTGTACCACACAAATTCCTGCATACACGGCAATCATCGAATATTTTACACATTTTGCAGCTAAAGTAGAGCAGATCCCATATATTTTTGTCTTATACAGATTGCACTCATTCTGCATGTCCCAATAATTAGATAGTGGTCGCAATTTCAAATAACTAACGGCCAAGTTGTGATACACTGATAAAAAAAAATCTACAGTAATTACAAGAACGTTTCTGTAGTCTATATTTATCTTTTCATTTTTCTGTAAATTTACGACATTTTTGAGTTATTTTTAACGTTCACACTAGCAATAATGTGTCAACTTAATCGGTTTAAGGAATAACTTTCTTTCTGAATCCTTTCATAGTTTTGTTAATGCACGAGAGTTTGGTTGGCATGGTTTAACATGTTGACGCAAGAAAAATGACCGTGAACGTGACCGTGGAATCCACTATCCAGCCAACATGCCCAGCTGGGTCCCAAATGGGTTTCATCTGGGCTACTTGCTGGACCCCAGCTGGGATCCATTCGTGTTTGTCAGGTGTTTAAACGTGGGGCCCAACTGGGCTAGCCTTTCCCAGCTAAAGTCCAGCTGAAGCCCAGCTAGGCTTCAGTTATTGAAGCGAAGTCTAGCTGGGCTTCAGCTGTGCATCAGCTGGGAAAGGCTAGCCCAGCTGGGTCCCACGTGGGAAAGAAAGATATCTTAAGATTTTGGACCACAATTTTATTGTGGTCCAAAATCTTTCTATTCCGCCCAAATTCTTTGGAACGATTTTTGTATCAACAACTGTAAAATATTTTTGACAGTTTTAAGGAAAAATAAGATATGGAACATGTTAACATCGGAAGATAAAAATAAGTCGTCCAAAATCAAAATGTCTTTCCATTTTTTTAATGGAAAGATTAAGCATTAAGCAAGTTAGAAACGAGGAAAGACCTCATGAACAAAGTAAATAGATTCATACTGAAACATACCGACACTGGTACAAAACGTTAAGAAATCGGGACAACAATCGTCGAATTGCGTAAAGCAAGCTTCGTCACAGAAACATCCATTAGTACTGCAATCGTCATCTCGTCCAGGGCAGCAGCCAATGACCACACATTGACCTGCAACATTCTCTGCATATAATAATGCAACAAGCAGTACTCCGAAGAGAAAAGCTTTAACATCCATCATTGATCTGCAAAGAGGTCGAGATATTACTATGCAGTGTCGTCTTTCTAATCAGTCATTGTACCGTTTATAGGCCACATCTCCTTAGACTTTTCCAATTTTCCTGACCTACCATTTCAGCCATTTACTCAATTACATAGGACTCATTCTCATTCAGACTTCAATCTTAGTTTATTTCTGCAGGGTGAGTAAAAAATACCAATTTTTAATCAACGCACTCTCAACACGGAACATGCAGTGTGATATGAGCTACAGTTATCTACAGTTTGGACTTTGCTGTCCACTACAGAATTGTGTCAATCGATAATTGTAGATTACTATATCAAATTGCAGTTTGAGCTGAGAATTCACTACTGACGTAATGTACCGGGAGCATGAGCTCCCTCCTCCCTGGGATTTTTTCAATGTTTTGTTTCAGTACACTGGATGATTTTGTCGGAAAATCCGTTGTAGAGAGGATTTGGGGAAAATTTTCAGATATTCTTAAAACGATTATTTAATGATTTTTCACCGAAACAAGAAATATAAATACTTCTGCACGCTTCAATCACATTCATCTTCTCCTACGATTTGAATAAAGATTAACACCAGTTTTAGATATCATGGTTGCAAAACTTAAGATTTTTCACAATAGGGATAATATTCTTTCGTATCGACATGGTTCTAAAGAAACACGATTTAAAATTGGAAAATAGTTTTGCTCAATCTTTGTTACTTTGTGGAAGATTCATAATGCAAATTCAACATCATGTTTTGCCTTACACGTTAAGGGTCTCTTTAGTAAGTACAAGGTGGTGAAAGAGGCTTATCCTTCTTCGCACCTTTTAACTTTTATACATCAGATTAGAAAGGAGGTGAAACTCACCGTTACATAATACAACATACAGAGGGCGAAAGCATTTTAATTATATATTTTGAACTTATTTGCAATGCTAGTTCAGGACATGGTTAATATAATACGCCTTGAGTCTGCACAAAAATTCGTGGGTCAAGACAGCTTTCGAAGGTAGGAATAGCTAAGCTTGTAAAATTGCTGCGATGAAAAACATAATTTTTAAATTTTCCTTAACACGAGTCAAATACTTCTTTCAGCAGAACCCAATGCTAGTTTTTTTTTTTTTTTTTTTTTTTTTTTTTGCGCTTTTGCCTTGTAGGTCAAGAGCGTTCCCCTCATTTTTTTTTTTTTTTTTATGAAGCAACAGCTAAATATTACAATTCTCGTCTCATTTCTATTCAAAGAAGCTTTCATTATATTTCATTACTTCAATATAACATATGAAAGGTAAACCAAGCAGTAACTTCCAGTAAATTTCTTATTTGAGGAGTAAAAATGTGGTCACATGACCCTCCACAGCCAATCTTGAAACTGGGCAGTCTACTACACTGCTTCAAGTTGGGGTGGCTGCTCCTGCCCTTTAAGGCAAACCGTCGCTTCTGACTGGCTTCTGTTTGCTGAATCCCTAACGGAAGCTTGGCCTCCTTGTCGAACATATCCTTCAAATTCATCTTGTTTCCATTTACCAGGTTTCAGCATGTCAGAGACATATTCTCAATTTTCAAATGTCGGCACTCTTAGTGTACAAGAATCACAAAATACACAATCGTAGTATTACGTAGATAATTATACACTCTCTGATAGAGTGAAAGGTGTGAATTCACTCCAATTAGTGTTAATGCACTCCAAGAAGAGTGAAATTCTCCCTTCCACGTCGAGTGCCTGCAATGATCCCCCTTTCTTTAAAAGTGTCACTGTAGGCACTCGATCAAGAGTAAAACTTCCTATCGCTCTTTTCGATGGAATTTTACTCTTTTCAGAGTGTATTTTTTCTTTCTAATGGAGCGAATTCACACTTTTCACTCTTTCATAAAGTAGTTAAGCTTACTTTCTTGATCTCAGAGTATACAGTTTGAGAACAAAAGTTCCAGTTAATTACAGCTAAAGCTAGAGAAAGTTTCAAATTTTGTTAGCGTGCATCATCACGGGGTTTAGTTCAATATACTGACTTCTCCCTCCCGAGCGTAACTTGATGAATATTATTAGAAGAATTTGAAGCTACTTTACTCTTACCGTGGATGAATTTATAAAGCAATTAAATGACGCTTTTCTCGCCTCGATAATTTCTTTCAAAGTAAAAAATACTGCTAACTTCCTGAATTCTACCCGTAGTACATTGTCCTGAAAAACTTTCTCTGCTAGTTTTAACATTCTTCGGACTTTCTGGGAATTTCTTTCAGAGTCTAGATTTTAACCAGAACAGCGAAATTTTGTACGCTTTGCACGCATATGTGCATCTACTGCTGATGTCGGATAGGTTATCAGTGGTAGGCTTGAAAATGTGACCTCCGAAAAGTGGTTATCACATACTACTGACAGACTGACTATCAACGCAACACTTTTGGGTGCCTTCTGCGATGTACCGGTGCCCCCCTTTTATCAGAATCCTGGACTACGGGCCTGTTTCGGGTGAATAGAGGAGACTTAGGTCTCGGCAACACGTATGAGGGGGTTACTTGTGAAGTCATACCATTTTGACAAGTGTCGGTAGATTGGCTATCTGCTGTAGGTACCTCTGCTTTATTTTTGTTCCCATCTAAGCAACTAACTATTTTTGTTCCCGCCCCCCCCCCCTCCCTTCTGACACCCAAGATACTGGAATTCACTCCCTTTCAACTCCATTATTTTCAGTTGTAATTGTGTTGCAACAAAGCAGTCGTACAAGATGCAGCCGTCTTGCTATAAAACAGCTATATGCAAGATGATTCTGAAACCTTCAAAGGTTAATAAGGGTTATAAATAACATTTATCTTTATTTTGCACATTAACAGCAAGGTAAAGTAGGTCTTAGTGAACCTTGGAAAACAGATTTGCTCTCTTAAAGCAGTTTCTCGTTTTTGTTACTATGTTTTTTCCTCACTTCTTCTACTACAGCTAATATCGGAATACAATTTATGGTATAACATATTCAACTATTTTCTACAACTCAGAATATTGTAGTCGAGCATTTAATTTTACCTAATTATTACCCAAAGAACCGTCCCACTGTTATAAGCTTCGAAGATAAGTATTTGTTTTTGATCATTGCGGAGGTTCTCAAACATGCGCCTAACTGCCTAAAGTTTTCAAGCCGCTAAGATTAACAGTTCTAACAAAATTAGTTCAAGGACTATTAGACACTAAGCTCATTTTACACACATACCTGTACACTCTTTCAGTTTTTGTGACTCTACAAACAGCATAGAAAAATAGTGTTCCAATTATCGACGATGAGTTTCTTTCTATTTCATTTGTACATTCGTACTTACCCAAATTCTGTACCCTCAGAACGCGTTTTGAGTCATCGTATGTGCGACAGTAATTTTCAACTTCCGTCTGCAAAGTTCACCACATCAACACTAAATCTGAACTAGAAAAGGCATCATGGGTTGGGCAAAATTGTGCAAGGAAGCGGAACGGTAAATAAAAGGGAGTATACAAACATCAATTTTTCTAAAGAGGTGGCCAACCGCTATTTCATTGTAGGGCCTATGGCGTCTTTGTCGGGGAACGGTTTACATGATCTGCCTTCTACAGTGGCGATAGCAATCATGGGGAGTTTACCTGATAAGAAGGCAGTAAGGAAGTAGCATTATCTGTGACCAGTGGTTCGAATCCCGGACAATAGACTCTCTGTACCTCTAATTTGTCGCTCCGTATTCTGCCGTACCCCTAAGAAATGCCCCGTTCGCTATTACATTTTATATCGGGTTAGCTTCCCATTCTAAAAAAAGATCTTAGAGGCTTCCAAGGTACAGAGTGTGGTATGTGCTGGTACCACTATCTAATGGCTAAAAACCAGGGATCCTGTTTCTTTCCACTGAAGAGCCCATACATTTGGAGTTAGGCCTACTCTTGAGGAAACGTTTGGTGAGTGGACTGTACCTCGGTCGTGTCGGTTACATTTTACTCTGCCGCAAATTCCGGATGAGATTTCTTTTTAAATTCGGTTGGGATAAACACAACGATGTATGCTTAGTGCTACTACTTGCACGTACTGCAAGATAAAATAAAAAGTTACTCATTCTTTCAGTAGACTATAAACTGTGTGTTGAGCTCGGATTGTGTATCCGACCGGTGACCGCTTGACCAACAACTTCGTACAATGCGGCAACGAATTACAAAACTCCCTTACCGGTGTATGAATAGCATTATATCTGGATATTTCGTATAATTACTGTGTTTTAAAATGCAAGTTAAGGGTAACAAAAGTTGCTGGTTGACCTGGTGACTTAACGTCGACTTACGGTACGTTATATTAACAGTGAAATATGTTGTACGTATAGTATATTAAAGAAGCGGACGACCAACAGAGATCTGCCTTAGTACGTAATGATACCACAATCGGGGCGCTCTTTCTATTCTGTAAATTAAATTCAAATTTGGTCTTAACCGAAAGAAGAACCTGTAGGCTTCTACTTCACATAAAATTACCTTTAAAAAAGGAATTCTACAGCAAGATTAAAAATACTGTCAAGTTACAAACAAAACGAAAACATTAAATTTGTATTCAGTTTATTTGTATGCATAATCTTATTTTGACCTTGTAAATGACTTTAAGGACAGTCATTTAAAAAACTAAAATTTTACCCGTTGCTACCTAACACTGTTTCTTAATTAGCAGCAACTAAGTCCGCAAGGTGATAGGGTTAGGGATACGCATTCATATATACATTTACGTGTACATTAATGCATATTCATACCTATGGGTATGTACTAGGTTAGGTTAGTTAGTTAGATGGAGTTTAACGGCCCAGTTTCCAACCTATTGGCCTTTTTTCCAGGTGTGACTCACTGGTTTGTTTTCCCTACTCCATTGCTCATGCGGAGCATCAAGCACAACGGCAGTATGTTCCATTCTTAAAGTCTTTGGTATGTCCCGAACTGGGAATAGAACCCGGGCCTTTCGCGTGAGAGGCTGATGCTCTTACCGTTAGACCAAACACGCGGTTAGGGTGGGCTATATGTAGTTGTATGCATGAAATGGGTAGGGAAACCCGAAAAGTACCAGTGACTTTTTGGTCGACAAAGTAAAGAGACCGTGCAATCACAGAGGACAATTTTTTTCACCATCGGTTGACGGGTAAGACAACATTATTCGAACACGTATGGGTTTGCAAAGATGTGGGTATAGCTTATTTTGTCTAATGGGAAAAGGATTGTAGAAGGAGGGTGGATTTTGGTCAATATTGGTCTGTGCTTATACATGCAGAGAGTTGGCAAAAATTTGGTCAAAATATTTGCCCAACCCATGTAGGACTGCATACATATATGAGCAAAAGACTTGACGACTACCCGGCTACCAACAGACTTCTCAGCTGCCCACCATAAAATGATATTCTCGGCCATTATCAAAACCATGATCGGCTACCTTTGTTGACAAGCTGAGGTTGTGCATTTACTGTGAAAGGTAAAGTTCCATGAACACTTTCTGCCAGAGTTTTGCGCATTATTTACGTTAGGGCAGCTCCTCGTTAAGACTGATGAAATATGCGTATCAGACACGGTGAATGCATCTCCTCTTTGTGACGTAGTTAAATAAATTAATTCACCATTATTGTCCGAACAATTAACGTTAAAGAGTCTATTCATCTGAAGTAAGGGGTGTTCTAAGTCTCACTTTCATTTGTTTAAATCTCATTTTGTTTATATATGAAACGCGTGAAGTGCTCATCACTCTTTCCTTTTTCCTAAACTCAAGATATATCACTTCAAAGACTGATTTTTTTCTATTCTTTTTCTTTTTTTTTTAAACAAAAATCTCCACATCTAACTTCAAAGCCAAAGAGTGTTGTGTGATGTGAGCACATTGTGTCAGATAAGTATTTATACTTTTCTTTATAACTGAACCTCTTTTTTTTCTTTGAAGTTTGATATTTCTGTATTGTTTGAATATTGTTTTCCTGTAGATCTACCCCCCCCCCCCCCCCCCCACACACACACACACGTATACATATATGGGGTATAGCAGCAAATGTCACTTCCTACTCCTCTTAAAGGAAACAAAATTGCATGTATTATCAAATTGGTGTGCCGCGACGACATCCCAGATTTCCCATAATGCACCAAATCTCGAGAAAAATTAAATTTCTTTGACAATTAGTATCTTATCTTCCGAATGATGTATGCTATTAAAATGCAATTTTCACCTCCCGACTTGAACCAATCGGTTGGAAACCGTGGCCGTAACACTCCATCTTACTAAACTAACTTCAACTCCCGCAAGTGAAATTTTCTTCGTACTTTTCAGGCAACGAATTTTGTCTCCGAAAAACGCTTTTAAAGGTTCAATTCCGTTTTCAAAATTTTGTGACCAGACACATTTTTTCAAATTATGCTAAAAATTGTTGCAAGTCGGGACCCAACAAAATTCAAAAATTTATTTCCTTCATATTGAAACTTGACTCATTATGCTAACTATTAGCGTTGTAATGTGGAAGTGACCCTTGGACAATTGAGTTTTCGATATTAACTTAATGAGCCCCATTCGTACTCTGCCCCAACTAACCTTGGCCAGGTTTGTCAAAGAATAGGTCATTTTTTTCTTCTGTCTTTTTAAGCTTCTGTATAATCACTTGTTAAAAATTTATTCATGGATAACGACAAGTAAAGATCTTATTCATATCCAAAGTCATCTGACCGTAAAAAATATCCCGTCACTGAAAACACGGATTTATCCTTGTTTTTAGTATTCTTGTTTAACTTGACTCGTTTATGATTAAGAAGGTCACATTAAGCGGATAAATGACTTACCCTTATCTCTTTTCAGTAGTACGTTGCGCTCCTGAGGTTTATCGGTTTGTACAAGTCTGAAGTCAGTCAACGAGGACAGACGAGAGTCAGTCAAAAACATATTGTATTTTTTTTTATGTTGAGTTGATCAACACCCCTACTTCAAATTGTAAAATGCCACAAAAAATATTCTTGGTTCGAGTATTCTTAGTTGGAGCATTATTTCCAACAACCGTTCTTGGACAATGTTTCAATACAGGTTGCTGTCCTGGAAGAGATGACAATTGCTTTTCAGGTGGATGCTACTGCGACGAAGCCTGCTTCTCTATATTCAACGATTGTTGCTCCGACTTTTTAACGTTTTGTACCGGAACAGGTAAGTCCACTAGACTATGAACTTTTCAGTTGTTTATGGAACGCCAAACTGTCAAATGTCGGTTAATTCATCCAATGTAAGTAAACTTGTAAAAGTGACTTCATCATAATATGCAATTTGGTTGTTTTATTTTATTTTAATTTGTTAAATATGTTGTAAAATATTGCACGAATGGGATAGCTCTTTAGCCATTATGTTATCGATTGCATATACCAATCGTGCACAAGGCCAACAATGTTCAACACTTCAAACAATGTTCAACGCTGTCAGAATGGTGCCTCTACTTACTAATTTGACTTACTAGAGTATTTATTAGTCGATTGAGTGGTCGGTGGTCACAAACTAGTCAGTGGATTAGTCCGTGCGATCCCGACTTATCAACTGACTAATTTGTGATCATTGACTAATCCACAGACTAATTTACATTCTAGTCGGTCAAATAAGTCTATAGAGGCACCATCCTGACTAGTTTTTGTTTTCAGTGAACCCGCCACACAGTTCCTTTGCTCTCACTTTTCTTATTTCCACTGCAATCTCAATACTACGCAATCGTTATAACTGCAAGTCACTTAAATAGACGAGTTCGACCTTTGCGCATTCGTTTGCGCTATTGACCTTTCTCTTAAGGTCAACTGGTAATAAAACATCAGAGCGTTGCTCCGGAAGTGCACACACTCTAAAAACATGAGAGTTTAACCCTAAAAAGCCCATTATCATATGCTACTGTCTCTATTTTTTAACCCTGCGCATTTATATTTATATTTTAATAAATATAAAGAAGTAAACTAATTCATTTTCCTATTCATTAAATAACATGTGACATTAAAATACATGAAGTAGCCCGTTCATTCTTTATGGAGAGGCTACCACGGGATAACGTATGGCTACCTGAACGTTATAGACTAAAAGAAGTTGGGGATATGACTAATAACGATGGGAAATTCTTTACTATCTCAACCGTCATTTTTAATCGTCAGATTCAATCAGCGCATATCCAAGATTTGGCACTATGTTAGGGGGTACATCAGTCTCAATTATTGGAAATTTCAACAACGCGAGCGAAGCTACGTGTAAGTTTGGAAATTCTGAATTATCCGCGGCGGTCATCCAGTCGTCTTCGATTATCAGATGTGTCACACCCATTAACTTCCAAGGTGGACGTGTTCCTTTAACCCTGAACGTTGATGGATCCATTGCCAGGACCAATTTTTTGTTTTGTAAGTATTAGCAATACTCAATTTAAATGACGGTTTTTTATCACCCCAAACAGTCCCAAGTCCCCAACCTACCTCCATCTAAGCCCCTCCCAGAATTGTGTTAAACTCACTCTCATCCAGAAACAATCCCAGCTTTTTCTTATTTTTTTATTATTATTTTTGTTTTATTATTATTTTTTTTACTGCCTACCTATACCTAACCTCCCTGAATGCTTACTTATGAAGTTGACACCACATAACACTTTTCTGTTGATGTGTCTTTAAACCTTCCAAAGGTGGGAGAAATACATCACCCCTCCCCCTCCCCCTCCCCTTCCTCTGTACGCGCACGCTATTGAGGTGTAGTGGATACCTCTAGTTTCCTGTGACATTACTCAGACTCTTTCCAAACCCGAATTTTTAATTTTTACAGGTCCGCTGTCTCGAAATTTGGTGATTGATTACTTAGACAATGGACTGGGTCTTCAATAAAGCCCTACGCCTTTCATTTATTCTACGTTAATGGGTCAGTGGCTCAAAATCCAACACTGGTCAATACTTTTTTTTCAAGTGTAATACGTCCTTTCATGCAAGTCTTCGTTGGATTATTGATGAAGACCTGGGATTTTCACTTGTTTGAAACACGAAATGTCAGTCAAGCAAATATTTGACCTTGAGAAGGCATAAAGGGGAGAAAGGATTATCACAGTCACTATAAACCTAAAATTATTCCTCAGAGAGAAAGAAAGAAAGAAAGAAAGAAAGAAAGAAAGAAAGAAAGAAAGAAAGAAAGAAAGAAAGAAAGAAAGAAAGAAAGAAAGAAAGAAAGAAAGAAAGAAAGAAAGAAAGAAAGAAAGAAAGAAAGAAAGAAAGAAAGAAAGAAAGAAAGAAAGAAAGAAAGAAAGAAAGAAAGAAAGAAAGAAAGAAAGAAAGAAAGAAAGAAAGAAAGAAAGAAAGAAAGAAAGAAAGAAAGAAAGAAAGAAAGAAAGAAAGAAAGAAAGAAAGAAAGAAAGAAAGAAAGAAAGAAAGAAAGAAAGAAAGAAAGAAAGAAAGAAAGAAAGAAAGAAAGAAAGAAAGAAAGAAAGAAAGAAAGAAAGAAAGAAAGAAAGAAAGAAAGAAAGAAAGAAAGAAAGAAAGAAAGAAAGAAAGAAAGAAAGAAAGAAAGAAAGAAAGAAAGAAAGAAAGAAAGAAAGAAAGAAAGAAAGAAAGAAAGAAAGAAAGAAAGAAAGAAAGAAAGAAAGAAAGAAAGAAAGAAAGAAAGAAAGAAAGAAAGAAAGAAAGAAAGAAAGAAAGAAAGAAAGAAAGAAAGAAAGAAAGAAAGAAAGAAAGAAAAGAAAGAAAGAAAGAAAGAAAGAAAGAAAGAAAGAAAGAAAGAAAGAAAGAAAGAAAGAAAGAAAGAAAGAAAGAAAGAAAGAAAGAAAGAAAGAAAGAAAGAAAGAAAGAAAGAAAGAAAGAAAGAAAGAAAGAAAGAAAGAAAGAAAGAAAGAAAGAAAGAAAGAAAGAAAGAAAGAAAGAAAGAAAGAAAGAAAGAAAGAAAGAAAGAAAGAAAGAAAGAAAGAAAGAAAGAAAGAAAGAAAGAAAGAAAGAAAGAAAGAAAGAAAGAAAGAAAGAAAGAGTCAATCAGTTCAGTCAGTATCTACTTTGTCTGATGTTACCAATGTTGTTTTAAAGTACCTTACAAGATTGTCGATCCGAAGGTAGTAAAGGTTAGAGGGTAGCTCAAAAGATTAATATCCATTTATGAAATAGAGCTGAATTTGTAATTTTACAGCCTGTGGGATTAAGACAAGCAAAGGAACTTGTGTACGAATAAATACCTTTTCACTTTAACTGGCAGGCCATGATGAAAGCATATACAAATAAGAAGTTTTTACCTTTTACCGAAGAGCCATGATATATGCTACAAAAATATTGAAAAAGGAAGGAAGCTTCAGAGATCTTTGAACGTTCATGTAATTGAGCGTAAACTCTATAGACAGGACACACCACAGAGTTAGTAAGATCTGTGATTGCAGAACTACAAATGAACAATCCTATCGTTTTCAACAATTGAATGATAAATAGTATTAAATTTTACAAGAGAGTAACCGGAACAAAACACACATTAGAAGACCAATTTCCTTACCCCACACGACAATTTTTGAAGGGGTTTGCCGAAATTCACAATTGGCTCCGCTCTTTGATTGTCAGCTAGTTCAAAAAATGCAGATATCAAAGCTTATATAACACAGAATAAACTATACTGAGAGTATTTGATTATACACATTAAGCTATTTTATACTCACCCTGAAGCAAGCAATTGAGATTGTGTCTGGATGAGGATGAATTTCAGCCAACTGTGGGAAGGGCTAAAGTAGAAGGCTATTTATTTTTATAAATGTTATACTGTTTGGGGCACTGGCGTAGCCACGGGGGGGGGGTTGAACCGCCCCTTCCCATGACCCAACCTTGCAATGCAAAATAACACATAAAATAGAGAGTTTTCTCTCTCATCTTAGACTTTCTCTCATGTCATGCTTCCATCCGCTCAACCGTCCCTCCCTATGAAACAATCCTGGCTACTCTACTGGTTTGGGGTGAGAGAATTGGGTTGTTAGAGGGATATTTAAGGTTTGACATAAAATATAACCTTTGGTTTCGACACCTTGTTTTTCCTTTCTGTGCTGATTGATTAGAAATATTGAAGAGGTTTTTAGGTTAGAAGAAATGTTAATCTTGTGTTAGTTACTGTTGAATGGACATATTGTTCGAGTAACAAAATTCCATACAGATGAAAGGACATGCAGCCCCTACTACACTCCAACCAATCACCAATGATTGTTTAGTATTTAATTAAGTCAATGTACAAATATTGGGCAGAATTATAGTTGTAAAAACATGTAAGAACAAAGTTATGATTGTCGCTGTTAAGAAGTAAAGATGCTTAATGTTTCCCTGTAGGATAATATTTATTTGAGAAATTTGCACAGAGCCATCTGTTGGAGTTTGTATTCTGCACCATACATTTGCTGCTAAAGGAAAACTAAGTACTAATGGAAAATGGTACTGTAATCTGAAAATATCTATTCCATCCCAGGAGAAAATTCCAGTTGAAACCTGTGAAACAGGTTTTAACAGGTACAACAAGTAATTGAAAACAAAATCAACAGGTTTTAATTAGCAGGATGTTAACAGGTACCAACAGGAACCTGTTAGCATTTTGGTGTTACCTGTTGATCTCCGTTGACTTTCATCACTCCGACAGGTAATTGGAACATTGCCTGTTCATCCCCTTTATACCTGTTCAAACCTGTAGGAATTTCAACAGGTCTCAACATGAATTTTCTCCTGTGATAGGCCGAGGCACTGAATCAGAAGTCTTAAAAATTTGATTGGGGTCGGTTTGAAAATGAGTCAACTGTAAATATTCCTGAAAGGAACCAGATTATGTAATGAAATCCTCAATTACATTTGAGGTTGTGCACGTGGGGTCAGCGCCTTTTAATTTGGCATACTGGATGCCACTAATTATTCGCGGTAGATTTGTTACCCATGAGCGCGGACGATAGCACCTTAGTTGAAAATACTTTACAGTACACAATGGACGAGAGACTGTATCTCAAAATAAGAAGACGCGCAACGAAGTAACGTTGGTGCATGACCTCAATACAGTGCGCCATTTGATAGATTTTTTCCAAATGTTGATTTAGCTTATTTTCAGAATGTGGGATATTCTTGCCCAAGAATATCTTCAAAGTGGCTCCTGGATTGAAGCAAATAATGTTTTTCATAGTATAATGTTTTCTTTCTTTGCCTAAATTAGTTACACCTGATCAAGTTCCTGATTTCGTCGTCCGCGTCAGTGGAACTCAGTGGCAGTTCGGAACGCAGGCTGAATTTGAAATCACATGGACCAGCTCTGACATTCCCTCTTCGGAGGTAAATATTGAATTATGGTCATATCAAGAGACAATTCCAGGACAACCTCTGTTTTCTAAAGTGCTGACACTTGCTCAAGAGGAAGAAAATGACGGAAATTATCTTTTTGGCGTTCCAAGCATGTCTAGTCGTGTTGACATTGACGTCGGTGTTATACGAGTAGTAAAAAGTCTTGATGAGGAAGATGAAAGGTTTGATAATTTTTATCGCGTTTTGGGCAAGATGGGCTTCTTTTTTATATTTAGTGAAGGGGGATTTGGGCGCACCCACATAAATTCCATCTAAGCAACTCATATAACATCAATCATATCGATTGAAACACGTTGGTGAAAACAAGCTTTTCCTGAACCTAACCAATTTGGTTGAAATCGGTCGTTCCCTGTAACTCACACCCTTGGGAGGAAAGATAACATTTACTCTATGCATTAACGTCCTTTAGCATCGTTGATAAACACTGAAAATGTCCCGAATAACATGCTTAAGCCGCGGTCACACTACAACGAATTGGGTCGGATTGCGATCCGAATTTGAAGTTTCTACTATCAAGATATTTTCCATCTTTTGTATGAAACAACCTAAATATTGCAAATCAGTATGAAATTATGGTTTGCATCAGAGGTCTATGATAATAAAACGTTGACTTACATTTTCTTGACGTCGCACCAAAAAAAACCTTTTAGTGGGCGTGAGTAGTCCGATAAAATTTGTCTGTCGGTATGACTTTACGAAATAAATTTTATTTTCATAACCCTGTGATACAACAAAATATAGTCTCTTTACGCCAGTTGTCAAATTTAGGTTTCTTCCCTACCAAAGAGAGAAAAAGGGAATAAAAACTCATAAAAATCGGATCGGGATCCGATCCGAATTAAAAGTCTAATTTTGACGTCCCTTTAATTGATTGTACCAGATACATGTCCTAACGGTGCCATGGTTGGTTAAGTGGCCTTCCTCGAAGCTCTATCAGCTTCATGGTAGAACATTGATGTGGAGGTCTACTTATGCTGGAGAGGTTGATGACTTAATTAGGTTTGTGTCCTTATGGCGACATATATTTGTACAGGAGTATTTGTTTGATTTTGTATCTTGGCTGTTCGCCATAGAGTGGAGTGACTGTGAAAATACACACGATCATCCACCATCACTGTGAGTGAATATCAGGACAAAATCTTCCTCATAGTGGGTTTCCATGGCCTCTGGCAGTTCTATATCTCTCAACCTACTTACTCTAGCCGCTAGACCAACTACTCGAACAACTTGCGATTATTTGGGCTTACCTTCATTAGAGGACGCACTTTCTGTTGAATGACGTCATATACATATCGTATATTACTTTTCTCCATAGAAACCCAGTATCATTATGGAGTGACGTACATGTAGTGGATTACCTAGCCCCTAGCAACGTTCTGCAGTATTGTCTTCCCTGGCTCATTGGAGAGATCAGAAATGGCTTTGACTTCTTAGACTCAAGACAGACATGTCCGTGCACCTTACAGGCTGCTTTGATTGACGTCAGTCAATTTAGTCCCAGCCCGTCCTGCAACCGTCGAAGCGAAAATCCTTTCAACTGTGATGGAAAACCTGGGACTGAACACTGTGTTAGGGCCAGGTTTGAAAGGTAATGTAAATTAATCCGAGAATGACATGTGATTTATTAAATAATTGTCTCTCTTACAGGTATAAATATTCATTTCAAGCATAATGCTCTCTCATTAAAAAAAATACCAAATCCAAGCATAATGCTCTCTAATAAAAAAAAAATACCAATTCTCTTTTTCGAATTAGATTTCATTATTTTCTTTCAATGTTGTGCTATTTTCTTTTTTCCTATGAAAGACATATTATTAGACCCGTAGCTAATTAGGGGAAAGCGTAATTAAACCCAGTAGGGAAACCCCACCATTCTCCTTACGTTCCCTTGCTGTACACGAACTGCTATCAAAGTTAATTGTCAAAGACAGAATGTATAGGCTTGAACCACCAGTTACCTGAGATTCAGGAGACGAAAACACCGTCATTGGCGGGTTTCAGAGGGTAAGTTCCATTTAGTCTTAGCAGCGAAGTGAGTGGTTCTTGAGCCACCCTTACACTAGTGTGTACCTAACTTCGCAAATTTTACACCTGTTCGCTTACTGATCAGTTTATCCTAGAGGTTTTGTCGATGTCTGCTGAAAGTATGTTCCACTCATTTTCATTTTGTTTATTTGATTTTTAAACAATATTTAATGGCAATTTATACAAATACAGAAATAGCGATAGATCATTACATAGAGAGTATATACGTAAATTAATATTATGAGGGTACCGTATGAATGCGATTCAAATTGGTTATATATTCATATTCTCATTTTAAGCACTGACGGTGGTGGTCAAGAGTGCTGTTACGATGACAACGGACGACTTCTGAACATTGCCAACTCAAATGGTGGTGGGTTTGCCCACCGAGTTCATCACAGAACACGTGTACCATTTTTCTCAAACTTTTTGTCAGATATAGTTCCGTTTGTTCGGTGCTGTAAGTCCCGAAGTAATTCTGCAGAGTGCCGATCTTTTGGGCAGCGAAGACCCTCACAGATGTGTTCGGGATACAGAGGACCTACCTTCAGTAAGTTTAAAAGCTTTCGAATCTAACAATCCCATTGCAAAATTTGGAAGAAAAATCCATATAGTTTCCGTTGAAATCCGTGTTATACTTCCGGGTTCAGCATCAAGTTGCCTGGGAAGCCTCGTAGTCGTTCACTCCATTCCACTTGCTTAGCGGTGTTGGCTTCTAAAAGTTGTGTTCGCTCTCAGGAATATTAATACGTAAAGACATACCTGAACACATCATGACGCGAAATCTACTTCGTAACATGAGCCTACGGGGATAACTTTTGAGGGGAGGGCAAGAGCAAATTTTGCCCGAAGAATGGCACCGTTTATTATCTTTTGCTAGAAGGGACCAACTGTTTTTGCCCGAATTGGGAGGCCGAGTGCTGCCCCACCCCCTCGCATCCCGCCGCCTTGGCCTATGTCTCGAAAGTAACCAATGCGGAACGAATTCTAAATGATCCGGACATGGAAAGAAGGTTTCTGGTTGAACTTACATGGAAAGACTCTTAACCACTAGCGTTTAAAGGCAACTACCACCCCGAACATTTCCGATTCCCCCAGTCTTTTTTCTAGCTACCCAACAGCTGTCTTTAGACACAATTACAGTTTATTGCTTCAGAACACTCTAGGTACAGGATGTGTGATACGAGAGATTCTGTATTTGTTGAAATTGATGTCAATCAAAGAGCTGAGCCAATGGAGAATTTCTGAAGAGTACCGGGAAAGTTATATCTGGGTGAAGAATGACCGCCTTAAAATCGCAGGGATTTCAACCTAAGGCTTTTTCTCGAGGCAGCCTTTTGCAGGTTGCAGCATCAAATCACTACCCCTTTTTTATTTTACGTACATATTGAATATTTTACCCCGCGCTACTTGGCCATAGGGGAAGTCTCGTAGATGACATTGTTAATGATTATATGAAATCACGAAGTCATGTAAAACATTGTGCTTTGTTAACAATTGATTTAGATAATCTGTCATTTTTAGAAAATTGCAGAATTGCTGGATAAGCGGTACTTTTATGCATGGGAAGGTCATTAAGTAACGAATAATCAAATATTTTGGAACTGGACCTTAAACGAACACGAGATTCCGAAATAGAAAAACCATAGATTAATAAAGGCAAACGTTGAAGTTTGACTAGTTTTCATCTCCTCTACAACTGTTCATTTAAGGCCAGGATTGCAAGCGTCATTCCGAAATAACCTGACGGTTATGGATAAGGGAAAACTCATATTTGGCTGTATACTCCGTTTAATTCGGGTTGTCGTTTCAATGTAAATGGTTATTTACAAGAGAGCTCTGTTTTTTAGCTTTTTGAATCAAACTATTGTTGTATCTGAAAGAGCATTGTTAAACAACTCTGTACCTGTATACTCAGTGTACCGTCGAAGGCGCACTTAAGAGCTCTGTCATTTCAAGATTTTTACACGTTATGTCAATGCAGTCGACGGGCCCACGCACTCGACGGTCACCCCATCATACACAAGAACACGATAATGCACTCTCTAAGTTTGCTGATGTGCTGGTTGCACTCGAGCTACTCCCTCATGTGTCATTTGCATTTACCTCCTACAGATAGTTCTCACGTGACGTCATAGACGCTTTTCACGTGGAGCATTCCGGTCATGTTTGAGGGCAACCCCAGTATGTATGTACAGGCCTGCCCTAAAACATGGCGGTTGCTAACGCATATTTGTAACGTCAGTGAGAACTATCTATAGACGAATTCGGTTAGCGCTTGTTTTTAGTGACTTTAGGCCGCCATTAGTGGGGTCCATCAGCCTAAAATCATCTTTGTCTATTGTTTACATGAGTTTCAAATTCTCATATTTAGTGAAATTGGAGAATTTAAGATATAAATTAGTGCACAACCATCCATGATAGAGGTAAGCAAGGAAATCGAAAGATTTAAAGGTGATAGACCCCAGTCACGGCCGATTAAAATCAGACCATCACTTTCTGTCCGGATTCTTGTATAGACGAATCCGATTAGCACTTGTTTTTTAGTGACTGTAGGCAGCCATTAGTGGGGTCCATCAGACTTTAATCGTCTTCACTTATTGTCTGCGTGAATTTGGAATCTTCATATTCAGTGAAGTTGAGAAAATTAAGATACACTTTAGTGTACAGCCATCCTTGGAACAGGTAAGGAAGGAAATTTAAAGATTAAAGGTGATGGACCCCAGTAATGTCCGACTAAAATCAGACTATCACAATCTGTCCGAATTCGTCTATAGAAACTATGCACGTGACGTTAGCGCGATCCACTGGGTGGAAATGAGCAAAGGCAATTATTGTGTTACCGAAACGCGCGCACAACAGCACCTTAGTAACAATTGTGGTAAAATGGACGCCTGGATGGAAAAACGAGATGCGCAACGCAGTAACGTAGGTGCATTAGTCCCACAGACGAATGCGATCAGCGCGTGTGTTTTAGTAACTGCAGGCAGCCGTTCGTGGGGTCCATCACACAGCCTTAAATCATCGTCATTTATTTTCTACATTAATTTCAAACCCTCACATTCAGTGGAATTGAAGGATTCAAGCTACAATTCAGTGTACAACTATCCATTATGCCGGTAAGCAAGGAAATTGAAAGATTAAAAGATGGTAGACTCCACTTATGGCAGACTGATATCAGATCCATAGAACCATTTTCAAGTGTGCAAGGGCCAGAATGTAGGGCTATTTCTGAATATAATTTGGCAGATTGTTGCCAACCGCTAAATGCAGGAAGTTACGTAGGGATGCCGTTTCCTTTGGTTAGAGTTTGTCGTCCAACTGTATCACTACTTCTCTGCTTAAGTAGAAGTTTAATACGCAGAATACAACAATTATACAAATATGAATTGTAGGACGCACTTCCTGTGCCCAGGCAAGATCGATATGACATTACAGACTTCCCACAATCATAGGCGTAGGAGCCCAATTTGATTTGGGGGGGGGGGGGGGGGGTGTAACGACTTGCCCGAAAAATACAACCAAAATAATTTCGCGCTCTTTTCGCGCATTTTACATGTTAGTGTACATACCATATGGACAACCATCGGTTGCTATATCGCAAAGATCGCATGCTTATTACATAACAATCATTTGCGTGTCCTTTAATTATTATTTGGGGGGAAAATTGTTACAATAATGATAATAATAGTAATAAGTTTAACCATAACAAAACACGCTGGTGAATTGCCGAATATAAAAGTGCTTGAACAATTCAAATGACGAAGTATTTCATTCACGTACACCCCCTCAAACATTTGTGCATATTACAAAATTACTGGTTAAATCATTAAGATGTAAAAAGTTTTCAGAAAAAGTAAGAATTTCTGCTCCGCTTGCTTCCAAAAATATTTATAATGTCTTCCATTTGATCTTGCGTTACTCTGTTCGTAAAATCTCGTTCAATATTTAGAATTGCAAGACTATGGAGTCTTTGCTGTGTTTCGCAAATACGTTTTTAGCCTGCGCAGACCACTGAAGACCCTCTCCGCAGAACGTGACGTTGCTGGGATGGTTGCCAGAATGCATGCACACTTATAATCAGTGGCGTAGCCAGGATTTTTCACCAGGGGGGAACTGGGGGGGGGACAGACTTTTTATAGGGAGGCACAACATATAACTCAGGGATAACTATGGTGAGAATATCAGAACTACATTTTGTTGAGTCTGACTCACAGCCAGTGGCGGCTCGTGGTCGAAATACATGGAGGGGCAAATTTGTATTGGTGGGAATAGCCCAACGGCGCCTGAGGCGCCGTGGGAGCGCGAAGCGCTCCCTGGCACCTACGGCGTGGGGTCGAGGGGCCCGCCCTAGGGCCCCTGGTGGGGTCCAGGGGCAACGCCCCGGTGGGGGTCCAGGGGCTGAAGCCCCCGGAAGCTCCGCGATATTTACAAAATTGGGGTTAAAGAACGAAGTATTTCTCTGCCTTCACATGGCATTTGATGAGCATTAAACTGACTGCAAACTTCACCATTATTTCATTGAATTTAGTCTTACAACTGGCTTGAGGTCCCCGTGGCTATGACAATGCAATCGTCTTTCTTTGAAATGAGCAAACATTTCAATAATACGTTGATTAAAATTTGAATTTTCTCTTATAAACTTCTTTTTAATTGATAGCATAGCTAAAACGTTTAACCTATCTTCATTCGTACTTATTGTACCAGCTGGGTGAAAACCTACGTGAAGACGATACAGACAGTATGTGCGGCCTATGTGGTCCTAATCGTTTGATTTCCAATTTTTCTTCAAGACTCCTCTCTGAAAATGGACAAGTTTGTAAACTTTTGACAGTATTCATGTTGCATTCATGTCGCACACTGAGAGGGTTTTGCGAGCTACAATCCTGGACAAAAATGATGGGACATTTTTGCCCAAATGTAGCCACACGTATGCACAGTCTCGCTGGTTTTCCAAAATCCCCTCCCCCATAGTTCAATGTTGTTCTCGACAAAATATTCTCAAAATTTCAAAAAATGCAACATTGAATGGGGGAGCGGGGTACGGTCCCAGGTATTTTTGTCCAGGATTGTAGATGAGAATTAACACACAAAGAGCCCCCGAGCACGATTGAGTGCCCATGTGTACCCAAACTTCATTAAGCATTTTGACCTGACTCACATTTGTGAGACCGCAGCATAGTTTTCTACAAAGGATACACACGCGGCTGATTAACGCGTTCTTAGTTACCGGTGTATGCATACAGTGCCACAAAGCGAGACCAGGGAGGGCAAGTGAAAGGCTGCCCGTAGTTCCAAGAAATTGGCCACTCACCTTTCATCATTCCAGCAGATAAAATGTAAGTGCGCATGCTCACAACATGTTGAGCGGGGCAGATGAGATGGGGGAACCTGGTGCACAACTTTGCTTTGGGGGTACGTGCCCCCTCGTGCCCCCCCCCCCCCGTGGCTACGCCACTGCTTATAATATGTAAACAAAATGTCATGTTGGTCGTACGCGTGCATGTATTCCCCAACATTTTCAGCAGAAGAACCAGAAAGAAGGGAAAATTGAGAAATGGTTTGCTCATTTTGTTTTCTAAAGTTCATGAAACTTTTTCCAGCTTCGAGAATGTCGCTAAGTTATAATATTTTGCTACTTTATCACAGCTGCTTCCAGTTGTAGTTTCATTTAATACAATGTCACCAAGCGCACAAAGTATATTCTGGTGTTCCACATTAAACATTGATTCCATCTCCGCAACCACTTTATCTATGCTACAAAAATAAGCATCGATATGATAATAATCCCGTGGAGAGGTGTACTGCTGTGCTTCAAATGCTCGACAATCCTGATACACAGGTGCTCAACGGTTGTAACTTTCAATATGCTCCCATTGCATGCAGTACACGTTCGTCGTCGTTTCAGATGTTCGTACGTACGAAGTGCGGTATACGGCCCGTGAAAGTCGTGCAGTATAGGCTTACTACTGATACTATGTGACATGCTAAAACGTAAACAACGAAATATCTTAAGTAGATGGAAGAAGTATGTAAGGCCGATTGTGTTAAAATTCTCTTTTAGATTAGTAGGCCTAATGGCGAATTGAGTCAGACGAGTTTAAGAAGTTTATTTCAATTATCTAGGATATTTTTTGCAACTTTTATTTTTCTTTAGCTACATCTTTTCAATTTATTTTTCTTTCAGTAGGTGCCCGAAAAATTGTCAACATACTGTCCGAATTTTCACAGAAATTTTTGGTTAGGGGGCTGCAGCCCCCAGCCCCCCCCCCCCCGTCTCCTACGCCTATGCCCACAATGCAATCTGCTGCTGTGGTTTGAATGTTTTCTTTAAAACTATAACTTCTGAATGCAATGTGTTATTGAGATGGGATTTTCACCAATAAAGTGAAAAAGTGTCCTGAGTTTTTGAAGTTCTTGAAATATGTCACCGGAATATAACTTTAAAGAAAATATGAGTAATAGGCATAAAAATGAAACGTTGGTGATGAAGTTATTTATGAAATAAGTCCACACATAATACAATACAACAAACATTTTGGAAACAAATTTTTAGAATGTCATAAATACTGCAGCACAATAGATAAAGAAATTTTCAGAGCCATGAAGTTCAGACCGACTTGTGTCGAGAACAAGATTTTTCATCTAGAGATATGCTAAAGCCGAGAGCTTCAGGGGGAATTGCTAAAGACATCCCAGGAACGGACGCTTTAGGTTTCGCGTTGCCTCCGAAATTTTTGGCCCCCATCATTATTTTTCTTCGTCACCCGCCCCCTCCCCCCATTCCGAACTCTGGCGCCGCCACTAAATGTAGACCCTCTTTTGCAGTAAACTACTGATGATTGTGGTTATTGTATATCATTCACGGACTTACATACGTGTACAGAGCATGTAACGTATACATGCTATCCGCAACTGGTCGCCACCGACTCTGACAAGATGGCCGCCGTGAAGCTATAAATCGTCTGAGTTGACTACGACTCTGATACATTTTAAACAAAAGCTAAACTTGAATGGAAAAAATATCATATTGCAGCAATAGGTAAAGTGATTTTGACCTTACCTTGCATTATTTCAAAAATATTTCAACTTTCTTGCACAATATCGGGATGTACTTGAGCAAGTCCAAACTTTTACACAAAACCATAGCAGACGGCCATATTGGTGCGCTCTTTCTCACATTACGGTAGAGACAATATACCGTGCAGTATGCTCTGTCCATGTATAGGAAGTCCGTGATATCATTATAGACATTCGTATAAACCCATCCCTTGTAGCATCATTTACCTTCCTTCGTGGCCTTTAATTCATCTTTAGTTTCTTTTTCACCAATACAGCTTGGGCTGCAGGGGATCCCCATTTCCGATCGCTTGACGGTCTCACGTTCACATTTAATGGACTTGGGGAGTTCGTTTACACAGATGTGGATGATGGACTATTTGTAGCTCACATCAGGACAGGGCAAGTGTCTACCGGTAAGGTTGTTATCTGGAACTGTCTCAGATGCTTATTCATTATTGTGTAACGGGACGGTGTTGGTTCTAGAGTGTAATATGAGGGATCTAAGGTGGTCTTTAGAAAAAAAGTTGTTCGATATATTTTTGTTTACAAATGTTAAAGTGTAAAATATGAGACATTAGCTCCAAAAGTAACAGAGTTTACACTTGTCACCCTTCTTTTCATTTTTGTTATTTTTTTTTTTCAAAAAGCTTGGGGCATGAGGGTATCAACCCACGCAATACGTTGGATATATGCCTTGCTTGCTAAATCAATTCTACTGACCCGATGCAAAAATTCGCATTACAGAGTATCTTTTGAAAAAATAGCAGCCTTATGTTATGGATTGAAGTCTCAGTTTTAGAGTCTTGTTTTGGATCACGTTACTTCAAATTTAGGTTAGCCTATACAAAAATCCAAGCTTTTCTAACCTTTTAGTAAGTTTAAATAGTTTTTTAGTGAATGAGCTGGATAGTTGTGCTTAAAAAGTCCAGCGAAGATATATTCGGGGTAGGACCTTCCAAAACAGCCTACATTCAATGGGAAATCTTTAATTATAGAAGTTGGGAGGGGTAGGGACAGATGTGTATGAAGCTTTTCAATATCTCTTCTGGTACTACCCGAAAGAGGCATCGAAGCATGACTGGGGCCCTATAAAGAATTTTCACATGATGTACATTGCTCACTAGAACTCAACCGTCATTAAACTGGTCGTCGGCTCCTTCTCAGCTAATTATGTGTAATACACTACCATTTTTGTCCGGCACTCCAGAAAGGGGTGGGGCTTGTGACTTCAGTGAAAACAATTGATAACTTACCTCTGAAAAGACAAGCCAAGAGACTATCACACTGGTGATTATTTAGGCGACGTTATAGGGTGCTTTCACCTACGTCACAAGCCTCGCCCCTTTTGACGTGTATCCGTATTTAATGCTGCTAGCTGAGAAGCAGCTGACGACCCACGTGTGAGTTTTGCATTTGAACAGTGTTGATTTTTTGTCCTGCAGTGGGCGTGTTTAATATATTGGGACGTAACGTGAAAGCAATTTTTTACTGCAAGAAGTTAAATATAAATTATGTAAAATGTTTCATGTCATAACCTTTCAAGTGAATTTGCTTCAAACAATACCTATATCTTTATTTATGCACATTCACATGGCTTTAAAGATGTAGCGGCCACGGTGGTTACCGCAGTCGCAGCTAAACACAGGGATGGTGACACCTTCCAAATGGAGGTGGTGGCTCCTGGCGATACTGAGTCACGAATCCTGACCGATGACGGCGTGATCGGAGTAGATTTTGGGGTCAACAACCAGTGGGAGGCTAAAAGTGAGTAACTTCCATGGTTTTTCTGAGTTGTAAACTGTACAGTTATTAATTTGAACATAAAAAGATTAATTTGAAAAGCCTGGTTGGGCGGGGCTTGTGACTTCAGTGAAAGCACTCTAACGAGGCGTAAGTCTTCCCTGTTAAGCGCAGGTCACACTTCCATGATATCGGATCGGATTAATCTCCGATCTTCGAAAGACTTCTTTAGACTAAAGGAAAAAATGTGCCAACGTATGGAAGTACATGATTCGTACCTCAGAACTAGGAAAATTGAAATTATACTTATTATTCCGTGACGTCACACCCGTAGACAGATTTTATCGGATACGCGTAGTCCGATAAAAGCTGTTATCAACGTGACGTCACCGAATAATGCGTTTACAATTTATTTGGGTTATCCTCTTATACGAATCATACATTAACACAAGATGGCAAAGTTTTGGTTCTTTCCGTCAATGGATGGAGAAAATTGAAAGTAATATAACCCACAAAAGTAGGAGCGTAATCCAATCCGATATCGCTGTAGTGTGAACTGCGCTTCAAAGTATTTCCAATAGACAAAATGCATTGACGACACGCTGACGTCATCCTTAAAGGCAAAATAATGGAACACGTAGCTGCCGTGTGAGAATTTGCCCTGCACGTGTAGCAGACTATGCGCGTATTCGACTGGTTGACAAATCAGCTTGCTGCATTTGTCGGTGATTGGTTATGCCATATGTCAAATGTAAAGGGTCTATAAAGAAACTGCGCAACCTCTAGTGCCTCAAGAACCTCAAGTTGTGTTGTAGATATCACATTTAATCTTGTGGCGAGCTTTGAGAGAGATCATCGAGGTTTGCACTCCATCTCACAACCACATGCAGTTCAAGTAAATCCAACGATGTTCTCGTTTGCATACAGGGCATTTGAAAGTAGTAAGCATATGTCATTCCCCCGTTAAACCTTCCCAGGTAGGGACGAAGGAAGGTCCCAGCAGTCGTATAAATCTTGAACACGCAAAACCCAGACTTGGGAGTTCCACAGAGGTGACTTTTCTAAACAGGGGCCGGATTTGATCTCTGAGAGTGGGGGCAAATTCGGACAGACTAACAAACGGCGCCGAAGGCTCCGCGGGAGCGCGAAGCTCTCCCCCTAACGGCGCAGGGTCCAGGGGCCGCCATAGGGCCCCTGGTGGGGTCCAGGGGCAAAATCCTGTGGGGGTCCAGGGTTAGAAGCCCAGGAAGCTCCTGGGTATTAACGAAATAGTTGGCATTAAAATGATGCGTTTTGTCTTCAACTGTAAATTACACAAGATGGGCACTTAACAGACCACAAATATCACAATTTGACATTTGTTAATTATATCCTTACTCCGTATGATTAAAGTCGGCCGAAATCGATAATTCAAAGGGTGCGGGGAGGGAGAATGGATTACCAAAAGTTGAGGTTCTTCAGGGGCTCCCTCCTTGGTGTCCCATATCTTCTTTTCAGAAAGCTAGGGCGTTTTTCATGTGATGTGATTTTAAGCCCTTGTCTATGATGGACCGCGCAAAGCGCGCCGAAGAAAAATTAACGTTTTAGAAATCTCAGTAATGAAATTGAATTAAAATTAGAGAAAGGGTGGGTCCCTTTTCACTTCAGCAGAAAAAGAGTGGAGCCCCAGATTAGGCCGGGATCTAATAAGATCATCGTCCTTTCAGAAAGCTTGGGGGCACTTGGTCAGAGGAGGGGATCAGAAGACGACCGCCTTCCTGCCTCCCCCTTTTCATTAGTTACGCTAGAGCTTCAGCTGTGTACGGCACGGGCACTGGTGATAAGTTACAGTGAAAATGGGAGAGGTGTTCTACAAGAAGTAACCGCGAATCTTGAAATGTATAAAACGGGTGCGGGCGAAGCGTGTCGAAAAAATAGCGTTGAGACGTTTATCAGAAGAATATTGTTATTATTTAGTTTTCAATGCAGAATATGACCTGTTCAAACATTATACAACTTAATTATCATTCGCGTAGCTCTGTCAGTTCCAGTTTGTATTTCTGTAGCAAAAGCAACCAGACTAAGACGTAAAAAAACTAAGTTTTTTAGGGGAAAAGTGGGGACAAGTGCCCGCGTGCCACCCCCCCCCCCTAGTAATCCCGCCTATGTTTCTAAGTCTCCTGTTCTCCCTCCCCCCCACCAACCCCTGGTATCCTCACTGTGGAAATTCGGCTCATCGTAAGCTACATCTTGTTAATTATTTTTTCATTTTAAAGATCTTGATGTATCTGGGGACACGGATCCGGAAACCAACCATTTTATAGTATTAGCGCAATTTTCAGATGGGATTGCCCTTCGGATCGAGGAGGATCAAGGTATTTTAGATGTACGGCTCTCGATTCAAGGGGAGCCCATGAGTCGACAGACGCAAGGACTATTAGGAAACTGGAGCGGAAGAACTGATGACGATTTAACCGCTCGAAATGGTGTTATCCATAACTATACTTCAGAGGAAATCCACATCTTTGGAATTTCTTGTAAGTATCTTTTCTTCAATACTTCGTCATAAGCCTTTTAATCGTATTTTCCGTCTTGCGTCTCTGATATTCCAGTTTACAATCAGTGCATTCCCATCAATGCACTATAGCGTATAACATCCAAATTAGTTCTTTTTCAAGCCTGTTATAGGCAAGTGACTGGTCTATGGAGCCACTTTGTTGGGGATCTTACTGTACAACACCTCCCCAAATGAAATGTTGTTAGATTTGCCTTATTTTCAATGTCCTTTCATGCTACTTTCTTTTAACTAAGTTTGGTCATGTAAGAGATTGGGTGAATTCAACTGCTAGTGCTCTTTTTATGTGGTTTGAGTCTAGACACATCGGCTGGAGTCAATCTTTTACATGTTTTGTTTCTGAGTATATAACTTAATAAAGCCAAACTTTCTGTGAGCTATGGAGCGAAATCTTCTGTCCAAGTGTCCTAGTCTATATACGATGTAAATGATGTCAGAAAACAGGAAAAGCGCCCTTCAATGGAAGCAAGTATGTATCATACTTTCATCAACAAAACAGTCATCCGATTTGTACAACGGTAGCAAATACGTGGATTCTTCTACCAGCGCGGGTGACATACATTTTTTTCGTAGGATAGCGAGAGGTTTTTTAAAAAAATTAAACGATTTCAGAATTATTATAAAGGTTTGAAATCAGGTTAGGGTTATGTGAATGAGTGATATTTCACACATTTATCTTTCACTTTTCTGTGTCAAAATTGAAAACAGAATGAACCGAAAAACTGTTGTTTTGAAATTAGGGGTATGGCTAAATTCCAAGAGACCGATTTGTCTGTATGAATGAAATTTTCCTCCCTACCCTACGAATACAAAATTGGCGTCACGACAAAGTCTACGTGATCATTAAACTGTTTCTTTGTTTTACCACCTAATTAATGTCCCGCGAGGTCAATGTATATATGTCCTCGTAAAAATCCCAAATGAGCTGGCCTTAAAAGGATGCACAGATTTTTAGAGTTCGCTATTTTAAGAATTCAGTTGTTGTTATTGTTACATTCGGCTAACTATATACCGCTACGTAATTCAGCTAAATGTGGTGTAATCACACGCCAGGACAAGTATGATACATAGCGTCAGGATGATTAAAGGTCAAGTTCAAATACGGTTACATTTTAAGTTTGCTTAATACGTTGTTAATAGGTTCATGTCCTCCCGTTTACACACCTCTTACGACAGGTCGGGAACACCGTTAGCATATTCAAGAGCCCCTAGACCACAGTAGGGCTACATCTGACTTGTATATGTCTATAGTATTTGCTCCATAGAGCGACACTTCCATCGAACCATCTGACCACGTTATGTACTAGGGTCACATATATTTGAAATGGTTTTTCATTGAGTGATGATTTTTTCATTGAAAAGTACCTCAAGACAAAAAAGATAATAAATATACGTTTAACAGAATAGAAATGAATCCTTACAGTCCAACCCCCATCTTTACATCACATTCCTGAAGT
Organism: Holothuria scabra; assembly: GCA_037179385.1. Taxonomy (NCBI): domain Eukaryota; kingdom Metazoa; phylum Echinodermata; class Holothuroidea; order Aspidochirotida; family Holothuriidae; genus Holothuria; species Holothuria scabra. The sequence continues at coordinate 59,916,108 of CM074179.1, read as the reverse complement.
TTATTCACTTAAAACATATTGGTCGATAGCGTAATAATTTGTGACTTTCTTGTTGTACCATGGAAGTACTACCTCGGAACAACTCACATAACATGCGCTTTGTTACCCGAAAATAAAAAATTGTTTTTATGACTTTGAAAGTTTCCTGTCTGCTCGCCTGGCATATTGCACAAGGAGGGCTTAATTAACTATATCACCTCATAAGAATAAGAGTGCTATCACACCTTGGTATAAGGTGCAGTAACTTTCAGAAAAATAAACAAAAACAAAAATTGTAATTTGAGTAGTACACGAATGACATCACAAATTATTACGCAATGTACCATATTTATTTGAGTGAATGAACTTCAGCATTTTATATGTTAGTTCCGGAACGGCCTGTGGAGATGGGAGTTGGACTGTTAGAATTTTTTTTTTTTTTTTATTTTGTCTTTAATATATATTTTTGGATTTTTTGACTTGAGGTACACATTGGCTTTTATTTCTCGCTTCCGCGACACGTTCTTGAATCCATTGTTTCAACAGAGATACCTTTAAACTCCTTCTTCTAAAAGCAAATTGTGAAACTTTTAACCTACGTATTTTGAGCTATATCTCTTCCCTTCTATTTCTCATAGGGATTCTTTCAGAAGATGAGGCTCTATTTTACCGACCGCCTGGGGCCACTCCCCCCTTCTCTTTTCCCGAATTTGAACCAGTCGCAGTCCCAGTCAATCTGAACGTGTCGGAAACCGATCTGGCCAATGTGTGCATGGGAAACACGTTCTGTGAGTTTGATTTTCTGGCGACCGGAAATCCTGCCTTCGGAGCAGCGACAATGAATATTGTGGAAACATTCAACAATGACACCATGGTAATACAAGAAGCCGGAGGTAAGGGACCATGTCACCCAATTGTTCCTTTTAAGCCTGCGACCAGAAGCCTCGTCCAAACTATGCGACTCATTGCAACGAGATTGTTCAAAGGCGTTGCAAAGTGTGGAATGCTTTGCAACTAGTTGCAGCAGACGCGCGACCCAGTTTCATGCGACCGGACGTGTTCGGTCGCATGAAACTGAAACGTGCAATCATAGTTATTATACTTTTCCCTGATTTGGAAACCCCGCGAACTGACTGCTTATGTTGAGATTCCGGTTTTCGTCAGTCACATGACGTTGATAGTACACGAGAGCCTTGTTGTCGAACTCTCCATACGTACTGTATATTTGCAGACAGGGTAAACTGATTTCTTCGAGAGTCTGTTGTGAACAATTATCAAACTGTAATGACTTCAATTAGGGCGTTTATTATTGCGAAAGGTTTGATTAAAATTTCTGTCTTAAACTAGAACGACCGTAAAGCGAGAATAACTGTACCCAAACTAAAATAGCAGGACACTCGAAGGTTGGGCTAGCAACAGTAACTTGGTAAGCACACTCAACAATTCCGCGGAATTGCGAAGCACGTAGCAATCGCACTTTATAACGTTAGACTGGTTGGATTAAACCATTTTAACAAACGAGTGTAACGGTTCATTAGACGAGTGTATTAAACAATATTTATCAGTAACTATGGTCGTACAAAATTTAGGAAGCCCACCTAGCATAATGTAGTAGGTCTATTTCACCCTTACCGCACACTGACTGCGGTATGATAAGCCTGTAGGGCCTACTGCATGCCCTCAGCGAAGGTCGCCAAACGCCAGTCCTCGGAACCAGTATTTTAAGCTTAAAAAGAGAGAATGAAACCCGAGAACATAGGATTTCTTCCTTATTCAAAAATCTTAAAAACTTACTGATTAGGAGGCGTTTGCAGTTCCCTTTTAGCCCTTGGGTCAACTTAAATTTCACTTCCCAGCAGAAACAGTACATTACTCAATGGGGCCATATCGCTACCGATCGATCGTGTGCATCGTCAAAGTCACGTAATAAACTTTTTTGAAGAGCTCAACATGCTTTTACGGACACTTACAAAACTTAACGTACATACAGCTTCTACGTCTGTGCATAAACAGTTTACGTAAGGAGTTTCACAACCAGGGAAAGGTACAATAAATATGGTGCAATTTACAACAATGATGGACTTCGGGAATGAAGTCCGCGAAGATCAGTAAATCGAAATAGACCGAACAAATTCAAAGTAACAAATCGTTTCATGGACCTGCAACTTGTTGCATGATGTGGACACTATGCTCTTAAAACTAGTTAGTCATCAACGGGTTAGTCGCTCACCACGACAAGACAGTCTTGTCGCAATAAGTCGCGTTGCAGAGTGTGGACGGGGCTTTAGAGAACTCAGGGAAATGATCTCACGGTCCTGTAGGGTGATAATCAGCCATCCTATTCATGATTATATTACCACTATACCAGACTATATCAATTGAAAAACTCGATGATTTTGGACGAATCCCTGTTAAACACCAAATCCTCTCACACCAGACAGCTCCAACTCTCCTCAGCTACTTACTTAAAGGGGCTCATTGAGTTGAAATAGATAACGTTATGATAGTATTAGTATTATTAGTCAAGTTTCGTACCCGATAGTTACCGAAAATTTTGATTTATTGTATACCAGCTTGCAAAGATTTTGTGCATAATTTAAAAAAGTGTCTGGTCAAGAATTTTGAAAACCTATTTGAACTCAAACATAAAACGATTATTATGTGTACGTTAGAAATGTGAACTGTGTAAGTTTTTCATTGATGTGTGAAAAAATAAACTTAACAGGGTTGGAAAAAATTTATTGAATTTCATGATCCAGCTCAAAGAGCCGCTTTAATTAAGATAAAATCTCACTTTAATGTTTGAGCCTGAGGGTGAGAATACAAAAGCCAATGTGTAATCGGTACACCCTCTTACAGTATGAGCTACATACAGAACCAGTTGAGAATTTCTGTAGACACTACAAAAATTGCAGCTTGGGGATGCGAGTTGACTGTCTTTAAAAGTAGTAAAACGTCGTTCCGTTTCAAGCATGGTATGGTATGACATGAAATGGTATCGTATAGTATGGTTTGGTAAGGTATGGCATAATATGGTTTGGTATAATATGGTATGACGTAGGATGATCTGGAATCGTACCGGTACCATACGGTATGGTATTTCATGCTATGCCACGTTAGACTACATTGAGGTTTCCGCCTCATTGTATAACCTTTTAATCTTGCGACCCCGACGACCTAGCTTTTACAATCGTGGGGCGCTGGGTTTTTATCCCAGGCTACCCTTACAAGCCTTGTAGTCGTACCCCGGACCCTCGGGTGAGAATTGGCTGCTCTAACAACGGTACCACACACTCAGTATGATGTGATATCGTATGATATCAGTACTATATGATATTGAATGGTATGATATGTTTTGGAAGATATGGTGTTATGTGATAAAGCATGATGTAGTATGAAAATGTATGGTTTGTTTGATGTGTGGGTACGGCACCGTACGGAATTAGTGTGGTGTGGTGTGGTGTGGTGTGGTGTGGTGTGGTGTAAGGGGTGAGGAGTGGCGTGGTGTGGTATTGCATGGTATGATATAGTATTTCGTGTGAATTCGTTTAAATTATGTAATACTGAATGTGGTTCGAGTAATTATTTCTATAACTGTTAACTTGTCAAGCCTTTGCAACATAGTGTCGTTTGAATGAAAAGTGTCAAACGCTCCAGTCACGGGAGTAGTTTTCTTCGAAATTGTGAATGTGATAATTCTACGAAAGCAGTCAATTTCGTTACCAGCATTTGTGTAATAAGTAGGCAAAATGTGGCTCTAGACGTCAGATAGACAGATGTCATTTTATTCGAGATAGTTGAAACCGTCTGACCTTAAATTTAAAATCTGTTTGCTCTTATTGCAGAGAAAGGTTTTGAAGTACCCTTAAACTTTCGTTTCCCTCCTTTCTTAAACATTATGTACTACTTCATTTATAATCTACATTATTAGTTCAATGTCCCATTACATCGTAACTAACTTACAAATCGCAACAAAAGCAAGCTACTCATATTCACTTATATGACGTTGTCCAAAACGTTTGAATCACCCACATGATTAAGTATCCGGCTGATGAATAACCTTTATTCAATGTCACCGTAAAACAAACTCTGTAACTTGTACAAATTTCAGCCAAAAACCACTTTTTTAGGTAGGTATTGTCTTTTCAAAAGGAAATTCACCGCACATAATGGAGATATTCAATTATGCACGTTTTGTAATCTTCGTTCCAAACAGTAAACTGTCCACCTCTTGAAGATACGGTAGAGCGCAAGGTCATGCTATCAGGAAGTCAGGTTGGGGACACGGCCACCTACAGCTGCATCGAGGGGTACAATCTTATTGGAGAAGCCATAACCACGTGTACCGCAAGTAGTGAACCAGGAGGAAATCCATTTTGGTCGAACCCGCCTCCTACATGCAGCCTAATTACTGGTAAGACTTTCACACTTGTAAAGGTCTAGTCCTCTCAGCACAACAGTTCCAATCCTCCAAACCTACTTTCTCAGTTTATTGCTTCAGGGTGAGTGTAAAAGACCCCCAATCCAATGTGTAATCAGAACGCTCTCAGTATGGTCCATGCTGTTTGACATGGGTTTTGGTACTCTGCATTTTTCTAACTTTTCTTGCACTCAATCAAAAAGCTATACCAACTGAGAATTTCTGTGGAGTACAGTTGTAGTTTAAGTGCGAGGAGTAGACCTTATCAATAGTCTCTGTGGCTTATCTTCGGCAAAAAACACCAATCTTACAAAGGCCATTTTAGGATTCACCATCAAAGCAATTTTGTTTGAACTGCAGTCTAGCACGTATGTGTTTTTATTGATGGTTTTGATCTATTATGAATAAACTTGCCTGTGGCCAGAAAAGGTTGCGAAAACTTTCTAGGGGCGATCGAATGCGTTTTATGGTGGCCAATTGTGTAAAAATATATAAGCTTAAGTCAATAGCAAACTTTCAAGTCTCTAGGAGGGCGAACAATTTTCAGGGAGGCTTTGGCCCTGCTACGGTCCTGGAGTTTGCATCTTCCAGCGTCAAGGTAAAAATGGTCAGATGCAAATTTGCAATAAATTGTTTTATAGTGTAAACAAAGAAGCGCTTATTAATTCAAAACTTTTTTCGAATTATTGCTTGCTAACACTTGGAGTACTAAACTTGGCAAATTTCTGGTGATTGTTAAAGTATTCTGAAATGTAAATTTTTACACTAGACCTCCATCAGTCCAGGAGTTTCTCACATTTAAGGAGAACCAACATTTTTCAGAGAAAACTTGTGCGAAACAATAAATAGGCTCGTCAACCTAACTAAAATGATAAAAACCAAATACACCCACTCAAAAACCAGCACGGTTCTCAAAAACAACCCGGTTCAGGGTAGTACCAAAGATAAAGATTTTTTCTGTAAAAATTAGAAATTTAACCTCTAGAAGGTACATTTCGTTCAAATTGGACCAACGTTTTTTCCCAATAGCCATTTGACCACTAAAAATAAACGTAACGAATTCATGTGTGTTTGAGTGAACCGGAAAATGGTTGGGAGAAGATGGATTCCCCCGGATGCGTTTGTAAATCATTAGATTGCTGTGATATCTTATATAGACTGAAAGTAATTGCCAATAAGCTAGGTTTAACATTGGTACATTGCGCATAAAATGAAAACTTCGACTCTGAATTACCAATCTAAAACTGATTTTCCCAAGGGTTTCGCCATGTCCGTTTTTTAGCAAATGGGTTATTGTTTTGACTTGATAAAAAAGAACCAATCCTGAATATTGATACCAGGGTTAACTTATTCAAATTAGTGTTTTTTTCTTCTGTTGGTCAATAAATAAGAAGTGGCGGTGGTACGGGGCACAAGAAGATTTTTCCCTCTACAGTCTCCCTTTTGCCCACAGTTGTCCCGCAAAAGTTGTCCTTTAGAGGTGAAGCGACAAATACACATTAAACTTCTAAGAGACTCTTTTCACTCAGATTTTCCTTAGACATATTAGAATACCTCATAGCTGTCGGAGGCTTAACCTCAGGGCCCCACCGTGGGTTTGACCCTGGAACACACCAGGTACCCGAGGCCTTTTCTGACCCACCAGGAGAATCTCGTAGGGTTTGCGCTAATTTTCGCGTCGCTTCCCAACGTTTCTTTTGTCCTTAGTTTGTCCTAAAAATTTGGCGTCGCCAATATAAATTAATGTCTACAACTCAGTTTGGCCTCTTCGGCCAAAATAAAAATTAAAAAACTACGATATGTTAATTTAACTGAAATGGTTGAAGAAAAAGAAAGATATTCCTTAAAAAATGTTTGGACACCTTTTACAAATCATAAATTTACCATTTCAAATAAAATTATTTGTTTCTTTTAGCTTCGCCTGTCAATGTGTGTCCCAGTGGGTGGACCTACCTTGACGGTGAGTGCTATCGCATATTTAGTGATGGCGCCCTTTCAGATGAAGGAATTCAACTCGCAGCCGACTACTATGGCAGACAACAAGTTTGTCAGTATTTCCAAGGCACTTTGGCTGTGCTGGAGCCCTTCATTTCAAACTTGGTGAGTCTTGTTTGTGAAATATCCCTACGTATCAGAAGGAGATTTAAAGGGGGTTATTTAGTTAGGTCAGATGGAGTTTTGGCGCTCAGATTTAAACACTTAGTTTAAGTCGGGCCGACCACGACCTAATATACAGTCGTGTTTAACTGACTTGTTTTTCCTGCTCTATTATTACGCTGGGCACCAAGCGCAATAACAGTAGGTACATTTTTTAAGTGTTCGGTATGACCGGGATAGGAATCGAACTCCAGACCTCACGACTGCAAATCGGATGCCCCATTTTGAACCACTTGACCATGCAGCTGAAACCGGGAATTCTTGACTCGTAAAATTCGTATTTTGTGTTCTGTGTTTTTCAAAGACTCTAAACATGGAACCTACTACTGTTGTGCGTGATGCTCCGCATATAGACAATGGAGTACGGAAAACAAGCCAGTGAGCCACAACTGGGAATAAAACCGTGGTCGGCTCAGCTTGAACCAATAGCTTGGAAACTGGGCCGTTAAAAAATCCATTTAACTAACTTGGCTTGTATTTCCCGCACCACCAGCAGTACATCTGAATCTCCTCGGTAACACAAGCGTGGTACACGACACCTATCTTCTTACTTGCCTGATCCTCTGATGCAGCTATCATCGATCGTTGATTCCATCCATTGGTTCCCCGTCATCAACTGCGAAATCGATTTCACTCTGACATTTGTCACAAGTCATTGCGCACGTATTCATCGAATGAAGTCGTGTCAAATAAATGTTCATATATCTAAATGAATTGCACTGCACACTTTCAAAATACTGTTTGTTTTTTTTTCTAAAAGTCCCCCGACTCTCTGCAAAGAGCTGTTGGGCGAAACAAACCTCTAAACTGCTTCCCAATGAAGCTGGTACTGCCACATTCGCATTGGGGAAGAGCAAATGTCCTAATCTGTCACTGAAAATAAAGAATTCTTAGCTAAAACTGATGAAGCCTGGTGGGTGAGAAACTGAGAACTGCGCCCCTTAGACTGCATTATAACTTTGCCTCATCCCATTACTCCACTCAAAAGAGAAAGTGTCCATAATTTGCACTGATTGGTATGGTGGTACTTGATGTCGCCTGACGAATGTTAAATGATACAAAGAGGAAAAAATTGAGAGCCCCGGACTGAAGAGTCTGTAGAATCTTTGACTATTTTCCGAACGACATTAAAGGGCAAATCTCTCACCCCAAACTATACTTCTGGTAGGGGGGTACCGACTCTCCATTGGTCCAGCTTCTCGATTGACTGTTAATTCAAACAATGCAGAGCTTATATTTCACAGCATGAACTGTACAGGGAGTGTTTTGAAATATAGAGCTTTTCTATACTCACCCTGAAGCAATAAACTGATTTTGTGACTGGATAAGGATGAATTTGAGACAATTGTGGGCGGGGCTTAAGTAAGAAGGTAAGGAGCATTAGTACTGTTTGGGGTGAGAGAACTGGGCCTTTAAGCTCTTTTATCCTATATCAATACCAATGATTGATGTAAATTGTACTAATACCATATGTTCACTCGTTCTGGTCTGTCTATGATGATTTGTACAGTTCATCTTACACACGGTAGACAGGCCCATAGTGCAATAACTATTTCTGCTGCCGCTTTGGCCTTCGGTACAGAAACGAGAGCTTTTATTTGAAACAGTAGGGACTGCTTGAGGTAAGTTGCGTTGAGTAGTTTACGGAGAGTTGTTAAAGGCATATCCTTTAGAGGCAAAATTCATTAATTTCAAAATATGCACAAAAATTGAATCCTCCAGGAGGTAAAACAGCATCTCAATGGCATATAGCGTTCCGAAGATAAAGATTTTTTAGAGTAATGCAATTTTTTTCTTGAGATATGGTACATCATGGGAAATCTGTGATGTCAGTGCGGCACATTAATTTGAAAGTGCGTTCAATTTATAAATGATATTGGTTCTGCCGCAGGCAATATTAAAGCAACATTGTTGGCTGTACTCGACATATGGTGGAGGGTGATTCTATATCTATCGGAAAAGACATTCAAACGTTCGAAAAATATACAATTTCAAGAACAAACAGGACGTTCATGGTTTAAAATTTTTTGTTTTTCTTACTAGACTTATGTGAAAAGGCGCTGGAATATGCCTTGAAGAATCTTAACTCTTCCCTAATTTTAGGATAGGGCAAGTTTCCTTCACCACAGACAATTTCAATTCTCCCATAACTGTCTAAAACCCATCCTCATCCAGACACAATCATAGTGTATTGCTTCGTGGTGCTTACACAAGACCCTCAGTTTGTGATCAGAACAGTGCATGATGTCAATTAGAACCTACAGTACTCGGCATTTTTTTAGTTTGCTGTAGGTCAAAGAGCTTTCACAATTGAGAATTTTTCACACTTCTATAAAATTTGTAGTTTGGGATGAGACTTGATTTCCTATGAAAGTGATGTTTGAGCCGGGAGAGTGCACAAGATAACACAGGTGCCTTTCTCTGGGTTAAGGTATCCAAACGTGTTGAAGACAGAGAGGGTTTCAAAAATGCTTAATTTGAAACTTAATAAGGTTATTTCAATTCAAAATAAAATAATTTTAGGTACAACTGGGTTCATTATGCGTTAACAATTGGACGGATGCATTCAATTCTTCGGTTTATTGTCGTGCAAGCTTAGATATTGCTCTTTTACTAAGCATTGATGACAAGGAAAAATGTTCATCTATTTAAAAAAAAGTCTGGATTTTCTTTATTATATTAATAGGTAAGCAAAAGGAAGTAAGTGTAAAGAAGCTCAGTCTGTGATTAAAGAAAGGCAGGTCTTAACAAGGGAAAGTTATAACACAGTTGATGCGCTAAAGGGAACTATTTACGTTTTTCCTTTACAACAAATGACGTCTTGACTTTTAGTGTCACATGTAAAATGTGTTCGGAACTTCTTTCAGGGTTCATCCTGATTATCAGTTAATGTTGCATAGATTTTTCCGGTGACGTCATAAATGGTTAGCCACGCCAACTGCCAGGAAAAATCAACACTCATAACGACGGTCACCAGCTCCTTCTTATCATGTTCTAAGCCAACTATATGTACTAGTATACTACACTTTTTGTCTGGTAGTAAAGCAAGGGGCGGGGCTTGTTACGTCATCGAAAACAATCTATGCAATGATCTGTCCAAAAAAGTATGAGTGATCATGGTATGCTCTTGTCTCTTTTCCGTATAGTTTCTTTGGGTCCAGGTAATACCTCCCGGCTCAGGACAATTAATTGCCATTGGACTCGATGATACTAATGTAGAGGGAGTTTTCCGTTGGTTGGATGGAACTCTACCTAGTCAGGTGTGAGTATGCACTCGAAAATGTTGACCATATCAAGATATTAATCTTGCCGCGATGAACGGTTTACACTAATGGTCTTGAACTGTAGTTGAGTGAAATTCCTCCGTGAAATGGAGACATTTTTTACGGAGTCACTTAAATCTAAATGTTGTCATCATCATATGTGTTAAAGGAGGACATATGCTATGCTTTCTAGTGAAATTTTTACTCCTTTCCTACCTTCGGCTCTCGAGAAATTATTAATTGAATGTGGGTGGACATTTGCTACCTAGAGTAAACTTGAAGCAAGCAGGCGTATTGTCATATGGTTAACCAGTGTTTTGCTTTCATTTTCCCACCAATTTCTATTAAAATTAACTTATTTATATATTTAAATTTATATATTTTGATAAAATATGTGCATCCTTTACCTGTGTTGGCAGTAAAATAGCATTCCTAATGAAGTCTAGATAAAAAACTGATAAGATTAAAAAAATGAAGAGAGCAAAACGGCGAAACTTATTGCAAAATGACCCCAATTTGCTGAAAATCAAATAAGACCCCCTAAGTGTGGGAGAGAATAGCAAGCTAAGCACAACACTCTATAATAAAAATCATTTCCTCTCTCTTTTTAATTCGTCTATCGATATACTAAATTTAAACTGGTTTCGCCGAACGGCTTCTTGCAAGATAGTCTGGAGGACTCTAGAAAAATTACAACTATTTTGTGTTGATATTAACTCTGTAGGTCCTGGGCTCCAGACCAGCCTGCACTTGGAGACAACAATGAAGATTGCGTGTTTGTCCGAGCAGGTACCCAGTTACTGTGGGAAGACTTGCCCTGTAATACAACTGCGCAGTTTATTTGTCAAAGACACGGTAAAGACATAATATATATATTTTTTTTATTAAGATCGCTGATTAAATCCGCTACGCGGATTATGTTCCGACTGCGACCCCTTCTGAAACACAAAACGACTTATAAATCGCAATGAATGTATCATTATTTTCATGAGATCTTGTCACGTGGACTTATTATCGAATTTGAAAATGTTACACAAAATACTGTGCCTTTGTACTTCTCAATGTATTCCCCAACCTCGATAGATCAATAAAGTTGAGGTTGCCGTGCGTTATCGCAGGATAAAGCCATGGTAATGGATAACGTTAACGCACTCATCTTTCTAAGCTACCTCATTTTACAAAGAGTTGTGGACTGTATTCGACACCCAGTTCTCGACTGTATCGGGACATGCTAAGAACATGGAAATTCCTTGTGTAGTGTCGAACACATTCAGGTCTAGTTACCATGTGAATACGTCACTCTGTGAATGTCGGCCTAACGTGCCGTCGTAATGTGTCTTGCTTTCACCAATTACTTCGTTTAACTTTCATGATGAGTCCTAAAGACTGTTACACTAGTGATTTATTCCTCACGGATACATGTCCTGATCAAGATCAGTCATTGTGGTGCTGATAATTCCTTAAATTCCATCCATGAGAAGCTATATCCGCCATCTTGTTTACTGTTTGATCTCGCTGCACCACCGGCGAGGTGGTGTGAGATTTGGCTGCAAGAACATGTTCGCGAACGTGTTCTTCCATGTTGGACTCGTATAGGAACACTCTTCTCAGTTCCCGAACAGGGAGTCGAATACAGCCGTGCTGTTTAATGTGTTTAGTTCTCATTGTATATGAATAAAACAGTTTGATAAACCTTAGACCTGTGCCTTAGAACAGAATAATACGCTCTAGTGATAAAACTCCCGATGGATGCCCTCTAGATGTGCCCTCGAGCATGTCTGGCATTTTCTCCGATGATGCTTATTCACGGTTCATCTCTGTTTATTAGTAAATTAATAAACAAAACGGTAATAGAGTAGTAAGTCCGACATTTCATGCAGAATTGACTAACATGTACCAAACATTTACTTTTCGATTCCACCAGCGTCACGTGATAGCAACGTTTGTGGTGAAATCGTACCTGGATCGCAACCTTCCGTTGGATATTTATTAGGATCAAACTCTCGCTCAAGACGATGTGTGGCTACTTTGATTAATTCAAAGTGGGCGGTGACGTCAGCCACGTGTGGGTAAAGTAAAATATTCCGTCCCAAGATGAAGATGCACAGGCTTAGATTTGCTTCATTTCTCTCTGTTCTGCAAATCGTGCAATGCACACTTTTGAAGGTCCTGGTTCACAAGGGCTCTTAAGCAAAGTTTGGGTGAAAAATCAATCAAGTCTAGGTCACATTGCTATTACATGGTTCATTTTTACGGAGCCTGTTATTTGACTACTTTCCAATAAGATTACTCTTGAGTTTTTACAGATGTGTGAGACCAAGCTCAAAGTCTAGGGAGTTAATTATTTCACGGAGTTGCAACTCCCTAAATGTTTTTAAGGTCGTTTCAAAATTATGGTTACTATTTATTTATGGTTGGGATATGTGACATTCTTTGTTTTCTAATCTGGTGTCAGAAATGTTGGAAAATTGGCATCTACTAATTAAGGGATATTGCCTACCTCCTCGTGGGAAAATGCGTGTGTGGTGAGAGTCTTCCGCATGCTCTTACATGCTTCACTGTTTTCCACCAAAATTACTTACATCAGCGTTACGTCAATGACTAAGATTGATTTTGAAACCTCAAAAATTTAAACACCGTTTTTTCACTGGTAGGTAACCTGCAGGCTACTCTGTTCACCTGTTATTTCATCATACGCCTTACATATGAAATTAGTAGAGATGTGTATATCACAAACACTTGACCATTATAATGCTTCCTAAACAAACATCTTAAAAGGGGAATTTTATGCCAAAAGTTAATTGTCATAAGAAAGAGGAGCCAAATATGCACAGTGTGGTGAAATTTCCATTCAAATCGGACTCATATTTCTCGAGATATCTGTTAATGAACCTTGTTGTTCATTGGAATAGGATTCCTTTAGGGGAATGCAAAGTTTGTTAAGTTCTCATGCCACTTGTCCAATCTCATTCTTATAATATGGGATTGTTGAGGAGATAATAAGGTGTAAAGTTTTAAGAAACAAAAAAAACTGTTCATTAATGTGGGGATATGTTGTCACTTGTGCTTGCTTCAAGTTCACTTCTTCCTGAAAAATGTGGAAATTTTCCTTTCTCATTTCTTGAGAACCACACGTCAGATTTCAATGCAAATTCCACCAAAATGCTACGAATAAGTACCCCTCTAATACACTTGGTATGACCTTAAACCCTTCTTTTAAACTAGTCCAAGATTTTGGGGATGTTTACAATCATTTTCAAATGAAAAAACCATGTACTAAATCTATAAATTTCACACTTGGACCCATTTACACTTTGGGTTTTATCAGTTTTTGGCATATAATGTCAAAACGAGTTATTGATATGTCCTTCGGTACATTTTATAACATACAGGGCTTCACTACAGCTTTTGCTCTCTTTACTCCAGTGCTTTTGTACACTGCCAATTTGGAGATGGAATATATCACAATGTAAAGTGAGACACCAAATTCTATTGACCCCTCTTTAGTGATTCCTCCTCACATAATTTATATTAATATCAGTAAAACTTTTACATTTTATCTTTGACAGGTGGGCAAATAGGGCTGTATTCGGTTCAAACACGTACAGTGAAAATCCTTTGCCTCCAGCTGTTGTGAGGGGATTTGTTTTCTTTCCCCATCCTTACTTCGAACAAGAGACAGGGAGAAATGATGTCGCTCTTTTACTTCTCGAAGAACCCGTAACTTTCAGTAATTTAGTGAAACCGATGTGTGTCGATACATCACTGCCTAGTGGGGACTGTGCGCTCTCCAGCTGGGGATCTTTAGACGACGGTCAGTTCAGTCGACATTGTTTAGAAAGCACTAAGAAGAGATTTTCTCACAATTCTGTAAACGACATATTTTTCAGACAGCGCCCTAGCATTAGGCCAACGATCCCACAGATTATATTTTGCACATCTATAATTGGTCTGGATCTTTACCTCCCCAAATTACACTCTCTTTATGTTAAAATTGCCACTAACAAAGGCGGATTTTTTTTTTTTGTAAGATCTGCCCTGTCTCCTGCGCTAGTTGGGTTACATGAGTCTATTACTTTGTAAATCTGTAGCGCTATAAATGTTTATAACATGTTTTTATTATGCAGTAACACATGCTTTTCTATCACTGATTCATGAACATGTTCGATTTCCACTTTTACACATTTTCTTTCCAGCCCATTTCCAACCTATGCCCCTTCTGCTTCCAATATTTGTATTCAAGTGGTGCATTCATTAAAACAATATGCCACTATCGAGTTAGACTTTCGAAATTCGTTTTATCACGTTCGTTCAATGTTCCTATCATCAGTATTTTCTCAGATCCTACGGACAAACCCCTTCACCGTTACAACGTCTATTGCGTGTGCGACGTCAATAGATCCATTCGCTGAAGAAGACTCTGGAGTCAAAATTTGTTATGAAAATGACGACGAGGGTTCATTTGTTCCTTGCGAGGTAGGTTTTTAAATCCTGGAGCTCATGCTCTTTGCACTTATGACAGAACACGAGACACGAGACACGAGACAACAAATATCGTACGTGTCTGTCAGTACTGCAGCCAGTAAAGCGTCGCATGGAGAAAGACGAAAGTAATATAACTCTGTATTAATAACGATGGTGTATCCCGGCAGAAGGCTGACTGGCAGAGGGCCTTGACCCTTTTCGACCGTCATCTATGTTTACATTTTGCTTCAGAATACATTAAATATAGCACCATTTTGCTCCCAGCTCTCTTCCAATAGCAAAATGGACCCCCACCCCCCACCCAAAAAAAAAAAAAAACAGCGACCAGTCTCAGCTTTCCCAGACTGAACTTGTCTGTCATCAGTAAGGTTCAATGATAATCATAAACCAATTTTCCTCTGATCATACAGGGTGACACTGGTGCGCCTTTGCATTGTGTTGAGACTGAAACAAACCGTCAAACTCTTGTGGCTGTGAACGCCAGAGGTTTCTGCAATGAAGAGCAATTTCCTCGTTTAGAAACTGGAGCTAAAGTGAATACAAATCTTTTTATGGCTGCTACAACCGAGGGCGGTATGTATTACATGCTTACAAGGAGCAGATTGAACAACGATGGGTTTATTAACTCTTAAATTTTCAGAAGTTCATGCTTATCAACACTGGTATATGTCAATATTAAAAAACTGGGTACAGCTTTTTTCCAAGACTTTATAAGAGCCTCCAACGTGCAGCCAGGAGGTCTAGAGATCAACTATAGCTGGGTCATACCGAAAATTTTAAAATGGGACCCACTGCCATTATGCTAGAGTGGTGATCAGCAAAAACAAATCCAGTGAGCCACAAATCGAAAAAGCCCATGGCCAGCCCAACATGATCCCGCTGGTTTAAAACTGAGTCGTAAAACCCTTACCTCTTAAAATGTTGATATAAGGTCTAAGAAACTAGTCACCCCTTACTTGGGTTACAAAGTTCCTTTAAAGGCACTACGACATAAAATTTACAATCATAGTGCCAACTTTTTAATTGCTCCCGTATTTTCATATGCGTGTCCGGTTTTTGGTTGGTTTGCAAAACTTTTAGCGTGTGTATTAAAAACGGTTTGTCCGTGGTTAAATGACTTGTTGAGCTGATTCTCCCGAAAACATAGGGGCATCTCTTCGATTGGTTTTCCCATAATTCTGGTTTTCCTCTAAAATTAAAACCAACATAGCAAATGAACCATAGTTGTCCCTTGTTTGTGTTAGAGATCAATTTTATTGAAAGCGTTTTCTTATTGTATCGTAGTGAATGCAACAGGCTAAGAGGTGGAAACTTTCCTGAGACAGTTTCATTAGCAGACTAGGCCTTAACCATGTACAAGAAAGAAAATCTCTACCGAATCTGCAATGTTAACGAACGGCGCATTATGCAAAACGCTCTGAATCTGCTCGAAATTTTTACAAAGAAAATTTCATAAAAAAACAACATCTTATTCAAAACAATTGTGTGAAAAGGGTTCTTATTATGCTAAAACACTAATTGTCCAAGATTTATTACTTCTTAAATATGAAGAAATATTATATACGAGGCGGAAGCTGTACAACTTTGACTGTGGGTTATTTAACTGTTTTTAACAAACATATACTTTCGGTAAGCTTATGACTTGCAAAGTTCATATTTCACGTAAGAAAACTATTGCTGAATTATCTTATTATGGGAATTTCTACCTGTTTCTACGATTTTGTCTCTCTTTTTCTCTCTCAGAATTTTTCGACTGTTCCGGAAATGGAGTAATTTTCAAATCGCAGATATGTAACTACGTTGTCGACTGTCCAGCACGTGATGACGAGATAGGTTGTCGTAAGTATTTTTACTGCGTGTCTCTTAAATTTTGATATCGGTAGAACTATACCAATTCACGTTCATGGGCAGCCAAATCTTATTGCGTAAGGACTATTGCCAATCATATTCAAATGGACTTTAAAAAAATGCTATGCTATGCTATGCTATGCTACGTTATGCTTTTTTAAAAACGTCTTACCAGGAGTCAATAAATTTTAAAAGTTCTGTATATAGCCATATAAATTTCAAATGACATGATTTAGACCAGAGAAAACCCCATAAACTTTCTTGGAAGCTCAAAGAAAACTGATTCAAAGTTAATATCATGCCAGTAAAAACTGGATGCTTTTGGACGACGCTTTACATCTTTTAATTTCCTTCTTCGCCCTTGGGACATTTTTGCTAGGACGCTAGAAAAAAATATTGCCTTTGGAAAAAAAATGTGTCAAGAAGACCAAATCATCAGGTTTCGTACCTAGTTCAAGAAGGACAGGATGAAACTAGAAGACCAAATCATGTCCTCCACAAAGTCTCAATTCTACTTTCCACTGACATATGTAAAAAAGTGATAGTTTCTTATCAAATCATACCGGTAACTTTATACGCAATTTTACTGGAAAATCAAAAATTTGAAAAAACGTATAAAAATCAAAGCAAAAACCCGAACAAAACGTGTTTTTGAAGTTTCTATGCGAAAAATAGGCTTTAGAAATGCCATTTCCGGCGATCTGGTAGGTATTTTGGGCTGACATTTTCGCATGCTTTGTGTCAATTTATGGTGACGTGGAGGTTTTGCCCCTCCCTAGAAATTTTGCCCCCCCCCCCCCGACTTTTTTTCTGCGGACGCCCATGGTTCTATGTTACCTTGCAAACGGACCTACGACTTGGTACCGGTACGAATCCATGGAGATTCATTCATACTTGTAATATCCTCATTTTCTATTGGTCCATTACAAACAGATGAGGTGACATTTAGTTAGGCTATGCCGAGATAAACTCAAGGAAATAAAGTAACGTCAGCCCTTATCAAGGATTGTGGAGATCATTGACAAATAAAGTTTGAACTTATCTCCATTATTTATATTAAAATATTGTTGTGTACTAATGAACACCGTTACCTAACTCTGGACCCGTCCCGTAGAACAGGTTACTGCTATCACTGTGACATATGCTGTAGCTGCATGCACTTGGGATGCGCCCTTGTTCATTGCTTGCATATTGAGTCCGGACCCGCATTATCATGTGCGTATACACGTTCCTTTGTTGTTTAAACTTAAAGTAAATCACATCGTACACGCAATGATATTAGTCTAAAAGAAATATGACTACAAGATGCGCATGTCCGCTTCATTTTCAATTAGACTTACAAAAGGTTGAAATTCACAGGAAATTCACAGGCAATCAATATACCATACGTATGTTTAATAATTCCTGTGTGTTATTTCCTAAGAGTGCACGCAATTGCGAAATTCAGACCTGTTGCATACCCGTAGAGTGGCATTCTATCCTAGTATTCCGGTATAGGGTCTCTGTAAGGAATATTTCTTCTACTGGCAATAATCCAGCCTAATCCCTAACCCTGATGAGGAATACGACCGTTGCATACAATGACAAGAGCGAATCAAGAAATTTCATGTCAAGTTTTTCATATGCTCTCACACGTCACAATGGTGATCCATGTCTATCGTACACCGCTGCTTCAAAGTAAAAGTAGATCATATTCCTAATGCTCAATCAATGTATTTATTTTGTTTATTTATTTTTGTCTTTTTAGCTCATCCTTCTCCTGGGTTCACGGTTGCGATCAAGTCTCCAAAATTCGAAACAGGACCTACAAATTTAGTGGACCGGACGTGGATATTTAGAGCCCCGTCGCCAAGTATTGTTGTGAATGTAACAGACTTTACTCTGGACCAGGGCAATGGAAGTTTAATGATAGGTACTGGTACAGATCCTGGAGAAACGGCAACATTGTTTAACACGGTGACATCGACTGCAGGGCAAATTTCGATTCCCTCCGAATATATTTGGATAACTTACAGCAAGCAATCGATTGGAACTGATGAAGGTTTTATGGCGACTCTAGTACTCGGCTAACTGTACACAGACAGAGCAGGTGTAGTTTTTCGTGAATGTCGTCGACATAAATGCTTCCATTTCATATTCTAAAATTTCAGAAATATACAAAACAGAGCATAAAATATTAATTCAAACAGTGTAATTGCAATCTTCACAGGACACTCCTGAGCTGAGATTTGAAATTTTGAATTTTATCTATTCAATTTTTGTACATTGCACAATATTTTGTGATGTCATAGTTGCACTATTAAAAGGTTTTTGTACATCGTTTTTTTTTTTTTTTTTTTTTCGGAAAGCTAGGTAACTGCAACTTGTACCAAAATGTGATAGCAATATCACACGTGTGGGGTGATGTCATTAATTAAGCCCTCTCTGTACAAAATGCAATGTAAGTTGTAGAAAATTATTGTGCAGACGCGGATCCAAGGGGGGGGGGGGCTTTTACGGCCTCATTCATCCCTTTTTCGCCCCATCAACAATAAAAAAAAATACGCAAAGAGGATTCAAAGGACCTTTTTCAGGCTCACCTTTCCTTTACCTGCAACATAAATACCAAGTAGGCCTACACAACCTCGTGTGATATCAGTCTGGATGAATACCTACGAGGATTTCCCACCGTCCCTTGCCTTCGACACAACTTGAATTTGATGGTCATGAATATAGCTGCAAACGTGTCATGTGCGTTACCGAATTATGATCGCTCAGCCAAAAGCTATAGCTTACGTGTGCAATGTACTGGCTTTTAACGATTGGCTATTTTGTAGTCGGTTGACGTTGTCAACGTGGATCCATTGTATAGGGGTGTGTAAACTTTTGAAACACCAGTCCAAATCATGTTGCTGTGGCCATCTGGGTGGCCGCAGTGGAATAGAGGGGTAAATATGTCGGCGTCTCACCCTCATCCTTCCCCGTTAGACCGGCCAGTGCGCCCATCTAGGCAGATTCACATGCGCTCAAAGATTATTGTAGTGTGCATTGCTCTACTGACTGTTGACGAATATTGCTCCTTGTGGTTACATCTCTATTTTGTCGACCAAAATGTGATTTTGATTACATGTTTCAAGTAAATTACATAGATAAAGGTCTTATTACATATGAAACGGCAAATGTTAAATTACAATACTGCAAATCGAAATTGTTTCGCAAGCCGCCTCAGGTGACCACGGGCCGCAGTTTGTATACATCTGGTTTAGAGGGACAGCGATCAGAAACGATCAGAAACGATCATGCCGAAGAAACGTTAAACCCATCTTACAGTTTTCGACAGAAAGGTATGTTCTTAGTGTATGTAAAATAGTGTGTTCTTAAAGAAAAGTATGTTCTTAATTTGATGCAAAACAAAAGAATTGAAGCCCCTCGTTAATGCTGATAATGGAAAATTAAGCTATACGATGATTTCATTACTTATTTCGTCGCGTAATTTTTATTTGATGCGTGGGAACATGTGTGCAGAAACCGTTGGTATGGACTTTGGTCGTTTGTTGGATTGAAAATAATTTGCGATCTTGTTTGTATGGATGCATCTTATTTTTTATGTATAAACAGGCTGCTATCTTGAGCGGAAAACGCTCCAAGATTGAGTCGATTTTGTAAGAGCCAACTCGTCTTGTGCAATTCCCACTCAGGTAAGTTCGGACATGTAGGTCTGTAAGTATAAGTTAAGCAGGCTGCTCAAAAAATGGATCTTTGTATAGAGTTCAATGAAATTTATAATAGGTAGTCGGTATGCACTGCCTCTCACCCTTGAATATGAGAACGGATTTTCACTAGGTGTTCATCATACTCATCATAATCTCATTTTGCAACTTACCTAAATGCGTATATAAGCTCATGTTCCTATGATTAGCTTTCTCAACATTTCATACATCAGAGGGGGCTGAGTGATCATTTTTATTGAAGTGTAAAGTTAGTGCACAGGAGAGCTCATAATAACGACTGTTTTGATTCTACTTACAAGTCTAAAATATGTCTTTTCCGACTGTCTGAAGGGTTGCAATTTATCAAATTTTCCGTACGCTCCGCGCCATTAATGGCGGCGGTCCTCTTAGAAAGTCTTTCAGGCAGGATTACATACTTTGGCAGAGAATCTAACGACCCGCCCCATCACTGGCTTTCTCTAAGCTGCAGCGTCCCGTTCTCGAAATATCTGGATCCGCACCTGTTGTAAAATGTAATATTTTAAATTAAAAGTACGAATGCAACATGTTATATCTCAGTTCAGGAATGTTCTCTAAAGATAGGATTCGGACTATTTGGATTCATTTTTCATGCTTTGTAATTACTTTTTGAAATTTTAAGACTAGTAAACATGTACTTAAAGGTTCTTAGACATTTAATTTTCCTCATCACAATAATTTGGGTACGTGACTGTTGGAATGTTATATGAGGCTGGCAAAAACTCAGGTTTTGAACAGGTGTTCCACAGAACTTTACATTATTTTGCGGGCACAACCGACAGACAGAGTTCATTTTGCTCCACTGGTGTATATTTGGGTCCCAATTATTTCCTCAGTACCTCACACATTAACACACCCTTACATATTATACAACCACTTCGTGTTTCGTTTTGATAATATTTCTTCGGTTGGTCGTTGATTTTCCTTCTTTGAGTTTTCTGCAATAGAAGCAATGATTGTATTATTAGTACTGTAGTCCAAAAGGATGCAATACATTAAAGGGTAAATGATATCTCCATCGCCCTGTTAAGAATATCATTAAACGAAATCTTTTCCGCTTAATTCTGGTGGGTATTTTCTAGATTCTTGTTAAAAGGGGGAAGTTATTCATAACATCACACTATTTCTTATCATGCATTTTATCTTTAAAAAATTGCACAATTTTGAAAATAATTATCTTCAGAACGCTATATGGTAATGAGATGAAGTTTTCGCCTCCTTAAAGAAAAAACATTTCTGCTTTTTTGAAGCTAATGCATTTTATCTTCGACACATAACAAAAGCAGGCCATCGGTGTTTAAAGTATATCTCTTTGAAACAAAAAACCTCTAAAATTGGACCCGGCAAGTCTTCCTAAAATTACCAAAGATTTTTTTTTTTTTTTTTCGCTTCGTCGATGGGTCATTTTGCCTTTTCGTTTGCACATCATGTTGCATTTTCTTAAAAATTATGACAAAAACAGCAGATCCAATGCCCAGTTTCATATTATAAAATAAAATGACATTATGGTTATATATTGAAGGCATAAACCACAGACGTGTGAGGCAGGGATGCAGGGGCATGCTGTTCCCTAACTACCCCAAGAACTGAATTTCGGGAAAGACCTGGAAAAACTCGGTCAACCATTTCTTTCTTATGACAGTCCAGAAAACCCCCAAGTTGATTCAACTTCTGTCTAAATTCTTGTCGAAGTAAAGACAAGAATGGTCACTGTAAAATTTCGATCATAAATACAAACGTGGAATATAAAAATCGGTAAACATTCTGGGTAATTCGTTGAAAAAACTACTTGTACTCGGCCTCACTTCAGTCTTGCACAACACTTCACCCAAAATGCCAGATTATTCGGGAGAGAGTTTCAAAAGCGCTGAACTTTAAGGTAGTTTTCATTGCCAGATTACGCTGGCAGACGTGAGTATGAACAGGTGTGTGCACACTACACAGTGGTGCCGCTAGGAGGCATGGAGGCGGCACGGGGCTCCCCCCGAATCTTGTTTCACTCCAAATATTCACAGTTGTCTTCCGCAGGGGCACTACGCTTAGATCAGTATATGTCCTGTCAATATTTTTATTCCTTGCCGAAGACAGATACGAAATCTATATGCGATGGTGATATAGTCTGTGTGCTTTTATGAGTATGTGTGCGTATGTTTTTGATGGAAATCGGGGACGTAATTTTCTTTTCTTTTCTCCAGGCAAATGTGGACGCCTGCAAGTCGAGATACCCCAATTGGGACATTCAAAATTTACCATGAAATTGTTCACCTTTGAAAGATGTGCTCTAATAATTTCGAAGCACTTTGGAGTTTTCAAAATTTTCAATGTCGTGAACCTAACTTTAGGTAACAAACCATGACTTGGTGCATGACTGTGTGTATGTGTATATGCGTACAGTTCCAGTAAATCGGGAACATGAACCTTTTTTGTCCCTAGTCAAGTGTGGATACCCTTGCAAGTGGGGATATCCACTATGGCACGCCAAAAGGCTCACCAAATATGATGATGTTCTAAAAATACACGTTCATGTACTAAAATAACACGTTCATGTACCAAAAATATACGATGATGGACTAACTTCATACGATCATGATGTAAATTTACACCATCATGTACTAAAACCATAAGTTCATCATGTTAAATGTTACGATGTACATGTAAAATCACACGTTGTACATCTAAAAACACACGTTGTACATGTAAAAACGTAAGATCATCATTATTGTCTCTTCCGCACGCAGTACAGAGTGAGCCTTTCGGCGTACCAGAAGTCCGCCAAAGGGCTCACCGACATGCGATTTAGTATAAGTACACGTTCATGTAATAACTGCTTACTATCATATACTGATTTCATACCTTCATGTACTGTTTGCTTACGCACTCTTAAAAAGTTGGTTAAAAAAATTCACCAACACTGGTCACGTATGTCAAATACCTGAAATTGGTTAAATTTTACCCAGTATGTGTTGTTTATTTGGTTACCCCACAGGCTGGTTACCCAATAAAGTGGTAAAAAACCTCTTGGATAACCCATTAACCAACAATTATTGGGTAAAATTTAACCAATTTCAGGTATTTGACATACGTGACCAGTGTTGGTGAATTTTTTTAACCAACTTTTTAAGAGTGCGTACATGTGCTGATTTCATACGATCATGTACTGATGAACGCATACATTGAGTACATGATCGTATGAAATCAGTATATTTTTGGTACATGAACGTGTAATTTTAGTACATGAAGGTGAATATTTAGAAAATCATCATATTTGGGGAGCCTTTTGGCGTTTCATAATCCACAGCTAAAAAACTTGTGCTCCCGATTGATGCCAGATCATGCATGTGTGTGTGTATGTGTGTGTGTGTGTGCTTGTGTGTATGTTCTTAACAGTTGCATGTAAACGCGACATATCAAGCTTTGAGATATCGTGTTTGCAAGACTCAAGGTAGGAATGACAAAAACTTTTCATATTTTGTTTTATAGATTCGTCGTGCTGACAAAAAGAACCCTATGTTTTTCGTGGAGGTCAAAGATCATTTGAGGTCACCAGTGGTTAATACCTGAAAACCTCATAAACAAGATATTTCATTGTAGGAGTGACTGACATTTCTCATATTTACTATGCAGATTTGCATCTTGTTTGAATCTTGTCAACTAACCGCTAGAAAACTTGACAAAACACTTAACAACCTGATAAATTGTACCAGGTTTAACCTTCTACATTCTATACCATGATGAATTGCCTTAATATTCTACTTTAATAACATTTCCGTGGCAAATTACATTTACGTGTTTGACCGGTTACTTTTCACCTTCAGTCAATTCCGTATGGAGGCGCATTGATTGTGAATTTAAGCACGCAGTGGCTTGAACTTAACGAAACTTTTGCCTTATATTACAGTAACTTGAGTCAGTGTCACCAAAGTTTGCAAGCACACAAGCAAATAAGTTCCGGTACCCTTGATGCAAGATAGAGTTTTGTACAATCTATTTTGTATACATAATATTATATGAACGGGGATTGTTTCGAAGAAATCGATTGAAAATGTTTAAAGGCAGTCATTCGTCATCCCAAACTACAACTTTTCCAGGGTTACCAAAATTTTCAATTAGCACAGCTCTTTAATTGACATCAAATTAGATAAATGCTAAGTAACCCATATTACAAAGAATGCAGTGAGTGTTTCAGTCCCACGCGAGGACCTTGTATGGTGTGTATGCCCACCACAGAACTGGAACTATCTGTGGAATTAAAAGCTGCCCTTAAACTTCAAGATTAACACTCTTGGTGCAATTGCATTTATAATAGGACCCACACTTGAAGTTCTTCTCGGTTGAGGTTTATTCTGTTCTTAACACTGTGGTGGCTCTATTAAGTAGCTACAAAGCATTTCATTGAATCCTAAATTAAGTTTCATTTATCACCATCACCATCGTCATAAATTACAACAAATTTGTAAAACATGGTGCTGGAATTCCAACCTGAAACCCTCAAAAGAAAATTGGGATCATACCTTGGAGTGTCACGATAGAACTGAAGCTGCAAAAAAAAAGGAAAGGTAGGTCATTCATTCATTTGGAATACGACAATACTTAATTAGTTTGCCCCCCTCCATGAGCATGTTTAATGAACAAAGAGTTGCAATCATCCCTTCTTACGTCTGATTTTTTATTACTAAATTTATAAAAGACTTACTCCTCAAAACATTGGATAAAGGGTGGCAAACGTTTATTGTATGTTGCTGGGTGACATTTCTTTGAAGAAATTACTTCTTCATTTTTTTTTTTTTTTTGAAAACTAGAAAGTCTGAAGACTCAGGGTGATTCTTGGCCTAGAGGAAACTCATGTTATCCACCTTTGCATCCTTTTAAATTGCATTTACTGGCAATATTTAAAAGTTCTGTTGTTTTATCTACAATGATGTCTTTAACAATGAATGTGGGCGATATCCTCTCACAACACATCCCAGCGAAAAGTGGAAAAGGGGAATATACTCATCCCGTGTCGCAATACTGTGTTTAAAGTTCATCATTCTTACCCCTGAAAAGGGATACAATTTATCACCTTAACCAATGCAAAAACTAAGGGCGGCTTCCTTTGGAAAATCTATTAACAAAATATGAAATAGTGTCGTTCATGTCTTCTCTGAAATATCGTCTTGAAAACCGTTTTCGGTTTTTAATCTCAGTTGATTTAAAACGACATTTAAATTTCTTCATAAACAATGTCGTTCTTTCTTTTAACAAGAATATTACCTATGCTTCATATAAAAAGTATTGCTAATTCCTTTCTTGAGTTATGTTATTATATTGTTCACAAACATCGTCACAAGAAAACACACACACACACACACTCACAAACATGAGATCACCATCGTATAAAGATTCTGTGCCTCTCTCCTGTAACGAATCAAATATTTTAGAGCAGGGACGTAGCTAGGATTTGTGGCGCCCGGGGCAAGAAACGAAATTGGCGTCCCTACCCCAATCTTCGGGTGTATCTTATGAAAACTTACACCACTCAAGATCTTAAATAGAACAAATGTTACTGTCTGGCTCACAGGACTTCAATGGTTGCATTATTCATGTTTAAAACCACAGACACAACGTTTTGATTTACTTGAATTATTTACTTGATTTATTTACTTAAATGACGATGAGCTATAACAGCAGTTGATTACAGGTTCACCTTTCGTGTTTTTGCTTCTGCGAATATATCGATTACATCATCAAAATCTAATGTATTGGTTTCCTCAGACTCGATGCTTGGATTGCCAATGCTGAAAGACCGTTCACAACTAGCTATGGAAATAGCCACAGTGAGCATAATCTGAATAGCGGCGCTATGTCAGAAATAGCCTTATGGTTTTCTGTGTAGAAATCCTCTGGGTTTCTAATAAAATACGCAGGAAGTCTGTAGGGTGTATGGTTAGCCAGCGAGAATTCTCGGAAAACTTGATGGATTATTGCCGATTTATGCGTTCATTTGCCCCTTTTCTAGTTTAGATTGACATTTAACTGTGTCAATATTACTAAATTATTTTATTAAATGATGAAATTGCTACATCAATTAAAATGGTAGGTCCAACATTTTTTAAGTGATCTCGATTTTGCGCCCCCTAGAGGTCGCACCCGGGGCAACTGCCCCCCCCCCTCCTAGCTACGCCACTGTTTTAGAGCACATTGTCCAGGGTTGTCCAAATCTATGTTATTGAGAAAACGATAGTAAAACTAACCTCTCGTTTGACGTCGTCTTCTGTCATTGCTTCTCTATCGCGTTTGTTTTTGATAAGCTAAATTTGTTGGAAAAACATATTTAAGATCACAACTAATATAGGCAATTGTTGATTCAGCCAATTCCGTAAAGAAAGCAGACCCTAGTGTTATTATTTCAAGTATGGAGTATTCGACAATGCTATTTCCCGTACAGCTAATGCAACATTTCCGTCTATAAAGGAGCTAATTAAATTTGAAAGTTTTATATCACAACTTACTGCTTTTCCAATGTCATCCATAGTAAGTTCTGTGCCATCTTTCTCCATCTAAAATTTACATTAATTTGAAGGGAGACTTGATTATTTGGACATCCTGTAGCATTTAAAATGGTAACATATTGTTTGACAATAAAATGAAGTAAATACTCAAACGTTTAACTTCGTATAAAATCTACATGAAGTCTAGAATTTTAGAATTTTATTTCCTTTTTTAAGGTTTTAAAATAAGTCTTATTTATCCAATATTTAAATTTATTCACCTATATTCAAAGAATCTGTTGTGCAAAACTTGTTACATTTGCTTGTAACTATCATTACGTGATTTGTTGTCTTGTAAAATTGAAATTGTTTCTATGACCTTGAATGCTTCCTTTTTCGTTGCATCACGTGGTGTACAGAGAGGTCTTGTAGACCT
Organism: Holothuria scabra; assembly: GCA_037179385.1. NCBI lineage: Eukaryota > Metazoa > Echinodermata > Holothuroidea > Aspidochirotida > Holothuriidae > Holothuria > Holothuria scabra. The sequence continues at coordinate 59,889,322 of CM074179.1, read as the reverse complement.
ACAGTTACTTAGTATATAGCAGTAAAACTGTGTTCACAGGGTGAAGGAAACGCTCAAAAAAGCAAGGAAGTGCAAAGAAAGTACTTTGAGTAGTACGACCATGACATAGTACATTATTGCGCTATCTTCCATTTTGAACTGCGTAAATAAACCTCACTGTTTTACATATCAAATAAAAAACGTCATGTAAAGATGGGACATGGGCCATTTAAACTGGTTTTTATGCCGATGAGACAAGGACAATTTAAATTCACTTCTCATCTTGTGTTTCATATTTTTTAATTCTCAATTTCAAACTTAAAGTGTGTACATTGCATTTGATTCGGCACGTGTAATAGGAAGCAGTGACCATGGTGTTTTGATTGTTCCTTCTCTGTCAAATTCGTAAACATTACAGCCTTTACATCAAAATTGGTAGATCCTGGTTTGACTCAATGATTACCCATATTTTGAAATTGCATTAATTACTATATCTCACACGGTGTCTGCCTATAATCGTCAATAACCTACAATAAAACGGAAAGCATCATCTACTGTGATCTTCTCTCAAAAATTACCACTTCATGCAAAACTTCCGTTTTACATTATAAACGAAGGTTTGTTAAATTTCTCCAAAACTATGTGTTTTGTGTGTTTTCCATAATCCAGAGAAGAAAGATGGCGAGTTGTCACATGTGTGAACTTGCAATGGAACATATTTTTAGAGATGACGTCAAATATAGTCCAATGTTATTTACTAGTTAAAAAGATTGTTGTGATATTGTTTGTTAAAAAGAAATTTCCTTTTTGACAGGCTTCGCAAAGGAATCGATGTATTATGCATTATGCGAGTGTTACTGTAATGGATTATTCTGACAGGATATTTAAAAATAGGGAAACAGTTTTGTGAAAAGCAATATAAGAACGGAACGTTTTCATTCCATACGCCCAGGGGTGGCGCCTGCGGGGAGCCGGGGGCCATGCCCCCCACCCGGTCGGGGAAGGTCGGCGTTTTCGTCGGGGGGCCTAAATATAATAATAAAAAAAACAATAAAAGACCCCACAAGGACCGAAATTACTGGATGGGCGATCTAGAACGTATTTTTTGTTTGGAAATGCTATTTTAAAACATACCGGAATCGATTTCAAATCATTTCTTAACTCTGTTAAAACCCTTTCTATGTACCTTGTCCTTTCTTTTCCCCCGTCGGGGAAGGACGACAATTTTTCGGATAAGCCTAAACATGAAAAACGTAAAGGACTGAAGTTACTGGATGGATGACCATGATTTTTTCCTTTCGAACTATTTTTAAACGCTTTTTTAATGCTTTTTTAATGCTTATCTGAATCGCTAAAACTCAATTCTTATACCAGCTCTTCTATTCTTCAACCCATTTTCAATCCGTGCGCGCAAGGTCATGTCTCCGTCGGAAACGGGCTACCCACCCCCTGTTGTTGAGAAAATCCAATTTCGTCGGGAGGCCTGCATCTACAGACCTACGATAAAAGATGTGGGTCTGTAGTCACTCGCTTTTATTGGTCGGTCTCAAATTCTGCAAAGTCACGTTCAACCGGGACATAACATCGCCTTTCTATGGGCCTTGAAATCTGGCCCCCTGTTGGGCAAATCCTGGCGCCACCACTGCCTACGCCATATCATAGAACGTACTGAATAATTGTGTTCTTTCTTTAATACTTAATAATTTTCCAGGGCTAATAAATTTAGCGTTCGTAAAGAGTTGATTCATTTGTGTATCGTGCATATATTACATGGATATTAAACATTGCTCTCAATACATTAAATATTAAGCACATAAAAAAACAAATATTGTGGAAGGAACATGAAAAATAATACTCTCACCATCCCAACAACCAACAAATAGCAGTTCTGAATTCCAAAATGTTTAGTATAATACTAAAAAGAGGACAACTTACCTTCCATTTTCCTGATTCCATGTCAAGAAAATATGGTGAACTTGTTGAACGTGCTCTCCAGCTAACTGTACAAGTAGTGTTATTGTTAGGGATGAAAGATTTTCATAAATTACAGCTAAATGTTTCTCATACACTTCTATAAGTTTTAACCATTTTTAAATACATGTAAACTGCATTGGTGGTTTCTACTATATGGATAGGCGAATTATTCGTTACCCGAGATTTCATCATTAATGAAACATTTATTTTGCATCGTTATAACGAACGAAAAGTCTAGCGTTGTTTAGTTTTGGAGTGATTTTAAAGTTTCACTAGTAAAGCTTCCTATTAATGCGACGATATTTTGAAAATTTGAAATTCCAGTCGAAAGTGGCTGATACCCGGTCTAGCACTATTTTTGCCGAGTGAGCGTTCGTACGCTAATTATATGTTTTCTTGATTATCAAGTGCCGTAGGCTTTCCGTGTTTCATAATTAATTTACTTTAATAGTTTTAGTTTCATTTTTTATCATATGAAAACATGAAAGCTTTATTAGAGGAAAAGGTGGCAGATTCACCTTACATTTGATATTAAACACATATTTGGAAAGGTGAAGCTGGTTTGATCTAGAGTCTGCGTGCAACGATGTGTTTTTTATCTCTCTTTGTCTGTCTCTCTCTCTCTTCCCTTTTTGTGGAAACGATTGATAATGTACACTCTAAAATCAAAAGAGTAAACTTAGTCACTCTTTGAACCAATGAAAAGTGTAAATTCACTCCATTAGAGTGATAATTCACTCCAAGAGGAGTGAAATTCCCTCCAAAAATAGTGAAGTTCGCTCCAAAAAGAGTGAAACTCACTAGAGGTAGAGGGAAAATTCCCTCTTCCACGAGCGCCTGCAATGATCGCTCTTTTTTTTAAGAACGATTACTGTGGGCACTCCATCACGAGGGACACATTACTCTTTTTGGAGTGAACTTCACTCTTTTTGGAGTGAACTTAACTCTTTTTGGATTATCACTCTTATGGAGCGAATTTATACTTTTCACTCGATCAAAGAGTGACTAAGTTCACTCTTTTGATTTTAGAATGTAACATTTCGGCCCACATGTGGCAGGTCCGTCATTTTCCACACATAAAATTTTATGGCACTTATGAGCAAACTAAAATGTCACCAAAGCTTAAAGTCTAAGGCACCTATCCGAAATCCAAAACTACATCTCCATCCTCTTTTTTTCATGGGGTACAATGGCAGCAATTAAGACACTTAAGTGTCCAGCTCTATACTTTTATTCTTTACTACCTTTACAACCGCGTTCAGATTGTTTCACGGAGTGGGTTTTGTAAATGTTCCAGAGGAACAGTAGGGCCTGCTTGGCCCGCAACTTACTATTAGTGGTCCCCGCTTAAGTCCACAATTATCAGACCTTACAATAGTCTAAATTAAGGGACCATCATGTGTTATTTATTTCGAGTGGGTAGAGTTGGACAAAAACTTTGTCCTCCTTTCGTGACACTATGCCACTAACGTCTTGAGTATTATTAAAGTCTGGGCCTCAGGTTTTGTTCCAAAGCCTCCTGCCAATGGCAAATCCGACATTATGTACCCAACAGCATTATAGAGAATCTGTTTATTTACCGAAGTTTCAACTCATGACTTAACAACGATTCAAAGTCTGGATTTGTAAAGTGACCAATATTGTATAACTACGGTAGACACCCTTGAAAACCGAATAATTCCAGAGATCCCTCCCCTTCCGCAGGACGACGGCTATCCATGTATTTCCTCCTTTTCAGAAAATAAATATGGGTAACTCTGGGCAAAGAACAGTCAACTTTCCCCAAAGTGAATTTTAAAAATACATGTTTTGCTCATAAACACCTGAAAGGAACAGAGACGTTGACTTCAAATTATGTTAAATATAGCACCGGATTGGATTCGGGAGAACTGTTGAAATGATCACATTTTTTTAAATGGTGAGAGGCCGCTTCATAGGACCAATCTCCCAAGGCAGCAATCGCAATGAATGCCTTGAGGGAAGAAATGGCTTATTATGAGAAAACAAGAGAAAGGGACGCAATAGTCCACACACACACACACGCACACGCACACACACACACACACACACACAAAACACTTGTAGGTGGAAAAGAGAATGGGATTTCTTTACCACGTTTTTTTTTTTTTTTTTTTAAATAACATGATATATTTATTACGAATTCATGCCCGGAACTGGCCTACCAGAAAAATGAAGATCTCGTTACGGCCCTGGCTGCAGTCATATTTAAGCCCCTCCAATTAGTGCCACTAAAATCTTACTACATACTCTATAAAATTCGCCAGTAAAATTTACACTAAATTAATGGTAGCTGAGCTGCCAGTAGCCTACTGTAAATATTACAGTATCACGCAGTGAAACATGTACACCAAATTTCACAGTGAGGAAACTGTAGTTTAACAGTCCCACGGAAGTTACTTTAAGGTGAATAACAGAAATTAAATTTAATGTACTTTTTACAGTTGCAGAGGCCGGATGCAATAAAACTTCGCTCATACAAAGTCTTTATTTGCGATTGCAATCGAATAAAGATTGAGAAAACCCTGGGATGGTACGAAGTAACATCCCCATTTTGCAAACACTGTCATTGCATAGTGGAATACATCTTACATATTTTTAACAATAAAATTACTGAACATTGTACATTGCGACTCTGGAATGCAATCAAACTGATCGATGGCTGATATCAAAAATGAAAACCTGTACATTTTAAGATCATTGCATTAAACGTGTGAAGGAATTCCGTAAACAATTGAACACTCGATAATTAACTAGATAAGGGGCGTTCGATTTAGCTGCTCGAGCCGGCTCAACTGGCTCAGCCAACAATCGATCTTTCTGAAAGGTGATCTTAACGTCATCAAAACGTCACAACTTGATCCGGTCAACACGACCAGCCCTCCGAGGTGGTCTAGTTGAGCCGGTGACGTAGTTTACGTCATATTGCGTCCAGTCAAGACTCTGGTTGAGCCAGTTGAGCCGGGTCAAGCTGCTTAGTCGAACGCACCTTATTTCACCAAAAAGAAACTGAACATTCATAAAAACTAAATATTCTTCTCGCCAAAATGTATACGTATATCTATGTGATACGAGTTCATGAGAAGAGGTTGCGCGCTTTACGTACAGTAAAGCTCTGTAATATGTTTGAAGCAATCAACATGAAGTAAATCCACATACATGACGCTCACTGTTTACAGTACATTACTGTGCAGATAAGACCACATTTTCTGGCTGTAACAGAATGCCGTAAATTACGGAAAAATTACAGAGACTTTTACAGTGATCGCCTTCGTGAAATTTGTTGTGTTACCTCTTGCTTTTCGCACAATTATACGCTTTATATCCATGTGTTAAAATAAAACGTTCTTACCGTAAGAAAATGCACACTTGATATTAGAGCTTCAATAAGAGCTTTAGTAAGAGACTTAAATTTCTTGCATGGAACTATGTGTACTGCTATTACGTAACAATTTCTTCAAATAAAAGGTACATTTCCTACCTTTGAATGGAGCCTCCTTTGACTTTATAACAGAATGAAGAAATCCACGTTCGAACTTCATAGGCGGAACACCGGCAATAAATCTAAGGTTTATATAATAAAATGAAAAGTTCAACCTTAGGTTTCTTTATAGTCAGCGAGAAAATTAGACAACACTCTCCAATGGTCCAAACAAATTAATTAGCCAATCGACTTTGTTATTTACGACCGGTGAGACCAATTCACGAGTCTGAAGCTGTAACTTACTCAAGAATAGCTAGTTTGATGCAATTCCCCGAAAACTGAATCACCTTCTCGGTCTGTTCATCTGTGAGGTCTGTCTTTCTTGAGAATACCACAAGACTGACTAGAGGAAATCTGCTCGATACTTTCCATCTAGATTCTGAGATCGTGATTTCATGTCCCTCTTTGGTTATTTCTTGGATACAATCATGCAGAACCAACTTTGTCATATCAATCTGAAAAGGCAAACACGTGGTTTAAAGTATGGGAGCCGTTTAAAGTGCGAAGGTCTCAAAGTAGTAACTTTCTTCTGAAACATTTTCATAAATATGAGCCAGATAATTAGTATTCACGAAGGGTGACATCTATTATCGTTTTCTACTAAGGTCCAGTAGTTGCTCAAATTTGAAAGAATTTGTGAAATGTAAATATCACGAATGAAAATTTGGTACTGCATATATGTTCATTGGTATTACTGGAAGTTGGTTACATACCAACAAATGCATGCACATTTACGGTGATTTTTTTCTACGCCGGTATTTTACTTCGGGGAACATTTTTATTACTCTTGATCCACTTTAGTTTGCATACCTTACATAAAGATACAAACCGCTTGTAACAATACACATTTCTACATCAGTGAAGGCAAACAGTTTTCTAAAATCTTCAAATGAGCAAATGAATGAAAATTCTAACATCCGTAGCTTGTTAGAAGTTAAAATAAATATACCTTACACCTGTCGGCAATCTTTATGATCTGCAAGGTAGACTTTTGCTGTAGAAGACTGTCGTGTCCACTTATTATTAGACTTTGCTTGCAAACACCGGTGATTGTTGTTCTTAGATCTGATAGACGTCTCCTTTTTTCCAGATAGCACAGAGTCAAAAACTGTTGAGACTTTGCCAGATTCTTTGTGTGCTTAAGGACAACAGAATTAGCATCACCTTCGATGCCACAAGCAAGTCTATATATTAGAGCAAACTTGTAAAGATCATTTTCACTCACTCCAGGATTTTTAACTGTACTAAGTTTATTAGTAGCAGCCATTTCGACAAGAAATTTGGCGGCGTACCAATATGCAAAAAGGGACCACTGAAATCTAAATCTTGTGTCCGAATCTTCATCATGGTTACTCTCCACCAATATTCCACTACAAATAAATTGATTGTAAGTATTTTCACCAAGTCGCTCGATCATGGAACTTTTTTGAAAATTGATATGCTTATTGCATGATATCACACTATTGTAAGAGTATTCGTTTATGATTCGATGCCCAGTTTCCAAAATATTTTCTTCTTCAATGGATGCCTCCCCTAAGGTGAGAAATACCTGATGTTGCAAAAACAACATAATGTACTTCAGGACACTAGTTACAGATAAAAGGTGTTCTTTCCCTTTTAGATGGTACATATGCACAAACATTACCCAAAACATCGGTGAAATGCAAAGCTCCCTAACTTCGTCGAATTCTTCAGCAACTATATCAAAACTTTTAAAATTTTTGGCAGTGTTACTGTCGAGGACCTTTTTAACATACAATTGCCTCGCGTTTTCATCGAATCCAGTTAATCGCACCATTTTGGTAACAGGTACTTCCTCTTTTGGAAAATAAGGTGATCTTGTAGTTAAAACAACACCACTTTCTGGAAGGATTTTTCCACAAATAATTTTGTTTATGTCAAGTTGTTCGTCTTCATATTTGTTTATATATTCATTATATCCATCAAGGACGATCAAAACCGAAGTACCTGAATTCAAAGACAAGACATCTTTGATATCAGCCTCACAGAGAGATGTACACTGCGGCAAAATAGTTTCTAAAATCCCTTGGTACACTGATGCAATACCGTTTATTTTTCTCAGTTGTAGGATAATTAATATATCAATGTTTCTTAAAGGAGATGATGAAATTTTGTTGCACCAGTCATATGCAAACTTTAGAGTAAGAAACGTCTTGCCAAAGCCAGGTTTACTTTGTATCAATATTCTCTGCGGTTGTGCAGCTTCGCTTTCAAAAATTTCGTGATAGCAACATTTCGAATGAGAATCATTATTTCCATCAATGAGAGTCTCTTTTTCCATTCCTCCCTCTACATACAATTTCTCAACAGTATAAAAATTTAGATCGTTGATTGGATTGGGTTGAATCTTGTTGAACCGTTTCTGATATGCATCTTTCAGTTGTTTCACGAGTTCATCTTTTTTGGCTACATTAATAAAAGATGCAAAACGTGTTTGATTTCTTGCATATTATTTGTATACCTGATACAATGTGCATTTATGTAGATAGTCAATCAACCATCCAGTCAGCTTGGCCTGTCAAATAGCCAGCCAGCGAGCCAACCAACCAATTAGTCACATAGTAAGTCAGTAAGATGTTAAAAATTATTAAGGTTCAGCTTTTAACGAATTGGTTTTACTCGGACCAACTTATCCAGTTTCTTGTTGCTTATGTCAGCATGCTGTGCACCAAGCACAATGGTAGTAGTTTCCGTTTTCCAAGTCTTCGGTTTAATATTCATATATATAAAGTCATTCATTCAGTCAGTAAGTCACTCAGTCGACCACTCAGCCGATCACTTAATCAGTCATTCAATCATTAACACGTAATATTACAGCTCAGTTGATTAAAGTTGTATGCAACTTATCGTTAGATTGGTAATGTTTTCATATTGATTATACACAAATTCGGTTCTTCCGATCTTATTCGTGAGCACATTCCTAAACCCTTAATCTACGAAATCTACGCTTCACCCTCACCCTCAATCCGTGGTCTCACCAACATATTAGCTAAATATGATATTAGATATGACAACACGACGTGCTCTTGGTAGGAAAAATATGAAAAAACACCCTGTCTAAACCACAAAACGCCGTTGCCTCGTCCATTTTTTTTTTTTATTTATTTGAAGGCTGATAGTTTGTTTGCCAACAATTATGCGAAAAATACAATCCATTCCTAAAATGAAAAAACGGACATCTTTCTTGCGTCTTTGGCTTCACTGTTCTTCACACTGTTTTACAAAATTTTGCAACAACACAGTATCCTTTTGCAAGCGTGCAGGACGGGATGTTCAATTAAAAATATTTTATTGAACTATTGTTGTCATCGACTATTCGTGTCCCATGAAACCTAATACATGGATATAACAAAATTTACACAACAATAGCTACACGTAATTCGTAGTTGTGCCATGTGAAGTCCTCTGACGTTACAATCAGATTACATGTTATCTTAGTAAAAGAGAAAATATATTAAAACTCTGCATTAAATGGGAATAAGATGAAAACATTTGACACGACGTACCTTTGATACTGAGAAGGTTCTTCTTTAACATCTCTTTTGTCTAAAGGAAAGGGCATTAAAATGAAGTTATTTTGAAATCTTTCTTCTTGATCCGTTTTTCTACAACCCTTCACAAAATGAGACTATTTACACCGTATTTGCATGCAGTTGCTTCTCTCTTGTTATTGCAGTTAAAATGTCACTATTAACGAGGAGAAGCATTTTCAAATGGACTGTAAAAACTGACACATGCACATATTCCAGATGAATATCATTGACGTAATTATAGGCTAAGATGTAGATTTTTTATCATTATTCTCTTCATATTACGTGTGAAAGAAGTCTTCCAAATCACATACACTCTTAAAACAGTTGGGTAAATAATCACCAACACTGGTTAACTGTGTCACAATACTACAATTGGGTAAAACTTGTCAAAAATGTTGAACTTACGGGCGAAAAATGTTGTTAGATACCACTTTCTTGGGTAACCCAACATTTGGCTTACCGATTATTGCAAAAATTACCCAATTTCAGTATTTTAACATAAGTGAGGAGCGGTTGGTGGATATTTTACCCAAGTGTTGTTAAAATGCAATTTGTCTCCCAAACAAGATAAATTTCAAATGGGGCTTTTTTAATAATTTGGGTGTAGCGTTTCCTAAACACCATAGATAAAATTCAAAACAAAATAATTCAAGATTTAAAAAAGTTGTTAGATGAGAAAGGTTTAGACAAAGAGTAAAATTTGGACCAAATACCCAATATGAGTGGTCTGCAAACGACTTCGAAGAAACGTTGCTTGAACATACATATGATGTAGTTTAATTTCACCATGAACACTGTTCATTCGAAAACAATGGAGTCGCGAATGCTTTGCCACAAAATGTATTGCAAACTCAAATGAAACCGAAAGTATGATCAAATGCAAGGCTTTCGTTACACGTGTGTGCCGACCATGACATCATTTGCAATTGTATTAGTGCCATCATACCTCAGAACCCTTGGGATCGAATTTGTGTCAATTTTCAACTTCCTGATTTATTGAGTAGAAAACTTCCTTCGACTAAATTGTTAAATATGAAATTGCTGCCAGTTTTCATCAGTTTTTATGTTCCTAATATATTTTAACTTATCTACATAGTTCAATGATTCATCTGCTGAAACCATTCACAAAATCTACCACTGTAACATTTCCGTGTTGTGTACCTCAGGTAACAAATAATCAGTATGCAAGCAAAAAATGGACATTACAATCGATCAGGAATATGAAAAGAACTAAAATTACCTCCTCTTTATTATTCGGTGGTTTCGGTTTTGCTTTTCTTTTTTTTCTTAATACTAAAAAGTCGAAATAAGAGTAATAAAAGTTGCAAAATTACAACAGTGACAGACAAAATCTACTTATTCATTTGACTATTTAATTGTTTGTAACGTTAAATGTATTTGCCAACATAGTTTACTTAAGTGTAGATAATGCATTCAGTCAATTACTATCTTAGTGAGGACATTATATGTTAATATATGTACCAAGTCTACCCAGAAAGAATCATTCCACAGAGCTGATTAAGTAAACAAATTAAAGGGGTTGCGAGCTGTTACTTGAACAGTTTTTGTCTCTCCTTTAAGATACCTTGTTTGCATGTTTCCTATCTACTCTATGGCCTATCATTTGAAGAACATTGAATAAATAACCAATTCCAATACCTTTTAGGATGATGTAAACTCCAAAAAGGACAGACATTAGAGTAACAGGAAATACTATTCCAAATATCTTGGCAAGGTTGTTGTTCGAATTCGGTACCTGGCCTCCCGTTTTTGTTGAATAATTTTCGCCAGCCGTGTGTCCTAGTTGTTCAAGTAACAAAAAAAGCTCATCATTGTGAGATTTCAGTAAAAATGTAAAGCTGACATTACTCAAATCAATGTTGGCAAAAAGTTTTGTTGTAATATTCGTTGTAATAATTATCCAGTTGGCTTAGCAATTATTTTCTAAGCAAAAATATGGTTACGATTCCTGCTTTATGTAAGTTCTCTTAATATTAATACCATCGTTCCCAGAAATGTTTCCTAGATTGCCCCAATAGCTGCAAGACATACATTTGATTTGGCGAAATTAACAATGTCTGGAATGATGTTCGTCAGCGATGCTGATTTCATCTAGAAGGAATTTACTAACCCACGGTTATGAAACTCTCTAAAATTTCCAAGGGTACGATACTGAGCCGTAAAACGTTATCTCATCAATGAATCTTTGTCTGTTGACATATTAACTATTAATTGATTTACCAACAACTGCAAGGGAACAACTTCTTCTCTTTCTTCCTGTTCATCAAATTTTAGGTACTTAAGAACTTCTATCAGTGCTCGGTTCCTTACACGAAAGAGTTGCCTTAGGAAATTAACAAAATAAATTATACTAAACCGCTTACCAACTTTAAGTATTAGTTCAACTCGAGATACCATGTCAAAATTCTCGGAGTAGGTACCGTTCGTTCTGCATTCGACAGGTGCAGTACCAGAATATTGGATTGTAGTGAACTTGAAGAGTGATGTCAAGGAGATATTATATGAAACATCATTCTCGTCCACAGTTGTCGATGAGCTTAACCAAGAAACAACAGGGGGTACTTCTCCATGTACGTTTGTCCATACCAGTTGTACTTTTGGTCGGATTCCACTTAAAGAGCAGGTAAGGTTACCTTCCATGTTTACAACTAGGGTGCAATATTGGCGACCGTTGCAGCCTTCCACGACTGGATAGAAAGGAACAGGGCGAACTGGAAAGAAGATGCTTTTAACTTGAGTATGTGTTCTAAAATTTCATGAAACAAGATTATTTTAAGCCCTAAATGTTAGATAAAAGAGCATGAATGATTCTTTTTTTTTTTTTTTTTAAAAGTGCAAAATATATGAAGGGATCTTATAAGTGCTGTCGTTAGTTGATACAAGAGTTCTTAGTGAACTTTTCAACAACTGCGTAGTATTGTGTGCTGAAAGAAAGGTTTCGAGTTCTGAATTTGAATTTTAAAATTTCAAAGCCAAAGTGCATGGATCTAGACAATTTTGTGAAACTTCCATGCAAATCCGACATGTATTCTTTCAAGATAATCAACCGAGGAAGTTACTATATTTATGACCCAAATCTTCAGGCAATCAGGGGTTATATCACGTCCACGCTTTGACATGGAATGCTTTGTTTTCCGAAAACCGGTTTTCTATGTGGAATTTGAAGGTAAATGCTATCATATTTCCATAAATAGTAGGGTACCTACAGGTAGTGGACAAGAGGCAATAAAAAAATCCAAAAATCGAACATTTATCTCAAATCGCAAGTCTGATATAATAAAACAACAACGATCTGAAGTCACCCAACCATTTCAGATTTCCCTATCAGGGAAAGACAAATCCTCCAATAATTCCAAACTTTAAATTTCGCTTCCAAATTTCCTTTGAAAGAATCAAAGCTTTTCTGCAATTTGTTTCGTTTCGTTTTGTTCATTTCGTTTTGTTATTTGTTTTTCTACAACATCAAAATGTAAGGATACACAAAATAATGAATACAAACATAATACTGAAGTAGATGGAAGTAAAACTAAGAAACCCCGAGGAGCTTATGGAGAGTTCTACTCCCAATACAACAAAAACATGTTGCCTAGAGCAGCTCAAACTCCATATTTAAAAATATTTCGTTCAAGAGACACAAATTATGGGCCACTTCGTGTGCCGCCAATTGGGTTGAACAAAACATTATTTTTTACATTAAAAATTGGTATTCGCGTCACCGTTCTTTAAAAAAAACGATGCTACCAGCTATAACACGTCAATGACGAGGAGAACATTGGTTGTAAATTCCGTGAAAAAACACATAATTTGGGGGGAACATGACTCCATGTGCGCTTGCTTATGATTCACGAAGCGTTAGAGGGGTTAAATCAGTGTCATAGGAAGCAATATTAAAGTGGAGGAGGGGGGCAATTTTTGACCAAACAGCTCACCTTACCCTATTGAACAAAAGGTACATTTTTATGCTTAATTTTCGCTTTTTCTACCCGCAAGAACAATTTCATTTTTTAACCAAATTTTTTTTTTCTACAGTGTGAATACTACTTATTGTGCAATGAACGTGATTTGCAACGCGCTCCTCCCGCCGAAAATTTGGGTCTTCCACGTTTGTAAATATGAAGCTTATATTGCAGAAAATGATTTAGATTTAGGGTTTCCTGTTTATAAAAAAATTGAATTTTGGGGGACTTTAGAAGGATCTGCCAAGTTCCCTATTAGCATATATCTTAGGGGAACGGCGCTGTGGCGGTTCGGGTAAGTTTACCACTGAATGCTCCATGAGTGACCACCTACTTTATTAAGAGTTGCTAACTAGGCCTTGCGAAGCGGCCGGAAATTGTTTTTTGTTTTTTTTAACTAAAAAATTACAAATATGGGTCATGTTTTAGGTAAATATTGGAATTTTATGAAGGAAAAGTTAAGAAAAGCTCAATGTATTTGACTGGTGTCTCAAAATGGAATATTTCCGAATTTTTCACTTTTTTGAGCCAGGGGGGGTCCCTGCCTTTTGTAGCTACGTCACTGCTCTGCAACATTGGACATCGATAAAATTTTATTACATAACTAAACGATCCATTTACACAGACTACCCCGACTGACAGGGTTGGAAGGTTTCTGATGAAAGGTGTGTATGAGACCAATGGAGTACGACACTTCAGTGATTCCCTGTCTGGAATATGAAGTCTTGCTCGAAAGACTATCTTCAGTTGCCGCCGAGCGTAAAAAAGTTTTAAAAAATCGCAAATCCTAAGACAGCGGAAAAATTGCGCGTCTAAGGATTTTAAGTACTAGTTAATCTTTCTGATTTTTCTTTCAAGTGTAAACACCACTTTATAAGTCACGTATTGTGGCTCACCAAGCGCGCTAGAAATTTTGCTTTTTGCTTTTTGGGGAATTGGAAAAAATGAAAAAATGGGTTTCCTGACTCGGAAAGTTAGGGGGCCGAAGCATGTTTCTGCCCCTCTCATTTTTCACTGGGGGACCATCGACCCCCTCCCCCCTCGCTTCCTACGCCTTTGGGTTTAGTTGCTGATATGTCTTGAAACCCACACATATAGTAAAAATGAAAATGTTAACTTCTTTTTTAGATCATATCAAATCTTGGTATGAGCTTAGACCTTTCTTCCTTACCAATGACAACGCAATTTATTTCATAATATTCAGTGTCAGTGTTTTCCGTTGAACGTAAATATGCCACAGTAAAGTATCTGTCGTGTTGAACTGATACTTTTCTGATGATAAGTGATCCATTTGGATAAATATCAAATTCCCCTTTATCGTATCCGATTCCCTTTATTTCAGATTCCTGGTAAAATAGAACTGGTAAATCAGTTTTATATTCTCTTGAATTATACCAAAATACGCCGAAAAACTCGTTCATTGGTGAGCATTTGATAGTTGCTTCCTCTCCAAACTCCAAAAACTGCGGTGATACACATGAAAGTTTACCATCACTTCCTGTTGATAAAGCAAGATTTGGTTGAATGAATAAAGACTGCGAAATATTCTAGAATCGAAAACTCAACGAGCTTCTGGTTACCGTTTAGACCAGGTTAATGGAAAACCCGTTGATCAATCAGTAGTATTCAGATAAGATTATGATATGTTATATGATCTTTCTTCATCAATTTTTAGATGGTACAAAAATTGGTCGTTGATACAATTTTATGTGACACATATCTATTATAAGCGATAACAATACTTACCAGCCATTAATGTCCATCCCCATAGCAAAAGCGGCACTAAACGTCTGAGGGCCATACCCTGCGTGGTAAAACACCAGCAAAATAGGATGACGCTTACAACAGCAGTGATTGAAAAACCAAATGTTTCGTTTATTAAACAGCCTTAATTACAAATACTGTTCGGAAAAAAGGAAACTTGATCTTCATCTCGGGCAGCTCTTGTGTAACCAAACACATTTCACAGCTCTTTGAGTTTGATGTACACTCATTGTATACTACATCTGCATAAAACTGGGGCATCGTGGAAAAAATTTACCTGAAAGGAAAATTGCAAACTCTGAAACCCAAGAAGTGAACTTTGTCACTGTATTATAGAGTGGAATGTATTAATTCACTCAAAGAAGTGTGAAATTCACTGTAAGAAGAATGAAATTCACTTCAGGATGAGTGAAAATTCACTTTTCTACGAGGGCTTGTAATGATCACTCCTTTTAAGGATGCTCATTGGATCGGAGTCACTCTACAAAGAGTGAAACTTTACTCTTTTGTAGGAAATTGCACTATTTTTAGAGTGAATGTCTCTATTTTTGAGTGAATAAACACGCTATGGAGTAAAGTCACTGTTACTTTTACTTTTACTTTTCCGCTCTCGGCCATAAAATTGAAACGGTTAATTTCATCTGGTAATGGTTTGATCATTTCTTATAGGAGTGAAAATTTGACTGCAAACGAAAGTTCTGACTTAAATATTACTATAAATGGCTGAATCATTGGAAGGGTCTATGTTACGAAATTCTTATTGATTGTTTGTAATCTGAATTGGAAAGAAAGTGTAACATGGGAAATGCCATTTCCGACTGCTGAGTGGTGGCAATTTTTTAAACTTGTCTGTACGCTGTGCGACAGACAAGTTTGATGGTGGCGATCCACTTTGATATTAGTTTTCTTGGTCATCAAAGGTTTATCCTACACGCTTTCGATCTATAATACTTCACTTAAATTTGTGACACCCCTGCTGATAAAGCCTGCGTATTGGCCTTGCTTATAGCAGCCTGGGAAATACCGTTTCCGGCCATTGGAGGATCGTGACGTTTCAACATTTTTCATGCACTCCGCGCCAACCAGTGGTGGCGAACCGCTTAGAGAGTACACAGCCTCGTCCTCTAAGACTTACCCCAATATGCATTCATGCTTCATGTATTCATAATCTCAGAAACTAGCCTGGTGGTTCATCCATTCAGTTGGACAAACATCCAGGCTGGCAGAATTTGGAACCATGACACCTCTCTTAAGCTTTCTCGCTTCATGTATTCATAATCTCAGAAACTAGCCTGGTGGTTCATCCATTCAGTTGGACAAACATCCAGACTGGCAGAATTTGGAACCATGACACCTCTCTTAACATGAGACCCTATCGACGGCCCTGCTTGTATTGAAAAGATTTCGGAATGACATGAAAGAAGAGTTGAGCAAACCACACTCTAGTTGATTGTTGTCACAAATGGAAAGTCAAATTTCCAATTTCTCCATTTTTCAGAGTCAGGCGGCGATCATCTCATAGGCCTTAAGAGTTATATATCATACCATTAACTTTCTACCACGTATGTACTACTTCCAGGATCAAGTTAAATAAAGAAGTAAGGTTTGGGTTCAAAGTTAGTGGACTACCAAGAGACTCCGTCTGAGAAGATGATTAAAGTGCGGAACGGTCCACAATGTGTTTCCATGAAGAAAATGCACGGGCCTGGATTAATTCATTTTCAGAAGAGGGGGAGCTTTTTCACCATTCCAGTATTTACGAGGGAGAAAAGCGACAGAGCCCGAGCCCCTTGCGCTCGAGAGGTGGGAGGGGTGTCCCACCGTTGTTCCTCCACCCACTATGAGAAAATTTTGTTTTTTTAAGGGAAAATATATCACTTGGTGAAATTTTAATATTTTGTATGCATAATGGAACTAAAATAATAATAAAAAAATTATATAGAAGAACAGATAGGACATTTTCATTTTATGCATAAGTATAACGTGTTAACAACCATGTTTATTTACAAACGTGTTTTAGCAAAGGTTTTCAATGAACGTTTTCCAGACAATTAATTCTAGTATGATGGATAAGTAGCTATCCAAATAGATGTAACTAACATCGCGGTAGTCAAATAATATTCATAAAGGTATCACCAGAAAATCTGTGTTTATATTAATTTTACGAAACAAAGTTGCGAAAACCACACCGTATATGGCTTTTGTCACAAATGTTTATCCTGTCTCAGTGTTGTTTTATTAATATGTCCGAATTATTGGGGGCCGAGGGGAACTTACAATACGTTTTCATTGGTGGGGGGATTGCCATCCTGCCCACAAGATCGACGCCTTTGTTGCAAGAAACGTTACTCAACTGTGTAACCCCTCCCCCATCCCCCACCAATGAAAATATTTGGGGGAAACGTATTGTAAGTTCCCCTCGGCCCCCAATAATTCGGAAAGATTAATAAAACAAAACTGAGACCAAATGAACACTTGTGACAACAGTCATCTACAGTGTGGTTTTCGCAACTTTGTTTCGTAAAATTCCGACTTCTGTCCAAAATAAGCTCACTATTAGCAAATACTTGTCTTCAAAGAAGCAAAATTTTCCGCTCGCTTTCGCTGCTGCAAGTTGTAATTCCTAGTGCGGCATTGCTCGCTCATAAATTAGTTTGGTGAATTTACCTAAGCTCTGGAGATGATAAAATCAGGAATTTGCCAAATGTTACACCAGATTATCAGGCGACACCGGCAATTCATCACTATTTTTATAAATTTCTTTTATAAAGTCACAAATTTTCTCCAATATAAGCCCCTGAATTTTAAAATGTCGTCGGAGGGCATCAATTTGTAGGTCTAATCTTTGGTTGTAGTGCAATGTTAGAATTCCCAAGGAAATGCATATTCTTCAATAATCCCTCAATATAACATTTATTACAGGAAACCCAAGATTCAAACTTTTTTCAATACAAGCTGTACATGTTCAAATATTTGCCTACAAAGGGACTGAATAGTTTCGACGCACATTGTGTGCCGCAAAATTACCTCCCACACCATGTCGTGCTGAAGCTTTAAAATAAAGAAAATCGGAAAATTTTGGTGCTTGTTTTCCCACGTCGAGCCTATTTCAAAGCAGTAATACTGAATTAAATGAGTCATCTGTTGTGTGTGTGTTGTGTATGTGTTTTTTGGGGTGGATGGTGGGTGTGTGCTCGCATTCGTGTGGGTCGATTACTTATTAAAGATTATTCCGGTCACGGACACGATCTGAGGTTCCAGGTGTTCACAAACCAGAGCCAGATCTAAGTTTCGCTTTGGAGGCAAACTATTTTTAACATCTGAAATGTTTTAAACCTACGATGTTTAAAATACTCGCAACTAAATATTTCTACATGTAAGTAGTGCAATTTTCAAGACAATGCAGAAGTTACCATATATTTTTCCGATATTCTGTGCAACACTTAAATACATTTTTAGGTTCGTAGGTATAAAATTCCAATAGCATGGTTATTTGAAAGTTTCGCGCATTCCGGCACTATTTTGTAAACAACATAGTCAACTCACCCTTTGATTCAAAAAACTTATAACCAGGCCAAGCTATCATTCGTTCGCTTTATTTTGATATGAAACATGCTTTAGTTAGAAATTAAGGAAATAACGGTTGATTGAAGTTGAGCTCTTTTGTCACAACTTCATGCTGTTTTGTGTCTCCAAGTTTCGCGCACCCTAAATTTTACTGATGGCATCCTTTGTGGGAGTAAAATCAGATACTATGTTTGTCAGACGTTGCCAAAAATTGTGTTTTGGCAATTTCGCAGTCTTTAAATGAGTTAAAACTGATTAAAAATGGGTTTTTGTTGACGAAGTTCATGACCGTTTTCCATTCATTTTTAGACTACAGGCCTGGTGAAATTTTTCTTCGTTTATACTTCATGCTGTTTTGTGTCTGTTAGTTTCGCGCACCCTAAATTTTACTGATGGCATCCTTTGTGGGAGTAAAATCAGATACTATGTTTGTCAGACGTTGCCAAAAATTGTGTTTTGGCAATTTCTCAGTCTTTAAATGAGTTAAAACTGATTAAAAATGGGTTTTTGTTGACGAAGTTGATGACCGTTTTCCATTCATTTTAGACTACAGGCCTGGTGAAATTTTTCTTCGTTTATACTTCAAAAATAGCACCAAGTAACAGTGAAAACAGTATTCCACATCAAGAAATAATTTATCAACATCATTATTATTATAGATGTCCTAAGGACGGGATAAATGATTGGAATGTACAGCATGTCGATTGCACCCGGTAACACTACCTCAAATTATAAGACAAGTGTTTTTGACCCTTTGCCGTAATAATTAAAAAAAGACTTTACATCACTCTGCTTCGCAAAACTGATACACATAAACATGCACAACATGTTAATAAACAGACCATCAAAGTTCCCGGTCGCGATAAGATCGTGTGACCAAGAAAACAACAGATTTGTGACACTGCTTCTACAGCTTTTCAAAAAATTATCGTTGTAGAAAATGAGGTAACATTTTTCCAAACCCTGAACGACCTTAAAGCGAAATTGAACTTAAAATGGATTTGTTTTGATGAAAAATGTCACGTTTTTAATATGTAACCATCAAATGGCTAGGCTTTTGTGTTGCTACTGCGATATAGTGAAATTTGTGTGGTACCCTATTTCTAGGGGTGCGCGATATATAAGGTCATTGACTATACTAGTTGTTTCAACAGTGATGATGATAGGTTACAATCAGTCCCCGGGAGATTTTTTTACAATATCTGACTACATCATATAACTGTTGTTGAATTTACCTCCTAACGTTTGACCAAGTTGAATACTTTTGTTTGCGCATTTTTCATGCAGAAATTGTGACACTGAGTATTGCCGCCACCTGACCATAATTATTTAAATTAATCTTAATTATATCTTTTACACTAACAGCATACATTGAAATAGTAAATGGTTAACTTCCAGAACATTTCAATACCAACCTTTTCTTGAAATCAAGGTTTTGCAAACACAGGACTGTTCACAGGCCCCCTACAAGGCATATCTCATGAGTCAGTTTTAACGCGCTTAAATTTGTAAGTATACCTATTCAGGGCCGTCGGAAGCGGGGGGCTGGGGGGGGGGCTGCAGCCCTCCCCCCCCCCCCAATAATTTTGCCATATATAGTTTTTTTTTTTTTTTTTTTTTTTTTTTTGAAGTGAGCATTTTATTACAACGAGTGGTCAAAATAAGGACTGCTTAGATACTATTAACAAGCCAAGGAAAATCATTTCCAGCTGTCTGAGGGGTTGGGATTTTTCAAAATTTTCTGTACGCTCCGCACCAACTGATGGTGGCGCTCCGCTTAGATAGTCAGCCCGAGTCAGCCCCCCAATCGAAAATACCTTCCGACGGCACTGCCATTAAGTCACTCCATAGAGAGAAAGGAGTAATAATGGTTTAAAATAGTCAATAACTCTGATGAATTTTATGGGAATTGCGAAAACTATTCTCTAATACTTGATGGATATTTACATTCGGTATGCAGGTATGACAATTAAGATCCTTCATCCAGACGAACGGCTTTAAAAAACATTAAAATTCGCTAAACTTCTCTTTGAAAATGCGTGGATTAACACCGAACAGGGTTCTATCCAAGGGCCCTACCACCAGACCCTAATTACTTATTAAAACATGTTAAAACATATTTTAATGTGCGGCTTCCCCTCTGGAATTAGAATGCTGGAGTATCATACTTAGCCCCCGGCATGTCAACTAGATGTACATGTAAGGAACTCATATACGCCTTGCTGAGTGCCCTTAATTATTCCGTCTCCCTGTTTCAAAACAAATCTTCATATTCGATTGTCAAAGGAAAGAAGGAGAACCCTTCTACAATAACCATGATACCGGAAACAGTGGAATCACAATCGTTTTTTTTCCGGAAATCTAGATCATTTTGCTCTAGGTATTACTGACTATGGTGCACCGGTGCCGTTTTTCCTGCGCTCAGGGGTGTAGATTTGGGGGACAGGGTGACATGTCCTCCCCCATTTTTTTTTCACTTGAGAACTTTACATTTTGTTCTAGGTTTTACTGACTTTGGTGCACCGGTGCCGATTTTCCTTCGCTCAGGGGTGTCGATTTGGGGGGGGGGGCAGGGGACATGCCCCCCCCCCCTTTTTGTCACATGAGAACTTTACCAATTTTACATTCCCTACAGGGAGTTTCTGTCCCAATTTACTTCAAAGTCAACGAAACAGCCTAAAAAACAAAGTTGAACAAAACATTTATTGGCAATGTAAGGAATTTATACTGCGTCAAGTCTACTTCGGAACAAAGATCGCGTGTTTTCATTAACCCTTTACCGTTGTTTGGGTCCTTCTGGACCCATGCGGAGAGCTCGGCTGTCACGCATCTTTACTGTTTCACGCGGAGCTCGAAACTGCGAGTAGCTACCCGAAAATTCGGCCACAACAGCGAGAGAGACAATAGTTTAAGGTCACGGGGTCAATGGCCTACGGAAGCCGATGCGGGGCGGGCTACGTCCGCTTTTCCGCCCAATCCCGAGGCGCGCAAATATGCCCCGATCGGAGCACAACGGTAAAGGGTTAAGCTAAAATATCTGCACAACTCGGCTAAAGGTTTACGTGCACACACGCAGAGACAGTGGCATCAGCTTTGCAGTAAACACACTCCTCAGGCTTATTTTAACATATCGAGAAACACAAGTACGATTTGAATGAAAGTTTCACAGAAATGTAAAAATATCATTCCTCTTTTATATATGAAAATTAAAGTTGTGATTAAAAAACTGCTGTTTAATAGATAGAAGTAATGACGTTTTCAATCTCAGAAGTATTAATTTGCTACCAGACAACACCGTCGAGATAAATCACCCACATAACTGTGCTAATCATATGAAATGGGCGGTCGACGCTGCGAACAAAGAAGGGGTTAAAAATTCATTGAATCTAAAACTAAAAATTTCAGACCGGCTAAGTTATTATAAAAGAATCAATTTCAAGTTTTTTTCTCTTTGTCTTATCCTTCCAACAACACCATCCCGAATTTAAAAAAATGGTTTCAAACCAAAGGAAAAGTTGTGCCAAACATTCTCCTGTAATAAAATGGAAATTAATTATTGATGAAATTGATTATTGATGATCAACGACTGACTTTGCACCCAATTTTGTATACTTGTATAAACATAATGAGCTGAATCCATGCAAATGCAAGTCTCATTCGAATTTCACATTTTTGCTCTTACACTGATATACATCTTCTTTCACCAAATTTTTTTAATTTTTCCAAAGAACCCTGAAAATATTCGGTGAGAGCATCCGCCCCCCCCCCCCCCCCCCCCCGCGGAAGACCCGGTCCGATTCCCAGGTCTAGTCATACCAAAGACTCTTAAAATGGAACCTACTGCCGTTGTGTGTGATGCTTTGCATAAGCAATGGAGTGGGGAAAACAAGCCAGTGAGCCACAACTGGAAAAAAGGCAGTGGTCGGCTCGACGTGAACCAATAAGTTGGAGACTGGGCCGTAAATCTCTAACTAACTAATTAGCTGAAAATATTTCAACTTATTACACTTCTTATTCAGTACACTAGGTTGCATTAGCAATTATTTTCGTATCATACTTCATTTGTAGTTAAGTCGAGTCACGGTTGTGAAAGTCTTTTGCAGTCTGCGGTATAGGCCTACAAATGAAATCAAAACTAATATACGAAACTTACCATGTGCTTGTACTCTTAATTAAAATTTTATTTCATTAGAAGTTTGCTACTTCTCCAACTGCACTTCTCGTTTATCAGCGCAAAGAATAATCAATACTAAAATGGCGGAAAGTAACTTGAAGTGAGTACAGTAGTATATAATATCATACACATCTACCTAATCATTTAGCTTCATTTGATCTTCTGTCAAACTTTGGTCTACATCTATATATCTACAAAAGTTGTTAAAACAAATCTTGAGTCACGGCTTACTCTTCTGTATATTTGTGTATCACCGTCCAAAGTACATTATCACTTAACAGTTTCTCTTTCAATAGTCATTCAACTATTTTACTATGACTATTACATCAAATACGTTAGGTGTTCCAAAGTACAAGGTCTATCATCAGAGCTATAAGGAACCTCAAGCTCGTCAGCTTTTCTTTACATTTCTGAAAAATGATTCGCAATGTATACAGAAGTTAAGTGCGATCTTGCTGCTCCATGTGATGGCATTAAGCAATTCATTTTGAGCCACTTTAACTGGTTGTTTATTCATGCAACATTTTTCATATAGACGTTATGAGGGAATCTAGAATGTAACATATATGCAGATTTTTTTAATGAAAATATAGCCGATAACGTCTAACATAATTAGACGAAATCCGTTTCATCGAAAAATTCAAATCAAAGGAAAGATGAAATTGTCACTTCATTAGGACCTAATCTTCTAGTGTCTTAATTATTGCACTAACGTTAAGGAAATCAATAATCACAAAGTGTGTACCATTATCAGCGATTATTGGTAGATATTTCGCACCGCCTGGTGGAAAACCTTTAGGTGCGTTTTATTATTGAATGTGTATTCAAGGAGCTTAATGGGTGGATATGACGTCTTTGCCCAAGATTATCTTATCCTTTCAAATCACCTCAAGTGAAATCCTGTGTCACAAGCAACTAGCTCTTGCAACTCAAAGGAGAGTTACTTCCCAGGAATAATGTTTGTACCTTCATTTATTTTCCAAGTAGCCTCAAATTGCTCACAATAAGTGCTATGTGCTTTTAACTCTTCTACATAAACCAGTTTATGTCTAATTATGGCCTACATAACGATCGTTGACTGCACAAGCGGGGCGATGCGTCGCTTGTTAAACAGAGGGCATTAACCGTCACAGGCTGTAAGGGAAGACTACATGGTAGCGGTTCATTGCGATTGGTTCATGAGTACACAACAGATGATAGAGGGGTTTTCAAATATACACAATGGTGTTGATATACGGATGTTCATACTCTTGCAATGAGTGCACAGTCTGAAAAATAGATCCAGAAGTTACTATGACTTATAAAAGGGAGTACCTGCTCCATGCGTATACTGGGCAGGTTACAGCTCCCTGCGTATACTACAGCTAGCTTGTTCGCACTGTAGTGCTGACTAATGATGTACTTTTATGGCTAAGGCGTACATTGGAATATACAAAATTATGAAGGGAACTTGTGCATTCAACCAGAAATAAGTTGCTTTTGTAGGAATACAAATTGCATTTATTTGACAAACAGTGCCAAAGGAATCTGAGGTGGTTAAAATATTTCCCTTATGAAATGTACCGATCAGAGTGTTTATTGAGAACATATCAACTTTGTAACCTATGACATGGAATCTTACAAGGGAAAACCTCTGACCTTTTGTTGACATGGTGATTACTACGAACATGAAGATAACGGATTAAATCGTCTTTCAAACAGCAGCATATTTACAGTTAAATATGGATTGTTTATGAAGCAGCAAGTGTTGTTTTATTAAACAGATTTCGTTACCAGTCTGTCTGTTCATCTATCGTTTCATATCTCTGTTTGTCCTATCTATCTGTCTGTCTATCTACTTACCTCTATCTATCTATCTGTCTGTCCTTCCGTTTGTCCGTTCGTCCGTCCAGCCATCTGTCTATCTATCATACTGAAATATATTTGAGAAATCCACGATATGCTGTTGTCGGTTTCGAGATCGTTTATCATTGTATGATCATGCAAGAAATTTTTACTTACGAATCACTTCAAAAACGTGGCAATTTCAAGTTTTCACCTTATTGACTACCCTGTTCTCATTTCTGAGATATTTTTTATTTCTTTTTCATATTCCCTAGAATCTTTAGGGAATATTCAAAGGGCGAATCCAGACCGTACGGCTAATAATGAGCTAGTTCTGTTTCCCATGACTTTCACATTGCGCGTCTGTTATTGATAAACTCTGTAAAAAGAACAAAAATTGTTGATCATCTTTTCCAACTGGCAAAGAAGCGGTATTGGTTTTGATATTGTTCCATTTTAAGCAGTTGGTCTCCATTGTATGCAATAAATTTCTTGTTGTCGTCTTTGTTTGGCTGTCAAGTGAAAGTAAGAGCTTTGCCTGCATGGGAGCGTTCACCTCACTTGTGCTTTCAACAACACCTACCTAGACACCGAAAAGGATTAAGACCACGAGTTACACTTTAAACTGAAGATAACACGATTTATTTTACAAAGGACACAGTCAAAATTTAACGCAATTTTGCTTTCAATAGATTTATTTTCTAATAATTTGTATTACAGTAAAACAATACATGTTTAATAAAGTTAGCAAATCATAAAGACATCGGGAAATTCATACATAAGGGCGATTTGTACAACTCAGAACAAGGCTAAGTACAAAGAGTATGGGTCACGCAGGAAGTAGAAGGAATTTTGGACAGGAAAGAATATCGTTATCCCCTCTCGTGATTTGGCTACTAGCCATAACATTATTTTGTTCTATTCCTTGCGGTAGTTTGATTACTGTAGAATCAACCCATAATGTACGGCTATCTGACTCAGTGCTTCTTCTTTGTTATGGTTATTCAGGAGGAAATATTCAATGGAAACACGAAGGAAATGTACTGAATTTTAACAGAGTTGTAAACCAAAAACATTTTGAGAGCAGTTCCTCATTGAATTCAAATTATTCGTTGAACATCAATAACTTGTCATGGTTTCAAGAGGGAACTTACGATTGCTTGCAGAATTCCTACACAGTCGCCAGACATGTCGTCTATATTGAAGGTATGTTAAGCTTCCAAAATATGTAACATTGCAGAGGTTGTCCTTTTAACGTGATGCTTTTGAAACGCCTACTATTGACCGGGCAGACCACATTTTGAATTTCCAGCATTGAAGTATGAAAGTGTTTGGCCAAACGTGTCCTGAACTGTGTTAGTATCCAAAGTGTATCTTAAGTCTTGACCAACAATCAAATATGTTCTATAAATTGGAAAGAAAACCTTTTTATCCAATTCCCATTTTTGTAGCTTGCCCCGTTTTCTGATTTTAATAAATTTGAAAAATATCTAATTGGCTTGGAAAATCCCCAAATCGTAAGATTTAAAAGAAAATTGGAGTTTAAATCCACAAACATTGGAATTAGTGACTAATCGGACAATATTCAATCGTCACTTGATCCAAATGGTTAGATTTATTTTAAGTCTATCAGAATACCTTTATATGCCAAATTCTTTCACCAAGCAAACAGTACCAATTTTCCTAACCTCTTACTACCCCCCCCCCCCTCACGATTGTCTACAATTTATCCTCATCGAGACACAATTTCAGACACGATTTCTTTTAGGTGAGTATACAAAAGCCCAACTAGTATAATCAAAGCACTCTAAATACAGTACATGCATTTTTGTTAAACCCGACAAAAACTATAGTTTGGGGTGAGAGGATTGGCCGTTTAATGTTTTTGAATTAAGGGAGAATAGTCCCCTCAAACAGTCGTTACGGCATAGAACAACTTTTTGGTCCATCTCGGAATAATTTTTGCTGCCTTTTTCTGATGTACAAGTAATGTAACCTGCTTTGGTTAATTTTTGAATTGACTTTGAAAAGCATCCTATTTCCCTGCAAAATATGCATTACAGAAGGGGCCTGCACAAAACAATGACCTACAATGGTAACAAATTTAGCACGGTTCCACATTTTGCCTCCACGTGGATTCCACAAAAAAGAAGGAATGTAATTCGAATGGTAAAATAACGACATCACATATTAGTATTATTGAACAATATCACAGTTGGCAAAACTGAGGCATTTTGTACATCAACTCATGTCGAGTGTCTTGTGAAAAATTTGGTTGAAACATATACACCTGTTTATAAACTTTTCTATAGTATGTGCTTTCGGAGTTTTAGACCTTGGTATACTTTGAAACAGACAGTTTTCTATATTTCTTGCATGTATCCTACTTCATGTAGAGCTGCTTACAGATAATTTGAAATTCATTGATTGAAAAATTCTCCACCGTTTTGTTGAATTGCTGCTGATCAGATTATGTCAGACCAAAAAGGATACTTACTTTAAGTAAGAGAACTTTGTCAATTCCATGCATAATGCGTGCATTTACATGTCTGGTAATGAAAGAGTAGTTACTGATATGAAAGGTACAAAAAATGCAATAAAAAGGATTGGTACAATAGGCTGCTAATTATTCAAAATTTAATCATTACAATATGCTTTGAAAAGATAATAAATTAATATCACATGGTTATCAAAGGTTGACAACCTAAACTCAACAACAGTTCCATTTGTTACATTGTTTGAACTATTTCTAAAGTGTAATAAAACAACACGTAGTGCATAGCACTCCGCAATTTAAAGTACTTTGATTGAAACAAAAAATCATGCAAATATTGATGACACAACACAAGGATTAATGGTCTTAAATACAATGCTGGCTTTAATAAAGGCTTAATGTACAGCCTCAAACCGATTTAACTTAATTTCATTTTAAGGGACAATGCAGTATCCCAAACTTACAATGGTACAGTAGACTTCAAGTTCTTGAGAATCATGTGAGAATAGTTTTCACCTTGAACAATATCTTAGTCTTGAAATATCATGAAGGATGCTTTTAGGAGGAATCGTGAAATTAGACTGTTATTTGAAATAAGCTTGGGTGGTTCCTTATCCCTTGAAAGAAGTCATTGGTTCCATCTAAGACGTTTATGAATATGACAATTTGTTTTACCAATTATCTATTTCTTCCATAGTTACTCCGGTCATTTCCGTTAGTGTTGATGGGAAGAATTTAACAAAAGATATTTACGAAGTGACAGACAGCTTTTTCGTTGCTATTTGTCGCGCTTTAAACGCGAAACCGGCCGTGAATTTGACATGGATTATAAACGACAACATTTACCATTCTGAAGATGCAAAAGTATCTACCAGTAGCTTAAATAACAATACATTTGACATTTCTTCAAAACTGAATATTCAGTTGCCCGGCACAAATGGATCTATAACGTGCGTAAGTGGAAGTCAAAACACCTTCGGAGAACAACGGTTGACAATACACTACCTTGTTCAACGTAAGTAGAAACTTCAATTAGTAGTTACACAGTTTAGAACACACATCGCTATATGTGAAAAGGGGATACATTAACAGTGGGTTCAGTTTGTGTATGAAGTTTTTTCTTTATTCCACTGTGACAACTCTCTTTCAGATGACTATGTGTAACACATAATTATAAGGTGAGTAAGGGTATAGGTTAAACAGAGTGTCTCAGGATTTTTGCTCACCACTTTAGCAGTAAATGTCCCTCAACCCCGCACAGAGGAAATTGTGGGAGCTCAAGTATACTGCAACTACACTTTTCTATGAAAAAAGTTTTAAACGTCTCGAAGTGTTAAAAATTGTCTTGAAAGTTCTGAATGAGACTAAGAAATCCACTCATATGTAACTATACAGAAATGTTCCTAACTGAGGAGACCGTCGTTCCTGATCAACAACCTGAAATATTTAAACAGTGCTGAAGGCCAAAGAATATTATCCTTACGAACCCTGTTACATTCTCTTCTCTGTGTCTTCTCTGTGTGCTTTAGATTTACAGCTAACGTTGACAATATTGTTTCATTTCTAAAAAAGAGGATGTATTGATATATCTTATAAGCCTGTGGGGACGTGAAAATGAGGTGGGTTAATATTGTTCCGTAAACTAATAACACGAAAGCGCTGGTCAAGTTAGCTAAATTTAAATGAAATTTGAAATAATGAATAATCATCTAAACTTCCCATTTATCACCTTTGCATAATATCCATATCTAATGGATACCTCATCGTTCTGGGCTTATTTCTTAATATGTTGTGCATCACATCATGGAGCTGTGAGGGAAGGAGATACAAGGTTGTATTACCCCTTTGATGTCATGTTCTGTTCCGACGTTAATCTTACTTCTGTTCTCAAAAATCTTATCTCAATGTTCAAACAAACTATAGGATTAGTAGTGCGTTACCAAAATTCAAATGAGAAGACACACCTTTCTATGTTAATTCGTTAACATAATCTATCGAAGTGGTCAGCCGTTTTTCTACAAAAAGAATGAACTTTTGACGTTATAAGGTTATATTGATAACTAATGATGAGAAAAATTGCTGAAAATTAAACAAAAGTTTAAACTTGATCAACGTTTCTAGCAAACGAGGGGTTTAAATAGCGAAAGCACAATTGAAATACAGTCTTTTGGTACTTTTGAGCAATAGGTACAATCTCTGTTTACTTCTGGAACAATTCGGGTTTTTTAAAATGTCAGCATTTAAGTTTAAACTCCCTTGGATTTTCAAAATTTTGCATTGATTCTCAATGAAAACATTGCAATAATCCTCGATTGCTACAATTTGGAAGTGTATGAGCAGTCGTTTTGATAAAAACGCAATATAAACTTCTCACATAAATCGGCTGCGCAGGCAGTGATCAAAGCAAGGTCTTAAAATGGTCTTGGTTTCAGGATTACAGCGCTTTGAAAAGGGAAGATCGCTATAAAAAAAGGCCGGTCAACAGAACAAGATCAACGGAACAAAAAACTTGTCAATCAAATTTTGGGAAGCTGAATATGGTTTATTTATTCTCAAAGGCATGTTGTCTGGGAGATTTTGTTGATGGTTTTCCATCCCT
Organism: Holothuria scabra; assembly: GCA_037179385.1. Lineage (NCBI taxonomy): Eukaryota > Metazoa > Echinodermata > Holothuroidea > Aspidochirotida > Holothuriidae > Holothuria > Holothuria scabra. Next base: position 59,859,914 of record CM074179.1, on the reverse strand, counting down.
TACAACCTGCTGATCATATTGAGTTTAATTTTCATTTTCATATTTTCAAAACATCACTTTCACCGTTTTAAATTCGATGCCAGTGTTTGCAAAAGTTTAAATATTACGCGTTTTCTTACACGCAGGTGACCTTTCTTCAGACTTTCCCACAACACTGTATTCTAAAGAAGATCTCAACAATTCATCCAATCTTTTTGTTGTACTGGTGGGGGTATTTGTTTTCGCTGTTGGTGCACTTTTCGTTGTTAAAGTCCTTTTTGTTAAGGATAGAAGAATTACCTCTTTCCGTAGCACGGTGTTCACGAAAACTGGTAACTCATAGTTACACTTTTTCATGTTTTATAAAGAACGATGTTTCATACTTCCTGACGAAAGTTTCCTTTAAAAGTTAGAATAAATGGATTTGTCCTTTAAAATATTTTCAAAAATGGTGAAACACAACGCCGAAAGCTTGTTCAAGAAGCAACATGATGAAAGTTCAACCTTTGAAAAAGGACTACAAATTCAGTGTGTGTTAACTTCCTTTTGGTATAAATGTCACTTGAACACACGTTTTAATGAAGTATTGCTTTGTAGCATAGTAATTATTCATTAACACTGTAGTTATGATCGCCACGCACTTTTAAAATGATTAAAATTTAGCATGTATTTTTTTTCCAGAGCGGCCAAGTGAGCATGAATTTAGGTGGTGAGTTGTTCACTTCTTTCCGCTGTGCTCTACTTACCTTTTCTATGTCCTGTCTGTTCATTGTCATAAAAGCAAGAAGATAATAAGCCGGTGATCTTTTAAATTAAACAATTTTGTCTAAATTCAAAAAACGATACATGGTACTAACGTAAAGAAAATAATGACTTAATGAACAAAAGGTTGGTCGCACTGGTTGCATATTTTGCAACCTCTATCATTGCTTTTTTTTGGCAACTATAAGCTGCAGTATGGTCTTCTATATACGCAAACATTTATTTCTTGCAGTACTTCTTTAGATTCGGTCCAAGATTCAAATTCTCATCAAAACGAACAGGGAGATTTTTGTGATATAGGTAAGAATGAAAGCTTTCCGGTTCATTTTAACAAAGTGTACCGTTCTGTCAAAAATTTCACTTTTGAGATTAGTGTTCTTACATGATAAACTGGTAATGGTAACAATATTTGTTTAATGCAGATCATTCCGCTCCCAACGCACAAGCTGTGAACTACTTTAGATTATGCAAAAAACTGTCTTACGGTGACCGTATGACATACTGGGCGGCTACGAAATGCTGTCCGAGTAACAGTTCTACATCTGTCATTGCAAAAACTTTAAACGGTAAGCTAAATGAAGTCATTACGCGGTAATTTATAGCATTATCTAGTAGACTTGCAAGCACTCACAAGATCGTGAATAACAGTGTCCTTAAAATGACGTGCCAAAATTATGTTATTTGTTACATACTATTCATTTACACTACAACAATTAATTTCCATTGTATTTGTAAGACCATGCGACCATCAAAGAACTTCAGACCTTTCGCAGTTTGGCATATGACATTATTTGTTTGCCCAAACATCAAAATGTTGCTGAAATTCTGGGAATCTCGACAGAAGACGGTACGTATTTTTCATTGAAATCTTAAAAGTATCGTTTCCCCCCTTCAATGAGTGTCGCAAAGAATGATCATTGTTGACGCCTCTGCTCATGTTCAAAAGTTTAGATGATGATTAAGGCTGTTCGGTTATTATTGTAGTGCGCCGCACTACAATATTGGCATTTACTGGCCGACTGACAATTTCTTTTGTGAAGCCTGTTATGGCCCACAACTCATTTCCCTGCGCGTACCGTAACTTAGTTCGTACAAATATCCATGCTCTACCCTTTAACAATAGCAGTAAGTGCAATCTGTGGCCGTCTTTAAACAAAAATCAACTTCAGAAAAGCAAATACTACACTTACAAGGCTGATTTAAGGAGTTAGCTTCATTAAAGAGCATTGCGGATAAATTTCCAGAAAACGCGATGTAATGTGGTTCGGCCTTTTCACACTGAAGTGATAAGCCTGGAGAATCAATCGCTGCTTCCAAATTGGTATACGTAACACGGCGCCATTGCGTCCACTATCATTGAACAGTATCAAGACGTTATTGTACAGTATCTTCATCTAGCTACTACGGAGCAGGGTATTGCCAATTCCCTGTACGGAACGAATTGGCTTTACTGCGTTGGATTAAGCGACTTGTGCTGTAGTTCTATTATCATGCTTTATTTCAGTGGTAAAAGCAGAAGCTATTTTGACAGCAGTCTGACCGAAACGTTTTGACAGCATGCATATAGCATGCATTGCGAATTAACGAAACACGGACGTTAAAACACACAGCGTCAACAGTTATTCGGCCTTCCACGAGACAGTTGTCATATGCATGCAGCGGTGCAGTCAGAGAGCTTGGGAGGGCGTCATTATTCAACATAAAGAACGGTGAAAGAGGAGTCGAGAACCGATAAAACCATTTCAGGCAGGAGTAAACAACACAACAGAGCATAACGTATGGCTAAGTAGGCTACTCAGCACGAGTCCTTGAACGGGACTATGCTTCGTCCACTTCATTTTACTCCACACTAGACTGTATACGGAGTAGGTCCTACCGTTAAGCGCAGTACACGGTCTTGTTCAAGGACTACTCAGCACTTGCTTCATTGTTGGCAAGTATGCTTCAAAATAAAGCTAGTGACTGACTATTAGCATAGAAGGTCCGGATTTACTCCATCATTGGTTACTCTTCTATGATTTCTTTATGCGTCCAGCCAAGGAGCTGGGAGACAAGTGGTCCATCTTTGTACTATCAAGAAATAGGGTTGAGAGGAGTGGCCAAAAAGAAACAACAGCCCCTCTTCCCGCCATGAACAAATCCTTAAGTTCAAATAAAAACTGGGCTACTGCACTAACTGAAAAGACATCTCTAACACGCACTACAATTCTGCGTATTTGCAAGCAAATGCAGTTCTAGTTAAAAGAAGGAAATCATTTTCATCTTTTCTTCATAGCAGTGCCCTACTTTATATATCAAGAGTTCATAACAGGCGGTACATTGAAGGACTTTCTGCAAAGACATTTCCAACAGCTTGGATGTAATCACCCTGGTAATTCTACACAACGTCAGACAGATACAACACCTATACTAATGCGATGCGCATTAGAAACTGCTGATGGGATGGTTTTTTTGGTACAACATAAGGTACTGATATGGTATTCGTAAAACTGTAGTCACAAGGCATAGTGTTTCTTTTAAAAAAATTTGTTTTTTAACTTTGGTGACAGCAGATGAGTATCTTGGAAATTATTGCTTTTTGATGGCTGGTAAGCCCCAGACGACCTTTGACCTTTGACGAAAAACAGTAGCGGTGTCTTTCAACCATAATTCATTCAGATACTTAGAGACACAGTTTGAAACTTACCTTACTCACGTATCTAAAGGTATTGTTTGACACGGTTCTTAGGTCACCTCAAATAAACTTTTAACTATGGTGACCTGACGTGACCTCTTATACTTACCAAAACATTAAACTTATTCTTTTCATTCTGCTTAAAGGCATATTTTCATCATCCCAAACAGTTCCAATTCTCCCAACCTACTTACTTCTAGCCCCTCCCTCATTTATCCAAAACTCATCTTTATCCAGACACAATCCTAGTTTATTGCTTCATAGCCTTGTCCCAGTGGCCATACAAGACCATAATGTGTAATCAAGACACTCTCAATGCCCATGCTGTGTAACTTAGCTATGATGCATTGTTTGAATGTGATGCCAATCTGTACCAATTGAGAGTTTTGATATATGTATACTGAAACTGTAGTTTGGGGTGACGAATGACTGCCTTTAATGTGCTTGGGACACCAGCGGTAAAACTGCGAAAGCCTCAAAATGGCTTGTTAACAGCTTAAATATTCCAAGGCTGCATGGACCCACACTTGCAATATTTGATGTATAAATTTGTCATAATTTCTGAGAGCAATATTCATTTCAATTTTGTTGGAGGTAAGTGAACATTGACATCACCAGCGCATAACCTTCGAAGAACTCAGGAAAAGTTTCTTACTAAAAACTGTTAAACTATTTTTATGAAAAGAACAATCGTGGATATGTTTGGTAGGCCCGTATAATTTTCATGACATTTATTTATTTATTTTTGAAATCAGCGGGACTGGCTGGCTTAAAATGCAAAAACCACCATTGCATTTAAGCACAATGAAATGAAGAACTTCATTTTCTACACTGAGGGAAATATATGAGGTTCGGTTGAGAAAAAAAATCATTTTAGGCACCTTATATCCAGTTTGGTGAAATGTTACGTAATAGTTAAAGAAAACAATGTTTGATAGGAGAGAGTTAAAGATTGTTCAATGCTTACCCGCATGAAGGCAAAAGACTGATTTATAAACTCATGAAGAGTGTCGTGTGCTTGTCGGCTGAATTCGGGTTTGGGGGACGCCGCCACCAGACCCCTTTCACGCCTATATTCTCCTTCAAAAGATCATTAATATCAACGATAACATTAGGATTACTTCACATGGATGACACAAATAAACAACTCATAGTCCCCTACCACATTCCCCTACAACATTTTTCCTACCTCCTTGATATAAAAAGTTTGTACTTCTTATATACAGGAGTGACTATATTCCTCTTGAAGAGTAACTCTAACTATTTATTACTTTGACAGTATCGACACCCTCTTCTCTCTACAAGAAAGGTTCTTCTGAACCACTTGGGCACTTGCAAATTGTATGACATTTTGCCTGCAAGACTGGCGACAAGCATGATGCAACAGATTCTGGAGAAGGTAAAATTTCTTTTCAGTGAACGACCTGATGAGGGCGATAATGTACAGAGAGTTGTACTGTATAATATGAGTGTGCGTTAAAGTTCGTAATAACCAAATTAACTACGTGGAAACTACTTGGGAAAAGGATACTGAATATTTCTTTACAAATTGGTTTTAAAGTATAACTATTTCAGATAAACTACACCTTTAGCATATTAACTATTACAGTACTAAAATAACAGTGGGTTATCCCTATAAGGCAATTGCATGTGACGTCACGTGATTGAGTTTGCCCTGCATCGAAGGGCAAACACGCACGCGGTTAATGTATTTACAGCAAATGCACTTAGTATTCCTATAGAAACTTTACTCGTCTGTGACATACACTGCGCGTGCACCAAATACTCTTACTGCGCGTGTTGATAAAACGGACGCGGGTCCGTCAAATGACGCCAGGGAAATTGCCCTTAGGCTATTAAAACACACACATGGTCCTATTCTTATCAGGTGGTTCTAACCACCTCATGAATAAGAGTGTACCCAAAGGGTTATGATATGCATATTTCCACAAACTTCCTGCGTGCAACTATTCTTTCAATAAACCCCGGATAATATGTACTACTTGTCGTAAACCGGTCAAAGCGTTTGGGTATATTTGTTTGGCGTTACCATCTAAAACAGAATTGCTACTTCACATTTAATCTTACTCTCTTTAAGTTACATCACTTTTCTTTTATCCTTCTTTCTTATCAATAGTGTGCTTGTTTTCTTAATTTGTGTTTTTAATCTTCAAGCCAATTCCTCCCCTGGCATGGATGGCGCCTGAAACTATTTTTCTACGTCAGTACGGGGAAAGATCAGATCTGTGGACCTATGGTATTTTCCTGTGGGAATTGTTTTCTCTAGGTATGACTTTGAACAAAATGAAATAATGCAACTTAGCATAATCTTGATGTGATGGGATGTGTTCCCGGTCTATGTAAAAGTTGCCATTGCAGTATACTCAGAAGTCAATATCAGAGTCACCTAGGGTTAATAGATAGTTTCATCTTTAAAAATATTCATTTTATAGGAATCACTTCAGTAACTGATTCGTAAGAGCAAGATAAAAATTTTACCAAAAACTGCGGCGTAGTTTAAAGTATTCAGAATGAGAAAGCTGCGTTGTGTCGTCACTGGAGTGAAGTGTATATTCACCCATAGGGTACGTACCTTACCAGTATAGGCTGTAGCTAAAGAAGTACGCACTTTGAGTTATAAAACCTTTGTTTAGGGTCATTTTATCCCACAATTCTATGGCAAGCGACAAAATTGTGATTTGCATTTACCATTCAATTTATCTTAATTTGATATATCATCTGATGATGAGCAGTTCGATGAACAACCACCAGAACTTTATCAACGCTTACCTAGGCCAAGAATCGTACTGATACGGTTGCCGAGTCAGTATAGCTACTACGCGATATCGTAGATGATTGCATCATCGCTTAGAGGTTTGAAGTTAATGTACATGATACCACTTAACCCTTTACCGTTGTGCTCCGATCGGGGCATATTTGCGCGCCCCGGGAGTGGGCGGAAAAGCGGACGTAGCCCGCCCCGCATCGGCTTCCGTAGGCCATTGACCCCGTGACCTTAAACTATTGTCTCTCTCGCTGTTGTGGCCGAATTTTCAGGTACCTGCTCGCAGTTTCGAGCTCCGCGTGAAACAGTAAAGATGTGTGACAGCCGAGCTCTCCGCATGGGTCCAAAAGGACCCAAACAACGGTAAAGGGTTAACAATGAGTTCATGAACTATTACTTCCTAATTATTTTAAAAAGTGCACTGTATTTAAGATTTCACAAGTGCTGTGAGGGTTTTTTTAGGCTTTGGTATTACACGAATACCATATTATGTTTGCTGCCAAACGTCAGGCATTTGACACTAACCATGAAATCTGATCGGGTAATGCGTTTGCCTATCCCTCGCGGTTTTCTTTTTTACTAAATTATGAACGCTTACATCTCCTCCTAGTACATCTTTGCAACTCATCTGAGAGTCATACTTAGTTATTTCGTTTAACGAAAATTTGTAGCTAAATATCATCATAGAAAAAGCAAGCGTCCGATCGACGCACATTAAACAGTTGGAAAAACTATATCTTCAAGAACGTTAGTCTTGTACATTACTTTTGCGATTTTGCATCAGCTTCACTTCAATGACGTCATCGAAACATTGAACCTTTATAAATATTTTTTTGTATATTTCCAAACAGTGCTCGTTTCCAGAGAAACAAACCCTTTAAAATGGTTTTTTAATGGCATTCTTCATCTACTCTCCTTAACTTTGGTGGTGGTTTCACAAAATATCAATTTTTTTTTTAATTCTCATTTTCTTTCCACCGATGCACATTACGCATGCTTTTCAGTTAAGTAAAACAAAAAGTAGGAATAAAGAACTAACTTCACATGTTTCCTCATAACTTTGGGTGTAGTCAAAATGAACACATAAGGTAGGTGTGGAAATTTTTGAGTTAATTTCCTTTCGTAATGCTTTCAATCGCCGATCACATTTTATTCTTAAACGCTAAACGACCCATTAATAATATCCATTATAATCTAACCTTTGATATTGAACCTTTTTTATTATATCATAAATAAACAAAGAATCATTATTATTATGAAACTAGTCATAAAACCATACACAGTATTCGTGTTTCACTACGTAACCCACTTTATGGTAATATTTTACTCTCGCACGTGAAGGAGAGTCCCCCTACAGTGGTTTGACTAAAGAAGAAGTTGAACAATCGATTCGGAAGGACAGATACCTGCACCAACCCATCACGTGTCCTGGTAGAGTGTGAGTTTGTCACTTTTAATCTCGAAATGTACAATTTCTTCTTCAGAAGTATTTCAGAGAGATTTCTGATGTCCGCTTCTTGTACGTATTACTAGAATCCATTATCTGCCAAATATTAGCTTGAATGTAATTTTTATTTACAAGCGGGTATTTACAAGCATAGTAAAAAACGGTATTTGAACCTCGGGTCGTTTAAATTCACGTTGTCTTCGTATCTTATACGAGTGCAGTCAATTTGGGTACATGAGAAAATATGGTACACTTTTTCCCGAACACTTTTCCGTATATCCTGAAAACATTGTAGGATCAGTGAGGTTGCGATGCATCACTCCTTATAGAGTTTAAGATGCAAGATCTAATCTGAACCCATTGTGAACATATCGAAATGTTATCAGTATCCGTCTTCTGAATAAATCACGCAACTTAAGTTCAAATGTCTAATCTATGAACACCTCTGCTCTTTTAATAACAATGACGGTTCAAGGAGCTTGTCATACTGTTTTGAGCCTGAGACACTGTTATACTCACTGACTAATGTGGGGAAACCTTACATTATGGCCACAAAGATAAATAAAACTCAAAAAATCAGAGAGTCAGTCATCTTAGCAATTGAGTTCAAATTTTGTCTCTAGTTATGTGCCCGTTGAAATAGAAACACTGCAAAGTCCTCTTGGATGAGAACACTATCTTATTTTCACCTGGCCTTAAAAAATGAGTTGCGAAAGTCGTTATTGACAAGATGCATCGTGTAAGTTGCCACCCCATTTATTCACCGATTTACGTCAAAGCATTTCATTGCTGCCAGCTTAGTACTAGCGTAGCCAGCGGGGGGGGGGGGGGGGGGCAGGGGACAGAGTGCCCCCCCCCCCCCCACAGAAATTTTGGGGACGCGATGGGCGATGTTGAAAAAATGAAGGGGAGCCAAAAAATAAAAAAAATAAAAAATAAATAAACGGCAAGAGGAGGGAGAGAATCGGGGGCATTTTTTACAGTTTTTCGGGGGGGGGGGGGGGTGAGCGGGGCTCTTAGTCGTTACGATAAAGTATGCAGTCCCCGACGGCGACTAGTCTCCCCGATGGTTTACCTGTTTTTTGCTCTCAAGGGACAATTTCCCTAATAAGAACCCCAAATTTTCAGCGCGGTACGCGCGCTGTAGATTCACTCCAGTTCTTTCAATACTTCCATTCCACATTTCTAGAAAGTGTAAGTCCTCTCAACCTTACCAAGTAACTGGTAGGCAGAGTACACAGGTTATGCAGAGGTCGTAAATTTTATCCCATATCACAAAGCCTAGTTGCTGTTCTCTTGTGTGTGTCATGCGATAGGTCAGATGGTGAGCCACTCACGGAGCATAGTTTGGCTATTTTATCGGGTATTCCAGGTGGTTTCGACACAATATATGTTATCCCCGATACGGTCTACAACCCCTACAGTTTCTATTTTTTTCTTCTTGTTCTTAATGATTACATAGGCTATGTTATTTTTGTAAGCCCACCAAAAAAATTCGCGCGCTTTGCGCGCTTTGCAATTTCACGATTCAGACTCAAAAGAACATTAACTCGGCTTTTAAAATATTAAGTAACATTGTGCAAAATGTGTCCAAGGCTGCAATGACATGGGACAGTTAGGCTCCTTCATACCACCCCCTCGACATAGGGACTGTCGGAACTTGTGGCCGCTGGCATGGCCCGCCCCCCCCCCCCCCCGTCGGGAATAATCTGTCGCCTTCCCATGGTCGGTTTAGTTACTTTGGCTTTCACAAGAGTTATTTCTGCGATAAAACCCAAAATGTTCGGTACGCTTTGCACACTCTTCCTCAGTTCCGTTACCTAGGGCTAATAAAGTACAAACCCTTCCCATCTTTTCATGTAAATTAATAAGTAGAATAAATGGATTAATGTTCATGTCGGGAATTTCATATCATTTCGCTAAACTTAGTTAATTATCTCTTGTGTCAGTCGTGCGGTACGGACTCGAAGAAGAAAGTACAGTATAATTTGTGTCCGATAGGGCCCAAATGCCGGGACAATTCATTGACCTATATAAGATTTAAATAAGTACAGATTCGTTTTAGTGTACTAACCCAAAAAATTTTGCCCCCTTTTCCACGGTTAAATCAGTGCGGAAATATCTTCCTCTAGCATATACAAATTTGATGTCGTATATTGCTCGAAGCGGCAGGTATAGTGCACAGGTTTTCACAGGCTTCAAACCTCCCTCAACAACTCATCGACGTCATCCTGGCTGTCGGGGCTTGGATCGCTACCGACCCTGCCCTCACCCCGTTCGGAGAGTGGCCCTTCGTCGAGCAAATCCTGGCGCCAAGCCTGGAGAGAAGTCACATTTTTCCAGTTATGACTTGTATATGTGTAATGAAGCAATGAACTAGAAATAGAAGCTGCATTTTTTGGAGAGGGGCAACTATTTTGGAGGGGCGGTCAATTTCACTAGGAGGACGTGTCGGTCCTCTAAAACCCCTGTGGAGAACACTGGAATCTAGTATAAAAAGAACAAAATATAGCACCATATTGCATCTAAGCTCTTCGAGACAGCAAAACATTCCAAAAGGGGAAGGTGACACCCAGGGAGACAGGCCCGTGGTCAGGGGGTTGGCACTTAGTCCCGCCCATACCTAATTTTTTTATTTTTAATTTTTTTTATTTAAATGGAGTTTTAGCGTTTTTCAGGGCAAAATGTCAATTCCGCTGGTTTAGCCAACTAAATGTAAACCTTATGAGTAGCTGTTTTGTTCCAGTGCGACACAATTCCCTAGGGCCCCATTGACTCGTACCGAGTAACCCTCTTACAGTCACACACTAACCCTGCTAACTCTCGAGGGAATAAGGAAAACATTGATACAAGATTGAAAATGTCCAAAAATTCCAACTTAGGTGTTCACCAGATCGCTCAATTTTGATGTAAAATTGCAAAATCTCTTTGGGGCGGGAGGGGGAGAACCACACCCTCTCCCCGTTCGGTCGCTCGGCTCCTCACTTGGGCGCTTCGCTCCCTCAAGAAAATGCGGCACCCCAGTGGCGGCGATGAAAAATGAAAAAGTTTGGGCTAAAGGTATGTTCAGCCCCTCAATATTTGTCAAGTGCTCCAATTAAGAAGCGGGGAGAATTTCAAAGTTGGGCTGAACACATTCTTGCTTAGAATACTCGGGAAGTGCTGTTTCCGGCCATCTGAGGGGTTTGTAAAGTCAAAAATTTCCTGGTACGCTCCACGCCAATCGATGGTAGAGCTCCCCTTAGAAATATGTATTAACACATAGACTGATTTTTTTTTTTTTTTTTTTTGCATTAATTGAAAAATGTCAGAAATGAGATCCATATTTCCAGGCTGGGAACATGCAGCATAAAACACTCGGGAAGTGCCGTTTCCTGCCATCTGAGGGGTTTCTAAAACCAAAAATTTTCTTGTACGCTCCGCGCCAACCGATAGTGGCGCTCCGCTTAGATAGTCCTGTCGGTCAAGATTGGGGACGTTGAGTCGACTTTCCCCCCCCCCCCCCCACAAGAAAATCCTGGCTACGCCCGTGCAGTTTAGATTGTGGCTCATGTGAAAACAGGGACAGGGTGGTTAAGGAAATAATTACTACGGAACAACGTTTCCCAGCAAACTTCCTGTGAATTAAATGCGGCAGCTATTCACTCTAAAAACAGTTTGGTAAACTTCGATTCATAGTTAACTTCATATGTCATCACCTAAACTGTTAGGTAAGGAACTACCTAGCGTTGGTTAAATGTTATTCGTATTGGATTAAATATTCCTAGGAAAAATGCCATTTCAACCAACTTGGGTAGTTTCTTACACAACACCCTTATGGTGATATACTGACTAAATTTTGTAAAAGTTTACCCAACTTTTATGAGTGTGTGTGTGTATTTCCAAGTCGGGCCATACTAAAGACTCTAAAAATGGAACATACTGTCGTTGTGCGTGATGATCCGCACAGTGAACAATGGAGTAGGGAAACAAGCCAGTGAGCCACATCTGGAAAAAGGCCGTGGCCGGCTCGACTTAAACCAATAGGTTGGAAACTAGGCCGTAAAACTCCATCAAACTAATTAATAACTAACTTTATGAGGGTGTCTCGTTACTTTAGAGCAGTATTTAAAATTACTACATCCCTACATACTGCGTACTTTCTGGTTACCGGTGGAAGGAAGATGACCAACATTGGATGTAGTAAAAAAAACGTGTAAATTCTATCCGTATCTTCGTCTGTCAACCTTCCTCTCCTCATTAAAGTCATAAACAGCAACAAGTTGAGAATTGTTTTAATTATTAGGAAAACTATAATTTTTCACATCAAGTTTTTCGTTGTATTCAAAGCATACATTGCAATAATAAATTGGGTTATTTGTCGCCATTGTGAGGGCCTACATTTCATACCTTTAATAAAATAATTACTTTAGATTTTGTGAGTCATTTAATATTTTAAATGTGACTTGTAATGCAATATAAAGTGCGCAATGAAGTTTTGCTGACATCTACAAAATTGCATTTATTTTCAAAGGTATGACATAATGCTTTCATTATGGGACACATCAGTTGAAAAACGACCAGACTTTGTTGATGTCAAATGTAAATTGAGTGAAATTTGTGAGAGTCAATACGTAAGTACCGCTCTCAAATGGTCTTGAAGTAATATGTAGACAATACAGCAAGAGTTAAGCTACATGTTTGTTATACAAGTCTTTCTTTCAACTTCATTTTAAGACGCTGTACTTTGGGTCGGCGAAATTTCATATTTTGTTAAGATCGTAACGTTTCTGAGGAAACGACTTCTCAACTTGTGTTATGGAGGAACAATACTATAGACATCATGTATTTGAGCAATATATTCTGGAGCCTACGGATAAGTTGATGTGACTTTTACAATAAGTCATGGTTGTACGCCAATTGCTCTCTAATCACAATTATTCCGGTACTTGTCTTGGCATGCTTCCATGTAGTGAATTCACACCACAACTTCAGGGCATTCCCAACCAACCCAATAGTTACTCGACATTCGCGTAACTTTATCAGCTAAAATCTGACTACTGTAACGTACAAGACGAATTATAACTCAAAGCAGTAAATATTCAGTGCTACATTTTGAGTATCCCTATGTATCTCTGCATTCATATCTTCGCATACTTTTATGAACTTTGGTTGGCTTATGGCTTCGTTATTGTTGTGTCCCTCGCTTTCTTCCCCGAAAGGCCAATTTGGACTGCATCTGTTAACACAGTAATGTAACTCTATTGTCATTGCCTTTTCCGGCAATTGAACATTGATGTATGTTTTCCAATTATCGTATTTTATCATAACAGGAACGAAATATGACGGAATCGATGAAAATTGCTGAAACATCGAAGTACTACACACTGGATAATGAAGGTTAATTTGTACAAAAATGTGGTCTCACTTCGCTTAATACGTAGTAGCCTTTTAACTTGCTTGGTCAGTCAGTCAGGCATGCAGTTAGTTACGTAGTTAATTAGGTAACTGGTTAGCTAGTAAAGTATTTAGTTAGTCATGCAGTCGGCCGAGGGAGCAAGCTATTGACCAAATTCAAATTTCAATATAGATGAACTAGACTCTATCGTGCCAGTAATGTTGACACTGTAGGGATTCTGCACCAATCTCCACCATATTCACCCTTGTATTATATCACCGAACGCTTCATGGAGAACTTTAAATAATAATAAAGTAAACAGTAAATTGCAAATGCATAGGTTAATGATTCCCACTATTTTTTCATTAGAGAAATTTCATTTCTCTGACAATATAAAAAGGTGTTAAGTAATGTTTTGTTAGTATTTTATTTATTTCAATAAGTCAAGTATAAGTTATAAATAGACGCATACAGCAATATGTTCATCGTTAACCACATCTATCTGCTTTTTCTTTCAGAATATTTTGACTTTGTAAAGTGCTCTCTTTGGTGATTGTGTCATGAAAGTAATTGTTTAAGGTCTAATTGCAGCACCAGGCTTCTTCCTTTAAAACTTTCAGATCATAAAAACACATTTCTATATGAATAGCTGAAAATCAAAGAGAAGCTTTGCTTTATAGTGTAGTATGCTGAAAAATCAAGTTAATTTCAAACAAGCCTAAGGGGAATTCAAATTTGCTATGATAGAAATTGTTATGTTCATTTTATTCATATATATATATAAATATATTTTATGGCGGAGGTCAATGGTCATATGTATTTTTGTAAAATTTCGTCTGCTTGGAAACCTCCCTCCCCTACACCGCGGGAAAAGTTTTCACCCACTAGTATCTTGCCTCGTGGATACAGATTTGAATGGGTTGAAATATAAATATATCAAATGAACCTTCTGGCAAGCTCATATGATATAAGCTATTCATATACTCATATTAATGAACATTCTCTTAGTTGATTTTCTTAAAACGTTACTACAAATTTTCTCCTCAACTATCACATCTTATCAGAACGTGATTGCGTCAAATTCTGTTGGTTTAGAAAGGTTTTCTTTAACACAATATTGTACTGTATGAGGTACGAAATGTGTAAACACTTGTGTGATGTACGAAATGTGGCAATCATAATTCATTTGTTGTATTGTACCTTACATTCAGTGCTGTCGACAGAAGGTCTACCTACCGTCTTTTGGTCAGATTTCTTTGCATGCAAGTTGTATTAAAGCCTTTGTAAAAGACGTTTATGGCATTTTCACAAATTCCAAGTAAATTTTCAAAACACTCACTAACTCCATTTTTTCATATTTTGTTTACTATCCCCTTAGAGCAAGGGTGGTGCCCCTACGGCCCGCGGGCCGCGTGTGGCCCGCCAGTGACGTTTTTGCTTTGTTATATGATCGATATTTTCAGTAATGTGTTTTTGTTTCAAACTTTAAATAATGTTAGTTTGTTCCGAGATTTTGGTTTCTATGAGTAAATTTGCAAACCTTAAGATTTAAGGTCAACTCATATCAGGGCAGTAACATTCTACCATATAACATCCTACCATATAAACCAAGTTCAAGCTTTCAGGTCAGTCTCTGAACAAAGAAATCTGTTCAAATTTCATTCGAGCGTTTATTCAACTGTATTTTCTTGATTTAACCTCATTACTGCAAGGCAAAGGTAATCATAAAGTAAGGTGGAAACTATCTAATTAAAGATCATCCATTTGTGCAGAATCGTGGGATATTTCTGAAAAGCTTCATTATTTCATTACATTATTTGCAACAACTCTAACTGACAATGTGATGGTCATGTATCGACACTGATCCGTACAAAGTCATTCTGCAGCCCAAAGGTTTACTTAACTGCTCCATTTGCTTTTCCGCCTATTTTGTTGCTTGTTTTTCTTTTGTTACTTTTCTTTGTAGCTTACTTTTGTTATTACTTGTTTCTTTCTCTTTTGTCTTACTTGTCACCTTTTTTTGCCTTAACTGATGACGAACTTGCTAACATGTTTCATAATTCAAATACACCCAATGCTGAATCTAGCTACCCCTTTGAACAGAGTGTGCCAGAAATGCTAAGTAATAGTGAAAATCTGAGTTCTTGTAGGTATTATAGTGAAAGCCAATTTAAAGAGAATATCCTTTGCAAAGTCCCCGCATTATCTGTGTTCCACCTAAATATAAGGAGCTTGCCCAAAAATCATATTCAATTAATTGCTTACATGGAGAGCCTTTCGTATAAATTTGATATAATTCTCCTGACTGAGATTGGTTCTAGTAATGTTGATTATCTGGATAATATTTTACCTGATTATCATTTTGATTATGTTTCACCTTCACTTAGATGTGGTGGTGCTGGTATTTATTACAGAAATAAATTCAGTTTACTTCATGTTAAAAAGCAATTCATTTCATCCCACCTGAGTTGTTCATGTGATAATTGTCAGATAGAAGATATATGGCTGGAGCTCAGTTACAACAATAAACCCTTCTGTGTTGCATCCTGCTATCGTCACCCTAAAGGTAATATAAAACACTTTGTTGATGCCCTTGAAATATGCCTTCACTCACCCTCTATCATTCCCTTTACTATTTTAGGTGGTGATTTTAACATCGACTTACTTAAGATTGATAATTGTTCCATCGTTAATGATTATATTAGTGTGATTATGGGACATAACTTCATTCCGACTATCAACTTACCAACTAGGATTAACAATTGTAGCTTTACACTCATTGATAATATTTTTGTTAAGTTACCTCTGAACTTAAGTCACAATAAAATTTATTCCGGTAACTTGTACACAGATATCAGCGACCACCTTCCAAATTTCTGTATTATCGAAGGGAGTGGTAAGCAATGTAACACAGAGAGACCGCTAGCTAGATTTTACAATCAGCGTAACTTCGATCACTTTATTCAGGCTGTGGAATCTATTGATAAAAGTTTTATATACAGCAATGCTGATGTTAACGTCTCGTATAATAAACTTAACAGTTTTTTACATTCAAATCATATTCAGTATTTTCCTCTAAAAAGAGTATCTAGGAAAAGGTTCAATAATAAGCCATGGATTACCCAGGGTGTAAAAAAGTCAATTTCTCATAAAAAATATGCTGTTTCGAAAGTATCTGAATAATCCTACTATTAGCAACAAATTGAAGTTATCATCTTATCGACGTGTTCTCCAACGTATTATTCGATTTGCTCGTGCCTCGTATTTCAGAAACATTTTGACGTCTAGACAAACCAGTTCTAAGCATGCTTGGTCAGTTATTAATTCCCTGGTTAAAGGAAAGCAGAAACGCCGTTTTCATATAAGCTTAATCCGTTGTAATGGAGCTACCTACTTAAATGATTGTGACATAGCTAATGCTTTGAATGACTTCTTTTCATCAGTAGGCCGTACGCTAAGCCAGAGACTAGATTCACCTGTACGCCAATCCATGTTCTTAGCAAATCCCTGTTATAATGATTCAATATTTCTTACACCCGTATCTGAGTGTGAAACTCTTAAACTCATCGACGGACTAAAAGATGGTAAAGCCCCAGGAATCGACGGAATCCCTGTTAAGCTCGTGAAATCTATCTCTCATGTATTAGCACCCATACTCACATATATCTTTAATAACGTCTTTACCTCTGGTGTATATCCCGATGCCCTTAAAATTGCAAAGGTTATTCCATTATTCAAAAAGGGTGATCCCTCGTTACCTGAAAATTATCGGCCCATTAGTTTACTTCCATGTTTAGATAAGATTCTTGAAAGTGTAATTGAAAACAGAGTGCGATGTTTTCTTAATAGACACGATGTTTTTTTTTTTATAAATTTCAGTTTGGTTTTCGGGAAGTGCATTCAACATCTCATGCTTTATTAGAAGTTGTAGACAACATCCGCGTAAATTTAGATAAGGGTTATAATGTCCTAGGGTTGTATTTAGACCTCAAGAAAGCTTTTGACATTGTTGACCAAGTGATACTATTACAAAAACTCCTACGCTACGGTATTCGTGGCAAAGCTTACGATATTCTCTCTAGTTACTTATCGAATAGAAAGCAATGTACTTTTGTTAACGATTCCTATTCACACTATGCAGATATTACCACTGGAGTACCCCAAGGTTCCGTTTTAGGACCTCTACTTTTTCTCATTTATGTTAATGATATTCACCATGCTGCCCCCAATGTATCAACTCGTCTTTTTGCCGACGATACAAACGTTTTTCTAGCCAGTAAAGACTGTTCACATTTGATTGATATGGTTACCGATGCACTAAGTCAATTAAAAATATGGTTTGAGTCAAATAAACTTACCCTCCATGTCGATAAAACCTCCTTTACAATCTTTCATTCGAGAAAAAAAAACTGTAATCATGCTCGCATTGATAGCCTTTGCTTCAATGGTACCAGGATTAGAAAATCGAATTTTACAAAGTATTTAGGTTTAGTTATTGACGAAAATTTAACATGGAAACAGCATGTGAATGACTTACGCAATTCCCTCTTTAAATATATTGATATTT
Organism: Holothuria scabra; assembly: GCA_037179385.1. Lineage (NCBI taxonomy): Eukaryota > Metazoa > Echinodermata > Holothuroidea > Aspidochirotida > Holothuriidae > Holothuria > Holothuria scabra. The sequence goes on along the minus strand of CM074179.1, from coordinate 59,842,323 downwards.
TTTATCATAATAGTGATATTCTTCCAGTTGGTACTGCAGTTCAGATTTACTACTCTTTTATTTATTCTAGACTTACTTATGCTATTGAAGTCTATGGTACAGCCTGTGCTACTGTCCTTAAACCTCTCCAGACATTTCTAAATAGAATACTTAAGCTTCTCTTAAAGAAACCGAAACGGTTCAGTACAAATCAGTTGTATTTTGATTATAACATATTAAAAATCAAGGATATCCACAGGTTTCGCATGGGTGTAATCGTTTTTAAATATTGTAATGATATGCTACCGAAGGTATTATCTAATGTAATAAAGCCACCTTATGAAGCCCAGTTCCCAATGCAGACCCGCCACAATTGCCTCTTTTCAGTAACCAACCACAAAACTTTACACGGCAAATTAGTTCTCCAAAAATTATTGTTATAATGTTGGGCACAAACTTTCCCCTAGTGTTAGATCAAGCCCTTCACTCCATTCTTTTCAAAGGAATTTGAAATCTTTCCTTTTAAGTAGTTACCATTAGCAACTGTTTAGTTATTAGTCTCAAATCTCATCACTTTGTCAAGATTTTTTTTCTCTTTTCTTTTTGTCTTTTTGTCTATGTTTGTATGGTCACTAGCCTTGATAAACTGTATTGTTTTTCTAGTGTCCATCATATGTACTTTGTTTTTGGTATTTGTTTAATAATACCTTTGTTGATGATTGTTGTTCATATGAGAAATAAATTGAATTGAATTGAAAATATTGAATTAAAGAAAGAATGTTAAAGGTAACGGGCAGATTACTTACATAATCTTTTGTTGTTCTTTAAAACTGATGACATTAATTTGAACTCGAAACTACTCACCTGTCAGTAAAGTATCGAATGATGTTCGTTCTAGATGAGAGTTTGTCAGCACAAAGGTTGGAGTTTTAAAAGTGTCTGCATGTTTCATTTGCATGTTTGAACATTGTAAAAGATTACAAAAGAAGCTCAATTAATCTGCCGGTATTATATCACAAATTCACCACAATGCAATGTGTTACTACGGTTTGAGTTTTTTCTTAAAAAGTATTTTCCGAACTCCACATGCTACTGAATTTTCACCAATAAAGAAAGGGCTTCAAAACATTTAGGCCTAAATGTTTTGAAGTCCTTGAAATTTGTCACAGGAATATCCCTTCAGTAGTGACCAAGGTGTTACACAGCAATGCATCTGTCATAAAATATATAATTATAGCCAATATGAACATCCTTGTAAATCTAAACAAAAAAAGTAAGAAAACAGATATTTTCAATTGAGCCTCAAATAAAACTTAAATTAATATTTTAAAAAAGTATTTCACGTGACTGCCATTGTGATTTACTTTCCTCAATTTTGTGTTCCACTGCTTTATCCCACTCTGAGATAATGTGGGAATTGTTAATACCATACTAATCAACAGATGTAGACTTTTGTTTCAGAGATCATAAAATTTGGTATACCTCCTGCAGTCCAAACCACAAAACGATGACATCAGATCATTGTCATGGTTATTCCTTTGGGTGTGCAAAAATATTGGGTAAAGATGTTTATTTTTATATGCATGGCCACTGGGAGATTGACATGACCCTAAATTATTGATTTTAACCTTAATCGTCATGGTGGCAAAGTAAATGCTGGAAGGGAGTTGAAGTTTCTACATGCCGAAATCGATCACTTTTTAGCAAAAGAGTTATTGCGAATCCTCAGCAGTACTAAAGCGTTCAAACAGCCCCCCCCCCCCTCCCAAAAAAAAAATGTAATGAAAGATCTTGCACTGAAAGACAAAATGTAAGTGTTACACTAGATCATCAAAACTAAATCTTTCTCATTATTAAACTTGTCAAAACGAGAATTCAGCACCAACAACCTGCATCTACGCTTCTTGAAAAAACAAAAAAATCTGCATATCCCTCCGACACCCCTTCTCAGACCGGCAATCTGACCCCCCCCCCCCTAATGATGTACACCCTACCTTGGTTTGGTTTGTTACGGACCAGCTAGTATATGGTACATGTCCTGAAAATTACGAAATCAGACTATGTTAACGATTTTTTATCAAAACTTGAAGAAAGGTTGTTGATTCAACCAAGTCATGGCCGTACGGGACGGAAAGGCTGTATAAGGGATTACAGCCCCTCCCCCCCCCCCCCCATTTCCCAAAATCCTCTTGAATCGGGCCACCTCCGGTGTCTCAGCCGGGCAGAGATAATACCCTGGGGTGATTTGAAGTCTGGCAAAAAGTCACCCCCCCCCAAAAAAAAAGAGTCCTTTACGGCCATGATCATGATGCATTCATTTTATGGTGCCCCTTTGAACTGGACTTCGTTACAATAACATCTAAGGACAGTGATGGGATTGTGCGTTGAATTCTGGCTAAGGGAACTTAGGGTCATTTGACCACCACTTCCCCTTCTTAAAGAAAGTGTGTTAAGTCCTGGAATCACAAAAATTTATTCGCTTTCCCACTGGTTTACGGAGGTGAAACTGATTTGTTTAGCACACTATATCGGTGTCTCACACACATTTACATGAAGTATGTGAATTGAAGTAACCAGCTTTCAGAATAGTTACCTTTTGCCTTCGGTACGCTGATTTCTGGCTGATGTAAAATCATTGAGATGTTATTTAATAACAGCTCCCTGGTAAACTATACTAACAATAGCAAGTACAGAGTGATCGCTTAAACTGATCCATAACAGAAGATGTATTTCAACTTATCAATGCAGAACGACGTTACGAGCAAGGTGGGAAAAATTCTTGGTCATGGCGTCATTCCTTTCCTGTTAGGCACCGAAATAAGGGGCGCAGTTTAAAATTGCTTCAGGTGTAGAACAAGGGTGAAACTTTTTGAGGACAATAGAGGGCTTATAGACAGACGTCGAAAACGGTGCACTCGTACTAGTACTTTAGTACTAGCACTAAAATCATGGCTAAGACAAGAGGAAAGGAGAAAAGCCCATCAGTCAATGTTTCTCCGAACAACATTTTGATCTGACTCACTGTTCACCTAACTTCAAATCTGACACTCTTCAGGGCCACAGACAGACTGAAACACAGGTCTAAGGGAATTTCTGGTGTATTTCTTGTGAACATGACGTTATACTGGGTAAATGTATCTATGACACCAATTGTTGATTTTTATTTACCTTATTTGCCAAATACTTTGTGAAGTCCTTTTTATTCAACTCGGTGGCCTACGCATGATTTCTGTGAAGGAGGCCCATGCTGTATGTTTAGTGATCGGCAGCCTGGGGGAGGTGTTTAAGGGGAGGGGATGTTGAAAAAATTTGGCGTTTTCAAGGAGCCTACATGCAAAATGGTTTTTCGACTTTGACAGGAACTGTGTATAAAGTAAATTTCGGTGGTTCATGGGGATTAAACTTAATCTTTTGTGTCTTTACGTGCAATCTTTTGCCATTTAAGCTACCTTTCGAAGTAAAACTCATATAAATTTGCATTTGGAGCTTAAAGAAAACGTGGAGAAATAGGACCCCTCACATGGTCGGAAATAGTCTTTTCCAGACTTATATGAAGCATCTAACGGGTCGCTAAATTCTTATGTTGTTTGAAATAAAAAATGAAAAAAATGAAATTCAAATATGTGTGCGAACTGCAAAGTGATCACTTAACAGCTCCCTGATTTTATATCAGGCAGCAATCAGCGTACCAAAGGCAAAAAGGTATTCTGAAGGCTGGTTACTTCAATTCACATGCTTCATGTAAATGAGTGTGAGACACCGAGATAGTCTGCTAAACAAGTCAGTTTTACCTCCGTAAACCAGTGGAAAAACGTGTTTCCAGAACTTAACAGACTTTCTTTAGTTTGCATTTGGGGTTTCTATTAGGAAATTTGAATTGTTGGGGGACTATCGAAGAGCCTGCGTTTCTTTTTAGCATATATCTGCGATAGTATGTCGTCTAAAGATCTTTGTTGTAACATAATGTTACCTAAGGAGTGCGGACTGAGGCTTCTTGGTGACACTCAAAAAGCTCCCGAGACTTTGTTGCCTTTTTTAGGCAAAATACTAAAACTTTTAAGCCTATGTTGAAGAAAATTTTAGGTAAAAAGCATAGCAGCTCGGAAAAGTTTACCACTGACTGCTTTATGAGCGACCACTTACTGCAGTATTAAGGGTTTCAATTTAGGGCGCGTGAAGCGCCAAGAAAATGTTCTCGTTTTAAATTTCATAACTACAAATATGGCGCATTTATCAGGAAGAATTTGGAATTTAAGGAAAATTTGGGAAAACTGCACTGTATTTGACTGGTGTCTCAAATTGCAAATTTCCGAACTTTTCACTTTTTCGAGCCAAGGGGCAGTCTCCCCCCTGCCTCCTGCTGCTACATCACTACTCTGCAACTTTGAACATTGATAATAATTTGACACTATAATAACTAAAGAATCTATCTACATATACTACTCCACTGACAGGGTTGAAAGGTATTTGATGATAGCAGTGTATAAGAGCGTTTGAGCACGGTAGGCCAATGGTTCCCTGATTGAAATATGAAGTCTATTCGGAAGCCTATCTTCAATAAGCGCGGAACGTACAAAAATTTTAAAAAATCGCGACCTCTCAGATATTCGGAAATGGGATGTCTCGGGCTTTTAAGTAGTAGCTAAGATTTCCCATTTGTCCTTCAAGTGTGAACATACACTGTATCAGATACGTGTTACGGCCGATGACATTTTCAAAGTTCGCCAAACTTTGCTGTCCTTTTTAGACAAAATATTTCAAAACCAAGAGCTTTTCATTGAAGAAAATTTGGAATTCTATGAAAGACACTTTACAAAAATAGCAATATAGCTGCCGGTGTCTCTTAATGATGTGGTTTCACATATGGCAAATATCCGATTTTGTTATTTCCAAAGATCAGAAAAGTTTACCAAACTGATTTGTGAGCGATTACAAATGCACTTTACATTGCATTTCGCGTTGCGCGAAGCGCGCCGGAAATTTCGCTTGTTTTTGAGATTGGAAAAAAATGGTCTCGATTCTTATCGGGGAATTAAAATAAGCTTCTCCATTTTTATTCTTAGCTAAACTAAAGATCCGTTGAGTTGATGAAATTGTCTGTGAATGCTCGAACTCCCGTGTAATTCCGGTGCTATGGCCGAGTGGATAAAGGCGGTGGCATTTGAAGCGATGAAGCTTAGCAACTGGAGGTCTGGAGTTCGATTCCTGGCAGGGTCAAAGTAAGGTGGTTTTTCATCAAAGAGCAATCTACGGTTTTCCCATCTGAACTGGCCTTTCAAAAAATACCAAATTTGATCCAAGTTGTTGAGTCGAACGCCACCCAACGTGAAGTTGTAATTCATAAGCCAACGGTTTCTCCCACATTCGTGGTCGCTTAGCGTCGTAAAACAACTGCCCTTCAAGGCCTGGTTATTATTATTATTACTATTATTATTATCAATGATTTTACTCCTAACATCTCTTGTGCGATAATTGACCAACTTTTTCTCAACGCATCTGATCACCCTCCGCTCCCCTGTCCCTGTCTCGCACGTCTATGCCGGCCGGGGAAAGAGTCTTAGGAATGGCGCCCTCCCTTTTGTAAATTCTTAGAAACTGTAGGCGTCCTTACAGGCAATCGTTGCCACAAGGGAGACGCAAAGGCGACCTGTTTAGGTAACATTTGGATACAATTGAACAAAATGTGCCTATTTTTAGAATTCAATAAAAAGAAATGGCACCCCTGAGGGACCTTGCAGAGACAACCCTCCCCATTGAAAATTTTTGAGAAATTGGGTGTCCTTACATGCAATCTAGTGTCAATCTTCAAGTGAAATGTAGTTGCAGTCGAAGGTCGGATCATACCGAAGACTTTAAAAATGAAACCTTCTGCCATTGTGCGTGGTACTTAGAATTAACGATGGAGCAGGGAAAACAAGCCAATGAGCCACAACTGGAAAAGGCCATGACCGGCTCAACTTGAACCAACCGTTGGAGATTTATTCAGTTTCAGTTTCATTTATTCTCTATTTCACCTCGGAGAGGTATAAGAGTCTTACAAACAGACAGAATGAAAATCACAAGTGGAAGTTATGCAACAAGTTGCATCAAAGTAAAAAAACAAAACGTTTGAAAGAACAAAACAAAATTAGAGAAAAAAAAGAAAAAATAAAAATAAAATAATGATGACACTATCTGAAACTGCTTTTAGCAAACTTAGACAAACCAGACACCAATCACATAAAGATTTAAGATAAAGGTTAACCTGGAAAATATCCATAATTATCCAACAAAACTTAAAAAAATTAGGCACAATATTTCTATTTCCACTCTGAAAAAGTTCCTTCATTTCACAATTGTTGGTCGTCTACTAAAATACGGCTTAAGTAATAATTTTCATTTTATAGTAAATAAAGCGCACTGCAAAATGTAATGGAATTCATACCGTATTGAGTCCCAATCGCACATTTCACAAATCCTTTCATGATAAATAATACCCTCAGATTTACGGGTAACTACATGTAGCTTTCTATTCCTACATCTTCATTTACAAAATAAGTTACGAAGAAAGTGATCAAAATTATGTAAAACGGGCTTGCAATCACTTTCAAAAAATTGCAAACTAAGAAATCATATTTTATACACAATGCACGATCATATTGAAAACCACCATTTTCGGATTGTGACTCTTTAAAATAAGTTTGATCCAATTTAAAGGAAAGTTTAGTCATATATGCTTTGAAGCAGGTTGAGAGGCAAAAGGTTTCCCCCTTAATGGAAGAACTATGAAAATTAACTAGTTATTATTTCGAACGTACTACACACGGTAATGGATTCAATTTATTGTCATTTTTTTCAGTTACAAAAAGTTCCAGTGAAATGTTAGAAAGAAAAACACAAACGCAATTTAAGCAATGATCTTTCACAATTGATGACTTCATGGCATCAATATAAAATTCTCCAGAGTATAAACATGGATAAAAAAGGAGTTATGGGAAATAAAAACATGAAGAATATGTGGAAAGCTTTAATGAATTTCTATATGATATTTTTGGAACAGGAATCTACGAGGTCTTCCACGTGAAAGCCCTCATAAGGTAGCTATCCAGCATGAGTTCCCTAACTTACGAAAAAATAACTCTTTTTGCTATTTAGGCTTCATTTGAAAAGTTCAATGCACCAGCGTAAATTGTGGTTCTTAAGTCTACGCAGGGCCCTTCATGCATTTTAATTTTAAGTCTTTTACATAAAGGACTCTATGAGACAAACCGAATTAGTAATAAAGTAACAATAATATAATAATAGTATAATATTCTTATACTTCGCCATGAAGTCTTTCACAGGAAAGACTTTATATAATAAGAAGGACCGAGTCTTTATATAACAAGGAGGGCCGACCGAAAGTGATTGTTGGTAAACGTCAAATGGAATATATGAAGGATTTCACAGGAAAGCCCTCATAAGCATGACCAGCAGACAACGTTGGGTTCGTAAAAGGTGAAGAGAACAATGTCATTAAAGTAACACGGCTGAAAGGAGAGCATAACTCTAAGACAAGTGCAAAAACGATGTGAGCATATGACACTACTATGGAGTCGTTAAAAGTGACCCATGTCAAGTACCTTATGAAAAGCCTAACTTGAAAAATGGTATCTTAATAACCAAACCTATGGTAAGCCTCGAGGTCGTGCACAGGAAAGACTTCATAGGCAGGGCAGCCAATAACAGTGTCAATTAAACCCACACGAAACTTATGAAGTGTTTCACGGGAAAGCCCTGGTAAACCTTGCCGCAGGACAAAGTATAGTTTACTGAATCACGACCACAAGGAATAAAAATAGGCCAATTGTTTAACTTAATACAACCAACATACCTGAAGGGGTTATTAATAGTTTAAGCAAGAGGTCACCGAAGATTAGAGCGCGCGTAGCGCGAGAAAATTTTTGTAATTTTAGAAGAAATGTCACAGAAATTGGGATTATTTTGGGGTCAAAAAAGCCTATTTCCTGCACAAAATTTCTTTTTAATTGACGAAAAAATGGTAAGATATATTCATTACCCTTCTAATTTTAACAAAATGGCATTAAACTACATATATTTTTTCTTAACACTTCAAAATTTTGGAATTTTGATATGATGTCCCCCTCGAAAAATATTGGAGGGGACCCCCCCCCCCCCCCCCCCATGATTGAGCGTCTGCATATCCTTAAACGTCCCACGTACTTCCCACGTGCAATTTCCTTTCCCTCGAGAAAAACAAATGTAGGCCTATTTGGGAAAATTTAAATATCACAAGGAATATGCACTCCCCATGGGCTATTGAGGGAAGCTGAGGATGCAAAACGATGCTATTCTTTTCACTTTTTGAAGTATGTACATGGACAATGTATGATTCTCCACAGAAAAAATCTTTTCCAAAATTTTTAGTAATGACCTGCCGCCCGCCCTTCTCGTCCCATATTCGACACTGCTTACTGTAACATGTAAAGATAAACCACAAATATATTTAAGTGTTTGAGTCCAACTCTTCATACTTGGCTTTTAGTTCTCGAACAGTTTCTTGCCGTAATCTTCTTCCATGGGTCATTTTTAAGTCCCACAATATCAATGAGGATATTGGCACAACTGATTTGTGTGGCACACTTCTTGTATTATTTCTGCCATCCTTAACCAACCATAAATGCCATGCCCCATTCCACGACCCTTTCAACCAATTAAGGGTTACATTTTCGTCCTCAACGGCTAGTACCTCCGCAATGAATGGTCTACCATCAGTCTCTACACAATGAATGGCTGCTAGCATTCCTGGCTGAACAGATGCGAAGCTGTCCACTTCTGTAATCCCATTTGTTGATTTTCCTTGGTTGATAATGTATACCTAAAATAAAAATCAAAGATACCTGACATATTCAATCATATCTTTGTTCTTCTTCAGTTGCCCTAACTAATGCGTAAATTTATGCAACATTGTTATGAAGTTTATTTCTTATAAGTTTCGATGTGCACAAGCTTCACAGTAACAATTATGTGCCCATACACATCTGCATGACCACACAACTAGGTACCAGTGTACCGACTGCTGCGTGGCCCGCAATGGCGTCGTGCCCATTGGGGCGGGGGGGGGGGTTGTCAAGAGTGTCATAAAATTTTATAAAAAAAATGCATTAAAAATCCTTCAAATGACCAGTTAATATCAGAAACTGACTGTTTTTGAAAAACAGCTCAATGGAGTTGTTTTATGAAGGGGGGGGGGGGTAGCCTATGTGAACAAAAATGGTGAGATAGTTGCATTTTCGACTAAAAAAGCAGAATCAGTACGGATTTACTTATGTGAATAGCTGCTAATATAGCGTAAATACCGAACTATATTCGCAAAGTAGCAAGTTAGCCCACGCGTGAAATCTATTGGCTGCTTACGGTCGGTAGTTTGAAGTTCTCGTCTCATGTTCTACCAACGTTGGTCTATTAAAGAGGACTCAAGCGGCAGTGTGAGTTTGTGACTATAGCATAGCCTCCTGACAACACATGTGACAATGGCTAAGCTGCGGTATTGAACAGACGTATCCGCCTTGTTCTACGCCAAGCAGGTGTCGAACACCTACTTTGACCACGTGGCTATTAAGGAGTTGCACACACGCTTGCGAGTGCAGTCATTATCAGTAGTACACGACCGGCGAACAAGCATTTGCCTTATGTTATGGAGCCTGCGTAGCGCCTCTATATCTGTTCAGACCCTTTACGATGTACCGTCCTTCAAACAGCTGAGCAAAATCTTCGTTCGCTCCGCGAGCTGGTTTAATGGTAGAGTAAATAATTGTGAACAGGCCGGATTATCAAACTTTCTTTACAGTTTATTTAACAGATAACAGTGGAGACAGACAACAGGTGCGAAAGTGTTTCTCCTCGGCGAAAACGCCAAGTTAGCCTATTCAACGTTTCTATGGTTTTGTGTTATAAAAAACCCGCACCACTATTTACCAGCGAACAATCTTGTTTAGGTTAGCTTAGAGGAGGTTTTTAATACGGCTCAACTTGTGTCTCTGATATTAAAAAGTTTGGTTGTTTTCTGGACTGCTGTGTAGCACTCACTGTATTAAATGGAAAGAAAAATTCAGATAATATGGCCGCCCTTATTGTTTAGATAGAAGTTAAATAAGTGCCAGTCAGCCCAATGGGCCATCGCAAAATTTCCAGTCTGCCACAATGAGGCCAACGACCGTAATGTACGTAGGCCCGTAATTTGCCTAACTGAAAGCGAGAAGCCAAGAACTCACTCAAAATGCCAGTAGAACCGATATGAGTATAGGCTAACCTTTAGGCCTACCTAGGCCTGTATCATGTTCATGTGTTCAAACTATTGAGTGAAAACAGGAGGTCTTCATAATTGATACCGTTTTCTTGGTTGCCAATTTCAGAATCAATTTTTTTAAATGCCCCAAAACACAACATTAGCCATGATGTCCTTTTGGCATGAGCTTTTAGGACTAAATGGCCATATAAGGTATAAAAAATCGCAACCTTTCTGATGTGGCGTATTAGTTGACGTAAATGTATGGCACTCGTATTCAACCACTTATGATATAACTAAATGTCTGTAAGATCTGATCACCACTTTGTTGTGTGTGGTACGGACGAGAATTTAAATGAAACATCTCACTTACCTGAGATATTACGTACTCTGGCAGGTTTTGTTTCCCGTGAAATGTTCGTACGAAATCACATTCTTGTTTCCTGTGGCCATTTCAGTCACCATTCTGCTATACAAATGTCTTTTCGTCCATGTGTGTGGAATATCGGATGTGTCCTTGTGTGCTTATCGCCCATCCTTTTAAAAAGCACACTCATCCCGCAAGGGCGCTTGTTGTTTTTCCCCGTTTTTAACTTTAAACTTGTTTCAATGAATCACATGGGTTTTATTCGCTTTAATGAGTGAAACACGGTGTTCGTATCGCCAGGTGCCTATATTGAATGTGATACACCAGCTTCTCGGGCAAATATTTTTCTCTCTGATCGATAGATTAGGTTGATACACAAATCGACTTCCTCTTTCACCTGTACCGGCCGCACAGAAGCGTTGATAGTGCTACCAGCACCAATAGCAGTACTAAATCAGTACTGCTATTGGTGCTGGTAGCGCTATCAACGCTTCTGTGCGGCCGGTTCTGGTCTCTACAATAGAGTAGCTCATGAAGAGACAGCGATTGGAGGCATTCTTCGGAACAGCACTTCATCTGAATTATTTCACACAAATCTTTTACCACAGTTCGTTTTCTCGGCTGGAGTCGGGTCACAGTCGTATGAGCTGGGGTTTCATGATTTGTAACGTGTGAACAGTCGTCGGGTTCTGGATCCGAGTCTGATAAAGACGACAGATAGCGATGCAATGATTGTCCTTCATCTACATGTTCCTCTTCATCGTCTTTGTCCGATTCCGATAGAGAAAGACGAAAACTTAAGTTACTCCAACTATCATTTAAGTCTATGTCTGCTTCAGCTTGTTCGATATCATAGTTTTCGTTCCTACGTACACTGCTGGTTATCAATATTTGAAGTGAAGCTCTTCTATAACTTCTTCAAACTCGTCTAATTCATGCATGCGAAGTCCCATGCATTCCCCATTTGCTTCTTCTGGCAACTTCTCTTGTACACCTTAATCACTGTATATTGTCTGGAATGATTAGTTGAGTTGATCGTTGGTATTTTCTGAAAAGACTTCGCTCACAACATTACAGAAACTATTATCCATCTTTTCACATGCATACATAAACTGCATGAATCGTAACGACCTCCTGCTGACACTGCGATGTCCCTCGCAATGAAATCAAGTACTATCTCCGAGCGATTATTTCCATGATAAAATACCTTCTTGATACATGCCAGACCGGGTTGGATTACATCACCGCCCGCAACAAAGTGACATGTCTTTTTGCACCTTGTGATAATGATTAGCTTATTTGGAGTACGGTTACACGTTTACACAAAAGTCTGTTTGACTTGTTTGAAAATATTTGTCCGGACTCAGATTTGAGTCATGTGTTTTATTTGTTATTAGCGCAGCATGGTCTTCAAGGGCAAATGTCTGGCAGAAATGCGGGACTCCACAATAGGTAAATAAAATCTAGCGATTGGGGAAGTGCACGCTGCAATTAAAGGTAAAGAGCAGTCCCCCAAACTTATTTGTAGAAAAAGCTAAATAGCACAATTTTCGTCTTATTTCTCTTCAAAGTGTCTTTAATTACATTTTATGACTTTACTATTGCATATTCAAGGTAAACCAAGCAGTTATTTCTAGTAAATTTCACATCTGAAGAGAAAAAACATTGTCACGTGACTCCCAATAGCCAATCATGAAACTATACAGTCTACTACACTACTTCAATTTGGGATGACTGCTCCTGCCCTTTAAAACTATATACAGTGGCGTAGCCACGGGGGGGGGGGGGGGGTGGGGGGCCTAGGCCCCCCAGATTTTCTTCAGGCTCCCCCAGATTTTTTGCGTCCTGATAAAGTAATTGAAAAAAAATAAAATGTTTGAACGGAAATAAACTTTGAAGAATATCCTTCAAAACAGTAAATAAGTAAAATGTGTAAAAATTAAAAAAAAAACATGGATGAATGTGTGTAAAACACATTTTGTGCGCACGTATGAAATCAAGTAATAACTTCAAAATGCCTACTTTCACTAAATTGGATACCGTTTGTGATCTGCACTGTCGTTTATTGCATTTCACTTCGAAGATGAAACGAAAGTCTCGACGATAAACTTTAATGTGACTTTGTTAGGTTAAGACCCTTTCTGCCTTTCGGATTGCTGATTGATTTACTGAAAATAAGGCAATCGTACACTGGAGACCACTCTTACACGACCATTCCTATACTTTATCATACACAAAATATGCCGTAAGCAGGTAAGGGTACGGTACTGCCTTCGGATAATTCTTCCCTTCCATCCTTGACATGTAGGCCGCCTACGTCGTGCCTCACTCCTGCCCATGACAAGTGCCACTGTAGGACGATTTTTTTCGACAAGTCCTCTTTTTACTAGTTGGCACTGGCGTCCGGGGGATTTGTAAAATGTCCACAAAGTCCGGATTTCATGTGTTTCCTTCTGCTTTGCGGTTCAATTCTTCTGAGAGATTTATTCGTAGTATTTTAATTTTGACTATGTAATGTACCGATGAACAAATACTGCACCATTTTGCAAATTGTTTCTTTGGCAGTATGTATGTCTCTTGTAAAATCTCTACAAAAACTAAAAATATTTTGATATTTTTCATGCTTCCCAAAAAGGGAAAATCCTAAAACTTAGGCCTGTAATCAGTTCAAAGTTTTGCCAAACATAGCACCATTTTGCATCTATAAAGAAAGTTTCTCAGAGGGGGACACAACTACTTTTGGTTTTCCTGTTAAAGGGTAAGGTACTGCCTGAGGTAAGCTGAAATCCATTCAAATATTGGCGCATTTGCGGCTGGGTACATCCAGTTTAAAACACGTGGGAAGTGCCGTTTCCGGCCATCTGGAGGGGTTTTAAAGCTCCAAATTTTCTTGTACGCTCCGCGCCAACTGATGGTGACGCTCCGCTTAGATTCAGATATTGCCGCATTTGCGATCTACGTCCTGAAATTTACAATTTTCCCAAGGGAAAGGGAGATACCGGTTCCTTTCAGTCTCATCCCCCAGGCCACAGATCAGAAGTGCCCAGTTTCGGGGGCCCTAAAAAGTGTATGTATTACCATTTTTCATAGATTGATTTTTTATTCTCATTATTTGAGAAGTCGCAGACATGACATTCGTATTTCAAGGCTGGATACATCCAGCTTAAAACACATGGGAAGTGCCGTTTCCGGCCATCTGGAGGGGTTTTAAAGTCCAAAATTTTCTTGTACGCTCCGCGCCAACCGATGGTGGCGCTCCGCTTAGATAGTCTTGCCGTGTCTGACCCTCGGAGGTACCAGGCCCCCCCACTTGTTACCTAGCCCCCCCCAAAAAAAAAAAATCATATATGATTTGGGGTAAGAAATGAATTCCATTGCTGCAAGTGGTGGCACTTACATGGGGCATGAAGGGCACTTGCCACCTCAGATTTTCCATTTTCTCCAAAGGCGTTCCTTTACGCCTAAGATGATTCAACCCTTCCCAGTCAGATCCAGAACAAATATAAATATCATGAGACTTTAATTTTCCACGCGGAGATACCGGTATGCCAAAACCTCGGACCTTCCAGGGACTTTGCCCCTTGGACCCCACCGGGTGTTTGGTCCCATGGAACCCACTTGGGTCCGTAGTCACATCAGTTAAAGCAGAATATATCCATCCCGAGACTTTTTAATGATATGCTAAATTCTTCAGTAGAGCAATTCGGTAGGCTTCGTCGTAAGGACCACAGAGGATTTGTCCCAGGACCTTACCAGGGCCCTAAGACGGGTCCCTGTACCCCAACTGCAAACGTCCACGATTCGCGATCGGTTTCGCGCTGTAGGCGAATTGTGTTGCCCTTCTCAACATTTTGTTCTGCCCTAAGTGTGTCCCCATTACTTCCGTGCTTCTGAAATCCTGGTGTCTCCGTCCACTGACTGCCAGTGCTAAATTTAATACTTCAGCCATATTTTATACCCTTTTCGTCAGGTCTTAGCATACTTCGAACAATAAAGGTACGTCCCCATTGCTCACATTACTGATTAATTGGTTTCCTGCCACAAAAAAACAAAAACAAAAAAACAAAAAAAAAAAAAACAAACAAAAAAAAACATTAAAACGCAAGTGGTAATATTTCACATAACGCAGGAATTAAAATAATAACAATAAAAGTAACAAAAGTAGGCCTAATTCAAAAAGTAAACAACACCGGCATAATCCACTTCGCGTTATTGTCAGTGAAGAAAAGATCAACAAATTGTTTTAAAGCAGTGGTGGCGGCGGAGGCAACTGAATATTTGAGTGGGGGTGGGGATGGGAGAATCAAAACTTGAAGAAGCATTTGAAAATGCGGGAAATAATGTAATGTTTGTCCTTTAAGAGGGGTCTAGGAGGATCTTCATTAGGGCATTGAATTAAACACTTTAATAAACGGTCTTTTGACCCCACTTAAGAAACACGCACCGAAATTATTTGATACTCTAAAGACATTTAGTAGGAATTAAACACGTTATAGTTAGGATATTGGAAAAAACTATGACAAACAGATATTTAACAGAAAGTAATCCCAAAATTCGGTGCAAAGTTTCACACAGGTGTGTGCGAAGCGTGTCAAAGGAAACTTAAACCGGCGAAGTGGCACAAAACCGTGGGACTGATGCTGGGAACTGAGGTTCCTCCCATAAAGAATTTTTCCTAAATTTGATGGCTTTTGCCGTCATTTTGGACCATTTCTAGAAAAAAATCAAGGCCCTCTTAGATAGGTGTCTTTTGAATTGTTTGTTATAACGGTTGCAAATAGTAACTGTTTGTCTCTCGAATTAATTGAGAGAAAACGAAGCAGTTATTCCGAAGCGTGCATGAGCTCTTATGTGCCTCAATGGTTTAGAGAAAAAACGTCAGTTAAGTTTAATGAAAATGGTGGTACAGTATTTTGCGGGGAACGTACATGATCAGTGGGAGAGGGAAAGGGGATTCTGTAAATATTCGTTAACTTAAAGTGCCCTATACACAAACAGATAAACAGACAAATTCAACAGTTTCTGGCACATCAGAAACACCGGAGTCCTACACGAAGTAACATGCAATTTAAAGGCACAGTTCTCTCACACCAAACAGTACCAATTCTCCAAACCTTCTTACTGAAGCCCTCCCACAAGTTGTCTGAAATTCATCCTTACAATACAATCTCAGTTTATTGCTTCATGGTGAGCATTGAAAAACTCAATTTATGTAATCAAAACACACTCAGTACTTTTCATGCTGTGTAATATAAGTTTTGATACTCTGCATTGTTTGAATTAGCTCAGGTCAATCAACGAGCTGAGCCAATTGAGAATTTCGTTACCCCCGTACCCAAATTGTAGTTTGGGGTGAGAGGTTTGGCCCTTTAACCAATTTTATTCATGAAATAAGAGTGCGGGCGAAGCCTACGGACTCGGAGATCTGCTTATATTTGTTTATATCTGCTTGACATGCATACCATCCCATGGTATTGATGTTAATGCTTTCATGCAACATTGCAAACTTTATTATCATATATTACTGGGCTCTTGAAAAATTACATTATGACTTCTCTGGTCTCCCTTCGTTAGCTCATGTTTTAACCATTATTTCAAATTATTTTTAACTGTGGAAAATGTGTGACCAAGTTCCCCGCCACCCTCCCCCGTATTTCCGCAAATGGTTCAAGGGATTGGGGGTCCACATACTATTCTTTTTGACGTTGTTAGTTTTATTTTCCAGACGTAGAGCATCTATTACACGCGCTGACAGGCTGACGATACTGTGGAAGTCCCCATCCTGTTGCATGGTTTCCTTCAAGGCAGTGGCGTAGCCAGGGAATTTTTCATAGGGGCGATGGAAGGGCGGTCAAATTTTATGGGGGCTAACACAAATTTTGGCCAAATTGTTCCTTTGATTGCACAGTACATGCGATGCTGCTCATATGGGCATGACTGTCAACTTTTAGAGATTGGTGAGAGGGAGATTTACTTGGACTCGCTACTACCGACGCGAAGCGCCCGCGCAAGGTGATTTTTGCCGAAAACGCCCCTAGATTGCAGGGGTGTATCACAGCATTCCATGTGCATGTTCCCAATCACCCCAAAATATTAGTCTTACCGGTTGGTGACAAAGACATGTGATTGATAACCTGTCAACCAGAAAGCAGGCGCGACTTATTGCATGAACGAAAGGGAAGGGGTCGAATGAGGAGTTATGTGGACGCATTTTGGGGTTACATTTCGTTTGGTAGCATATCCTCAATACCAAATGAAAAAAGCGACATCGTTAGCCATGGTCCTCTCCGAAGAGGAAACTGCCACTCCGAGTTGCAGCTCCGTTCTCAAAACAGGGTGAAAGCTTGCTTCAAATGCCATATTTAAGTGTTGCTTATTCACATGTCGTGTATCGACTGCCGTACCCCATGTTCTGAAATGTTGTGTGCTGACAAGTCGCTTGTTCTCCAGCAACTCACTGTAGATACTTAGCAAAGATTAGACTACGGATGCCTTTACAGACGTTTCAATAAAGAGCTTATCCAGTGGCGTGCGCAAGAATGGAGGAACATGAAGTCTAATTGGCCGGACGCAAAATCCTTCATCCTGATGACAAGGGACGGAAACTAGACAAGGGGAAGGGGTGCGAAGTCTATAGACAGGCATCCAATGTTCCCCGCCACAGTGGATTGTTGCGGAGCGAAAGAGAATTTTGGAATAAATTACCGTACATAGCAGTTCACTGGAAAAGGCGCTTCACAGGCCTATTTACCCCATATAAACATGGAAAACAGTAGCAATATTATTTAAAACATGATGTTACTTTAAAATACCAAAAATGTGTTTAAGGCAGGCCCGGTTCTACGGGGGTGGGCTGGGGGCTCCAGCTCACAAAATTTTGCAAAATTGTGTGTAAGTTAGTAGTCGGGTAGTGGTGAAGACAACCATGTGCTCAGAAAATACTCTTTATGCCGTTTAAGTCCCCTAAAATTTTGTCCCTCAAACCGCTTCTGGTTAAAAGGTGGGAGGTGGGCGGCTTCCCCGTTCTCCCCACTTGGCTTTACGCCCACATATTACCGAAATAACCAATATAAAGGAATCATTGTATGAGTAGACGATTTACCGTTTCTTCTGAAACTGTTATTTGTTTTAGTGGCGAACCTTTGAAAGTGAAGATATCTTCTAACTGGGGCACAAATATGGTTGTTCGCTGCCATACAGCCATAGGAAGGGTCTTAGAGAGGGTGTTCTCATCCTCCTTTGGTAATTTTTTGATAATGGGCGCGACCTGAGATGCAAAATGATACGATATTTGAAACATTTTGGACCTTATTAAAACATGCGACACGGTCAGTTGGGGAGGGAGAACGGGCGTATATTTCTCGGTCAGACTCGGTCAGAATGCGTCTGACTTCGCCATGACTTACTGATTTTACCTGACTACTTATAATGATGGGGCATACCCCCCGGCTGGTCCTCATTGCTCACATTACTGATTTTTATCGGTTTCCTGCTACAAAGGGTTAAAATGTAAGCGGTAATATTTCACATAACTAAGAAAAGAAGGCAATAACAAGTAATTAGAAACACACACACACACACACCCACATAGTCTAATTCGAGTTGTTGTCGGTGAATAAAAGATCACCAACAAATTGTTTTAAAGCAGTCGCGGCGCGAAGGCAACCGAATATTTCGGGTTGGGGGTGGGGCGGTTGAATCAAAATTTGAAGAGGTATTTGAAAATGCGGGGAATAAAATGATCTATGTCCTATAGAAGGGTCTCCGAGAGGTGTTCAATTTATTTAATGCCATTAAACAAAACACTTTTCTAAACACCCTTTTGCCTCCACTAAACACGTAATAACTTTATACTCTAATTACATTTAGTAGGAATCAAACACAAAATATTTAGGATATTAGAGGGGTGTGTCTTAATTTGAGAGTAATTTTTTGTGGTCGTTCACATGATACTTTTTTACCGGAAAACACATTTCCGGTGGCGTTACGGTAGTAGCCTGGGGAAAGTGTCTCCCCCACGGAAAAAGCCGAGGGGGCGAACCGGTAAGAGACGGTGTATACAGGAGAAAAGGGGGAAGTGAACGAGGAGAGAAAAAGGGAAATGAGAGAGAAGTTAAAAGAAAAAGGGAAGTTATACTGCAGAAATGATCTTTTTTACGTCTTAGTCTGGTTGCTTTTGCTCCAAAAATACAAACTAGAACTGACAGAGCTACGCGAGTGATACTTAATTAAAGGCCCAGTTCTCTCACCCAAAACAGTACCAATTCTCCTAACCTTCTTACTGAAGCCCCTCCCACAATTGTCTGAAATTCATCCTCATCCAGAGATAATCTCAGTTTATTGCTTCAGGGTGAGTATAGAAAGACTCAATAAATATAATCAAAACACTCTCGGTACAGTTCATGATGTGTAGTATAAGCTTTGACAATCTGCATTGTTTGAATTAGCTGTCAGTCAAAGAGCTGAGCCAATTAAGCATTTCGGTACCCGGGTACCAAAATTGTAGTTTGGGGCGAGAGGTTTGGCCCTTTGAGTTTTATAATGTTTTAACAGGTCATGCATTGAAAACTAGAAATAAAAACAATATTCTTTCAATAAATCTCTCAACGCTCCTTGTCGACACACTTCGCGTGCACCCGTTTTAAATATTCCATTGTCACTGAAACTTTTCACCAGTGCCCGGGAGGTACACAGCTGAAGCTCTACAGTAACTAGTGAAAGGGGGGACAGGAAGGCGGTCATCTTTTGTCCCCTTCTCTGACCAAGTGCCCCCAAGCTTTCTGAAAGGACCGACGATGATCTTACTAATTTGGAGCTCAACCCTTTTTCGGCTGATATGAAAAGGGCCCTACCCTTTCTCTAATTTCCAGTATTCCTCCTTTATTGTCGTGTTGTGTGCGTCCCATCACAGATAAGAACCGTTGCATAACACAATCTCACGAAAAGGACTCTATAGGAAACCAACGGTACGTTTTTGCTCAGTACCGTTAATATCCTGAGGGGTCACCTTTATTCAACTGTAGTGAAAAGGGACCACTCTTTGTCTAATTTTATTTCAATTTTACTATTGAGATGAAGTAAAAGCTCCGGGCGCCATTTACAGCAAACAGCTCTGTGAAAGTCACTTGAAAAAGACTATATACGAAACCACAGTATGTTTGTGTTTCAGTAAGAATGTCTTTAGGGGGCACCGTTATTCAGCTAAGGTTAAAAGTGACCCATCCTTTCTTTAATTTTCATTCAGTTTCATTATTGAGATTTTTTAAACGTTAAATTCGCGCGCCCCATCATAGACAAGGGTTGAATTCACATCATATGAAAAGTCACTACTTTTCTGAAAAGAAGATCTGGGGCACCAAGGAGGAACCCTCTGGAGAACCTTAATTTAATGTAATCCATTATCCCTCCCCACACCCTCTGCATTATCGATTCCGGCCGACTTTAATCATATGGAGTAAGGATATAATTGAAGAAAGTCAAATTGTGATGTTTGTGTTCTATAAAGTGCCCATCTTATGTAATTTAAAGTTGAAGCTAAAATGCATCATTTTGAATGCCTACAATTTCGTAAATACCCAGGAGCTTCAGGGGACTTCTCCCCCTGGACCCCCACCAGGGGTCCTAAGGCGGGTCCCTGGACCCCACGCCGTTAGGGGGAGCGCTCCGCGCTCCAGCGGCGCCCCCACTTTCAGAGATCAAATGCCGCCCACTTTGCTACTAGTACTACACTTAAACTCCTAAACATGCAGTTCAAAATTTTTGCCAAACATAGCTGCCCCATTTCGCATCTAAGACGCATGACATAAACAAAATTTCCCTTATAGACCACCTCTCAAGTCCAGGATGGCTTCCAATGAACGGGGTCACATTTCTACATTTCCTGGAAGATAACCCCCTCTCAAAAACGCATCGTCTTGGTACCACTTACCTATTAGCCTACAATACATCCTTACGTGAGTGAGGTTAGTGGTCAACGGGAAAAAACTTAATGAGTTTTCAGTAATTATTTCTTTCTTATCATTCAAAATCTGCAAGAAAATTGCCCGACCCCTTCACTGGGATACCTGACTAGACCACTGCATCTCATGTTTTCTGGTTTAAAGGATATTGCCCGAAACAAACTTGCACATAGGCTATATGTTTGAATGTTTTTTATATAGATTCCGGGGGGTACTCTTTTGGGACTAACTACATTTCTTGCAGACAGCGGACATTTCTTGGAGACAGCGGCGTGTGCAGGATTTTGGAGGTGGGGACACAACCTGTGATTCCCACGACTTAAATGAAAGAGAGTCACCATTGCACCGAAGTCACCATTACAACTAACTTGAGGTGCACCACGAGCGCGAAGCGCGAGTTTGAACGCGTGGGTTCCAGTGGTCCGCGTGAGAGCCCCTGGCATGGTCCAAGGGCAGAGCCACAGTGGGAGTCCAAGGGCGAAGTCCGCTGAAGCTCATGCAATACAAGGTGATAAGAAAGCTGTATTTTCTCCTTGGGGCACTATTGATCAGTCTTTTCAGATTTAGTTTCTGTGAAATTTGATGTCGGTGACGGAAAGTTCAGTGTGTGAACACCATTACTCTGGGGGCGTAATTTGAGGCGCGCAAAGCGCGCCCTAATTTTCGCCCCTCTTAGGCAAATTTTTGAAAATATTTTGTCATTTCCAGAGTTCAGAAAAGTTCACAAAACTGATTTATGAGCGATCACGACTGCATTAGTAACTGCAAACCGCTGCGCGCGAAGAGCCGGATAATCTTGATTTTTTAAACAAGTAATTGCAAAAATGGAGCTTTTTTTTCAGAGAACTCTGAATTTCATGACGGAAGAGTTGGGAAATTCACTACAGTTGGCTGGTGTCACGAATGGCACATCCCATATTTTTTTCACTTTTCAGAGCAAGGTGGCAATCGCCCCCTTGTCCCCGCTGTAGCTACTCCACTGGCTACAGTATGTGTCACACATATTGACAGAATTATACGTTTAGGATCACGAGGCCAGTCAAGCCGGTTGGGTGAGATGACATAAAGCTACTCAATGAAAGCGAAAGTTAACAGGTTTTAAAACAAAATTTTAAAGCTGGTTAAGGAGACTAAACGGACAAAGGAAAGTTGGTGATAGTAGGAGTAACTGCACCATGGGCCACGTATAGCCCCCCTGGGGCCCCTTCCACAAAGAGTTACACACAATCTTAATTATGATTTACTGTTGACTTAAGTATGGGGAATCAAACTTAAGACTGTTCGTAAGACTTTGTGGAATGGGCCTCAGAGTGACTTATTCTTTTCTGACGGGCAATGCCACTGATACTAAGAGGTTTAAATACTCAGAGTATCTCTTCAAACTTACTGACTTCGGAGGTGGGGGCCTGTGCCCCCGCCCCGTCCCCTTTAAACACGTACTGCTTGGACCGACTCTCATGGTACCGTGTGGATCTGAATTTCCTAGTTAACAATTTACAGGACGGTGGTAATTATAACAGTATTGGTACATCGTACTTGTATTCGAACAGTGGTGTACTCAAGATTTCTCTCAAGAGGGAGAGGGAGAGGGGGAGAGGGGTGCTAGGGTGCAGTTTGTAGAGTGGTCGCCGGCATGCGGGACTAAACGTGCTCAAGCTAATGGTGTATTGGCGCAAAAACTGACTGGAGATAGATGCTGACATTCATGCTGTATACGGCACCATACTTAAGAGTTTTTCTTTTGATCTGGGCCACTATTATAGCACTTCTTCCCAACATTAGTTCAAGATCTGATTGTTTCTTACGAGATAAGTGCAATGCGCAAAAGTTACAATATAGGCATACTGAACACTGAAAGACGGCGTTGGGAAATTGGGAAATTAGAGCTCCGTTGTAGCTATCTGGTTTGCCTACAGTGCAAATAAACAAGACTGTATAGGTTAATGAGAGCAAAGAGGTCGCGGTATTTGATGTAGGCTGAATCATTCGTGGTAAATGACCGGGCAGAGTCAGTGTTCTAACCGATTGTTTAATTTCTTGCCGGACTCAGCTTGAGTTACAATGCCGCACAGTCTGCAGAAACTGGTGATTTGTTAAGGAAAATGGGAAAGTCTTCGTTATTGCTAAAATCAGGCATGGACAAGAAAAAAAAAATGATAAGCACAACCAGAGGCCGCATAATGAGCTTGGGTACGTCCTCAACAGTCCTAACAATCAGTCAACAACAAGGAAGAAGAGATCAACGTAAGTATAGCTTTCGTTTTAGTTTCATAATTCATCACAATATAGTAAATTGTGTAACTAAATTTATAAATTTAGAGATCATTTCAGTCGTGAAGTATATGAATGTGCATCAGGAAAGCCAGGCTGAGTATCGACCACAGACTGTAAATCAGTTGTTCCCAAACTTTTGCATTGCAGAAACAGCATGAGATCGCGATCCCAAAGAAAAATCACAAATTCACCTTGCACAGGGGCGTAGCCAGGATTTTCTTGTGGGGGGGGGGGGGGCAAAGTCGACTCATCGTCCCCAATCTTGACCGACGGGACTATCTAAGCGGAGCGCCACCATCGGTTGGCGCGGAGCGTACAAGAAAGTTTTTGGTTTTAGAAACCCCTCAGATGGCAGGAAACGGCACTTTCCGATTGTTTTATGCTGCATGTTCCCAGTCTAGAAATATGGATCTCATTTCTGATATTTCTCAATTAATGCAAAAAAAAATCAATCTATGAAAAACGTTAATACATGTTTCTAAGCGGAGCTCTAACATCGATTGGCGCGGAGCGTACAAGAAAATTTTTGGTTTTACAAACCCCTCAGATGGCCGGAAACGGCACTTCCCGAGTTTTTTAAGCAAGAATACGTTCAGCCCAACTTCGAAATTCTCCCCGCTTCTTAATTGGAGCACTTGACAAATATTGAGGGACTGAACATACCTTTAGCCCAAACTTTTTCATTTTTCATCGCCGCCACTGGGGTGTGGCAGTTTCTTGAGGGAGCGAAGCGCCCAAGTGAGGAGCCGAGCGACCGAACGGGGAGAAGGTGTGGTTCTCCCCCTCCTGCCCCAAGGAGATTTTACATCAAAATTGAGCGATCTGGTGAACACCTAAGTTGGAATTTTTGGACATTTTCAATCTTGTATCAATGTTTTCCTTATTCCCTTGAGAGTTAGCAGGGTTAGTGTGTGACTGTAAGAAGGTTACTCGGTACGAGTCAATGGGGCCCTAGGGAATTGTGTCGCACTGGAACAAAACAGCTACTCATAAGGCTTACATTTATTTGGCTAAACCAGCGGAATTGACATTTTGCCCTGAAAAACGCCAAAACTCCATTTAAATAAAAAAAAAGAATTAAAAATAAGAAAAATTAGGTATGGGCGGGACTAAGTGCGAACCCCCTGAACCCCCTGACCACGGGCCTGTCTCCCTGGGTGTCACCTTCCCCTTTTGGAATGTTTTGCTGTCTCGAAGAGCTTAAATGCAATATGGTGCTATATTTTGTTCTTTTTATACTAGATTCCAGTGTTCTTCATAGGGAGTTTTAGAGGGCCGACACGTCCCCCTAGTGAAATTGACAGCCCCTCCAAAATAGTTGCCGCTCTCCAAAAAATGCAGCTTCCATTTCTAGTTCATTGCTTCATTACACATATACAAGTCATAACTGGAAAAATGTGTCTTCCCTCCAGGCTTGGCGCCAGGATTTGCCCGACGAAGGGCCACTCTCCGAACGGGGGAGGGGCAGGGTGGGTAGCGACCCAAGCCCCGACAGCCAGGATGCAGTCGATGAGTTGATGAGGGAGGTTTGAAGAAAACCTGTGAACTATACCTGTCATTGCGAGCCATATACGACATCAAATTTGTATATGCTAGAGGAAGATATTTCCGCACTGATTTAACCGTGGAAAAGGAGGCAAAAATTTTGGGGGTTAGCCTACACTAGAAAGAATCTGTACTTCTTTAAATCTTATATAGGTCAATAAATTGTCCCGGCATTTAGGCCCTATCGGACACAAATTATATTGTAATTTCTTCTTCGAGTCCGTACCGCACGACTGACACAAGAGATAATTAACTAAGTTTAGCGAAATGAGATGAAATTCCCGACATGAACATTAATCCATTTATTCTACTTATTAATTTACATGAAAAGATGGGAAGGGTTTGTACTATATTAGCTCTAGGTAACGGAACTGAGGAAGAGTGTGCAAAGCGTACCGAACATTTGGGGGTTTATCGCAGAAATAACTCTTGTGAAAGCCAAAGTAACTAAACCGACCATGAGAAGGCGACAGGTTATCCCCGACAGGGGGCGGGCCATGCCAGCGACCACAAGTTCCACAGCCCCTATGTCGAGAGGGTGGTATGAAGGAGACTAACTATCCCATATCCTTGCAGCCTTGGGCACACTTTCCACAATGTTCCTTAATATTTTAAAAGCCGAGTTAGTGTTCTTTTGAATCTGAATCGTGAAATTGCAAAGCGCGCAAAGCGCGCGAAATTTTTGGGTGGGCTCACAAAAATAACATAGCCTATGTAATTATTAAGAACAAAAAGAAAAAAAAATAAAAACTGTAGGGGTTGTAGAGCGTATCGGGGATAACATACATTGTGTCGAAACCACCTGGAATACCCGATAAAATAGCCAAACTATGCTCCGTGAGTGGCTCACCATCTGACCTATCACATGACACACACAAGAGAACAGCAACTAGGCTTTGTGATATGGGATAAAATTTACGACCTCTGCATAACCTGTGCACTCTGCCTACCAGTTACTTGGTAAGAGGACTTACAATTTCTAGACATGTGGAATGGAAGTACTGAAAAAAACTGGAGTGAATCTACAGCGCGCGTAGCGCGCCGAAAATTTGGGGTTCTTATTAGGGAAATTGTCCCTTGAAAGCAAAAAACAGGTTAACCATCGGGGAGACTAGTCGCCGTCGGGGGCTGCATACTTTATCGTAACGACTAAGAGCCCCCCCCGGAAAACTGTAAAAAAAAAATGTCCCCGATTCCCTCCCTCCTCTTGCCGTTTATTTTTTTTTATTTTTTTTTTTATTTTTTTGGCTCCCCTTCATTTTTTCAACATCGCCCATCGCGTCCCCAAAATTTCTGTGGGGGGGGGGCACTCTGCCCCCCTGCCCCCCCCCCCCCCGCTGGCTACGCTACTGACCTTGCACTTACCGTTTCTACTGTAGTGTTTGCACTTGACTTCATGAAGTCACATAAGCAATGTTTTAAGTTTATGGTTAAGTCGGTCTATTGTAGGGTGACTAGTCACCCCTCCTCCAACACCATCAACTGTGGTACCCATTAATGAAAGGACAAATTTCAAACTAAAGAAACAAAAAACAAAACTCTAGAGCAACATAAGACAGACGCTAGAGAATTGTTTGTATTCTTTCTGGATATTTTGGTGGAGTGGACACCCCTCCCCTTAGCCTACAGCTCGGACCTCCCCAAGGACACAGCACAATGGTTACCCCCTTCACAAATTTCTGGATTCGCCACTGTAGTCTGTCATCTCTATCAATACATAATAAATGATATTTACAACTTTTGATTAGGGAGAGACCCAAATTGCATAGGGCCCGGGACATTTGTACCCCCCTCGGCGGCCCTGTGGGTTATATCAATCACCCCCTGGTTTGAATGATATAGATTCCCAGTCCACACTGGATAAGTTGAAATCACCTAAGAGCATTGATAAATTTTGGGAATTTGGGGATGCAACAAATAATAACGATTAGTCGACTAAGGTCGATAGAATGAACCTTTTAGACAGGTGATGACCCCTTGAAATGTAATGGTATCCATGTACTTTCACACTC
The DNA here is from genome assembly GCA_037179385.1 of Holothuria scabra. Classification (NCBI taxonomy): domain Eukaryota; kingdom Metazoa; phylum Echinodermata; class Holothuroidea; order Aspidochirotida; family Holothuriidae; genus Holothuria; species Holothuria scabra. Next base: position 59,815,920 of record CM074179.1, on the reverse strand, counting down.
AGTAGGCCTAATGAGGTTAGGTTAGGTAGAAGCAATAAAGATATTCTCGACAGCGATGAACACTCCCCTCCCTTAATTTGTGGTCACGGCGGAAGACTGACCATGATTAAACGTGGCGGGAAACACTTCCACAAAGCATGGAAAAGTACTTCCATGCACAAAGGCAACTGAGTCATTCAGCCAGGACTCCGCCCGACAACAATATCAGGGTCCTCCGTGGCAAGCATGACGTCAAAGCTAGGGAGACTGGCCATATAATGATTTGGCAATTAACATTATTTTATTATTTTTATATTTAATAAATAATTTTATATTAAATGAATATCCCGCGGGCAAAAGGCACAAGCATTTTGACACCAGGAATCGATCACTTAGGTGTTGAACTCAGTGACTGAGGACCTAGTCCGGTGTCAGCTACAAAAGCGGTCGAAAAGCTCTTATTTGGGATTTAGGGACGTGGCCCATTTTGCACTATTTCCAAGATGCTGATTGTCCATTTTCTTGGATTTAACACTGCCATCTTCAAAAAAAAATAAATAAAATAAAATAAAAAATAAAAAAGAAGAAAAAATGACCACAGTGACTGACTCCAGTTAACAGGTTTTAAATCGTTGCTAAAATTACACCGAGGGATCACGGGACCTGAGAGTATATAAACAATATGGCACAGATGGGGGTCACAATATTGTTTATACTTCTAAAGTAGTTCCCATGGTGTAATTTTTGTACTGCTGATTGGAGAGTGTGAATGCCTCGCATTCTGGTTGTACTTGAATTATGGTTCTTAGAACATATACTGTGCATACTGTAACTAAGCATATTCCCCTTTCTGCTTTTTTTCTAGATTCTGATTCTGTAAATAGACAGCTGACCAACAGTGTCTTTGGGCTTGTGTTAGCAGTAAAGGGAACGAAACCTCTCCAATGGGCACAATGGTTCAACAAATAACCTTATCATCTGCGAATAGGAGCCACTTTCCTGTCACGATGGAAATTTTGTGGAACATGAACAGAAACCTGTAGGCCTCTACCGCCAACTTATCCAGGCTTTGACCTCACCTGGGCAGTGGTTGTGGATGCTTTCTGTGGCACAGGTAAGAACAAAGGTTATCATACTGTATAAAGGCTGATATTTTTAGTCCACTATTCAATTCTTCTGTATGATATAAAGAATAAGACTAACAGGTTTTTTTTTTGGGGGGGGGGCTGTTCATTTGTACTGAATTATACCCTATTTTGTGAAACCAGGTTCAGTGCCTCTTCTTGTAGCTTAGGATAGAAAAACGAAACAAAAATGTTAAGTTGTGATTAGAGCATCTTCGATCACAGATCACATCCTTGTAACATGCAATGGACATGATTTGAAACATTGCTACAAGCCAGGATCGGATTTAGTCTAAATTTTCCAAGGTTTATTTTTTTTTTTTCTTTCGTAGTATTAACGGATCATTTCGCCCAATTGATCCTTCATCATGTTGTGTTGTCTTATAATTGCTACAAAGTAATAGCAATTTCAAGGTATACAGTTTCAAGTTTTCCGATGAATTGGCAATAGGGTGACATCGAAAGTCCCAACCATATCTCCCAACCTATAGGGCATGGGAAGGGCCTTTTCCCGCAATCTGATGGATTGGCAATAGGGTGACTTCGAAAGTCCCAACCTATAGGGCATGGGAAGGGCCTTTTCCTGCAATCTGGGAGGTTTATTTTGCAAAAGTTTATTTTCATGCTACCCCCAAACCAATGATTGCACACCGCTTAGATACTGGGAAAGTTTAGCTCCAAACTGGTCATTTGCCACATAGGCATACAAGGCAGGAGGAGAGGGCAGACTGTCCCCAAATTTCTGCAAGATCTTAATTTCGGGTATGCATGGGTCTGAAAAACATTGGGCAACCATTTGAGTCTTCAAATATCTGATATGTTTTTAATTCCACTCAAAACTCCTATCGTGCCTGAAGTCTTTCAAAAATGTGCCTGAAAAAACAAAAAACATCCCAGTCAAGGTACCATTTTCTCAAAAACTCAGATTGATTGTTCGGGCAGCCTACGGTATGAAAAAACTTTCATTCCTCACCTGTTTTTATAGTTTTGCACATCACTTTGCCCGAAATGTCAGTATATCCAAATTCCTTCAATTTACCAGAAAAAAGCGTCATAGTCAAAGTAAAATTTCATGATGGAACGAAAAGAATACAGAAATTTGCGACACATTCAGGCAGCTAATGGAAGAATAATTTTTCCTCAGACTCCCATCATAGTCTTGCCCAAGCCCGGAACGGTAGAATATTCCGGCAAAGGTTGCCGAAAAAAGTTCTAGGATGTTTTCAATTGCCAAATTACACGGATATACGGGAAGGTGTACAGGTGTATACAGAACCCCAAATTTGGGCCAAAGAAATCGATCAAATGCCATCTTTGACATGTCATATTTTCTAAAGACAAACTACAGTATACTAAAAGTCATCATTAAGCTAAGAGTCGGCTTATACCTGTAGTCGGTTATTTTCGAGGAGGCTGTGTGGTTAAGATTTTGCAGTTTTTTTCAATGGGAGCTGTAAATTGTGCAAAACTTTTTGTTCTATTCTTTTAACCTGCAGTGCTTTTCCCCCAACACGGCAACGGTAAAAGTAGCCTTTTCTTCAATTTTACACATTAATTAAGCGTGAGAAAATCTTCTCATAAATCTGCCAGAAAATTCTTCAAAAACATCTTGGAACATGACATATCGGTTTTCTCAAAAGGTGTTAGTAGTAAACTCATCCATAGTCGGGAGTTCGGACAGCCATAATTATTTACATTGTCATCAGTTTAGTGGACCTTCAATCCGGACAACAGGAGAAACAAATGGGAAGTTGTTCAGGAAGAAGGGTGGGGCTAGATGGGAGTTTGAGGCCTAACGGGAGGATAATTGGGAAATATTTGCTTCACAGGCTGCTGTGATCTTTTTGAAAAATATGACGAAACAGATTAACGGAACAATTTAGGCGTGCACATCATGCTCCATTTTTGTACAAATTAGGAGTAATATTATTCATTGATAAAATAAAAATCAAAACATTTCCAGCACATGGATTTAGTATGAAAAGAACCAAAATATAGCACGACTTTTCGAAGCCCTTAGAGACAGCAAAATTTCAAAGGAGAGGGGACACCACCGGACGGTGGTCAGTGGGAACTATAAATAGACTTTGCGCCCTTCCCCTCCTACATACATGCAAAATGGCCACTCCTGCCTTTTATTTTGTAATTTTCTGATCATTTTTCAGTTTTCTCATTTTTAATTGAAAGGAATATTTTTTGCAGAAGAACGCTCGAAATAATGACTTCTTAGGTTCTACAGTATTTACAAGTCTGGGAAATTGCCATTTCCGACTATCTGAAGGGTCGGAATTTTTCAAATTTTTTTTCGCTCCGTCCCAATCGATGGTAGCACTCCTTGTAGAAATTCGTTCGGGCAGATGATTGGCCATCAGCCTCCACCCTCCTCGCCTCACACGAAAAATCCGCCCTGCTACAAGCAGTATAACTCATTCTCTCCTATGTGTCGAAAAGCAAGAGCACTTATTGCCCATGTACAGTAAGTGCCTCAAGATCATGTTGATCTGGTAAAATCCTCATTATCTCTACGTGTGTGGTTAAAACATAAGTGATGATTATATGAGGTATATGGGCAGGGATATTTAAGGAAAACATGTAGTGTGAAAAAAATAGTGCTGAAAACACACACAGAGCCAAGTGGGATTGTTTATGGCACGTATTACCATTTTGAATGAAATATAAAGATGATGAAACATTGGTTTACTCACTTCTCTGTATGTGCAAGTTTGTCTTCATGCCATTGTTTGGGCAACTATTGTTTTTAATAGCATATGGAAAGCCCTAATATATGTAAATGTTGTTCCTTAAAATGGACAGATTAATGATACTTAAAGAACTACCAGCCCGATAGACAAGTAACAAAAAAGAATTTGTGGAAGCCTGTCTGAAGCTAAATAACCTCTTTCCCTTTCATTTGTCTCCTCTAACCTTTCTGTCTGTTTCTCCCTTTCTTCTTTTCTTAATTTTTCTCTTTTTCAACCCGGTGGATTGAGCTTATTTTCCCGGTCGAACCAATTGAAAGGGAGGCTCTATGGCCTCTTCCCCATCCCCGGCAGATACGCTACTGCTTCTCACTCTGTAAGAGACACTGAGAAATATTCTTGGAATTTTCTGCTCAAAACTGCGAACTTCCGAATGAGTTAGAAAAAGAAATCGGAGCGTGTCAGTAAAAATTTAATAACGGTTGACAAATTGGCAATGCTAAATGTAGTAATTTGTTTATATAAAGCTTTGGCGAAGGGGCGCCTTCTTATACAGAATAGCCAGCTTGAAAACTTCTCGTGACAATTGACTACACTACTCTTGTCAAATTCAGGAAAATAAGTAAAAAATCGAGTAGACTTTCAAATGATTTTGTTTTCGTGTTTTTTTTTTGGGGGGGGGGGAGAGTTTTCACTTCAAAGGGACTAAAGGAATAAACGTCGACGAATGACTTGTACTTTTAAGTGTGTACGGGCAATGCGTATTAGGTGTATTTTTTCGGAATTTGATTGGGGCCATTCCTCTTGGCCCCCAATGGCTACGCCAGTAGTCTTAAGGAATAAATTTCAGAGATACCCTTGGTGTTCATCTTGATAAAGGTCAAATGTAGGTGTTGGTAAAATGGACAACCCTGAGGTAAGATTGGATACGCACAGAGCCCGCAAAAAATGGAATTTTTAGAAAGATTTATAATAGAGCATAATCAAAATAAGCCAATGACTCTGTCAAAGACATTTCTCGCCCAGAGAGGTGTTTAATAACATCTCTTTAACCAGTAGCGTAGTTAGGATATTTTCCAGGGGGCTAAGCTCGAAAATTTCCCCAAACTTTTCAGTTTCAGTATATTTTAAGTTTCAGTATATTTTCAAGGTCAAGGTACATGTATTAAATTCAAAATACGTAAATTTATGATAAAAACAAGATCATCATGACGTAATGTAATGTTACCTAAGTTAATACATTGCCTACAAGATCCTGAAGCTGCCTACTTTATACATAGGATTAAGACAATGTCATTATGGGCCCGTTGTCAACCCCATCCATAGTGTTCAATCAGATTAATTTTCGGAACCAGTCCTTTAAAATAGGGTAAACATCATACGTTTTTTAGGTTTGCAGGGTTGTTATGTCTAGACAACGGTAAGCTATTTTTAGCTGCATCCATGGTTAAACACAGGGTAAGATCAGTCTATAACCCTGCCCGGCACTAGCTTGTATGATGAGGGGCCATTAAATGCTTGAACTTAACTCAGGACGCTGTCAACCAGTAGGTTTGAAACTGGGCTGTTAATTCTTGCCTAACCTAACCTAAACCAGGGCGTTGTCAACTTTCAGACTTTGGTGACGGGAAAGAGTGATACGAGGGGTACGACCATCGGTTCGCGCGGAGCGTCCCGCCAGGGGAAACTTCGCTAAAAACATCTCCAGATTGCAGGAAATGACACTCCCTGTGCCTCATTACTGCATACTTAGAATGCCATATTTTTCTTGTCCTGAAATCTTTTAGGGATACAATATGTTCACAATATATATAAAAAGGAAAAATTGGAAACTCCAAGGCCTACCGGTATGTATTACCGACAGCCTTAAACCGAATATAAATTTAATGGTTGTGGAACGAAAACAAACGGAAATTGTGATAATTAAATGAGGGAATATTTCGTTCACGAGGCTGTGATTTTGTTACTATTTATTAGCAACGTATTATCCAATAGTGCATCAAGTTGATGAACAGAACATTAGCTCAACAATACGTAGGGAACTAGCTGGTTGATGGTATCCTATGCTCCGGTCCTATAGCCTGTCAGTGTTGCGCAGTATACGCTGAACTGATCAAAATACCCTGCATGTGTACCAGAGAACATTCACGCTACTGCAGAGAGGGCATTTCTGCGGAACACGAGTCAAACGCCAAATGCTGCATTGACAAAGATGAGATCTAGGGAAATACGTTGCATGGAAATTCGAGTAACACATGAGAAATGTTTCAAGATTACTTATACTGAGAAAACTTTAAAGAGATAGGGAAAGGTAGTATTATTTCGTCAACTTGAAATTTCCCCAAATCCCACAAATTTCCCCAAAATATTTCCCAGGGGGTAACTTGCCCCTCCCCTGCCCCCCATTGGCTACGCCACTGTCTTTAACGTCTTTGGGGGGAATGAAAAATCGAATGACAGGGCACCCATTTCCCCATGCATGTTGGTCCCACTGAGGCATAGGCTTTAGTAAACCATAGCAAGCAAAACGGGACGAAAGTATGTACAAAAAAAAGCCAATACAAGCAAAGATTAAAGTCCATGAAACGCAAGAAAATTGGAAATTAATAAACATGACAACACGTCCATTATTTGTGGTTGGATTTCTGGCGATCACATGACCACATTTGTCTCGTTCAGTTTATCAGACGATTCTCAACAAGAAACAACCCGATCTGATTAGAAAAAGATTCGTATAGCAGAAGAGACTGATATGTACGGAGCTTTTAAGGTGTCATGCAGATGTTGAAATATTATGTGACTTTCTCAACTTTTTGTCAGTAAAATATTTAGATATTGACATCCGAGATCTTTTCATCTCAATATTTTAGCGTAAAATATTGAAAAATTCCATTACAGGATCTTAATATGTTAATATCTTCACTGGAAGAAATTAAGATATTGACATACCGGATCTCAATATCTTAATATCTTCACTGAAAGATATTAAGATATCGACATCCTAGATCTTTTCATCTCAATATTTTAGTGTAAAATATTGAAATATTACATTAAAGGACCTCAATATCTTAACATCTTCACTGGAAGATATTAAGATATTGACATACCGGATCAGGGTATCTGAATATCTCCACTGAAAGATATTAAGATATTGACATTCGAGATCTTTTATCTCAATATTTTAGCGTAAAATATTGAAATATTACATTACAGGATCTCAATATCTTAATATCTTCACTGAAAGATGTACAGATAAATTGACATCCGAGATCTTTTCATCTCAATATTTTCGTGTAAAATATTGAAATATTACATTACAGGATCTCAATATCTTAATATCTTTACTGTGAGATATTAAGATATTGACGTACCAGATTTTGTTATCCAGTGGCAGAGCCAGTGGGGCAGGGGGCGGAGGGCCCCCTGAAAAATCGAGAGGGAAAATCGGGAAGAGGACGGAGGTAAAAGGGAAATGAAGGAGGAGGGAAAGAGGAAAATGAGAGGGAAGAAAAGAGTAGGAACAAAATAGGGGAAGAAAAATAAATACACCTGAGTCAGCCACTCCTACGGGTCTCTCCTACGGGTCTCTCTCGAATACTCCCATTGGCGCCGGCCCGGGGCACGCCCCAATCGATTTCTAAAAAATTCTTTAAATTTTAAAATGATCACAAAAGGTGTTTAAGCTATAGATTTCTGTAGGGGTAGGGTGTGTTTTCGACGAAGTGATAGATATGCTGTAATTATTTTCTGAAACTATCAGAATTTTCTCAAATACTTTATAAACGATAAAAAATTTTGCACGATCCAAACTCTTATAATCAATACTTTCCGATAGCAACTCTCGGAGGGTACAGCAGGAAAAGTTGGAAGCTTTTTAAAAATTTCCAGGTAAAATACCAGCTTTTAAATTGGCTTATAGGTTTTGGGGGGAATTAAAAGTGTCTCGATGCAGAGCCTGAATGAAGGTTTTTCAAGGGAGTCTTACCTAATGAAAAATTTTTGCGCGCTTCGCGCTCATTCGTCAAGGTTTACACTCCACCTAATGACCATTATTAAATAAATCATGCATGGATCTATTCTGATCACAAACACTATACCGAAAAACAGACGTACATCTTCAACCTGTGTAGGCGCCTCGCATCAATATGGGTTTTTCCAATCTAATTTGTAGCATTATGTGGAAGGTTGAAATTATGTATTTGCTTCATACATTCAACTGTAAAGGTGAAATGATTTCACTAGCGTAGCCAGCGGTAGGGGGGAGGCAGGGGTAGAGTGCCCCCCCCCCCCCACAGAAATTTTGGGGACGCGATGGGCGATGTTGAAAAAATGAGAGAGCAAAAAAATAAATAAAAAAAAAAAGATTAACGGCAAGAGGAGGGAGGGAATCGGGGGAATTTTTTACATTTTTTTCGGGGGGGGGGGGGGCTTTTAGTCGTTACGATAAAGTGTGCAGTCCTCGAAGGCGACTAGTCTCCCCGATGGTTTACCTGTTTTTTGCTCTCAAGGGACAATTTCCCTATAATAAGTACCCAAAATTTTCGGCGCGCTACGCGCGCTGTAGGTTCACTCCAGTTTTTTCAATACTTCCATTCAACATATCTAGAGAATGTAAGTCCTGTCAACCTTACCAAGTAGTAAGCTAGGCAGAGTACACAGGTTATGTAGAGGTCGTAAATTTCATCCCATATCACAAAGCCTAATTGCTGTTCTCTTGTGTGTGTCATGCGGTAGGTCAGTTGGTGAACGACTCACGGAGAATAGTTTTGCTATTTTATCGGGTATTCCAGGTGGTTTCGGCACAATGTATGTTATCCCCGATACGGTCTACAACCCCTACAGTTTCTATTTTTTCTTTTTGTTGTTAATGATTACATAGGCTATGTTATTTTTACAAGCCTACCAAAAATTCCGCGCGCTTCGCGCGCTTTGCAATTTCACGATTCAGACTCAAAGAACACTATCAGTGCGCAACTCGGCTTTTAAAATATTAAATGATATTGTGCAAAATGTGCGTCAGGCTGCAATGGCATGGGATAGTTAGGCTCCTTCATATCCCCTTCTCACCACCCCCTCGACAAAGGGGCTGTCAGAACTTGTGGTCGCTTGCATCCCCCCCCCCCCTGTCGGGAATGATATGTCACCTTCCCATGGTCGGTTTAGTTATTTTGGCTTTCAAAAGAGTTATTTCTTCGATAAAACCCAAAATGTTCGGTACGCTTTGCCCACTCTTCCTCAGTTCCGTTATAGCTAGTAAAGTGCAAACCCTTCCCATCTTTTCAAGTAAATTAATAAGTAGAATAAATGGATTAATGTACATGTCGGGAATTTCATCTCATTTCGCTAAACTTAGTTAATAATCTTTTGTGTCAGTCGTGCGGTACGGACTCGAAGAGGGAAGTACAATATAAGTTGTGCCAGATAGGGCCCAAATGCCGGGACAATTGACCTATATAAGCTTTAAATAAGTACAGATTCTTTTTAGTGTAGGACAACCCAAAAAATTTTCGCCCGCTTTTCCATGGTTAAATCAGTGCGGAAATATCTTCCTCTAGCATATACAAATTTTATGTCGTATATGACTCGCAATGGCAGGTATAGTGCACAGGTTTTCTTCAAATCTCCCTCACCAACGCATCGACGGCATCTTGGCTGTCGGGGTTTGGGGTCGCTACCCACCCTACCCCTCCCCCGTTCGGAGAGTGGCCCTTCGTCGGGCAAATCCTGGCGCCATGTCTGGAGGGAAGAGAAAGTTTTTCTTTATACTTTATGACTTGTATATGTGTAATGAAGCAATGAACTAAAAATGGAAGCTTCATTTTTTGGAGGGTGGCAACCATTTTGGAGGGGCGGCCAATTTCACTAGGAGGGCGTGTCACCCTCTAAAACCCCTGTGGAGAACACTGGAATCTAGTATAAAAAGAACAAAACATTGCACCAAAAAGCATCTTAGCTCTTCGAGACTGCAAAAAATTCCAAAAGGGGGAGGGGACACCCCGGGAGACAGGCCGTAACCAGGAGGTTCGCACTAACTCCCGCCCATACCTATTTTTTTATTTTTTTCTATTTAAATGGAGTTTTGGCGTTTTTCAGGGCAAAATGTTAATTCCGCTGGTTTAGCCAATGTAAGCCTTATGAGTAGCTGTTTTGTTTCAGTGCAACACAATTTCCTAGGGCCCCATTGACTCGTACAGTAACCCTCATACAGCCACACACTAACTCTCGAGGGAATAAGAAAAACATTGATACAAAATTGAAAATGTCCAAAATTTCCAGCTTAGGTGTTCACCAGATCGCTCAATTTTAATGTAAAATTGCAAAAAATCCTTGGGGTAGGAGGGGGAGAACCCCCCCCCCCCCTCTCTCCGTTCGGTCGCTCGGCTCCTCGTTTGAGCGCTTCGCGCCCTCAAGAAAATGCCGAGTCCCAGTGGCGACGATGAAAAATGAAAAAGTGGGGGCTAAAGGTATGTTCAGTCCCTCAATATTTGTCAAGTGCTCCAATTAAGAAGCAGGGAGAATTTCGAAGTGGGGCTGAACGTATTCTTGCTTAGAACACTCGGGAAGTGCCTTTTCCGGCCATCTGAGGAGTTTGTAAATCCAAAAATTCCCTGGTACGCTCCGCGCCAATCGATGGTGGAGCTCCGCATAGAACCATATATTGACATTTTTCATAGATTGATTTTTTTGGCATTAATTGAGAAATTGCAGAAACGAGATCCATATTTCCAGGCTGGGTACATGCAGCATAAAACACTCGGGAAGTGCCGTTTCTGGCCATCTGATGGGTTTGTACAGCCAAGAATTTTCTTGTACGCTCCGCGCCAACTGATGGTGGCGCTCCGCTTAGATAGTGAGGTCGGTCAAGATTGGGGACGATGAGTCGACTTTGCCCCTCCACAAGAAAATCCTGGCTACGCCTCTGAATTATTGTTCTTTATTGTAGACGTGATTCTGGAGGAACACAAAATTGCATCGACGCGAAATTGTACCCTTCTCTACCTACCTTTGTAAAATTCTTAGTTCAGACTCGCCATAGTGCCAAATATATCTTCTAAGGAAATTAAAAGTGCTAGGTCCAGACGTGGCGCCAAGTTTAAGTGGGTGAATGAGGGGGTCCCCCTATCAGGAACATTTTTTTCATTTTCACCAGGGAGATTTAATGGGTAAGATAAAGTATGTAACGAGACGACGACCAGTCGCCTAGAAAAAATTTTTGGTTTTGCTATTAAGAATGGCGAAATCTTCAATATATCAAAAGTTTTCCAGCATTTCTTTAAAAAAAAAGAAGAAAAAAAAAACTTTGTTCATTAGAAACCCAAATTTTCGGCGAGCTTTGCGCGTCTAAAATTTGGCATTTGCCACCCTTTCGGCAACCCGTCTTGTCTCTGTGGTCTAGAGCAGTAGAGTGTTGTCCGCCGTAGGGGAGCTTGGCCATACTGCCGGGCCAATCTCCTCACCACCCCTGACTGAGGCTACGTGCAGATTTTAACATGGCCAATTATTTCACTGCGAAATTTTGGCTTTTGTCACGCGCAATCCTTACAATCAGCGTTAACTGTATCACATATGAACATAAATTGGCACAAAACACAAGTGCATCATTCTAGCCCAAAATAGTAGGTGTACAGTCAAATTTAGAAGGCGGATGTTAAAAGGGTTTTCATGTAGCAATCAAATACCTTGAGCAATTTTCGTAACCTGCCAGTGATACTATATGGTTTTAGGCTTAATTTACTCGTACTACAAATCAAGGCTATACAAAACATACTTTCTTCGTTTATGGTAACTGTGCAGTTCATCCTGTTACAAGCTGTTCAAGCAAAATTAAAATGAGTTAGTTGTGATAATTGTGAACTAAATTGTGACCGATGGGGAGCCTAGTGAGCTCTCAGTGTGATTCTGAGGTACGCCAAAAGCTCCATGCTGTTGTTCCCATTTTGTTAATGCAGCAGACATTTAGGGGATTTTCCCCTGGATCGCACCAAAGTTAAACTAGACATCACTAGGTCCTTATGGCATTATTCCATTCCTAACGTTCGCAAAGCATTCGACTCTTCACCTGCGCTTGCGGAGCTGAAGAAACATAACCAGGACCATAGCCATGTTCTGTTCACTTGTGCATGGAGACTCTCCACGTCTTTGTATTGCAAGCGGAGGGAAAATTTTAGCGCGCTTGGCGCGCATGTGCAAAAGTATGACCCGTTGATTCTTAAAGCTATCTGTGGTGAGCTTGATATTTTATCCCCTGTGATTCCCCCAAATAGCCATCATGTGGTTGCACCACTGACTACAAACATTCTCTTCTTCGGACTCGTGCACGTGGACCAGTCACGTCCTCGTGGCCCCCGTAGGGCAGTTCCAGAGTCGTGCAGGTGCCCAACGAACTTCTTAGGGGCCGTAGGGGCTCTTAAAGCATCCTTAAATGCTCGCACTGCGCCCTTGCGGTAAACCTACGTGGGCTTGACCATTAAGTTTGTACGGAACTGTAAGGGGGTCTCGCGGGCCCGTAAACTGTCCGGACACATTGTGAGGGCAACCCTCGTACGATTGTACAGTAGAAAAAATCGCACGGCACCGTGACATCTTTGAAATCGTACGGGCACCAAAATCGTACGGCTCCGTAGTACTCATGGGGGAGAGGCTTTAAAGACACACGCTCGTGAGCTACGAGTGGATGACCGCATGCACACTTCCTGTATAAAATCTTGCGTGTTTCATAGTTCTGACTATCTCTTGGGGGGGGGGGTGATGTCTTGACGTGACATTTCAATCTGAGCTCATGAAACTGAAACAAACTCTTTCGTTAGGCGACATTCCTTTCCTTACACCCATCCAAAAGTGAAAACAGCTTTCCTAAATGTTAAGGTTGTCTACAGTACACACATTATCAGTTCAAGGCTTTGCCCAGAACGACACTATTTTGTATTTACGCTACCTTAAAGACAGATACTCCCCACCCTGAGCATGATTTACTTTGGGGTAAGCAAAAGTCTCAATTAGTGACTGTTCTATGATTGACATCAGAGTTACAAATTCAAAAGAAGCAGAGTAGCTCATATTACACAGCATGTAAGAAGAGTGTTCTGATTACTCATTAGAGCCTTGTGTGCTCACTAGGATATTGCCTTAAGCAATAAACTAGGTTTGTTTCCGCACAAAGAGAGGCTAAAGACAGTTGTGGGAGGGACTAGAAGTAACTTAGTGTGGAGAACTGGAACTGTTCGGAATAATGAGTATCTGTATTTAAATAAACAAGCAACATTCACTTTGAAACCACCCTATAATGACACACCCGCTGAACGGAATTAGAATCAGAATTAGGTCCAAACTATACTAGGTGCACCACTGATTCTGTACCCCAAAAGATATTCTCGGGCAGTGGCGCCACCAGGATTTTGAAATGGGGGGGGGGGGGCTCAACAGATAATGTCCTAATGCTACCTCAGTTAAACTCCCAAGTCTGCGTAAATCGCAACTTTTTCATGCGTCCCTGCGTTTGAATACAGCAGAGGGGATCCTTCTTTTGTCACTACATAAAGGTGCTGACCTGGGAGAGGGGTTTGAGAGTAGGGGTGAATTTTTTTTTTGTTAATTTAAGGTTGCTCAGATGCAAAATGGTGCTATCTTTAGGACATTTTTGAATATGATCATATGGCTAAAACCTGTCCATAGTATAAAGAATTCTAATTTTTGGTTGGGTGAAAGAGGAGGGTATGTTGTCTAAGAGAAGGATCCGTTGTCAGCAAACCTCCTGAAGCCCCTTTTGGCTACTTTATTGCCTTCTATTCGGGAACAGTTTTTACGCAAAAATACATGCGTGGAGTCCACAAAAACATTCTTGGACTATTACGAAAAATTTCCTTTCTTCCATCGTGTATTACAAAAGGGCATCTAAGGCTAGCAGACAGCTGTATAGGGCCCATGGAAGCTCTGGATTAATTGTATAACACGGGGCAATGACATAAGGTTTATTACTATCGTATTTTTACTAATTATGAATGGAAATCCAGATGAACAGCTTCCAGCAATGAGGAAAGGGAGGTAGAGTGAGTAAAGGTGCAGGGAGGTGATGTAGACCTCCCTGATAGGTAAAGCAAAAGGGGTGAAGGACTAACAAGCACGTTTCCGAATGCGTTTTCGTCGTAAGTGTATTAACAACCACCATCCACACCGATAATGGCTGCGCGCATAGCGCTTGGTGAAAACTTTTGAAAAATGTATAACACAAATATGTAATTTCAACCTTCCTCATCATGCTACAGACTAGATTAAAAGATCCCATATTGATGCGAGGCCCCTACAGATGTTGAAGATGTACCTCTGTTTTTCGGAAATGTGTCGTGATCAGAAAAGCTCCATTGCATTATAACGTTAATAACGGTCACGAGATGGAGCTCAAACCGTGACGAAATAAAGTGCAATGATGTAGCTAAAGGTAATCAATAAAAATAAAGTTCTGATTTGAATTGCACCAGCACCTGTTTATTCGGTAAGTCACCAGTGTATTTTCAAGGGTTAAATTTATTTTATAATTATCAGTGGCGTATTTAGGGCATGGCCATTGATTCATATTCCCCACCCTCACTGATACTGATTTTTTTTCTTTTTTAGTACCTAAAATACGCAAATTTTTTAACACAAATTTTATTTCAAAGGTAGCAAATGTGCACCAGATTGCATGTAAGGACACCTATTTTTTCAAAAATTTTCAAAGGGGAGGGGGAACTTCCTCCCCTTAGTCCCTGCCCAAGAACAACAATCACACAACATGTGTCATGCCCCCCGCCCCACGTGGGATAAATTCTGGCTATGACACTGATTATTATCATTATTATTACTGTAAGGATTTTCCGAAAATATATAACAAAAATAGAAAACACGGCAAAAGTGATTGAATGGAATTGACATGCGGTCATTGCGATGTAATAACCGATGCATGTCTATATAATTTCATGTTCATTAACTGGTTGAATGCGCGCGGAGCGCCCGAAAAGTTTTGGTTACATTTTTCGGGCAAGTCGCTATAGCCCTCCCCCCACCCAAAAAGCAAATTGGCTTCTGCACCCATGAGACTAATGCTAACATTTAACACCTATTCCCTACCTCACAAAGCCGTTCTTTTGAGACTCAAATGTGAGCAGTAACTACCGGTAACCATAAGAGGTAACCATAACTTTCGGGGTCCGGGACGAGAACACATGGCGTTATTGTTTGAAAACATAAAGTAAAACTGCCAAATTTTAATGAGCAAGGGTGGCGCCAGGGGAAGCCCCCCCCCATTGGAGCAAAAGAATGGGTGTCGTCAGTGAGCAAGAACCACGTTTTTTTTGTTTAAAAAAAAAAGCAAAAAAAAAGGTCTTCGAAAACTGGGATAGTAAAAGTATGCCGACGGGGGTCGGTCTCCAAGAGCTGAAGGGCAAAAAAAGAAAAAAAAAAGGTCATCGAAAATTCGGGCTCAGCCGGCCAGCCCCCTGTCGGGGAACCCAGCCTCCCCCCGTGTCGGGCAAATCCTGGCGCCACCCCTGTAAATGAGTAAACAGACAGTTTTTTCGGCCAAATGTGGCACCATTTTCCACTTAGGCATAATCAAATACTGTGCCAAAGCCAAAAATGGTCATTTCCAAACCTAAAATTTGAACGATGTCGATTTGGTTCAATTCACCAATGGTAATTTAGAATACAACCCAAAGTTTGAAATCTGAAGAATAAGTTGCGATTAATTGGATATTCAGTGAGATGCGGTTATTCAAAGATGCAAATTGCACATTCAGAATGTGGTGGGACGGGATTAGGAAAAAAGGACATGACAACATACATAAAACAATTTGAATTCCCTTCTTTTTCTGTGTCAAAGTGCTTTAGTGAACACAATTTATGCACTGAAAAAATACTAAAGATACTTTCAATATGTAGTAAAAGTTAAAATGAAAATGTATAATTCCGTCCCACCACATTTTTTACATCCTTTTTTCTTTATTTTTAGTGGTACAAAAGTTGAAAAATTTATTGAAACTTTCCAAAATATCAGCTGTAAATGCAAGTGACACTTCTGTGTGCAAAAAGTCAATATGGTATTTTGGGTAGTCATGGTGATTGCTCGACATTTTCGTGGCGGGACGGAAACAAGTGTTTTGGGACGGAATTTTAGTTTAAAGGTAATTTTAAGAAGTATGCCCTGACAGATTTACTCATAACTTGACTGTAACTGGCAGAGTCATGTTTTTGAAAGCTTTTGTAAAAACTATGGCATATTTCTCCACCTTGTATTTAATTTTGAAGGTACATCATGTATAGTTCCAAAATTTGTGGGCCCTCAAATATGATCCCCCATGGTTTTCGTCGAGTTTCTTTCTGACTTGTACGTATATTATGCCCCTTCTTCCTCTCTGCTAACCATGAAGGAGATTTAAAACCTACCTTGCTTCTTGAAAATATTAAGAGCAAATGCATATCTTTCCCCACTGAAAAAGTAAAACCTGTTGGTCATTGCTCATAGGGTCAACAATATCCTTGTTCGAGGCCCAGTTTCCCCATATTTCCCATGGGACCAATTTCGGACCCTATCAACTCAGTCTTTGAAGAACTTTTTTGGTAATGCTTGTCCACTGCTTACCGCCCTGTAGCTAAATAATGCTGAGCAAAATTATGAGGGCCTTGGACCACTTTGTCTAGGGCCCAGATG
Source organism: Holothuria scabra (assembly GCA_037179385.1). Lineage (NCBI taxonomy): Eukaryota > Metazoa > Echinodermata > Holothuroidea > Aspidochirotida > Holothuriidae > Holothuria > Holothuria scabra. The sequence goes on along the minus strand of CM074179.1, from coordinate 59,799,436 downwards.
GGCCCAAAATTTGAAAAATCACTTTCGGAAAGTAAAACTGCTTTTTTGAAGACCTGCCTTTTCAGAATTATGGCCTTCACTTCAGTTTTTACATCACATACTGTTAATATGGCTATAACTCACTAGACATACAAATTTTCAGCTTTTTTTCTTATTCCTGTGAATTGTAATGGGCCTGCAAAATCATGCAAAATGGCAATGACAGCTCTCACCTGAGAGAGCACTATATTGCGCAGTACTTTTTAAAAGGACCATAGCTATTAAACAGGTCAAGCTGTGGAACTGAAAGTTTCCATAAGTTGGTTTTGTCTGTAATGTAAAGTTCTGAGGAAGTTTCATGAAAAGCTGAGGGGGTGTCTTTGGAACCCATACATAATGAACAGGCTTCACTAGGTTCCGTCCCACCACAGTGACACACTTTTGAAAAATTTGCATAGCTCCTTCAAACGACATGTGATTTATGCGATTGTTTTCATAATAAAAAAAGAATAATCAGACTTCATTTCAATCTTGAAATTTTACCTTATATCTCTCTACTTTTGATAATAATTAAATATTGGTCACATGTTTCTGATTGTGTGAAAATTATCATTCCGTCCCACCATTCACAGAGGTTACATGTAAACAGGCACTATTTAAAAGGCTATCAAATTCCGTCCCACCATAATACGGTAATTTTGGCTCGGGCCCTACTGAAAAATTTTCCAAACGGGAGTGGGTATCCTTTGACCCATCCCCCAGGACACAGGTCAGTCACACGTGATCGAACCCCTTCGCAAAATCCTGCGTTCGCGCCTGTAGTTCATAGTTATTACCTTGACAATGGTCAACAGATTAAGTGCAAACCGTGACGAATTGCGCGCAAAGCGCACCAAGTTTTTTCTTTGAGTAAGATTTCCATGACAAAACCTGCATTCGGCTCTGCATCGAGACACTTTCAATCCATCAAACCTACAATCCACTCTAAAAGCCAGTCTTTTACCTGGGAATTCGTAAATAGCTTTCAATTTTTGCTGCTATGCTTCTCCGAAAGTTGTTATTGGGAGATAATGACAATAAGATCAACACCGAGGTAAGGTTTGAAGCGCGGGGAGCGTGCAAAAATTTTGATAGTTTGCGAACAATTTGCGAAAATTTTGACAGTTTGAGAAACATTTGCGAAAGAGAATGATTACAATAGATCCATCAATCGGTCGAAGACACACCTTACCCTACCCCCACTTACACCCCCAAATAGTAGCAAATATTAGTATCGTTGACCATACTTGGGGGACGAAAGGGGGTCCATCCTTTAAACAGATTCTTTGGTGAACAATTTCAGCTCCCTTCCTCCCCGCTATAATTGTCGTCCTTGTAAGAAGGTACGATGTTGGGAGACTGGGACTCTTCTGTGTTATTTTATAGGCATTAACATTCAGGTCTCGAACTGCAGTCATATGCAGTGGCGTCGTTAAGTGTGGGGCAGGGTGGCACGTGCCCTCAAGGGTTGTCTGTACCCCAGTGTGTCCCAACGAGATTTTGGGTTTGTAAAAAATTATGCACAATCAAGATGTTATGTTCGAAAGTTCGAGGTGCAGACATGCACCACATCAGGGTTCATAAAGTGGGGATACTTAAACTTTAGAGATAAAAGGACTTGCACAAAATTTTCATAGATGCTCAAATCGAGAATTTTCTGGCCACTTCGCTTGTGCACCTGGGAGGGTCTCAGCAGGTGCTACCCACCCTTTCCCATTTATTGCTAAAGAAAATGCAAAACTATATATTGGTCATAATATAATTCTGAGGCACCACAAAGCCCACTGAACTGCGTTCAAGCGGACTTCTTTTCCACGTTTTCCCCACTAGCCCCTGATCTGTAGCCGTCAGTTGTACCTTGGTTGCTCCAATTGAAGGCTTCACCTCAGTGGCATACCTGGAAGATAGTTGTCCCAACATCAATTACTACTATGCAGCAAGAGAAGGTTTATTTTTAAACTCAATGCAGACGTTAACATGAGCCGTTGTCCCCATTCATACCCCCCCCCCCCATCATAAAACCGTTTGTGCGAGTAAGGCTAACACATTGACCAGTTCTGACTTCAATTTTTGTGGCCCGTTTTAGTGCGCTGCAATGACATTTTGGAGATTTGCAAATGTTTTATTCTAATGGTCACATTTTTACAAATACCCCAGAGCCTCCGCGTAGGCTGCACCCCTGGACCCCAAATGGCGTGTTGTCCCTGGATCCCACCAGGGGCCCTACAGTGGGCCCCTGGGGTTTAACGCCTACACCTGGTAGTACTGCGCGTTCCTAAGTGGCTAAGTCTTCAGTGACGTCCAGCTCTTCATTTTTATGTGCCGCTCCGGCGGACAGCTTTCCCCCAGTGCCTCTCCCACTTCGAAAAGTCTGGCGGCGCCACTGGTCACATGACTACGCTAAGCAGCCACAAATATCTCTAAAACTGGGTGTCAGACAAATGTAACAATTTGGATCTAACTTTCTTGTGAAACTTTGAAGGTAAGTTTAGTTGTTGGAACACGCGTATGAAAATGGGCAGGGGGACTGTCCCCACATTTTTTGGCAAACCAAAATACCGTAGAATCAGTACAAAAATAAGGTAAAAATTCTTCTGAAAAGGCTCAGAAATTTGAGCAACAAATGTAGTGGCCCGCTTTAGTGGCTGCACCAGGGTTTTGAAAGTAAGGGAAGAAATGGACGAAAAAGGAATGTGTTGGGGGGAGAACAATTTTTGTGCGTAACGCGAAATCGAGTGCAAAGCGCGAGTTTTAACGGGTGGGGTCCAAGGTCCCGCCTCAGGGCCCTTGATTGGGTCCGTGGGCGCAGCCTCGGAAGCTCTGACGTTTTAGCATATCTCTGGGTATAGTTCAGGAGCTGGAAGTGGGGCCAACTAAGGGGCAAAGGTTCTGACTGAGGGCCTTCTCCCTGCCCCTGCACCCGGCGTATCCCCTTGGTGCCGCTACTGATCTTCTCAAACCCAAATGATTCTATACGTCTATGATCAGATGATTGTTGGAAAGGGTTTACTATGTAATCTTCTCCCATCAATAATTGTTCTTGAAAAAGGTATCTCTTTTTACCACTTTTATAGTAAAAAATAATGAGAGCAGGATGAAGGAATACTGAGATTTAAAATTTTGAAGTTCTCTGGTTTATATTAACACCAACTTGCAGACAAGAGTTGGACGCGTTTTGGGATATCTTGAAAGACGCTAAAATAGTGATGTTGGATGTCAATATCTTAATATCATTCGCTGAAGATATTAAGATATTGAGATCCTGTAATGCAATATTTCAATATTGTATGCTGAAATGTTGAGATGAAACGATCTCGTATGTCAATATCTCAATATCTTTCAGTGAAGTTATTAAGATATTGAGATGCTGTAATGTAATATTTCAATATTTTACGCTAAAATGTTGAGATAAAACGATCTCGTATGTCAATATCTTAATATCTTTCAGTGAAGATATTAAGATATTGAGATGTTGTAATGCAATGTTTCAATAACTTACGCTAAAATATTGAGATGAAAAGATCTCGGATGCCAGTACCTCAATATCTTTCAGTGAAGATATTAGGATATTGAGATCATGTAATGTAATATTTCAATATTTTACGCTAAAATATTGAGATGAAAAGATCTCGGATGTCAATATCCAAATATTATATTGACAAAAAGTCGAGAAAGTCACATTATATCTCAACATCTGCATGACACCTTAAAAGCTCCGTAGATATGTGACAAGATGAAGTTTTATATTTCTGGAAAAGACTCATGTCAAGTTTCCAAAACGTGTGATCTCTACTACACAATTATGAAAGAAATCATCTTTTGACGAAATCCAAACTGTCGGAAAATAGCATTGTATTGAAATAGAATTAATAAACTGCACCGTGATATTAAATACTTTTAAACTGAGGTTCAACTCACATTGACCGCTGGGAATGGGATAAAGTAACTCATATTCAGTTGCGTCGCGTGGCAGGAGGATTTGACCAGGGAGCGCCCTGTTTTGACCACACTACTCACTTTCGGGAAAGAAATAAGCTTAACTATATAGTTTGATTTATCGCAAACGAGGGCCAGAACGATGAGTTTCTGCAACCGTTGGTTCATTTCGCAAAGCCGTTGTTGTGGTAATGTCATTGAAAAATAGATACCGTAGAGCTTAGCTTTTCAGGTGTTGAGAAAAGTAATATTGAGTGTACATACCGAAAAAGTCAATGTTAATTTTTCTTTGCCGCAATGTTGTAGAAAGTGTCACCAAACTGCACATTAGCACCCAATAACGAGGAAGGTTTCAGCTCACAAATTGGGAAGGGAATACCCGTACCTTACAGATTACGACAGCAACCGTAACATAAAACTTTTGGAGTTTTGGTCCTGGCATGTTAGAGTATGAGACAGAGGACTGAAAATATGTTGATAAGCAGGATTGCGTGAGGGTGCGATAAAGGCGCTTGTCGTCCATTTCGTAAAGCTTTTTCAAAAAATTTTTGTTTAATATGTTAAAGACGAACATATTCTAAGCACTCTGGGGAAGTTTTCATTCGTTTCCCATGTTCGGTCCTATATATATTAGAAATTGAAGTTGACACATGTTCTACAAAAAGTAAACTTGAACCAATCAGGTGCGATGTTATGTATTCATATTGATGATCAATGTTTTGTTTTTAATTATTTTTGATCCTGCTCTTTGACCTTGAATTGATTAGGGATGCTATCTTTATCCTTGCCTTTGTCCCGGGGTCAAATTAAGTTTTTAAACTTCCATTGCTCGGGATGCACTTACGGGAACAGCATATTCTAGTAAAGTTGTATAAATATGGTAATAAATTTTAGAGAAAAACAACTAAACATTGTCCATCAATGTGAACACATGACATCACGTCTACTTGTTGCAAGTTTACTCTTTGTAAAAAAAATATGTCAACTTCAATTCTAATATCTGGAGAACCCAACATGGGAAATGAGTAAAAATGACATCAGTAAGCTATGCCTAGAATATGCTCCTCTTCAAAATATCAAACAACAATTTGGAAATTTGTTTCTGGACATTTCTCGTTTGAAGGACCTGCACACCCGCCAGAAAATAAACTGAAATCATGACTTTTTGATTCAAAATAATTCATATGACCAGTGGTCGAATGTGACTGTAAACATGAACCGGCCGCACAGAAGCGTTGATAGCGCTACAGCACCAATGAGAGTACTGATTCAGTACTGATAGCGATATCAACGCTTCTGTCAGGCCTGTACTGGGCTAAAATTTTGATACAAATACAAAATATAGCCTTGGCGATTATACGAATTAGTTTATCCTTTATAAATAATTGATGGCATTTTTATGAGATAGAAGGCTGGGAAAGTTTTCCAAACTTAAGAAAAGGGCTACTTTTTAGTCATGTCATATCTAATAACGATATTTTTGGCAAATTGAAGACAATCCTTTAAAAGTTTGGGGGGCAAGTGTCTCCGTGCCCCTATGGTGAGTCGCTAATGCCTAGTTTGCAAAATTAAGGTAGTAGGATCGTGCATTTTAGTGTTGGCGTATACTATGGTTTGTGTTTGTGTTTGAACAACACAAAGCTATTTCTTATGTTCGCTGTCTGAAGCCAATAAATAAATAAACTCGAATAAACTCGAGTTTAATTGAAATCGGATTTGAAATGTCAAACCAAAGGCGAGACAATTTTTATGTGAACAACTGTGTCTTTAATTACTTCCTCAAAATATACCATTGTTTGGAATAAGGAGAACATATTGTTACTATTTGTTTAACAATGTATGGAATGTAATAAATATTTTTTTACTCAGTATTGGAAACCTAGAGGAACGGGTACTTTTGATGTGAGAAATAGGATTACATCCTTTGAAACGTATCAAACCTTTTTCGAGCATGTTGTGCCCTAGTACGAATAGAACGAGTTCAAAGAAGACAAGGCGCATACTGAAGCCGAGAAAGTGTTCAATTTTGAAAGAAAGGTATATACGTTTTAACCGTGGGGGTCACATCAAATTTCGCTCCGCGGTTAGTCGAATTCCAGAGCTACGGGAGACCTTACGGGCACCAGTCATATGCTCTAACCACTTGGCTATGCAGTGGGATTAGCCACTATTTAATTATCCATTTGGAAAAAGTTTTACAATTCAGTTTGAATTTGTGAAATGGTAAACCTGCTTTAAAAATTTAAGAATTGTGAACGTTTCCTGAATGCCAACGTTAGAGAAGTCAACTAACCATAGTGAAGGCCATTACTAAAATGCAGGAACCTACACTAATTTTGCAAAGGTCATGGATGCACGCTTACTTACGAATCCCTTTCAGGAAAACAAAAACAACAGGTTCAATGTTGTTGTCTTTGCGCGCACCACTTTTAAATACTGGATTCGGGTCTAATTTACTTCCCGTAGATCATCTAGCATATCATACCATAATTCTGTACAATAAAACTGTAAACACTTATGTCTAACGTCGCATGTAGCGGAGGAGAGGGTCTCCATACCACAGAAATTTTCAATGTTTTTTTTAATTATCTCAAATCATCAAGACAATCGAAAATAATAGCTATTTTATCCAACTTTGGTAAGATGAACTTTAGAAAGCACATAAAACGTCTCTTTCAATGCTATTTCAAAATGGGACAAGACCTTAGCGAAAGGAGATGTTGACTTTCTTTTACACGTTTCTCTACCGTTCTACTTCTCATTTCGCTTAAAAGTCAAACGAAATGATCTTCACCATTCATCTGAATTCCAGAACTTTAATTCTTTAAATCTTTGTTCCAAAGCCCTTGAAACCCTACAAATCCTCCATGTCCCCTCCTTCCCCCAATCCCTTTGCATTAATAATCCCAGTCTTCTGTGTGGTTTGGTGTACGTTGATGGAGTTAAAAGCCTCAGCTTCTATCCGCTCATCTCCAGGCACCTTTAACTGTTGGGCACTGAATTGTTTCCATCCTCTATTAGTTATGCGGAGTCATTCGGAGGAAGAGTTTAGTTAAAACTAAGGCAAAATTATTGCGGCCTGTTTAGTGCCCGCCTTTTGTAATTTAATGTCGAACGCAAAGTGCAGCGTATTGATGAGAACAAATTATTGCTAAATAAACCAAACATTGAGGCGCTTTGACCCACCAAGGGTGCGAAGGCATGACTCCGGTCCCCATGTACTGTCTTTTTAGAGGAGCATGCTCCCACGCCGCCTTTTGCGAATGTTAACAGTCAGCCCGGATTTCGTCCCTTATTTTCACAAGTAAATTCATCCTGAGCATTGCTTTTGGTAATGCTTGGAAACCGAAGTTTCAATAACCTTGCGTATTTTTAAGACAAAAGCAAAAGTGTTTTAAAGCATGTGCATGATTATCTGTTAAGTGTTTGCCGGAAACACTTTGGTTTTGCAGTCGGCCTAACGTTACCTCAAGAAGAAAATTTGCAGTTCCCGAAATAGAAAAAATCAAAATCAGGAAGTCACAAAGAAGTTGCAGAACTGGAGAAGATTGGGTCAGCTCAATACCATGTGCCTCTCAAGTTACTCTTAAACTGTTCTAATACATTTATCCTGGAATTTATCAAGCAATGAGCATAAATGTGACCGGGTAAGAATGCCCGCCGAAATCGAGGTATTAGATGAACAACGCGATGAGTGCGAAAAGATTATTACGTTTAATACCCTCTTTCAGGAAGGTGTTCATCAGGGTTCTTCACCAAGGCTCTTCAGGGTCTCCTGCCTTCTTTTTTTTCACAAGTTTTTTTCACTTTTCACGATGGCTGCAACATTAAAAAAAATGTCAATGAAATATATTTAAATTATTGTGCAGAACATTTCAACGGTTGGCAAACATGATAGAATGTATCCACTAGTAACCAAACAACACCAAATTATTCAATGATAATTATAAACTAATAATGTTCTTGAAGGGCCCACTTATAGACCTTCATATTTCTATTAAAACATAAACAACCCGTCATTCCGACTTACTCAAGTTATCTTAACCATCACTTGTAATTTTACCATAAAGAAAATAATTAAAATAGGGTAAATACAATAGAAAAAAGAAAAAGAAAAAAACGAACTGTGCCTTCAACCGCATGCCCAACTACTACCCAATTTCGACACTCCCGTTACGTCACGCTCCTGTCTTCTTGATCATTTGAAACGCCATTATACTCGAAGCGTGAAGAACACCTCTCATTGCGCCACTACGGGTATTTTAACATTTCAAAATGGTCAATGTTCCAAGTAACGGGGAAGGGAGAAATTTTGAATTTTTTGAACTAGTCACTCTACCTTAATGTACTACACACGGCTTATGGGGAAGCTAGTCCTTTGAAAGGGCCAGATTGTTCGGACCCGTGCTGATCCATTAACTTCACAGTTGATACAGCATGGAACAGAATGAAATGTATTTTGTCCATCCATTGAACCAGATCCACCTTTTTATTTATCCACCATCTATCTTTGTATTCAAATGTCGATCTTTCTATCTTCCATTGCATTAAAAGCATCCTTTGCTCGTTTTCGAAATCATTAATCATGTACATTTATATAAGAAGCACATTACTTCACCTTCAAATCAGACAATCTAGGTCCTTCGAATAAAAGGGCGAAACCAGATGTTTATTACCGAACTTTTCTGTTCCCTTTGTCTTTCAAATTATGGTATTTTCATTGTAAACTCTCTAGGAAGAACGGGGATTTTATATCACCTTATTCAACTGGTAAAAAAGCTGTATTGGGTTTTGATATCGTTCAATTTTAAGCAACTGGTTTTCTAAATGTATGCATTAAATTTATGTTGTTGTCTTCCTCATACTGTCAAGGGAAAAACTATGTCTGCGAGGAAGTGATCAACCTTGTGGTTGGAACAACATCTTCCTAGACGTCAAAAAGAATTAAGACTACGGTTTAGACTTTAAAGTGAAGATACCACCATATATTTTACAAGGAACACAGTAAACAATTAACTCAATTTTGCTTTCTATAATATTGTGGTAAAAACAATACCTGTGAAAGTTTTCAAATCATAAAGGCATGATATACTTAGAAGACATTTAAGAGGAGTGATGTGTCTTACTCAGAACAAGTCTTAGTACAAGGAGTATGGATTACCAAGGAATAAGAGGGAATTTTGGCGAGCAAAGCACAACTTTATCCTTTCCTTTGATTTTAATAGCAATTGTATTATTTTGTTCTTCTACTTGTATTAGTTTAATTACTGTAGAAACAACACATTACGTACATGTATCTGATTCAGTGCTTCTTGTGTGTTACGGTTATTCAGGAGGAAATGTTCAATGGAAACACAAAGGAAATGTACTGAATTTTTACAGAGTTGTAAACGAGAAACGTTTTGAGAGCAGTTCATCTTTGAATTCAAATTATTCGTTGAGCATCAATAACTTGTCATTGTTTCAAGAGGGTACTTACGATTGCTTGCAAGATTCCTACACAATAGCCAGACACTTTGTCTTTATTGAAGGTATGATAAGCTTCTAGCAAATATATTATTGATAATAAAAAGCCATCTAAAGTATGGGACATTGCAGAGGTTGTCCTTTCAGCTGGATGCCTTTGCAATTTTGCTTTTGAGAACATGGGCCGCACGTTGAATGTCAATAAGAATGGAAATTGTTTGTGTAACGTGACCGTAACGTTTAATTTAACCCTAAATCTTGACTTACAAGGAAATGCATTTTGTAGGTTGGAAAGGCAAGCTTTTTATCTAGCCCCCATTTCGTAGCTTCCCCTGTATGCTGCAATTCGAAGGTTGAATTATTTAATTCTTTTGGAACTCCAATGAATCGTAAAATTTAAAAACAAATGCAGTTTAAATCAAAAAGAGTTGAATTAGTGACCATGGGACGTTTGATTGGTCATTTCTCCAAACGAATAGATTCATGTTAACTTTGTTAGAATATCTGTAAATCTTTTGAAGTAAGTCCATTCAAATGGTCGGTATATCAAAGAACAACTTTTTGGGTCATCGTGGGATAATTTTTCATACCCTTCTTGATGTACAATTTTCATTACCTACTCTTGTCTAATTTTGAATGTAAAATCTATATGACCTTGGAAAGATTCCTTTTTCTTTTTAAAATATACGGTAAAGCAGGGGCTTGCACATCACAATACCCCTATGATGGCAACAAAATCAGCACCACACTTTGCCACCAAGTGCGGTGGATTCCGTAAAATAGGAAACAAAAATGTGATTTGAGTTTGCAACTCACAATAACATCACAAATTATTGCACAACAGAACAGTTCAATTGAGTAAAAAAAACCAGCATTTTATATCCGCTCATGAAGGTCTTGTGAAGGATGGAGTTGAACCATACGCATTTGCCTGAAAACTACATACATGCTTTTGGAATTTAAGACCTTGACATACTTTGAAACGATCAGTTTTGTGTGCTGCTTGCATGTTTTCCAGTTAATAACCCTCTCACACCAATCCGGAAAGCCATTCCAGGTGTCCGTGAGAGCAAAAGTTCAAAAATCGAAGTAACCACGAAATGGAACCGGATCTCACGGGTTGCCACGGTTTAACCACGATTTTGACCACGTGTGGATTCTCTCCGTTGGCCAATTCTCACGGATGCTCCACGGATCACAAAAAAAAGTTTTGGACATGTTGAAAAACTTAAACGAGGGCACTTCGGAAATTTATTGACGATATGGAAACTTTTTTCAATACGGCTTTGTCGAAGTACTCGCGAAGTGTTCCGGGGGTTGGGTCGAAATAACGTCGGATTTCAAGGATGTAAGAATGAGCCTCCGCCGCCTACGAAGTGTCCAAGAGTTGGCTATGAACTGTTTACGGACTATACGTAGTACTCTCGAGCTGACGCGGTGATTACCACTGACACCACGTAGTAGTCTTGGGATGGTGTCGAAGTCTTTACGGGATTCGATCGGGAAGGCCACGAGATGGCGCCGGCGTACAATTTGTGAATTCCGCGGGAAATTGACATGTGGACGGGTTTGCCCCGCTTTGTTTCCCGCCTCGCCACGGATTACACGAAGTGAAAACGAGTGACCACGAAAGTAAAACGTGGTGACATAAAAAACGGACAAAAAACGTAGACTACAAATGCTGTTGCAAAAAATTCATTTCCGAAGTGACCTCGTACTGGTTTCGGATTGGTGTGAGAGGGGTATAAAAGAGAGCTGCTTACAGATAATTTGAAACTTTTTGATTGAAAAAATTTCTACCGTTTGGTTAATATGTCATAATTCTATTATTTTGTGAATAATTGTTTATCAGATTATTTTGGGTCAAACCCGATGCTTCTTTTAATGAAGAGAACCTTGCCAAAGTCATATATAATGTGTGCATTATACATTTGTCATAATGAAATTGGAGTTATTGGTATGAAAGGAACGAAGAACGCAAAAAAGGATTTGTTTAATGGGCTGCTAGTCATGCAAGTTTAACCATAGCAATATGCTTTGCAAAGTAAGTTCCTACGGCTACTTTCTCCCCTTAAATATTTATTGGTTCCATGTAAGACGTTTAAGAGTATAACAATTTGCTTTACCAATTACCTATTGCTCCTTAGTTACTCCGGTCATTTTCGTAAGTGTTGATGGGAGGAATTTCACAAAGGATATTTACGAAGTGACAGACAGCTTTTTCGTCGCTATATGCCACGCTATAAACGCTAAACCCGCCGTGAATTTGACGTGGGTTATAAACGAGAGGATTCGCTATTCTGAGGATGAGAAGGTATCTACCAGTACCTTAAATAACAATACGTTTGACATTTCTTCAAAACTGAATATTCAGTTGCCCGGTACGAATGGATCTATAACGTGCGTAAGTGGAAGTCAAAACACCTTCGGAGAGCAACAGTTAACAATACACTACCTTGTTCAACGTAAGTAGAGGGCTTCAACTAGTAGTTACACAATTTCTTTCAAACGACGATGTGTGATACATTCTAATGATAAAGCAAGCAATAGAAAAGATGATTGTCTCAGACTGTTGCTCACCACCTTCGCTGGAATTGTCCCTTTACCCGGAAAAGAGGAAATTTATTATTATTGAAATATATTGTTTCATATTTTGAAACCATACGTTACTATGCAAAATGTGGAAACGCGTCAAACTATACATAATTGTCTTAAGGTGTTATATACGACTAGCGAATCCCAAACATATGTAACTACACAGAGTGTTCCAAACTTAAGAGACCGTCATTCCTGATCAGTGCAAACTGGAATATTTACATAATGCTGAGGGCCAAAGAAAACTATCCTTGCCACCCCTTTGCCATTTCCATCTCTGTGTATTTTTTGGTTACCTTAGGTTAACAGCTAACGTTGGCAATATAGTTCCATTCCTGAAGAGAGAGGATGTAATGATAGTTATATTATCAGACAATGGGAACGTAGGGACGTCGGGGTGAATATTTTTCTGTAATTTAAAAGTGAGTGATACACGAAGGCGCTGGAATAAAGTTAGCTAAACTGAAATGTAACTGGATAACATCGACTTAGGAAAATAAACAGGAATAATTATGTTGGCCTGGTCTAGTCAAACATACCAAATGTTTCCTATGAACTTGAAAGGTCCAAACAGGGATATATAAGTTTGTTTGACTAATTAGGAACACAAGGAGGTTCGAAAAGCTGTCATGCTCTTAAATTAAATATAAAATGTTCCGCACGTCAAAGAAGGTTGGCCGAGTAAATTTTGACAAGTTATAAGTTCCTTACAAAACAAATTAGCCTGAACAATCATCAACAAATCCGCTTTATCAACTTGCATAAAATTTGTATGTAATATTGACCTCATTGTTCTTTTGTATTTTATGACCCTTACTTCAAATTTCCTTCTGGCTTTTATCTAAAACTTAATATCTGGCTGTTATAAAGTTTTATATGGCACAATGAAGCCAGATAAAACTTGAAGGAATGCCTTTTCAGATATGTAATAAAGTATTATATGGCCATAAAAAGCAAGATTTAACTTTATGAAATGTCCGTCCAGATATGTAAATAAAGTTTCATATTGCCGTATCAAGGCAGATCTAACTTGAAGAAATGCCTTTCCAGATAAGCACCTGAAGTTTTATATGGCCATATCAAGCCAGATATAACTTGATGAAATGCCAGTCCAGATATGTGAATAAAGTTTCATATGGCCATATCAAGGCAGATCTAACTTGAAGAAATGCCTTTCCAGATAAGCACGTGAAGTTTTATATGGCCATATCAAGCCAGATATAATTTGATGAAATGCCAGTCCAGACATGTAAATAAAGTTTCATATGGCCATATGAAGCCAAATATAACTTGATGAAATGCCAGTTCAGATAAGCACATGCAGTTTTATATGACCATAACAAGCCAAATTTAACTCTATGAAATGCCAGTCCAGATATGTCAATAAAGTTTAGATGGCTATGATGATATGTGAATAAAGTTCCATATGCCCAAATCAAGCCAGATATAACTGGTTAAAATACCATGCCCGAATTACATATTAGCTTTTTCTGGCCATATTAATACTTTTTGGTCTCATTTGTACCTGTCCTACATAAAAGCCTTTTTCTGGAAGCTGATTAAGCATCAGCAAATCGATATCATAACATTCAAAACCATATTCAGCCATATTATACTATCATATGCAAATGACTTCCCAATGTGGGCGTGGTCAGGAATTTAGGGCCCTAATTGTCTTTTTTCATGATTAAGGAAATAAAATGTGAAACAATCATAAAGCTTTCAACAAAATTTATGGTGGAATATTGCCCCATACGATAATTTAAACAAACAATGCAGTGTAATCTTTAAAAGTAGGAATTCCAAAGCCGTTTTTCTTTTACTATGGAGTAATTTAACAACTTCAAATATTTCGCAAGAAATATTCAGATAGTCCTTAACATCATACATGCTCAGAAGGCTTCTGATACGCTTAACACAAAGGTGGTGCACTAATAAATTTTAGTGCAGACATGTATGGTCTGAAGATTGCCTGGATATAAATTCCTATATGGGACATGTATGCACCATTCCAGTCCCATATGGTATTGGACCCATATCAAATTTTATATGGATCATATATTCCTTTATATTATATCAAGTTATATCTGCCCATTTTTTGTTAAAGCCAGATTCAAATTCCATATCTGGCCAGAAATGGGCCAGATACAAATTCCCATGTATGGCCCATATGTGGATTTTGAGTACGGGGACAAATAGGCCTATTTCTTAATGTCTTCTGCATTACATCAGGGTACTGTAAGGGATGAAGATACAAGGTCATTTCAACCCTTTGAAATCACGTTCGGTTCCGATGCTAGTCTTGCTTTCAAAGATTTTATCTGAATGCCTAAACAACTGTAGGATTGGTAATGCGTTGTCAAACTAATAATTAGACATATCCTAAACTTAATTCGTTATTGTAGGCCATCAACGTTGCCAGCCGTCAAGCAAAAATTTAATATTTTGACCTTTTGACGTCATTCGTCAAACGTACTATCATGTAATTTGAAATTAACAAATTTTATCAGTCTTCTTAGCAAACATATTGATAAACAGTTACAAAATTCGCTGAACATTAAAGTAGTATTAACTTCAATAAAGTTTCTTGCAAACGACATGTTTAAATCGCGAAAGCATAATTGAATTTCAGAGTATGTTTTTTGGTACTTTTTTGAATAGATACTTAACTTCGAGAACAATTCGCGTGCTTTTAAAATATCACCAAAATTTGTACTCTTTTTGGTTTTCGAGCCTGTGCATTGCTTTCTCAATGAAACCATTAGAATTATAATAGAATTACTACAACTTAGGAGTGGACGAGCAGTCGTTTTGGTAAAACACAAAGAAAGCGTCTCACGTCAATCAACTTTGCAGGTAGGGATCAAAGCAAGATCTTTACAATGGTCTTTGTTACAAGATTACAGCGCTTTGAAAGGGGGAGATCATTTTAAAGTAGGAAGGTCAACGGAGGCTGTATAATAAGAGCAAAAAGTCCTGTCAATAAAATTTTGGCAACCAAAAACAATTTATTCTCTTATTGTCTGGTAGGTAAATTTGATGGTTTTCCATCCCATCCATCCCTAACATTGAGTTATATTTTTATTATCATATTTTCAATGCATCCGATTTCTCGTTTTCATTTTGATACCGGTGGTTGCTTAATTGTATATATTACGCATTTTTCTACACGCAGATGACGTTTCGTCAGATATTCCTACAACCCTGGATTCTGAAGAAGAGCGCAACAATTCAAAACTTCTTTTTATTATACTGGCGGGGGTATTTGCTTTCGCTGGTGGTGCATTTTTCGTTAAATTCCGATTTACTAAGGATAGAAGAAATGCCCTTTACTATAACACGGTCTCAACGAAAACTGGTAAATCAGTACACTTTCTCATGTTTCGTGAAGTACAATGTTACATTTTACTGAAAATAAGTTTCCTTTGAAATTCAAAATAAATGAATTTCTGAGATTCCAAGATCGAATCATAGT
This sequence comes from Holothuria scabra, assembly GCA_037179385.1. Classification (NCBI taxonomy): domain Eukaryota; kingdom Metazoa; phylum Echinodermata; class Holothuroidea; order Aspidochirotida; family Holothuriidae; genus Holothuria; species Holothuria scabra. Next base: position 59,783,946 of record CM074179.1, on the reverse strand, counting down.
GGAAAAAAATACAAGGGGCCGACTTTTTTCTTATTTTGCGAATACGTGCTCGTTTAAGTCCGCATGATGAAAGTTCAACCTTTGAAAAAGGATTCCATAAATTCAGTGTGTGAAAACTTCCTTTTGGCATTAATGGCACTCGAATACACGTTAAAATAAAAGTATTGCTCTGCATTATGGTAATTATACTTATATATTTCTTTTATAATTACCACGCACTCTTGAAATCATTAATATTTTAGCATATCTTATTTTTCTAGAGCGGTCACGTGAGCATGAATTTAAGTGGTGAGTTAGTCGCTTTTTTTTTCACTACGCTTTGCTTATTGTTCTATATCTTGACATGCTTTTGTCACAAAAGCAAGAAGACAATAAGCCAACCAATTTCGTCTTAATCCTAAAAACACTAAATGGTAAAATGAAGAAACTAATGACCTAATGAGCAAAATGTTGGTTGCATTATGGTTCCATATTTTGCAACCACTACCACTGGGTTTGTTGGTAACCACGAGTTGCAGTACGGTCTTTTAACTTAAACGTTTGTTCTTTACAGCGCTTCTTCAGTTTCGGACAAAGTTATATGTTCTCGTCAAAGAGATCATGGAGATTGTTGTAAAATGGGTAAGAATGACAAACGGTTTATTTTAACAAACTGTACCCTCTGCCTTAACTGTTATTTCTTATATCAGTTTTATATATGATATGTTGGTAACAGTGATAATACTTGTTGAATGCAGATAGATCCTTTCCCAACGAACAAGCCGTAAACAACTTCAAATTATGCAAAAAACTGTCAGACGGTGACCGTATGTCATACTGGGTGGCTACGAAATGCTGTCCGAGTAACAGTTTTACATCTGTCATTGCAAAAACTTTAAACGGTAAGCTGAATACAGTCATTGCGTTGTAATGAATAACATTATCTTGTAAGCCTCCAATACGTTTAAAATCTTGACTAACAGTAACTTCGTAAATTCCTGTGCCAAAGTTCTTTCAAATTACTTAGATCATGCAATCTATTTTTCACCATAAACAATGAACAATTCGTTTCCGCTGCATCAAGACCAAGCTACCATCAAAGAACTTAAGATCTTTCGAAGATTGGCATATGACATTATGAATCTGCCAAAACATCAAAATATTGCTGAAATTATGGGAATTTCGACGGAAGACGGTACGTATGTTTTCAATCAAATCTTAAAAGTATTGTTTCCTCCTTCAATATGCATCTTAAATAATGAGAAACGGTGACGACTTACAGTGGCGTAGCTAGGATTTTTTCCAGGGGGGTGGCAAGGGTATGAAATTTCCCCAAAACTTTTCCCGGTCAATGTGTATGTATTTCATATAAAATATGCAAACTTACAAGTATAACAACATTACCTTGACATTTTGTAATATTACCTGCATTTTAATCTTAAAGTATAACATAGAGCAATCGGAAATAACAAAGTATATTATTTTGGTAAACAATATCTGGTTTATTTGTATGTACTAAAGCAGTGGCGTACGCAGGATTTCTCTGAAGGGGGAGGAGCATGCAGTATGGTCTAAGGGGAGGGGTGTCCGGAAATTATTTGACGTTTTCAAGTAGCCTACATGCAAAATGGTGCAACATTTTCGACTCTGACAGGAGTAGTGTTAGAGGTTGAATCGTGGTCGTTCATGAGGATAAAACTGAAACTTTTGTGTCTTTAAATGCACTCTTATGTCATTTATGCTACCTTACGAAGTAAAACTTGTCATTAAATTTGCACACTTTTAGATGTCCAAATAAAAGAGCATTGATCGGTATTTGTGGTTTTCTTGGTCACAAAATGTTATTTTGTCATAAAGTTTATCTAAGCGGAGCGCCACTATTGGTTGGCGCGGAGCGTAGAGAAAATTTGGAAAAATCAGACCCCTTAGATGGCCGGAAATAGCATTTTCCAGGTTAATACGAAGAATCTAGCCAGTCGCTTTCTTCTTTTGTCGTTTGCAATAAAATGCTCACTTCAAAATAGTGATCAGAGAGTTAAGAGCTAATTTTACTCCAAATATGTAATTTTGCCCAAAAGACGGAGAGAAGCGCCACCATTGGCTGGCGCGGAGCGAAAAGAAAATTTCGAAAAATCAGACGCCTCAGATGGTTAAAATAGCGTATTTATGCTTGTAAAGAGAATCTAAACATGTAGTCTTTTTTATCGATGCCACCAGTGGGAAACAGAGTCTACCTTTTCAAGTAAAAAATGGAATTTGACAGAACTTGCCTAGGTCTATTTGTAGGAATTAAAAAAAAGTGGCATCACTGAAAGACCTTGCAAGGACAATCCTTCCCCTTTGAAAAATTTTGAAAAATTGGGTGTCCTTATAAGCATTCTGGTGCCACATATCCTATCTTTTGAAGTAAAATTTGTGTTAATAAAGTTAGACTACGTATTTTTAAGAACAAAGAAAAAATGGCATCAGTGAGGGGGGGGGCATGGCCCAATGGTCTCCTCTTCGCACGACACTTAGGGGGCCTAATAGTGGCTCGATCACACAGGATATCCTGTGAGGAAAGCAGTCTGTTATGTGTAGAAGGCCACAAGGTACTCATTGTCCGTTTATTGTTACACTCAAAGTGAGCAGAAAGCTATTTTCCCGAACTAGCTTGTAAGTCTCCAAGGATTAGGCTAAGTAACAAAATCTAAGTGTGCCAACGGATCCCGTCAATTCTCATTTCTAGATTAACTTTAAGTTTATCGTTGGCCATGGATTGTTTCAGCCCCATCCATCGTTATGTATACAGAGTAAAATCGTACAGCTACTGCTAGCTTGGAGAAGAACATAACAACCTCGGGGGTCTAGTGACTTGTCAGTTTTCACATCCTTTTACTGATGAATTCCCAAAGTATCACCTGAATAACAGCTTCCTGTGCACTGAAATGCACTGGTCATAACCCCCGTGCGTATACAAGCACAAGAGAACATTCAATCTGCTACGCGACGAGGACATTTCTGTGGAACGCAAATTGGGCCGGTTCATGAGACACTGACGAAATCTGAGTTAGTTTGTTGCATGAAATTACGAATTATGTATGAGAAATGTCTCACAATTTCTTATTCTAACAAAAATTTTGAAAAATGTTTGTGAAATTTTTGTAATAATAAGAAGATTCATCAAATTTCCCCATTTTCATCAAATTTCCCCCAAAATTTTTCCAGGGGGGCAACTTCCCCCCCCCCTGCCCCCCCCCCCCACCCCCGTAGCTACTCCACTGTCGACTTATGCCCTTGGCTAAAAGTTTAAGTTATGGCTGCTCTATCAAAATTTTCTCACTTGCAGTGCCGTACTTCATATACCAAGAATTTGTAACAGGCGGTACATTGAAGGACTTTCTGAAAAGAAATTTCCAACAACTTGGAGATAACTACTCTGATAATTCCAAACGACATCAGACGGATAAAACAACTATTCTTATGCGATTCGCATTAGAAACTGCTGAAGGGATGGATTTCTTGATACAAAATAAGGTATACTGAAATAGTATTTGCAAAACTGCATTCACTGGGCGTCTATCTTGTTGGATAGGCTCACCCTCACTTTTCTCTACCGGGCTTTTCCTTAAGTGTCATAAATCATAATGACATTTGTAGAGAGAATTTTATTTCATTACACTTACTCATTAAACCAGAAAATCCAAACAAGGCTAAGTGGTTCCTCGCCAAAATTGCAGTGCAGTTTATAACAGGCGGTACACTGGATGACTTTTTTCAAAAAATTTCCAACAATTTGGAAGTAACCACCCTGATAATTCCAAAAGACAGACAAATTAAACAACCATTATAATGCAATTCGCATTTGAAACTGCTGAAGGGATGGATTCCTTGGTACAGCACAAGTTATACTGAAATAGTATTTGAAAATAAGCATTCACTGGGCGTCTATCTTGTTGGATAGGCTCACGCTTAGTTTTCTCTGTTGGACTTTCCCTTTAGTGTCATAAATCATAATGACATTTGTAAGGAGAATTTGATTTCATAACAGTCACTCATTAAACCAGAAAGTCCCAACAAGGCTTAGTTTTTCTTCGCCGAATGGAATGTTTAGGAAAATATTTCTTTTCAACCTTTTGAGACCTTAAATGGGTATGTCACTTGAAAATTCTTAGGAAATTGTTCCTTGTCCTTCCCTAAACAATAGGATTCCCTTTTTACCATCATGCATTCACATAATAAGGAATACTGTGGAATTAACTTTATGTAAGTTTCGTATCTGTACGAATCTTGTTAACATGGTTTTTGGTGACCATAGATGACCTTTGACCTTTACTGGTATGACATGACCTCTGATTTCTGCCAAAACAAAAAGCTCTTCCTTTCATTGTGCTTATATGTGATAAGGTCACCAGCGGTGAATCTGAGAATACTCAAAATGGCTTGTGAATACCATATTCTAAGACTGAAAGGACCGACAGTTCTCTTATTTCCTGTATATATTTGTCATCATTTGTGAGAGACATACTATTATTTTTGGCGGAGGTGAGGGAACATTGACATCACTAGAGTATAACCTGCGAAAACCTTAAAAATGGTTTGTAAAAACGATATTTTAAAAGGACAGTCCTAGACATATTTGGTACGCCTTTATAAAGTTTCATGATAACAGGAATGAACCTGTGTTTGTGGCTCAGATCAAAATTCTTATTAAATCAACAAATGTAAACTGCAAAACCACGTAAATAGCATTAAAGTACAATTAAAAGAACTTTATTTTCTTCACTGAGAGGAATGAAAGTAGGCCCCGTTGGAAAAAATGTTTATATTTGAGGGACCCTGTACCCATGGCAATTTGGTGCAATATCAGAAAATGGTTTTTAAAAATGGTTGAATATTTTGTAGGGGCGACGAAAAGACTATGTGTCTTGTGTACTTAAGTCGAGTTTCACGGACGCCGTGTCTATGTTCTCCGTCAAAGAATCGTTAGTATAAACGGCTACGATAGAGGGATGGCACAAATCAACCAACTCGTATTCCCCCACCACATTGGACATTTTCACAGTTCCACTGATTGTAGTACATTTCTATAACTTACATACAGGATGGTTCTATTTCTCTCGAAGAGTAACTTTTTATACTATTTATTATTTTGACAGTATCGACACCCTCTTCTCTCTACAAGAAAGGTTCTTCTGAACTCCTTGGGCACTTGCAAATTGTATGACATTTTGCCTGCAAGAATGGCGTCAAGCATTATGCAGCAGATTTTGGAGAAGGTAAAATTTCTTTTCAGTGAAAGACATAGTGAGGGCGATAATATACAGGAAGCTGTACTGCGTAGAGATGTACCGTACAATAAGCGCGCGAGTTAAAGATCGCAATTAACAACCTTACTTTGTGGAAAATACGTTAGAAAATGATACTCATTATTGTTTACATAATTTTAAAGTAAAAGTATTTTAGATATTCTACGCCTTTATCCTAGCAACTATTCAGACACTACAGTACTGAAATAACTAAGGACTATTACCATCTAAAACATTATTGCTAATTTGCGCTTAATGTCACGCTCTTTGGTGGTCATTGGTGTACTTTTTATTAATATGTGTTCTAAATCTTCCAGCCTATACCTCCCCTGGCATGGATGGCGCCAGAAACCGTATTTCTACGTCAATACGGGGAAAGATCAGATTTGTGGACATATGGTATTTTCCTGTGGGAATTGTTTTCTCTTGGTATGACATCTTAAAAATTGAAATATGACAACTTTATATAATTTTTGTGTGTTGGGATGCATCGTCTGCGGTTGTAAATGTTGTCCAAGTATACCAAGGGGCATGCCAGCGTCACACGGGTTAAGTAGACAGTTTTATCCTTAAAAAACCATTTAATAAGAATCATTTCAGTAACTGCTCTGTAAGGGCAAGGTGATTTTACGTTAAACTGCGACCTAGTTTGATATATTCATGAGGGAGCTGTTGTGCTGGGAATGAACTGCATATATATTTGCCCATTGGCTACTTACCGTATCTATATAGGTTTTTGGGCGTAAGGAACACATTTTGAGTTGTAACATACTTAGTTTAGGGACATTTTACCTGAATTATGAACGCTTACATCTTCACCTGGAGCATCTTTGCAACTCATCTGCGAGTCATAGTTACTTCATTTAAAGAAAAATTTAGCTAATTATGATCATAGAAATGAAGCATCGGATCCACGCACATTAACGGTTAGAGAAACTGTACATGCAACAACGTTAGTCTTGTACAAATGTTTTGCGATTTTGCATCAGTTTTACTTTGATTACGTCATTGACATTGTGATCGATTCGTAACATTAATCTGAAATAGAAAAGCGTAGTTTATTTTAAGTCTCGACTGTAACTGACTTTAGGAGAAATAAACATTGTGAATCTTTATAAATATTGTATTGTGAATTTCCGAAGGACTCATTCCAGAGAAACGAAGCCCTATAGCAAGACTTTTTAATGCATTCGTCATCTATTATTTAACTTTGTTGGTGGTTTCAGAAAATATTAAGTTGTTCCAGACTCACTTTTTTTATTCTCTTTTCCTTTCCGTTGATGCAAACTACACATTCCTTTCAGTTAAGTGAAACATAAAATAGGGATAAAGTACTTACTTCACGTGTTTTACCATAACTTTGGGTGTAGTCAATATGAACACATGAGGTAGATGTGGAAATGTTTGGGTAAATAACCTTTACTAATGCTATCCATAACTGAACACATTTTATGTTTAAAGCTCAATAACCCATTCATAATATTCATTAAAACCTAACCCTTGGTATTGAACCTTTTCTATTATATCTAAAATAAACAAAAAACAATACGTAATTATGAAATTATTCAAAAACATATACAGTATCCGTGTTTCACTAATTAACTCACTTTATGGTAATATTTTACTCTCGGACGTGAAGGAGAGGCCCCCTACAGTGGTTTGACGAAAGAAGAAGTTGAACAATCGATTCGGAAGGAAAGATACTTGCACCAACCCATCACGTGTCCTGGTCGAGTGTGAGTCTGTCACTCTTTATCTAGAAATGTACAGTTTCTCTTTCAGAAGTTTTTTTTTTTTTTTTTTTTCATTTAGACTTCTAATGTCCGCTTCTTGTACGTATTACTAGAATCATTATCCTCCAAATGTTAGTTTGAATGTATTTTTTATTTACGGGAGGGTATGAACAAGCACCATAGCAAGCGGTGCAGTCAATATGGGTACATGAGCAGATATGGGACATTTTTTCCCAAGACGTTTCCATACATGTTCTGAAAATATGTGAGGATCAATGAGGTTGAGATGCATCCATCCTTTAGGAGTTGAAGATGCAAGATCTAATCTCAATCCATCGTGAACATATTGAAATGTTATTAGTATCAGTCTTCTTAACTGAATTAATCAAGCAACCTTAGCTAAAATGTCTAATTTAGAAAGACCTCTGTTCTTTTAAATGACAGTGATAGTTAAAGGAGCTTATTTGAGCCTGAGAGAACATTTCTCTCAAGGATAAACTCACTGACTAATGAGGGAAAGCCTTGTTATATGGCTCATAAAATGAAACTCAAAAATCAGATTGTTAGTCAATTTAGCAAATTGGTTAAAACTTGGTTTCTAGTTTGGCTTTTAAGGATCAATTTGAATAGAAACACTGAAAGGATGAGGGCACTATCTTAATAGTTGGAATTAAAATGAGGTTGCAAAACTCTCAGTTGACATGAAGGTATATCATGTGAAGTGCCAACCCATTTATTCACCGATTTGCATCAACGGATCTTATTGTTGCCAGCTTAGATTGAGGTTCATGTGAAGACAGGGGTAGGGATGGATAAGTGAATGTCTACAACGGAACAACGTTTCCGAGCAAACATTCTGTGGATTAATGCGGCAGGCATGCACTCTAGAAACAGTTCGGTAAAGATCTGTTCGGTAAAAAGCTACTCAGCGTTTGTGAAATATTATTCGTTTTGGATGAAATACTCCTAAAGAAAAGATTATTTTGCAACCAACTTGGGAAGTGCCCTACACAGCAATTGAGAAGGTGACATACTGATCCAATTGTGTAAAATTTTACCCAACTTTTTTGAGTGTGTGTCGTTACTGTAGGGCAGTTTTTAAAATCACTTCATCACATATATTGCGTAGTTCAGGGTTGCCGGTGGAAGGAAGACACTAACATTGGATGTGTTAAAAAAAAACTTGTAAAATATATCCGTATTTACTCTGTCAACCTCCCTCTCCTCATAAAAGACATGAAGAGCAACAAGTTGATCATTACTGAAGATTAATAGGAAAACTTTATTTTTTTAAGTTATTTCGTTCAATTCATAGCATACGTTGCAAGATTAAATTGGGTTTTTGCCACTAGATCAGTGTGTAGGCATGTGATTTTACAAATTTTATACTGAATAATTACTTACGATTTTGTGAGTCTTGTAATGTTTTTAAAGTTACTTGTTAAACAATATACTGTGCACAATGAAATTTTGCTAACATATACAAAATTGCATTTATGTTCATAGGTATGATATTATGCTTTCATTATGGAACACATCAGCTGAAAAACGGCCAGACTTTGTTGACGTCAAATGTAAATTGAATGAAATCCGTGAAAGCCAACACGTAAGTACCGCTCTTTAATTAATGATCTTGAAATAATATGTAGACAACTCAGCAAGAGTTAAGCTACATGTTAATATACATGTCTTAGTTTCAACCTCAATTTAATGCGCTTTAATATTTCATATTTTGTAAAGATAACGTTTCACAGACTGATGAAACAACTTTCAATTTGTGTTGTCTAAGAACAATACAATAGACATGTATTTAAGCACTTCATTCATGTAACTTCATTCATGTACCTTCAGGTGATGTAATTTCTCAACAAAGTATTGGTTGTATATCATTTTTTTTTCTGACCACAAGTATTTCTTGTGTGGCGTTGGTCCTATGTGGTGAATTCGCACCACAGTTTTAGGGCACTCCTTATCAACCAAATAGTTCCTCTACGTACTTTTAACTTTATCAGCTTTAAAACTGACTCATGTAACATTCAAGACGAAAAATTCAAATCGGTAAATATTCAATGCTACACTTTGACATCCTATGCATTTAGATTTGACGCAGAACATTATGTATCTCTGCATTTATATCTTCGAATATGTTTATTCGGTTATAAAGCTCTATTGCCTTTTTATCGGTGATTGAAAATTGATTTATTTCTTACAATTATCTTATCATAACAGGAGCGAGGTTTGACGGAATCGATGGAAATTGCTGAGACATCGAAGTACTACACACTGGATAATGATTGCTAATTTGTGAAAAAAATTACAGTCTCACTTCGCGTAACACGTAGAAGCCTTTTAAGTTAGTTATTGGTTAGTCAGTCAGTCAGTCAGTCAGTCAATCAGTCAGTCAGTTAGATAGTTACTTTGATAGTTAGTTAATTAGGTAATACTTTAGATAGTCAATTATATAGTCAGCCAATCGGTCGAGTTGGCAAGGTATTGACCAAATTTCAAGTAACAATAAAAGGAATGTTGACCCTGTTAAGATTCCGCACCAATCTCTAACATATTCAGCCTTGTTATCATATCACCAAAAGCTTGAGGGAGGAAAATTGATAAATTACACAGTAAATTTTAAATTCAGGGATAGGTTAATGACCCACACTTATAAGGAACTTTTCATTTCGCTTACAAAAATAGAAAGATGTCAAGTCACGTTTGGTTAGTATTTATTTCAATAAGTTGATTACAAGTTATATAAAGACGTATACAGGAATATGTTCATCGTTGACCACATCTTTCTGCTTTTTCTTTCAGAATATTTTGACTTCGTAAAGTGCTTCCTTTGGTGATTGTGTCATGAAAGTAATTGTTTAAGGTCTAATTGTAGCACCAGGTTTCTTCCTTTATAACTTTCGGACAATACAATCATATTTCTTTATGAATAGCTGAGAATCAAAGAGAAGCTTTGCTTTTATGGTGTAGTATGCTGAAAAAGGTAATTTCCAACAAGAGGAATTCAAATTGGCTATGACAGAATTTGTCATCTTCACTTTCAGTTTAGTAGTTATACTACATTGGAGAGACGTCCGTATTAATAAAACCAATCGTTATCATTGAAAAATTGTAATATATCAAAATTATACTTTTCAGTCTTACATGAATACGTGAATAGAGAATTCTACAATCCGATTAAGATACAAACCATGGGCTTATGCGATAAAGATTTGTTTTGTTTTGTTAAATTGAAGGGAAAATATCGTATACCGGTATTGATTTCAAAATACGTGCTAGGTTCAGTATGCTGTACCTTTTTACACAACTGTAAACCTTAGAAACAAATAATGGTTGATTTGTTTGTTTTTTCGAGTTGTCAAGACAATGCTCTTTTATTGATTACACCTTTTGTTTTTTGGTATTAAATAGCTACTACGATGTGAATAGATTGATCTTTTTGAACTTACCAAACTGTTATGTAACATGATCTGCAGGTGTACGAAGTAACGTGAAAACCTATACTGTTTGGACTAACTCCCCCCCCCCCCCAACCTTTCCCCTAAAAAATGAATTAATGCACAGTCCACTTACATCTGGTAAAACCTTTCTTAGCTTAAGAGATATGGCTATGTTTAACGCTGCTTAGCATTACTGTCAGATTTGCTGTTCTCCAAACTGAAGGAAGATTTTGAACAACTTAAGTTTCATTTTCATACGTGAAAGAGGAACTAAATATACTCTATTTCTTTGAACTTCCATTCAAATGGACACGTATTTCTTGAAATATCAGCTAAAGGGATTTGAATAAAAGTGAGTAACTATTTATCGCACGCAAATCCCACACCTATAGCTTGTTTATGACTCAAAATGCGCTATTTCTGTTTAAAGGTAGGTTACCTTTGTCCAAACAGACTCCCACTTGTTTCAAGGTTACAAAATGTTATGCTATACATGACAGACCAATGGTGTAAATGGTTCGAGGGGATGACGTTGGTTAGGTCGTGTCCTTCAGTGGACGTATAGCTTCTTTGCATAGGCGTTGGAAGATGTTTTCTATTGGGGGCCACAAGTTTTCGGCAGCCGACATAAAGGTGATGCAGTAAGGCTTCCGGTTTTGCGCGAAGCACAAAATCCCATCGGCGTGGGGTCCAGGGGGCCCGCCTAAGTGCCCCTCGTGGGGTTCAAAGGCAAAGCCCTCGTAGGGGTCCAGGGCAGTGGCAAGGGTAGGATTTTTTGGTGGGGCTGGGTACTTTTGTAGGGGGGTGACTGGAGTTTACTATCTAAGCGTAGCGCCTTCATCAGTTGATGCGGAGCGGACAAAGAAAATTTTGAATTTTAAAACCTTCCAGATGGCTGGAAATGGCTTTTGCAGGATTATTTGTATTTAATTCTGTGAGAAAAATTTGTGATTTTTCTAAGATTAACACACAATTTTTCTAAGATTAAAACACACCTCTGAGATACTGATTACCTCAGTTCATTACGCGACTGGACTATGTATCCTAGCATTGCCAATCCGGAATCCTGCTGAATGCGGCAAGCAGCTATTTCAGTGCACGCCTGAGTAAGGTATTTCCATAGGCGTATGGAAGCATTTCAGTTTGAGGGCAGAAGAATTTTGCCCGGAGAAGCAATTCTGTCCATAAGACAGTCAAAGCGGAGCGCCATCATTAGTTGGTGCGGAGCGTCCAGAATATTTGAAAATTCTTACCTCTCAGACAGACGAAAATAACATTTCCCAGGCTTGTAAAGGGGATTCAAGCAGTCGCCCTTTCTGAGTTTCAATTGCAGCACCACCACAATTTGGGGCGAAACGTATCGGAAATTTTGAAAAATCTGATCCTTCAAACAGTCAAAAATGTTATTTCCTATGCTTATAGGGGGTCTTAGATGTGGCTAACTCGAGGTTCTATTGGCACGAAAAATGTTCACTTGAAACTAAAATTCTGCTAGGAAGACTATCTGCGCGGAGCTTTACCACTGGTTGGACAAATTGGACAATCGAGACAGTCGAAAACGACATTTCCCAAGCTTATAGGGGGATCTAAGCAGTCGCTATTTGATCAGAAAATTACCAGATTAAGTGTATCACTACCAATCGATGAAATGGATTTTTTTATTTCTTTTATTTTTCGTAACCATGTTACCCTTATTATGATACTTTTCCATTTTCGGGCAAATGCTTAAAAGAATTTGGATATTCGGCAATTTCGGACACTGTGGTGTGATTTCCTGTGAAGTCACGGTCACGAATAATAGCTTTTTGAGCTGCCCGGAGGTGTAGAGACTTGAATCTTGACTTGGTTTTTCATGAAAGTTTTTTTGCGACTAAATGAAGTTTCTTTCCTTTTCCCGATATATCTTTCTGAGAATTCGGCCAAATTAAGGAATTTTCTGTAAAAACCATCCCATTTTTTCAAAACTAAAAGGATGTCCGAATTTTTTCCAAATTCCTGCCCAAATTCCTCCCGAATTTAGATTTTGCGGAAATTTGGGGCAGTCTTCCCCCTTCCGCGTCTCGTACGCCGCTGGGTATATCCACTTCAGCCAAGAGCTAACTGAGGTCCTGTTAGGTAATAGTGGTAAGGCAGTAAGGTTGCGACCCTTGAGACTGCATTGACCCAACACGGGTTTGGTGCTTGCACTGATTAATGACTGGCAGCAATAGACGTGAATTCCTTCAAACCATTATAGACCCAATTATTCTACCCACCACACCAAGTATGATTTTGGAATGATTTTGTGCATCCCCAGGAATTGATAAAATGCCTACAAGAGGTAGAAACATGCCAGATGCTAGGACACATTGTAATTCACACCAAGATAGCCAATTTTTGCTACTCCAAATATGTTAGAAAATTATCCATCCTGAAACCCGATGAGTAAAAAGTCAAGAGATTCGGAAGATATGAAGCTTGTCACAGTCTACCTAAATCTTTTTCCGAAATTAAGGGTGCAGAATACCCTTCAACTGTTTAACGGGCGAAAATAAACTCTCCTCTAGGTTATCGTTTATGTGGGGTCCAGGGGGCGAAGCCCACGGAAGGTTTGCAAGTTTTAAAATATGATACTACAGTTTAAGGTAGGTTACCTTTGTCAAAACAAACTCCTAGTTGTTTCAAGGTTACAAAATGTTATGTTATACATGACAGACCAATGATGTAAATGGTCTGAAGGGGTGACGTTAGTCAAGTTTTTTCCTTCAGTGACGTATAACTTCTTTGGGAAGCAGTTTAACAGTTTGGTTTCGCAAAACGGCTCTTTGCCAGCACTGAAAGATAAAAAATAAATATATTGCACCATACCATATTAAACCTGTCAGATTGAGAATTTCGCCTTGGTTCTTGGCGTTATTACTTTCCTGTTAGGCACCGAAATCAGAGGCGCTGTTTGATATTGCTTAAGGCTTAGTATAAGGGTGATAATTTCTGAAGAAAGTAGAGGGCTTATAGACAGACGTCGCAAACGGTTCACTCATTGTACTAGTACTAAAATCATGACTAAGACAAGGAGGAAAGGAGCCCAACAGTCAATGTTTCTAAGAAAAACATTTTGATCTGACCCACTGCTCATGTTGGAGACAGACACCATCTTGTTAATCCGACTCCTATCGTCAAAGCTTTCTGGATTTTTTTTTTTTTTTTGTTATTTTTTCATACCAAATGTTGAGTTTTGTTCACCGTATTTGCCCAATACTCTGTGAAGTACTTTTTGTACAACCTACATTACCAGTGGTTAGAGCATCCGACTTGCAGTCGGGAGGTCGGGAGTTCGAGTCCTGGCGGGGTCAAACCGAAGACCTTGAAAATTGAATCTTCTGCCGTTGGGCTTGGTGCTCAGCATAAACAATGGAGCAGGGAAAACAAGCCAGTGAGCAACAACTGAAAAAAAGGCCGCGGCCGGCTCGACTTGAGCCAACTGGTTGGAAACTGGGCGGTTAAACTCCACCTTACTGAGTAAGTAACTGATTTGGTACCCCCTTTAAAGGAAAATATTAAGTTTGTTTTACAAGGAAATTTCATCCTTTTAAAACCAAAATTAATTGGCAAAGAGTGATTAATAATTACGAATGAGGAAGTATGGTTGTCTTCTTTTCAAGAAATAAGTTTTCCTCAGATAAAAATTCAGTTGTTTGTTGCTTCAGAATAATTTGTTCACCCAAACTTTCAGCATTGGAAAAGATGCAACTTGCATAAAACTCTTCTGGTGCATCACATTTTGAGGAGATGAAGCTATTGCTGGGATTTATTTTTGAGAGGGAATGATTTGAAAATGACTAGAGCTATTCACTTTTAATGCTATGTTGGAACATTTTAAAAGCATCATTTCCCTTGAAAATAAAGAAATTCATATGACCTTGGAAGTTTCTTGCTTTATTGTGTTGCATGTCACTAATAGTTGGATTACTCAACCATGTTGAATGAAATGTTGAAATTTATTCACTTAAAACAAAGTAGTCCACAGCGCAATAATTTGTGACTTTCGTGTGTCCACCACACATTACCTGCTTTGTTTCCCATTAAAATAAAAAAAAATATGACCAAAAAATATGACCTTGTTTTGTCGAGTTTGGTCCATAGCATGTTACAGAGAGAAGGCTTAATTGATATAATCACCCCATTATAGTTAGATTGCTATCACACCTTGGTACGAGGTGTAATAACAAAGAAATACAAAGATTGTAATTAATCTGTGTAGTACAACAATAACATCACAAACTATTGCGCAATGTACACTTGTAACATGAGTGAATATAATCCAACACTTTTAATTTTCACTCAAGAATGTCCTATGAAGATTGGAGTTAGACTTTTAGAATTCATTTTTCATACTGGTTAATATATTTGTTTTGGGGTTTTGGGGGGGTACACTTTAAGCCATGGTTAGACCAAATTTTGAAAACGCTACTTCGTTTGATGAACGAAATTTACATTTATAACAACACATATACAAGTCATGTACGTTACAAAATGACTCATAATACCAAGGATGGTAGACCAATGCTAACCTGTTTGTTTGACCGTCAACCTTGAGAGAAGAAAACGACCGCCAACATAATGCTCAGAATAAACAGGGAGTTCAGTTGCAACTCCTTGGAATAAACAAACAACATGAGATATCCTAAAAAATAAATAAGCAGTTCCACTGGTGTAACCAGACTTTTTCTTTCTTTGGGTGTGTTAAAGGGGAGTCACCGGGTTGAAGTGATGGGGCAAGCAGCAACCCTACCTAAACGAAGTGCTACGTGCAGAGAAAATGTTGACTAAAAATGCCGCTCAGGTTCCCGGAATGGCTTTCCTAAGTCTCTCTCGCCTTTTTAATTCCAGCCAAATGTTGGCCATTTTTTTTATAAAAAGTTAGGAAATTTACACTTTTACTATGACGTTATGACCTTTGTGAGAGCTCTGGTAGAAAATTTCAATGGCGTAAAAATTAGTTCATGAAAAAAAGCTTTTTCAGGATTTATTATGCATGCCAATTGAAAAAATAACCTTCCAGAATAGTATTGTAAATAGGTTTAACCATGCGCTGTATGTCCTTATGCTACTTTTTGTACAATTTCACGGTCAGGTTTACACTTAGTCGTGTGTTTCTCGACTGTGCCTTTAAGTTAAGCTACATTATCTGCCGCCTGTTAATAATACCCCCAACCACTTCTTGACGCGTCTAAGAGTAGTACGGTCTCTTGGGAAGGACGGATATACCGTTTTTTTTAATTCATAATACTCATGTGCATAGTCTGCCGGCCAAAGGATTGGTGTTGATATTGGACCTCCAAGTGCTTATAGGAAACATTGATTCAAGTAGACTTGGGACAATCCTTATATTCAGCTTGACGTGAAAAAAAAGGGTAAATCAAAAAAATAATAAGAACGTCATTTTAAAAACTTAAATTTACTTTTTTGTTTGCCCACATTATATTTATTATCAGGTGTCAGCAAACAGTCTGGCTGGGACAAATTGATCAGCTGCAGACGATAGCTATTGCCATCAATCTTATCATAAAGACTTTGACCTGACATGTATACCATTTAAAGTTAAATGTCAGACACATAAGCAGGTGCATTTGGAAGCGAAATATAGGCTAAGTTGGATTTCTTTATCAGACATGTCTGATAAGTATGTTTACTTTAACGTCTGCTCGATCTCTGGCAGGACTCAGTTCATTGAAAGTTAACTAGCAAGCAAACACAACTGTTTTAAGTCAGTCAGTGTCTAAACAAACTAAGTGATGAATGATTGTTGACTAGCTTCTACGGAAACGAGCAAAGTTATAGTTTATCATTCAATCAGTAATTTGCCGTTCATATAACTGTGAGAAGGTTTAAATGGTTACACCAATCGCCTTAATCTAAACTATAAATCGGCATCCCATGTTAAGTTATAAGACTGGGATAGTTTTTTCTTTGTTCTTCAAATTATAAAAACGCAAAAAATGCATTGCGCTTCTTCTGTATTTTTTTTTTTAAGTTTTGAACACAAAAGCCTTCACAAAACATTCAACTTCAAGTTGAATAGAATAAACGTTCAGTTCCTTACGCTTTTGTGACTTACCATGACGTCCTTAAAGCACACAATGTTTGGCTGGTAGAGTATATTGTAACTTATGAACATTTACCGTGTCAATATCAGGATACCGCCCCTGACACTTGCAATTAGAAATAAATTTTTCATGAGAAGAGAACTGAGAAAACTAATTGAGAGGCACTCAAGATCACTGAAAAAAAAACAAAATATCCTTCATGATTGTATGCAATTGAAAGTACCATTTGGGCATGCTTTTCAGTACGCTTAAAGACTTAATGTTTACCTCTAGTCTAGAAATTTTAAAAATATATATTTCAGAGACTGCAAAATAAATTTATACACCCGCTTCTCATCACATTGTTTAGATATTAATTGATGAAATATTTCCACTTAGAACAAAAAAATATATTTTGAAATATAATTTGTGTCGTTCTTGTTGTGCTACTTTAATCATTTAATGCTTTGATACCCTTTGAAATTAAAACTGTATCTGTATCCTTCTTGATTTCTTGCATAGCATGTTGAACAGAGAGAGTTTAAAGTGTAACTCCAGTCAAAAAATTAAAACTAGAATATTTAAGAGTAAGGAAAATGAATTCTTACAGTTCAATTCCCATCTTGATAGCACATTCCTGATCTGAGGAATAAAATATTAAGTTTCATTCAACGAAAACAAATTGGTCCATTGCGCAATAATTTGTGACTGTCTTGTTGTACAACTCACATATTAAACCTGTTTTGTTTCCCTTGAAAATAAAAAAAAAATGTTTTATGACCCGAAACATTTCCTGTTTGCTTACATAGGATGTTACACAGAGAAGGCTTCCTTTATAACCTCATTCATTTCATAGAAGTAAGAATGGTATCTCCCTTGGTACACGGTAAAGTAACTTTCAGAAAAACAAAGAAATATACCAAATATATAAATAAATATACCATACTGTAATTTGAGTAGTGCAACAATGACATCAAAAATTATTCCGCAATATTCCATTTTAATTTGAGTGAATAAACTTCAACATTTTATATCTCAGATCGGGAATGTCCTATGGAGATTGGAGTTGGACTGTGAGGATTCATTGTTTATGCTCTTTAATATATATTTACTTGAAGTATACTTTGATAAAATTAATAAATTCAATAAACTTAGTAAGAGTGCTGTTACATATTGATACAAAGTGAAGTAGTTTTTCAGAAAGACAAAGAAATGCAAAGATTGTAATTTGAGTAGCATAAAACAATGACATCACAAATTATTGGGCAATGTTCCATTTCAACAAAGTGAATAAACTTCAACATTTTATATCTCAACTCAAGGATAATCTATGAAGATGGGGATTAGACTGTTTGAATTCATTCATTCATTGAATGTTCTGTAATATATCTTTGTTAACTTTTAGGCATGAGGTACACTTAAATTAGTTATTATCTTAGTGGCACTTATCTTGACTTAGTGTGTTCATTCTCTTTAAATAAATAGGAACACACCTCTGCTTCATTCACCTCTTTCACAGACAAACCATCAAAACTACAGTAAACTTCTTCTTTTAAGAAATTTGTTTGATGTTATGAACTTAAAAAGACGAAGTCAAATGTTTACTTAATGCTTCGGAGATAACTTGTATAAATGAGAAAGCAGCTGAGTAAATACAAGTTACTAGTCAAGAGATTAACCGTTGCAGGCTAACACTTTTGCGCTGACACATCATGAACCTGTTTTATACAGCGGTACGTAGTAAGAACATTATGACACCAGAAGCACCGAACGACCGGCCTGTGGGTGTTTACTACAGATTAGGATAGAAACGGTAAGTTTTGAAAAATTTTGATTTCTAATTAAAAGAAGTGATTGGATAACCACCCGAGACCAACCCCGGAGGGGTGATTTGACAAAATCTAACAAAACTAGAATTCCTCATCGCAAAATTAGTTCCAAAAGCCAAACTTTCTTCAAAACTTCTCCTGTTGTTAACATAAGCCATCTTACTTGCAAAAGAAAAAATGTCAATAGGAATGGAAAATATCGTACTCTGCTTTCATACAAACCTGACTTACAAATGACAATTAGCAATAGGAATGGGAAATATCGTATTATGCTTAATACACACCTTACTTGCAAAAGAGGCATTGCCAATATTTATGGGAAATATCTCACTCTGCTTTTATACACACCTTACTTGCAAAAGTAGAACTGTCAATAGGAGTGGGAAATACCGTACTATTTTTACACTAACTTTACATGCAAAAGGAGAATTGTCAATAGGAATGGGAAATATATAACTCTGCTTTTATACACACCTTACTTGCAAAGTAGAATTGTCAATAGGAATGGGAATATCGTACTCTGCTTTCATACACATTTTACTTGCAAAAGTAGAATTGCCAAAAGGAGTGGGAAATATCGTACTCTGCTTTCATATACACCTTACTTGCAAAAGTAGAACTGTCAATAGGAATGCGAAATATCGTACTCTGCTTTTATACAAACCTTACTTCCAAAAGTAAAACTGTCAAAAGGAATGGGACATATCGTACTCTGCTTTCATACACATATTACTTGCAAAAGGAGAATTGTCGATAGGAAGGGGAAATATATTACTCTGCTTTAATACACACATTACTTGCAAAAGACGAATTGTCAATAGGAATGCGAAATATCGTACTCTGCTTTTATACACACCTTATTTGCTAAAGCAGAAGTGTCAATAGGAATGGGAAATATCGTAATCTGCTTTCATACACACACTTTACTTGCAAAAGGAGAATTGTCGATAGGAAGGGGAAATATATAACTCTGCTTTCACACCTTACTTTCAAAAGTAGAATTGTCAATAGGAATGGGAAATATCGAACTCTGCTTTTGTACACACCTTACTTGCAAAACAAGAATTGTCAATAGGAATGGAAAATATCGCACGGTGTTTTCCTACAAGCTTTTCTTGCAAAAGGAGAAATGTCAATATGAAGGGGAAATATATTACTCTGCCTTTATGCACTTCTTACTTCCAAAAGTAGAATTGCCAAAAGGAGTGGGAATTATCGTACTCTACTTTCATACACACCTAACTTGCAAAAGAAGAAATGTCAATAGGAATGCGAAATATCGTACTCTGCTTTTATACACACCTTTCTTGCAAAAGGAGAATTGTCTGTAGGAATGGGAAATATCGTACACTGCTTTTATACACACCTTACTTGCAAAAGGAGAATTGTCAATAGGAATGGGAAATATCGTACTCTGCTTTTATACACACCTTTCTTGCAAAAGGAGAATTGTCAGTAGGAATGGGAAATATCGCACACTGTTTTTATACACACCTTACTTGCAAAAGGAGAATTGTCAATAGGAATGGGAAATATCGTACTCTGCTTTTATACACACCTTTCTTGCAAAAGGAGAATTGTCAGTAGGAATGGGAAATATCGTACACTGCTTTAATACACACCTTACTTGCAAAAGGAGAATTGTCAATAGGAATGGGAAATATCGCACTCTGCTTTCATACCTACCTTGCTTGAAAAAGAAAAATTTACAATAGGAATGGGAAATATCCTCAGAATGTTTCATACACACCTTACTTGCAAAAGAAGCTTTGGCAATATGAATTGGAAATATCGTAATCTGCTTTTGTACACACCTTATTTGCAAAAGAAGTATTGTCAATAGGAATTGGAAATATCGCACTCTGCTTTCATACACACCTTTCTTGCAAAAGAGGAATTGCCAATATAAATTGGAAATATTGTACGCTGCCTTTATACACACCTTACTTGCAAAAGTAGAATTGTCAAAGGAAATATGGTGTTTGTTGTCAGGAAATGTTCGTATTTAGAACCAAAATGTAAATGGAAGATTACTCAAAATGGGGCAACTCGATGGTTCTCTTTCCAAGAAATACTCTATTTTTTTTACATGGGGAAAATTTCATTTAATTCTTTCTGAAAATATCTTTTGGCAGGCATGAGCTTTGAGAATTCTAAATGAAGCAACATTAGTCTTTCTTTTGGTTTACTTTTTTGTGGAGGTAAACTTGTCGCTGAATATATTGGTTACTCACATAAATCTAACAATGAACATAGCTTTTTGTTTGGGTACTTCTTGTGGTAAATTTTAACGCAGTATTTCTTTAAATGGGACTTTGTTTTTCCAGATGCCTTGCTCATAGCCTTCACGTTAACCTCCAGTTGCAATAACTTTTTATCTCATCGCTCCGTGAGGAGAATTAGATATTGCAAATCACTGTCAAATTGGTTAAAAATGGCGATGACAGCTAAAAACGGCATGGTTCACATGAAAATGATTTGTATTCCCAAGTTACTAGTCTAAATGTCTAACCCAAGGTAAGGCACCTTAAGGTGACCGGGACTTCATTTCTGGAGGAAGGGTCAAAACGTGTAAGTGTGTGTGTTTATGGATGCTGAGCCGACTTTCTTTATACTTTGTAGGAAGGTACCCCAGGTGGGAATATTATCTATCCGGTAGTGAAGTGATGGGTAGGAATTAATTCCATGACAAGTGCTTGAGAATACGGGGACCATATTTTTTGTTAATTGCAACCATGGCATGTAGTAACTGTAGTCTAACAATGGTTTCGGGAATAATCGGGTATCGAATAAATGCATGCGTCGGTATTTTTATAGTAGTCATAGCCTACATTATGCTGAGGGGGTTGAGTGAGGTTAAATTTTGAAATACCGTTAAACGTTTATCGATAATGAAATGGAAACAACAAATAAACAAATAAACGAAGAAATACCTTAAACTGGTCTTCTTGGTTACCGATAAAAGAATTGTAAAGGGCAACGTCCTGAGAAGGAGTGTTGCCAATTTCCAACTAATTGTTTCGTCAATATCATGATGCATGAAGCCTTTCGTAAGATGAAATTGTAGTTTCCCATACTAGACTTCATCACTTCAGTGACCTTCCTTTCGGCTTCAATAAGCCAGTTAAAAGTTACCGTTTTGTTCTTAAGGTCTACCTTTATCAAATTTGCCAACATTGCTTTAGCAGAATATAGGGCACAGCCCACACAACATTGACCAATCAGCTATCTGAATTTGTTGGTGTTGATTTGCATATTGTGACAATGCAAAAAGTATGCACTCCTTTAAAGGAATCAAAGACCAACAAAAAATACAGATTGCTGATTGTTCAACCAATCGGGGATGCGCGTGAGTTTGTTCACTCGTGGGATGATTTCTACTGTTTGCTACACACCGGCTCATATAGGTCCTAATCAAAGATCACCGGGGCGGTGAGATGGACTTTGTGTGGTTTCTCCGTGGATTGCCCTCTTGTTAACTTTGCAATTTACATTAAGACAGCCACTCATTGGTTCTTCTTATGTTATTGATTAGCTTTACGGTCACAGGGGATATACCTTTTTTTGCAACGTTACAACCACAAAGGGTATAAGCTGCAGATGTATTTTTTAAACAAAGAACTTGGACATTTTGCTTACTTCCTTGCCAATAATAAGGACGAACGACCGCCTGTGGAAAGTCGATTGCACAGAGATAAATTACCCATTGGGTATAAAGTTATCACTTCAGGTTCACTGTGGTCAGGTTGCCACAATTTCAGCGTGGAATTGACAAGCCCAGCCAAACATGGCTTACTGTTTTTACAAAACATTTGCTCCTTATTTATTATCTTATATTCGTAATAAAATGTATGGGTTAATGCAACATTAAATTTAGAATAAATGGACAGTAATGTGTGTGTATCTAATGTTGTGCTATATAGATATTAAAACCCAAACGTCGCATTAGTTCAAACTTTGCTTTCTTCATTGCTTGACTGGGAGTATGAACGAGAAAACCATTTCATTAGAAACTTATGTTTTGTAAATTTCGAAATGATATTTGATGTCGATTTAGATCGAAATAGATGGTCTAATGGCAGAATTTGTAGGAAACTATATCATTAACCCCTGAAGCCCCTATGTCTCAAATTTTTCAGTTGTTCAGTTGGTTCCTAGCCATTTTGTTGTGCATAATATATATAGATATATATATATATATCGTTCCTTCTTTGATAAGAGTTTATACTCTATCTTGGATCGGTATAAAAAATTCATGATCGAATTCATCACTACAACACTTTTGACCTACACATTCTAACTTCGATCTACCAACTTCGATATATATATATATATATATATATATATATATATATATATATATATATATATATATATATATATATATATATATATACATATAGTAGTAGTAGTAGTATATATATAGTAGGTCGAAGTATGGTAAATCGAACGTTGAATGAATAGGTCGAAAGGAGTGTTAAAGTTTGATTTTGAAATTGAAATTATTCCCAAGCATTGGCATTAGCCCTAATGAACAAGGGAAATAAGAAATAAATTCAGAGAGAAAATTAAGTCACGACCAGGACTTGAACCCGGGTCTGTCGCGTACATGGCGACCGCCTTAACCACTCGGCCATCGTGACACTTGTGAATTTAGACGTAAACTAGGGTTCTTATACCTGCCGCCCTCAATTTTCTCTCTAATATAAACAACGTAATATCAATGGCCAGCCATCCGTTCGTGTTAACAGCTAGGTGTCCGTAAATTTGACAGCTTTGAAGTAATTGTATCTACTTTTGAAATCTAGGAGGGCACTCTTGTCCGTTTACGTATTCTTATAGAAAAAGTGTGCTTTAACGTTACGGCGAAACTTATACTTCGCCCAAAAATGTTTTTCCCCTTAACTTTCCCCCTAAGTGCCGAATCAGTGAAATATATATATATATATATATATATATATATATATATATATATATATATTTCATATATTTATATATATAT
This sequence comes from Holothuria scabra, assembly GCA_037179385.1. Classification (NCBI taxonomy): domain Eukaryota; kingdom Metazoa; phylum Echinodermata; class Holothuroidea; order Aspidochirotida; family Holothuriidae; genus Holothuria; species Holothuria scabra. The sequence continues at coordinate 59,760,601 of CM074179.1, read as the reverse complement.
ATATAGATATATATACACATATACATATATATATATATTTCATATATTTATATATATATATGTATACACATATACATATATATATATATATATATATATAACGCTAATTCCCACCTTAGGGGGAAATTGTTATATCTGCACGTTCATAGGGCGAAAAAATAACAATAGAATACATAAGGAAAAGTCTTCGCTCTAACGTCTAAAAATATAAACAACGTTATTTCAATGGCCAGCCATTCGTTTGTGTTAACAGCTAGGTGTCCGTAAATTTGACAACATTGAAGTAATTGTATCTACTTTTGAAATCTAGGAGGGCACTCTTGTCCGTTTACGTATTCTTATAGAAAAAGTGTGCTTTAACGTTACGGCGAAACTTATACTTCGCCCAAAAATGTTTTTCCCCTTAACTTTCCCCCTAAGTGCCGAATCAGTGAAATATATATATATATATATATATATATATATATTTCATATATTTATATATATATATATATATATATATACACATATACATATATATATATTTCATATATTTATATATATATATGTATACACATATACATATATATATATGTACATATATATATATATATATATATATATATATATATATATATATATATATATATATTTCATATATTTATATATATATATATAGATATATATACACATATACATATATATATATATTTCATATATTTATATATATATATGTATACACATATACATATATATATATATATATATATAACGCTAATTCCCACCTTAGGGGGAAATTGTTATATCTGCACGTTCATAGGGCGAAAAAATAACAATAGAATACATAAGGAAAAGTCTTCGCTCTAACGTCTAAAAATATAAACAACGTTATTTCAATGGCCAGCCATTCGTTTGTGTTAACAGCTAGGTGTCCGTAAATTTGACAACATTGAAGTAATTGTATCTACTTTTGAAATCTAGGAGGGCACTCTTGTCCGTTTACGTATTCTTATAGAAAAAGTGTGCTTTAACGTTACGGCGAAACTTATACTTCGCCCAAAAATGTTTTTCCCCTTAACTTTCCCCCTAAGTGCCGAATCAGTGAAATATATATATATATATATATATATATTTCATATATTTATATATATATATATATATATATATATATACACATATACATATATATATATTTCATATATTTATATATATATATGTATACACATATACATATATATATATATGTACATATATATATATATATATATATATATATATATATATATATATATATATATATATATATATATATATGTATATATATATATATATATGTATGTATGTATATGTGTACCTCTATGGTAGCGTTTTTGCCCTCTCTTAACCATGCTACTGTGTAGTCTGCATGGGAACATCAATGGCGATGTTATTTACCATTAAAATACAGGTGTCCTGTTTGGTGTGTAGAATAGGTATGTTTACTAAAGGAGATCAAATATATTGATTTCTTTTAATAAAATATTTTGTTTCTTTAATCAAATTTGCAAAGTACTCATTCTAAGCAACGATCACGAACTTTTGAAATTATATAAGCCCTTTGGTCAAGATGGCATTCATAATTAACCCAGGTTCAAAAGCGAGGGATGAAAATCCAGAAAAAACTGGCCGCAACTTCTCACAGAAATTGTTTCTCATTCAGTATCAGATATTCAACTATGGGAGATTAATGAAAATTGAAAGATTGTTATGAAATGTGATAGACCGCAGTTATGGCCGACTAAATTCATACCATTACTTATCCGGATTTGTTTATAGTCTTTGAATTGCATACTACATTATAAGCATATACAATTACGTATAAAGTAACACATCAGACTGGGACGTAGAAATATGAAATAAGGGTATATACCTTCCCTTTGAAAGTAGAATTGTAGCTAGCAAGTTTTCTCAGCAACACATGCATTATAAGGTAGCTTACTCGGAAATGTGCTGAATACGAGGAAGTTTTGTTCAATGGGCTCTTTATTGTCACACTCACCCAATTTTATCCTTATGCATACTCCGATCTTATTTACGGTATACATGGAGCGAAAGGTTGGAACGTTTATCAGTTCGGAAGATAACCTCTTTCAGGGGAAATCAATTTTCACCCGATCGGGGGAATATTTTGTAATGATGTCGTCATTGTTACATATCTCTCATGATGCATTGCAATCCTAATGCGAAAATTCAACTAAGATAACTTTTCAAACAGCCTTGCATTTTTGACTATTTCAGGAAAAAGAGAAATTCGGGCATTTCTAAACAGGGGTAGTGTGTCATGTCAGCAAGAAGCACTGAATTTACCTAATTTACTTGGTAATTAAGGAGGAAGGTCTCTTAACGAAAAAAAACCGTTACAGTTATGTCAATATGTTTTACCGTTCTCAAGATATAGCCTATATGGTTTGAATGTTCCTGAAGCAAATTGTTGCTTACACAAAAAAAATGATGTTGAGTGTTGCACAGTGGGAACATTTCTTTTGTTAACCCTATACTGATTATCTCTTAATGACTCATCAGATAATTTGGTGATTGATGCTGATGGTTTTCAAGGACACAGTTTTAACTTTAAATGAAACCCTCAGGACATACTTATATTTCAACTGTCTTTGAAAGGAAGATAGCAAAAATCAAGGATAGCATTGGCCATAAATGGCATGTCCCCGTAGACATTTCAAAATTTGTATATTTAGCTCACTTTTATGCATGATTAAGTGCAAATCAGATATTAACCTGTAAAATGGTCAATCTTTAACCAATTTTGAAGGAGAATTCGGCAGTTGTCTTGGTTTTTAAAGCGTTTTACATCAAATACCCAACTTTGTCATTTTGGTGTCACACTACCTTTAAAAAATATCTGTTGAAAAAAGCGTCGTCATGTTTGGTTGCTTACAACGTTGATGTTGACGAATCTAGCAATTTTGCTACGGTCTTTGTCCTAATCCCAATATAAAGGCTCCGCGCAGCCGTGCACCATTTTCCTCGTAAAGATGAGCATGTGAGTCGTGCCAACACATATGTTTGTAAATACGTAGTTGAAGATCCATTGTGTTTAATTTTTATGTCGAAACTCTTACCTCATATTTGGATACACACACTAGTTTATTAAGCAATTCGACGAATGTGAAGAGGTAAACACTAAATGCTCATAAATATTCATACGGTTGAGACAAGCAAACTTTCCCTGATCTGGGTAATACTCATTTTTTCCCGAAAGCGGTTATCTCGCGAACTGCTTATGGGGGGGGGGGGAGATTTTGTTATTACAGAGTAACTTTTATGAAGAATTTACTCTTTTGATGATATTACGGTCCCAAACAGAACAGGTTCATTCAGAGGGTCTGTAATGTCTGGTCCTATTTTAATTTTCGTAACTCTAATGTTCGCAATTTTAGTTTATAAGAGCATTTTGAATAATTCGTTTATAAGTTCAATGACACCACTGCTTATGTTCGTATTTTACATTCCAAAGAAACCATTTAATACATTTTTTTTTTTTTTTGATGATGATGATGATGATGATGATGATGATGATGATGATGATGATGATGATGATGATGATGATGATGATGATGATGATGATGATGATGATGATGATGATGATGATGATGATGATGATGATGATGATGATGATGATGATGATGATGATGATGATGATGATGATGATGATGATGATGATGATGATGATGATGATGATGATGATGATGATGATGATGATGATGATGATGATGATGATGATGATGATGATGATGATGATGATGATGATGATGATGATGATGATGATGATGATGATGATGATGATGATGATGATGATACAGGTACTGCCTTCAGCATGCCGCTTTTATTAGTACGTTTAACATTGATAACAATTTTTCATTCACTGTTTATTAAGGTGTCCTTTTGGCCATACCTAAACGTAATATTGAATCAAGTTAGTTAGATGGCGTATTATGGCCCAGTTTCCAACCTGTTGGTTCAAGTCGAGCCGGCCACGGCCTTTTTTTCAGTTGAGGCTCACTGATTTGTTTTTCCCTACTACATTGCTTCATCCCATTTATTTCTTTTACTACATGTTAATGTTTTTATTTTCAGTTTCAAAGTAGACAATAAAAACCCTGATGTGTTAATATGTCAAAAATAACTTAAGTTTCCTCAAATGTGAGGCTTTGCAAATTAAGTAAGAATGAGAATGATTTGAAACTGATAAGGTGAGAGGAAGCTTTCCTGTAAGAAAAAATGCGGGTAGTGATGCGCTTTGTGAACGGTGCACATTAAGTGTTGAAACAGGGGGTGTGATTACATGGAGATCCATCGAGAACCTTTTCTTTTTGAGACAAAATAGTTGCTGACACTTATCTCCTTTATGTGTTTCTCTTTATGACTCAATAAGCTCAACGCTGAGGTTGAGCAGGTGTTAGGAACTAAGTTCAAGCCTGGTAAGACGTCTACTACATGTAGAACAGCAGGTAGTTAATAAGTTTGATAAGATTTAACAAGACACCAACACGAATGTGTTAAATAGTGCCATATTTTTCAATAATTTTCAAGTCCTCCCATTTAGTCGCCTCTTACGACAGGTGGGGAATACCGTGGGTTTATTCTACAACCCCCAGCCCACAGGGGGGTGTCGAGCAGCAGATCGGGGAATTTGCCCCTTGCCTCAATTTTGCCAGTCGCTTAAAGATGTAAATTTATTTGACTATTTGGACGTGATTGGACGAGGATTACAACCTACTTGTAGTGTTATCTGTATTTTACTCTTTTTAGGTGTACCTTTTAGACCTTGCGAGCGCTTTCGAGTATTACATGGCGAAATATTAACCTTTAAGGATATCCGTCATGACTACCGCAGTTTGGGGGAAAACTGCAGTTTCCAATTATAGGACCCGACCACTGCTTCATTACACCGTTTAGCTGCTTTAATGACCTACAGCTTTGATAACCCATATTTGTTAAACAGAAGCCCAACAGGGGATCAAATAATTGTTGCCCAAAATGAGATCAAATTACTCATGGTGTGTTGAAGGGTTACATCTGAGATAAAATGCTATCAAGTGCCAACCTTCGGAGCTGTTGTCAACTACTTGAATGGGCATCTGATTGGTATAAATAACAGTTCTTGACAAGATAAAGTAAAGGATGAATTTTTCGACATGAATGAAAATCCGATAGCAAACTTTAGTCCTGTTCCTCCTTTACTAATTTGCATAAATCATCAGAATTGGTCTATAGCCAGGGTTATTGTGATCATTAGCAAAAATCAGTCGTTTGAAATTGCGAGACATTGTCTGGCACTTTTCTGTCGGCAACTACTTACACATAACAGCGTAGTTCCAAATAATCCCTTATGTTGGAGTCACCGTAGGAATGAATGAGGTTGCCTAGGTATTAAACAAAGGAATTTCATGCCCTTTTGCTCAATAATCCCCCATGAAAGAATTTATTGTCCACTTTGGAATCAATCTTATTGGATTGGTATAAATTAAATATTCGATGGATCTCCATCTAGTGACACCTCCCTGGTTGAAACTTAAAAGTGTACTGTAACCCTGCATTATGCAAGACGATTCGCCACGTTTTAAAAATGGAATAGTTGTGGATACATCGCCAAGGCGCTACGGAGGAATAATTTAGAAGTAAATCTCTAGATGTGTCATATTTTCTCTTAATAAATCCAGAACCTATAGTGGAAATGTGCAGTTGAAGTTGTGACGTTATGTGAAAGCAAAGCATTTACATACATGAAAACGTTATAAACTACATGTTCAAAACGTTCTGTACGTGGTGACAATTATCTGAATATTCTTGTTGCTTCACTTGAACCATGTGGTCTTCTTCCATTTACAAAAGACATGAGCAAAGTTATAAAAAAAAAATACGAGCCTTATGTCATGTTACATTTATACGAACAGTGTGAGGTTGTAACGAAGTTCGTGTTAAATTCAATTATATAAGAAAGTTATATATATTTCATCCTACAGCATTAGTGTTTCAAATTCATTATAAATTTTGACATAACCCTAAACTTAAATTTATTTCTTTTTCAAGTTTTCAAAGAAGGAAATTTCAATATCTCTGACACCACGGGGGAAATGGGCCAGAACGTTCCGGTAATGCGCATCGTCCGAACGTTTCTATGAATAAGGAATATAACTTGTAAAAAGGTTGATCACTAAACAGTTTTTCAGTGATTGGCCAAAAATTGTTAAGACGTTTGGATTTGAACTCAGAGGAGCAGTTTCCAGGCATCGGCATTCATAACAATCCATAACCTGCCTTCCTAAATTTATCCCAATTTTTATGGTGGAGTACGTTATGGAGTAATATAACAATGACAAGGAACTTTATTGAAGTAATGAAGTGAAGTTATTGTCATTTCATGGTTTGCCAACATAAAAGAATATATATTCTTTGACAAGGAACTTTGCATGAGTAGTTTTTTTTTTACTGAAAAAATGAAGTAAAGTTAGGCCATCAGGCTTTCAATTAAGTCTATATAAATGGTCCCAAAACACATAAATTAGGTGGAAAGATTTTTTCTGTCCAAAAGGTTTTGTCATTTTATGGTTTGCCAACGCAAAATGATGTATGTTTTTTTCCATTTCAACAAACATCGTGAAGTTCAAAAAATTTGTCAAATGACTCAATTTTTTCTCAAGTTTATATTTGGTTCATGTAGCAAATAGGATTTGGGTTTTATTAAAGATTTCTACTTTAGCTTTGGATATGAAAGTTTTATCCAATGGATGACGTCACTTTAGCAATTTACAACACAACATTTGTTAATAGATTAATTTAGAAAACAATAAATTTGAAAAAGGTTCCATATATTTTCACACCTTTCTACTACTTATATGTGCTTAACATTCGAAAATTCGGGTAATAATGAAATTATGGTTGAATATTAAAAAAATTTACCTTAAATGAGGTTTCCGGGCGTGTACAAACATTAGATCTACCAAATTATTGGAGCTTTTAAAAAGGTGCCTGTTACGCAGAAATATTTGTTCACATCTGGGTTTTTACATCCTGCTCGATAAAAGACTCTATGATGGGCCCTATTGTGTTGACTTGTAACGCGATGGAACTACATCACCTTTGACAGTAACAGGACTTTTTATTTACGTCTTTGTCTTGATAACTTTCTCTCCACACTTTATTATCGACCAAGTTGCTCATTTAAAGGCAAGATAAAGTAACCAATGGTACTTACTATTCACGATGATGTTGTACGTCTCTACTGTCGTTTTATTGTTTAAACAGGAGTACTCTCCTTCATCTGAGAGTAATACTGACGTAATCACCAAAGAAAAGTTATCAAACAATTTAAATCTTTGAGAAAATTGATTCTCAATGATATGAGTTCCAATATTCAAGAATATGCCATCCCGTTTCCAGTAGTTACCGACCTCTGTCACAACATCGCATGAGAACATCCCTATCTTCCATCTTACAATATTGCATACATTTACATTTACATCAACGAGGCACGAAATACAAGTCAGAATACCAATGGTGGAGGCGAATATGAGGCATTGAAAAATCTGAATTCTCGGAGGGAAAGTTTCCATTTATAGTATATTTTGCGAGTATTATCCACTCAAATATTAACTAACAACCCCCTGCCTAACGCAAGGCTACAAGCACGATAGCTGGCTCATCAGTTGTTAAATAAGCGAATAGAAGAAAAAGCATTATAACAGACATACACACAACTGACCAAGGAAAACATGAAGTGAAAGTTGTAATGTTTCGAGACAACACAAAAGGCTTTAGAACTCGAGTGAAAATTTTGATGACGAGCGTGCCATATCTTCCATGCCATCTATATTTTTTCTTCTTGAACAATTCAGCTGAATGCATTTGAAAGTCAATCTAAGCAACTATAATTGTAAAGCTTACGCAGTTGTTTTCTAATTTAAAGATGCTTTCGCACGTAGCACCAGGAAAAAAAGGCCTACTTACTTAAGAAGCATTGTCAAGGCTTACAGCTTTCACACCACATGAGAGCAAAAAAGACAACTTCATAGATTTTCAACAATGTAATAAACTCGTTTTGCTTTCTCTTGCTTTGCTGACGATGTAAATGTCACCCCATAACATTAGAATGCGATCATACCATTTTGGCACAAGGTAGAGTGGCTTTCCGAATGAAACAACGAAACACAATGACTGTTATTTGAGTGGTACAAGGAAGAATATTCAACATTTCGCCGGAAACAGAAAGATTTAAAACGACAATGAAGCCTTTCATTTAAATGTACTGATTTCGCATTTCCGCCTTACTGTAAGCACTATTATATAATATTCATGAGGTAGTTACTATGGCGCGAGAAAAGGGAATTTATTACTCAAAGCCTAACTGCTTCTAGTTTTGTTTAAGACATACGTATTTCCTCGTTTGTTTTACTACTACAAGGTAAATTAACCTCCTAAAATGAAAAATTTACGTTTTAAAGTGCAATGACAATACTAAAATATATTACAAACTTTGAAATATTTGGTAATCTACTACTGTAGCAACACAATCTCTTTAAATATATTACAATTTTCAAATTATATGACAATCATTTTAAAGTATGTAACAATTCTTTTAAATGTATTACAATCTTTCATATATATTACAATTTTTCAAATAAATTACAATCTTTCAAATATAGGCTATTATAATCTTTTAAATATATTACAATCATTTAAATATATTACAATCTTTCAAATATATTCAATCCAATTCAATTCAAATTTATTTTTCATCTAATTTACAAAAATAACAAGTTGAAACAAACATATATGAAAGCAAACATACGAAGGACACTAGAAAACAGAAAAGACCTGTTATCTAAGGTAATGACCCAACTTATAACACTTACAAACATAATACACAGTAAACATAAACAAACTAAGCATAGCAGATGGAAAGGGGAGCAGAAGAGGAAAAGAAAGGGAGGAAAGAAGAGAGAGAAGAAGAAGGAAAAGAAAGAAAGGAAAGAAGAGAGAGAAGAAGAAGAAAAAATAAAAACATGAAAGGGAGCAAGACAACCAAGCTAGAGGATAATTAATAATACGTGTTCAAGAAATACATTTTGAGCCTTGATTGAAAGGATCTAAGAGACACTGCATTTGTGATTGATGTAGGCAGAGACTGCCACAGAGAAAAACAGTAATTGTTAAGTTGCAATTTACCATGATAGGAGTTATGACTAGTTACATTAAAGAAGGCAATATTTCGGGTGATGATACGATTACTAGAAACAAGGTGGGGGCATACAGCATCAGATAAAGCTTGGGGTAACATATTCTTACGATAATTATAAGCAAATGAACACGTGCAGTAAGTATGGATTTCGGACAACATAGGTAGATTGTACTCCTTGTATAATGGATTGGTAGGATAACGTCTGGGTTTACCTGTCAGAACCTTTATAAGTCTATTGCGAAGGGTATGAAGCGGTTTTAAAAAATACCTTTTAGCAGTACCATAAATTTCAATAGCATACCTTAGCTTCGAAAAAATAAATGAATAATATACTTGAATAGCCGTGGCTTTAGGAAAAGTACCCCTTAAATGATAAAAAAAAGTGTCAGTATACTTAATAAGTGAATTACAAAGATCGCTAATATGGGCCACCCAGTTAAGCTTTTCGTCAATTATTAATCCCAAATACCTAGTGCTACTTGTCTTACTGATTTGTACATCCCTAAAAACGAAATGGTCATGACAGGGGCGAGCCACCTCTCTAGAATGGAAGATGGTATAATTAGTCTTTCCTAAATGAAGGGTAAGCTTATTCGCATCGAACCAATGGCTGAGTTGTGTGAGGGTCTAAAAACCTTTCGAAATTTAATTATCACAGCTTCGATCAAATAGAAAAAATATTTGTATCATCAGCAAATAAGCGGGTAGAAACGTTAGGCACAGCTTTATGAACATCATAAACATAAATTAAAAACAATAAAGGTCCCAGAACGGACCCTTGTGGGACACCAATGTTAACATTTAAATAATTAGAATATGTACCATTGACATAAATACATTGCTTTCTGTTACATAAATAGGATGAAAGAATATGGTGTGCAGTTCCACGGATACCATAGTGATATAATTTCTGTAAAAGTATACTGTGATCAACGGTATCAAAAGCTTTTTTGAGATCAAGATAGAGACCTAAAACATTATTACCAATATCCAGCTGGGAACGAATGGAATTAACACTTTCTAATAAAGCATGTGTTGTAGAATGACCCTCTCTTAAACCAAATTGAAAATCATATAAAGAATTATCATCACAAAGAAATTTTCTAAGCCTTTTTTTCAATTACACCTTCCAGAAGCTTATTTAAGCAAGACAGTAGGCTTATTGGTCTGTAATTCTCGGGCAGAGTGCAGTCACCTTTCTTGAACAGCGGGATAACTTTGGCTACTTTCATAACATCGGGATAAACCCCTTTGAGAAACACATTGTTTAAGATGTGACAAAGAGCAGGGGCCAAAATGTGGCTTGCGGACCTAAGACTTTTAGCAGGTATACCGTCAATTCCAGGGGCTTTACCAGGCTTAAGGGAATTAATGTGAATTTAAATTACAATCCTTCTAATATATTACAATCTTTCTAATATATTTCAATCTTTCAAATATATCACAATCTTTTAAACATATTTCAATCTTTTTAATTACAATCTTTCAAATATATGACAAACCGCGGTTTGGCCAACAATCTGGCAGTTCTGTTTTGTATCACAACCATTTTAAAATATATGACGACTTTTTCGGCCAAATATGTGAACTAAAACTGCCAAAGTCCGTACAAGCCTATGTTGAAATTTGTAGCCTCAACATTCCGTTTGGCCGCTAAGTGGGAAACATGCCGGCCAAAGGGGTTAAAAATGTGCCTAATATACGCCATTTGGCCGGGGATCGGGTTTTTATTTGACAAGTTTTTTTTTTATATGACAATCTTCGTGAATTTAGACATAGGGAATTCCCTGTGGGCAAAGCATTGCATGAACGGGCGTATAAACATACTAACGACACGGTTCCGACAGAGCGTTAGCTCCGAGAAGAGAGGAAACATGCTTCAATCAGGGAGTTGTAACAGAAATTTTACGGTCTCGTCACTCACGATAAACCCGTCTTTCTCTGCAGGGTTACGACAGGAACAGCTCCTGACTGCCGCTAATACTAGATCAGCAACTCCCTATGCACTAGATAGCTTAGCAGACCTCGAGTCTTCGTTCATAGGCCATGGCAAGTTCTTGCAGGCTAGGGTTGTGTGTCAGTAACATGGACTAAGCCGCAGTAAATTATTTTGGGTGTCACACTTTGTAGTTAAGTAAGACTAGACCATGTAACGAACATATACAGTCCTAGGCAACGGCTAGGACATGCCTACCGCGCCACACTGTAGTCTAAAAACTGGCCTAAGGGCCGTGAGGTTGGTCAGTTAAGAATTTTCATAAAGTGGGCGTAGATCGGGAGTACTCTTTCGATTTCGCCGAGCGGTTCTTCGGTAGAGAGCGGGGAAACTTAAAAGCCTGGAAACTGTGACACCTCTTTAAAATGGCTAATTTTTATGTTGCATGATCGCAAGAAAGGTTTACATTTTGCAGTGGGGTATTCAACAGAGCCAAGGTACTATTGAGTTGTTAAAAGTTCTAACCATAGGGGTCTTTCATGGGCATCGAGGACGGTGGACGTAGCCCAGAAACTCAGAATGATAACCGAATTTTGACTCTTTTTCTTGAAACGGTCAAAATGGGTACTAAAAGTGAGTTACAAAAATCAGTCACTCTTAGACTGTCCCATGCAGTTTGTAATTCAATGATACGTTACGGTAGCAAAAGCTCCCTTTGATGTAGGGACCTGTTCATGGGGTTGAATGCATGATCGGCGATCCCCGGGAGGCGGACATTTCCCCCAATATTTAAAAATTCGCCCATTGATTTTCACGCAATAATTTTTTGAAAAATGTGGTTACCCCCAATATTGAGAACGAATCCATGCATTTGGTTGCATTGGATTCAAAAGACCTACGCCCCTCAAGCTGTCCTCCAGCTTGAAATAATAGGGAAAGATTATTTTAATGTAACGTTCTAGTCAATCATCACATAGCAACATTCATCTTTTATGGACAGTGGCGGCACAAAGATTCCAAAAGTGTGGACGGAAATGCAGGGCACAAGAAACTTTTCGGGACAAAAAATGTGCAAAACGAGCATATGTGGGTAGCCAGGGGTGCAGGGGCCCGTCTTAGGACCCCTGTTGGGATCCAGGGGCGAAGCCCTCCGGAAACTCTGAAGTTTTAGATATGCCTATTGATGGGTCAAATTTTAAGCCTCATGTATATTCTGGTTCATAATCCATCATCCAATGCAATGATTTTACAAATTGTTAATGTATTAATCTACCCTCCTGTCGCCATATTCGTACATGTGATAGTGTTACTGGTGAAAATAATTGAAGTGAAATTTTATCGATAGGCCTAATGTGGAATCTGTCCTGGTAAAAAGAGTAAGCAGTAACCGGTGACTGAGGGAGTGTTGCTGGTAACAGAAAGGATTCTGAAGGCAGGAACAGCGTTTGCAAGCAACTTAATCCAAAGCCTATGTGTGATGACTGCACAGGGAGTGTAGCCGTTTTGGTCTGAGACTAGTAGGCCATGCGCCAGTGGGTAGCGTAGGAATAGCTACCGTACAATTAAGATTGCATTGTTCGCAGTCAATGAAAGTTGCAATAACAGGAAGTCAAAACAATAAGGCTTACAGAGTTTTACTTTGAAAACTGTAGAATGGCTTAGCCTGTTTGTATGATTATTTGTGAATTATATTGCCTAGAAAACACCTGTTAGCAGGGGCCGTTGAGCGAAATTGGAAGTGGGGAGGCGCTAATCACCAAAGGCGGCCCAAAAAGCCTTGGACAGTAAAAGTGGGGGCTCTAACCCCAGCCCCTCCCCCACTCTCCGCGGTCCCTGCTTAGGCTACTGTACGTTGGGAGCTGAGTGCCCAGGGTTAAATTCCATTTGAAACCATTCGCGAATGGTCCGAATGGTATTTTCCACACTGTATTTTTGGACAATTCTGAATGGTCCCGAATGGTTCCATTTGCAAATGGTCTGCGAATGGTCTGGTGCGCAAATGGTTTTTAACTGGTCCTAAATGGTAATGAATGGTACCATTTGCGAATGGTCTTCAAATGGTCTGGCATGCAAATGCTCTTTAAATGGAACAACTGGTCCCAAATGGTGTTGAATGGTACCATTTGCAAATGGTCTTCAAATGGTCTGGCATGCAAATGGTTTTTGAATGTAATGACTAGAACTATTCACAAATGGTTTGTGAATGGTTCATCATGTTATGCATCTCAACAGTTTCAAATAATTTAAACAGGAAACCACCCACAAACGGTCTGCAATGGTTTCTATGTACAAGTTTGAGATGGAAAATACTGTACAGTTGCTGTAAAACCAAAATTAATTAAAACAATGTAAGAATTTAAATATAGTAGCAACAGAGTGTACATTTATTATCCCCTGATGGCATTCTGTTAAGCTTACAGAACAGTAATAATGGATTGCATATCATGCAGAGCTGGCAACCCAGGTGAAGGATATTACATGTAATGGGTGATATCTGATACTTACAAGGTAAATGAAGAACAACATAAATAGTCCACATGAGTTCAACTTCACTCAAATTCAAAAGCCAATTGATACTTGGCAAGTTTGTTACAAACTTAAACGCATGTAAAAACAGTTCATGGTGTCCAAAATCATGTAATACGCACTCATATGCAAACACAATATAGATAAAAAATATAGCTGGTTGTAATTCAAATGTAGGGTACACCTTTCAATAAACTGAAGGAATGAAAAAAATCACACTGGAGGGTTTCTTTCCAAGGAAGAAAAAGTAGAAAAATTATCCACGAGAATGTTTTGTCCATAGTAAAAAAAAAAAAAACTTCTGACTTTCAAACTAAAATCAAAGTTCTGTCAAAATATTAAAGTGGTCCACCAAGTAATTTATACTGTAACTTTAAGCACCAGTTATTTCACATTTGCAGTTAAAATAATAGGGATTTCCATGGTAAAATGCATTTCATGAAAAATCATTGAGTAGGCTTCAGTCTTCTCACATTTCCCAAATAAAACAAACTTTGGTAACTGTTTGGTCCATGAAAAACTATTCTCATGGTTATCCAAGTTGAAAAAGTAAGATGTTTTAACACAATCAAATGCCTTTAGAGGTTGCACACAGGGCACATGAAAGGTCCACTAAGGGGAAAATTTATTTTGTGTCCAAACCCAATGGCTGTATTCTTCGTCCGATCCTCCCATTTACTCCTGAGTAAAGGAAATATTCCACACCAAGGATTCAACACTTCTTAATTACATCATCCTGACAGTTTAAACAATACTGTTCAATTAATCAGATTACAATAAATGAGGCACAAAAACTAGGACACCAGCATTTCCTTTATAAATTGGTACTGGTCCGTAGCCATCTGTAGCAAATATCTTTTTGAGTGTTGTGGTCAATTCAAACATGCCTCTCATAAGTTGTCCTGTAACTGCTTTACAGTATCTACTTCAACACTTTTCTGTAGTTCTCCAACCTCAGGACTCATTCTCACTCCACAGCAAGAACATCAAAAGGTACAGTAGCCTGCATGTCATGGATATGTTATAATTCAACAATCAGGACTGCTCATATTATGTGATAACCAAAACAGGCTTTGTAGTTTCAAACAAGAAAATCGCTATTCAAAAGGAAGCAGGCCATAAAAGGTTACCAGTACATTGGTGTCACAGTTCAATAGCAGGAAAACTTGTTCAGTCCATGGCTCCATGTATGCAGTACAATTTCTTCACTCACTAAAATGATTATGCTTGACTCTGCTACATGGTACAAAATACTACACAGCAGTCCAGACATCAATGAAAAGTATTTAAGACACTGAAAAATAACTCCATCAGCTGTGCAGGACAAGCAGGAGATAGTTTCACTATGATGTCATTCTGTTTGGGAAATGAAAAATAAAATTTTTAAAGTATGTAAAAAGTTGTACAGCAAAACTGGTTTTAAAGGGTAAAATGTTCTTGATAAAAGAAAACTTTTAGGGTCAAGAACAGCCCCCCCCCCCCCAATTTTTTTTAAAAGCAACAGCTAAGCATCACAATTTTGTTCTTATCTTCAAAGTATCTTTCATCATATTTTTAGACTTCAATATTGCATATTCTGGATAAACCAAGCAGTAAATTTCATATTTGAAGAGAAACAATATTGTCACATAACTCTAAACAGCCAATCATGGAACAAGACAGTCTACTACACTACTTCAGGTTGGGGTGACTGCTTTTGTTTTTTTAAAGACGGTGTCTCTGTTTGTTTGGGACTGTGGTATAGGCCTAGGCCTGCAGTCAAATTTTGCTAGAAGCCATATATGGAGACTTAGTTGAATTCAAAAACTAATTATTTATCATACGCACACAAATAAATATAGACCTAGGCCTGCAACAAATTGTGTACCTGTTTATTATTTAGGCCCGATGCTACAGACGTTTACTTACAGATAAAGATGGAAACATGCAAAAAGCAATTCCTTTTCCATCCTGTTATTTTTGAGTGAGCACCCAAAAGGAAAGAGACAGTCTTCATAACCAACGCCAACCCCCCCCCCCCCCAAAAAAAAAGAAAAAAACATTTTACTCCAACTTTAAATTTTACCATGATCTGGGGTCAACTATTTTGAGTATGACTAGGCTGAGGCCAGTAATAGGCCTATGACTTTTCAAAACCCTAAATTTGGTTAATGAACTTGGATCCAATAAAATTAAGCTTGGTTGTCTTTGTAGAGGGTTTTGCGTGTATTATTAGCATATAATATGTCCATCCCTCTTCTCCTTGTAGGCTCCCCCCCAGTAAAACGGTCTGCTTCATAAATTAACGTTAGTCTTTGTATACTACTAGTACTACAGTACTAAGTGCTACGAATTGTCTTGTGGAACCGCTACTATAAACATTAGGCCTGACTGTTAACAGTACAGCAGCACCCATTAATTGATGCAGCCTTTGGCTCTTAATTTTCACTAACATTTGTTCATTGCTTATTGGTCTCTCTGGTGCAATACTTTAAAAACATCTTTCTTTACTTACTATGCTTCAGCATTTCATGAAAGTCCTCTAAGGAAAGCAGTTTTGCCTTTTCACTTCACGTTTCTTGAATTCACGACACCTGCACACCACTGCATAGCACTCTCTGTAGTGTAAGTACAATAGCTCTTGTACTAACTGTGCCCGCGCCTATTTTGTTACATTGTACTGTACATGTGACATACACATGGGTGTACAGCATCTGTGAGCTTTGTATGGTGCAGTGCTGTATCATGCTTTGTGTGCATGCCAAGCTATTACGTAATAGCTCCATTCGAACAAGCATTGCATTGTGCTTTGATCCTGTTCAGTGTCACGGTTATCATAAGGATGAGCAACTTGAAAGGCAACAAAGATATGCATCAGCATGATGGGGTGGGGAGGGGGATTAGAATTGTGTATGGAGAAAATGGAGAGAAGAAATGAGTACAATAATTGAAGAGGTTGTGCCTCTGGACTGCAGATGATACCAGGCTGCAAAGCTTCAACTACAAAATTTGTTGTTGGAGTATACGAGGATATCAAGTACGGGCTAAGAAAGTGCCAGAAAGTGGAGTGGGGAAGGGAGTCAAGAGGTATCAGGCGTTGGTCGGGTATTGGAATGGCAAGAAGAATTTCCTATTCCAGCTGATATCCGTGCTGTGCATTACAGTTCCTCTGTGTATCCTTTCCAAGGTGGGGGGGGGGGGGCATACTGTTAGGGAAAACTGAAGCTAAAATTTTCAGGGAAATCCAGGGGTGCGGTTGTTGCCTACTCGAGTTGCTATGGACGGCTTTACTGTAACCCCCAATTCATTTGAGCCCCACAAAATTTGATAAGTGTGCCCCGCCCCTCCAAAATTCCTATAAGTAAAATATGCCTGGGGAAATGATCAGGGAAATATTCAGGCTGAGAAGAATATAAACTGGTTTAGGTTAATACAAAGTTTCTTACTTTCCTGTCTACACCTTCAATTGTTCCTGTGTACAAATTGTGAGAGATGTATCAAATCCAGTTGGTTATAACTTATTTGTTTCATTGGGCTTTACATATCCTTTCAAATGAATTTGCAACAGGTTGGCCTACACCAACAGACAACTTGACCATTTGCACCATGTACATGCATGTTGAACTGGACATGTACATATAATATATACCATTCACCGAATGGTTTCCAGTTTGAACCATTTGGAACCATTTGCGAACACCAAAACCATTTGTGAACCATTTGCATTCCATTCAGGTATGCGATCAGAAAACCATTCAGATGTACATTTCCATTCATATACCATTTGAAATCCATTTGAGACCATTCAGGTCCATTTGGGTCCATTCAGAACCATTCGAAACCATTCAACTTTTCCAAATGGTTTCGAATGGAATTTAACCCTGGGTGGGATGGGGACAACCAGGGGCAAAGGTTCTGACTGGAGCCCTCGGGCGCCAACTGGTGCCGCCACTGTTGATAGTTATATATATAGATACCCGCAATTATTTTTTCTGCCAGTATGTCATGCTTATAAACTGCACGGGAAAGACTTCAGTTTAGTGGGACAGGTTTAGCCATAGACGGCCCGTTAGTTTATTTTTCTCACTTTCACTACTGATGGGTGCATATGGGAACTAATTTGGAAGACCTGGTACAGTGGTAGCCTTGACTATGAGCGTCTTGAAAAGCCATAATAGACGTCAATTTTTCAGAATTTCCTGCTGACCATTTCTTGTAACAATCATCATCTCATGGCCAAATGGGCCGATGATTAGATGAAAAGTGCAAAAAGCCAACTTACCAGTTCAAGGGCAGTATAAAAGGCAAGAAACGGAGGGCAACTGTCCCTAAGATTTTCAAATCCTTCAGACATCAAGAGCAAAAATTGTGGCGCTTTACATAGGGAGTGTTTGTTGAACTACCCCTCCAGACTGCTAGATTTTGTCTCAGGTAACGGCCCTGTGTTCGTGCATAATCTCGCCCAATCAGTGAACCCAATCTACTGATCTAGGTTAGAGTGTCGTAAAGTGACAAAGGAATTGGGCCAAATTGGGCTACCCAATTCGGGACGAAATGAGAGCTACATTTGGATCTTAGCTGGTCTAGACTTTGTTCTCGTCTGGGCAGAGATCGAAGCACGAATGTTAAGTGAGAGACTGAGTGAGTATAAGTTTCCTTGCAAGGGTTGTGAGGGATTTGCAGCGCTAGATTCTCGCATGTTCTATTGTTCATGTGGCCAAAAAGGGAGGGTTGAGGCCGTTAACACCCCTTGGATCCGCGCCTGAATCATGAACAGCGCCAGCAAACGATTGTTTCAGTGGTGGGGATTTCCAAATCTTATCAATACATAAACAGTGGTAATTCCTAATTCCAAAATGACAGGTTTCCACCATACTTTTTAAATCTAACAAGAAAGAACCGATTAAGTGTCCTTCACCGACTAGCCTACACAACCCTTACCTGAATTCCAACATCGATTTGACTATTCCCGCCCTGAAAAGATGGCCGCCCGCTCTAGCCTTACCTGCGAAAGTACAAATGCGTCAACGTCAACGAGGCGACTATTCCTCTTTGGCCGTTGTTTTCCCATTTAGCGACCAAACGGGAAAATGAGGCTGCACCGTTGCCAGGCATGCTATGCTTGTTCAACATTTGGCCGACTCTGCCACTTATTTGGCCAAAAAAAGCTTGTCATGTAATTTTAAGAGATTGTCATATTAAACGGGATTGCCAGATTAACGGCCAAATCGAGGATTGTCATATATTTGAAAGATTGAAAGATATGTAAAAGATTGTCGTACATTTGTAAGATTGTAATATATTTGAAAGATTGTAATATATTTTAAATGTTGTAGTAAATTTTGAAGATTGTAGTATATTTGAAAGATTGTAATATATTGAAAGATTGTAATATATTTAAAAGATTGTAATATATTTAAAAAATTGGAATATATTTGAAAGATTGTAATATATTTAAAAAAATCGTAATATATTTAAACAGATTGTAATATATTTAAAAGATTGAAATATTTTTAAAAGATTGTAATATATTTGAAAGATTGTTCTATATTTAAAAGATTTTAGTATATTTCAGAGAGTGCTATATATCTTCAAGATTGTCTTACTTTTAAAATAATATAATTAGCAGATTGTGGTATAATTGAAAACATCGTCAAATATTTCAAAGATTGTCATATATTTTACACTCTAAAATTGAAAGAGTGAACTAAGTCACTACTTGATGCAGTGAAAAGTGTTAATTCACTCCATTAGAGTGATAATTCACTCCAAAAAGAGTGAAATTCACTAGAGGAAGAAAATTCACTTTTCCGCGAGTGCCTGCAATGATCACTCTCCTTTTAAGAGTATTCACTGTACGCACTCCATCAAGAGTAACACTTCGCTCGTTTTAAGGGAATTTTACTCTTTTTGGAGTGAATTTATTTCTATCTTATTGAAGTGAAATATTACTCTAATGAAGTGATTCACACTTTTCACTCTATCAAAGAGTGACTTAGTGCACCCATTTGATTTTAGAGTGTAGTATTTTCTTCGCACTTAAGAATGTAAGTTTCCATTTTGGGAGGTTAATTTACCTTGTAGTAGTTAAGCAAACAGTGAAATACATATATCTTATACAAAACTTGAAACAGTTAAGCTTTTGCTAATAAATTCCTTTTTCTCGCTCCATAAGTGACTGACTGCTTTATCTTTCCCTCATTTAGAGAAAACATCATTGTGATGAATTTCCAAAGGAATCTAATCTTGGTGCTGATGCTTACTCAGTTTGATTCTTCATTCTGCTTGGGTACGTACACTGATACTCAAAATCGCTTTGTAAAACAGAATTTGGTGGGATTTGCTATTATTCCTACACTAACATGTCACGACCACCCTAATCGGACCACCACTCGACCATCATCATCACCATCCCACCACCACCACCATCATCACCACCAATCGTTCAACCCAGTCGGCTTCATGGGGGATACACCACACGGCAACATCTCAATCAAAGTTGATTCAGTGATCGTTCCTATGATAACTCCCTGTTGAGCCCCTTGCCCTATGTAACCTTCCAGTTCTACTTTGTTTTAACAACATTAAGACAACTTGGTTGAACTGGTCGCGGTTTTGAACTAGGTTGAACATTTAACCCTGTTCAATTGTTCAAAATCGAGTCTTAGATCAACTCCATTAAGCTACGTTTTCAACTAGATTTTAGCTGGAATCCTCTCGTTAGGACAGGTGACTAATATTTTAAACTCAAGTAGCAATCAATGTTGTTGAAAAGATTAATAAAAGACATTCACTTGGGTGAGTTACAATATTTTTTTTTCTCAGGGGAGGAGCAGATGGAAGGAAAGTGTGCCTCTCCACAATATCTTGACATCAGGACAAAAAGCATTGTTCAGTGTCGATTTCATTTGGACTTTTTTGCAGTTCTATGGTACAATGACACTGAGTCTATTACAGAGGGACCGATATTGAAGTACGAGAATATGGAAAAATCTGGTCCAGGATTATCTTCTGGGGAGTTTGATATTTTTCCAAACGGTTCGCTTATTATAAATAATGTGTCACTTAAACATGAACATAAATTCACGGTAGGCTATCTACATTTCGAAGTTAACGAGCCGACTTTCATCGAAGTTGAAGTCCTGGTCATAGGTAAGCTACTTTAAAAAGGTATAAGATACCGTGTTAAACTTCAACTAGCATATGCATAAAATCAAATTTATAATATATATATATATATATATATATATATATATATATATATATATATATATATATATATATATATATATATATATATATATATATATATATATATACATATATATATATATATATATACGTAATTGTGGAAAAAGGGGAAATTTTTAAGCAAAATATCAACGTTAGGGGTAAATTACCGTTAGGGGGAAAATGTACTTTCCTCTTCACGTTTTCACACACTTTTTTAATAGGAAAACGTTAGTGTATAGTAAAATACATATGGGAGAACGTAATATACCTAATGAATTCAGTGTTGACCAAATTACGGACGCCTATCTGTTAACACGTACAACTAGTGGACTAATGAATTTACGTACATGTATATGTTTTTCCTTAAATGCGAAATAAACAGTTATGTTTTTTATTGTTTTTCATCTTGCCTAAACGTATCAAGATGTACAAATTTTTTTTTTTTCAATTTTTTTCAATTCAATTTCATAGAACTTTATTTCAGTCTTTCATATAAAGAAATATGTTATGAATTATTTGTATGTACAGGGTACTGAAGAGACTGAGGAGTGACAACAAGAAGCTCCAGGGAGCTTATGTTCGTTGACACCCCTTTACAGAGACTTAAATTAACAGAAAACAATTACTACAAAACACATATATAATACAGAAAAAGAAACACAAAAACACAAATAAATGGAACAGATAGCAAAGAATTAAAATTATTCAGAGGTAGTTGGTGATAAAATGATCTTTTAATTGCTTCTTAAATGTACTTAAAAGTTTACACTCTTGAATATCATTGGGAAACGAGTTCCATAATTTGGGACCATTAAACCGAATTCCAAACTGGGAGGATCTAAGTCTAAAAAAAGGTATTGCTATGTGGTTTCGATGTCGACAGGGGTAGGAATATGTGCCAGTACGCAATTCAAAGTAAGTTTTAAATGTTGACGGGAGTGAATCACTTAACCAGTTGAATATGAAAATACCAGTATAATAACGATTAATATCATAAATATTAAGGATATTGAGATTGGCAAAGAGAGGTTTTGTATATTGCAGGTGGAATTCATTACAAATGTGGCGCAGAGCTCGCTTTTGAAGAATGAAAAGAGGTTGAATTCTAGAAGTATATGTGCTACCCCAAATGACATTACAATAAGTAAAGTACGGAAGGATAAGGGTATTATACAAGGTAACCATGATTCTGCGAGGTAACAGTCCTCGAAGCCCATTTAAAACTCCAACACCTCGTGAGACTTTCATACATACATGCTGGATGTGATTTTTCCATGTAAGATTCTTATCAATATAAACTCCGAGAAATTTGGTAGCATCACAAAAAATAACTTTAACACCACAAAGGTGGACACAGTCTATGTCTGCACTGAGATACTTGGATGGTGAACGGAATACAATAGCAGTAGTCTTCTTTACATTGAGTAATAATTTGTTTGCATAAAACCAGTTTTGTATATAGACAAAATCATTTTGAATATTACGTATCAGATCTTTAATGTCATAGCTAGAATGAAAGAGGCTTGTATCATCAGCATATGAGGTTATACTGAAAGTATCACTGGCTGTATGAAGGTCATTGACATAAATAATAAAAAGCAATGGCCCTAATATAGATCCTTGAGGGACACCATATGTAATTGACTTAGGGACCGATTTCATGTTATTAATAACCACAAACTGACGACGATCAGTCAGGTAGCTTCTAAACCAGTCCAGGACATTACCACGGACGCCGTAGTACTCAAGCTTATTAAGTAAAATATTATGGTCAAGAGTATCAAATGCTTTCGAAAGATCAATTTCCCCTTATGTTCAATCAAGTGGTATATATATATATATATATATATATATATATATATATATATATATATATATATATATATATATATATATATATATATATATATATATATATATATATATATATATATATATATATAATTGAAGCATTTTTAATGTCACTTTTCAAACGCCTGCATAATTCATGTTGTAATAATGCTACTACTTTTTAACCATTCACCCAAGGAAATAACTCAGAGGCCGTGGCAAAGCTACGGGGGACGAGAGGAAAATTATTTGTTCTCCAAGATTTTGTCTTTAATCCAATTCCACCTGCCCCCATCCCTAGTTATATAAGTTAGAGTCAGGTTAACCAAAAAATGAAAGGGTTATGGTACCTCTTATGAGACCTTATTTGCTTTTACTCAGATAATATGCTAAAAACCTCAGCGCCCAGGGGATTCGCTGCTGCACCTTACCTGCAGGAGCGGAAGCTTTGAGTTAAGTTTCGATTAGTGGTGCTCTCGCTTGAGAATAAACTGTGATTGTTTTTCCGCTGATCATGAGATAAACAATGAGTCCTCCATTACTTTTCACTGAAGACTGAAACTTTATGGAATGATATATATATATATACGTACATGTATATGTTTTTCCTTAAATGCGAAATAAACAGTAAGTTATGTATTTTATTGTTTTTCATCTTGCCTAAACGTATCAAGATGTACAAATTTCCCCTAATGTTGAAACAAGTGGTATATATATATATATATATATATATATATATATATATATATATATATATATATATATATATATATATATATATATATATATATATATATATATATATAAATAACAAATAAATTCCACCGTACAACTCAAAAGTTCTCTTCGTGTTTCCAGAAGGATACATAGTAAAACAAATCGAAAACACTTACTAAATACTTCCAACAGAAAAAGTAAATTAACGGAGAAAACTGTACAATGTTTCGAACAGGTCAACTTTCCTTCGTCAAGTAAACTGAATTACCAACCCATGTAAAAATACAAATGCAAAAAAAAGGCTATGAACTGTGGCTTTTTCGAATGTTAATCCCTTTTGGTACAAACGTGTGGAGTTGGTGTATCCGAAAAAGTTCTTTTTGTTCCCTCTGTGTTTTGTTAAGTCCCTTGACCGATTGAATGGCGATTAAATTGAAAAACTTACAACCCGTGTTAAAATGTTTCCCAAGAGGGGCGTTAGCTTTTTTCAGTTCTTGCCTATGACCCCGGTGTCTCTGTCTTAATTGGCTCCCCGTCTCACCCACATACTGCTTCCCACAATCAAAACAATTTATAAGGTAAATAACCCCAATCGACATACAGTTAAAACTACCTAGTATTTTGAAAACTTTCCCTGTATAAAAACTTTTAAAGGAGTCTGTAACTGACATAACCTCACAAGTAACACAGTTTTTTTCGTGTAATCTGTGATTCCCCAAATTTGTCGGAGTGTTTCTCGGCACTCTCGCTCTTACGAGCAAATCTCTTAAGTTAGGGGGTTGTCTGTAAATTACCTTTGGTGGAGAAACAAAGATTTCCCTCATATATATATGTATATATATAGGTCGAACGTGGTAAGATCGACTGTAAATGTAGGTCGAAAAATTAGTAATGATTCGATCATGAATTTTAATTCAACCCAAGTACTGGCATTGCCTTTTGAACAAGGGAAGAAATATAGAAAAAGACTATATTTCTATATTTCTTCCCTTGTTCAAAAGGCAATGCCAGTACTTGGGTCGAATTAAAATTCATGATCGAATCATTACCAATATTTCGACCTATATATATATATATATACATATCTATATGTAGAAGCACCGTTGTGTACAGAAAAACCTGTTCAAAACTTTGTTCAAATTTGTTCGAAGCTCGTCACTCTAACTTTCTATGAAAATGCCTTGCCTTCTATGAGCTTGTTTTTCCTTATTATAACGACCATCTTTGTCATCAATTAATAGGACATATGTTCCATTTACCCTAATGCCTCCCGTCATATCATTTGTAATTACAACAATGTTGCTTAAATGCTATTTTGTTCTTTTTTACTTTTCTATATAGTACATCCTTCAATATCTTTCCCTGTTCTGAATGTCTGTGGTGAGACAAACAGCACGTGTTACGCTGAAGTAAAAAATCGGTTTGTAGAGTGTGTAGTACGAGAAGCTAGACCAGAAGTGCCCCTATACATGAGTTCAAGAACGGTGAGAGGCGACATAAACGTTTCCAGTGTTATACAAATTACTCCAGAGGGTGAAGGGTACATATCTCGTGTCACCACAAAAGATTTATTTCCTACCTCCACTGTCGGGCTCCTTGTGTGTAAAGCACCAAGTCTACAAAATGTTATAGATAGCAACGAATCTTTAGTTTTAGCCCTAAAAGCTGAATTTGACTTATCACGCTGGACAGCGACAGCTAAATACTTTGAACGCAACTCATTGATGGAATTGAGTTGCACGGAAAGTCAGATTGGTTTTCTTTTATGGAAGAAAATTTTGTTAACTAATGAACACCAAATCCTAGCTTATGCTATATATATCGAAAAAAGATATACTGAACGAATTGCAAGTTATGCCTCCTTAAAGTTGGATGGTTCCTTGACAATTTCTTCGGTAGGAGTAAAAAATGAAGGCAGATATCTTTGTATCTATGGAGATGGATTCACCAATGGTATGACTCTTTACGATGTTAACATTACAGGTATGTACCTCATAAATTACACTATTGTCAGGGTGTGGCCGCTGTATAAAATGTTTGAATCCATGGTAAAATTCCTTTACACACTACAAAATCCTTGTTTTGTTAAGATAGTACTTGTATCACGATCTAATTAAGATACTCAAAGTTTGATAACTCTTTTTTTCCAATCGTTACTTAAAAGTTTCCAGGGCGTCATCGGGAGGGGGGGTCGGGGAGTGCAAACGACCCCCGATCTTTGAGTTATTTCTTTTATTATTTTACAGAAACGTTTAAAGGATGTACCAAAAGTCGAAAAGGATTTCTTCTGCCATTGCAAAGTATATTTTTTTAATATTGTGAATGCCTAGGTAAAGTGAAATTTCTTTATGCCAGTATACGCTCAGTATACTTTAATATTAAGACGGAAGTGCACCTACAGGACATTTCAAATTGACTTAAATCTCAATGAAAAATAGTTCCAAGGATGATAATAATGTTGTAGCAGTCGAATGTTCTGGGGGATTTAATATTACTCAGACTAAACACAGAAAAACCTGAAAAACAGGATGCCCTCTTTAGATTTCGACTCCTAGCTTACTGAATGCATACCGTATGCTTGTCTAGTTGTGTTTAATATCAACCTTTGACTCAACGGTGCTATATGATGTCAGTAATACGTTGTTTTACTTGATCGGTTAGTACTATGAAGAGGTAGTTATCCCACCAAAAACTGCCGAGTCAAAGGCCCTTCGGTTTTAGGAAATGATGGTACCAATGCTGCAGATATTTATCGGTACTATATTCTATATTTAGGAATAAATGGCATTTGGCTGACTATTATGGTGAATAATCCGTCGAGACTCCAAACTGGCAAAATAACGGACGAGGCGAAGCAGAGTCCGTTATGTTGCTAATTTGGAGTCGAGAAGTTTTATGAGACCCTGATGATCAGACAAATGTTGTTTATATCTATTTAACCACCGAAAATATGCGAAATATTTCATCGTTATCTCTATTTTTACGTTTATTGACCGTGTGTAGTGAAATAACAGGTACGTGTTCAACCAATCGGGATTCTCAACAATGGATGGTAGAGGTGGTAGAATTTAAAATGATGATCTTACGTTTTTACATGTACATCATGTGTTTTTAGATGTACAACGTATGATTTTACATATACATTGTAACATATAACATGATGAACTTATGTTTTTAGTACATGATGGTGTAAACTTACATCATGATCGTATGAAGTGGTACATCATCGTATATTTTTGGTACATGAACGTGTAATTTTAGTACATGAACGTGTATTTTTAGAACATCATCATATTTGGTGAGCCTTTTGGCGTGCCATAGCTATCATCATACCACATTTGTATGTACAGTGCAGGTCTCAACAAGCTCAATGAAACTGGAAATATTTCTCGATTTCTCAATCTCAATTTCAGGAAGCTGTATTCTAAGACTTCTACATTTGTTGAAATCAGCATGCATTACATCACACCACTTCTATTAATAAAGAATTTTTACTCACTGTTCCCATAAAAAGCAGCCTGCTTTATTTAGCAAAATAAAAATAAACAAAATTCCTGCTACATGCTTTTAACTAAATCATACTGATTGTTGAAAGCATCTCTTTTGTGAACAGCTACAGCAGTCCTTGTTTTTCTACTACAGCAGTTCAAGAATATTTTCCCAGTTCATCAGTTATACCCTTTTCTTTCAGTTGAAGTTTCATTCGTAGGTCTTTGCTTAAAATGTAACTCCATATGTATCATAACTTGCTTTATTGAAGGACAAGTGCATTTACCAATCACCGCAGTTCAATGATAGTTTCACACTGATCTCTAATTAAACACCATAATTGCACCAACTGGTTGTACTGATATTCAAGATGGTATCTGATATCCAAGATGATTGTCAAGTGCAGCCTATCTCTCTTTTCAAAAATTGCAATTAAATATTTTCCAGGCCAAAGACTTTATTTACATAGTTCATGTAACCACTCATTCCATGTAAAATCGGAGTCAAGATAGGTTTTCAACACATACACTTTACATTCCATGCCCAACATATACTCTATATACTGTGCTAGCTTGGTTTTAAATGTTTTATGTATTGCATAGCCTGGATGCCTGCTGACTGTGCCAAAGATGGTGGCATAGAAGTATGTATAGTCCCACTTTCTCCAATTGCTCAAGTTCTGTGTAAAAAAAAATCAGGAATGAAGTACACTTTAAATTGTTTGTACCATTAACTCTTGAGGCAAATATTCCACCAACTGAAGACGACTTGACAGACACACTGCACAATGAAACATGCACGTGCTACAGCGCTATCATGCATTAGACTGATGACCTATTGTTACGGCCAGTAATAATTTTTTACTCAGATTACAAGAAAACAACACACATTTAGCCTGGGCTACCTCGAATTTATTGCATCAATATAGTCTTCAAGTTGCACCATATTCTTTGTGTAGATATTCACATTTATAAAAAACACAACCAGTGCAATTTACTCTAGCTGTTCCTGAAGTTACAAAATAGGCAGCAGGCCTATATGTGAACTCATGTTTATTGTAAATTATGCTAGGGCTCAAAATCAGCGGTTGTTCGTTTCAAGAAACTTGTCGAGCGATCGTTCAGTGCCTGGGTAATTAATTTCCTGGTTTTCTGCAGGATTGACAATCCCTTGTACTGTAGCACAGTTACACCTAACTTGTATAAAGCAATTATTTTGTTAGGAAGCAAAACTAGTCCCTTCAACAGGGTTTCTTTAAAATGTATGCATGTAACTCTATGACTGACTTAGTAAAAGCCTGATTAAAGTTGAAAGCAAGTTTGCAGAATTGTTATAATGAATCTCTGTTATAATTGATACCTCTGGGTAGAATGGGGCCACCTGAACATGGAAGTACTATAGGAGATGCCTTTTACCTTATTCATGGGTCTAGGACAATAGATTTTGACCTATACAGCTACCAATGTCCCAAGTCCTGTATGTTGTGGTGCCTATAGCTGTCAGCTAAAAGGGCTTGGCTGCAATAATCTTGCAATGTCATGAAGATTTGTGCACTTATCAATTGCAACCCTGACACCTTCTAGACCCGGGATGGTTGCGTCTTGCCCGGGAACTAGTCATTTTTAAAATTGTTAAATCCCCGGGCAGAGCCTGGCCATATCCATGCTGGGTGGGGCATTGATCGACGGTAAATCCCCTGCCGAGTCCCCAATGTAAGCTAGGCGCTATGCATACCACCAGTAAACGACCCGCCCGATTACCCCGGCCTTCGATCCAGATGGAGTGAAATCCTAGCACACTCAAGTCCCGGCCCGGTGGAGACAAAATGACTGTGAAATCCGTCCTCGGTCAAATCCCATCCCTGGGTCTAGGCCAGGATTGTCTAACCCAGTGACGGAGCTAGGGATTTCGGTCAGAGGGGGCGAAAATGGTCTGCAGGGGCGCTTCAAAGGAGTAAATACCCTGAGCCTCAGTACGATCGAAGCAACGGCTTTTCAGACTATCCATTTGATTTTCGGCACCTGGTAGAACACTACTTTGCCATTTCTCCTCAGCAAGTTTTCCTATTAAAACATGTTTAAATTTTCTATCCATGGGCCTCCGCAAAAGAAAATTCGGGGGGGGGACAAAATTCTTTAAGGCAAAATTCTTTTAGGGAGGAAAAGCTCCACGCCACCATGAGTAGGCGAGGAGCGCAAGAAAATTTGGCCCAAAATGCCTCTTAGATTGCTGGAAATGGCTTTTCTTGTAAAGCCTACTTACCGCATATAAATTGGGAAAACACTGAGTGAACTGTTAAGAAATGTTGAAGTTAATTTTTCCCCGTCTTTTTCTTTATGTCTTCTTCGTTTTTTCAGGTTTTTTATTTTCCAGGGGAGGGCAAGTTCCCCCTCCCCCTACATGCGGCCGCCCATGTTTGTATCCCTCTTTCACATTCTAGTATAAAGGCGGTCATTATATTTTGCGTTATTGTCAGGTCTAGATTTAAGATTCTTATGTCATAATGGGCTACTTTGTGAAGATAAAGATTAAACCTGCTAGAGCCAAATAGCAAGCAATCTTATAGGGGGGAAAGTTAAGGAAATTAACAACCTAAGGTGTACATTTTTGGTATCTGGAAATCAAGATAAGTACCGTGAAGATACATTGATTGAAGTAATTTACATCATGTGACCACTCTGAAATAGCCATTAAATAAGTACATTACAAGAAATAGCCAAGGCGAGAGGTCTGCTTGGCTCTCAAGATACCGAATAAATGGAAAAACATAATAAATAAAAGTAGCCTAAACCTAGGCTTATTAGATGCAATTTTCTGGCTTTTGAGACCACGAAAGTACAGAAATAAGCATTTTAATGCGATTATCGTGCAGTGTCAGAAATAGCCATTTATCATGAGAATCATGGTCACTTGAAGAAAAGCAAAATGGAAACTGCTCATTAAAACTCTTCAACCATTACCACTATGATAACAGATTTATTTTGTTTAAACCTGAATGTTCTCTTCAAATGATTTTGAAAAACGTTGTGGAAGCTATTTTGGTATCTTTATAAACTCTTTTTATTGTATATGTTGACAATTATCCCCGACAACAAGAGGGCTATTAGCGCTACAATTATTGTTGCGCCCTTTGCAAGATCTTTTATTTGCCGGGAGGGTGAAGTTAATGTCAGACTGTGTATTTTGTAATCACGCTTTGTGTGAAAAGAAGAAAAAGAGAAAGGGGGGGGGTAGGCGGTTCACTGTCTGACGTTATCAAGTCGGTAAACTGTCGTATTTTTTAGGGAAAAATATCCGATCATGTTAATATGATATAAGCAAAAGC
Organism: Holothuria scabra; assembly: GCA_037179385.1. Lineage (NCBI taxonomy): Eukaryota > Metazoa > Echinodermata > Holothuroidea > Aspidochirotida > Holothuriidae > Holothuria > Holothuria scabra. The sequence continues at coordinate 59,730,349 of CM074179.1, read as the reverse complement.
TTTAATAATTCCACTCTTTTGGAGGAATGTGGGTTGTTTTCGTGTTGACATTTAGGTGGTTTTGTATAAACCAACTAGACCGGTTTCTGTTCTTCGCTCTGTTGGCAGAACGTCGTCAGGAGTAGCCGTTAAGCTTTGTACGCATGGGCCGGGTTTGTCATAAGTATTATAATGCAGCTATAAGCGTATCAAGTAAAATATCGTCATAGCTTTCTTCTGTTTCGTTCGACTCCTGATCTGGGGTTAACCTTGATTTTACAAGTAAATCTTTAACATTTGGTGCCCTTTTATAGGGTATAATAGGACGGTCGGGAAACAGACGGGACAGTTGCGGGTCACCTGCAATTAAATTCCAGTGCTTTATTAAAGCTTGCTTTAGGTGCCTTGTCTGGATGTGTGGAGTGTAGATTGTTTTGAAAACGAGTGGTGGCGCTGTTTTGCTCTTAGCAACAGAGAGAGGAGTCATTCTTTTTATATAATCAATGCCGTTCGTGGCTGCGCTGATCTCTTCTGGTGAATAGTTTCTCGTGAGAAGTTTCTCTGTAAAGGAGTTCTTTTTATCTATGAAATCGTTTTCGTTACTGCAAAGCCTAGCATATCTCAGGACTTCACCCTTCATAAAGCCTTTAAAAGTGGCTAAAGGATGTGCAGAATTACGATCTAGGTACTGAAAAGTTTCAGTGGGCTTTGTGTAGACTTTCGTGTCCAGAATGCCGCTAGATTGGAATTTAGTACCCTTGAAGATTTTTAGATCTAGGTACGTGATCTCCTCGCCAGAGACTTCCATCGTGAATTTCAGAGATGGATGAATTTTATTCATTCTGGCCACTAAACTCGAAAGTTCAAGTGCCGTTCCCTTGTAGAGCAGTAGAATGTCATCCCTGTACCGAAGCCATTTTAATATGTTGGGATCTGTTGCTATGATTTTATTTTCAAGTCTATGCATGACAATATCGCAGATTTCAGGTGAAGATTGGCTACCCATAGCGCATCCAATTTTTTGTAGGAAAAATTGGCCATTAAACTCGAAACAATTTCTTCCAAGGACGAGTTTGATGAGAGCGCGGAGGGAAATAGGGGGTATAGTTTTAACCCCGTACTAATTTTTTCGGCGCTTTTTCAAAGGCTTCTTGGGATGCATCTAATGCTTCCTTTTGTGGAGTATTTGTATACATGGATACCAAATCAAGTGTTACAAGTAACGTTTCTTTCGGAAGGGGGGTGGCCTCCAATATTTCTAAGATATGGCTCGTGTCTTTTACGTAAGTGCTCTGTTGCAAGACAATTGGAAGCAGAAAATAGTCCACGAATTCCGATATTTTTTCGGTGGGGGATCCGTTCCCGCTAATAATAGGTCTACCAGCAAATTTTGAGTTAGCTGGCGGTGCTTTATGAATTTTAGGTAGCACGTATAAGACCGGGGTGCCGATCTTGTGGTTACGTGGGCTAAGATATTCAAACGTTTGTTCGTCTATTTCATCTTTGTGAAACATGTCTTGAAGTGTAGTTTGGACCAGTTTTACGGTTTCGGGATTTAGATCCCCAGGGAGTCGTTCATAATAATGACTTTGCAATTGCCTTTCAATTTCGGCTATATAGTCTGAACGATTCAAAATAGCAATGCCTCTGCTTTTATCAAATGGCTTAACTGCAAGGGAACGATCGTTCCGAATTGCTTTGAGGGCATTTAATTCCGCTTTGGTTATATTGCTTTTAGCATTGCGGATGGGTAGGCTAGCTATTTCAGTTAAAGTAGGTTCTAAGTAATCTTCAAGACGATTACTGTAGGTAGGCTGTGGTAACCATGTCGAAGGTAGACGGAACTTTGAGAAAAGCTCTTGATCTTTATTTTGAAAAATGTAGCGAAGTCTCATTTTACGTTTGAGGTCTTTAATTGACTTGAGCAGTTCGCTACGTTTTGGCTTTTCAGGAGTTATTATGAACTTTAAGCTTTTTCCTATGGCAACTGTTTCAATGTTAGACAGAGGTCTGTCAGACAGGTTTTTGACGTACTTTTGGAGAGCTTTTGCCTCGTTTGATAGGCTTTGGGTTTCTAACTGGCTACGTATAGCCGAGCATTCCCTTTGTCGTTTGTGAGATCTTTGGCTGCTTTTAGCAGCTTTCACTGACCGATTGAATTTACGCTTTTTAGTTAGCGTGGGTTGGGGGCTTAACGTTAGGCCTATAGACCTTGTATTAGACCTGGGCCTAGCCTCAGAGTTACTCTTAGGTTCTGACTCAGAAGAAAACTTAGAATACATTTTGAGCATGTTTGAGAAGGAAAGGATGCCGCTCTTTCTGAACGGTTTGGTGGCCCTGAAAAGAGCCGTTTAGTTTTAAATCCGGATTCCTTTAACGCCTGTAGGGGTGTTTTCTGGGGGCTCTTCGGTGCCGCAGTCGATCCTCCTCCTTTTTGGCTGATGAGCGGAGAAGTTTGTTCAGCAGTTGCTTGGCCTAGCACCTTCTGAAGTAGACTCTTAAGTCTGAGTTTGCCCTGTTTTCATTTTCAAGGAAACGTTGCTGCTGCCTTTTGGCCTGGCGGGATAGTTCCTGACGCCAAACTTTACAGAGCTCCCTTCCTGACCGAGAAATCGCCGAGTTCCAAGACTCAGTGAAATCGTCGGAGCAGTTCAGAAGCTTTGGAAGCCTGGGTGGGTTCTTGTGAACCCGCAGGTGTTGAGGCACTATCTTCCTTTCTAAGTGACGGTCGAGAGATTTAATCTCTTCTGTCAGGGCGATGATGGAGGCTTGGATGGAAGCGAGGCTGTCGGCGTGCTGGCGAACTTTTCTGTAGTTTTCTTCTTTTAGAAGAATCCTGTCCTTTTTTGGAGGGGGTGTTCTTTGACCACAAGTTATTTTCTCTTCTTCAGAGTCTGTGGTCTCTTTCGGCGATTCAGGTTTATCCGGTATTAGATCCATTAAATCCAATAGATTCCTGTAATTGGAAAGCGGTATACTGCGCCAGGTCTCGTGTAGCTTTCATTTATACGTGTCTTTATGGACGTGAAAGAAAATACCCCAAATAAGAGCGCTGATTGGCTGGAAGTTTGGCAGGAAATTTGAAGGCCAAAATAGGCCCCTGAGAAACTTAGCACAGCGACAACCTTCATAAGTGCGTATAAAGCATGAAGATACGTCTCGGCAAAACGCCCTATATTACAAAAGATGACCCTTTTCATCAGAATAAAGTGCATATAGTACAGTTACTGGTGGCTGTTAGAGCATTTTGTTATCGGGGCCTTAAAACAACGCTATAGGCGACCGCCCCCCCCCCCCCTGACCTTATGGCAGCTCCGCCACTGGTCCAACCTACGGCCCGCGGGCCAGGGTCCAGCCCGCGAAAAGGTTGCGTCCGGCCCGTCAGAAATAATCTATATTGCAAAATTATTCAATGAGCAGATTAATTGATGACAACTTTAGGCTTCGCCGTCCGCTAAAGCATGCTTACTTTTGAATGAAATAATTCATTTAAAATGTCTGCTACATGTAGCTAAATTGGAGCGTTGTCAACAGGGGCGGGTTGAGAATGATTCAGGAGGAATATGAAAAATAAAACTTTGTGCGAATATTCTGTCCAACACCATCAATTTTGCTAAAAGTTATTCATTTGTTCAATCAAAAACTGAAAATGAACCAGTGTTCCCTACGCGTAATGATTGCATTTTGTTGCCTTTGGCGTCGGGAAAAAAAGACAAAAAGAGTATAGAATGCGGCCCCTCTTCCATCTTAACCATTACATGTTGCCCACCGCTACGAAAGGTTGGACGACCCTGGTCTACGTCGAGGTCGAGGTTGCAATTGGTAAGTAGCTTAAGTGCATTAGTTTATCACAATTATACCAGCATGCTGGATATTCCTTCTTCTTTGCAGACTCCCAGTAGTTCCACATGCACTTCCTCTCTGCTACACTTATGAGCAAGGCCGATGTCCAACACGGTCAAACTTTCATTGTTACGGCACTAACGTCACATACATCTACAGCTACTTGATAGAAAACATCTGTCTTCTTCTACTTAACTCACACATTGTCTATGCAGTGTCTAGATATTGAGAAACTACTACATATTATTCATCCTAAATAAGAGGATGAATAAAATAAAGAAATAACAGAAACCAACTGTCCCAAGTCTCTCGTTGAGAAGCGATACCTTTACAGACCGATAAGAGGGCGTATTAGAAAAGAGGCAAATACGGTATGCTGTACTGTGCTGAAGTACTGGATTTGTGTAGAGGTGGTGTTGTCAGCTCCCTGGGGAACACTCACGAGAGACTCGGCCAAGTCTAAAGGAAGTGCAGATTGTCGAGAAAGTAAATAAGGATATTTTTAAACTGCATTCCGTCAATAGACAACAGGACATATCTAACATGTACAGCCTTTGGCTGATAGGTAGTTTTTACCGGTCGTCATTTTGTAATTCATCTTCTACACTACATTTCAGGCCACCATAATGGCTTTCGCTAATCGTTATCTGATTCTGAAACGCTTCTTTATTTTTTAATTGAGTCACGTTCATGTTAATGACATTAAAGATAAATATTGTGTTTAAATGCTCCAACAAAGAGTACAAAGAAAATGGCTCAGACACTATTCAACAATTCAGTCTTAATACCCCAGCAGTAGCTACATCTCTACAAAATGCTCTGCGCAAGAAGAGCCATGGACTTTGCATCATTTGAAATGTTGAAAGTTTGGGTGAACAAATTATTCTTCAGCAAGATGCAACTGAATATCTATATGTGGGAAACTTCTTTTTGAAAAGAAGGCTACCTTACTGCCTTATTATTGATAATCTATTATCCCCTGTCGATAAATATTTGTTTTTGAAAGGATGATTTTTTTCTTGCAAAACAAATACAATATTTACCTTTAAGACACTAAAAGTATTAGCGGCAAGTGGGTTTCGACCTCGCCCCTCCCACTCCCTTCAGGACTCCTTTTTACAATTTTTAACTCGTCTGAACTGCCAAATTTGGTCATGACGTGGAGAAAATGTTTGTAAATGATTTGCTGCAACTTTTTCAGAGTTGCCTTTTTATTTAAATTTGTTACGATAGTACCCCGTTATTTTGCATTATTTTGCATTGCTTTTTTTTTATTTTATGAGTTGCCTTTAACCTTTGCATTTACTTTAAACCCCCTCATTTTCCTATTTTCATACTTCAGCAGTACAAATCCCGCTCAACTTTTTGCTACAAGACAGTCTTTACGTTTCTCCTAAGAAATTTTACCACCTGTTTTCAATGTGTAATTTTAGTTAACAACATTTTTTTCCTTGAGGTAAGAGTAACATGAACGTGGAATGGGTCATTTTCTTTCATTTTTTCCTTCCTTTATCAACACAGCTCTGTCTCATATACATTGCACTAGTGTAGCTTCGAAAAATTCTTTTCTGAACCCTCTAAATTGTTTCATTATGTATTTGATAGCTCTATTTTAAGAATTGGTTTTGAAGAAAAGACATCTGCTTTCACTAAATTGATCTCCATTCTTTTACATGTTTCCGCCTGGTTGTAGTTTTACTTCTTCATTCTGTTTTGACGTCATTATATTAATTTTTTTAAAAGGAATATCTGTTGAAACAAATGCTACCTGCTTTAGTTTTTGTTTCTTTACCTTTTCTTTCTAGCTTTTTGTCATTTCTTCCATTGGTATCTTCTCATCTCCTCCAGTTTTAATTTTTCTTCTCGTTTTTCTGTCTTTGTTACAAAGTGCACTTTTCGTGGGAAACTTTTATCTGGTTTTCCTCCTGACAGTCAAGTTTTACATTGCTTTTTTACCTGTTTTTATTTTTTGATATCTGTTGAAGACTTTTATGTTGGCGCCAATGACGATGAGTGTGCTACTTTTGTGGAAATAGCAATAGTCAGAGTTTCCACTGGTACTTCATTGCAGCGGTGGCCGTCTCGTAGCCTTTTAAGACCGTCGCGCCAGAAAAAGTCGTAATTACCGCCTTACACTTTTATATCATGGTCAAAATCCTAGAACCAATCTTTCGTGAAGAACGTAAGTATGAATGTTTACCCAAAATTCACGAGGCGTCCGTTTTCACCCTTTTTGTGTAAGTCGACTTTAAATGAACACAATAATTATACAATTCACAGGTATACTCACAAAACTATGGGAAAATGAAAATTTGTGACTAGCGGTAGAATAAATTGAATAAAAATCGGTAATATGTAGTAAATATCACTTAAAGATATGTTTTCTTCCTTGTGACTTAATCACATTTAGATTCCCCAGTCGAAGCAATCGTTTAACACCAACCGTGGTTGGCTGAAACGTTAGTCTTCCTGCAATGTGAAAGCAATACGTGTTTGGTTTCATGTAAGTCCTAAATGTTTTCCGTATGGATGAAGATGAGTTGAAACGAGAAATAACCTGACAATATTCAACAGTGAAAACTCTTGGCACTGAGAAAAATTAAAAACACAAAATTCCTAGAACTACAAGGGAAGAAATTTTAGCCCAAAGTACATTGTTCTATCGTACAAAGGAGCTACTGCTTTCTGAATACACGTTTGAACTATTAGCAGTAAATTCCTTCTACAAAGCAGGATCAAGTACAGAGAAAGGTCGACAATAATCCACACGGTCAGGACATCCCATAATAGTTACAATGCATATGCAAAAGATCCTCAAACAACAATCTGCAATGCATTAGTGGGCTTTGGGTGTGGAGTTTTTCGCTACGATCTAATTTTCTCCAGCAGGTCTTGACACTTTTGTCATTACCTAACGTGTAGCACATATATGTACAATAGGGAACAGACAATCGCCCTCAAAAATAAATGAAACAAACCCCTTTCCCCGTTTCATTGTTGTTACACTCCGGACTGGTCAGTTTTTTCCAACCAACATTAAAGTGGGGGAAAGGGGAAAAGCGTCTACCACGTGAGATTGATAAAAGGCAATGTAACTTTTGCACGGAGGCATTTTGTTTCATTTCTTCTGCCGGCGATTGTAGAAATATTTATGGGTATCGTTACGTGTCTATTGGACGGGTTTGGAAAGAACGAAATGTTCATAACTAGGCTTACAAGAAATTATGTCAATTGCAATGAAGCGCCGGGGTAAGGTAGTAGAACGTGGGTAAGGCAGTTGAAATGATAATTTTGAATAAAATGCACGATGTAAGATAAAAACCTTGATATTCAGCATTATCTTCTCAAAAATGCATTGTGACGTAAGATGTCTTAAGGAATATTCAAATTTTTTTGGCGAGGGGGGGGGGCGGGAAATAGGACATATAAGTTACCATAAATTTTCCGTTACACTTTTCGTAGTCATTTGGCTAAAAACCGTTTTAACTGCTTACAAAATGTTGTTTAGAGTAACTACGCTATTTTACATACCTTCGAGACACTACAACATTCGGTTACCAATAATGGTTTACCATACGGCAGCGAAATTTCGGTTTACAAGCCAAATTTTAAGTAGTTGCTTTAGAAATACTCATGGTATTGTACATCAGAGACTCGTAGAGCAGTGAAGTATGTTATTTGTGGGTTATTACACAGCTAACATGCAATATTTCTTCCTTTAATACCAATGGTAAACAGGGTAAAGCAACTTTAACCGGTTTCAAAAGACTGATATTGATTCCTAACCTAACCGGACTGGTCAGTTTTTTTTTTTTCAACAAACATTAAAGGGTATGAAAGTATGAAACAAACACTATTCCCCCTTTCAATGTTGTTACACTCCAGACTGGTCAGTTTTTTCCAACCAACATTAAAGTGGGGCAAAGGTTGAAAGCGTAAGATGTCTTAAGGAATATTGTAACGATTGGGGGTTGTGGTTTCTTCGTGGGTAGGATATGGGCCTGCAGGGTGGGGTTCTTTGCCTAAGGTGTGGTTTGGATTCCTTATACAGTGTGACTTCATTTTCAGTGGGGTTGAAGACTCGGAGTGGCATGATTTCCTTTGAAGCATCCACGAGGGCATGAGCCACCACCAAGTCTAACCGTTGCTCAGACCGGCCGTCTCACCAGAATGGCGCCATCGACCATTTTTCACAAGCTTGGCAGCTACAATGGCCTCGCTTCCTGGGGGAATAATTGTAGTCTCGTTGACACTGAGGAAAGTCTGTGGGTATAATTCTATATCTACCTCATCCATGCGAATCCGTCTCCCTTTCCAGTCAAGTTGGCAGTCATGTTTGATTATGAAATCCAGACCCAGTATACCCTCATAATCTATGTCCATAACGTGGAACTCGAACTCTGCTGCTGTCCGCCAGCAAAACAGATTTGTTTCTTCTCTTAAGTTTCGACTGCAGACTAGGTGGAAGCTTCAGGAAAGTCCTCTCCGATAAGACTGTGAGTGTGACACCTGTATCCATCAACAATTGGACAGGCTGTCCGTGTATTTTGACGGTTACGAAGACACCGGAAGCATTGATAGGATTCTTAGCTTTAGCCTTTTCCTTCTTTATTGGATCCGATTCCTTTGAAGGCCCTTTTCGTCTGCCACGAGTCGAGCTGGGGCCTTCTGACCCGACTCCTTCTCGTTTTCCTGGTAAGTATGGTTTGTCTTTAAGGGATGTGGACATTCATACTGGTAATGACCCACCTCACCGCAGTTCCAACATTCCCCGGAGGCAGTTCTTCTGTTTCTCCGTCCGCCCTGGTTACCTGCACGTGTCGTGCACCCTCCTTTAACCACAGACTTTTGCCAGTCCTTAAGCTCTAACAGACTGGTCTTCAGTTCTTTTAGCATTTGAATAATCTGGGCCTGGCTAAGGGATTCGGACGTAGGTTCTGAAACATTTTCCACGATGTGTCTCATTTTACCCCGTTGCTCAAAGTGGTGCGTCTGTTGTGCCTTCCAGAATGACTCTGTTTCAGCTGCGATTGCCACCGCTGCCGCTAGCGATGTTGGTTTTGACATGAAAACAGCTCTCTGCAGCGTCATATCGTTAAGGGCATTTCTGAAATGTTCCAGGGAGATGTCATCTTTAACTGCATTGTTAAGGGACGGGTACGCAACACCTACAAGTTTCCTGATAGCTTGGACCAACTGTTGAACGGACTCCCCTCTCTCTTGTTTTCATAGCCAGCTGAGCTCGGCATAAGGGGACTTTATGAGCGTGTCCAAGTCTTGTCTCCAAAGCGGTGCCAAGGGTTCGTAAATCCAAAAAAGTGTTAGGGAGATCCGTCAATACCTCCAAAGCTTCCCCCTTTCAAGCTTGTTTTCAGGTGACATGCCTTTTCGCTCTGTCTCCAGCCATTAATATCCGAGACAATTTCAAAGTGTGAGACGTAGCTGTCCCAAGGTTGAGCTCTATAAAACTTCTCTGGTACTCTACGGGCTCCTCCCTGTTCCAAAGTTTGCTCCTTACAGAATCCTCTTTTTAAATTACTTTACTCTAGTTCTCTTCCTCTGCTGCAGAGAAATGGTCACCCCGTCTGCTCCTGCCAGAAATTTTACCATGAGTCCCGGTGGAGTCCGTATGGATTCGATCCCGGTACACTATGAGCAGGACTCAGGTAGAAGTCCGAATCCTCCGCAAGAGCGCTAAGTTCGGACTGGAACCTATTGCTTTACCTGTCACCTCTGCTTGATTCGTGTGAATCTGCACACCTTTTTCTTTTACAACTTTCTTTCGAGTATCCCCAGCATAGTCCGATCGGTCTCGATGCCGGTACGGAAAAACAAGGTCCGCGTGGTCAAAAAGACTTTGCATTTAAAAACCAAATTGAAGCATGGGAGGAAAATATTGCATCGCTATGAGGCTGTTGATTTTAATTTATATTAATTTTAAAGTTAAAACAGTGGGAAAAAGCAAGTAATAATTCTTATATTTCACTCAATTATTTAATGACATAACAAGCAAGGGCCGATTTTACCTTTACCGTTAACCTTTACCGTATCAATAACATGTGGTTCGCATATGCGGTAAACCATCTTTATGCAGAAGAAAGGTTAGGAATCAATATCCGTCTTTTCAACCGGTTAGAGTTGCTTTACCCTGTTTACCATTGGTATTAAAGGGAGAAATATTGCATGTTAGCTGTGTAATAACCAACAAATAACATTCCTCACTGCTCTACGAGTCTCTGAAGTACAATACCATGAGGGGGGCGGGGAACAGGACATATAAGTTTGCCATTAATTTTAAGGAATATTTTTCGTAGTCATTTGGCTATAAACCATTTTTGTTGTTAAGGGTAGCTACGCTATTTAACATACTGTCGAGACACTGCAACATTGGTTTACCAATAATGGTTTACCACACGGCGGCGAAATTTTGGTTTACAAGCCAAATTTTAAGTAGTTGCTTTAGAAATACTCATAGTATTGTACTTCAGAGACTCGTAGAGCAGTGAGGAATGTTAACATAGCGTTGTCCCAAATTTGTACAGGTCTTCCGACAATCGCCGCCAAAAGTAAATGAAACAAACCCCTGTCCCCCGTTTTAATGTTGTTACACTTTGGAGTGGTCAGATTTATTCCAACCAACATTAAAGTGGGGGAAAGGGGGAGAGCGTCTACCACGTGAGATCGATAAAAGGAAAGGTAACATCTGCTACGGGGAGATTTTGTTTCATTTGTTTTGGCGGCGATTGTAGTCTACCCACATGTATCTGAATAGTTTCTTCTCTGCAAAGGCTGTGCAATGGTTAATGTTTTCGAAATATTTTTTGTTCGAAAGGGCCAACCAATGATTCATTTCTTCTCTACCATGGTCTTTAGCTTATGACGGCTTATTTGAGTGACGGGGAGGCGTATGCGGCGGGTCAAAACTTTTTCCCCATATATATCACTGTTACGAGAAGCTACTACAAATAATAGCATGACTCTAGTCTTCAAGTTAATCCAGAATGCAGTTGATCTAGGGTTACCATATTTATTTCCTGGCAATCAGGACATGGATTGTCGTCATGAGTGAGGGGTTCAGGGGAGGGAGGGCCGTCTCCTTTGAATGGGGATGGTAAGGGTGTCTATAGCTGGAAGATAATGCTGCAATATTTGTTTATTGCATCTGCGTATCACTTTGTTAGACCTATACTACCACTAGTAAAGCTTTCAGAATCTTTGGCCCACAAAGACAAATTAGGGGTCATGCAAGAAATATCTGAAATCGGGACCTTGTGGGCAATTTTACCAATCTGTCCAGATGTCAGGGTGAACCAGCAAAAGGGGAACTTGATTGAGTAAAACCAGACATCTGGTAACCCTAGGCAAGGTTGTTTGGAACCTCACTCTAAATCAAAGCATGATGGCCAGGGGGTATAGGAGGTGGGGTAGTCAAACTTACTCCTCAACTGTGATCACCCACCCCCATTAATGTCCCCATTTCAAGGTGGCAATGAAGACCAGAGGTATGCCAAACACACACACACACACACACACAAACCCAGAGCCTCTGTCCCCATTAAAGTCTTCAGAGATGGACAGACAACACCATGCTTACAGTTGTACTATTTTTGACATCTATTTTAAACAGCATGGGATCTCTGGACCTCTGACAAGGGACTTGGTCCTTCTGTATTGTGCACTCATGATGTTTCTTGATTGAGCAACAACATTGCCGTACAGGTTATATGCCTACATGCATTCTTTAAGCTACATTTTATAACTTTGAATTGTTTTGGACTGAAGGAATGTCTAGTAATACTAGTATGGGGAATACAAAAAGTTTGCATGAGCCACCAAAATCTTTAAGGATCACCATGGTGATTAAGCCTCCTATATTAACTGTATGTCATAATAAGTAAGGTTGAAAAAAGATGGTAGTGGAGACATACTGAGGAGTAGCAGACTAAAAAAAAAATTCTGAACTCTTACATTAATATCAGGTAAAAGTCCAGGGTGAGAGTAATATTAACTTTTTGAAACTTCATGTTCGTTATAGTCATGCAGATACCCACTCAAAGGCCTTATCTCTCTTCCCAGTATTTCTATTGGCCAGCATAATTCCAATGACCATTATTTTCTTAAATCTCAGAGCTTCCGGGGCCTTCGCCCCTTGGAACCCCCATCGGGGCTTTGCCCCTGGACCCCACCAGGGGCCCTGGATACCCGGTCGAGATCGGAAGCGCTTCGGTGTCAGATGAACCGTCCTTCACCATCTCGCATTCCCCAAAACCCAGGGGAAACCCTCATGATGATGGCGATGATACACTCTAAAATACGGACTGCCTAAATCCCTTCTTAAAGAGCACTTTCCTGGCTTTCAGATATAGACCAATAGCCTTTATGTAAGGAAATTCACCTCAAATGCCATGGCACGAATAACGCTTATATGTTTGGTGCTTAGTCCATCAATTTGAACACATCCTCAAGTCTTTTAATTTTATAATCTGTTCATTACAATGTCCAATGTCAGTCCCGTTATCTTACCAGGAAGGTGTTTACTCTCTGGAAGGTGTCAACTCCCTGATTTAATATTGCTGCTGCAATTAGCTAATCAAATGTATTCAACTGGTCAGTTGGTTTCGTCCAAATTTTATATGAAAACAAACGGGATAAAACGGGATACGAAGTTTTGGACGAACGAATTGGACGAATGTTTTAATCTAAACATATTCCTCATTCTCTCTTTGAATAATTTGGTAGAACACATGGCCGCTTTGTAATATTTTTAAACGACAAAATACAAAAAGTGTAATATTTTTAGCTACCAAAATCTTCTCAAAAAGTAGGACGTCTTCCAAAATCGTCCTAATTTTACCGAGCATTTAACAGCCTAACCTACAAGCACGTGCTTATTGTACTCTTTTGGTTGTGATTGGAAATAGCAACCATACAGTTAGCCCGCGGGACGGACGAATTTTTTCGTCCAGCTCATCGCTACGAATAAATCAACGTCCGCCGGCGTTGGACACCAAATCTGTTCAATTGCGTAGAAAACTTACAGAAACTGCATTAACATAACTTGGGGTGGATTGGTTGAAGCAAATCGTTAATGTTTATTTAACAGGCACACACTTGTTCCATTGTACAACAGTACACGGAGTCAGGGCGATCGATGTTATTCGACACTGGTATTGTGTGGTACGGTGCAAGCATATACAAACACACACAGTACAGCGGTTAATTAAGAACAACCGATCACACAGCTATGGGAAAAGAAAGTTCGACACTTTTTACGAAAAGATTACTGTTGTTAAATCCACTCTTTGATGAAAGTTGTTACTGTTTGAAAGAGGCTGTCCATGATCAAGACTTCCATCAAAATTAAAACCTCTAACGGACGTAATAAGCCTATGATTTTGTTTGGTTTTAACGTCTTTGTGTTCAACGTAGCATTGCCAAGATTTAGCCGTTTAGCACCGCCTACCTCAGGATAAGACCAATTGTGGTTAGTGCTCATGAATATTAAGACGAACAACTTTTGGGCTCATTGAACGAAATTTCTGACCATCGCCGGCAGGCTCTGAGGGAAGGCAGTCTAAAGGCGGCTGCAGCTACAGAGGCGCTACGCAGGCTACCATACAGTAAGGTTAACCCAGTATTTATCTGTAATGGCAATTGCTCACCGTGACGGCGGTTTTGGTACCGTGTTGGACGTGGTGGTGATTATGATAATGACTGTGATAAAAAAAAACACGTAAGTTGAGTTCATGGGATTAAGGAATTGTATGAAGCAGTGATGCATAACATTCAGGCGGGCAGAGGAGGACTGGGATCCTAGAGAGGCTGAATCAAAATTAGGTGACTCAACCTAAGATTATAGTTTCCTCACCGGACTTGTTAGTTAAAAACAAAAGGCCTTACCATGCATATTTCGCTCAAGATTGTAAGATAATTTCCAAAATCAAACTCTAAGGTCAAAATAAACTTTATAAAATAATAAAATTTTCTTTCAACTCCTTGATTTTCACTGATTTTACTGTGCGCGTTGCATTCTACAGTCTCGGCCAATCCCATCATTGACGGATGTAAGTATGGAGAGTGCTGTCTGTTGAAAGCAGAGCGTCATGGTAGCCTCAAGTGCACAGTGACTGGAATTCGTCCAACGGTTGAACTTGAATGGAAGGTATTTGACGATACCTATGAGAGTTACATGACTTTCACAGACCGTCGATTGACAATCAAAGACAAAGGAGAAACGTTTGATGTGACTCTAACAGCAGTATACAGTATCGCCAGGGATACTTCCATCGATACGGTGATTGTCGAGTGCTACGTTTCATCAACTGAGTACCGAAATGATCTATCAACACAAGTAGAATTAACGTTTGCGACAGGTGAGTCACATATTAAGTAGCAAGCCTCAGGGCAACTCAGTGGAAAAGGCACAGGCCAAAGAACCCCTCCCAGGGGCGTAGCCAGTATGTAGCACTGTCGGCCTGGGCCGACACTTTTTGGCTAAGTCGTCTTTAAAAAAAGCACAAATAAAAATGGAACACATAATAAAGAAAGGAAACGTCAAAATTGCCGATTTCAAAACTGAAGCCGTCTGAAAACGTGTTTAAGCTCTTTATTTCCCTAGGGGGCGGGGTGAGGTACTAATAGAGTCGTAGAGGCCATCTCCTGCAATCTGGGAGGATCTGTGGAACCAAAATTTTCTCGGTGCGCTCTGCGCTAACTCGTGGAGGCGCTCCGCTTAGATGGTTTCCCGAGTTATCTGGGTTTTGAACCACGAGATAACAGTGTAAGCTTAAGACACCAAGGCGAGAGACAGATCAGATATTCTTCACCACCGCACTCTCACTGTTCTTTATTCAGTTTTCTCCTAGAAGTGAGAACTATGAAGTAAAAGAAAAACACTTTTCAGATGGTTTCCATTAGGTTCAAATAGAGTCGTAAAGGCCATTTCCTGCGATCTGGCGGGTCTGTAAAACAAAACATTTTCGGCGTGCGCTCCGCGCCAACTCATGATGGGGCTCCGCTTAGATGGTCTCCCGTGTCATCTGCCCCCCCAATACCAACATCCTGGCGGCGCCCATGTTTTTTTTGCCTACAACTTTTAAAATCCTGGCTACGCCCCTGCCTCGGGGTTCACATTCCCGAATTGCTGAAATTTCGTTGTGGTCTTTTTTTATCTTTCTTCCCTTGTTCAAGTTCGAGCAGTGAAATCATGGTGAAATTATCGTAATATTTTTGTACAAAATACCCCATATATATATATATATATATATATATATATATATATATATATATATATATATATATAAATATATATATATATATATAAATATATATATTTATATATATATATATATATATCTATATATATATATATATATTTATATATATATATCTATATTTGCCTAAATCCTACCTTAGGTGGACATGAAGTCGTCTAAGACCGCACCTTAGGTGGACATCATACTTTAGGCAGACATTTTGGAGTCCAGCTAATGTTTCCATCATAATTTGTCCACTTGTGCTCATGCTAGTTCAAAAATTTCGATACCTATGAAATAGCTGTATGGCTCTTGACATTGGGATACCGTGTTGAAACCGTACACAAAACGCACTGCGTATAGTACACCACTGGAATAATAGTTATATTGTTAAAAATGTCCTGTAGGGGACACGCACGTATTAAATATTCAAGTACATATAACACGTAATATTTTGTTTATTTAATTTAATGTTCTACATAGGCAATTTACTTAAAAGACAATTACTATAGGTTATGACCGTTATGCAAGACTCTTATGGTATTTTAATTATAAATTTCAATGACTCGTATATGCAAATATATGCAATTATGTGATTAAAATATGTGTCCTTCGAAGGTCTCATTTTAACGAATGTCCGCCTAAGGTATGATTTAGTGGTATATATATATATTTATATATTTATATATATATATTTCTGTTTCAATAAATCATTCGTTGGATCTATATGCACACTCTGTTTTCCATTTTTCCTTATTTATTACGTCCAACACACGGAATTAATTATATATCTATATATATATATATATATATATATATATATTAAACGCTAATTCCCACCTTAGGGGGAAATTGTTACATCTGCTCGTACAGGCGAAAAAATAACAATAAAATACATAAGAAAAAGAGTTCGCCCTAACGTCTAAACATATAAACAACGTTTTTTTAATGGCCAGCCATCCGTTCGTGTTAACAGTTAGGTGTCCGTAAATTTGACAACATTGAAGTAATTGTATCTACTTTGTAAATCTAGGAGGGCGTCCTTGTCCGTTTACGTATTCCTATAGAAAAAGTGTGTAGAAACGTTAAGGCGAAACTTATATATATTATGATATATATTATATTATGAGCGCTTAATAAGTCCAAACTTACCAACAACACCAAGAATGACGAACCCAGTGGCTGCAACTGCCCCCTGCACCCTTGTTCCTGCCCCCTACCCGGAAACTGTAAAGCTGAATCCATCATTTACCAGGCTACTGTGTCGAGCGACGACCATAACCCCCCTCAAACCTATATCGGACACACTGAAGGGACTTTCAAACTCAGATATAATAATCACAAATATGGCACCTTAAGGACAACAATGTCAATTACAGCGTATCTTGGAAGATCGTTAAAAAAAGAAAAAGCTTTCGGACCAGCTTCCAACAGATGCAACCTCTGCAACTGGGAAAATTTTTTTATTATGTGCAGGCCCCACATGGCCAGCTTCAACAAGAGGAACGAGCTTTTGACTGCCTGCAGACACTGCAAGAAGTTTCTGCTACGCAGTGTAAAGCCGCCTTAGCCTGCTGCAATAGCCTAATCGCTACCATGGAAGTGGGCGACTGCACTTTTAATCCTATTGTGCTACTGTGTTCCGTGTTTTTCAGTATTTTTTCAGCATCTTCACTTGCCATATCTGCTCTGATGAGTGCACGAAACAAGTTTGTAAGCTAAATATACCAGGTCAGTGTCATTGAATTTATTTCGATATATATATTGCTCTGGGCTACCACACCTAGTGAGCACTCTCGGAATATGCAACCTGGAGTTATCCTTATATATGTATAAAATTAGAGGAAAATCCGAAGAGACAAAGATGGACAAAAGAGAGTACTAATTCGGATGGATTTTTTGTGGTTGTTAAATCTCATCCTGAAGGGAGTGGCGGTTTCTCCCACATAGTTGCCTAGTTGACATTTGGTACAGTAAAGGATGTAAATGACGTTATGTGAGTCACAAGTGAGACTGGGGGGTATGATGGTGAAGTTGTTATTATTATTTCGTAACGCTCTTATCTCTGCTTTTAACGCAATCTGCCATTGTGGTTGTTTAAATTTTAGGCTTTGTTCATTTGTCACCGAGGAAGGCCCCAAGTGGGGCGGAAATATCTGACTACAAAAAATTAGTACTCTCTTTTGTCCATCTTTGTCTCTTCGGATTTTCCTCTAATTTTATATCTTCAGGAGTACACGTGGATCGTTTACTTAATTATTACTTATATTATATATATATATATATATATATATATATATATAATTAATTATTACTTATTATATATTTATATATATATATGTATATATATATATATATACACATATAAGCTCGTAAGTCGTCGTTGTTTTATGGAAAATCTCTTTATCGTTGGTTCCGTTACTCTACACTGTAAAGTGACGGAAAAGTTTTTCAAGATTGAGTCCCAAGATATGTGTTCTTGCTTGCCTAAACAAATTTCTAAAATTAGCAAAATTAATCTTTTGCATTTTTCTTTCAGACTTGAACCTTCATGAAACAACACGTTGGCCCACTTCTTTCAGTAGCCCAATACACCTTCCGTGCGCAGGGCCCTGCTCTGTCAGTATAAATCTACATATCGTCACCGTCTTATTACTTGTGCTGTTTACACTTTCATTCGTAGCATATGTAATTTACAAGAAACATTTTCGATCAGGTAATTTTTTTCATTTGTTTAATGACGAAATTTACGTTACACTGATAAATGGTGAATACTGTTACACCAACTTGAAAAAGTGCAGTAGACTAGACTGTTACATGAGACAACCTCCTCAACTGTGAAATTTAGTGACAGTGGTTTCTTGTAATACCTCGAATATGCAATACGGAAGTCCTACAATGGAGACACTTTGCAAGGATTTACAAAGAATTTCAGAGTTTTAGCAATTGTCTTAAAACAACTTGGGAGGGTCCTTTGTGCACTTTAAAGATTGAACAAGTAAATTGTTTTCTTACTCTCTCATAATAAAAATAAAAACATCGTGGTTGTAACGTCATCATTTAAAAATTGGGAAATTGGCAGTTACCTTAAATCTTTTCTCCTATCATGTTGCTACCCTATCTTAAAGCGTGACCTATTGGAAAACTACACAACTATGAGATAAAAGCCTCGCTGCTAAAAAGTAGTACCAAAAAAGTTCAACTGACAAGTTCAAAGTCTTCGGTATGACCCGGCCAGGACTCAACTTCCCATCCTCCCGACTGCAAGTCTGATGCTCTAACGACTTGACCGAACAGTCGGTGAAAATGAATTAACAAAGGATAAGAGAATAAATAAGCTAAGAGAAAGGAGACCAAATGGTTGCCCTGTAAAGGTTCATTTTGAACTTTTTCACAACCAGTGGCGGTGCTACGGGGGGCAAAGGTTGGCATTTGCCCCTCCCCCAGATTTTGTTTTTGCAACACTCCCACTTGGGTCCCCAACCCCATTTAGGTCAGTTAGGAGTTGTGTTAACGAAAAAAAAATAATATACCTCTACAGAGACTTATTTTTTTTTTCAGAGATCTGCTGAAGTCTAGGAGCTTCCGGGACTTCGCCCCCTGAAGCACATTTACGTATTGCGTCCGACATTTATGTTCCCTCAAACATTATTCTATGCGTGTTAAGGAACTGTTTAAGTCACCCTTTATTTCAAGGAAATATGCAGATAAAGCCTCGAAATTATCCCGTTTAGAGTGAGCAGGAGCATAGCAGGCGTAGTGACTGGATGAATCATATTGTAGTGGGTAACAGTGACATGTAGTTTTGTCCAAGTAGTAAGGGATGTAGCTTTACCTATAGTTTGTACATCTATTTCGTTCCCGTGATGCATTTTTTGTTTTTAATTTAGTCTCAAAAACACAAACGTAGCCTACAATTACACGTACCACACGCGCATTCATACTCACACGTTTGCAGCCCTCTGCATCCTCCTCTGTAACGTATCAAAAAACCACGTGCGATGAGAAACTCAACATCACAATAAAGTGTTGAAAGGAAAAGTATTTAATAGCTGTTCTTAAAGGTATTTGTTTATGTGATCGATGTTATTTTGTCAATCCTATGCAAACGTGGAATTGCTCTGCATTTTAGTATGCATAAAAGGGTGAGACCGTCTAGCCGTCTATCCTACTCCATGAATGGCTCTGGAGAATCAGATGACAATATTTTTTCACTTAATTGTTAAATTTTTAGACTGTGATTGTAACTCATAAGTACACCTTGGATATGCAATATTTAAATCGATATAAAGATAAGAACTACCAATTCTTATCATTTCAGGTCGACACTTGGATGAAGAAGGAAGTAGTGAAGAGACTCAAGGAATGACGTAAGCATTGATCAACTCGGAGTTCCATCTGTAAAAGATATACATTAAGGAAAAAGAGGGAAATGCACACCAGAAGTTCCATTTAGCATTTAAAGGAGAAATCGGTGGAAATATTAGGCCTATTCTGGGCATAACACTGCACAACATCTCATTGCCACTGGACACAAATAACATAATTCTAAAAATAAAAGAATAACATTCACTGCAAAAACAGTGTTGCTCAGTGGGGTTACTTCCTGGTACGGGCTAAGTTCACTCCGAGTGGAGTAAAAAGTCACCCGTGCGTGTGTCTGAAGTGAATTTTCCCTCCACTCCGGACGAAATTTACCCGTACAAGGTGTTGTTCCTGAACACACTCCTTTTGGAGTGAATTTCACTGGTTTGTTTAATTGTAAACAGTGGCAACGAGACGATGAGATGCATTATGCTTACTAAGGGTTCCACCTTTAATTGTTTTTTTTTTTTTTTATATATATATACTGAATTGACCGTTCTTAAAGTGTACATTAAGTCAAATGTTTCAAAAATAATATAATACAAAACATGGAATGATGAAATTGAATTGAAACAGTCAAACTCCCATCTTTTAGTTAGGACATCGCACAATATTTGTGCTGTAATTGTTCTACTACTCAAAAAACCATCCTTCAATTTCTTTATTTGTCGAAAAGCTACTGCACCTTGTGCAAATATGTGATAGCAATCTTACTGTTATGGTGCGATGTGATTAAGGAAACCCTCTCTGTAAAACATGCTAATTCTGCATTAACACTAAGTTCTCGGCGTCAATGGCAGCCACGTTTGCCCAAAACGTAGCGCGTCGTGGGATTTGGAGTATTTTGTCAGTATTCACGTTTTGTTAGAATTTGCTAAATTTTCTCACGGTCTACCACGGTGACCGTGGCGAACCGCGGTGTTGGAAAGGGGTTGAGTCCCTGAGGCTTAAGGGCGCACTATGGTCTTTTCCACCAGTCTACCAAGGAGGCCAGTACGTTCCCTCCAGACCTGTCACATTGTGCTGAGTTTCCTCGCGTTTGTCACGTTTTGTTCAAGTTCTGTCAGGTATTTCACGTTCAATCAAGGCTTTCTACGGGCAGCTGTGCAGCACGTTTGTGCCTACAGTATAAAAGAAGGTCTCTCAAGTAATAGCAATCATTATCTCATGAGACTTCAACTAGACAATTATATGATGGCTCAAGGGGAAGAAGATTTTGTACTTGCATGTTTGCTGGGTGCTTACATCCAATCCTTGGGTAGCAAGAAGGCCAGCAGCAGTTGCAGAGAGGAAAGGTCAGAATGCAGCAGGAAGGTAGAAGGCGAATGGGGAAGCCAAGAGCTATGTGGGTGTGAGAAGTGTTAGCGAAAAATAGCAGGCAGCTTGGGGCGACTTCTGTACGTCTTTAATTTTTGGTAGCATAGCTTGGTTTCTTTAACTGTTTACAGACTGGTCTTCTCTTGTGAAGTAGATGCAATGTTTTTAGTTGCTCAAGCTCGAATAAAGCTTTTCTGACGGATAGGTATGTTATGTCTCCTTCCTGGACCGCGTCTAACGTATCGGACCGTAGTTAAACGTAACGCGCCCTATCGCACCGGGTACGTAAACCATCCCGGCGTGATGCGTAAACCGTATCACATCGGGACGTGCCGTGGTTGCACTCGATGAAACGACTATCATATACCCTAGCTTGCCGTGATAACCGTGGTAAAATGGGACAAAAAGCGCAGAAACCGTGAAACAACCGCGACAAAACGCGTATTAGACGGGGCAGAACGTGACAAAGTTGAGGTACCGTGGGAAGCCTGGGAATAAAAATTTCTCCCGTCCCACTACGGACGTCCTCCAAGTTTTGTTACGTGCTCTCGCGTTTTGTTGCGTTCGCCCCGTTTTACTACGGCCTACTACGTTTCCTGGGGGCACCGTGACTGGCATGGCAGATTTTTGACAGTTAAAAATTCTGGTCCAGCGTCCACTGCAATCACAGCTTGTCACGTTTGCCCATCCCGTCTCCCTGATTTGTCTCACGCCCATCCCGTTTTGTCCACTGTGGGCTGGAACGTGCCTGTCAGGAAAATAGTGTAAACGCAGCGTAAGCATGAAAACGGGAAGCGTACAGGGTCGTATAAACTTTTTTGATTCCAAAGGGAAGCAAAGCATGTTATGGGAGTTGTACAACAAGGAAGTAAAATATATTACGAATTGGAATGTTTTGAATAAATTTCAATATTTCATATCTCAGAAATGAAACAACTTATGGCACCAATATATCAGAGTTAATTTGCATAAAACTGGTAGTAAACTATAAGGAAAAACAAAACATTAGCCAACACTTTCAATCTATGACATTATGCCTGCTTGCTTCAAGTTTTAAACGTGAAGAACATTTGCCACGTTACTTAAAATTGCTAATATCTCGAGAATCGAACATGTGAAATGAAAACAAATTTTACCAGGATGCTAAGAATGTGTTCATGTCGGAAAAATACCCTTAGAACCATCTCGTCAGGAACTGTTCTCAGTACTAATTATATGCCCATTTAAGCATTTGAAAATGACCATGAAGGTTGAGATTTGATAGCACTTTATCTCAAAATAAGCTGAAAGGGGATGTAGCCCTTCAGTGCCTTTTAAGTAATTTGATTCCCTTTTTGCTAGCACTTATTTCAGGATTTGTTGTAAGTTGTTATTTGAACCTCAAAGTTGTTGGGCTTCTGTTGTATCAGAATGGTAAACAAATCTGCTGCTCATTGAAGCAGCTAATTGGAGTAATGAACCAGTGGTCGGGTACTATAATTGGGAACCGCAGTTTTCCCTAAAAACTGTGGTAGCCATGACAGATCTCCTGAAAGGCTAATATCCCGTACTGTTTCTCTTTAACATATAAAAAATAAATTTGGCTTTGGACTTCTTTTTCATGTTTATGCCTGGGATGTTATCCTCGGCCTATAATTAATTTTCAATTAATCATGTTGTTGATAATTCATGCAGTGTAATTATCAATTTCAGAGATAAACTTGTCATTGTCTGATTTTTTACCCCTCAGTGAGTTTCAGGTCCCTTCAACTTCGGGTGCACCAGATAGATAAGGAAGAATCTTCAGTGAGTAATGTTATTATTGTCATATGATAGTACTGCTTTTCAGATCGTAGTCAATCGTAAAATTGGATAAGTGGTTACTTAATCAGTCTTAAACACGACCGGGCTATCATCGGTAAAATTAACTATAATTTCAATTTCAAAGTATTTCTAGGGATAAAATTAAACGTTCCTGGTATCCACACATCACTCTGAAACTTAAGGCCTACATTAAAAAGTCTCGACAAAGTACACAATGAAATCGTCAAACGAAGGTAAACGAGAGACAAACTTTGCAAGGAAAACAGTTTAGAGCAGCGGTGTATAGGTGGGTGTTTTTACCTAGAAAAGATCATAGTTTCTTGACATAATACTGTTTTGAAAGAGTTGCTACTCTATTCTGTTGAAAGGGTCGGGCGTGGAATTTCTTTCAGAGGCGTCTCAGAATGTTGCTTCTAACTTTGTGCTACCTTAGATAGGAAACTTTTAGCTAAAAATGGTGATGCATGTGTCAATATTTTAAAGGTGTTACGAGCTTACATCAAGTTATTTATTACTGTAAGTGCTAGATTTGCTAGATTAGTAAAGAAACTTGAAAACCAAAGGTTACGGTGAGAGATGTGAAGTGCTCTCCTCCAAATAAATTTCAATGAAACGGTTTTAAGAATAAAGCTTACTGGGTGATTACGCCTGATAAGATTTCCTTGAAAGTTCAAAGACAGTCTTCCTCGGCTTATTTTAAAACTACTGCTACATCCCACAAATTTCGTCTGACTTCTCGTAGAAGTAGTTTCATGATATTTCAGGACTTAGATGTAAATTGATATTTAATGAGGTACTCTTCTAAATTTCACATTTCAGTAAGAAAAGTATTGTCCCATGACTCTCAATAGCCGTCATGAATCACGACACTCATCCAAATTTGGGTACCAGTTGCATCTCTCCTTTAAAAGAGAAATTACGTTAACTTTAATATTTTTACATTTTCCGTGTCTTTGTTAGATATAAACATCGGATGACGAATTGGTTCAGAAGACTTTGCAACTTGTCCTTCTTTGGGAACGCCATCTCGAGAAATCTTGCATGTTAACTGAGGCAGTAGCTTTGTCATCTTCACTAAAGCTCTGCATGAACAAATTAGGAATGCACCATTTTGATACTAACGAGCTCAATATGAATATCATAAGTGGCTGTGAGGTTGACAAAGAACTCTTTTGGGAAGTCTTTAAGAGATACAAGATTTATGCAAAAAATTTATCACATGATGGGTATGTTTCTTGCTTCAAGTATGTCTTCTTTTGAGGCCAGCGTGCTGATTAACCTTGCCTATTAAATCAGAAGGACTAATCATCCGTATAAAAGGTGACTTGCAATATGGAAGGTGATCACTGAGTAAAAGTGAGATACCATTATATCACGTTTTCTTGAATTCTTTGATTTGCTGATTGAAGTCCATTACTTAGTTCCCTTGGTCAAGATGCTTATATTGCTTCTCTTCATCCAGGAGTTCAAAGGGTACCTAGGAGGTTCACTGCATCATTTCGCGCTGACTTGTGGCTCTAGAGGCATTGGTTCCTAACACTGGCGTAGACAGGGGGCACAAGGGGGCCTTGCCCCCTCCTGTTCATGACCGCATAAAAAATGAATGAAAAATAAATAAATAAATTACGACAGTAAAAGGTACGTTCGTCGCCTTGGCCAAGGCTGGCCCAATGCACTTCAAGAGTCATACTGTACAATTAAAACACATATTCCAGGGTTCGTTCTGCATTTTAATGTCCAACGGTGCACGCACGCTGAACGCGAACACTATTTCAATAGACTCAATCAGTGTTTACAAACAAATGCCATCACGGCTGGGCATCAAAAAGTTGGTGGGGCGCGCTCACTGAGCTCTATGGTATATAGCTCAGTGGGGGCGCTTACACTGTCGTCACAATGGACGGTAGGTTCCAATTTGTCTACTCTCTGCGTGCAACCGCGCAAGCGTTAACAAGCGCAACACCAAACATACACCCATGTGTTCTTGCGCATGCTCTGTGCCAACCAATGCCAACCAGTGACGAGAGCGTCAAAACTAACAGCCTATAGCTCTACAATCACCAAAAATCGATATTTGATCGACCGCTCGCCGAAACTACTCCACCAAATGTCACGTAGGCCCAAAGTATATTGATGCATCATACCATGTGAGCAGGCGGTCTGTCGGCGGCCATTTGACAGACGGAGAGCCATCGGAGGCTTGACAATCTGAAAAGTGCATGATGGGTAGAGATTTTTTGCCAATCATCCTCACGCCCGTCAGCTGACCGTAGACCCAGATTTTTTTCCGACGATGGGCCGACAGTGGGCCGTCAAAGGACCGATCAAATATTCCTGGCTAGCTGGGATAACAAGTTAGGCTACATGCAATATTCAAAATACAATTAACGTTAAGCAGTGAAGTAGTGATCTAGTAAAGGAAATATGATATTAAAAGAATCGAATGCCATTTACAGCCATCTGGGAGCAGTTAAAATCCAAAATTTTCTTTGTACGCTCCGCGCGAACTGATGGTGGCTCTACCCTTAGATAGTAAGCTCCAGCCCCCTACAAATGTATCCCCCCTTCCACAGTCCCACACAAAAGAGGAAAATCCTATTTACGCTACTGAATTTTATGTACCACCAGCTGAAAATTACAATCAGAATTTAAGCTGTATGAAACAGATGAAGGTACATGGCAAGCATGCAGGGGCGGGATTTGATCTCTGAAAGTGGGGGGGGGGGGGCAAATTCGGGCAGACTACCAAACGCGAAGCGCTCCCCTAGCGGCGTGGGGTCCAGGGGCCCGCCTTAGGGCCCCTGGTGGGGTCCAGGGGCAAAGCCCCGGTGGGGGTACATTGGGCGCAGCCCCCGGAAGCTCCTGGGTATTTACGAAATTTTAGGCATTAAAATGATGCATTTTATCTTCAACTTTAAATTTCATAAGATGGACACTTAAGAGAACACAAACATCACAATTTGACTTTCTTCAATTATATCCTTACTTCGTATGATTAAAGTCGGCCGGAATCGATAATGCAGAGGGTGCGGGGAGGGAGAATGGATTACTTAAACTTGAGGTTCTTCAGGGGATTCCTCCTTGGTGCCCCAGATCTTCTTTTCAGAAAGCTAGGGGGCTTTTCATATGATGTGAATTCAGCCCTTGTCTATGATGAGGCGCGCAAAGCGCCGAAAAATTTTACGTTTAAGACAGCTCAATAACAAAATTGAATGAAAATTAGAGAAAGGATGGGCCACTTTTAACCTTAGCTGAATGACGGTGCCCCCCTAAAGACATTCTTAGTCAAGCACAAACATACTTTGGTTTCCTATATAGTCCTTTTCAGGTGACTTTCACAGTGCCGTTACCTGTAAAGGGGCGCGGGGAGCGCGCCGAAAAAATGAATTTTTATTTCATGTCAATAGTGAGATTGAAATAAAATTACACTCTTCGTCTTATTTTAGACAAAGAGTGGTCCCTTTTCAGTACAGCTGAATAAGGGTGACCCCTGAGGATATTTTTACTAAGCAAAAACGTACCGTTGGTTTGCTATAGAGTCCTTTTTGTGAGATTTTTACAGAGTACTTATCTGTGATGGGACGCGCAGAACACGCCAAAAAGGACTAGTTTTGAGACATCTCAAAAGAGAAACTAATGGAAATTAGAGAAATGATGGGCCCCTTTTCACTTCAGCCGAAAAAGGTGGAGCCCCAGATTAGGGTCAAGTAAGATCATCGTCCTTTCAAAAAGCTTGGGGGCACTTGGTCAGAGAAGGGGACCAGAAGATGACCGCTTCCATGCCACCCCCTTTCGCTTGTTACGGTAAACCCTCAACTGTGTACGACCCGGGCACTGGTGATAAATTTCAGTGACAATGGAAGAGGTGTTTTACAAGAAGTAACCCCGAATCCTGAAATATTTAAAACGGGTGCACGCGAAGCGTGTCAAAAAAAGGGAGCGTTGAGACATTTATTAAAAGAATATTGTTTTTATTTAGTTTTCAATGCAGTGTATGACCTGTTTAACCATTAAACAACTAAATTAAGTATCACTCGCGAAGCTCTGTCAGTTCCAGTTTGTATTTTTTTTTTTTTTTTTTTTTTTGTAGCAGAAGCAACCAGACTAAGACGTAAAAAAACTAAGTTCTGGAAAAAAGTGGGGGGCACCCCCACCATAATCCCGCCTATGATGGCAAGCAAAGATATCCTTACCAGGCCTAGGTCTGTAAAACACTTGCAGGACGTGACAATGTGTAAAAAAGTCTCTCTAAAGTATTGATAGGGTTTGCCTCAATGCCAGTTACTTCAGATTCAGCAGAAAGAGCATTTTTCAGATATGGGGATTATTACATCTAAGCTCCGCTCCACTAAGGCACAAACACAGTTCATATCCCTCATGCTTTTTTCTGTTGACACTTTCAGTTTGATGAAATGTACTGATACAGCCTCTCTAATAGTGTACCTGGTGGGGGGATTATGAGAAGTACTGACTACAGTCACAATTTGGGAATACATACATGTGTAGAAATTGATCTTGCCTAACGCAGCACGCCTTAGTACTAACAAACACTGATCGCAGTGTGGGACTTCGGGAGCTTCTAAGAGAGGACACATGACTGCTCTGGCAGAATGTACAAGTGATCAAAAAGGATTACAAAAAGTTGTGGTCATACCTGTATCTTCAGTTAGTGAATTGTATGAATCAGTCCAATTACATTCCAAATACATTAAAAATCATTATTTACTATTCATTCTGTCTACAAAATGCTAAGCAACAACAGTGTCTCTTCAAAATATGAATAATGCTGGAGATGTTGAAGTTGACCAATTTGACCTTTTTGAAAGTTTTGGCAAAAAAAAAAAAATTGAACACAAATTTTACTTACTAATTTTTTTCTGTAACACTGTGAAGATGAGAACTAGTGAGAACCTCATTTTTGAAGAAAGATGTACTGCCTTATCTTATCATATTGTACTTAGAAATGTTGACATAAAGTTATAAAAAAAAAAAACTTTCTGTAAAAAGGTGCAGAACTTTTTTTGCAAGTTTCAACCCAAACCAAAGAAAACTAAACACTGCCTTGCTATTATACCTACTAAACATTCCAATTTTATTTCTTCGAGCTTTTCTGATGAGTGTAAACTCTTGAGACTTTTCCTCTGAACTATTTTGTAACCAGGATAAGTCATTGGCCTTCCAGGTATAGTTCATTGGTGGTGAAAACATTGTATACTTCACATGTAGCCCCTGAAAATTAATAAACAAATCAGGTAAACTATAGGCTACATTTGACCCTACAAAGGTTGATAGCATTTAATTCAAACACAAACAAGATAGGTAACGAAAAATAAAAAGGAAATCTGACTGTGCTTGAACGCTTTGAAAAGTAAATGTATTTAACAAAAATAACCTATCTTTAAAATGATACATATTTAAGTAAGCTAAGACAGGGTTTCGCTACATTAATCAGAGAACATGGTCTGGAATATTCTTCTTTCATATCACACCCTAGTAAAAACCACCAGAAAATATCTCTTAAAATCAACGTGTCACACTCATTCAGTGCATATTTACTTGCCATTATGGTAATTGTTAATTGCATCAGGCAAAAGGGTGAATAATCCTGATGGCTCACACTAGACTTTAAGTGCCCTCACTAAGTAAAAAATTTTCTGCGGTAGTTAACCTGTATACATTGCACCTATCGATTGCGTCTCTGTGAATTATGTGAGGAGTAAGAAAAATATTTCTATTCAAGTAATTGGAGCAGTCCATCTGTTACACAATTGACTCAACATTCCATAGGATTTTCCGCACGTTTCCTGTATGACGCATCCATGTTGCACCAAGCAGGGAGTTGTCCCTGACAACTCCCTGCACCAAGCCTTGGCCTAGGTTGGATTAATGCAACATATGTAGAACTTTGACCCAACCCTGCACCACAATTTGGATGAAAGACACAGATTTATCTTTCCATGGCAGTAGGAGGCCCTTCCTGTTCGGTTAAGGGCTGAGTTTATTAGTTTAACTTCATGTTTGTACCCTCTGCCTAGTAAGCAGGCTAGGCAGATCTAGGCTAGACTAGGGCTAGCCTTTGGAATATACAAGGGCCTAGCCGAGCTCTTGAACTACTTGAAGATGATCAGGATTACATTATAGGCCCATGTGTTGGCCTATGCTACACAAAATTGACGTTACTTAGGCAAAGGCTACTCATTCGTATCTGCAAATGAATCTGATGGGACCTTCAGTTCACACTGGTGCTAGCAGACGTTTTAGACTTTATAAAAGCCCCTTTTCTCTTTTTTTTTTTTTTTTTAGCCTTTGGCATTAGTGGTAGTGACTGATACCAATTAAGAGTCAGTCAAGTTAAAACATTGTGTTACATGCAATGCTGCCTAGGCCTATCGAGCCTAGGCCTATACTAGGCCTTGGCCTAGACGATGTAGGCCTCTATGCGTCATAGGCTATGTTTTGTAGGCCCACGATAAGTAGGTTAGGCAGTATAAAGTAATGACTGACTCAAAATCAAATACGATCAACTCTGCTACCGACCATTGCTAGTCTTGGAAAACTGTACGTAACCAGCTTACTTCAACTTTGCTTACTCCGCACTAGACGTAGGCCTAGTAAGTTCTAACGCAACTCTTTAAGCGAAGTAAAAAACCCTGTTCATGGACTAGGACTAACGTTAGTATTCCGACTCACTAAAAGTTACAGGCTTTACTGTGCCCAGGTACAACGTTAGGCCTAACTTTACGAAAAGTGCACACCTTTCCTGTAGGCTTAACATCAGGGGCGTAGCCAGGATTTTCTTGTGGGGGGCAAAGTCGACTCATCGTCCCCAATCTTGACCGACGGGACTATCTAAGCGGAGCTCCACCATCAGTTGGCGCGGAGCGTACAAGAAAATTTTTGGTTTTAGAAACCCCTCAGATGGCAGGAAACGGCACTTCCCGAGTGTTTTATGCTGCATGTTCCCAGTCTAGAAATATGGATCTCATTTCTGATATTTTTCAATTAATGCAAAAAAAAAAAAAATCAATCTATGAAAAATGTTAATACATGTTTCTAAGCGGAGCTCTAACATCGATTGGCGCGGAGCGTACAAGAAAATTTTTGGTTTTACAAACCCCTCAGATGGCCGGAAACGGCACTTCCCGAGTGTTTTAAGCAAGAATACGTTCAGCCCAACTTCGAAATTCTCCCAGCTTCTTCATTGGAGCACTTGACAAATATTGAGGGACTGAAAATACCTTTAGCCCAAACTTTTTCATTTTTCATCGCCGCCACTGGGGTGTGGCAGTTTCTCGAGGGAGCGAAGCGCCCAAGTGAGGAGCCGAGCGACCGAACGGGGAGAAGGTGTGGTTCTCCCCCTCCTGCTCCAAGGAAATTTTACATCAAAATTGAGCGATCTGGTGAACACCTAAGTTGGAATTTTTGGACATTTTCAATCTTGAATCAATGTTTTCCTTATTCCCTCGAGAGTTAGCAGGGTTAGTGTGTGACTGTAAGAAGGTTACTCGGTACGAGTCAATGGGGCCCTAAGGAATTGTGTCGCACTGGAACAAAACAGCTACTCATAAGGCTTACATTTATTTGGCTAAACCAGCGGAATTGACATTTTGCCCTGAAAAACGCCAAAACTCCATTTAAATAAAAAAAAAGTTAAAAATAAGAAAAATTAGGTATGGGCGGGACTAAGTGCGAACCCCCTGAACCCCCTGACCACGGGCCTGTCTCCCTGGGTGTCACCTTCCCCTTTTGGAATGTTTTCCTGTCTCGAAGAGCTTAAATGCAATATGGTGCTATATTTTGTTCTTTTTATACTAGATTCCAGTGTTCTCCATAGGGAGTTTTAGAGGGCCGACACGTCCTCCTAGTGAAATTGACAGCCCCTCCAAAATAGTTGCCGCTCTCCAAAAAATGCAGCTTCCATTTCTAGTTCATTGCTTCATTACACATATACAAGTCATAACTGGAAAAATGTGTCTTCCCTCCAGGCTTGGCGCCAGGATTTGCCCGACGAAGGGCCACTCTCCGAACGGGGGTGGGGCAGGTTGGGTAGCGACCCAAGCCCCGACAGCCAGGATGCAGTCGATGAGTTGATGAGGGAGGTTTGAAGAAAACATGTGAACTATACCTGTCATTGCGAGCCATATACGACATCAAATTTGTATATGCTAGAGGAAGATATTTCCGCACTGATTTAACCGTGGAAAAGGGGGCAAAAATTTTGGGGGTTAGCCTACACTAGAAAGAATCTGTACTTATTTAAATCTTATATAGGTCAATAAATTGTCCCGGCATTTGGGCCCTATCGGACACAAATTATATTGTAATTTCTTCTTCGAGTCCGTACCGCACGGCTGACACAAGAGATAATTAACTAAGTTTAGCGAAATGAGATGAAATTCCCGACATGAACATTAATTGATTTATTCTACTTATTAATTTACATGAAAAGATGGGAAGGGTTTGTACTTTATTAGCTCTAGGTAACTGAACTGAGGAAGAGTGTGCAAAGCGTACCGAACATTTTGGGGTTTATCGCAGAAATAACTCTTGTGAAAGCCAAAGTAACTAAACCGACCATGAGAAGGCGACAGGTTATCCCCGACAGGGGGCGGGCCATGCCAGCGACCACAAGTTCCACAGCCCCTATGTCGAGAGGGTGGTATTAAGGAGACTAACTATCCCTTATCATTGCAGCCTTGGGCACACTTTCCACAATGTTCCTTAATATTTTAAAAGCCGAGTTAGTGTTCTTTTGAATCTGAATCGTGAAATTGCAAAGCGCGCGAAATTTTTGGGTGGGCTCACAAAAATAACATAGCCTATGTAATCATTAAGAACAAAAAGAAAAAAAAATAAAAACTGTAGGGGTTGTAGACCGTATCGGGGAAAACATACATTGTGTCGAAACCACCTGGAATACCCGATAAATTAGCCAAACTATGCTCCGTGAGTGGTTCACCATCTGACCAATCACATGACACACACAAGAGAACAGCAACTAGGCTTTGTGATATGGGATAAAATTTACGACCTCTGCATAACCTGTGCACTCTGCCTACCAGTTACTTGGTAAGAGGACTTACAATTTCTAGACAAAAACTGGAGTGAATCTACAGCGCGCGTAGCGCGCCGAAAATTTGGGGTTCTTATTAGGGAAATTGTCCCTTGAGAGCAAAAAACAGGTTAACCATCGGGGAGACTAGTCGCCGTCGGGGACTGCATACTTTATCGTAACGACTAAGAGCCCCCCCCCCCCCCCCCGAAAAACTGTAAAAAAAAATGTCCCCGATTCCCTCCCTCCTCTTAATTTTTTATTTTTTTTTTTATTTTTTTGGCTCCCCTTCATTTTTTCAACATCGCCCATCGCGTCCCCAAAATTTCTGTGGGGGGCACTCTTCCCCCCTGCCCCCCCCCCCCCCCGCTGGCTACGCTACTGCTTAACATACTCTGCTTAGTTCATCGCGGTGTCCATCACATTTAGAGCACTCCGCCACATTTTGGTATGACTTTTTTATACTTGTACAGCCCAAAAAGCTTGCATCATAGAAAAAGGAATGATCCCTAACCAAGCTTACATAATAAATTTATTCTCGATCCAGTCATATACGTGTTTTCCTCGCTGGATTGTGAGAGCACTGCGTGGCTGAGGTGGTCGCAAGTTTACGATTGCCTCTATCATGATGTCATTTCAACTGTTTACCGCACCCGATTTGCCGTACCAATCGCTACATGGTGCGGTCGAGTTTACCGCATGCGTTTCCGGATCCGACAACGTATCCGCAACCGTGCTGATGGAATCAAGCTCGTTTAAACCATGTGTGAGCGATTTTTGCCTAATCAGTAACCGCATACGCATCCGTACATATGGAATCCTACCTTTATGCTAACTATGCTTCGCATATGACTGGTCTCCTCAGAAGGACCACCAATACCGCGCACAATGGGGACCGAGGACCCATTGTCCTCAATGTTCGAGGTAGTCTGGGGGAAGTCAACCAGTAGACCGGCAGCCCAGTGCCTTGGGGGTAGATGAACGAGGCACCAATAAAGAAGTTTATCACAATGAAGCAAGTCACCTGGGATGTTGAGATATAAGAGTCTGCCGTGCACTATCCGTTGCTAGTAGGTCTGGCGGCCATTTTTCAAAATGGCGGCCATGTTTTAGCAGGTATCATTATGTTTGATAATAAAACTTTGATACAACCTTCTATCAAAACGTGTAATGTATCATATAAAAGAATATTAAATTTCCTATCCAATGGTACCACATTTAATGGGTATTATGCTGATTTATGTTACACTTTCGGACAAAAAGTGTAATTTTTAGCCAATTTTTCCCAAAATTTAAATTACATTAATTTACATATTTCTTCATGTTTTTTACAAATCTCAAGATAATATATTAAAACTTTCCTTAAAATTGTCCTTATAAATAGGTACTATTGTGTCAAAAAACAAGGTTATTGCTTTTTAAAAACGAAAGTTACAGTCTTTTAAAGTAAACGATTTGGAATTTCAGGAAAAAGAATTATACCTAAAATAGTATCTCGCCCTTTTCTCATTTAGCATCAGCTCAAATAGTACAACTGATAAGGCCCAAATACAACCAATATTGTACACTTTGGGTTTTAAACATAACATTCAGGACTGTGATTACAAGATGCATGCTTGGGTTAATTTTCAGACATCATGTATCATATCAAATCCAAGAAGGCCGCCATCGGTCAATGCACTTTTGGCCATTTTTTTTTCTTGAATTCCAGCAGCAACGGTGACCATGCCGTCACAGAGCCCATTACTGAAATGTTGCAGCTCCTGAAAACTCAAATTCTCGTCGAGTGGCTGTCTCGACGGGATTTTGGATATTGTTTATTAGAGCATGAGTCATCATCTCACACCTTGCTTCCTCACTCCTCTCCATCTTGTACTAATTCTGAAGGCTGAACAGTGGTGCATAATAACAAACAATGGATTCAATAAACAGTTAGCAGTAAGTAGTTCCAGTATCTTGTTGCTAAGGAAGTTGTGGTCAATTGGGACTAATTGGGAGCTTATTTGCTCAATAGATTAAGCAGAAATAACAACTCTGGAGATAGTGCTGCACTTGGCTAATGGACTTTTTTCGACATGACATTTGGTCAAATGGCACCAGCAGATACAACCCAGGACAAGGGCACTCTTTTTATACACATAGCTTGTAAACCAAGATGGCGGCTAGGGGTCAACGTACTATTTTCTCCTTATATCCTTATATTGATTCAGAATTTTCGATCAAGAAAGAAATGGCCACTCGTTTGTTTTTGCACTGGGATGCAATCTTAGTCCTAAACTTCGTTAAGTACATTTTGGATCTATTCTAAGGTGGTATTAAATGGTCAATTAATTGTCACTTCGACGGCTTTAAGACACATTCGTAGTGTTTGGACAAAATATGGGTAATTACAACATAAATCCACCTTGAGTAGGATTACACTGTTTTGCCTCAAAATGTAACATAAATCAGCACAACACCCATCAAATATGGTACCATTGGATATCAAATTTAATTGTCGTTCATATGATACCTTAAACGTTTTGATAGAAGGTTGTATCAAAGTTTTATTATCAAACATGATGATGCCTACTAAAACATGGCCGCCATACCTACTAGCAACGGATAGTGCACGGCAGACTCTTATATCTCAACATCCCAGGTGACTTGCTTCATGGTAATATACTTCATTATTGATATCTCGTCCTTCTACCCCAATGCACTGGGCTCCCGGTCTACAGGGAAAACACTCAGAAAAAGTCTGACTTAGTCTGACCGAGCAACAGGTGTATATTCTCTTCGCTCTAAAAACGTTAACCAACCGATGGTCACGCATGCGTGACATTACTTTAATTGGGTGGTGGGTTACCCAAAAAAGGTATCTAACCATGTAAATCACCCTTGCCTTCAACAATTTTGGACAAGGTTTACCCAAGTTCAGTATTGTCACATACGTAACTAGTGTAAATGATTATTTTGCACAGCTGATTTTAGATTGCATGACCATTATGGGTGTTTAAAATTTGCTGTTGCAAAAATAGCGCCTCAGCCCCACCATGAATGCAAAAAATCCCCCCCCCCCCCCACCTTTTAGACTCCTTCCCCAGCACATCTTGAGACCTCTTCGATATTTTCCTTTTTTGTTGGTTACCACAAACAAGCAACCCTGACATGATGCACTGTCTACGTTTATGTTGGTAATCAAGGGAGACAATTTTACGTTTAGCCAGTTTCGATGGAGAAAATTTGAAAGTTATCACCCCCCCCCCCCCGCATCCACCCACCCATGTCAGTTGAGGGCTTCACCATTTGTCCCATACCTCAAATTTCCTGCGCACGCTTCTGACCGATGACCACATTTCACTACATTGTGCAAACCCAGTGGCTGGTTCGATTCGAACAGTTTAAGGGCACTCCCTCTCATTTAAGGTTAAAACGTTTGGCCTGATTCAATTTAGACCAAGAAAAAACGGCCATCAAACGCAATGCTGTCTGAATTAGGAGATGAACTGAAACTATCCTACACCGAAAAATGAAATAATGAAAAAGTTAAAGTTTATTGCTATTAGGTGTATTGAAAATATTTCATCATGCCGTAATTTGGGGGATATTTGAAATCTATTTTTTAAAAGTAAATTTTAAATTATTCCGTACACATGAATTATGTAAACTTATTATCATAGTTCATGCGTGGCTCCCTAATCCTTACAAAACATTGTAGTCAGTAGCATACTATTTTTTATCTGTATTACAACTGTTACATGCAAAATAACCCGTTGGTTTTCTTAGATAGACTAATTTTTCAATTTAGATTATGAAATTGTTAGCTACATGTAACCATACATTTATCCATGAAGATTGTTAAACAAATGTTTTAACATTTCATTGGAATATATGCACGCAACTTAAAGTTTGAACACCTCCATACATGTTGAACTTTCTTCGAAATCATGCGTTAAATCGCTAGTACCTCAATAAAAGTGTCAGATGATGTTTTAGACCTTGATGTCCTGTTTGTCCTTGAAATTTGATTCTGTTGGGATATTTAAATGCAATGTCAAATTAATGTACCAAGATGACGTCACAGATTTCCCATAATATACTAAATCTCAAGAAAAGTTGCACTTCTGTTAAGATAAGTATCTTCAGAACCTTTCAACACGCTATTTAGATGTATTTTACACCTCATGGAAAATAACACTTTGCTGCCAACTTTGAATTCAATGAATTTTGTTTCAAAAAATGTCTTTAGTTCCTAGGAAAACCACAATCTTGGTCGAAACGTTTGGAACACTAGCTATAGTATTATGTGTAACGACGTTCACGGTTTAGAAACCTGTTGCTCGATTCTCCATTTAGAAGAACAGTCCCCCTTCTCATCCCCCCTACCCCCCGTACAGTGTTGTGTCCCAACACAAATGGTGTGTGCGGAATTGACCTTATCATCTCCAACATCGTGTAGGGGAGCGAGGATGAAGGGGGTGTTCCAACGAGTTTTGTCCAAGATTTGAGCCAATGAGATGATCTACATGATTTATCCGTGTATAATATTAATGTGCTCTAAATAAAGCAAGAAACCCTGCAAGAGATCTTGCGATGCGTCTTTTTTTCAAAACATTTCGCCGAAAGGTATGGGACTTGAATTGGATGAAGATGAGTTTCGTCACAGTGTTCTCACGCAGTAGCGTGTTTAAAAGGGGGGGCGGGGTACAGGCCCCTGTTTCCTGTTCCTTCTGACACAATGTCAGTGGAAATATTTTTCACCGGAAGCAGCCCGTCAGCTTACCTGCACCAGGGAACTAGTATTTGCCAAATAATAGAGAGTTCATCTTTGTATTCAATTAGTGCGAAATCTTTATACATCACTCTTTAAAAGAATCTCACTTATTTCTCAAAAATTTTATACACCTTCAATATTGGTGAATGATGTTATTATTTCTTAAACCTTTCCGAACTTTTAATGTTTATGTGTTCCGTTTTTATAAATGCTTGTCATTTACATTCCTTTTAATGAATGAATAAAATAGAGTTTATGGGATCCATCTTTAACGCAAAGATCACTGCATCACGGATCGTAATATCAAGGACCTGTAATCCAAGGAAAAGAGCTCCGTCTATGCAGGGAGTTGCTAGGGAAGGAGATACAAGGAATAAATTTTTCCAGACAATATATACTTGAAACAGATTATATCTTTTGAGGCGCAACTATTTGATTGACAAGACCTTTTGTTTCTGTTGTTAAATCCCTTGTGACTAAGTCATTTTAAAGATAATCTCTTCCATTCTGTTTCGAGTAATCCCTTAACAGTGGCTTTGTCTGTATATCCTTTGATATAGAAGTTTGTTTCCGCCAATGACGAAGCTTATAATAACAATTTCTACAGAACGACTGGAAACAAACGTTTAAACTAAGTGCTTCAGTTGCTCCCCTTTCGTCATAGATGGAAGCATTGTTCAAGCCTATACCTTTCCCTCAGTTTTAAACAACTTTGTTATGATTAAGAAACAAAAAATTAAAGTAATTTGCAGAGAAATTGTTGCTGCCTTCAAAGAAACAATATTCCACGTCTCGGATTGAGTAAAATGACATAAATATCACAATTTTCCATGACGGTTGGCAACAAAATGTTAACAAGTAAAGTGTAAGGGATACGTCTCTTCATTGGAATTTCTTTAATGCGACACTAATCCTTGTTGATCGAAGCATTGAGATAAGAATTTGGCGGATAAAAGCAAGATTATCGTCGGAAACGAACATTGTCTCAAAAGGACTATAGAACGTTGTTTCCCTCTCTCTAGCCACTCCCTGGTTTAGAGAAGGCGCAAGTTCTTCTTTAATAACCCAAGACCCGTTGTAAGCACGATAGGGTGGTGTAGGTCATACTTACAGGCAGGCAATTCTCACCCCAAAGTACAATTTGTGTATTACTCCACAATAATTTTTAATTTTCACAGCTCTTTGACTTCCTGAAAGTTAAAATATACAGAGTGCTGAACCTCATATTACACAGTATGTAAAGTTTACTGTCTTGAAGGTATTTTGATTGCACATAGGGGACTTGTTTTTTCACCCTTAAGCAATAAACTGAGATTGTGTCTAGATGAGGATGTGTTTTAAACGGTTCTGGGACATAAGTAGGTTTGGAGAATTGGAACTGTCTTAGGAACGCAAATTTAAGCCTTCAAGATAGCACTGTGTCTAACCTTCATTAGGATGTATTTGGGGTTAAAATTTTTCATAAATTAAATCTCAGCCACAAATTTCGAACATTTTGGAAAACTTTTTCTTTCAAATTAACCTTAAAGATGAGTGTTAAGAAGAAAACTAATATCTGAATTTGAAATAATTTCCATTCTCTTTGTTTGCTCACTCTTTTCCTAAAGACACCGAACTGTTTGGCTACAGACAAACTTTGTGTAAAGACAGCTGACGAGGGGCTGCCGGCTTCCATCTTCTCTTTTTGGCTGTAGACAAACTTTGCGTAAAGACAGCTGATGAGGGCTGCCGGCTTCCATCTTCTCTTTTGAATACCGCCTGACAAACAATACCACGCGGTATGTCTCTATAATACCTCCCTGCTATAACAGAAACATGATCGACAATGCGGCTGTAAATGCAAGGGGAACTGAAGTGCATGTCATTCATTTCTTGAGTATTTCTTATATTCTCTTTCATGTAAATGATGGATCATATCTTGACGTGGTAAAGTGTTTGGTTAATGATTCATTTACTGTATAAATACCACCCGGCATAAGTAAATTTTTGCCTTTGTCCTATGCCTACTCGCCTAACTTCCACCAAGAATAAACTTTGGTTCCTTCTTGGTCCTTGGTCGTGCTTGAACTTCATACGCTAGTTACCAATGAGACGGGTGAATAGAGAGACAACGGGCTGTACTTGGGAGGCCTATCCCGCAAGACGGAGTACCGAACCGTCAGTTTTTCCTCAAGAACTAATGATAACATTGGTAAGTCTTACAGAGCTTTCATGTAATGTAAACCTAAGTAACAGAAGTGTTAAAAGGACGGAATATCGCCGTGAGGAACAGCTTTCGAAGGATTTCGTAAAGCATAATTAGTTAAAAGCTCGAGTACTAAAATAACATTTTCATAAATCCATAAGAGTAGGGGACGAAAATTATTTGCCTGAAGAATGTGAACCTGTCGTTGTATGAGAAGATTGTAGCCACCAACTGGTCCCCAAGGCCCCCCAAGATGGTCACCGTGAAACTAAAGTTGTGTATGATTTGACGACTCTTTAAAAAAAAGGGTAAACTTGAATGGAAAAAATGTCATATTCCTGCAATATATGAACTGATTTTGATTTTACGTTGCACCATTTCGAAAACATTTCTAATTTCTTGCAAAATCTGTTGATTTGAACTACTTAAGCAAGTCTAAACTTTCACGTACAAAACCATAGCAGAAACCGAACTTGCTACGCCTATACTCACACATCCGTTAGCGACGATCTTCGCCTACACTCTAAAAACAGTTGAGTAAAAAGCGTTGGGCAAAATACAAAATTCCCAACATGGGCAAATTATTGCCCAACAGATGGGTAAACAACTGTACCCAAATTGTTGGGCAAATTAAGGTTGGGTAAAATCCACGTGTTGGTAAAAGGTGTTGGGCAAGTTTTAAAGTACCCAACAGTTGAGTGAAAATGTAATTGACCAATCAGATGATTAATGAAAGATCAGTTAAGTTTTACAGATAATTATTGTATTGAAAGTGGTTAGTTATAAGATCTTATGGTTGAATAAGGTTGGATTTGGTAAATAAAAAGCTAACGGTAGATTAGCAGTAAAAATCTGGACGAAATTACCTAAAGAGCAATGGTCGTATAGAAAAAAAGTTTTCACTACTACGTAATCAATGGGAGAACAAATACAAAGTTCACGATTGAGTTTAATATTTCAAACTACACGCTTCGCTGTTTTTTTAACCAAGTGAATCGTCGCTGGTGCCCCAACCACTCTTGGAGGGCAAACGCTGTAAGTTTTAGGGTACTTTTTTAAATCTCCTTCTAGTCCAAATCATATAATTAAATATCAGGTTTTATTAAAATCCAAACAAGCACCCAACAGTACAGCTGTTGGGCAAATGTGTTGGTACAACTTTTAACCATTTGTTGGGCAAAATTAGTTGGGTGAAATGGTTGGGTAATTTCATTTACCCAACTAATGAGTAAAACACTTAACCAACAGAGTTGGGCAGTTTTTTACCCAATTCCGGTCATGAGGCATACGGAACCAACGGTTGGGTAATTTTTTGCCCAGATTACTTATCCTGAGACATAAAGTTTACAAGCCATTTCCGAGGTGTTCGCAGGCACATATATAACGGACTTTGTGCGTATTCGTTTGGTTGACAAATCCGCTGTCTGCATTTCTTGGTAGTGGGTTCTTTTCCTCTAAAGGAGGTCATACAGTTTGTTCTTCTTTCACATCACATCTTAACGTGCAAATTTGTATTGAATAGAAATATGAAGTTCATCTTTAAACTATAAGGTTCACTGTAGCGCAAGATTTAGGCCCTCGGCTAACTGTGGGGCTTATATTTGCTATCATAAGAGGGAATGGAAAAAGTTATGTAAGCTTGAATGCGGTTTTACGACTGAGTTTTTATCGATTTTTTAAGTCGGCCCGGCCACGGCCTTTTCCCAGTTGTGACTCCTTCAGGTGCTTTTATTGCTTGTTCGTCACTTTTTACAACAAAATCAATAAAACATTTAAGGAAGTTTGAAGGTGCTACTTGTCGAGGTCAAAGGGTTAAGGATAGTTGAGAGGATAAATTCTTCTTAACTTCTACAGAAAAGTTCGTCACGAACTCCTCTTGGACCCTTAAGTTCGATCAATTTCAGAATTGTTTCATACTACCTGACCACTAGTCGTAACATTTATGCATTCGTTGTGATGGCGTAATAGACCAATGTTTACACGTCTAAGATAAAATTAACTAAAATGGTTTTTTGCCAGCACCTCTACATTTTTTACATGGCTAAGGAAAAACTATCATACAACACGTCAGGATGAACAGAATATTCAAGCAAATTCCAAAATAAATCATTTGGGGGTTATGCAGCTGATTATGTAACTTTTGCATGTCTTAAAGGCCTGATCCTCTCACCCCAAGCATGTATAATATTATAATTCTTCTAACCTATTTACTTAAGCCCCTCTCGCAGCTGTTTAAATTCATCCTCGTCCAGACGCAATCTCAGAGTATTGCTTCAGGGTGAGTATAAAAGATCCCAAAGTGTTACCAAACCACTCATAGTACAGTACAGGTTTTATATTATGAGCCATGGTACAGTACTTTGCATTGTTTCAACTAGCTGTCAATCAAAGAGCTGAGACAATTGAGAATTTCTGTTAACCCCTGCAAATATTGTATTTTGGAGTGAGAGGATTGGCCCTAAATATGTTTTATAGACATTAAGTCAAACCAGAAAAGATCAAGTCGACAAAAAACTGGTTTTTGTCATAACTGATTTGCTTGCTGGTATGGCATCAGGCTCAGATTCAGGTTGTGCATTCATTGCCTTCCCCCCATTTGTTATTAACATGCGTATACTCTCTCCAACTATCTGGAAATTTGCAAGCTAGCTGTTTAGAAGAAAAACTTATGCCTTTGAAATTTACCAATACAAAACATATCACCTTTGAAAAGATTTGTAGCTTCCCTCACAACCGGAGAAAATTCTGATCACATCAGTCCTAGCAAACTTTCAATTACCTAGTCTGCGTAAACGTCTCTGTGACTGTCGTCCCCTTCAGCTGCGGCCCTCTTATTTTGCGTAGTGGTGAACTGAGCAACAAATCTTGGTCCGCTCCGAAGGCTACCATAAACCTTGCCCGTTGTTCAATACGTACAAGCCTTTTTCATGATCGCGATCTGATCATGAAATACAAATGTCTGGTTATCCCCGTATTTGGGTAATTACTTAAAATACAATAATTGTCCACTGCTCATTGAGGATCAGGTACCACTCATTGATAATTACATACAGTCTTGAAAATGATCGTTTGTCAACATCCCATACATTATTTTTTTTTCAGGATTCATCCTGGCTATGTCATTGTTGTTTACGGAGAGCCCTCACATTTTTTCAAGCTAGTGATGCCGATGTATCTGATAATCTTGAATAAGGTCTTCTAATTAACAAAAGTTAGTGTTTTTCAAACAAAACTTATAATGTCTGATGAGTGTAAATGCATTCCAGATGACTGTATTATGCAATAGATGAATTTAACACGCTCTCTAGCGACAACAACTTTGACTTGTTTCATTTAAACTGTCATAGCAAAAACTAAGTGTGTGTAAGCAAAAACTTGGACAGAACTGTTGATTACCTTTACATACTTGATCGCAACTTTTCTTTGCTAGGTTCCTCCGAAACCTGGTTGACGGGTAATAATTCACCTTTAATTCGCCTTGATAATTATTCTTTAGTAGAGCACCATCGTCAGAACAGACGAGGAGTTGAGTGTGTCCTTTTGTTCGAGAGGATTATAAATCTGTTTGATTTATCATTTTCGATAACAATATCGAAAGCCTATTCATTGAACTAATTATTCCTCATTGACATATGAAATTTGTTGTCGGTTTTACTCAGAGGCCTCCCAGCTGGTGTATGACTTCATTTAATGATTCACTTTACGACACTTGTTGTAAAAGTGCAAGGGAAGTGAAGAACTGTTTAATTTTAACCCTTTACCGTTGTGCTTCAATCGGGGCATATTTGCGCGCCTCGGGAGTGGGCGAAAAAGCGGACGTAGCCCGCCCCGCATCGGCTTCCGTAGGCTATTGACCCCGTTACCTTAAACTATTGTCTCTCTCGTTGTTGTGGCCGGGTTTTCGGTAGTTACTCGCAGTTTCGAGCTCCGCGTGAAACAGTAAAGATGGGTGACAGCCGCGCCTTCCGTCTGGGGCCAAAAGGACCCAAACAACGGTAAAGGGTTAAGATAGCCATGGATCTTCTGACTTTCTAAACAAAGTTTCCTCTGGTAGATTTAGCCCCACTTTCACCAGACCTACTCGTATCATTGATCATTCTGTCTCACTGATTAACACCATCTTAACTAACGTCGCATTGTGCAAGGAAGTTAAAGTCCTATCGGCTGGAATTCTGCTCAGTGACATCAGTGATCATTTTTCCATCTCTATAAACACCCCTTTTAAACACTAGGATAGGATTAAATACGAAAGAGGACCAAAGCAGGTCGATCCAAACTTTTACTGTAAATGATTTTGTTCGTACCAAATCCAGTATGCAATTGAACCATGTTTGCGTGTAAAATGATGCAAATGTAGCTTTTAATTAGTTTCATGACACATTTAAGAAAATGTATGACCATTGTTTCCCTTTTGCAAAAAATCAGTAACAATAGCATAATGAAGGGCAGAGCCCCTCGGATCACTCCCGGTGTGTTAAAAACAATTCGAAGCAAAGGAAAACTGTGTAGAAAGCATTTGAAAGCCCCGACCCTATTCAACAGTCTCAAGAACAGAATGTAAACAAAGTAAACCATGTTATCAGGGTTGTGAGAAATCAGGCTTTGTTCCATCAAAATGTTTGCCGATTGTAAAAACGATTGTAAAGAGATATGGAAAACAATCAATGAACTTCTTTAGTGAGTGAAAGCGTCTTCATATCCAAACACCTTTAAGGAAGGCGACCATATTATCACCAGCTCAAGAGACATTGCTGATGAGCTCAACAACGCTTTTGTTACCCTCTCTGGCCGAGAAAAATTTACCTGCTG
This sequence comes from Holothuria scabra, assembly GCA_037179385.1. Taxonomy (NCBI): domain Eukaryota; kingdom Metazoa; phylum Echinodermata; class Holothuroidea; order Aspidochirotida; family Holothuriidae; genus Holothuria; species Holothuria scabra. The sequence continues at coordinate 59,686,985 of CM074179.1, read as the reverse complement.
CTTTTGAAGAAGGACGTTCTAACCCATCACCCCTTTCTCTTCTCCCAGTAACTGAGCGTGAAGTAGCCAAAATTTCCTATGCGTCTCTCAATCCTAGAAAATCGGCTGCGTTTGATAACATACGTCCAAAAACGTTTTACAGGTTATCCCTTATATTCTACAACCGCTCATTCATATATTTAATACTTCTTTTGGGACTGGTACTTTCCCTGTATGTGTTTTTTAAGTCCATCGAAACGGCACATACAAACAAAACAAAAACTCACACCGAATCGGGCAGAAATATAAACGCAAACATAGTGAAGCATAGTGGTTGGATTGGACCTGGCCAACCAATTCATCAAAGACAGCCCGGTACAGGTCCATTACACTTGACTGAGAAACGTCCCCGACTGTAGACATAATACGGAGCGTTTCCCTTATTTGACTGTATGCCCCAGTGGGTCTCCAGCTGTGTGGTTCACTATCACTAAACAGGGTGGGGGGGAACCGACGTAATGACAATCCCCCCCCCCCCTTCCATAACGGACAAAATAAGCAAAAGGCATTCTGCTGTCCACAGCACTATAAACACACTTGGTCAGGAGAAAATGGAGCTTGGAAGGAAAATGCACTCGGCCCAACCCACCACGCCAAGGATCCTGGTATACCACCCCTTTTCTAACCAGCTCCGTCTTCCCTGACCATAAAAAAACTAAACACAGCCCTCTCGAGTCGCACCAGGACACCTTCTGGAGCAGCCAAAACAGTGCCTGGATACCACAAGAGGGGATTAATTAAACGATTGATAACTGTTACCTTCCCCAACAGGCTAATGTGGCGATCGCCGAAGTCCTTCAACCTAGCCTCCACCAGGTCCACTTTCTCATTCCAGGTAAGTTACTCGGATGAACCATAACCAAACCATATGCCATTGATCTTTATGGCGCTGTCAACCCATGATGCCGCTGAGGGCAGTTTTTTCGACCTCCGCTTATCTAGGGGAGTCCTTTGGTCTTATTGGGATTCAGTCTAGCACCTGTGTCTTTTTGAAACTTAGACAACATGCCAGTAAGGGCCCTGAAGGAAGCTAGGTCGGAGACTATGCATGTGACGTCATCAGCATACTGGAGGCACTTTGTAACTTCAACACCACCGGGTATGCGAAATGGTCGAAACAAAGGCTCGACTTGAAAGGCTCTTGCAAGGGATTCACTAAACAATACATACAAAGAGGTGATAGGGTGCACCCCTGTCATACCCCACATTGGACTCTGAAGGGGTCCGACGGGAGGTCATTAACGATAACTCAACTGTATACGCTATTATACAATAAGGAGGTCCATTTAGCAAGAACTGGATTCAAACAAAACTTCTTTAAAATTTTAAAGAGCAACCCATGATCAACCATGTCGACGGCCTTCTCCTGATCGAGGGAGACAAGCGCACATTGAAGATCACGGTCCATCACGTATTCAACCAAGTCCCGGACCAACCAGAGGCTCTGCTGATACTGTGTCCCCGCACCGCACATGTCTGAAAGGACCCTACAAGATCTGGCATAAATGTGCCTAGCCTGTTGCAAAGGGCTTTCGCCAGAATCTTGTAGTCTACATTTAACAGGGTGATTGGCCGTTTGTTTTTCGGTTCGAGGGGGTCTCCTGAATTAGGCAGCAAAGTTATCACGCCTGTGCGCTGCATGTGGCTCAATGAGCCAGCAAGGAAGGCAGAGACAAATACATCAGGGAGATCATATCCAACGGTACCCCAGAAGCGTTTATAAAATTCTACTGGAATACCGTCGGACACAGGTGCCTTTCCGTCTTTCATCTTCACCACTGCCTTCCAGAGCTCGTCAATAGTCAAAGGGGAGCCAAGTTCATCATTCTGATCTTTAGAGGGGGTCTTGTCAATATTATCTAATAGGGACTTTTGAAGGTCTTCATCGACATCTGCCTGGGTATACAGCTGCTCTTAAAAGCTTTTAAATACTTCTACGATGTCGAGAGGGTTCTTATGTACCACGTGGTGGGCGTCACGAGCTGCTTTTATGGCATACTTTGTTACGTCCCTGTAGAACTTAATAGTTGGTTTTTCTCTCCTCCGCCTCCACGCACTGCACGCTAGTACGAACCCCGGCCCGTGTAGTTTTTCATCAAGATACTGTTGGATTGCGTGAATTGCGGAGGCGTCCCCATTTCTTTCCCTAGAGCAAAGCGAGAGGAACTCCTCCCTTCTTTGACGAGCTCTTGCTAAGCAGTATTCAACAGGAAACTGTTTGATGCGGGTCTTTACGTCATCCTACCACTCTAAATCCGCTGAAAATATTTGGCACCCTTCGTACCTGGCCTTAAACTCTTTGTTATATTCAAGGGGCCCTACATATGGGGTGGAGCCTACACCCGGTCCAACCTTGAGGCGTCCGTGCCATCAGGGCGGTGCCAAGTGAAAACGGACAAGCCATGATGTTGCACTCTCCAAACGTCAACCATGTCGTGATTCTTTGTGAACTTGTCCAACTCCGCCATGCCGACTCTACAGCTCGAAGAGTTGCATGTGGACATTCGGTCGAACTGTGTGTCAGGGACACAGTTGGAGTCTCCAGATAGGATACAAGGGGCACAGCCAGGAACGAAGGATGACAGGGTAGCAAAAAAACCCTTCTGTCTGTAGGTTGGTTGGGTGAGTAAACGTTACAAAGGAAGAAGTTCCCGCAAGGATGTTTGATGGTGATGCATACCAACCGGCCCTCATGATCGTGATCAACTTTTCCGACCAGGGGAGTCCATCTTGGTGAAACTAAATTAACAGATCCACAGGAAGATACGGAACCAAAGGAACTCCACACTTTATGATTTACAAAACTGGATTATTCTGCACCGCTTCCGACTGTCCCTCATGCCATTAACGTTCAGGGTCATGAGGCACAAGGGGACCGTTCATTGAGGAATGTGAATGTGGAACTACAAAACCGTCTCTGACCTGACCTTTTTCTTACAGGGGTCTGGTGCCGGTGTCACAGAAGGATAAACTCCCCGGTCGGACTCCTCCGAGGCCGACCTTTTCAACTTAGACTCCAGTTCAACTCCTCACACAAATCAAACCAGCTCTCTCCAGATGGTGGGTCCTTTGGTGGAGGCTCTCAGGCAGGTCCTCCCATATCTGACATGGCAGTGTCAGACTCCGAGTCCGATGACAGTCTAAGGTCGTTCTGCACTGTTGGTATACCAGCCTCCCCAGGAGCTGGTGGAGAGTGTGCCTCAGGTACTGATGGGGAGGGTTAAGAAGGGCCTACCACATGGTTCCCAGACACCACCTCACACCCCTTAGAAGCTAGGAACTCTTGTTCCACCTCATCAGTTGAGGAGGACCTAGGTTCCTCCACCATTGGTTGTGGGCCCTAAAAGCGAGGGTTCACTTGCCGGCTCCACATCTGCTCTTGCACTTGCAGAGTACGATGTGGAGCAGGCACCAGAGACATGGACGGATGGACGGATAGACGGATGGAAGGATGGACGGATGTACGGAAGAACGGACGGATGGATGGATAGCTGTTTATTGTCCATTTTAATCAATAGAATAGAAAATGATTTTCCGCCGACAGTACATAGAATACAAGCACATATAAAAAATTATTAATTACAAATTTTAAATATACAAATAGGCCCCTTTCAAGGTATCTAAGCCCAGTATTAGTATTCTTACTAATAAGCCCCTTCTGTGAGAACCTGAAAGATTACTGTACAAAATTCTTAGGCGCACACATTGACGGTAAGCGTTTGTGGGAAGATCATGTAAAGTATGACTCAGGGTTAAATTTCAAGAGATGTAGGCATCTAACCTGTACTTTACTTCAAAGAATTCTGACGTTTATTAACTTAGGTCTTGTTTTACCCCATCTACTGCTGTAGTATATGGTCCGGTACCACTGAGTCTATTCTCCTTAATTATTTATTCACCAGAAAAGGACTGTCCACGTCATGATTCGAGTCGTATATTTTGCTTCGTTGAACCTACCCAATTCGATGATCTATTCAACATGAGTCCAGTTAAGTTTGCCTATCGCTGCCTGAAAAATCTAATTGCAAGTTCTTGTCCTTCTTTTATACCTTGAACAAATCTGTTAATACTTACCACACTAGACAAGCTGACCAGCTTCATGCCTTCATGATAGAGCCTTCATGATAGAGAGGCTTGCAAGAAGTCTCAAGTATAGATCCATTATCATTTGGAACACCCTTCCTCAGAGTTATCAGCTTAATTGGCCCGTCAGTTGCGTCTTTGAGGAACGTTTTAGCAAAAAAAGCAAAAAAATGTTGTCACTACTTATTAACGTTCCTCATGCACGGTAGATTGATGAGTGCGGAGTGTAAGGGAGAACAAGAGATTAATTCTGATCTTCTGTTAATCTTGTGTCTGCTCTCTTTTGGAATGCTTTATTTCTCAAGCCCAGAAGGGTTTTAACTGTACTTCCATTCACAACACTTGCTGTAACAAACTTCATTTTATGTGCTTATCTGTTATCTTGCTCTTTACTGTTGTGATAAAACAAATAAATGAAAAGAAACGTTTATGTTAACAAGAAAATTTAAGTTACACCACTCACCCTCCCCAAAAGTAATCCCCGGGGATTCCACCTCGGTTATCTATGTGGAAAGGGATTTGTTGTTCCTAATGAAACTTAAGGAATTTAAGAACGGTAATTTACGTAGCCAGTTCAATGTATCTCCTGTATGTCAACTTAATCTGCACTGGTGAAGGTCTTCCTCTTTCGCGTTCAATATTCTAGTAACAAGATTTTTGTGAAATGCCCCACACTACTGGAAATACATAATAATCCCCTTAATCGGAATATGCTATCACATAAAATGAAAACATAACTACTCAGCCGCGGATCCAAGGGGGGCTTTAACGGCCTCAGCCCTCCCCCTTTTCGTCACATCAACAACAACAAGTAAACTAAAATCGCCGTAATGTTTATCTACGAGAATATTCAAGGGATCTATTTAAGACTCATCCTTTTCCTCACAAAACAAATTCAAAATACACGAATCTCGTATGATATTCAGTCCGGGTGAATATGATATCTAAGTTACTTTCCTGCCGCCTTGCCTTCGCCACAACAAGGAGCTAAAACTCCCTGGCCACAACAACAAGATTTGAACAGAGTAAATAGAGTGAATAGCTGCCGGCCAATATTTCATCAGTTTATGAACGTTACCGAATGAACTACATGGAAGGCTAGAACCAGCTTAACTGGCCCAGTCAATTTATTGTCAGGCCACACGTGGCGTAAAATACATCACACACCTCAACTAGACCACCTTACAGGGCTGGTCGTTTTGGCCTTCGAAACTTGTGACGTTTTGATGACGTTCAGATTACTTTTCCGAAAGATTGAACGCTGGTTGAACCAGTTGAGCTGGCTCGAGCCGTGTCCACCTGAATGGCCTCAGTTGAGCAGATATAGGTGTATACTAGGTGGCGTCTTACCGTTACCCTGTGCCCCAATCCCCTTCGATTGACCAATGTGCCGAGACCCACATGCACACCCCGGTAGAGAGGGACAGCGATCAGAAACGATCATGTCGGATAAACACAAAACGCATCTTAAAATTTCCAAGTAGGACCTATTTTCAAAGTGTTAATTATGATGAGAAACGTAAGAATTGAAACCCTTGTAGTTGTTGATGCTGACAACGGAGAATTGGGTTAAACGTTGATTTTGATTTCTATTTCGTCGCGCACCAAGTACCGGTATGTTTTTATTTGGTGCGTACGGTTTGTATGGATCAAGTGTGCAGAACCGGTTATTGTGGACTGGTTCTTTATAAGCTAGAATATAATTTGCCCTTTTGTTTGTGTGGGATGCATATAATTATGAATATATAGGCTTTAACCTAGCGTGGTAAAAGGGCGAAAATTAGGTCGGTTTAGTAAGAGCCAAATATACCCATGTAATTTCCCACCCAGGTAAACTTCGTGAATGTAAGCCTTTGGGTCTGAGGTAATCATAGCTCCTCAAACACATGGGATCCTTGTAAAGTTCGATGAAACTTTTAAATGCTATAGGTAGCCGACATGCGATGCATTGCCACGCTTTCTTGAAGTTGAGAAGGGATTTTCGCCGGTCAGTGAAGTTGCTCGGAATTTAAATGTTATACTCATCATAATCTTATGTCGCAGGGTAGTATAATAGTTTTAAGAATGCCCAAACAAGCTCATTTTCCAAAGATTAATATCTTCACATTACCATTTTATCCAATGGTAGAGGCACATTTTATCTGGTAATTTTCTAATCATTTTACCAATTAATTTTTTTTTTATTAAAGTATAAATTTTATTGCAAACGAAAGCTCAAAGGAATGATTGCGTCGATTCTATTTACTTACAGGTCGATTGAAAATGCCATTTTCGACGGCTGTGATCTTTCAAAATTTTCTGTACGCTCCGCGCCAACAGATGGTGGCGCTCCGCTTAATCTTTTGGGCAGAATTAGATATTTCAGGCAGGCAATCAAGACTAACGTCCCCATTACCCGATTTCACTAAGTTAAGCCCCCCCCCCCCTTTTTTTGAAATATCTGGATCCGCGCCTGCCACTTACACAACCCCCAGTTAGGGACAGATTAGTATGATAAAGACCTTTTTCTGAATATCTTCATGCCAAACCGCTCTACCGTTAGATCCTTTTTCTCAAGGGTGTTTCTAAGGGGACTGTAAGATTTCACGAATGTCAGGTTTTCCTACCATCCCTCAGATATAACAAAGGCGAAACATGGTAGAAGTTATTAATGGCGAAACATACATATGCTCAGATCTGATTCCGGTTAAGAAGCCCTCAAGCTGCACTTGAAGCGTTGAAGCGTATTGTCGGCACGACATGAACGTGTCAAATAGTCTCTGACTATTGAAATATCTCCATAAGTTTGTCAATGATAGATACAACAAATTCACAAAATACTTCACAGAACACGAAACCGTTACTGTAGGTAATTGTTTGTAAGGGTTAAGTAATTTCACGTATTTTAACATCTTGTTTCTACTTACCCGTATATTTTATTCACACATCCATGATCAATCAAAATCACCATCACCATTCCAAATGCAGCGTTTTTAAAAGATACTCACTAAATCGGGGAGGGGTTAGGATTAAACATTGGAATTGCGTTTGCAAGTTAGCATGTCTCCAGACAACTTTGCTATCGTTCGCAGGATCGAAATAAAGATCAAGCAGTGACAGCAACTGTTAGCAGACCTCCCCTCCTCCACCCCACCCCCAAAGAAAAATATATATATATATATTTGAAAATTGTCACCGTTGCTGTATCAAATCGTCTGTACAATCTACATGTCACGATTTCATGTAGGACCATTTTGAGGAGCCGATATTAATTTTTGCAGGGACCCTTTTTTCAAAAGCGAAATTGCAGTCACAATTTGGAATTTTGGTTAGTATAATCGTTGGTTGGCCTGACCCGTTGGCCTGAAATATTGATGAAATGGTGTTTGCCAACAACTGGGCATGTGTTACATCTCGGATGGCTACAAGGAAATGTACCAGGGGTGTCGTTTAAGAGAGTTTGTGAGTGGCAAGCCAAAACCAAATGTTTTGCAGAATTTTTCTCAACCCTGAAGGCAGATATGGAGCTTTTGGGGAAAACATCACAGGCTGAGGGGTCCTGTGGGAGTGACTCTACATTTTTGTAAAAAGCGCGTATAGAAGGACGAACTGAAGGGTGATATGAAAAAACCAAAGAAAGACGTAGATTGGCAAAAGATTTGTTCTTTCTCTCTAAAAGTGCTGCTTCTCTGCTAGTTTCTTGAATTCTGCTTAGGGCACTGGAGAGGATTTTGGCAGGGTGCTGGCGATTTTCAAAAAGGATAAAATTTCTTCAGGGGCAGTGTACAAGTCAGATCCTCCGAACATGTCTGTCTCGATGGCAATAAGGGATAGATCCGGTGCAAGATTTCGGATTGAGTCGGTGGTTTAAAGAGAAGGTTAGAGGTATTTTTGTGGTTGATAATGGACAGTTTAAGGTCGAGAAATGCAAAAAATGAGTCCGAGATACAATGGGTAAATTTCAAAAAGGGGAGGAAGGAATTAACACAGTCGATAAAAGCTTCCAAATCACGGCGTCATATCCAATTTCCCCTACATATTTGAGGGATGAGGAAAAATATGTGAACTCGATTTAATTACTCTCTTTATAATCCTGCAATAGACTAGTCAATTTATTTTGCGATTGATGTGACATGAAGGGTTAATTTCTGGTGCGTTTTGTTCTATGCTCGCTTTTCTCCGCGGTTACATTTTATTTTAACTGTAACTTGAGTTTCAGATATGTTGATTGAATAGAATTGCGTTTGAGATGTGTTGATTGAAGAAGAGTACTGACTCTTTCAACATTCCTTGTAACATCTGCCCGCATATTTCAACCATTCTGATACAGTTCGGGTACTTTTAAAGCTATTTGTCACGGCTAAATATAATTCAATTTGCTAAGAATTTTTTGTCAAAGTGAGAACTCGTTTATTTGTGGTAATCTCTATTTTGCAGATGTTTTGTCGTTAAATTAGTAATTGTCTGTCTTGAAACAAACTCATTCCTTTTCGACTCTTTTGTAGAAAATAGTGCAGTATTCCAGCTATTTGAAATAAATTACTTGGATCAGTTTATACCCACAGTGAGAAAAACGACACGTATAAGTTATTTGTGAAGAGTTGCGAAGTTACAGTGGCTTCGGTTAGCTTTGCCATGTTGAGCTACCTAGGTGATTATTTTTAACATCTCTGAATAACACAAGTCTTAGCATAAATTAAAGACGACCAAACAATGCTCCTTGGTTTTACTACAATTCTTCGCACTCTCCACGTTGAACGGATTAAAACAAGTCAATGTTTTTCTTTTAATAACGAATACTGTTGAGTAAGGTATACAAGTTTAAAATCAAAATTTATGTCTTAGCATGAGGATGATTTTTGCAACGGTTGCCTACCATTACTTACCCAATCATTTTTACCGACTTGATAGATGCCATGAAACATAAAATGTGCTTTCTGTAAAAAAGGTCCTTGTCAACATTATTTTAGGTTATCATTCAAATCCTGGATCAAACAAATTGTATTCCTCATGACTGTTGTCACAAACTGAAACTATTGCAGCCGTCTCAATAGTAAGGTTCTTGCACATGAATATATCCAGGCGTCATTATAAATAATTTATGTTTATTCAGCTTTGACTTTGGATTCTCCCTTTAGCTTACAGTATGCATCGTTCTTATATTTGGCCTATGTAGCAGAGTATATTGACTCGCTCTGAACGAGTATTGTCTCACTCCTTAAGTCATACGTACGATGTTGGCCAATAACCAGTCGGCGTCTATTTCTCCATCATTAGTAACTAAGTGTGTATAACGTAGCAGACTGGATGTATGCTTCAACAGGAGTTAAGATATACTTGGTTGCGAAAATCGCTCCCTACAAAAACTGTCCTGACACTTAAACTGGGCAATGATGTTTCAAACTTGGTAATATCTTGACGTCACAAAAACACAGGTACTGAAAGACTTGTTTGCTTTGCTACTGATTATTGCTAAGTGCGGGCCCTTTCCATGGAAAAACCCATCTATATTTTCATGGCTTTATAAGCGGTTTTCGGCATCTTCAAATTTACCTTAATTCCTATTTGTCTACAGAGTTTATTTTTAGCAACCACAGTGTTAAAAAATAAAATCGTTTTTTTAAATGCTTTAAGATATTTGTCAACTGTTTGCCACAAAAAAAGTTTTCTTCATGATTAGTTCTTGATACTAAGGACAAGCAGACTTCTCAAGCTTTCATGGAAGCAAACTTTCTAACGATGTGTTATATTCTATATGAAGTCTTAATTTGAATTAACGTTAAAACATATCATATCAAATGTGACCGGTGGGGATAAACCATTATGGTGCGAATGCTCGAGACCTCAACCGTCTCCAGTTGTTGCAAAGCAGAGCTGCTAAATTGATTTTTTTCTGCCTCTAGACTGGACACTCCTTTACCTTTAATGATTCCTATCGAAAAACGAATTAAATTTAAAAATATGTCTTTACGTTAACAAATGCCTAAATAACTGGGGACCAGTTTATCTCACAAAATCTTTGATATGGAAACAACTGCCCTTTACAGGCCCGGTAACGAGGTCCGCCACTGATACAACTCTATTAACAGTAGCGTCTAGAAAAAACATATTTCCGATTAGGCTTTCCCCCGTAGATGGCCCCTCACTTTGGAACACACTCCCGCTTAATATCAGGGAAGCTCAATCAGTCACTACTTTGAAAAAGCTTCTAAAGTCTCACTTTTTCTAACTGTACTGTACCGTTCTCTTTCCGTTTTTAAGCGCTTTGATCATTTCGAGCTAGCGCTATATAAATATTTGTATGTGCGTGTGACAGAGCATGTGACAGATAACGAAGGTAGCATGATTTCAAACAGATGTGTACGATTTCGTGCTTGCTTGAATCTCACTGAGTAGCGAATGAGCAATAATTGTTGAGAAAAGATTTACTACTGAGGAAACTGAATGCTTATTCTGGACATCTTGCTGTGAAATATCAGCGATAGTTCCTTTGAACACCCTTTCCTACGTTGGCAACAGGGTCAAAAATAAGGGGATTTGGTGGCTTTTCATGCTTTATGTGTTTTAATTTTGTCAGTGAAGGACTTCCACTTTTGCAAAGTTTAGCACCTGGCTCTTGTTTTTTCTCAAAATCAAATTGCATTTTCTCAACAAACGGTGTGTAACAAAGATACCAACGTGGACACCCTTAAGTACGTTGCCATACATACCTAAAAGTCTAAAATGTTCCTTCCTTTGTTATTGTAAAGAGTTACCAACATGTCTCCCGAATGAAACATGTCATTACACTCTAAAAACTGTTGGGTAAAAAGTGTTTGGCAAAATACAAAATGCCCAACATGGGCAAATTATTACCCAACAAATGGGTAAACAACTGTACCCATATTGTTGGGCAAAATCCAGGTGTTGGTAAAAGGTGTTGGGCAAGTTTTAAAAGTACCCAACAGTTGGGTAAAATGTAATTGACCAATCAGATGATTAGTTAAAGATCAGTTAAGTTTTACAGATAATTATTGTAATATAAGTGGTTCATTATAAGATCTCATGGTTGAATAAGGTTGTATTTGGTAAATATAAAGCTAACGGTAGAATAGCAGTAAAAATCTGGACGAAAGTACTTAAAGAGCAATGGTGGCATATAAAAAAGAAGTTTTCATTGCTCCATAATCAATGGGAGAAGAAATACAAAGTTCACGATTGAGTTTGAAATTTTAAACTACATACTTCACTGTTTACTTGCCAAGTGCATCGTCCTGGGCATGACGTTAAACTGCATCCAGGTTGTGGCTTCTGTTCTATTCAGCCAGTCTAGAGCAGGACCACTCAGTGTTTGCCCTTTGGAGGGCGTACTTGTCCATTTGGGACGTTAAGCTCCTTAGGGGAGCAGAACTCCTCCGGGAGTAATCGTTTGGTTTTCGCCCCTTGGCTCTTCGCCAGAGAGTCGTGGGGACTTTTAGAAAAAAGCATCGTCGCTGGTGCCCCCAATCACTCTTGGAGGATAAACGGTGTATGTGTTAGGCGACTTTGTTATATTGAAATTATTGAAATCCAAACAAGCACCCAACATACTGGATAGTTGCATTGCCCAACACCATTTGCCCAACAGTTGATAGGACACATATATACCCAGTGTTGGTTAAAAGTTGGTCATTCAGTAGTGCCCAACTACTGGGTAGTTGCTTTGCCCAACACCATTTGCCCAACAGTTTGCCCAATTGTTGGGAGGACACATATATACCCAGTGTTGGTAAAAAGTTGGGCAAATATTTGCCCAACATTTTTTAGAGTGTAGAATCAGAAAATGCAAGTTTAAGTAACAGTTTCCAGCGGTTCGGTGCTGGTCAACATAAGTATCTTGATTACTTCGTATGCCATGATGTTTTGAGCAATTTCGTTAATACACATTGTTTACCATCATTTCCTGTACTGGTCCTGTAAAATCATTATGTTATGCTTCCAAAAATACAGCATGTCCCTCATTGCGGTTGGTCGCATTTTCTGATGATCACTTGACCATATTTCTTTCGTTCAGTTTATCGGACGACTCCCATCAAGAAACAAACCGAAGTTTTGGGAAAAGATTTGTACAGCAAAGGGGACGGGTATGTAACAAGATTGTGTGAAAAATGTCGCTAATTACGAAATGCGGTACATTTTTCCAGGCTCCAATAATTCAGGCAGATTTAAAGTAAAAAACAACAAGCAGAATAAAAAAATATAATATTATTTTGGGATACGGAGCGGTTCCAGAACACGTCACTTGGAGCTTGTCCCTGTGAGAGTGTGTGTATGTTTGGTTGTGTGTGTGTATACTTGTTCGCTCGCTTTCGTAGGGTGGATTGCTTAGATGATTCCGGTCCTGGAAACGATCAAGGGTTCGACAGGATGTTGGATTTTGGAAGATATTTACCCCCCCCCCCCCAGTCCACATACCAGTTCTACGTCCCTGTTGTCGGATTCACCATGCATGCAGTCTATCCCGGCCTCACCCTACATAGGCAACCAGAGACTGGTACATGGTCATGTCCATTGTGGTTACGCTACGTAACCGCATTTTCTAGTTGGTTAATGTCTACAGTTAACTTCGCGGTATTTTTCGGAAGATCCATTCCCAAATTGCAATTTACTAGGTATATGCCGGTATGGTATGTTTCGTTTTGTTCCATGATACTTAAAAGAGAATAAAGCCATGGCGTTAATCGCATCTCTATCCCATCATGCTCTGCATAACCACAATTGGAAGATGTTTAACGGAAAAGCTTATTCATTACAGCAAATCAAGGAAAACGTCCCAAATCAGTTAAAACTGCCAGGTTTCATTCGTATGCACAGCAGTAAAATGTTCCATTTTTCAAGTTAAAAACAAATGTTTTGCAGGGTAAACACTTCCAGGAGATTGCGAACACGATCTTTTTCTCATGGATTTAACGAAGGAAATATACTCTGTTAGTTGTCAGAAAATTGCCATATCTTGGAACAAACATTAAAGACATATATTAATAGGTAATTTCAAAAGGTCGTCGCAGTCCCTCTCTTTCTAAGAGATAAGACTATTCCGAAAGGAAATTAACTGTTGCTTAAAAGTAATATGTTGGTCCAAACTTCCAAACACTTTAAAGATGCAATTATTGTAAATATTTGAGGAGATGTGACTAATGGTACAGCATTGGGGTAAGTCTGAGTGGTTAAATGATGTTCACATCACCTTTTTGCATGTTGTTTTCGTAGATGATTCACCCATGACATGAAGGTGTTATTAACGTGATACAACACATGCATGTCTCAGACATAATACTTGAAAAAATACTTTCATGCAGGCGTTTATCTGTTTTTCAGGTGTATTGTTCCTCTCGTTAAGTATCCATTGACTTAACAATACTTTTTATATATTAATGTTCATTCTTTTGCGATTAATTTGAAAGACTTGGACCATTGACTGTAGACCCACATTCTTTGAAGGGAGGTTCGTTTCTACCAACAACTTAATGTAAAGCAAGATTTGCAGTAAAGCGACTGCCAATAAACTTTTTAATTAATGCAATTTACTTGTGTCTAAACAATCGTACATAGCGCGTTATCTTCTAGCAAATAATTAAACTTATAGTTCATTTATCTCATTTCTTAAAAATTTTTCATCATTTACAAAAGCTTCAAGTAGGAATGCTTTACGAAATCCTTTGCCTACATAAAAAGAGCGGATATTAAGTGTGACGAAAAACGACTTAAGGTTAAAAAGTTTTGCATGACAATTGGCAATAAAAATTTTGCCATGAGAGGTTTCTTTTGTCGTGATAGTTTTAATCATGCGGTGAATGCTTTCAGGGAGAAGCCCTACTCTCATTCATAACACCTCAAAATCTGCAATAGTGAAAATGCTAGAAATTTCAATTTCTCAGCTAAAACTTTTTAAAAGGCTCCGTCTTATTGCCATTCGCGTTTTGCTGTTTGTTTCACTCAGATAGATAGATAACGCTCATTGCAAAATAGGGTGGTCAACATGAGTATTTGAGGGGAAAAGGAGAGGGTTTAAACGATATTGTGACTTCCTTGTAACTCTTTTGTATTTTTGTATTGCTATTTGAACCGGTCGAATGATTTCAATAACTTATGCTTTTCAGGAGTCCCCAAATGTCGGAAATCGATGATGGGCTAAATTTCCACAAAACTTCTTCCCTTGTCCAATTGCACAATTTGACAACATGTGCACATGTACACAACAGATTAAACATGAGTTTTTTACCGCTAATAACTAAAAGTTGTTTTTACACATTATACAGTGATTCATGACAGTCATTACACATTACATGCTAGATAGTGTTAAGGCAAAAATGCACACACATTAAAACGTAGCCCCGACAACCAGAGAATCAAAATAATGTGGGTCTAAATTCCCTGAATGTGGGTCTGAATAGCACCTGAAAACCAGTACGTGTTGGCCTCTAGCATTCAAGTTCAGAAAAAACAACCTCGGTTTCATCGGTGGCCCTAGGCTAGTACCGAAAACTTGTTTTATGTCTCCTTGACTTGACAATCAGAAAGCGCGGTGCGCCGGGCCCGCCGGCCCTAAAAGGCTGAGGCACCCGGCATATGTCGGTTCTTTCATTGGGTTAATCCGGCCCTGTTATAAATTTAGGAGCTGGATGTTGCTTGATAAAGGGGAATGGTGAGTTAATTCCTGTGTTTTACATAAGAGGGAAATGCATGGTAACCAGAGTTTTAGACGGAACAATACAACATGTAATTAACACAGCACATTCATAACAAACAATTATGAAAACAAACTTTGGTCCAGGCTGGCTATCAACCCCTCTATTACCATGACTTGTTATTTTTTGTTTTATCAGTACTTTACGGCAGGGAGTTGACTTTAAGTCACGGAAACAAAGGTTTGATTCCATCCTGGACTGTAAATTTTTTAACTGTATCAGCTGCCTAGATAGATATTTTGTAACAATATACCCATAGTTTCTTTTTTTTTAGGAACGAAGACGTATGGACATTATGCACTTGGCGTCATATTTGGAGTTGGAACTATGGAAGACGCATATACACGCAGAAGAATTTATCTCACATGTGTAGCGTACTTCGCGTGTGTTCCATTGGTTGACAAATCAGATGCTTGAATAAATGTGGTCTGTAATTGTTTTGGCCGATTCTTTGTAGCGTCACCAGTTAAAGTCCAATTGAGGAAATGATCGAAACAATTCTCGCTATTATTACAGAAATCTACAATAGCATTTTCTATCTCATCTTCTTAACAAAATACATAGAGTGATTTAAATTAGAACAAAAATAGGGAAAATGAGTGCTAGTATATTTCTGGGTGAATAGAACGGTGTTTAGCTTGTTTGAATTTCGAGACGCATGCATTTAACCATGATCACTTGTGTACATGTAATTGTTGTCACAGTATGTATTAAAGGTCCAATCCTTTTCCCACAAATTACAATTTTGTTAGGGGGAAGTGAAATTGTCAATTGTTTCAGCTCTTTGATCGACAGGTTATTCAAACAATACAAAGTTCCAAAGCTTGTATTACACAGCATGAACTGTAGTGAAAGTGTTTTGATTATACACATTGATATTTTTTTTTACTCATCATGAAGCAATAAACTGAGATTTTGTCTGGATGAGGATGAATTTCAGATAACTGTGAGAGAGGCTTTAGTAAGATTGTTAAGAGAATTGGTACTCTTTGGGTGAGAAAATTGAGCTTTTAAGGACAAAAGGCCACAAACTTCAAACTTGGTGTTTGTGATTGTTCGTCTGTGCTGGAAAATCATTAAAGAAATAAGGGGAGTTACAAAGTAGAAATTGTCACGTCTTCCAAGGGACACAATTTTCTATGATATCTCAAGTTGAGAATGACCGAACTTTTTCATGTAAAAGGAAAGAGACGTATTTCTTTTAGTGATGGTTAAGGTTTGTCTGAGGTCTGCAGTGGTAAAACTGCGAAATGGCCAGTGAACAATGTATCTCAAGATAGCAATGACCGGCACTGGTTACATTAAGATACAGATAGTCCTATCATCTTTGGTGGAGATCAAAGACATGGTGCGTTATCCTTCTATAAAATCGTGGTAATGAGTAAATGGACTAATATTAAGTCTACTCCATTTTATTTGCGTTGTGCTGTCATTATTATACGGTTATTTGCAAAAGGAATTTAACTCTCTTTTCGTCTATTGAGATCGAACAATTGTGTAAAAATCAACAACATAACCGAAGATGCATTAGCACAGAATAATACACCGGTGGTTGGTTACTGCAAACATCTAGCCATAGCATGAACCCGCAAAAGTGCAGTATATTGTGCTGATTCATGTTCCATTGAACCCAACAGGGCTAGTACTAACATACCGATTCAATGACGGTGTAAGGATTTATCAGACACCGCAGTTTAAATATGTAAATATTGACTACTTTTGACCATTAGGTGTCACTCATTGCTTTCGCGGGGAGAATTTCGGAGCCTTGGAATCTTTTCAACCCAGCTAGCTTTCACTAAATGCCCCATCGTGTAAAATGGTATCAATATATCAGAGGTTAGTTGCATAAAATTGGAGGTAAATTATAAATTAACACGAAACATTGGTCAACATGACATCACCCCTGCCGACTGTAGGCTCATTCTATGTAGAAATATTTTAACATTCGATTGTTAATATCTCGGGAACTGAACATGGACAATGAATAAAAACTTTTACCAAAACTTCTTAGAATATGTTCCTCTTGAACATATTGAAAATAAATTTGACTCAGTGCTATTATTTTGAACACAACTCTAAAAGTGAATTGAAGAAGGTACGACACGTACGTGTCAATTACTTTGCTTGACTATTGAAATTTCACAATAACTTTGTCAATTATAAATAATATGCATTCATTACGTACTTCAAGGAAACGTGAAAAGATCACTACGAGTTACTGTTCGTGTGGGTAAAGTAATTTCACATGTTTAACAATATCTTGTTTCCTCTTATCTGAATAATGAAAGAAAATTCCACGATGAACGAAAAACATCCATTTCATTGTCCATTTCATATGGAACGTGTTTAGCAGCTAGTTTTGTCACAAATATCACTTTTGTCTCACCAACCACTTGGACCAAAATTTTTGCCCACTTTTGTCACAAATACCACTTTTTTCACAACCATCGCCCACTTTTGTCACAGCCGAGGTCACTAATTTTGTCACGACAACCGCCCATATTTGTCACAATTTGACAGGACACGACTTTTGTCACACACATTGAGAAAATTTTGTAAGCCTTGAAGTCATACTCGTTTTAAGTAGTTGATGCACGATTATATGTTCAGTATCGAGCAAATCACCTCTGTATGTTGTAATACTCACAGGAAGAGGGAAAGGATCCCCCTCCTCCCCCAATAACTTTACCAATGTGGATTTGTGCCCCACGCTGTGCACGGAAATCATATAAGGTTTTGATATTGTCCCTCACTCCAATCTTGAAGAGCACTAAGATTTCTTCCTTAGGGCTGGAAATGAGAATCTGACTTTAATTTAAATATAATTGTAACACATTACCTAGAAAAATTTTTAAAATAAGAATTTGAGGCCAACAATTTATGACCATGTAGAAATGCTTAAAGGGGAAATCCTCTCACCCCAAACTACACTTCTTGTTGGGGGGTACAGAAACTCTCCATTAGCCCAGCTGTTTGATTGACTGTTAATTCAAACAACGCAATTTAAGATTCTACTATACACATATATAACACTTAACGATTCATCCCCAGTCTATATTCGGGATCAGCTTCAAAAATATCAGCCGTCTAGATCCCTTCGATCTCAGTCCAAATCTCTCCTGGTTGTCCCCTAAGTAAGAAACTCCACGTACGAGAAGAGACGGTTTGATAGATGCGCTGCAACACGTTGGAACAATTTGCCCGATGGAGTTAAGCAATCCAGTGAAATTCATAATTTTAAGAAACTTTTGAAAACGTTCCTTTTTAAATCTGCTTTTAGTTAACTGGGTTTTTGTTTTGCCTTCTCTAGCTATTTCATTGTTTAATTGCCTGTTACTCTTTATGGTTTTAATTCTGTATTTTGCTGGTACTTTTTCACTTTACTTCTTTCTTGTTTTAATGGTTTCTCTCTGTTTGTTGATTCTACTGCAGGTTTTTTCATTCGTTATTTTAGTTCCATTGTTCTGATATTCCTTAGTTTAATTGCTGCTCTTATTAACTGATTGGTTTTGCATTTTACCGTTTATTGTACAGCGCCTTAGAGCTTTTATTTCTTAATTGGATAAGGCGCTTTATAAATTTTCCTATTAATATTATTATTAATGCAGATAACCAAAGCTTATATTACACAGCATGAACTGTACTGAGAGTATTTTGAAATAGAAATAGAGCTTTTCTAAACTTACCCTGGAGAAATAAACTGAGATTGTGACTGGATAAGGATGAATTTCAGACAATTGTGGGAGGGGCTTAAGTAAGAAGGTAAGGAGAACTGGTACTGTTGGTGGTGAGAGAACTGGGCCTTTAAAGAGGGTGCATCGAAAATTAATTGTTGGCTGAAGTTATTGAATATCCCACATGGTTGGTGACGAAAGAGACGGAGTGTCCCTTAAGCACCTGTTAAATCGCATATAACGACTCATGTTATCTTCAAATGTACCGTTTACTGCGCGTTTTTACTTGACCGACAATATTGTACTAATAAATCCTCTTCCTCCCACATGATAACAGCTTGAATACACCTACGTATGATACGTAGGCTAAAGATCTTCAGTATTACACTTTATACCGTGCTACAACATATCTTTTTTAAATGGCCAGTTATAACCGTTTTCTCCTGCTGAAATCAGTTGACTCGAAAGGAAACCTTTATTGGAGTGTACCATTTCTTCAGAAATCTGAGCTTTTAGAGAATGAAATCTTTATTTATTAAATACCAAGGCGCAACCAAAATCTCAGGAATGTGTCATGTCCCATCTATACGAGGGAGGTAACCAAACATCCTTTGCAGTACCGGTACATCACACACAAAATTGACGTATTTACACCCAAACTGTTTAAATTAGATCCCGCACAGTGGATGGGTGTTCATACGCCAGTAAATGTGGCTAATGTAACAAAAATGTGTGAACATTTACACAAGTATCACACATTTGTGACACTGGGTAAATGTACGCCACCTATGGATAAAATTACTACATGTTTGTGATACTTTGAGAAAAGGTACACTTGTTGTGGGTTAAATTAACCATTTTTGCTGAAGTTTAAACACCCACTTGGGTTGTCCTCGCGCAGGATTTACATTCGTCATTTTGAGGGTTGATAAACCCTTTTTAGAGTATAAGTTCCAGATACACTCCAACTTACTGTTGCTCCTCTCACCTGTAATCCCTTCCCCAATACATAAGATAACACTCTTGAATGGGTTAAAGGAAGGTTCCACACAGCGTGTCAGTTATCTATGGTAACGCCACTGGGTTCTCCGCTTAATTTCGCCCAGAAAAAGTCCTTGATCCTTTGGTGTATTCATAGGTAAATTTTGTCGTTTCCTCATTCTCTTTATTTTCTAATTTTTCTAATTTCATTGTTCCCAGCTACAAAAGATTACTCCGAAGCACCCCCTCTCCGGACGGCCCGACATGATTATGAGTTGTGGGTGTAATTATCTAAAATTATTTTTCTCACTACGTGCCCCTCTGATTAACAAAAGTAAATTCTAAATCAAAACCCCTATTTAGTAAACATAGGTTTACCTTCGTAGCACTTCTCACTTCAACTAAGCCGATGTGTGTGACAAGTTTTGGTCATCTGCAAAAATCTGTTTGGACAGATTTTTACAAATAGGAATCGATCGATTAGTCTTTAACAACAAATTGTCAATCGTGTGAAGGAGGCGCAACCTTCCCTACATCCTATCCCGTGTCAAAGAAAAGCTGAAGGATGAGAGAAAAGCATTCAGTAAAGAAAAATGAATGAAACAATTTAAGATATGCTATTTCAGGGATATTTTAGACTTTTCTAAGGTTAGGTAAAAGGGACAATCGCAGTTTTGTTTTTACATTTCCCCAAAAAATCAAGCACCACAATCCAAAATTTAGTAATATAAATTAAATAAAATGATCTGTCATTATGGTCTGAAGATATGATCGGTCACTGTGTAAAAGGAGGCTTTTTTTTTTTCTTGCATGTTTGGCCTAGACTTGGAATCCCCGTCAAACAAAAAAAAGAAACAAAATTAAGCAAGTCACCTCCTAAAGTAATTGACACAATAATTAATCTTTCTTCTCATATAAAATGTCTCTACATTCTGGTAAACAATCAGTTTCGAGAAGGAATGGTGGTTAAATGCAACAAAAGGCAAATTTTCTCTGTCAAACTTTGATTGTCCCTTTTAGCTTGCATAAGATTTTGGATTGTTCAGTATTCTTTATGAGGTCACTCAAACAGTTTTAAGAATTAGATCATGTGATTAAATAAGTCTTTCATTTTGTGGTAGGTAATTTGGAACGCCTTGCCATTCAATTTGCATCTCAGGAATTTTATATTTTTTGAAGTTTGTACAGTACATAAGTTACCATATTCCTTTTTTACTGTCCATTCTGCTTGCCTCATGGTATGGCAACGCATGCAATAAAGTAAGTGCAATTTAATTTTTGTCTCATGCTTTTGTTTTCAATTGTAAGAAATTATAGCTCAGTCTTGTAAAATTAATAGGTAAGACAATTGTATTTGCCTTACTCAATCCTGCTCCATAAAGCTTCGCAGGTTCTACCACGCCTCCCTCCCAACACCCTGTCCTACCAAAGAGGAAGAAGTAACAGAGGTTTCTCATTTGGGGAATACTCCCCATACAGGCATATTAAATTCCCATATCGGGAATACTTCCCATATGGGAATTGTGGGAAGAATTTCTCCTATGGGAATCGGCTCCACTTCTCACATGGGAAGATGTTATTTCCCACGTGGGAACTTCCAGATTCCCATATGGGGAGAATTTCGTTTCCCACATGCTAAAAAAACCCGCATAAATCCCACATCAATTTTTCCTATATGAATTACGTGTTTTTTTATAAAGGCAAGTGCGGTTGCTAGTTGCCAAAGACGTCTTAGAAACTTGACGTGGGTTATTTTTTCATATTCATGCTTGCATCCGTCTTTTGCATCAAAACTTGCCATGTTTACCATTGCAGGCAACAGAGTAATAAATAGTAATAGAGCATATACCACTTACCCTAGGGCAAAATTCTGTTTCTATGCCTGGGAAGAGTTGAACCAAAACTGTTAAAAGTGACGCTTACTACCGGGTGCTTGATGCTTTGCATCAGCAATGGAGTAGAGGAAACGACCCATGAACTCAGTTATGGAGAGCTACTACATCAAACCAAAAGATTTGAGGCAAAGAACTTCAACTATCTAAACAAAAGGGCAAAATACACAAAACAGTAGAAGGATGTTATTTACACATGTGCTGTGTAATCATCATGGAAGTATTACCCCGCTAGGTTAGGGAAGTTACGGAAAAAATGAACATTTTTTTACATATCATAGAACGTCGGGACTTTGTCCATGCTTTAAAGGACGAATCATGAACAGTGTATGCGAGTACAGTAGATAGTGAATGGATTGACGCCTAAATATTAATAACACAAAAATACACGCTTGAACATTGAAAGGTTGAACAGTATATCCTCACAATCTCAGTACTAAAAGTCAAAACTCATATTTTATAAATTTTAAATTACCCTGGTCAAGATTGGGAGGGTTCTCCAATTTATTTGTTACTCTTAAAGAATGCAAAGTGAAGATAATATTCAAATGCTGTGATTCTTGATAAATGGAACTGCAAAATTTCATCAGTGACTCGGCGATATCCTATTGCACTCAAATTAGTTACTACATAACATTAACAAACTTGGTGGTTGGACAGAAAGGAAACTGTAGGGGAGAGCGGGAGAAGTGGGCCATATTTTTTTCTTCATTTTTTCTTTTTGATGTAAATGTTATATCGGAGCAATAATATCTCATAAACCCAGTGAGTCATACAACCCCATACACAAGCTTTATACCACCCATCATATGTGTATTGGTTGCAGTAATTTTGTCTTACGATGAAAATAAAAATTAGACATAAATGGGGGGAACTGGGACAGCACATTGAGACGTGGGACAGCAACGGACAGATAAGAACAAACTAAAACAGAATAAGCTTTTAACAGAATACGTAGGCTAATGTTGGCATAGGATTAGTTGACCTATGCATCTCATATCACGTGTTTGCAAAGTATGGGGATAACAAGAACAACAGCCAGTGACTGCAGGTGTACTGATAATGTCAGAGTCAGCAGACAGATGTTTGCCCAAACGAGATCGAAAAAGTTAAGCCTCCTTTTTTACGTGCTGTGGTACCTTTTGTTTTAGGATACTGCTTTAATTTGAGACTGATCTACTGCTGCTATTTCAGGATTAAGTGGTTTTATGAAAGTGTTGCACGATTTTGAGCTTCTCTTCAGGAAATATATTTCATATTCCCTATCCTCCAAAGGAACAACCACTTTCCCTATGTAGTAAAATGTGTTTTTTTTTTTTTTTTTTTTTTTTTTGTTTACATACTCAACTACGTCATAGCTACCGAGATTAAACTCATCCAAAACTTCACCAACCCTTACAACATCGCTCTCCGGATTCCTAATAGACTGAGAGTTCGCTTTGTCTTTTCAAAAATACTGACATCCAGCCACTTTCAGCCATTTCGTTTTCATGTCATTTTTCAGGAATACGCATGTTGTTTGGTACAGCAATCTCATATGCTAATGTTCGCTTATTTTGGGAAGTTAGGCCATGAAACATTTGTGAACGTTTAGTTAAGTATTTAGCTAAGTCTGCTTCTTGAACTGGATTGGATATTTGACTATGCTTCTAAGTTGGTGCCAGCTTGCAATTTTTATCAGCTTGGTATTTCTTGACATATCTTGCCAATGCACTTCTCGATTTTCCCTTGTCTTTTGCAATTTTGCCAATTGACATTCCTTCCCCATTAATCACTAGCTCAACAGCTTCCAGCATAGCCTCTGAAGGGACTAGGCCCCTGTCAGTGTGTCTTCTGTATTGTCTAGGCATTATTAACCACAACATTTAGGTTGTAGAATCCCTAGGAATGTAACATGAATGTATTTTAAAATGGAGAAATCAGTATGTCCTAAACGGCGATCCATGGGTATCAAGGTTTCTGCATTTCAGGGACACTCAGATGAAAGTCATAAAGTAACCTTTAATCCATATTTGTCCAATGTGTAAATTTTTATATAGTCTTATAACCATCTTTGGCACTTATAACATGAAAAGGGGGGAGAACTGGGACACCTTAGTATGAAGTGGGACACATTGTCCCACTTCTCTCCAAACTGATTTTATATAGGTTAGGCTAGACTGTATGTATAGGGACTAGTATAGAGCCTAAATTCGTAGCTTAACATTAACATCACCCCATACATATTCTCTGCTAAAACTTCATGTTAATCTGAATTACCATCCCGATACCAGAAAAATGATTCTTAGGTGTCAAATTCAATCTTTTTCGCTCACAAAAAAAATAAATTGCTGTATACTAAACACGAAATCTCAAAAACTTGTGTACTTGATCTTAATGAAGCATGTGCCGTTATGCTCCCGAGGTACGTACCACCAACCGATAAGTCACGTGGTCGCTGAGAAACAGAAGGTGTCCCAGTTCTCCTTTGTCCCAATTCTCCCCGGTAAGAAGCAAAGATGTAAGGGCTTAACCTAAAGGTTTACACTAAAACACATTTGTCTCCTGGTGAGCCGCTACCCCTGATTACAACTCGAAAAAAACTAAATTTAATCGATATGGTTAAAGTAAGTGGCATTATATTGCGAGTAGAGTTAGTTATTGATATTATTCGAAATTTCTCTTACCAATTGGAACAACACTTTTTGGCGAATTTATATATATCATTTTTAGTCAACCAAAGTTGGCACATTTAAAGTGTTACTTGATACTGTACGTAAGACTCGTTCTGGTGGTCCCTTCTATCGACTTGCTTCTTTCCAAGTATTCATGTTTACTGATGCGTTTAGGCTTACGCGTATTACTATTCGTTTTCTTCTTGAATTGTTATATATTGTGATATGCAGTCCACTGTTAAAACACTTATATTCGATTGTGGATATTTATTGACTTTTCGTAAACATTTCTCGCATTGTTTGAGCTATTTTACGCAATATCATGTAAATATTAGTCATACAGCCAATCTTTAAGCACGATGGTAATTATTGTAAAATAAGGAAATTCAAAATCCAATACAGACATGGAGGATAAAAAAAGTGTTACTTGATTACGGTATACTTCATAATTTTCTGTTTTAATACATAATTTTCACCTGTAAGATTGCAAGTCGTCTTAATTCGATGTCCCTCCTGTTTGATATCCCTTTTCTTTGAGACAAATGGTGGTTTTTTGATCATGCAACAAGGGCGATTCCAAAATTTATTTAACCCCAAATTTAATTATTCAGTTCCAGATAGAATGCAAGATTGTAAAAATTTAAATAGTTACAATAAATATGAACAAATTTTTTCGTCGGTGCAATTAAAACATAACCGTCAAAATAGTGGACAGCATGATAATGAAGTCAACTTTAATTTGAAATGAAATGATATTTCATTTACGTAATTGAAGAAAATCTTACAAGTCAGCTATTGGTTATCTCGGGATAACTTTAACGAAGTTTGCGATGCATAATAACAACATAGTAATTTCAGGTCCCCACTTACTTAATTAAAACATAAACATTACATTTGATCAAATTAGTAATTTGCAAAAATATACCTCCAAATGACGGCAAAATTACGCAATTGAAAACATTAACCGAATGAAACTTTAAGTACAGTTCAATCCTTCCGTTTTATTTTATTTTTTTATTTTTTATTTTATTTTATTTTATTTTTTCTTATCTTATTTTATTTTATTTTTTTATTTTATCTTATTTAGTAACAACAAGTTGGAAAGAATTGCACATACCGTTCACGTTTAACTGGTGAAAAATATCTGTGGATATGTTGTTTCCGCAATAGTATTTGCCTTCGTCTGAAAGAACCACGGACTTTATTGCCATTGAAAAATTATCAAATATTTTGTATCGTTTCGTTAATTTGATGGCAATTATGTCAGTTGCAATGTTGACTGTAGTCTCCCCTTTTTTCCAGTAACCGTTGATTTTTGAAAAATTATTGCAAGGAAGTATTACTTCACCAAATATATTGATGTTGTAAATATTGGTAGTTTCTTGTTTGTCACAGGGAGCAGCGTGTAGATTTCCTACGAAAATAACTAAAATCACAAATTGAAATGTTTGAAATATCAAAGAATTCGTAGTTCTTAAATAATATATATCCATAACAAAATGCATTTCTCAAAAAACTGACATGTTTCCATGTACCGTACATGTCCAGTGTTCTGCAGACTTCAACTCAATTCCGAGATAATGTATATAAAGAACTAAAATGAAAGTGAAACTTGATCTTTAAAAGAAAATGTATTCAACAGCTCGCCTACTGTGATGCACAAACAGACCAAATCATCTTTATCACACAGTGACTTTGCTTCTGTAGAATTAAACAAAGACATCCGGTGACTTTAAAGATATGAGGTGTAACTGATATCCAACTTTGTCACATAGTCCGTGTCCTCAAGTGATATGCTTCATTGGGTTTTCATTTACACTCTAAAGATGCAAACATGCAGTGAACTGGGGAGGAGTTTCAAAAAGTAACAATGCGTTCATCATTTTTTACAAATTACAATCAACTACAACAGTTTGTCTTAGGAAACTATTGGTCTACGAGATTACCGAAACAACTTTGCGCCCATTCATGTCGCTTTTGACGAACTTTAATGTGTTATTACCTGTGCATTTACTAGGCTAATTTCGAACCTAGGGATATTAATTCTCCCGTACCGTGGTGAGCATGTAAGACCTCATCACAAGGGGTAAATGACTACCTTCTTAGACATTTTGAAAAATGAATGATATTGTTAATTCATAAGGTTTCACCCGGAAGACATTTTAGGGGTATTATGGGATAGTGTAACAAATTAGGTGTACTGGGAGTCAAAGGTTGTGAACCACGGATAAAGTCGAACGCGACATTTCCTTACCTTTGACTGTGCAGTATTTTAACCTCTTTAAAGGGAAACGCACGGTTTCTTTCCTTCCCACACTGACATGCAATTTTGCAAAGAATTCATTTTCATCCATTCGGATTAGATGTTTTTTAACTTTTTTCCCATCTCCTTTGACCTTGGATTTATTGCAAGTTTACTTACTGTGTAAGTACTACGGCATATTTGTATGTCACACGTTGTTTAACAGCTTCATTCGTGATGTCCCTTTAAAGTTTACTTATTTACTTTACTATAAAAACAAAATATGGCAACCTTAAAATTTTTGTCATTCAATGCTAGGGGTCTTAGACAGTCGCAAAAACGTAGACGTTTGTTTGCATACCTTCATAGACGTAAGGCGGATATCATTTTCTTACAAGAATCTCACAGCTGTCTTAGCGATGAGAAATATTGGGCTAATGAATGGGGAGGTCAGATTTTTTTCTCACATGGTTCCACCACCAGTCGGGGTGTTTGTTTACTCTTAAACCCAAGTTTACAGGCTACCATTCTAAAGCTTACTGTTCATATGCATGGGAGATATTTGATGGTCGATTTGAAGTGTATGGATACTGTTATCACTGTGGTTGGAGTATACGGTCCTAATGAAGATAACCCATCGTTTTTTAACGAACTATCACGTCACTTAAGTAATTTTCAAAATAATATCACTATCATGGCTGGAGACTTCAACTTCGTTTTTAACTTAGAAGTAGACAAGGTAGGTGGATTACGAAGGACAAATTTTAAAGCTAGAGATGAATGTCTTACCTTAATGTCTGTGTATAATTTAGTAGATATATGGAGGGATAGAAACCCGTTCTCAAGGTTTTTTACTTGGAGTTCCAGTGTTACCCCTGGAATTCACTGTAGGCTCGATTTTTTCTTGATTTCTCGTAATATTGATCATAATGTTACTGACGTTTCCTTTTCGCCCGGGATCCAGTCAGATCACTCTTTTATATCCTTGTCTATTTTGATGACTCCTGTGAAAAAGAGGTCCCGGCTATTGGAAATTTAATAACTTTCTTTTAAACGATAGTCTTTTTAATAAAATTATTGAAGATATTATTCGTGACGATGCTGATAACCCGAGTTCTGAAAACCCTAGTACCCGATGGGAAATTCTTAAATTTAAATTTCGTCAGGCTTCTATGAAGTATGCTAAGCAAAAAGCTTTTGAGAGACGTCAAAACGAGGAACTACTTTTACTGAGAATCTCAGCTCTAGAACGACGACTCTTTCACACAGAGTCTATGGAAATTCGTTCTCAGCTTGAAGCTGCGCGAAACGATTTACTTTCTTATTATGACTATAAGCTTAAAGGTACTATCATCAGATCTAGGGTAAGGTGGGTTGAGGAGGGCGAAAAAAATACAAAATATTTTTTGAACCTAGAAAAACGAAATAAACAATTAAATCATATTCGTCGGCTTAAAAATTCAGAGGACCGTCTTATAAACGAACCTAATGAGATTCTCAGGGAGATTCGGTATTTTTACACCTCTTTATACAGTTCCTATAAATCATCAATAGATTTTAATTATGATGATGTAACTCATCCCGAAGTAAGTGCGGAACAGGGTACACCTCTGGATGGGGAGCTAACTTTAGAAGAATGCTCCTCTGCTCTTAAGCTCTTAAATAATGACAAAGCTCCTGGAAGCGATGGTTTAAGTACAAATTTTTATAAGCATTTTTGGCACTTGCTTGGCCATCTGGTTGTTGCATCTGTGAACTGGGGTTATAACCAAGGCTCGCTTTCGTGTGAGCAGGTACGAAGTGTTATATCTCTTATCCCTAAGCCAGGGAAAGATCCCTCTTTGTTAACTAATTATCGACCCATATCCCTTTTGAATACAGACTATAAAATTGGAGCCAAAGCTATCGCTTCTAGACTAAAATCAGTTATCCAAAACTTGGTTAGTTCAAGTCAGACTGGTTTTCTCAAAGATAGGTTTATTGGTGAGAATGTAAGATTTGTCTTAGATTTAATAGACTATACCAAAGAAAAAAGAATACCAGGTTTCTTATTTTTGATCGATTATGAAAAGGCTTTTGACAAATTGGAATGGAAATTTATTCAGGCGGTACTTTCATTTTTTAAATTTAGCAATAGTTTTAAACACTGGATCTATACTTTGTATAATAATGCCCAGGCATGCATTTGTAATAATGGTTATTCATCGGGCTTTTTCCCAATTCAAAGAGGAGTTAGGCAAGGCTGTCCTCTGAGCCCGTTCCTATTCATTCTTTGTGTAGAAGTACTTTCCTTGAAAGTTAACCAGTCAAGCCGTATCGGCCGAGCCGACTCGTGTTATTCAGTATGCGGATGACACTTCATTCATACTTGATGGTAGTCAAGAAACTTTAAAGGAGTTGCTTTCTGTTCTCGATATTTTTAATCAAGCATCTGGGCTAAAGATTAATTTTTCAAAGTCTCATTTGTTTCCTTTGGGTCCTTTTGTTAACGAAAAGCCACTCTTTCTCACCGATTTGAACATTGAGGTCACCTTGGGTCCTGTCAATATGTTAGGTATTGCATTTACTCATAATGGAGATGACTTATTTCGCCTTAATTACCAGCCGAAGCTCTCTCGGCTAAAAAACTCCCTTCGAGTCTGGGCAAGTCGTGACTTAACCCCTATTGGCCGTAACATTATTCTTAAAACTTTTGGGCTTTCTCAGCTAGTGTATCTTTTTCTTGTGTTACCCAACCCCCCAGGCAATTTTATCAAAGAACTCGAGAGAACTATTTTTGATTTTGTTTGGGATGGTAGTTCAGACAAAGTTAAACGCTCGACAATTATCAATCCTATCAATTTAGGAGGCTTAAAAGTTACCCATATTTTTAGTTTCATTAAAAGTTTAAAATGTACATGGATTAAGCGTTATTGTAATGACTTGAATGGACCCTGGAAAAACTTTTTCCATATAGCATTAAAGAAGTATGGTCATGAACTTTTATTTAATTGTAACTGTAAACCAGATGATGTTAAATCCATTTGTAATATTTTTGTTAGACAGGTTGTGCAATCATGGTGTGAAATCTCGTATGTTCCTCCTAATACAAATTATAGCGCCCAAATCGTTTGGAACAATTCAGATATTAAGATTAATGGTGAAATTGTATTTTATAAATTCTTGCTTGACAAGAATGTTAAGTATGTCAAAGATTTTTTTGATAGACAAGGGAATCCTTTACCCTATGATGCCTTTAAACGTAAAACAAATGTAACATGTTTACCGTTTACGTTGTATTATGGTATAATACGAAGTATACCCACCAGTTGGAGGGACCCGTTGACTTATGATAATGGTAATGAGAACGTGAATGAAATATTTTTTGCAAATTATATGAGAGCACAAAGATCTTCACAATTTATTTATAACAAGTATTTACTATCTATAACTGAAAGGCCAACAGCTATTAATAAATGGGTCGTTTCTTTTGTTAACTTAACAGATTGCGACTGGACCCGCATTTATTGCACTCCCTGGTTTTCCACGTCCGAAGCCAAATTACAATATTTCCAATTTAGGTTTATACATAGGGTACTCCCGCTTAATAAATATCTTTTTCTAATGGGTAAGTCCGAATCCCCAAATTGTACTTGGTGTGAGGAGGAAGAAGAAACTTTTGATCACGTTTTCTGGGAATGCAGACGTATTTCACATTTTATAAAAGGAGTAGAAATCTTGCTCTTCAATCAGTATCCTGTTTTCTCAAAACAAAGCTTCTTTTTCACGTATGACAAAGCCAAACACCCTTTCAATTTTTTGGCGCTACATATGAAACATTATATTTTTAAATGTAGACTGGTAAAAAGTATACCAGAGGTGGATGCTTTTTTTCGTATATTTAAATTTAATGTTAAAGTGGAACAATATAAAAAAGTAAAAAACAAGAATATCGTAAATATTTTTGATATTAGAGAAGCATTTGCTTCCTGTGGGAATTTATTTTCAGAGTAGCTTTGCAAAAACAGAAGAACTCTGGCATTGTATTTTAGACTCGTTGAGTTATTTTCATTTGCATTTGAAAAGGGAAGCACATTTATGTTATTTGTATATATTATCACGATGGATGTACTGTATGCATATAATCTGAACACTAATATTGAAGAATAAAAGGAGAAAAAAAAAAAAAAAATTTTGCAAAGAATTTATCTTTAAGATTACACTCAGTGTATGCAATAGCGTTACAATTTCTTAGCATGCGTGAGCACACAAATTTAGAGAATAACTTTCAAACGTAATGACTGAGTACGCTACCTAGAGGCGTTAGCTCTTACGATAGTATGTGGCAGAAAATTTTGCTGTTCAAAATTGTCACAAATGGTTTCTTAATTATCTGTTTTTGGTTCCAGTGGCGACACCCACGGATTACATGAGGGCCATCTATCTCTCAGACAGAATTTTTTCCTAAGGTTCCCCATTTGAGATCCTGACGTAAAGACCTTGCACAAGGATAAAACTTTAAAAGATGAACCATATAGGTTAACAGATGGGTATTGTATGTGTCCAGTAAATTAATCTCATCTGGCTCATTGACAATCCCTCCCTATCCCTCACTATCATTTTTCACCTGAAGATATGCTTTAATCTCACAACTGTATAAGTCTATGCCTCCTGAATCCCAACCATGGCGCGCCCTTGTGGTAGCTTGGACCTCAGTGGCTCCAGCCAGCCTGTGAAGAGACGTTCTACGCGCCCTATTTTGCGCTACGAGCAAAATCCACTGTATGCGGCCCCTCTAAACCCATTATTTTATATGCCCTCGATTTGAGCCCACTCGTATAGTCCTGGTTCTGAAACTGCTGTGTACACTATCACTTTGTTTCCTTTGATGGCTCCATTATTCATTATGACGAAAATTTCAAAAAGCAATTAAAAACTAGAACAACTGTATTTGCTTGCAAATACATTTCGTTGTAGTGCGCAGAGTAAGGGGCCTGTGGTGCATTGTTATAGTGGCCAACATTCAGTTTGTATTCAAAACATAATGCAAACAAGGCTTAAGATGAAGTAAATATTAAATTTTATTGAATAACACTAGTAATACACACAGGGGTGACACTTGGATACGCTGTTGTTGTTAATTATTGCGGCAATGAGGCTATTAACAGTTTTGATTCACCCTCATAACTGAACTCGGATGTTTCAGTTTAACTGCTGCTGTTTAGTTCAAGACCCAATAGATACATGCAGACTCCTAGCTTCAGTGCAAGATGGGCAAGGGTAATAAAGCTGTAGGACACACTGTACATGCAAAGGACTGTGCACCATCTGCCAATGGAGACTTCCAAAAGCTTCAGGTTTTAACTGTATGCTGTCTTGACTTACACTGAGATGTTAGCCTGCCACTTCACACCCAAATGACTGCATTAGAGTGCATACATGTATTAGCAGTGCACCCATTGGAAGGGTCTGTCCACTTAATGGTGCACACCCAGCTGGAAAAATTGGAAATGGGGCAGGGTGGGGAGAAAGAGGTAGGGTGCAGAAAGACTCTCAAATGAGGGACTCATTGTGAGACTGAAGAGGATCAGGGTGGTCTGCTGCTGTGAAACAATGAAGTTAGTGGTCTAATACATGCATCCATTACACCTGCCAAGAATATCTTCAAGTTATTGCACAATCTCATGGCAGGCAAAGGCATAAATTTAAAGCAAATGTCATCTGATGGTACATGGAAATCTATTCTTCCCAGGTATCGACAGACTGGTAATAACTTTTTAGATTAAGTTGTAGGATCTGCACTCATACTGTAGCTGAACTTAAAAGTTCACTGCTGTTGTTTAGTCCATGAATCATCAAATATGCATCCTGCATGCCTGCCAAGAATGATATCTTATTGCACACTCTTAGGAAAAATCATAAGCAAATGTCATCTGGTGGTCCATGGAAATCTCTTCTTCCCAGGATGGCACTAGACAGATTGGTGACGGTCTATGAGAGAAGAAAAGGATTTTTTGATATACTCTCATATGGTGGAAGACATTTTACAAAAATTTTAGTATGGTGGAAAAAATTTCACCAAAAATATTAGTATTTGTTTGTATTTGACAATGACATGTTTACCTTTTCCTGCTCATTTCAATAACCTTTAGGTCAATGTGATCAATAAGAGAAATTGTGGTTGAAAAGCAACAATATTCACACAACTCAACAATAACACACTCAAAAGATCTGACTCACGTTGCTGGAGGTAAAACTATATGTGTAGATCCATTCTGCTGCTGATATTGTTGGTAGTGCCATTTTGCATTCACTCAGAGTTTGCCATCACAGTGTTAACTGACAGTTTACCATCACAGTATTAACTGAGAGTTTGCCATCAGAGTATTAATGTGCTTTGTAGATTGACACTAGTCTATAGTGTACCATAATACACTGAGGAACAGAGAAAGTGGTTCTCAACTGGTTGTCAATAGGGTGGCCATGCCTTGAAGCAATACCAGAAAGTTTTTGGCATAAGAAAACCTCATGGCCAGTTGATGCCTTTCCTGGTGTTTTATTAGTGGGAAAATTGGGACACATATGTGAAAATGAAATCATCCAGTTGTTAAAAAGGTTAACATTACAATTTTCAGAATAGGGAATAATCAATGTCTGGTGCTGTGTGAACCCGAAAGGAAGACAAAATGCTCAAAAGCCAGACAACTGTCTGGCATACAAGCTGGACAAATGGCCACCCTAACTCGTTACTTACCACGAGTGCCTAGCTAGACTTCGACAAATGGGAATCCTAGTCTATTGCTCCAAACAATGCAATTGATTCTGAATGTCAGGAAAATATGCCTACTAATTGTGCTAGCGGCCACAAACACCATATGATGGGGTGACTGATGACCGCGGATCTGCATTAACATTACGTACTTCAAATGAGAGACTTTTAGGTGCACAGATAAAGAATGTAAATGAGGAAAATAATTACAAGGACAGTTGCCTTAGAATTATTAACCACATACCTGGTGAGGCAGGCATTTGTATGGGGACCCTGGATTGGTATCAACTACACAAATGTAGTTTGAAGTCACCCAAGCATTCAAGCAAAGATAAGGAAATCAATTGTTCTGCTGAAACAAACTTTCTTCGGGCTCGCTGATCGGAGAGAGCTTAAGATTACGTACAGGAGACCATTTTAGATTAATCATGGTTTGTACACTTCAAAGCATTGGTCCACCTAGCCCGCGAACAGGGCAGTGTGCTCGTTACATAGCCTAGGCTCATTTCTCTCACAACAAACCTTTGCGTGGATACACTGCACAACTGTAGTCACTAGCCAGGACGCCCATGGAATGTCACCTCTTGCATCCACAAATAACAAAATATTCTCACCTAACTAATTCACACACAGATGATCTCTGGCACCGCATATACCTTTCCACAAAAGATGTTCAAAAAGTTTCATCAAAAAATGGCCAAATTTTTAGTGCCAACTTTGACCATAACAGTAACAAGTCAATGGGTCACCTTTTCAAGGTCTCGACAACTGTTCTTAGTAGAGGTCAAAGGTCACAAGTGGCAAACGGGATGTCCCACCTGCGTAGCTGTCTTCATAATACCATCTTTCATTTCAGTTACAATAGGAGGTGTATATTACTCGGAATACCACGTAGACTCAAGTGACTACAGTTGTGAAGTGTATCCGCTCAAGGGCTGTGTTGTGAGAGGAACGAACACACAGCCTTACTCGAGCCTATCGAGTGCTATGGTCCACCTAGCTCATAGACGTACACTTCTTCCATCTCAGCAAAATATATAATTAGGCCTTCTCGTAAAGCCTTAGCAAAATGAACGAACACCCAGACTTTAGTAGGCCGTGCACCGTTTAGGCTACACTTGTACCATTATGCAAGTTGCGCAGTACTCTGTTTACAGTGACAGTTCTATTAGAGTTAGGAACTAGGCTAGGCCTGCGTTACATGTAACATCATACAACCTGTTAATGTTATGTGTGCAATTAGCGATAGGCCTACATTATACTGCACTTACGGTAACGTTAGGTGTATATCTATGTAGGCTACAACTACAAGACTTAATTTAGGTTTTAAATTCTATTGCCTGTAGTAGGCTTGGTCACTAAATCATGAACTTGTAAGGGCTACGAGGGATTACTCTAGAATACGGAGAACTTTTAAACATTTACCTTTACTTTCGTGTTTTTTTTTTTCTAAAAGTCCCCTCGACTCTCTGGAGAAGAGCCAAGGGGCGAAAACCAAACGATTACCCCCGGAGGAGTTCTGCTCCCGTAAGGAGCTAATCGTCCCAAATGGACAAGTACGCCCTCCAAAGGGCTAACATGCGTGGTTCTGCTCTAGACTGGCTGAACAGAACAGAAGCCACAACCTGTATGCAGTTTAACGTCATGCCCAGGACGTCTATAAGCTTTCAACGAAACCTCAAAGTTTTCGCAATAGCTGATTGGAAGGTTCGTCAACACGACGTTTTATTTCTAAGTTCTGTTTGCTTCGGAGACCGGAGCTACAATCCTCGACAAAACAAGCAAAACAAGCAATGTACGGAACACCATCCCCCACTCCCCCATTCAATGTTGCGGCAGCTCAAGGCGTCCTGAAACTTCAACATTGATACGGGGAGCGGGGTTTGTCCCATGTACTTTTGTCGAGGATTGTCGGAAGCCTGTACAAAGGTATAGGAATTTCCAAATTTTCGTTTTAAATGCTCTGAAACGAGTATGGTTGCCTTTTTACTTTTCAAGCTACAGAAAAGTAGTAACAGTTGAATTTGTCCGACCAGTATACTGGCGTGTTAGATTAGCGATGGGCGCTCGAATAAAGATTTTTCTTCTTCAAGTAGCTCATACGAGAAAGGGGGAGGGGGAAATAGTGCTCTGCCTGGTGAGAGATTTAATTTAATTTAGAAATTTCATGTACTGTAATGGGGAAAAAAGAAAGAAGTTTTTCCATCTTATTTTTCGTGTTAGGGGTTGGGGGTAACATATTTCACGATATACCCAACGGTTAACCACAAAATTCTCTCTTTTTTCTCATAAATGAACATTGAATGATGATTCAAACTACAATCTGGTTAAAGACGAAATTATATGTAAGCATTAGGGGTAGTGAACGTGACAATTAACGTCAAGATTTCTCGAAAATGTAACGGTTAACCATTTTTGCACAATGAAAGTTCCCTATAAATAGAGAGATCTTCTATTTGCACGATTAACCCTCGACAGTCATTGAAATAGTGTGTAGGTCAATGGTTAATCGTGGTGAGGTCAACGGTAAACCGTGGCGCTAATTAAATATTCTTTGTAATGGGGAGCAGTGACGAGTTCTACATAGGGATAACGAATAAATTAAGCGTTATAAAGCCTACTTTCGGAGCTTTCTGTAGCAGTTCGGTTTCAAAAATTTAAAACGCCGCGTTCGTCCTGTATTTTATCTGCAATATCTGTTCCCCCCTCCCTTCAAGGTTGTGTTGATCTGTCCCCCTCCCCGAGAAATATTTCTGGCTTGAAAGCGATCCGTCCCCCTCCCTTCGGTACCCTGCGGCAACGGGTCTTCTGAATAGGTTAATGACAAAATAAACGACGTTAAACCAGCCATGGGTACCTTATTTTGATCACTTCCCGGTCCTAATTAGAAAAACCGAATATGGACAGAAGTCCGTAATGCGTGATAAGTTACATTTCTTCCCCGTGAAATATTTAAAAGCCGCTTTTATTGTCTTGTCATGCAGCAATTGTTCTTCATAATGCTAACACTGTGACATTTGTCTTCTAATCACTCCTTTCAAAGTACACAACCTTATTTCACCAACTGTCATTACGTTGCCTATGACGGAAATCTTCTTCATATACATTTGTACTGGCTTCCGACAATCCTCGACAAAAATGATGGGACAAAACAAGCAAAACAAGCAATGTACGGAACACCATCCCCCACTCCCCCATTCAATGTTGCGGCAGCTCAAGGCGTCCTGAAACTTCAACATTGATACGGGGAGCGGGGTTTGTCCCATGTACTTTTGTCGAGGATTGTAGCTCGGAGCTAACGAATTGTTCTAATTCTTTGCGCTTGCATTGTTTCATTGTGCATTCCTGTAAGGCTCGCGCTTACACAGTACGTATCGCTAGCCAGTACTACAGTAGTTAGCCACCACAGCAGTCGACAGTGCTGCAAAGTCAGTGTTTCCATAGCTCACATTTTGGAGAAATTTAAGTTCCAAGTTTTCAACATAATTAAGCTTTTTCAGACAAAATTGTTCTTAATATTGCTTCATATTGTTTTTAATATACGACTGAACAATAAAAACAATTGAATTTAAGGCGAAATATTTCAATAACTTCCCTTTACTAAAAATAAACATCTAGAAGTATCTCCGAAGCAGGTATCAAATTTCTGAAAAAGTGGAATCAATGTAGCTTAATTTCGCGGATTAATACTTAATGGTCAAACTTCCCAACTTTGAAGAGAATTTTCTACTTTCATTATGAATTGAACCAATCAGTATGTTTCAGTGTGCATTGGAAAACCACTGGCACGAAAAAGTTGTCACCTCTTGGACTTTTACAAGGAAGAAATTTGTTTTCAAAGAGATGTACTTTTCTTTCCATGCAAAGGTATATGGCAGTTGTGTGGCGGACATTTACATCTTTGCAAGTCCGCGATCTCAGCAATTTACTGCGCAGCGAAGCTGTAAGCTTGAACCGCTGTATTGTAAAAGCGAATGGAAAACAACCACCGATCAGCCAAGTAGTTGATAAGGGATGCCATAAATGCCAATATTGTAGCGCGCATGCGCACTACAATAACAATTATTTTTCCCAGAACATAAAGTTAGTTACGAAGAGGACGTTTCTCCTGTTTTGTCTCAACAATGAAATCTTTGTTTTTGTTAATAATGAGATATTTTATAAAAATTTCGGAAATGAAACGATTTTGTTTACAGTGTGTTCTTCAGAGTTGAAATTAAGCTGAAGGAAATTTTCAAGTCCGATTTTTCAATGCCGACCAAGTAATTTATTTCAGATCATCGTGGTTAGAATTGGGCGTTTTAAACAACCTTCAGTATATATTCAAATAACAAATAAAAATTACTTATCTTGGGGCTCCTGCTCCTAACTCATTGTATATTACTCCCACAACGAATGATGAAATCTTCAATCTGATCTCGTCCCTAAAACTTTCTGCAGCTGGGTCTGATGGTATCTCCCCGCGAGTGGTGAAACATGTTGCTCTTTGCCTATGCAATCCCTTTACTTTTGTGTTTATTTTTTCTCTTACACAAGGTGTTGTTCCTGAGACGCTTAAAACTGCTCATGTAATCACAGTGTTTAAAAGTGGTGATGAGAAAGATGTTAGTAATTGCAGACCTATTTCCGTTTTACCCTGCTTTTCTAATATACTTGAAAAACTTATTTTTTCCAGATGATATAAATTTCTGATGGGGAATATTGAACTCTGTAGCGTAAAAATTATGGTTTCAAGTAAGTCCAAGTTCCTTGGAGTAGTTATTGACCAACATCTTACTTGGATTGATCATATTCTTTATATAAAAAATAAAGTATGTTAGGGGGTTAGTTTTTCAAGCCGTTTGCGTCATCTTCTACCTAGACAAAATCTTCTCACGCTGTATAATACACTGATCCTTCCTTACTTATCCTGTTGCAACGTTGTTTGGGGAAGTGCTTTACCAACTAGGATCCAGCCACTCTTTATACTTCAGAAAAGATGTGTGCGTGTTATTTCCAGTAAGCATTGCCTGCATCATACCACCCCTTTATGTGCTTATCTCAAAATTCTTTCTATTTATAACCTTGATGGTTATTGCAATGGTGTGTTCATGTGCGGTTGGATTCATGGTACTTGCCCAGTAATATTTAATTAGTATTTTCACTTCTGAGGCGTGGCTCATGCCTACTATACACGCTCTGCAAGTAATATTTCTGACCCATCGTTTAGACTTAAACCCTCTCAGCTCAGTATTAGATACCTAGGTGTAAAATTATGGAACTCCCTCCCCAACAATATGAGAAATTGTATTCATGTTAACACTTTCAAAAGGACGCTTAAAAATTATCTCCTTCATATATAGCAATAACTTTAAAGGTGCATTTTCTTTTCTTCTGCTTGTTGTATTTTCGTTTATCTTTGTATGTGTTGTGTCGGGATGATTAACCCGTTAAGCTTTCCACGCTTCTTGTAACCACTCCTCAGGCTCTTCCTATTCTTTTATTTTGTATTTCTTTACATTTGTCTGTCTATTAATGTGAATGAGTCTGAAATGAAGTTTTGTGAAACTGAAACTGAGCAAAACAATGTAGAAAGTATCGAATTCAGTGGCTACATTGCTAACCAAATATATCTGGAACTATCAAAATTGGTTCAGATTTAGTGGAACAACGCAAGAAAACAATATTAAGCAAATGAGGGAATAGAATTAAAAAATATCCGACCACCTCTAAAGTTAATAATATTTACTATACGCCCTAGATCATGACATACATTAGGATTGCTAATAACGAAGCTCTCATTTTCTTGCAAAGCGTATTTTCAGAAACCATGGACTACCTTCAGGTTGTTCTGCTTCTGATGTTTACTCATTCTGACAGGTCCCTCTCTTTGGGTAAGTATGAGGCAATTGTGCATTTTCGTAGTATAAGAGCATTACCAAGTCAAGAATGTATCTCCCTACGTCTTCTGCTGTAAAAATTCGAATAAATACGACAGAAACATAACACAGAACAATTGCAATGCATTTGTTTACTGTCTTAATCGCACTTGTCGTCATCACTTTTCAAATTTCATCGTTGTTTTGCAACACAGAGAATAGTAAAAGAACCAAATTTCTGCCAATTTTTTTTTCTCCAGAGGACAGCTCGCTGCCATTTTGTCAATCTCCACAATATTTGACAATGGATTCAACTAGGACAGTTCATTGTCTCTTTCATCGAGACTTTCATGCTGTGTTGTGGTACAACACGACGAATTACCTGGAAGAAGATCCAATATTGCGTTACCAGAATATGATAAAACTTGGACCTGGTCTCAATTCAGGGGAGTTTGATATCCATCCAAACGGTTCTCTTATCATAAACCATGTTTCACTGAGCCATGATCACACATTCAAAGTTGGATATGTACATTACGACAGTGACCTACCAACTCTTATCGATGTCCAAATAATTGTCACAGGTATAGGCAACAGTACAAATAAATTTTGTTTGCAATGTACCTATGACATGATAACTCGATTTAAATAGCAGTGTTTTTTGAAACATAAGAAACCATGGTGTCGAGCATTTTCAATTTTATAAAAAAAAAAGAAACTTCAAAATGAGCAAAAATAAGCAAGCTTTGTCCTCTTTTCCGTTACTTACAGTTTGCTTTCCTTTAATTTCTTTTGATTAAATATGCCAATACCAAGTATAAAAATACATGCAATATCTTGTTACATGAGATTAAGTTTTCTATGGTGTATCCGTCTCTCCTACTTAAAATCTAAGAGTATTAACAGCATTGTTGTAATGTCATTTTACTTGTTAGGGGTGCCTTTCTGAGACTATCCATGAATTCTTTATTATCTCTTTCCTGCCATGAATTGCTAACATACGTATATGTTCTTGGCAATGTTTTAAAATCTTTTGTTTGTTCAAACAGTTCACCCACCAGTGCCTTATCCTGTTCTGGAGAACTGTGGTAATGCTACCACCCAATGTTTTTCTGTCGTTAAGAGTCCATTTCTTGAATGCACAGTACATGGCTCAAGACCGGCTGTGTTTCTGAACTTGACTCTAAGGACCGTGTATGGCGATAGAGATATTTCCAATGAGACAGTAACAAAACAGGAAGGGATTGGGTTTACATCACGTGCTAGGACTAAAAATATATTTGGTTATTCATCCCATCTGGTACTTCTCGTGTGTAGAGCCTCTAGTCCACCAGGTATACTTTTGGAACACGAGTCGATGACGTTAGTCCAAAGGAGCATTGAATTTACAAGTTGGAATCCAAAACGTATTTACGTACCCCGTAATACCGTGATCGAATTAGAGTGTGGAGGCAATCAGACTGGTTTTCTGTTATGGAAGAAAGTTTCTTCACATGGAGTACAGAAACTTTTGATGTATACAGTATTTCTTGGAAGAATACTTACAAAAGTATTTGAAAGTGGTTTTTCCTTTGGAACTAACGGCTCTTTGATCATGCTTGTTTCGGACCTGGGCTACGAAGGATCATACATATGTTTGTTTGGAGATGGAGAAATAGACGGTGTAACTATTTATGATGTTATCATGATTGGTATGTATGTAAAGTTGCATAGCACCATGGGTGTGGATTACGGTGGGAAAGGGCGGAAATGCCCCCCCCCTTTTTAGTGGACCGGGAAACTAACACAAAAGCCCCCCCCCCCCCCTCACACACACACTTCTTGTGTCCTGAAACTGAAAAGTTAGGTACTACCAAAGAGACTTTACATGAAGGTAATGAAAGGTGTACTCTACTGATTACGATCAACTTTCTGTATCAACAATTCCACATGTTTACTTTGCAAACGCCCGAAATTCCCGAGCGCTCCACGCGCTTGCAGTTTCATTAATGATCTTTTTTCACTCGCATATCCAATATACATTATTCATCGGTCTCTAAGATTATGTCGATTGTTTTGTGCGTAGGGCAGCAGGTGTGGTTATGAAGAAGCACAATATTTACGAATTCGAAAAATGGTTCCTTACTGTTAGAACTTTTACACAAATCCTTCGCAAACTGTGACAATTTTGCTTATACCCTAGAGTACACCCGGTATTTCAATTCACATTGACCGTATAATCCCTTAAAGTAATTACCCACACTTTCATGATCATGTTTGTGAAACTTTGGAGTTTCCTAGAAACTCAAAACATTGAAAAATTTAGCAACATTTTTCATATGGGCTCCTCTCTTAGACACCTAGTAGCGTAGCTTCAGGCCGCAGGCGGCTCTGAAAAAAGGAGGAATTAGGAAGTTTGCTATTTGTGAAACCAGTCTACGCAGTGGTTTTGAAAACACATGAAATTCCGAAAGCCATCCAATAAAATCTCGACATTCGTCATTATCAAAAATGTCTGGCTAAGCCGCTGTACACACCTTATCAGGACAGGAGAAAAATTAGGCCAGATGTCTCCCGACTTTGAAAACCAAATCGACGCCACTGAACAGCACAACCAAGCTTAGGAGAGTAAATGATTTTTCCAAACGATAATGAAAAGATTGCTTCATTAGATATAAGCCATCACGTTCCAACAGGGTAAACGCTAAGTTCCACGTGGCCTTTGTTGTTCATATACGTAGTGTGTTGTAAACAAAACTGGATATTGCTAACCTTTTTAACTCGGATAAGAATATTAGATAAAGATCATTTGTATTATTCCATTCATATGTAACATTTGAACTTGGATCCATCCAAAAATTCCGAGAGACGTATGTACACTGTTCGAACGTTTATTTTCTGCAGACAAGCATAGGTCAACCTGCTTTTTTCCAGTTTCTCTTCTTTTATTATGTTGCTCATTCTCCATTTTGTCACAGTTTATCCTGTCCCGATATTTCCTGTGATAGATGGATGTGCTCATAAAAGGTTTTGTGTTTTGAAAGCAGAACGGGAAGGCAATGTCACTTGTAGTGTGAGAAAAATCCGTCCGAAGGTTCAACTTGAATGGGCTCAACTATCTGCTGAAGATGGCCCTCGCATTTCTTTCATAAATCAAAAATTAACGATAGAAGACAACGGAAAGAACTTTGATGAGACTTTAACGACTGTGTACAGTATTCTAGGGTCTCAAAGTGACAGAGTCTCTATTGAATGTCGCGTAGCATCAGAAGTGTTTTATTCGTCATCGCAAGTTGATTTGGTGTTTTTGGAAAGTGAGTTATTGACGAATCACATCTCACTAGTCGTTACGATCTTTTGGTTGAAGAAAGGGAGCAATACCTTTTAATACTGTGGTGCCTATTTTTGAAACGTCACAATGTAGTGGGAAGATGACAACTGTGTTGCTGTATGCTTCACAAACTGAAACACATGGATTTTTCTCACTCCAACAGTTAAGCTTAATCGTAGTGTTTCCATATTGTCACATTGCAGTCTGATTTTCCTTACACTCCTACGCTGCAACGGTAACGAAAATATACGGATGGCCGACCTATCTTACGTCATCCCCATAACTGCAGCAACAAATTGACTGAAATGGAAATAAGCTTATGCAGTATTACATCGTATCGTCTGTTATATTGTATTCTGTTACAGATCAATTAAAAGTAAGGTTTGATAATGAACTTGTTTCAGAAATTTCGAAGCATTGGAACATCGTCAAGAGTACTGCACGATGCCAATTTTAAGACCTTACGTTTTTCATACTAAATTCTTTGGAATTCACTCATGACGTTTATACAGAACAAATAACTATTTCACGTTAAAACGTCGTTGTGTACCTTTTTGGAGTTAACCTACTAATGTTGTGGCAGTTTTTAAATGACATGCACTGTTTGACTTTGAAATACAGTAGAAACTTCATGGAACATACAAATTTTCTATAAATTAGACGGTTTGAACTGTTCAGGAGTTCAAAATTTCAAACGATTAAGCCCTCTGCCATATTTTTACATAGATGTGTGATCTTTTCTATGACCTGCTGTTTTATTTCTTCCAGACGTGAATCCCACTCAAATCACCCATACCACTGATAGTCACGTGTCACGTGAAAACTGCATTTTACTCATCGTGTCAATAACTACTCTGAGTGTAGCACTATTAATTTCGCTGATCATTACATCATTTTTTGCTATTAAAATGTACGCACCGAGGAAACATCCACCG
This sequence comes from Holothuria scabra, assembly GCA_037179385.1. Lineage (NCBI taxonomy): Eukaryota > Metazoa > Echinodermata > Holothuroidea > Aspidochirotida > Holothuriidae > Holothuria > Holothuria scabra. The sequence goes on along the minus strand of CM074179.1, from coordinate 59,643,881 downwards.
CGTGAACGTGAGTTGAATTAAATATTATTTTTATAAAGTCAATTCTTATCTCAAGTATCTTACAATAAATTCTTTTAAAAAGGTTTCTTTATTATTGCATGTTGGCCCATTGTTTTCCAATTGACAAATTTCATAAACTTCCCATATGCGGTAAGCTACGTGGCTTTGTGTTCACACAGCAACATAATTGAACAAAACGAGTCACTATAAGGAGTCACTATATGGTAAACAGGAAAAGTACTTAACAGCGTCCACAATAACCCAATTCGGTTATTCGCTTTGGTGGCTATGCACATGCGCACTTCCTTCAAATGGTCGGGATAAACAAGCCAATCCCGCACCAAAATACACTTTCCAAAATCAGAGTTTACATGAAAATTTGGTGACATCATTCTTTCTTGATCCATCCATAAAGGAAGGACAGACCTCAAGTGTGGCTTTGTGAAGTGAGTTACGTCTAAATTATTTTTTTGGTGTGAAAATTTGCATATTAAGCTGCCGTAGAGTAGGACTGCGACCCCTATTTTCGTTCAAGTTGGCTAGACACTTAGATAGTGTTGTATGCACGTTGTAACGAAAAGGGAACGCCGTACTTTACGTGCTGAGCTCGGCCTGTGCATCCCACTCTGTGCCCCGCAATTCCATGCGGAAACGAATTACCGAACTACAATCTTGGACAAAACTGTTGGGACACTCTGCCATAATATTCTTGAATTTCAGTTCAAAGGCTTCCATGTATTCCCTTTCCCCGCTCACCCTTTCAATGTTGCGCTGAAAGAGTGACTTTATGCCGTGAATAGGCTAACTGTGGTCAACATTGCGAAGGGGAGCGGGGGTGTCCCAAGGAGTTTTGTCGAAGATTGTAGCTTATTGCTGAGTTTCTCAAAATTATCGCTTTTACTAATTCTTAACCTATGAGTCATGAAATAAGATGTTCTTTCATGGCTATTGCCTATAAGATTGGTTACGTGAAGAGCCAGTCATTTTGACACTGAGATAACCAAACTGTTACAACAATAGTTTTTTTCCTTTATTTTTCGTCATCCTGCCCTAGAACAGAAAAACTAATACGTCAGTGACTGCATTTTCTAATTTTTTTAAGTTCCTCAATTTAGAAACGCTCGGAATCAAGCATTGTGCATCAGTGAAACCTTTCATAACAAGTCCAAACTTCAACCCAAAGGCCACCACGCCCTCTCAATTGTTTTCATTTGACGTGTGTTGCGTTACCAGGATATTCTTGATGGGGACTGTAAGAAGGCTGCATATCTTGGCAGTGGTGCCAAAATTCAAACACGGAGCGAACCTAAAAGTTTTAGGAAGTCGCTCCGATGTCAGACAGCCGGAACTGGGGTGGGGTAATGTTAGGTTAAATGAAGTGTTACGACCGAGCTTCAAACCAACTGGTTCAAGTCGAGCTTGTGAGTAGAATCTGAGTAGTGATTATTTTGATCTTTTATTTGGAATAAAATGTTCACTCCAATAAAAAAAATCAGCAAATTGATAAAGAATGACCACATTAAAATGCATCGCCATCACTTTCGAGCAAAATTTTGGGCACTGTATACGTCTCTACATCCTTCCGTTTGCCAATGTTATCCGGCAATTTAAAAACTCTTGCCCACACCGAATAGAATTTCAGGTAGAACAACAGGAATGATTATGAAGAGAAGCTGAAGAAAATTGTTTCAGTCGTTTCAGCGGCCCGAAAGTGACCCCCCTTTTTGTTCCTTCATGAGAATTTTACCCTCACTCCGACAACCATTTCAGAGGTGTACCTCTAGCGTGTATATTACAAGAAATGACACTTCCCGGATCTTCAAAGCTGCATTTATAAAGTTTTGATATTGACAGCTTGTGTTTGAAATTTCCCCTTTTCGAGAGCAAAATTACGATGACAACCTGGCATAACGGGCGGTGTACTGATAAAGCATACTGTCAGGCTCGTCACGGTGGAGGGAGACTCTTTTTCCAGTGGAAAGGGAAAGCACACAAATGCTCCGACTTTTTTAAAGTGCGAACATTACAAGACCTACAACGCAATTTCTCAAAACAAATATTTAAAAAATATAGAGCTTGTATAGCACAAATGTTTTGATTCTGGATATCCTGTAAAACGTGAAAAGTTTGGGGACTATTGAAGATCTACTTAATATTGTTTCCTATTAAAAAATTACACACTTGTTACACACTTGTTACACACTGTTTCCTTAGACATGCGTTTTGAGGCGTTCAGAATACATTAAAAAGGTTTCCAATAAACTGTTGCCTATTTTCAAATGTTTAAAAATCAATAGCATAAATTTGATACAATTTGCAACATTTTAAACTTGACTGGTGTCACTTGATGATCTTGGGCCACATATTACAAATTTCTGATATTTTGTATTTCCCGAGTAAGAGGAAATTTCATAAAACTTTGATGTTTTGAAGTACGAGCATATACTGCATTAGGGATTGAATTTTGTCCGTTTTCCTTAAACATCTTTTTTATTTTAAACATGAATCTTGTGTCTGAGAGAATTCGTTAAGTTATGACAGGAAAACCGCACTGTAGCTTACCGGTTGTACATGACGGTCACCAGTGGCGTAGCCAGGGTGGGATTTTTGGGTGGCCTATGTAACAAGTGGGGGGCCTGGTACCTCCGAGGGTCAAGCACGGCAAGACTATCTAAGCGGAGCGCCACCATCGGTTGGCGCGGAGCGCGCAAGAAAATTTTGGGCTTTAAAACCCCTCCAGATGGCCGGAAACGGCACTTCCCATGTGTTTTAAGCTGGATGTTCCCAGCCTTGAAATACGAATTTCATGTCTGCGACTTCTCAAATAATGAGAATAAAAAATCAATATGAAAAATGGTAATACATACACTTTTTAGGGACCCCAAAGTAGGCACTTCTGATCTGTGGCCTGGGGGATGAGACTAAAGGGAACCGGTATCTCCCTTTCCCTTGGAAAAAAAAATTTTAACTTCAGAAGGACGTAGATCGCGAATGCGGCAATATTTGAATCTAAGCGGAGCGCCGCCATCTGAGCGTACAAGAAAATTTGGAGCTTTAGAACCCCTCCAGATGGCCGGAAACGGCACTTTCCACGTGTTTTAAACTGGATGTACCCAGCCGCAAATGCGGCAATATTTGAATGGATTTCAGCTCACCTAAGTACCTTACCCTTTAACAGGAAAACCAAAAGTAGTTGTGTCCCCCTCTGAGAAACTTTCTTTGCGTTAGATTTCCCAGATGCAAACTGGTGCTATGTTTGGCAAAGTTTTGAACTGATTATAGGCCTAAGTTTTAGGATTTTCCCTTTTTGGGGAGCATGAAAAATATCAAAATATTTTTAGTTTTCTAGAGAATTTACAAGAGACATACATACTAACAAAGTGCAAATAATATGCAAAATGGTACAGTATTTGTTCATCGGTACATTACGTAGTCAAAATTAAAATACCAGGAATAAATCTCTCAGAATAATTGAACCGCAAAGCAGAAGTATGGATAATGTGGAAAACACATGAAATCAGTAAAAATCCCCCGGACGCCAGTGCCAACTAGTAAAAAGAGGACTTGTCGAAAAAAATCGTCCTACAGTGGCACTTGTCATGGGCAGGAGTGAGGCACGACATAGGCCTATCGCCTACTTGTTAAGGATGGAAGGGAAGAATTATCCTAAGGCAGTACCTTACCCTCACCTGCTTACGGCATATTTTGTGTATTATAAAGTATTGGAATGGTCGTGTAAGAGTGCTGTCCAGTGTACGATTGCCTTATTTTCAGTAAATCAATCAGCCATCCGAAAGGCAGAAAGGGTCTTAACCTAACAAAGTCACATTAAAGTTTGTCGTCGAGACTTTCGTTTCATCTTCGAAGTGAAATGCAATAAACGACAGTGCAGATCACGAACGGTATCTAATTTAGTGAAAGTAGGCATTTTGAAGTTATTACTTGATTTCATACGTGCGCAAAAAATGTATTTTACACACATTCATCCATGTTTTTTGTTTAATTTTTACACATTTTATTTATTTACTGTTTTGAAGGAAATACTTCAAAGTTTATTTCCGTTCAAACATTTTATTTTTTAATTTCTTTATTAGGACGCAAAGAATCTGGGGTGCTTGAAGTAAATCTGGGGGGCCTAGGCCCCCAGGCCCCCCGTGGCTACGCCACTGATGGTCATGCAAATCGGGCAGATTTTGATTTTTTTTTTTTTTTTAATTCCCAGACCAGAGATAGTTTCCAAAACTTTGATTTTCACAAAGTGTTAATATTGCTTCAATAGAGGTTGTTCATTTTGTTTGTTTCTTGGTTTCTTAAATCAAAAAATGAGCTTTTATTGGAAAGAATTAGCCGGTGTTATTTGACACCAAGTATTTTCATAGTCATCGGGGAAATCTGTTTCTCCTGTCTCCTCCGTGTAGCTACGCCACTGGTTTGTCATATGACACTTCTGCACAATTACACATGATTTTTACTTGTTGAGACCAGTCCCCATTAATGAGGCTAAAATAGCTCCCAAGTTCAAAGAAGCAACATTCATTCGAATCTACCTTTGATCTGGCAGTGGGGGAGGGTAATAGTACAAGCAAAATGATCGCACTTTTTAACAAATCCCTCAACACAAATTTCTAAAGGTTACCTTCAAAAATATCTGCAGTGATACTGATACCGTACTAACAACCAAGCAAAATTTGAACCTCTCCAAACGATATTTTTACCATAACTTCTGATGCAGTAGGGTACATATCAGGGACTTCGGAGATCATACAGGTATTTCATTTTTGCAAAGAGCCCATCCATGGACCATGTCTCGTATCTGCTTACAAATTGCGTTACAAAGAGATGAGAGCTTCGAACTTCGATTATCACATTGTATAGTTATACATCTGTACATATTCAATGCATGTGTAGAAACACAAACATTTGGAAACTGGGATTAATAATCTTTCATAAATATTTCATTATCCAGTTGTGTAAGACGGGTTTCCATGATGGGGCTGAGGGAGAACTGCATATTTTTGTGAGACTGTCTGGGTTTCTGATACGACGGGTCCACCATCTAAGGAAAGCTCCACCATCGTTCTAGGTGGAGTGTACAGAAAATATTTAAAAAGCGAGCCGCCTAAGATACCCGAAGATGGAATTTTTCGGGCTTGAATTTAAATCTAAGCAATGGCTATTTTGAGCTTTGGTTTGCAATAAAATGCCTGCTTTTAAAGATGAGCAAATGTTTGAAAATTCTAGACGAAATATACCATTATAAACTTTGGAGACTTCTTCCGCATGCACATCCATTGCAACTTTTGTCCGAACTGAATTATATTCTACCATTTCCGGCAAAGTTTTGCTCATGACTATGAAATGAGACTGAAGAAAAATTGAAAAAAAAATTGATTTAAGCTTCTCGAATGAGTCGCTAAGTTTAGTAGCCTTTCCGTTTCTTTTTTTTTTTTTTTTATTTTTTTTTATTCTTTAGCAAGACTTTTTGCCATGGAAACAAGCATCCGACTTTTTAAAGTGTGAACATTACTGTTTAAATACAGTAATTTGCGGCGTGTTAAGCGCGTCGCAATTCTCCCCCTTTAAAATAAATATATGAAAATATGAAGCTTTTATATTGCATAAAATTTGGGATTCTGGGTTTCTGCAAAACATTAAATTGGGGGGATTATTGAAGAATCTGCCTTCCGTGTTAGCAAATCGGCGACTGAACTTGTTACATAAACTAAGGTCTGCCGGCGGATAGAGGCTTTTTGCGACATTCAACCTTGTCGTCTTTTGTTAAATACCGTATATAAAATCATTAGCTTAGACTGGAATTTTATGAAAATCAATAGAAAAACAGGACTGTAGTTGATCGGTGTCCCTTGATCTGGTGTTACAAAGAGAACATTTCCGATTTTTTTTTCTTTTCATTTCCTTCCCAAAAACTTTTTTTTAAAAATGAACGCTCCAATACTGCATGAGACCAATAACTTTCATTTAACAAACAGCTTGAAAATTTGGAATATTACGAAAGGAACGTTCGAAAAACTGTTTTTAAGTTGGCCTTTGTTACTTGATTTTATTTTGTCACGTGTAGGATACTTACGAATTGTTCATTTGCCAGGGCAGTGCGGACTCCTCCGACTTAATTTTTGGTGGATCTTCGGCTTAATTAGTTCGGGAGATAAACGTTTGAGGAAATAAATGTTCAACCGATTGAAGGATTCTTTTGCCATGGGTGGCACCATTTTCAAATATCTCCCATCATACATTGCGATCCTACCGTGCAAATTCAAGGGAAATAACATTAAAAACAATCTCGCAATTTTTTTCGACTTAACGAAATAGAAATTCGGGCATTTTCAAAATTTCTGTATAAAGGGAAATAAAAGCTCATCTTTGGTTTGCACCGAGCCGATTTTGAGATATCGAGCAACATTCCTACTTTCGTTGTCCTCAGCAAAATTTTTAGACTCGACACAGCCTCAAGTTTTGTGCACTTTTTTCCGCACAAAGGTGTGCAAGAAGGTGTGTCGATTTCCTCCAAAAATATTGACCAGTACTAATACAAATTAAACACGCAAAATGTTAATCCCTCCAAATGATTTAGGGATTGATAGCTATCTTTTAATTGGAGCCATACATGACAGACCAATGGTCTGAGGACCGTGAGGTTGGCTAAGTGGTATCCTGCAGTGGACGTATAGCTTCTTTAGGAAGCAGTTATGCATGGTTTGGTTTCGCTGAACGACTCTTTCCCAGAGAGTCGGGAGGACTTCAGAAAAAATAATTCTAATCAAATCGGCCTCGGCCTCGGCTTCTCGGCCTTTTGGCTAAGATCATGTATAGTATCTGTTCTTTTCATCCAGTCTAGAATGGAGCCACTTGACAGCCTAGACCAATAATGCAAATGGTTTGAGGGCCGTGACGTTGGTCAAAGTGTTGTCCTTCAGTGGACGTAATGGCTTCTTCGGGAAGCAGTTTAAAATTTGGTTTCGCCTAACGGCTCTTTGCCAGAAAGTCGGGAGGACGTTAGAAAGAAAAATATTTCTAATCAAATCAGATGCGTCGAAGAAAACAAAGTGTTTTTACCAAGTTTTAATCCATAGACCGTTTCGCTCATCTGCTTTCAAATTGTTCCACAGACTGACAGAGGGCTTCAATTTTTTTTATTTTGTACATCTGTACACATGCAAGGCACGATTGTACATCAACTCGACATTTGGAAATTTAGGGTTTATTGTCCTGAATAAATATGACACTACCCCTTTTCATTAATTTTACTCAGCCACTATAAGCTCATTGGTACATAATATCTGGTACAATTTAACATTGGAAATATCAATTGATAGAAACAGGCGAAAGATCATGTCATTACGAAGTCCGCATCTGAATTATGGAGAAGTTCTTCACTCCATCTTATTCAACTCTAAGGTAAAATAACAAAACTAAAATGTGTCGACAGGAAGGACTACAGCTGCAGTACATCAAGATGATAAACTTGGTTTATAATGTTACATTCCTATTTCTATTTTTATTTTTCCTCTTTATTTTATTCATATATTTTTGTTTGGTTTTTATTCATATTTGTATCGTTTAGGGGGACTGCAGCCTGCACCCCTCCCCATAGTTATGACTCTACCACATTTCGTACTTCCGTCCTCAAATTTATATTAACTTTTTGAGCACATGGCAATTTTAATCTAAAATTTATCTTCGGACGTACCAATCAAAGAAAAAGTCATGTCACGGTACGAAGTCCGAATCTGAACTTCAGATATTTTTTTTCATTCAAGACATGTCTGGGATGAAGTAATCAGACAATGTTTCTAAAGCAGTGCAACAAGATTATTAGAATTTAAGCGGAACGGCGAGGAGTGTCCAGAAAATTTTTAAAATCCTCATCCCTCAGATAGCCGGATATGCTAATTGCCAGGCTTGTTACTAGAACCCATACAACCACACTATCATTCTGAATATTCTTTGCGAAAGGAATTAGAAAAGAGAGCAAATTGCAGTTAATTAGGCGATAAAGGGATAAAAACTTCATAATGTCATATTTTTATTTGTATGTTTTTATATATTTATTATTTTAATGTTACATTTTGTCTCGATAACCATCCTGATGGGCGCTTGATTTTTTCGTGGGGGCAAGTCCTCAGTCCCCTTCCCTTAGAGTTACGCCATCGTTTGACACAAACGTTAAAAGTATCACTGACTTCCGTTTTGGAATAACCTTTTTAAAAATGGCTGGTATGGTTTGGTTGTTGGAGTTACGACTCAGCTTACAACGTTTTGTTTTAACCTAGCGACGAAATTCCTAAGGGTATTTAAAACCATTCCCGTAACTGTTTGAGTCATGTTGTAGTTCTGGCCCAAACTTTCTGCAGTATAAAACATCTTCCATGGGTTACAAAGTAGGTATAAAAAACGAATTAATGTTTTGGGAGTACATCAAATATTGAAAGAAGAAACATTTATTCATTCCCAAATTCTGTTTGGTTTGAAATAAAGCTTCCACTATTCCCTTGTTTGTCACAGGGACAGCCAGCAGTCGATATCCCTTTGATCTTGACCTAGTTTCTTCTTTTCAGAGTCATTCAATCACAAAAATTCTAGACAAATAGCTCAAAATAACAATAATTTCAGGTAATCTGGGAGATCGCAATTTAAAAATTGTCTCTTCGCTCCGTTATACCCGACGGTGAAGCTGAGATATGTAATGTTGGTTTCCCATTTGTTACATAGGCCTAAAGGTTTCATCTAATCCACCCCTCCCCCGATCTTCTCAACAGAACTTTAAAAGGGGAGTAAGCTTCTTTCTCCTTCCAGGCTCCCTCACTAACAATTGAAAGACAAAAAACACTTCTGTGAGAAGTAGTAATCGTGTGTAGCTTTCTCAAGTACTGAAACAGAAGATTGCATCAATTTTCTCTGGAAAATCGATTTTTACCCAGTCGGTTTCATATCTTGCATGGGGTGGCGCCATTTTAAAATGTCTTCCTAGATGCGTTGCGAACCTACCGGCCCAGTTCAACAGAAACGGAGAATGTTCCAAACAACTTTGCATTTTTATCGATTTTAGGAAAGAGATAATTAAGCACATTTCAATCTTTGTTGCTAGGGGAACAAAAACTTACTCATCTGTCGTTTTTACAGCGCCCACTTTGAGTATTCGAGCAAATTTGCTACGTTCTTTTTCTTTAAAAGATAGTCCAGAAACAATATTTTCGATATGTTAAAGAGGAACATACTCTAAGTATTTTGGTGAAGTTTTCATTTTCTTTCTCATATTCGTTTCTCAAGGACTTAGCAGTTGAAAATTACAAATTTTGTACAAAGAATGACCTTGTAGCTAACAGGCGTGATCCCATCAATACACACTGTTGGCTACTGTTTTATTTGTCTTTATAACCTTGTTGAAGATCACGTGTGGTTTTGCACTCTTTGTCGCAATTTTTATCTCAAACTTAAATTTACACAATTGTATAACAAATCGACGAATTTGAAAAGGTAGACACTAAGGACTCATAAGTTATATTTATACCGGTGAAAGAGGCAACGGCCCATCTAAAGAATATTCACTTTCCTCATTTTCTATTGGCCTTCAAAAATTCACAAATATTAAGAATGGTAGATCGAACACCTTAAGAGAATAAACATATTCTTACTCGATTTGTTAGTCCCCATTTAGTGTTCATATGTTGGTATGTGCTAGATATATAAGGAGCACATCACCATTAGCAGAACGGCCTTCCCGAGAAAAGTAGTTCCAAAGTACACCATCAATTGTAGGTCCTCTTTGAGTGACTAACTGCTCACATTAGAACAAAGTTTCTGCTTATTTTCGAGATGTTTGAAGAGGAGATGTTAATGTATAAGTGATGCGAAGTTGGGATGGATTGAACGTAATTTAGACCATTTCAGTACTGGGTGTGAAAAAGAGGAAATTTCCGTCACTTTGCGGATTAATAGGGGTGGATGCAGAGCCCATAAACTTCTTCCCCATCTGGCTCAAAATCTAAAAGGTGATTCTATAGTGAATTTGTGATGCCTTGATTGGCCAACTCCTTGGCTTTCATGTGAGGGGTAGTTTTAGTGGGTGTGAACTTTGACAGGACTGTGGGGGACATTTACTGAAGGCAAAATGGTGTGTAAGTCAATGGAGAAATTAATGGTGGTGTGCTTCCATGTAGTTGAGGTACACCAGCATGATGATTCATACTAAGTATTCGTGTTCAGCCGGTTTGATTGTAACATCATTTGATCTGAACTATAGGTTCTGTGCGTACTAACCGGAGTAGACATGGCATCCGCTAAGTATGCGTTGGTACCGTTTTACAGAAACGATGGTAATCTTTCCGTTGTTGTATTTAGCAGGGAGTTTTCCGTAGGCAATTATACTAGAAATTCAATACAAAATTTTAAAACTTAAACCAGAGGTTCTTCTCTTTCAGGTAAAACTTCTGGGAGTGGTGACGAACCAGTTTCGATTCCATTACGGTATGTACCGTACGTTGCCATTACCGCATTTCCTGTTGCTGTCACTAACTTCCAAACAATATTCTGTCGTTGCTAGTGTTACTTCATCACAGTTCTCTTTTCAATCAATTCATTGTTTTGATTATTCATTTCTGATTTGTTCAACAGCAGTCTACCAGAGTCGTAGAAGTAAGGAAGGTTCCGTAGGCAGGTATCGTTGTTAGAATTATCTATTCACTTGATATCCGCAAATTGTCATCCTTCCTGTTAAATGTCATGCTAGTTGACAATTCATATTTCGGCCCTATCAAAAAAACAAAACTCTCAACTCGTCATTGGTGTGTAACATATTCAAAATGGCGAAATCCATTTACCCTTACCTGACCTATGTAGATTATTGCCTATTAGTTGATGCCCATAGGCTAAAATCGTGTGTGAGTTCATGCGCTTAAGGAACCACCAGAAGCAAAACTTTAAAGGTAGTGCGACACGTCAACAAAATGCGCTGAATTCATGCAAGGTTTCTGGAGGAAAAATCCGTAGGAATTATGTCAGTATCATTTACCATTCAAGATATACCTCTTCAAAGTTTGAATGTTTCTGAAGTTACTTGTTGCTTACCCTAAAATATTGATGTGGATTGATGCAAATTACTGACATTTCTTTTGATAACATTGAATTTGTTGACATTGAATATTTTCAAGAAATACATTAAAATTTCAAAATAAAACCTTTAAGGTCTACTTATGTTACAACTGTCATTGAAATGAAGATTGCAAAAACAAAAGGTAACATTAGCCATTTATGGCATGTCCCTCCCAAGAAATCACAAGATTTGCATATTGAGCTCAAGTTTATGCATGATTAAGTGAAAGTCATAAATTACACTGTAAAATGTACAATGTTTGAAAGGTTTTGATGAGAATTACGGCGACTTTTTTGTTTTTAATGCTCTCACATCAAATACCTAACTTTTTCATTTTTGTGCCACACTACCTGTAGTAACTTCATTCTTCCGACTCAATTATCCCAAATGCGGTTTTCATCGACGTAAAATACATTAAAGGCCCAGTTCTCTCACCCCAAACAGTACCAGTTCTCTTAACCTTCTTACATGAGCCCCTCCCACAATTGTCTGAAATTCAGGCTTATCCAATACAACCTCAGTTTATTGCTTCAAGGTTAGTAAAGAAAGCTAATTTTAAATAATCAAAACACTCTAAGTACCGTTCATGGTGTTTAATATAAGCTTTGGTAGTCTGCATTGTTTGAATTATCTGTCAATCAAAGAGCTGAGCCAATTGAGAATTTCGGTAGCCCCGTACCAAAATTGTAGTTTGGGGTAAGAGGTTTGGCTCTTTAAACTTCCTACCTGATCAGCACCACATTTCGTTGTGAGACCTTAGCGCTCGAAGGTTGCGTGCGTTATTGGCAACCTGCCAATGGTCTGAAGGCCGTTAGGTTGGCCACGTACTGTCCTTCAGTGGACGTAATAGCTTCTTCGGGAAGCAGTGAAAGTTTTGGTTTCGCCGAACGGCTCTTTGCCAGAGGGTCGGGGGTGGGGGGGGGGGGTGAGAAAAAGTAAGTTACTGCAACCTGCAACCACATGCGTGGCGTATATGCGTTTGCATGCCTGTATAAAACAACTTTAATTCGTGCAATGATTTCGTAAATTCATTTTCTGTTAGGCTGGCTGAGGAGTTATGGAAACATTCCTCGATGGGGACTGTGGGATAATAAGTGAATATTTCATCAATCTGAGGCAAAATTGTAACTTAGTTTTTAAATTCTTAACGTCTCCATAGAGAACTTTATATAAGATTTGCGTGTACATAATACCGAAAGTGTACTGTATAAGTCGAGTCTTTTATCATAAACTTTTCCAACAACTACGGATAATTAGGAATCTTGAAGAAACTTTATACTGGAAACTAGCGATTGATTTTGTTTGGGGTTTTTTCAGAACTTTTATAAACCCAGCTCGTAAGGTATAGATTTATTATAGCATTTCGTCATCCCCTGACCTCGAGCCTGTATTATTTGAAAAATTATTGACAATTTTTTTATTTCATTCTTCGCAGAATGCTGACACTGATGTTTGACTATGTACCGGAAAAGGTAACCAAAATGGAGGATAGAAGAAGATGAAGGGCAATGGAATGATAGAGAGAAGTAAATGGACTTGGGAAACTGGAATGGTTAAAAGAGACGTTACTAGTATTGTAGCAAGCATAGCTAGATTGACGCAGTGAAAAAGATGGAAGGTCTGACGAAGTTTAGTGCCGTGAAGGCCAGACGGGGAGAGGGATGAAGCAAGGCAGACTCCACACGGGAAAGAAGGGAAAAGGAAAAGAGCACTTGGAACGGGAACTGAACGTACCAAGGAGACTTAGTTGGGAAGAACGGATTAGGAGGTGGCAAGTAGACTCAAAGGGGAGAAAGAAGAGGATGGGATGGAGGAAGGGACGAGTATTTGTTGTGAGCCAAGGGAATGAAAGGAAGTTTCCATCCCGCGGATACTAATTTTTTTTCATTTTCTGTCAAAAAAGGGGAAGTCATTTAAAATAGAAGACGTTTTCTTTTACAGTCACAAAGTCACAAAATTTTGCTTCCTCTGTAATATTTTCTTTTCTTGCCTTAAATTGGCTCTAAAGTTAAGACTTGCAAAATAATGTGATTGTATCGGAGTCTTCATGGCAGTTTTTTGGTAAGCTTTCTTTATCACGGGTTTTTGATACAACACCAGCACATGAGGCTTTCTATTTTACGAAGTGCAAAACGTTACACTCTAAAATTCGTGTTAAACATTTACACACTTGTTTTGCTCCCACTTTGCACACAGGTTTAAGTTCTAAACATGTTTAACTATTCAACACCTAATCGTTGTTATTTAAAAGTGTTTAAAAATGAAATGTTTGGGAATTTGACACGTATATATACCATCTAAAAGTTTTTACAAAGTGGGGTCTAAAAAGTGTTTGGAAAGCGCATTAACCCTTAAACACCTTTCATAAAGTGTGGTAATTTGAAAAAAATAAAAAGCAAACTCACACAATGAAAACATGCTAGACTGGCCTGTTAGCTAACCCCAAATGTGAGGTAATTTTCTTTGTGTATTGAAATATTTCTGTTAGTGTCAATCAGTTAATCAGATGTGGAATATGACTTTATCCATTGTGCGTGTAGTGAGCTTCATTTCCTCCCTGAAGCCATAACAGGTAATCAGGCAGAGAAGGAGGATGTAACCAAAAGTTAGAAGGAACGTTTCATCATGAAAAGTTCAGTGGTTTCTCAATTGCTATGAGGAAAAATATTTTCAAATGTGTTGAAGTTAAAACTCCAGTTTCTATTCAATGACCGTAGGCGGCGGAAGCGGGACCAGAGGGGAGCCTGAACCCAATATTTAAGAGATTTGGGGTCAGCCCCTCCCACCAATAACTGAATGTCGCAAAATAAATTTAAGTAGCTTTTATTACATATCGGCTATTCTTTGGCTCAATTATTACTATTCAGAGTGCAAGAGTTGCAAACATTCTGGGGGCTTTGCCCCCAGGACCCCACATAAACGATAACCTGTAGGAGAGTTTAATTTTGCCCTTCAAACAGTTAAAACAACTTCTATTGCAAGCTATCTTTCTTTTTCAAATTATCTTTCTTCTTCTCAAATCAGGGTCTTTTAAACATACTGAGCGAGGGGCATGTCCCCAGTTCTCTAATTGGCCCCAATGACACACATTTGCCCCAGTAATGATTTCCCTTTTAGGATTATTATTAATACCAATACAAAGGTCCTTTTTGCTTCCATTAAGTCCACTAAAAAGCCTTAAATATCAGAACTTCCGGGGCCCTGTTGCGGGCCCAAGGACCCACGCGTATTGCCTTGGAATTTTAAATAGGACTCCCTATTGATAGAATGCCCAAAACACTTTGGATCTCTTAAAAATGCCCTGTACCAAATTATCAATCACCTGTTCAATTTTAAGTAGCTTCAACATTTTGGCTTTGCCCAATAAAATTACTTTAAAGTATGTTTCTCCTAAATCAACTGCCATAGTACCTCACTGTTCCATTCTTGTCTCTTACCTCATCCACTCTTGAATAAAATTCATAGTTTGGAATCCTTATTTTGAGTATAATTTTCGATCATTTTGGGGCCTCTCAAATCACTAAAAACGCTGAGCTTCGGGGGGATTTGCCCCTAGACCCCACCAGACGCCTTGCGGCGTCACCATTATGTCGGCTGCGAACACTTGTGGCCCACAATAAAAAAAAAAATCTTCTGCCGCCTATGAGAATGTTATGGACTCATAGCAAAACGTAGTCAAATGTTTACTTAATGCTTCAGAGAAAACGTGTATAAATACGAGACCAGCTGAGTAAATACAAGTAATTACGGTACTAGTCAGGAGGTTGATCGTTGCAAGTTTACACCTATATGCTGACACATAATGAACCTGTTTTATATACTCACATTCTTCTTTATTACACCGGAATGTAGAAAGAACGTTATTACACGCGAAGCACCACTTTACCGGACTGTGGATGTTTACTAGTACTCGTATCCAAGTAAAAGAAAAGAAAGGTAAGTTTTGAAAAATTTTAACTACCTAATTGTTAGAAGTGTAGATGGGAAAACCATCCGAGACCAACCTCGGCGTGGTAATTTACCACTGGCTGACTGGCAAAATCTAACAAAACTCAAATTTCTCATCACATAACTAGTTCAAAGCCAAACTTTCTTCAAAAACTCCTGTTTTGCACATAAGCCACTTACTTGCAAAAGAGGAATTCTCAAAAGGAATGGGTAATATGCCACTCTGCTTTGAAATTCATGCAAAGCTCCCAAAAGACGGTTTCCATTACAAATCGTACAAAGAAAATTAAGGGTTAAGTTATCATATCTAACTATCTTAAAATTCTGAATCGATCCTTCCAAAACTTTTTATTGTTAAACCCAGTTAGTTATTGTCTCCGTGAGGTTATCAAATTTTAATTCCCCCGTCCAGAGAAGGGTTATAATATTGCTTCTCATTGGTCTTTTATTCTGTTAGGGTTGCAATTAATTTATTACATGGTGGAATGATTAGGGATGTAAGCAAACCTCCCCTGCATGCTCTGTATATTGCGGCAAGGGTTTCCTAGACAGGGATTAGTTGTCTATACATGCGATATGATTCCCCTAATCAAATTGTGTATTAATCATTCAGTGGCTCAATGTGGAGAGCTTCTCGCTACATCAAAAGATTTATTATTTTGTCTAAACCAAATGAGAGACAAGGATTTTGACAACTATAGATACCTTTTCACGGTGAGCCGAAAAGATTACACTTGTTTTCAGCCATTTCAACTCACATTTTTTCATATGACAGCTCTTCTCAGGTGTGTTACTTACACCAGACGGATATTGTTTAATAGCATTTACAAACGGCTTACGTGATATAAGGTGTGTGATGCATCTTTTTTTCGATGGAATTTGATGTGGCGGCACGCCCAGTTTACTAAAACTCAACCTCTTTAACCGCCACAACTCTTTGTGAGAAGAAGTTATTAAAACAGAAGAAACCCGTCGTCACCTTGTTTAGAGAGTATAACAGAAGACTCTTTGAATCAGAGAAATCCGTCGGGTGTTCATTTTTCTTTTCAATTTTTTTATTTTTACTTATTTATTTTGTTGGTCCTAAGTCCTGTTCCACAAAGAGTTACACACGATCTTAGATTTGATTTACTGCTGGCTTAAGTATGGTGAATCAAACTTTAGATTGTGCGTAACTCTTTGTGGAACGGGCCCCTGTGCCCTTCTTTATCATTTATACATTGGTTAACTAATGAAGAAGGCTGAACGGCCGAAACGTTTACATTGTATTTACTTGTTGTGTGAAATTGTACCATTTGGAGTAACAGAAATTTTGTTTCTTCGTTATATTTGAAATTTATAGTGACTTATAAATATGTGGTTGGTAGCGTCACATATTAAACTTTAGAGGCCCAAAATCAAATTATACAAAGTAACAGTTTCCTAGGGAACATCAAAAAACAATATAATACGCAAAGTAGCACAATATATACTAACCACTTTTTCAAAAACTGTTATCAGTACCAATTATATGCTTATTAAAACATTTAAATCGGCCTAGAGGGTTGTAATTAAATAACCTTTTATTCCACTTTGGACTAAAAGGGGGTCGAACCCTTTAATGCGCCATTAATTATTTAATCCCCTTTTACCATCGATTATTTCAAAGTATATTTTAAGTTCTTTTGGGCCCCAACGTTGTTGCCTTCTTTTAAAATGGTAATTAAAGCTGTTGCTCACGGAAACATCCAGCTGGAGTAATAATCAGTGTTCCGACACTTAATTTGGTTTCGATCTCGTCTTGATACACCAAAAGGCAAAGGAGAAAAGATCAAGATGGAAAAAAAAATTCATAACTTATTTGCTTGTCTGTATGGTACCCACCCATTGCCTTCTCATTTGTTATTATTGGGTGTACTCTCACTCCATGTTTCCTCTCTTTGAATCTTCAAGCTAGTTACCCAGCAGTGGGAACATGAAGGAGATTTTGATCCCCAAGTTCCCCCTGTGCCCCCATGCTAGCTAGGTCAGTTAGGAAGCGTGTCAATGGAAAAATTAATCATATGCCTGTATTGAGACTTAATTTTCACCCCGCGATATGCTTAAACCTCTGAGCTTTCCGGGCTCCCCTCCCCACCCAACCGGGGCCGTGCCGGTGGACCCCATCATAATGCTCTCCTTTCGTGCTCTCCTTTCGGTTCTCGTCCGTCTGCCGGAAAAGTTTTGCCCCGACATTTTCCTTTTACCCCTAGATGCCCACTGCCACCACAACAAATTTTGACATTCCGGCGCAGCCACTGTCCAGCTCATACCTTATGCAAGGTACATCAACCAACACTGTGTACAATAGGTCATGTCTTAGACAACGAATGGTGATCCATTGCTTACAATTTTCTTCACAGCCCCAACTGGGGTAGACTTCATCGACCAATCCAATTGCAATTACTCTTGAAGAATATCAACTTGAAAACTTCACAATACAAAATTTATCACATTTGACAAGGTTCGCACCCTCACAACAGAAAATCCAGTTCACATGAGTCATAACAAAGTGCCAAAGAAACCCTGACCGTTGTTCATCCCCAATACCTACAAGCGTCCTTCATCATTTAATCCAAGTAATCACAGTAGGAGACAAGTCAGTCAAGTTTAGACCTGTTTTTGAACATCTCCATACCGTTTCTCCACATATCGATTCTTTAAAATATTGCCTTTTCCACAGGGACTGGCGGACGTAACCCCTTTCAAATTTTTCTAACAACCCTTAAGTTAAGAATGAAGGCAAAATTTGGTTCAGAATAGTAATGGTGAAGCAACGCCTCCGCGGTCGGTGGATATGCGCTTGTACACTGTTAAAAATTTCTGTAAATTTACAGCCTTTTTTTAACTTAAACTTTTTGTATTTTACTTTTAATAGAGATTTTCTGTATCTTTACAGACATTTTGTATTGCTACAATAAAAAAAAAGTTTTTTAACATGTATTTTCTGTCGATTTGAAAAACCATTTCTGTCTGCTTTTTTTAACCAAATTTTACTGCTTTGTAAAACTTTTTCTGTAAATTTACAGAAATTTTAACAGTATTTTGTATTATTCTGATTTCACATAAATATACTGTCATTTAACAAACATTCATTTTTTTAAGCTGAAAAAGAAACAAAAATAAGCCCAAACAAACAAATAAGAAATAGCCAGAAAATTTTCAATATATAACATGCATCGTTCTGCGAAGTTTCAGTTTAAAAAAAACACATTTTTGGCAAATTTATGGCTCTATTTGAAAATTAACTTACATTTATTATAAAAGCATACTTAGTTATTACGTTCTTAGTTATAAATATCATACAACTGGTGTTTTGTCACACATTTTTAAGTAAAAAGAAATTGTAAGGCCCTAATTCCAGAGCACTGATGTCAACTCACCGCCACAGGCGCTCATGCACTTGATCGGAGCAAATTAAAAACGTTTCACAACTTGAAAGAGTCTGTAAATTTACCACTTTATGACGTAAATCTCATTTTGCATAAATGGGTGGAGCTTATTTTGTAGGCATTTTCCTAACAAAAGGAATTGCTGTTGCTTTGAATAATATTTTCTTTGGCGTTTTTTAATCAGGAAGTGATAAACTTATTGTTTACCTTGTCTGCAAATGTTTGCAACCAATGTATTTGCATTCTTTGTCATATTTATTTTAAAAACAATTATTATATTGTACAAAAATGTGACTTTCCAGTTACAAAGTTCCTAGAGATAACAGTCTACTTGACAACAATATGACAACAAAGCATCCTAAATGTGTTTTGATTGAAAACAACTTCGCCAGAGAGTCGAAGGGACTTTTAGAAAAAAAAAAACAACTTCGCATTACGTTGATAAGCAAATACCTGATCTACGTAATGGTGAAGTGTGTGTTACGTAATAACATATGAAAGGTAAAAAAGCGATATTATAATAAATATTAAAACGTCGGGAAGAAAACAGTAGGTTGTAAATTCACATAAAATTAAGTTAAACAAAACAGAACAATTCTGAGATTCGATTTTACAGTAGACTTTTGTAAACTAATTTTCATGCAAAAACTGTAAAGAAAAAACAAACCCTTAATGTTTTTCATGATAACAGTCTGGCTGTAAAAAAAAAACATTATTTGGTTGGAAAAAAATTTGCCATAAAAATTATGTAAATTTACAGAGAAATTTTTTAACAGTGAATGTACCACTTGGGCAGGCTCAAAGTTTACCTCAAGTCTAGAATTTAAAAAAAAAATTCAGAGGCTACAAAATTAATCTTATTCCTCCAATTCTCGTTGCTATAGCTTGTTTCTTTGTTAAGATATTAAACCTTCAAATTTATCCACTGAGAACAAAATAATATAATTTGTTGTGCTCCTTAAATCACCTGCTTTGATACCCTTTGAAATAAAAAAAAAAAAATGTATCTGTATCCTTCTTGATTTCTTGAATAGCATGTAAAATAGAGAGGGCTTAAAGTGAGCCTCAAGTCAAAAATTCAAAAATGCATATGAAAGACAGGAAAAATGAATTCTAACAGTCTAACTTTCATCTTCATAGCACATTCCTGATCTGAGATGTAAAATGTTGAAGTTTATTCACTTATAACTAATTGGTTCGTTGCGCAATAGCTTCAAGGAAGAAATGGAGTGTTCTTAAATAAGTTCCTCCCAGCATGGCAAAATAATTCAACTGGAAAAATTCGACTCGAGTCCCACTCCAGACTTTCCTAAACCCAATCTGAAAAATAAATGAAATAAAAACTGATTTATTAAACTTAATCGAAAATCTTTTTTACATCACATGGTTTCACCTGAGTGGACATTTAAACTAGGTTAATGTGCTGGATTAAAGAGAGAAGTCCCTTACATTAACCAATTGACTCAAGTCAAGGTAACCGATATTGTTGCACCTCAGAGTGTTATATGTATTTTGAGTCTGTCAGTGTATAAAGGCGGTGGCATTTAAAGCTATAAAGCTTAGTCAGTTAGTGCGGTTCCATACATAGATTGGTCAAAGTTAAATGGGTTTTAATCCCTTAGAAAAAACATAACATTTTTTCCATTTGAATTGGCTCATGAGGTTTTGAAAAAAAAAAACATTTGATGCAAAAAATGTTGGTCTGGTTACCCCTGACGTAAAGCTCTACTTCGTACACAATGGACATTCTCCGCGTTCCTAGCCTCTGTCACTTAATCATAAATCGACTACTGTTAAATTTAGCGCAAATCCAAGTAATATTTTCTTTCAATGGCCAAGGAAAATCTCAACTTTGTCATGCCTAATAAAGTGTATCAGTACCTTGAATACACTTCATTTGACCTTTTGAAGTATAAAACGTATTTTTAAGTTAAGAAGACTACCAAACCCCGAAAGACAGCAAGATAGGACTTGCAATTAACACCCAAATTATCTGAATATTTAGGTACCCTCGTATTCTTGCTAAAGCTCCAAGGTTCCTCCTTACTTCTTCCATAATTCGGGAATTCCAGTAGGCGATTACACGCGGTTGAGCTTAGTTCAAAGAATTAAAAAGTTCATCGCATTCTTATATCATTTTACAGCGTAACTTGGGTGTCAAAAGGGGGGACGGGGATACAAAATAAGACAAATTTACAGACAGCAATGTACCAACACTTGTTAAAATGGGATCACTTCACACGTTACCCCACCTTCGTGGAGCCGTGACCCACGCTCGCTTATCCACCCTAACAGACCCGTAGCCAGGAATTCTGATATAGGGTCATCAGCACTGCGCAGGGGGCACCTCAAAGTGTTATGTGTATTGTGAGTCTGTCAGTAGTGACGCCATGTGATAATTACTTTGCGAGAAATACATTTCCCGGCCTAACCTACATTGACAGTGTAGACGTACACAAAGGGCTCCAAACCTCTCCTTTCTGGTTAGAATCTGCACTCCTACTTAATTCCCCGAATTTCCGAGGAATTGAAACACCAACAATGAAATTTTATCAAGACTTTGACTTACAGCTAAAATTCAGTGTCTTCACTGGCGATACAAGCTTAATATAATTCTTTATAAAGTTATGAAAGGATTTAGGTTTACTGAGGAAAACCACTAGATAATGCATGCCATCTAACTTTGGCCTTTCCTTAGATTTAGCAGTAGTTTACTGAAACTTTTCTACGCAGAGAGTTTATAGTTGTTGCAACTCCCATGCATTGTGTCGATTGTGACTATTGCACACAAACAGTGTAGGAATTTGGAAATTGGGGGTATTTATCTGACATAGTGTAACTTGTAAAACGGACTCGTTAAGGTAGTTAAAGTATCTACCAAGCAATGAGGTCAAGTTTTCGTAAAGGAATTCAGCAACCCACATCCACCCGAGAGCTACGAAGTTATATTTAACCCTGAAAACTGTCTTGACCCCCTTGTGTAGACCATATTACGTTGATCATGTCCTGAACTGGCATTACATTCTAGGCCGTAATATGTTACAAGAACGCTCACTACGCATGTTGTATTATATAAAAGGTACGATGCATCAGTTGGCTTTGATGGGTAAGCCAAAGAGATGTAAAAGTGGGTATGTCCCTCCCACTTACCATATGGACTCAAAATAGAAACGCTTAATGTTTCATACAAAATATGTTGCATTTACGTTATGAATCTTTCACAATGTAACAAAAAGAGACATGGGAGGTTGATCGCACAGAATGCACAGTCATACAGCCCAAGTATCTACTCATAAATGTAATCCAACAATTGCACAGTTTTTGTGATCTTTGATCTTTTTTTCCCCAAACATTTAAAAAATTTCTTTCAAAATTTGCATCGAGAAAGGTGTACATTTTCCATAGAATCTGAATTTCCTGAAATTATTGCTACATACATTGCTTTGTACAAAATCCTGTATCAGAGTATACCCAGTACAGGCAATCATGAGAAGTCCATAAAATAAACGGACAGTGAAGGACAAATCTCCCAGTTCGTTGCCAGACTTTCCCAATTCATTTTCAACTCTGACAGTCTGATGACCGTCAGTTCTGTGGAATCATCTTAGCATGTAACAAAACTTCTTCCTTATTCCGAATAGTATTTCTAAAGGATCACGCCCATGATACGAAAGAAAACATTCTATAATTGAGAAGCTATACCTTTATACAACCAGTATTTCTTAAACTGTGTATTGACCTTTATTCAAAGCGAGACTAAAGCGCGCGAAATCTTTGTATGAATTAAGTAACAGAGAGAGAACAGAACTTCTTGTCGATTCCAAACCGTATTTCTTTAGGATCACGCCCATGATGCGAAAGAACATGCTGTGACGTTTCTTCTTCAAAAAGCAACATAGACACCCAAGTAGATCAAAGACGGTATGGGGTGTAACTGATATCTGAGTTTGTCACATGATCTGTGCCCTAAAATGAAATAAGCTTTCATCTTGTTCACACTGCGTGAAAAGCAATTAACACATGTTTGATTGACCTGTTAGCTAACCCCAAATGTTATGTAACTTTTTGTGTATTTTAATATATCTGTTATTGCCAATCAATTAATCAGACGTGAAATGTGACTATATCAAGTGTGGGTGTAGTGAGCTTCATTCCCTCCCTGAAGCGATAAAAGGTAATGAGGCAGAGAAGGAGAATGCAACAAAAAGTAAGAAGGGATGTTTCATCATGAACCGTATCCTATTTGTGAAACGATACCTTAATACAACCGGCATACAAAATACCATTAATGAAAGAGTAATTAGAAATGAATGCGTGCGAAGCGCGAGGAACTTTTGGTATTTTTTCTTTAAATTTCCATTAACGATCCTTTAGAGTGCGTTTTACATGCAGGAATATTTTCCCACATCCCACCCTTGATGGATATACCGACAAAATCAACCAAAAAGTTGCAAGGGGAGGTGAACGCCCCTGACCCCCCCCCCCTCCCCCGATCTCCAACCATCCTGATTCCTTACGCTAGGGTTATCTAGCATTAAAATTATATCCCTACATGGTTTTCATTTATTATATGAATAACGGTTTCAGTACGTCATGAAATCTAGCAAAGTAAAAAATCTTTTCAAAAATTCACTTTTCTTGTCACTTCTATTGCATCAAAATGGTCACATTCAAACCAAACCATATTTTGTATGGGTGTTGACCGAAGTGTTCCAACGTCATGAACTAACTTGGAATTGTTTCTGATTCCGAATGATAATGAAATTTCCGACACTTTTGCATTTAAGCTTAACCATATCGAAATTTAGTTTTAAGGGGCGGGGTAAAATGTATAATTATCTGTGCATAAATTACACAAAAGACTGAGTATGTCAATCTAAATGTCCATTCATATGTAAACATAGATCTCCCAACAGTCACAAATGATGGTTATAGAGTTTAACCCGTAGGAGTGTCAATAAACGGACTCAAATTTTTACCTCAAAGAGACACATCCCTATGGGTAATTGAATTCAGTGGGTGAGTTAATATACAATACCAATAGTTTAGTAAAGCTTAAATGAAAAATTGACTACATGAATCATTTCTTCATCGTGTTCATAAGCATAGCCAAGTAAAGACAGAGAGCGCATTATTTGAAGGGAAATAATCTTTCACTTGTAAAAGAAGAACTAAATCTAGTCAGTGTTGTGAAATTTCCATTCAAATCAGACATGTATTAATTTCTCTAGATATCGGCAAATGAAGTTACTAGAATTGTGTGCTAAAGTGATACTGAGGGCAGGAGAGATTATATCACTTTCTCACATTGACAAGGAATGATTTGTTTCTCTTTGTTTTTTCAGACTGTTGTGTTGACCTTGATGTTAACAGGAACAGAAATTTCCCATGGGGATTGCAAAGTTGAAAAGTCTCATGCTATATTATGCAATCGCATTTTTATAATATGGGATTGTTGAGGAGAAAATTGGCTGTAAAATTTAAAGAAATACAAGAGACCGTCCACCAATGTGGGGATAAGACGTCATATGTCCTTGCTTCAAGTTCACTGTTTGTTGAAATTGTGACAACTTTACTTGATCATATCTTGAGAACCACACATAGGTTTTAAATGCAAATTTCACCAAAATACTTAGAATAAGTACCCCTCTAACATATTAAAACTTGATATCACCTTAAACCCTTGTTTTTATGTTTTTCAGAGGAGATGGACAGACTGCCATTTAACCTAAGAATTTTTTTTAGTTATAGGTACGCTTAAATAAATTATAGATTGTTTTGTGTTTCATAAAGATAATTACGTACCTATAGCAGTACGTACTATAATGTAACCAGTAAACATCACAGTAAAAGTCAAAGTAAAACATGAGTACTTTTATTTTCTTTAGCAGATTATTCAGATCCTCTAAAACAGTTTCAAAGCATTAGCCTATTTTGGAAAATAGTAAATTTTTAATCTTTCGCAAGTCAGAACATTTGGTGCCCTCCGTATGTAAAATTGGTTATAATCACCAACACAGTTCCTGGTATTCAACGTTTTGAGTGTCATTTTTACAGTGCAAGCCGAAAAACAGTGAATGATGGTAATCAAGAGCATCCGCCTTTCATCCGGGAAATGGGTTGAATATTTAAAAGTTGGAGAGTTTATTTAATGTAAATTTCACACTTTTAAATAGACCTGCAAACTTTCACTACTAACTCGAAAGTGACCATTTGCAATAATTCTGATGATTCCACAGATCTTTGACTTGAACCACAATGGAATGCAAGCAGAGAAAAAACTGTAAAGTAGGTACCAACGTGTGCAGGAGGGGGGAAGTGGGCCATCCCCCCCCCCTCATTGATGGGGAAGAAAAATGAGAGAGGGAGAAAAGGGAGGAGGGGACGAGAGAAGGAGGAAAAAGGAGGAGGGAAAAGAAAGGAAAGAAGAGGGAAGAGAGTAAAAAGAAGGAAAATGAAGAAGGGAAGAAAAGTAATGAAGATGGGAGCGAGAGGAATGTTAAGTAAATGATAGCAATGACGCAAATTACAGAAGAGTACTGCAAATTGCCTCTCCATAGACGTGGCAAGTGGAGTGAGTAGGGCGGAAAAACCTCCGATCACCCTAGACCCAACATATTGCTGAATGAATCAACATTATTCAGGGTTGAGGTGTGTGAAGTAGCTAGCTTTCAGTGTGAATTAGTGACGTCATAGTACCAACTGAAGCCATACTAAATTGTACACCTTCCAAAACCTCCGAATATATATTTTTCAGGGGCCGCGAGGGTTTTTTGCTAGTATACGGTTTAAATATCTACCAAAATCGATGGCTGAACTGCCACAGCCCCTTTTCCAGTATTTGAATTAATTTTTTAAACTAGGAGGGTGGTTCAAATGCATGTTGGAGTGCTTGGGAAATGACAGTTTCCTGCGATCAGGAAGAAGTGTTTGGTAAGTACTTCCCCACTCCAGCTGATGCTGAAGATTCGCGCCACGTTCCCATCCCCTTTCTTCCTCCAAAAAGGTTCTAAGTATCTATTTCCTAGGACCAGGGAGCTGCCTTTGAACAGTTGATGCATCTAGAAATTGGTTTTCCCTCCATATATTGCATCTAAGGACCCTCAAATATCCAAAAAGGTTTTCGAGGGAGAGGGCACTGCTTAAGTCATACCAAAGACTTCAAAACGGGGCCAACATGAAGTGGTGCGTGGTGTTCCGCATAAATATCAGATTAGGGGAAAACAATCTAACTCGAAACTGGAAAAGAGGCCATGTCCGCAGCTAGTTAAACCAGACTGTTAAAAATTTAGACGCAAAGCCAATTTAAACAGCTAAATCCAGCGATATGGAAAGCATTTTTACGGAAACTTTGGTGTGCGCTAAGAGCCAGCTAATGGTGACACTTCGCTTAGTTTGTGGGCCTGCTGCCATTCACTGTCCTATATACCGGTGTTTATTAAAATTTCCAAATTTTGTCACTTTGCATACCTCACAGAGATTCCTGGGCACAGGCCTTAGGGATATATTTTAAATATTTCTTCCTTCAATGGAAACTGAGGGAAAATAAAAAAATGAATAACTATGTATATGTCGTGGAAGGTATAGTGAGGCAGACGGGTAGCCACGTGGTTGAGGGTTGATCGAAGGGGCAGCGCCCGTCAACAGCATATTTGTGATATTTGTATGTTTTTTTTACAATACTGCTAGTCCAAAGGCATAACATCCTTTAAACTTACAATTTAACACATTAAGTCCATGTGTTCGAATATTTCTAGAATTCGGCTAGAACTAGAAAAAAGCCAAATTTACCTAGATTATTCACGTTATTGTTAATATAAAATCAGATATTGATAACTTTCCAACTTTTTCCTGCCAATTGAAACAATAATTTCTGGCAAATCGGCAAAAGTTTGTATACATTATTTCGGATCAGCCAAGTTGGTAGCATTTGAGGCATTTCGGATTTTACTTAATTCACCCATTTTCCCGTTTAATGAATATTTTTATCTGTTAAATCGCATGTCGTCTCATTCTCACTGTTTCAATTTGTTTCATTTTGTAAATACAAATTGTGGTTTAGGGAACGAGTAACAAACCTATCACGATCATAATATTTTCGACACTAGATTTACTGAGTAAGTTAGAACCAAACGGGCTGCAAAACGTTAGAAATTTAACAGCCCGGTTGCTAAAATTATGAAAAATATATTTCGCTGGTTAAATTAAAACTTCTTTCCCTAAAATAATTGAGAAGGGGGTAGTCGTGGAAATGAACATTATAATGAAATTAAATTACAATTTATTCCAATTAAAAAGAGAACTAGGGTGAACAATTAACGATCAATGATCTTTGGATAACCAAAGAACAACACATACTCGAAACATTTAATCTCAGGTCTCTTTTCTAAGTTTGATGCCAACATAGACGTATTGTGTGTTTACAGTTCTGTTTTGCAGGAGCAACGATGCAATGACTGCATTTTTTGCAAGTGAAAAGCCTTAAATGTTACGAAAGCCTTATGTCAGTCTTATTCATCAGTCGCACTTAGCTTAGTACCAATAATTTAACAAAAGTGCACATACCTTTCACGTACAACTCGTACGACAAATTGGTTGATGTGTTGTTCCCGCAATAGTATTTCCCTTCGTCAGAGAGCAACACAGGATTGATCATCATAGAAAAATTATTAAATATTTTATATCTGTCACCTAATTTCATGGTCGTAATAACTGTTGCAATGTTTAGTACAGTTTTGCCTTGTTTCCAATAACTGATATTTTTTGATAAACCTTTGCAAGGAAATAGTACTTCGTCCAATACTTTGATGTGGTAAACATTGCTAGTTCCTTGTTTTTCGCACCGAGCAGTTTGTAGATTTCCAATATCAAGAACTATTATCAAATATTGCAATGACTGAAAAGTAAAAAAGGCCATGGTCCTTACATAACTAATATTCATAGTTTAACTAAGTAAAGAATGGACGTCTCTGTGCGAGGTTCTTGTCTGCCGTTCGCTTACTTGAAATGAAGTTCCAGATTATGTGGTTTCCATCTATTGACAACGGAGAACATGAAATATTGAAAGTGAAGTTCAAGCTGTAAAAGAAAGAGCTCAGTGCTGTCACAATTTTAACTAATACCGTAATGCACTTATAGCCTCTTATCTCGTCTTTGTGATTTCCAACTGCAATTCATTACAACAATTTGTCTGTAGAAACTCATTGCCGATATCCAAAAGCAACCTCTCTTTACGTCTGCAATGCCTCTATTGACGATATCAGTAGGCTGTATGTGTATTCGACGGGTTTCCATCCGGAAGCACTATTGTCCAAGTCCCGACCAGGGGTACCAGCGAGCAACTCAAAAGGGGTGCATTGCAGTTACTTAGTTACATGGAGTTTTACGGCCTAGGACGGGTGCGTCGTTTAACATGTATGTAAATGGTAACATACCCGTTCTTTACAAATGTTCCTACCTTCTCTTACGTTTTTGCAACATGTACCACTTTAATTCTTAGAGAAGCAGATAAAATAGAGTAAAAATTTATTAATATACAGGTAAAACATTGAAAGACGAACCATAGAGGAAAGGGAAATGGTCAGGCGCCAAGTGGGAGAAGCTTTTTATATGTTATTGAAAACAATGCATTATGAAATGGGACAAACAGTAAGTCAAAATTTAGACGCATCAAACAATGTTGTTTTCTATAGGATGTTTTGCTCTCCCCCATTTCAAATATTGTTTCGGGATTCGAAATTCCTGCAAAAGGTCTTTCCTTTCGTAGCCTCGTAAACACTCCTCGAAACTGTGTTAGCATTAAACTGTTATATTGTGGAATTCCAGCAGTTGTCTTTAACGCCACCTATCTTTCCCGTCAAAAATAATTATAACAGTTACATGCCATGGGGAATTAATTCAATTAATCATCCTTCCTTTTTCGGAAAAAAGTAAATGTAGGTTATTTATTTCTGTTCATCTCCACGCAACTAAACGTTTGGGTCAAATTTAGCTTCCCTTCTAAGACTATCTGAACAAGCTCAAGTAATCCTTTCTATGATTGGTCCCGAAATGGACAGTCTAAAATCACCGATTTTGTGTACATGCCAGACTGGCTTTGTTTATGTAGAGGATTAAATCACATAGTGTAATAGCAATGGACTCATACTACGTGTCCCTTCCACACCGAAGTGAAATTAGTAAATTCCTCTTCATTTTTAAACGCCCCCCCCCCCCCGCCCCAACAAAATAATTATGATCCAAGAGCGTAACTGCCCCTCTTTAGATTAAATTTCCTCGTGAAACAGTGCCTGCATATCGTTGTAGTTACCCCGGTCTCCTGGTCATATAGAGAGAATAAAGTGTTCGCCACACTCACGAATTTTTCGTAACAAGCGTAAACAAGTACGTGCAATACGTCACTGACAAGCAAAAATGCCATTTCGGTACGTTGATTTGGGCTTAGTTCGTAATTTGAACGGTTTTGCCCCTTTCTCTCTCTTCGGGATAACAAATTTCAACTCTTGCCTACCCTTTGATTTAGGTTCCCGAGCAGTAGAACACCAAATAGCAAATTGAAATAATTTTTCGGTTTTCTGAGCTAGAGGGGAATCACCCCCTGCTTTAGACTGTCACTAGGCCAATGGCTCTTCATATGATACTTCTGCGCAATTACACACGATTTTCTCTTCAGATTGAGCTGAGGGTCATTCTTTAATTGAGCGCCCTGTTCAAAACGTTTTGAAAAATAAAAGGTCTACACCAAAATGTCAGCATCTTTTAGCAAATGGGTCAACACAACTATTAAAAGTTACCTCTAAAAGTGTCAAAATTGATACGAAAACCTATCACGGAATGAACCTGTCCAAAAGAAAGAAATTACAAAAAGCACAAATGATTCGAAGAGCAAAATTTGCATTAATTTTAGGAGATACAAAATGACTCACAATAATATAAACCGTTCGGAATCTACTAATTGTAAAAGTAATGCATTTTTTCTTTACACTAGTTATACTCTAACAAAAAACAAAAGAGTGAACTTAATCACTCACTAATATAGTGAAACGTTCAAATTCATTCCGTTAGAGTGTTAGTTCACTCCAAAAAGAGTGAAATTTACCCTTCAACAAGTGCCTCCAGAGATCACTGTTTTTTAAGAGTGGTCCCTAAAGGCACTCCATTAAGAGTAAAACTTCGATCTTCTGGAGAGAACTTCACTCCGCTTGGATTTTCACTCTTTTAATCCGTGAAAGTTTCCTCTTTTGATTTTTAGAGTAAAAGTGTCTGAAAATCTGTCATTCCATCGCGATACATTAATATGACAATGTCTTTATTGCTACATCCCTCATATGAAGTAAGGTTATGCTAGATCTACAGGAAAAGGCATTCAGCATTTCCAACAGTACTAAATTTCAAGGAGTAACAACTTACGACATTCACTAATAAATAAAAACAAAACATGAGTTTCTTAATAAAAGAATACAACAAAGACACCACAGAAGATTAAAGGTGTTGTAAATGGTACCTGATTTTGCTACATGCTCTGTGCGCTCAAATGATCTATGTTTTCATTGTGTTCACACTGCCGGAAGAGCAATAAACACATACCTTGACTGGTTTGCGAGCTTCCTCCAAATGTTGTGTAACTTACTGTGTATTTCGTATATCTTGTATACAGTCAATCAATTTATCAGATGTGAAATCTGACTATATCAAGTGCACATGTAGTGTGCTTCATCTCTTCCCAGCGGTTATAAGATGTAATCAGGCCGAGAAGGAGGATGTTTTAAAAAGTAAGAGGATGTAATATGCCCATTTTTAAATAACATTCGGTTAGATTGTTAAGACTTGGAAGACAAAACAACCAATATTTAAAATTAGATACCTTTAGTAAGGAGAAAAATATTGCTACATGATTCGAAGAACATAGTCTGGCTATTGCAAAGTGTTAAATGGATAAAAAAAAAGTATGATATCCATCCGGATGGCTAATAATAGAGCTCTCACTTTCTTTCTTTTGGCAACATTACATTTCAGAATCCATGGACGTATTTATGCCTTTAATTCTTTTAATGATGTTGGTCCATTCTTGCATATCTACTTTTTTAGGTAAGTATGTCGTAAACGAACAGTGACGTAGTAACAACTGATATGAGCAATCTCCCCGAAAGGACAGTTTCCTCTCCATATAAGCATTCCGCTATAAAAAAAAAAAATGGATTATATGGATGTGACCCACTCACGGACTCATATACATGGACAGAGCATGTAATGCGTATGTACGTCCTATCCGTAGATTTTCGTCACCGTCTGAGTCACAAAAGGCGCCCCAGGATGGCCTCCTTGAAGCTATAAACCGTCTGATTTGACGACGACTCTGTTTTATTTTAAACAAGAGTTAAACTTGAATGCGAAATAACATCATATTCCTGCAATACGTGAATTGATTTTGACCTTACCCTAATATATTCAAAAATATTTCAACTTTCTTGCAAAATGGGGAAACTGACTTGAACAAAACCAACCTTTTACACAAAATCATAGCAGGCAGCCATCTTAACCCTTTACCGCTGTTTGGGTCCTTTTGGACCCATGCGGAGAGCTCGGCTGTCACACATCTTTACTGTTTCACGCGGAGCTGGAAACTGCGAGTAGCTACCCGAAAATTCGGCCACAACAGTGAGAGAGACAATAGGTTAAGGTCAAGGGGTCAATGGCCTACGGAAGCCGATGCGGGGCGGGCTACGTCCGCTTTTCCGCCCACTCCCGAGGCGCGCAAATATGCCCCGATCGGAGCACAACGGTAAAGGGTTAATGCGCTTTTTCTCAGACATACGGTAGCGACAATATACCGTGCAGTATGCTCTGTCCATGTATAGGAAGTCCGTGGACCGACTACACATAACATTTGGATGAAATGAAAAGATCTAGTGCACAAATAAAACATGATGAAACCTCTTTCACACTTTGGGAAAATTTCCAACGGGTGCCCCGACGAATTTATATAAATGTTCAATTACCTGACCCATCTATTACTGCTTTTGATAACACATATCAAGTTTAGTTGCTGCTATGAATGACAGAGATAAGCTCAATACATGAATTTCTTTCCAATACTATACTCAACGGAAGGCAGTTCTCCGGCAATGTGTCCATCTCCACAATATCTGAGAATGGGCTCAAGAAGTACTGTTCAGTGTCTGTTTCATATAGACTTTCATGCTGCGGTGTGGTACAATACGACGAATTTCACGGGCGAAGACCCAATATTACTTTACCAGAATATGATCAAACTTGGAGATGGATTGAAGTCAGGGGAGTTCGATATCCATCCAAACGGTTCTCTTATCATAAACCAAGTGTCACTGAGGCATGATCACACTTTTAAAGTCGGATACGCACATTACGACAGTGAACCACCAACTCTGATTGATGTCCAAATTATTGTCACAGGTAGGCTTCACATGTAATGTCCTTAACTCTTGGTAACTTGGACTTTTTGCGGTGTTAATGAGACTTAAGAA
Source organism: Holothuria scabra (assembly GCA_037179385.1). NCBI lineage: Eukaryota > Metazoa > Echinodermata > Holothuroidea > Aspidochirotida > Holothuriidae > Holothuria > Holothuria scabra. The sequence goes on along the minus strand of CM074179.1, from coordinate 59,611,911 downwards.
TTCATGGTGTAGAACATTTTCATTAAGAAAGAAAAAGGAAAGAATCATCAAACTGTAAAAACGAGAAATAAGTTGTGTTCCCCTTTTCCATTACTTACAATTTGCTTCTCTTTGCTTTCGTCTGATTAAATATTCCAACCAGCCAAAATGAATTAGCTGTAGTAGTTTGTATGATTTTATTCAGTATATGACTTACACTGACTCAGAATCAAAGACACTGTCATGGTGTCCTTCCTACCTTACTGAAGTCAAATTTCAAATATGATACGGTGACAAAATATCTTATCAATTTCCTGCCTCAAATGGGCAACACATTACGATGATAATATATATGTTCCAGCTAATATTTTACAATTTTTTTATTAAACAGTTCATCCGCCAGTGCCGTTCCCTGTCCTCGAGAACTGCGGTAATTCTACTAACGAATGCTATTCTGTTATTAACCGACCGTTTCTTGAATGTTCAGTGCGTGGCTCAAGACCAGTGGTGTTTCTGAACTTCGCTTTAAGAATGGTGACTGGCGATACAGATATATCCAACAGATCCGTGACAAAACAAGAAGGAGTTAAATTTACATCACATGTTACAACTAAAAACGTATTTAGTTATTCATCACGTTTGGCACTCTTGGTTTGTAAAGCATCCATTCCACCTGGTATACTTTTGGAACACGAATCGATGACTTTAGTCGAAAGGAGCAGCATAGAGTTTAAAAGTTGGAAGCCAAAACGTATTTATGTAGTACGTTATGACGTCATGAAATTAAAATGTACGGACAAACGGGTGGGCTTCCTATTGTGGAAGAAAGTCTCTCCACGTGAGGAGCAGGAAATTTTGTTGTATACTGTACTCATCGAAAGAAAGTTTACCGAAATATTTGCAACCGATTTTTCTTTGGGTATTAACGGTTCTTTGATAACGTTTGTTTCCGACATAAGACACGAAGGATCATACATATGTCTTTTTGGAGATGGAGAGACTGACGATCTAACAGTTTATGAAGTCAGCATCATTGGTATGTTCACATTTAGTACAAAACAATTTCTTATTTTCTTATTTGACTATAGATCTTATGAATTGACGTGACCTCCACGTCATTTTGGAGGAATAACAATGTGAACATTTCTCCACCCCAGACGTTTGTGCAGAACATAATTATAGGCACTGGATATGTTGGTGAAAAGCACGCAGTAGAATTTGCAAACGTATGCACAAACTAACGCGCATATCAGATTGGTTGCCTAATCAACCGTCTGTATTTGTTGAAATTGGTAACTTTGTTATTTCTCCGGAAAAGGGCACCTTTATTGCACTGTGACATCATATCCATAGTCTATAGGCGAATCCGGACAGTCGAGTGATGGTCTGATTTTAGTCGGACATAACTGGGATCCACTACCTTCAGTCTTTCAATTTCCTTGCTTAACTGTATCATGGATGGTTGTATACTGAATTATATCTTGATTCCTCAATTTCATTGAATAAGAGGGTCTGGAATTCATGCAGACAATAAAATGAAGACCATTAAACGCTGATGGACCCCACTAATTGATGCCTACATTCACTAAACTCAAATGCTGATCTGATTCGTCTATAGTTAGTGCATAAACTTGTTCCGACATACTTCAGCTTTTTTATAACGAGACCCTCCTTCTTTCATTAGGCAATGCGCCCCTGCACACACACAACAATTATTTTTCACATGGCACATGGTTAAAAGATTAACATATTTGTACTACAAAAATTTTGAAAAGGATATTAACCTTGGATAGAATTAGTTGATTGTTCAAGTCTATTCTTTTCCTGTTGATGAACGAAGCTGAACCTATCATTTTACCAGTCTTGCTTACTCCTTTTCTTACAGTTTACCCTGTCCCAACATACCCTGTCATTTATGAATGTTCCAATGAAAAGTGTTGTGTGTTGGAAGCAGACCGTGAAGGCAGTTTTACCTGTAGTGTAACCGGAATCCGTCCGAAAGTTCAACTTGAATGGGGTGCATTATCTTCCAAAATTAACACTACTATTATAACTTTCAAAAACCAAAAATTAACTGTTGTGGACAACGGAGATACATTTGACCTGACTCTAACGACAGTATACAATATTCAAGAAGCAAAGAGCAAAAGAGTCACCATTGAATGCCGCATAGTATCAGATGTGTTTCAATCGTCATCCCAAGTTCATTTGGTGCTTGTGGAAGGTGAGTTCTCTATCAATCATACAAAGATTACACTATAAAATGGCTCAAAATCAATGCATATTTACAGAACAAAGAGAAACATAATAAAAATACAGAAAATGCTGGTAACAAACTTACAGAACATTTCTGTAATCCTTATTTATGTCTCTTTTTAGTTATTCTGTAAATCTACCGTAATTTTTTACAGTTTACATATTTCTATTTTCCTTGATGTTTCCCATAAAAATCAGTGTGTTTTGAAAAAAGAACGCCGTGAAGGCATTATTACTTGTAGAATGATCGGAATTCTTCGGAAAATTCAACTTAAATAGGGTGGACCATCACCCCAAAATACCACTCCTATTTCGTATACAAGGAATTTTTGAGGGCAAATGAGAGACATTTGATATGACTCACATGACCATGTAAAATACTATAGGATCTATCTAAGCTTGATGTAGCCGGTCCTGAGTGTCGCGTAGTATTGCAGATATTTATTTCGTCACGCAATGTTGGTTTTTATGAATAGTGATTTCTTGGCAAACACAATCACACAAGCTCACAAGCTCAAGTGTTCTGTGAAAATTTTGCCACGATTACTTTCAATAACGGTCCAATGTGGGTCGTAAGTCTGACCCATTGCATGAACGTTTGCGAAATGCTCCCATACCTATGGTGACTAAGAGTGAGCATGTCATTATATCTTGAAATGTTAATGGAAAAGAGACCAAATTTTCAAATGAAGTCAATGTGTTAGTCTATTGCGATATTTTGTTATTTTTAAATATTTGATACCTTGACAAGTCTATTCAAAGTAAGCCGTCAGCCCGTTTAAAAAGTTCTAAAGTTTAGTGGGTATTTTCATGTAAATTGTGAAGGTACGCATACCTCTGGCAATAACGAAGATTTTGTTGCCCGCTCACTTACCATTACAAATCAAAAGTGTATCCCTTTGTCTAATAGGAGTTGATCACTGGTTTGGTGTACATGAAAAGATGATGTCATGCAGTAAAAGGGCCGAGGTACAGGAGTGATTATGCCACGAAAGGTTAAAACTTCAACGGTACTAGTTATATTTTGTCCAAAATTTACCAGTACTGTCACAGCCTCGCAACATACCACTTTATACTTAAACTATTCCTTCATCGATATTTTCTCTCTGTTGCAGATGTGTCTCCCACTCATATCACGCACACTGGTCACTATGACCCTTCACGTATAAACTTCATCCTTCTCCGTGTGATAATTACTATACTAAGTGCGATACTGTTAATAATACTGGTCCTGGCATTGGCCATAGCATATGTTTTGTATGCAAGGAAGAAAAAGCGTACCCGTAAACGTGAGTTCAATTAAGAATCTAGTATTTTATGTCCCTGATCTCAATTATTTGACAATATGTTCAATATTAAAACTGACAGTCACGCAACTAAAACGATTCAATCAGGGTACTGGAGGAGACCTCTTCCAGATCCCTGATTCAATCAACTGTGCCTTTGGGCCAGACGAACATAACCAATATACTATGGTACCGTGAACTAACCTGTTCATTGTAACATGCTCCTGTGTTTTCTATCACACCCTTACGTGATATGCAACTAGTATCCATCAGTGAACTAATTTAGTGGCAATAAAAGTGGTAATCTTTGTCAATCTACAATTGTAACGAATGTATCATCCATATGATGAATGATACAATGGTATATTGCAATGTCTTCCTCCCAGCAGTTCATTTTTTTCTGACTTAGTACGTACAAATTGAACATTTAAATATACTTTGCTATTAATTTAACCGTTGATTTTATTTTCCATATATCATTTTCCAAATTGAAATTAAGGAAAAGGATTATCGGAACACGTCATTTTTGTCCATATTATATTACTGTTGCAGTGACGAAAGACAGATACGGCACATAAACACTATCCTAAGTGCAATTGCACTTCAGCAACCAAGGAGTGAAGTGAGTCACTCTTTAATAGAGTGAACGGTGTGAATTCACTCCATTAGAGTGTTAATTCATTGAAAGAATACTGACATTTACTCCAAGAAGAGTAACATCCACTCCATGAAGAATGAAAATTTACTCGTTAACGAGTGCATGCAGGGATCGCTCTCTTCCAAAGTAGTCCACGGAGGCATCCCATCTTAGGTGAAATTTCTCTCTTTTGAAAAGAACTACATTCAACTTGGAGTGAATTTCCGCTCTCAGTGGACTTTCTAACTTTCACCCTTCTAACGAGTAAAATTAAACTCTTTTCATTTGTAGAGTTTGCTATCTTAAAGGGGTTCGGTAGAGAGATGTGAATTAAACACGTTATACAAAATATGTGGTTATATTGAACGAGGCAATCTCTGTATACAGTAGTTATCCACAATGCCTCACAAAATGTAAGAAATGAAAAGAAATTTCCCTTCCTCTTTAAGGTGAATCTCCTGGTACAGGTGATGAACAGGAAGCAGAGACGATCTCGTTAGGGTTAGTATGCTGTTATAGACTTTGAACTTTACTCCCTCCGTTAACTTTTATTCAGTCATTGTTACCCTTGAATCTACGCCGCAAGATTTAGTAATTGATTTGTTTTGATTTTCTTCAACAGCTCTGACCCAACGTAAGGTAAGCAAAGTCTCGTTTTTCACTTTCTCTTAAGTAGTTGATATTGTAGTTGCGCAAAATTTTGTTTTATGTTACAAAATAAGTCAATTTGAGGTAGAGAACGTAGAACCAGCTCTTTTATCGGTTACTGAAGAAACAGTCGCTCATCAAAATTTTGTTTGACATGTGCATTGCTCAGAAGAAACATTGTCAAACAATGTTTTGGTGTCTAAGTTGATACCGCACCCAATGAAGAGACAGGTGCTACAAAACTTTAAACGACTAAAAATACTTGATTCGAAGAGAAAAAACCCCACGCAGTAGTAACAGCTCCCTGCTCATTCATAACCTTATACAACAAATGTAACTTCAATTACCCAAAATCGTATACCATTTTTTGTGCTGGGAAGTGGCAGCTGATTAATTTTGTCTCTTTTATTTGTCTTCATTAAACCCATAGGATCTTTTCCAAATAGCAAATGAAAGTATTTTCAGTGAGGTGTGATAAGATGGAGATCCATCGAGAAGCTTTTTCTTTGAGACGAAGTAGTTGCCGACACTAATCACTTTTGGGTGTTGTTGTTTGTGATTCAATAGTTATTAGCAGGTGTACAAGCCTGGTAAGTCGTCTGCTAGGTGTCGAACAACAGATCGGGAAATTTGTCCCTTGCCTTAATATTGCCAGTCGCTTAACCCTTTACCGTTGTTTGGGTCCTTTTGGACCCATGCGGAGAGCTCGGCTGTCACACATCTTTACTGTTTCACGCGGAGCTCGAAACTGCGAGTAGCTACCCGAAAATTCGGCCACAACAGCGAGTAGCTACCCGAAAATTCGGCCACAACAGCGAGAGAGACAATAGTTTAAGGTCACTGGGTCAATGGCCTACGGAAGCCGATGCGGGGCGGGCTACGTCCGCTTTTCCGCCCACCCCCGGAGGCCACCCTGGAGGCGCGCAAAAATGCCCCGATCGGAGCACAGCGGTAAAGGGTTAAGAATGAAAATTATTTTGACCTTTTCGACGCGTTTCGACGCGGATTACAACATACTTGTCTTGTTCTCTGTATTTTGCTCTATTTAGGTGTGCCTTTTAGACCATGCGAGCGAATGCGAGTATTGATGAAAATCCAATAGCAATGTTAAGTCTTATTCCTCTTTTGCTCATTTGCATAAATCATCCGAACTGGTCTATAGCCAGGATCATTGTGATAATTAGCAATATCCAGTCGTTTGAAATGTCGAGTATAGTGTCTGGCACTTCTTTGTCGGCAACTACTTACACATAACAGCATTGTTCCAAATAATCCCTTTTGTTGGAGTCACCGTAGGTATGAATGAGGTTGCCTAGGTATTGAACAAAGTAATGCCACGCCCTTTAGTTCAATAGTCCCCAAATAAAGGATTTATTGTCCACTTTGGAATCAGTCTAATTGGATTAGAATAAATTTAAGATTCGATGGATCTCCATCTAGTTACACCTCCCTGGTATTATGAGGTTTAATTTGGTATTAATTTGGTCGTTTTGGTCACAATGAAATGGCGTTGATGAAGTGACTCCAGTACCAAAATACAATCCCAATAATACTTAGAGTACCGAAAAATATCTTTGAAAAGCTAAATGCTTTCCGTTTCTTTTCCCACATTGACCATTTTGCCGTAATATATGTGCAAATTTATAAGGTGTTACCATAGAGCTGACATTTGTAATAACAGCTACCTTTAATAAAGGGTACTTGTTTGACAAGGTGATCCGTGATTAGCTCAGGCTGTTGCCATTGTATTGTATCGATTGTATTCTTTGTTTAGTTTGGGATTAGATTAGGGCTCTGAAGAAACTTCTTGCAGTTACACTATGCGCACGCATAGCCCGTTATAACGACGCTCTCTGTCTCTTTACAGATGCGACATGTGTTTGGCCATATGCTCCCTGGTCATGCACCGTGAAAAAGTTCAGTTTTTCTAGGCCAGTTTTTAAGGCCTATCCATCCGTCCATTGTTGCAAGCGTGAGTGAACGATTCAGTAATGTTCGTCACTTGTCTTTTCCACACATCTAAACCTCCATTCATACATGAAAAATCCATTCAATCATAAAAAGGTGATGGAAAGATCATACTACGTAATCCAACAAAGACAAGATCACTCAAAATGGTCACATTTGGAAATGATAAACTTCAACAGCACAGTCCAAACACGTTGTAAATATTATTCGAGGTTCCATGACCATAGATGTTTTTGACATGGTGAAACTCTTTTCTTAGAATCAAGACATGTGTAACAGTATTGTTAAGTGCAGTTGCCATCTTGGCTCCTTCATTCAAAACCAATTCATCATGACCTTGTTTCCGTCACATTTAGGAAACCATACCTGGAATATGATGAACTTTTGCGTTTCTTCAGCTGTATATTTGCATTTATAATAGTCTGCGGTTTATTTGACGTCCTGTTGTACATAGAAGAAATAATCATAAACAAATTTTACAAGGTTGCCAGTTAGAGCTGAGCTAGTGGTCAGTTTGTCCGCTTTGGGCAACGAAGTCCGGAGGTTGTGTTTGGGAGCAATGGTCATTTCTTATAGCGATGTTTCACACTTGAAAACGATGGTATAGTCACAATTCGGTGGCACTATCGATAGTCACCTCCTGACACGGAGAGGTCGCCACCAGCAGAAGTACTCTTAGGGTTCTGATATGATTAAAAAGAGTAATTATCAACTACATACAATTTATTCGACGAGAAAAAGGCGGCACGTAGGATGCATTCTTTTTTTACATATCCATATCTTTCCAAATTTACAAAGACTCTGTTAGTTCTCGCATTTAAGTCAACTATTTCTTTCAGTTTGGTTTTTATTTGGTGCCACAACATCTTTGCTAATTCAAACTTGCTTCTTTTTCTTCTAATTCAAACTTTATCAAGTATATGCATGCGTTCTGCTTCAGTTATTTTACAAAGCAGTCAACCACGTTTTTGATTCTGCATGGCCACTTTGCTTTATGCACAGTTACACTAGTCTGTCAGAGTTTTTTGTTTGTGACTGTTCGGGTCTACCAGTGAAACAAGTTTTCCATCTTGTTCATTTAGCTCAATAGGAAATAAAAATGCATGATTGTCAAACTTGTTCAGCTTTCTCGGTATTTGGGTTTTGTTTTGTTTTTCTTTTCTTTTCTTTCTTTCTTCTTCTTTTTCTTTTTATTTCTTGATAGATGCAAAGCCATTGTATTTTTCCTTGATGTTTGAAGGATGTTAACGTACACGATTGGTATTCCTTGTATACAAGTCTAGCTTCTCTGTTTTATTTTTCAAAGTCGACTTCTGATAAACACTCGTAATATTAATTCACCTAAGACAGGACTATTATCTCTTTAGAGAGCAGCTTTTCCAGCTCTCAACATAGTCAATAAAGATCTTAAGTGGCACATCGCATCAGATTCCTTTGTCCTCCTTTATAACTAAATACTATTCGTCCTACAAATTTGATACCGTTGGAATGTGGACAGAGTTCTTTATGTAGACAGGGAGTGGCTAGCCTTATTGATGCATGTAAGTCTAGCATAGAGCTATACCATGCGTTTATGGTAAGGTACGCAACCCTGACCAAAATCCTTTAGCCTACGTCAATATCATAAAGATAACCCCAGGCCGTGTTTTAAAATCATCGGTACCTCAACTGCATCACAGATTTCCCATAATGCCCTTTATCATTAAAAAAAAATCAGTTAAAAATTGCTGTACCATCAAAATTGGTATTTTCCAACAACCCGTGCTATTGAGGTGAACTTTTAGCCTGCTTACTCTCAGCCTTTCTAATGCAGTCAGCCGTCTCTTGCAATTACCTGTTGTTGGAAGATCATCCTTCGCAGCAGTAGATTACTAACTAGCGCCCTCTTCCAGAGCTGCAGTCGGTATGCGCCCTGTTTAAAAACAACTGTGAGTACGTTGTAACAATGTTCGTTGATAAAAGTAGCAGTCGATATACAACAGATTCGGATGGGATTGCGATCCGATTTCTGAGATTTCTCAATAAAAAATCGCCTCCATATCCGGTCGGAAAGATCCAGAAATTTCCATTTCGAAGGAAATAAAATATTAACTGATTTGTTTGTGACCTTACACCGACAGAAAACTTCAATTGTATACGCGTTAGTCCGATAATGCTTCCTGTCAATGTGACGTCAGAAAATAATATGTGCAAATCTTATTTTCGTAGGACACAGTTAACATATTTACACAGGTTGGCAAATCTGGAGTTCTCTCAGACCAGAGATGAGAAGAGTAGAGAAAGCTCACAAATATCGGATCGGATTCCGTCGGAGAACACTGCCCCACCCCACCCCCCACCCCCACCCCCGTCGGGAAAGGTCGGCGGTTTCGTCGGGGAGGCCTAAAAATGATAAATAATAATAAAAAAAAAAAACAAGGACTGAAGTTACTGGATGAGTGATTTTGAACATATTGTTGTGTAATGCTATTTTAATACATATCGGAATCGATTTTCAATCACTTCTTGTTAGCTCTGATATACCTCATTCCATGTACCTTGTCCTATCCCCCCCCCCCCCCCCCCCGTCGGGGAAGGACGGCATTTTTTCGGGGAGGCCTAAACTAGAAGACCGCATTCTTCAAGGAAACTCACAATTCCGAATGTAGTGCCCAACGGTCTTGCATCTGGCGTGCCCCGACAGCCGAATTCTAGCAACGGTTATGAAAATCGGCCAGGCCGTTTTCAATATATGTCAATATATAAAATGTAAAACTTCAAATATATGGAAAGCTAAACTATTTTCGCGGGAAAATCTTCCAATATGGTCCGAGGGCCTTAATCTGCAAGATGATATTCAGTAACTCCAACAAAACTACAGATCACCTCCTACTTGATTTTTCTAAATAAGAACGTCAGATTTTTCCATAAAAACCCCCAAAATCTGTAATAAACTTATAAATTTTGCTCCAAAATAAGCTTTAGATTGTTAAAAGTAGAACAATTTTCCAATTTCTATGGATACTCCGTGAAATAAATAAACAAAGCCAACTCTATTAACCACCCCGACATTCAACCTTATTTTGCTCTTGAAAGGCGTATCACTTAACGAAAACCTAAATATTTCATTATACCCTTACCAAAAACCAAAATTTTTTTCATTAAACCCCAAAACTTCTCCAATATAATAAGCTCTCAATTTTCAAATCTTCCTTCAAAAAAGGAAAACTTTTCGGGCAAACTTCCAGTCTCGTCTAAAAGCCTTAACACGTAGGCCTAGTACGATTAAAAACATTCATTTGTCGCCTAAATAACGTTTCTGTTTTGACCATATGAAGGACAGATTCTTCAATTAACACCCCAAATTTTTAATAGTCCTTACAAAAGCCAAATTTCTATCAAAAATTTTGAATTTTCTTCAAAATAAACTCCAGATTTTGTAGAACTTGCTAAAGAGAAAAACCAAAAATTTCGCCGAGCTGGGCTCCCCTCAAATTCTGCCAAGTCACGTCCCACCGGGACTAACTCATCGCCTTTGTCGGGGCTTTGAAATGCTGGCCCGCCTGTCGGGGAGCTTGCCCCCCCCCCCCCACCGTCGGGCAAATCCTAGCGCCACCCAAAATTTCATCTGTCGCCTAAATAACGTTTTTGTTTTGACCATATGAAGGACAGATTCTTCAATTAACACCCCAAATTTTTAATAGTCCTTACAAAAGCCAAATTTCTATCAAAAAATTTTAAATTTTCTTTAAATTAAAATAAACTCCAGATTTTGTAGTACCTGCTAAAAAGAAAACCAAAAATTTCGGCGCGCTAAGCGCGTCCCAAATTCTGCCAAGTCACGTCCCACCGGGACGTGACTTGGCATAATCATCGCCTTTGTCGGGGCTTTGACATGCTGGCCCCCCTGTCGGGCAAATCCTGGATCCAACCTGGTTGTAGCCAGTGTGACCGAGGTTTTACACACTAGATGTAATCGGTAGCGTGGCGTCGGAGTTTACAATGGTGATCCTTTCTTACAAGAAAAGGAGCAGCAGCGTGACTGCTTTACAAAGTTTTTGGAACATCTTTATTTTAAAAAGGTACAAAATCAAGGAATGAAAGTTTCGTGTAGGATGAATATCACAGTTTCTTAATTATTGAACAGACAGTTGCAATTCAGGTGAAAAATTCAACATGTCAAAGTAACCTGTGAATTATTTCTCTATTAACAATCAACTTTCAACTGAAAAAATAATTTCGTCATTTGATCCTCTATTGATTATCCCAATAAACACTTAATTATTACGCCGATATCAAATAGCCTTATCGCCAAATTCACGTTTTTACACCACAAACCGGTAGCCAGACAACTAATACACAATGAAAGAGGTAAGTTTTTTTAAGAAAAAGACAAAATGATTGTTATCATAATGCCAAATATTTGAAACTGATTGAGAAAACTCATAATTACTTTCCAGGGCCATTTACCCAAAGGTTCTCTTGTCCCACCCCACTCCATCCTTTGCTACAGTCCCACTTGAAACCTTTAAGAAGTTTCCCTTGTCTTTCCATCAACCACAGACTTTTTATTGCCGTAGATAGCGTGCTCTTTCTTGTCAAAGTTGGGTGATGGTCATGATTTCAGTCATCTGAACTATAGGGCACAATAAAGTGCCATTTGAGAAAAATTGATCTCCTTGTATCCGATATGAGTGTTAAATCAAGTAGGCAACACTTCACAGTCACTGTGGCATCTTTATTTCAGCCAGGAGTAGTTCGAGTCATGGCCCTGTCATACCGAAGAATTAAAAAATGGAACCTACTTTTACCTAGGCAGCTTAGCGCCTCTATGGCGGCGACCCACCTAGGCTGCCGCCCCTTCCTGTTTTTTTGTAACGTTGAGCTGGACAAACAAAGTTCGTCCGCCCCTCGACTAACGTCCTTTGTGCTTGATGCTCAGCTTAAGAAGGATTAGGAAAAACAAGGCAGTGAGCCGTAACTGGAAAAAAGACCGTCTATGTCCTGACTTAAAACAATGGTTTAGAAAGTGAGCCATAAAATCTCATCTAAAATCTTTCAGATACTTATAAATTGAGTCACCCCTCCCTCTTTTAAATCCTGCTACTGTTGAACCGTTTAAGATAGGCTTGCTCTGCCTCCGGATATCTTTCTTCGAAGCAGAAACAACTTGAAACTCACGCTCACTATCCAAACGTCACTATTCGAAATTTAAATACAGGATCATACTTTAGTGGATTAATGGATTTTACGACTCACGATCTGTAACAAACTCTACAGAAAAATGAATCGCACAACTGGTCTTTTACTTAACAATCAAAACGGTGTATCTTTTTGAGTTTGACTGTAGGGAAAAGTTAGGGTACATAAAAACAACGCAACGTAAATGTTGTAAAGACATGGGCCTCGATTCGATTGGAAGGAGGGACGTGTCCCCTAAGTTTTGTGTGGGTAGCTTAACACATTGTCACCCCCCCCCCCCCCACACACACACACACACACACAAACACTTATATATATGAAAAACAGTACTGGAGGTATTTTAATCATTTCATTTAAAAAACTTTCACAAATTACCGAAATTTCCATGTGAGTTCTGTAATCTTTGCTCCACTTTGTATTGCTTTGCCCTAGGATTGCTCAAAAGTACAGGGGTTTACAACAGTCCCAAAGCAATTTTCTGCCCACTTTACTCGCAATTGTCACGATTTGCACCCCGTGTCTCAGTGTCAGGGAAAAGTATGAGCGTTCCCCCTCCTCCATCAAAATTTTTTTCCCGTTTATGACCGAGTTATGGATTTAATGTAACCATGTTTGTCACAAATGGTTTTCAAACGTTCAGAGGTTTTGCAAATCGTTTGCAAAGTATCCATTTTCAAGACTATTTGCATCGTTTATCTGATCCTTTAACTTACATTGATCGTACTAATCCATCTAAAATTATTCTGTAAATCACATTTTCAATAGTATTTTCTTCTCGCCAACCATAAGAGTATAGCTCTTATATTTAGAGAACCCTCAAATATTGAAACATTTACATCATTCTACAACTGGTCCCTCCTCGTAGAGTCCTCATTTACATATCAGACATGTAAAGATGAAGGCAAAGTGTCACTAACTTTCAAAATATAATTGATGTCCCATAAAGAATGAGAGGGTGTGTTTATGTTACAATGGAACAACTGGTTTTAAAAATGTCCATTTTCTTGATAGCCATCCGAGTATGCAAGGGATTGTATTAGTACCAGTGTTTACTAACAAGTGAAGTAATTAATTAAAGACTATCAAGGGTGGCGATTGGATCTGAATGTTGGGTGAAATTTAATCATTTTCCAAAATTACTCTGTAAAACATCAAATTCAATGGGCAATATATCACAACTATCAGAGAATGTGACCGTATGACCGTCTATAATCAAAGCCTTTTCGTCTACATAATTTATATAGAGACATAAAAAGCTGAATAGACATTTCAAAGTCAGCCTTCCTCCTTGCCAAGCCGCCCAACAACTCACCATCTTACTGGAGAGACTTACGTAACTTACAGATTCATACATCTATAATAAAATGGTCAAATTACTATTTTTGTGCGTAGTATGTTTCTTTTTCTCTGTGAAATGTCATTGACTTTTCATATAGGTGAATAGGTCATTCCAATTACCATAATTCTGTAAAATAACCCACAGGCCAATATGCTTTTAAATTTGCTCCTTACCCACTCCCCTTCCCACAAAATTCAGTCGTTCCTAAATAGCTGCAAAAGTGAAATTTTCAAATACGCTGAAGCCTCGGTGCCTATATTCATTAACTCTGTGTTTATACAATAGTTTAAATCAAATTTAATAGGTGATCGCATAATAGTAATGAAATGCCTGGCATTCATAGCCTATTAAAAATTGTCTTTTGTATATGTTGTCTGTAAACGATTATATACATCGCGAATATCAGTTACTGGGTCCGCATTAAGGGGAAATATAAGTCTATATGCTCTCATATCGCTTATATACGATCAACAGTTCAGGGCAATATACTTAAACATAAATAATGTTGTTTCCGATTTAACGATCCGTGGATGGGATTCAACCGCATGTACATTCCACTACACACAAATCAAAGAAATTCTTAGTCCATTAAAAAGCCCTTCAGACTGTTTTTACAGCAATTAGTAGAATAAAAAATGTCGGTCAAATCAGTGTGGTAGTCAATTCTCCGCCACCTACATCCTTGTAAAAAGTTCTCAACCGAAGTCTTGGGAATAACGTTACACATTTCAGCCTTCAATAAATAGAGGGCGCCATTTCAACTTGACATTTTGCAGGAGAAGTTGCTTCCAAAACATAAAGCGTACATTGCTAGCAGTTTCTGACGGAGGCATGTAGAAATAGAGGGTGTACAAATGAGAGTCGCGAATGATGAACTTTGACTAATAGCCCACCAGGATCTAAAGACTAAACTGGCTCATGACCACCACCTTCCCCCGTTTTAAGTTCACAATAGCGATTTTTTTCGATTCAGGATGGTAGGGCAACAGGGCGGTGAGTCAAGTTAAACACACACTCAAGCGACGTTCCGCCCTGGTGATTCGGGTTTTGAAGACGGCACTTCAATGCGAATGATCATGAAAAACAGTGTCCTGTTTCTAACCCTCAAGCTCAAGAGCACAGTGTATTTTTTTTCTTTTTTTCTTTTTGCGCGTTCCGTCCCCTTTGTATACCGTTTCAAAACTGAAAAGCACCTATTCAGGCATTCAACTTAAATATCATGTTAAGTTAAAAGAGCTTGAATATGAAATGAGTTGAATTTCATTCTTAGTGGGAAGCGTTAAAAGTTACTGCTTACCACGAACTGTGCTTTTATGTCTTGTTCATGGTAGTGGAATGCAAGACCGGGCTGTGTTTGAGAAGTCATGGACTGGAGCTAATTCGTCGACAAATTGTTAGCTCCATGGTGAAGTTGACAGCAAACTGGAAAAGTTAAGCCAATGAAATACCTCCTTGAAAACTGTTGTTAAACGTATTCTCTCGCGGTGTGAAAATGTAGAGCGTTGAACTATATCTTCTCAGTTAGCTACTTATTTTGCTCTAATCGCTGGCGATGTGAAAGCACATTTATTTTAACCGTGAATTTGCAACGTTGAGACTCTCAGCTCCAATCAATTTTAAATTCTACCTAGCTAGGTTTTGTCAAATAGCATTAAAAATTTTCTTCCTTGATCAACCTGATCAACCACCCCTTACCTGTACCCAACAATCCGCCCACTCTTCATTTATTATTACAGCCCCACTTTCCTCTGCGTATTTTCTTCTAAGCATCAGCCAGTCCATCATTTCAAAGCATTATGGCCCAAAGAGTTCCAGTTTAAACAAGTCAAAACTGTAGGAGATTTAACACAAAGTAGGGAACATGCTAGCCCGCGGGGCGGACGAATTTTCTCGTCTAGCTCATCACTACGAAAAAAATCAACTGAAGGGGCTGCAGCCACAGAGGCGCTACACAGGTTAGGAACATGCACCTTTCCTGGGCCTATTTCTGTATATTTTCGCCCCATCCCCATTCCCATCATTTGGCGTTATACGCAATTTCAGTAACTCAGTTTTTCCGTTTCATGTTACAACGGTTGCATTGCTTGCGTTGTGTTTGTATTTGTTTTCACAAACGTTTCCGTGGCTATGCATTACATCTGAAACCAGGGGACTAATTCAATCACCACAAATTTGAAATACCATATCTGCCGGCAACTTTTCTTCTAAAAACAAAATCTTAGGTTATCATTTTCTGCTCAGGAAGACTGCACTCTTGGAAATTATGTTCCTCTTTTACCCCCCAAGGGTATGTGTGTACGGTATGTGAGATGTGTAACAAAGACACTCTGTGTGGACGTTTTATATGTGCGCCCTTAAAAACTATCGCTAAATGCATGGGCGTCCGCAGAATTTTTACAAAGGGGCAAGGTCATTAATGGATGATTGGATTGTGTACACTATCTAAGCGAAGCGCCACCATCAGTTGGCGCGGAGCGTCCAAGAAAATTTTGGGCCTTACAAACCCTCCAGATGGCCGGAAACGACACCTGGCGAGTGTTATAAGCTGCATGTACCCAGCCCTGAAACAGGAATTTCATGTCTGTAATTTTTAGACTTTTAGAATTTTCAATGTAAAAAGTTGTTGAAGGGAAAACGGTCTCTCGGTCACGACCTCGCACGCCTAGGTACGATAAAACTTACATTACTGTCAAACACCCTTTATAGGCCTATATCCGTTACCCAATTATGATTCATGCCCCCCATATTCACCTTGTATATCCCAGTTACATCCGCGCGTCGCCACTTGAGATCAGCACGGGACCAAACCAAGACCAAAGCATTTATCAAAAGTCGGATGCCATATGCACACTACATACCTGACAACAAGTACAATTTTGGCATAGTTTTTACAATTACAAATTTCCAATAGATATCACGAATGATGGTCCCCAAATTACGATTTCACTACTCAGCATACCATCTTCTCTTTTGCTATTCCTGGTCAAATGTACGCATATTTCATGAGTAGAAACTGACGTTGTGAGTGAAGATATTTTGATGATTTATTTTTACTTTTTTATGTCAGTTTTCAATTGATTTTTTCACAAGTTTGATTTTCCAGGGGGGAAGTGCCCCCCACCCCTTGCCCCCCCCCTTCCGGACGCCCATGGCTAAATGGTGTATATTTACACGAATTGGTATACGGTATGTGGTAATACACACCATACGAAGGGAATATGGCATTTTTACAAATACTCCCACCACTTTAGAATGTATATATGTGTGCGTCATACATTTACCAGCTGGATCAACCCCCCCCCCCCCGGGTTCACATCACCCCCCTCCACGAGATTACAAGACACCATCAGATGTGCGCCTCGTTATGATGGTAGTATAGTTTTGGACAGGATTACGCATGCAGTCTACCTCATTGTGCTTTCTGTCTCATCCTGACCCACAGTCTAAAAAGAGGCAAAAGGGTTACGTCCCTTTCTCTCTCTAAAAAACAATCGACAATCTAGAAAATTTAAGACAAAAATCACGATTTGAGTCAATCACAAGTCGAGGACCATGCGCATAAGTATGTGCCCTCGTAATGAAGAATCTGTTTTAGTGGTACTGACTTATTCAAATGCTGAATTGAAACAAAGACCGCAAACAATAAAGGACACACCCATTCCTTATCCACTTCTGGGCCTTCATGTCATGAGTGACGTCTTAAGACTCGATAAGACTGTTATTAACCGAATGGGTAAATAACAGTGAACTTACGTAGTTACCAATAAAAGGTCTCTTAGGGACTTCTAACTAGACTAAGTAGCCTAAGGTACAACCTAGTTTCATAAAGACAGCGGGCGGGTAGTCATATGTTCCGCACATGTTTCTATAATTATTAATGTTCATATTCGTGATCATTTCATGTTACTTCTCTCCCATCCCAGGTCAATGTCGAAAGCTCCGGGGTTCGGGGTTGCCCAGTTAATTCTTTTCGACAAATATTCAAAGTCTTTTCTTTCTTAAAAGTCAGTCGCTACGGTTACTAAGTTTATGACCATTTTTTGACCATTTTGATAGCAATTATCTCTGTATGAAGCCAGCAAAATATTTAGTGATTATTTTTTCTTTTCTGTGCGTTACCATGAATTTTACTCATTTTAGTTAAATCATGTTCCAAAAGTAAAGGGACTCTATACCTGCTGTTTTATGTTGTGTGGTCGATTGATTTAACATTCACACTGTGAAGTTATCATTTTATAGTTTACAGTATGTGTGGGATGAGGTTTTTCTGAAATTGATCGACCACTCACCATATATAGGCCAATGACAAACTTATGTTTGATATACAGCAATGTACCGGTACGATGGCCATGCATAAAGTTTTGCAAAATTGCAGTCAATATTATACGACTCGTTTCCATATGAGATTCTGTATGACATACGTTATACGGTCTAAACTCATCTATGATTGAGGCACGAACCGGAATATTGTCAAATATTTGATAAAATTCGTTTCAAAATTGACTAGAATGGTTCGCCAAATGAAACTGATCAATTGATTTGTTAGTAGCATCTAGTCAAAGGTTTTGAAAAGATTCCGGTTCTTGTCCGTATTGGTTAGATTCTATTCAAATGTGAATGTCATTTTCAGGGTTTTCAAGTTATAAGAAAAAGATAAAAAGAAACTTTAAGATTATGAGTTATGCAACGTTTCCTTAACAACTGGCTATCGCCAAATGGCGAGCTCCCTTTGTCTGTTGATTATGAGTGGTTTTCTTCATCAACAAGACGTATTGATGGGTTGGTGGGGAGGTGAAGGAAGATTGAAATCCATGCATCTTTCAAATTTATCAAGTGAAATGAGGTGGCATGGGGTAAGTGTGGCAGCTGCAGAATTTCATGAGTGGCAATGTTCCGTGACGACCCTATATATGTGCACAGGATAAGGCACGAGGATGACAAGGAACACAGGTTACTCCCAAGTTTGTCATTCTCATCCTTCAATAGTTTAAATAAATACGTAGTTTAATAAAAAGAAAATATATGAGTTGATTGAGTAGATACACACATCAGCCTCTCCCTAGAGAGCTGGAAGGCTTCGGTATCTTTTCTTGTTTTAAGTAGGCCTATCATGTCTGCATTTTCAGTTTTTTTCACGTTCGCTGCATACATTGTCTGTTTTGCAATTTTTCAAGTTGTTCAGACCCTTCCAAATCTCCCAATCTATTTGGCTTCTGCTCCCTGCTCAGACAGGGAGGACACAATCCTACTTTGATCCACACTGCGCATGCGTAATTTATGAGCTAATCTGCATCTTTTGACTTTGATATCAGTTAAAAGCGTGGCAATACCAATTGACTGTGATTAAGGATTTTTCTGCCCCTTTTTTTAAAAAAATGTAGTTTTGGGTGACGTGTGTCTGTCTCAAAAATTAGTACCACGCTTTTGTATTTTATTATTTTGAGTAAAACTGTGCATTTACAATGACGAAGAAATGCATCATGGAAAAACACAGAAAGGATTTTTACCGTCTCCACAGTTTTCGATTTATAGCTTTGAGGGCGACGTTTTTTCTAGAACTTTATTCGCGGCCTTTGAAATGTCCTGGAAAGTCTCGGCGAGTCTTCAATGAAACATTCAACGACGTGTGGTAAGTAAGCAACGTCATTGAAGGGCGTTAATATTGGTTGACCAGGGCCGGATCCAGGATTTTTTCAGAGGGGGTCCAAAGTGTCGCTGTCGGCCTGGGAGGGGGTATGAAAATTCTTACCTTTTTAAAAATCCTGGAATGCTATTTGGTGCACTCTGGTGTATGAAAAGACAGAATTTTCTGCAATGAAAATTGATAGAAATTGAGGAAAATTTAACCGTGAAATTAAAAAGGGGGTTATAAGAAAACAAAACGTTACTTAACTGCTCCACCTAACAAGGACTTGGGTTTCTTTTCAACTTGTGGGAATTGGCTGGTGAATTTGGTCAAATTCGAAAGTGTACATGCCAAGCGTGCACGGCGAACCCCAAGCGCGAGTTCCCTAATGGCTGTGGTCCAGAGGCGAAGCCAGGGTTGGGGTCTAGGGAGGAAAGCCCAGGAAACTCTTGGGTTTTAATGTCTTAGAAGTCCCCGGAAGACTGTTTTAAGGGGTCAATATCAGAGGTTATATTGAAAAAGGTTATGAAGCGCGAGAAAATTTTGGCAGCCTAATAGTTTGAAAACTATTTGTGATAGAACATGATTAAACTATAATAAAATATACTCTCTTAATTGTTTAGATTGAAAATCAATCTAAAAGAGTGAAATTATGGACCAATCTTAATTTCGATTGAAAATTTTCAATCGAATGAGATTGATTTACCATTAGATTGAATTTTTCAATCAAAATTGCAGATTGGTCCCTCATTTCAATCTAAAAAATTAAAAGAGAACTTGAGAGACGACATTCCTCAGCCTACCAATACAGGAATATAGCTTAAAGGCTTTGGGGAGTTTGAGAGAAATCGGAGATTGATAGGAATGTGTACCCATTCATTATTCACCCCACGGAGACCATGGAGTGTAAACAGTCCATTGCGCGCGAAGCGCAACGAAGTTTTGTATCAGAACTATTGTAAAATTCACTACCGTTGAACTTGACACTCTAAATGCTATTGAGATGGATTTTAACAGATGAACAATAGAATGAAAGATTGAATTGATCTCAGCAAATTTGGAAAAAAAATATTAGAAACTGATGAAAACCTATCCATTATTCATTCCAGCAATATGTATCACAGAACTCCTGTAGACAGAATTCCTTTAAAAATAATCTATTACAAATCGAATGCGATCACATACGAGCCGCAATTATGTTTTAAAATCATGTATTTCCATGACGGACTCTGCGCCTAGATATCTTACGAAGAGAATCTGCTGCCTAAACATACGATAAAAAATTTATACTTTTCATCTCAGATTTCAAAAACGAGGAAGCCAGAATAAGTCCCTTTTCATTGCATTCTTTAATGCTGTGCTTTCTTTTATAACCAAATGACGGAAGAGCCTATGCACTCATGCAACCAACCTAATCGGTTCAATGACCACTAATGTGAGTATGTTTGATACACTATTGATAATGAAGGCATCAATGAAACTATCAGACACACGGAAAACGCGAAAATTGAGAATTAAAAAAATTTTAAGGTGGCAGGTGCACGCTATATAGATCATTTGGTTGGATGAAAAGACGCATCTGACTTGTAAGGAAAACTACCCTCGTGATGGCATATGTTTAACACTGTTAGATTGGCTTTCCATTTTTTTTTTTTTTTTCTTTTTTGGCCAAGGGCAGGGGCCGGACCCCCTAGACCCTCGCCTCGGATTGGCTCCTGTTCACTGTCAGAAGAAAAGAAATATTCAGAGTAGACTGAGAAAGGTCACTTTCGTATCATGTGAAAGAATGAGGCAGACGATACAGTCAATTCTACACTCTAAAGTATAAAATGAGTGAAATTTTACTCGTTAGAAGGGTAAAAGTTGTGAAGTTCACTTCAAAAGAGTGCAAGTTTACTCCCATAAAGGTGGCAATTACTACAAAAGAGGGAAGTTTCACTCTCTATGGAGTATCTAGAGGGAACACTCTCAAAAAAGGGTGATCCATGCAAGCACTCGCTAAAGGGTGATTGATCATCTTCAATTCCAATTGTACCACCGGACAAACCTATGGGTGGTGGTTGATGTTAATAAGAATCTGTAACTTTGAAATATATCCAAACAATAGGATTAAAGGATTTGTGGAGATCACAAATATATGACATAGTACAACCCCCATGTCACGGTGACGTCACAATCCCGCACAACTTTCAAATCGGAATGGACTCGTTTCTTTTAAACTGGAGGATGATAGACGTACGCTTAGTGGTAGATACTGTGCGGTCCATTGGTCCACGTTCTTTCTGACCAATAGGTTGGAAACTGGGCCATAAAACTCTATCTGACTCTAACTCTTTCTGACAAAGCGACTCCATATTATGATGGCGTTTTGATTTACTGCTGTCAGAGCTATACAATCAGTTCAACAGCAGCGCCACCACTTTAAACGGTACTCTTTTCTGAAATCATGCCGACGGAGATCCTGTCCGTTCGCTATTTTTGTTTTAAAATGGTTGATATTAGTTACAAGATCTGGAAGTTATTGGAAACACTGCAAGCTATTGCATATTTAAGCGTAACATATTCAAACAAGATATCAATACCTCTTTTTTCGGAAGATATTGAGATGATGCCATCCGTGGGTCTTTTTTTTTTATCATATCCAGATAGTTTAACAATAGCTCAATATCTCCGTGGCATCTCAAATGTTCCGTATACGTTCGGGTCAAATTATTTTGTCACAATGTGAGTAATTCATACGTTTAATCCATTAATTTAACTTCCTGTGACGGTGATAGGGGGACAAGTTTGCCCCTTAGAATTTGAAATTTGTCAAACTTTTCATTCCTCTCTAGCCGTGGTCAAGACGTTATTACACCTTTCCTACCCGGAACTCAAAGTAGAAGACGGGCCTTAAACAGTGGCGGGGCTAGGGATTTCGGTCAGAGGGGCCGAAGATGGTCTACATGGGCGCTTCGAAAGGGGTTTATACCCTGAGTCTCAGCACGATCGAAGCCACGGCTTTTCAGACTTTCAATTTGATTTTCCGCACCTGTTAGAAAACTACTTTGCCATTTCTCCTCAGCAAGTTTTTCTTTTAAAACATGTTTAAATTTTCTATCCATGGGCCTCCGAAGAAGAAAATTAGGGGGGGGGACAAAATTCTTTTAGGGAGAAAAGTTCCGCGCAACCATGGGTTAGCGTGGAGCGCAAGAAAATTTTGGTCCAAAATGCCTCTCAGATTGCTGGAAATGGCATTTCTTGTAAAGCCTATTTTACCGCATATAAATAGGGAAAACACTGAGTGAACTGTTAAGAAATGTTTATGTTAATTTTTCTTCGTCTTTTTCTCTATTATTATGTGTTATTTTCAGGTCTCGATTCAACATTTTAATGTAATAATGGGCTACTTTGTGAAGATAACGATTAAACCTGCTAGAGCCAAACAGCAAGAAATCTTACAGGGGGAAAAGATATGGAAATTAATCACCGTTAGGCAGCTAGGTGTACGTTTTTGGTATCTGAAAATCAAGATAAGTACACGGAGAAACATTACTTGACGCAATTTAAATCATGTGACCACTCTGAAATAGTCATTTATTAAGTACATTGCAAGAAATAGCCAAGAAAAATGGTCTGCTTGGCTCTCTAGATTCCGAATTCATAGTAAATAAAATGCCTAAACCTAGGCTTATAAGATGCAATTTTCTGGCTTTTGAGACCACGAAAGTACAGAAATAAGCATTTTCATGGGATTATCGTGCAGTAAGTCAGAAGCAGCCATTAATCATGAGAATGGTCACTTGAAGAAAAGCAGAATACAAACTGCTCATTAAAACTCTTAAACCATTACCGCTATGGTAACAGTTTTATTTTATTTTAACCTGAATGTTCTCTTCAAATGACTTCGAAAAATGTTGTAGAAGCAATTTTGGTATCTTTTTACACTCTTTTTATTGTCTATGTTGACAATATCCACGACAGCAAGAGTACTATTTACGCTACAATTATTGTTGCGCCCTTTGCAATATCTTTTATTGGCCGTGAGGGTGAATTTAATGTCAGTCTGTGTATTTGTAAGCTTATAACCACGCTTGGTTTGGAAGCAAGTAACTTAGCACAGCGACAACATTTATTAGTGGGTATAACACATGAACATATACGTTTCGGCAAAACCTATCGCTCTGTTGCAGAAGATGAGCCTTTCCTCAGAATAAAGTTCAGGAAGTACAGTTATTGGTGGCTGTTTGAGCATTTTGTTATCTGGGCCTTAAAACAGCACTACTAAATTATGTCTTTTGCCAATAATGGTGCAAGAGTCAAGTATGTTAAAAACCTAAAAAAGACGCCGGAAGGCGATTCTGGTCCTTGGGGGGTGCAACCGCACCCCTGACCATATGGCAGCTCCGCCACTGGCCTTAAACTTTACTGTTCTTCAGAGACGTTTGCTTCACTAATACAGAGTTGAGAATTTCGGAAGCTGACAGATGGCGTACTCAAAAAGAGTAGCAAATGCTCTATTAACTGGTATTAGGATCTCGACCAAGAAAAATGCCTCTCAAGCATACACATTCTAATTCCATGAGTTGATTTATGAAAACCGTTTCAGAAGTTACAGTTTTAAAAAATTATAAAAAAGAAGCAGCTAAAGCGAAAAAATAAAAACAAAAAATTAAAGCAATCAAGTTGATGAAATATCATATTCATTTAAAAACCAAATATTAACAGTATTTGGACAAACAACTGAAACTTTGAATAGTAACGTATATACTCTAACAGCAAAGGAGTGAAGTTCACTCGAAAAAGAGTGATATCCCAGAGGGGGATATTGCTCCTTTTAGAGTAACCTTTTTACTTTATTTCGTGTGAAGTTCACTCTTTTGGAGAGAGTCTCACTCCTTTGTTGGTCAAGTGTAGAAATAGAAACTGCATGTGGGACAGTGTAAAGCAACTGGGGGGGACTTCATTGGAAGCACTTTACTAAAAACAACCATCTTGTAAACAAATTAAGGTGCGAAGTAGTCATAAACCACCAAACGCTACAATTCCTGAAAAAAACTGAGATCTACACTCTTAAAACAAAATGACTGATATCTCACCCATTCGAAGAGTTAAAGTTATAAAGCTCACTCCAAAGGAATGGATATTCACTCCACGAAGGGTAAAATTAACTCCAAATGAGCGAAGTTTCACTCTTGATGAAGTGCCTGCAGGGACCACTCATAAAAAAGTGATCCTGGAGGCACTCGTTAAAGGGTGAATTTTCAATCATCTTGGAGTGATTTTCACTCTTCTTGGGGTTGATTTTACTATTCTTGGAGTGAATTCACATTTTTTTAACTTTATTAAAGATTTACTATTTTTATTCGTTTGTGTTAGAATATACTACAAAAACACTGTACACTGTTTCGGCACATCTATTACTGTTTTAATCCAAATGAGTGAAATTAGAGTGAAAATATTTTTAAATATTTTGTAATGGCACTTTTTTGTATTGGTAATACATAAATTCAAATATATACACGTGTATGTGCGAATGTGTTATGCATGTATAATTATTTGTTCATTTTACACTTGTCCCGCCATTTGTGACCGACCTCCTAAGTTCAGCTGGAAGCACGATATTAAATAGGTTCTGGCATGTCTCCTTAATCGAGAACGTGGTTCTCGTTCCAGAGGCCGCCCTCATCTTAGGTACGGGGATTCATGTAAAAGGAACCTCCAATCGGCATACACTGACATCAACAGCTGGGAGGATTTAGCTTCACAACGCTCAACCTAGCGTCTTGCAGTAGTAAAATTAGGAGTGAAGAAAGCTGAGGAGGATCAACACGAGAAAGAAGCCTTCAAGAAACCAAAGAGGAAAACATCAGTGTATCAATCCACCATTATCTTCATCTGCGACACCTGCACAAAAGACTGCTTCTCCAAGATAGGCCTATACAGTCATCGCAGATCATTACTACAATAAGGCGCAATCCATCGTCTTCTGGGTCCTGAAACGGACGGAGGCCGATGATGATGAGGACACACCCACGAGCCTATACCAATTTGTTTTCCGTTCCGCCCACCTGCCGTTTGTCAGCATACCTACCTACCTACATAAACTCGCTCACATGAACCCCTGTTGGTAGGACCATATACCCACGTTAGAACAGTTTTTACATTATCGGTATTGTATTTTTTTTTTTTTTATTTAACATTATCGGTTCAAAGATTTTTTTTTACACTATCGGTTATTCTTTTAAATTATCGTTAATTTTTAACATTTATCGGTAGATATATATCTGCCATTTTTTTTACATTGTCTGCCGTTTTTATCGGTTATTTTTTACATAATCGACTGTAACAGATGATGTATGTGTCTCGGTTACCGGTATGGTATCTCTTTTGTCTTTTGCAAGACCGAGAACACTTCAGCCAGGTCATAACAACGAATAACATGCACTTATGTCTATTTTTATAAAAGTACTTTTATGTCAAAGAACTTACGACTGTTTCAAGAAAAGGTCGAATCCTCTGGCCACCTTTGACACATCTCTGTGAAATGAAGCAAAACTCCCGACTGAGGAATTAGGGTCTCCGTGGGAAGCAATTGCTCATTAAAATTTAGAAGCTTTACAAAAGAGACAGAATTTTTGGAAAGCTAAATCTGAAACTATTGATTACGAGAACATAAGAAGCTGTCAGTCTGACCCGTCAATCAGGATCAATCGTAATCCGCTCTGTGCCCGTTCCCTCCCACCCCTATAAGCCTTTAGACTCCTTGGTAAGGAGAACAATAGCCTAACAGGAGGTAGGTTGCAGGGAGCTAAGCCTAATCCTGCAGGATTACAACCACAACTCCTCGAAACTTAGAAAGGAGAGAAAGGAAAGATGTGTACCCTCTTAATATGGCGTTGCCACATACATCCCAGTCAAGTCGCCGTGACAGATAGAAGAATTAGATAGTTTCTGTGCTATAATTTTCACTTCAACAGTACATAACCACCGGAGTAAAAGAGACATGGTGAGGATTACCGTTTTTGTCTCCTAGAAACTCGTGAAAAAATTTAGTTTACAATTACCTTTCCACACACCGAACTTTTCATAAAAGTACACGTTGTTAAAAAACGGATGTCTTTTTTTTTTTCCAAATGAACGGCTGCACGGCACGTAACATTGGTGTGTTACGTGCTACAATTTGGACTAAATGTGAAAAATAGTTTCCTATACTCTAAAAAAGATTATGGTCAATTTGACAATTTTGGGGGCCAACTATGCACTAACCTAACCGATGGTCAAACTTTTAGTAAATTCACTGCCAGAAGTGACCAGTTTATGGTCAAATCTGCCCATAAAGTGATAAATTTTTACCATGGTTTGGGTCAAATTTTTAAACATGGTTTGCGTCGATGCATAGTTGACCATAGTGTTTTTACAGTGTAAGCTCCGAGCATTTGAGACACTTACTACTTACATTCTCTGTTTGTTCTAGTGACACCATGATCATCTCACGAGAAAGCCCCTGGTTAAGATTGAGTCATGCGAAGACCTGTCAAATGGCGCGGGACCTAATGAATGAGTAATGGAGTCGAACCGTGGAATTTAACCAGTACACATAAAATAAAAAAGTGAGTCACTACACTAAAACTGAGTCAGTTTGTCCCCACAGTGACTCACTTAGAGTGATAAAATGTGACTAACAATGGGGACAATGGACTCAGTTTTCATGTAGGACAGCCAGTCACTTTTTATTTCCGTAGGGTTGGAGTTGGGGCCATCCAAACAAATCAATACATGCAATCGAGATGTTGAGATGTTGCTTTGCAGCAATTTGTGATGTAATCCTTCCACTATTGAATGAAGTAGCTTTTACAGCGCATCCATCGCTACAACAGTAAAACCATGCATCTAAGGGAAACATGGTCAAAGAGGCGCTAAACTGTAGGATACATTTAAGTACTTTAAACATGACTTCCCAAAGGAAGGAGAAGGGAAAATAATTCCTGTTTTGCATTGCTGACTGCTGTCCTGGTTCGTATATACCGTAACCAATATGGCAGCATATGTGAAAAACTTTCTTTTTAAGATAGGACATGCATTCTCTGCAGGCAATTGGGTATCATGTGAATGACGTCACAAATTAAATTCACCACTTAAATAGTGTATAGTGATTTTTATCGTTTATGAGGTATAATAATTTAGTTTTAATATTGCCCGGTCGTAAAAGAACCATACATGAGCTTTCCACAGGTCACGTGCCATCTTCGTAACAAGTATAAAGTATTGTTTGCACGATAAAACTGGAACTGGCAGTTTGATTGCATTAGCTGAGTTTGTCCCGTTGATCGAGACACTTTTGAAGTGTACCTCAAGTCAAAAAATTCAAAAATATATATTAAAGTACCATGAAAATTAAATTCTAACAGACCAACTCCCATCTTCACAGGACATTCCTGAGCTGAGATATAAAATGTTGAAGTTAATTCGCTCAAATTAAAATAGTACATTGTGCAATAATTTGTGATGTCATTCTTGTACTACTCAGATTACAATCTTTGTATTTCTTTGTTTTTCCGAATGTTACTGCACCTTGTACTAAGGATTCTTGTACTTGTGATAGCACTCTTACTCTTATGAGGTGATGGAATTAATTAAGCCCTTTATGTGCAACATACTATGCAAGCAATAGGAAGTTGTCAAGGTCATAAAGACATTTTTAATTTTAAAGGGAAACAAAGCATGTTATGCGAGTTGTACAACAAGAAAGTCACAAATTATTACGCAATCGACCAATTCGTTTTAAGTGAATAAACTTCAACATTTTATATCTCAGCTCAGGAATGTAATATGGAGATGGGAGTTGCAACTGTAAGCATTCATTTTCACTCTCTTAAATATATCTTTTTTATTTTTTTGACTTGAGGTACACTTTAAGGTTTATCCTTCTGAAGTCAGAAGTTTGACACCAACAAGGATCTTTTAAAAGTTCGGTAAAAACATGTTGCTGTATACTAACTGAAGAAGGTCGAAATAATAACGACTACCGCGATAACATCCATTTGGGACAAACATATCCCTGAGACTCTTGGAATTTGTACAGATTAGAGAGTCTAATGCCTTAATTGCCCTAGTCACTTTCATGAAAATATTGAAAATATTATGGCACTTTTTTGTCTTCATGTATTTTTAACATTTAAAAATCAAAGCTGAATCAGTCACCTGGCCTGCTGAGTCGATAATATGCCCTTACTAGTTTGATCCTTTCTAATACCCACGTGCGTAAAAGCCACGGAATTCTGTTAGACTGAACTGTGCAAGCACTGTCAAGCAGAGCTTTTCCATTTAGCTCCACCAAAAATTCCAAGGTTGATTGCCTAGTTAACTTCTGAAAATAATTACTAGCCAACTCCTTTTGCATTTATTTCAGATAAAAGTCAACGAACCTAAGTAGGCCTAGGTCCTGCAGCCTCTCTTTGCCATCCAGCGTTTACGTAGTTTCAGAAATACTCTATGCAATGAGAGAAACGGTTCCTGATACGCGGCCTAGTAAAAATCTTCCCGACAGAACCTTGACTAATTGTTTCCTTTTTCAATTTTACTTCAATTGTCGAACTGAATCCTGGCTTAAGAGTTCTTTCATGGCAACAGTGAGTGATGACTTTCTCAAGGATTTATTCTATTGCTTGAATAAAGAACAAAATACTTGTTGTGACCACAGCTTAAGTTACCGCGCTCATTACTGCAATATCTGAATAGCAAGCCCTCTCCCCGCCGAGATTATTATTGCCAAGAATCGTTAGTCCAGGATAGTGACTTAGAGCCCTCCCACTTTATATATGTGGGTCCTTATGCACCGTACGAGGTCTGAAGAAATGATCAATTAAGCTATGATTACTACTGGGGCTTAAGTTTGGTGATTGACACAAACAAACGCTACATCTTCTTGCCAAAGCTTGCTTCCATGAGAGGAAGTGGTAACCTCCGAGAGAACCTAACAACTGTCACCCACTGTGTCAATCTACTCAAAGGACTACAAAAGAAAGTTCACATGCTACTCCTGAAATTGAGCGACATCGTTTGACGGAATAATAGGGACAAAACTTTTGTGTCAAGAAAAGTTTCCCTTCGAGATTAATGGAACACTCCGTAGTCTGGACTATTGGGAAGTTATCAGCATTGCAAGCTCTCTACTATTCATTCGATTAGGTGTAATGTCGTAGCGGTAAAAGGCTGCCAGTCTGACGGGCTAGGAACCCACAACGTTTATGTGAGCTTACTGCCAAGGTGCGTCGTAGAAGTCTGGTCGAATTACAATTCGCTGACTGAATTCATTGTCTCAATTTATTGACTTCGATTGTGAACTTGTTGAACTTCAAAGCACGGGGTGCTGCGCCTCTCGCCACAGTGCCATGTGCTTGAACCATTTTACACCGAGACTGTAACACAGGATTTGTCATAGCTCTCGCCGGAGATCGTAAACACTTGAATTGCCGCTGCAGGGCTTGTTGTAATTATATTATGGATAATAAAATTTGAGGTGATTTCAAAAGTTTACGGCCGGAAAATCATTTTGAAAATCGCGTCACATTCCTCATCCCCTTATTATCATTTTCAAGTTCTTTGGTGATCTCGAATCGTTTGTGTTTCACCAACAAGGAGTTGTTCTAGGCATTCATCTTGCGGAAGTCTGACTCGGTGTATCAAAAAGTTATTTCCTGCTTGATCTCATCTCTGATATATATACAGGCCACCTGATTCCCACCCGGCTAAAACAGTAAGATGTCTCCATTATCAAAGGTCTTTACTACGTTCATTTTTTCGTTACTCCTTGCGGCCTGTCAGTCGCTCCCTCCGATCGATACTGGAGTTAGGATTACGAAGCCGACTTGCGTCGAAATTCCCCCTAATCTCGGTCTTTGTTACAATATTGGATATAATACAATGAGAATGCCGAATTTACTCGATCATGACTCTCTCTTTGAAGTGAGATATCAAGCTAGAAGTTGGATTCCACTTCTTCTGCGGAAATGTCACAGGGACACCCAATTATTTCTCTGTTCCCTTTTCGCCCCAGTTTGTCTGGACCGTCCTATTTACCCGTGTCGTTCCCTCTGTCAAGCCGTGCGGGACGGCTGCGAGCCACTCATGCAAGAAAATTGTTTTGAATGGCCGGATATGTTAGAATGTTCTAAGTTTCCCGAGGATAATGATTTATGTATCAAGTCGGAGATGTTAGCATCAGCCAACACTTCATCTTCGGAATTCGAGCTTGAAGGAGGTAAGACCAAGTTCAAATTGAATCTAGTTCAATAGGATGAAAAACTAGGGCGCCAATAAGTCTTAAAGCGACAATCATGGTTTGACAGGGAATAGGCCAATCAACATTTTTCTTCCAGCACCTCGTTTGAATTAATTATTTACCAGAATAAAGAAACATTGAAGATGTCTTTAGGGTTTGAAGAAACTTTAATTTTGCGTTAATTAGGCCTACTGTTCGAAGAAAATTTCTGAATATTGTCTTGGTAACAAAATTCCCAGCAGATGCAAGGATAGTCAGCCTTCACTATTCTGCAACCAATCACGACGTCACAGTAAGACCGTGATCACGGATCAGTTTTTGCTAATTTTTAGTCAATGTACAGATGTAGTGCAGATGTTGTAAAATATCGTAAAACCAAACTCTGATTGCCGCTTTAAAATTAAAACAGCACTCACTAATAGTAATACACGACCCGTCGGAGAGCTGACGGCATACGGTAACTTTCCTCCGAACTTTAATGAACACTGTGCGTGCTTCGTTAAGGCCTGGCAGAACTGAAACAGCCGCTCGAAACTTAATTTGACAGCGGCTAACTCCTCACAAATCTCACAATTTTTTCTACTGTTTCTTCTCCAAATTATCTCTTATATTAACATTGCAGGAGTTAAGAACTGTAGTCTATACAAAACGTAACCAAACGAGTTAGTTTTATTCATGTCAATTTTCCCAATTTAGTGATACCATGTTGTCATTTTTCATTTGTCATTTATTTATAAGCGATTTATAAGCGATCACATATTGAAGAACTGGAATCTCAGCATAAACGAAGAGAACAAGTGACTCAGCTGAGTCAGATTATCTTTCTCTGACAACTTGCAGCTTTTTCTCTTCTTCTCTTGAGATAGTTTTAACATCAGTATTATGACTGGATGTCCTTACCGGTTGCCCCTCCCCCCTAAAAAAAATAGAAAAAGAAAAAATAGTACTTTAAGGAAAATTATTACGTTTTTTCACAAAAGGGAATTTCATCCTTTTAAAACCAATATTTAATTGACAAAGAGTAATAAATAATTACAAATAAGGCAGTATGGTAGCCTTCTTTTCAAGAAATAAGTTTCTCTCAGATATAAGTTAAGTTGTTTGTTGATAAAGAATAATTTTTCACCCAAACTTTCAACATTCGACATATCAAAAGCTACAACTCTCTTCTTCTGCATAATGATTTTGAGGAAATGAAGCTATTGCTCCGGTCTATTATTTAGACCGAATGATTTGAAAATGACAAGAGCTATTAACTTTTAATGCTATGTTGGAGCATTTTAAAACGCAAAATTGCCCCTTAATGCATGTAGGGTATACTATATTCCTTCGTTTAGTACGTATGCGTTTTATTCATACCCATCTACACATGTATGTACTGTGTTGGTGTTATCATAAATGTTATGGTAGCACCTTACTGGAGTAACATCCATGCGAAATCAGAAGCCTAAACTGTATCATGACTGTACTGACTATTTTAGACTAAGGACCGATTAATGTCAATTGTTCAGGGCTTTTATTTCTTTGGAAAATTACTTTTATCCCGACTTTTTTTTCTACAGTAGGGCGTTTTTCTTCTCTTTTACCGAAAAGGATTGAAAAGAATATCGTTAATCAGGAAACTCCCGTACGTTACAGTAGGCAAATAAAAACACTGCTATCTGTAGGGTGTAGCAAATGAAACAAAACTGCATGATCTGAATCATCATTTCAGGAAAGTGCCTTATTGTAATAATCATTTGCGTACGTAATTACGACTCTTTGTGTAGGAGGTTCAGTCCGCACTACTAGTATACCTACTTGCAGTGCACAATTTTATGACAACGCATGTAATTTCGCACAAGAGGCATTAAATTAACAACTTTCAAATTAATATTGTGGTTTAGGTCGTGTAGTAGGTATAGAACTTCACTTGTTTCAAAGCTCAATTACCTTGTGCAATGGAGTAGGGAAAACAAGCTAGTGACCCATTCCTGCAGAAAAAGGCCCGTGGCCGGCTCGGCTTGAACCAACTGGTTGGAAACTGAGCCGTAACTTCATCTAGCCTGACCTAACCTTGTGCCTATGCAGTTCATGCGAGTTCAAGAAGTGATAATTAGTTATAGTATTTAAGCAGTAGAGATATTGCCAAAAAATATTGATATATCTGTGACAAAATATAAATAATAAACATATTATACATATTTTTGCAATAAGCTTTTGGGCTAGGCCTAAGCTGCATTGAAACATGACAGTATCCATGCATAGAGGATCAGTGAATGTGCATACCAGGATATCAGCCATGAATCACTGCTGCAGAATATCAATATTTGTGAACAATTTCGATTAAATCAATGTTTTAGTTGAATCAGTAAATCACAGTTTGTATTAGATATCGATATTTTCTATAATAAAGTGTTTTCTATATATGTATGTTGTTCAAAAATGGATATCGATAAGATAGCTAAAATTGAATTATACAAATATAATAGGCTTACATATTATCGACATACAGCTACAGCTTAGTATATATCATGACAAGCTAGCTGCATGGAGTATCGAGATAATCTTGGTCACACCGAACTTGAAAATGGAACCTGTATTGTGGTTGGTGCTAAACATAACCAATTGTCTAAGGAAAACAAGCCAGTGAGCCACAACTTAAAACCGGCCTGACTTAAATCAGTTGGTAAGAAACTGAGCCTGAAATTCTTCCTCACATTAGCCCGCGGAGCATACGAAGTCTTTTCGTTCAGCTCATCGCTGCGAAAAATCAAATCTGAGCGGTGGCAGCCTACAGAGGGCTGCAGTCACAGAGACGCTACGCAGGTTATCTCACCTATCTTAAATCCTAAAAGATTAATTTCGGGGAGAATTATCAGCCATTTCCGAAATTAGTTAGTGAAATATTGAAAGATGGAAAGGATGGAAATTGTAACACGGGGTACATGATTTCATGATGGCACAAATACCTTCGCCTACCTACGCCCATGGGCGGAAAATGTCAGAAAAAAGAGTAGACTTAACTATTTCCACTTGGACTTTGTACATGGACAGAAATATGACTAGGTCTATGAGCAGTTAGGGGATATGCGGCTATTTTTGAATAAGAAACATTGAAAACCTTTGGAAAACTTGACTTGCAATGCGCGCCGAGAAAATTTTCCCAGACCTGCCTACGTGTCTGTATGTAAGACCATTTTCGTTTATTTAGTGGACAAACTGTGTACAGCACGGTACACCATTAATTTCATTTCAGTATTTCACTGATTTAAATAAATTCAGGGGCTTTTACCTGCTGAAACTGAATTTTACCCACGGTCCTCTTAGTCTGGGGCGCTACTTTGGCACTGACTAGCAGTGACAATGCTAAAAATTCATAACTGGGACATTTTGATGTGATGGCCAAACCTTAGGCTGTTAGGTCCGTCAATTATATTTACACGTTTAACACATAACTCTATGCGAAAAAGACCTTTTTATACATTATAAAATATTCATATTTCTATAGTGATATCTATCTTCCTTAAAATTGAAATGTAATAGTTTAAGTTGCTATTAATTGGAGTATACCCATGCCGTCACTTTAACAGAATACTCCAGATTCTTTTTCGTATGTTAAAAAGGAACATATTCTGAACATTCTGGTGTTTTTAATTTTATTTCCCATGTTCGGTTCTTGAGGCTTGATATTAGCAATTGAATGTGACAAATTTTATAAACCGAAGGAATTTAAAAGTAAGCAGGCGTGATGTCAAGTCACTTGCTTGTAGTAATTAGAATTCTAATAGTCTAGATAGGTCTGATGAATTTCAGTCAGTATGACTACCGGACAAAGTTTTTCATTTTTGATCGTCTATACGAAAGCACAACTAGTTGGTAATGGCTTGTGGTGGGCAGGAAAGAGCAGCTGCGCAGGCTACTTGTGGATCAATCAGGCAGAGAGGGGAGAGTTAGGAAGCTGTCAAGCTCTTCTCCGGGAAATTTCAAAGAGAATTATCGGCAGTTGGAGAGAAAATTCCTCTCTCTGTACATAAAAATATGGGGCGAATTTTGGAGAAATTTGATCCTTTTCTTTGAAAGAAATATCTCCCCAGCCCTGCAATAGGGATACATTACACAGTTGTCTTTCTAGTGTTCTAGGATATCATTCAAAATCTGTGTTAGTGCATTACAGTGACCCCTATATTGTCACTCATTTACGATTCCGCATAGCATGTAAGATTTGGGATATACGACAGTGCGAGTGAGACTGCTTCAAAACAATTACATTTTTATTGGCTTTAAAATATTAACACTGAACTTACAAGGTCACCTAGACTTATATTTGCAACAGCAAAAAAAAAAAAAAAAAAAAAAGAGAGAAAACTACCCTTCCTTGTTGGATATTTTGACTAGTCTTTTGAAATCATCCGCTTCATTGAGAGTTTTGTTTATTTTTTAAATCGAAAATCAGCGGGATTTCTTAGTGAGTTTTATTCTGCTCTTTCTTGTGACTTGTGCAGTGGGGACCAACCACCGTCCTCGTAACACGGCAGACATTGGTATAATGCTGCGTCACGTCACTATGACGTCAGATGACTAAACTAAACGATAACCATGATTTTGTACCTTGCTTTATTTTGGAATGCTTTTTTGACGGGGCAAATGATTATTTAGGTATAATAAGGAATCTGTAGGTGATAATGGTACTTACTATAGGTCTAAGCTTTATGAAAGTTCCAGTGCTTTTTCAAAAAAAGGTTTCAAATCTCAAGTTGAATAAAGTCCGGTGACAATTTTAGCACCTTTACTGCTGAGGGGACCTTTTTTCCTGAAGTGACGAAAGCTTTTCAGTCTAATTTTCAGGGTTCCCAATCAAAGACGTACAACTTGCTACGTAGGCAAGCTGACGTGCGAACAGCGCTTCATATACTGCCAGGGTTTCCGTCAGAGGGGGGATTTGTCCCCCCTCCCCTTTCCAGAAGAAGGTGGGTAAAATCTCCCCCTTTCCATTTCCATAAAAATTAAAAAATTGTCAATATCTTAGTTTCTTACTTAAAAAGACGACACTTTTGCAGCAATGTTCGAACTTACACAAATAAATAGCCTTTAAACCTTCAGATTGCACCTTACAGGGGCCTTGGAGCAAACTCTTGTCTCCCTGAACCCACTCATAACTTTAGCCTAGGACAGAATCAATTTGGACTTGGGGTTTATATATATATAGATTAGACTTAATATAGAGCACGATGTGACATAGTAATTCACGTGCACTTTACAAGTAATAAATGAGAGATAATACTATAGGTTGAAAAGGTAAGTCTTAAGTCCAGCTTTAAATTTCGAGGTATTCGAGACACTTCTGAGAGAGAAAGGAAGGGAGTTCCAGAGTCTAGGACCTGAATTGATTGTTGGCGCTGTTCAGATGCCGCATTGGTGTCAAATTGCTGCACCAATCTTCCACTTTTACTAAGTTTTTGTGACTTGGTGTTTAGCAGTAACAAATCCCCCCCCCCCCTTTTTTGTGTTTCTGGCGGAATCCCTGACTACACATCCAGCTTCATATACAGAACCCGGTGAACCTGTTGGCATCTTGTTTACGTATTGGTATGTAAAGGGATGAGCCTTCGTAGCAGGATGTACGTGTATCGAACATTCCTTGTTCATAGTCATTCAGAACTTCCGGAAGCCTTAAAAGACTTTGCTCCTAAAAGTAGCGGTTAAGGTTGTTACTAACTGAAGTAATAAAAATGTGGTTACTCGTTATGTTGCTGAAGGAAAAACCTAAAGCCTTAAAGGGCCAAACCTCTCACCCCAAACTACAATTTTGGTCCGGGGGTACCAAAATTCTCAATTGGCTCAGCTCATTGATTGACAGCTAACTCAAATAATGCAGAGTACCAAAGTTTATATAACACAGCATGAACGGTACTGAGAGTGTTTTGATTATATAAATTGAGTTTTTCTTTACTCACCTTGAAGCAGTAAACTGAGATTGTATCTGGATGAGGATGAACTTCAAGCAATTGTGGGAGAGGCTTCAGTACAACTGTAAGAAGGTTAGGAGAATTGGTAGTGTTTGGGGTGAGAGAACTGGGCCTTTAATTAGTTAATTTATCCATATAGAAAGAACAAAACAAAATGGTCAGTTTTAGTCAATTGGGAAATGACTTTGACGAAATATTCTCATCCCTTTTCCGTTATGTTCAACTTTTTATTTCAAAGTTACGTCACGAGCAAAAACAAAATAATGGCAAAATTGTAAACAGGTGATCGATGAACCTTATAACGTTTGGGACGAACAAATGCACCATTTCGGGTATGGAGGCCTCAAAAAGCCATTTTCTACAAAGGTGGTTGCCTCAGACTACCCATGTTTCACTCCAAGAGCCCCTCCCGAAAATGGCTAATACACGCCTACCAAGCAGCCAGTGGCGTAACCAGACCTGACTGTCCGGGGGCAATAGCATAGAGGTTTCCCAATTTTGTACTAGTTGAGCTGTGTTAGTTTGTGGGTAGGCTAATGGCCTTAAGGGAAGTGTTTAGTGAGAGGGGAACAATTTTGGACCATGCAACTCACCCTACCCCATTGACCAAAAGGTGCATTTTTATGGTAATTTTTTTTTGCTTTTTTCTACGAGCAAGAACAACATTTTTTTTTAATAAATCTGATTTTTTTTTTCTCAGATGTGAACATACTGTATAAGGTACGTACCGAAAATTTGGGTCCTTTTGCACATTTGTAAATATGGAGCTTGTATTGCAGAAAATAGATTAGATTCAAGGTTTCCTGTAAGAAATTTTGCATATTTGGGGGACTAGCGAAGAATCTGCGTTTCCTAGCATATATCTGAGATACCACGTCGACTGAAGATCGTGTTATCTAAGGAGTGCGGATTAAGGCTTCTCGCCGACAATAAAAAACTCTCAAAACTTTGTTGTCTCTTTTAGACAAAAAGGAACGCCTATATTGAAGAAAATTTTAGGAAAACGGCACTGCAGCGGCTAGGACAAATTATCCACTGACTAATTTATGAGTGATCACTTACAGGTTTAAGGCCTGTAATTTAAAGGGCAGGAGCAGTCATCCCAAACTGACGAAGGGTAGTAGACTGTCCAGTTTCATGATTGGCTGTTGGGAGTCATGTGGCAATGTTTTTTCTCTTCAAATGTGAAATTTACCAGAAATAACTGCTTGGTTTACCTTGAATATGCAATAGTAAAGTCATAAAATGTAATGAAAGATACTTTGAAGAGAAATAAGATGAAAATTGTGTTATTTAACTTTTTCTTCAAAATAAGTTTGGGGGAACTGCTCTTTACCCTAAAGGTGCGCGAAGCGCGCTGAAAAGTTTGCCCTTTTTAAAACTTATAATTTCGAATATGGAACTTTTTTAGGAAGAATTTGGGATTTTATGAAGGAAAACTTGGGAAAACCGCACTGTATTTGACTGGTGTCTCAAATGGCAAATTTTCGAATTTTTCACTTTTTCGAGCAAGGGTGCAACCGCCCTGCCTCCTGTAGCTACGTCACTGCTCTGCAACATTGGACGTTGATAAAATTTTGACACTTCAATTACTAAAGAATCCATCTACAAAGACTACACAATTGACAGTGTTGAAAGGTATCTGATGACAGGTGTGTATGAGAGCATTTGAGTACGGTAGGCCAATGGTTCCCCTGCCTAGAATATGAAGTGAAATCTTTAGTTGGCGCAGCCCGTACAGAAAATTTTGAAAAATCGCGACCCCTCAGACAGCCGGAAATGGCATGTCTCGGGCTTGTGAGTAGTAGTTAAGTTTTCCAATTTTTCTTGCAAATGTGGACACCACTGTATTATGGGTGTATCGCGGCACGTGAAGCGCGCCGAAATTTCTGCCCTTTTGAAACACTAATTGGTTGATATGGAGCTTACATTGCAGAAAGCTTTGGATTCTGTGTTTCATCTAAGGAATTTTAAAGAGTTGGGGGAATTACTGAAGAATCTGCACTTCTTTCAAATATTGGTGGCAAATCTGAGAATGATTGCTTTTCTAAATTCCTCCCGACTGTCTGGCAAATAGCATGCAAGAGAGGAAATTCTTTCCTCCGATAAAGTGGACCTCAGATATTATTTTTTTAACTTAAGGCAACTAAATGAATGTTAAAATATTTTTCTAAATGAATGTTGATATATCGACCAAAACTGTTCCATGAATGCAGATCAATCTTGCTTTTGATGTTATAGTTGGCCCACTTTCTTTCTTTTCTCATTTTCTCTTTTTTCCTTTCCCCTTTCTTTCCTTTCCCCTTCTTTTCCGTTATCCTTTTTTCTTCTGCCTTTCTTTCCTTCCCTTCTCCTCCCTTTTCCCTTTTTCCTTTTCTCTTCTTCCTTCACTTTTCCTCTTTTCCTTCTTTCCTTCCCTTCTTTCCTTCCTTCCCTTCCCGTTTTTTCTTCCCTTCCCGTTTTTTCGTGTCGGGGGCAGTTTTCCCCCTGCCCCCGCCCCCGATGGTTACGCCTCTGCAGGCAGCAACTTTCCCAACCGTGATTCATCCCAGCTGTAAAAACCGGTTAGGTCTACTGGTCAACTTGAGCCAAAAGTGGTTCAGTCAGGGGAGAACCAACTCAAACATTTGGACCTGACCCAAATTGGGTTACAGTTTGACCCAACATATTAGTTTAGTTGACCAGTGACCCAAGTGTTTTTGACACGCACATTGGTGTGATTCTGGAAGTCAAGCAAAGTATTTCAACCATTGTATAAAAGTTCTTTCCTCATTGTACAAAATGTAGTATGACATACCATTGTTAGTCCAGACTGTCGCCACTTTCCTTGAAGGTGATGACAAGACCGTGACCGCGTATAAATTCTGAAAAAGAACCGAATGACCCCTTAAGAGGGGTATACGGTTTTGCGTATTAAAGTACTAATGGCTTTTATGAGTGTTTTTCTTTTAGAACTGCCAATTAAGATAAACTTGTCATTGTGTTCGTTTGATTTTGCTTAAATCTCAATGAGCTCGTTAGTTTTAAAAGTTTTGTTTTGTAAATAGATGTCGGTTCTTTTTCTTTGATCCCTTGACCTACAGGACAGACTCTTGTAAGGTTTCAGTTGTTTCTTTTGTTCATACTTTAATGGACCGTCAAACCAGCCGTTTTATTTCTTCACATGTTGTTAAAGGCTAGTATTAAATAAATCAGTTGGAGTGATCAGCTTAGTTCGGATAGCGCACGAGACGTTTCCAAGGTATACTTTTCTATTCAATTGGGGGAAAGGGTTAGAAGTTAGCCGCAGTCACACTACAACGAATTTTGATCGGATTCTGATCATTTTTTCCGAGTTTTTGTTAAAAAATTCCATATCTGGTAGAAAAGAGCCAAAACTTCGTCAACCAGTCTTAATGTATGAATTGCCTCTCGTATCTATGTAAACGAAATGCCAACTGACTTTTTCGTGACGTCACATCGACGTACATTTCTTTGATCGGACAGCGGAATCCGATTAAATTTGTCTGTCGATGTGACTTCACTCAATAATATGCATAAATTTATTTAATTTTCAAAGCTCTGCGGTACAACTCATTATATACACAGGTTGGCAAATTTTGTGCTCTTTCCGACCAGAGAAGGAGACGATTTTAACGTAAAACTCACAAAAATCGGATCGAAATCTAATCCGAATGTGTTGTAGTGTGACCGCGGTTTTGAAGGGTACATAAAGTCTAGATAAGTTTAACAACACACTGTTTAGAGTTCTCAGATGAAACTTGTGCATCAAAATCTCACCGTCACCGTCACAGGATGTTAATGTTCCATTAATAAATTATTAAATGTTGGAATTTATTCCCTTTGATATACATTGTCCATCGCCGAAGGCGAAATTCATCTTAACTGACATGACTGCCCAATACAACTTTCACAACTTTAGAAATTAAAAATGATATTGTAGAGGTTAACTCTCCTTAACATTGTGTATAGCATGTCGTACTGCAAAGTGAATTTGTATATAGGCAAGTCACCCTAATTGTAAGAATGTGATCTTATTTTGGCACAAGGGGCATTGCAGCTTGAAAATAGGAGTTGGACTTTCCTAGTTAATTTTCCTAGCTCTATATTATGACCTACAGTACAAAAGCCAGACTTATCACTCTCTAAAACGTGTTTAGCAATTAAACCCTATTTTGTCCCAACTCTAAAAACACGGCTAAGTTCTTAACACGTGTAGCTATTAAACTCTAATTAATCTTTCTTTTGAAACTGAATGTTTAGGAAATTGTCCACATGTGCATGTTTAGCATCTAAACGTGTTTACAAAGTGGGGGTAAAACATTGTCTAGAAATACGTTTATGTTTGAACAACTTTTAGAGTCTAGGTACACTCTACACTGTAGGTAAGAACGGACAATTTGTGACAACTAGGGTGAATTGAAATTTTATAGTTTCAACCGTTTGGTAAAAGATTTAAAAATTCATTCAAAGTGTTGGTGTTCGTCGTATTTTTTTTTTTTTTTTTTATTTTTATTAATGCTGTTAGTATTATTTCTGTATTATCTGTGAGGATACAAACACTTGCTACACGAGAAACATGAATAGTATTTTATAGAGAAACGGCATGCCAAACAGGTTTACCCCAAAGTATTGTGCCGTCACACTATTAGCCTCTCTCTCCATGGAAGTGCTTCCATGCTCTATCTACCCCAGCATTGGTCATTCTGAAGTGTTTGTCGCTACTTTCGTAGAAATAATTATCCCCTGACACGGAACTGTGGTGTCCCAAATAAAGATAGACGGGTCGTTTGACCTAATTTCCATTCTCTTTCCCCGAGGCGAGATTTAACACCCAAGTCAAGTGCTCACTAACTGTGTCGACGGATAGATGTGTAAACCTATGTGTCAGTTTGTTTTGATACAAGATAGCTCCGATCCTAACATTTCTCCGAATGTCACGATCTGTGAGACATTCGCCAGTCAAGTATGAGCTTTTTCGGTCAAGACTGCTATAGTATGGGTACCCCGAGGCAATCATGGTCTCGCATTGAGCCCCCCGCAGACAAGGTACAGATACCTGTCACTCAAACTGTATGCGATCTAACAACTCCGTTATATCGTACCTGTCAGTCTTCAACGGCAAGTTATTATGTACCTCACTCGCAGCGCTGACCACCAACGGCGGACGGTGTCAATTTATTACCCCGGGCTACGAAATATTTGCTTTGCTAATTTACAAGACAATAAATCTTGTCTGGTGTCCTCAAATGGGGACAATTTTACCGCTAAAAGAGATGAAAATCTTTCTGCCGAATTGTCCGTCACACTTTAGATAGAATTACTTGTGATTGTTGATGCTAACCTGATGGTTTTATTGTTGGTAGTGTTGCAAGAGTGACCCACTTTAGCCTGGGCAGGTTCTTAGACAGACAAGGAAAGGAAGGGGTCAAAGAGTTTCCTTCGATAAACACTG
This sequence comes from Holothuria scabra, assembly GCA_037179385.1. Taxonomy (NCBI): domain Eukaryota; kingdom Metazoa; phylum Echinodermata; class Holothuroidea; order Aspidochirotida; family Holothuriidae; genus Holothuria; species Holothuria scabra. The sequence continues at coordinate 59,570,325 of CM074179.1, read as the reverse complement.
GGTTCCACTCAAACATGAAACCGGTTTTAGGAGTCTGAAACTTTTTGCGCATTGACTCAACCCCTCCTTCACGCAATCTACCCAACATTATATTGACTTTGTTGTGGAATATGAGGCCTTAACAATATTAGACCGTCGAAGTAACATTTGATGAACTTTGACGCGTCACAACTCGGATGTACATGATGAACATTTGACTCACCCGTGCCAGGGTCAGACAATGCATTTTCCATTGATACCTGCATCATAGTATTCTCACCTTATCACACAATCGGTAAGTCATCCTCAATGCCATGGATGACACTAAGCCAGTGAGCTACAACTGGAAAAGGGCCGTGACCGGCTCGACTGAACCAATTGGCAGGAACCTGGGCCGTTAAACACCATTTAACCTAACCTTACCCCCACTGCTGGATAAAAAAATCAACACTATTTTAGGGCCAACGGTCACACGCGAGTCGTCGGTTGCTTCACGGCCAGATCGTACTACAAAGATTTCCCCTTCAAAGGGGCGGGACTTATGACTATAAGTGAACGCTCTAGATCGGCAGACGGGAGAAGATGGAGTTAATGCGAAACAGCATTCTCGTTTTGTATTCGTTACAGAAGTTGCGGCTCCCCGCGGGGCGGGCATAGCAACCAACGAATGGCGATACATTACGAACGGTTTTTTACCCTGTCGATGATATTTTTCTGCAGGGTGTGTGTGCTTATACTTACTTATCCTGACCCGGATACAATACTTTACATATATCAGTGTTAAAATTAATATATTATATCGTTTGGACCTGGAGGGACCATTATTCATCCAGCCACCCAATTCCGGACGTCTTCGACTCTTTCTGGCATTAAAGAACTTTTAAACGCGTGAATTGTCTAGACAGATTTAAAAAAACCCGACATTTTAGGAAAGTAAGGCAGAGTCAATTTGGGGCATTTTCTTTTACACATTCAGGTTAATCATGTCTTTTCTTTGGTACTCCCATGGGTGACCCGTGACAGCTTTAATTTTTTCCTTTTTTAATTGGATGCACTCCTCGGGCCTTCTTAGCAGTTCTCTTCAACAATTCATTTTCTCTTTTTAAACTGGTTCTTATAGGTGTCTTTACAGGCATCAATCATTTAATACGCTTACAAAACGTGCCTAAGCTTTCTTGTACATGGTAAGGCACGTTCCGCTCTGTTATAAACAGCTACATCTGAGCTCTAAGAATTTTGTATGAACTGTCAAGCAGCCTAAGTATGACCGACCAGTATAGTATAACTGTGGTCGTCTAGATACAGTACATACTCCAATGACACAAAAATTACATCATTAGTGTAGAGAAAAATTAAGCTTTCGGATGAATTCGATTAAATTTACCTAATCTGCTTTTAATTATTTGCTGTTTAGACCTTTTCGTCAACTTGAAACAGACCGGTTCTTTGTGGGATAAAATAAAACAGCTCATCTACCGCAAAGTATTCCAAGGAATATAGACGTAGCCTCTTGGTCGACTCCGTCACCAGCCAATCTGTGGCAATAACCAGCTCATATAGTATTGTATTGTACTGGGAAATATTGAAAAGGGATCTTCATTACAAAATGTGGGTCACGGCACTAATAGCTGCAAATTATATTTCAGAGTAACAATAGATAAGTAGGCTACAGGACACGTTTTGGACGAATGAAAGGTTTCCTTCGCCCGAGACAGTAGCCCGCGTCTTGCACTTGGTTAGGTACAAGTACAGTAGGACTTAATCAGTTAATTATGTTGTATAGCCTTTACACTGATTCGTCAAATATTGGATTAGGATTTCGATTTACAAAAAGGAGTTGATTAAAAGTATTGAAACCTCTAATATGCCTGCACTGAATAGGTCTTATGCACATGACGTCACAAAACAAAAATGCTCCCTCTACTTTCGACGGATGCGTATAATTGAAAGTTTGCAACTTACACCAACGAATGTAGGCTATATACTAATATTTGTGTATACCGATGGGACACATCTGTTGAAGGCAATGCTCGCATATGCAAAGTGTATGCCGTGTGTTTAGTGATGTCTTTTTGAGAAAACAAGTCGAACAGACTCATAATGTGTATGTAATTAGAATTATGGTAATTAGCAAACATTAGGCCTATATGATTTATCATGCTTTGGACACAAGCTTTCTTGTAAAATATTGAGCTTGGTTACAGATTTGAGAGAAAGGTTTCAAAATACGCAGGAAATGGTCTTCGTAGTAGTACGCGTGTAATTGCAAAGTAGGCCTATCGGATCAACGCATGCCTAGTGACATACGTTCACTGGCTTTAAAAATGATCCTGTTTATTTATTTAAATAAACGAGTCTGGCTTCATTGATATAAACAGTCACATTAATTTCAGTTTGAACAGGTATATACGGTTATCAGTTTTCATAAATAGCTCGTCCCAATTACTAGTGAAAGAATCAATATTAACCACCTAACTTAATTGTAAAATTGCTCCTCTCTTAATAAAACTTGTAGGTGGGCAGCGTATTGCCAGTAACTTAATCAAGAGATGACAAGTGATGACAACAACCCCCCCCCATCAAAAATATCAAAACTCCAAAAAACACCAAAAACGATGTTTCCACTAAATACTGAATAAATATACCCAGTAAAACCACAAAGACTACACCGTTATGGTTTATTCGTCATGTTCGCTTTGTCTTGTACAATCATTGAAAGGTAAATAAAATAAAAAGTCCCTGCAATATCTAGTCTGCATGTACACACAAAAACCAAACTTAATGCTTTCTGCGATGCCATTACCGGCTAAGCACGTATAGCCCACTGCAGTCTTTTTCCAACTCCCTTTATCATGGCGCTCGGCTCTATGTCTCCGTGTATGCGGAGTGAAATATTCGTAGGACATTCCACTTCACAAATATTGCAACAAAATTTAAAAACAAAGGTCAGCATGGCAAAGCATTCGAATCTCAGGATGATCGTTAATCCGAAGATCAACGAACTTCACTGCCCCTCTACAAGGGAATTAATACTTTCTTTTGCACTTTTAGAGTTTCAACGAATGGCCGTTGCTCCCCGTCTCCCAATGAGACACATCGAATCAAAGTGTTTAGTGAGATCGTATTTACCTTCTACGAGCCGAGGCTGTTTCAGTCAATTGATAACACTTCAAAAAACCTCTGAATGAGCCAAAAATGGAGTGAGATGATCCTAGTGTCTAGTGAAATAAAAAAGGCAGCTTATGATTGTCAGATTTAGAGGTTTTAATGTCAAAATTGAATTTTTAACCAAAGGCTAGTTTTTGTTTACTAGGCCTACATACAGGGTGAAATATTCGAGTTTTCAATCACGCATTATCTGGTACCGGTATAACAAGGTGTGTATTTACTAATATAATCTAATCAGTCAAGAAAGAGGTGGGAGTACCAGTTCCGCGAATTTAAGATTGACCTGAGATCCAAGAACTCGTCAATAAAAGCGTTTATATTTACTTCCATAAGTTAAGGATCACCTAATACTGGAACAGAGCAGGAAATATACAGTTGAGTACCCTGAGTTATAGATCATTCGTGTTCGTCTAACTGAACATTATCTGCAAACCGAGGGTAGGTTTGAGGAGAACATCGCGTCCGTCATAGCCAAACAGATCGGAATTCATCCATGCAGTAAGATCATTGCGATATTGTTTGTGCTGAGTTTTTTTTTTCGTATTGAAATTATTTGATGTCAGAGATAATGACGAGGAGTTTTTATTGGCAGCGTTATGGCCGTCTCAACCCCATTCCGCCTACCACTTGAAAGAAAGCCGCGGGAATTTATGGCATCTTTTGTCGCCTTAACGACCCGGCGGTTCTCGTAATCCTCGCTGCATATCGTCATATGTTTAATATACAAACATTACTAAAAATATGTCTTTGAACGAGAACCGTAGAATCCATCACTTTCCTTTGACAGGGCGGTAGAGTGGAATCTTAAAGTAACAGGACGAGCCACCTCGTCTCTCTTTTATATCCCAGTTAGCTATTGTGTGACCATATCCCAGCACGCTTTGTCGTTTTAACACAGGTTCCCAGAAACAAACATTTACCTGTCAGTAAGTTTAACATGATTCAGATGGTATGCCAACTTTTAAATTCCACCAAAATGGCAATCTGGTCATGAAACATTAGCCTGTTTGGCACTGAGCGTGGACAATTAAATACGTGCAGCTTCGACTACGGTGCTACATTTTCAGTCTCTGAACAGTGATGTAAAACAGCCTATGATGGTAAGGCCAGGGTAAACCCCCGTCTCCTCATCCCTTCTTTCCATGATGGGAATGCCCACTATAGACCAAAAGATCATGGATCGAAGGTACATACTCTAAACAAGGGGTGAACTTGGTCACTCCGTAATAGAGTGAAAAGTGTGAATTTACTCCATAAGAGTTTTAACTCGTTCTAAGAATAGTGAAATTCACTCCCAGAAGAGAGCAAATTTACTCTTTAACGAGTGCCTACAACAATCTCTCTTTTTTAAGGGTGGTCCCTGTGGGCACTCCAACAAAAGTGAAGCGTTGCGCTTTTGGAATGAATTTCACTCTTCTCGGAGGAAATTTACACTCTTTTGGAGTGAACTTTATGGCTTTCACTTATCTAAAGAGTGAAATTTCATCTTTCTCTAATTTAAGAGTACACAAGAACCAAAATCCCCATGACTCAAAAGTTACTTCGAGGTAAGAGAAAGGAACGGAAGGGTTATCGAAAATTGAATAAAGATCAGGAAAAATATAAACCTAGTAGAAGCTTATGGTTTGAAATAGATTCAGGATTACAGTTATGATTTTCGGAATCAAGCCATCGATGTGGGTAGCTGTTAAGATGTGTATTCACGGTATTGTTTCAAAGATCAAGTTAAATGTAAGAAATGACCAAATTACAGTAACTTAACTTTAATCCATCTGACGTCGCAGTTTCGCTATGACGCAAACCTACACCCCTTTAACCTGTGAAAACGCCATGATGCTTTATCATACCTTAAGGTCCCTCCTTGTGTACTTTAATCCCAGTGAAAAGGGCCCTCATTAAATACGTGGAAACTTTGTGAGGGTATCCGACTCCGCTAATCAATCATTTGCGGTACGCATTTGAAATACTTAAGTTTCCTGTTTGAAGTGCAGGAAGTTTGATTAAAGTTGAAGTGTTATTTTTTTCAGATTGTCTGACAAACCAAAGGAAGCTGTCATGTCAGAATCGACTGCAACAAGTAAAACAGAATAACATTATGCTTAAGGAAAATATACCCGGATGAGTACCAACGTTATCTCCTTTGTGAATGGCCAGTTGAAGCTAATAGTTTCATGGAGACTTACAAATTGCCCTTTTGATACCGTAGACCTACCTATCCTGTAAGACAAAAATCACCAGAACTGTTTTGAGTATGTTTTTGTACTCGCATTGTTCAACAATTGCCTTTGCGGGTACTTGTGAACATAGTTTCGTACTCGTTCTTAGACTCACATGTTTTGGAAGTTATGCACTAGGTTTATTTAAATTTATTCATATATTGTAATAACCGGCAACTCCTATTGGACCATTACAGTCAGGTGATCCATATCCCGAGATAAATTCACGGTAGTAAATAAACGCACTCGCCACTGATTTAAGCAAGGAGCTGCAGTGATTTAATAATAAAGCTACTCCGCTTTCACTGGGGTTTGTGCTGTTTTGATGTGAATATTTCCAAACTGCTTTTTATTTCCCTTTCGGCGTGTAAATAAAAATATCGTGGTATATGAATGAAGGAGCGCTGAACCAGGAATATGCCCATTTAGGTTTAATGCAATCATGGCATGAGGCCTTGGTGTATGGAGATATGACACTGGCCCCAGAAAGTACATTATCCTGTAGTAAATGCACGGTTCCGAGTAATCGTTGTTGTCACATCCAAAGATACGTCAAATATAGACCGTAATCATGGCAATAGTCTACACACTGTAAGTCATGCAAGATGTCACGTGAGTATTCGATCCTCTTTTTTTCCCCTTTTGAATTAGGTAACATTGCACGGCTTGCCTGTTTCTAACCTATTGGTTTAAGTCGGCTAACGTTTTTCTTTTTTTTTCAGTTATAGCTCACCTGATCACTTGCCTGTTTTCCCTTCTTCATTTCCTATGCTGAAAAAACACAGTGGAAGTAGATTTCATTTTTAAAGTCTTATGACCGGACTAAGATCCGAACCCCAGATATCCCGGGTGCAAGTCGGATGTTCTAACAACTTGACCATGCAGTTGGTCATAGGGTCATAGTTTTCTTTAAGAAGAAATTTTTGAAATGCGAAAAGAGTCAGTTTGTAGGCTTATTACCAATAAGTCAAAAGTTCTAAGCTGTGACCATAAGAATACAGGGCTGCAAGCTCAAGGTCTTTGTGAATTAGGTTTTCGGTTTTCGGTGGCGGTGGCAGTAACCCGACAATCCATTCATGTACCTGTCAACGTGCTTGCGCATAAACACATAACATGAATTTACAGTATTTGATGAAACAATGACACAATGACTCTTAGGCAATGATCTTTGTAAAATCTTCAAGGACTTTAAATTCAGGTGTCAATCACGGGTCATTTGAGTTCATAGCTTAATGATTACAAAGAGGCTGCAACTAGTAAAGGCTTCCATTCAAACTTGACCTTGAAATCTATATCAAGTGTGGATCCAGCAGTCCAAGGGGGGCTTTTAGGGCCTCAGCTCTCCCTTTTTCGCCACATGAACAATAAAACGTACGGGAAATTAGCAGAGCAACTCCCTCCCACTTTCTCTTAGATCAGCCCCCTTTAGAATGTTTGGATCCGCGCCTGAGTATTGAACATTTGTCTGTAGCCGGTGTTGTGGAAATTAGGTTAGCGGTAATGGAGGAGCTTCTGTCCAGTACCGTAGTTGTCATTTGAAAAACCTTTTGGGGATAGATCTTCTCCACAAATATGAGCACCGCCTCTTGGCGGCAGCAAACCTAAGAAATGGGCACAACAGAAGAGATTTTATAGGTCTTGGTCATAGGTCATTCTGGGGTCTGTTCAGGTTATATACTTTCCCACAAAAATGGTAGTAAAAGCGGATAAACTAGGTTACACATAGTATACCTTTGAGTATTCTGGTATATGAACTCTGCTACATAAACTCAATTCAAATTTTATGGTTTTATAATAATAGGGAAAAAGGTTATGATGGATCAATGTTCATTGCCCCACAGCAAAAGTTTTGCCTCCAGACAAGACAAACTTGAACATTTTACAAATCAACAATTCAGTTATACCTTCACGGATACCTACGCTAAACACTTCCCAAAGAGGGCAAGGTCATAAAACGTTCTCGTGGCTTCAGACACGAGTCTTCACGACAGGTTCCATCTTTCCATATATCCGTTGGTACAGCCGTGTCAAGAGAAGAACACCCCCCCCCCCCCAAAAAAAAAAAAAAAAATAAGTATCCACCAGCCAATTGAACACTACGTTGAAGGTATACTGCCATTGACGGACATTCATGCTTCGAAGGTAAAAATTGGGAATAAACAATATTTTCGACGATAAAATTTTTAAAACCAATACAATGTGAAAAAAAGAAAATGTGGCTGGGAGACCTGTTTTCCATTTCGCATTACTTTTAATTTTTGCAGACCAACGATTTGCAGTCGGAAGGTCGGGAGTTCGAATCCTGGCCGGATCATACCAAAGACTTAAAAAACGGAACCTACCGCTGTCAAGTTGTGCTTGGTCCAGCATAAGCAATGGAGTAGGGAAAACAAGCCAGTGAGCCACAATTGTTAAAAAGGCCTTGACCGACTCGACCTGGCTGGAAACTGGGCCATAAAATTCCATCTAACCTACCGACGTTTCAGTCATGAACATGAAATGTTTCAAATTCAGTCAAAACATTTTCAAACATTTGCATGGCGAATAAACAATAGCACAGTGCTAAAGGGCTCTGTGCTAAATGTACAACACTATACATTACCCTATATCTATATATAGTATACACTCCAGAGAACATTATTGTCCGAATCGATGAACTATATGCAGATTGACGTCACACGTCACATGTTTGCCGAAGTCTGGGTTCTTTGCGGGACATGTGCCTGAATAAAATAGCTATTGGGGTAATGGGGTATCATTAGTTTGTCTATCTAATTTTTACTTCATCGTGTCAGGCGGCCGTGCAACCAACTAGTTTACGACAACCCTACAGTTCTTTGCGAAAAACTTTTATAACGCTCATGTTCATTGCCATAATTTGTGTTGCAAAATCGCTTTAGTTTGTGGGTCTGTTGGTGTTACTTTAGAAACGCTATTCTGCCATAAAGGATAACAAGTTTCTTTGGAACTATGCAGTTATTACCACAGTGCTGGGCAATCTAAATATCTGCCACCATAGCCTATCGAAAATAACATCATCACTTGTTTCGTCTAACAATTTATTAACAACAGTTCGCCTTTTCTACTTTCCGACGGTATTGCGTGATTACAGGAAGTCGTTCCTTCTACGTGTAGATGTTTCGAAATGTTGCGTCCCTACAGGATCGCACCTCTTAACAGAGTATACATAAGATCACTCGTGACACGACTTTGCACGCCGCAACCCAACTCGATCGTCGGATCTCCAACAGTCGTGTAATTTGCGTGAGTTTACGACTGCGATTGGCAGCTGCAAGACCAGTTTTAAATCGCGCCGACTTCAGTCGAAAAGAACCAGTTGACTTAGGAAGTCGGCGCGACTTAAATCTTGTGCCAACATTGCCAATTACAGTCGTAGTGACGATCGAGTTGAGTTGCGGCGTGCAAAGTCGTGTAGTGTGCGGCTAGCTTTAACCAATCGGATATACGCTCGTTAGTCACGGCTAAACGCCCGTAACAGAAGTGTCATGCGTGAAAGTTACGTGCTCCATCGTTTTCTCCCAAATTACATGCGTCGTTTCATGCGCTAGTTATAAGGTCTATTGGCTCATTCAAAGTAGTGTGTCCAATGCGCAACCATTCTTCTTTCTGGGTGGGGTATATTACTCAATAAACCACTTTGTCTAAGACCTCTACATAACAGGTGATCTAGAAAGTACATCATCGTGGAAGATATCGTGTTAATCAACTGATTATTCGAGATCATAGTTCCCTTTGTTTCTGTATAGCCTACATACTAAAAAGATAAAACCAAAAAAATAATTTAAGATAACTGTATTCATGTTGACAGGCAAACCGTGGTACGTAATGAGCTGTTATGAATGAAAAAATTGCTTGAAAGGGTTCTTTGGTGTGTGTATAATTCCCCCATATTAATCCACCCTATCCGATTTTTTACGTTGTCTGAATCCAGAGGTGACCAGAGATACCTGTAGATTCTTCCCTCAAGTTGGCTGAGGCCAATAACATCCATTCGAACAATCTCAGACATATATGACTGGCTGATTTCTTAACTGAACAAAACCACGGTAGCTTTGATCCTATTTCTGGTAGACGGGTGGTTTTTGGATTGGGGTTAATGGGGCAATTAGAGGACACCTTTGTAAATACAGTGTTTCTAATAAGAGGCAAATGTGAGGAAGATGACGCATGTTTTTTGTCTTTAAAGGTGTTCAGTCGTCAACCCGCCTTGTTGTTCATCCAAAAGCTAAATGGGGTGGGTCTGAGAATGCCGTCCCCTCTTTGGCAAGTTTCTGAAATCGCGGCTGTGAATTCAGGAACATGCGGTCTAGAATTATGGAAATATGTTGATGTGACATGGAATTTGCTTTTTAAACAATAACATTGGGAACTGCCAAGTGGTTAATGAACTCACACAGATACTTTGTTTGTGGTAATTTGACGCTACAATTATTATTTTCACGGAGATTCGTCTCGAAGACGGTTTAGATTTCGTGATAACATTGACATTGCCCTGCTCGATTTCTTCCATGAACTGCGTGCGGTGTCGCTACTGCTACCCCAACCGTCCGGGACACACGTTCCATTAACACAGCTTAGTGAGTGAACCTTTCGAATTGTTTCACGTGCTCGACTCGTTAACCACACTCAATTTCCATCGGTAATAAACAAATGTCACCCTGCCTAGGGGGAAAACATTCTTTTGTTCGAATACTCGGAAAGAATATTTTCCACATTTTGTATTCTTCCGAAAGATCGAAGTGACATTTGACCTTTTTAAGTAGGATCGAATCGGCATCTTTCTTAGCGGGAGTAGCAGTAGTTTTAATGAAAATGATGTTGCTGAGCCAAATATGTGTGCATGGTTTCAACACATGGTAAGTCCTGTTTACGTTAAGTCTTCAGGAGATGTCATATCTTTCAAACTTCCAAGTCTTCTTTGTCATTTGTTTATGGAAAAAGTTCCATTTATCACAGCTTATTGTCTAAACATAGCATAACGACTGCTTGCTGCCGAAAGGAAACCGCTGACAGGACTCGGAGACCATTCTGACAGAAACCAACTGCCAATGTTCCCATGGTCCCCAGAAGCCACTGACCGAGGACCGTGCAGGTCTGTTGGCGACGACTTGTGATGTCATCGCCCGTGATGTGCAATGTCTTACTATACTTCGAAGTAAGAAACTATTAATCGATTACAGACGATGATTGAGACTTCCGACTATTATCTCGTCAATAATTATTGATTTACGGGCAGCTTCACGAACGAATGAGTCATGGTGGAGTAATGGATTCCCTTTGACATTTGTGGTGTTATCGAACCATCCAAATCCAAAAGGTTGATGATTTCTTGTAATGTTCTCTATGTGGAACTTTATCTGGCATATCCCAAACCATAGTGTATGTAGGTGGGTATGTGATCTTTAAACACAATTGCATTCCATTGCATTAGTGTTAGTCTCAAGGTCAAGGAGACTGAAACTAGCCTCGTGATATCCTGCAACGTAAGCTGGCGGAATGGCTCATGGAATGAAAGGAACAGTGTGCCGGTGGAAACGTAGTTGGACTATAATCAGTTGGAGAACACAAGAACTTTTGTCCTGCAAATGACTGAACTCTTTTAGAATTAAAACAATTCTAGAGATTCTGCCTGAATACGGTATTTCAAGTGAGAGCCCCCCCCCCCCACCCCCCACCCCCCGCTATTTCGGGGCAGAAGGGCACCTTCTCATAAACACGGTTATCGTTGCACCATGTTGCAGGTTAGCTATGAGTGATAAAAAACAAGCCACTCCCCGACTGCGCGACGTACAATGCAGGTGCTACCGGGCAAACAGAGGGTCAGTTTTGAAAAGTTTACAAGAGACTGCTTTCATTGAGATGCATTCTCATGGCCGATTCAGAGATGGTAGACTTTTTGAGCACCAGCCCATCATGATATCGTGAAATGTACCAATCCGATATTCTTCCTAAGACCCATATATATTTAAGGTTCTCCCCACAAAGGAGAAGTGGTATCCCCAGAGTTATGCAGATTGTTAAATCCCTGACAAGAGTTAAATGGGAGGAAACCATCAAGAGACAGCCATGTTAAACAGTCGATAACAAGGAAACCTCAACCAGTTTGGGAACCTTCATCGTATCCGTAAAATGTAAAGCTTCATAAAATTTGTCAGTCGTTCCCTCATGACATCTAAGCAGTACGAGTTAGTTAAGCGACACAAATGCACTTGTGCGTTTGTTTTGTGAAACTTTCATTTTATATCTACTTTGAGTTATTTTTCTCAAATTCATAGACATCATCTGATCATAGCGACAACACCGATGTTAGTTAGCAAAGTACAAAAGAAGTCCGCTAATATAATCAGAAGTGGATCATTCGCCATCATTGGGCAGAAGATGTCCAGTCACTCTGCAATCCCCCTTCCCACCACCAAAATATTCTTGATACAATATCTGCGGTCTTATATGTCTATCTGCCTTTACGGGCCGAATTATCCCCGTTAACTCCGTACAAATATGCTGGAAATATAACTTACAACTTGCAACTTGAACTTTCTTGTGTGTCCAATGGCCCAAGAGATATCTTCTTATTTTGATGAAATATTCTCATCCCATAAGCCTCAGTTTATGATTAGGCCTACTTCAGTTCAGTAACTAAAACTTTAGACATTATTGTGAAGAGAGCCCCTTCCTGTCACATATACACTTTTGACATTCATAGTTGACCAACTGATTATAACCAGGGACAACGGAGTCAATTTGAAAGTGGGCCCTGAACTTATCATCGAAGTAGCCGTACATGTTCAAGAAAATGAATGCCCTCTTCCCAGCGAGAGACGATCTGAAATGCCCACAGCAAATAATGAAAGCGTGGCTTAAGCATTATAGCCCCCTGTTGCCGCAATCCCCGTGATTAGGGTTTCGAGGCCGCTTCAACTTAATTATAATTCGAGCCGAACGGCACTCTAAAAACGGTGTTTAGGAATTGAACGCTTTTCTAAACAATTTTTTGCCCTAATTTTGTAAACATGTTTAGATGTTAAACAAGCGTGTCTTTTTCCTGAACACTTCAATTTAGAACACGTCTAATTGCTAAGCTCTTTATTACTAAATGCTAAACACGTTCAGGATTTTAAACGTCTTTACAGAAAAAACAAGTGTTTAATTGCTTAACACGTTTTTCGGAGTGGGTGACCAGTTGAGCCCGTCATAACGACGAAGTCCTGATACCGGAGTATGACCTCGTTCAAGTCTATGTTCAACGATATAAAATAACTGATTCGTCCCTGCAATAGTTACATTCACAGGTAGATCGTCTGAACTGAATTTGTTAGTGATAAACAATGTGCAATATGCGTACCTTTCTAATTAGCAACTACAAAGCATTATGGGGCAGATTTTGGCACAAGTCGGTTCTGTTCACAAAAAGAAAAATCGATTGAAAAATAGTGCATTCCATGCAAAACACTGTCTCGTGGGGTACTCCTGAGCTGTTTAGAGAGAATGAATGACTAGTTTCTCCCTCTAATGTCTAATCATGGAAGGTCTAAGTATAGCATGGGTTGTCCACACTCACCTGTTATTACTGAATATGAGTGTCTTACTCCATTTACGCCTAACAACGTTCTCTGGCATTGAAAAATTACAAGTTGACATGGAAATTAAGTTCATGAGTCTTCTACGAATTCTAGTTGGTTGGAAACTTTTCAAAACCATAGCCATCAATGTTTTCATGTCTTTCCATGAATTTTGACATTCCACTGCTTATTTGACAGTGTAAAGGATTTGATAAAGACGTGGGAGACAAAAGATGAAGCTGGCACCCCAGATCGACAGGCTTTTCTGCACACCAATAATTTTTCAAAAGTATCTGCTTGAAGCTACGGTTAGGCTTATGTCAGATTTCCCTGCCCGGATGAAAGTGGTGTACTCTAATTAAATACTAAAATATGTTCTAGGGCTACATGATCAGCTTAACCTTTAAACGATATTATATAACATAAATACCCTCAAGCACATTTTAAGTATCATAGTAGATCCCATTACGATTTGTGTTTTGTTTTTTGGAAGATTTCCGGGGAGAACGTTTCATCGAAAAAGAAATTGGGTCAATTAGCAATTGTCGGAACTCTTCAGTACTTTCGGCGTTCCTTTGAATTGAGCAACATAATCGTTCATGTAGCAATGAGTATGAGATAACCACCAAAGTCAGACAGCTATTCATAGTATCATGGGGCTTTTTGAACACGAAATGAAATAACAGTAGGTGTAGCAGTGTCTATTACCACAGATTTAAAGTTCTTGAATGGCTTACTATATCGGAGCAGCTCCCCTGACGGATCGGAGATAACTTTTAGTTTTAAAGCCATTTAACTTTTTTGGGAGGTACCGTACGCGATACGGTATAAGAAATGAGGTTGTAGTACCGTTATAGTTCAGAATGTTTCGTAAATTTGAATCTTCTTTCAGAGTTACTATAAGCCATACAAGGCGACACGATAAAAATGTGTTATTGTTTAGTAGATTAGATTATAAGGCTCAGTCCCTAATCAATTGGTCTAAGCCGGGCCGAACTTCGCCCTTTTCAGGTGAAGCCTACTGACTTGTTTTCCCATTCCATTGCGCTGAACGTCAAGCACAATGGTAACTTACCAGTGGTAAGTTCCATTTTAAAGTCTTCCGTAACCATATGACCCGTCCCAGTCGAGCTCCAGATCTCCCGTCCCAGTCGAGCTCCAGATCTCCCGGTTGTAAGTCGGAAACTCTAACCACTTGGCCATGCAGTCACCATTAATGATACAAAGAAGAGGTTTGTAAGGCCTAGATATAATTTATCAAAATAAACTCGTGGTGACTGTTTCTTCCCTTTAACTAAACAATGTTGCTCAACCACAAAATTCTGGATATGTTATCTTTATCTTAGTGGTGATATCATTCATCGTTTTCATAAACATGTCAGTCTGCTGTACCATCTTCGTTGTACCCCACCTAGCAGACTCCCGTCTTCTTTCGACGTACTTCATCAAAACGATAGAGAGAGTTGTCGTAGAATCTTAAACCTCGCTACGATGGACAGTTCTCATCGAGACTGTGTGTTGGCTCCAATCCCCCCAACAACGACCATACCAGGTGGGGTGTTCGACGAATGACATGACCTAAATATGAAACACCATGACTTTATGGATATTATAATTTGACACCCCCTTGGGATACCCCTGTGGTGTCTCGTTGGCATCCCTGGGCAAATTTGTATAAGTGCATGGTATCGTCTTCACTTAGTCACCCGTTTTCTTGTCTAGTGATTTTTGGTGATGAACAGTTACGATGCTGATTTAACAGTTTAATGGGCGCCCGACTTCTGCGGGCAGTGCTGTACATTTTTTAACATTACTGGAAGTTGCCAAAGGTTTTTGGAGGGAGTATCTCAGGTTTGAAGAGTATGGTAGCCACTGGTAGCCCACATTTCTATTGAAAATATGGGTTATGATAATGTGGGTAAGATCGACTTTCTGCCTAAGGTAGGCTGTTTGATCTGTGATTAAGAGAAGGGTTTAAAGTCACAAAAGGATATGGTATGTTAGAGGGGTACCGGTATACTTGTTCTGACAATTTTGGTTAAACTTGTATTGAAATCTGATGTGAAGTTCTCAAAATATGAGCACGCAAAGTTGACTTGTTTCCGCAGCCTTACTGTCTTTTCGGGATCGATATGATTAGAAGTTCCCCGTAATTTGAAGTTTCCTGTAATTCAGGCAATCATTGGTTCCCGGTAATTGGAGCCTGGACTGAAGGAAAGATTGGACAGACTTAACGAGTTAAAGACATGCTTGAAATTTGAAGATTTCACAGCATTTTCGGGACCGATGTCGCTGAAAACCCAATAGAAATTTTCCGTAGTTCAAAGATTCTTAATTGAGTCCTTCGTGGGTTCTGTATAGCAGACAACCACTTATACCGTGCAAAAATTAGGTTGACTGCTTCCACTAGTAACAGACTACAAACTACTGTCTTGTCTTACTGCAGACGCAAATGTTTGCTCATATCTGTTTGCATTGTCTTCTGAGAATTTCATGTTCTTTGCTTATGTTCTATTTTCAGGCATAGCCGGTGCCATAGGCCAACTGTTTACGCAGTGCCACACGGACAGTTTGCCCGAGACAATTTTCGACTATTCATGTAATACAGACTTCGGTAAGTACAAACATTCTCGATCAACGTTTAATGGTCTCTCAATATTTACAAATCCATCCTTCACACAATGATATGTTAATTACAAGGTCATCTGGACAGCAGGCCATCCGATAATATCAGCAGCTACAAACGGTTTTCAAGAAGGAAGGTTTTCATTTCAAGTTGGTCTTACGAAACAGTTTCATATTGTTAGTAGTTGATCTGTTTTGTTAAAAGGCAGTCAACAAACCGTATGTAGCAGGGACGGTTCTACGTGGCGCTAGGGGGGTTTACCCCCCCCCCCCCCAAAAAAAAAAGAAAAGGCAAATGATTTATGTATCAGTAACAAAAACAAAGATAAGCTTTCAAAATATTGTTCATGAAAAAAAAATGGACTCGAAAGATTCGCTTCATAGCATTATAGCATTATATTCCTTTATAGGCATGCGGCTTACCCAACTATCGGATTTAATTTTACACTCGATGTCTCAAGTTGGTCTGATGTGACATCGACAACACGTGCAATTGATCAACGTAACAACAACGCATAACACTAGTACTACACAGCTATAAGCCTGTCTATATATTGTATTAACACACGGGAAGGACACGTGCGTATAGGCCTACTCACATGCGTACAGGCCAACTGATGGTGGCGCTTTGCTTAGATGGTAAAACGTGAATTAGCCCCCCCCCCCCCCCAGAAAAATAATAATAATAATACTGTCCCTAGAACCGCGCCTGGTATATATGTAGTCAACAGAAACTCTCAATTGGCACCCCTTTTTAATTGGCATCAAATTCTAAAGATACAGATAACTTAAGCTCATATTACGGTATATAGCAAGAGCTTGTACACTCGACTTCCCCTGAAGCAATAAACTGATATTGTGTCTCGATTAGGATGAATCTTATTGTGAGGGGGTAAGTAGGCTGGGAGAATTTGGGACTGCTTGGGATGAGAGAATTTGTCCTTTAGTGAGCAAAATGATGGGACACGAATCATTTCTCATCAATAAATATCGGATGCATCGAATAAACTATCCCCCACTCATCCTGGACCGCGTAGCGACTGAGAGGAGTAGTGTCATCTGTGTTTCTTGAAATGCTGTAATTTCCCTGATATTCAACAACAGAAGAACAGTCACTGACAGTAAGAGACCCATTTGGTATTTATGTTTAGTCCACAGAAGGAGCTCAATCTACTTTTCTGTCAAAGTCCAATTTTGTGTTGAAAAATTGCCTGTCCTCAATCTAAAAGAACTCGAGGCATTTCGTTTTAGTTTTCATAGTTAAGGAATAGGCCTAACCTTGACCTTCTAGCTTAGTAACCTTGTGTGAAACTGCGTGAATATTTAAACTGTAACTTAGGTTGGAAATTATGATAAAGTGATAGCACAGCCATGCTCGTGAGGAGCGGGCAAGTTTTTCGTTCAGCTCACCGCTAAGGGGCGGCAGTCTGGGGGGGGGGGGCAGCCCCACATGCGATAGGTATGCTATTTTACTGTTTAAGCTTTTTAAACCGATATTACGGATTCAAATCACGCAAGCTTGTGCATTCAAGGAAAGTCATCACAAGCTTGGATTAATGCAGTTGTGTAGTTTTCTGTCGTTTTCCAGGATTTGCTCTTGAGAGTCACGTGATTATGTACTTTTCTCACAAAATTATGTCGCTAGGGGAGTAACTCATTGGTTTACCGTCAATAATATTTTAAGTCTTGAAACTTGAAAGATAATTATGAAACAAAATATAGAAGAAATGTTTGTAATGTGGCGTTGGTTTCAAAATAAATTTGAGGGACTGCTTTTTCCTTTTAATAACTCGAAAATACTGCACCAGTAACATTCGTACACTGACTTAAAACTAATAAAATATGTTCCATAGTAACGGTCTTATTGGTATGATTTGGTTACAGCAGGGGTTACAATGTACTGGAGGTTATCTAGCCTTACTTCTGTGTGGACTTTTTTTTACTTGACATTCATGTGAATGAAAACTTTTGAAAATTTGTCGAGTAAAAAAAGTCCACACAGAAGCAAGACAAGGTAGCATCCGGTGTAAACATTTCTTCTAACCTGAAAGACCTCTCCAATGTTACTACGGGTAAACAATCAATTCAGAAAGGGGAAGTGAGATGATGCTGCCAAAAAATTCTTTGTCAAACTCTGGTTGCCCCTTAAAGAAATTAAACATTTTTCTCATTGGGCCGTGGAATGTGTTTTACACCCTACACTACCTTACCACACGACGACAATGAACAGCTCCTTGAACGACCACGGTATGTTGTTGGCAAGCCTGCCGCCAAGAGAGGGGGTACAAATTTCACGCCCCCCCCCCCCAACAGACCCCTCGACCCCACCCCACCCCCCCCCACCCCCTCGTGACAATATCTTGCTGAGGGTTTGGTTGGATAAATATAGGATAAAAGGAAACTGTTAGTCCATACTTCGTCAAAGTGAAGGTTCACTTTTAAAAGGAACACCTTCATGATACTATGTAAAAGGTCAACATTTAAAACTGACCGCGGCGACACAAAGGGTTTGCCGGCTAATCGCTCTAAATCCTCGCTTGTGTTTTGTGCTTATCGTAAAGAATACGAAACAACTGTGTAATAACTTTCGAGACTAGCCCCAGTGTATCCGAGACTAGACGTAAGTATTCTACTTGAGTCATTGAGTGAAGTCCTTAAAATGTTATTCAATCAAAAGATTACAACGCCTTTTGAGTCAGGTAACGAGACCTTACAAGTCTTTGTTGGGTGATGATGGTCCATACACATTTCTCTGACTTCTGTGTTATTCTCGCCTAATCACCTGAAACGCTTTCACTCAATAAGACGCACGGCTAATACTCTGTGACGTCATAATGGACATGAAATTCCGCAGTGGGAAATCACTTCGAAAAAGGCAAAGGCTAATCCCGCTAAGAGGGGAAGGAGAGAGCGGCTCGAGGCTACAATTCGGTGCTTCAAAGGTACTTGGCATCTAACTGTTACGTAATACTCACTTTTCTCTTACTCAATTGTTTGAATTGTCTGTGCCTTTTGTCTGCCGTTCTTTTCAAAGAGTCGGGATGTGTTTTTAATGTCCTAAAGCAAGAAAATTAATGCAATGTTGTTTGCAGTGGATTACAATGAGTTGTCGTTACAAGTGATTCTAAATCCGTTGAAAATTTCGGCATCACAGAAGTGTTAATTCGTGCGGACCAGATTGGTCAGTGGATAGATCTCAGTGAGTCACATCCACTTAAACAATTGGTCGTGACAAGTTAGTAGCCCGGTCCGATCTGGGACTTACACTCATATCTCTCATGTGGGCACTTTAAGACGGTGGTCCAAGGATCATGATTTTCTTTGACTATTATTTATAAAGTTGCCTGCGGCGTATCCTTCCGAATACTGTCTAGTCGTTTTGGTGGGCTTGCGTTGGTGACCGTCTATAATTTGCTTGACAAGTGTCACTCTCTCCAACAACTATGTAAATTGAAACCCCGACCCGGAGCTTTCAGTAAATTTAAACATTGAGTCACCAGAATCGCCGGAAAGTGATGGATATTTAAAGCGGCTCATTGAGCTGGTTATAAAATTCAACAAATTTTTCCAAAGCTGTTAAGTTTTCTTCACATACCAATGACAAATGGTCGATCTTAGACAATCCCCATACCCTACATACAAATAAGTGTTCTATGAGTGAGTACTTAACGGTTGAAGTCGGTTTTCAAAAATTCATGACCAGACACTTTTTCAATTTATGTACAAATCTGTTAGAAGTCAATACATTACAAAATTCAAAATTTTAACTTTTTTTTTGTTACTTTTGGACTTGAAACATGACTTGTCATGCTACCTATAAGCATTGTTATGTTGTAGTGAGACTTTTTGAGACTCTCATTAAGTTATCGATATTAACTCAATGAGCCTCTTTAAATGAATACTCATATGGAAATTTCAAATTTGTATACATATGGTCAATACGGTTCATAATTATAAACATCTCTCTCAGCATCTCTCCCCCTTCAACTGTTGGCCTTGTTTAGTTACTTGGTACACTAAATCCATAGTCATGTGCCGGTTCTTCTCAAATCGATCTTTCTTATACTGAAATTAAAATTTTTTCCTTAACTTATTAAAGATTCTGACAATGTTGTAATATCTCTTTACTGTCTACCTTTCGGTATTAAATCGTTTGTAAAGACGTCACTAGTCATATGGATTTCTAAGTATGTTCTCTCATTATATTCACGAATAACCCACACCCTATCAGTTTCATTTGTGATAAAAGCTTCCTTGAGTATTGGTTTGGCTCTCTGTGTTTTGGGTTTTTCCTTTCTTTCTTTCTTTCTTTCTTTCTTTCTTTCTTTCTTTCTTTCTTTCTTTCTTTCTTTCTTTCTTTCTTTCTTTCTTTCTTTCTTTCTTTCTTTCTTTCTTTCTTTCTTTCTTTCTTTCTTTCTTTCTTTCTTTCTTTCTTTCTTTCTTTCTTTCTTTCTTTCTTTCTTTCTTTCTTTCTTTCTTTCTTTCTTTCTTTCTTTCTTTCTTTCTTTCTTTCTTTCTTTCTTTCTTTCTTTCTTTCTTTCTTTCTTTCTTTCTTTCTTTCTTTCTTTCTTTCTTTCTTTCTTTCTTTCTTTCTTTCTTTCTTTCTTTCTTTCTTTCTTTCTTTCTTTCTTTCTTTCTTTCTTTCTTTCTTTCTTTCTTTCTTTCTTTCTTTCTTTCTTTCTTTCTTTCTTTCTTTCTTTCTTTCTTTCTTTCTTTCTTTCTTTCTTTCTTTCTTTCTTTCTTTCTTTCTTTCTTTCTTTCTTTCTTTCTTTCTTTCTTTCTTTCTTTCTTTCTTTCTTTCTTTCTTTCTTTCTTTCTTTCTTTCTTTCTTTCTTTCTTTCTTTCTTTCTTTCTTTCTTTCTTTCTTTCTTTCTTTCTTTCTTTCTTTCTTTCTTTCTTTCTTTCTTTCTTTCTTTCTTTCTTTCTTTCTTTCTTTCTTTCTTTCTTTCTTTCTTTTCTTTCTTTCTTTCTTTCTTTCTTTCTTTCTTTCTTTCTTTCTTTCTTTCTTTTTTCCCATTGCTTAGGGTTTGAACTACAGAACTTCTCCGTCGGAGGCTTTAGCCATCTAGGTTCTTCAAACTGTTATTTAAACTGTTAATCTTGAAGTTTATTGATACATGAGCCTATAATTTTAATGTCCTACACGATACATCGGAATCAATGAGAAATTACGAACTTACGACTTAAAGATCAGCCCTAGTTATATCGAGCAGTTTCAAGATAACATGACCTCTGCTCATGCTTTTGAAGAGTTTTGTTTTGGGAGAGTCGTGAACGACTTGAGACGTTAATGGTCATCCAAAGGCTCTTATCATAAAAATTCTTGGTTGGAGAGCCAAGTTTCTGTCTCATTTCTCCGAGAGAAAGTTTTAAAGACCATGATTAATGATGTAATCCGATGGACAACTGTTTGAGGTAACGTCTGAAAGCAAAACAAACCAAACATTTTGGGATTATTTGTACTTTGTAAGAAAAGAGAGTACATACAGAAAAAGACAAATGAGACACAAGCCGATTTTGTTGCCCGTTTTAGAGAGTGGAAGAATGAAGGCTTCATAGGGGTGTATCTGCTCTTTGACATCATTATACCCAAGGACGTAATTGACAAAAGTTTACAAAACCTGGTATTTTCAGTTTTTAAGGAACAATTTAAGTTGTTTGGATTCAACCGGAACTTTTGGAATCGTCTTTACTAATGATGTGGAATTTGGCCAAATACGGTTACCTCCAAATTAAAACGACCATCTTCACTTCAAAGGGGCACTGAATAGGAAATTTCATCAAAAATTTAGTTAAGTTAAAAATGAATGAGTCGTGATCATCTTTGAAACTAATTTTATTCCTTATTCAGGCAGGGTCAATCTGAGAAGCAATCTGATAACATTTCTCTTTAATGTGGGTGTTTGAAGGATCAGTTAGATTCTTAAAGGTTTTAAATATGATACAGAGAAATTAAAGGCAGTCAACTGCACCCAAACTACATTTTTTGTAGTGAGTCCACAGAAATGCTTTACTGGCACAGCTTTTTGACTGACAACAAGTTGAAAAATGTAGAGTAATTTTGCTCGTATACTGCTCATAGAAGTGAATGAGCCACAACTAGAAAAAGCTGTGGCCGGCTCGACTTAAACAGGTTGGAAACTAGTAGGCCGTAAAACTCCATCAGATTGTATTACAATCACCGTCGCATTGGTCCTCCAATTAGCTCAATTCGCATCATTGGCCCTCTTTCATTAATCCGTCTTTTTAGTCCCCGTCTCAGTAGGACCCCTTCTCGATGGTGCCAAACTAATCAGGAAAAGGGATCGGGTTATGAGTTTGGGTTAGTGTTAAAGAATAGGGTTAGTTTTAAGTGTAACGGTATAGACGAATCCGATTAGCGCTTGTTTTTAGTGGCTGTAGACAGCCATTGGTGGGGTCCATCAGCCTTTAATCGTCTTTATTTATAGTCTACGTTAATTTCAGATCCTCATATTCAGTGAAGTTGAGAAAATCAAGATACACTTCAGTGTACAACCATCTATGGAACAGGTAAGGAAGGAAATTTAAAGATTTAAGGTGATGGACCCCAGTAACGGCCAACTAAAATCAGACCATCACAATCTGTCCGGATTCGTCTATAGGGGAAACGATCTCCTGAAAACCTGGGAGGAACCAATGAAACGGGGGACTATACACATTATCCCCAACGCACTACTAATACTTATATTAATATAAGAACAGTCGAAACAAGGGCAAGAGCAGTCTCCCAAACTTATTTTGAAGCAACAGCTAAATCTCACAAATTTCTTCTTATTTTTCCTCAAAGTATCTTCATTATATTTTAGGACTTCTTTATTACATGCACGTTCAAGGTAAACCAAGCAGTTCATTCTAGTAATTTTCACATTTGGTGAGAATAAACATTGTCTCATGACCCGAGTCAGCAATGAAACAAGACAGTCTCCTTCACTATTTCAAGTTGGGGCGACTTCAAGTTGTTGGTGTAGCCGGCCTCCCCATTTGAAAGTTTTGGACATTTTTGTTCAAAGAGCCTCTAGAAGCAAAATGGTGCAAGATTTTTGACTTTGACAGGAAAAGTGTTATAAAAGTTGAATTGTGGTAGTTAATGGGGGTAATACTGAAACTTTTTTGAAAAAAATGGTCTCTTTATATGCAATCTGCAGCTACGTATGCTACCTTTTGAACTATTTTCTACTTAAAATTATTTTGGTGTCACACTACCTTTCAGCATTAACGGAATCGCCGAAAGGTTTGCGCGGTCTCGATGACGTCACTCTAATAGTAGAGCACACTTATCTGACTTTTTAATGCTTCAGGTATGAGCAAAATGACCAGAACGATTGGGCTAAGTAAGGTCAAGAACCTTTTCCCTTTGAGGTTTGCTTCCACACGCTGTTATCCGAGACTGTGATCTACAAGACTTCTGCAGTGTTTTCGATTTTATCGAGTAGTTTTAAAAAATGTCAAACAGGTTTAATAACCCTCAAAAAGTTATCAAGCTTGGCTTACAATGTGACTTTCTATCTTGTAAATTCGAAAATATCGTGAAAACATCGATATAAATACTTTCGTTGGACGTAAACAACTCGGAACGGCATAGTCGGCACGTATGCAGTCGCTATTTCCAGTAACAATGCTATTGCATGCAACTTCTGTAGTATTGCGAGAAGCACTCACAATACCCTACACCTAATACAACAAAACAATGAATCATGGAGCAATATAAGCAAGTTTTCGTTCATTCCTTCGTAGTCACGAACGTTCTCTGTCTGACACATACTTCCACCTTTCTGGGGTTAAAGAGGGCGTGACATGTGTTCCATTTTGGGGTCACCTCCCGGACCAAACCTTGGATGCTGTGCCATTTTAGACAATAAATCTCCCTGTCACCAGTGTTTTTCCTAGTTCGGTTCTTTTCCACGTAGCTGGTGATATAACTTCAACTCTTTCTGCAATATACAAGATTACAGGCAATTTTCGAGATCTCCCGTGAGTCCCATTTTAAGATCGTAAATGTCGTAAATACTTCAAGATTCTGCATTCATTGGCTGATTGACAACACCAATAGGCAACAATGTTTTCATTCCGACAAAAGGTTACCTACTTAAGTAACCAGAAAGTTACAATGCATTCATGTCCGTTCATAAATTCTTCTGACTGGTACCTCAGATTTTCTCATAGACTATGGAATCGTTACCACTGCAGCAGTTACAGGGTATATCGTATAAAACACTGACCGCTTCGCCTACTTATCTGTTACGGTACATATACATCGGCGGTGGACATGTATCATTGGTTACCTGTACTTGGTAATCGGTTCCGTTGACCATCACCAAATCACAACAAACACGAAGCTATGCACAAAGCTATGCAACAAACCTATTGGTTAAATATTGACTGAAATAAAATTCAAAAACAATAGGAAAAAAATCAACGTAATTGGACATTGGGAATGACATCTATACTACCCGAAATGTGTTCGCCTTTAGAGAGAGTTTAACGTTGACGTAATATATATTAACACATTTGCCCCAGCCCCCCCCCCCAGCCCCCCCCGCCCTTGTCCCCGCCCCCTCCCCCCAAAGGTTCGCTGCTGGGAAAAATCGCTTGTCTTCAGTACGTCGTAAGAACTGAATTGGAACTACTGGGGGTGGGCTGCATGGGTCCCCCACAAACCATAGACCCCAAAATTTATGAAGGAAAAAAATAATATTTCACTGTTATATGTTGAGGACCCTCATTTGCATAAATATTCTCGGCCTTTTGGCTAAGATCAAGTGTAGTATGATCTGTTTGTTTCATCCAGTCTAGAATGGAGCCATGCATGACAGATCAATAATGTAAATGGTCTGAGGGCCGTGATGTTGGTCACGTATTGTCCTTAGCTTGGGAAAGCAGTGAAAATTTTGGTTTCGTCGAACGGTCCTTTTTCAGAGGGTCGGGAGTACTTTAGAAAAAGTATTTAAATGTATAAATATTTATTTTAAAAATTGGAAAATGAATCGCATCCATCCACCTCTTATGTTCATAGCTTGGTTCACTTAAAATTTGAAATAGTCGATTGCGCAATAATTTGCGCTGCATGTTCTTCACAAATAACAATACCTGTTTTTGTTTCCTTTTGGAATTAACATATTTACATGATATGTAATAGAAAGTAATCACATATTTCCACGAGGTGCAGTCGCTCTCAGGAAAAACAAAGAAAAGCAAGGGTGGTTGTATTTGAGTCATACAAGAATGACGTCACAAATTATTGCGCAATCATCCATTTCGAAGTTTTCGAATAAGTTTCAAAATTTTATTTTTCAGCTCAGGAATGTTCTGAGAAGATTGGAGTTGGACCATTTGGATTCAACTTCATGCTTTTGAACAGTTTTTAAATATATTATACTTTGGGGGGGATTTTAGACCGGGCGCATTAATTGAAATTGTCTATGGAGTGAATCAATGGTGCAGAATGTTAAATAATTTTTTTTCTTCTCTTTTACAGTCCTAAAAATGAGAATTACCAGCGTCAGGGATCTAACAGAAGGACGCCGTTATCGTGGAGATCCGAACAAAGTGACTATCTACAAACGAGGTAGCCTAAGAGACAAAGATCTTAGGAAACTAAATTTTTATGTACGAGAGGGAACGAACTGTCGTTGCGAGATGCTCAAAGCTGGCAAGCAATTCCTACTTATCATGGGTCACAAGGAAGGTAAACAGATGTATATGACGTTTGTCCACACGTGGTCCAAAGATCGTTCCTTTAGAAGTGTGATTCGTAATATACAAGATGGGGTAGGCTGTCCGGTGCAAACTACCACCATCCCACCAGCAGCTCAAATGGCGAGAAACCACGGAGAGGAAATTCCCACTGAAGTTCTTTTTCCAGACTCAGAGCATGTGAGTGAAGAGGACCCACCTTCCGGGCCGAAAAGCGAGAAACCACGTTTGACGAAAGAGGAACGGAGACAGATGCGTAGGGAAGAAAGACGGCGACTGGCGGAAGAGGCTGCGGCTGCGGCGGCAAACGGTGAAGACGCCACTGCAGAAGACGGACAATAGTGCTATATGAAATCGAATCCCGCTGTTTATATTAGAAAACAGGATTGTTGTTCTGTTTTGTACACAACCTAATCACAACAAAGTAAGACTGATTCCTCTGGATATCTTTATCAGTACAACTGACGCTTATACATTTGCAAATTTCTTCCTATCGAAGCTTGATAAAAAACCAAGGCTTTTATTGGCAAATGGAACTCAAATGCCACTGTTTGTTTTATGTCGTCCTTATAAAATAAAAGGTCAGGCGAAGCTGTGATTTTGGAGCTGCGACTAAGAGTTGTCGCTTGACGAAAGAGGACAACTCGTTAAGTCGTTGTGGGCCTGGTATTTGTGAGAGTCACTCAGTGAGAGAGAGGAAGCGAAAAAATGAGCGCAAACTTCAAGGTTGCCCAATGCTAAGTTTCAGTGCCACTACAGGAGGCCAATTTCGTGGCCGTAAAAAAATGTGGTTTGTAGATGTTATTACATAAATATTTAAACATGTCTAATTTCAATTTAGTTTTTTTCTTTCACGTTTATTCTGTTTGGGACGGCATATTATATTAGAAATGGTATGTCATTTAGGTACTTTTTAAACATGTAATGTGTGTGAATATTGATACCAATGCCACTTATTAGTACAAAATTTTCGCAAGATGATTTCACACACCATTATCCTAAAAAAATGGAGGGAGTATATTTTCCTGAATAGTTATGTGTGTGTGTGAGATAAAGCCAGTCGATACCATCCCGTGCGGTGGTAACTTTGTTGTAATTTATTCTGTTCCTGGATTTAAAGTTCGAAAAGAATTTTTAACTTTTAATATTTTATCAATTTTATTGTAAATTCGAGGTTTTCGTCATGTCAATTTCTGCGAACGCATTTTTGCGTAAAATTTGTCTTCTTTCTAATATAATATTGGAGAAGACCAGTTACTTCTTTGTCACGCTAATATTTCAATGTTTCCTTCAAAGTATCCAACGTGCCACGTTTCACTAACTCAATGTGAAGCTTTAGAAATTTAGTAGCCAGACCATAGATCTGGTGTAAACGAAAACCGGGCCAGCTTTAAATGAAACGGCTGGCCCTAAGGTTAAACTAACAGACAGGCTACATTTATGTATAGTACTCATGCAAATAGATTTGAAACGTAACAAGAAAGTTCAGAAAGTTACCATAAGCAAGTATCGTCACCATAACGTATTTTACCTTGTTTCTAAAACGACTGCTTGGCAGGTCGTTGCATTCTTTTAGATAGGGTAATTGTTGAGCCATGGTCTTTTAGCATTAGGCGAATTTGGCTACACAATGAAGACAGCAACTTCGTTTTATGCTTAAAATTACCTTTGCTTACGTACTAAATTTAGTTCAATGAAGGCGAGTTACAAATGGCTGACTTTCGTGTAGCTCCACCGTCCAGTCGTCACGTGGTTGAATTAAAGTAAGCAAAATGTACAATAATTATGAATATGCCTATGTGAAAAAGAAAGAATGTTTGTTCGCTTCTTTATGTGTTTATTAATGACGCGTATCTGTAGAGAAGTAGCCTTTACAAAATGGGAACATGTGGGCCTAAATATTAAGAAATGTAAACTTGTTGTGGTCGAACCACAAGTTGCAATCTGTGAGAGAAATTATGTACAAGTTACTAGGCTAACAGAAAATATTACCATTAATGTACAAAGATTTGCGAAGCATGCTAACATAAAAACAAACACCAAAGCCATCGATTAGAGCCCTTGTTTGAGGAATTTTTACTTGTACAAGAAAGTTGCCAGTAACTTAATGCTCTTCTAGACTTACAATAAAAATATTTTAGGAAACGATAGTGTTAAGATAGTGTGACAGGAACCGATGGGCTTCTAATAGAGGGTGTTTTCCATGTATAAACGGGATTGATATTTCAATGCTGAATTGTAACACTGACTTATCTTCACTTCTGAGTTATGGTTACGTCATATCAGGGAAGCAACTCCCTGGTCATACAATGCAATTCGAGTCTAGGTTGACCACAGTATGCGGTACATCGTCACGAATCGTTACGGTATATAAATACGTGGATGTCACACATGCCAACACATTTTCAGACTACTTGCATCTTGATTTTAGCTAAACGCCCTCTATTTTGCGAAAACTCATCGGCAGCTGCACGCAATGCTGCCATGACCAATGACAGACAAATATCTAACCAAAAAGAGTGAGCATCGGACATTTCGCGACATTTTTTTTTTGATCAGTTTTCGTCGTTTTGTAATATTATTTTGTTCGAAGTATTTCATTTGGACTGTCTGTCGGACCGACCAAACGTAAACACCGAAAATTGTTTATTAGTGTTACTGTCGGCGCTCCACAGAAGAAAATAAACCGTGCACGGCTTTGACTCGACAAATCTTGCCTCATTGTTTTGTTATATCTATTTCTAAGCACAACAATTCGACATGGGTGTACATCAATCACCTGCTTGGGTAGTTTTATGGCTAGGGGGTTCAAGTATGCCATGCCGAGTGTGCCAATAGTGTATGATATTGGCCTTCACATCTTTAAAAGCAAAAATATTCTTCCGACATTATTTAAACCAAAAGAATAACAGGTTTCGTCAGCAGGGGTCTCATGACCTAGTTAAAATGTCGTTTAATGTTCGCATATTTTAACACACAAGTGGAAGTTTCTCACAATCTGACAAAGCGTGTACATGACCTTTGTTGCAAATGATAGGAGATTTTATTTGCAAGAAAAGAGTTGAAAATGGATATTCACATCAGATGATAGTTATGTTACCAAAGGTAGAAAAATCATAAACTCAATGCTAGAGCGTGGATCCATTTCAGAAGGTGAGCGGACTTTTCGCCATTTTACTAATCGCCGTCCTTGAAAGGGATGTACTGAGGGTAAATATCATCAACCTACCCTTTAGCTGTTTAAAAAAGGGGAAATCGAAGGATGTCTGTGCGACTAACGTGTTCATATTTGGGCTTAGATTAGCTTCTAAAGTGTGGTTTCAATTTGCAATCTATGCACACCATTAATTTATTTCGGTTTAAGTTTGCATCATCTTTTTTTTTTTTTCTTTTTTTTTTAAAGATTAGGATCTTTTTGGAAAACCTACTTCGAAAGAAGTGAGATTCCCCCGTATCTACGCCAATGACTTCATGCAAAGCGGTATGAAAAAAAAAAAACACAAAAACATTCAAACAGTATTTAAACCTTTTGTTATTATTATGTTTTAGTTTTGGAGATGTGGTCATTCTAAATTCTCATCATAACAGTACTTAATAGGAAGGAGATTTTTAGTTTTTGACAATATCCTTTTCTTAAAATAAAATAGGAAATAGCTAGAAATGAGCAGAGCATTTATAAAGGACTAACAAAACGTGTGCAACACTCCACATCCTTTGCGTAGCGAACAAACAATCTTACAAAAGGTTAGGTGAAACTTAAAGTTTATCTAATTGAGAAGGGTGAAAGGTTATCAAATAATTTCAACAGATTTTTCCATCCGGGATCGGACTAGCAATTAAACTTAGTTGAGGAAATTAAATGAGTTTAGTCTACCCACAGATCGACGGCACTACAAAGGATGGGGCGTGGGTTTTGTTGCCATGACAGCAACTTGAGGCAGTGAAGACTAGAAAGTGCAAAGACGGTGGCGTATAAAGCAGTGACGGTGGCGTATAAAGCAATGAGAGCGTATGCCTAATCAGGGACCTCATAAGTCAAATACCCATGGTTCAAGTTGTTACAAAGATGGAGTATCACTGCCCAGTTTCCAACCAAATTGGTTCAAGTCGAGCCGGTCACGGCCTTTCTCCCAGTTGTGGCTCACTGGCTGAGCCCCAGGCACAATGGCAGCAGCTTTCGTTTTAAAGTCTTCCGTATGAACCAGCCAGGACTCGAACTTCCAACCTACCCACTGCGCTGATGCTCTAACCAAGTGACTATGCAGTCGGTCACCATGGTCCAAGTAAGAACAACTGAGTGTTTCCCTTCTCCCTCTTCCACGTTGTATATTCGTCCCACTTCCTTCTCTACAGTGTATATAGTGCTTTCATGCGACGTCACAATTGGTAAGCCACACCCACCACTAGTACCGCACAAAAATCAACCCTGCTTTAGTCACGCGAAGGCCGTCGGCTGCTACTCAGGTAGGTACACTAGATGGGTTCATACCACGGACTTCCTATACATGGACAGAGCATACTGCACGGTAGATTGTCGCTACTGTAGTTGAATGTGAGAAAAAGCGAACCAAGATGACCGTCTGCTATGATTTTGTGCATAAGTTTGGACTTGCTCAAGTCGGTTCCCACATTTTGCAAGAAAGTTGAAATATTTTTGAAATATGTCATGGTAAGGTCAAAATCACTTCATTTATTGCAGGAATACGATATTATTTCCCATTCAAGTTTAACTTTTGTTTAAAAATATAACAGAGTCGTCGTCAATTCAGACGATTTGTAGCTCGACGGTGGCCATCTTGGTGCGCCTTTTTTGCCCCAGACGGTGGCGACAGTCTACGGAGGACGTACACGTTACACGCTCTGTCCATGTATATAAGTCAGTGGCTCATACGTGTACACATCTGTTTGTCAAAATGGGCGGGACTTGAGAGGTCAGTGCAGAAGATCAGCACTGATGGTATCCGCTGCACAGTTTCTTAAACAATAATTTATAGTAGTTTTATTACAACTACTGTGGTTTACAAAAATACGTTTCAGATATTAATAAACATAACCGCATCACTATTACTTTATTAGAGATCATAGGTAATCTGGAACCATCGGACTAAAATCTCGTTCAGAGACGGCGGTGCCAATTCTGAAGTAGGGGTTAATCATACATTGTAATATGTTCAAGAAAAAAAACACAAGTTCCCAGTAGATGCAGCCCAACATGCCCACAACAGAAAAATGAGGAGGTTAGCAGCGCTCGTGCGTTCCAAGCGTGCATCTCCGTGGCTCCTAGTCATTTGAACAAATTACCTAAATTGAGGAAAGCCTATTTTTCAAAATTAACACTACGATGCGTTTTCATAAGTGGATAAACCTTTGATTGGTTTTTGGTTGGCGGAGGAGAAAGGTCTGTGAGGTCACCAGGGGTCAAAATGAAAAGTCTCAAAAACACAAAAGCCAAATATGAACACAAAATGTTTTCTACCAACATATAAGTCCCATTTAACCAGCGACTGAAAAAACTGGACATCCTGGAGGCATTAGTTAAAATGAGGCCTATGCATGCGTGTTATTATCACCGGAAAAACAATGCAATTAATTTGCTTCATCGTTGGTAACAAAATGTAGAAGATATCAGCATTGTTTGGTTATTCTTCCAATCATTTATTCGTAATTGTTATTTAAACTTGCACACCGATCTTATGCAAATCTTCTATGCCGTCTTATATTTTAGCACCCACACTTCATTGTTTTACAAAGCAAGCTCAATATATACTTAAACAATGATAAGTGTGTAATGGTGAGTCGGAAAATCTTGTAATATGAAATAATGCATACCGGTATGCTACAGAAGCCATGAAAATTGTAGAGACACATCACATGACTTAGTGACACCACACGGAAACCATTATGTTCACTTTGCTTCACAAATCACGGATATGCCTATTCGAACATCTGACTTCGCAAGTGTATAACCAAATGGTTCTACGTGTACAGATATTACACTATATCAAACAAAATTATGTTTAAACTAGAAAAATAAGATCCGTGACTTTAATCAACCATGTGACGAGGTCCTTCAATAACATACATACAAAGTCGGTGCTTGCAGAAGAATGTTAGTAACTGGCGTCCTTCCCATACCGGTGTGCCACCAAATTCAAATGGCCTTTTTCGCTTGACTGTTTCATCGGGTGCCGGAAGCTGCTTCCACACCAAAACAGCCAAGTTTGCTCTGTTTTGTGAAGGAGACGCAACATATATTTTTTATTCCACAACAAATGGGGGCATTCTCGGAAAAGTCCGTTTCAATGGAATTTCTCTCTAGGAAAAATTTCCACCCCATGCTCCTAAAATGCTGCAGATTAGTGTTTTCGTGTGCAGCAGTGTACCTTACTAGAACCAAAAGGGCAACATCACTGGGTATGTACTCCGAAAATACCCTGGATATGCATGCTGCTGGACGAGCTTGAAGCCACTACTAGAGTCAATATGTATATGCCCGTACATTCCATGATGTTATTGTCTGAAATTCGCTTACGTATATCCAACATCTGCACTGAATTTATATACGCACAGTGACATGTGTACAACACTTATAAGGGTCTGATATATGGATGGGCCCATCTGGGCCTGGGCCATACATTCCATGATGTCATTGTTACTGCCTGAAATTTGCACATGTACATCAAATATCTGCACCCAATTCATTACTGTGACAGCTGTGCCATACTAACTAGGGCCTGGGCACAGGGCCACACATTTGCAGGTCACCAGATTTGGGAGTCCAAAATAAAGGCATAAGAAAGTTGACAGCCAACAAACTTTCCATGAATATATGGGCCTATATGGACGCACATATTAATTCTTTAGTATTTGCACAAATTCTCACACAATTGTCACCACAACCAAAAATTTGACATGTTATCTTTAACAATTGTCAATTTCCCAAAAATGATATTTCAAAAATATAAAAGTGGTCAGATGCAATTTGCAAGGCCTGTGTAAAGTGTAACTTCTAGAGATGTGGGAAGGTTTTTCTGCCACTATATCCTACATGCAAACTTATGATGGCTGACTTTAACTTTGAAATTAGGCCTTGTAGGGCAAAGGTACCCAAACCTGTTTGGGGCCCTTGCAAGCTAAACGCTGCCCTGATACTAATGAAAATTTAAACTCTCAAACAAACACTTCAACTGTAAGTGAGAGTCAGCATGATCAACACTTCAACTGAGATTGGACAAGCTCCAGTCCTGGTTTTAAATGTAAATAGTAGCAGAACCATGGGATTTTTCAAAACCCATGAACATTTCTCGTATGAGAGCATTGCACACTGAATACTACTGTATGCATAGCACTGTACTATGAGTTGAAACACATTTATACATCTATTAAAATTAAGACTTTGACTTACGTCAAGTTACACAAATGAAAAACTCTTTTTAAACATAATTCAAGGTAAACACTTGCGTATCATTAAAAACAAACTTCCAAGAATTTAATAATTTTTGAGTCAAAGTTTATGACAAGGCAATTTGCACTTAACATTAAAATTGGCCTGTATTTTAAAGTAAACCAGTGACACAACATCACAAGAACAATGAGTAAGAAATCGCCTAGTGTCTCCTTCATCAGAGAGCTGCTACTCAGATGACAGATCCCAACTTAAAGAGAAATATTGCATTTGTTTTGCAAGAAAAAATCATCCTTTTTAAACTAATATTTAATGACAGAGGTTGGTAGATTATAAAAAAAAAAAGAAGAATAGTAGCCTTCTTTTCAAGAAATATAAAGTTTCTCACAAATAGAAATTCAGTTGGGTGTAGCTCAAGAATAATTTGTTCAACAAAAATTTCAACATTTCAAATGATGCCAAAGTCCATGGCTCTTCTTGCACATAGTATTTTGAAGAGATGTATCTACAGTACTGCTGGGGTTTATGATTAAGACTGAATTGTTAGACAGTGTCTGAACTATTTTCTTTGTACTCTTTGTTGGATCATTTTAAACACAATATTTCCCTTTAATGTATGACTCAATTGTGGAACTTCCTGATGTGGAAGGCTAATAGTGGAGGGACACCCCTTGCAACAGGATTACCCTGAGGAGGCCTCCATAGTACCGCAAATTTACCACAAATTTGTTTTGAAATGCCATAGCCATGGCCTTCAACTATTTGCAAATCTCAAAGTAGTCTTAATTATGTGTCAATGTAAAATTACCAGGATTAATGAGTCAAACTGATTGCATCAGTCTTAACACAAAACACATCAAAAAATTGAAAAAATAGAGAAACTAACATAATGACAAAATTAACAGTAATCTACAAACTGTTATAAACTATTCTGATCTAAAAATAAAGTCGTAATATATTAAAATCTAAAAGTTGCACTTTGGAAGAAACTTTGGAAGCAAATTTTTCTTAAAGAAAAATACCAGGAACATTACAGACAGACCTGGCACAGATAGCATTACTCAAACTGTAATTTTTTAGCCTAATAAACTTTGATCATTGTTCTATTCAGAACTTTGTTCTGTGCATCTACAACATTGCTGTAGGGGGAGGTGAGTGTCAACAGGCTTTAAAGCCTTTTGCTGGTCAAAGCAGAAAGAGCAAACATCCTCCCCATGAGGGAAATGCCTGCATGAGTTTGATATAATTGCACAAAATTTTATAATATTCCTCTTACAGTATTGATCACATAAGAACCAAGACAGTGTATCTAGTATACCAACATCCTTGCAACATAAAAACTAAAAAAGCTAATTAATTTATTTCACAGCAATTTTTCATTGCCCCAAACAGTTCCAATTCTCCCAACCATCCTTACTTCTAACCCCTCCCACAGCTGTCGCAAACTCATCCTTACCAGGATACAATCCCATTTTATTGCTTCAGGGTGAGTATACAAGGTCCTAATGTGAAATCAGAAAACATTCAGTATGGTACTGTATATGGTGTGTAATATGACTACAGTATTCTGCATTTTGATCTTAATCAAAGAACTGGGCTTATTTAGAATTTCTGTAAAAAAAACGGAGCGAAAAATGACTCTCTTCAAAACTGTTGGAAAATACTGTATATGGGGGGGTCCATAAAACATCTAGGTTTTTTTGTTACCCTAGCAAAGGCTGGAGTGAAAAGAACACTGCAGTATGACCATATGGAAACAATACATTACTGGAGTAAAAACAATCCCTGCATATACAATATATTCCCAGAAGCAGGGAACTGTGTGTGCAAATCACAGACTTCCTATACAAGGACAGAGCATACTGCACGTTAAATTGTCGCTACTGTGCGTGTGAGAAAAGGGGTAGCAAGATGGCTATCTGCCATGGGTTGTGTGAAAGTTTGGACTTGCTCAAGTAAGTCTGCAGATTTTGCAAGATAGTCCAAATATTTTTGGAATATTGCCCTGTAAGGTCAAAATCACTACTTGTATTGCAGGAATATGATATTATTTCCCATTCAAGTTTAACTTTTGTTTAAAATATTACAGAGTCGTTGTTAAATCATACAAAATATAGCTTCACAGCAGCCATCTTGGTGTGCCTTTTTTGCCCCAGATGGT
Organism: Holothuria scabra; assembly: GCA_037179385.1. Classification (NCBI taxonomy): domain Eukaryota; kingdom Metazoa; phylum Echinodermata; class Holothuroidea; order Aspidochirotida; family Holothuriidae; genus Holothuria; species Holothuria scabra. The sequence goes on along the minus strand of CM074179.1, from coordinate 59,535,477 downwards.
GGCCACAATCTACAGATAAGGATTTACATGTTACATGCTCTGTCCATGTATACAGAAGTCTGTGGTGCAAATACATAAATTTGTTTTCACTCCAATACCTCTTTGCCATGGGTAAGTGACAGAATGGATGTGTTCCCAAATGACTCAAGAACATAGCAAAATATCCCATCCAAACCCATCACATACAGTATTTAGTAGTAAACATTATCGTGCCTGACATTTTTCAAATTAATTATGAATAAACATTACAAAAATATGCAAATTTCTATGAACTGGACAGTGAGACTGTCATGATATTTCTAATGTTATCCTTTTTTTTCATCATATTTGATATTTATTAGTTGTACCAACATAAGTTTAAGGGTGACTGCTAAAGGTATCTGCACACTATACTAGTTTCTTTGACCAAACTCATCTCAACTGTTGTGACATACTGCATATAGTTTCAACTTGGAGCAAATCTCACTCTCACATACACATGCACAGCACACTTCCCACCTGGCTAGTTTGTTGTAAAGGGGTTGCACTATGATAATTAATACCCCCCTTTCCTCTTCTTGCAAAGGCAAATTTGACAAGCTGGCTACGTCCACATGACTGTGCTTCAGTCTGGCATGCAACCAACTTCATCAGCTGGGCAACCAGGCCAGGTGGGAGGACAACAAGAGGACACAGAAAAAAATCCACATACACTGAGCAGCATTTGAACCCATACACATGTGGAACACATTGGTACAGAATAGTTGGAATAGGCCACCCTGCCACTCTACCACATATGGAAAAGTACTGCAAGTTTTAATAGCTGGCACCTGTTAGTAATTGGTCTACCTGCTCCAGCCTTGCCACTTTCACAGACTTTCACAGACTCCAGTTGAGTTAAATCAGTGTTCATGGTCTTCTTCATCTAACAGAAAGGGACGGAACATGAAACTAACACAAAGCTGTCAGTTGCAGTTGTAGACTCATGCCCATTATGTGCCTATTGGCAACAGCACAGCCAATTTGAGGTGCACTGTGAAAAGCTCTGTAGTGTGCAGATAGCTGGACATTGCTTTCACTCATTTTTAAAACAGTTCACAATGAGTAGTATGTCCCCATGCCACTAAGTTTTCAAACCAAGGAGGCAAATGTATGTTCCTATATTCATATCAAAAAATCATGCTAAATCAATGAGAACACCTGAAAATTTGAGCCACGCCTTATCAATATTATGAATGTAAAAACCTCGCTTAGTTTGGTCAAAGTTGAAGACATTGTACTTGAGGTTTCATTTGTCCAGTTGTCAAATTTGACAAATTTGGCCTAACATTTGGAAAGGCCATGTTGCAGTGAGGTGAGATACATTACCAACATTATTATGGGCAAAAGCCCCAAATTTCCACTTCTATAATAGAAGGCAGACCTTATGGTGATTGAGATTTTAATAATTAACAAACCTTGTCATCAAATGATTGAATGCATAGCCTTTTCTTATCATAGAAACCAAACATTGCATCCATTTTTTTAATTTAGAGATTACAAATCCAATTTTTCCACTTGCAAACTTGCATGTATTTTTTAATTGAAGTTTTGAAAATATAGCAAATCATTGTGAGACAGGGATTTGGTATGGTGTTTTGGTAAAAGGCATATTACTATGATAAAAAAAACAGTACACAACAACATATCCCACAATCCTTTGTAATTGTAACAACTATTGAGAAATGCATCCATGTCAGTGACACAGTTGCATCTAGAATGAAATGATGGGTGCAAAATATCACATTTCCATAAGCCTGTTGCAAACATTCCCATACAGGACTCTTTCTCTAAGGTGGGGCGGTGAACTTTTGCCAAGTTCAGACCCCACAGTCTGGGGTATAGTCTATGCCAACTGAGGCACTGCAGTCTGCCCAATTTAGCAAAGGTTTTTCCCAATTGGGGCAGCACCCCCCCCCATCATGAATGGTCATGGTAACAAGGTTAAAATCACCCTATATAGTTCAATGCCCTTCACAAATTCTGCCAAATTAAAGACCTTTACTAATATCACTACAGTGAATTTTTTTTTCACCTCAGTGAGCGTAAACACTGACTATACCTTGACAATTATTTTTCCAATGTATTATATTACTGTAAAATTAGCCATTTTTGGCCAAAAATGCCACAAGATTCGAAAGAACCATGGAGATTTAAATGAACTCAACACACAGATTTAAATTTGGGTCATTGCTTTAGCTTTTCAATGACTCTAGACTTTGTAAATCAGAATAAAAATTTGTGAACATCATTAGCCTGAAGGAAATATTCTTAAAAATACACCACACTGTGTCAACATTTTAGTAACAAAAGCTAAACATTCAGCCATCAATTGTACACTAAAACATGGGCGAGCTTGTACCAGATATTGACATGATATAAACAGTAATGTAGCAGACAACAGGAACTATTTTAAGTATTATAACCATTACACAAATACTGTTGACATAATGTTAACTCGTTCAATTCATACATAGCGCCCTCTATTTAAAATGTCTTATATATTTGTTTGAAAATATTGTGCACTCAAGAGTAGTACTGTATTATCAAATGGTATACTTACAGGATTTGATGTTCTTGCCTGATGAGGTTCTGCAGATTTCAGTAAACTACACTGAGATCTACAGAGCCAAGGTGTTAAACCATTTTTCTTTTACCATGCCGCTAGAATTCAATAGGGTCGTTTAGCCAAACTTCCCCGGGAAAAGGCCATTTTTTCGGGTGAAATACACAGATGTCTTATGTCGCCTGATGGCTAAAACCTCCTATTGAATTCTAGCCTCATGCCAGCCAAGGCAATGGACTGGGTAATGTGAGCATTGTTTTTGGCAGTGCAGTAATCCATGCACCCCAAGTAGGCTGGGGTTGTAGAGTATGCCCATGGTATTTTCCCCCTGTCGTATGAGGAGACTAAAGGGAAACAATACTTAACAATGAATTTTAACTTTGAACTTTTTATCAAGTTGACTGACTCCACATAACTCATTTGAGGTTGGTGTGTCACTAAAACTCATCTAACTATCAGAAATGGATGCAAACAGGAGAGTTCTGGTGAATGGAATTTTAAACATGTTTGCAAAGAAAGGAAGCATTGCTTTTAACAATGTTTCATTTACAAATTGATTCAAGTTTACATCAAGTATACTATACACATGCAAAGGCAAATTTAGTGGAAACAAGCATGTTTTTATGCAACCCCTCCCCCTTCCTCCCAAACCAGAACCCCCCATACCAACACAAGACTATGGCCAACCCTACCTGTTAGAGAAGTTGGCGCACAGTTAAATGTACATAACCTTGTTCAGTTTATTACAAATGAGATTCAGAAATTTAAGGCATGAAAGGTAATGATGACAGTTAATTCTCTTGAGAGAAATGGTATCAAGCCCAAAAAGTTCATGATGACTTGAAAGATCTCATGTCTTCACTGATTTGAGTGAATACTATAATGTGCCAAAGATATATCACTGCAATAAACCTTTTACAAAGTCTACATTTGTAAATATTCCAACTTTTGCAATAAGTAACTCAGGAATACTTAACTTTATTGTCTGTGCACTCAAATGAGAATAGAGGAGGTACTTCCAGTATAATACCACATCATTCTATTTCAAGAAAAACAAACCTTTACATGATATGATGATACAAAAATGTTACCTTCACCAAATTATAAACTAGGCCAGCTCATCAGCTTGATTGAGTCTTATGGAGTTTTTCACTTTCAACAAGGAAAGTTAAAAAAACGAAATTGCACTCATACATTGCATCATATCAAGAATCCAACCAGCTCGACTTGAACCAATAGGTTGAAAAGTGGGCCATAAAACTCTATCTAACTAACTAACTAACCTATAGGAGGATATCAGCAAAGTGCAACAGTCTATTAAAGATAGAAAACTGTAGAATGTAACTTTAACAACATATTGTGACACTCTTCACAAAAAATAGGAAATACTGGATGGTAAGTAACAATTCCTCATGACATGAAAACCGACTGATACACATTATAGAACAGCTTAAAATACTGTAGCAGGTGTTAACAGGTGCACAGCAGGTGTGTAGCATTTGTGTCGCAGGTACAGTATGTAGCAGGTGCACAGCAGGTGTACTTCTGATAGCAAGGCTACTCACACGGACTGTTGTAGCAGTTTCTGAAGCAAGGAGTGACAGAACAACACAGAATATTTTATCTGATATCAATTAATCTAAGGCACCATGCAGCTGCCTCAGCCATACTTTGTAACTTTCCAACTACCATTCAACTTTCAAGTTACTGTAATAATGCTATGGATTATACGCACATGACATCACAGATTTGTAAGGCACGCCCTCGTAGCGAGAAGGGAGTAGTTTTCCACTTTACACCAACACAAAATCAGACAGCTGATTTGTTAAGATGTAGAGTAGGCACATTGTGAAGATGTAGAGTACTTCATACACATGAAAATCTATGACATGAGAACAGCATGCTTCATTGGTTACCCTCAAGAAAGGTATAGCTAGTGTGACAGAATACCTGAGATCTTGTCCTTCAGTGGACGTAAAAACTTCTTCCGGAAGCAGTGAAAGTTTTGGTTTCGCCAAACAGCCCTTTTCCAGAGGGTTGGGAGGACTAGAAAAAGTTACCCTTAAGAATGACATCATATGAGGTCAATGCCCAATGGCAAACCTCATGCGTTGATATCACCACTGAAGTCATTTTGGAAGAATAGCAATGTGCATGTATATGGCTGCATGACTTATTTTTGAGTAAAACATTTACTGTGCAACTAAGGAGAGCATGCAGTAGAATTTGCCCACCATGTGTGCAAATTTATGAACATATCAGATTGATTGACCAATCAGCTGTGTGCATTTGTTGGTGCTGGTTTGTCATTCCTCCAAAAGAGGGGGTACTTCTAACATAATGACATCATAAGCAAAATGTCTATTGTGATGTGTATAGTAACAAAGCATGGCTGATGCTGCTGCAGCTTGGCTGAGAAACTGCAGTCTTAGTCTAACAAAGTGGATAACATTTGAATCAAATTTAATATCTGTTATAGTTGATTTTGAATCACTGATAAATAACCTTGCTGATACATTAAGTGAACAACTTGGGTAAAGTTTGAAAGTTAACTTCTTCCAGTCAATCAACAAACTAATCCCTTCGATAGATAAACTTAAACATGCCTTGATTGGGCAATTATTTGGCCAACTCCCTCAGAACAGGATTATGTGACCACCACAAGCCCTGTTGATTTTTTTGCATTTCAAACAGAACTGAGCAGCCAATCAGCTGACCAAGCAAACAAAATCAATTAGTATGCATAAAAGGAAGTACAAAGGAGCCAGGATAAGTTCCTCTGGAATTTCAACAAAATCTTGGGGAAGGTTGTGTCACTAATGGAGTTGTAGGCAATCTGAGCATCTTGTAAAAGGTCGGGTACATATTCTCTGCATGTTTTCTTGCTGTGGGTTGATTTCCAATGACTAGCTTTCATTCTCTGGAGATTCTTTCTTCATTAGTTTCTTTTTTCTGACAGCAGCCTCCTTTCCCATCACTTGCACCTTGTCAGGATAATCGCTACGGACATTGTACGGACATATCTTCAGGTGTTGTCCAATGGGGGCGTAGCTTTCAAATCCCCAGGAATGAACAGGAGAAAAGGCAGTACTGTACAACCAGGCCTGCATGAAAAATTAAAACATTTGTGTAGTCACAGGATCATTTACACATCCTATTTTCGCTACTTCTTTCTGTTTTCAGTTCAAATGTCCATGCTGAAATTTGTACAATTTATTTTCTAAAGGACCTTGATGAGTGCATCTGTCTGGCTTTACTATTATTTTAGTTACTCCTTGTTTATTTTTTATACAACTTTATGAGTTGAGGTGTAAAACCCTTTCTGATTAAAAAATTTATTTGTTCTGTTTCCTGTGAACTTTTACAGCAATTGCCAAAAAATTATCTTTTCACATCCTTCCATCCTTAAAAAGAATCATTTGAATGTTTTAAAAATTTATGCGCATGGCATGGCATGACTCTACAGAATATGTGCAAGAACATAAGATATCCTAAAAATAATCTATGGAAGTTCTGCACAAAAAGTGTATTCCAAAATCCAGTTTTTCTAAAAGTCGTAACTCTCATTCAGTGAATGACCAGTATTCCCTCCTGGATGCAAATTACAACAATCACATTTCTAGGATGACTTAAAGCAGTTTCATATCTCACTTGATGCCTAACGGCAAAATGTGACTGTACTATGGGATGGAATTTGTACAGTTCATGTCCATGGGACACTGGTGAAGTTAGTTAGATGGAGTTTCACAGCCCAGTTTCCAACCTATTGGTTCAAGTCGAGCCCGCCACTGCCTCTTTTCCAGTTGTGGCACACTGCCTTGTTTCCCCTACTCCACTGATTATGCCGACCATCACACACAATGACAGTAGGTTCCATTTTTTGAGTATTTGGTATGACTCAACCTGGGAATCGAACCCTGGCCTTCCACGTGAGAGGCCAATAATTTACCAAACACATAGTATGGGACACTGGTGAAAGACAGATTGAAACATCCATTTGATCCCATATGAAATGAGATCAATAGGTATTTGTATGTAACAACATCAACATGACTGTGCCTTATCCCAAAGTAAACTCGCTTTTCTTCGTAAATGCATTCATTTTGGGCAACTTCATTTTGCTTGTTGCTATGCTCTTCTAATGTAGCTCTTTATGAACAAAATTTTATTCAAATCCTTCTTTTAAATCAAAATATTTATGTTCATGAATGAATAAAAGATCAACCATGGACCTGGGCACTAGAACAGGATAATAGACCATCAATGTTAATGCAAGCAACGCACTTGGGCGCATCAAACATTAGCATTAACCCCATTTTCCTGTGCTAATGCACAATCACTGACTGTTTGACCTTTAATTACTAACCTTCAATATGAAATATTTTGGGGGAATGGATAATGGCGATGCCAGCATCACATTCCCAAACTGACGCACAAATTAAACAAAACAATAAACCTTCACATGGTCTTTCCAAAATTTTGACAAGCTAAAGATTTTGCCAACACTCACAAAGTTGCTAAATTAATGGATTAAAATGCTTTTATAAATATGTAAGTGTTTGTCATCAGAGTCAAATCTGAATATTTACTTTATGGTATTTCCATCGTGGTGTCAATATCAGGACAGTATGATGCCACTTGAAAAATATTTGCAAAGGGAGGTAGAGAAATCAGTGTCAAGATTAAGCTGCTGTAGATCTTGAGTTTTAGATCTTCCAGGTGTGCTGCAAAACACACTCCTCAGAATATTATAGAGTGTGGTAGGTGTACTGTTTTATTGAACATATTGCTTGATTGATAAGAGGTCTCATTCTTCATCTTGGTGTGCAAAAAATTGCACTCCTCAAAGTGCTTAAAGGTGAGTGATAAGGTGCAATCACACTCGAACACCTCAAAATTCAAGGGCTGCTCATGTATGAAAAAATAAACAGGTGACTGCTTTTTCCTCTTAACCTTCAGGATAGGCTTTTATCAGGAATCCAGGCATCCAAGATGATCAGAATTTCTGTATGAACTCCAAATGTTACAAGAAGGTTTTCTTGTGCACAACCCAAAATTTTGAGTGCATCAAATATAACTCCCTTGAACCAAAATAAAGTCAACCAACTTGTTGTCCTCTGATTTTCAATAAATCCCAGGGGTAACCACCAAATTTTTCCTTCAAATTTATTGTTTAAGCATTTCTGAAACATCTAGCAGTTCTTAAAAGTCGGGGGGACGACAACATTTCCTGCATGACAACCATTTGATTTAAACTGACCTTTACATCTGCCATCTTTCTTACCTTACTGGAGACCTGCCATCCTTTGTCCTGTTTCTCCCAGAGTAGGACCACCATCCCTCTCTCTTCCAGGAGACTGCTACAGATTTGACGAAGGAGCTTAGACACCATCGCTGAATTGCACAAAGAAAAGGAATCAAGAAACCTAAATAGATACTGCAAAAGTTCAAAAGGAAGGCTACTCAAATAGTCATGCCCTGAGGGGTCATCTGACTGGCCATTCACATGATCAGCCTCCATCTCCTGGGCCTCTTCACCATTCCTAACATCCTCAAACACCTGGTCACCATCCCTTATTGGAGAAGATGGTACCCATTTAGCAATGGCACCATCCTCTATCCTCCCTTGCCTGTGTCTTTCCACATTTTCCAATGAATGCTCCATCTGTAGACCAAAGCTTTCCAATTTTTGACTGTGAACTATTTTGGCTCCATGCATGCCAGGATAGAGCCGTCTTTGTGAATATGTGCAGCCATATGGTGCTAGAGGGCAGCGTTGTTCTAGCCATCCATTCAGACCTCCATGTATGTCACTGTGGACATTCTTAAAGTGGTTGGCAAATTCATCTCGTCTAAACTCCTACAAAGAATGAAAAAACAGGGGAAGAAGATATTTAGTTCTAAATATGTCATCCAACTATTTTTTTCACCATACTGCAGGCATGCAAACCTGTGTCCCTATATATCAGTGGCTTCAAAACCATTGGACTCCCAGTACTCCTTAACACCCTTTACCGTTGTGCTCCAATCAGGGCATATCTGCATGCCTTGGGAGTGGGTGGAAAAGCGGACGTACCATGCATCAGCTTCCGTAGGCTATTGACCCTGTGACCTTAAACTATTGTCTCTCTCTTGTTGTTGTGGGCAAATTTTTGGGTAGCTACTCGCAGGTTTGAGCTCTGTGTGAAACAGTAAAGATGGGTGACAGCGGCACTCTTCCTCTAGGTTCAAAGGACCCAAACAACGTAAAAGAGTTAAGTGTTATATTTCTGGCATTTTCTGGTACAACCTTCCCCACCATAAAAATAAGAAATACTGAGAAATAACACTGATGTGTTTTCAAGAATATTTTGGCAACATGGGTGTGGGGAACAGGAAAAATTTGCATTAACTAGTTCTATGTGTCCAATGTTCTGCAATCATTATTCCAGTTCTCCCCCTCCCCCCTTCCCACAAAAATAGCCACACCAGTTTTCAAAAATGCCAGACTGTTCAGGTTCCCAATCCAAGCAGTCCTCCCCCATTGTATTCACAAGAAGTCCCCATGGGGTACTACTGTACTACACCTGGATGAGACCATGGCTATAAAGCTCCAATTTCACTGACAGTGTGCAATGCTTTCAAAATCCTTTGCTCCTGAAATTTTCACAACAACAACATTTCATACATGCCAGTATTGGCACCAGGGTTCAGAACATGGAATGAGAGGGGGGGAATCTCTTATTCCAAAACTGGGGAAGGGAGGGGGACGAATTAAAGATAGCAGTTAAAATGTTTCCTTTGCAGGACTTGTGAACTGAGTGCAGAAATCAAATCGTACAATCATCCACCTGAGAAGTTAGGACAATGAATTAAGCACTTTAGTGCTTTGGTAAGATAATATCATACAGCTCTTCAATCAACATTACAAATAAAGCAATTGAGGAAGGCAGCCTCCAGCTTTCCCCCCCCCCTCCTCCTCCATTGCTCCCAAAATTCTTTTAGCCCTGTTCTGTTTCTTCATCACTATTCCAGTATATGAAAGTCTCCCTGTTTTATAGTTAGACTCTGGTAAAAAAAAGAAAGTCATTTGAGAATCAACACCATCCTGCAGCATGATAATTGATACATATTCCTATTCAAGTTCTATTTCAAACCAGAATGCAAAAATGCATTGAGGTTTCGATTATACATAAATGTTCAATTTTAAACAATGCCATCATGCACCATTATCTTCTCATTCAAATGTTATACTAGCATGTTCAAAGAATAATTTTGTCATTCCACATGACTTTTTGACTTCCATAAAAGCCATACATAGCTAGACGGACAAGCAGACAGACAAGCAGACAGACAAATGGACAAACAGCTATCCTGAAAGATAACATTTCAAAAAGTTTCCAGACTTTGACCCCTGGAGACCCCAGATGACCTTTCATCTCTGCCAAACACAATGAGGACCATCTTCTGACCATAATGCATCCAAATACCCAAATGTGAAATCTGTCCAAGTTTCCTATCTTGAGATATCATGTAAACAAGATTTTCAGATTTTGATTCCCTGTGACCCCAGATGACCTTTGACCTCCACCAAAAACAGTAGGGACTGTCTCCTGACCATAACGCATCCACATACTAAATATGAAATCTATCCAAGCTTCCAACCTTGAGATATCATGGAAACAAGATTTTCAGATTTTGATTCCCTGTGACCCCAGATGACCTTTGACCTCCGCCAAAAACAATAGGGACCATCTACTGACTAAAACACATCCACAAATTAAATATGAAATCTATCTAAACTTCCTCACTTGAGATATCATTTTATCAAGATTTTCAGACTTTTACCCCCAGTGACCCCAGATGACCTTTGACCTCCACCAAAAACAATAGGAACCATCTACTGACAATAATGCATCCACATACTAAATATGAAATCCATCCCAGCTTCCTATCTTGAGATATCTTGTTAACGAGATTTTCAGACTTTGACTCTTAGTGACCCCAGATGACCTTTGACCTCCGCCAAAAACAATAGGGACCATTTACTGACCATAACACATCCACATACTAAATATGAAATCTATCCAAGCTTCCTATCTTAAGATATTGCATTAACAAGGTTTTCAAACTTTGACCCCTGGTGACCCCAGATGACCTTTGACCTCCACCAAATACAACAGGGTTCTTCCTCTCAATATGGTTCATCTATGTACCAAGTTTGAAAACTGTCAGACATTCCTAACTTGAGATGTTGTGTTAACAAGCAAAGTGTCACAAATGCACACACACACACACATACCAACACACACACACACACACACATACACACATACATACACATGCACGCCATCATGAATGCATTGGTTTCTCTTATCATCGCAACCAACAATTCCTGAGAAACATAGTAAAAGGGTATTAGCATGGGGCAGCCAAGAGTGGCGTCAGATTACAATACTGAAGTAAGACTCTTGGTACCCTTTTAAAAATTTGTACTTCTTTCATATTCTATGAAGTTGTATCTTCCATGAAATCATGCAGGGACAGAAAAAATGTTCACTTTCCTGCATGAAATAAAATTTCCGACATTATTTCCATGATTCTATGCAACAGACTTTGTCAAATTATCCTTCAACTGATCAAATTTCTCTCCGAACTGCACATTTCCTAGAAGGGAGCTTTCCAGAGTGCTGACTTTTTTCACCCATCCTCAAATATATTACGAGAACCTTATCACCATGCATGAATTTAAGGTTAAACTATAACAGACCATGTATCTGCACGGGACAATGCTGGATCAGAGAGCTAATGCAGGGACGTATGAGGATGTAGCTTGAGTTCATCCAGTGACAGCATTAACGCTAACAGTGCATTATTCCTTTCTAAGGCACAATTCAGAGATATTTCACCACGTTGCCGATTCACACACAATGATATTGTGATTTAAAATAACAGAAGAGAAGGGAAAATTTACTTGAATCACAGTAAGAGAGAACTCCCCAAAAATAAAATCGGATAGCCAAAGACGATCACCAGATGATTACCAAGAGTTTATTACAGGATGCTGCATGGTCACCTGACCATACTACACCAACAGAAGTTGAGGATTATTACCAAGTATGAACGAACAGAGGATAATAGACCAATTTCCAAATAGCAATTACAATGGATTGTGGGATAGAGTTTTGGGTATGTGTCAATTTTCACCACAGTGAAATGCCATTGACAAAAATGACAAACACCAAAACTCTATATCCCACAATCATTTGTAATTGCTATTTGGAAATAGGTCTATGAACAACCAGGGTTACTTACTGCAAATGATGAAACTCATTTCCAGTAAGGTCAGTAGGTTAGGTTCCTAAAGTATGTTGCACTTAACTGTTGATCATGACAGTTAGGAAACTGTAATCCTTGTTAAGCCAACAGATCTGACCAGCATACTGTGCTGTAGCTGTAGTACAGGTAACATTCTCTATCTATGAATCCAAACAGTGGCATAATGGTCCGAATCACTAGGCCATAACTGGGGCCCATCAGCTTTAATCTTTCCAGTTCTTTGTTTACATATATCGTTTATTGATTAAAGGTGCGGTCCCTATAACAAATTTGGATCAGATTCCGATCCAATTCTTCTAAGTTTTTTGTTAAAATCATCTCCATGTCTGGTTGGGAAGAGCCAAAAAATTTTCAACCAGTGTAAATAATGTAAATGATCTGCATCTCATGTCTTTGAAAATAAAACAGCAACTATATTTTTGTGACAGCACAACGACAAACATTTTTTATAGGATGGCGTAGTCCGATAAAATCTGTTTATCACTGTGACATCACAAAATAGTTAGCACAAATTTAATTACCATAGTCCTGTAATGCCACTTACACTATATAATTTACACAGCTTGGTACATTTTTGGCTCTCTCTGACCAGAGACAGAGAAGTCGACATAACAAAAATTCCCCAAAATTTGATTGGAATCCAATCTGATCTGTACAGTAGTGCATGTGACCTACCTTTAAGAGTTTAAGAATGCAAGAGGACAATACAAGAACTAAGGCTGATAGACCCTTACAATGGCCAATTTTAATGAGCCAATCAAATTCTAATTTACAGAATGAACACTCACTGATTCCATGAAGTTAACTAACCTGGGCACACAGGAATGTATACATGGAGTCTGGTTTGGCCTGGTACCTTGTGATGGACTCCATTGAGAGATCCAGTCCCAGAGAGTGACCATTCTTTCCAAAACTGGCAAGACCATTTTGTGGTTGTATCACTAGCAGTTTGGCATAACCCCTTGAAGGTGCAGCTGATAGATCCCCTGTAGTGGAGGATGTTACAAATAAGGCCGGGGGTTGAAGCTCAACATCGCTACTCCCTGATGAGTGCTGTGACTTTGGGCTATCATGAATACTCTGCAAGAAAAGATATAAACTTGGATGAAACAAACAAATTATACATACATATATACATACATATATACTGTATGTAGTGTCCTGTAAGTATTCAGGCACCATACATTACGTGAATTAGCCCTGACCAAAACTGACTACCACTAAACAGACTTTCACTGGTAAGTCATGTATCCAACTGATGTTTACACATAAAGTTTATAGCGACTCCAATGCTTACTGGGTTTTATCATATTTTTACTGATTTTAGGTCCCGAGTGGCTATAAACTGTAGGTGTGAACATCAAATTAAAACCCGACTTAACTGCCAAAAAGTCGAGTTTTAGACTGTCTTGTAGTAGGCAGTTTGAGTAAGGGCCATTTCACGTAATGTACAGTACCAGAACCATAGGCTGCAGCTAGATGTAGATCCCCGAGTCATAATTTGGTACTACTGTAGGCATTACAACTGCAGGTAAAAAATTGAGTGCAGTAATTCTGATATGTCATGAAGGTAAACTTACCTTCATGCCCAAGCTTGGCTGAGTGTGATGTACAGTAGCTTGACAATTATGACACAAGTTGGTGCCTTACGTCTGCCATCATACACAACTCTCATACAGTACAGTGACATAATTGTCAGGCCTGTTTCCTCAGCTACAGTACAAAACATAATACACCATTTCAATGAATTTTATGAAATAGTGACAGCAATGTCCTTTGCAGAACTTCAAGAGATTGTTCACCATTCTATTGAGTCCCAGCTAAAACAATCTCTTCAGCCAATCTCCAATGTCAGTCCCATCCCAGTTACAGTACCAATATCCAGCTGTCTGCTGTGTCAGCCAACAATGGACCACGAATATGCCGTTGGGCGCTGTATTGTAGAGCCACCCGATGTCCACTGGTTACATCGGGGTCAGGAAGAAAATTTCATGTCCTGTACAACTTTTAATTAATTAACAGTAGTGTCACTGCCATCCTGAAACCACTGGCAAATCAACAAAATTCCTCCCTCAGACCACCCAAAGTGATCAACAGGGCAAACCAAATTTGCTGAATAAAATGTGAATTCCTCTTCACCCTTTTCACTGTTTTTTCAATGTTTTTCCAAACATGTCTTCCAATTTCATGAAAGTCACTCAATTTTTAATAGACCTTTTAAAAAGATTGATCTTTACTGGGAGAAGTGTTAATAAGTTGAAAAAAGTAAATATTTTAATATCTTTCATTGTGCATACAAAAAATGCCTGGGAATGTATTGTTTAAATACATATAACACAACACAAAGCTAGCTGCACACTACACACTTTGCACACCACAACTCAACTCCATTGGATTCCGTTGGATCTTCAACAGTCATGTAATGTGCGTGAGTTTACAACTGTGACCGACTGTTGCAAGACCAGTTTTAAGTTGGTCTGATTACCAACATGTTGATTCTTCCTGAAGTCTGTGCGACTTAAAACTGGTGTCAACATTGCTAATCACAGTTGCATCAATGGTCAAGTTGAGTTGCGGTGTGCAAAGTGGTGTAGTGTGCGGCTAGCTTAACAGGACATAATTTTTCTGGTATAGCAGAGGTAGCAATTAACCAAATTCGCTTAATGTGAAAAAAATGTGTGGCATTTTTGTGTACATTACCAGAAGATTGTCAGCTGTTTTACACCATACAGGAAATACGTCTGTAAATTCTCAAAACTTGTAAGAAAAATTTGAATACTAGTCATTTGTCACTTTATGAATGACAAATGCAGGGTTCATGTCCTGCTAATGATTTAATTTTCTGTCGGATTTATTTTTTAACGTTCTTCTTGTTCATAAAGGGACTGTCAGTACTTGGGATTTGATTTAAATATCCCGATCAAATCAGTTTTAACAACCTTTGACCTACTTACAGTATTTGTAGTTCATCCTACCATATTTGAACCTGAGCACTACTGTACATATTAACAGAGGTAGCATTGATCAATGGAGTAAACATGTGTCTACCCATTAGTCACGACTTTATTAAACTGCAAAACTGACAAAGGGCACTATGAATTTTATTTTAACAAACGGCAATAAAACCAAACAGACCCAAAATGAATTTCATGCCTGATAAAGTTTAGCAAGAAGTCTCCCTCTATGAAGGTGTTATCATGGTAATTGCTCTTTCATAAAGACACCTGCAACACAAGGTTATGTGTCAGATTGATTCCCAAGAGTAATGGGGCTAATGAAGTTCCTTGGGGTACAGTATCAGCTTTGGGGAATTTTCATGGAATTGGAACTACAGTATACTGTACCATTTTAAGTGATGGTCGCAGATGTGAACAGCAAGTAATATGGCACGGAAGGATAATGGCAAGCCTGTTCAGTAGAGTACAGTACTAGGCATGTGTGCTCTAGCCTCTAAGAAGAAAATACGACATGTGTGCGTCCCCGTACTGTACAGTAATTAACAGCAGTATTGCATTAAGGTTCTGGATTGCAGGAATCCCACAGCTCTGTTCACAAATACCCTTAAATGATTTGCGAAGGGCTAGGGGAATCTCCCTTTCTGTTTTAAAAAGCAAAGATATACTGTAGGTCATCATACTGCTCAACTTCACACAAAACTCAAAAAAAAAACAAGTCATCTCAGATTAGCTAAATAAAACACACTCTATGAAGTAACCATCCATGTGATTGGTCCCAAAATGGACAAAGTGGGAATTTCATCCAAACATGTCACTCTTGTGCACCTGGGCATGGTCAAGGGGAAGTTAGCAGTTGGGTCAAAATACAAAGTAGATAGAACATACTGTAGTCAAATGAGGTATGGCTGGATAGCTAATAAGTTGAACTTTAACATGGCATTTACAGAATGAATATATGCCAAGTAAATCAAAAGTTATGTGCATTTAAATAAACTGTGAATTTATGGTTTTTTTCTTCTTAATTGCGAAGAATTAAAGGGATGTTATTGAAGCCACACCCTTCCCTATATTAAAATAATTTCAAGACAAACCCTTTTGAGATTGGTAGTCACAGTTAATACCAAGCACACCATGGCCATTGGCCACAATTCACCCTCAATGTATTCAATTTGTTAATTAACAGAAATTACTAATTGCCTAATTTGTCCCTCCCTTACTTGTCCCTCCATTACCAAAAAGTTGATATTTTTTTTAATTTCTCAGTGACAGAAAAATTTACAAAATTTCTATAAAACAGGTTTAATGGACCTACTTCTAAATTAATATCAAATCATGTCCCTTGGCTCCTTTTATGGTAGAGAAAACAGTAGTCAAACATGTGTCTCTCCGTTACCAGTAACGGAGGGACAAATGTGTTTTGCACATATTGTGCACATGTTGTGGGGGTTTAAAGTGTGTATGGTAACAGGTTTAAAGAGTGTATGGTACTGCAGCAGTTTTCTTGGAATATATGCACTTGTTTGAAAGCCATGCACCAGCCAAAGTAGAAGTGTTTATTCTTGCATTACAGTAGGTACTGTATCTACAGATGGTATTATACCATTACTGTAAATGACTATCTGCAGCACTGATGTGATATCCAGAGCATGCTAAAACAAGCATCACATAACCCTGAGTTGGTTCAAGTGTTATTGTTTAATTGATGGTGGTGAGACAGTCAGACAGAAACCATTAAAGGCCCAGTTCTCTCCCCCAAACAGTACAGTACCAATTCTCCTAACCTTCTTTCTTAAGCCCCTCCCGCAATTGTCTAAAATTCATGCTCATCCAGATACAATCTCAGTTTATTGCTTCAAGGTGAGTAAAGAAAAACTCAGTTTATATAATCAAAACACTCTC
This sequence comes from Holothuria scabra, assembly GCA_037179385.1. NCBI lineage: Eukaryota > Metazoa > Echinodermata > Holothuroidea > Aspidochirotida > Holothuriidae > Holothuria > Holothuria scabra. Next base: position 59,518,719 of record CM074179.1, on the reverse strand, counting down.
AGTACCATTCATGCTGTGTAATATATACTCTGCATTGTTTGAATTAGCTGTCAATCAAAGAGCTGAGCCAATTGAGAATTTTGGTACCCCCGTGCCAAAATTGTAGTTGGGATGAGAGGATGGGCCCTATAACAACTCCAAGTACACACTTGCTACCAATTTCCTGCAAAGAAAAATCTTTCAGAATTGTCTTCAACCAATCCCACATAGTGGTACCAAAATGAAAGAACCTACTGTACTGGTCATCATATTTAATGCCTGTGCAGTAGTAACATTGGACTTTTTGAACAATAAGGATGTGTACAGTATGTACTACTGCATGTACAAAAAAAATTTAAATAAGAAACTGAGACAAGCCAAAAGCTACTGTTCCATTATTACTACTGTACAGTACAGTATATACTGGGACAGTACAGTACAGTACAGTACAGTACAGTAAATACTGGGAATTCAGGCCTGTTTTAATTGTCATTCTGAAGCACTGTAAGGAGGTCTGAAACTCACTCCCTTTTTCAAATTCAGTGCATGCTTGCTGACAAGGGTTGGCATGTCCAGAGTTTTCATGAAAGTTAATTGGAAAAGGTCTCTTTTGCAATATATGTGCATGATACTGTACTATTGGGATAATATCTCAGCAGTGATTAGCAAAATGTTTTTCCAATTGCTAAATATAATAGCTTCATTGAAAAAATGAGTAAGTCTAGGAACATTCTGTTACGCTGGAGTGAGCTGTCATAATAGACAATAGATTGCAATAAAGAGACTGAAAATAACTATTCTTTTAACCTAGGTACAACCTACTGCTTTTCCCCAGTTTTTATAGTAATGTGTCAGAGATGCTATTTTAGTAATACCATCACCATTACCCTTCCCCCATTCAAAAACATTAAAATAAGTGTCCACACTTAATTTTAAAGTCTAAAATAATTTAATATAACGATAGTAGCTACAGTACGCCTAATTTTGTTGATGAAACAGGGATTATTCACCACACAAGATGTTGTGAACATTTGTGTCCCTCCGTTACCATGGGAAATTATCCCTCCATAACCATGAAAAAATAAGTCTAAATATGAAATATGATACATGAAGACCTGCTTTTCTACTTAAAAGTATGAATCAATGTATTAGCCAACATGTCACACACTTTTGATGAGTGTTGCTATTTTAGAACCGTGGATCTGATTCATGTCAAAAAATGTTCAAAAAACCATGTTAATTTTGTGTCCCTCCGTTACCATGACGTCTTTTGTACCATAATTTTCTGCTACTGTAGCAACAGTACTAAAAATTTAAAATGATGTACTGTATTTAAGAGAGTAAGTCCTTGCCTAGATAACCACATAAAAAATTGGGAAATACTCCTTCAAACTTTTGTATTGAGAGATAGAATGTGATGAGAGCACTGTCACATGTTCCCTCCCTTAATGCTTGACCTTGCCCACCTGCCAGTATATATGTACCATGCACTCACTGATTTGAATGTTAGCTCAACAGTTGGGAGTCAGACCCTGGAATACAGCCGTTACATTGATTTTTTTACAATGCTGTACGTAAACCGGAAGTGCTTGGTGCAGAAACCCCGGGAAAATAAGCCAACGCATCTGTGAATAAATCGGTCCCAGAAAAGGTCATATTGTTGCATATTCACTACTCGTTTCGGCTCCATTTTCGGAAGTATTGTTCCCTGATATGTCTTGATTGAATTATTCAGATAAAAACGTAACGGGGACTCATGAATTATGAATTACCACCAACTTTGTCTGAGCAGGCTGGTTCTTCGCAAAAAGTCGATTGGTAAGTAGAGTAGATTTTCGGAATTGTGACAAATGCGTATTAACAATGTTATGATCATGAAAATTATATGGTTGGCAGGAAAATGGGTAGTTCTTGATGTGTGAGAAGTTTCAAGAAGTTTCATCCATCAGAAAGTTGAAAAATCTTACCAGATCTACGCCCCATTTTTGTAGCTCGTCAGTAACAATACTGTGTTCATTAAACAGGTTACACATATACAGCCCGGCATTATCGTATTACGCTCGCTGTAGCCTAGCCTACGTTGAGCGTGTGCTTTAATACATAGTATTACAGTCACACTGTAGCCTAGGCTATACTAACGCAGTACTACCGTAGCTGCAGTTCAAACTTCTACGAAAGTACGGTATAGGGACCAAGATTCGGTGAAGGTAGGCCAACGAAAAGAAATAGCCTAGAAAATTATACTGCTCACTCAAATTTGGCAGTTGAATTTACAGAAAGACTGTTCTGTGCTGGTATTTCTAACGTTACTAGGCCTAGGTCCTAGGCTAGGCCTATTATTACTAGGCCTAGGCTAGGCCTACTAGCTTGCAGTTTGCAAAGTAGGCTAGTTTTGATAATCTTCTTGACTTCTTGCCATCGTTCATTAAATTTAACGGTGTAACGTTAAGTGAGGCCTAACTTAGGCCCAGGCCAAACAACATACAGAGAGTGAGACCGTGGCCTAACTACCTAGCCTAAGTCGGCCAGTGTGTCAACTGTCATATTTCAGATTTGGTCTCGATGGCCAAACTTCAGTGTAATGTTAGTTTCTCTTGCTACAGTACTACAGTAGGTAGCCTACTGTAGTATAGGCCCTGACCCCAGGTTTATTGAAGTTAGCCCTTCGTCCTGTGCTGTTGCATTTAGGCCTAGTGCCACTTTGGTTGTTTGTGTACTACTAGTATACTGCTACACATAAAATTCATTATTAAATTTGAGGTTATAGCCCTTAGTGATATGCTGTTGCATTAAATACAGTATGCAGTTGCTGATGGACCCATGTTAGGGGCAGTTCCACTTTGGTTGAACATATACTGGTAGTCTGCTACACATTATAGTTGTTTAAGAGTGAGGTTTAGAGTTTTAGTTACAGTACCTTTTACCTTGTAATTATTCTGAGCGCGAGAGACAGCCTGAGCAGCTTATGACAGGCTAGATACAAAGGTAACAAACAGAGATGTAGCCTAGGCCTAAATTAACCATGACAAGGTAGACTAGATCCAGTTCACCAGTTTGACCTTCCATCATTAGTCAGCTTGCATAATACAGTAGTGTATATAAAATGCAAATTTGAGTTTGAACAGCTTGATCTTGCACTGTTTTTGAGGGAGTGTTGTGAAAAATTCTATGCAGTAACGTGGGCACTGATGGCAAAAATTTCAGGGTCTGGTCTGGTGTATTCCCATTCTCGACTTTCTCATACATGTTTAATACTTCTAGTTGTATTGACTTGTGTAGCACTAGTCACTTTTGTGAACTTCAGTATGCCCAGAAAGTCTTATTGTGATACTCTCCATCCAGACAGAGAACCAGGGGCATGTGCTGTGTGTAAACAAACTAAATCTCGCTATTGGCACATTTCACAAGCTACCCCCAGGCATGCACACCTTGTAAGCCTCCTCCGTCAAAAAAATGTGGGTGACACAGATTGTATATGTCAAGCTTGCCAGAAAAGTTTAACCAGAATTCCAGCAGTATCTGTAGCCAAACGTCCAGCTTCTAACAGTTGCCAGATTCCAAATTGTAAGACTGAAAATGATAGGGTCCACCAGAAAAACAAAAAATATAAGCCAGATGTATTGTCATCAGTGTTTAGCATAGATAATACTACTTCCATTGAATTATGTGCAAGTTCAACTGGGATATTTCTTTGCCATTCTCATTATTGTGAGTTAACAAACAGAACTAGCATTACCACATGTTCCTTATGCCTTATGAAATGCCAGTTTGTATTAACATTTAAAGATCTGAACATCATTAAATCATTTGCTCAAGAACGCCTTCAACATGAGGTAAATGTTAGTAGTGACACCAAATTGTGCAATGTGTGTTATCAAGCTGTTACAAGGTATGGCAAAGGCCAACAATACAAGGACAAGGTAAGATCTTCAAAGGGGCATCTCTCTTCTCTGTTTAGAGATGTTATAGAGGAATATAAAAATTCCACATCAGATGGTAATGCATATGCACTTTCTCAGGCCATGCAGCTCTTAAGCAGCCACCTCATGGATGATCAAGCTATTCTTTTGGAAGAAGTGTTTGACAGATATTCTACCTCATACAACTCATTTTGTACTTCTAATCCAACAAGTAGCGATGACATTTCTCTGAAGAAAAATAAACTGCAAGTTTTAGGAATTATAAAGTTGACAATTGGGGATTGCATTGTTTGTTCACATGTAAGAGGGCAACCAAGGTTAGGTACCCTTATCAGGCGATTTGGATGTGATGTTTTAGTAGCGTTGCATAAATTTCATTTCAAGCAGCTGCATTCAACGATTAGACAAGAAAGGGATTCTTTGCATTTGTCTCATACAAAGCCATCACAGTCTTCATTAGTCAACATTAGTTGGGAAGTTTTGTCAGATGAATTACAGTGTATTGGTACTAAGAGTGCCAAATCTCTTAGAGATGGACAGTACTCATCCTCATCATTTAAAGAGCTATCAGTTATTACAGAAATTAAAAAGCTCCCCCCACTATTGTGGAACTTTGTTCTTCGAAGCACCTTATCTGATGTTGAAAGGAAAGAAGTTTGTAAAGGTGGGCCTTTCAATTGGAAAGATCACTGTCTCTTGCAGCTACACCCATCTGAGTCTGTACATCACAAGAAAACACTTAGAAGGCTCTTTATTTGCTTGGCACATTTGCGTGCATCGAATGACCAGTTTTATTCTTCTTTTCATTTAGCTCTTTCTGATGTGGTAGACAGGTATTCTTTGTCATCATCTGCATGCTTTCAGTTAATGTCAGCATTTGGCATAACTGTAAGTAAATCAACATTCCAACGCTTCCAAACTTCAGTAGCTTTGGAAGAAATGGCGAAGAAACCTTCCCTTTTGTCGAACAGATTTGTCATTGCATCAGTAGATAACATTGATAGGAGTTCTAGTTTTGCAGCAGTTTCTGCTGGAAATGCAGATAGGGGTTTTCATGGCACTTCAGTTCAGGCAGTTGAGCCATTTTCATACATGAATGAAGAGGAATTTTCAACAGTTACCCCACAAGAAGCACTGCCATGTAGTTCAAGGCAAGTTGATCCTTTAATATTAGACATGTATCACAAAGGATCATCTTGCCTTCCACCACATCCCCCAGCGATTGCCAAACATTCTCATCATTCACAGACTTTAACGATTGATTCATTTTCTCTCTCAGATTGTAAAGAGGAAGCTTTGAACCATTTGAAGCGAAAGATATTTCTTTACATGTTTGCCAAATTTATTTGTTTTACTGAAAACATAGAAATTTGTCTACCAGATTTCAAAACATCTGTGGCACACTTTTTCCCAGCCAGTACAGATCAATCAGTGGTTCACTTCACAAGTATCTTGGCTGAACCTGCTGATAATGCAGACACAACTAGGCTTGTTCTTGACATACTTCATGATAAACATGGGGTGGGAAAAACTACTAGCCACTTGGTTGTTGCAGGGGATGCCAAAACTTATGAACATCTTATTGAAGCAAAGAGAGTGTATGGAGAAGACCTAGATTGGTTATTACCCTATCTTGGGGAGTGGCATCTCCTAAAAAATGTGCAAGCCCCACTTATGAAAATTTATAATGATGCAGGTCTCAGGCAGCTGTTAGGTATCCTCCACAAAGGAGCAACACATACAGCAGTTGCATCTGCTTCTGGTTTCAGAAAGACACATGTTTTTCTCATTCAATCATGGGAAGCATTGTATCGACATCAGGTGGCATTATTTTCCTCTCATATTGCCAGTTCCCACGAAACTTCAAATGTTCAATTTCAGAATTTGTATTCAAGTGTTAAACAAAAAATACTGCACAAAGGAGTAAAGGTTTTCCAAAACTTAGAGAATGAACTTAATGAAAGTGGATCTGTCTATGAAAATTTCATGTCATATTTTCAAGTGATGGGACAGGCCGATGCAACTTCCAAATTTTGGCTTGACTTTGTCCACCGAGATGTGTTTCATTACGTGAGTTTGTTTTTAGCAATTAGGCTAAGAGAATTTGACCTGCGGAATGCTGCCGTCAGGAAACTTACCCCTATATTTCATGCCATGGACCGACCCACGTATTTGAAACTAGTTCCATTCCACATGGCAGCTATGAAGCAATATCCATCAGACATAGTTGAAAAATTTAAAGAAGGGGGGTTTGCTGTCAGTATTACTGGTAAAAATGGGTGTTGTGTTGCTTTTGATGAAGCACACGAGATGCTGATAAATAAAGAAGTTAAGATGGCAATGACAACTACAGGTATGGGAAGCTTATCTCGGCTAGTTCATTACTTGCCCTTTAGAGCCAAGCTTATGAAGGCATTTCAGTCTGAAGTAGTTTCATCTAAACTTCCTGATGAAGACAGTGAGCCCTTATCAGTATTTCAAGCAAATGAAGACAACGTTAAATGTTACATAGAGAAACTTAATGAAGCTAATAGCCTTTTTACGTCAAATAGTCAGCCAGACAACGTTATCCAAATTTTTACTGGTGAAATTGCATCCCCACAAGTTTCTGATGACTTGAAATCCTTTTATGAAAAGGGGGAAGCTGACCTTAATGCATACATTAAGTGTGTTGTCCTGAACACTTCTGGCCAAAAGCCACCGAAAAGGTGTAGGAGAAACCTAAAAACATTTGCCACAAAGAAGAGAACTGCACTCAAACAGAAGCAAGAACTAAAAGATCACAAGATGCAGATTGCTTCTCTTCGAAGACAAATTGCTTTTTCTAAATCTTCAAATCAACCTGTTCAGTCTCTTATGCAATTTTTGTGTCTTCCACGAGCCATATGTACTGCAGATCAGTTGCCTGTTAAGGCCTCTAAGGCAAGCTCTGCATCAGAATATCAGAAAAGATACCCCGACTCTTTTAGTTCAATTAGTAATCTTGAATCAAATGACCTGGAATCTTGTTACATTGTAGAGGGTATGTTCTTAATTAATTGTCCCCCACTGCGAGTCCATACAACCTTTCAGGAATACGCAAATTTTTTATACAGGCGTTGGGTGCAAAAGTCAGTTCACCAGTTCAAAGCAAGGGAAATACACATTGTGTTTGACCATCCCCAGAGACATGGTTCAAGTCCAAAGGACATTGAAAGAGACCGCAGGCATGGTCAAGGTGAGGAAGTTGAGTACACAGAACTTCTTCCCGAGACTCCATGTCCACTAAGTAACAACTGGAAGAAGTTCTTGTCTGTTAGGAGTCAAAAACGCCTCCTTGTAAACTTTCTGTCCTCACAGCTGTTGAAGTTGCATGCAAAAAATGTTGCCCATCAGGATCAGCTAATGATCATTGCAGGTGGATTTGATGGTGACAACACAGACAAAGCATACTTAGCTAGAAATTCTCCTGATAGCATAGCAGAAGCTCCTAATTTTAATTCCAACCATGAGGAAGGTGATTCTCGTGTCTGGTATCATGCAAAAGTCACCACATGCAAAAAAGTTGTTATTTATTCTCCAGATAGAGACACTCTCCATGTTGGCCTCCCTCTTATGTCACAGCTGAGTGACAAAGAAATTTTTGTACAACTAAGGGCAGCAAAAGGGGATGATTTATTTATTAACATGAATTCTTTTGTTACAGCCCTTACAAAAGATCTTCAGCTGCAGAAGATAGGGATTAGCAACCTTGGTGGTATTCCGTTATATTTGCAAATGGTATACATATGCAGTGGATGTGATTTTACCTCATTTTTCAAGGGCCATTCAAAGAGAATTTTTCTAGATGTATTCTATAGAGACTGTGAATTTATCACTGGCTTAGAAAGTGAAGGCAAGCTGGATGATTGGAGAGAGTGTAATTGGGAGAATGGAATGTTGGCTTTTTTTAGACTTATAGGCTCAGTTTACTTCAGGAAGTATTGCAGTGCCTTTACAGAAGAAAGTCCCTCTGATTTATTTAATAGCATCAAAGTACCATCAAGAGATCCTTTATCAAATCATATTTCCTTTTTGAGTGTCATTCGAGAGGGGCACTTCCACAGAATTTCAGATGAATCAGAGTGGCTTCCTTCAGTATCAGCTCTGAAGCTTCACTGGCAACGGTGTTGTTGGGTGGCGCAGTTGTGGGCCCAAGCTGCCTCATGCACAGTACATGTACCAGATTGTACTGTTCATGGTTGGTTACTGACTGGTGGATTGATCAGTGTGATATGGGATACAGAAGAGAACATGAAAAAGTGGACAATAATCAAAAGATGTTAAGACAAGGTTGCAAATGCAAGAAAGGTTGTAACCAAAATTGGTGCAAATGTAAGAAAGAAGGCAGGTTGTGTTCTTTGTTTTGCTTATGCAAAAACTGTAAAAACAGAACTGGTGACAGGGTTGCAAACAGTGCCGAAAAACTGTCTGAAGTGCCAACACCTTACACCAGTGAATCTGATGAGAATTCCTCAGATGATAGTTCCAGTCAGTCAGATGAGGAATTTCAAGGGTGTGATGAAGTACAATTTTCAGTTCTTAATGACCTTACTGGGAGTATGCTAGACCCCATGACTGAACTAGATGAATGTTAGAGGTGACATTATTAAACATACATTTTATCTTTTTCTTCAACAGGATTCCTTGACGGACTGGATCAAGAAATTGGCATTGTTGGCATCTGACATCACTTTTTGAAGAAACCTTGATTTTAAAATTAATTTAATTGCATCAATTTTGGTATGCAAGTGAGCAGTATTCGAAGCTGAAAATGTGCACCACTTTGTTTTTCTTGAAATACCCTTTGTGAAAAATGGCTTTTGCTTTGTTTATGGTATTCTGAGTCTCTGAGAAAAACTTAATCTTTAAAGAAAATCTTTCGAGCTGAATGTGGTGACATGTTGTGCCATACAGCAACTTCCATTGATGCAGTATTCCATAAAACAATTTAGTATTTCCAATTATATAGAATTATGAAAGAAAATTTTCAAAGTGATGTTTGATGCCAACTGCTGTAACAACTGTGAAGCAGCCTTGGACGTTGAATAGACTTGTTATGTTACCTTTTTAGATGTCTGTTTTGTTTTGTTGTGTTTTACCTGTGTGTGTGTATGTGCGTGCACTGTATTTTTGTGTACAGTTTGCATTTTGCAACTTGTATTGTGTTCAGTGTACAGTATAGTAGTAACACTGGATTGGCTGACAGCCAACACATGCTATCATTTAGACATTTTATAGTGGAGGTTAATTAGTCTGTCAGCCATGTTCAGGGCAAAGATTACATGAGCTCCGTCTCTTCCATCAAGTGCTCAGTGTTACTGTCATGACTTAGTTGGGTGGGGAGGAGTAAGGGGGGGGGGCTGACATTGGGTTAACCATTGGAAGTGGCATCCTAAAGTATTTTGCCGCATATTAAGTCTGGTGGAATAGGTATGTGGCCATATCTGTTTCTTTTGAATCATTCAAGAGACATGTATGCTCTTGCTATTTAAAGTACAAAGGCAAAGCATGGATACAGTATTATATGTGTAGTTATTACTTCACCTTGTAAGAATGTTCATCTTGTTATCAAGTTATATGATCCGTCCAACAAGAGAGGATATATACATGGGTTTACAAAAATTACAAATGCTCTAAATAGTTTATGGGTGTACAGTATTTTCTTCCCATTTACAGTGTTTATATAAAAGATGACAATGTGCAGTGTGCCACTCAATACAGTTTTTTTCAGGTGCTTTGTACCAAACCTTGCCATAGAAAATCATTATTTGTTTGTACAACTTTGTTTTCAAATTTTTTTATTGCAATTCTTCTTGCCTGTATGCATACTGCCTTTAAAAGTAGAGAAGGTAATGAACTAGTATTTTATGTCAAGAACCACCTGCAGTAAAAGCTCTTGTTTTACCTTTGAGTATCTTGTTAAATTTATATGTTTTTTTTTCAATGGTTTCAAGTCACCAAAGAAAGGTTGGGCTTATAGCAGCACATAGCTGTCTTGTTCTTTTTCAAATATTGAAATATTTAATAGGTTGCTGTTATCAGTTTCAAAAAATTTTTGGAGAGCAATGGCACATAAGATACTGTAGTAAGAGTGTTCCAAATGGTTGTGAGGTTAATGTACAAGTTGGTTTCTACTTTTCTCCAAGAACAGTGCAAAGGAGTGCTGCTTGTTTAGTATTTGCAGCTGGATCACATAGTTTTCAAAAACCAGAAGCTTTCAAGAGTAATATGTGCCCCATTTTACAGTATGAAATTTTATCAAGGAAATTATTCACATTGTCAGTCTTTACAGGTATTGTATGTGGGCTTTCTGTTGCCAGGTTCAGTAAAATATTGCTGTAAGTTTACAGGGTGCATGGCAAAGATTTATGTTCTTTTTTTGTACTAATAAGAGAATGACTTCAGCCTACAAAAGCTAATGAAGCATTAAAGGGTATTATATGTCAACTGTACTCTACTTAATTTTATCAAAGATGTTTTTCACCTTTCCAAAGTTTTCTTCGCATACCTGTATATGATTTTATGTTTGCCAAATTTCAGTAAAATATTAAGCAAGTATAGAAAAGAAAACAATTTTTTTTTTTTCAGCAGTTAAAGGTGCATGAGAAGAGTTGTTCTCCATTTCTGTTTACTAACTGTACATAAGGACTTCAGCCAAACTTTGGCAACTACATTTTTCTTCAAAAGCCAGTATTGCTTTCAAGGGTATTACGTACCAACTTTTGAACTGTATTCACTTTTATCAAAGATATTTATTTACCTTTTCAAAGTTAAAAAGGCATGTATGTGATTTCATGTTTGCCATGTATGATAATGCTAAGCTTTGTAAGCAAGTTTATAAATTAGTTTTTCTAAAGAGTTGAAAGGTGCACGAGAAAAATTACTTTCTGTTTTTATTTATAAACTGTGTAGATGAGGACTTCAGTGCAGCATCGCCAGCTTTGTAAGTCTTTAGAAGCCAGTGGAACTTTCAAGAGTATAATCTTCCCACACTACTTAATTTTACCAAAGACATTTATTCATGTTGTCAAAGTTCACATTGCGTTTGATCTTATGTTTGCCAAGTTTCAGTGTAATACTGCTAAGTTATTGTACAAAGAGAAAAAGTTTTTACATGTTATGAGCATGACAAGAATTTTTATATATTTATTTTTATAAACTGTCTAGGTGAAGTCTTCAATAGAACTGTTGTAACTCTGTTACATGAAAAGCTGGTAAAGCTTTTAAGGGAATTATGTGTAAACTGTACTGTATTTAATTTTATCAAATTTTCTCACCTTGTCAAAGTTTATAGTGCATATTCTTATGTTTGCCAAGTTTCAGTAGTATTATTACAGTGGGCAAGCGTGCAGTGATACAATAATGACAGTCTAACAGTTTAAGGTGAATGGAAAGAGTTATTTTGTTACTACTTTTCATAGACAGTGTACTAGTTGCATAATGTACCATGTAACTAATGCAGCTCAAATGACTCCTAGAGAATAATCCGGTTCATGTAGCAAATCCAGAAGAGCACTGCATTCAGTGTTAATGAAAACAGTTGCAAACAAACTTGTGACTAATGATTTGTTTTATCAGAACAATTATGTGCGTTTTAGTTCATGACCAGCTACCTTGTAGGACCATCTTTCACTTTTCGTATTCTCACATTTTCTATTTTTTATTTTTTTGTAAATTATTAATGTCTATTCTTTGTTTTCAGGGGCTGGACAGTCACTTTCATGTCAGGAAAAGAATAATAAAAGTGTATTCTATGTGTTTATTGAAAACAATATTTCACCTTTTGTTTTCCTTTTTCCATGTAGTTGACTTTCATTCAAGCTCTTTGTCCCATAACTAGAGTGATTAAGGTGGCAGTTGTTTTACCATTCAAATGGAACTGGGATTAATATTTGTGAAATTTTGAAGTCTGAACTGTTAATGCTTTGTTTGGGTAGGGTGGAATGTTTGGTTACTGCCCTACATTCGGACACCCCTATATTCTGACAAATCCATTAAGTTCCAACACAGGCTTTGTTCAGACACCCCTATGTTCCAACAACTCGATCTTAGATTAATATAGAGATTGTCAGAACATAGGGGTCGCGGAACATGGGGATGTCGGAGTATAGGGCAGTCACCAAAATGTTTATAAGGACAGGTTTATATGAAATCATTTTCAAATGGTTATGGATACTTAGGAACTAATTGTTAGAAAAAATGAGCCCAAGATTTGAGCTGTCATTTTTTCTTTATTTTTTTTTAAGTAGGGGGTAGATACTCTAGTTATGGGACTGTTTATGCTATCCGGTATTTTCAATTTGATATGGCCATGCATAGCATATGTCATACCACTGTATGGGTTCACATGTTGCAGTAGGTGTAATCATCACATAACGCCATTAGTTTGAGCAACATTTTCCCTGAAAGAAAATTGGAGGAACCCTGCTCAACATCATAATCTGTAACCCTTCAAATTCAGACAGACAACTCCAAAGGAATTCTTTTGTGAAGGAGATATCCTCTTCCCTGAATTCTGGTCTGAAATTTCTTGGGGAGGGGGGGGGGGCCTACCAGAAAATTTCATGAAGTGGGCGTATAGGCCTACTTGAGGTGAGATAATACTGGATGTAGTTTCGTTGGGGAATTCACTACCACGAGAGAAGACTGCGTTGTGTGCAGTGTTGTAACAAGTCACGACTCGAGTCACTTCCTCTCAAAAGGATAGTGACTCAATAGAATTCAGGAGTAATTTCCCCATTGAAATAGTACAGTGACTCGAATCACTTAAAAGTTTGAAAACTGGTGACTCGAGTCACTAATCTAGTGACTCGATTACAACACTGGTTGTGTGGGTGTTAGCACTGTCCAAGCTGGTTAATGGATTATCAAGACCTCTGGGGCCGTGGAAAACCCAGCTATGTCAAGTTTCTTTTTAAAGGGACAATCCTCTCACCCCAAACTACACTTCTAGTATAGGGTAACAGAAACTCTCAATTGGCTCACCTTTTTGATTGACTGCTAATTCAAACAATGCAGAGTACGAAAGCTTATATTTCACAGCATGAACTGTTCTGGGAGTATTTTGATAATACACCTTGAGCTTTCTATACTCACCCTGAAGCAATAAAATGAGATTGTGTCTGAATGAGGGTGAATTTCAGATAATTGTGGGAGGGGCTCAATTAAGAAGGTTGGGAGAATTGGTACTGTTTGGGATGATGAGAGAATTGGGCCTTTAAGACTTGCCCAGACTATAGGCCCAGCATCACTAGAACTCATAGCGCATTGGGGGAGGGGGTTGTAAGCAAAGGGAAGGTCCAAGAGATGCACGAGGATTTACCTGATGAGGGCCAAGCTCCCTGTCAGTGGGGAGGGGAAATAATCTTGTCACAGGTCCAGGTCAAGGACAGGCACATGCCCCTGTAGGCAAGCAACGATCAGCCAAACCTTTCCCCCGGAACTGAAATTAGGTGGATGTCATACCGTACACCAAGTGCTCTCTACAGTATGTGATGGGCCCTTCCATGACAGCACCAGGCACGAATAACTACAGAGCAAGGGTGCACAAGGGCATATCACCAACCTCCCACCTCCCCCCCCCCAAAAAAAGAAAAATCTAGTAAAAAGGTTAATTCTGAAGGATAAATAATTATTGCCCAGAAAACCCCAGCACAAAACTTTCACACTTAACCTTGTCAACTTGTGGAAAATTTTGCACTAAAGGGAGAAATTCCAATGAGAAGGGGGACACCTCTCCCTGAGGTCCTTTCCCTAGGTCAGTGAAACTTGTACCAGGATGTTTCTGTCCCCTCCCCCCCCCCCATGCAAAAATGATTATTCTGGCTATGGGAGGGGCAAGTAGTACTTTTTCAGGACTGGTTTCAAGATATAGCTTATGATGTACTTGCATGCATAACCTCACTTGAAAAGAAGACAGCCAGAGAAATTTAATTAATCCTCACCCCATCAGTTATATTACTACCTGACACGAATTACAGAGCCTTTTACTCCCCGTACAACCAAATTCCAGCAATAAGAAATTATCCCCGATCCCATTCCTTCTCGTAGCCCATCGCTGTTCAGTGTGATACATGTTTAGGCCAGCATGAGTTGACATTATACCGTCATTCTTCCCCGCACCAACTCAACGTACGTTCATGTTCAATGTTTCCAAAAGAGACGCATGAACTGATTCGCTAAAATGGACAGCGGTAGTCTTCCGCGCAGCTTTCTGCTTTGCTGTAGCATGAGGGAATAGAACTCGTAATACCCGCATACTCCCAACAGGAAAAAATGGCGGCTGATACAATCGATTTCCCAGATGCGTATCAAAACGTTTTGTGACTGTGCGTATTCAACAAAACTTACCTGTGGTTTGTGAATCTACGAACCCTACTTACCTCACCTGTTCCACAAATGGACTGTTCCATTTACCGCGGAATACTATCTGGCAATGTCTTTTGTAGGTGGCGCTATAGCCCAATAGGAACCATCCCCGAACACACCCTTGTTTCATGCGCCAAGGAGAGGAGAGGCACGAGAGGAGGAGCTGACGGAGAGCAAGTGGCACAAGGGTTAGTAATGAGGAACCAACAAGCGAGAGACACGACTCACACTGCCCTTTCCCTTAAATTACTTATCTTTTAAAAAAAAAAGGAAAGGAAACGGTGACCGGAGAACCGGCTTACCTTAACTATACGACGAAGGCATGGGCGTCCAGCAAGACGAGGATCCAGTGAGTCATCCGGCGGGTTAGTGTTAGTGTCTTAGTATGACGGTGACACAACTAGACAAGTTCCCCCTCTCATACCTCCCAGCTCCGAGTGGGGTGACGGGAGGCGGGCGATAGGTGAGGTAAGTAGGGTTCGTAGATTCACAAACCACAGGTAAGTTTTGTTGAATCTACTTCACTCCTACTTACCTCACCTGTTCCACAAATGGACTACCAGACTAGCACCGTGAGGTCGGAGGGCCGGACGGAGCTGGAGACTGCGATGATGTACGTGACGTAGAAGCTAGCACAGCTGAGGCGAAGTTAGCTTCTGCGGAGACGGTGTTGGTTAGGTAGCAGGACACAAAGGTGGACGGAGTCTTCCAGGCCGCTGCTTTGACGATGTCCTCCAGTGGGACCCCCGCGAACCAGGCTTTAGATGTGGCGTGGGACCGTAGATCATGTGCCCTAGCCTTCTCGCCTCGGGAGGTAAACGGAGAGATAAAGTCTCGGATCCAACGAGAGATGGTGTCCTTGGAAGCCGGAGAGTATGGATCTTGCGGCAGGATAAATAGTTGAGGCGACTTCCTAAGTGGCTTCGTTCGGCGAACATACTTTCTTAAGGCCCTGACGGGACAGGCCAACCGATCTTCTGGAATCGACGAGATGGACTCAATCGCTGGAATAAAGACCGGCTCCGGGGCAAACGACAGAGACTGGTTCTTTGATAGAAAACCCGGGTGCGGCAGCAGTTGAACCCCTCCGTTGCGAAACCTGATGAAGCCGTCATCCGTCGATAGTGCATGTAGGCCACTCCTTCTCCTAGCGGAGGCCGCTGCAACGAGGAAGAGCGTCTTTTCAGTGAGGTGGCGTAAGGAGGCCGACTCCAGAGGCTCGTAAGGAGAACGACATAAGAGGTCCAGGACTTGGTTGATGGACCAAGAAGGCGGCAGCTTACGGACCGGAGGTCTGATGTGAAACATGCCTTTGATCAGCTGGAGGATAGTGGCGTTGTCCGACACAGAGGACCCGTCAGAGAAACCCTTGTGAATGGCACCTATCGCTGCTCTGTAATTGCGTACCGTCCTGACCTGTTTCCCTTCCCTGAAGAGGGATGTAAGGAACTCGGCTACCTCCGCTACTGGAGCTTCCAAGGGATCGGTACCTCGGGCGGCTGCCCAGGACCTGTACCTTCTGGAGACGGGTATTGTAAATAGCCAATGTGGAGGATCTTCTCGCTCTGGATGCGATGTCAGTAGCCTCTTGCGAAAGGCCTTCCGCTTGAAGGGATCGCTTGATATCGGCCAAGCAGCTAGGTGGAGGGAACCCACGTCTGGGTGAAGAACTCTTCCCTTGAGTTGCGAGAGCAGGGTGGTCTTTATCGGAAACTTGAAGGGGTTGTCGACCAACAGCTGAAGGAGCAGGGGGAACCAGGGCTGGTTTGGCCATGCTGGGGCGACCAGGAGCAGGCGAGTCTGACTGGAGTCCTTGACTTTCGCTAGCACTTGATGGACCAAGTTGAACGGGGGGAAGGCGTAGGCGTACATGCCTTCCCAGTCGAGAGAGAGAGCGTCCATCGCCCAGGCTCGTGAATGGAAGAACCTCGTGCAGAAGACCTCGAGCTTTGCATTGTCCCCGGTTGCGAAGAGGTCGACGTGAGGGCGGTCGTACAGGGTGAAGATGTGGCTGGCCCACACGCTGGAGAGGGACCACTCCTTCTGATCCAACCCCTGGAGAGGGCGTCTGCGACCACGTTGTCCTTCCCCGCTAGATGAGAGGCCCGAAGTTGAATATCTAGGTTTTCTGCAGCTAGGATCAGGCTGATCGCCCGAAGGCACAGGGTCGGAGATCTTGTCCCCCCTTGTCTGTTTATGTAGGACACTGTGGTGGAGTTGTCCGACAGGATAGTTACCAGAGAGCCTTTGAGGCGTTCGCCCCAATGAAGAACCGCTCTGTGCACTGCCTCCATCTCTAGGACATTGATGTGAAGACGGGACTCCTCCTGCGACCAATTCCCGGAGACTGTTGACGATCCCCAGGAGGCTCCCCACCCGGACAGGGATGCATCCGTCGACATGACCTCCCTCTTGCGAATGACTCGGAACGGTCTTCCCTGGCTCCAATTGGCCCGTGTCCGCCACCATAGCAGGTGAGGTAACACTTCCTCCGTCCGGCGAATCGGCTTCGAGGTAGGGTCCTGGGACGGGGAGAACTGGTGAAGCAAGAAGAGCTGGATAGGTCTCATTCTCAGGCGGCAGAGGGGAACCACGTCTACTAAGCTGGCTAGGAGGCCTAAAAGACGAAGCCACTCGTTGACTGGGCTAATGGGCCTTTCCATGAGATGGGCACACAGGTTGACGACTGCTTCCCGCCTTTCGGTGGAAGGGAGGATCCTGCCTACTTCCAAGTCTAGAACTGCCCCCAGATACACCAGAGACTGAGAGGGAACGAGAGAAGATTTCTGGGGGTTGATAATCCATCCCAAACTCCCGAGGAGTTGTGTCACGAGCCGAGTGCGGTCCATCGCGGCCGCTTCCGAGTTGGCGACGATGAGCCAGTCGTCCAAGTACGCGAAGACTAGCACTCCCCGCCGACGTAGGTAACTGGTAACAGCTCTGGTGAGTCTTGTAAAAACCCTTGGAGCAGTCGAAAGGCCGAAGGGCATGGCTCTGAAGACGTAGTCTCCGCCGTTGTAGTGGAAAGACAGGAAATGTTGGTGTTCCTCGTGGATCGGAACATGAAGGTAGGCGTCCTTCAGATCTACGGAGGTGGCCCACATCCCCCTGGCGAGGGACGGGTGGATTGAAGCCAGAGTTTCCATCCTGAAGTGCTTCGGGCGGATGTAGCCTTTGTTCAGGGGCTTACGGTTCAAGATCGGGCGCCAGGTATCCGGTTTTTTTGGAGTTAGAAAAAAGGTGGATCTGAATAGGTTCAACGATTCTTGTCGGGTGGCCGGACGGATAGCCTCCTTGGAAAGCAGGTCCGACAGTTCTTTTTCCAAGGCTTCCCTCTGGTCCCGCTGGGCTGGAATCGGGGTTGCACGAAAGTGGTTCCCTATCGGAGGAGGTTCTGTGAACTCCAGCCTGTAGCCTTCCGAGACTGTGCGGGAAACCCATGAGTCCGGGCCTAGGATGTCCCAGTTTCCAGCGAACTTTCTTATACGCCCCCCCACCGCCGGGAACGAGACGGTGAGGTGGGCACCCCTAGGGCTTTGGGGCCCTTCCTCTAGCCGGCTGACGACGGAACCCCGGTTGGCTTCTCTCTACGGGTCTAGCTGGGCATGAACGTCTAGGAGGGTCACGGCGCGTCCGTCGATCCTGAAAGGGTGCTACAAAGCTACCACGGCGAGAACGGTCTACCGGTTGCCGGGCACGAAAGGGGGCACGCCCCACCCCCGGAGCACGACGATCCCTGGAAGAGCGGGAAGACGAACGTGGCTTGGGCCTAAAATCGGCGTCCTTAAGGTCTTTGTGTTTTTTCACCTCTGCCTGCAATAGCGCCTCAAACTGGTTGTTAAACAAGTCCGCTGAGGAAACGGGCAGCTTCTGAAACTTCTCTCTGATAGAGTCTGAAGGCCAGGTGAGGCAATCGGCGCCAAGGCTCTCCTCTGTCGGACGGAACGGACGGCGATTCTGGAAAGCTGGTCGAAGACCAAACGTGAGACTGGGCCCAAAAGCTTGACGAGGGAGCCCGTGTCCTCCCTAGATACGGCTCTGTCCTGTGGCTGGTGGAACGCCATGTTAATGACTTCCGCTAAGAGCAAGAGGGAAGAAGTGAACTTCAAACCCATTCTAGCCGCTGTATCTATCCTCACAAGCTCCGAATCCAAAAGCTTCTTGTCTTTGGCCAGGAACTTTCCCTTTGAATCCATGGCCCCGGCTGAAGCCAGCTTATCCTTGGCAGCTTGCGGCATAAGGGGGCTCTAAACAATTCCTCCCAATCCGGTTCATCAACCTTGAAGACGGCGGCTTCCTTAGACGGAAAGGCGGACCAAGTCTTCTTGTCGGCAATGGCGGTGAACCGCTCAAAACACTCATAATCAACTGGTAGGCTGGCTATGGGGGCTGCTTCGATTTGTTGAGAGAGAGTTTGGAACGCCTCGTCTCCTCCGTGGGTTGGGGCGCCTCGGGGGCCGGAAACCCCAATGTTTTCCTGATAACTTCTACAGCTTTACTAAACGCCTCCTGTGTAATGGTGGTGCCCAGGAGGGGAAGGTCATCTTCCGAGGACGAGTCCTGTGGTTCCGCAAGGCGGGAAGACGCTGTAGGATGTGGTCCCGCGGGACCGGCATCATCAAGAAGGCTCGGATCCTGTACAATCTCCTGAGAATCGGACCCGTTATATGACGGGGCCGGAGAACTTGGAGCTCCAGGAGGGGACGTCGCCGGCTCCGTGGGTTTGATGAAGCCCTGAGACAGAACCTGAGAAAGTTGTTTCAGGAACCCGGCAAGAATAGACTCAGTGTCCTCTGGAGCACTTCTAGCCTGCTTCCTGGGAGGAGCCTCCGGATCCAACGAAGGAGAACGGTCCCGGTGGGGGCGCCTATGGCCCCGATCAGTTGAGGAAAGCTCCGGGTCCACCGGAGCCAGGGTTTCCAGCAAGGCCTCCGGAGAGGCACTGTGAATAAGACTCTCCTCCGCTAAGGAAACGTCGGAGCCGAGAACTCCAAAATCGAGTGATGGATCCGCTGGAGCCGGAGAAGACGGGGCTGCCGGAGCCGGAGCCTGAGAAGGTTGAGCCGGTGCACTGGAACCCGACGAATCACGAGAGGACTTGGCCTTGGAGCCGCCCTTAACCGGCGTTTTTCCTTTAGAAGGTTTCTTCTTCTTCTGGCCCAAAGCCTTATGTGAGGAGCAACCGGCTTGATCCGGGGCCGGGGCCTTATGTACGGGGGGAACACCCCCGCAACCGGCCCGATCAACAGAACTCGCCAGTTCTGGACAGGAGCTCGCCTTCTCCAGAAGGCGCATCTTCCTAGACTTCAACAGCTTGGCTGTCACACACCAGGAGGCTTCATCCCACTGATCACAGACCTCGCAAGGGTTCTGCTTAGAACACGTGCGGCACATCGGGCATTTGGTGTGCCAATCCCAGCCTCGATGAGGTTTAAACTGATGACAGGACTCGCAGATCGGGTGCATATCTGAAAGATATAAGCAGAAAAAGAAAACACCTGCCATTGCGGCTCCCGGACCAAGTCAGGGAACCGCCGAAAGAACTCTCCCCGGCTCCAAACGGAGCCAGGGAGCATGAAGACGTCCCGGCTCCACAGAGCCAGGACCACACACAAAGCCCCCGGCTCCACCCTGGAGCCAGGAACACACAACCCCCGGCTCCACACAGGAGCCAGGGCAACAACACACCTCGGCCCCGAACGCAGGAACGGAGCCGAGGGAACACACGGACAACACCCCGACTCCCTAACCCTAACCCTAACCCTCCCCGGCTCCGTGGAGCCGGGGAGGACACGAACAGCACAACACAACAAAACACACAACCTGCACAAAGCCTCTGCTTCTAAACAAACTGCTAGCGGAGGCAATCAAGCGTCCCGGCTCCATGGAGCCGGGAACACAAACAATCTAACCTACACAAAACCTCGGCTTCTGAACAAAGCTGCCAGCAAAGGCAACTAAGCATCCCGGCTCCATGGAGCCGGAGACACAAACAACATAACCTACACAAAACCTCGGCTCCAGAATAAAGCTGCCAGCAAAGGCAACTAAGCATCCCGGCTCCATGGAGCCGGGAGCACAACAAAGCCAAGGAACGCAAGCTACGGCTCCAGAACAAAGCCTCGGAGCCGAAGAAAGCCAAACCTGTCCAGTCAAAACCAACGAGCCGTGACCGGACAGGAGCAAGAAAGAAGACAACGGTCGTATCACCAGTACGACCACACCCTAAGGGGGGAAAAACCGGTGCGCCCCAAAGGCTACCGGAAGGGGAAGGCCGCGACGGTTCGCCAAAGGCTACCGATCAGGCCGGGGAGGGGAGAAAACCTCAAGGAGAGAGAGCCAACCTCCCCACAACACGAGTCTAGCACGAACGGGAAGACCCGCGTCCTAAGTCCCGAGATAAAGAAAGTAACACTAAAACACGAAAACAACAAATATAACATCAAAGGGCAGGAAGAGAAAAAAACAACCAACAACACCCGGAACCGGTCCGCCGCAAGGCTACCAGAACCGAAGGGGGGAAAATGGGAGCCTAAACCCGCAAAGAGCTACGATAGGCCGGCGGCCTAACGAACTCACGCTAGGCAAGAAGCCTAAGCTACGAAAACGGCTAACAAAGTAGCTAGAAAAAGGCCCCTGAAAAACCCCAAAAGGAAACCTCTTACTTAACACTCTGGTCAGGTGAACCGCTGAAAACGATCCAGAAATGACGAAAAACTTCCTGCACCCAAAAAAGGTCCAAAGGAAAATCCAAAAAGATGAAAAAACAAGAGAGCTAATAAAACGTGACTTAAGCATTCCGCTGGCAATGAAACAAGGGTGTGTTCGGGGATGGTTCCTATTGGGCTATAGCGCCACCTACAAAAGACATTGCCAGATAGTATTCCGCGGTAAATGGAACAGTCCATTTGTGGAACAGGTGAGGTAAGTAGGAGTGAAGTAGATTAAACGTTTTGGGTGCCTGAAACCCGATCATAAAGTTAGGGCATTTGAAAAGGAATACTTTGAAGTCAGATCTGAAGTGTTTCATGCTGCCTGTGTTTTTATGTGGCCTAATTCATGGTAGCCACGAAGTGTGCAATATTGGCAAGTGGAGGTTTACCGGTAAGTTTCATAGGTCCTTACTTCATTAAACAGGCGAATCTCATTCAAGAAAGACAGTTTTAACCTTTTTTGGTTTGTTTTGTCTTGAGAATCATGACTCTTCCGTTTCCTACCTAACGAAATTGCAAGTGAAAATTCAAGTGTATTGCTGCTATATCACGGGCCGAATTCAAATTTTGATGACGCCATACTTTGTAAAAATTTGCCGAGGTCACGGGGTCAGACTCCCAACTGCAAGCTGTTGGATCAACTACTGTAGCTGAACCTTTAGAATTCTTAACTTGATTCAACTTAATGCTGTACTGTAGTTAGCACCTCTCACTCAGGGACATTCTTTTCAAGCAGCTGAGCACAGTTACACCGAAGATGTAATAGCTTTTTCGGGAAACTTGTGTCTTCTGTTCTATTCAGCCAGTCTAGAGCAGGATCACTCAGTGTTTGCCCTTTGGAGGGCGTACTTGTCCATTTGGGACATTAAGCTCCTTAAGGGAGCAGAACTCTTCCGGGAGTAATCGTTTGGTTTTCGCCCCTTGGCTCTTCCCCAGAGAGTCTTGGGGACTTTTAGAAAAAAGCATTCTTTTCAAGTCAGGTCTATTGTTCAGATGTTATCCTCCCTATGTCTCACCACAAAAGGAACAAACAATAGTCTAGTATCAAGCAAAATTTGCCTGATCAAAGCACAATGGCATAGCAAGATTAACTACTGTAGAGAGAGGAACTACTACCACTACAGTACTAAACAATCATTAACTTAAAACTTTATCATGCAAAAGATCATGCAAAAGGAAACACAAAGATGATTGGGGACATCATGACAAATGGGTCAACCATGGCTGGAAAAAACCAGCAATGCGGGAAGCTCATTGCAGGGAAATTTTGGTATTTGGAGGAAAATTTGACTACTTTTGTATATGTAAGCATGTGAAGTCTTTGGGAAATTTTGATTTGCTTGCTGGGAAATTTGATTTGCTTGCAGGGAAATAAATATTTTTTCCAGCCCTGGGGTCAACTAGTTGATAATTACTGTAGGGTAATTCTAGGTTGACATGATTCACAGTATTTACCACTGCCTGATTTCACAATCACGCTTCAACAAATTTCTTTTTTTTTGTACTTGTCTGACGGGCTGGCCATTTTCTCAGTCTACTTGCCCACATAAATATCTACTTGTCCAATTCAAATCTGTTAAGTATAATTTATTAAGTCTAAAAGTACAAATGCCATTTTGCGCAACTCAAAAATTTAAGGCTGGGGGTCTAGCCGGTGGGCTGCAACATCGAGCACGATAGTTCCCCAAGTAATTTTTTACTTGTCCCAGGCTGTCGGGCGGGGGATTTGTCGAAGCCTGTTCACAATGCAATTTAAAGTAGTTGATCAGCATACTGTACAGTATGTCAACAGGTTTTCTAAAAATTCAAAATGACAGAACTTTCTGACTCTCAAAGACCTTGACTGATATTTCCAGGACTTTTAAAAAAGCTGTCAGATCCCAATATTCCACCTTTTTTTCAACAATATATTTCAGCACCTTTACATTGAGAAAATTGGAAAAATAAGACCTCATCCTACAGTAAAACTCCCTATCTCTTCTGGAACCGTCTGAAAAAATCGCTCATTTTCCCTGACTTTTCAGGCCTGGAAATTCATACTCTAGTTTTTTCTAACTTTGTAGGACCTGCACGAACCCAAGTCAAACACATGTTGGTGAGTACAAAACATGCCAGACTCTCTGGCAGTATTGTGAATAGAAGGGCGCACTATATTACACATATAAAATGATGAAATGAACAAAAACATGCATGCAGTGTGCACCTAAATAAAACTAGAAAACCTCCTAAAAATAGAATGATTGGGAATCCCCTCCTGCCCCCCTCCCCCCTTCCCATTAAATTCCTTTGTGCAAACACTGCTATACACCATGGTTCAAACATAAAAATAGCAAACTAATTATAAAGCAAAGTATTGTACCTTTGAGTCATTTGCCCAGAACTGCAAGTCACAATGACATATTACAGTAAGCTACTGTACTGTATGTGCCTCATGTTTTGAACTTACCTGTATGGAAAGTTGCATGGAAAAATACTCATTAAAGGGTTTACGCCTAAGTTTGTATTATCTTCTAGTTAAAACTAGTGGCATCTGAGACCTTTTTCCAACCATGGGGAACTGCATTGTTTTTCCAATTCCATCCCTCTCTTAATGCTGGAGTTGATAGTTTGTAACTGCTGAGGTATGTACCATGTTCCTGTATGATCAGTTTATAGTCCTTTATAGTCCCTGACCTCATTTTACCAGAGTCAGAGTCAAAAGTATGGCAGTTGGTAATGTATCTTAATCCAAAATGGTCTTAGTCACCCAAGTACAGAACTGCATTAAGATGACACAAGATTAAAACCAACCTACTGTACTCTTCTAGAAGTGGGCTCTCATTTGGATGGTCCCAGTTCAATTCCCAGGCCCCATGACACTGTACCAAATACTACAAACCAGAGATCCAAAAGGCTTAGTGATTCCTTGCCACTGAAATGTAAGGCCTTTTTTCACATTGACATTGCTTAACAATGTTTTTCAATTAACAGGGCTCCCTAATGTGCCCACAAAGTACACATGCAAGACATCCAATCTTCCTGTATTGAGATCCCCCTTGCCCGTTGTGGATCCAAATGATATTTGACCTCCACCAAAAACTTCTGGGACCATGTATTCACTAGGTGCCATCTACATGACAAGTTACAGCACCCTACAAGTGACCTTTCTTGAAAGACTGTGCAGGAAAGCTTTTCAGGCTTTGAACATGCCGACTTCAAATGAACTTTGACCTTTGGGAAAATCAAAAGGGATCATCTACTTAATATGAACAATCCACACACTAAATATGAGCATAGTCACATGTACCGTCCTCCAGATATCGTGTTTAAGAAGTTTTGACCTTTTGACCTCTCATGACCCCAATTGACCTTTGACCTCCACCAAAAACAATAGGGATCATCTACTCAATATGGCCAATGCACACACCGAATATGAGATAAGTCACACTTACTCTTCTTGAGATATTGTGTTCAAAAGCAATTTCCAAGGAATTTACCTATTGACCTCTCCTGACCCCAAATGACCTTTGACCTCCAAAAAATCAATAGGGATTATCAAATCAATAGGGATTATCAAATCAATATGACCAACCCACACACCACATATGAGCACAGGTTCATGTACCTTTCTTGAGATATCATGTTTATGAACTTTTGACCTTTTGACCTCTAGTGACCCCAAATGACCTTTGATCTCCACCAAAAACAATAGGGATCATCTACTCAATATCGCCAATGCACACACCAAATATGAGTTTAGTCACATTTACTCTTCTTGAGATACTGTGTTTACAAGCAATTTCTAAGGAATTAACCTATTGACCTCTCGTGACCCCAGATGACCTTTGACCTCCACGAAAATGGATAGGGATCATCTACTCAATATGACCAACCCACACACTAAACATGAGCATAGTCACATGTACCGTTCTCGAGATATCGTGTTTACAAGGTTTTGACCTTTTGACCTCTTGTGACCCCAAATGACCTTTGATGTCCACCAAAAACAATAGCGATCATCTACTCAATCTAAGCACAACACACACAAAATATGAGGTTAGTCACACTTACCCTTCTTGAGATACCGTGTTTACAAGCCAAAGCGTCACATACGCATGCAGACACACACACACACACACGACATCACCATCACATAGATTCCTTGCCTGCCTACAGCAAGGAATCCAAAATGGAACCTTCAGTTGTAGCACAGGATGTTCTACATAGGCACTGGAGTAGGGATAATAATTCCACACCCCACAACTGAAAAAAGGGCGTTGGGTGCTGCTAAATTAAACCAGAGGATTTACAAAATAAGGTGTAAAATGCAATAGATAGTTCTCATATGTTGTCATAGATGCTTTCCATGTGGAGTATTCCAGCCATGTTTGAGGGCAACCACGGAATGTATGTATGTACAGGCTTGCCCTCAAACATGGCGGTTGCTAACCCATATTTATGGTGTCAGTGAAAAGTACTGTATTTTATTCCTTCCAGTTCATCACCTCTTTCAGAGACACAGTACTGTGCAAATACAGTAATGACTGATACGGGAGACCTACTGTATACAAAAGTGACAATGCTTTCAAAAGGTCCATAAGGTGTAAAACCCTGTAGACCCTATTTAACCTCATACAGAGGTACACTTACTGAACAAATTGAAATACTGTAAAGACTGATATGGAAACGGAGCTACATGTGAAAATGCTTTCCAAAATACTGCAGGGATACTGTACCTGTTTGCTTCTTTCGTCTGAGGTACCTTTTCTTTCACTACCTGACACATGGTTATGACACCCGTAATGATGAAATTGATCCTCCCTGGTAGGGTCATTTCCTTCTCTGTCTGGTCTGTCTTCACCCATTGCTTCATTTCTCTCTTCATCAGTATCAGCAAGATCCTGGCTCCCTAGAATTCGTTCTAAACGTTCCTTTCTCCTGTCACAATGGGAGCAGTGAATGTAGGGATACGCATCATAAACCTCGGGAGGGTAATAAGGTGGGTCATACCCTGATGCACCATTTGGTTCTTGTTGCCCCTCGTGACCATTTGAGTACTTCCTCCTTATCAGCTCTGAACATATACTGTCCCTCAACCCTGGATAAGATTTTGAACGGCGACGTTCTTCTTCCGTTTTCTCTTCTTGCATAGTTTTTAAAAGGTGTTCAAGTTCTTTAATTTCATCTACATCTTCCTGATTGGTCAATTGTTTGTCCAATGGAACGGCAGGATGTTTTCTATTTACACTGTTTGTCAAGATTTGCCTTGTTTTCCGAGATGCCCTCATGGACTTTGTAAGCATCCTTTGGTCCCTGAGGGCAAGAGCTATATCCAGTTGGTCAGTGTCTGTATGACTGAGAATCTGTGTGGGTTGATGGGACTGCCTCTCAGAGGAATAAACTGGCCATCGATTCCACTCCATCGTACAGTGGATAACACTTGCTGGACAGACTTTTAGGTGACTTGAGAGGGATGACCGTGACAAAGAAGCGGAACAGCCATAGACGGCATTTATACATGGCACCCTCTGTAGAGGACATAGTTGTTTGTGTTCTACCTGCTTACACTGGTGGTACCTGGCCCCACACAGCTGTTCACACTGTACCACCTCACATGTCACCACGGGATCATCTGTGAAGGTGCAATGCAGGTTATAACAGTTGTTGCAATGAGCATGAGCTAGATCAACAACATCTGTAGAGAGAACAAAAACAGAAATGAGACAATTTAGTAAAACCAAATAAGTGGAAGTTCTGTTGTTAACAAACTGCTCATGGAATTGAACAACTGTAGCTTCTCACACATACAGTATCACCATACAGTACAGTACTTTAGGCTCCACATCAAGCACCAGGTTTCTGGGTTAAGGGGGTAAAGAAGGATTCGTTTCTTCCCCTCCCCCCTACTTTTCAAGAAGAAGGTGGGTAGAATCCCCCCCCCCCCTCCTTTTCATTTCCACAAAAATTAGAAAGTTGGCAATATCTTGGTTTCTTAATTAAAAGAAGCTGTAAATGACCTTCACATCTCTTCATTTTGCACCTTGTATACTGGGGTCGGTCTTGAAGCAAGTTTTTGTCCCACTAGACCCACTTGAAACCTAACCCTTGGACAGCACCAATTTGGACTTGGGATTAAGCAGTACTTAATAAATTCCCCCTTTTAGTCAAGATTTCTGGTGGAATCCTAGAAGCAGATCACTTCATGCACTACAAGCATCTGGGGCATGTACTACGGATTCAAAAATACACCCTGGCTGATACTAAAGGTAATTACAAAAAGTACTAGTGTACAAACATCAAACTAAGGCAAAAATTTGAAAGTTCCACATAAACAAAGTAATTCTTCCAAAATTGCTGTCACCAAATCTGCCTATCCCTTTGAGGAATGCTTGGAATTAGCTTACTTTTTCCCCAAGTTTCCACATTACAAGCATGAGATCTCTCACAATTATTGAGTATATACAACTGTAGTAAGTCAAAACCTTTTGAAATCATGTGACCCAAAATGAACTTTCACCTCCTCTTTAACACCGTGGTGGTCAACTGTGATAGATTACATTAGACAGCGGTGAACTGCAATTTGCTCAGAGGTGTATCAGTTACAATTTGATCTATTCAATTAGGCAATCACAGTTCATGCACACTCAAGGGTATTTGATCCAAATGATAAGTTATTCAGTTCTTTTTATAATAATAACCTGTGGTGTACAGTATTTGGCTATTTAGTTCCCACTTCCATGTCCTTATGAGGACAGTGGCACAACATTTGTCTGAAACTTTTAACAATCTTTGATATTAAATTTAAAATTATCTTCATTTTTTCCTTAGGATTATCTAAGAGATAATGTTCATATGCCCTAAAAGAAATTCTGGTGCTCCACATAGAGCACTTGATCTGTTCAAAGTTTACACTTATGAAGTTCACCAATGAACAATTTTCTGCTTTGTGGGCATTGAAGCCTTCTCTAATACAGTACGTCCCAACTTTGTCCCCAAGTGACCCTCTGACAGCCTTTGTTTTAACTTGCATGTTCCAGACACTGCTAGGAACTTCCATTTAACAGTAGGAAATAAATTTCATAAAAATTAGGGCTGCACCGGAACTAGGATCCGGCCGGAACCCAGATTTTGCCAAGTTTCGGTTCCAGCCGGATCCATTTAAAAGTACCTGGCCGGAACTTTATACTTGCTTCAAGTCACATACTTTCAGCATTTGATTTAAATAATTAAACTTACTGTAGGCAAAGGAAAAAAGCTCTGAGAATTGTCTTTCCAGATCCTTTTATTGTTTAACTAACAGTTCAAACTTTTAAACATGCAGTTCTACATATGATAGCAGTAAAGAAATCAATTTGAGGTTGCACTTCATACAGTTTTTGGTTTGTTTACTGAGAGAACTCTCGACTAACTACTGTAAGCCCCTGGTGAGATATTATTGCCCTATATTTATAGTTGAGGGACGAGATGCAACTGCTTTCCGAAAGTTTTTTTAACTGTAAATCAATCTTGCTATGAAGTTTCATTCCAAGTAATGAATAGTGGTGAATGCTGTTTCAGAGACCAGGGTACTTTTAACAGATCAATATGCAATAGTCGGGTATTGAACGCAGGTCTTTAACTTTAATCAGCACCCTGAGCAACACTGCTTCATTCTTCTATGTCAAAAGTGTTCATGTGATATTTATATTACAGTATGTTGAACATGTGAATAGTAATGGCAATTCAGTACTTCCTTATTTTCAATTTACTAGGAAAAATTTAAGCTTAAAGGTAGCTTGACATGTCAACAAAAACTAGGGATGCACCGGATATCCGGTCTGGCCGGATTATCCGGCCGGAGAGTGAAAAAATATCCGGTTCCGGTTCCGGCGGGATTTAAAAAAATCCGGCCGGAACCGGATTTTTGTGTAAACTTGGGTAGCATTATGTACATGAGTTAAAACAAACATGAAAACTGTGCAGTAACTGTCTCAGAATTAATTTAAAGCTCATAGATTATAGCTTGTCAGTCCATGTTACAGTACTGTATACAACATTTGAACACCTTTATTTAGCCCTTAAAAATGACTGAATCAAACAGGCAACAAAGTTATAAAAATAACTGATTTCCATGTACATGTGACAAATATGACTTCAAATTCCTCCAACTGTGTGAAATAAACTGAATGGATAAAAAGACTTTTCATGCAATTTAAATAAGTTTACTGCAGCGCACAGTAGTACTGTACAAAATGGATAATCCATATTACAGTTGTACCTGAGTCACATCATTCAAGGCAATGTTTCAGTTTAATTGCATTGGGTTGTCTATAAAATACACACTTGAACACTTCACTTTTCTTTTCTTTACTTTTTAACATTAGTTGCCCATTAAAGTTGTGTAGTACAAGCAGGAAATGTGTTTCATCTTGAATTTCAGAAGACATTACTCATTACAAATTAAAGTTGCCTATGGGGTCAATATTAATGTTTTCTGTCCCTAATAATTCATCACACACACTTAAGTATACACAATATGACTAGTGTTCGACCGATCATCTGTTAAGTAATCAATATCTAGCCGATTATTCCGTCATCGGTAAATAATCGGCATTGGTAAATTTCTGCCATTCAACTGGTCATTGCCACCTATTATTCGCAAACTGGAAAAATGGGGCTACAGTAAATCTACTTGAAAAAGGGCTCTTAGTTTCGTTAAAATCCCCGTAAATACTCAATCCATTAACTCCCCACCAAAACGAGATGCATTGATAATCACAAACGTATAAATTTAACCCCTGCCATGGGAATGATTGTTTGATATTTTCTGCTATAATCGTTTGTTTTACCTGAAATTAGATTTAGAATTGCATTCAAGGTGTATTCCTTGCTGTCTCTCAGAAAGCACTGCATAAGTTGCTGTACAAAGTGTTCTGCACAATACACATAGAACAGACTGGCTTATATAGCCAGCTAGCGAAGCCGGGTGAGTTCCATGCTAAATTCACATAGAAACGGCACCACAAATATCTGCCTATGTGGATTATGTGGGGATCTGACTTTCTTGCATTTCAGTTGCAGATTCTTTTTAAACAAGACATAAGTTTTGGAAGGGAACTGCTAAAAATATACAGGGATATTTATATCTGAAAGGAACCATAAGATAATATTAATCAGGTGCAATTGTTTTGCTGCCCAGAACTGCTAAGATTATTATGATTGCCTTACATGGGGTTGTTTAAGACGGGAGCTCGAGAGTAGCTACAGTACATTAAAGCAACTACAATCCAGTACAGTAAAAGAATGGAAATGTCCCGACATGATTGGAGGATGAAAACTAGACAGAGCATGATGTTGGCCTTGGAACTAAATTATCAAAGGGCATATGACATCGACTGCAAACAATTCTATTGTATTAACAGTTGATTTGTATCTTCACTTTTGAATTGAAAATATTACCCCTACAAAAATGATATTCCGTTCGTAAAACGAATGGAACAATTCCCAATATTTTCTATCCTAAACTGGTTGTGGTATACACAATGTGCACAAAGCAAGGAGCGCATACTATAGAGACAAACATGTGATTTCCCTCTTACTAATAATCAGTAATCGGCATCGGGTCGATTGTTTAATTAATCGGTAATTGAGTATTACCGATTATAGCATAATTGGTAGACCACTAAATATGTTATCAAACATGTAATACGTAATGTCAGAATGTGTGATATGCAGTACCTCTGCCAAAAAAATTAGTAATGATGAATGTGTTTCAGTTTTTTGATATCATGGCATGCTTACTAGAAATGGTGTATAAACCTATGGTGCTGTGCATAGTTAAAAACCTTAACCCTTGAGTCTTTTTACAGTACATATGAGCTTTAAATTCAGTAATCACTATCCAAGGACTCTCTTTGCCAAGTATAACTGGTCTACATAATTTGTACATTTTTTTTTGAACAAGTATACTGTAGTTCAAAAAGAACAAACTGATATGCAAAACAACTTTCAAGATTCCCTCAGGAGTTTTCTCTACAAATACTCTTTTAAGGAGGGAAAATACAAAGAGCCCTTACCTGCCCTGCTTTGCAACAGTTTTGCTGTACTTCTGCAGGAACAGTTGTTCATGCCTTTTTTCTATTATATTGCATTTTTTGGTTAAAAAATTTAGTTAAATACACTTGTACAACACTTGAAGACAAATTTATAGACATTTCCCATTAGTCCTTCACAAACATTACGTCACAAAGCAGTAAACTCCTACAGTATCCCAGAGTTTCTCTGCTGTTCTGGATTTCACATTATTCACCTGCATTGCAAAAATCCGGTTCCAGCCGGAAAAAATCCGGCCGGATTTCAAGTTGGTTCCGGCAAAATCCGGTTCTGGCCAGATCCAAAATTTTGGTTCTGGTGCATCCCTAACAAAAAGTAAACTCCTGACTTTTCTTTGCAAAAACCTGCAGGGCAAACTACTGTAATGTTTATACAATTATCCTTGAAAAAAGATTGCAAAAGCATATTTATGATAACATTAGCCATATGGCATGTCCCTATATCCCAACCCCTGGATATTACAATATACTAAGCTCATGTGTACTCATGATTATGTGCAAATTAGAAATGACACTCTAAAAAGGACAATTACTGATTTTGATGAAAACTGAGAAAATTTTGTTAGTTTCTAATACTTTTCACATCAAATACCCTTTGCCATTTTCATTTCACTAACAAGTTGACAAAACTGCAATTCCAAACTACCTTGTAATTCTTTAATTTGTTCAGTATGTGTTCTTTTTCTTCTTTTAATAATGGACATTAACATTCTGACTCCTTCACTTTAGAAACTGACTTCACCCATAGCAGGCAGTGGCAGAGCTACTGTAGGTCTCTAGGTTGTTGTATCCTGACACTGATTTGCTTTGCAATGAATGGTACAACCAATTATTCAATTAATTTCTTGCAAGTAAAAATGAAAAAAAAAAAAGCAACACTGTCTTCGTGTCAAGACCCCCATAAATACCATATGTTCTAAGGTCCTCTTCCCTTTTCTTAGCGTTTAAGTATTAAAATGAGAAACTAGCAACAAAATGTCAAATTTTAATCAATTCATCAAAGAGTAAAGATGACATCCATGCTTGATTAGGAAAGTAGTACCCTGAGAATAAGCATAAATTCTATTATTGCACTCATGGCCAAATGGAACCCTTTCTCTTATAGGGGTGTTGACTTTTAACTCAACCAGGACATAATCTCTGCCCGACTGAGGTACTGAAGTCTGTTTTGACTAATTGGGGAGGGGGACTGCAGCGCCCCTGTCCCGTACAGCTATGATGGCACTCCCATTCCTTCATTCAAATGTATCTTTTTATTTGCTTATACTGTAGGGTCCTCATACTTGACATGCAAATGGCTCATATTGAGTACTGTACTGTAGATGATTCCTTTTGTTTGTGGTGGAGGTCATAGGAAATACGAAGTCACCATTTCAGTACCATATTTACACAATATTTCAATTAGTTGGGAGTCTTAAGTAATGTTCACTTCACTCATAGCATGTGGATGTGATGTACTGGGCGATTCCATACATGTTGTACGGGACATTCAGAGGGCATTTTGAGGATATTACTGTATGTCTGTTTTACTACAATTAAACATCACAAAACTGGTTGGTTTGCTTGTTAGTATATAGGTAGTACTTGTTAAAATACAGCATGTTCATGAGTTTGGAACATATCAAGGCCAAGGTCATCAAGTAAGGTCATGATAAATTGTGCGTGTTGTACGGGACAAAAAGTGGACACAGCTTTTAAGCTAAACTTTTCACTTGCAAAACTCTGTGAATCCTCTAGGAAGAAACAACCCTCATTCATATGCATGATATTGTGGTAATAGCTCCTTCTTATAACATTGATATTTAAACTTCTTAATACCCGTGGGAAGTAAGGAAGAAAATTCATTCGTGTTGTACGGGACAAAAAAAAAGTGTTGTACGGGACATATTTGTCCACCGTTGTTTAATTAACAATATTTAATAGACGCTTTAGTTAAATTGAACAAAAGCATCATAAAATTAAATATAAACCATTGATTGATTAATTCACAACAAAACACCAGGTAAATATGTTTAACAACACTGGAACATGATAAGAAAGAAAAGGGAAGCTGAGCAATTCCAGGAGGGTTTACAGTATGCTTGCCGAATTTATGAATGTAGAACATATACGTAGTACATGTGCCTGGACAGAATGTTTACAATGGACTGCCACTTTTCCCATTTGATGGACACAATGATCCAAGTACAGTTCAACTGTGCTAATACAAGGAAATGTCATTAAAACTGTACCATCAGCAAACATAGCCATCTATACTGTACATAGTGTAAACCTAATTGGCAGAGATGCACTGTATATGCTCTCGTCATGTGGTATAATTAAGGCCCAAGCCCAGTGTTCAAGGTAACTGTAATCCTGCACTTACAAGAGAATCCCTCGTGGGGATATACTTTACAATGTTCACTTTCCATCAAGCACAGACAAACCTACAGATAAAGTAGTTGCCCTCCCCCATATCCTTCTTTACCCCCACACACGAAGCCTCAGAAGACCATTAATTTTCCCAACCCTAAATGACAGGTTCAGCACATCACTGAGGAGTGTTTTTTTAGTGTGTACAAGAAACTAAATAAAAGTTTTTACTCTCACATTAATACACAAGCTCAGTTATTATTTTTACCAGAAACATCAAAGATTAAAGTACAGTGGGCCTAATGCAAGAGCATTCCACAAGATGTACTTTGTGGAGACCATATGCTCACAAGAAATATCATTCATTTTGTAAATTAATAGTCCAGAAAGACTACTGTATATGGAATTCTTTCAAAAAGGAAATTAAGGAATGAACCAAGGTACAGTACAGAATTTATGGTGTCATTATGAATTATATAGAAATTCATATCCTCTGAGCAGTTCCATGTGCACATACAGTTAGCATTTTATATTTTGGTGCCTAAGTCATTCAAAATCATCAAAGTCAATGTGGCCAAGTGTACCAACTAAAAACATTCTTCAGAACTTCATGTGGAAAGTAAAAGGATACTTGAAGTAACTTCCAGACCAAATCACCACAGAAACTTTGTACTCTCCATCATGTATTTGCATGATTTCTCTGGATAGTAATAGTATTCACCTGCATACAGGTACAGTAGTTACTAACACACCATTCCCCCACAGTAATGTTGTCAGCACTGCTACTGTACACCCTTCAGCAAAGGAATAACTCTGATAATTTCTTTGCATGATATATCTTGCACCTTTCAGCTCATAACTTGACAGATTTCTTTCCCTTTTCCTTCAATACAATATCTTACTGTACTTTACAAAAGGAACAGCTTTATTAAACCAATGGTTGTGTGAACGTTTCTGAAAGAGTACAATTACTCAATAGCATCTAAAGAATATCCACCTGCCACAGCAATATTTTTTAAGCCAGGAACAATTATTTAATGCACACGTTGTACTGTACAACTCATGGTCTCTCATAGGATGGCAAAAGAATTTCATTTTTTTGTTTACCTCTATGGACATCAGATGTACTGGCCTTCTCAACTCTGAAGTTAAGCCATATGAGGGTACTTTGTTTAGTCATGTGTTGTACAGGACATGTCCCGTACAACACAGAAAGTGTTGTACGGGACACTCATAAATTTACAAATTAATAAACAATGGGATTGATTAACAAGTTTATTGTTGGTTTAAAAGAACTGATCCATGGTCTTAATAGTAGAAATGAAATTAGAACATTATTGCAGTTATTTCCTTAACAAGGAACAAACTTTTATGGGAGAAAAGTGTTGTACGGGACATGCATCGAAATGCCTATTAATTAACAGTTCTTAATTAATGGTATAACATTTTTTTTCATTTTTCTTTTTAAAGAGTATTGAAAGACATTTAGTGGAACTGCTCTGTTAAACTTAAGAAACATTTGTGTGCTTTGTCCTGAAATTATTGTCAGTTTTTACAAATCATGTGAAATGATTAAAAAATTACATTAAAGATGAGGATTAATTAATAAATCCCACATAAATATCCAATATATCATAGAAATTCCTAAATTATTGATAATTCTATAAAATTTAGCTTATTTTGTACTCAGAATGACAAATTTTTTTCAAATACTGTGAATTTTAAAATTTCATGCCCATGTCCACTTATTCATGGAATCGCCCTAAGTACTGCATTGAACAGGATCCATGTTTTTTGTGGTCAAAGGTCACCTGAGATGTCAGAGGGTCCCAATCTCCAATTCTGATGTACATGATATCTCAATGTAAGAAGGTTAGATACATTTGATAAATACTATGTGTGGATGTTTAATGAAATACTGTGCTATTTGAAAAAAAACAAACAAGTTCAATGGCAAGGAATCACTAAGCAATTTGGTTTTCTGATTTGAAATGCTTCAACCTGTTACAAGTCAGCTACATAGGGTGTAAACATTAGTAATGAAGGTTATCCTTCTCTAGTTAGTAAGATAACTTTATTACAGGCATTATACAATGCATCCAAAATACTGGTTCTGGCCGGAACTCAAAAAAAGTTCCGGCAGGTTCCAGTCCTGGCCGGATCCAAATTTTTGGTTCCGGTGCAGCCCTAATAAAAATCTATACTTGTGGCAAAATCAGCACACTGTACCAATGCCAAAGATGAAGTAATAAACATATCAGTCTGATCAACAGAATTTTCCTTTTAACATTTTACTCTACCCACTTGCTCCTACAGTATGTGTATTAATACTGGCACTAAATGAAATAACAGGGCAAAACTTCAAACCAGAATCAACATAAATACCAAATGGTTTATTCAAAACAAAGGTAAGCAATCAAGAGTTCCAGCCTAAGTCTGTAAAATTTCTGGCTGTTACACAGCCTCCCAAAAAGGTCACTGTGACAAAACATAAAGGCCTACTGTCAGAGAGCTGTCATATAAACATCATTTTGCAAGAATCAACCTGAACAGCAGAACTGAGATACAAATCTTACAATACTGTAAATCCACTGCCCCAAAAAATTTTCTAGTTCATGTTGCTGGCATTTAGGCTATGCCTGAATTCTCTATTGTAAACTTGGGCAGTGATATTGACTAAATATATTCTAACCTGCACTCAGAATAACCGAGTATTTCAAGTGACATTAACGTGTGCAGGTCTGTAGAACAGATGAGGCATACAGTACTGTAGACTTTTGGAGGTGATGTAAAAATTTTGAGCATGAGTTGTAGCCACAGTATGGCATATATCCACGGATATATATGGACAGAGCATGTAACCTGTAAGTATTATCCGTAGGTTGTCGCCACCGACTGGGACAAAAAAGGTGCACCAAGGTGGCGGTTGTGAAGTTATAATTTGTATGATTTGACGACGACTCTGTCATATTTAAAACAAATGTTTAACTTGAATGAGAAACAATATTACAAGTCACATTCCTTCAATACATGTAGTGATTTTGACCTTACCTCAAGTGTATTATTTTGGAAAAATTGCAAGTTTTTGCAAAATCTGTTGATTTGAACTACTTGAGCAAGTCCAAACTTTCACATACAAAACCATAGCAGACACCCATCTTGCTACTCCACGTACAGTGGCAACAATCTACGGATAGTATGCTCTGTCCTTGTAGAGGAAATCCGTGCATATCTTTGTTATCCCACCTCTTTTGAGAAAGTGGGCATTTGCAATCAAATTTTTTATTCGGCAACAACCTTATGCATCTTTGGGTATATGCCTTACCTATGCAGTAAAATGATCCAAACATGTACGTGTACAGCAAGAACTTGTTAGAGATCAAATTTTAAAACAGTTTTGATCAATTGAATGCAATCTACAAGACCTGGAGAGTGCCATTTCCTGCAACCTGAGGGCATACCTCCAAATCCAACCAAAAGCACAGGTGCAACTTATTTTTTCTGTTTTGAACACTGATGGCATGCAACCCACAGTGCCATGAATCTTTTTACATTCAAGTTGTACAGAGAGAAGCATTTCTGACGGGTTAGTGCAGGGAATAATTTATCCAGTATCTCATTGCAATTTGCTACACAAACAGGCCATGTTGCTACACAAATGAAAAATTGTGTTGCAATGTTTTAGTGTGCATAACCCTTGCATTTTCACAAACAATGTGTGAAAGACCTGGTTCTTGTTCTGGTTGGATACTACAAGCAGTTCTTCACAAACGGGATATACGGTTGTAAGTGTGTAACGGCTAGCGGACAAGTCAATTAGATCGGATTAATAGATTCAGATCTCCTCAAAGATGTCAAGTTCAGTTTACGTATTTGATTTCTAAAAGTTTCAATAGATGGGGAGTTCCTTACGGCTGAGGGTAAGCAATTCCACTCTGCCACTGTCCTAGGAATAAAAGAGAACTTATAACAGTCCTTTTTTACAGCAGGGTGATGAAAGGAGATCGATGAAGACTTGCGAGTGGAGATTCCATTATTGTCAGGCTTAAAAATATATCCATTTAGATCAATGGCAACTAAGTGATGGAGAGACTTGTACAGTAAACTCAACCTAGCACTGATCCTGCGTTCCTCCAAAGTAGGCCAGTTTAAGTCAGCAAGCATTGATGAGACACTACTTTTACGCCCTTGGTCTTTACAGACGAATCTGGCAGCTCTGCGTTGCACTGCTTCAAGCTTGTTTATATGCTCCTGATGGTAAGGATCCCAAATACTTGAGCAGTACTCCAACCTTGGTCTAACAAGTGATTTATAAGCAGCTTCCTTAACTTTTGGGGAACAACTGTACAGGTTACGACGTAACAAGCCAAGGACTCTGTTTGCTTTGGAAGTTATTCCGTTAATGTGATCGGCCCAGCTTACTGTAGTTTACTGTTAATATCCACTCCAAGATAAGTATGGTTGGGAACTGTTTGTAGAACACTATTGTTCATTTTATACGCAGTTAATAGAGGTTTCTTCTTATGAGTAACACGCATAGCAAAGCACTTAGAAACGTTAAATTTCATTTGCCATTTAGATTCCCATTTGCAGAGACTATTTATGTCATTTTGTAGTGAGATACTATCTTCCATAGAAGTAATTTCGCGATACAGGATACAATCATCAGCTAAAAGACGAACTTGGGATGACAATCCATCAGGTAGGTCATTAAGGTATAAGATAAAAAGTAAGGGCCTCAAAAATCTCCAAAACTGCTACTCAAAATTTGAATGCTAAATTATTCCCTGTTATTGTGAGCCTAACATTTCTGAAAATTAAAAAATAAGTTGAAATTCAGGCACACAGGGCTCTTTACTGTGCGTAATAAGACTGCAGTTCCCAAGTTCCCACACTGCACTCATTAAATGTATGGTTTACAATGAAGTAATGGACTTTACATGCAAGCATGATATGTTAGATTGTTCTCTCAGACTATCCGTGGAAACACGAAATGTCAAAATACACGAACCAGTGGAACCGCTATTTTACACATGGTGGCAATTGGAAGTAATGACTTACCTCATCTGCTAGACAGGCTGTTGCATTCAACATTCTATACCCCAGGTTAAAGAAAGACAGAACTATGCCCTATGCCCTAATTCTTTGTTCATGCATTGCGTGAGTGTATAGGACTGCTCGAGTACACCAACTTGGCAAATACAATCTTCAAAAGTGACATAAAAAAGAATTAGGTACAAATTGGGTTTCCATGCCCAGAAGTGTTATACCTTTGCATTGGTTTGCACATGCATGTATGTATCCCTATCCCTAACCCAGTATCACTATGCATACATAACCCTAGGCCCTAGTCCCATTTACAATGCAAAAGTAACCCTAGGCTAACATCATCACAATGGGTACAGTACATAGACCTATTCCTTTAACTGTGGGTACAAAAACCCAATTTGAGCCAAGAATAATCCTAAGACTATTTCAGCCGTACTTTTATTTAGTACCTGTGTGACAGATAGCGAAATGGCATTTAATTCCACAGGGAGTTGGTTACCAACAGCCTATTTCCTGTGCGATGGTGCAAGCAGGCCTTTACAACTGGAGACCTTCCTGAGGTCAGTTTTGTTTACTTTTTTCCTAGAATGTAACACCATCCCAGAATGTAACCTTTAAGTCTCAAAGTGGATTCATTTTGGCATGAAAGATTTTAGGCTTGAGGCCTTGTAATATTTAAAAAGATGTCACAAAATAAGATCAGTATCTGGTCGAAATTCATTGTAGTGTATGAAAACAGATTCACTAAGTTTTAAACGCTTCTGCTCTAGTTCTGCTTCTGCTCCAGTCCTTTCCGGTGTTCCTCAAGGGTCTGTCCTAGGACCAGTACTTTTCTTGTCTTATATTAATGATATTGTTAGTGCTGCTTCTTCTGAAGTTAGGTTGTTTGCTGATGACTGTGTTTGCTATAGGGTCATCAATAATCCTAGTGACTGCAGGGAGTTACAGAAGGACATTATAAACTTGGGCCAGTGGGCCAAAACTTGGGGTATGAGATTCCACCCGGCTAAGTGTAATGTTATGTCTGTCACTAGGAAGCGTAACCCAATAACCTATAATTATACTCTTAATGGGGCCAATCTGACAAGGGTTGATTCAATTAAGTATCTGGTGGTGACTATCACTAAGAATCGCAGCTGGGGCAAACATATCCAACTCGTTTGTAATAAGGGAAATAAGATCTTAGGCCTATTACGCAGGAATCTCTCATTTTGTTCCAAAGATGTTAAATTGGCGGCCTATAAAGGTTTACTAAGGCCCTTGTTGGAGTATGCTTGTTCCGTCTGGGATCCACATCAGATTTCACTCCAAGATAGATTGGAGGGAGTACAAAAAAGATCTGCTAGGTTTATATCCGGCGAGTACTCCCGTGAAGTTGGCTCTATGACCGCACTCCTCAAAGATCTAGGTCTACATACGTTGTCTGACCGCCGCAGACGTTGCAGACTCATAATTTTTGCCAAAGGTATTTATGGCCAAGCTAACATCCCCCTGTCTAATCTGTGTAAACCTACTCGTGGTTCTCGTAACATGCATGCTTTGCACTTTCGCCCCCCCTCCGCTAGGACTAATTGTTTTAAGTACAGTTTTGTCCCTAATACTACTCGAGATTGGAATAACCTCCCAGAGAGTCTTATTGCGGGGGCCATAAGTCACCCAAAGCCGGTGGATTTCATTATGAACTCTTTGAGGGCCTGACTGACCACACGGCACGTACGCGGTGTAAAATTGTCCTTTTGGATGTCTCACCGTTTTTGAAGAAGAATTGAAGAAGAAGAAGAAGAAGATACGCTATACAACCATTTAAATTGTATAGCAAGCCTTGCGTGAAGTTGAACTGATGTCTTGTGTGCGGAATCAAAATACTACTACTACTACTGAGTACTACAGTAAAGTACTACTTTACTCGACCTTGGCCAAGTACCATTTCCTAACACTATTTAGTTAGGCCTACTGTAACTTTAAATAGCCTAGGCTAACAGTATGGTCCTACTGAGTGATACTGCAGTGGTGATCGAAATCTAAAAATCAGTCCATCGAAAACATTCTTTATTTGGCTTACCATCCATACTGTTCTCTACAAGGAAATTCTCTTAGCTGCCTTCAAATAAATCTCGACATTACAATAAACATCAATCTTCTCAGTGCTGTCTCATGCTTTGTGTCAATCAGGACCTAAATTGTTGAGATTCCTTGCATACTACATGAGCCGAGATCTTTGTTGAACATCATACCTTTGATGACTTCAGGAAATCTATTGACTGACATTGAAGGTCAAAGGTTGGTTATTGCGCAATCACAGCTGCGCTGTGTTTGTTGTTGTGTTAGTCATCGTCAACTGCTGATCGGCCGCAGACCTATACTTTTGGCTCTGATCGGCCACGGAGGGTCATGATATAAGCTACTATTCCACGAAAAGGAATCACCTACTGAATTTCGCGAATTGGCCAAATATCAATTTAGCATGTTTAGTGCAAGCTAGGGTATCACGAAGAAAAATTTCACTTGGTTTGGTATGGTTTGTGACCGAATTTCGCAAATTTGCAATTTAAGCACACCCATGCGGGCAGAGGTGTCCCCCGATCAGCCTGCAAAAATCCAGGCTGCACTCACTTTGCCTGCACAGGTCTACCAAATGCAAAATTACAGGATAGGGCCTGCGGGACTTGAAAATGCGATCAGGTTCTTTACCTCAGGCCTATTGTTGAGGAGGTGTATGCTACACTCGTGTAGCATTTTGGCAAGTTTCTTCCTTTTTTTATTTTTAAAT
Organism: Holothuria scabra; assembly: GCA_037179385.1. Taxonomy (NCBI): domain Eukaryota; kingdom Metazoa; phylum Echinodermata; class Holothuroidea; order Aspidochirotida; family Holothuriidae; genus Holothuria; species Holothuria scabra. The sequence continues at coordinate 59,477,477 of CM074179.1, read as the reverse complement.
TATTTTATTTATGTTTTAGACTTCTTTTGCCTTGGCCCACGGTGGCCCGTCGGGAGGGGGACGAGAGTGGGTGCATTTTCCCCTTCAGGGGGAAGTTTAAGCAAAAGAAAATAATTTCATACGTGAAAGAAGAACAAAATCTACACAGTGTGGTGAGAGTTTCATTCAAATCGGACATGTATTTCTTGAGATTTCAGTAAATTAAGTCAGTAGATTTGTATTTGTGTTTCTCTACTTTCCGCACCAATTAATGGTGGCGCTCCGCTTAGAAAGTCTTTCGGGCAAAATTACATTTTCCGGGTCAAGGTATTTTTTAATAACTTTGTAATCACTTTGCGGTTCGCGAACTTTTTTTGAAGTGACTCAGCATTTTATTAAGCGAAGATAGCGACTATTTTTAAATTCTTCGTATGAGTCTGGAAAATGTTATTTCCGACCATCTGAGGGTCGGATTTTTCAAAATTTTCTCTACGTTCCGCGCCAATCAATGATGGCGCTCCGCTTAAATAACCTTTATGGCAGAAAGGTACCGTAGCGTGAATGGAATGAGACTTCATTTAAAGACACAAAAGTTTCAGTTTTATCCTCATGAACCACCACAATTCAACTTTTAACACTTTTCCCATCAAAGTCGAAAATATTGCACAATTTTGCATCTAGGCTCCTTGAAAACGCTAAAAATTTTCAGAGAGGAGGGTGACATCCCCTCCCCCTTAGACCCCTCCCCCAGGCCGGCGATCACTGAACACACTGCAATCCCCCTTCAAAAAAAATGGTGCGTACGCCACTAGTACGTCCCCCCCCCCATTACCCGCTTTCTCTAAGTCAACCCCACCCCCTCCCCCCCCCCCTTTTTGAAATGTCTGGATTCGCGCCTCGCCACGCTAAGCAAAAACCAACAGTTACTATCAGCTGCTTCTCAGATCAATAGTTTTAACACGGCAAAAGGGGACGGGACTTGTGACTTCAGTGAAAAACATTCTATTTCAGAGATTGTCAGAGGAGGGAGGTTTTCCCCTCTCCTCAGAGTTTCCTTTCTATTGTTCACCAGAAAAAAGTGATGTGAAAGGTTGACTTTCCGTGAAAAGGAATATTAAGTATTATCTGACATGATTATTGGCAGTGTTGTAGACAAGAGGTGGTTTTGGGGGGTTGAAACACCCATGTACCAACCTTGCAACGCAAGACTTAAAAACACCTAAAATAGCGGTTTTTATATCTCCCCTTAGACTTTTCCCTCATGTCGTGCCCCAACCCCCGTCCCCCATGACACAATCCTGGCTTCGCAAGTGACTATTGGTGAATAAGAATTTCTTTTTATTTTACGGGTAAATATTCCATGGTCATATACAAGACAAAACAGCCTCCTACACACGATAACCAATTACAACGTTACACCGTGATAACAGGGCTCTTTGGTCCAGAAATAATAAAAAAGTAAAGAAAAACACTGGTTGTTCCTTTAATTCAAAATGTATATTTCCTCAAATTGCTGAACAAAAACAGTAGTTAGCTATCTCGCCCGATGTCATGGGAGGTGATCAAGAAGGGGGGGGGAATGTCCCCAATGTTTTTCGAGGAAGAACATCATATCAAATGCCCCTACCCCAAATACTTGAGGTATAAAGGAAGAATACTGGTAGCCGATTTACTTTGTATTGTTAAATTCAGTTGGCTAGTCAATATATTTTGCGATTGATGTGACACGTAGTCTAAATTTTTGGAGCATTTTGTTCCCAAATTAATTTTCTCGCGCTGCTCCCGCTTTTCTCTACAGTTACATTGATTTAAAGTGCTTCACACGAGTTTCAGATATGTTGATTGATTAAAACAATAGTTTTCTCCGTTTTCTCCAGTGGCGTCAGAATCCCCCCTCATAACCCAACCTTGCAATACAAAAAACACCTGAAAATAGCGGTTTTTCTCTCTATCCTTGGACTTTTCCCTCATATCGTGCCCTAACCCCCCTCCCCCTCCCCTCCCCATGACACCAAAACCCTCCTGGCTACGCGCGTGGTTTTCTCAAACATAATAATCCGTGACGGCGTTTTTGTACCGAAACACCATATTAAATCGATAAAAGTCTGTTTTTGCTGTTGTTCGGGTAATACTTTATTCAGATCCAATATCAAATTGCGTAGAAAATATCAAGTGTCTCAATGATAATTTCAGATAATATCGCTCCTGAAATTTTGCGGAAATATAATATGTTGAGTTTCAAAAATATCCTGAAAATATTTGCCTAGACCATTAATATTTTAGTAATATTTGAAAAATATTTTCAACCCTAAAAATATTAGACATATATTTTAATGTATACAACTCAACAAAAAATATTTCCAACAAACCAATTTGAGATTGTTTTAAATATAGTTAAAAATATTTCGTGTTTGCTGAGATGATAGCACTACTGAGCAATACTGAGTACTGACCATTATTCCCAACCTATAGGTTCAAGTCGAGCCATCCACGGCCTTTTTTTCCAGATGTGGCTCGATGGCTCATTTTTCCTACTCCATTGCTTATGCGGAGCATCACGCACAACAGCATTAGGCTCCATTTTTAGTGTTTTTGGTATGACTCGAACTGGGAACTGAACCCGGGTCTTCCGCGTGATGCAGATGCTCCGTTAGGCCAAACACGCGGTCAGATATTAGTCAGATATTATCTCAAATTAGTCAAATATGAGTGACAAACAAGGTAAGTCAATTCAGACATCACTTGAATCATTCGTGTTTACAGTAATATATCCTTTAATCGTCCCCTTTAGGTCTACTATATGGCAAATAGGTCGGCTGATGCTTTGCGTGTAACACTCACAGTCGAAACTTCATTAACATTTACCAAACCAATTTACTTTTAGCAATAAAAGTTTCCATTCAAAGTTAAGTAAACGCTCAAAGTTAGTTCCCGTGCATCACATATTGGCGTTTCATGTTGCAGTCTCATTGAGTACTTTAAGATACTTGATTTGGAATTCGTACTCATACCACAAATTTTTTTGCAAAATTTACTTTTCATTCGATCATGAGAACAAATCGTTCAAAATAAAAACACTGTAATAACTGGATAACAATCTGGACTGAAGACTTTCGTTTAACTTGACCTGCTTAAAGCTACTTATGCTGCATTGCGAAAGGAGGTGGAAATTATAACAAGAAGAGAAAAATATTCGCGCCGATTAGCTCACCATCAACTTCATCCACATCAGGCCCGTAGCCAGGGGGTCGAAGCGTTCGAACGACCCACCCCAACTTGAGGGAGGTCCATTTTTCCAGCCCTGTGTTTGAAGGGTCAGCTATGAAATATTTTTAATCTTGACTTATTGAGGACGAATTTCCTTTCATTTTTAACAGGAAGATAAAAACTTTCAGATTACATGTATGAATTTTTTCTCAAAAAGTGGTGTACTGTGTGGAATCCCTGGGGAAAAGGACTTCTGTTGTGTTCAAAAGTCCTCTAATATGCTCCAGATTTCAGGAGACCTGCAGGTTTCAAACTTTTCCGGGGAAGCATGCCCCGGACCCCTAGCAATTGCATGCTTACGGCACGCGCCAGCCGCCTCCTTATTTGGAAAAAGGTCCACATCTTGGAAAAAAGACCCACCCCTCCACATGGTCTGGCTAAGGACCTGCACATTGCTAGGAGACCATCCATGACAGGCTTGAGATACTTTTATTTGTAAACAGTTGGCTACATACATAACCCCTTGGCCAGTGTCCCTATCCCATGAAAGAGTTCATGGTTACCCGCCAGTCTCTCGTGAATCCCCCCCCCCCCTTCAATATCTGATACAGATCGCAGCAATTGCCTTAGGGTAGTCAATCCGTTGTCTGGGCTTAATCTTTATGGCTTGGTCCAAGATGAACGTAAAATTGATATTTTTATCAAGGTAGGATATAAAATGAATTTTATGTAAAAAAACATTGCTTGCAATAAGGTTTAATTCAATATATTTCAAATGAATTGCTGTATAGATCTCATTTATGACTGAAATTTGTGTAATTTGAAATTTATGTAAATGTGACAAATTGTTATCAATTTTACAGTCACATTTAATTAGAATTTATAATAAGTAAGATCTTTCTTATTTCTCGTACTCAGTTGCCCTATTCCTGCCACGTGTATCTCTCCCATTGGTCGACAAAAATTTTATCTGGTTTTACTTGTAAGCAACCCATAGGATTTCTCCACATGTACTGTCTCCCATATATTGTTGTATTCCTTGACTCTCAATATGACGACTGCATGTGACTCCAGAACTTTTACTTAGCTATATACAAACAAACAAAGACGCTTGTGGCTAGGAAAGGTATACGCTCTAATTAAACGCTTTTCGAAACACCTTCCCCACCCCCTTGTGTATATGTTTAGATGCTAAACACGTGTGCTTGATTCCTAAACATTCCGTTTTAAAACGCTTTTCATTGCTACATATTTAATTTCCTAAGTGCTAAACACGTTTAAAATTTGAACGTGTTTACAAAGTGATGACTTAATAAATGTTCATTGCTAAACATGTAGAGATTAACCGGACGGGGAGATGACACAGCGTTTTTGTGGGGCAAAATACTTTCAAGAGCAAGATATACTAAGATACTTTGATCCGATAGTAGTTTCTAAACTTCTAGAGTGCAAAACAATCCAGTGGGACTTTCTTCCCAGTGTCCCGTGTCCTCAATTTCCATGGCTACGAGCCTATATTTTTTCCCATCTCCGTTTATTATATCACATTTTTTCCATTCCATGGATTCATTCAATATTCTGGAATTTTTATACAGACTATATACAATATTTACCAGATGAAGTCTCAATAATTACTGAGGTTTCAATTGATTACAATTTCATTAGTTACAAAAATATATAATACATAATCTTGACATAAAGGTCATCCTTAAATATATCCATTTTAATAGGATTGCAATTTTCCGCTAATAGATATGGTAGTGTCAATTAAGCTATAACAAAATTAACTGATTTTGAGCGTGCAATTACTTGCAGATGAGTATTTCGTAAAATATGAAGAAAGGGTTAACCATGAGATAATACATCCTGGGGCTTGGGAAAATCAGCCTGTCGATTTTAAAATTTCTTGAAAACGTAAAGTTCGCAGATCATTGTTCTGCTTACGCAAAATATGGTATTCTACATCCAACAAGAATCTGAACTTACAGTAGAAGGTATGCGCTCCTGGAAGTTTGTTATTTAATTTATAGTTAAAAAGAAAATATTTTGAATTCAATGTAAAAAATTTATGGGACATTTAATGACATCTAATCAACCAAAATTCACATGTTCTAAAGTAATACTGAAGTCTTGCTACGAGCCTATAGATGGCTTCTCTTGTAAGCTGCTCCAAGAATTAGAGATTGTTCTAGTAATAACTTCTTTGCTTGTATTATGACATCGGTTTTAACTATATGTTTTCACAAGTGGCGAAGCGTCTGATTCCAAATAATCATCGGGCGAACGCCTCCAGATAACGGACAAATATTGCATGCCTGTGTTCCTTCTGTAGGTTTTTAACATTCTGCTTCAGCGCCTCCTGCAGGCAGTCTGCCAATCTCGCCTTCTATGATCAACACAAAATCTCGTCTGGCATCGCAACTATATTTTAGTTACTGAGCTAGATATACAGTTTACTCAAGTAAAAACGTCTTTCTTCTCGTCGAAGTCTTTGCTTTTGCTTATTGTATTCCTCTGCCGTGACTTGAAACCTCGGAAGAGAATGCTGCGAGAACATGGGATTTTTAAAAAAATGTGTAAAGTATGCTGGATTTAGTTACAAGACTGTTACATCTCCCCAGTAGGGGGAAGCACTGACATCTGCTCCCTATGGTTCCTATATAGAGAACCCTACTCTCTATATAGACGAACCCGATTAGCGTTTGTTTTTGACTGTAGGCAGCCATTAGTGGGGAGCATCAGCCTTTAATCGTCTTCATTTATTGTCTACGTGAATTTCAAATCCTCATATTCTGTGAAGTTGCGAAAACAGGTAAGGAAGGAAATTTAAAGATTAAAGGTGATGGACCCCAGTAAAGGCCGACTTAAATCAGACCATCACAATCTGTCATGATTCGTCTATAGGAACCCTACTGACCCCCTCCCCTGGCTCCTCGAAGAAAGTTCATCACCTACATTTTTGACAGGATACTAAAATGCCGCAACATTTCGGATACATTTAACACAACATATTTATGGAGTGTTCAATTTTTGTTTAACTTTTGCAATTCTCATTTTCGTGTTACTTTTGGTGATGCATTTAAGCATTTTGCTTAAAGGGAGATACAGTCACTCCAAATCGGATTAGTGTTAGTGGTCTTGCTGCTTTATTTTATGATTGGCTGTCAGAGTCATGTGACAAAATTAGTCTCACTCAATTATGAAATTTAGGAGAGTTACTCATTGGTAAACTTTGGAATTGCATTGATAAGTCCTGAAATATTATGAAATGATATTTGAAAGCGAAATAAAAAATCTTTTGGATTTAACTGTTTTAATCGGGTAGAAAACTTAAATTTAAGGGACCGACTCATCACCCTCCAGACTTCTACATTAAATTCATCTTGGATGCAGTGAGCAAAACACCATTAGTGGAACGCCTACGAGAACAGGATCCCAAAACTACACACTCAGCTAATTTAAGGTCTTACTTATGTGTAAACTGTTCATCTGTTCATGTCAGAATAATCATGTGTTGTATGTTTTCCTTGAATATGAAAAGATATTAATGTGTGAGTGATGCCAAATTGTGCTGTGCTAGGTGATTTAGATCAGACGCGGATCCAAGATGGGACTTTCCGGCCTCAGCCCTCCCTTTTTTCGTCACATCAAAATGAAAAATACGCGAAATCAGAAGTGCAACTCCCTCACACTCCTGCTTTCTAATATGTCAGCCACCCCCACCCCACATTTGGTAATGTCTGGATCCGCCCCTGTATATTATTTCAGTGTGGATGTAAAAAGGAGGCGACTTACGTCATCAATTAGATTAATAAATGCGGGTACACTAGAGCCTATAGACTTTCCCTATAGCTCATAATCTAAACAGTTATGCTGTGGTAAACTCATCATTGGCTTCAAGTTCGTGTGAGGCATAACTTTGGTCAGTTGGTGGGACATGAAATTCGATAAAAGTGTGGGGCATTGGATGAAGGGGATATACTGTGAAAGTCAACGGAACTAATGGGGGTTTGCACCCTGCATCCGTTCTTGATTTGCTGAAAAGCGAAATGTATACCACGCATTATTTTAGCCAAAGAGTGACGTTCAAATTCTTCTCATAACTATCCATTCAAGTAATAAATATATCATAGAACTGCATATATTCTGAGTCATTTAAATTTAAATCTAACCTTAGTTCCTATTCCAGATCCAAACATTCCAAAAAGGGGGGCTGACCAAGGGTTGTGAGGGAGTTGCACTGCTATTTTACGGTATGATTTAATCGTTAATGTTATCAAAAGGCAAGGGCTGAAATTCCACCCCCACCCCCCCCCCCCACCCCCACTTTGGATCCGCCCCTGTACTCCTTGTATCAGCCCAAGCATCGATCCAAAGCATTAGGAAATAACCCGGTTGATCTTTTCGAAAGAGATTTCCGGGTTAATTAAATTTTTCAATTCCTCTGTTTAAGAATTTGATATGGCTAAATGATTTTTACATAAAACATAACTTTCGTGCATTTATTCTGACTTGTATACAATTATTCCTTCTGTGTTTCTTTCACTTCCTCAAAAGTTTTATCAGTTCCCTGTTGAGTGTCAAATTTTTTGTACATACAGTTGCAGTCTTATATCGAGGATTTGTTCAACATCGTCCTACTTAAGACAGTTTTAAATATTCCTGTTACAAACAGACAAAATGAATACGTAAAAACGACTCTTATTACCATTGATACTACTTTATTAGAACTGGAATATTTCAAGAAGTGTTAATTCGCTATGTTAATATTTGTCGACTGTTGCTGGTTTTGCTTGCATAACTTCGTGTGGTAAATGAAGAAAATACTTGATTCCCAATTGAAGATAAAGATGTGACACCAGGAAGGACTTGATATGAATTAATGGCTTCCCAATAAAAACACTTGGGTCAAAAGGAAACTGAATAACATTTTTGGTCACATCTTAACTCCATTGGGGTCAAATGAATGTTTTATAGTAATTTCAGTCGTTCTTCACCTATCCCAAGTTTGGGTCATGAGCAGTGCAACATTTTAGTCGATATCTTTTTCAATAAGGCTTGTCGCGGGAGTGAATCGAACCTTACTGAAATGGCATATGTATAAAGTTAATTTCAACATGCATGAAAGCTTCTACATACGAAAATATTGCCCCCCCCCCCCCCACACACACACACACACCTTTCCTTATAGTCTGATTAGGGCTCACATTCATATCCACTGATAATAAAGTTATGTTAAATGGCAACAAACATTGACTAACAACTAAAAACTTGAGACCCTTTTGTTTTGTTTCATCGGGCAGTTGGGCTTGGACTTCAGTCCTTAACCCTTTCCACCCCTCCTCACCTGACGACTCGCAGATGTTGTCTCTCTGATGTCACTTAAAGGTGCCGATGCCACTAATCTTCTTCGTGGAATTGATGGCGTGAGTTCACGCATAGCGTGCGATGTCCAAGTTTTACGAGGTGCAGAAGAGTTTGTTTTGATTAAAGGAAGACTAACACTGAGAGGAAGTAATAAGAAATATACTGATATATGGAGCTAGATTAAAACAGATTATTTAGGTACAAATTATAGAAACTGAAAAAGAAAGATTAAAGTAAAATTCATTAAGCCTAAGATTATTGTCAGCCATTTCCTTGAGAAGAAAGAACGTGCTCTATAAAGAAAGAAAAAATTAGAATGACTCGAAAAAATAAGACTGAATATATAACTAGAGTAAAAGTGACTCTTTTAATCAATTTTTCATTCCAAATTCATGTCGGTACCTACTTTCAGGGGCGACGCCAGGGGGTGGCGCCTCAAGAAAATGTGAAAACAGAAGAAAGAAAAAAAGGAAAAAAAGTAGAATTAGGAGCACTCAACTCATGCTTGTCCCCTATCAAAGTATCCTGGCTTCGCCCTGCCTACATTTGCTCTAAAATACTGAATTTCACTCTGGCTTTAGAGAGCTGGGAAACTTTGGTGGTTGTACTCACCTGGTGTTATTATTCGGTAAAATACCACTCGACGAAGAAAGAAACGACTGGACACGAGCCTCTAATGCAGATATTTCAGGTTGTGTTTCTTGAGGTTTGTCAAAGGTTGCGGTCTCTTGACGTTTTTCAGGTTTCTTTGTACTGCTACGTCTCCGTCTGAGAATTTCAGCGTTTCTTTTCTCTCGAAGTTTTCTCCTACGCTCCTCTTCTTTCAGTTGATAGTACAATGACCCCGGGCCACTTTGATCGATCAAAGGGCCCCATGCTGTATTCCAAAGGTTGAGGGGGACCTCCTTCCCAATTAAGTGACCCAGACCTTGGCCTTGTGACCTAAATCGCTCTTCACGAAGACTTTGCAAAAGAGGTTCCAAATAATGTCGCTGTAAAATAATCAGATAATAATAACAATAATAAGGCATTGAAGGGCAATTGTTTTACGACGCAAAGCCGACCACGGATGTGGGAAAAGCCATTAGGTTATGAAGTACAACTTTGCGTTGGGTGGCAACCAACTCAACATTTTGCTTCAAATTATGAATTTTTGAAAGACTAGTTCGTATGGGAAAACCGTAGATTGTTCTTGGATGAAAAACCCGCAACTTACTTTGACCCGACCACGAATCGAACTCCAGATCTCCCTGTTGCTAACCCGCATCGCTTCATCAAGTACGGTAATGCATAACGGTATTGTTTAAATCATATCACAGGGAAATAAAGTCACGAAACAAAGACCAAGCGAAAGCGGACTTGAATAATTACTCCAAACCCAGAACAGTCCCATCTATTTGGGTGAAAATGGCAATACGTGTGCAGTATTTTAGATGTTGGGATATACGATGTGCACCAACGATATTACATATAATGTTTAAAGACAGAATTTTTCTTACCCCCCCCCCCCCTTCTCTTACAGTCAGTTATTGTATATTTCTTATTCCTCCGACCTATTTGCTTCCACCCCTTCCACAGCATATCTGAACTCCTCCTAATGCAGACACAATACCAGTTCGATTCTTGAGGGCATATAGTCCTGGATAGGTTGGACAATGTATAATCACAACACTCTATGCATGCTGTGTGATATGACTTATCATGTACCTTTTGAATTTGATGTCATCAAAACCCCGCAGCAATGGAGAATTTTCGCCCGCCCCCAATTAAAAAGAGAGTTCGGAGTTACCGAGCGTTCGTCTTTAAATACAACAACCCAACTGTAAGTAAAGGACACGGAAAAACTATGCTAGTTGTGCTATTTGAAGCACAAGACTTGAAGGGACCTTATCACTGAAAAGACCTGGATTGACTGAAAGTTCATCATTTGGCATAGGCCTTTATCCCTTTCCGTAGATCTTGTAAACCAATTTATTGATTGAAGGACCATTTGTATTCTCTCTAAACGTTTAGCATCTCTTTTTATAACTGTGTAAAACCTCTAAAGTGAAAATCACTCTTTTACGGTGAAATTCCGAAATTGGGAGTGTCAGTTCCAATCGAACAAGAGTCATTCCCACTCTTTTAGAGTGACTATGTGATCTTAATTTTTAAATCCGTTCTTAATTTTTCTCTGTTGGATTTAGAGAGTAAGGTTCTATATCACCATCTCAGGAGTGGTTTTAGGAATTTTTGAATAAAACCCCGTCTTTTGAAAAAGGTAGTATTTTCTAAAAGATGTAAAGTATTCCTTCACCACTAAAAGTCTATACAAAGATTTTGCCCATTAGGAAAAATTTGGAGCCTAAAGCCCACTACAGTTCCCTCCCCTGCCCGTTGAACTGCCCCTGTATCACCTTCATACCTAAATCCAACAATGCTTAGCTACAAGTGTTCTCATTCTTGAAATGATGTGAGTGATGCCGAAATGTGTCAGACTCTTTGATTTGAGAAATTGCCTGCAATAATATCTCTTGGAACTTTAAAATTTGCATTGAGCCCTGTCAGGATAATCACCAAAGCTATCCTTTGCACAGGCCTATGTTTTAATTATTAAGTAAACTAATGAATGTTTTTCCTTTTCCTCAATTCCCTCGACTCTCTAGTGAATAGCGAAACTAAGCATTCACATTTTATCTTAATATTCTACATGGGAGAAGTGAGTTTGTAGCCCCGTCTTCTCCAGTCATTTTGCTCCGGAGCAAACAAAGATACAAATACCTACAGGCTTCCGTACCTCTGTCTGATGCAGACGACTGCAGTGAGCCATCAATTTGTGTTCAGCAAATAATTTCATTTTGTTAAGTGCTTCTTGGTTTCTCCTTGTAAATATTTTCGTGTAGCTTTTCAAGTCAATTTCAAAAACTTCACAGTCGCTGAAACTTTTTGCAGTGAGTGAATAGGTTGAAGAACCAGCAAGAATCTCATAGTCACCTATTAAATAACAAAGGATAGACAAGCTAGTGTATTAAACTTTGTATGAGTTATGCTGGGTAGCAATGGAGTATGGAAAACAAGCCAATGATACACAACTGGAAAAGGGCCGGAGCCGGAAATTGCTTGGAAACTGGGCCGTAAAACTCAATCGACCTACCTAACCTGATGGGTATCTTGCCGCCGTAATTTGGTAGAGCGCCCTCTATTTTAAATTACGGGCTGTCTTTATTTTAACAGAGGTAACAACTTCTTGAGTTTGTTAGTTCTATCAGAAAAGTATCTTATGACTGATCGTTATGGCAATCACATACAATTTGAGGGACGTTACAATAGTCCAACTTCAAGAAAAAACGAACACTAACAGACGAAAAAAAGTCGCGTTGATAATGTCAAGCTTATGGACATAACAGAGTGTTTTCAAATGACGTCACAACTGTTTGGCGACGCCCACTGTCAAGCAGAATATCAACAGTCATCAGGTTCAGCAGTCAGCTGCTTTCCAGCTATTGCTATACGTAGAGTTTTGCCATGCAGTCAAGGAAGGGCGTATCTTATGACATCGGTGAATACACTCTGCAGTCAAGGTTACTTGAAAATTATTTGTTAAACGCTTACAGCGATGATCATCAAAAGACATTTCAGTGTTACACATACCTAAAAATCCACCTGGTCCAACGTAACATAGGTCCAGCATCTTGTACCCCGTCGTTCTAATAAATGAAGAACGTGTTCATAATTAAATATTAGCCTACTCAGTGGATGTGCCATATTTTCTAAAGTATTGGACCTCAGTTCCTCAGTAAGCGGTTAGTGGCAAATTACCCCATCTTCCACACTGGTAAGCCACACATTTTTGGTTCAAGTTCAAAACTATTTTTGAAATGAACTAATCTCATACTTGACTCAGTTTAGGCAAACTACATCATCACTTCCATGCTACACGGTTGACGATGAGTATAGGATGGATCTAACAATCTTCCAATTAGTGTGCAAGTATAGGAAACGTTTTGAAATACTGCTCTGCCTTGAATGTCTTTTAAATTGCATAGAGTTTCCCTTTCCGTTTAACATATTTAAACAGCCGGAACTCACACAAGAAAGACCGCTGCGGTAGCGTAGCTAGACTTTTTCCAGGGGGCAACCACCCAAATTTCCGATGTTTTTAAGCCTGAACACCACTGTATTGGGGACAAGGAACATAATTTTCAGGGAAAAGTTGGGGGAATTCTGAAGAATTTGCATTTCTTATTGACAAACCTGACTAAGGTCTGAGAACTGAGGATCTCCCACGACATTTTGATAGTTTCCGAAACTGTTGTCTTTTGGACAAAGTATTTCAAAATCAGGAACTAATATTGGAGAGCATTTGGAATTTGCAAAGATTGTAATTTGAGTAGTACAACAATGACATCACAAGTTTTTGTGCTTGTGCAATGCACCTTTTAAATTTGAGTGAATAAACTTCAACGTTTTATATCTCGGCTCAAGAATGTCCTATGAAGATGAAAGTTATACTGTTAGAATTCATTAGTCATGCTGTCTAATATACATATATTTTATTTTTTGATTTGAGGTACACTTTAAAACATCAAATGAAATTGCAGAAATGTAACACTATTGTTTTATGTATAACATTTTTTTAAACTTACTTCGTTTTGTGGCGTCTTCCATGATTCGGAACGTCTCTTACTGGCAAAGATATTAGAACTTGACCTTTGAAAACTAGCATTAAAGCCTTGATGTCGTCACCACGTTTATAGAGGACGCTGTCGAAGCGATATTGTGTTCTGCGAAAGCTCATTGCGAGGTTGGTTTTCATTCGTGGATTCCATTTTCTACAGGAGTTAAGACAATACGTCATAGCATAAGTCTACCACCTGTTTAGGTTTACGTCATTAAAAAATACACAACAATAAATTGATACGTGTCCTCTGACTGTTTTAACATTAGTTTACGTTTTGTGAGTTTGTAGAGCTTGTTCTTTTTTCATTGTTTTTAGTATTAATCCTTGACTCTACACTTGTGTTCTAAATGTAAATGTACATCTTGGTGTCAAACCTGTAGACAGACCAGGTATGGGGACAAAAAATTTTCTTCCAGAGGAACGAAATTCTCGGGGTCCAAATTTCTAAATGTAGAGCAATGTATTAAGTCATTGGACAATTAAACTTAATAACTGGCCAAAAACTGTAGGGATTTCTTCCAACTGTCCCCTTGACTATGAACCTTCTTGTTGTAAACAGCAAGGAAGATGTTCGAAGGCTGACATTCTATTTGTTCAAATATTTCAAATTAAGTGTCCCCCGTTGATTGAACTGCGTAAATATCAGTAGCTACTTACAACATTATTTTACTGTTTTCACTGCACTCTACAATCAAAAGAGTGAACTAAGTCACTCTTTGATAGAGTGAAAAGTGTGAATTCACACCATTAGAGTAATAATTCACTGCAAGAAGATTGAAATTCACTCCAAAAAGAGTGAAATTCCCTTAAAACGAGCTAAGTTTCACTCTTGATGGAGTGCCTAGAGTGATAACTCTTAAAAGAGAGTGAACATTGCAGACACTCGCGGAAGAGTGAATTTTCCCTCTTCCTGTAGTGAATTTCACTCCTTTTGGAGTGAATTATCACTCAAAAAAGAGTGAATTTACACTTTTCACTCTATCAAAGAGTGACTTAGTTCACTCTTTTAATTTTAGAGTGTGATGTTTAACCAGAATATACATAACTTTTAAAATTCCGTTACAAGTTTACAAGTCTTTGCACTCCCAGGCCCCAAATTATCTCTCAGAACTCATTATCTTGTCAACATCAACTTACCTTTGCTCAACATCCCAAAGACGCAAACAGCAACCTGGGACATTCTCCCAGATAGCAGCACCACGCCTATAGAACAATCTCCCAAGAAAATTCAGGGAGGAAACATCCCTTTGGCAAATCCCGTCCCAAAGTTTACCTCTTTAATTAATAATTTTGATAACTTTATCATTTCCTCTGTTCGATTGTTTTAGTGTAGGTCTATATTTATTTATTTGAACATGTTTAGGCATTGTGCTCTGATTTCCAGAAAGACCAGGTTGTGTTCATTTTTAGGGAGCTACTTTATATAAAGGTGCTAAATTCTTTTGGTACATGACCCTACTCGTATTGGTATTGTTACTGGAACTGGTGTTAAAACTTACTTAAAGAAGAAGTGATCGTCCACAAGTGACATCCTTTCGTTCAAGTCTCTCTCCTGAGCAGCTTTCAAACACCGTGTGTACAGTTCACGATTAATCACAATAAAATCGGAACTCTCGGCAGCGATTACCGAAGCCTTCCTTATACTGTTTCTATGAATCAAGGCAAGTTCACCGAAGCTCTTTCCAGCACCTTGTTGGAGAGAAAATGGATGACAAAAGTAGAAACATCTCCAATAGAGTAGTCAATTGTAATCTGCAAATATGAAGCCACAATAATCATCACCCACCATCACCCCACCCCAACCTTAAAATGACGTGGCACTTGATGCAAACACATGTTATTTGCTCTTAACATGCTATTAACTCACAAAATAACACCCTGACGAAAAAATCTGAATTGATCTGCACTCCCCAAGAAACTCATATTATGTGTAGCAATCGTATTTCGTGAAGGGTCCACTACCATATGATTGTTAGATTACTATAGACCTTATGCATATGATGTCACAATTCAACAAATACGCCCTCGATTGGAGGAATAATAAACCAATACCATCAAATGCCCAACAATCTATATATATATATATATATATATATGTCCTACACAAAGATCTGTGGTGCAACCACGCGCACATTGTTATTCTTCCAAAATGATTTCAGTGGTGACGTCAATGCATAAGAAAACGCGACGTCATATCCATAACACAGAACTCTGCTTCCACATCGGAATTCTAATATTAAATAAGTAGAGAAGGTTGCTCTCTGCCTTTTTAAAAGTTTTTATGTAAATGGAAAAGTTTTTGTCATATTTTGTTGCGAAGATGCCACAATTCTATAATGTGATGATTCTTTCAAGGTATTTCGACTGAACTGAAAGAAATCCCGTGTCTAGGACAAAGCTCTTGTGAAGAAATTTTAGTGGGAATTTTTTAGGGAATTTAACATGGGACCATCTACTCTGACAGGGACTTTATAAAGTCGGCGAATGTTTATGGAAGATATTTCTGGAAAACCTGCCCAAATTCCCAGAAATTTGGCTTTCCACTGTTTACAAGTAATATTATTCTGTCATATATTTTAGTCCTATTGGAACCTAGTATGTAGTACCCTAACCCATGAATGTGAAAACTAAGCCAGTGTTACCACCAGTGGTGCACCATCGCATCCCAGATTTTGGACTAGGGGCTGAAAATTGTTGGAGACTATTTAAATGGAGCGCCACAATCGGTTGGCATGGTGTACTACTTACACAAGATCCATGTAAATATCTGCTGTGGAGCACTTCATGGTCACTCTGAGATTAGAAAAAATTATCAACAGTTATGTTGTATTTAGTTTTGCAGAGGTGTTAAGCGAACCCAAAGGGAGTGTCCCCACCAAATGAAATACGTACTGCAAGTAACACTTTTTGACCACAAGCGTAAAAAATTGATCACATTTTCCTCTCATTTCAGAAGCCCCCAAATCGCAGCTTCGGAGGAGGTGGTCCAGCACTAACATACCAGTTCAAAATTTCTTCAAAGAGCAGTATTGCACAATAGGTCAAAGGCCAAAGGGTAATAATTTTATGTTTGCTTACATCTGATAACGGGTGTAAACACACGTAAAAAAGTATACTATGTGCGGCGGGCCGGGCATCGTTCATTTGTTTTTTAATAGTTGACATGAACAGAAAGGTCGTTAACGCATGCGCAGATATAAACTTCTAAATCGCCAATAGACCTTATGCATTGATGACACTCTCACGTCATTCTTGGGGGCAAAACCTTGGGACATGCATGTTGCCGCACGCATAAGAATTCGCCCTGTAAGTGTAGCAGACTATGCGCGTATTCGACTGATTGACAAATCAGCTGTCTGAATTTCTCGGTTTTGGTGGTTTGTTTTGCTCCCAAAGGAGGGCGTACTGTGTCCTCTGTGACCTCAAATGCATATGGTCTAATTGTCTCGAGTCAGCGTGCTCATATTGCAGCAATAGCGTAAATGATGTGCCTGGTACAGGATTCACCTCACTTAATTTCACTTCTACAGGCTTGTTGTCAGAGTGATCAGTTTGAGGATAAATTCACCACTAGTAAGTTTCGCCGGTCGCGGAGGAGGGGGTTCCCCCTACTTTTGGAATTATTAATTATCGCCTGGGTGCGAAATGGCCGTACAATATTTTTTACTTTGACAGAATTAATTATAACAGCAAAGCTCAAGTGGAGGTGATTTATCTGGGTGGTAATTGTTTATCCTGCAGTGCAAACATTTTTATTGGAAAATGTCATGGTGGTAGGTTGGATCCTGATACAGAAATGCACTTTACTGGACTCCCGTCACAAAATTCCTGTATCCTCCCTACTCTTATTGAAACATGATTACAAGAAAATTCACCCATACTCTCTAACCTTATTGTTTTCATACTTACCTAATGTTCTTACCATTGTGCCGAATTTATGGTGATAGTCTTCATTGTCTACCGTTCCCGTGTCTCGAGAGGATTCCCCTTTGTTCGAGTTATTCGGTCTGGGGTCTTCTCCTGAGTGAACATACACTCGCGTGGTTCCTTTCAGCGTAATAAAGAAACTATGTCCGATATCTCCTTGTTGTATTATGATAGAATTTTGCTGGTATTGTCTGAATTCACAGTTGTTTAGAATATCAAGGAGTATATCTATCGTGCACAAAACGGAATGTCGGAGAAAGGTGTAGTAAACATGACAACCCACGTTTAAGTTAATTCGAGAGACAATTCATTTTCTACGAGCGTCCCCACCAAAGTTATCATGAGTATGTCTTGAGTAGGAATGCATGAGAAGTTTATAAAAGTTAGAGTTCAGATATAAAATGTTTGAAAGACAATCCCAAGTTTTAATTACATACATTATTCAACGAAACACCCTGGAGGCATGGACCATAAGCCTTGCCCGTCAAGCCTGAGCTGATGGCTCCGTGACGGCCGTGTGGTCCATAAGACATAGTCTGGTTCGCTCTTTTTAGAGGACTGTTGTACAAATCCCAACTTCCCAAATCGATGGGTGAAATCGTGCGATTCAATACTACCCAGAAGAATTATGTTCCCACATGACACCGTTGAAGTGGGTGATTACTCACATAGCCATTAAAGGAAAGGCTAAGCATACGCGGAGGAAGTCGGAAATCTTCACAATTTCGTGAAACTCCCATTCAAATCAGATGATTTCTTGAGATATCAAATTAAGTTACAGTTCTACTGTAGACAGTTCTAAAAATGATCTTGATGGCATCAGAGGTTACGTTACTTTATCACATTGACAAGGAACACTTAATCCCCTTTTCAGTCTGTGTTGCTGACCTTGAAATGTGTAACAATGATAGGACTTTCATGTGGGGAATGTTAAGTTCTTAGTATATTATTCCAGTTAGTATGGTACTTGTACA
The DNA here is from genome assembly GCA_037179385.1 of Holothuria scabra. Taxonomy (NCBI): domain Eukaryota; kingdom Metazoa; phylum Echinodermata; class Holothuroidea; order Aspidochirotida; family Holothuriidae; genus Holothuria; species Holothuria scabra. The sequence continues at coordinate 59,459,363 of CM074179.1, read as the reverse complement.
ATCACATCCTGTTAAATGGAAAGTTCATTATAAAGTTTATAAAAAAAATGTCCATTTAATGAGAGGATATGATGCCATATGTGCTTGCTTCAAGTTCACTTTTTGTTGTAAATGTGACAACATTACCGGCCCATGTCTTGAGAACCAACACGGACAGAGCATGTAACGTATACGTCCTATCGGTAGATTGTCGCCGCCAACTGGACGAAAAAGGCTCACCAAGATGGCTGCCGTGAAGCTATAAATCGTCTGATTTGACGACGACTATGTTTTATTTCAAACAAAAGTTAAACTTGAGTGGGAAAGAATATCATATTCCTGCAATACGTGAAGTAATTTTGACCTTACCTTGCCATATTTTAAAAATATTTCAACTTTCTTGCAAAAATTGGCAATTGACTTGCGCAAGTCCAAACTTTTGCACAAAATCATAGGAGACGGTCATCTTGCTAGGCTTTTTTTCTCACACGTACGGTAGTGACAATCTACCGTGCACTGTGCTCTGGCCATGTATAGGAAGTCCGTGAGAACCACACACCGGTTTTCAATGAAAATTCCCCTTATGCAAAATGTTTATATAGAATAAGTAACCCTCTAACATATCAAATATAATTTTACCTTGGACTTTTTTAAAGGGGCTCACTGAGTTGGTATAGATAACTTAATGGAAGTGTTTATGGGTACTGAAGCATGAAAATGCTTATAATTATGACGATTTATCAAGTTTTATACCCAAAATTTAAAATGTTAAATTTTGTAGTGTTCTGACTTGTAACGGTTTGGGGCATGATTTAAAAAGTGTCTTATGACGAATTTGTGAAAATCGTATTGAGTTGTCCAGTACTCAGTCGTAAAACAGTTTATTTGTAAGGAGGATTTGTGGATTTTCTAAGTTTGACCATTGATGGATTGCCATGGCAAATGGTTCTATGGAACATACTTTCAGCAAAGAAAGCCATGGTATCATTTTATATGGCACACATGTGAAATGAGACGGAACAGGTTCTTTCTGTGGACTTCTGTGGAAAAACCTACGGCAATGATGACAACGAGGACATGTATTATGCAAAGGGGCCTTGTGAAGTAAATCAATACGGTACTAGACTGCGAGACCGAAGTACACTCTAACCATTCCCCACAGTGGATTTTCACTAAGTTCCGGGTTAGTATGTAACCCATTCTTTTCGAACTTAAAGCAGGTTATGCTGTTTGATGAAAAAAAAAATAACCTTCATCGTTAATCTTCAATCTTGCTCTTCCATTTGATACCAACCAGGTAGAAATCCTTCACACCAGGTTTTTTTCCGGTGAAATTTCCCTAATTAGAGCGCTAATTACAATAGAAAGAAACTTCATCTACTTTTTTCGGCTAAACTCTTATGCAAAGACAACGGGCTCTTATCTCAATTTGACCAATCATAATGCAAGAAATGAATGACGTAAAATTATGCCTACCCTTTGACACAACGATGTACGTATTGCCAATGTATCACACATGTTGTGTACATGCATTACAGATCTTCTTTCACAACCGTTCCCAATACAGAATGACAGTTAGTTTCACACATGTAGCCCGAAGATTCTTTTCGAATGCCAAGCCACAGCATCAAATCAAAGAGAAAATGAACATTATCTTGAAACTTGGGACGGATTCAAATAGCACAATCAGCGACAAAATTAAAAACTGAACGATGGAGCCGAAACGAGTGAATAGGAATTTGTCACTGAATCTGGGTTCACAAATGAAACGAACGAATTGCGCAGCCGGTTCGATGCGATGTGCATATTGGACACGTAAAGGCCGTTCGAATAACGTATGTATCAATTGAACGAAATTTCACTGTCTGTTTTGTTTACGTTTTGCTTGACTCCTTCTCAAAATGACCTTCTGAATATGCATCAAATTCATTGGGCGGAGCTAGAGCCAGATAATAAGGTAGAATAGCGCTTGGAAACCGTTGAAATCTTTTCGATTTTTTTTTTTCTAAGTTTTGCTCATTTTCGGAGAAAAGACTAAGGTACGTAAGTTTTTAAAGCTTTTTACATTTGTATGGAGTACAGCCCATACATTTGATGAACACTGGAAACGAAAAAATAACAGCATAAGCTGCTTTAAACCAGGAAGCCATATTCAAATCAACTAAGAAATTAGCTGAAAGCTACAATAATAGCCAGGTATTTGTTAAACTCACTAGTTCATTGGCTAGCATGAACATTAATTGCTGGATAACTCATTTTACCAGGATTGTGTGGTCACCAGGAACAAGCGAAAATTCAAAGGACATTTTAGAGTGTACTTGAAGTTAAATGCTTTAAATAACCAACCGGCTTACCATCTCCTAGTGACGTCATCAACTCGCTTTTCTTCCGAAACCAGGGTAAGATGGGTCGTAACGTATCCTCCTGTCTATTCGATGAGGCCACAGAAATAGCGCGAACGACTTGATCATACATTTCATCGGTAGACATGACGTCACAGCTGCGTGGGTTAGTAACTTAGACAGAGTTTTACGGCCCAGTTTCCAAACAATTGGTTCACTGGCAAGTAGAGCCAGCTACGGCCCTTTTCCCAGTTGTGGCTCACTGCTGCTTGAAGGCAATCTAAAGACAAAATGAAATTCCATGAGTATTTGGATCAAAGTCAAACCCTCCGTGGGCTCGAGTACCATAATTTGCAGCGTAGGCCATTTTTCGTTGCCGTAGCTAGACTTTTCTTAGGTAATGAGTCCTCTTTAGAGAGTATAACAAGAAAGCTATAACAAACAGTGAATTTCCGCAATTTTCAAACGAAGTCAGATAAAGCATGTTGTCATAATCGGAACAAATGTCCGTTGACTTGAGAGACGGGAGAGGATAAACTTGGTTCCCATAACCATCATATGTTTCATATATTGTTACCACTGCATCGTAGTATGTCACGCAACAGCAATTTGTTGCTATGGCAACGTCTTGAATCTTCGATATGTTTAAATTGTATTGAATATACTGAAAGGTTTTTCATGTAACGATTAGTTTCACCATGACAGATGAAAATCCTATAATCTATTAATCTCTTCCTATTTGGCCTTTTGTGTTTCTGTGTTTGTCCCTTTCTCCTTCTTTTCATCGCCGAACACTCAAATAACACAGAAACGGTTAAAATTGACTTAAATCTTGTGAATATTGAACATCAGCTCGACCGGGAGCCTAAAGACCCAAATTTATATAGTGGGCGTTGTCACAATTAAAGGGACAATCGGAGTTTGTTTTCACATTAATTCTACACCACAGTAATAGTAAAGTGAACTCTAACTGAAGAAAGGACTTTTAACTATGGTCTACGTCAGCGTCTTGTCGTCGTGAGGGGGCGCTGTTGAATATTCACGTCTATCTTGTTACTACGAAATATCAAGAAAGTCCTATTCAATAGCAGTTTAAGCAACATTTGACGTTTCTTTTCACTTGAAAGACCATTTAAATGGATCTATTTCCTGGTTAAGCAGTTACTTTAGAACAAAAAGTGGAGGTCTTACAACAGAACGTTATTTTTCTTTCAAAATCTCATCGTTCCTTAAATAACCCCATTCTGTGGATATCTACTAGCTAGAAGCCTTAAACTTTTAACGGTAATATACCTCCTTCATCACAGATTTTCCAACAGGAATTGGTCCCAACATTGTATAACAATTGCAATATAATAGTGTATGAAATAACCGGAACTCATTATTAACCTTTCTAAATATATCATTTGAATGACAGAATTATGAAAATTGAAATTTTACTATTTTTCGTGTGTGACACGAGAGAGGATGATCTACAATGAGGAGTTGCCACCATGACTCGTCAATTTTCCTCCGCCAGTCAGCGCTTAAACGCAGGTCTAGTCGGGTACTTTACTCCCCAGCTAGCTAGTGTTGCCGTATGCTGCGCAACAAAAGAGAGCACAATACTCTGTATGCAAGATCAGAGGAACCTACAGCACCTAGCTTGATTATCCTTCCTCTGTAGACGCAGAAGGCATGAAAAGTCTATTCTCGTTGCACTTGTGCACATGCACAGTGCAGTGAGTGTACACTGTGCTGTGCTAGAGAACATACTGCTAGTTTATCCCTATAGGGAAGAAGAAACTAGTTAACAGCCCTTGTTGGTGTGCTATACTCGCCTCAGACGACCTTTATTTTAGTCACTCCGTTATTTAATGTTGTTTGCTTGCGGCATCATTGTGATTGTCATAGTATTTCAATACATATAATATATCATTACAAAGGCTGGCAAATTTTGGGTCCTCTTCGACCAGATATGGACAAGTTTTTAACTAAAATTCGCAAAATGTGATCGTAATCCGGTCCGATATCTCATGCACAGTGTGACCACGCTCTAGCCTATTCAAAAAGTTCTCAAAATTATACTCGTTTGCCGTCTGGAATCCAATAGAGAGCCTTATGGTCAGTTGTGATCTCAATGTAAATTAAAGTAAATATATAAAAGGGTGCTAAAAGCATGGCTACTCAAATTTTTGAAAGTTTGTAAATATTCTGCCTTATGTAAAATAAACGAATTTTCTATTTTCTCAGTACAATGTGACAAATTTTACTGAAAGCGTTTCATAAGCGTTTCAGAGCTTGAAAAATCACGATATTGACGATATTGTTTAGCATGTTTACGGTGCACACGTGTTGCTGTCGTTTTTGAAGTTCACGTTCTATCTAACTCTGGTCGACATCTCTGAATGGGAAATAACAATAATTGCCATTTGGGCTGAAAAATGGTGCCCAGAGACGTCATTTTACTCAAGGAAATTTGCCGAAAAAAGCTGATTTTTTAAAACTTACCCTTATGATGATAAACTGCAGTCCGTGTCTGTCTCCACAACGCTGCGATGTAGGATACCTTTTAGGTGTGATACGGTGTACACATGCTTCTGTGTAAGTTGCTACAAACTTTTGTTTTAAAACGCAGGCCGTTAAATTAAAAGTAAACACTGGGTGTTGAATAAGTCACATTTCAAGACTTAACATTTGTTTAATTTAGCTCACGTTGCCAAGCGATCTTACTATGTCCGTGTGTTAAGCAAATAGACTACCAAACTGCTAATCAGTGATCAATCGTAAATGGCCAAAGCCGAGGGTGTAAATAGCCGTAAAATGTAAAACTATGTTAGGAACTAGGAAACTACTACAAAACTAGAGATCTTCAACAATTTTCAATTAGTACAGGTTGAATACCTGTTGCCTTTACAGATTATGACTTGACGGTATCGAAGGTTAAGTTAGCGATATGAGAAAGGCGTCGAAATCAATTTGGTACCCACGATTATAGTACGTTACCCTGATTTCAACTTTTTGGATCCTTCATTACTTTCTCTGAAATGTACATCCATGATGAGAACCATCGCAAACAATTTATTGGCGTTATATCACATGTAGCAACTAGTTTTGTCACAAATACCACTTCTGTCACCACTTTGGTCAAAAATTTTTGCCCCCTTTTGTCACAAATACCACTTTTGTCACAACGGAGGTCACGACTTTTGTCACGACAATCGCACATATTTGTCACAATTTGACAGGAAACGACTTTTGTCCCACACATTTTGCCCACTTTTGTCACATGTATCGGCTTAGTTGAAGTGAGAAGTGTTACGCAGGTAAACCTATGCTTACTAAATAGGGGTTGTGATTTAATATTCACTTTTGTAAATCAGAGGGGCAAGAAAATTGATTTTTGGTAATTACGCCCACAACTCATAATCATGTCGGACGGTTCGGAGAGGAGGGTGGTTCAGAGTAAACTTTTGTGGTTGGGAACAGTGAAATAAGAAACCGGCTTAAAAATTCGAATGAAGAGAATGAGGAAACGTCACAAATTTATAACCTATGAATACACCAAGGAAACAAGGACTTTGTCTGGGCGAAATCCTGAGGGGGCAGTCCTCCCTTTGAACGGAGGACCTAGTGGTGTTACCATAGATAACTGACACTCTGTGTGGACCACTTCCTTCCGGCTTTCACCCACGTAAGAGTACTATTTTATATATTGGGGTAGGGGTTAAAGGTGAGAGGAGCAACAATTAGTTGGAGTGTTGAGGTAACTTACACTCTAAAAAGGGTTTATCTACCTCGAAATGACGAATGTAAATCTTGCACAGCGACACCCCGAGTGGGTATTTATACTTCAGCAAAAATGGTCAATTTAACCCACGCCAAGTGTACCTTTTTACAAAGTATCACAAACATAGAGTAATATTATCCATATCTGGCGTACATTTACCTAGTGTCACAAATGTGTCATACTTGTGTAAATGTTCACACATTTGTGTTGCATTAACCATATTTACTGGCGTATGAACACCCATTTTGGGTGTTACTGTGCGGGATCTAATTTTGCCATTTGGGGTATAACTACGTCAATTTTGTGGGTGATACCGGCACTGCAAAGAATGTTTGGTCGAAATATTTGGTTACCTCCCTCGTATAGATGGGTCATGACCCATTCCTGAGATTTTGGCATTTTACACCTACAGATTTCATGCTTTAAAAGCTCAGATTTCATGAAAAAATGGCACATTCCATTAAAAGTTTCTTTTCGAATCAACTGATGTCAGCAGGAGGAAAAATGTTATAACTGGCCATTTAATAAAGATATGTTGTGGCACGGTATAAAGTGTATTACTGACGATCTTTGGCCTACGTATACGCAGGTGTATTCAGACTGTTATCATGTGGTAGGAAGAGGATTTAATTAGTAGTACAGTATTGTCGGTCACGTAAAAACGCACAGAAGATGGGTACATTTGAAGATAACATGAGTTGTTACGTGCGATTTCACAGGTCCTTAGACCCTTAAAATCGTAACCATTACAGTGATTTTTTTTAGCATGTTTGTATTTCGCTAAAGTAGAGGAACTATTATTTCCTGTTGGGGACATTTTTTTCTCCTGCCCACTATTGCCCTCCCCCCCCCCCCCCCCATGCACACACGCAGACTACGGCCGCGGAAACTCGAAGGAAATGAAGAGGATTAGGGTGGGCAGAAAGAGTTCTTCAAAACATGGAGAATAAAGCAACAGTCGAGGAACTTTATTGATAGCGCATTCTTTGCAAAAGTATATATACTACTCGTGTAATATCTCAGATACTTTATCTGTTTAAAGTTCAGTCAACACTTTTCATTATTTCGAATATCAAAACATTCTTGTCTTTAGAGAAGGAAATGGTGACGCAAGCTCACACAAGATGATATGCGGGGGTACAGTAATTTGTTCAAGATCGTGGAAAATACTTTCAACTTGCCCAACGGAAACAACAAATTGTGTTGGAGTAGTAATATTTTATATCGTAGCACCCAAAACTTATATGGACCCTTTTAAAGTATTCTCTTCAAAGTCTCCCCAAATTCCCCTTTAACCACAACTGAAAAATGAAAATGTACACAACCTCGAGTGTTGATCGCTCCCCTCATGTTGATCGGGCACTACCGTGACTTTTAACACGTGTGTTATGATGTGAAGTACACCGTATAACAGACCTTTCTGTTGGATGAACAGTCCATCTTAAACTTCGCTCTGATTCATTGAAAAGGAAAGTCCAGAATCAAATTCATGTTTTATATGTTAAAGAGGAATATATTGTACGCATAATGATGAAGTTTTCACTCATTTCCCGTATTCCGTTCTCGAGATAGTAGCAGTTGAAGTTGGCACATTTTCTACGAAGAGTAAACTTGAAGCAGATAGGCGTGATTTCATGGATTCACATTGATGGCCACTGTTTTGTTTTTCTTTAAAATTTGCCACCAATTTTATACAACTAAACTCTAATATATGGATACCATAAGTGCATCCTGAGCAGTATGAAATTTTGGAAACTGTATACACCTTAGGGACAAAGATAGTGCCCTTAAACAATCCAAGGTAAAAACAAAAAGATGAAAAAGAAAAGTGTTGGCCATCAATGTGAATCCATGACACCACACCTGTTTGCATCGAGTTCACTCTTTTAGAAAATCTGTCCTCTTCAATTGCTAATATCTCGAGAACCGAACATGGGATATGAAAATGAAAATTTCACCAGAGTGCTTAGAATATGTTCCTCTTTAACATATCGAGCACAAATTTGGATCTGGACTATTCTTTTAAAAGATGTTATATTTATCATTCGCCATTTCATTTGGCCATATCATGCCAAGTACAGTGTGATATTAACGAAAGGGTTTCCTTGTAGTCAATAAGTTGGTCACCATTTATGCTGCATACAGTAATGCCGAAACACCCCGTACATTATTCGTTTCTTGTGCTGTATTTTAAAGCGATAATTAAAATTTGAGACAGCCTGGGGAATGAAAGTTCGTCATCCGGAGTGGAACAGGTCATGGTTAAGCTTATGAATGACTCGGAAAGTGGGGGGGGGGGTGCCCAGTGAGTTCTCTTCAAATTTAATAACAAGTAGTGGCGCATACATTTATTGCACCATACAATTACATGAAAGAAATGTTCAGTTACAACACTGAATGGCTTCATTTTTCTACCTTTCGGAAACTATTACCGATTCCTTGCCGAAGGCAGGCAAGGACTCTATGCGATGGTGATGTCGTGTGTATGTGTGTTCGTGTGTATGTGTGTTTGTGGCACTGCTTGTAAAAACGATATTTCAAGTGAGGAATGTCCGACACTTTTCATTTATGGTATATAGCTTTGTCATGTTAAGAGAAAGAACTCCACCGGTATTGTTTTTGGTGGGGATCAAAGGTTATTTAAAGTCACTAGAGGTAAATCTGCAAAAACTTGTAATGAGTTTGCTCTCAACATTTTGCACATTTTGCCCCTTGCATTCCAGCAGCCCTGCAACTACCATCATTACGGGATTCCAGTCATGCATGGGTACTGGTTACGATCTACAGCTATACTTGGGACCAAATGGCAGTATTATGTTTAGGCACATGGTCTTGGATAAATCGAATTGACTCGTGTAGTTTGAATGGCCAACTTGCCTGATTCTCCGATGCTCCCGTCCCCTCTTTTTTCACTGGGGGCTTTCACCCCCAGCCCCCTTCCGCTTCCTAGGCATGGTTGTTGCAACTCCCTGGTTAGAGCATCTGACTTTTAGCCAGAAGGTGTGCGGCCATATAGTTCTGTAATTCGACTCCTAAACCAGGTCATACCGAAGACCTTTTGCCATTGTGCTTGGTGATCAGCTGGAAAAGGGTCGAAGCCGTGACTCGACTTTTAGAATTAAGCCATTTATCTCACTGACTCCTGACCAAGCGGCTAATACGTATGCTTCTTTCTGTAATAAAGCTATTTCTCAGCCGCCGTACGTTCTTAATCTGCCTTGAAACTCGTTAGGTACCTATAACGCGGTCATTCAATGCTCGATAAAGGCCTGATACATTTCGTCAAAAGTTACTGTTCCTCAAAGTTTGATATGTACAGTAAACATCCAATTATGTAAAATGCATAGTAAACAAATAGAAAAATAGTTTTGGCTTCTCTTAATTCTAAACAATGGGTCTGCTGTTTTTGTAGAATCAGAAGGCGCAATTGTCAACGTTAAAAATGATGTCGACTGGCGTGAGTCATCTTAACAACTTCCATTAAACATTGCATTAGATTCAGACCGTGATCAGTAGGTCTGTGTAGTCCTCAGTTATTTAGGAGTACCTGGATATACGCCAAAGCCAACGTTAGGGAAGTCAACAAACCATATGCAGTAGTGTACGCCAACAATAAAATGCACGATCCTACACTAGTTTTGCCATAGCCCTTGTTAGGGCTTTTCGGCCTTTTGTTGCACATAACATGCACTGCAATCAAAATCATACCCTTTTCCTATCTGCACCCCCTCTACTATACTCGTTCTCTGATATGCGTCCCCGGCAGAAGAAAGGAGGCCGGCAGATGAGAGGGGGTGCAGATGAGAGGGGAACGCATATCAGAGAGTGTGTAGAGTAGAGGGGGTGCAAATAGAGAACGGGAATGATTTATGCCCACCGAAAGGCCGAAAAGCCCTAACAAGGGCTAGTTTTGCCAAGGTCACGTAGGCAAGACTCAATGGGTAGGCCTATTCCATTTCGGGAAACAAAAAATTGGTGAGTAGACATGGATTTTGGAAATGAAACTGGAACTTGTTGATAACTTTTATACTCCAAAATGAATAACGTGCTCTTACAGAAAGTGAAGACAGTCTAATTCATAGGAGTATGTGACCATCCAAGTATTGGAAGGGTAGGTAAGATAAAATTGTACTGCCCAGTTGTTAACCAATTCAATAAGTCGGACCGGCTACGCCCTTTTTTCAGTTGTGGCCCAATGGTCTGTTTTCCTTACTCCATATTGCTTATGCCGAGCACCAAGCACACTGGCAGTAGATTCCAGTTTTAAATTCTCCGGTATGATCCGTCCACGATTCGAACTCCCGACCTCCTTTCTGCAAGTCGGATGCTCTAACCACTTGACAACGCAGTCTATCTCTGATGGCGGGATCTAAACGCACGCAGGACAGTGGGCTATGTGTGGCTGGCGCAGCGTTCCGATGTTAACTAATTACCAGTTGACCAGAACAGAAAGGTCACGCACTCATGCGCAGATACTAACTTAGAACTCGTCTATTCAGTTTTCCGGGAAGAAACTGAATCGACAATTAATGACGAGCACAATACTTGAAAATCGTCGCTCCCTTCACTGTGCGTTACAACTTTAACATTCCTCATTGTTCTGACGTTATCCTAAGTCCTCCATGGACGTCTTACTGGCTGACATGAAGTAGGCCTACCGGGTTATCATGTCAAAATTAAACATTGGCACCTCTCCATGTCTTTCCCATCCCAAATATTTACATTTTATATATCAAACTATTGATGTTCAAAGATAGATAATCTAAGGTATTAAACCTGGTACTGAACCTGTCTTCTTCTATAGTTTTAAAAAATAAAACCTGTCTACGAGTCATTGCCAACATGTTGTAATAAGTTCAACGGTTTATCAAGTACTAGGATTATTAAGGCCCTGTTTTGTCCTTTGCACCTATTGACACAGAAGTTTCAATAAAAACGATCTTTGGAATAGGGCAAACAATTCTATTCTGATTCAACTAACAGTAGTGATGGGATAGGGATATGATACCCTTTGTCCTTTAAGTCATGTGTTAATCTTATACCCATGAAGTCTGTAGACCGCGTCGTATGCAGGAGGTGTGGGATGTTGATAGACCTGAAGTGGAGTTGTTCAACTTATATCGGCCGTTACTCACCAGCCTTACAAAAGGTATAACACAAGGTATAACACTTAAAATTTGCTGCTGGTTTTAAAATGACCTGTTTTTCTGTCTGTCAGTACTTAACAACTTTCCATAAGCTTCAAAGTGCATCACTGTAGCGGGAGTTTGTACAGAGTAAGAAAGGCCAGACAATTTGACTACTAAGTTCCGTTTCCATTCTGACAAATCTATTGGCCTTATTGGTCACCTTTAAAATTTTTAAAGTACGGTAATCAAACATGGGTCTATAACGTAGCATGTATGTGGAGGTAGTAAGCATTAACCGTCGTACACACAATCAATACGGAAAGAGAGATTTGCAAGAAATGAAGCTGTAGATTGAGAGCATTTTGAAATTTTCTGACATCTGCTTTCCTATATTGTTTTCACCCAAGCACATGGATTAAATAATAAAGAAAGTGTAATACTTTTAAGTTTGCATATAATTGTTTCTTATTCAGCGACACTTGGTTGTTTTCAATAATCTTGATTCGGTATTTGATTGGATAGTTTTACCTCTTTCTAGTGACACAGCTTTCAAACACCATCCATTTTCCGGAAGCGCGGAGCTCACAGTCAATCCTTTTCAAAGACACAGAGGGATTTCTTGGTGACGCGGTTATGACCGCGGTGCTATCTACACAATATATTTTGCTGTCCCTCACGGACTTTAAAGGGAAGCAATTGTACAGCCTTCTAGACAGCACAGAAATTCAATATAATTATTCCAAGCAATGTGGCATCATTAAAGACCAATTTTATCCCAAGTCAAACGTAGTATGAGTTTTTCCGAGGCAAGTCTGAAAGGCAGTCAAGCAAAGCAGTGCAAAGCACCATATTTTTCCGAAATTACCCATAGTGCAACAGAACAGTGACGTAAAACCTGCACCCAATGTATACTTTTGTTTGCTACTGCGGAATATCATATATACTATACTGCACAAACGTTCGTAACACTACTGAAGACTAGCGCAACTGCCCATCGTTTAATTCATTTTACAAACGTTTCAACGGTTGAGTTTGAGATAAAGGTTCAGAAATCAAAAGATTAACTCCTTAAAAGAATATGGATGCCTCTTCCGGGCTAAGTGCATATGATTTTGAGCCAGTTCGACCAAGGAAAACTCGTGCACCTGCGAGCGATGTGACCAGCACCCGCAGCGAACCAGCCGGACAGTCTATACAAGCTAACGTTAGACCAAGGGTCAGTACGTTACGTATAGGCTTATAGTATACTAGTATAGCAATACGTAGCCTATGCCGTATTACAATAACACCGATCGATGTGTATGGTGTCTTAGCCGATTTCTCTTCGCGATTGCCTTCTTTTAACGTTTAAGTGTCCACAAATATCCTACATTACTTACGAGAATTACAAAAGGTTCGAATTAATCGAATCTTTGCGAAAATGCGTGAAAATGAACCTAACTGTTGCACCGAAAAGCATTCTAAAATACTGACGGTCTCGCTAGTCACAGCTTGTTGTTGTTACAGCTTGTAGTTTCAGGGTCTACCGGAAGTAACTTATCTTGGTTTGTGCAAAAGCAGTCAGAAATAACGAGTATTTTTTATTTGAGGATGAAACAAAAAGAAGAACAAAAAATTATTGGGTTATCAAAAATTTTTTATCAGTAAAGCAAAAGCAACTATGAAGTTTTTTAAGCTTCTTAAAGGGTAATTATAAATTCAGCTGTAAGTGTACGTAAGTTGGTAACCACTTTTGTGAAATATGATCAGGTGCAGGTTTTACGTCATCAATCAGCTGATCCATGGTCGTGTTTCTTCGAGTATGGCGATACTCATGTCTTGAAGAGCGGGAGATTCGAAACTTTTTTTCGGTATGAGTTTTTTGTGGAAAAACAACACAGTAGTGTAAATATCTAATGTTTATATGTGTACTACACATATGTGGGGAGTCAAATGGCCACTATTGCTCCCCTTTAACGGTGGAACAAAAGGTAGTCAACACTGAAAATGTTTTTACCTTTTAATATACACTGAGGAAATATGGAGAAAAGAGAATGCGTCATACTTAATTTACATACCAAATTATAGGTAGCTACATCCTTATATACTTAGGTTAAAAATTAAAGTTGTATGAAAACTGTATTACATTCTGCAATTTAAACCAACTAAGCAAAACATAAAATTCTAGCCACAGCTAGGAAGACAGCATGAAGGTAAAATGTTGTTTTATGACTGGGACAACCTCAAAAACGACTGCAGAAAAGAAAGTAGTAAAGCAATGTAGAATTTTGGATTAATTATGTAATCTTTTGGGAATTCGTAAAGACAGGAACTGACCGTAATAGGCTGTTCTTGAACAGCGCAAAAGGTAACCGTTAAATGTTGTAGAGGTGGACATCAAGCTAGAGTGCGTCTTCGGATTACGATGAAAAGAAATAGCGTTCACAGGCTGGTGCATATAGTACTGTCACTAAGGCGTACTAAGATTGTGTATTAATGTTTCATTTTCAAACGCCTTTCATGGTACATAAACTGATAACACTCCAAGCCTTAAAAGAATCTTTTAGTCACATGAACTGCATAATTTGCAGACCATCTGAATAATTGGCACAGTTTAATAAGTTATAAGTGAATCAATACCACTCAGAACACACAAGTTCTATAAGTATTGGGAAAGGTCAGAATGCTATTAGTTTCAAGTCACGTTGATCATATAACTGACTCGAATTCTGTATTAGAACACAACCGAAATGGATCGGCAGGGATGTGCTATCCCTTACTAAAAATCCATACATGGGCCATATATGGAAATTTATATCTGGCCCATATCAGGTGCAAAGAAGGAATTTCTATCTGGCATTCACGAAAATTTGGCAGATATAACTTGATGTAACATAAAGGAATATATGGCCCATATAAAATTTGATATGGCTAAAATTATATATGGAACATATGTGGTCATTTTATGGTTAATCTATAGATGGAGGTTAATATCTGGCCCACATCAGGTCCAGATATGGAATTTGTGTCTGGCGTTGAGAAAAATTGGGCTGATATAACTTGATATACCTAAAGGAATGTATGCCCAATATAAAATTCGTTGTGGCTCAAATTATATATGGGACAGATATGGTCCATATATTCATATATTGGTCATACATGGAAATCCAGATATGGAATTTGACTTTTTCTAAGTCCCCGACCCTCTGGTAAAGGACCGTTCAGCGAAACCAAAACTTTCACTGCTTCCCAAAGAAGCGATTGCCTCCACTAAAGGACAATATAAGACCAACCTCACTGCCGTCAGACCATTAACATTATTGGTCTATCATACATGGCTACATTCTAGACTGGATGAAAAGAACAGAGATTTGTATCTAGCGAGACTTCATTCTAGACATGATGAAAGTAACAGATACTACAATTGATCTCAGGCAAAAGACCTGTCTAGCTTTCACAAAAATTGGGCAGATATAACTTGATAGAACATAAAGTAGAACAATTACATTGACTTAAGTATTTAAAGTTGTTAAATTACTTAATAGTGATGGACAAAAATGCTTAAAAATCCCTGCTTTAAAATGTTTACACTGCATCATTGGTTTAAGTTATCGTATGGGGCAATATTCCATCATATACTTTGTTTTATGATTTTTCACATTTACTTCCTTAATCATAAAAGAAGAAAATTAGTGCTCTAAATTCTTAACCCTGTCCACATTGGAAATTCATTTGCATAAATTAGTACAATTTGGCTGAGTATGGTTTGAGTGTTACGATTTTGTTTTGCTGATACTTATTCAGTTTCCAGAGAAGACCTTTATGTACGACAGCTATGCAATCAAACCAAAAAATGTTGACATGGCCATATACAAGTTTCTATGTAATTCTGGTAGGTAGGGTATTTTAGTCAGCGTCTGGCTAATTATGGCCATATAAACCTTTATTTACATATCTGGAAAAACATTTCTTTAAGTTATATCTGGCTTGATATGACCATCTAAAACTTTATTTGCATATCTAGAAAGGCCTTTCACCAAGTTATATCTGGCTTGATATGGCCATATAAAACTTGACATAATGTATCAAGATACCTGCATAGGATTTTGTATCTGGCTTTCCATGGCCACATAAAACTTTATTAACGCCATATATTTTCAGATAAAAGCCAGGTATAAATTTTGAGCAAGGGATGTGCGATACATACAATGAATGGTAAATAGGGTTAACAGAAATGATGTCTTTTTCATTAACTAAAACAGGATCAACATGCAGTCATGAGTAGCTTTGGGGAGAAAGCTCCACACAATCCCTAGACATTTTCTTATAACCTTTCTTGAAAATTTACAATGTATAGTCAATGAAAAATGAAATACACCAAGATGTGTTCGATGATGCATTACGATCCTTTACCGTGGAAATTGAAATGGAGACCTGTCTTTGAAACAGCCATATGGGCATTTCCATCTTTACTAGGGAAATTTCTTTTTGGCATATGATGCAGAAATGTTGCTGCAAGCAAAAACAAAAAAGGCGGATCGGATGTTCGTTAGTTCACCCCCAAGTTTTTTAAATAACATGATATTTTCTATGTTATTTGTCCTATGCTTCATATTTGCACTCGGTTGCAAGTTATGTACATCGTTTTTTACTCAAATGTAGTTGGACTGATTTATAAGCACTCTGAACATTCAACAAGGTCATAGTGCACGCTCTTGAAGACTTCATGTGGATTTTGAATCATGATATTTGATTACTCTCACACTAGTTATACAAATCCACGACTGAAAAGAAGTAGACACCAAAGCTAGCCGCACACTGTACGACTTTGCTGGTTGCAACTCAACTCGATCGTCGGATCTCGAGCAGTCGTGTAGTGTACGTGAGTTTACGACTGCGACTGTCAGTTTTAAGACCATTTTAAGTCGCATCGCCTTCAGTCGGGAAGAACGAATATGTTGGTCCTTCCCGACTCTGTAGGGCGACAGCCGCAAGTTACTGAAAAATCTGACCAATCATAGTTACTGATTTATATGCACGTGATATAAATACGGTGAAAGTTGTCTGATGCTTGTTCCGGTGACAACTTTTGACGTAGTTTTCTGTAAATATTCAGTTGAAAAGATGGATATATGGACCGAGTTCGGCGACTACACAAGACAAACTCGTAGAAATGTGGGTGCAACGACCTGCACTTTATACCTACGGAAGCAAAAGCTATTCTCATAGGAATACATGGGAAAAAACGTTGCAGAGATTGCCGAAGCAGTCGACATCACTGGTGAGCTATTAACTTGCATAGGCCTAGTACGCTAGCTACACACTAAAAGTGTAGTTGCAAACTGTATGCTGTTCTGTACTGTTGTACCGTAATAGCAGTAGTGTGCACGTGCCAATCGTGGATGTGCATTCCCTAATCGTTCGTCTGACAATTAGCCAGTCGTATAGTGTGCGTGGCCCTTTCGTCCGACCAGAAATCGTTACGACCATTCAAAACTAGGTCACAACGGTTAAGTTGAGTTGCGACCCGCAAAGTCGTATGGTGTGAGGCTAGCTTAAGTGAACTAATCTTTAATAATCATGCTTTGTCGCTGGACACTTCCTCCCTGGTGAATTTCTTATTTTAACCGAAAGACGGTAATTTCCCGAACTGATCATTGATTAACTATGTTAAACTTGTTTTTGCCCTTTACTCCCACACAGTGACCATAGGAAGTAAAGTGAACTACTGGAACATGGGTAAGTGATTCTGCATTCCTTTGCCATGATTAATATCTCAAAAATCTGTATCAGCACAAAGATTGTTAAAACCACTGCCACTTTCAAGAACAGAAACGTGTAAAAGTTTTCAAAAAACTAGTTTGAATTAAAACCTACCCAAAGCGTTGAGACCTACCCGATCTATTTGACACTTCTTTAAGACTGAGGGTGGGTTGTACACAACTCAAAACTAGCTTTTTGTAACTCATTAAGTCTAGTTTAGTAGGCTGCTGCAGTTTGTCGGTACCTTCATTCTTACGTCTCTTACCCATCATGGAAGCAGTACGTTTTTAAAAAGTTGCGAACAGATTCACATCTACAAAAGGTGAAGATTTCCTTAATGAAATAAACATGGGGAGAAACGACTATTGCAACTACGAAAAGTTTACCACTAAATGAACATTGCAAAATCGTTTTGGGTTGGTCTATTTGTATATGAGAGGAAATGCACTTGACAAAAAAGCATGGCATCATATGTATTGTAACCGGATAGCTATCATCATGTTATACATTTCAACTCAAAGATACCTTAGACCTACGTCTTAAATTAAAAAAAAATATGTCAAATACATGTCAAAATGATCCAACCAGGGGGTTGTTCCGTCCGATTCTTATCTCAATGATTCTGTCAATCTGGATCAGTGCTCAGTAACCCATTGTCTTACTTCCAGTGAAGGGATCCATTTGTATCTTTCTCCTCGTAAGCCTTTTTTCCTTTGCCCCAGGCGTCATGTGAAACTGCAAAATGCAATCATTTGACATTAGGCATGATGTATAATTTCATTTTAAGTCACCAACGATTTCTCTTCAACTTACTTAAACAACTTTGCTTCTTAATGATGAAAAAATGTTTAAATCTGAGGGACACATTCAAAAGTGAAATACATCATATCATCATGAGAGTTTGACTTATTAAATGTTTTAAGTATTTTTAGAGGAAGAAACCTTCTAAGTATGAAGCTCTAAAACAAAGTTTTTGAATTTTCTAACTATAAACTAGTTAGACAACTCGATTTGACCTGCACAAATTCACACATCCTCTAAATCGTCAGAATCCCGTACCTTCAACGCTTGTTCCAAAATTTGAGTTGACTAAAATGAATCTTTGAATCATTTTTTAATCCAATCCGTAAATGAGGAGGTATTTAAAGTTGGGTTTTGTGCAGTGCAAAAGGTAAATTGCGATTTTGGTGTAATTTTGGTAATCTGCGGTAAAAAGCAGCAAGTAAAACCGCTAATTTCGTTCGGTTGGGCTTGGCACTAAGATTTATGAGTTAGTGTATTATATCTGCGGTAAAAAACACCAAGTACGGTTGAGACCGCTCATATCGTTCGGTTGGAATTGGCACTAAGATTTATGACAGTATGAGTTAGTGTACTATATGTACTGCTGGATATGAAGGGCCAAGGGAACTTGAACGCCGTGTCAGGCTTTTTGCTGAGTGCGATTTGTGTGTGCCATCGTGTGCTTAACAATAAAATTTGGTATTAGATGATAGCACTCGCTTATTTTAACACTGACCTGACAATTCTATTAGTTTTTTCACTGCGGAAAACTCTTCAAAACCTTGAACCGTGCCTTATATTTTACACAGATATATCTATTCATACCTACAGAAGCAACCCCCTCAAGTTCAAAAAGGCATCTTTTCTCGGAGTTGCTAAAGGAGCTTAGACTAACACCTGGGAAGAAGCTTACGATAATGGATAGCAGAGTTATTACAATTCGTCGTTATACAAGTAGTGTACATAACAAGGATGTCATTAACCAGTTTTTCATAAACGTTTCGCTTCGAGACCACCTTGCATGTGAAAAGCTTGTCCTGAGAGAAAAATATAGAAAACATGAGTCGAATTTTGAAAGTTCCGATATATTGTTTGTAATTTTATCTCAAAGTGATCCATTCTTGCTGCAAGATTTGCTTCGTAAGCTAACAATTTGTAATGCTGCTGTACCTGTCATGTTGCCAGATATTAATGGAACGAATGTGACTTTTCTACAGTGGGGACTTCGGACATGTTCTGTTAACTGCTTTGTCAAGGAAACTAGTGAGAATGTTAAAATTAATTGCCTAGAACATCCTTTTCTAACGATATCTTTTTTACGGATAGGTGATACTGCGATATCAAAGTCCAATATTTTGAATAAAATGTGTGCATCTTTGGCTGGTTTCCCCGGTCATGAACAGTTTAGGCCCTTTCTGGAAGAAAATTCGTGGAGTGTGCTCGGAAAAGGTATTGTGGAGTGTTTCTGGCTTGCTGATTCTTTCAATGAAAACAACAAAAACACGGGCGTTCCTGTTTGTTTAAGAAATGTACGTGGGGATGCCAGTGTACATAGGAAACAGTTACATTTGAGCTCGCTTACATCTAGTATTCTGATAATTTTTGCAGACCTTGAGAGTAAACTCAATGGATTGAATGAATTATTGAAAAAATCCACAGCATCTCATATCCTTATAATATCTTCACTATTGGATTTCCACATTGATGTTCCCGTTGGAAAGAAGGTGAGAAAAGTTTCAACGGATTCCTTATCGGAACTTGAGATTAGTACAGTCCTCCACAAAAGTGTTTCGTCAGTAATTAATAAGTGCATTATATCAAAGCCCTTAGCGGAAGAGGGAGATTTGTTTAAAACATTAAAAATTTTGACCGATGAAGAAGAGTCATCATGCAAGACAGCGAAGCTCATTGCCACCGAAATATCCACAAAAATGAAAGAGGCAAACACAGAATGGACCATAGACACAGTTTTCCCTCTTCTCATGATGGAAAAGGACTTGGTTTTCCCAAGGTGCATGGGTAAAGCTGACGAAACGAAAGATGAATATTTAGAGTTTTATAAAGCTGAGACAATTTTCAGACATAACCAACGAGAAAGTGAATTGTCGGAACCAATTTTGCGCATCATACATACAATCCTTGAGTATGAAAGTATCGGTCTATGGCTGGTATTATGGTTGAAAATATTATTTGACATCAAGGAACAGCGCTACACGAAGTTCAGCGCAAAGACAGAAATTTCCAGTAGAGCTTATGCAGGAGCTAGGAACAGGCTGGAATGGGGAACAAACGTAGTGAATAATGATACGTTCTTAGGTGAATTACAACAAGTTATAGAATGTTCGAAACAGGTTCCAATGAATGGGAATCCTGCTAAGTCTTTTCCGAGACATTCTAAGTTTTTTGCCAATTTTTTACTACACGGACACACTCTTAACATTGCAGACTTTGACTCCAAATTTGTACCAACAGCTTGGATTCGTAGGTTATTTGCAGACCTGCAGGAAATGACAGGAGAAAAGGGGATTAGAGTAGTTTCTATCGTGGGCGATAACAAGAGTGGTAAATCTAAACTCCTCAACCGACTTTTCGGTGTTGATTTTCCAGAAGGTTATGAACATCGATCTATTGGCCTTCGACTGAGTCTAGTTCCAGCTGAACGTTGTAACACATTAGCTGTACCGTTCGACTTTTGCTTGGTAATAGATACAGAAGGCTTAACTATTAAAAAAGGGAGTCATAACTTGTTCGAAACGAGGTGGTTTTTTGTTTCAATGATGGTCACTTCGCTGTCAGATGTAATTATTATCCACACGTGCTCCACACAGAACGTCGGGGCTATAAGTGAAATGGTTGGAACAGTTGTCAAGACCTCAAGAGAAACTGACGAAAGTACATGTTCACGAAAACTATGCTTAATCTATCAAACTGACTCTTATTCAACAATAGAATTTGAAACAAAAACAAACGAAGGACATGACCAAAGTGGAAAAGCAAATGTGTTCAAAAATGCTAATCATTATCCTGAAGAAACGGTAGTCAACTTCGTTTTCTGGAACGATTTGCGTAGACTTAGTATCTCAAGTTTTGATGGAACCGTTATCAACTTGACTGCTCAGAAAGGTATGAGCTTGATCAGTTTCCGTAAGAGACTGATTGACTTCATTGCAACCAGCGATGAACCGGTTTTCATGTTTGATGAATTCGGTGAGAAAGTAATTGATTTATTACAAATCTTTCAGAAAGGACGCTTCGAAAATATTCATTCACAAATAGAAAACAAAATTTGGGGTTTAGGAGAGTTACAACAACAATGGAATGGAATACAAATTAGCATTGAGAAACATGTTAGAAATGCGTGTAAACGTATCCAATGTGTGCCATACGACCAACTCAACAAGACCCTGGAGGAAAACCTAAACTCTTTGACTATCTTAGATAAACGTAATATGCTTGTTATTGAAAGTTTCAAAAATAAATTGCAGAAGTCGGATGACATCTCTCACAAGGAATCACTTTCTACAATTATTGAAAACTTGAAGACTACTAATAAATCAAGAATTAAATCATTTAGGCACAAAATGGTTAAAGTGAAAAAACTCGAAGAGAAGAAAGACTGAGAATCTTACGTGATCCTAAGGACGAAGACCACTCCATTCCGATTGAAGTTGAAATAGATAGTTTTCTACGTGATATCTGTAATGAACAAAGTGAAAGCGACTTCCGAGAAAAGTGGGGCACATTTACTGAAGAAATGAGAAAAAAATATCCTATTATTGAGTTAAGGGAGCAACAGAAAGTTACTGAACATCAAATCATGTCTTTGCTTGACGAATTTGGATACGACTTACACGACATCGCTCCAAATAAATCTTTTCACGAACTCTCAAGGACTATATATCCCATTTCAAGTGAAAAGGATCTTTTAAACGTTTACCAAAACTTCCATACAGTCAGTGATGAAAATGAAAGGCTAATGCAAAACCTCTACCTGGACTTGCAAGCTCTTTGCAAACGAAACAGGGATTTTTCATCGAGAACTGATTCAGCCATTGAATTATTCCAGGGATTCGTCGAGGATAGTGACTTGCCAGTTGATCGTGTGACATTGTTTACATTTCTGTTTTCGCAATACATAAGTAAAGTGCATTTGGCCTTCTTAGAAGAGGAATGTTCATCGACCGAGATAATCACAACAATGGAAGAAATTACGCTAAATTCCGATAAGCATGGTCAAGTAGAACGGCCTACTGCTGACAAAGTGCAATTTTTAAATGTTCAAAGTAAAATTGAATATATTTTGCTTCGAGCAAAGACATTCTTATCAAATGAAGAAATTTCAGTTCTAAAGCAATCTCTGAATGAGAAAACAGTTCAAAATTACACTTATCTTCCCTTTAACTGCACTACATTACAAAGACTGGATATATTCTTCCACAATCTCCTTCCGAGTCTGTCAAAATATGACATGGACAACATCAATTCTGTTGTTGATGACGCAAAAATGTTTATTTTTGGTAAAGTTCTCGCCAAAGCAAACCTAGATTTAAGCAGAGAATTAAATATTATTTTTGCATGCATCAACAAGGATTTAAAAAGTCGCCTCGAAAACACAGCCGTTGCGTTTCATTTGTCAAGCTGGTCCATTCCACTAGTATCACTAAAACAGAAGCAAGACAAAGAGAAAGATAGCCTTGCGAGGTCAATCGAACGTCTCGAAAACATCACTTTGGCGAAATTTCTTTGCGATATTAATGTCAGTAGCGATGTTTTGCTTGCGGACATACTCTGTGAGGAGATTCAACATAGTCTGTTACGATTCATGGAGGACAATTGGATGGAATACTTTACCGCTGAGATTTGCTCTTTGAAAAGTACATGTGAATGGAAGAGGAAAGCAATTCGACTCTTACTTTGTGGTTTCTGTGAAAAAGACGATTTCGAAAATTTGATTGATGTTATTCAGAATTACAAAAACATTGGAAAAGGAAAATTTATTAAACTCATAGCTACCATTTTCAATGAAGAGGACCAATCCCATATCCACGCTTTCGCTAACATTTTACTCAGGACAAAAGTAAGGGAATGTCTCTCTGCATTACAAGAAACAATGCATATATATCAAAGTCAGGAAGGGTGTAGTATGGAAGTTTGGTTACATACATTTGTAGAAAAAATGTTGCGCCATTCTATTCACTTTCATAGACAAAACCATTTAGAGATACTGAAAAAGTGCACAAAATTAAACAACATAAAAACTTTTACCATGCAATGCGAAAGAAAAGTTTTAGAACTTAATAGTTTAGTACTTGGGATGCTTCGCCTACCACCGGCAGGAAATACTGACTACACTGTCACATGGTTTTACGAAATGCCTAATGAGATACATTTATCATTGATCAAAACAATTAAAGGATGCACAGATCAATGTCCCCTTTGTGGTGCGATTTGTGAACACGATCTTCAAAACCATTTATTCCACAGAACGCCGCTACATTACCCGATGTGTTTCAATGGGGGTAAATGCAAGACATTTGAAGGCATTTGGGAATTAGACATAAACACGTGTAAACAAGATTCAATGAGCCCAGAAAAATTAAAGAAATGGAAAATCCCCCAAGAAGCTGTTGAACCAATAAAGTTTTGGAAATACATGTTGCACAGGTTCAGCCTGCAATTAAAAAGATTTTACAATTGCAATTTTAAAGAAATTCCCCCAGAATGGTACAGGATTTCCCAATCAGAAGCTTTGAAATCTCTGAATGAGGAGAATTAACAACTGACTAGTGTTGTTAAAGTTCAAATGAACACATTGTTTGTCTACAATTTTATGAACATATTCACAAATAAGCTAGCTTACAGTGGCAAATCCACAGTTGGATCTTCATAAAGCAACTCAATTTAATTAAAATTATAACAATAATTATGAAGACTACATTTGATCCTCGAGTGTCACGTAATATAATCAGTGAGAGGTAAGACATAAAATTGTTTTTTATTGTAGAAATTAAAAAAGTCTTACGTGTACTTGCTCGCAACTTCAGGCAAAAATACTTAAACTCAAATGTTACCTCTACTGTGAAAGCAACTTTTAAATTTGTACGTTTTGGTATTTTTTTCTTTAGTGAAGACGTAGAACACCAAAACTAGCTGCTGGTTTGTCATGAAAATATTTCCTTTTTTAGACAGCTTACGTGGCAAAGTATTGAATCTCACGTCCGGAGAAAACCAAGAAATTGCCTGAAATCTATTTTTGGGGCACTGAATTATCTGGGATTCAGGTGCTCTCACTTGGTTCCAATAGTCATGTTTTAAAGTTCAACAAATTTGTGGCGGTGTATGCAAATCATAAAGCTGGTCAATCCTTTTTCCATGGTTCCATCAAGGTTCGAACTTCCCCGACCCCTCTTTTTTACCCGTATCGTTTTCAAACTCTTTACTCCATCTTTCATAAACTGTCGCACTAAACGAATAGCAGAGAGGTATTACTAGATAGACAACCGTTTAATAACACCTTCCTGGTTAAACTTTTTGAAGTTCGAATAGCTTTTCCTGGTAGAAAAAGGTGGAAAAATCAATATGTACCTTTAGGTCAAAGGGGAAGGGTGAGGTATGTAGTCCAAAATTTGTTCCGACCCCCACTTTTATATTGCTTCCTTCGCCATTGGTTGAATGTTATTTGTTATGTAATCTTACCAAGTCTTTCGAATTCTCATTTGGAGGTTACTACAAAGATGAGTAGAGCAGCACCGTGCGTGGGGACAAAATGTCCATCTCGGGAACAAATTCATCACAGACACATGCAGGTTTTTAAGACGCATATCCATGTAGTTTAAATAAGGGGATACACTTTGTGTTAACGAGCTCGACGTTAAGGAGTAGATGGTGACGGGTTGACTAGTTGTCTTTTCTGTCTTTTCTTTTCTCCTTTCTATCTGCATTGATTTTATGAAATGTTCAATGGCATGTGCGTGGCGTGAACAGCGAAATTTTGTGCATTTAATAGAATAGTCCAAAAACAAATGTATTTTTCAGATGTTTAAGATGAACGTATTCTAAGCACTCTAGTGAAGTTTGAATCATTCCCCATGTGTGGTTCTCTAGATATTAGCAATTGAAGTGGACACGTTTCCTACAGCAAGTGAACTTGAAGCAAACAGGTGTGATGTCATGGATTCACATTGTTGGCCAATGTTTTGTTTTCCTTTATTTTTCATCCTATTAGTTTGGCCTTGAATTGATTAGGGATGCTTTTTTGCCCCCACGTTTTTAAAATTTCATTGCTCAGGATGTGCCTATGATATGGTTTCAATTGATCAAAGCTCATACGCATAAAATTGGTGGTTAATTGTAAATAGAAACAAAAAAAGAGTGGCATGACGCTTGTTTGCTTCAAGTTCATTCTATGTAGAAGATTTGTTATATTCGATTGCAAATATCTCAAGAACCGAACATGGGAACTGAACAAAAATTTCATCAGAAAGCTGAGAATATGTCCCTCTTTAACATATCAAAAATAAATTTGACTTTGGACTATTCTTTTAATGGAAGGCCGATCCTCGGTTTCATGCTATGTCTATTGCTTATGTCACGGTTTATGAACAGATCACTTTTTATTTCATTCGTTGTTTCAAAGGGTATCTCTTGTGAATTTACAACGAATAACAATATAAGTTACAACGAAAGTGGCTTTCGTTCACGTTTTAACAGTTTCTTCCTTCAGTCCCAAGGACAGATCCATCTCGCATAATGACAGTGACGTTGGATTTAGCGAAAACATATCCGTACGAGAAATGTTGGCTTGCTCGAAAATGTTGGTAGTTTCCGAAGAGTAACTGATGGTCACAAGATTTCAAGACACATGGGCTTATTAAAGTGAAGAAAAAATGTAAAATGTAGATTCCAGCCTACAAGCCTCTGCTGAACGTAACATTGCGGCGTGATTGCATTGACCATCCTTCCTTTAGTCACATGTTGTGGAAAATAAATCCTCTATACCCATAATGTTCTACGCCCATGCTGGGGACACGGTTTATCATGTCCCCACCACTGGAAATTTGCCAGTGAAAACACGTCCCGCTTCCCCACCATGATCTGCGGTCTGCTTACTCCTGTAATAACCGGCACTGTATAGGCCTATGTTTCAAATCCGTTGAGTAGTGCTATGTTGTGATCGTTTTCCGTATTGCGGTCACAGTAAATTCAAAAAAATGATCTTGCCCAATAATAACTATCCCTACCAAACGAATTCTGTTTCTCCATCTAAGTTTGTAGTGGACACACTCTCAAAGGTTTGTAATGTCAAAATTATCCTTTCTTAGAAACATGACTGATCATTACTGGGGAAAGGTGCATAACATGCAATTTCAAGGCAACAATAACTTTGACAAGCCAATCATTTTGATTTCACCATCACATAGTTCCCTACTGCATAGCAAAGTTTCTTTTACTAAACAAAACGAAAACAAATCGTACTCTGAACGTAATCGACAACTGTGGACGAAAGTGCAAGTGCAATGAAATGAAGTGAGGAACGTGCAATGAGGGACCAGGAAGTTGCTAGAGAATTAGATACAACGAACAATTTTTTCAGTCAATATGCAACTGAAACGGATTATATCTTTTGATGTGTCACTATTTGATTGACAGGAGCTTTTTTTTTCTATTGTTTAATTCCTTGTGACTAAGTCCTTTTAATGAAGATCTCTTCCATTGTTTTCTTTGTAATCTCTAATAAGAGCTGGACCTTTTTGCGTAAAGAACCTTCCCCCCCCCCCCCATCAACATTTTTCGGTTTTACTTTCTAAAATTCCATAGAGAAACGTTTACCCATCTTCGGACCGCCATCCCTCAGCTTTCACCCCGGTCCGCAAGCCTATATGAGCATTGCTTTACCCAAAGAGTATATCAGGGTTATTGTCTTCCTTTAAAGTATGATTTTAAATTCCAGAAGGAGAAGGATATAACCAAGATAAAATTTCCATTTCGGGGGGTTGCGCACTGAGTGTGATTGTAGAGACAACACAATCAAGCAACAAATTCCTTTGTGACAACTACAGTACGAAACGGCATTTCTTGCGTGATGAACCAAAGGGAATACGCATTCAGTTGCTAACATCACCTTTGGAGGCGCCGTTACCATGCGACTGCCATGTACCCCCTTCGTATTCACTTCAATGTCACAGTGTGGACGGATCCATTTAGTGAATATAGTCAATGGAAAAACACTTTTGGGGGTAAAAACGTCTCCTTCTCTTGGCAGCTGTCTCAGAGTGAAAGCGCCTTTCATTCGAATGCACAATTTGAGTATGTGTAAACGGCGATTAAACGTGGTGTATGCTACAACAACCCGACATTGATGCAAGAGTGAAAGCTATTGGATCTTAGATAAGTCAGTCTTGTTTGCTCCCCAACTGTCCGACTAAACCATGATCCGGCATTCTTCCCACGTATTGAGCAAATTTGGCAGATACACGCGTTTGACAATTTTGTAGAAGAATAATGGAGGGGGTGAGACCCAGTTGTCTCAGATGATTTCAGTGTCCTAATGCCATAGACCTGAATGTGCCTCTAGTAGAATCAGGTGATGATCACAGAGAACCATCACGGTGGCTTGAAATGTAGTATAATAGATGAACTACAAAACGACTCCAAACTACCTGTCTGCAATACGATGGTAAAGTTGGCCTTTAAGATAATGTGTGTATTTTTACTTTTTTCGAAAAACGTAGGTAGGCTTATTGCCGATGTTATTATCTGTATTACCTGCCCTAATATGTGACAAATTTTTGAACGAGAAGGAATTATTTATTTGCAAAAAATAGTGTCCAGACACAATTCAAAACATCAAGCGCATCACCCGACAGGATTTCGTATTATATTTCGAACGCAAGAGATATGATATTAAAATTTCGCGAAATTTTCTACATGTTCCCCAAATGGAGCATTTTCTAGTTTTTTTTTTTTTGTTTTTTTTTTTTTTGTTTTTTGTTGACGAAGTAAATTTTGGAAGCGACTGGACAACAAACGTCCCTTTGAATATTTCTAGGGGATGTAACACCCTCATAACACCCCGGCCGGTGGCGTCGCCTCTGTGTGCAGGAAGCTAATGTTGAACTTCTCCATGATTTTTTACCGCTATCTTGCAAACATTCTAAATTAGGCTTGATTAATTTTCATTCAGGACCGCCACCATTCAAACATCCACCTCCAAATATTTCAAATGACGCAGCCCCAACCCCACCGTCCCCACCACACACACACACACACACACAGTGTACGCGGGCAATACCATCGTACAATTCTGCGTATTTCAGGCAAATGCACTTCCTCTAAACAGTAGACATACGCAATCAACTGGGATAACGTTTACCCAACAGTTTTTAAAGTATTTGGAAAGGCGATAACAGCCTTTCAACATCCTGGTTCATAGGAGTTAACTTACTGACAGTGGTTTTGACCCCTTTTTCTCTCTTTTTTGACATACATAACACACTTAAATCAACATTTCACAATTAAAAGTAGTAGGGTAGAATATTTTTGATCATTTGCGTTTATTTCTGTATTAAGTAAAATTTCACGTTAAAAGAGGCACGTGGAAATATTACGTCATCTCTGGGAATGGTCAAATTCGATGGGACGAAATAGTTACTTCTCACATGAAACAAATAGTCAATTACTTAGATAGCAAGTTTCACTTCTATTTGACTTCTCCTCCAGCTTAACACGTGCTCAAAATCCTCTGTACCCAGATAAAGTACGTAAATGAAAAATAACAAGATATTACCAAATTTCTTGCCGATAATCTAAAAGATCAGTAAACCAAGGGGATCGAAATTTGTGGTTATTAATTAAAAATCCTGTGTTTTCATTTCACACCATCGATACTTGTATGAAACTAATACTGTAACAGTTTGGCACTTTTGACACTTTGGTAGCATCGTGGGGCAACTCTGTGATGCCTCCTTCAAGCTCAAAACTTGAAAACCTGGAAAACCCCACACATTTTATCTTTGTCGTTTTGAACGGCATGAAATCAATTATTCCAGCAGAGCATGTTGAAAGTCAGTGCGCTAAGTACACAGAGTGGTAAGGGGAACGGGACAATATTCTTTTGCTGCAGGAGGCAAAAGATTTCTGTGGGGCTATATCCCGTCTTTCGTGAAGGATGGACCTGCTAAAATTGCATAATAAGTCCCCTTAATTAATGAAGTGTAATGTTGTTAGCTATATATCAGGGGCTCGCGTCTATAATATTGTGATATTTAACAATTTCCCAATTCCTTAGTTCTCCTCGCGAGCCTTTTACCTTTAGTCCACAATCTCACAAATCGACGCGAAAAGAAACATAATTATTAACCTATTTCACTCGCCTTGATCTGTTGGTATGACAAAACGTTAAAAAATTCAGAATACAATAACATCGTGGATCTACTTACTACAAAATGCCAGTAATCTATCTATTGTCCTCCCTTTTAACCCAAACCATAGTTCCGACACTTTATTTATGGATACTGTTTACCTATAGTAGTTACACATTTCATGTGTATTTTTGAACTACCGGTAATTTTGTAAAGAATAACATATATCCGTCGGCTAGAAGACAGCTATCGGTTGCATATTGAAATACAGCATTTTGCCATAAAAATGTTTCATGGATTTACATTCACTGTTCCTCTCATGTTTTCTTCAGTTGCCGATATTCTGTTCAACACAAGTAATACGTTTAATATGTATTTAAGCATCAGCCATCCTGAGTCTAATAATGAGCTAGCAACAACAACACCAAAAGAGTTTTAGCTTCGAAGTCGTTCCTCATAAAACACTGCAATTAAGAATCAACCTAACATAACAGTACTGGAGCCGTCGCCAGAGGAGCAAAGGGTTGGGAACGCCCCCATTCAAGCCTCGGGGAAAAAGAAATTTTACTTGAAAACTCAATCAAGAGAAATTAATACGATGGGGGTGGGGTGAAATATACATAAATGGAAAAAGCAAATTCAAAGGGGCTCGGAAATGCCCTTTCTGATTAATTGGGCGATGTTTTGGTCGAAATACCTGTACGTTCAATTATTTTATTTCATTTCATTTATTTGTTTTTCACATCATCATACAAGTATATTAACATAAAATGTATTTTAATTTATTTCAATAAAGTAAAACTTACTTCACAATGATGTGAAGAAAGTAGAACAAAAAAACCCTCATGAGCTTGGCAAAGTGCTCTACTCTCTCAAGGGACACACAAGAAACAAAAACAAAAACTAAACTTAACACGATATTTATATTATAGCGATGTTGACCACAAACTAGTTTGTCCTTCTTTCTTGACTTGTGCGACTGTGGTTGTAATATTATTACTAAGGTTTATTTATAGACGTAAGATTATTTGTGTCAGAGCTCAAAACGGTAAATTCGGCATTGTGTGTCCAGGAACATATCTGAGAAGCATCGGGTTTAGTGAAGTTCCAACTGGTGACCCTACGATTCCAAGTTCAAAGCTCTGCAGACCACTGAGCTTACCTATGGTTACATTTAAAGTAATACGTAGATCCCTTTCTAAGACATTTTAGGTTGCGACTCAAGGAAGCTCTGTTTAAAGTAACAAATACTACACTACTTTGCCACCAGATATGCCCTGGTCCCTTAAAACGGAAACAAATCAAAAGGGGACACTGAGACACTGCCTCTTCTTAAACCTCTTCCCCAGGATGTGTGTGTCTTTTCCTGAAAAACAATATGATAAACCTAGCCACAACTCTCTGTGACAACTGAGCAAATTAAGGAAAGATACACCTAATGAATACACACCTGAAAATGATACAAAGTTACTTCACATGATGTTAAATGTTGCACCAGATTGCATCTAAGGGTATTTCAATGTTCAAACATTCCTCAAAGGGTTAAGACACCCCCGAAGACCCTTCTCACGGGTCAGTGATCATACTCTGCAGTTAGCTCCCAAACAAAATTCCTCACCACGCCACTGCACTCTTAGAACAGTTGAGCAAACATAACACATGCTGTATTGTTGTGGAAAAAACTGCTAAAGGTTGGGCAAAAACATGATTTTTTCCCAACTTTTGTAAAACATTTGCCCAATAAGTTAAGCGAAGCTTGCTACGAAATTTGGCATGTGCTATGTTTCTCCAATATTGAGCACTTTTTGCTCAACTGTTTTTAGAGTGTGTAAATGGTATTTATGCTGCCATAGAAATATTCCATTATCTGTTTCAATCCAATAATTAGATCCTGATCGCGCCATCTGAACAATACAGGTAGTAAACACAACTCTGATGGGAATAACTCCCTTTAGTTAATAACCACACGTCTGCGAATAGTACTTCCATGTTCAGATTAAGATTTCGTTGCTCGAAAACTGGCCACCTGCAATACAAAAGAAACTACGAAAGATTTGAGGCAAGTAAATGTGACCTTATGTGAACAACCATTCAACAGAGTTAGGATCCAAACGACGTAAATAATTTTAACTTAACCGAACAACATTTCAATAATAAAAATATGCCATAAATCCTTAGAACTTGCCTTAAAAGGCATGTAATTGATAAGGCAATCTATGTTACATTGAAGGGGAGAAATGTACAACAACTTTATTGCAGGGGCTGAAACCTGTAGAAAAGTTGTTTATAGTCTGAATTAAACAGAGATGTGTTCCAGCTCCTAAAATGAGTGAAGTGCATCATTAGAATGAGACAGTGAAAGCTCAACAGGCTTTTAGGTTTTAATAGCGTGACTTAAAATCATTGCGTAGAACTTGAATGCAAAAACAAGATCACACAGATCTCACACTTAAAATTATATAGACCTTGTGCTAATTGAACTAAAAATTCTTACATAAACCTTTCAACTACATCGTACAGCGAGCATTGAATTATTAGATTTTACCTCCTCTTGATAGCCTGTCCCGTCCAAATAGCGTCCATACGTATTCTACAATATAAGAGATACGATGTTAGGATGTAATATTTCTTAAATACATACGACATATATGTGAGACTTTATCGACAGTCCGGTACATTCTTCGTTATCGGAGAACTTCACTTTCTCCAAAAATGGAGAATTTTATGCAAAGCGTTGTATGAATATTAAGAGTCTTATTCTCGTAACAGCCGTTGCTTCGCAGACAAACACATATGATGCATCCTGTAACAGTACACAACTAACGTAGCGAATGCACACTGTGATGCTTCGTAGGACCGCTTTTCATACAGTAAGGTGTGAAAAGATAACTAGAACGTGTACAAGAACTCATCCTCAGTGATGCATTCTTATTGAAGTTAATCTCGTGTTTCATTCAAATGCCGCATAGCTGCAGTTTAGAGTAACGTGAACTGGTAAGAGTAGTCTGAACTGTTTAGTGTGAAGGATTAGTACTGTTTACACTCGTCAACGTGCTATATTCTAGGGTTAAATTCCTTACACCTAAAATAATTCATGAAGACTGAGGAAATTAGCAGTACTCAAATTGAAGTGGTAATACTTTAATCTGTATTTTCTCAAAATTGGCACGGTGAACTTCCATTTAGTGCACCGAAAAGTTGTAGATAACAATTTCAGCGACACGAATACTCAGGTTTTGACCTTTCCTAGGCAGGTACTTATTTTCCAGAAGTGTTTCAAAGGTCGAACCTTATGTTTTTTATTGTGTAAATAGTGCAGCATTATGGGTAAATTTCAAAATGGCGCTTAAATATTCTCCGAGCACGGAGAATTTGAAGTTCTCCGTTTTCGGAGAATCTCCCGGACTGATCAATGTACGGTTTTAATATCAAGTTTTCTTGTTCACTGAAACTCCAATTCGTACCCAAAAGTACCAGACTGAAAGTACTTAATTTTACTTTAGCGTTTTGTCAAATTTTTCATTAGTACTGGAACGGGTGCAAAATCAAACCTGAAAGAAATCAATATACGAACCGACGACCGGAAGAAGAGCTGGTTCCTTACCTTCCAATGTCCTGATTTGCTGTCCAAGGTGTAACTTCTGAATAAATTTGGTGCCCAACTCACTGAAATTTGAAGCAAGTTGTATTACTCTAGTAAAGCCATTCCTTTATATTAGAGTGTTTACAGAACAGAACACTATATATGCATTTTATTTAATCTTTTGTGGACATCAGATGCATCTTTCCAGTTTGTGCCATACTAATGCGGTTATTAAACTTTAAATGAAAATCCTTTGCGTTTCCCTCATATGTGTCATACCCGAAACAAATAATTACAAATATTAGGAGATACGGTACTTTTTCTTACCATGCAATTTACAGAAAAAGAAATAAACATTTCCTTGGATTTCAAAGTCTGCGTTGACTCAAAAGTCACAACTCCTTTTAAAGTATATTTATGGTGATAATTTTCTTCAAATTCTTCATTTATGGCCATGATGAAAGACTGGTGGAGCTGCCACCTATCTTATAGATAGTTTCTTAATTTCAAAGGTGAAAACTGATTCACAAAAGTAGTCCATCAAACTTCTTTCTTTCAAGTTAACCTGAAACTGACACTTTTCAAACACTGACATTTTCCATTCTATTGACGTTTTTAAAAGGAATTTTGGTCACATCAATTCTTAATATGTTAGAGGGGTACTTATTTTTAAGCATTTCGGTGAAAATTGCCCTTGAAAGCTGATTAGTGGTAGTCAAGATATTGAGTAGAGTCATCATATTTGCAACAGACAGTGAACTTGAAACTAAACACATATGAAACGGGCTGTAAACCCTATCTGACGGACTAACTCATTTGACATCATTTCCCACATTAATGGGCAATCTTTCGTCTGTTTTTAAATGTTACATCCAATTTTCTCCACAACTTCAATTCCTCATCATCGGTGTGTGATCGCGTAAGTGACTTGAGGACTGGACAAACTTTGCATTTCCCACACACAGGGGGTCCCATTACCTTTAACTTCAAGATCAACACAACATTCTGAAAAACAATGTGACACAAAGCATTCCTCGTCAACCTCCGATGCAGTCAAGCTCACTTTGGAGCACAAATGTAGTGACTTCATTTACTGCTATCTCGAGAAATAGATGTCCAACTTGAATGGAAGTTTCACTACACTGTGTGAATCTGGTTCCTCTTTCACATACAAAAATTAGTTTTGGGGTTTAACTTCCTCTTTGAGGCATTTCAACAATTAGAATAGCACTTTGGTAGACAGTATCAATATGATCTCATATTTACGTTTGATATTCCCTTGAAACTTTCATAAAGAGGTCATGGAACTTAACTTTTGTCAATTGTGCTTAGGCCTATAAATGTAGGGCTTTGTTTGTTCCCTGTAATAAACGACTACCTAATGAAAATACATCGCAATAGGTTACCCATTAAAGTGCTTGCTATTATCTCCTAATTGATATGAAAACATTGTGTTGTTTAAAACAATTACCACATAGGTATAATATTTCATCAAATCAAAGTGAAAGTTTTGAATATTGGAAATTGGATGAAGTAAGTATCCAGGCTAGTAATAGCTTCCTGCATGTAGTAATTATTAGAAAAGTAAAATTAATATTGATGTGTACCACATATGGCTGGAGTGTTGTTTTTCATGAGCGTCTTTTCCACCCGTATATATTCCGGTAGCAGGCAATACTTCAATCTTGAAGGAATTGTGAAAAAGAAATGTCAAGTCTTGAATGAAATGAAGTTATTACTCAGGCTCTGGTGGAAAACCAAATTCTTAGATGTGGTTCATCAACTATATAATATTAAATATGTAAAACAAATAAAGGAAAGGTAAAATTAGTTTGAAAACTTCATTTTGATTGCATCAAATGCTAAAAGTGATATTTTTAAAATGTCTTGTACCCATTTTCAACGGTTACCAACGTCTACCTGGGATAATGGATTATTATTATTGAGCTGGAAAATTTAAGAAGAAATTATTCTGAAAAATAGGGGTAGTCAATAATTTCCTTATTTCCACTTTACCTACCTAAGTATTGAGATACTTCCACACAAAATGCAGTAACGCAATATGTCGTTTATTTCCTCCACATCGAACTCCCTTTCCTCCGCAAACACTTCGAACTCACAAACAGTTCCTAACTTTGGAAGAATAATTCCTGACGTGAGAACGATGTGCTCGTTTTCAAGGTTAACATTTTTGAAGCATCTCCTCAAACAAATGTTGGATATAACAATCTGTCGAATAAATAAGTATCAATACGGTCTTCAAATTTTTGTCTACATGCATGTGACTGGTTTCGATTGAAGTCTTTACAGAAGTCTTTCAGTTTGGGGGCTGAAGATTATTTGCCCGAAAAGTTTACTCCTGCTTGAAAGACTATCTTAGCAGTATATACAGAAAATTTTTAAAAATCGCAACCCTCAGATAGCCGGAAGTGGCATTTCACATGCCTATGAGTAGGATTTATGCAGTCTCCTTTGTAGTTTTTCGTTTGCAATGAAATGTTTCGCTTAAAACGATTCCTAATACTGATGAAAAAACCCGGATTTGATGTGCAAGCCTGCAATGTCCCTTTCAGTTTTCTGTTCGATGGAAACACTAAGTGGAATGCCAAGATTGGTTCCCAGGGAGTGTACATAAAATTTCAAACAATTGGACCCTTCAGACAGCCCGAAATGGAGTTTTCTAGGTTAATGATAAACGAAGTATTTTTTATTTTGAGCGTCCGTTTGCAACAAAATTTTCACTCTAATAGAAAAAAATCAGCAACTTGCCATGTAAGAGTATATTATCACATGCAAAACTACCATTGGTATTTGGGAAAACTATGTAACGTAATATTGAAAACATGCTAATGTTTCTTCCTCCACTGCTACTCTTTGCCCAATGCAACATCTCTTGAACTGATGAAATTGGGACTCTACAGACTATAAATGATATTTCTTCTAACGCCTTTTGAAAAAAGTTACCGTACTGGGTTCAAACAAATTTTTCCAAGGAGACAAATAGGAAGACATTTTCACACTGTAATTGAAAAACTACATAACCAATTTTCGTTATTGTTGCCCACAGCCTTTGCACGTTTCCTGAAAATTCCGAAGTGTATACCGCGTAATGGTAACGTAAACAACGGAATGTCCTTTTTAGTTTTAGAAGAAAACGCGTGGACCGCCAAATAGTATCAAAACTACCTTTTACATTATAAGTGACGAATTTATCGGGCAAACTTAAAACTTTGTTTTCTTTGCCCATGAGATTTTCAAACTATTCATTGCCGTCGGCTGCATAATAACAGTTTATTTTTCTGTCGGTAGGTGCCCAAAAATGCTCAACATGTTGCCCTCATCACACAGAAATATGTAGATGGGGTCATACACCCCTTTCCAGACTCCCGTCTCCTACCACTACGATCGTTACTCAAATACTAGCGTTGGAAGCGTTGGAATGATT
The DNA here is from genome assembly GCA_037179385.1 of Holothuria scabra. Classification (NCBI taxonomy): domain Eukaryota; kingdom Metazoa; phylum Echinodermata; class Holothuroidea; order Aspidochirotida; family Holothuriidae; genus Holothuria; species Holothuria scabra. The sequence goes on along the minus strand of CM074179.1, from coordinate 59,423,231 downwards.
TGAAATTTAGTATTTTTTTTAGTTATAATTACATCGAAATACCTTATTTTTAGATGCCATTTCTAACAACTGCGTTGAAGATCTTTGTACTATCCTTGGATCATTCGCCGAAATGGAGATCTGTTTTTGACACATACTAGAGATTTCCTTCCTTATGTTCTCTATACTCCCAGTCTTTTCCAAAAGACACAGTATAGCCAGCCTGTCCTCTTCTCGTCGTTCAGTAAGGTACTTTATAATTTTCTCAGCACATTTTGGATTGATTCCACATGCAAAGCGAAATATATATTCTTGATTTGTATCATAGACTTTATGTAAAACTGATAAAAACTCTCCTTCACTAGCACTTTCAGCAAGATCGGATACGTGATGTGCAGCATACCATTCACAAAAAAGTTTATGATAAAATCTTACTTCAGTCTTATAAGAGATATGTCTAGCTGAGGATATTCCGGGTTCATTGATGACTTCCAGAACCTCTTCTTCCACTAAAATACCTATTTGGGTATACTTCTTGTATGAATCAATTCCTAATAAAGTTTCAAGTTCTTTCCTATCCCAAACAATGTTCTGAAGTTCTCCTAATATACCATTAAAAGCTATTTGGGAAATAGGTACGTAATTTTCTTTAAATTCTTTTGATAAAGGACAACTCTCAGTTGTAGCTTTGTTTTCGAAATGACTATAACAGCATGAAATGATGTAACGAAAAAAGCTTGTCACGGAGTTAAAGTTGACGGTTATGTCATTCCTATATGTCAAATGTACGTACATCACGAAGAATAATGGTATTTCACAAAAGTCCAATAGTATAATGTTTTCCTTGAGTTTGTCCTTCACGTACTTAACAGATCCAATATTACTCGTTATGGTTTTTGCGATGTATTGCTCTTGTGCATTCCCATCGAAACCTTTCATTCTTATTTCGTGTGTTTTCGGCGGTAGTTCTTTTGGCAGGCATGAAGGTCTTGTGCAGATCAAAACATTGAAGTCTTGAAACATGTCAGCTTTGATTACGTTTTCTATATCTCTGAGAGCTGTGACCTTTTGATCACCACACTCATCAAACCCGTCGAGAACAACAAGTACAGAATTACACTCTTTCAGTATATTTTCAATATCTTGAGTAGCTAACGCTGTGTCGATCGGTAATAATAATAGTTTTATGGAGTCGTAGATTGAATTAGTGCCTCGCAATTGTCTTAATCGTAGCAGTATCAGAATTTTCACAGTTGTCATATTGGATGATTTTTCTTGATTACACCAATCGTAAGCTATTTGTAGACTTAAGGTGGATTTCCCAATCCCTGGCTCGCCAGCAACTAGCATTCGTTTTGGATCTGAATCTATCAGCTCAAAAACATCCTTGTACGACTTGAGCCTTTTCCACTCAGAATGCGTGTGTGGTATTTTTAATTCTACAGCACTTTCTACGAAAACTCTATTTACGCAGTATCTGTCATTGAGTAAAAACGGAACCGGCAAAATAGCATTGTAGAGCCTCTCGTATTTTTCTTCAGCTCTTTGATGAATATGGCTGCAAAGAATAATCGATCGTTTATCATAGAAATCACCTCAAAAACTCAGAAATGATTAAGTTATGGGATTGCGTCTACGCATCGATAGTGATACAGACCAGTACACTGTAATAACGTTATAGGAAGTAATTAAGGGCGCTCTTTCAAGTTTAAATATGCAATACATTTATTGGGTAGATAATTACATTTGCTTTCCACAACTTTTTCTCTATGTTTAAACTTTGCAACCAAAATATACATAGATAAGGAAAACTAAAACCGAATGTACTCACCAGTTTTATCCGTTTCCACGTGAGAGCTTTGCAACATCGGTATGTTCTGTTTCAAAATTGTACATATTGGGAATCAGTACAAACATGACTGTAAAAACATTTTTTTTGATATATCTCCTTTAATTATTTGTCCTAAAATACAGTGGCGGAGCTGCCATGCAGTCAAAGGCGGTCGCACCCCCCCTTCCGCCTGACTCAAAAATGAAAATCTGCTACATCTTGCGAAGCAAAGACTTGAAAAAAAACAAAGGCTTTTCTCAATGTTCGTTTTCAGAGTGGTTCCTGAATTTTCGAGTTAAGGGCTTAATATTTGGTAAAATTCATTTTTTATCTCCAACTCACAACGGGAATCTCTGAATCTGAGCTACCTAGATTATAAAGTTAACTGAAAGGTGAAAGTTTCAATCAAGCGGTCTCCGAGACACTAAAGTCAATACCGTGCGCTCACTGAAACTTTTCAATATACCTCGACCGTTACTCTGCATACCCACATGCCACATTCAAAGGCTTCATAAAATGTGATTTGAGTAGACTAAATGCAGCATAGAAATTGATTTCATAGAAAAAGGGAATACCTTTACATTTTTTGGAACGACTCAAATTTCTCCAAAAGAGTGGAATTCGAAGCTTTTGTTTAAATCATGCATATGTTTACATGATGGGTGCTATTCCCGAAATATAAAGCATTTCACGGACAAGGTAACGTCAGATAGTGAACCGCCTACCACATATCACTAAAATTGAAGGTAAGACATGTAAAGTATTGAGCGAAGTGGTATCTTAACAGACTTGAGCTTGGGTAGGCCTATTTGCACATACCAGTCCCTTAACCTGTTAATCGAAATACTGCAGGGAAGAACCGTTGGCACAATGTGACACCATAATGCATCTGTGGATTGCTATAATCCAAACGAACATAAAAAAAGTGTCAAATGCACAAAGTTAAGTTTGTGAGCATATGCAGACACTGCTATAACCCACATGCAACACAATACATATCGCCTAAAACTGAGGTGGGTACCCTGAACTGCAGCTGTCAATAACTAATTTTTCGATCTTTGTTTGCAACTTTTCAAGCTCTGTAGTGCGAGACATTTTGGACCATCTAGGAAGTTGGTTTACATGTTGGCCTTCAGGTTGAAGGCTCACTCGGTATCTACGGTATCTTTCATAAAGCAGCGCCCCTGAAAACCATTTTCGTCCCCTCTGAATGAAATCGTTATCTCCACCACTGCTAAACTATCAATACTGTATTATAACATTTTGCATTATTTGAGGTTCTTTTATAGTTTACGGCTAAGTTTATAATCACATCTAACAACGTGTGCAAAATTGATGTTATAAACATTGTTGTTATGCTTATTTTGTAGTAGCTTCACTTACATAAAAATATACATGACTCGTTATGGTATATCTATGTTAGTTCGTGAATCATATTAGTATATTCAATAACCTTAGTTTGGTACCTAACCGAATTGTGTATTTTTTACTTGGTGAACGGAAAGAATCCCTGCGTACAATAATTAAAGGAGATGGTAAAATTATGAGTTTAGTTGATACTAAACTCATCCAATGGAAGGTACTTCTAAATGATTATTGAGGCTAAGCGGAGCAGAACCCATACTTCTTTAATATCTGTAAGTAAACAGATCATATGGGATTTTAGCCCACTAATTGTGACCATGAGGTTACTCTCTATTACCTCTATTAGTATGCTTTCAGCCATCAAATAACTATTAATATAAAAGTTAAAGAAGATGCAATTATTCGGAATCAAATACATATGTGTACTTCCTTTACCAAACAGCAATTACAAAGACGATGGTTACTAGGTTTTGGATGCACCTTTCTTGCAAATTGCATGTTCTTGTTTCACATCAAGGTTCATGTCTTCGACATTCTCTTGCGCCAACTTAATTTTTGAAAAATTCAGCTCCTCAAAATTTAAGTTCTATTACACTGCGAATTTTAGGTTGAATTTTTCAAATAGAACCAAGCCTTTGATTTAAAGGTTTTCAATCAAAGGTTTCAAAAAGAATGACAAACGAGACAACTGCTAAAGGGTAGTTACATCTATCATGGTTTATTGGGTCAAAAATGAATATTGAAGGATGAAGGAAAGCATGAAGAAAGAAAAGCATTGAAAGAATTGTGAACGTAGTAAGAAAAAGAGACTTAAGAGACGGTGCGAGTGAAAGAGACATGGTGCATTTGTCCCTCAAAGTTGCTAAGCAAGTCCAAATGTGCAAAGATACGAACAATTCACTGTAAGCACTCTTTCCTCGATTCGTAACGGCAACGGAACAAAACCATTTAGATACCTCACCAGCGACTGAAATTTCAGCGACAATTTTTCTTTTAATAGACTAAGTTTACAGATTATTATATATTTTGTCTGTCAATTTAAGACTGGGGAACTTGTCGTGCCTTTCAAATGATGATGATTTATTTAACTGTGATGATTTAAAAATTGAATATTTTACTGTAAGTATTTTACAAATTGATCTAATGAAACGATATTTGCAAACGCAGGGCTTTGTTTAATTTTGGAAGATACAAGCCTAGGTGTTCTTGGCGATCAAATCTCAGAATGGACCAATACACTGTAATATTCCTGAATACAGTGTGACAACGTTGATGGAAAGTTAAAGTTTTCATCAATGCTTACCTGCTCACCATGTGCGAAAGCGGACTTTTTCTTCTTTGAAAAGAGATCTGTAGCACAACAAAATCGTACATAAACTGTCAATCCAAACTTTTAATGAAAACTAGTTTGGTCTCATAACTGTATGTATAATCTATGCTTAACAAGGAGGTCAAAATCATGGATAGTAAATGGTGGATATTTATACCAATGCAGAACAGAAAACATATTTAAGGTCTATATTTAAAATTGTGCAGTAGTTCCTCCCTGAGGCTTACATTTATTTATCAAACAAAATCAAAAGAGATGTTTATTGTGTAATTGGAACTCAATTACTTACATGTTATAACGACCAGCGCAAACGCAATAAATAACCCAAACAATAGGTATAACCAAAAGAAGGGGAACGTCCTTTTCGAATCCGCTTTGTCAATAGAAGATGTAACTATTATCTCTTCCTCTGTAAAAAGAAAAACATTTCTAGTGATACTTTTCCACAATTTTAAATACTCTTTATATCTCTCACTACTCAGATACATGATCTATGCTCTTAAGTGGCATGTTTTTAATACACACTGGGTGGAAAGAAATTAGGCCTATTGTCAACTATCACAAACTTGATTGGTCTGCTATCCCTAAATGTTGCATAACTTTTTGTGTAGTTTGGTAAATGTTGCTCGGTCAATCAATCAGAAGTGAACGCTGACTGGATTAAGTGTGTACGTTGTGGGCATGTTTTGTGCTCGATTTTCTCCCCGAGGCGTGAAAATATAATCAGGCAGAGAATCGAGGGTCTTTCAAAAGTAAGGAGCAAAGTCTCACCATGTGAATCATTGTCCGAAACGACTGAAATTGTTGGTTGAAGTCAGATTTTAAGAAAATATTTGAATACCACCCTTGGTTTTGTAAAGGACTTCTTAGTTTCTGAACCATTTGCATTGGTAATTAGAACCACTGTAGTCAATGATTGCTCTTTTCATTATTCTATACTGAAATAGAGTCCTACCAAAAGGTCGTCGAACTTTAGGTCCCTGAGAGCTGGGACGTTTGTAGGGGAAATAAGATATACATAGTTCAGGTTCCTGCTGATGATTTAACCTACCAAGAAAATTTGCATGTTTTGAACACCTTTTATTTTTATGCAGATGACTTTAGAAGAGTCAAAGTATTCTTTTTTCACATTGATAGAAAAGCGAATATTTATTTCATGGAAAATAACGAACAGTGTTTTTATTTCTGAACTTGTTGTTGAAGAAGAGATGGAAAGTTGACAATAGGCCTACTACCGTCGGTTCTTGGCTACTCACCGCATAAGTTTTCAAAACATCAATAACATTATTCTGGTACTCACCATTCTGAAAATGTAAATCAAAAGTTGTTGTCAGGTTTGCATTTGTTCCTAGTGCCCTGCACTGCACAGTCAATTGCCTTTGAGAATCGCTTAGCAAGTGATAGCCACTGGTCAATGTAATATCAAATGTACCATCAGCGTTGGCAGTGACAACCACTTGGTCATTAAAAGCAAGCGGGTCGTTATGAGTTTCCTTAAAAAGACCTATTTCAAGCCGCACCACAGGACGGATTCTGTGCAATGAGCAAGTTAAAATTCCTTTGCTTTGTACACGTAGGACGCAGTATTCCAATGTGTATTTTTCGCATCCATGAACTACAGGGAGTGGTGGTTCTGGATTCCCTGTTTGAATTTCAAAAAAAAAAAACGTGAAACTATCTGTGTTGCAATATATGAACATTCTGGTAAAACCAATTACAAATAAATATCATTATCTTTATCGTCATTATCGTCATATTGTCAATTTTGTTCCCATCAATATTCAATACTTCTGTTTTGGTGCACAGTCGATTCACCAAACGTTTTCTAAACAATCACATGTCCTTTATACGAGAACTGTTCATAAAGACAAAATGTTCAAAATATTTTAGTTTGTACTTATACCAGTGTGACTCACCAAACGTAAGAACGTTAATTTCGACACCACCATCATTCCGTCCGTCACCATAGAAACACCTGTACAATCCTTCATGCTCAATGTGCGATCGAGGTAAAATAAGATTCCCATTTTCGTCTATTTGATAACCGTATAATGCTTGTGACAACGGTTCTTTAGACAGAAAGGCAAAACCGAGTGTAATTTGTGTTCCATTGTCATATATCTTTTCCCATTTTAGAACATGTTTCCTTTTCGATGGACATTTAAGATTTATTGGAAAACCAAGTTCTACCTGAAGTGATCTTCGTTTTGATAATGGAACTTCCTTAGCTTGGTTTTCCATCAGTATGAAAGAATCGTTGATTTGAAACATCCCTGGTGGGTTAATTACGGCCTTACAAGCAAGTAAGGCCAGTCTAGTTAGCGAAGTTAATGTTATCTGTGATGAAGATGTTAACCACTTTGTTCCTTTTGTGATGATAGGTTCTGAGAACAATACAGTTTCATTCCAGGCAGTAATAACACTCCACTGAAGGGATACCTCAGGTCTTGCATCTTCCACAGAACATTTTGCAGACGAGTTCTTCCCCAGTGTAGAGAAACAAAATCTTTCGCTGGAGCAAATGTCGATCACAGGAAATCGCGATGCAGGTTTTGCTATAAAGATATAAAAATGCTTTTCTTAAAAAAAATACGCTACTTTTAAAGTGTTAAACGGTTGAATTGATTGAGGTTAGAGTTAGGGTTTCAAATATGCTAGTCTATAAAATGATTATAGGGTTTTTGCTCAACAATGTTAACACATTGCAAAAGTCTTTATAAAATTTCAGCTGTTAAGAACTTTTTCGAGGTTGAGACACCTTTCTTCGCTTGACCATTTGTCCATATGAATACGGAAGTATGACAACGGATGTTTGTTACATCAATCGACATAAGATAGTTTAGCTAGTGTTGTGTGGGCTGTTGTTACAAGAAATAAGTATATTGTGACATGGTTGTTATTCCAAAGATGCTTGAGTGCTACTAAATGTAGGAATGAAATACATGACTCAGTTTCCTGCAGAAATTATATCTTATGATTTTTCCCTCTGTATAGTTGAACTATATAAGGCGCAATTGAAATAATTAGTAATCCTCGTATTGATTGCATGATAACTTCTAACAATCTCATGAACCTTGAGTTGTGAAAGCTGAACATGAAATCTTACCGATAACTTTAACATTTATATCTCTTGTTTCAATTTGTCCCGACGCTTCATCATATATTAACACTGCTCTGTACTGGTGTTCGTCTTCCAGTGATACATTTTGGATCACCAAGGAACCAGTCTCAGAGATTTCATAGCCTTTTACTGAATAGGTGTTTTCATTTCCTCTTGAGGAGTCATCTCGGTAAAGGAACGGGGGATTATTTGTGGAGTCGTTGGAGTTATACCAATATATTCCAAAAAATGGTATTTCAGACTTGCAAGTTATGACACCAGTCACTTCATATTCAAGAAACTGAGTAGGAGCACAATAAAAGCTGGATATTGTGCCTGAATGTTAGACGAAGAATGAGAATGTTAATAGAGTATTAATTGAATTTATCGTACGGTTTGCAAGTAATGAAAAGTTACGAAATATGGGTAAACGGGCAATACTTTTCGCATTATACTTGTTCTTTATAATAATTATCGACATAAGAACGAGAGGAGAAAAAAATGTTCAGATGCCAAATTCGATCTCAACTCATGAACTAACAGATTATACATAAAGCCCAAAGATTAACTGTAATACAATAACAATAACATATAAATATATATTTAAATATATATATATATATATATTTATATATATATATATATATATATATATGTGTATATATATATATATATATATATATATATATATATATATATATATATATATATATATAAATCAAATTGGTAAAGCTGGAAAATCTGGCTGAGGTGAAAAAACGATGTTGACTCCACCGGGATTCGAACTCGGGACCTCCCGCTTTCTAGTGCGGACGCTCTAACCACTGAGCCATGAAGCCAAGTTGGTTTGGCCTTTGTTCAAATAACAGATGAAGCAACTCGCAATTCACCTCCTGAGCAGGCGCCTAATTTTTGGAACAGCACTAGTTCTCGTTTGACGCAAGCCCTAACCAAAGATCAAAGTTGATGCCATCCAGCTGAACACAATTGTTTATTCGCCAGCGGATCTCCGAAGAGATACAGGAACCTGTGAAAGCAGAGATGAAGTGAAAATAAACGCTGACGACAACTGCGTGGAATATATAAATCAAATTGGTAAAGCTGGAAAATCTGGCTGAGGTGAAAAAACGATGTTGACTCCACCGGGATTCGAACTCGGGACCTCCCGCTTTCTAGTGCGGACGCTCTAACCACTGAGCCATGAATTGAAGCATCTTTGGAATAACAACCATGTCACAATATACTTATTTCTTGTAACAACAGCCCACACAACACTAGCTAAACTATCTTATGTCGATTGATGTAACAAACATCCGTTGTCATACTTCCGTATTCATATGGACAAATGGTCAAGCGAAGAAAGGTGTCTCAACCTCGAAAAAGTTCTTAACAGCTGAAATTTTATAAAGACTTTTGCAATGTGTTAACATTGTTGAGCAAAAACCCTATAATCATTTTATAGACTAGCATATTTGAAACCCTAACTCTAACCTCAATCAATTCAACCGTTTAACACTTTAAAAGTAGCGTATTTTTTTTAAGAAAAGCATTTTTATATCTTTATAGCAAAACCTGCATCGCGATTTCCTGTGATCGACATTTGCTCCAGCGAAAGATTTTGTTTCTCTACACTGGGGAAGAACTCGTCTGCAAAATGTTCTGTGGAAGATGCAAGACCTGAGGTATCCCTTCAGTGGAGTGTTATTACTGCCTGGAATGAAACTGTATTGTTCTCAGAACCTATCATCACAAAAGGAACAAAGTGGTTAACATCTTCATCACAGATAACATTAACTTCGCTAACTAGACTGGCCTTACTTGCTTGTAAGGCCGTAATTAACCCACCAGGGATGTTTCAAATCAACGATTCTTTCATACTGATGGAAAACCAAGCTAAGGAAGTTCCATTATCAAAACGAAGATCACTTCAGGTAGAACTTGGTTTTCCAATAAATCTTAAATGTCCATCGAAAAGGAAACATGTTCTAAAATGGGAAAAGATATATGACAATGGAACACAAATTACACTCGGTTTTGCCTTTCTGTCTAAAGAACCGTTGTCACAAGCATTATACGGTTATCAAATAGACGAAAATGGGAATCTTATTTTACCTCGATCGCACATTGAGCATGAAGGATTGTACAGGTGTTTCTATGGTGACGGACGGAATGATGGTGGTGTCGAAATTAACGTTCTTACGTTTGGTGAGTCACACTGGTATAAGTACAAACTAAAATATTTTGAACATTTTGTCTTTATGAACAGTTCTCGTATAAAGGACATGTGATTGTTTAGAAAACGTTTGGTGAATCGACTGTGCACCAAAACAGAAGTATTGAATATTGATGGGAACAAAATTGACAATATGACGATAATGACGATAAAGATAATGATATTTATTTGTAATTGGTTTTACCAGAATGTTCATATATTGCAACACAGATAGTTTCACGTTTTTTTTTTTGAAATTCAAACAGGGAATCCAGAACCACCACTCCCTGTAGTTCATGGATGCGAAAAATACACATTGGAATACTGCGTCCTACGTGTACAAAGCAAAGGAATTTTAACTTGCTCATTGCACAGAATCCGTCCTGTGGTGCGGCTTGAAATAGGTCTTTTTAAGGAAACTCATAACGACCCGCTTGCTTTTAATGACCAAGTGGTTGTCACTGCCAACGCTGATGGTACATTTGATATTACATTGACCAGTGGCTATCACTTGCTAAGCGATTCTCAAAGGCAATTGACTGTGCAGTGCAGGGCACTAGGAACAAATGCAAACCTGACAACAACTTTTGATTTACATTTTCAGAATGGTGAGTACCAGAATAATGTTATTGATGTTTTGAAAACTTATGCGGTGAGTAGCCAAGAACCGACGGTAGTAGGCCTATTGTCAACTTTCCATCTCTTCTTCAACAACAAGTTCAGAAATAAAAACACTGTTCGTTATTTTCCATGAAATAAATATTCGCTTTTCTATCAATGTGAAAAAAGAATACTTTGACTCTTCTAAAGTCATCTGCATAAAAATAAAAGGTGTTCAAAACATGCAAATTTTCTTGGTAGGTTAAATCATCAGCAGGAACCTGAACTATGTATATCTTATTTCCCCTACAAACGTCCCAGCTCTCAGGGACCTAAAGTTCGACGACCTTTTGGTAGGACTCTATTTCAGTATAGAATAATGAAAAGAGCAATCATTGACTACAGTGGTTCTAATTACCAATGCAAATGGTTCAGAAACTAAGAAGTCCTTTACAAAACCAAGGGTGGTATTCAAATATTTTCTTAAAATCTGACTTCAACCAACAATTTCAGTCGTTTCGGACAATGATTCACATGGTGAGACTTTGCTCCTTACTTTTGAAAGACCCTCGATTCTCTGCCTGATTATATTTTCACGCCTCGGGGAGAAAATCGAGCACAAAACATGCCCACAACGTACACACTTAATCCAGTCAGCGTTCACTTCTGATTGATTGACCGAGCAACATTTACCAAACTACACAAAAAGTTATGCAACATTTAGGGATAGCAGACCAATCAAGTTTGTGATAGTTGACAATAGGCCTAATTTCTTTCCACCCAGTGTGTATTAAAAACATGCCACTTAAGAGCATAGATCATGTATCTGAGTAGTGAGAGATATAAAGAGTATTTAAAATTGTGGAAAAGTATCACTAGAAATGTTTTTCTTTTTTACAGAGGAAGAGATAATAGTTACATCTTCTATTGACAAAGCGGATTCGAAAAGGACGTTCCCCTTCTTTTGGTTATACCTATTGTTTGGGTTATTTATTGCGTTTGCGCTGGTCGTTATAACATGTAAGTAATTGAGTTCCAATTACACAATAAACATCTCTTTTGATTTTGTTTGATAAATAAATGTAAGCCTCAGGGAGGAACTACTGCACAATTTTAAATATAGACCTTAAATATGTTTTCTGTTCTGCATTGGTATAAATATCCACCATTTACTATCCATGATTTTGACCTCCTTGTTAAGCATAGATTATACATACAGTTATGAGACCAAACTAGTTTTCATTAAAAGTTTGGATTGACAGTTTATGTACGATTTTGTTGTGCTACAGATCTCTTTTCAAAGAAGAAAAAGTCCGCTTTCGCACATGGTGAGCAGGTAAGCATTGATGAAAACTTTAACTTTCCATCAACGTTGTCACACTGTATTCAGGAATATTACAGTGTATTGGTCCATTCTGAGATTTGATCGCCAAGAACACCTAGGCTTGTATCTTCCAAAATTAAACAAAGCCCTGCGTTTGCAAATATCGTTTCATTAGATCAATTTGTAAAATACTTACAGTAAAATATTCAATTTTTAAATCATCACAGTTAAATAAATCATCATCATTTGAAAGGCACGACAAGTTCCCCAGTCTTAAATTGACAGACAAAATATATAATAATCTGTAAACTTAGTCTATTAAAAGAAAAATTGTCGCTGAAATTTCAGTCGCTGGTGAGGTATCTAAATGGTTTTGTTCCGTTGCCGTTACGAATCGAGGAAAGAGTGCTTACAGTGAATTGTTCGTATCTTTGCACATTTGGACTTGCTTAGCAACTTTGAGGGACAAATGCACCATGTCTCTTTCACTCGCACCGTCTCTTAAGTCTCTTTTCTTACTACGTTCACAATTCTTTCAATGCTTTTCTTTCTTCATGCTTTCCTTCATCCTTCAATATTCATTTTTGACCCAATAAACCATGATAGATGTAACTACCCTTTAGCAGTTGTCTCGTTTGTCATTCTTTTTGAAACCTTTGATTGAAAACCTTTAAATCAAAGGCTTGGTTCTATTTGAAAAATTCAACCTAAAATTCGCAGTGTAATAGAACTTAAATTTTGAGGAGCTGAATTTTTCAAAAATTAAGTTGGCGCAAGAGAATGTCGAAGACATGAACCTTGATGTGAAACAAGAACATGCAATTTGCAAGAAAGGTGCATCCAAAACCTAGTAACCATCGTCTTTGTAATTGCTGTTTGGTAAAGGAAGTACACATATGTATTTGATTCCGAATAATTGCATCTTCTTTAACTTTTATATTAATAGTTATTTGATGGCTGAAAGCATACTAATAGAGGTAATAGAGAGTAACCTCATGGTCACAATTAGTGGGCTAAAATCCCATATGATCTGTTTACTTACAGATATTAAAGAAGTATGGGTTCTGCTCCGCTTAGCCTCAATAATCATTTAGAAGTACCTTCCATTGGATGAGTTTAGTATCAACTAAACTCATAATTTTACCATCTCCTTTAATTATTGTACGCAGGGATTCTTTCCGTTCACCAAGTAAAAAATACACAATTCGGTTAGGTACCAAACTAAGGTTATTGAATATACTAATATGATTCACGAACTAACATAGATATACCATAACGAGTCATGTATATTTTTATGTAAGTGAAGCTACTACAAAATAAGCATAACAACAATGTTTATAACATCAATTTTGCACACGTTGTTAGATGTGATTATAAACTTAGCCGTAAACTATAAAGCACCTCAAATAATGCAAAATGTTATAATACAGTATTGATAGTTTAGCAGTGGTGGAGATAACGATTTCATTCAGAGGGGACGAAAATGGTTTTCAGGGGCGCTGCTTTATGAAAGATACCGTAGATACCGAGTGAGCCTTCAACCTGAAGGCCAACATGTAAACCAACTTCCTAGATGGTCCAAAATGTCTCGCACTACAGAGCTTGAAAAGTTGCAAACAAAGATCGAAAAATTAGTTATTGACAGCTGCAGTTCAGGGTACCCACCTCAGTTTTAGGCGATATGTATTGTGTTGCATGTGGGTTATAGCAGTGTCTGCATATGCTCACAAACTTAACTTTGTGCATTTGACACTTTTTTTATGTTCGTTTGGATTATAGCAATCCACAGATGCATTATGGTGTCACATTGTGCCAACGGTTCTTCCCTGCAGTATTTCGATTAACAGGTTAAGGGACTGGTATGTGCAAATAGGCCTACCCAAGCTCAAGTCTGTTAAGATACCACTTCGCTCAATACTTTACATGTCTTACCTTCAATTTTAGTGATATGTGGTAGGCGGTTCACTATCTGACGTTACCTTGTCCGTGAAATGCTTTATATTTCGGGAATAGCACCCATCATGTAAACATATGCATGATTTAAACAAAAGCTTCGAATTCCACTCTTTTGGAGAAATTTGAGTCGTTCCAAAAAATGTAAAGGTATTCCCTTTTTCTATGAAATCAATTTCTATGCTGCATTTAGTCTACTCAAATCACATTTTATGAAGCCTTTGAATGTGGCATGTGGGTATGCAGAGTAACGGTCGAGGTATATTGAAAAGTTTCAGTGAGCGCACGGTATTGACTTTAGTGTCTCGGAGACCGCTTGATTGAAACTTTCACCTTTCAGTTAACTTTATAATCTAGGTAGCTCAGATTCAGAGATTCCCGTTGTGAGTTGGAGATAAAAAATGAATTTTACCAAATATTAAGCCCTTAACTCGAAAATTCAGGAACCACTCTGAAAACGAACATTGAGAAAAGCCTTTGTTTTTTTTCAAGTCTTTGCTTCGCAAGATGTAGCAGATTTTCATTTTTGAGTCGGTCGGAAGGGGGGGGGGGGTGCGACCGCCTTTGACTGCATGGCAGCTCCGCCACTGTATTTTAGGACAAATAATTAAAGGAGATATATCAAAAAAAATGTTTTTACAGTCATGTTTGTACTGATTCCCAATATGTACAATTTTGAAACAGAACATACCGATGTTGCAAAGCTCTCACGTGGAAACGGATAAAACTGGTGAGTACATTCGGTTTTAGTTTTCCTTATCTATGTATATTTTGGTTGCAAAGTTTAAACATAGAGAAAAAGTTGTGGAAAGCAAATGTAATTATCTACCCAATAAATGTATTGCATATTTAAACTTGAAAGAGCGCCCTTAATTACTTCCTATAACGTTATTACAGTGTACTGGTCTGTATCACTATCGATGCGTAGACGCAATCCCATAACTTAATCATTTCTGAGTTTTTGAGGTGATTTCTATGATAAACGATCGATTATTCTTTGCAGCCATATTCATCAAAGAGCTGAAGAAAAAATACGAGAGGCTCTACAATGCTATTTTGCCGGTTCCGTTTTTACTCAATGACAGATACTGCGTAAATAGAGTTTTCGTAGAAAGTGCTGTAGAATTAAAAATACCACACACGCATTCTGAGTGGAAAAGGCTCAAGTCGTACAAGGATGTTTTTGAGCTGATAGATTCAGATCCAAAACGAATGCTAGTTGCTGGCGAGCCAGGGATTGGGAAATCCACCTTAAGTCTACAAATAGCTTACGATTGGTGTAATCAAGAAAAATCATCCAATATGACAACTGTGAAAATTCTGATACTGCTACGATTAAGACAATTGCGAGGCACTAATTCAATCTACGACTCCATAAAACTATTATTATTACCGATCGACACAGCGTTAGCTACTCAAGATATTGAAAATATACTGAAAGAGTGTAATTCTGTACTTGTTGTTCTCGACGGGTTTGATGAGTGTGGTGATCAAAAGGTCACAGCTCTCAGAGATATAGAAAACGTAATCAAAGCTGACATGTTTCAAGACTTCAATGTTTTGATCTGCACAAGACCTTCATGCCTGCCAAAAGAACTACCGCCGAAAACACACGAAATAAGAATGAAAGGTTTCGATGGGAATGCACAAGAGCAATACATCGCAAAAACCATAACGAGTAATATTGGATCTGTTAAGTACGTGAAGGACAAACTCAAGGAAAACATTATACTATTGGACTTTTGTGAAATACCATTATTCTTCGTGATGTACGTACATTTGACATATAGGAATGACATAACCGTCAACTTTAACTCCGTGACAAGCTTTTTCGTTACATCATTTCATGCTGTTATAGTCATTTCGAAAACAAAGCTACAACTGAGAGTTGTCCTTTATCAAAAGAATTTAAAGAAAATTACGTACCTATTTCCCAAATAGCTTTTAATGGTATATTAGGAGAACTTCAGAACATTGTTTGGGATAGGAAAGAACTTGAAACTTTATTAGGAATTGATTCATACAAGAAGTATACCCAAATAGGTATTTTAGTGGAAGAAGAGGTTCTGGAAGTCATCAATGAACCCGGAATATCCTCAGCTAGACATATCTCTTATAAGACTGAAGTAAGATTTTATCATAAACTTTTTTGTGAATGGTATGCTGCACATCACGTATCCGATCTTGCTGAAAGTGCTAGTGAAGGAGAGTTTTTATCAGTTTTACATAAAGTCTATGATACAAATCAAGAATATATATTTCGCTTTGCATGTGGAATCAATCCAAAATGTGCTGAGAAAATTATAAAGTACCTTACTGAACGACGAGAAGAGGACAGGCTGGCTATACTGTGTCTTTTGGAAAAGACTGGGAGTATAGAGAACATAAGGAAGGAAATCTCTAGTATGTGTCAAAAACAGATCTCCATTTCGGCGAATGATCCAAGGATAGTACAAAGATCTTCAACGCAGTTGTTAGAAATGGCATCTAAAAATAAGGTATTTCGATGTAATTATAACTAAAAAAAATACTAAATTTCAAATCATTCCAACGCTTCCAACGCTAGTATTTGAGTAACGATCGTAGTGGTAGGAGACGGGAGTCTGGAAAGGGGTGTATGACCCCATCTACATATTTCTGTGTGATGAGGGCAACATGTTGAGCATTTTTGGGCACCTACCGACAGAAAAATAAACTGTTATTATGCAGCCGACGGCAATGAATAGTTTGAAAAATCTCATGGGCAAAGAAAACAAAGTTTTAAGTTTGCCCGATAAATTCGTCACTTATAATGTAAAAGGTAGTTTTGATACTATTTGGCGGTCCACGCGTTTTCTTCTAAAACTAAAAAGGACATTCCGTTGTTTACGTTACCATTACGCGGTATACACTTCGGAATTTTCAGGAAACGTGCAAAGGCTGTGGGCAACAATAACGAAAATTGGTTATGTAGTTTTTCAATTACAGTGTGAAAATGTCTTCCTATTTGTCTCCTTGGAAAAATTTGTTTGAACCCAGTACGGTAACTTTTTTCAAAAGGCGTTAGAAGAAATATCATTTATAGTCTGTAGAGTCCCAATTTCATCAGTTCAAGAGATGTTGCATTGGGCAAAGAGTAGCAGTGGAGGAAGAAACATTAGCATGTTTTCAATATTACGTTACATAGTTTTCCCAAATACCAATGGTAGTTTTGCATGTGATAATATACTCTTACATGGCAAGTTGCTGATTTTTTCTATTAGAGTGAAAATTTTGTTGCAAACGGACGCTCAAAATAAAAAATACTTCGTTTATCATTAACCTAGAAAACTCCATTTCGGGCTGTCTGAAGGGTCCAATTGTTTGAAATTTTATGTACACTCCTGGGAACCAATCTTGGCATTCCACTTAGTGTTTCCATCGAACAGAAAACTGAAAGGGACATTGCAGGCTTGCACATCAAATCCGGGTTTTTCATCAGTATTAGGAATCGTTTTAAGCGAAACATTTCATTGCAAACGAAAAACTACAAAGGAGACTGCATAAATCCTACTCATAGGCATGTGAAATGCCACTTCCGGCTATCTGAGGGTTGCGATTTTTAAAAATTTTCTGTATATACTGCTAAGATAGTCTTTCAAGCAGGAGTAAACTTTTCGGGCAAATAATCTTCAGCCCCCAAACTGAAAGACTTCTGTAAAGACTTCAATCGAAACCAGTCACATGCATGTAGACAAAAATTTGAAGACCGTATTGATACTTATTTATTCGACAGATTGTTATATCCAACATTTGTTTGAGGAGATGCTTCAAAAATGTTAACCTTGAAAACGAGCACATCGTTCTCACGTCAGGAATTATTCTTCCAAAGTTAGGAACTGTTTGTGAGTTCGAAGTGTTTGCGGAGGAAAGGGAGTTCGATGTGGAGGAAATAAACGACATATTGCGTTACTGCATTTTGTGTGGAAGTATCTCAATACTTAGGTAGGTAAAGTGGAAATAAGGAAATTATTGACTACCCCTATTTTTCAGAATAATTTCTTCTTAAATTTTCCAGCTCAATAATAATAATCCATTATCCCAGGTAGACGTTGGTAACCGTTGAAAATGGGTACAAGACATTTTAAAAATATCACTTTTAGCATTTGATGCAATCAAAATGAAGTTTTCAAACTAATTTTACCTTTCCTTTATTTGTTTTACATATTTAATATTATATAGTTGATGAACCACATCTAAGAATTTGGTTTTCCACCAGAGCCTGAGTAATAACTTCATTTCATTCAAGACTTGACATTTCTTTTCACAATTCCTTCAAGATTGAAGTATTGCCTGCTACCGGAATATATACGGGTGGAAAAGACGCTCATGAAAAACAACACTCCAGCCATATGTGGTACACATCAATATTAATTTTACTTTTCTAATAATTACTACATGCAGGAAGCTATTACTAGCCTGGATACTTACTTCATCCAATTTCCAATATTCAAAACTTTCACTTTGATTTGATGAAATATTATACCTATGTGGTAATTGTTTTAAACAACACAATGTTTTCATATCAATTAGGAGATAATAGCAAGCACTTTAATGGGTAACCTATTGCGATGTATTTTCATTAGGTAGTCGTTTATTACAGGGAACAAACAAAGCCCTACATTTATAGGCCTAAGCACAATTGACAAAAGTTAAGTTCCATGACCTCTTTATGAAAGTTTCAAGGGAATATCAAACGTAAATATGAGATCATATTGATACTGTCTACCAAAGTGCTATTCTAATTGTTGAAATGCCTCAAAGAGGAAGTTAAACCCCAAAACTAATTTTTGTATGTGAAAGAGGAACCAGATTCACACAGTGTAGTGAAACTTCCATTCAAGTTGGACATCTATTTCTCGAGATAGCAGTAAATGAAGTCACTACATTTGTGCTCCAAAGTGAGCTTGACTGCATCGGAGGTTGACGAGGAATGCTTTGTGTCACATTGTTTTTCAGAATGTTGTGTTGATCTTGAAGTTAAAGGTAATGGGACCCCCTGTGTGTGGGAAATGCAAAGTTTGTCCAGTCCTCAAGTCACTTACGCGATCACACACCGATGATGAGGAATTGAAGTTGTGGAGAAAATTGGATGTAACATTTAAAAACAGACGAAAGATTGCCCATTAATGTGGGGAAATGATGTCAAATGAGTTAGTCCGTCAGATAGGGTTTACAGCCCGTTTCATATGTGTTTAGTTTCAAGTTCACTGTCTGTTGCAAATATGATGACTCTACTCAATATCTTGACTACCACTAATCAGCTTTCAAGGGCAATTTTCACCGAAATGCTTAAAAATAAGTACCCCTCTAACATATTAAGAATTGATGTGACCAAAATTCCTTTTAAAAAACGTCAATAGAATGGAAAATGTCAGTGTTTGAAAAGTGTCAGTTTCAGGTTAACTTGAAAGAAAGAAGTTTGATGGACTACTTTTGTGAATCAGTTTTCACCTTTGAAATTAAGAAACTATCTATAAGATAGGTGGCAGCTCCACCAGTCTTTCATCATGGCCATAAATGAAGAATTTGAAGAAAATTATCACCATAAATATACTTTAAAAGGAGTTGTGACTTTTGAGTCAACGCAGACTTTGAAATCCAAGGAAATGTTTATTTCTTTTTCTGTAAATTGCATGGTAAGAAAAAGTACCGTATCTCCTAATATTTGTAATTATTTGTTTCGGGTATGACACATATGAGGGAAACGCAAAGGATTTTCATTTAAAGTTTAATAACCGCATTAGTATGGCACAAACTGGAAAGATGCATCTGATGTCCACAAAAGATTAAATAAAATGCATATATAGTGTTCTGTTCTGTAAACACTCTAATATAAAGGAATGGCTTTACTAGAGTAATACAACTTGCTTCAAATTTCAGTGAGTTGGGCACCAAATTTATTCAGAAGTTACACCTTGGACAGCAAATCAGGACATTGGAAGGTAAGGAACCAGCTCTTCTTCCGGTCGTCGGTTCGTATATTGATTTCTTTCAGGTTTGATTTTGCACCCGTTCCAGTACTAATGAAAAATTTGACAAAACGCTAAAGTAAAATTAAGTACTTTCAGTCTGGTACTTTTGGGTACGAATTGGAGTTTCAGTGAACAAGAAAACTTGATATTAAAACCGTACATTGATCAGTCCGGGAGATTCTCCGAAAACGGAGAACTTCAAATTCTCCGTGCTCGGAGAATATTTAAGCGCCATTTTGAAATTTACCCATGATGCTGCACTATTTACACAATAAAAAACATAAGGTTCGACCTTTGAAACACTTCTGGAAAATAAGTACCTGCCTAGGAAAGGTCAAAACCTGAGTATTCGTGTCGCTGAAATTGTTATCTACAACTTTTCGGTGCACTAAATGGAAGTTCACCGTGCCAATTTTGAGAAAATACAGATTAAAGTATTACCACTTCAATTTGAGTACTGCTAATTTCCTCAGTCTTCATGAATTATTTTAGGTGTAAGGAATTTAACCCTAGAATATAGCACGTTGACGAGTGTAAACAGTACTAATCCTTCACACTAAACAGTTCAGACTACTCTTACCAGTTCACGTTACTCTAAACTGCAGCTATGCGGCATTTGAATGAAACACGAGATTAACTTCAATAAGAATGCATCACTGAGGATGAGTTCTTGTACACGTTCTAGTTATCTTTTCACACCTTACTGTATGAAAAGCGGTCCTACGAAGCATCACAGTGTGCATTCGCTACGTTAGTTGTGTACTGTTACAGGATGCATCATATGTGTTTGTCTGCGAAGCAACGGCTGTTACGAGAATAAGACTCTTAATATTCATACAACGCTTTGCATAAAATTCTCCATTTTTGGAGAAAGTGAAGTTCTCCGATAACGAAGAATGTACCGGACTGTCGATAAAGTCTCACATATATGTCGTATGTATTTAAGAAATATTACATCCTAACATCGTATCTCTTATATTGTAGAATACGTATGGACGCTATTTGGACGGGACAGGCTATCAAGAGGAGGTAAAATCTAATAATTCAATGCTCGCTGTACGATGTAGTTGAAAGGTTTATGTAAGAATTTTTAGTTCAATTAGCACAAGGTCTATATAATTTTAAGTGTGAGATCTGTGTGATCTTGTTTTTGCATTCAAGTTCTACGCAATGATTTTAAGTCACGCTATTAAAACCTAAAAGCCTGTTGAGCTTTCACTGTCTCATTCTAATGATGCACTTCACTCATTTTAGGAGCTGGAACACATCTCTGTTTAATTCAGACTATAAACAACTTTTCTACAGGTTTCAGCCCCTGCAATAAAGTTGTTGTACATTTCTCCCCTTCAATGTAACATAGATTGCCTTATCAATTACATGCCTTTTAAGGCAAGTTCTAAGGATTTATGGCATATTTTTATTATTGAAATGTTGTTCGGTTAAGTTAAAATTATTTACGTCGTTTGGATCCTAACTCTGTTGAATGGTTGTTCACATAAGGTCACATTTACTTGCCTCAAATCTTTCGTAGTTTCTTTTGTATTGCAGGTGGCCAGTTTTCGAGCAACGAAATCTTAATCTGAACATGGAAGTACTATTCGCAGACGTGTGGTTATTAACTAAAGGGAGTTATTCCCATCAGAGTTGTGTTTACTACCTGTATTGTTCAGATGGCGCGATCAGGATCTAATTATTGGATTGAAACAGATAATGGAATATTTCTATGGCAGCATAAATACCATTTACACACTCTAAAAACAGTTGAGCAAAAAGTGCTCAATATTGGAGAAACATAGCACATGCCAAATTTCGTAGCAAGCTTCGCTTAACTTATTGGGCAAATGTTTTACAAAAGTTGGGAAAAAATCATGTTTTTGCCCAACCTTTAGCAGTTTTTCCACAACAATACAGCATGTGTTATGTTTGCTCAACTGTTCTAAGAGTGCAGTGGCGTGGTGAGGAATTTTGTTTGGGAGCTAACTGCAGAGTATGATCACTGACCCGTGAGAAGGGTCTTCGGGGGTGTCTTAACCCTTTGAGGAATGTTTGAACATTGAAATACCCTTAGATGCAATCTGGTGCAACATTTAACATCATGTGAAGTAACTTTGTATCATTTTCAGGTGTGTATTCATTAGGTGTATCTTTCCTTAATTTGCTCAGTTGTCACAGAGAGTTGTGGCTAGGTTTATCATATTGTTTTTCAGGAAAAGACACACACATCCTGGGGAAGAGGTTTAAGAAGAGGCAGTGTCTCAGTGTCCCCTTTTGATTTGTTTCCGTTTTAAGGGACCAGGGCATATCTGGTGGCAAAGTAGTGTAGTATTTGTTACTTTAAACAGAGCTTCCTTGAGTCGCAACCTAAAATGTCTTAGAAAGGGATCTACGTATTACTTTAAATGTAACCATAGGTAAGCTCAGTGGTCTGCAGAGCTTTGAACTTGGAATCGTAGGGTCACCAGTTGGAACTTCACTAAACCCGATGCTTCTCAGATATGTTCCTGGACACACAATGCCGAATTTACCGTTTTGAGCTCTGACACAAATAATCTTACGTCTATAAATAAACCTTAGTAATAATATTACAACCACAGTCGCACAAGTCAAGAAAGAAGGACAAACTAGTTTGTGGTCAACATCGCTATAATATAAATATCGTGTTAAGTTTAGTTTTTGTTTTTGTTTCTTGTGTGTCCCTTGAGAGAGTAGAGCACTTTGCCAAGCTCATGAGGGTTTTTTGTTCTACTTTCTTCACATCATTGTGAAGTAAGTTTTACTTTATTGAAATAAATTAAAATACATTTTATGTTAATATACTTGTATGATGATGTGAAAAACAAATAAATGAAATGAAATAAAATAATTGAACGTACAGGTATTTCGACCAAAACATCGCCCAATTAATCAGAAAGGGCATTTCCGAGCCCCTTTGAATTTGCTTTTTCCATTTATGTATATTTCACCCCACCCCCATCGTATTAATTTCTCTTGATTGAGTTTTCAAGTAAAATTTCTTTTTCCCCGAGGCTTGAATGGGGGCGTTCCCAACCCTTTGCTCCTCTGGCGACGGCTCCAGTACTGTTATGTTAGGTTGATTCTTAATTGCAGTGTTTTATGAGGAACGACTTCGAAGCTAAAACTCTTTTGGTGTTGTTGTTGCTAGCTCATTATTAGACTCAGGATGGCTGATGCTTAAATACATATTAAACGTATTACTTGTGTTGAACAGAATATCGGCAACTGAAGAAAACATGAGAGGAACAGTGAATGTAAATCCATGAAACATTTTTATGGCAAAATGCTGTATTTCAATATGCAACCGATAGCTGTCTTCTAGCCGACGGATATATGTTATTCTTTACAAAATTACCGGTAGTTCAAAAATACACATGAAATGTGTAACTACTATAGGTAAACAGTATCCATAAATAAAGTGTCGGAACTATGGTTTGGGTTAAAAGGGAGGACAATAGATAGATTACTGGCATTTTGTAGTAAGTAGATCCACGATGTTATTGTATTCTGAATTTTTTAACGTTTTGTCATACCAACAGATCAAGGCGAGTGAAATAGGTTAATAATTATGTTTCTTTTCGCGTCGATTTGTGAGATTGTGGACTAAAGGTAAAAGGCTCGCGAGGAGAACTAAGGAATTGGGAAATTGTTAAATATCACAATATTATAGACGCGAGCCCCTGATATATAGCTAACAACATTACACTTCATTAATTAAGGGGACTTATTATGCAATTTTAGCAGGTCCATCCTTCACGAAAGACGGGATATAGCCCCACAGAAATCTTTTGCCTCCTGCAGCAAAAGAATATTGTCCCGTTCCCCTTACCACTCTGTGTACTTAGCGCACTGACTTTCAACATGCTCTGCTGGAATAATTGATTTCATGCCGTTCAAAACGACAAAGATAAAATGTGTGGGGTTTTCCAGGTTTTCAAGTTTTGAGCTTGAAGGAGGCATCACAGAGTTGCCCCACGATGCTACCAAAGTGTCAAAAGTGCCAAACTGTTACAGTATTAGTTTCATACAAGTATCGATGGTGTGAAATGAAAACACAGGATTTTTAATTAATAACCACAAATTTCGATCCCCTTGGTTTACTGATCTTTTAGATTATCGGCAAGAAATTTGGTAATATCTTGTTATTTTTCATTTACGTACTTTATCTGGGTACAGAGGATTTTGAGCACGTGTTAAGCTGGAGGAGAAGTCAAATAGAAGTGAAACTTGCTATCTAAGTAATTGACTATTTGTTTCATGTGAGAAGTAACTATTTCGTCCCATCGAATTTGACCATTCCCAGAGATGACGTAATATTTCCACGTGCCTCTTTTAACGTGAAATTTTACTTAATACAGAAATAAACGCAAATGATCAAAAATATTCTACCCTACTACTTTTAATTGTGAAATGTTGATTTAAGTGTGTTATGTATGTCAAAAAAGAGAGAAAAAGGGGTCAAAACCACTGTCAGTAAGTTAACTCCTATGAACCAGGATGTTGAAAGGCTGTTATCGCCTTTCCAAATACTTTAAAAACTGTTGGGTAAACGTTATCCCAGTTGATTGCGTATGTCTACTGTTTAGAGGAAGTGCATTTGCCTGGAAATACGCAGAATTGTACGATGGTATTGCCCGCGTACACTGTGTGTGTGTGTGTGTGTGTGGTGGGGACGGTGGGGTTGGGGCTGCGTCATTTGAAATATTTGGAGGTGGATGTTTGAATGGTGGCGGTCCTGAATGAAAATTAATCAAGCCTAATTTAGAATGTTTGCAAGATAGCGGTAAAAAATCATGGAGAAGTTCAACATTAGCTTCCTGCACACAGAGGCGACGCCACCGGCCGGGGTGTTATGAGGGTGTTACATCCCCTAGAAATATTCAAAGGGACGTTTGTTGTCCAGTCGCTTCCAAAATTTACTTCGTCAACAAAAAACAAAAAAAAAAAAAACAACAAAAAAAAAAAAAACTAGAAAATGCTCCATTTGGGGAACATGTAGAAAATTTCGCGAAATTTTAATATCATATCTCTTGCGTTCGAAATATAATACGAAATCCTGTCGGGTGATGCGCTTGATGTTTTGAATTGTGTCTGGACACTATTTTTTGCAAATAAATAATTCCTTCTCGTTCAAAAATTTGTCACATATTAGGGCAGGTAATACAGATAATAACATCGGCAATAAGCCTACCTACGTTTTTCGAAAAAAGTAAAAATACACACATTATCTTAAAGGCCAACTTTACCATCGTATTGCAGACAGGTAGTTTGGAGTCGTTTTGTAGTTCATCTATTATACTACATTTCAAGCCACCGTGATGGTTCTCTGTGATCATCACCTGATTCTACTAGAGGCACATTCAGGTCTATGGCATTAGGACACTGAAATCATCTGAGACAACTGGGTCTCACCCCCTCCATTATTCTTCTACAAAATTGTCAAACGCGTGTATCTGCCAAATTTGCTCAATACGTGGGAAGAATGCCGGATCATGGTTTAGTCGGACAGTTGGGGAGCAAACAAGACTGACTTATCTAAGATCCAATAGCTTTCACTCTTGCATCAATGTCGGGTTGTTGTAGCATACACCACGTTTAATCGCCGTTTACACATACTCAAATTGTGCATTCGAATGAAAGGCGCTTTCACTCTGAGACAGCTGCCAAGAGAAGGAGACGTTTTTACCCCCAAAAGTGTTTTTCCATTGACTATATTCACTAAATGGATCCGTCCACACTGTGACATTGAAGTGAATACGAAGGGGGTACATGGCAGTCGCATGGTAACGGCGCCTCCAAAGGTGATGTTAGCAACTGAATGCGTATTCCCTTTGGTTCATCACGCAAGAAATGCCGTTTCGTACTGTAGTTGTCACAAAGGAATTTGTTGCTTGATTGTGTTGTCTCTACAATCACACTCAGTGCGCAACCCCCCGAAATGGAAATTTTATCTTGGTTATATCCTTCTCCTTCTGGAATTTAAAATCATACTTTAAAGGAAGACAATAACCCTGATATACTCTTTGGGTAAAGCAATGCTCATATAGGCTTGCGGACCGGGGTGAAAGCTGAGGGATGGCGGTCCGAAGATGGGTAAACGTTTCTCTATGGAATTTTAGAAAGTAAAACCGAAAAATGTTGATGGGGGGGGGGGGAAGGTTCTTTACGCAAAAAGGTCCAGCTCTTATTAGAGATTACAAAGAAAACAATGGAAGAGATCTTCATTAAAAGGACTTAGTCACAAGGAATTAAACAATAGAAAAAAAAAGCTCCTGTCAATCAAATAGTGACACATCAAAAGATATAATCCGTTTCAGTTGCATATTGACTGAAAAAATTGTTCGTTGTATCTAATTCTCTAGCAACTTCCTGGTCCCTCATTGCACGTTCCTCACTTCATTTCATTGCACTTGCACTTTCGTCCACAGTTGTCGATTACGTTCAGAGTACGATTTGTTTTCGTTTTGTTTAGTAAAAGAAACTTTGCTATGCAGTAGGGAACTATGTGATGGTGAAATCAAAATGATTGGCTTGTCAAAGTTATTGTTGCCTTGAAATTGCATGTTATGCACCTTTCCCCAGTAATGATCAGTCATGTTTCTAAGAAAGGATAATTTTGACATTACAAACCTTTGAGAGTGTGTCCACTACAAACTTAGATGGAGAAACAGAATTCGTTTGGTAGGGATAGTTATTATTGGGCAAGATCATTTTTTTGAATTTACTGTGACCGCAATACGGAAAACGATCACAACATAGCACTACTCAACGGATTTGAAACATAGGCCTATACAGTGCCGGTTATTACAGGAGTAAGCAGACCGCAGATCATGGTGGGGAAGCGGGACGTGTTTTCACTGGCAAATTTCCAGTGGTGGGGACATGATAAACCGTGTCCCCAGCATGGGCGTAGAACATTATGGGTATAGAGGATTTATTTTCCACAACATGTGACTAAAGGAAGGATGGTCAATGCAATCACGCCGCAATGTTACGTTCAGCAGAGGCTTGTAGGCTGGAATCTACATTTTACATTTTTTCTTCACTTTAATAAGCCCATGTGTCTTGAAATCTTGTGACCATCAGTTACTCTTCGGAAACTACCAACATTTTCGAGCAAGCCAACATTTCTCGTACGGATATGTTTTCGCTAAATCCAACGTCACTGTCATTATGCGAGATGGATCTGTCCTTGGGACTGAAGGAAGAAACTGTTAAAACGTGAACGAAAGCCACTTTCGTTGTAACTTATATTGTTATTCGTTGTAAATTCACAAGAGATACCCTTTGAAACAACGAATGAAATAAAAAGTGATCTGTTCATAAACCGTGACATAAGCAATAGACATAGCATGAAACCGAGGATCGGCCTTCCATTAAAAGAATAGTCCAAAGTCAAATTTATTTTTGATATATTAAAGATAGACATATTCTCAGCTTTCTGATGAAATTTTTGTTCAGTTCCCATGTTCGGTTCTTGAGATATTTGCAATCGAATATAACAAATCTTCTACATAGAATGAACTTGAAGCAAACAAGCGTCATGCCACTCTTTTTTTGTTTCTATTTACAATTAACCACCAATTTTATGCGTATGAGCTTTGATCAATTGAAACCATATCATAGGCACATCCTGAGCAATGAAATTTTAAAAACGTGGGGGCAAAAAAGCATCCCTAATCAATTCAAGGCCAAACTAATAGGATGAAAAATAAAGGAAAACAAAACATTGGCCAACAATGTGAATCCATGACATCACACCTGTTTGCTTCAAGTTCACTTGCTGTAGGAAACGTGTCCACTTCAATTGCTAATATCTAGAGAACCACACATGGGGAATGATTCAAACTTCACTAGAGTGCTTAGAATACGTTCATCTTAAACATCTGAAAAATACATTTGTTTTTGGACTATTCTATTAAATGCACAAAATTTCGCTGTTCACGCCACGCACATGCCATTGAACATTTCATAAAATCAATGCAGATAGAAAGGAGAAAAGAAAAGACAGAAAAGACAACTAGTCAACCCGTCACCATCTACTCCTTAACGTCGAGCTCGTTAACACAAAGTGTATCCCCTTATTTAAACTACATGGATATGCGTCTTAAAAACCTGCATGTGTCTGTGATGAATTTGTTCCCGAGATGGACATTTTGTCCCCACGCACGGTGCTGCTCTACTCATCTTTGTAGTAACCTCCAAATGAGAATTCGAAAGACTTGGTAAGATTACATAACAAATAACATTCAACCAATGGCGAAGGAAGCAATATAAAAGTGGGGGTCGGAACAAATTTTGGACTACATACCTCACCCTTCCCCTTTGACCTAAAGGTACATATTGATTTTTCCACCTTTTTCTACCAGGAAAAGCTATTCGAACTTCAAAAAGTTTAACCAGGAAGGTGTTATTAAACGGTTGTCTATCTAGTAATACCTCTCTGCTATTCGTTTAGTGCGACAGTTTATGAAAGATGGAGTAAAGAGTTTGAAAACGATACGGGTAAAAAAGAGGGGTCGGGGGAAGTTCGAACCTTGATGGAACCATGGAAAAAGGATTGACCAGCTTTATGATTTGCATACACCGCCACAAATTTGTTGAACTTTAAAACATGACTATTGGAACCAAGTGAGAGCACCTGAATCCCAGATAATTCAGTGCCCCAAAAATAGATTTCAGGCAATTTCTTGGTTTTCTCCGGACGTGAGATTCAATACTTTGCCACGTAAGCTGTCTAAAAAAGGAAATATTTTCATGACAAACCAGCAGCTAGTTTTGGTGTTCTACGTCTTCACTAAAGAAAAAAATACCAAAACGTACAAATTTAAAAGTTGCTTTCACAGTAGAGGTAACATTTGAGTTTAAGTATTTTTGCCTGAAGTTGCGAGCAAGTACACGTAAGACTTTTTTAATTTCTACAATAAAAAACAATTTTATGTCTTACCTCTCACTGATTATATTACGTGACACTCGAGGATCAAATGTAGTCTTCATAATTATTGTTATAATTTTAATTAAATTGAGTTGCTTTATGAAGATCCAACTGTGGATTTGCCACTGTAAGCTAGCTTATTTGTGAATATGTTCATAAAATTGTAGACAAACAATGTGTTCATTTGAACTTTAACAACACTAGTCAGTTGTTAATTCTCCTCATTCAGAGATTTCAAAGCTTCTGATTGGGAAATCCTGTACCATTCTGGGGAATTTCTTTAAAATTGCAATTGTAAAATCTTTTTAATTGCAGGCTGAACCTGTGCAACATGTATTTCCAAAACTTTATTGGTTCAACAGCTTCTTGGGGATTTTCCATTTCTTTAATTTTTCTGGGCTCATTGAATCTTGTTTACACGTGTTTATGTCTAATTCCCAAATGCCTTCAAATGTCTTGCATTTACCCCCCATTGAAACACATCGGGTAATGTAGCGGCGTTCTGTGGAATAAATGGTTTTGAAGATCGTGTTCACAAATCGCACCACAAAGGGGACATTGATCTGTGCATCCTTTAATTGTTTTGATCAATGATAAATGTATCTCATTAGGCATTTCGTAAAACCATGTGACAGTGTAGTCAGTATTTCCTGCCGGTGGTAGGCGAAGCATCCCAAGTACTAAACTATTAAGTTCTAAAACTTTTCTTTCGCATTGCATGGTAAAAGTTTTTATGTTGTTTAATTTTGTGCACTTTTTCAGTATCTCTAAATGGTTTTGTCTATGAAAGTGAATAGAATGGCGCAACATTTTTTCTACAAATGTATGTAACCAAACTTCCATACTACACCCTTCCTGACTTTGATATATATGCATTGTTTCTTGTAATGCAGAGAGACATTCCTTACTTTTGTCCTGAGTAAAATGTTAGCGAAAGCGTGGATATGGGATTGGTCCTCTTCATTGAAAATGGTAGCTATGAGTTTAATAAATTTTCCTTTTCCAATGTTTTTGTAATTCTGAATAACATCAATCAAATTTTCGAAATCGTCTTTTTCACAGAAACCACAAAGTAAGAGTCGAATTGCTTTCCTCTTCCATTCACATGTACTTTTCAAAGAGCAAATCTCAGCGGTAAAGTATTCCATCCAATTGTCCTCCATGAATCGTAACAGACTATGTTGAATCTCCTCACAGAGTATGTCCGCAAGCAAAACATCGCTACTGACATTAATATCGCAAAGAAATTTCGCCAAAGTGATGTTTTCGAGACGTTCGATTGACCTCGCAAGGCTATCTTTCTCTTTGTCTTGCTTCTGTTTTAGTGATACTAGTGGAATGGACCAGCTTGACAAATGAAACGCAACGGCTGTGTTTTCGAGGCGACTTTTTAAATCCTTGTTGATGCATGCAAAAATAATATTTAATTCTCTGCTTAAATCTAGGTTTGCTTTGGCGAGAACTTTACCAAAAATAAACATTTTTGCGTCATCAACAACAGAATTGATGTTGTCCATGTCATATTTTGACAGACTCGGAAGGAGATTGTGGAAGAATATATCCAGTCTTTGTAATGTAGTGCAGTTAAAGGGAAGATAAGTGTAATTTTGAACTGTTTTCTCATTCAGAGATTGCTTTAGAACTGAAATTTCTTCATTTGATAAGAATGTCTTTGCTCGAAGCAAAATATATTCAATTTTACTTTGAACATTTAAAAATTGCACTTTGTCAGCAGTAGGCCGTTCTACTTGACCATGCTTATCGGAATTTAGCGTAATTTCTTCCATTGTTGTGATTATCTCGGTCGATGAACATTCCTCTTCTAAGAAGGCCAAATGCACTTTACTTATGTATTGCGAAAACAGAAATGTAAACAATGTCACACGATCAACTGGCAAGTCACTATCCTCGACGAATCCCTGGAATAATTCAATGGCTGAATCAGTTCTCGATGAAAAATCCCTGTTTCGTTTGCAAAGAGCTTGCAAGTCCAGGTAGAGGTTTTGCATTAGCCTTTCATTTTCATCACTGACTGTATGGAAGTTTTGGTAAACGTTTAAAAGATCCTTTTCACTTGAAATGGGATATATAGTCCTTGAGAGTTCGTGAAAAGATTTATTTGGAGCGATGTCGTGTAAGTCGTATCCAAATTCGTCAAGCAAAGACATGATTTGATGTTCAGTAACTTTCTGTTGCTCCCTTAACTCAATAATAGGATATTTTTTTCTCATTTCTTCAGTAAATGTGCCCCACTTTTCTCGGAAGTCGCTTTCACTTTGTTCATTACAGATATCACGTAGAAAACTATCTATTTCAACTTCAATCGGAATGGAGTGGTCTTCGTCCTTAGGATCACGTAAGATTCTCAGTCTTTCTTCTCTTCGAGTTTTTTTCACTTTAACCATTTTGTGCCTAAATGATTTAATTCTTGATTTATTAGTAGTCTTCAAGTTTTCAATAATTGTAGAAAGTGATTCCTTGTGAGAGATGTCATCCGACTTCTGCAATTTATTTTTGAAACTTTCAATAACAAGCATATTACGTTTATCTAAGATAGTCAAAGAGTTTAGGTTTTCCTCCAGGGTCTTGTTGAGTTGGTCGTATGGCACACATTGGATACGTTTACACGCATTTCTAACATGTTTCTCAATGCTAATTTGTATTCCATTCCATTGTTGTTGTAACTCTCCTAAACCCCAAATTTTGTTTTCTATTTGTGAATGAATATTTTCGAAGCGTCCTTTCTGAAAGATTTGTAATAAATCAATTACTTTCTCACCGAATTCATCAAACATGAAAACCGGTTCATCGCTGGTTGCAATGAAGTCAATCAGTCTCTTACGGAAACTGATCAAGCTCATACCTTTCTGAGCAGTCAAGTTGATAACGGTTCCATCAAAACTTGAGATACTAAGTCTACGCAAATCGTTCCAGAAAACGAAGTTGACTACCGTTTCTTCAGGATAATGATTAGCATTTTTGAACACATTTGCTTTTCCACTTTGGTCATGTCCTTCGTTTGTTTTTGTTTCAAATTCTATTGTTGAATAAGAGTCAGTTTGATAGATTAAGCATAGTTTTCGTGAACATGTACTTTCGTCAGTTTCTCTTGAGGTCTTGACAACTGTTCCAACCATTTCACTTATAGCCCCGACGTTCTGTGTGGAGCACGTGTGGATAATAATTACATCTGACAGCGAAGTGACCATCATTGAAACAAAAACCACCTCGTTTCGAACAAGTTATGACTCCCTTTTTTAATAGTTAAGCCTTCTGTATCTATTACCAAGCAAAAGTCGAACGGTACAGCTAATGTGTTACAACGTTCAGCTGGAACTAGACTCAGTCGAAGGCCAATAGATCGATGTTCATAACCTTCTGGAAAATCAACACCGAAAAGTCGGTTGAGGAGTTTAGATTTACCACTCTTGTTATCGCCCACGATAGAAACTACTCTAATCCCCTTTTCTCCTGTCATTTCCTGCAGGTCTGCAAATAACCTACGAATCCAAGCTGTTGGTACAAATTTGGAGTCAAAGTCTGCAATGTTAAGAGTGTGTCCGTGTAGTAAAAAATTGGCAAAAAACTTAGAATGTCTCGGAAAAGACTTAGCAGGATTCCCATTCATTGGAACCTGTTTCGAACATTCTATAACTTGTTGTAATTCACCTAAGAACGTATCATTATTCACTACGTTTGTTCCCCATTCCAGCCTGTTCCTAGCTCCTGCATAAGCTCTACTGGAAATTTCTGTCTTTGCGCTGAACTTCGTGTAGCGCTGTTCCTTGATGTCAAATAATATTTTCAACCATAATACCAGCCATAGACCGATACTTTCATACTCAAGGATTGTATGTATGATGCGCAAAATTGGTTCCGACAATTCACTTTCTCGTTGGTTATGTCTGAAAATTGTCTCAGCTTTATAAAACTCTAAATATTCATCTTTCGTTTCGTCAGCTTTACCCATGCACCTTGGGAAAACCAAGTCCTTTTCCATCATGAGAAGAGGGAAAACTGTGTCTATGGTCCATTCTGTGTTTGCCTCTTTCATTTTTGTGGATATTTCGGTGGCAATGAGCTTCGCTGTCTTGCATGATGACTCTTCTTCATCGGTCAAAATTTTTAATGTTTTAAACAAATCTCCCTCTTCCGCTAAGGGCTTTGATATAATGCACTTATTAATTACTGACGAAACACTTTTGTGGAGGACTGTACTAATCTCAAGTTCCGATAAGGAATCCGTTGAAACTTTTCTCACCTTCTTTCCAACGG
Organism: Holothuria scabra; assembly: GCA_037179385.1. Classification (NCBI taxonomy): domain Eukaryota; kingdom Metazoa; phylum Echinodermata; class Holothuroidea; order Aspidochirotida; family Holothuriidae; genus Holothuria; species Holothuria scabra. The sequence goes on along the minus strand of CM074179.1, from coordinate 59,390,319 downwards.
GAACATCAATGTGGAAATCCAATAGTGAAGATATTATAAGGATATGAGATGCTGTGGATTTTTTCAATAATTCATTCAATCCATTGAGTTTACTCTCAAGGTCTGCAAAAATTATCAGAATACTAGATGTAAGCGAGCTCAAATGTAACTGTTTCCTATGTACACTGGCATCCCCACGTACATTTCTTAAACAAACAGGAACGCCCGTGTTTTTGTTGTTTTCATTGAAAGAATCAGCAAGCCAGAAACACTCCACAATACCTTTTCCGAGCACACTCCACGAATTTTCTTCCAGAAAGGGCCTAAACTGTTCATGACCGGGGAAACCAGCCAAAGATGCACACATTTTATTCAAAATATTGGACTTTGATATCGCAGTATCACCTATCCGTAAAAAGATATCGTTAGAAAAGGATGTTCTAGGCAATTAATTTTAACATTCTCACTAGTTTCCTTGACAAAGCAGTTAACAGAACATGTCCGAAGTCCCCACTGTAGAAAAGTCACATTCGTTCCATTAATATCTGGCAACATGACAGGTACAGCAGCATTACAAATTGTTAGCTTACGAAGCAAATCTTGCAGCAAGAATGGATCACTTTGAGATAAAATTACAAACAATATATCGGAACTTTCAAAATTCGACTCATGTTTTCTATATTTTTCTCTCAGGACAAGCTTTTCACATGCAAGGTGGTCTCGAAGCGAAACGTTTATGAAAAACTGGTTAATGACATCCTTGTTATGTACACTACTTGTATAACGACGAATTGTAATAACTCTGCTATCCATTATCGTAAGCTTCTTCCCAGGTGTTAGTCTAAGCTCCTTTAGCAACTCCGAGAAAAGATGCCTTTTTGAACTTGAGGGGGTTGCTTCTGTAGGTATGAATAGATATATCTGTGTAAAATATAAGGCACGGTTCAAGGTTTTGAAGAGTTTTCCGCAGTGAAAAAACTAATAGAATTGTCAGGTCAGTGTTAAAATAAGCGAGTGCTATCATCTAATACCAAATTTTATTGTTAAGCACACGATGGCACACACAAATCGCACTCAGCAAAAAGCCTGACACGGCGTTCAAGTTCCCTTGGCCCTTCATATCCAGCAGTACATATAGTACACTAACTCATACTGTCATAAATCTTAGTGCCAATTCCAACCGAACGATATGAGCGGTCTCAACCGTACTTGGTGTTTTTTACCGCAGATATAATACACTAACTCATAAATCTTAGTGCCAAGCCCAACCGAACGAAATTAGCGGTTTTACTTGCTGCTTTTTACCGCAGATTACCAAAATTACACCAAAATCGCAATTTACCTTTTGCACTGCACAAAACCCAACTTTAAATACCTCCTCATTTACGGATTGGATTAAAAAATGATTCAAAGATTCATTTTAGTCAACTCAAATTTTGGAACAAGCGTTGAAGGTACGGGATTCTGACGATTTAGAGGATGTGTGAATTTGTGCAGGTCAAATCGAGTTGTCTAACTAGTTTATAGTTAGAAAATTCAAAAACTTTGTTTTAGAGCTTCATACTTAGAAGGTTTCTTCCTCTAAAAATACTTAAAACATTTAATAAGTCAAACTCTCATGATGATATGATGTATTTCACTTTTGAATGTGTCCCTCAGATTTAAACATTTTTTCATCATTAAGAAGCAAAGTTGTTTAAGTAAGTTGAAGAGAAATCGTTGGTGACTTAAAATGAAATTATACATCATGCCTAATGTCAAATGATTGCATTTTGCAGTTTCACATGACGCCTGGGGCAAAGGAAAAAAGGCTTACGAGGAGAAAGATACAAATGGATCCCTTCACTGGAAGTAAGACAATGGGTTACTGAGCACTGATCCAGATTGACAGAATCATTGAGATAAGAATCGGACGGAACAACCCCCTGGTTGGATCATTTTGACATGTATTTGACATATTTTTTTAATTTAAGACGTAGGTCTAAGGTATCTTTGAGTTGAAATGTATAACATGATGATAGCTATCCGGTTACAATACATATGATGCCATGCTTTTTTGTCAAGTGCATTTCCTCTCATATACAAATAGACCAACCCAAAACGATTTTGCAATGTTCATTTAGTGGTAAACTTTTCGTAGTTGCAATAGTCGTTTCTCCCCATGTTTATTTCATTAAGGAAATCTTCACCTTTTGTAGATGTGAATCTGTTCGCAACTTTTTAAAAACGTACTGCTTCCATGATGGGTAAGAGACGTAAGAATGAAGGTACCGACAAACTGCAGCAGCCTACTAAACTAGACTTAATGAGTTACAAAAAGCTAGTTTTGAGTTGTGTACAACCCACCCTCAGTCTTAAAGAAGTGTCAAATAGATCGGGTAGGTCTCAACGCTTTGGGTAGGTTTTAATTCAAACTAGTTTTTTGAAAACTTTTACACGTTTCTGTTCTTGAAAGTGGCAGTGGTTTTAACAATCTTTGTGCTGATACAGATTTTTGAGATATTAATCATGGCAAAGGAATGCAGAATCACTTACCCATGTTCCAGTAGTTCACTTTACTTCCTATGGTCACTGTGTGGGAGTAAAGGGCAAAAAACAAGTTTAACATAGTTAATCAATGATCAGTTCGGGAAATTACCGTCTTTCGGTTAAAATAAGAAATTCACCAGGGAGGAAGTGTCCAGCGACAAAGCATGATTATTAAAGATTAGTTCACTTAAGCTAGCCTCACACCATACGACTTTGCGGGTCGCAACTCAACTTAACCGTTGTGACCTAGTTTTGAATGGTCGTAACGATTTCTGGTCGGACGAAAGGGCCACGCACACTATACGACTGGCTAATTGTCAGACGAACGATTAGGGAATGCACATCCACGATTGGCACGTGCACACTACTGCTATTACGGTACAACAGTACAGAACAGCATACAGTTTGCAACTACACTTTTAGTGTGTAGCTAGCGTACTAGGCCTATGCAAGTTAATAGCTCACCAGTGATGTCGACTGCTTCGGCAATCTCTGCAACGTTTTTTCCCATGTATTCCTATGAGAATAGCTTTTGCTTCCGTAGGTATAAAGTGCAGGTCGTTGCACCCACATTTCTACGAGTTTGTCTTGTGTAGTCGCCGAACTCGGTCCATATATCCATCTTTTCAACTGAATATTTACAGAAAACTACGTCAAAAGTTGTCACCGGAACAAGCATCAGACAACTTTCACCGTATTTATATCACGTGCATATAAATCAGTAACTATGATTGGTCAGATTTTTCAGTAACTTGCGGCTGTCGCCCTACAGAGTCGGGAAGGACCAACATATTCGTTCTTCCCGACTGAAGGCGATGCGACTTAAAATGGTCTTAAAACTGACAGTCGCAGTCGTAAACTCACGTACACTACACGACTGCTCGAGATCCGACGATCGAGTTGAGTTGCAACCAGCAAAGTCGTACAGTGTGCGGCTAGCTTTGGTGTCTACTTCTTTTCAGTCGTGGATTTGTATAACTAGTGTGAGAGTAATCAAATATCATGATTCAAAATCCACATGAAGTCTTCAAGAGCGTGCACTATGACCTTGTTGAATGTTCAGAGTGCTTATAAATCAGTCCAACTACATTTGAGTAAAAAACGATGTACATAACTTGCAACCGAGTGCAAATATGAAGCATAGGACAAATAACATAGAAAATATCATGTTATTTAAAAAACTTGGGGGTGAACTAACGAACATCCGATCCGCCTTTTTTGTTTTTAATTACATCCTGATTGAAGACTTATTTCAGAAAGAATGAGTGAATGTATTGAAACTAGTTAATTTCTTTTGTTTCTTTGTAAGTGCTCAAAGATTCAACATGTTTCAGTCGTTTGTAGCTCACACATTGAAACAATTGACCAGTGCGTTTATGAAATGGGGCAAATGGCGTTAGTAACTTTCAAACAAAAGGTTTTCTTCTTCGTCATTTATGGAGAAAGTTTGAAAATTAAGTTGCTTTTTAAAGCTGTTTTCTAGAGAAGTGTTAACCCTGCCTGATGAGCAGTAAGCTGTTTATCCACTGCACCAAAGACAAGTCTTCCAGTGTTATTGGTTGTGTATTCAGTTGTTATCTTCGAAACGGTCATGCAGGCGGTAATTGAAATTCAGCCCTTGTACTAAACCGCATGTCAGTGTTCAAATGGTCGCTACAATTTGAAACAACTCTGTTGTAGTGCGGATTAATGCATGGGGCACAGAACTATTGTGGAGTTATCTCCCATTCTGTTGTACAAATCTGTTTGCCAATTCACGTAATTGCACTATAACTGTTTCATGGGCGTCAATATCATTTTTACAAGAGACGAAGGGGGGGGGGGGGCATCTGGCCTAAAATTATCCTGTACTCATAAAGTGTCTAAGAGGAGGGGGGGGGGCGGGCAGATATAAAATGGTGGTAAATCCTTAAATATTTGGAGTTACTGAAAATTCCACAGTTTTCAAAACATTTGATTTCATTTCATTTATTTGTTTCACCACTCCATTATGTACAATGACATAGTTTAATTAAATTACAGAAGATAAAATGAGAGTAGAAGAAAGTGCAACTACAAGAGCAACTACAAAAGATTGTCGGATATGAACTCCCCCCCAAAAACTAAAGTACGCCTAACGGTAGGACCTACTCCGTTCACAGTCCTTGCTCATAAGCCTCCTGAAATCAAGACGTTCACGCACCGAGGTCGGCGTGCAATTCTAACTGCCTCACAGCTTCAAAAATGCACCTATAATTACCATACTTGTCATGAATGATCTTTAATACCACATCTAGGCTTACCAATCGGCGTTTCTTCAAACGGGGGAATAAGTTGGTGAAATTATGAATTAGAAATCGACTTTATCACGAAGTAAGTAATTCAATCCAAAAATGCCTGTAACTGTAGTGTAAGTATTGAAGAGTTACCCTGACTACTCTATAATTTTACAGAAGACGTTTGTTTCCACTTTATAAATGACCTTATTTACAGAAGATTTTGATAAATTATTTGAACTGAGTTATACATTTTTGAAATTCTGGAGAGTATTTAAAACAACTTTATTGATATATCGGGTAGATTTACATCTTTTTTCGACTTTTAGAAAGATGCAACAGATTTAATGATATTTATTGTAGTAATTGCACTCATGTAACTTGTCCACTGATGTGGAAGTATGTGTCGGGCCATCATTTCTCAAAACAACAAAGTGGCTGCTGCTAAAAGAGGTTTCAAAGTATTCTAAGTGTTCTGTAACATTTTGCCTAGAAAAGTGACCTAAAATTGTATGTATGTATATTTTTGTTAGCTATAAATAAACACAAAACCGATTCCAAATGTTTCAGGACAGCGATGGTAAAATTAGCTGACGAATGAGCTATTTATGCCGTGATCTATTGCAGAATATTTGACTAAAAACTTGCAGGACCTGGCCCATGCGCACCAGTCAGGTCCCAAACCACAAACCTAGATATTTTGTCCCTTGCGTAAACAGAAGTCACTGAAGCACTGCCACTTTTGGTTTCAGTTGTAAGTGTACCCAATAATTGTTGATTAATGGGTTATCCAAGAGGCTGTTTACCACTTTATTGGGTAACCAGCCTGTGTGGTAACCAAATAAACAACAAATATTGGGGAAAACTTAACCAATTTCAGGTATTTGACATACGTGACCAGTGTTGGTGAATGTTTTTAACCAACTTTTTAAGAGTGTGTATCACCTCGTAGAGACTTAAATCCGGTGTACAATTTTATAGCTTAATTCAACAAGATGACAAATAAGAAAGGCAAAAACAAAACAAAAGAAAGAAAAGAAAATCCAACTTCCTTGGGAAAAAGGGGGGGGGGAATAATAATAACAATAGAGTCTTACAGTAATACAGTCATAATACGATAAAACAAACTACAAGCAAGGCAAAAGATGAAAGTTATAAGACCCCGTTTTCATAGACATGTGCATGTCCAATAGTCGGGGCTGCTTACCAATATACATGTATGCTATACTTTGTGCCATAGCTTTTGTGGAGCTATTACCATAGAGTTACTGCCTTGTTTTTTTTTTTTTTTGAAGGAACATTTACAGAGTTTTGAGAAATAAATATAATATTTACAAGTATTTGCAGGTATTTACATTGATTAATTAAACTAAACACTCTATTAAACAATAGTTGTAATTTGCATAAACACCACGGCACTAAGAAGCAATGATAATTTTATCATTTTATCATGGCAAAGGAACTTGACCGTCCTTTCTTTTTTACGAACATTGAAACAGACATGGGACGGAACAAAACTCTAAACAAAACCATAATAATTAGGTCAAAAATACAGAGTAAGATCACAATACAGACTAAAGATTAAATTGTCGTAATATTACAATTTACAAAGGATTTTCCTTTTAACCAGAGCTTGCCAAACTTTTTACTTGAAAAACGACATCGATCTGCCAATACCCGATCTTTAATATCTTTTAAAATTATTGAGCGCATAACATTTGCAGATTGATTCTCATTTTGGAAAACATTAAATCTTGATTTCCAAATTATGAATATTATGATACAGAAAAAACCAAAGTCGGTCAGAAAACAACATCTGGTACATCAATACAAGGATATCAGTAAAGAAACAAGTTATCACTAAAAGCGTAATTATTTCCAATTACACTGAAAAATACCCTTCTGACCAAACCCAGAATAGGGTTAATTCTCGAACAATACCAAAAAAGGTGAGCGGAAGATTCCACCTCGTTTCAATGTGGGAAAGGACACCTACTATGTTAAAGTGTTAGTTCCATGCTGTTACAAAATTTTTAAATCAACAGTGAAAGTTAACAAGCTGACAATTTCCTTCAAGTTGTAGCCAGCCATTTATTAGTGCTTGGAATTTTCCAAACATGGTATTTATTCCCATTCACCAAGCAAGCAGACGCTCTTCTGTGGTCGACCTGTTCAACTGAGGAGCTTTCTTACACGATTGGTTTTGTTTGTTTCAACAACCACAGTGATGTGCTCTTCAATCTAACAGTCGCCAAACTGAAGTCGAAACAAGTTGCTTTGTGGTTTCATTAAGCATTGCATAAAGCTAGGAATAGCTCCATAGCCTTGGATGTGTCAGCCATTCCGGTGGTTAACTGTTCCTCATTTCAGAGCCAAGTCAGCTAAACACGAAAAGTGTAGGATCGTGGCCTGCCTTGCAATTTTTTTACACAATTACTGAATTCATAAGGTACTGGCTGGATTCTCTAAATTCAAAGTGAAAATTGGGTCTACGATACTCAGTCAGTAATTTGGAGGGGACAAAAGTAATGATTTGTGTAAAAAGTGTCTTCGTGGATAGGTTACGGATCACCCACAAAATATGGTTTTCCTTGTGGTAGAAATAATGTCAACAGGGCTGCTGAAGTGGAAACCACAAAGAAAAAGTAGATCACCTGTGGGTGGATGGTAGGAAGGTACACTTTGTAGTTCAATAATTTGTAATGCAACTTTCCTTCTACGTCCTGATATTGCAACGGCTGGGTTTCTGGCGCACTTTGGCAAAGGATTCTAGTGTGGAGTAAAACGAAGTGGACGTAGCATAGATTCCTGTTCAAGGACTAGGTAGCACTAGACCAGATAATATAGTGCCTATTTGATTTTCGGACCTTTCCCATTTTAATTTCCGGCCTCGCGGACCTTCGGTCTCGTAAATCTTCGATCTCGTCGGATGCAGACATCCCAACCCTTGGAGCCTTCAAATCGGGACATTCAAAAACTTCCGTCATCCAATCCGCTCCAAGAGGGAAGACATCGCCAAAAATCCCCCTACTTTTTCCAATCAACAAAAAAGAAACAAGTAAATAAATAGATAAATATTTTTTCTGAAATTCATGTTCTTTATCTCAATCCTTGCAATAACCTAATTCAACAATGACAAATTGACATTAAATAAAAAAATTCATGCATACCATCTCTCTTTAACACAACAAAGAATAAAGTAAGATTTGGTACTATTTACATGATTCCAAAACCTCTTTCTGATTAAATAGTACAGGTATCCACATCTCTTTTTCATTCGTGATAACTCGGAATACCCAGCCTTTACAAGTCATCTTTAGTTGCAATGAGAAGTTGAAGACAAAGCAATTCCTGGAAAAATATGACCTCGAGATTTGAGTTAGCAGTATAGCTTATGTGGTAAACAGAAATAAGAAACCACCATAGCATTTCACGCAATCTCTCAACGGTGCGCTTTTGTAATCGCTCGCATTTACAAGAATTTTCATCAATTACCATATTGGAAGAGACAAGAAAGGGGAGCACTCCTTATAAAGTAACACACTTTTAACAACAATGTGGTTGGTTTTCAAGCTTTTGATAGACTTGTCATCGGCAAATTGACAAATTTTCAGGATGCAAGAAAAAGTAGCTAGCATAACCACGTATACCATAACCACAATTACATTTTAAATTTAGTATTTACAACTGCATCAACGAATCATCATCATCTTGGCACCTCAACAATAACGTGGTGCTAATGATTATGTCGAACACCGCCAGAATTTGACAATACCTACTGAAGATAAAACAATACGATCTCTGGTTTTGGACTGACACATGGAAACAAATGCTACGATCCCACATTTTATATTAAAGGTGTAATTAATGTTAAATGGATTGCAAATTGGCATTTTAAGAGGCAAGTTTTGTCCAAATATAGCTTTTGCCAGCTATTTCGCAAAGACCTAATTCTACATTACATTTTTTAAACCTACTGAAGCTTATTAAATCATTCTTTTGAGGTTCAAATGTAAGCGACAACGAAATTAAGTTACCACATTTTGCGGGTTCTAAAGCGGGTACGCAATGCCATTGCCCTGTTTTTTGTGAACAACAAAGTAAACCTGTCATAATTTTGTGAGGCATAGCGAAATTTTCCGGGTAACTTGTAGACTCGCAAATTGTGAAAAGTTCTTCTCCCACGTCCTTGGATTTGGCTCCACGACCTTGATCCGGGACATTCATTTACCGAACAATTCACCAGGTGCACATTTGCTCAGCGACTAACTTCGACTTGGAAATGAACTGCCATAAATGTAAAGACAAGGTGGACAGTGGCCGTACCACGTTGGGGTAAGAGGGGGCACTTTCCCCACAGATTTCGTCCACGCCTCCCACTTTCCCCCGTCATGTTAGGTTATTTAGAATTCGGTTCCCTCCCAAAATAAGTACATCTCCAGAGACTTAATTTTTCATCCAGAGATATGCTAAAACCTAAGATGTTCCGGGGCTTTGCCCCCTGGACCCCACCCCAGGAACGGGCAATTTGGGTTCGTTTTCGCCCTGCGACCGAAAATGTTTGTTTTCCAACATTTTCCTTTGCCCTTAGTTGGCCCCTCCCCAAATTTTGACATTCTGGTGCCGCCACTACATTTGGATCACAGCAACAGCAAGCGTCTGCCAGTGTATGAAACATGGACCTCGCACGAATTTTCAGGTACATGCTGTGACGTTTCTGCTTGAGAAAGCAACATAGACACCCCAGTGGATCAAATGCATTGTGGGGTGCAACTGGTATCTGAGTTTGTTACGTGATCTGTGCCCTCAAATAAGTTATGCTTTCCTTGTGTTCACACTGCGTGAAATGCAGTTAACACACACTTGACTGGCCTGTTAGCTACGTAACTCTGTGTATGTTTTATTATTTCCGTAAGCTTTAATCAATTGATACAATGTGAAACCTGTCCATATCAAGTTTGCGTGTATAGTGAGCGTAATATTTCCTCCCTGAAGAGGTCGAAAATGTAATCAGGCAAAGAAGGAGGAAAAAGTGAAAAAAGTGAAAAAAGTAATAGGGAAAGTTAAATCATGTGTAACTGTATGTATAGACGGCAGCAATACTAACCAGATAGGAATCGGGGTAGAGCTTTCTTCAGTTAGTTGGAAGTAATTCGAATCCCCCCCCCCCAAAAAAAAGAGCAGGTTGCAAGAAGACTTCAACTCGACGGACGGACGGAGCAAGTATTTCATCGGGTGGGGGGTACAAATAATGGCTGACAGTCATTCTGTGGATTGATGCTGAGGGAGAGATTTCCTCTCCCATATTGGAGCACTTTGTCCTACGAGGGTCGTCTAGACAAAAAATGGTGCCAATTTGATGCCTGAGGTCTTCAACTGCCCCTTTCTCTCTTCCCTCTTTTCCTTCCCCTTTACCCCCTTCCCATTTACTGCAGCTTTTCCCCTCATATTTGAAGGGCGGCCACTCCATTGCCTCTAAGCTTTGGAATTGGGAAGGTCGACGGGAGTGAAAAAAAACTGAGTGCGGATTGCCTTTGACTGAACTGTGGCTTTACATTGACAAAAAAGAAAAATAATAACAATAATTTGCGTCACTTGCCATTGCAAAGACAACATATTGTCATTTCCACCGGGAAAACAAGCGCCTCGAGTCATACAATTAAAAAAAGTAGTAACCGTCGTTATTATAGTACTTCTGGTTGGAAAGCCCATGTGTAATAACTAGGGCAATAAACAATGCACCACAGTTGTCAATGTGTACCATGTAGCCCCAAACTCTTTGACACTCTGCAATTGTGCCGGGTGGGGGGGGGGGGGGGGGTGGGTAATTTTTATCGGACGACCGGAGCAGTCCTTTAACTCTGTCCTCCGTTTCTCCTTCCATCTCTCTCTTTCTTTTTGGGTCCTCCTTGTTCAGTTGTTTCCTTTTGTTTAGGTACAACTTCTCTGTCTATGGCTTATATGTTGTGATTGTTGTTTAAGTGTTTATTGCTGTTTTTTCTTGTATTAGATGGCCCAGCTTGGATAAGCTTTGCTTCTGCTGGGTCTCCCCCGCTTCATCTTGAATATGTAATTTATGTGATGTTATTATGTTAAGCATCAGAATATGTTATAGTGCAAATATAGAACTTCAAACTTCTCCTTCAACACTTGTGCAAAAAAGCAGTGAACGTGGTAGTTGTTCGTGTGCTTACTTCTCCGTGGGTTTCCCCTTTTTACTTAACTCCTTTAGCGTTTTCCTACATGAAGAAAGTATGTGCGCGTGAGTATATATATATATATATATGTGTGTGTGTGTGTGTGTATGTGTGTGTGTGTGTTTGTTCATGGGTGTAGGTGCGTGTCGTGTTGGGGGGGGGGGCGGCTAAAACTCCTTTAATTTTCGCTTGGTCTACGTAATAAGATAATAAAATATAAAGGTCTTAATTGATTATTGGAAAAAAATCTTGCCATTTCATCTCATGAAACAAGAAAACACTAACAACTATGTGTAACATAACAGTGAAATCGAAACGTAGGAAAGAAGGAAACATTTCATAAAACTACCACTAGCAATGCCGATCGAATAAGTAAAAATTGTTAGATGAATGTAATGTGGTCAAATATTAGATGTACATTCCCTTTGTCTTGATTTTTTTTTTTTTTGCTCAATTCGAACCATGACAGAATACAGAGTATCGGCTAAGTGAAGGCCTTCGGAAATTTTTCTCACACCACTAGGCCTATTTCGAAATCTCTGGTAATAAAAATCCTTAAGGATCGAATTACCTGTTTCAGGGCCCAGAAAAGGTCACTCTTATTGATGCTGGAATCGTGTTGCTCCACTTTATCCTTTGTACCCAATCACAAACTGATGTTGGCGCCTTGCTTATTCTGTTGCCCTCCCGCCTCCAGAAATCTGCGCGTCTATGGTTCAAAGCGACAACCAAAAAGAGTTGGTAGGTTATGTCTGGTGCACAGTAAAGTACTTATCAAGAGCCTCATAAAGTAATGAACAACATTTTAAAACCGTTGTTTACTTTCGGTTTCGGGTTGGTTTATAAATACAATATCAAAGGTCACTTGGCAAGTTGAACTCTCTTTTATTTAGTACTGTACAGCCCCGGATACTGTTGTGCGAGTGTACAGCAGCAGGTATTCTAGTTTCGGTCTGCTTTGTTCGGAGTGACTTATATTTTGATCATGAACACTGTATAGAATATCGGTTGATGAATGGAAGTACTTCCTTGCTGGGAGGATGCAATGTTGCTTTGAATAATTCCTGCTTATTCTGTCCTGTAAAGATGAGTAACGACTGTCTACTCTGTTACGATTTTTAAGCGCAAAGCCCTAAAAGGCAATTAAAGTGTACCTCAAGTTAAAATATTCAAAAATATATATTGAAGACAATAAAAAATGAATCCGAACCGTCCAACTCCCATCTTCACAGGATGTTCCTGAGCTTAGATGTAAAATGTTGAAGTTTTTTCACTTAACTTAAAATGGTGCATTGCGCAATAATTTGTGATGTCATTGTTGTACTACTCAAGTTACAATCTTTTTTTTGGAAAGAAACCCCCCCCCCTTGTTCCAAGGTGTGGCAGCACTCTTGCTCTTACTGGGTGATGTAATAAATTAATCCCTTTCTGTGCAACATGTTATGCAAGCAAACAGGAATCGTTCAAGGTCATATAAAAACATTTTTAATTTTAAAGGGAAGCAAAGCAGGTAATGTAAGTTGTACAGAAAGAGAAGAAATGTACAAATTATTGCGCAATGGACCATTTTTTTTGGGTGAATAAACTTCAAGGTTCTATATTTCTGCTCAGAAATGTCCCATGAAGATTACAGTGGACTGATAGAATTCATATTTCGGGCTCTTTCACACAATATTTTTAAATTTTTTGACTTTAGGTACACTTTAAGCAGTATTTCTAACCTAATCTCACATTGGACAAGTTATCCATAAGGCTATTCGTACTTACACTTTCTTACTTCAATTTTTACAGGGTCTTTTTTAAATCTTTTTATTTGTAGCATTCAGAGTTAAGTTCAGATCCTAAACCCCAATCCGTCGCAAAGCAACTGGATCTTTTACCCATATTATGTGATTTTTAAGTAAATCACTGGAACGACCGTATTGAAGTATAATTCAGTTTTAACAGGTGCAAAAAGTGAAAAATCGTAATCTTATCTGCCCTCCCTCCAACTCTCACACACATAGCCTTCCTTATCAGCTTATCAGTTTGTTACTAAATTTCTCTTTCACGCCTTATTTTTTCCCATATTTACTGACTGTTCCGTCCTTTCAGATATTTAGGTTTATGCACAAAGGGTTTTGGGTCCGACTGCTGTTAGTCGGTGGAATTAGAAATCTATACATGTACCCAATATGCGACAAGTATGACATTTGACTTAATGACGAAACTTTTCAGGTCTAGATTAAATTTGTTGAAAAAGTGGGGCTCAGTTTGCGGCGCGGCTGATGTGCATTGTTTGATGACGTGGTTCTTGATTGGCTGATGTCATTGTATTTGTATTCTTTGTTAGGAATAGCTATTAGGATAGCAGGATGAGAATACTTGAAAACAGTAAACGGAATCCAGGAGTCTCCCAACAGTTATACATATTTATAGTACGTACCGTTAAAAGGGTTATGTGCAGGAAGCGTTCGGCCTTGAATGTGGAACAAAAGCTGTCGCAGACTGTCGTTTTGTAGAAGGGGTCTAAGAGCAGGTGTATCCTTAACCCTTTACCGTTGTGCTCCAATCGGGCATATTTGCGCGCCTCGAGAGTGGGCGGAAAAGCGGACGTAGCACGCCCCGCATCAGCCTCCGTAGGTTATTGACCCCGTGACCTTTAACTATTGTCCCTCTCGTTGTTGTGGCCGAATTTTCTGGTAGCTACTCGCAGTTTCGAGCCCCGCGTGAAACAGTAAAGATGGGTGAAAGCCGAGCTCGCCGCATGGGTCCAAAAGGACCCAAACAACGGTAAAGGGTTAAGTTGTAATTCAATTCATGCATATATATATATATATATATATATATTAATTGATGCAAGATTCCAGCAATTTTAAAGTAAGAATACATTAGAGCTTACAGTTAGCAAACAGACATGATAGTAGCACCACAATAGCAGAGATACCACTGTTCCCCATTGTCTACAGCAATCTGCGGGAGAAAGGAAAAACCGGGTGCTTTCGTAACATTCTCTTTACGTGAAAGAACTTGTTCGGTTATCCAATTTCTTTCAATATTTTCATTTTTCTCTCTTATTCTTCGTTTTGTTCCAGGTGGTACCTATTCCATCAACCAAGTTAGCTGGGAATATTTTAAGAATTATTATTTTCTTGAATAATTTATTGCATCTCCCCATACCCACAATTAAGTGACCAAAAAGAGGTCACCAACAAACGATATTTCACTAGTGATTTTAAAAATAAATGGCATTAGTCGAAATATTGATGATTCAGTTCTTACCATTATTTTTAAAGACTATTTCAACTAATTAACCAATCTACGGCAAAACCAGTCGGCGAAACCTTACATATTAGCGATCCTCTTTAGTATGGATTTCATTCCGAGGAAAATGTGATGTTGAATATTAAAAATTGTAATTTTTGGTAAGTGGCGCTAAATATTTAGCCAAAATCCTTGAAGTCGGTTTCAAAATGAAAACAAAGACAATAAGTATGAAGAAACATAAGTGATAAGGAACAAACAATAGGTCAATCCACCACACATTGTCTCGAATAGTGTTTAACGAGGATTTATATCTGACTTACCTTCCGCACCTATTTGTGAAATATTCCTCGATGCGTGTTAACATGTTGGTCTTGTATTATGCTGTGTAAGAGGGATAAAATAGGGGATGCCATATTGTTTATGCACAGCGTACCTTTTGATCAAAGTTCAAGCATTCCCAGTGATCTAAGATAACAGTTACTGTTTAACTGTCATGAAATTTGTTGTTGACTTACCGTGACTCCGTCTTTTCTTTTTCTTTTCTTTTTTTATCTGGAAGGCATTATTCAGCCACAAAGTCATTTTTGTCAAAGTCCGTATTTCAAAATGTCAGTCGGATCCGCTTCTCGTAGACGTTTCACTAAATTTGTTACCATGGCAAATACAATTTTTCCTGGCATAACCTTGGGAGTAATTTTAGACTAGTGTCAAGTCAAAAGATTTATTCTCAATTGACGACTTTAGTACCTTATGAATACCCTAAATCCCAGGACCCCCTCATAGACCCCACCAGGAGACTTTAGGAGGGCCCCTGGACTCCACCCAATAGGTTCTCGCTCTGAGCGTTCGTTGGAGGCATGAGTGGCGTCTACCAAATCGATGTGAACTTTCGTTGCCCCTAAAGGGAGACGTGTCTCTTCTTCAAAAACCAAACGAAATGGAGAACAAATATTGGAATTTGGAAAGCCTGGTGACAAATACTATCTAAATGGAAGTTTGATTAATTTGAATTACAACTTAACCCTTTACCGTTGTTTGGGTCCTTTTGGACCCATGCGGCGAGCTCGGCTTTCACCCATCTTTACTGTTTCACGCGGGGCTCGAAACTGCGAGTAGCTACCAGAAAATTCGGCCACAACAACGAGAGGGACAATAGTTAAAGGTCACGGGGTCAATAACCTACGGAGGCTGATGCGGGGCGTGCTACGTCCGCTTTTCCGCCCACTCTCGAGGCGCGCAAATATGCCCGATTGGAGCACAACGGTAAAGGGTTAAGGATACACCTGCTCTTAGACCCCTTCTACAAAACGACAGTCTGCGACAGCTTTTGTTCCACATTCAAGGCCGAACGCTTCCTGCACATAACCCTTTTAACGGTACGTACTATAAATATGTATAACTGTTGGGAGACTCCTGGATTCCGTTTACTGTTTTCAAGTATTCTCATCCTGCTATCCTAATAGCTATTCCTAACAAAGAATACAAATACAATGACATCAGCCAATCAAGAACCACGTCATCAAACAATGCACATCAGCCGCGCCGCAAACTGAGCCCCACTTTTTCAACAAATTTAATCTAGACCTGAAAAGTTTCGTCATTAAGTCAAATGTCATACTTGTCGCATATTGGGTACATGTATAGATTTCTAATTCCACCGACTAACAGCAGTCGGACCCAAAACCCTTTGTGCATAAACCTAAATATCTGAAAGGACGGAACAGTCAGTAAATATGGGAAAAAAATAAGGCGTGAAAGAGAAATTTAGTAACAAACTGATAAGCTGATAAGGAAGGCTATGTGTGTGAGAGTTGGAGGGAGGGCAGATAAGATTACGATTTTTCACTTTTTGCACCTGTTAAAACTGAATTATACTTCAATACGGTCGTTCCAGTGATTTACTTAAAAATCACATAATATGGGTAAAAGATCCAGTTGCTTTGCGACGGATTGGGGTTTAGGATCTGAACTTAACTCTGAATGCTACAAATAAAAAGATTTAAAAAAGACCCTGTAAAAATTGAAGTAAGAAAGTGTAAGTACGAATAGCCTTATGGATAACTTGTCCAATGTGAGATTAGGTTAGAAATACTGCTTAAAGTGTACCTAAAGTCAAAAAATTTAAAAATATTGTGTGAAAGAGCCCGAAATATGAATTCTATCAGTCCACTGTAATCTTCATGGGACATTTCTGAGCAGAAATATAGAACCTTGAAGTTTATTCACCCAAAAAAAATGGTCCATTGCGCAATAATTTGTACATTTCTTCTCTTTCTGTACAACTTACATTACCTGCTTTGCTTCCCTTTAAAATTAAAAATGTTTTTATATGACCTTGAACGATTCCTGTTTGCTTGCATAACATGTTGCACAGAAAGGGATTAATTTATTACATCACCCAGTAAGAGCAAGAGTGCTGCCACACCTTGGAACAAGGGGGGGTTTCTTTCCAAAAAAGATTGTAACTTGAGTAGTACAACAATGACATCACAAATTATTGCGCAATGCACCATTTTAAGTTAAGTGAAAAACTTCAACATTTTACATCTAAGCTCAGGAACATCCTGTGAAGATGGGAGTTGGACGGTTCGGATTCATTTTTTATTGTCTTCAATATATATTTTTGAATATTTTAACTTGAGGTACACTTTAATTGCCTTTTAGGGCTTTGCGCTTAAAAATCGTAACAGAGTAGACAGTCGTTACTCATCTTTACAGGACAGAATAAGCAGGAATTATTCAAAGCAACATTGCATCCTCCCAGCAAGGAAGTACTTCCATTCATCAACCGATATTCTATACAGTGTTCATGATCAAAATATAAGTCACTCCGAACAAAGCAGACCGAAACTAGAATACCTGCTGCTGTACACTCGCACAACAGTATCCGGGGCTGTACAGTACTAAATAAAAGAGAGTTCAACTTGCCAAGTGACCTTTGATATTGTATTTATAAACCAACCCGAAACCGAAAGTAAACAACGGTTTTAAAATGTTGTTCATTACTTTATGAGGCTCTTGATAAGTACTTTACTGTGCACCAGACATAACCTACCAACTCTTTTTGGTTGTCGCTTTGAACCATAGACGCGCAGATTTCTGGAGGCGGGAGGGCAACAGAATAAGCAAGGCGCCAACATCAGTTTGTGATTGGGTACAAAGGATAAAGTGGAGCAACACGATTCCAGCATCAATAAGAGTGACCTTTTCTGGGCCCTGAAACAGGTAATTCGATCCTTAAGGATTTTTATTACCAGAGATTTCGAAATAGGCCTAGTGGTGTGAGAAAAATTTCCGAAGGCCTTCACTTAGCCGATACTCTGTATTCTGTCATGGTTCGAATTGAGCAAAAAAAAAAAAAATCAAGACAAAGGGAATGTACATCTAATATTTGACCACATTACATTCATCTAACAATTTTTACTTATTCGATCGGCATTGCTAGTGGTAGTTTTATGAAATGTTTCCTTCTTTCCTACGTTTCGATTTCACTGTTATGTTACACATAGTTGTTAGTGTTTTCTTGTTTCATGAGATGAAATGGCAAGATTTTTTTCCAATAATCAATTAAGACCTTTATATTTTATTATCTTATTACGTAGACCAAGCGAAAATTAAAGGAGTTTTAGCCGCCCCCCCCCAACACGACACGCACCTACACCCATGAACAAACACACACACACACATACACACACACACACACACATATATATATATATATATATACTCACGCGCACATACTTTCTTCATGTAGGAAAACGCTAAAGGAGTTAAGTAAAAAGGGGAAATCCACGGAGAAGTAAGCACACGAACAACTACCACGTTCACTGCTTTTTTGCACAAGTGTTGAAGGAGAAGTTTGAAGTTCTATATTTGCACTATAACATATTCTGATGCTTAACATAATAACATCACATAAATTACATATTCAAGATGAAGCGGGGGAGACCCAGCAGAAGCAAAGCTTATCCAAGCTGGGCCATCTAATACAAGAAAAAACAGCAATAAACACTTAAACAACAATCACAACATATAAGCCATAGACAGAGAAGTTGTACCTAAACAAAAGGAAACAACTGAACAAGGAGGACCCAAAAAGAAAGAGAGAGATGGAAGGAGAAACGGAGGACAGAGTTAAAGGACTGCTCCGGTCGTCCGATAAAAATTACCCACCCCCCCCCCCCCCACCCGGCACAATTGCAGAGTGTCAAAGAGTTTGGGGCTACATGGTACACATTGACAACTGTGGTGCATTGTTTATTGCCCTAGTTATTACACATGGGCTTTCCAACCAGAAGTACTATAATAACGACGGTTACTACTTTTTTTAATTGTATGACTCGAGGCGCTTGTTTTCCCGGTGGAAATGACAATATGTTGTCTTTGCAATGGCAAGTGACGCAAATTATTGTTATTATTTTTCTTTTTTGTCAATGTAAAGCCACAGTTCAGTCAAAGGCAATCCGCACTCAGTTTTTTTTCACTCCCGTCGACCTTCCCAATTCCAAAGCTTAGAGGCAATGGAGTGGCCGCCCTTCAAATATGAGGGGAAAAGCTGCAGTAAATGGGAAGGGGGTAAAGGGGAAGGAAAAGAGGGAAGAGAGAAAGGGGCAGTTGAAGACCTCAGGCATCAAATTGGCACCATTTTTTGTCTAGACGACCCTCGTAGGACAAAGTGCTCCAATATGGGAGAGGAAATCTCTCCCTCAGCATCAATCCACAGAATGACTGTCAGCCATTATTTGTACCCCCCACCCGATGAAATACTTGCTCCGTCCGTCCGTCGAGTTGAAGTCTTCTTGCAACCTGCTCTTTTTTTTTGGGGGGGGGGGGGATTCGAATTACTTCCAACTAACTGAAGAAAGCTCTACCCCGATTCCTATCTGGTTAGTATTGCTGCCGTCTATACATACAGTTACACATGATTTAACTTTCCCTATTACTTTTTTCACTTTTTTCACTTTTTCCTCCTTCTTTGCCTGATTACATTTTCGACCTCTTCAGGGAGGAAATATTACGCTCACTATACACGCAAACTTGATATGGACAGGTTTCACATTGTATCAATTGATTAAAGCTTACGGAAATAATAAAACATACACAGAGTTACGTAGCTAACAGGCCAGTCAAGTGTGTGTTAACTGCATTTCACGCAGTGTGAACACAAGGAAAGCATAACTTATTTGAGGGCACAGATCACGTAACAAACTCAGATACCAGTTGCACCCCACAATGCATTTGATCCACTGGGGTGTCTATGTTGCTTTCTCAAGCAGAAACGTCACAGCATGTACCTGAAAATTCGTGCGAGGTCCATGTTTCATACACTGGCAGACGCTTGCTGTTGCTGTGATCCAAATGTAGTGGCGGCACCAGAATGTCAAAATTTGGGGAGGGGCCAACTAAGGGCAAAGGAAAATGTTGGAAAACAAACATTTTCGGTCGCAGGGCGAAAACGAACCCAAATTGCCCGTTCCTGGGGTGGGGTCCAGGGGGCAAAGCCCCGGAACATCTTAGGTTTTAGCATATCTCTGGATGAAAAATTAAGTCTCTGGAGATGTACTTATTTTGGGAGGGAACCGAATTCTAAATAACCTAACATGACGGGGGAAAGTGGGAGGCGTGGACGAAATCTGTGGGGAAAGTGCCCCCTCTTACCCCAACGTGGTACGGCCACTGTCCACCTTGTCTTTACATTTATGGCAGTTCATTTCCAAGTCGAAGTTAGTCGCTGAGCAAATGTGCACCTGGTGAATTGTTCGGTAAATGAATGTCCCGGATCAAGGTCGTGGAGCCAAATCCAAGGACGTGGGAGAAGAACTTTTCACAATTTGCGAGTCTACAAGTTACCCGGAAAATTTCGCTATGCCTCACAAAATTATGACAGGTTTACTTTGTTGTTCACAAAAAACAGGGCAATGGCATTGCGTACCCGCTTTAGAACCCGCAAAATGTGGTAACTTAATTTCGTTGTCGCTTACATTTGAACCTCAAAAGAATGATTTAATAAGCTTCAGTAGGTTTAAAAAATGTAATGTAGAATTAGGTCTTTGCGAAATAGCTGGCAAAAGCTATATTTGGACAAAACTTGCCTCTTAAAATGCCAATTTGCAATCCATTTAACATTAATTACACCTTTAATATAAAATGTGGGATCGTAGCATTTGTTTCCATGTGTCAGTCCAAAACCAGAGATCGTATTGTTTTATCTTCAGTAGGTATTGTCAAATTCTGGCGGTGTTCGACATAATCATTAGCACCACGTTATTGTTGAGGTGCCAAGATGATGATGATTCGTTGATGCAGTTGTAAATACTAAATTTAAAATGTAATTGTGGTTATGGTATACGTGGTTATGCTAGCTACTTTTTCTTGCATCCTGAAAATTTGTCAATTTGCCGATGACAAGTCTATCAAAAGCTTGAAAACCAACCACATTGTTGTTAAAAGTGTGTTACTTTATAAGGAGTGCTCCCCTTTCTTGTCTCTTCCAATATGGTAATTGATGAAAATTCTTGTAAATGCGAGCGATTACAAAAGCGCACCGTTGAGAGATTGCGTGAAATGCTATGGTGGTTTCTTATTTCTGTTTACCACATAAGCTATACTGCTAACTCAAATCTCGAGGTCATATTTTTCCAGGAATTGCTTTGTCTTCAACTTCTCATTGCAACTAAAGATGACTTGTAAAGGCTGGGTATTCCGAGTTATCACGAATGAAAAAGAGATGTGGATACCTGTACTATTTAATCAGAAAGAGGTTTTGGAATCATGTAAATAGTACCAAATCTTACTTTATTCTTTGTTGTGTTAAAGAGAGATGGTATGCATGAATTTTTTTATTTAATGTCAATTTGTCATTGTTGAATTAGGTTATTGCAAGGATTGAGATAAAGAACATGAATTTCAGAAAAATATTTATCTATTTATTTACTTGTTTCTTTTTTGTTGATTGGAAAAAGTAGGGGGATTTTTGGCGATGTCTTCCCTCTTGGAGCGGATTGGATGACGGAAGTTTTTGAATGTCCCGATTTGAAGGCTCCAAGGGTTGGGATGTCTGCATCCGACGAGATCGAAGATTTACGAGACCGAAGGTCCGCGAGGCCGGAAATTAAAATGGGAAAGGTCCGAAAATCAAATAGGCACTATATTATCTGGTCTAGTGCTACCTAGTCCTTGAACAGGAATCTATGCTACGTCCACTTCGTTTTACTCCACACTAGAATCCTTTGCCAAAGTGCGCCAGAAACCCAGCCGTTGCAATATCAGGACGTAGAAGGAAAGTTGCATTACAAATTATTGAACTACAAAGTGTACCTTCCTACCATCCACCCACAGGTGATCTACTTTTTCTTTGTGGTTTCCACTTCAGCAGCCCTGTTGACATTATTTCTACCACAAGGAAAACCATATTTTGTGGGTGATCCGTAACCTATCCACGAAGACACTTTTTACACAAATCATTACTTTTGTCCCCTCCAAATTACTGACTGAGTATCGTAGACCCAATTTTCACTTTGAATTTAGAGAATCCAGCCAGTACCTTATGAATTCAGTAATTGTGTAAAAAAATTGCAAGGCAGGCCACGATCCTACACTTTTCGTGTTTAGCTGACTTGGCTCTGAAATGAGGAACAGTTAACCACCGGAATGGCTGACACATCCAAGGCTATGGAGCTATTCCTAGCTTTATGCAATGCTTAATGAAACCACAAAGCAACTTGTTTCGACTTCAGTTTGGCGACTGTTAGATTGAAGAGCACATCACTGTGGTTGTTGAAACAAACAAAACCAATCGTGTAAGAAAGCTCCTCAGTTGAACAGGTCGACCACAGAAGAGCGTCTGCTTGCTTGGTGAATGGGAATAAATACCATGTTTGGAAAATTCCAAGCACTAATAAATGGCTGGCTACAACTTGAAGGAAATTGTCAGCTTGTTAACTTTCACTGTTGATTTAAAAATTTTGTAACAGCATGGAACTAACACTTTAACATAGTAGGTGTCCTTTCCCACATTGAAACGAGGTGGAATCTTCCGCTCACCTTTTTTGGTATTGTTCGAGAATTAACCCTATTCTGGGTTTGGTCAGAAGGGTATTTTTCAGTGTAATTGGAAATAATTACGCTTTTAGTGATAACTTGTTTCTTTACTGATATCCTTGTATTGATGTACCAGATGTTGTTTTCTGACCGACTTTGGTTTTTTCTGTATCATAATATTCATAATTTGGAAATCAAGATTTAATGTTTTCCAAAATGAGAATCAATCTGCAAATGTTATGCGCTCAATAATTTTAAAAGATATTAAAGATCGGGTATTGGCAGATCGATGTCGTTTTTCAAGTAAAAAGTTTGGCAAGCTCTGGTTAAAAGGAAAATCCTTTGTAAATTGTAATATTACGACAATTTAATCTTTAGTCTGTATTGTGATCTTACTCTGTATTTTTGACCTAATTATTATGGTTTTGTTTAGAGTTTTGTTCCGTCCCATGTCTGTTTCAATGTTCGTAAAAAAGAAAGGACGGTCAAGTTCCTTTGCCATGATAAAATGATAAAATTATCATTGCTTCTTAGTGCCGTGGTGTTTATGCAAATTACAACTATTGTTTAATAGAGTGTTTAGTTTAATTAATCAATGTAAATACCTGCAAATACTTGTAAATATTATATTTATTTCTCAAAACTCTGTAAATGTTCCTTCAAAAAAAAAAAAAAAACAAGGCAGTAACTCTATGGTAATAGCTCCACAAAAGCTATGGCACAAAGTATAGCATACATGTATATTGGTAAGCAGCCCCGACTATTGGACATGCACATGTCTATGAAAACGGGGTCTTATAACTTTCATCTTTTGCCTTGCTTGTAGTTTGTTTTATCGTATTATGACTGTATTACTGTAAGACTCTATTGTTATTATTATTCCCCCCCCCCTTTTTCCCAAGGAAGTTGGATTTTCTTTTCTTTCTTTTGTTTTGTTTTTGCCTTTCTTATTTGTCATCTTGTTGAATTAAGCTATAAAATTGTACACCGGATTTAAGTCTCTACGAGGTGATACACACTCTTAAAAAGTTGGTTAAAAACATTCACCAACACTGGTCACGTATGTCAAATACCTGAAATTGGTTAAGTTTTCCCCAATATTTGTTGTTTATTTGGTTACCACACAGGCTGGTTACCCAATAAAGTGGTAAACAGCCTCTTGGATAACCCATTAATCAACAATTATTGGGTACACTTACAACTGAAACCAAAAGTGGCAGTGCTTCAGTGACTTCTGTTTACGCAAGGGACAAAATATCTAGGTTTGTGGTTTGGGACCTGACTGGTGCGCATGGGCCAGGTCCTGCAAGTTTTTAGTCAAATATTCTGCAATAGATCACGGCATAAATAGCTCATTCGTCAGCTAATTTTACCATCGCTGTCCTGAAACATTTGGAATCGGTTTTGTGTTTATTTATAGCTAACAAAAATATACATACATACAATTTTAGGTCACTTTTCTAGGCAAAATGTTACAGAACACTTAGAATACTTTGAAACCTCTTTTAGCAGCAGC
Organism: Holothuria scabra; assembly: GCA_037179385.1. Taxonomy (NCBI): domain Eukaryota; kingdom Metazoa; phylum Echinodermata; class Holothuroidea; order Aspidochirotida; family Holothuriidae; genus Holothuria; species Holothuria scabra. The sequence goes on along the minus strand of CM074179.1, from coordinate 59,366,557 downwards.
CACTTTGTTGTTTTGAGAAATGATGGCCCGACACATACTTCCACATCAGTGGACAAGTTACATGAGTGCAATTACTACAATAAATATCATTAAATCTGTTGCATCTTTCTAAAAGTCGAAAAAAAGATGTAAATCTACCCGATATATCAATAAAGTTGTTTTAAATACTCTCCAGAATTTCAAAAATGTATAACTCAGTTCAAATAATTTATCAAAATCTTCTGTAAATAAGGTCATTTATAAAGTGGAAACAAACGTCTTCTGTAAAATTATAGAGTAGTCAGGGTAACTCTTCAATACTTACACTACAGTTACAGGCATTTTTTGGATTGAATTACTTACTTCGTGATAAAGTCGATTTCTAATTCATAATTTCACCAACTTATTCCCCCGTTTGAAGAAACGCCGATTGGTAAGCCTAGATGTGGTATTAAAGATCATTCATGACAAGTATGGTAATTATAGGTGCATTTTTGAAGCTGTGAGGCAGTTAGAATTGCACGCCGACCTCGGTGCGTGAACGTCTTGATTTCAGGAGGCTTATGAGCAAGGACTGTGAACGGAGTAGGTCCTACCGTTAGGCGTACTTTAGTTTTTGGGGGGGAGTTCATATCCGACAATCTTTTGTAGTTGCTCTTGTAGTTGCACTTTCTTCTACTCTCATTTTATCTTCTGTAATTTAATTAAACTATGTCATTGTACATAATGGAGTGGTGAAACAAATAAATGAAATGAAATCAAATGTTTTGAAAACTGTGGAATTTTCAGTAACTCCAAATATTTAAGGATTTACCACCATTTTATATCTGCCCGCCCCCCTCCTCTTAGACACTTTATGAGTACAGGATAATTTTAGGCCAGATGCCCCCCCCTTCGTCTCTTGTAAAAATGATATTGACGCCCATGAAACAGTTATAGTGCAATTACGTGAATTGGCAAACAGATTTGTACAACAGAATGGGAGATAACTCCACAATAGTTCTGTGCCCCATGCATTAATCCGCACTACAACAGAGTTGTTTCAAATTGTAGCGACCATTTGAACACTGACATGCGGTTTAGTACAAGGGCTGAATTTCAATTACCGCCTGCATGACCGTTTCGAAGATAACAACTGAATACACAACCAATAACACTGGAAGACTTGTCTTTGGTGCAGTGGATAAACAGCTTACTGCTCATCAGGCAGGGTTAACACTTCTCTAGAAAACAGCTTTAAAAAGCAACTTAATTTTCAAACTTTCTCCATAAATGACGAAGAAGAAAACCTTTTGTTTGAAAGTTACTAACGCCATTTGCCCCATTTCATAAACGCACTGGTCAATTGTTTCAATGTGTGAGCTACAAACGACTGAAACATGTTGAATCTTTGAGCACTTACAAAGAAACAAAAGAAATTAACTAGTTTCAATACATTCACTCATTCTTTCTGAAATAAGTCTTCAATCAGGATGTAATTATATACTCTTTAATAGTAAAGGATGGTTACTGCATTGTTTCTGCTTCTCGCACTTTCACATACTATAAAAGACTATTATGTAATGTTTTTAAAGAGTTTTTCTTTTAATTTTAGTTTTCCTTTCACCTTTTCCCACAATAGAAAGCATGATAGATAATTGTCTGTAATTCATCTCCACTCCTAAATTTACTTGCAGTTCACACAGTAACAAAACGGTTGACATTTGAATGACTTTGCAATATCATGACCCTTGTACAGCTTGAAGATATAGGGATTACAAAAGCTCGGTCTGTCACGCTGTTAAAAATTTCTCCAGGAAACCAAGTAGTCCCTTCTTTACGGAATCTCTTCCTTCGTCGAAACATATCGGTGTATCTCATATGTGAGAACGTGTCATACAGATCGATATAGTAAATTTGCCTTGAGGAAAGTACTGGTCTACTTGTTGAGATAAATTATTCTACATTTATTGCAAATTTAAACTTGAACATTTATTGCGAATTTAAACTTGAACATAAATTCTTGAATGGAAAGTTGTGACTTCTTGCTCAAATTTTGATAAATGTAGTTTCAGTTTCATATGTAAAATAAGGAAACTGAAGGGACGTTTTTTACCTGACTAAAACCAAAAGAATGTCTTCTTTGGAAAAAATAATTGGTTTTTCAAAAACACATTCTCTAAATTTTAAATAAAATTTTTAAAATAAATGTTCTAATGTTTCACTTTCAGTGTAACAGAAGGAACATAAATCAGTCTCCTCCTTCCCCATGGCAAATAACAACTTATTAGTACCAATAATTCTGTGGATAAACCTAAACTGTAAATAATGTAATTTCGTTTCGTTTTTTTTTTTTTTTTCAGACGTGGCATATCAAAGATATGCTGCCAATCTTTAAAACCGTAAAATTGGCAAAATTCTTGCTTCATTTATTTAAGGCCGTTGGGCGGTCGGTAATCCTTTCAATAGGATGCACTCTTAAAAAATTGGTTAAAAAATTCACCAACACTGGTCACGTATGTCAAATACCTGCAATTGGGTAAAGTTTTCACCAATATGTGTTGTTTATTTGCTTACCCCACAGGCTGGTTACCCAATTAAGTGGTAAAAACCTCTTGGATAGCCCATTAATCAACAATTATTGGGTAAACTTTAATCAATTTCAGGTATTTGACATACGTGACCAGTGTTGGTAATTTTTTTTAACCAACTTTTTTAGAGTGTGGTTGTACGTAAACTGAGATTTAGAAGGAACATTCATAAACTAACAGCTGTCGTTTTCAAGAGTATCCTTCTCCCCACTCTCTGGTCTCCAGCTACTCAGAATTGAATTAATGATACCAAAATATGAAAAAGGGGAAATTAACAATGTGGTAACGGTTTATTAATTCACGGTAAGTCAAAGGTTTACCACTCTCGTCAAAAGTTCTTTCACATACAGCACATTCTTTGAAATAAATCACAAACATAAACTAAGGTTTCATTATCAATTCGTATAGAGAAATATATTAATAAGAGAATCGAAATTTTCTGTTCGCAGAATTACGATACGACAATCCACATAATGCATTTACTTCTTGAATAAATAAAGTTTTAGTATTCGGGGTATTTTTTTCATTTCATTTCATTTATTTGTTTTATCACAAAAGTAAATGAACAAGATAATATAAGCACATAAGAAGAACTTCATATCTTCACATCTACAATTGCAACGAAGAAAAATGTCTTCCCCACAGGTCTCACAGAAATATCAAAGAAAACTTTCCAAGGCGTATCTTTCATACTACAAATTTTTTCACCCAACTACACTTAATTGAGACTATAAATGAAAGCTGTAATTTGTGTAACTGTAAGTCCGCCGTCTCTTCCTGAACTAACCATTACAGAGCATTTACCTTTATTTGGGTTTCCGCCCCATATAAAATAAAAAATAATTCTTTCTAATTCTTAAATAAACTTTTTAGGAGGGCTCGATAGAAATAGAAATAAAGATACCAGCTGAGATAAACGAAACTTTTAATGATTGAATTTCCACCTATTGGGGTTAAATCCCTAGAAGCAAAAGCCTTAAATTTGCTATTAACGTTGAGAGCTTTGGAAGAAAATTAAGAAGGAAAAGATTTGATTCAAGTGGAGGTAATGCCAAACATCTGTAAAGGTCCAAAGGTACATATGGGAACATGCCGACCATCCAAGCCTAATAGAACCACAGCGATTCCTAACTGTGCAGAAAATCTCGACCTTTTTCAGTTAAATGCAAATATCTTTAGTAATACAACTCGAAGAGAGCTGGGGTGTTCAGATTTGGGAAGAGGAAATTGTTGTCTTTTTAGTAAACTGAATTTTCGATGCAAAATCAATGCGGAACAAGGTGAACTTTTTTAATAAAAAATATAAAACTAGCGAAAGTTCAATGGCGAAACAGTGAAAATATCAATATATGGGCCGGGTGCGTTCATTTACACCGTGACAGCCCTCGCCACAAGGCAGCTATCGTTTCGGGGTAAAAAGGATATTTTAGAAGAACAATCCCCCTTTCCACTAAGGTATATTTCATTCTGATTGGTTCATGGGAACAATGTGCAGATGTCGATTAAAATAAATACCAACCCTCAGACTATCTCAAACCCATTCCTGTTTCTTATAGTTTTCTTTGTTATACAACAATGTCATCGCGTCCTCGCTTCCACAGCAGCTCTGTTCAAGCGTGAATAAGAGAGGTAAACCGCAAACTTGGGAATGCTGCACAGCAAACTGTCAGATTTTAAATGGTCGTTTCAAGCTGATATGTTCCGATATGACATGAATGCCAAAACCAATAGCAAAATTAAGAAGGAAAATGAGATACAAAATGGTCCTAAACGAAACAAAGTCCTTTTTTGAAGATAAATAGCAAGTCCAGAAGAATCCTCATAAAGACTGAGCTTGACACGGAGAACCTCGGCAAGCGATTGCTCTGAGCCACCCAGAAAGAAGTTGGTGTCGTCGGCATAGTGTAGTAACTTCTAGTTCTTCATAGTTCTACTCAAGCTTGTCAAACGCTTTCTCGAAATCAATTTTTATAAGTAAAACCGGGAAGTTTTATTTTTTAGAGGAATAGTCAATTAAATCGAGAACACACCTCATGTTTTCACCTGTAAACCCAGTTTGTTACCTACTAATACAATTCTGCAAGATAGATTTTAAGCGTGCGGCAATAGCCTTGGAACCAATCTTGTAATCAGTATTCAGTAGTTTAATAGGTCTGTTATTGTAGATAAAATTGATTTATTCGCTCGGTTTTGGAATTAAAGTTGTGACCCTTCTGCTTTGTTCAGATGTCCAATATAAAATAATACCATAATACTTTCTAATTCTAACTAACTTTCCTAAGACTGGCCAGAACACTTTTGACAGTAAGTCCCACGCAATTTTCGTTTTTCATGAAAGACAATGATTGAGAGCATTTATTAACTGTTATCTCCTCCTCACAGGCAAGTATATCTTCATTTTCAAAGCAATTTTCTGTTAGATTCTGAAAAAAGCTCTCTGGAGAACATGATTTAGAAGTATAAAGGGATTTGTAGTAGTCAGTAATATGATCAAGTATTTCTTTTTCCTTCGGTTAGTGTACAACCTTGATCAATAGTAAGTTTGGAAATACAATATAAATTACTTTGCTTCCCTTTTCTTAGTTTAGAAAATCCTTATAGTTTTTCAGGCTCCCCTTTCTCTATCCATCTAGATCTAGATCTTATTCTCTGGAGTTTGTAGTCAAAATACTGTAACAAAATGTCCTTTTGTTTTCGGGGATCCGACTCTTGTTTACCTCGATCGGAAGGGAAACACTAATTTTAAGCTACAAAGGCGGAATTCATCGCCTTCCAGCATCCTAATAGATAAGAGGTTTCGTTTGACTGTGAGACCGGACATACGTAATTTAATCCAGTGAGCATTAGGCCACTGGTTGAATTGGTAACTGCGGGGTCAAGCAGTGCTGGGATAAGCTATTATTTGAGCAAGGGGTTGGAAATGTGTTATTGCTACATTTTGAGTTGATCGCTAATTGGGAAGTTATATGTTAATTGTATGTGGTACCTGTTTGGCTTTTGATCAGTCCTAGTAACGCAGGGCTGTGAGTGGCTAATGGAAGTTTACGTCATTACGAAGGGGACCGTTATGTGATGTTTGAAGTGGGCTACCGTAGAGATTTCGTAGTGGTTTATAAGGTGAAACACGAGGGAAGAGAAGGGCTTCTGTCGTCTACCTCGGGTTACGCTTCATCGGTTGTGGTTGGGTTGGTTGAGCAAATCAAACAAATTAGGGTAGATTTCTCACTTGAATATTTTTCCGGAAAACTTGAAGCAGATAGTTGCTTGAATCCACCTAAATTGCGCAGTACGTGTGTAGACCTATTTAGCCAGTCAATAATTGTTACGCCGAGCGCTGTTACGCCGAGCGCTGGCGAGCTGTAGCCGGCGTCATTGAAATTTAGCAAGTGAAACCTCTCTACGCCGTGCGCCGTGCGTCGTCGCCGTGCTCTACGCCGGCGCCAGCGCCATTCAGCCGGCGTCCGCGCAATTTAGCATGCTATAGCCCCTTAGTGCTCCATGTACTCAGTCCTGTATCAATGTATGTGTCAATTGATTCTATTGGTTGGGGGTTTTGTATGAGGCTTTGTGATTTACCCATTGTATATATTCCATTCATAATGTAAATAGTTTTAATACGAATTCAGAAAACTCCAGAAACCGTGTCCTTCTAGTTTTTCCCTCCTCTGTTTATTTACTCTGTCGCGCCTGCGTCTCAGGGTTTGCGCATTCTACAATTTGTACGGGCTTATTCTAGGCTCAAGCCTCACCATCGCCGGCTTCTCATCATCTGGACTTACAAAGAAGTAAAAAGCACACCTTCAGGTAGCCTGACCGAGCGGGACGTTACAATACTGTAATTCATTCTGGGCTCCTTTTAGTCGTGAACGTAGCTCATGTGAATCAATTATTAATAACTGCTGTTAAGGGAATGCAGTGTTAAAAGTGAGCTGATTTTCTTTCTCACGACGCTTGTGAGCCTTACAACGTGAATAATTCATACTAAGAATACGAACGATGTATTTTAAATATTCCCATCGAGAGGCAGGGTTACTGAAACTGTTTTTGAAAAGTACTTTACTAATCACTTCATTTACCATATCAATGTAAGTCGAATCATTCAAAAGTGAATAACTCAGCTCCCAATAACCTCTTCCTCTACTTGTTTTACCGACAGAAAAACACAGCAATGCAAACGAATGGTCTGATTACAACCCAGGAGCGAAATCCATGTTTATAACAAAAGGTTGCAGGTACCTTGATAAAACCATGGAGGCGTTATTAGAACACCGCACTTAAAAAAATAGTCTAGCCGGTAAGGAATTCCCGGCTTTACGTGAGAACGCCAGGTACAATTGTTCACACATGGATTCTTCCCCTCCAAATATGAATAACGTCATTAGTACTCAATACTTCAAGACATATTTCACGTGCCTTGAAGTTGCGACGCCCCCCCCCCCATTTTTTCAAGGTCTAAATTAATCACCAAATCAAAATCCCCTGCAATGACCATAGTGTCACCCTTAAATTATTGAGTCGAGCTTTGATATTTTTAAAAAACCTGGGTCATCAATTTTTGAGCATAAATTCCTGCAATAGTAATGATGCAATCGTTGACTTTCATATCAAAAAGTATAAACCTGCCAAATGGGCTTATACCAGTTTTTATGATTTCGCAGTCCAAAGAAGGTTTGATTTGGACACTTATGGTACCCCTAGACTAGTATTCGAGACGTGAAAAACAGGATATTACCACCCCACTCATGTTTCCAATTTCTTTCATCCTCAATGCCACATTGAGACTCTTGAATGATTGAAATATCAGGACTACGTCTGTGTTTATCAGCAAATAGTTTCCTCTGCTTTTTTTTTTTTTTTTTTTTTTTTTTTTTTTTTTTTTTGCTTGCCTCAACTCTCTTGCATTATAAGAGAGAAACTTTAAAGTGAATGCCATATGTGGATAATATTGGAGTAAAATTTGGGATAAGGCAAATAAATACTGAAGTGGAAACAGTCACATAAGATCCAATTACATATGATGCAAGGTAATATGATGATAACGATACATATAAAGGAGGTTTTGAAAAAGAGAGGAAAAACAAGCTGTCCAACCCATGCAGATAAACACTTGATCCAAAACATGGAACAAGTTGAAAATACGCCTGCGCGAAAGAAATGAGACATTGGATGAGGATCTCACCTCTGAGGCCTTTGCAATAAATTTTAAGAAAATCGAAAACTAATCCTTGCGTAAGTTAACACGGTAACGCTAAGGTAATAAAATATACCTTTGTCCTCCAGGAAAAAAACACAGGGCTTCTTGGTTAAGGTCAGATACTGACGCCTATTCTGGTGAGCCCTCTCTAACCTGCATTAGAGGATACCTATCTTCGACATAACTTACTTTGCAATTTTAAGACAATTCTGGTCATTAGAGCTAGGAAATTCAATGATACGAATATTATTTCTACTTGAGAAACGTTCATGTTTGTTGTGTAGAGAGACCTGCTCGTCACGAGACTTTTCTAGGTCGTCGATCCAGGCTTCAAAAACTTACACTCCTCCTTTAAGACTAAGTTCTCGGCCTTAACCGCATCAACGAGCTTTTTAGGCTCTTTGATAGACAACTTTCTGAATAGACTTTCCAAAGTCTGTTCTAATTTTTTTCAGCTCCTTGGTGATATTCAAGTAATAATATTAGCAATTGCGGAATCCAGAACCTTCGTAAAATGACTGAATGTATGGTCATTATCACTAGCCACGTCAGGATACTCTTCCTCCATTGGTGGTATTAGGGAGGTAGTTCCGCTACTGTGAAGGCTCCCTGATTCGCTATCACCAGAAGCTTGTCGAGTCCAATGTTATGCATGATGTTATGGTATATTGAATCACAGAGGTGTTTTCGAAAACACTAGCTCTTTTGTTACAGTTATTGTTGATGTTAATTTCCTCCACTGAGAGTAACCTTACCTTAACTACACTCTTAAAGCAGTTGGGTAAAATCGTTAAAGGAAAACCCAAAATGCTCAACAAATGAGTAAACGACTGTATACCCATATTGTTTGGTAAACTGAGGTTGGGTAAAATCAAATACTTTGAAAAACGCGTTGGTTAAGTTTTAAAGTAGGCCTATCCAACATCTGGATAAAATATTGTTAGGCAGGAAAAATTAAAATTGACCAATCAGATAATAAGTATAAAATCACCTGAGTGGTAGCTTGTCATGAAGTGAGTATGGAACGCCATTTTAAAATTTGTTCGAGAATTCGGATGTTTAAAATTTATTTTAAATATCTTGAATTTATTTTCAAATATCCAAAATTCAATGTTTAGATGTTTTGAATTCATTTCCAGATATTTTTCCTTTTATTTCCTTTGACCAGAAATTACTTTAGTGATATCCAAAAATGGTTAAAATATCTAAAAAGGAATTCGAGATAATCTAAATTTACATTGAGGATATCTAAAATTGAACTTAAGATGTCTAAGTCTGATTCCAGATATACAAGTCGGATTCGCGATATTTAACATTTGCAATTGCAAAAATGGAATCCCAAATATCACGCGCTCGAATTTGCAATATCCAATATCTCGATTTCAAAACTTCAATTTCGGATATCTGAATACTACAACTTGATACCTTGAATTCAGTTCTGGAAAACGTAAAGTCGAGACAAATGGCATGAGAACTTTATAAAATGCTTCCCCACAGAGAGGTCTTCATCCTGAAAAAAACATACTGAAACAAACCAGTCCTTGTCAATGGGAGGAAGTGATATAGCCTCTGCTGCCCTTAAGTCACTTTGGAACACAAATTCAGAGACTTAATTTACTGATTCCTGGAAAAATACATGCCCGATTTGAATGGAAGTTTCCCCGTACTGTGTAGGTTTGTTTCCTCTTTCACATTATTATGGAAATTAAATTTTTGCTAAAACTTCCCGGCCCTTTCAAAATCATGAACTTAGTGATAGAAATATTTAAGGATACTTTATTAATTAAAAACCACCAAGAAACTGTTTTAGCTAAACTTTTTCTAGTTATGAGATCTTTATATTTATAAAGGGTATTCGTGTCGTTAGCAAACAAGGTGAAGGAAAGTGCACAAGAACGGTTACATACAAATTTATACATACGAGAAGAGGGAGTGATGTATCACTTAAGTGTACACTCTAAAATTGTTGGGCAAAATATTGCCCATCTTGGGCATTTTTTTTTTTTTTTTTTGCCCAACCGTTGGGTCCGTATGCCACCTGACCGATTCTGGGTAAAATAAAGTCCAATGTATTTGGTTAACAGTTTCCCCAACAAATGGTTCAAACATTGCCCAACAGTTTTGACCAACAACTGTAACAAGGTTGGGTGCTTGTTTTGATTTCCCTTTAATTAGATATTATAATTATATGATTTTAGGAAGAAGAAAATTTGACCAAGTACCCTAAAACATACACATTTGCCCTCCAAGAGTGGTTGGGGCACCAGTCACCATGCACTAGATTAATAAACAGTAAAGTTTACAGTTAGAAACAACAATCCCAATCGTGCACTTTGTATTTCTTGTCCCATTGATTACGTAGTAGTGAAAACTATTTTCAGTATGACCATTGCTCTAGTTAAGCTATTTCGTCCAGATTTTACTGCTATTCTACTGCTAGCTTTTTATTTACCAAATCCAATCTTATTCAGTCATGAGGTCTTTATTTACCACTTTTACTAAAATAATTTTCTCCAAAACTAAACTGATCTTACACTAACCATCTGATTTTCATTATAATATTTTACCCAAATGTTGGGTTCTTTAAAACTTGCCAACACCTTTTACCAACACTTGGAGCTTGGATTTTACTCAACTTAAGCTTACCCAACACATATGCAGATTGTTTATGCATTTGTTGGACAATAATTTGCCCATGTTACCCACTTTGAATTTTGCCCAACGCTTTTCACCCAACTGTTTTTTAAAGTGTAGTGTATACGAACAAGGTCCGATGACGATTTCTTACAAAAATTAAAGAATATGTTACAACTCAATAAAATATTTAAACGCTTGGACAACTGAAAACGTATCTTTTCATTTGCAATTACCAGCATTTGGCTAATCTTTAAAGGGACGCGGCGTATTAAATGAGGCTGTAACCCTTTCTTCCGCAGATATTTATTTTGGAAGTGCTTGTTATTTATTCCCTTTTCCTTTTGCCTTTTAAAAACCAATCAAGTCTCTTTGAGTTAAATTTAAAAAAAAAAAACATGGAATGGAAAAAAATCACATATACATAGTTTTTCAAACACTGGCCAAGGTGGTTCGCGACTCGTTATTGTAAATGGAAGTAAAATCTTGAAACCACTTGCTCTTGTAGTTCGGATTTTGTAGCTCTCAAAGACTTCGGGTTTTAAACTGTTTTACAGCGATTAAAATTAATATTATGACAGTATCGAAAATACTTAGACTGGCGTAAATTGCAGCAAACGACAGATAGATTTTTATGACACCCTTTTTTTAATCCATTTTAGAAATACCAAGAGAGGTACAAGAGAAAGTAGGAGACTATTGTGTCACTTTGCCGGTGAAAACCTCAGTTCAAAGAGAGAAATCTCATTCAAAATAACAGCTCCCGGCCCTGCATCGCATTAGAACTAAGAAAGTTTTCTCCGACCAGCTAAAATATTTATGTGTTTTTAAAAATTTCGCATTCCTTGTGTAATATTACAAGTTCCTGGAACAAGTCTTTAATTTTTTATTTGTGAGTGGCAATTTTTACTTTACCTCAAGATTAATATTTCTTCGTGAATACTGTATGTGAGCACAAGATGTATAATAACGTATTATGCTTCTCAAGGGAGTTGGTTTCTTACGTTTTCAAGACAAAATATGTTCCGTATGGCTAAATATAATCAGCCTGAAATACAATTTAAAGTTAGAGAATTGTTATATAGTCACTTCTCCAAACTGTACGATCGTTCAACTGAACAAATCCGATCCATTATTATATTTCTATTTATCCCTAGTTGGAAACGATCGAAACTTATTCAAAATCAGTCATCACCCAAAACAACAGAGATGGTAGGTTATTGTTCTAACTCAACACGTCATAATTGTGTGTAAGATATTTTTTGGTATGAATAGGTCATCCTATAACTTTAAATAAATGATTAAAAATTTGACATAACAACGTTTTTGTACTATTTGTAGTTTTAAAATATTTTTTGTGTCTGGGTGTTTTATTTTACTCCTGAAAAAACCTCTTTGATTAAAGAAGAGAAGCGAATGTAATGACGAAGAAATAATCCACTTGCACATCCTTCAAGCTTAAAGGACAAAACAGTATTATAATCCCATTTTATCAAAATCTTCACCACTTTAATTCAATTCTCGCCAAAATAAAAAAAAAAAAAATGTTATCAAATTAAACACAAGTAAGTCATTTTATGTGGTGTCGTGCAAGACTTCAACGTTTATGAAACGTGTCACTCCAAATAAGGAAAACTTAAAAAATATATTTAACCGCTGTTGTAAAAATAATATTGCTTTTTGCATTGATGGTTCCCATGTACAAGTGCTTACAGCGGGTCGTTCAAATATAATGTCTATAAATTATTAAGTATGAAAATTTCCGCCTGCAGTAGAAGATGTCTTTAACATGTGATCTTAAAACTTGTGTGAAATATTATATGAGTATTCCTTGTTGTGTTTGAATTAATATTTGTGTGTGCATGTGTGTGTAAGAGTGTAACTGTCTTTTCACTTTCTGTATTACCACATTAATAACTAGCATGTAAAGCCATACATGAGACAGTACAAGCTTGCGTATCTTAAACATTAAATCTGAACAGGGAGTAGTAATATTGATACATTCACTAAAAACAAGTAAAGCCTAAACATACCCAAGACCTTTAGAAAATATGACGAAATTATGATTGTATCATTCACGCAGTGATATGTTCCTTCGTGATCCAGGAGCACCGGATTCAAAAATAAGGAGTAGTTGTATATTAATCTTAGACTTCTTCCAAATTTCCAGCTGACCGTATTATCTTCTGCATAAATATTTCTCCCGCCATAGGTCCACCTCATTCCTCTCGGAGACTTAACTGGACAGTTAAACAGTGTAGGAGTCAACATGTTTGCTTGTCTTAAGAAAGATATAGACACCGTGGCCGTCCACCTCGTAATTATAATCAATAAAATGCCGGTGAATGTAATTCCAATACTTGACATTTTAGTTGATAAGCGCACCACAAAGAATAAAATAGTGTAAATGTTAAGAAACTACACATCTGTCTAACTTTTAAACACGCACACGATATGATGATGCATCAACGTCGGAGTGAAAATTGTTTATGCATATAGTGTCAGTTAAATACCAGTTTCGGGTGTACTGATTTCCGATAAGCAGGAACAAAAGGTAGAACATTCACTTTTGCAACTTCCAAAATGAAGAAAACTTTTTTACATGATAAAATGGCAATCATATCGCCGGTAGATAATCTTTGTGAAACTTCTTCACTGTAGAACATTTTTATACCCTTGCAATTGTATCTACAAGGCTACCATTAATTTCCTTACTTTCGGTTTTTTCGTTTATTAAAACTTAATTTCTGAAAAGTTATTGTGAGCTTGTAAATGATGAAAACGTTTGCAAAGGTATTTATCCAATAAAAGAAAAAGGACTAGAAACAAAAAGTTCACAGTTAAAGAGATTGGAAACACCCTAAGTCGCTGTTTACAAATTAAATTCATCCGAAATATCAGACAATGTTAGGTTGTGCCTGTAATTTTGTATACGTACTATGCGGTAAGCTTTGCTGAGAATTGTAATTGATCAGTGATCCTGAAAGGTATAAGGTTATTCGACCAAAACAGAGAAACAAAATAATGGGGCCTATAGCCATATTTCATGCAGGAGTAATTTGTGTTTGTTTTTATAGCTTTCTCTTGACATGCCAAAAAATTGCAACTATCTAGTTATAGCAAAGTCTTGATCCGACGTATAAATATTGGCATATGACATCATCATAAGTACGTACACGAGCTCGCTGGTCATACCCACCGACCAAGTTTAAACCTCTTTCATCAAATTGTGGTTTTTGAGGGTCCTCCACATTTTTATAATGTAGTTTTGGACAATTCCTTGCTTTTATGGACGTGTAAGGCTAATGTGACTTTAAACTCCCCGAGTCACCCACAGTAATTTAAAAAATGTCATGGAGACCTAGCACACATAATACTTAACTCGATGACAAATTCCCATATATATAGTGCTTGCAATAACTTCAAAGAATACTAACATGTAAATGTATCCGTAAACACAAATGTATGAGATGCATTGAAACTATGCGGCTTTCAATTAGCGACTGTGTTCACAGACATTTTCAACTGGTCCATTTCTCTCTGTGTTGTACCATCATGCTTTAAAAAGGCTACTATCATACCTATACCAATGATTATAGACCTTTAAATCATTATAGACCTTTGGCACTTACTTCCGTTGTTATGAAATGTTTCGAAAAACAGGTTTTGAACTTTTTAAATTCAAAACTGCCAGACAAATTTGATCCTTCCCAATTTGCTTGTAATCCCAACAGGAGTGTCAACGACGCAATTTCTATTAATATGCATGGAATTCTACAGCACCTTGGAGAGAAAAAGTCATATGCCAGAATTTTATTTATTGATTATAGTTCTGCTTTCAATACTATTATCCCTTTTAAGCTGCGTTTTTAAGTAAATTAACGACCTTCAGCTTCCTGTGTCTATTTGTGATTGGATCCGAATTAAATTTTCTTTTAAATTGATCTCAAGTTGTTAAAAACGGTACAAATTAATCTTGTGTTTTGGTTTGAACACTGAGACACCCCAATGTTGTCCTCTATCTCCAAAATTATATTCCATATTTACTCATGACTGTAGAGCAGAACATCCCAAGTCTTTGGTAGTGAAATTTGCAGATGATACCACCGTTGCAGGCTTAATATCGGAGAATGACGAGTTGCACTACCGGGCTCAGATAGATACCATTGTTAATTGGTGTGATGCAAACAACTTGCTACTAAATGTTACGAAAACAAAAGAAATGGTTATAGATTTTAGAAAAATGGAAACGCCCATCCTCTCTCTTACACTTAATGGCATGGAGCAATTTGTTCGGGTTCGCATCGCAATTTGCGATGCAAAAACGAGGAAAAATTGATAATTGCGATACATCATTCCATCTTGAATAGCAGACTTGCGATGCACAATTTCAGCAGGTATTGTATCATTTTTAATGTTCACAGAACAAAATAATGTTAGGGGAAAATAAAAACAAATTGGAATTCACAAAAAGCCGATCATGCAAAACAGAAAAAATGACCCCGTACAGTACTTGCTCCGCAAACTATTTGTTTCCAAACAAAACCACCGCAATTTTCCGCTTTCAAGAGTTTAAACCCATGAACTCGCTCGGCAGGAGATGCATTGTTTACTACTACGTATCGACGGCAAAAGCCGGGCGGAAAGCAACTAGATTTGTCCTTGATTACTCTGGTAACGGCACGAGATTTTTGCCGTCGATCAATCTTTACATTATTCTCAGTCAAACAAGCTCTACATTCTCAAATCACTGTTTAAACTTCTAAAAAGGGTGAATATTTAAGGCTGTAAACATGGTTTGAAATATAGATCACTGCGTAAATATTTCATGCTTTGTTTATGTTGCATAACTCACGATTCCGTTCTGTACGGTTCTACTGCATGCAAAGAAACTTAGCGTCAAGCCACACCGCATTCCAAATCGGCAACTGTCGATCAATGCAAGTTTGCCCTCAAGACTACGCTAGGCTCAGAAATCCTAATGTAAAACCTTGTTAGGAAAGCACAGGAGCCAAAGCCAGCAACTCTGAAGAAAAACATATCGTACAAGGAAATTGCTGAAGTAAAGTTTTTGAAAATATTAGGCAGGGCTTAGTTTGATTATTGTACACATGCCGTGAAACTATTTAATGAAGTGATGTCATCTAGATCATCAGTTTTAAAAGCTACTAAATTAATCAAGCTGATGACCTCTTTTTTCATCCGTATTAGGTTAAAGTGGGTGAAATGTTTTGGTCATTTTGGGGTGAATCTCTGTCTTAAAGGCACGGGATGAGCTTGGTTCTGCACATCGGCAGTTACTCTGCTTGGTTATACATTGTTGGAGATGGAGCTTTGATTCATAAAATGTTATGGGTGTGGGTAGACTAATTCGTAGTCAGTATGTTGTTACAAGTAAGTGGTGGCCTAATTTTAGGTGAGGGAAATCAGCGAAAAAGATAGAACCACCTAGTGACAATCTTGACAGTCATGATGAGGAGGATTAAGGATGGTTGCATTTGATGAATGTCAATTAAAGATGGCACTGTTCTCTAATTGGTTGCTTTCATATGTATGTATGTCATACCACTGCTACTGTTCTAAAATGGCACTTGGCAGCTAGGACTATGAATGGGATAAAGAGGACGCCTTTCGTTAGGCTTTTTAAGATTAAGTACAAACCAATCCAATGAGGGAATTACAGTACATTAATGAAGTGTCATAGACAATTTATTTTCATGGCTTTATTTGGTCATTGAGTTGACAAACAAACATTTTCAAATGAAAGGTAGCAAAGCAGAAAAAATTGAGAAAAATGCTTAGGAGATCCCATAAATTGTTGTCGAGAGCTTCTAGTTAGTTAGTAGTTATACTGCATACGTGATAGGGGTCATATGACCGACGCATAACGCATTACGTTTCATTACCTGTAATATCGGACCTACCCTTCAGTCTTGGATCCTGTAGTTTTTTACAAGCTGCTGTAAAAATACACGCAGCTAGGAAATATTATTCGATCCGCGGAAAAAAATCATTGGTAACAGTCTTCCATCGCTGCACTCTTTATATGTGGATAGGGCCACTAAGAGAATGGAAAAAATTATGAAAGATCTGAGCCACCCTGCTTATGGTTATTTTAACTTCTTGCCATCTAATCGTCGTCTTCGCAATTTTAAAGGAACAGTCGTTTTATAGATAGTTTTTACCCAGCCGCAGTGAAATTGTTTAACTCGTCTGGTTAGATTTCTGTTTTATGTTAGGTTCTGTGTTCCCACTTTTAGATTTTATTTTCTTTTCTTTTTTTTCTTTTATTATTTTCATTGTTTTATATTACTTAACTTTTATTGATTTTTGATCTTTTGGAACATTCCGATTTTCGATGCCAATTTTAATATTTGCATTGATTGAATTAACAATTGAACTTGAACTAGAGGGGCCATTGAAATAACGTATATGTACATCTCAAACCGAAAATGGGAGATATATTCGTATGAATTTTATTGTGACATTTTTGCTTTAATTAACAATAGGCACGGTTCTAGATGGGCTTAGAGGGGGCTAAGAAGGAAATTGAAACGGCAGGATATAATTGTTCTAAGTATGAGAATCGGCACTGACAGGCCGAAGCAGGGGCGCAGCCACGGGGGGGGGGGGGGGGTGAGGCAAAGGCCAACATGTTAGTTCAGATGTTAATCAGAATTGTGAACAGAAGTAGTTAAGAGAATGAATAGGGGCAATTTGTGCGGCGTAGGTGCGGGCGAGGACGTGGACGAAAAATTTGGCCCCTCTTGAAAAAGTATTTTATAATACAGAGCTTGAATTACAGAAGAGTTGGAGTTCTGGGCTTCTTGTAAGAAAAATTTAAAATGCTTGGGAATTATTGGAGAGTTTGTCCTGAATACTAGCAAATCTGAGATTGCAAGGTGACCAAGGACCGATTTTGATGTTTAATGTTACCTTATGCCCCTCTACCTCAAAACTTTTCTGTCTTCTGTAGACAAATTAAGATCTCATGTTAGAGAAAATTTGAAATTATTTAAAGAAAATTTAGGAAAAAACCAGTGCTGTTGACCAGTGTCTTTGATATGCAGATGTCAAATATGTCATATATTCGAAGTTTTCATTTTCAAAATTAGCCCGGAAAGTTTTCCGACACTCTTCAGAACAGCTGGGGGAAAAGAACTGTCGGAGAAACAAAATTTACAAAAAAATTTGAAGAAGATTCGCTAAATTGAAACAGGAATCTTTATCAGTACAAAAAGGCTGGAAAAACATGAGCCATTTTCTTTCTCAACATTTCAGCATGGCCATATTTTCACAACTGTTTTAAAAGTGAAACTCTGATTTGTTTTAAGGTGTGAACATTTCTGTATTGGGGGTTGCATTATGCGGCGCGCAAAACGCGCAAAACTTTTTGCTTTCTTTAGACTGTTAGAGGAATATTTGATATATGCTTGTATTTGGCAGAATTTCAATTTTAAGAAAGACCAGAAAAATGCTGAGTGATTCCTTGCCGCTAAAGTATATGTTTTTCAAGTTGTTAGTGTTTCATAAATTACCGAAAACAATGGGGTTCACCTTCTCATTGCGGGCAATGTATCACAACGCTCATGCCACAACATATAAGACCCATTACAGTTGTTATATAGTTAGAAGTTTTTTAGTGCTGACCCTTGATGACCCCTATAGTCTTGACCTACACCAATTTAATGAAAGGGTGCATCAAGAAAATATTGGCAATGCACATGCTAAGTATGAGATCTCTCATTGTTACTCTTCTTGAGATATCATGTGTGTAAAGTTTTAATGTTCTGACCTCTGGTGACCCCAAATAAACTTTGATTCCAACCAAATATGACATGATTCATTTACTAAATATGGGCAATGCACATGATAAGTATGAGATTGCTCACAGTTACCCTTCTTGAGATAGCGTGTTTACAAACTTTTGCCCTTCTGACCTGCTGACACCAAATGACATTTGACATCCACCAAAAATCAATAGGTTTCACTTACTAATTATGACCAATGCACGCTGTTACGGCTTGGTCGCAATTCATACCAATAACAGCGAAAGACCACAGAAGAGCGAGATTAAAATCAACAACTTAATTATTATTCACCTCTTACTTCCTTAAATTTACAACAATTAGTCTTAAATCTACTTACAATCTTTTACAGCTTAAGGTATCACTCTTTGTCCAAGGGGTTGTGTTGTTAGCGTCGATTGTACAGCAGCACAGCGTAGGACTCGATTCCGCGAAGGCAGGATGAAGACTATAGACTTAGTAAATGGCGACACAATTACAGCGTTAAGCGGCGAGGCAGGCGTCTGGTCTCTGTATTATCTGTGTATCTTCTGTTCTCTTCTCTCCCTGTCACACTGCTTGCATGCCCTTTCATACGCCTGGTAGTTCTTCCAGAAAAGTCTGGAACTCACTCTAATGGGAACGTCTCGTTTGATCTCGTACAAAACAAATAGCGAAAGTTCTGGGCTCGGTAACCCATAACCACAAGTTGGCTATTATTAGGCCATTACATCATACAGTAGTTTCCAGTAACTGTGCGAATGTTCTCTGGGGTTACCCGTTGAATATGCTCGAGACTCAGACAACACCGATGCTAGCACTTTCTAGAACTCTCCACTTGCTCGTCCGTGGATTCAATCTGGTTGATGTCGTCTCGTAACAACGCGGCTAGTATAAAATTCCTCAATGTGACCCTTCTTGTGATATCGTTTTTTCAAGGTTTTTACCTTCTGATTTCTGTTGACCCAAAACGACCCCTGACCTTCACCAAAAATTAGTAGGGGTCATAGTGAGAAGGATGACGTTTAAGATCATTATTGATGGACTCTATTACATTATCCAGAATCTTGTTCTCCCCCTGGTTCGGGCGTCCAAACAGATTTCTTGCTCTGGAAATATTGGAAAATATCCTCCGAAAGAGTGTTACTTGTTTCATTGGTATTTCCGAATTGATACTTTAACCATCCAACCACCCTAGGTCATGAACCAACTCTACCCCCTACTCCCGTTGTATACAAGTCACTAATAACGACGCTATACACTCATACATAGGCATGTCCGGCGGCCCCTTCAGGAAAGGTACAAAAACCACAACAAATCTTTTAATCTAGCCTCGTCACGAAAAAGAACCCTAGCTCTCTAAACACGTTTGGTCACTCAAGAGGAGCGGCCACACTTTTACAATTCGTTGGCACATATGAACACACTCACAACACACACAGAACTCAGTCTGGCTTATGCAACCTTTGTCAAGCTGAAAAACCTGCTATAGTCAATCACCGCCCCACCAACCTCTTGAATAAAAGGTTAACAGTAACAACTACTGGACAGTCCATTCTAATGCAGAATGGGCTTTGTTTTCGTACGGCGTGTATCGTAGGCGTAGGGAGCGGGGGCTGGGGGCGGTATAAAATGCATTAGTTCTCTCTCATAAATAAGTTTGGTAAACTTTTCCAAGCTCTGGAAATGACAAAATCGGATAATTACCATATGTGACACCACATCATCAAGAGACACTGGCAGCTATACTGATATTTTTGTAAACTATTTTTTTTACATAGAATACCACTGGCATGTATCATAATTTTAACGAGTTGCTTTGTGATATAGTAAGATTTGGCCACTTCAACACTGCTGTTTGCCGCACAGCCCATACGTTTTGTTCCCTATGTCAAAGTACATTTCCCTATGTACTTCCATCGTATTTTATGCCAATACAACCAGTGTCATGGTATTTTTATGATATTGTTATGATTATAACAAGGGTACCATGTTATTGCCATGATATTATCATTTTTCCAAGGGCGATCTCCGGTGGTGAAATTCGTGTATGGTGGCGCTATGCCACCTTTTGTAGCAAGCTGTCCTTAACCCTTTACCGTTGTTTGGGTCCTTTTGGACCCATACGGAGAGCGCGGCTGTCACCCATCTTTACTGCTTCACGCGGAGCTCGAAACTGCGAGTAGCTACCCGAAAATTGGACCACAACAACGAGAGAGACAACAGTTTGAGGTCGCGGGGTCATTAGCCCCGAGGATGCGGGGCGTGCTACGTCCGCTTTTCCGCCCACTCCCGAGGCGAGCAAATGTGCCACGATCGAAGCGCAACGGTAAAGGGTTAACTCTAAAACTGAAAGAGTGAAATTCCACTTGATGGAAGAGTGAATAGCATAGTCCAAACGATCGGGAATTCATCCCCCCCCCCCCCCGGCCTGAGGGGCGTGAGGTTGGTCAAGTGTTGTCCTTCAGTGGACGTAATAGCTTCTTCAGGAAGCAGTTTAAATTTTGTTTTCGCCGAACGGCTCTTTGACAGAGAGTCGAGGGACTTTAGAAAAAGCGGAAAAAGAGTGACAGTCACTTCAAAAGAGTGAAGTTTCACTCTTGGTGGTATGCACATGGGGTATCACTCGTAAATATAGTGACACCTGCAGGCACTCATTTGAAGGTGAGTTTTCACTCTTCCTGGAGTGGATTTTACTAAGTTTTGGAGTGTATTAATACATTAAAGATGTGAATTAACACCTTTCACTCTATAAGAGAGTGACTTTGCTCACTCTTATCTTAAGAGTGTAACTAACACTTGTTTTATTGACCCAGCCAGAAGAAGAAAGAGCATGGAGATGGAGGTTCGTTACCCAGTACGCTCTAAAAGTAGAAAGAGTGAAATTTCGCTGAAGAGTGAAGGCTATAAGTTTTACTCCCAAAGAGTGAAATTCACTTAAAAAAGAAACCAATTTACTCCAAAAATGCGAAGTGAAGTCTAACTCTCGAAGAAGTGCCTACAGGGACCACTCTTTAAAAAGAGTGATCCCTGCAGACACTCGTTAAAGAGTGAATTTAATTCTTCCTGGGGCACTTGTCGCTCTTCTTAGAGGGAATTTCACTATTCTTAGAGGGAGTAAACATTCGATTACAATGATTGAACACTCGATGAGCGTGAATTCACCGTCTTCACTCTATTAAAGATTGACTTAATCCCACTCTTTTGTCTTTATAAAGTAGTGCTGTGGTAATGTAGAAGACAGAAGAAACCCGAACAAGTTTATAAGGGCAGGAGTCCTAAGAATAACCGGGTAAACGCAAAAGCGACCTGCTCAAGGTAAGGCACAGGGACTCTTAAGTCCTATGCCTGGCCGACGAATGACACTCGAGCAGCTCATCGTTGAAAGTACGTGAGTATCCACCATCGAAACTCCCTCCTCGGTTCCGATGTGGGGACGGGCAGCAAGAGATAGGTGAGGTATTATAATGGGTTTACAAAACAAGGTTATCTTGTGTAAACCAATTCCGTTCCTACTAACCTTGCCTATACCTACTATTGGAGGAAGTACTGCCGAGGTAATGGTGGAATGGACAGAACGGACTCTCGGGTCTGGGTTCGAACGGGAGACGAACGGAGACCGAACAGACCGATGGACCATTCCAGCAATGTGACCTACGGCGAAATTGGGAAGCGAGTATAGTGATACCCAAAGCAAGCCGGTCTCTTTCAGACGGCAGCCCCGATTGCCTCCTCTAAAAGATCGTCGACAAACCAGCTCTTGAGGGAAGAGAGGGACCCTTCTGTCTTAGGTCCTTGTAACTTTCGGTCTCTGGACGAAAATTTGCACAAGTAAACAACGCTTAAGGGGTAGCGTGACCATAAAGGGCGGGGACTGCGGCAGCCCCACTGAGCGGCAGGAAACGACGATCGGGATATCAAAACCACCTTTTCGCCCTGCACGAGATAATGGCCTGTCCCCCCCCCCCCGGTCAGACTAGTGGATGCTCTGAAACCGAAGAAAACTAGTCCACAGACAGGAAGAAAGTTTTCTCTGGAGTGAGGGAGAGCGAGGGCTTGAACCAAATGGAAGTTGGCTCGTCACAACTAGATCACGTTCGGCGGGACACCAACTGACCAAAGATGGCTTAAACCACGACTCCAACTTAGCGATAACGTAGAGATGATTGGAGACTTATGCGAGAAGCGTGGGAGTGGAACATGCTCCAGGGACGAAGGTAAAAGAGCTATTTCTACTCACGGTTGAATGGACTCCCAATTTTTGGCGGACTGAGGAAAAAGATTATCTGTAAATACT
Source organism: Holothuria scabra (assembly GCA_037179385.1). Classification (NCBI taxonomy): domain Eukaryota; kingdom Metazoa; phylum Echinodermata; class Holothuroidea; order Aspidochirotida; family Holothuriidae; genus Holothuria; species Holothuria scabra. The sequence goes on along the minus strand of CM074179.1, from coordinate 59,344,096 downwards.
GAAGGGACAGACATGTTTCCCCTCTCTGAAATTGTCGAAGAACTATCTTACCGGGAAATGACATGGGAATTACACCGGTCTTTCTTGCCTCTTGGGACCTCCTATCGTCGAGAGACATGGAAAGGAAAGGGGACAGCAGACCAGCGAGCCAGGGGTGGCGCCAGCGGGGGGCGGGCCATTCCCACTGCCTCCCCCCTCGGGGAAAGTCGACGGTTTCGTCGGGGAGGCCTAAAAAATAAAAAAGGCCGTTTTCAGTTATAAATAATGATGAACAGAAGTGTGGGAATGCCTCCTGTCGTGATTCGTCTGACTGAAAATTTATTTGAAGCCACCTTGTTGTAACGTGACATATTTTCAAAGACGTCGGAAGTAAAACCATTTATTGTTGGGAGTTCGGATAGTCAAATAGAAAATTTCATAAATTTAGTGGACCTCGCAATTGAATACAGCGATGAGTCTCAATAGAGTAGAGAAATTGGTATGTTTTTAATTCGGTTGCACAGTTTATCCCCGAGAAAAAGATAGGACCATTTCATTTAATTGTAGTGGTACCTCTTATCTGGTTATTTTCTGATCACATAGCAAGTTAATTTTTTTCTATTGAGTGAAACTTTCATAAATAACCACTGCTTCATTTCTAGTTACAAGTCTGGGAAATGCAATTTCCGGCTGACTGAGGGTTAGTTTTTTTTTAAATGTCTCTACGCTTCTCGCCAACTAATGGTGGCGCTGCGCTTTGAAAGTGTTTTGGTCGAACAGATTACTCAACAGAACAACTAGACTTGGCCAAGTCTCTCGTGAGTGTTCCCCGGGGAGCTGACAACAATTCTACACAAATCCAGTGCTTCAGCACAGGACACCGTATTTGCCTTTTTTCTAATACGCCCTCTATCGGTCTGTAAAGGTATCGCTTCTCTGTTTCTGGTTACGAGTATGGGAAATGCCATTGCCGGCTGTCTGGGGTTTTCAATTTTTCAAAACTTTCTGTGCAATTCTAGCTAGTTTTCGGGCAGGATTACATTTTCAGACAAAACAGACTATTCTGTCTCCTACCAAACTGAAACACTCCCGTACATATATGTCAATATACAAAATATAAAACTTGAAATACATGGGAAGCCAAACTTTCTAAGCGAGGAAAATTCCGAGGGCCTTAGTCTCCATGGTGTTATTCAGAAACCCAAACAAAACTACAAATCACCTTCTACTTGATTTTTCTCACAAGAGGGTCAGATTCTTCCATAAACCCCCCAAATCTGTCATTGAACTACAGTTCCACCAATATAACCCTCAGATTCTGTAATATTTGTTAAAAATGGCAAACTCTTTCATTTTCGGTGGATACTCCGTACAATAAAGTACCCAAGCCAACGCTCTTAAACACTCCGACAAGCAAAAATTTTTCATTGTAACCTTACCCCCAAAAACAAATTTTTTCATGAAACTCTAAAATTTCTTCAATATGATAAGCTGTTATTTTTCAAATCTTTGTTCAAAAAAGGGAAAAAATTTTCGGGAAAATTTCCAGTTTCGTCTAAAAGCCTTAGTACCTAGGCCTAGTACGATGAAATGCCTAACCCCAAAAGAATTCAAGCTGTCTCCTATGGATTTTGCCCATATGAAGAACAGATTCTTCAATAAATACCCTAACTTGTTTATGGTCCTTACAAAAGCCAAATTTTGTCTTCCAAACAAACTCCAGATTTTTAAAATTAATATTTGTTGAAAAAAGGCCAAAAATTCCGGCGCGATACGCGCGCCTCAGATTCTATAAAGTCACGTCCCACTGGAACTAACTCATTGCCTTTGTCGAGGACTCGAAATGCTGGCCCCTTGTCGGGGAGCTTGGCCCCCCTGTCGGGCAAATCCTGGCGCCAACCCTCGGCCGGGCAGAATAATTCACCCACCTGGGAAATGTACTTTTATCGGATGTCCAGGTAGCAGATTCTCCTTGCTAGATGTCTAGACGTAGGGTCTGTCATCGAAATAAATGTTTTTAAATACATTCTTTCGGTACTCATGTGATAGCATTTGTCACCGTTGGCATTTTGTACGATATTATTTCGAAAAAAAATATCTTCATCCTCTGTCTGCAGGAGTTTTTTTTTTTTTTCTTTTCTTTTCTTTTGAGGTACATGTTACTGGAACTAATAATGGGTGCGTCTTTATCAATTTGTGACATTTTCCAATTTTCCAATTGTCGTGCTATCAACTCAATCTTTGCTTCTGTTGTTCTTTCTATTAACATCCATCTCCATAGCATTTAGAGTGTTCAACGGTAGTGGACTTTACAAAAAGTTCGTATGTAAAACTACGCTTCGATAGCAATTAACGTTTTACACTCCGTTGTCTCAGTGATGGATGCGTGGTGAATGGGTGCGCATTTATTCCAAGATTTTCCTGAAACTCACAAAGGCCATTAAGCAATATTCCTGTATGGGTAGGCTGAGCATTGTCTTCGACCAAGTTTATATTAATGTTGTTATGATTTAATCATGTACTACCACAAATGGTTTTTTCAAACCATGACCAACATTTTCTCAAGCATCATTTCCTACCTCAACATAACCTCCACTATTCAACCCTTAAAACAATCATCCGGGGGCTGTTAGGACGTTAACCCAAAAGCGTTCAAGGAGTTTTCCCCCTGGACCCCCACAAAGGACTTTTTTCCCGTACCCCACCCACTAAGGGCATCGCGCTTCGCGCTTGCCGTGTATGCTTTGCGTGTACATTTTAGGATTTGACGTAATTCACTCCGGTCATTCCCCAAAGTTGAAAAGAAATCTACGCCTCTGCTGGAGTGGAGCAGTTTAGAATCGTTTAGTCACCAATTACTGGGGAAAGATCTTTTTTAATTTCAAGGCTATGCAATTTTCATATGCCAGAGTGCACCAAATCGCATTTAAGGACTTTGAATGCAAATATTTCCAAGAGGGGAGGGGGACATCCCCCGGACGGCGAACACATTTCGGCAACCCCTAAGGAAAACTCCTGGATCCACCCCTGAGTTGAGTGAGTACCCATTTTTCATGTAAAATAAACAGAGTGAAAACACAATTCGGATCCTGGTAGTTAACGCACTCTTTTGAGTACTTTAGTTTTCAGTGAATGCTGTGAACAGGGACGGTATGTTTGTTCTCAATAATAAGTGGGATTTGACTGCATTTTCAAAGAAATTTTTGTGTTAAAAGTCAATGTGCAATTTATCAAATAGAGGGCATGTCTCCTGTCCCCAGCCCGCCAACAGAGGCTTTGACCCAAAGTCCCCGTTCGCAAGCGGATGGGGATTTACGGTACTTTTAAAGACATTACTTGGGACAAGGATGATATATTTTTTTTAACAAAAATTTTATGCCAAAATGTCGTCCCCTAAGCCGGATCCTGCACAGTTTTTTTTATTTGCATTTCCCAGAAGGTCTGCTTGAGAAAAATTATGGGAAAACATGTTTAACTAATCAAAACGGTCCAATCAAGCCGAGTTACTAAGACCAAACGACGCTCCCTGCACTTTAAAAACAATTGTAATTTGTACCGACGACTTGGTTGAATGCAGTCAGTAACCTTGACGTATGCACTTTCGACTACATTCCGGTACTTTGGTTGAACCGTTAATTTGCTGCAAACTGTTAGACTAGATGCCCCGCGCTCATACAGATGGGATATAATCATTGGTACGAATCCTACAACCCCGCCCCCCCCCCCCTTCCCTCCCGACTAACTTCTTTCTTCTCTCCCACTCAATTTATACGTCAACAAATATTGGATATCTCGCAACACTAGATAGTTATTCGTACGATAAGTATAACGAATTTACACTTGTCGTCGGTGTTCGTCGTTGGTATAATTATTAACAAATATAAATGCTTCGACCTTTACAAAATGTAAAATTTACAGGTTTTTTGTTCTGTTGTTTCTTGGAAAGGAATCCTGAAGAAAGAAACAAAACTAAAAAAGTTAAAAATTAAAAGGGGTTAATTAAGTTGTATTGCAAGAGTTCGTTATTGGTAAATTACCTTCTGTCCTTCGCATTCATAGTATATGACTTGTATTTCCCATTTTGCTCACAAAGGAATTGGGTCCCACGAACGATCTTGTCCCCGAAAATCTATAGTAAATATATGTTTGGGGAATTCTCTTCATGAATCACCTAAGAAATAAAGACCATGCTTAAACGTCAACGATCAGGTGTGGATACAAGGACTTTGGTCTGAGCCCAGTGCCCTTTCCCATATCAACAATAGCAAGTACGAAAAATAGCAGAATGGTGGACAACAATGAAGGGGATTACGCGTCCCCTCGCTCTTGTATGTCTAAATTCGCGGGGCATCATACCTCTCGATCGGTCGTACATATGCAGCGAGCAACTTTAAAACAGTTTATGATAGGTTACATGGCCATCCATTACTTTCATGCTGTAAAAAATTGTGTAAAATAGCTAAATTGCAAGTTCAAGATCTTTATAGGCCAATCACTTATGTGAAAAGATTAATTATAGCATCCCCTCATTCTATACTCCAAAATAGACACTGAAACATACTGTACTTATCAGGCCAAAAGTGAAAGAAAACGCACAAAACTCTGATACCGTACAATCTTTTTTATTTGTGATGTGCATTGACGATGAAATACTGCGCATGGTGTCAAATAGTCAATTTAATGACATATGTGTGTTGACAATTTTACGTTGAAATATCTTAACTATCCATAACCAGGTGAACTTATGTAGTTAAGAAATAATATTATTATTAAATTATGAAGATATCATTACGCCTTTGGTTGTGTCCATTACAGTTTGACTGAAATTTCTTGAAGAAATCAAAAGAAAGTTAGGGACAGAGGGGATTGGAAAAGGGGGAGGGATAGTATCTGGATTAAAGACCTTCTCACCCTACCAACAAGCAAGTCTCCTTATTATTTTGGTTTTTTCAAGCAAGTTCCCTTATTGTTTTGGTAGTTCCGTCAGATCAGCCGCATGCAGAAGGCCAAGATGTACTTACTATTTTGCCTTATCACGTAGAATAATCGCTAATGTGAAGGTCTTGTCTCTTTTATAGAGAATTCAAAATCCTCATTGCTTCGGAGTAATTTTGACATTAATGCAAAGTGGACTAAGTTGAAAGCTTGAACAACTGGCGTTGCGACATCGTAACCATAACTTACTTACTTCAGCCCCGTCCAGGCTATGCGACTCGATGCTACGCGACTCCTTGAGGCGGGATTATTCAGCTGCGTGTGAAAGTCTTTGCAACTAGTGGCAAGGAGACGGGCAACCCAGTCACATAAAACCGAACATGTTCGGTGGCATTCAACTGAAACGTGCAACTTACAACAATTGCGGAATTCTGGAATTAAAGCAGTGACGATCACTTAATTGCAGTATGGAGAGCTTACCCTGGTTTCTTCGACCTAAAAGATAAGAAGAGTATAAAACGCCAGAATTTTGGGGGAATAGCTTCTTTGAGTCTTCTACTAGTTGCATAGTGGGAACATCTTGCTATTAAAATTGGTTAACACGAGCTACATTCGCAAGAGAGCGTCTTCGCAGTACGTCGCGTCGCATTTTGTGGATGGGGCTTTACAAGCACCTCTCTGTTAAAAAATAGCCTGTGTTAACTATGTAATATGAGGCCGCGATCCCAACATTGCATGCGAACCCATGGCATAGACCAATGTTTTTCACTGACATTTTACTCAGATAGAAATGACGTATGTCAAACCCCTGTCCTATAAGCCTTTGTGCGCCGAATAAGCCAGTTCAGCAATTCGTCGGTTTTGGTGCTGTGCGCATGCGCACATCCTCCAAATAATCTTCATAAACAAAACAACTCCGCACGTACAACACATATTCCAAAATTTCAGTTTACATGGAAATTTGGTGTAATCAATCTTTCGTAATCCATACATAACATAAGGCGGGATGTCAAGCGTGGTTTTGTGCAATGGATTGTGTCTGAATTGTCCTATTTGTGTAAAAATTTGCATTTTAATCTGCAGTAGAATAGCACTGAGACTCCTATTTTCGTTCGACTTGGCTAGACACTTACATAGTAGTGTATGCACGTACTGACGAAAGCAAGGGAACTTTGTACGTACGCTACGTGCCGAGCTCGGTTTTTATATCCCACGCTGTGACCCGCAATTCCATGCAGCGACGAATTACCGAACTCGCTTATTATTTTTACACCGACAAATACACCGACAAATACGGCCAGCTACTATTTGCAATGGTCCTGAACTTACTTAAGTCTACGAGTGTGTTCGAAGTTCACTTCATGCACCTACGTAGCCTATAATATGTGAAACAAAGTTGTGTACCTTTATCAAATCAGCTTCATACACCCTTCACTTAACTTAAATTACAAAGACTTGTGGGATAGGGTTTGGGTACTTGTCTTTGTCAAGACATTTTACTATGATAAGAACGTCACCCTGCACAAACATTCTGTCCAACAATCCTTTATATTAGCTATTTGGAAAAGGGTGTAAAGCAGTGGCGTAGCCACGGGGGGGGGGGGGTAGAACCCCCCTCCATGACCCAACCTTGCAATGCAATCAACACCTAAAATAGCGGATCTTTTCTCTCTATCCTTATCCTCTAGTTTCCTTCATGTCGTGCCTCCACCCCCACCCCTTCCGCATGACACAATCCTGGTTACGTGTCTGGTGTAATGTTTGTCGCTTAAAATGAGGTTACGTGAAGTCAATTCTTGATGTCCTCTGCAGTGCTTAACAAAGGGTGTTGAACACTTAGGTTCCACAGGGACTCCTAATGAAACCAAACCAATTTATCAACATGGTCTTTGATTATACATTAAACATTTTGATAGGTGTAAGTTTCCCACTTCTTCATTTTTTCTAATACCAAAGGATGATATCAGCACCATAACCAAGAAAGCACGGAGCCAAGGGGCAGGAGTGGTACCCCTTCACAAATGTCACCCTCACGAAAATCAAACTTTTCGTTGGCAACAATGCATCAGTTTCGAACGTGCCTCGCCCCACACCTCCAAACCTAAAAAACTACCTCCCTTCAGTGCATTTGTCTATGTACATGAAACCAAAGTGAGCATGTGGATATATTATTAAAAGAAACACAGCAGTTACACTCTTAAAACACCTTGGTTAAATTAACCAGGATCATTGTTCTGTATACTCCAACATAATCCTGGTTAAATGTTTCATGAAATCCTGATTAAACCAAAGCAAATCCTGGTTAAACTAAAACAATTCTGGTGGAAGTAACTAGGATTTTGGTTACTCAGTAGTTCAACTAGGAAACTTAACCAAGATTGTGCTGGAGTAAAAAGTACATCGATCCTGCTTACATTTAACCCCGGTGTTTTAAGAGTGCACGTATTGAAATAACGCTTAAAATATCATTTGAACATTGTCACGAAATGTTACATCTACGCCATCTTAAAAATTACACAGTTCCTCACTATTGATTTTTCTTTTCAGAGAGCTAAATGTCCTGTTAGCAAAGTGAGTCGATAACATTCATCCCCAAATTCGATATGGTATTTCGTATGCTCGGTGTTTGGTAGGTTTAAACCTACCTCTGAGGTAGAAGGGGCTTCTATGGTTTAAACAAACACACAATCTTTCATGAAATAGCAGCCAACGTGGACGTCATCCTGGTTTATCAGCTCCACCCATGCAGAGTAAGTTGTCTGTCATGAGAAAAATGAAAAAACATGAAGCCTAGTATTACGTTACCATACTAGGTTGAACAGTACCTCCACGGAAACACATCACGCTCCTTCCCCCATCAGAATTAAAACGTAAGGGTAAAATCAGAGGGCAATAACACTCTCTTTAGCCATGTTATTTGCATCGAAGGGCACGTGTCTTTCATAGTAAAAATGCATTCTTGTCAATTAAACTCACCTTTCGTGGCTGGACATTACGGAATACTATTAGACGTTTTCACGACTTTTTTGTTTCTGCACACGAGAGCAAAATAAGCTGTGGAGGGGCGGTCGCCTTCACTTTCAGGTTTTGGGATGTTTTAAAGCTAAATTGGCTGATTTTGTTGGTTTATCCGCCCAAATGGAGGGTAGAACAAAATTCCGATAGGCATAATGCATATTTGATGACCGTATACGGAAATTACGTAAAAGAAATATCCAAACTTTAGCGCAATTTGCACGCATTCATTTCTAGTCGCGCTTTGATTAAAGGTAAACACCAGTTCCGAAAGGTCTTCCGTAGCCTCAGAGGACTTAAAAACAATGACATCATTTTCATCTTGGTTGAGTGTTTTTTAAAACGACATGCTGATAGGATGCTTACTAAATCTTACATAGAATTTCATACCTTCACCGCGATTGAAGATCCCCAGTCCACGTGACTGATATGTGGTTTGAATCTTTCCTTAGCTTTCTTAGCTGGATTATGGACAAGGCAATGAAAACATGCCAGATACTTCAAAAAATGAAAATTTCGTTGGGTAAATTGAGAACGTTTTTTTCAGAAATTATACTTGTTGGCCTGTTGGCCTCCAAATATAGTGCCGTGCACGCTGTTTTCAAGGCAATGCATTAAAGACAGTCACTTGTCACCAGGATCCTAGCTACGGCAAGCGGCGCTGAGAAGGGAAACCAAAATTTTCTTACTGACGTCCGCACTCGAGGTCAAACAGACTGTCCCGCCCGTCACAAATGTTTCTCAAACGAAACTGAAACATTGCCGAAAATCCGCCATTTTTATCGTATTCCAATGAAAAGTGCTCAAAAAGTATAAAAAGTAGCACTGTAACCTTGAGTCTAAGCCTCCTTAAAGGTACATTTCTTCAAACTGGAGGGGTCTTCCCGTCCCTCAGATCCCTTCCCCGGAATATCGTTTCTTAGCTCAACTGCCACTCTGCACTAAATAGCTTTAGTCATGTACGTGCCACCTTAATAGGTCCAACACCCTGTCTTAAGCCACGTTTGTGATAGAGAGAGCAAAATTTTACATTGATGCTGCTCTATAAATGATATAGAGATCAAAAATGAAAAATGGCTTACATTAAAAAGGCTGATTACACATGCGACACTCGTATGCTCACCAGAATAAGTCCTTAAAAGCACTGTACGTGATACAGACGAATCCGGTTATACTATCATAGAACGCATTTGCCCGGCTAACCTACTCAGTGCAAGGGTCGCAGTGCAAGATCGCCGCCCTGATTTACTCAACCGGCGAGACTCATCTGTTACAGGGGACAGATTGTGATGGTCTGATTTTAGTCGGCCATTACTGGTGTCCATTACCTTTGATCTATAAATTTCCTTCCTTACCTGTTCCATGGATGGTTGTACACTGAAGTGTATCTTAATTTTCTCAACTTTACTGAATATGAGGATTTGAAATTCACATAGACAATAAGTGAAGACGATTAAAAACTGATGGACCTACTAATGGCTGCCTACAGTCACTAAAAACAAGCGCTAATCGGATTCGCCTACACAGTCATCTCAACTCGAATTAGTGTATAGAAGTAGACTGTCCTGTTTCATCATTAGCTCTTGACAGTCATGTGACAATATTTTTCTATAGACCCTGTGCATATGATGTCACAGAGCGGAAAGTACGCCCTTCTTTGGGGGAAAAACCAACCAACACAGACAAATGCAGACAGCTGATTTGTCAACTAGTCGAATACGCACTTAGTCTGCTACAAGTGCAGGGCGAATTCTTACGCGCGAGGCTACGTGTTCCATTTTTTGCCCCCAAGGATGACGTCAGTGTGTCGTCAAAGCACAAGGCCTATCCAGATGTGAAATTTATCAGGAGAAACTGCTTTGTTTAGCTTGAATATATGATACTGAATTCCTAAAACATTATCAAATATACTATGAAGAGAAAAACAGAAGAAAATTGTGAGATATAGCTGTTGCTTCAAAATAAGGGCGGGCAACCTCTCTTGCCATGTAGGCAAATAAAGAATAATTAAAGACCTGACATTTCATCGTCAGAAGGATTGAGTTTTACACAAGTTTTGGGAGTGGCTATAAAATTGAAGTGAGTACATGTGGGGGATTGAAACGTTTTGTATTTGACAAGATTTGTTTCAACAATACTTTGCACGTACTTACCCTCCTCATCAACAGAGATGACAGCAAGAAGTGATCTTGGAATTCAAATTTTTCTGCAGGAAGCAAATATTTATATTAAACATTGCTGCCTTCGTAACACTGTTTGGTTTTCAGCAAGTAAAGCAGGCAAAAAAAAAACGGTTGCATTTATAGAGGTAGAACACATTTCATTAAAAAGTAAAAACTTAAAAAGTCACTGAACAAATATTATTACATAAAGAATAAGTAGGATCCGATGAGGGGCGAGTGGATTCTCAAGAATGTTTCAATGCCACAAAGATAGACGAGGGGGATGTTAATAGCACCTCCCTGACTAGACGATTTAGATAGCCTTCAAACGTGCGCTTAATTTTCACGGCACTAGAGTCCCCTGTGTTTGGACCTTCACACTACTCCATGTTAATACCCTGCATTAAAAACAATACTGAAGGTTCGTTCATTACTCTTATTCAAAATAACTTTCATTAGATACGTTGAAACTTTTAAAATGCAAAATTTATACGAAAAATAGATAATGATACCGTCAAATACTTAAGCTTGGTCTAATTCTTAGTTTTTAAAAGGATTTCTTGATTGGCTGTTGCCATTGTACTGTATCGACTGTATGCTTTGTTATGGTAAGGAATTAGGTTAGGGATTACCGTTAGCCATAGGAAATCGGCCCGACTTACCTCCCTTCTTTATTGGACAAATATCTTTTTTAACATCACACAAATTTTCATCAAAGCGTCTAACGAATGATTCTCCCATGGTCGCATTACCCTTGACGGTCAGGTACCAGATATCAACAGCTGAAAGAGAAACACATTTGTTCAGATGCAGCTAGTAGTCGAGAGGAGTTGGGTTTGGGGAATGAGCCGCCTTAACCTCCCAAATCTTTCTTTAAAAACAATTAATGGCGAAACATTACAAAAAGGTGATCACTGCAAATTTAATTACGTTTGAAGCAAAAATTTGCCCTTCTCTTCATTTAGAGACACTCAAAACTATTTTTTTAAATGAGAGTGTACCTCACCTCTCCAAAGAGGGAGGTAACTCTGTGCCTCTGTAATATCAAACTATTAAGTAAAAACTTCAATAAAATATCACATCACTTTGTACGATATCGCTGGAAAATTCGATGACAGCTGTGCCTCCTTGAAGTTAGGGTAATAGACCGTTCTTTCTGCTCCGCGCTCATTCCCCCATCTTTTGAAAAAACAAATGTTGACATTCACCCACATATTTAAAGGAGAAGATGTAATACATAAAATAATTTAAAGAACTTACGTGCAGTCAGGCTTATGTTTACGTACAAGTCTTTGTCAACCTCTGGTGGGTTTGGTGTGAATATTACGCTCCCTTCTGGGCATGGTCCTGGATTCAGGAAGTCAATAAATAAAACAAGGAAAAAGAAACAGATAAGAAGTAATTATATTAAAAGAAACAACAGACAGACAAAAAACATATGGGGAGCATACAGACTTGTAGGTGGACAATGTACCGCACCGAACCCCCCCCCCCCCCAAAAAAAAAAAAATCAGGGCCCTAAATTCCTGACCACGCCCACATTGGAAAGTCATTTGCATATTTTAGTATAATATAGCTGAATATGCTTTGAATGTTATGATTTTGGTTTGCTGATACTTGTTCAGCCTCCAGAGAAGGCCTTTATGTAGGACAGGTACACGAATTAAACCAAAAAGTATTAATATGGCCATAAAAAGTGTATATGTAATTCTGGCATGTTATTTTAATCAGTTTTATCTGGCTTGATATGGTCATACCAAACTTTATTTGCATATCTGGGAAGGCATTTCATCAATTATATCTGGCTTGATATGGCCATATAAAACTCGATATATTATATCAAAATCTACATTGATATATTTTATCAAAATCTAAATCATCTAAATCTGACTGTATATCTGGCTTGATATGGCCATATAAAGGCTGTATTTAACCAGATTTATCCAGATATCAATCCATATCTGGATTTGGAGTAAGGGTATTTAAGTCTAGAATATAAAAGAATTAAAAATGGCTACATTCAAACTGCACATGAAAGAAGTTGACATAAGCTTTTGTGCCCCTAGTCAGAAAACTTACTAAATCGGGAGGACATCTGACTCAGTCGGGCGTAAAGTTGAACAGATGGAGTCAAACTAAAATCGCGACCCCCCTCTGAGTGGATGAGTAGAGCACTCAGATGGATCTAGGCAGGGGAACGACATATGCTTCAAAATGTGTCAAATACAGCACCGTAAGCTCCCCCTGACAGTAATCAACTAAAGTTTCCGCCCTTGGTTGAAACTTTGTGTATCCGTGGCCTGTCTAGGCCCTGCCCCTCCCTTCCAATTTCTCCCCACAGAAAGTATCCCATGAACATGATATCAGCACTCTTTATCCGTATGTTGATGGAAATTCAACGGTCTGACAAAATAGTAAAACTTACCGCATTCTTCTATTTTGCATGGCTTTGGATCTCCAGGGGGCCGACGGCTGTCACGTGACTGTTGGCCATCTCCAATCCCACCCTTTCTTAAAAGTTCGCCGGGCGAATGCTTAGTTTCAAGTAAACGTAGAGAAATGGTCCACACCATAACAAATAAATACAATGAAGTTGTGCGAAATGCAGTCATTGTGGATATTCCGGGGATAGAGTGAGCTTGAACAGTTCAAGCAAAGAGGAAAATTTCGTAAACCAGGTTGTGAAAAATCCAGAATGTACGAAAATGATTGAAAGCAAAACAACCTCTTTCTTTTATGTTGATTTTTTTGTCGTAGATTATGCGAAAACAATGAACTTCGCCGAAACAAAAGCACCTGATATGTGACGGAATGGACAAGGAAACGTTGTTGACCAATCATGATCGTACTTTAAAGTTTAACAATTACGGAGATGAAACAGATTTGGCTCTTTCCTCAACTAAACAAAAGGCGAGATCATCCCTTGTAATGGTACAATGGTTTTACGTTTGAAGAATGAATAAAATGCAATAAAGCCACAATTGGTTTTACAGGACAATAAAAAAAATTTGACAAGGTGGGCATTCAGAACCAATTGGAAACTAATTTAACAAGTTTCAATGGTTTGCAAAGCCCTAGTAGAAAGATTTTCCTTGTTAATCAGGTTATTTTCTATGAAACTGGTTAAATATTGTTTGCTTTATGAACCTTGGTTAACTTTTACTCTCGTTCGGATCGTGGGTATTGAAATTTCTGGCCAACTTGAAAGATATCAAAGGTATAATATATCTATTATTAATGTAAAGGGACGATGCGCCCTGTTTAACAAGAAATTTCCTAACTGGCTAACGATAACACTAATCCCTAACCCGAACAAAGAATATAATCGATACAATACAATGGCAACAGTCAATCAAGAAACACCCACTGTAAAATGGTATTCTTCTATCTTACATTTTGAAAAGTAAACTGTTAAAACCGGCTGATGCGCATTGTTCAACAATTGTATTGCATCGGTAGTATTCTTTGCCTGGGTTAGGGATAAGGTTAGGAATTAAGGCCATCGTTAGCCACTTTGGGAATTTCTTGTTAAACAGCTGAGTGCACGTCACCAATTTAAAACTTGGGTGCGAAGTTTACTCAGATGTTTAACAAGAAATTTCTTAACTGGCTAACGATAGCTGAGCTAATCCCTTCCCTAATGTCTAACTCTAACAAATACAATGACAACAGAAAATCCAGAAATTCCTTGTTAAACAGTGTGCATGTAATGTTTTGGGAAGGGTTAACAAGAGAAGTTTTGGATGATCTGATTCACTATGTCTGTTGCACTCATGATATCGGCCTGCTTGTACCTGGTAATTTTCTGCAGCCATCTTAGTTTTGGAAAAATGGCTGAAGGACAGGAGATACTGTTCTACATTGATTGAATGGAAACATTGCATTACACATACGTAGCAGGATTGGGAACGACCATTCACACCTATCCTTTTGGATTCTTGAATCCCGACATGTCGAATACTGGACCGTGTGGCCCAACAACGATTCCACGGACGTAGAATCAACTAGGAATTCAGTTGTCTTTTGGTGACGATGAAAAGCTTAACGGCAGTTCATAACTTTATAGTCAATTTAAAGTTGTAATCACTATTCGGTGGTATTTGTTGCATAAAATATTTTCCCACCAGCCAGTTGATTACTTCATTATCCCTCGTTGCTGAGGAATAGCCACTTAGTCCAGATTTGGAAGCAGTTGCAAACTTGCACTATAGAAGAATTCCTCGTACAGTGGCGTAGCCAGGATTTTGACAGGAGGGTACCTGGTGTTTTGCTATCTGGGACGGAGCGCCACCGTTAATTGGGCGGAGCATACAGAAAAGTTTCAAAATTGGAACTCAGACAGCCGGAAATGGCATTTTCTAGTTTAAGTATTCGTTAATTTGAGCTTTTCCTTTGCATTAAAATGTTCACTTCAAATAATTTATCAAACTGCAAAGTGATCAGAAGGCTACTAGAAAAAACTTTTGTCCGAAATTTTCTGCCGAAAGACTTCCTAAGCAGCGCCATTGGTTGGCGCGGAGCGTACAGAAAAATTTGACAGCTCAGATAGCCGGAAATAGCATTCACCCGGGCCTGTAACTATAGAAAGGTTTCGTGTGCAATGGGAGAAAAAATCGGCAACTTGCTAAGTAATCAGAAAATAACCAGATGAAATGTCCTACTATCACTAAACGAAATGGTCAGGTATCTATTCCTGGGAAAACTGTACAATGCCGGCCGATTAAAAACATGCTAATGTTTACTCTATTGGCACTCTTGGCTAAATCCAAGATAGGCTGAACTGATAAAAGTTTCTAATACCAATTCCTGACTATGAATGATTTTACCTCGAACACCTTTTTGCTTTGAAAATGTCACGTTACGAGGTGGGTTTACATGAATTTTTAGGAGACATTCTCACGCATACAAATATGTAACAGGAAACTAACTACCAGATTTTTATTTTGTTTAATAGGAACCCATAGGAACACATTACCCGATAGTTTTGTTGGTTTTTAGAATTTCGGGACTTTAGACGAAGGTTCTCAATCTTAGTATGAAGTAAGAAGGGTGTAATATCCCCCCCCCCCCCCCACCCTCCCTTCACCATGTCGCTCATAAAGTAACTCGTTCTAGAAAAGAACATCCCGCTCAGCCCAATGTTAAAAGCTGTTAGGCCTAGCTTTAAATACATTTCCATCTCATAAAAACTGATCGACGACCCTTAGGTCCACCCCCTGACCCCCACGACCCCCCCCCCCGCTTCTAAGTTTTGATACCGTATCTACCCACGCAGAAAATGTGTTCAATGGGGTTGAACGTATTAGGAATTTTTTATGACCTAAACATTTTAAAATTTTGTGAATTCTGTGTATTTCTAGCTGACGAAACAGCGATCCCGTGTCCTCGTCCTATACCTATCACACCTGTAGACCTAATGTTTTGACGTAACTACTGACGTCACCATTCTGGAGGAAAAACAAAGTATAGGCTGGATCACCGATGTTTGTGCAGGACATACGCAGACAAATCCGAGCTGCCAGTGAAATCGGTAATGGCTGGGGTCCATGAACTCTAAATTGTTTTAATTAATTGTCTATAACCCTCATATTGAGTGAAATTGAGGGGATGAAGGAGTATTTTAGTATATAATCGTTCACGATACAGATAAACGTGAAATTAGAAAGATAAAAACTAATGGACCTCATTTACGTCCAACTAAATCAGACCGCCACTTGACTGTTAGGATTCTTCTGTAGAGATGGATGGAGAGCACGCATTGTAATTCGCCCAATGTGTGTACAACCTTACGCGCATGTCTCATTGCTTGACCAACCAGCTGCATGCGTTCGTTGGTGTTGGTTTGTTATTTCTCCAAAGGAGGCTATTGTGACATTTTAATTGTAAAGTCCATTCTCTCTGAAATTAATCGGGGTATGTCAACGTTATGCTCTTACTTGACAGATTAATACTCGTTGGGCTGTTGTATTGTTGTATGGTGCTGACCGGTAGCCACACAATATTCGTAGGCCTAACACTTTCATCCTGGAGTGTCTCGAATGTGTGGCTTTGTGCAGTCTTTTAAAAAGCCTTGTAATCCAGGATTTTTCAGTAAAACAGCTTAAGTTTTGCATTATTTGTGCAAATCCCTTCAGTTTGGAAACAAAAATGGAATATTTAGCAGCTGTTGAAAAGATTATCTCTTTCAAAGGATGTGAAGATGAAGTGAGTCGAGGAATTTTCCTCTCAAAGTTTCTTACATTTGGTGAATATGTGTTGGAAACACTCAGTTATCAGGACCTCTTTCAGACTCTTATCTGTATAAAGCAATCCCCAGACTGTAAAAAGGCAGGTCCTTAACACGAAATTATCCCATTTGGGGTGTGAAAAGCGTCTTAGATGACAGTTATCTGCGAAATGCACTAGTAAGCAGTGATTGAGTCACTCGACTTAAAGGCTCAGTTCTCTCACCCCAAACAGTATCAATTCTCCTAACCTTCCTACTGAAGCCCCTCCCACAATTGTCTGAAATTCATCCTCATCCAGATACAATCTCAGTTTATTGCTTCAAGGTGAGTATAGAAAAACTCCATTTATATAATCAAAACAATCTCAGCATGCACCGTTCATGTTGTCTAAGCTTTGGTACTCTGCATTGTTTGAATTAGCTGCCAATCAAAGGGCTGAGCCAATTGAGAATTTCGGTACCCGGGTACCAAAACTGTAGTTTGGGGTGAGAGGTTTGGCCCTTTTAAAAGCTCATTTTGCAACCTGGCAAATAGATTTTCTTTCCCAGAATAACGTTTGTTGATTCTTATCTCTGATGATATCAACACATTATGAATGTTTTCTCACTCTCAGCCATGGGCGTCGATTTTGGGGGGGGCAGGGGGCATTTCCCCCACTTTGAGTGGAGGGGACACTAACGTAAAACTCCAACTCCCCTTCACACTTTTTGTGACCTGAAACTCAAAAGTTAGGTACTACCAAAAAGACTATACAGTAGGTTATGAATGAAAGGTGTCTTCTACCAATTACGATTGACTTTCTGTATCAATAATTCCACATGTTTACTTTGCAAATCCCCACAATATTTACGCGCTTCGCGCGCTTGCAGTCTCATTGATGTTCTTTTTTCACTTGCATATCAAAAGTACTCACATTAAGTATTTATCGGTCTCTATATGGTTATGTCGATTGTTCGTGTGCATAGGGCAGAGGGTGTGGTTATGGAGGAGCACAACATTTAGGAAATTGAAGAAGAGGAATCGTCCCCAGCTATGTTTTAATTAAATCTGTGGTCTCAAGTGAATGACCAGCCTGGCAGGCTGAAATTGGTAAACACATTTGAAGGAAACTGTAAATGTCTCTGCCATAGTCTGCGTGCAACTTTTTCAGGAAAATAAATGATTTCTAATGCAAAATTTCGACACGCGCATATCACACATTGGTATAACGATTCGAACATTTCGTATTCCGACCATTATCAGAGAAGTGAAATCACATTTTTTGCATCATATGAGACTTCAATCTGGATTTAGAGGTACACATCCATCCTCTGTCTGCAGATAGTGTATGAAAAGGTGTCGTTCAAAAGGACATATTTTAATGTTAATCTGTGATTGAAGTGTGCTTTTGATCAATTCATGGATCTATTTTACCATTTTCGTTTCAAATGGTTCCCACCTTTTATAACTCTTGCATAAATTATTCGCAAACTATCACAATTTTCGTTGTGATTCTAACTACGGAGTACACCTGGTATTTAAATTCATATTGACCGTATAGTCCGTTGAAGTATTTAACCTACCCACACTATAAAGTTCCTGTTTTGAAAACCTTGGAGTTTCCTAGTAACTCAAAATATTGAAACATTCAACACCATTTTGCATCGGGGCCACCTTCTCTTAGACACCCAATGGCGTATTGCGACAGGGGCAGGCGGCTCTGAAAAATGAAGAATTCTGGAATTTGCCATTTGTAAAACCAGTCTACTGTGTGGTTTTGACAGCTCACAATATTCCTAATTCTCTCCAGTAAAAGCTCCATGTTCGTCATTATTTGTTTCAAAAGAGCAAATTCTTTCCCGAGTTCTGGAAGTGACAAAATCGGAAATTTGCTGTATGTGACACAAATCAAGTGACACCGGTAACTACGGTGCTTTTTCATAGATTTTCTTCGATAAAAGTCCAAATTTTTCCCCATCATTTTCTCTTGACTCAAAAATTTCGTCGGAGAGCCTCATTTCGGACACTCGTTGGAGAGCATTATGCAGTAACAACGATCTTTGGTAGCCGTTCAATCTCACATTTGCCAATGAGAATTTCAAATGTCCTTACAGGAAACCCAGAATTCAAACTTTTCTGCAATACAAGCTCCATATTTCCAAATATTTGAAAAGGGCAAAACTTTCAGCGCGCTTTGCGCGCCGCATGTTACGTCCCTAGTGCAGTGTTGTTCACACTTACAAGAACCGTAAAATCTGGTTGCCTGCTCCCCCCCTCCCCCTTCCCATAAATATGTCTAGCTAAGACACCTTACCAGGACTGTTCTCAGCATAAATGTCTCCATTGCGCTCAGCTGGTATTACATGTTGGATGAAAACTAGTGCCATAATGTATGCATTGTTTCGAATTTTTAAGTTTTATAAACGACCGACATTTCTTGTTAACAAGGTGTTTTTGATAGGTTGTTGTTTGAGATACATTTATTTTCGCAGTCAAAATATAGCCAGGGAAAAGTGCCAACATACCTCCGCCCGGTGGGACGCCATTGGATACTAACGATGGTTTGTGAAAGAACTCCTTGCCAAGTGAAATCAGAGGCAAAGTCCAAAGTAGCATTATCATTACTTGGTTGTTGAAAAGACAAAAAAGAAAAAGAAATAAGTGAAGTTACTTTCCAAGGTGAGTATATGTACTCATTTGTGATGCGGTGAAGACATGGTGAAATCACAATTAACTCTCACTTTTGTGGGCATTGATGGGAACATTATCTCACTTTCAAAGAAACTACTGTGGTAAAAGGCAATGAGCAATTTATCAAAAACTGGAGGACATGACTCCTTCCCCCAGCACGTCACCCACGACTTTGACCCAAAGTCCCTATTCGCAGGCTGATAGGGTTATCATACCTACAATGAAAATATCTGGAACAGTGGTGATAAATTGTTTGCCAAAAATATTATACAAAATGTCTTCACCTTAGCCTTATTCTGTAAACTTTGCTGATTTGCATTTCTCATGGGTCTGGGTGCGAAAAATGATGGGAAAACTTGATTTAATTGATCAAGGTCAATAGAATCAAAACGGTCAAATCAAGCCGAGTTACTGAGACCAAACGAATCTACCTGTACTTTGTCAACGAATTATTTTGTACCGACGACTTGGTTGAAAGCAGTTAACCTTGAATTAGGCCTATCATGAACCTTCGACTGTATTTCAGTACTTATCTTGAACTGTCCACATGCTGCTAGTTCTTTCGACTAAGAAGGCTACAGGCCCATAAGCATGGACTTTGGGGTCCTCCAGCATAGGAGTACGAGGCGGGGGTGCATGCAGGAGGGCACTCGCCCTCCCAATTGGGGCAAAAGGTTAGTCTATTCGGGCAAAACATGAGCAAAACATGACAAATGGTGACATTACTCGGGCAAAACAAAAAATGTTCTTGCTCCCTCATACTGTCATAGTAAATTACCCCCGTGCGCCAATGCCCTTCAGTGCTACTTCGGTCATTGGTTAGTAATAGTATGGTATGAGTCCTAACCCCTTCGCCTTCCGACTTCTTTCTACTTTTCCGCTCAATTTTACGTCAGAAGTATGGGACAGTCACGCAACACTTGATCGTTATTAAAATATACGGAAGTTACACCTGTCCTTAACGTTCTTCGTTGGTATGATTATTAACAAATATAAATGCCTGGGCATTTACAAAATGTTTAAATTAGAGGTTGTTCCTTTCTGTTGTTGGAAAAGAATTTTAAAGAGAGAAACAAAACTAAATAAGGTTAAAAATTAAACGGGAGTTAATTAAGTTGTATTGAAAAATCGTTATTGGTAAATCCAATTCCGTCCTTCGCATATAAGTAGTATTTCCCATTATGCTTACAAAAGAATTGGGTCAACGGTATTGTCTCAGAAACATGATTTATTGCAACCATTTGATTGGGGTGTTTTCTTCATAATTCTCTTAACAAAAACGTTGTTTACATTTCAGGCGTGGATACAAGGACCCCGGTCGCAGTACCTCTTTCCTTTCGTCACATCAGCAACCACAAGTATGGAAAAATTAGCATAATGTTGATATGAACAATAATGAATGGGGAATTTATATCTCCCATTCCTCTTTGGAAATATCTGGATCTCAGCCTCATACTACCTATTTGATCGGTTGTACATACACCGAGAGCAACTTAAAAACGATTTAAGATAGGCTAAAGGGTCATCCATTGTTTCAATGTTTTAAAAGGTTGTATGAAACGGCTGGGTTTAACATCTATAGGCAACCACTTATGCGAAAAGATTGATTTTAACAGCTCTTAATTCTGTATACCCATAAATTTGAAAAAGCCACCCATCAAAATTTATTAAGCCAAAAGTGAAAGAAAGCGCAAAAAGTCTCATAAATTTCTCTTGTGATATGTATTTACAATAAAATATTACGGACGATTTGAAAATCATCAATTTAATGACATATGTACGTTGAAAATTAAACTTTAAGGTGAAATTATCTAAACTAACAATAATTAGAGGAAATTATGTCCGTATGAGATAATGATAATAATTATTATCAAATGATAAAAAGCTCATCACGCCTTTGCTTGTTTTCAGTACAATTTGACTGAAATTTAGTGGAGACATCGAACAAAAGGTGACAGAATAGATTGGGAAGGGGTTGGAGAGAGCCTACTTGTAAGGATATTTTCACCCTACGAATAAGTAAGTACCCGTGTTCTTTTGGTAGATCCATGCACATATACACCCTTTTCCAACGATCCACTTGCTTTTCCAGCGGAAAAATTATCGCCAATTTGCAAAGGTTTTCTTTATGTATAATTCAAAACCTCTACTGCTTTGGAGTAATTTTGCCATCAATGCAGAGTGGGCTATGTTTGAGCTACTGATATCGCGGCGTTTTAACCACAACTTCATAAGATACTACGACTTAAGCCCGGTCCACACTATGCGACTCGATGCGAAGAGATTATTCACATATTTAGCAAAGTGTGGTCGTTTTTGCAAATAGTCGAAAGCAGTCGCGCAACCCAGTCAAATGAACTTCGAACATGTGCGGTGGCTTGAAACTTAAATGTGCAACTGACAGCATTAGCGGACTTCTGGAATGAATCCCGTGACGATCAGTTAACAGAATCAGTTAATCGAAGCGTAAATAACGTACCCCTGTCTCTTCGACATGACAGATAAGGAGTATGTGAAACGTCAAAATTTCGGATGAACAGCTCCTTAGGTGCATAGTGTGGACTCCTTGCTCTGACAATTGGTTAGCACGAGCTAGTCGTTAGTCGCTCACGGCAACAAGAAACAAGTTTTTCATTTCTTTCTTGTTTTTTTCTAATACCAAAGGACACGATTCGCACCGTAACAAAGAATTCACCCAAACAAGTGTTAAGACTGAGACCCTTTCAAAAATGCCACCCCCATCCCGAAAATGAAATTTATGGTTGACGCAATGCAATGATGGCAGTTTAGAACTTGTCTCGCCCCATCTTTAAACCGGAAACCCTCCCTCATTCCTTCTGTCCTTTTGGCTACGTACATAAAACCAAAGTGAACATGTGGATGTATTGAACAAAACACAGCAGTTACGTACTGTAAACAACTCTTAATATCAACTGAACATTTTTACGAAATGTTACATCAAAGCCATCTTACAAATTACATCATTTCTTTGTCTTATCAGTCTACATTTCCTAAAAAGCTAAGGACTAAGGTATTTTTCTCGTCAGAACGCTAAATTTCCTGTAAGAAGAGTCGATAACATTCATTTATGATCGGTAGTAGTTGGTCGGTTTAAACCAACCTTTGAGGTCAGAAGGTAGAGTGCTCTTCTTATCTATGATTTAAACAAACACACAGTCTTTCATGAAATAGCAGCCAACGTGAACGTCATCCTGGTTTATCAGTTCCACGAATACAGAGTAAGAAGTCTGTCATTAGAAGAATAAAAGAAATATGAAGTCCAGTATGGCGTCACCATACCAGAATGAAGAGTGCTTCTGGGTATACCCCTTCCCCAAACGTCACGAACAAAACGTCGTGATTTTCATGTCAAAAACCAGAGAGCATCAGCACTCTTTTTAGCCAAATTTTTCTTTCATTCAAGGGCAGATTTCGTTTGCTGTAGGAAATTTTTTTCTGTCAATCGAACTCGCCATCTTCGAGGCTGGACATTACGAAAGACCGTTAGGGTTAGTTTTCATTTTTTTTTTCTTCGTTCTTTCACTTTTTCCATTTTCCGTATTTTTCTTTGCTTTTCCGACTTTTTTGTTTCTGCGCAGTAGCGCAATGTAAGGCGCAGGGTTGGTGGCCCCCTACTTGGCTTTCGGGAGGTTTTGTCGCCCATATTGGCCCATTTAGTCTGTACATTCGTCAAAAGGTGAAGTGTGGGAAATACTTCTATAAGGATAACACATGTCGAATGATCGTCCAGGGAAATTACAAAATTAAAATACTAAACATTTCGCCCGCCTTTCATCGTCAGTTGCGCTTTCCTTAAAAGTTAACACCAGTGTCTAATGAACTTCAGTATTACATAAAAAGATTGGCATTATTTTCATCCTGACTGAGTGTTTGTGAAACGACACGCTGATTGAATCCTTGCTAAACCTTACATGGAATTAATACTTACACCAGGGAATAGATCCCCAATCCTCGAGACAGATATGGGGATGAGATTTGTGCCCAACTAAGGTTTTAAGCTCCCTTCCAAGGTATTAAACGGTTTTATTTTCCTATGGACAAGGCAATAATAAAGTGCGATAGAGCGAAAAAAAAATAAGCAGATTCCTTTAGGTTAATTCAGGGCTATAGAATTTAAACTTGTTTTCTATCATTTTTTTAGAATTTTTTTTAAAGAAATCTAAGGAAACCAAAAAAGACAGACATTCGTCACCAGGATCTTAGTTACCGTACGGCAAGCGGCGCCGGGAAGGACCAGCAAGCACTTCTTACTTGCGTCTCACTTAAGGTCAAACAGACTGTCCCGCACGGCAAAAATATTTCGCAACAGAAGTGAAACATTTTCGAAAATCTCTTTTTTTATAATCGTATTTCAATGAAACGTGTTCAAAAAGGATAAAAAGTTGCAACACAATTTTTCACCTAATCCATTTTTCATACTGGAGGGGGTAACCCCGTCCCCTTAGATCCCTACTCCGGGATATCGTTCCGTGACCCAACTGAGGTTCGGCACAGAGTAGCTATAACCCTGAACTTGTTACCTAAGCAGGGTGGTCTAATAACATCTAATAACAACTTCCTGACCTAAGCCACATTTGTGATAGAGAGACCAACATTCTACTTGCTCTGTGAGTGATATCGAACTTAAAAGATGCAGGATAGTTTTTGGTTTCGATGAAAAGAGAAACCTATGCATTCATGATGGCGTGTGTGTGTATGTATGTGTGTAGGTGCGTGTGTGTGTATGTGTGTGTATGTGTGTGTGTTTGTGACACTTTGCTTGTTAACACGATATCTTGAGAAGGGAAAATCTGACAATTCTCAAACTTGGTACACAGATACCCCATACTGAGAGGACGAATCCTATTGGTTTTGGTGGAGGTCATCTGGGGTCACAGGGGGTCAAACCCCAAAATCCTTGTTTACACGATATCTCAAGATAGGAAACTTGGAGAAATTTCAAACTTGATGTGAGGATGTGTAATGTTGTAAGAGAGAACCCTATTGATTTTGGTGGAGGTCAAAGGTCATCTGGTGTCACAGGGGGTCAAACCCCAAAATCTTTGTTTACACGATATCTCAAGATAAAAAGCTTGGATTAATTTCAAACTTGATGTGTTGATGCTTTATGATGTAAGGAAGAACCCTATTGATTTTAGTGGAGGTCAAAGGTCATTTGGGGTCACATGGGGTCAAACCCCAAAATCCTTGTTTACACGATATCTCAAGATACGAAACTTGGAATAATTTCAAACTTGATGTGTGGATGTGTTATGATGTAAGGAAGAACCCTATTGATTTTGGTGGAGGTCAAAGGTCATTTGGGGTCACATGGGATCAAACCCCGAAATCCTTGTTTGCACAATATCTCATGGCAGGAAACCTGGATCCCTTTCAAAATTGATATGTTGATGCATTATGAGGTAAGGAAGAACCCTATCTATTTTGGTGGAGGTCAGAGGTCATTTGGGGTCACATGGGGTGAAACCCCAAAATCCTTGTTTACACGATATCTCAAGATACGAAACTTGGAATAATTTCAAACTTGACATGCTGATGTGTTTTGATGCAAGGAAGAACCCCTTTAAATTTTGTTGGCGGTGAGAGGTCATTTGGGGTCACATGGGGTCAAACCCCGAAATCCTTCTTTGCAGAACATCTCATGG
Organism: Holothuria scabra; assembly: GCA_037179385.1. NCBI lineage: Eukaryota > Metazoa > Echinodermata > Holothuroidea > Aspidochirotida > Holothuriidae > Holothuria > Holothuria scabra. The sequence continues at coordinate 59,319,442 of CM074179.1, read as the reverse complement.
CAGGAAACATGGATTCATTTCTAACTTGATATGTTGATGTGTTATGAGGTGAGGAAGAACCCTATCTGTTTTGGTGAAGGTCAAAGGTCATTTGGGGTCACATTTTGTCATACCCTGAAATCCTTGTTTACACGACATCTCAAGGTAGGAAACATGGATTGATTTCAAACATGATATGTTGATGTGCTATGAGGTGAGGAAGAACCCCATCTGTTTTGGTGAAGGTCAAAGGTCATTTTGGGTCACATTTTGTCAAACCCCGAAATCCTTGTTTACACGATATCTCAAGGTAGGAAATTTGGATTGATATCAAACTTGATATGTTGATGCATAATGATGTAAGGGAGAACCCTTTTGTTTTTGGTGGAGGTCAAAGGTCATCTGAGGTCACAAGGAGTCAAAGTCTGAAAATCTCCTTAATGTGATATCTCAAGTATGGAAAGTTGGATGAAGTTCATATTTGTTATGTGGATGTGTTATGGTTAGGAGATGGTCCCCATTTCTTTTAGTGGAGGTCAAAAGTCATCTGGAGTCACCGATGGTCAAAGTCTGACAACCTTGTTAACGTGATATCATATGTTTAGGAAGCTTGGATACATTTCCTATTTGGGAAAGTGCGTGCATTATGGTCAGGAGATGGTTCCTCTTGTTTTGGGCAGAGATGAAAGGTCATCTGGGGTCTCCAGGGGTAAAAGTTGTAAACCCTTTTAAATGTTATTTTTTCAAGATAGCTGCCTGTTTGTCTGCCTGTCTGTATGTTGGTCTGTCTATCTATGTATGTCCTTTATGGAGGTCAAAGGTCATCTGAAATAACAAAATTATTTTTTGAACATGCTAGTATAACATTTGAGTGAGAAGATTAACGGTGCATGATGGCATTATTTGAAATGAAAAATTTAGGTATCATCGAAACCTCAATGCATTTTTGCATTCTGGTTATTACATGCACTGATTACACATACGACCCTCGTATATGCTCACCAGGATGATTAAGTTAAAAGCAATATTCAGTCATTCCAACTTGAACTTGTGTAGTAGACTGTCCTGTTTCATCACTAGCTCTTGACAGCCGGTGACAATATTTTTCTGTTCAAATTTGAAATTTAAAGGAGTAACTTATTGGTTTACCTTGAATATACAAAAAATATTATCAAAGATCCTATGAACAGAAATAAGAGGAAAACCGTGAGATATAACTGTTGCTTCAAAACAAATGCAAGGTGACTACTCTTGCCCTCTAAGCAAAAAAATGAACTTGTATCGGCAGAAGGATTGAGTTTTATGCAAAAGCTAGTATAAAGCTAGTAAATCGAAGTGAATAAGTTGGAGGATTAAAACTTTCGGGATTGAAAGAATTTGTTTCAATCAACAATACTTTGCACGTACTTACCCTCCTTATTAATATAGATGACAGCAAGACATGATCTTGAAATTCAAACTTTTCTGCAGGAAGCAAATATTTATATTAAACATTGCTGCCTTCGTAACACTGTTTGGTTTTCAGCAAGTAAATCAGGCAAAAAACGGTTGCATTTATAGAGATAGAACACATTCCATTAAAAAGTAAAAACTTAAAAAGTCACTGAACAAATATTATTACATAAAGAATAAGTAAGATCCGATGAGGGGCGAGTGGATTCTCAAGAATGTTTCAATGCCACAAAGATAGACGAGGGGGATGTAAATAGCACCTCCCTGACTAGACGATTTAGATAGCCGTCAAACGTGCGCTTAATTTTCACGGCACTAGAGTCCCCTGTGTTTGGACCTTCACACTACTCCATGTTAATACCCTGCATTAGAAACAATACTGAAGGTTCGTTCATTACTCTTATTCAAAATAACTTTCATTAGATTCGTTGAAACTTTTAAAATGCAAAATTTATACGAAAAATAGATAATGATACCGTCAAATCCTTAAGCTTGGTCTAATTCTTAGTTTTTAAAAGGATTTCTTGATTGGCTGTTGCCATTGTACTGTATCGACTGTATGCTTTGTTATGGTAAGGAATTAGCTTAGGGATTACCGTTAGCCATAGGAAATCGGCCCGACTTACCAGTTCGGGAGATAACCGTTTTCGGGTGAAAATGAGAATTCACCCGATCGGGAGAAAATTTGCAGCATGAATATTCATGAGCACTTAGTGTGTACCTCTTCACAGTCGTCGCTTTGTTTTATAAATGTGGATTTGTTCAAATTTAAGATAATTGTTCACCAACACAGAAAGAAATCTTAAGAAACTTTCAAGAACGTACTAACAGGCTCAACTGCTAGCACGAGTAACTTACACAACTTTCTGCAGACAAAATTGAACAAATCTTGCGGCTGTGTCCAGTCTATAATTTAAGCTTAGGACACCGAACGTGGCAAAATTGCTCGATATCTCAAAATTTGCGCGGTGAACTACCAAACATGATCCGGCTTTTTTGTTCCCCTAGCAACAAAATGTTTCTAAATATTCCAAAATTTCTCTTTCCTACGACCAATTTAATTTTCCAGGTGTTTTGAACATTTGTTTCCGTTTAAATTGCGCGGTAGGATCGCAAAGCATCAAGGGAGAAATTTGAAAATTCGAAAATTGCGCCACTCATGGCCGTATTTTCCCCCGATCGGGTGAAAAACCGTTTTCCCCCGAAAGAGGTATCTCCCGAACTGCTTACCTCCCTTCTTTATTGGACAAATATCTTTTTTGACATCACACAAATTTTCATCAAAGCGTCTAACGAATGATTCTCCCATGGTCGCATTACCCTTGACGGTCAGGTACCAGATATCAACAGCTGAAAGAGAAACACATTTGTTCAGATGCAGCTAGTAGTCGAGGGGAGTTGGGTTTAGGGAATGAGCCGCCTTAACCTCCCAAATCTTTCTTTAAAAACAATTAATGGCGAAACATTACAAAAAGGTGATCATTGCAAATTTAATTACGTTTGAAGCAAAAATTTGCCCCTCTTTTCATTTAGAGACACTCAAAACTGATTTTTTTTTAATGAGAGTGTACCTCTCCTCTCCAAAGAGGGAGGTAACTCTGTGCCTCTGTAATATCAAACTGTTAAATGAAAACTTCAATAAAATATCACATCACTTTGTACGATATCGCTGAAAATTCGATGACAGCTGTGCCTCCTTGAAGTTAGGGTAATAGACCGTTCTTTCTGTTCCTCGCTCATTCCCCCATCTTTTGAAAAAACAAATGAGAGAACATGTAAGGAGAACATGTAATACATAAAATAATTTAAAGAACTTACGTGCAGTCAGACTTATGTTTACGTACAAGTCTTTGTCAACCTCTGGTGGGTTTGGTGTAAATATTACGCCCCCTTCTGGGCATGGTCCTGGATTCAGGAAATCAATAAATAAAACAAGGAAAAAGAAACAGATAAGAAGTAATCATATTAAAAGAAACAACAGACAGACAAAAAACATATGGGGAGCATACAGACTTGTAGGTGGACAACGTACCGCACCGAACCCCCCCCCCCAAAAAAAAAAAAAAAAAAATCAGGGCCATGAATTCCTGACCACGCCCACATTGGAAAGTCATTTGCGTATTTTAGTATAATATGAATGTTATGGTTTTGGTTTGCTGATACTTGTTCAGCCTCCAGAGAAGGCCTTTATGTTGGACAGGTACACGAATTAAACCAAAAAGTATTAATATGGCCATATAAAAGTTTATATGTAATTCTGGCATGTTATTTTAATCAGTTTTATCTGGCTTGATATGGTCATACCAAACTTTATTTGCATATCTGGGAAGGCATTTCATCAATTTATATCTAGCTTGATATGGGCATATCAAACTTTATTTGCATATCTGGGAAGGCATTTCATCAATTTATATCTGGCTTGGTATGGCCATATCAAACTTTATTTGCATACCTGGGAAGGCATTTCATCAATTATATCTGGCTTGATATGACCATATAAAACTCGATATATTATATCAAAATCTAAATTGATATATTTTATCAAAATCTAAATCATCTAAATCTGACTGTATATCTGGCTTGATATGGCCATATAAAGGCTGTATTTAACCAGATTTATCCAGATATCAATCCATATCTGGATTTGGAGTAAGGGTATTTAAGTCTAGAATATAAAAGAATTAAAAATGGCTACATTCAGACTGCACATGAAAGAAGTTGACATAAGCTTTTGTGCCCCTAGTCAGAAAACTTACTAAATCGGGAGGACATCTGACTCAGTCGGGCGTAAAGTTGAACAGATGGAGTCAAACTAAAATCGCGATCCCCCTCTGAGTGGATGAGTAGAGTACTCAGATGGATCTAGGCAGGGGAACGACATATGCTTCAAAATGTGTCAAATACAGCACCGCAAGCTCCCCCGGACAGTGATCAACTAAAGTTTCCGCCCTTGGTTGAAACTTTGTGTATCCGTGGCCTGTCTAGGCCCTGCCCCTCCCTTCCAATTTCTCCCCACAGAAAGTATCCCATGTACATGATATCAGCACTCTTTATCCGTATGTTGATGGAAATTCAACGGTCTGACAAAATAGTAAAACTTACCGCATTCTTCTATTTTGCATGGCTTTGGATCTCCAGGGGGCCGACGGCTGTCACGTGACTGTTGGCCATCTCCAATCCCACCCTTTCTTAAAAGTTCGCCGGGCGAATGCTTAGCTTCAAGTAAACGTAGAGAAATGGTCCACACCATAACAAATAAATACAATGAAGTTGTGCGAAATGCAGTCATTGTGGATATTCCGGGGATAGAGCGAGTTTGAACAGTTCAAGCAAAGAGGAAAATTTCGTAAACCAGGTTGTGAAAATCCAGGCTGTACGAAAATGATTGAAAGCAAAACAACCTCTTTCTTTTATGTTGATTTTTTTTTTGTCGTAGATTATGCGAAAACAATGAACTCTGCCGAAACAAAAGCACCTGATATGTGACGGAATGGACAAGGAAACGTTATTGACCAATCATGATCGTACTTTGAAGTTTAACAATTACGGGGATGAAACAGATTTGGCTCTTTCTTCAACTAAACAAAAGGCGAGATCATCCCTTGTAATGGTACAATGGCTTTACGTTTGAAGAATGAATAAAGTGCAATAAAGCCACAATTGGTTTTACAGGACAAAAAATTTGACAAGGTGGGCATTCAGAACCAATTGGACACTAATTTAACAAGTTTCAATGATTTGCAAAGCCCTAGTAGAAAGATTTTCCTTGTTAACCAGGTTATTTTCTATGAAATTGGTTAAATATTGTTTGCTTTATGAACCTTGGTTAACTTTTACTCTCGTTCGGATCGTGGGTATTGAAATTTCTGGCCAACTTGAAAGATATCAAAGGTATAATATATCTATTATTATTAATGTAAAGGGACGATGCGCCCTGTTTAACAAGAAATTTCCTAACTGGCTAACGATAACACTAATCCCTAACCCGAACAAAGAATATAATCGATACAATACAATGGCAACAGTCAATCAAGAAACACCCACTGTAAAATGGTATTCTTCTATCTTACATTTTGAAAAGTAAACTGTTAAAACCGGCTGATGCGCATTGTTCAACAATTGTATTGCATCGGTAGTATTCTTTGCCTGGGTTAGGGATAAGGTTAGGAATTAAGGCCATCGTTAGCCACTTGGGAATTTCTTGTTAAACAGCTGAGTGCACGTCGCCAATTTAAAACTTGGGTGCGAAGTTTACTTAGATGTTTAACAAAAAATTTCTTAACTGGCTAACGATAGCTTGAGCTAATCCCTTACCTAATGTCTAACTCTAACAAATACAATGACAACAGAAAATCAAGAAATTCCTTGTTAAACAGTGTGCATGTAATGTTTTGGGAAGGGTTAACAAGAGAAGTTTTGGATGATCTGATTCACTATGTCTGTTGCACTCATGATATCGGCCTGCTTGACCCTGGTAATTTTCTGCAGCCATCTTACAGTCTTAGTTTTGGAAAAATGGCTGAAGGACAAGAGATACTGTTCTACATTGATTGAATGGAAACATTGCATTACACATACGTAGCAGGATTGGGAACGACCATTCACACCTATCCTTTTGGATTCTTGAATCCCGACATGTCGAATACTGGACCGTGTGGCCCAGCAACGATTCCACGGACGTAGAATCGACTAGGAATTCAGTTGTCTTTTGGTGACGATGAAAAGATTAACGGCAGTTCATAACTTTATAGTCAATTTAAAGTTGTAATCACTATTCGGTGGTATTTGTTGCATAAAATATTTCCCCACCAGCCAGTTGATTACTTCATTATCCCTCATTGCTGAGGAATAGCCACTTAGTCCAGATTTGGAAGCAGTTGCAAACGTGCACTATAGAAGAATTCCTCGTACAGTGGCGTAGCCAGGATTTTGACAAGAGGGTGCCTGGTGTTTATATCTGGGACGGAGCGGCACCGTTAATTGGAGCGAAGCGTACAGAAAAGTTTCAAAATTGGAACTCAGATAGCCGGAAATGGCATTTTCTAGTTTAAGTATTCGTTAATTTGAGCTTTTCCTTTGCATTAAAATGTTCACTTCAAATAATTTATCAAACTGCAAAGAGATCAGAAGGCTACTAGAAAAAACTTTTGTCCGAAATTTTCTGCCGAAAGACTTCCTAAGCAGCGCCATTGGTTGGCGCGGAGCGTACAGAAAATTTTGAAAATTTGACAGCTCAGATATTCGGAAATAGCATTCACCCGGACTTGTAACTATAGAAAGGTTTCGTGTGCAATGGGAGAAAAAAAATCGGCAACTTGCTAAGTAATCAGAAAAAACCAGATGAAATGTCCTACTATCACTAAATGAAATGGTCTGGTATCTATTCCTGGGAAAACTATACAATGCCGGCCGATTAAAACATGCTAAGGTTTACTCCATTGGCACTCTTGACTAAATTCAAGATCGGCTGAACTGATAAAAGTTTCTAATACCAATTCCTGGCTGTGAATGATTTTACCTCGAACACCTTTTTGCTTTGAAAATGTCACGTTACGGGGTGGGTTTAAATGAATTTTCAGGAGACATTCTCATTCCTGTTACAATCTACCAATATGTACAGGGAACTAACTACCCGACTTTCATTTTGTTTAATAGGAACCCATAGGAACACATTACCCGATAGTTTTGTTGGTTTTAGAATTTCGGGACTTTAGAGGAAGGTTCTCAATCTTATGCAGTTAGAAGGGTGTGATATCCACAGAGTAGAGTGTGAGCATTTCAGATATCTTAAACTGTGATGTAAAAGCAATCCAAAGGATTTGGATGGCATTCCTAAACACCCCTTGGTATCGTTTGCACTTCTCAATACCCCTCAACCCCCATTGTTCATGTCGTTCATAAAGTAACTCGTTCTAGAAAAGAACATCTCGCTTATCCCGTTGCTGAAAGCTGTTAGGCCTAGCTTTAAATACATTTCCATCTCATAAAAAACTGATCGACGACCCTTAGCTCCACCCCTGACCCCCTCCCCCTTCTTCTAAGTTTTGATACGGTATGTAATCTACCCACGCAGAACTTGTGTTCAATGGGGTTGAACGTATCAGGAAATTTTTTCATGTCCTGAATATTTTAAAATTTTGTGAATTCTGTGTATTTCTGACGAAACAGCGATCCCGTGTCCTCGTCCTATACCCATCACACCTGTAGACCTAATGCTTTGACGTAACTACTGACGTCACCATTCTGGAGGAAAAACAAAGTAGGCTGCATCACTGATGTTTGTGCAGGACATATACAGACAAATCCGAGCAGCCAGTGAAGTCGTCATGGGTGGGGTCCATGAACTCTAAAACGTTTTAATTAATTGTCTATAACCCTCATATTGAGTGAAATTGAGGGGATGAAGGAGTATTTTAGTATATAATCGTTCACGATACAGATAAACGTGAAATTAGAAAGATAAAAACTAATGGACCTCATTTACGTCCAACTAAATCAGACCGCCACTTGACTGTTCGGATTCTTCTGTATAGAGATGGATGGGGAGCACGCATTGTAATTCGCCCAATGTGTGTACAACCTTACGCGCATGTCTCATTGCTTGACCAATCAGCTGCATGCGTGCGTTGGTGTTGGTTTGTTATTTCTCTAAAGGAGGCTATTGTGACATTTTAATTGTAAAGTCCATTCTCTCTGAAATTAATCGGGGTATGTCAACGTTATGCTCTTACTGACAGATTAATACTCGTTGGGCTGTTGTATTGTTGTATGGTGCTGACCGGTAGCCACACAATATTCGTAGGCCTAACACTTTCATCCTGGAGTGTCTCGAATGTGTGGCTTTGTGCAGTCTTTTAAAAAGCCTTGTAATCCAGGATTTTTCAGTAAAACAGCTTAAGTTTTGCATTATTTGTGCAAATCCCTTCAGTTTGGAAACAAAAATGGAATTTTTAGCAGCTGTTGAAAAGATTATCTCTTTCAAAGGATGTGAAGATGAAGTGGGTCGAGGAATTTTCCTTTCAAAGTTTCTTACATTTGGTGAATATGTGTTGGAAACACTTTATCAGGACCTCTTTCAGACTCTATCTGTATAAAGTAATCCCCAGACTGTTAAAAAGCAGGTCCTTAACACGAAATTATCCGTTTCAGTGTGACAAACGTCTTAGATGACAGTTATCTGCGAAATGCACTAGTAAGCAGTGATTGAGTCAGTGGTAACTACGTCACTCGACTTAAAGGCCCAGTTCTCTCACCCCAAGCAGTATCAATTCTCCTAACCTTCTTACTTAAGCCCTCCCACAATTGTCTGAAATTCATGCTCATGCAGATACAATCTCAGTTTATTGCTTCAAGGTGAGTAAGGAAAAATTCAATTTATATAATTAAAACACTCTCAGTACCGTTCATGCTCTCTAATATAAGCTTTGGTACTATGCATTGTTTGAATAAGCTTTCGATTAAACAGCTGAGCCAATTGAGAATTTTGGTACCGCCGTACCAAAACTGTAAGTTTGGGGTGAGAGGTTTAGCCCTTTAAAACAACCTCCTAAGATATTGTATTGTCCAAAAGGAGCGTTGAAACCTTTAAACTCGTCACAGGTATTCGATCTGATTCCTTCACAAAACTCAACATTAACCATGAAACAATTATCTCTAGCTAATTATTCGCGATGACCACAACTAATGGCAACTATACAAAAATGTTGAAATAGGAGGTTCAGCGATGGCTCCTTGGCAGCAGAAACATGTTTGTTTACAACAGTATCAAATAATATACAAGTTCTCATGAATGGATAGTTCTTACGAGAAAAAGTTACGTTTACCTTTCACCCTTTGAGAACTGAATTTGTTGTTCAAAATGAATAAATTGCTATAAAAATCATGTTTTTGGCTGAATTCACACAAAACACACCAGAGGTAATGAATAAAATTTGAAACAGAGAAAAAGACTATATGCAAACAAGTCATTTCATCTCTTTTTATCATGTGAAATTTTTGTACAAAGAATTCTTTGGTATCTTTGTTTAAGACCTATAGGTGTTACAATAAAACCAATCGAGCAGCAATTTTCTGTTAAGGACAGTAGTATATTCTGTGACAGGTTTATACAAGTATGGTCCCGTAGTTTGGTTTCGCCGAACGGCTGGCTCTTTGCCAGATAAGAATTTAGAAAAGGGTATGATGCACTGCGGGTAAACTGGGACAGCGTCTCTTCCCTCCGTACTAGCAAATTTGACTATGGCCATGACGATGAAGATAAGGACCGTCAGGTCTCACAGTGAATAGCTTTTTGGAGTGGCATAGTAGCCTGTGAACATTGGGATACCCAGACACATGGTCCAGTGGGGTTTCACAGATGACCAACGTCTACGAATACGCGATCCTAGTTTTTTGATATTTTCATAATCCACTCTACCAATTGTCGACGCTATTTCATTTTTATCTTAATGCAGCTTACAATAGTAAATGCTTAAGTTTTGGACCAAATAAGGCTGTCAAGATTGTCACGAAAATTTCACCAACATGCAAAAATGACCTCACTATAGCACTGTGGACTCTTAAAGGCTCAGTTCTCTCACCCCAAACAGTATCAATTCTCCTAACCTTCCTACTGAAGCCCCTCCCACAATTGTCGGAAATTCTTCCTCATCCAGATACAATCTCAGTTTATTGCTTCAAGGTGAGTATAGAAAAACTCCATTTATATAATCAAAACAATCTCAGTACCGTTCATGCTGTGTAATATAAGCTTTGGTACTCTGCATTGTTTGAATTAGCTGCCAATCAAAGAGCTGAGCCAATTGAGAATTTCGGTACCCGGGTACCAAAATTGTAGTTTGGGGTGAGAGGTTTGGCCCTTTAAAAGCTCATTTTGCAACCTGGCAAATAGATTTTCTTTCCCAGAATAACGAACTTGTTCCACGTTTGTTGATTCTTATCTCTGATGATATCAACACATTATGAATGTTTTCTCACTCTCAGCCATGGGCGTCGATTTTTTTTTTTGGGGGGGGGCAGGGGGACATTTCCCCCACTTTTGAGTGGAGAGGACACTAACGTAAAACTCCACCCTCCCCCACACACTTTTTGTGATCTGAAACTCAAAAGTTAAGTACTATCAAAAAGACTATACAGTAGGTTATGAATTAGAGGTGTCTTCTACCAATTACGATTGACTTTCTGTATCAATAATTCCACACGTTTACTTTGCAAATCCCCACAATATTTACGCGCTTCGCGCGCTTGCAGTCTCATTGATGTTCTTTTTTCACTTGCATATCAAAAATACTCACATTAATTATTTATCAGTCTCTATATGGTTATGTCGATTGTTCGTGTGCATAGGGCAGAGGGTGTGGTTATGGAGGAGCACAACATTTAGGAAATTGAAGAAGAGGAATCGTCCCCAGCTATGTTTTAATTAAATCTGTGGTCTCAAGTGAATGACCAGCCTGGCAGGCTGAAATTGGTAAACACATTTGAAGGAAACTGTAAATGTCTCTGCCATAGTCTGCGTGCAACTTTTTCAGGAAAATAAATGATTTCTAATGCAAAATTTCGACACGCGCATATCACACATTGGTATAACGATTCGAACATTTCGTATTCCGACCATTATCAGAGAAGTGAAATCACATTTTTTGCATCATATGAGACTTCAATCTGGATTTAGAGGTACACATCCATCCTCTGTCTGCAGATAGTGTATGAAAAGGTGTCGTTCAAAAGGACATATTTTAATGTTAATCTGTGATTGAAGTGTGCTTTTGATCAATTCATGGATCTATTTTACCATTTTCGTTTCAAATGGTTCCCACCTTTTAGAACTCTTGCATAAATCATTCGCAAACTATCACAATTTTCGTTGTGATTCTAATTACGGAGTACAGCTGGTATTTGAAGTCATATTGACCGTATAGTCCGTTGAAGTAATTAACCTACCCACACTTTAAAATTCCTGTTTTGAAAACCTTGGAGTTTCCTAGTAACTCAAAATATTGAAACATTCAGCACCATTTTGCATCATGGGGCCCCCTTCTCTTAGACACCCAATGGCGTATTGCGACAGGCACAGGCGGCTCTGAAAAATGAAGAATTCTGAAATTTGCCATTTGTTAAAACCAGTCTACTGTGTGGTTTTGACAGCTCACAATATTCCTAATTCTCTCCAGTAAAAGCTCCGTAGTCGTCATTATTTGTTTCAAAAGAGCAAATTCTTTCCCGAGTTCTGGAAGTGACAAAATCGGAAATTTGCTGTATGTGACACAAATCAAGTGACACCGGTAACTACAGTGCTTTTTCAAAGATTTTCTTCCATAAAAGTCCAAATTTTTCCCCATCATTTTTTCTTGACTCAAAAATTTCGTCGGAGAGCCTCATTTCGTACACTCGTTGGAGAGCATTATGCAGTAACAACGATCTTTGGTAGCCGTTCAATCTCATATTTGCCAATGGGAATTTCAAATGTCCTTACAGGAAACCCAGAATTCAAACTTTTCTGCAATACAAGTTCCATATTTCCAAATATTTGAAAAGGGCAAGACTTTCAGCGCGCTTTGCGCGCAGCATGTTACGTCCCTAGTGCAGTGTTGTTCACACTTACAAGAACCGTAAAATCTGGTTGCCTGCTCCCCCCCCTTCCCATAAATATGTCTAGCTAAGACACCTTACCAGGACTGTTCACAGCATAAATGTCTCCATTGCGCTCAGCTGGTATTACATGTTGAATGAAAACTAGTGCCATAATGTATGCATTGTTTCGAATTTTTAAGTTTTATAAACGACCGACATTTCTTGTTAACAAGGTGTTTTTGATTGGTTGTTGTTTGAGATACATTTATTTTCGCAGTCAAAATATAGCCAGGGAAAAGTGCCAACATACCTCCGCCCCGCGGGACGCCACTGGATACTAACGATGGTTTGTGAAAGAACTCCTTGCCAAGTGAAATCAGAGGCAAAGTCCAAAGTAGCATTATCATTACTTGGTTGTTGAAAAGACAAAAAAGAAAAAGAATTAAGTGAAGTTACTTTCCAAGGTGAGTATATGTACTCATTTGTGATGCGGTGAAGACATGGCGAAATCACAATTAACTCTCACTTTTGTGGGCATTGATGGGAACATTATCCCACTTTCAAAGACACTACTGTGGTAAAAGGCAATGAGCAATTTATCAAAAATTGGAAGACATGACTCTTGCCCCCAGCACGTCACCCACGACTTTGACCCAAAGTCCATATTCGCAGGCTGATAGGGTTATCATACCTACAATGACAATATCTGGAACAGTGGTGATAAATTGTTTGCCAAAAATATTATACGAAATGTCTTCACATTAGACTTATTCTGTAAACTTTGCTGATTTGCATTTCTCATGGGTCTGGGTGCGAAAAATGATGGGAAAACTTGGTTTAATTGATCAAGGTCAATAGAATCAAAACGGTCAAATCAAGCCGAGTTACTGAGACCAAACGACTCTACCGGTACTTTGTCAACGAATTATTTTGTACCGAAGACTTGGTTGAAAGCAGATAACCTTGAATTAGGCCTATCATGAACCTTCGACTGTATTTCAGTACTTATCTTGAACTGTCCACATGCTGCTAGTTCTTTCGACTAAGAAGGCTACAGGCCCATAAGCATGGACTTTGGGGTCCTCCAGCATAGGCGTACGAGGCGGGGGTGCATGCAGGAGGGCACTCGCCCTCCCAATTGGGGCAAAAGGTTAGTCTATTCGGGCAAAACATGAGCAAAACATGACAAATGGTGACATTACTCGGGCAAAACAAAAAATTTTCTTGCTCCCTCATACTGTCATAGTAAATTACCCCCGTGCGCCAATGCCCTTCAGTGCTACTTCGGTCATTGGTTAGTAATGGTATGAGTCCTAACCACTTCGCCTTCCGACTTCTTTCTACTTTTCCGCTCAATTTTACGTCAGAAATATGGGACAGTCACGCAACACTTTATCGTTATTAAAATATACGGAAGTTACACATGTCCTTAACGTTCTTCGTTGGTATGATTATTAACAAATATAAATGCCTGGGCATTTACAAAATGTTAAAATTAGAGGTTGTTCCTTTCTGTTGTTTCTTGGAAAAGAATTTTAAAGAGAGAAACAAAACTAAATAAGGTTAAAAATTAAACGGGAGTTAATTAAGTTGTATTGAAAAATCGTTATTGGTAAATCCAATTCCGTCCTTCGCATATAAGTAGTATTTCCCATTATGCTTACAAAAGAATTGGGTCAACAGTATTGTCTCAGAAACATGATTTATTGCAACCATTTGATTGGGGTGTTTTCTTCATAATTCTCTTAACAAAAACGTTGTTTACATTTCAGGCGTGGATACAAGGACCCCGGTCGCAGTACCTCTTTCCTTTCGTCACATCAGCAACCACAAGTATGGAAAAATTAGCATAATGTTGATATAGGACAATAATGAATGGGGAATTTATATCTACCATTCCTCTTTGGAAATATCTGGATCTCAGCCTCATACTACCTATTTGATGGGTTGTACATACACCGAGAGCAACTTAAAAACGATTTAAGATAGGCTAAAGGGTCATCCATTGTTTCAATGTTTTAAAAAGTTGTATGAAACGGCTGAGTTTAACATCTATAGGCAACCACTTATGCGAAAAGATTGATTTTAACAGCTCTTAATTCTGTATACCCATAAATTTGAAAAAGTCACCCATCAAAATTTATTAAGCCAAAAGTGAAAGAAAGAGCAAAAAAGTCTCATAAATTTCTCTTGTGATATGTATTTACAATATACGGACGATTTGAAAATCATCAATTTAATGACAAATGTAAGTTGAAAATTAAACTTTAAGGTGAAATTATCTAAACTAACAATAATTAGAGGAAATTATGTCCGTATGAGATAATGATAATTATTATTATCAAATGATAAAAAGCTCATCACGCCTTTGCTTGTTTTCAGTACAATTTGACTGAAATTTAGTGGAGACATCGAACAAAAGGTGACAGAATAGATTGGGAAGGGGTTGGAGAGAGCCTACTTGTAAGGATATTTTCACCCTACGAATAAGTAAGTACCCGTGTTCTTTTGGTAGATCCATGCACATATACACCCTTTTCCAACGATCCACTTGCTTTTCCAGCGGAAAAATTATCGCCAATTTGCAAAGGTTTTCTTTATGTATAATTCAAAACCTCTACTGCTTTGGAGTAATTTTGCCATCAATGCAGAGTGGGCTATGTTTGAGCTACTGATATCGCGGCGTTTTAACCACAACTTCATAAGATACTACGACTTAAGCCCGGTCCACACTATGCGACTCGATGCGAAGAGATTATTCACATACTTAGCAAAGTGTGGTCGTTTTTGCAAATAATCGAAAACAGTCGCGCAACCCAGTCAAATGAACTTCGAACATGTGCGGTGGCTTGAAACTTAAACGTGCAACTGACAGCATTAGCGGACTTTGGAATGAATCCCGTGACGATCAGTTAATAGAATCAGTTAATCGAAGCGTAAATAACGTACCCTTGTCTCTTCGACATGAAAGATAAGGAGTATATGAAACGTCAAAAGTTCGGGTGAACAGCTCCTTAGGTGCATAGTGTGGACTCCTTGCTCTTACAATTGGTTAGCACGAGCTAGTCGTTAGTCGCTCACGGCAACAAGAAAGTCTCGTCGCACAAAGTCGCGTCGAATAGTGTAAACGGCGCTTTGGGAGCACCTCCCTATCAGCAAATTTGGCATGCTCCGCAACGGACCGCCGAAGGCCACTTCGGCTGATGTCCGTAGGAGAAATATCAGGTGGCTCACCGGTGTGCTCCGACGGCGATGAAACTGATTGCCTGAAACTTGTACTAGTATACAATTTTGTTTCTGACTGTGATGTAGCTAGAAGACCTCCGATGGCCCTCGGACGCCGGGTCCGTGGTCAATCAAGTATTCACGACCGATCGAAAGCCGCCAATGGCAGCCGACCGACCGCCTGATACTGCGTATGGGTTTTATGTTTAAAATATGTCAATTCTTGTAAAGTCTCTACACTAACCCAAATTCAATCAACGTTTGGATGGACGTAGTCTTGCTGTATTTGCATGCATGAAGTCATGTAAATACTTCACGTACGTGACGCCACAGAATAAAACTTGTGCCTTCCGTAGGGTTAGTCCATTGCATCTATAACCGTTCTAAACATTTTCCTCGAGGCGACCACATTTTAAGAAACAGTGTTAGATAGCTGAGTGACCCACTTTTAGGAACGAGCAATTTGATTGAATTTCACGAAGAAGTCGCTGAATAAGTTTAATCACGGAGTGACAAATATGAAAGCACATCAACTTACCGACGTAATCAGGCATGCACAATTTCTTTTCGCGCATTCTTCAAACAAGTTTTTCATTTCTTTCTTGTTTTTTTCTAATACCAAAGGACACGATTCGCACCGTAACAAAGAATTCACCCAAACAAGTGTTAAGACTGAGACCCTTTCAAAAATGCCACCCCCATCCCGAAAATGAAATTTATGGTTGACGCAATGCAATGATGGCAGTTTAGAACTTGTCTCGCCCCATCTTTAAACCGGAAACCCTCCC
The DNA here is from genome assembly GCA_037179385.1 of Holothuria scabra. Lineage (NCBI taxonomy): Eukaryota > Metazoa > Echinodermata > Holothuroidea > Aspidochirotida > Holothuriidae > Holothuria > Holothuria scabra. The sequence continues at coordinate 59,303,426 of CM074179.1, read as the reverse complement.
TCATTCCTTCTGTGCCTTTGGCTACGTACATAAAACCAAAGTGAACATGTGGATGTATTGAACAAAACACAGCAGTTACGTACTGTAAACAACTCTTAATATCAACTGAACATTTTTACGAAATGTTACATCAAGCCATCTTACAAATTACATCATTTCTTTGTGTTATTAGTCTACATTTCCTAAAAAGCTAAGGACTAAGGTATTTTTCTCGTCAGAACGCTAAATTTCCTGTAAGAAGAGTCGATAACATTCAGTTATGATCGGTAGTAGTTGGTAGGTTTAAACCAACCTTTGAGGTCAGAAGGTAGAGTGCTCTTCTTATCTATGATTTAAACAAACACACAATCTTTCATGAAATAGCAGCCAACGTGAACGTCATCCTGGTTTATCAGTTCCACGAATACAGAGTAAGAAGTCTGTCATTAGAAGAATAAAAGAAATATGAAGTCCAGTACGGCGTCACCACACCAGAATGAAGAGTGCTTCTGGGTATACCCCTTCCCCAAACGTCACGAACAAAACGTGATTTTCATGTCAAAAATCAGAGAGCATCAGCACTCTTTTTAGCCAAATTTTTCTTTCATTCATGGGCAGATTTCGTTTGTTGTAGGAAATGTTTTTCTGTCAATCGAACTCGCCATCTTCGAGACTGGACATTACGAAAGACCGTTAGGGCTAGTTTTCATTTTTTTTTCTTCGTTCTTTCACTTTTTCCATTTTCCGTACTTTTCTTTGCTTTTCCGACTTTTTTGTTTCTGCGCAATAGCGCAATGTAAGACGCAGGGTTGGTGGCCCCCTCCTTGGCTTTCGGGAGGTTTTTTCGCCCATATTGGCCCATTTAGTCTGTACATTCGTCAAAAGGTGAAGTGTGGGAAATACTTCTATAAGCGATAAGCATAACACATGTCGAATGATCGTGCAGGGAAATTACAAAATTAAAATACTGAACATTTCGCCCGCGTTTCATCGTCAGTTGCGCTTTCATTAAAAGTTAACACCAGTGTCTAATGAACTTCAGTATTACATAAAAAGATTGGCATTATTTTCATCCTGACTGAGTGTTTGTGAAACCACACGCTGATTGAATCCTTGCTAAACCTTACATGGAATTAATACTTACACCAGGGTATAGATCACCAATCCTCGGGACAGACATGTGGATGAGATTTGTGCCCAACTAAGGTTTTAAGCTCCCTTCCAATGTATTAAACGGTTTTATTTTCCTATGGACAAGGCAATAATAAACTGCGATAGAGCTAAAAAAAAATAAGCAGAATCCTTTAGGTTAATTCAGGGCTATAGAATTTAAACTTGTTTTCTATCATTTTTTTAGAATTTTTTTAAAGAAATCTAAGGAAACCAAAAAAGACAGACATTCGTCACCAGGATCTTTGTTACCGTACGGCAAGCGGCGCCGGGAAGGACCACCAAGCACTTCTTACTTGCGTCTCACTTAAGGTCAAACAGACTGTCCCGCACGGCAAAAATATTTCGCAACAGAAGTGAAACATTTTCGAAAATCTCTTTTTTTATAATCGTATTCCAATTAAACGTGTTCAAAAAGGATAAAAAGTTGCAACACAATTTTTCACCTAATCCATTTTTCATACTGGAGGGGGTAACCCCCGTCCCCTAAGATCTCTACTCCGTGATATCGTTCCGTGACCCAACTGAGGCTCGGCACAGAGTAGCTATAACCCTGAACTAGTTACCTAAGCAGGGTGGTCTAATAACATCTACCTGTAATAACAACTTCCTGACCTAAGCCACATTTGTGATAGAGGGAGCAACATTCTACTTGCTCTGTGAGTGATATCGAACTTAAAAGATGCAGGATAGTTTTTATTACATGCACTGATTACATATACGACCCTCGTATATGCTCACCAGGATGATTAACTTAAAAGCAATATTCAGTCATTCCAACTTGAACTTGTGTAGTAGACTGTCCTGTTTCATCACTAGCTCTTGACAGCCACGTGACAATATTTTTCTGTTCAAATTTGAAATTTAAAGGAGTAACTGATTGGTTTACCTTGAATATACAAAAAATATTATCAAAGATCCTATGAACAGAAATAAGAGAAAAACTGTGAGATATAACTGTTGTTTCAAAACAAATGCAACGTGACTACTCTTGCCCTCTAAGCAAAAAAATGAACTTGTATCGGCAGAAGGATTGAGTTTTATGCAAAAGCTAGTATAAAGCTAGTAAATCGAAGTGAATAAGTTGGAGGATTAAAACTTTCGGGATTGAAAGGATTTGTTTCAATCAACAATACTTTGCACGTACTTACCCTCCTTATCAATAGAGATGACAGCAAGACGTGATCTTGAAATTCAAACTTTTCTGCAAGAAGCAAATATTTATCGAACATGACTGTCTTCGTATAATACTGTTCAGTTTCAGCAAGTAAAGCAGGAAAAAAGGGGGGGCGATGCGCGTGACTGTTTAACAAAAAAAAATGCCTAACTGGCTAACGATAGCTTAATCTCTTACTTAATCCCTAACCCTAACAAAGAATACAATCGATACAATACAATGGCAACAACCAATCAAGGAACACCTTGTTAAACAGTGTGCGACTTCCCCACCCCACCCCCCACCCCCAAAAAAGGGTCCATTTATAGAGATATGACACATTTCATTTAAAAGGAAACTTAAAGAATCACTTAACAAATATTATAACATAAAGAATAAGTAAGATCCGATGAGGGGCGAGTGGAAACTCCCAAGAATGTTCCAATGTCCCGAACATAAATAGACCAGGGAGGTAATAATAGCACCTCCCTGACTAGACGATTCGTCTGGCCTTCAAACGTAGGCTTAATTTTCACTGCACTAGAGTCCCCTGTGTCGGGACCCCTTCACACTCCAACCATGTAAATACCCTGCATTAGAAACAATATTGAAGGTTCTTCCATTACTCTTATTCAACATAACTGTCATATAATGTGTTCAAACTTTTAAAATGGGAAATTTATTACGAAAAATAAAATTGATACCGTTAGATTCTCAAGCTTGGTCTAATTCTTAGTTCTTACAAGGATTTTTTGATTGGCTGTTGCCGTTGTATTGTATCGGTTGTATGCTTTGTTATGGTCAGGGATTAGGTTAGGGATTAGCGCTACGGTGAACCAGTTAAGGAAATTTCTTTTTAAAGAGTGCGCATCGGCTCGACTTACCTCCCTTCTTTATTGGACAAATATCTTTTTTGACATCACACAAATTTTCATCAAAGCGTCTAACGAATGATTCTCCCATGGTCACATTACCTTTGGCGGTCAGGTACCAGATATCAACAGCTGAAAGAGAAACACATTGGTTCAGATGCAACTCGTAGTCGAGGGGAGTTGGGTTTGGGGAATAAGACACCATAATCCCAAGATGTAACTTAAAAAAGGATAATGGCAACACATTGCAAGAAAAGTTTACTGCAAACTTAATGCCTTTTGAAGCACAAGATTTTCACCTCAGCTCTCTTCATCTAGAGACACTCAACTCAAAACTGATTTTTCTTAAATAAGGTGTAACCCTACCCTCAAAAGAGGGAGGGTCACTTTACCTTTGTAATACCAAACTGTTAAATAAAAACTTGAATAAAATATCGCATCATTTTTGGACGATATCGTTGGAAAATTCGATGAAAACGGTGAGTCCTTGAAGTCAAGGTTATAGACCGTTCTTTCTGCTCCCCGTCCTTCCCCCAACATTTGCAAAAAAAATGTTGACGTTCTCTCACATATTTGAAGGAGACCATGTAAAACATGTAATATCTATAAAAGTTAAAAGAACTTACGTGCAATCAGACTTATATTAAAGTACCAGTCTTTGTCAACCTCTGGTGGGTTTGGTGTAAAAGTAACACCCCCTTTTGGACACGGTCCTGAATTCAGGAAATAAATAAATAAAACAAGATAAAAGAAACAGTGAGACAACAAGTAATCATACTAAAATAAACACAAACAAACTAACAGCAGCATATAGACATGTAGCCAGACAATGAACCGTACTTAAGGGGGGGGGGAGGGCAAACGACTTTAAATTGTACCTCAAGTCAAAAAATTCGAAAATATATTTTAAACAACATGAAAAATGAATTCTAAAAGTCCAACACTCATCTTCATAAGGCATTTCTGAGCAGAGATGATACAAAATGTTGAATTTTATTCACTCAACTGAAAATGGTATATTGTGCAATAATTTGTGGTGTCATTTTTGTACTACTCAAATTACAATCTTTGTATTTCATTGTTTTTCTGAAAGTTACTGCACCTTGTACCAAAGTGTAATAGCATTCTTACTCTTATGGGGCGATGAAATTAGTTTAGCTCTTGCTGTGGAACATGCTATACAAACAAACAGGAAGTGTTCAAGGTCATGAAAACATTTTTAATATTAAAGGAACACAAAGCAGATCATGTGAGTTGTACCTCAAGAAAGTTACAAATCATTGCACAATGGGCCAATTTGTTTTTAGTGAATAAGCGTCAACATTTTATATCTATGCTCAGGAATAGCGTATGAAGATGGGAGTTGGACTGTTGAAATTCACTTTTCAAGCTCTGTAATATATGTTTTCGAATTTTTTTGACCTGAGGTACACTTTAAGGGGACAAAAGACCACATGTGTAATCACCACGGACTTCCTATATACATGGACCGATCATGTAACGCGTAAGTCTTATCAGTAGATTGTCGCCACTGACTGGGACAAAGAAAGACGCACCAATATGGCCGCCGTAAAACTATAATTTGTATGATTTGACTCTGTAATATTTAAAACAAAAGTCAAACATGAATAGCTAAAAATATCATGTTCCTGCAATACGTTAAGTGATTTTGAAAACACATTCCCATATTTCAAAAATATTTCAACTTTTTTCAAAAATCTATCATTTACTCGAGCAAGTCCAAACTTTCACACAAAACCATATCCTGCTCTATGCACAAAACCTGTAGCAGACAACCTTCTTGGTGCGCTTTTTCTCACACGTATGGTAGCGACAATCTCCCGCTCGATATGCTCTGTTCATGTGAAGGAAGTCCGTGGTAATCACGTATTAAATCAATGGAAACTTCAAAGTGCCCAGATTTTAAAAATTTCCATGTGGATGTCCCCATGGTCCCGGCCCTTTTTTTCTAATACGGACCTGGAAACACGTGAAAATGAAAGGCATTCGACTATGTGACTTGAAAAGTTTCAACAAAATTGTGAAGTAGTATTTGACTGTTGAGAATTTCTTTTACTCATCATTCATTTTTCATTGAAACGGTAGATAGGCGGTCCATAATTTTTTAAAGGTAAGAAGCAGTCCACCAAAACTTATTTTGAAGCAACAGCTAAATATCACAATTTTCTTCTCATTTCTCTTCAAACTATCTTTCATAAAATTTTATGACTTCAGTATTGCATACTCCAGGTAAACCAAATAATTACTTTTACTAAATTTCACATTTGTTGAGCAAAATTGTTGTCACATAACTCGCAACAGCCAATCATGAAATAGGACGGTCTACTACACTACTTCAAGTTGGGGTGACTGCTCTTGCAGTTTAACAATGTTTTTAAACATATCATCAAGTTAATTAATAGACCTATTTCCAAATAGCAATTACAAAGGATTGTGGGAAACAGTTTTGGTGTTTGTCATTTTTGTCAATGGCATTTTACTGTGGTTAAAATTGACGCACACCCAAAACTCTATCCCACAATTCATCGTAATTGCTATTTGGAAATAGGTCTATGTCAAAGAGTTGACCTGAGAGGAACTATCCATTGGAATAAGAGTCATTAGCTGCCTTGATCGCGGTTGTCACAAAGGTATGGAAAGTACTTTTATCTTTAGAAATGCCACACTTGTATTTCAACTTGTATTCAAGTTTAGAATGTAAAACAATTAAAAATGGCCACATTCAGACTGCCCATTGAGGAAGTTGGCATAAACTTTTCTGTTCCTTTTCAGAAAACTAAATCGGGAGAATATCTGACTCAGTCGGGCGGAAAGTTGAACAGTTGGAGTCAACAAGATCCACCATCCCCTTCCCCCTGAGAAAAACATCCCAGTACTCAGTAACGGATCTAGGCAGGGGTTCAACATGCATATGCTTCAAATGTGTCAAACACAGCACTTAATCTCCCCCTGGACAGTGATCAACTAAAGTGTCCGCCCTTCTTTAAAACTTTCTGTATCAGTGCCCTTGTAAGGCCTAGGCCCTACCCCTCCCTTCCATTTTCTCCTAACACACAAAGTCTCCAATGTACATGATCTTATTACTCTTCATCCGTATGTTGATGGATATTCAACGGTCTAGCAAAATAGTAAATTTTGCATTGAAACTTACCACATTCTTTCATTTTGCACGGCTTGGGATCTCCACGGGACCGAAGACTGTCACGTGGCTGTGGGTCATCTCCAATCCCACCTTTTCTCAAAAGTTCACTGGGCGAATGCTTACCTTCAAGTAAACATAGAGAAATGGTCCACACCAAAGCAAATAAATACAATGAAGTTGTGCGAAATGCAGTCATCGTGGGTATTGGCAGAGAGAGCTTGAACAGTTCAAGCAAAGAGGAAAATTTCGTAAACCAGGTTGTGAAAATCCAGACTGTACGAAAATGAAAGAAAGCAATGTAACCTCTTTCTTTTATATATCTTGATATTTTTTGTCGAAGATTCCCCGAAAACAATGTACTTCGCTGAAATAATAGGTGCGTTCGATTTAGCAGCTCGAGTCAGCTCAACTGGCTCAGCTAGCAAGCGATCTTTCAGAATAGTGATCTTAACGTCATCAAAACGTCACAACTTAGGCCGGTCAAAACGACCAGCCCTCCGAGGTAATCGACAAGGAAATATTGTCGACCAATCATGATCGTACATTATAGTTTAACGGTTACGGAGCTGAAATAGATCTGGCTCTTTCTGCAATTAAACAAAAGGTGAGATCATCCTTTTTAACGATGTAATGGCTTGAAGAATAAAAATGCAATAAAGCCACAATTGGTTTTACAGGGCTTTAAAAAATTGGTAAGGTGGGCATTCAGAAGCAATTGAAAACTAATTTAACAAGTTTCAATGGTTTGCAAAGCCCTAGTAGAAACATTTTCCTTGTTAACCGGGTTATTTTCTATGAAATTGGTTAAATATTGTTTGTTTATGAACCTTGGTTAACTTTCATTGTCGTTCGGATCGTGATCATTGAAAATTCTGACCAACTTGAAAGGTATAAAAGGTATAACATATCTATTATCAATTGCAAAGAGCATGGGCGTCCGCAGAAATTTTTGCAAGGGGGGGGGCAAGGTCATTCATGGATGATTGAATTGTGTACACTATCTAAGCGGAGCGCCACCATCGGTTGGCGCGGAGCGTACAAGAAAATTTTGGGCCTTACAAACCCTCCAGATGACCGGAAACGACACTTGGTGAGTGTTATAAGCTGCATGTACCCAGCCCTGAAACAGGGATTTCATGTCTGTAATTTTTAGATTTTTAGAATTTTCAATGTAAAAAATTGTTGAAGGGAAATCTGCCTCTCGGTCATGGCCTCGCACGCCTATTCACGATAAAACTTACAACTGTCAAACAGCCTATGTATGCCTATATCCGTTACCCAATTATGAACCATGTCCCACCCCCACCCCCCCCCCCATTCACCTTGTACATCTGCGCGTCGCCACTTGAGATCAGCACGTGACCAAAGCAAGACCAACGCATTCATCAATAGTCGGATGCCATATGCACACTACATACCTGACAACTAGTACAATTTTGGCATAGTTTTTGCAATTACAAATTTCCAATAGATATCACGAATGATGGTCCCAAAATTACGATTTCACTATTCAGCATACCATCTCCTCTTTTGCTATTTCTGGTCAAATGTCCGTATATTTCAGTAGAAACTGACGCTGTGAGTGAAGATATTTTAATGATGTATTTTTATTTTTTTTGATTTCAATTTTTAGTTAACTTTTTTCACAAGTTTGATTTTCCAGGGGGGGGGGGGCAAGTGCCCCCCCTTGCCCCCCCCCCCCTTCCGGACGCCCATGGCAAAGAGGTATTCGACTAGGCCGACATTTTGAAAAGTAAACTGTTGAAATTGGGTGATGCAAATTGTTTAACCAGGAGGTGTTAATAGCACCTCCCTGGTTTGCCATTGTATTGTATTTATTGTATTCTTCGCTAGGTAAGGAGTTAGGTCTATCGTTAGCCAGTTAGGGAATTTCTTGTTAAACAGCTGAGTGCGCGTCACCACGTTAAAAACTTGGGTGATGTTTAGGGTCGATGCGCACTCAGCTGTTTTACAAGAAATTTCCCATCAAATGATAGCGCTAATCTCTAATCTAATCTCTTACCCTAACAAATACAGTGACAACAGAAAATCAAGAAATTCAAAACTCGAAGTTTGTTAAACAGCGCGCATGTAATGTTTAAGGAAGGGTTACCAAGAGAAATTTCTGGGTGATCTGATTCAGGATGTCTGTTATAATCATGATATCGGTCTGCTTGTACCAATTTTCTGCAGTCCTCTTAGTTTTGGAAAAATGGCTGAAGGAGAGGAGGTACTGTTCTACATTGATTGAAAGTAATATATAGGGGGTAATGAGAAGATACCTCGGAGCTTGATTTGGAGCATGACCCGCCGACCCCCCCCCCCCCCCACTCCCTCGGAGCTAAGGTATGAGCTTGATATGCGCAAATGTCCGAGCTTAATAATCAGGTCGGTAGGGGATAGTCAGTGAGCTTGAAATTGGGTGAGCTCCAATACGTATAGCCCTCCCCCCCCCCTTGATACTTGATGCTCATCATGTCAGAGCTAAGGGAGAGCTTGATGATCATGTCGGTAGGGGATAGTCAGTGAGCTTGAAGTTGGGTGAGATCCTATACGTATAGGAGCTTGAATGAAAGAGTTTGATAGAATTAGGGTGCCATCCGGTTCTTTTGTGAGGGTGTTAATGAGTGTCTTTGTTGTCATGAGGATTAGTAGGGAACCGGGTGGGTTCTTTGTATGAAGGAAGGATTTATGTTTGTACATGGCCATTAATTTTTTTTTTTTTCATTTTTGTCGTGTGTTGTTTAATTGTGGAATAGAAGTAAAGGGGAGATGACGCAGTTAACAGTTTCTAAAATAGCCTAACTCCTCGGTTTCGATTTTATACACTACAAAATTAATCTTGAATGAAGTAGTCCGTCGGTTTTGCAAATACACTGAGACGCTTCGCAGAGTTGGTGATGAAATGGATCAAATGTATGAACACGAATTGATTTGGATGGTAAATCAATTTAATGTTGGATATTCTTCGAAAAGCAAAGGGAACCGTTTATGCTATATTTGATGCAATGTTTGAAGACGGTGTATGCAGTTGGAGGAGAATTGTCACGATGTATGTCTTTACAGCAAGACTAGCCAAGTATTGCAAAAATGAGAATAACAGCAACACTTCTGTCGAAGACTTTAGCGCGTATGTTAGTGACTATATCGTGAGGGAACCTGCTCGATGGATCGAAGATCAAGGACGGGTAAGATTTATTTTTTATACATTCAATACTTTGTAATTTGTCAATTTTCTCCATTCTATTTCACTATAGGGATTTCTTATGCGGTTTATGTCATTTGAGTTGTGAATATCTATTTTTTCTTTTTTCCATTTTGTTGTTGGCAGGATCTGTAATGTCACTTTCAACTTTTCGGGTTTTGACACGTTGGCTTTCGACTGGTAATGCACAAAGTCATGTAGCTATAGACCCCAAAATGATATCTGCTCGGATTATGGATTGCATGATGCCTTGTCAATGTATGAACCACCGAACTTGCCCAATGTCAGCATTTTACAATTGGTAAGTCATAGTTCTTATCAAAGTCGACCTAGACATGCACTGGGTTAATGGAAGGCTACATGATGCATACAAAACTGCTCATCATGCAAACTTTCGTATTTGATGTAACAGAAGGGACTGAAGATGGTTCTTTTTGTGTCAAGCTATTGTGGGAATATCGTGACATGCTCCGAGAGTCTTATTATATACAGGAAGCGGAGAGCCTTCATTCTATAGAAGAACTGTGTACGTGTGTGTAAGTGTGTTTGAGATAGGTGCGTGGACAGGTGCATGCATGTTTTTCCCTTCCACCTAAGTATCGTACTTATTGAGAAGTCCTTAAACTTTACACGGGTGTAAACGTAACAGGTATAGAATATTTTGCCACAAATCTCTGAGACGAGAATCATAACTGTTGACTAAAAGTGTAGTTTTCTTTGTGTGTATGATCCGCTTCAGTTTATCTTTCATAACAAGGTTGTACAGAGAGGATGGGTCTTAAACTTTGTGAATATGGACGGTGAAGACTATACTGCTTGCCTTAATTGAGATAGCTAAAATAATAAGCCCAAGAACGTTGCTTTCATGACATCCAACGAAAAGTTCCAGCATTATCTAGTAGCTGAGAACTTGATGAACATGATATGATTTTTAATTTAGTTTATCACATGCGTCATTTAATTTTTTTTTCATTTTTTCTCGTTTTTACAAGGAATATACTCACCATTGTCACGCACTCATTTTCCCTTTCTTGAACTGTCTTTAGGGCCGGTTTGAGAATATGATACTCACCATTCTCACACACTAATTTAGTCGAGTATATTTTGTGAGAAATTGGTTGAAAGTGACACTACAGATCCTGCCAACAACAAAATGGAAAAAAAAAGAAAAGAAAAAATAGATATTCACAACTCAAATGACATAAACCGCATAAGAAATCCCTATAGTGAAATAGAATGGAGAAAATTGACAAATTACAAAGTATTGAATGTATAAAAAGAATAATTCTTACCCATCCTCCTTGGTTTCCTTTGCTTTCAGAGAAGATTCAACATTAAATTGATTTACCATCCAGATCAATCCGTGGACATACATTTGATCCATTTCATCAACAACTCTGCGAAGCGTCTCAGCGTATTTGCAAAACCGACGGACTACTTGATTCAAGATTAACTTAGTAGTGTATAAAATCTAAACCGAGGAGGTAGGCTATTTTACAAACTGTTAACTGCGTCATCTTCTTTTATTCCACAATTAAACAACACACGACAAAAAAAAGAAGTAATGGCCATGTACAAACATAAAGTTCATACAAAGAACCCACCCGGTTCTCTACTAATCCTCATGACCACAAAGACACTCATTAGCACTCTCTAAGTCTAAGCAGTCTAAGCATTTGTTATTTTGCGCAGGCCCGTCGCACCCGCTACGGTAAGTACTGTATTTACCGTACCACTTTTCAGTTATTGGATTTGGGATCGCGGACCACATCATAGACTGCAGAATCGGTAAGTAAATAGGTTAAATCAGTATTCCACTGTCCGTGGAAATACGCAAGTTCATTTTCAAAAATCCAACACCTTCAATGGGGCTTTGCTCCCTTGAACCCCCACAAGGGGTTCTGCACAGTGATGTAGCCAGAGGAAGACCAGGGGCAATGCCCCCCAAATACGTTTTTTGATACAATTTCGCCCCTCCCCTCAATGAAGTCCAGTAAATGTAATTAAAATAACCCCTTAGTTTTCTCGCCATTTCTAATTGAATTCTAGCATTCTATATAAGTATCGTCGATCGGAGGTGCACTAGCTGGATTCCATACTTCGTTTCTCAGCATTCTCACCGACTGATTGTGCACGGCGTTCCACATTGATAGGAAATCTTATTTGGTAGATCCCTGTCGATCGGAGGTGTAGTAGATAATACACAGGTTCTATATTGCGATTATTGGCTTTCTCACCAACCGATGGTGCATTAATCGCTCAGCAATATCTTGTTAACTTAAGATATCGTGTTTACAAGCAAGTGTCACAAACACACACACACATACACACACACATACATACACACACACACACACACACACACACCATCACCATCGCATAGATTCCTTGCCTGCCTATGGCAAGGAATCAATAAGACTGATGCCGTCTACATGACTCTTTTGATCGTGGTACAAATGTCCCTACGGGATTTACCTTCCATATCCGTTTTTCGGATATTGTGATGAGTGCTAGCCACAACCCCCCACCAGCCCTCTGGGTACGCTACTGTCCCCGCATGTGGCGTAGCCAGAGGTGGATTTGCAACCAAGATAAAACACAATGGGTGAACTTGGACCCCCCCCCCCTCCAAAAATGACAGTACAAGCTGAAATGAATGGGAAATCTTAAGGAGGAAAATTGGTGTAACCATGCAAGCCCACCCTTCTGTACTGAAAAGTGTCCCAATGAAGCCTGAAATGGCTGTTGACTTACATGTGATGACAATTTTAGTATGTGCCTACAATATGCGTTGTGTAAAGTACAGGTCCGGTGGGGTCCAGGGGAAAAGCCCCAGTGGGGGGTCCTGGGGGGAAGAGACACATGAGACGAAGCCAATAGATGATAGATTTTTACTGTTTTCATGTTGGCTAGTTTTGTTTGTTTTTACAAAGATTAATCAGCAATTTTATACACAAATTACAGTTAACTTCTATAATGATCATTTCAAGACCGAACTGAGGCATCTCTTTCATCCAAGGGTCGAACTATCTTTAATTTTTTGAGAACATAATGAATATTCATTGTTATGTTAGTTGCATAAAGCGCTGTAAATATTTAGGAACATACCAAGTGACACTGCCGTCATTAATTTGATCACCAAAAGTCAGTCTATCACTTACAGTACCACATATGGAAACAACCGATTACATAACCAGTAAAAAGGCATGGGTACAGTTTAATTTTATCACCAACGTTTTAGCCTTTTCAACAAACCCCTCCCCCCCTCCTCCAAAATTTCTACTAAAATATTTCAAAACTAAGTAGCCTCAAGGAAAAACTTGTCATCATCTCCAACCATTTTCTCCTAGTGACCTCCAAAGATACCATTGAGTCAGATCCTCATACCTGATGTACGTCTTTTCAATAAGGGCACAAAACAGGAATTCCCCATAACCTACTCTTACTTGCCAACGGCAACTCGGGTAAGAAGGATTAGGCCACCTTATTGATTTGTTGGGGGGGGGGGGGCATCCTATTGACCAAGCATACCTTTACAGTGTGTCATGCATAGGTGGCTTTCAATTTGTACGGTCTCAGAAGTCAAGATGAGGTTCATGTCTGCCAGAAAGTTGGGCTAAACAGAGTTAACAGGATCAGTTGTTTTGGACTTTTTCTAAATTCTGGCTAACGGGCACTTCCTGTAATGAAACGGTGGGCACAAAGCACGTAGGGGAATGAAAGTCTAAATAAACCATTAGTTAAAGCTTCCTTATCTCCTTAAAACTCCAGTTATTTTTCTCTCAGTCAATATAGTTTGGTCATACTTGCCAATAACATTGCAAAAATTTCCTCATTTTGATTATGGTAGTTAGACCCTAAAAAATCCAGAATAAAACAGCAAATGACAGATCATTTCTTCAAACTTTCCTAAGGGCAGTTAAACTCTCCCTGTACATTCATTTTTGTACTCTTAGAGGAGGGTACCACTGCCTGAATCACACCTTTCTTTCTTTGCTTACCCACAAGTTATATTATGTGTCCATAAGCAAAATCTTAATTATCACAGACAACAAATATAAAAATTTAACATCTTCCAGACTTCAAGAGTCTGCCAATCTGGCCCATCAGATGGTACAAAAGCAGACATTAATTGCCCCTGGGTGGGTCTGTTGTAGCAGAATATGCCCACGGTATTTCCCGCATGTTATGAGAGGTGACTTAAGGGAATGATTTCCACCGTATTCAATTGTATTTGAATCCGAACTTGAACCAGAACCGTATATTTGAAACTGTATTAAAACTTTACCATTTTATCCAGTTGAACTACTTGCAACATGCATAGCCAAATAAAATGACAAAGATCATCAAGATAGCTTGGGGTGGGGAAAATCTTTACGGGGGACAGAATAACTATGTTGCTTTCAGGCAAGTGTACTTTTCAAGGGAGCAACATATTATCCAGAGGTGTGAAACCCTTAACGCTCCATTGGCTAAGGGTTTAATAAAGAGACCCCTCAAGGCTAAATATCCTCCATGCACTACCTCTCATGAACCTTGGCACATGCCATAATCTTCAAAATGTCTCCCTTACATAATGGATGTGCCAAACATTCTAAATATTTTAAAAACAATAAAACAAAAACAACAAAATAATTATGTACAGGCTAAAACAAAAACAAAAAATAGCTAATTTTAATAAAGAATTTGTAAAAGAAATAAAAGAAATGCCATTCTCAAATTTTATCACACACACCAACCCCTAAATGGGTCATGAATATTCATAGAGTTGAGGTGTAAGGAGCACATGGATGAAATGTTTAATTATTATACAAAACCCTGCAATGTTGTCTCCAGGTTTATACTGCCATCTTTTTGTAAAACACCAGCTCAGTTTGGGTAAGGATACAAACAAGTCTGTCAAGTAGTATAATATTGTACCACCCATGCAAAAGAAAGGAATAATTATGACTCTACAATATGCATGATCTCAAAACAAAGAACATCTGTGCTATTCTCTTGTTTTTTCTTCTTTTTTTTTTATATGCAGGGGTCCATCCCTGAAGATGATGTTGGAATGTCACATGATATCAAACCTCAGCTATAGACCGTATGCATTGACAACACACTGACGTCATCATTGGGTCCAAAACAATGACACGTGGCGGCGCGCATAAGAATATGCCCTGCAGTGTAGCAGACTCTGCATTGTTCAACTGGTTGACCAATGAGCTGTCTGCAATTGTTGGTGTTGGTTTGCTCCCAAAGGTGGGTGCACTTTTTGCTCTGTGACATCATATGCACAAGGTCTATACCAGAACCTTGCCTAACACCTCTGTGGCTGCCACCAGATCAGACATGGCATTAAGATTTCCATGTTGATCAACTGAATGAAAAGTTTTTCCTCTCTTTGGGCTACTATACCAGTGCCTCACCCTCTATGCTCCAGACTATTAGTCCACATTTAATTTTGAAAACCAGTCTAATTAATAGGTCTACAGTCAAAGAATTTCAGCAAAATAGATTAAATGGTCAAGTGGTATCTGGCTTGCAGCTGGGAGGTCAGGAGTTTGACTCCTGGCCAGATCATACTGAAGACTTTAAAACGAAACCTACTGCAATTGTGCTTACTGTTCAGCATAAGCAATAGAGTAGGGAAAACAAGCCAGTGAACCACAACTGGAAAAAGGCTGTGGCCAGCCCGACTAAAACCAATTAGTTAGAAACTGAGGCATGACAAACTTTCATCTAACTTCAGCAGATCACTTGTAATTTTACTAACCAAGAACTGTTTAGGACAATACCATGTTTATTAAGTTTAACATGAATGGGGACATTAGACAGCTTGGTCTCACATACTCCTGCAACACTCGGCACTACCCCACATTTACAATATTAAAATGAAAAATCACAAGTTAACACCATGTTTTCTGCTGTGTGTTCTCAACTGTCCAGAGCCAAGTTGGGTGGATTTTGCTGCAGTAACAAGGTCAAATTTTTTGCAGGAAGTTTTCAAGGTTATCTTACAGTTATTAAGCAACACAAATCAGTGATTTTACCTTGTAGGGTGAATAAATTCAACCTGCATTCTTTAATTTCATCCAACAGAACAAAAATGTTCATAGTCATGTGTGCTCGGCAGTTGGGAGCTGGTCACCCTGACCCCAATGTCAGAAACCTGGCTTTTTTGAACAGATACTTTACCTCAATCGAGCAGAAAATTGTGTAGCCTGTCCTGACTACCCCTAGGGCACAGGTCATGTAACTCTTCAAATCCTGTGTTACAATTTGATAACCACAAATATCATGTTTAAAACCGCATAACCCTGGTTGATCAAGAAATATAACCACTAACACTGAAAAAAAAAAACAACACTGCATTCTCATCTAACCTGAGCTTGAGGTAAAACATTCACCTCAAGTGCAGGGTATTTGAGACCACAAGAGTGAGGCTTGAAAAGTTAGATGTGTAACTGTTTGACCATAACACGCAACAGAAATTCAAATTCCAGAAAATGATCAAAGAGAGCTACCATGTTATTTTCAGACAATTCAGCAAGGCACAATTTCTAAATCCTTTATATTGCAAAATTTTTAAACTCTTGACTGCATGGAATGGACGCCCCAAAAACAGAAAGGGGGCAAAAAATCACAGTGAACGTCAGCTCAACTGTTAAAACTTGAAACACAAAACCTCTTGAGTCTTGCCCCCTCCCCCTTCCCCCAGGGGGCCGGGCCAGGTCTGGTTACACCCCTGAACACCACTTATCTTTTTCCTTTTCTCGCTCAACTTCGTACCTACAATACTGATTGAAGTCAGAATCTTGGCCAAAGCATGACAAAGCCCCAATGCAATATTGTACCTTTCATAAAAACCTTAATCCATTTGGTGCATACAAGCTTAAAAATATCACTTCTAGAAATGACAAAATGTGTTTGTCCAATACAGGTTTGAGCTCATGATGTTAAGTGAGCTCACGATGTTGATGAATTGAAATATGCTCACCTCTCCATATGACACACTTATCATTGATAAAATGTATGGTTTACTGTTGGACATCAATCGTTATCTCTACTATGGAAAGCCAAAGAGGACATTAATTCATCATATCATACTTATAAATGTGATAAAAGCATATCACAGGATCATATACAGACAAATTCAATTAGCCCTTGTTTTAAGTGACTGTAGGCTGCCATTAGTGGGGTCCATCAGCCTTACATCGTCTTTATTTATTGTTTACATGAATTTCAAACCCTCACATTTAGTGGAATATTGCAGATAATTCAAGATACAAATTAGTGTACAACCATCCACAATACAGGTAAGCAAAGAAATTGAAAGATTTAAAGGTGACGGACCCCAGTTATGACCGACTGAAATCAGACCATCACTTGCTGTCCGGATTTGTGTATAGGCTGTGTAGGGTCAGTAAAAACCTTACCCCCTTCCCCAATCCCACCCATCCCTCCACATCCAAGTGACATGTTGGAATACAAGGGAGGTGTTTACCTTTTTTTCAAAAGGAAAAGAAAGACATGACTGCCAGTGACCCTCCCTGCTTACCCTCACAGTACAAAATGTATCAGTTCTGAGATATAAGAAAAAATGTCACAAAAACTATGAAAAGACGGCTCTATTTATAAGGTATGATGACGCACAGAATCATAGCCATGCTTATAATTTGCTTGATGCTATTACTAATGTATGCACTTTTATCATATATTAATCAAAATATTAGTTGCAATAGTTGAGAATACAGTTTTAGCAGCAAATAAAATATCTGAAATGTTATGTATGCTGTTTTATCAATCACGAGAGTAGCATCAACACTAAAGCAAAAATAAAATCTTTCTTAAAGTAACATTTCCTTAAACTGTTTTGATTTTCAAACAAATAAAGCAATCTCTCTGCCACTGTGTAGTGGTCCCCCCAATGACCTGCCCATAGCCCATGTGTCATGCACAAAGCACTCATTGTGATATGGAATACACCTGTGTTCATGCTATGATATACAATTTCTCCGTTGCCCAAATCAGTTCACAACTTTCGCCTGTGGAAAATTCCCAAACCATTTCTCTAGATATGACATAGCTTGACTGCAACCAGAACAAATGCACACTTTTTTTAATTCAGAATGTGGGATTTCAGGTCATCTGAAGAAAATTCGATAGATTTGAGTCCTTTGAATTTGAACGATAGAGAGTCTATTGTTGAGGATAGGGTTAAGGGGTCGTCTCCAACCAATTGGTTGGAAACTGGGTCATAAAAATGCGTTCTAACCAACAATCATGGGATGAAGCTACAAGACTGTAGCTATGAGGTACACAACTCAAATTATACACCATTCAGCCAACAAAATTCCTTCTTCTCTGCATGGCACCTTTACCTAAATATGATGTTAGTATGACTCAGCAAATTGTTATTTCACAATTTCTTTACAGAGCAAACCTTATATACAAACTTCATTCATTAAACTTTCATACTTCCACAAACTATTTCATCATTTATTTTACTCCAGTCACATGACCAAGTACTACTACACAAACCAGGGTTGTTGAAAAGTCATCTTTCTTCAAGTCAAGTCAAGTCACAAGTAAGAAAAACAGGACTTGAGTCGACTCGCAAGTCTGCCACTCGAGTCAACAACTCTGGGACAAACCTTTAAAGGGCTAACTCTTTCGCCCCAAACTACAATTATTGTAGAAGTCCACAGAAATTCTAAATTGGCTGAAACTCTTTGATTGACAGCAAGTTCAAAAAATGCTGAGTACTAAAGCTCTTATCACCTAGCATGTACTGTACTGAGAGTGTTTTGATTAGGATCTTGTATACTCACTCACCCTGTAGCAATACTCTGAGATTATGTTTGGATGAGGACAAATTGTAGACAGTTGTGGGCTTACGAAAGTAGGTTTGGGGTGAGAGGATTAGGCCTTTAAGGTAAAATGCCAAAATAGTTAGGTTGCAGCTCACTCAGCCATGCTGCAGCAACTGCCATTATAATGCTTGTAGTCAAGCGACAACTTCAGTCACAAAACTCCATTTCTACTGGACTTGAAAAATTCTGTGGAAATTTTCCACAGTGTAATAAAATGTGACCCAGTCTATCAAAATAAGGGATATGTATCCACAATGATGACAAGAGTAATTTTCACATTTTTAGAGATCATTTGATAAGCTTCAAAATCATACCTGAGCTATCTGTGTAAGATACATATGACTCAAGTTTTTCTAAGTTGGAATTTTAAGTTGCCATTTTGTACATGAAGTATGGAATAATAATCACAATAAATGTATTTTTCCACTTTTTTGGATGAGTTTCCAATTTGTCCTTTACAAATTATTGAAAAGGAATCATCATAGAGTAATAATATGCAAGAAACAAAATTTAAAAAATTTCAGAATTTTCCCACATTACTTGAAATCAATTGCACTTTTCTCGTAACTATATTTTTGGGTCATCTTCCTGATTTTGATCTAATGAGTCACAAATAACTGACAAACCCCAGTCAATGACTTCACTTGAGTCACAAGATACCTGCAGATAACTTGGAATTGCAAAGAAAAGAGAGACTTGACTACATCTGACAGCCAAGTAATATAACCATTTCCACATCATGTGGGCAGTTATTAATTTAAACCTAATACAATAATGCATGTAGAAACAAAGCATGCCTGAGGTAACTACAGCTAAGCTGAGGTAGTTGCAACCTATTGTTTTAACATAGTGTCTTACAAGTCACCAACAATTTACTACATTGTAACCACTGAAACATCTCTCTCATTTTACACCAGCAATGACATAACTCATAACACTTGGCTCCACCACAGAACAGTTAACAGCAATGCAAGCCCTCATCAAGGCTGCTTTGACTGTCAGCCTCATAAGTTCCCTTCTGTGTACAACCCTCTCCCATACCTCATGGACCCTTCCCCCTAACCACACCCACATCAACCCCCATTCCTCCTTCTGCTAGCACAAAAAAATGACAATACTCCCTTTTTAGTCATCTTCAGGTATTCAAGCACACATAAATCATTTCTGACAGAAGAACATCTCTTTTCTCCCACAGGATTCACCTCCTCTATGCACTCCTGCTAACTCCCTTCCTCATAACTTTTCCCTACTCCCATATTCCTGCATACATTCAAAGAAAAGTTCTGGTCATGTCTTTCTTAAGAACTCTTCATACAGAAGCACAACTGACCCCATGTAATACTAACATCAAACCATCCCCTTCTCCTCAAATGTACCAGTGATTTACAAACACAAAAGCTCATATCTATCACGAATGTAATTTTCTTTAAATTCATTGCAACTTCTGAAATCACAATTGATTTTTCCTGACAGGGTAGAATATGGTTTTCCTCATAAAAAAAATCAACTCTAGCTAAAGATCTCAGATTTGAAGAGACCTGAAATCTGCAATGAGTTACATGGGGACCATATCAAAGCCATAGGGTGCTACAGCCCTCTCAGCTAAGCTGATGCTGCCTCAGCCACACTTTGTTGCTAGACATTGCCAAAGCAGGTATAAATTTTAATATACTGTTATTGTGAGGTATACAGTAATAAAGCATGACTGCAGATGCCCCAGCATAGCTGAGGAGATTCAGCTTGTCTAATGCCTCATGAGGTCATGCAATTATTTTAACCATATTTTTTTAATACAATAGTGGAGAAACTGGGCATTCAAAGGGCAGAGCGGGGGAGGGGGAGGAGGGGGGGGGGAGGGGCTCAGGAAGAGAATACATATGTTTGGTAATTTTTGACCTGAGCTAACAACATACATATACAGGTAGCTATAAATGAACCATAACAGAGCCTCCAGAGGTAACCCCCCCCCCCCCTTGCACCCTGATGAGAAATGTCCTTTCCTGTTTAAATTATCAGTGACATGTTGCAAATGTCTTCTGATTTCCTAAGAGCCTTTTCTGGTATTTCAGATAATGAATAATGCATACTGTGGGTAAGTCAACTAGTTGGTCTTTTCAAATTGTATTTATTTTACATGAATTTGGATAATATGGTGGTACACAAATAAACCAGAGTATATATGGTAATGTAACTCATAATAGTGTTGAATGGTATACATGCTATGCCACTATGATAAAATACCATTGTTGCAGATGGGGCAGAATCCTAGTGTAATTATGTAAGAGTCAATGCCCTCTAACTTATACATGTACATGGAACAAGTCAGAGAGTAACATGTGCAGTTGTACAAAAGAGCTAGACAGAATCAAAACAGGAGGTAAAACCGCTAAATTTGGCAACAGGCATATTTTTAGATGGAAATTAATGGCACAGATTAGTATGAATAAAAATGCACCAATCTTAAAATTCAGTGG
The DNA here is from genome assembly GCA_037179385.1 of Holothuria scabra. Taxonomy (NCBI): domain Eukaryota; kingdom Metazoa; phylum Echinodermata; class Holothuroidea; order Aspidochirotida; family Holothuriidae; genus Holothuria; species Holothuria scabra. The sequence goes on along the minus strand of CM074179.1, from coordinate 59,282,546 downwards.
ACAATATAACTAGCTCCTAGCTCCCAAACATTTCAAATAAATTTGAAAACCCCCTGTAATTAATATTCATTTGAGAAACAGAGAATACAAATAAATTACTTATTTCACTGTACCAACAACAGGTCAAACTGCATACCCTCTGAGGAAATGATGTAAAAGTTGCTGAGGTGAAAAGCATCTTTCAGCAGTCTGGCAACATGTGGTAGGCTCTTCAGGCTACACTAGGAAGACTTGACCAACTGGTTTATAATCTCATGCCATTATAAAATAAAATGTCCTTTGAGAGATTTAGGAGAAGAGTTGAAATACTGCAAAAACGAGTGTCCGGAAACGAAGCGTTCTTCCCATGTTAGTCACAGCTCTGTCTTTGGTCAGGTGTCTGGTCATATGACACTGCACGCAGAATAATGGAACTGTCTTCACCGGTAATTGTCTTCATAGAAAGTAGGATGCTGTGAAATATACATATAAATATAATTATCTAGGTCAACCATGAGTTACATCCAATAAAAATCTGCTTGTGTTTTGGCTTTCATTGCCAGCAGCCATTCACAGAACAGGCAAAGTAAAGAAAAAATATGAAGAATAAGGCTGATGCTTCCCAGAAATGATCCACATTACTTGATGGGATAAAGAAAGCATTTAATTTTCATACTTGTAAGAGGAAACTACATCTACATATTTTGGTGAAACTTCCAAAACAATTCTGTACGTATTTTTCAAGCTTTCAGTAAATAAAAATAGGATATGTGTGACTCAAGGTAAGCTTGAGGCAAGCTAGAGTTATATCACTTCCTTTCACTGATAAGGAATATTTATTTTCCTATGATTTTTTTTATAGATCTATTGTGTTTACCTTAGAGTTAAAGGGGATAGGACCTCCCAATGTACAACCTGAAGTTGGCAAAACTTGAATACTTGTGCCTCTCTTCCAAATACATGCCAATAACAAAGGATTATTGAGAATAATTAAAACAAAACACTATTCATTACTGTATGGATCTGACAACATATGTGCTTGCTTTAAGTTCACTTTCTTTGTGTTGAAAATGCGACAAGTTTTACAGCTGATATCTGTCAACCACAAACTGGATTTCAATGGAGATTTCACCAGATTGCTTTGAATATGTACCCCTTTCATTTATCAGAACTTGACTGTGCTTAGGCTCATTTCTAATCCATCCTTAATTTCCATCACTGGATTTGTCTAAACTTAATCACCACTTATACTAATAACTTACGATGTCAAATACATAATGATAGTCATTGTCAAAAAGTTCTCTGCATCAATCTACTTACTACTTCTTCTGTTTTTTGTGAATCGTTTTCCTCATCATCGTCATCGTCATCATCCTCACCAGATGAATCCCTATCCTGGTAGGAATGACCAGCATCTACAAAATGAACAACACAGCAAAGTTTAGGTTTATATGAGGTTTCATTGCTCAGTGTCTATTCTAATGAATTTGTTTAAGGTGGGAAGGCCACAGGCTTTTTTCCAATTGTGGCTCACTGACTTGTTTTCCCTATTCCATTGTCTATAATGAACACCAAGCACAGCGGCAGTTGGTTTCATTTTTAAAGTCTTCTGTATCACTTGGCCAGGTGTCGAACCTCAGATCTTCCAGCTGTACAATCTGATTGGACTATGATTTTATTTCACATCAGAAATAATCCATCAGATAACACCACAAATCACAGCAATCCTTACTTCAAGGTGGTCACCAGCCCAAATTGAGAGACGGCTAGTTATCTGAACTGGCAACTGTGTCTCACCCCAGCCAAACTCCTCCCTTAGTCTAACATTAAATATTTTTGTAAATATATGCACCTGAGTAACAAACTAGAGAATCCTGAATAATTTTTCATACTGGTACAGAACCAGCAAACTTTATCCCCATGACCTGACCTGTGTCAACAGATTCGGCAACAACTGTGGTCATTTTGCATTGCGTGTCTTTGTCATTTTCTAATCACATGAACGTGGTCAACATTAAATGAGATTGACCCGCCAGCAGACCTTTACCCAATGAATGTGATGTATACAGATTGTAAGTTTGTAACCAGTAAAAAAGCCTGCCATCCATTCCTTCGTGATGCATGATTCCCATTTGCGTCCGTAGAAAAAACATAACCAGCCATCCATTCATCAGTTCTGTGTCTGTGTGCACGACCATCAGGATTCGCTCAAGGAGCGATTTTTCACGGACATGATATGTATGACTTTGCAGTGAAGACAAAAGGTAGCACACCATTAATTCAAGGGGCATCCCAGCGAAGGAGGTTACCCTACGAATTTAACACCCTAGAAATACTTTTGGGGGGCAGATTAGACCATGTAAGCCAATAAAGAAAATTGAAGGTATTCCAAGCACTTTTTGCAATATGTCCTTCAGCGATGCAAAACGGCATTTTGAATGAGTCAAAAAACAGGAACCACTTCTCTATTAAACAGGCCCTTCTAGCTCAAAATTTCAACGGTCATGGTACACAAATTTGAAATCGTTGTGAAAGGCCTACTCTTCAGCATTCATATGCAGTGGTGTACAAGGCAACATGGGTGGTCATGGACAAGTTTTTACCTATGAACGGATGTTCACTTCATGCATGCAGGGACCCAGACAAGGATCACCCATCACGGATGAATGGATGGCAGGGTTAACTCAGACTCCCAAATCAAAGTCCTGGCAAAGGCCTGCTAGCCAGGGAGACCGGCCCCATCAATTCAAGTTGTGGGTGAGATGAAGTGCCTTAATAAAAAAGGTTCATTTCTCTCCATTATTTGCAGTAATTTTAGTTTTAGTTTTGTTTAAATATTTTTCAAAGAAATGATAACAATATTCTCCGGCTTTCTTCTGCTGTACAAGTATAAAACAGGGGGAAATAGAGGGATTTTCCATTACAAAATAGGGATTTATGGGTTGTTTTGATGGACAAATATGGGGTTTGATAGGGTTTTTGTCTCAAAATTTGACATAATTAGCAAAATTATCCATGCATCAACAAAGAAATTGTGCTCATCAAATGACTAGGCAGTATACCTTGTACTTCTCATACTGATATCCTTTCATGTAGTTAGTTAGATAGATAAGAGTTTCAACCAATTGGCTGAAGTCAAGCCAGCCAAGGCCTTTTTTCCAGTTGTGACTCAATGGCTTGTTTTCCCTACTCCATTGCTTGTACGCAGCATCACGCACAATTGGTGTGACTTGACCTGGGAATCGAACCTGGGCCTTCTGTGTGAGAGTTGGATGCTCTACCGTTCTCTTATGTGAAAGCCAGAAAAGAGGTGATACGAAACCAGAAATATGGCTTGCAGAGCAAATTTGGCCCCCAAAAAAGGGGGATTCACAAGGAGAACAAAATAACAAGGGAAATTATGGGAATTATAGGACCAGTAAAAGGTCTGTATTCTATATTTTCTATATTGCACAATAATGCTTCAAACTTGAGGATGAACAAGAAACTCAATGTGTGTTTACAATGTTTAATGGATGCTTCATTTCAGCATTAAAAGTTTGTTTGGGGTTTTTTTTTTTGTTTTTGTTTTTTCATAGTTAGTTGGGTTGCAAAGTATAATAATCATTCTTCCTATCTGAATAAACAATGAAAAGAAAAGGAGGTAGCACAAACCTTCACCACTCTGGCCTGCACCTAAAGTATCAAAACAAGTATCGCAAACTCTGATTGGTCTGGACGCTATCTGTGGTAACAGATACCTCTTGTTTGAACAGCTGCTACATACAACATAGCCACACTTACGACAGTGATGCTGCAAAATAGAAATGACATGGGTCAAAGATCATGTATATCAGGAATTAAGAATGGAATCAAAGGGCTTGAGACAGTGTCCCAAAAAATCATGGTAATTTTAAGAACAAATGTGTAGAATATTTTTGAAGGATGTGAGGGAATTTAGGAACAAATTAGTCTTTCAGGAAACAAGAGTTGAAATAGTCGTAAGGAGAACTACCATCTAATTAATGGACAGCAGCATTACAGCTAGGGCAAAATACAGCTGTTTATGTCTATAACTGTAAGGAAACAATAAATGTCATCCTGGGGCTGGGGTATTCAAGAAGGGGGGTTTTGGCAAGACTATGTCATCATCACACCAGTGAGATGTCATATAAAATTGCTACGTGAAATACTGATAATCAATGAAAATACAATTAAATTCAAGTGAAGTTACATTATTTGAAGTTTGGAAAGTTTAGGTGAACAAATTATTCTTGAGAAACATATAATTGAATTCTCATTTGTGAGAAACTTATTCCCTGAGAGTAGAGCTACCAAACTACATTATTTTGCATACTCTATTACAGTGTTCACACAAATATTGGTTAAAAATATAAAAGATTTTCCCTTAATGGCAAATCCATTATCCCCCACCCCTTATACATACCTGCCAACTTTTTCCAAAGAAAAATAGTAATGATGATATACGTGGTGTTTGCCGGCCCGGGGGAGGGGTCTAAGGGGAGGGGTGTCCCCCTCCCCTTTGAAAAATTTTTGCCTTTGTACGACAGGCTAGACGCAAAATGGTGCAACATTTGGTACAAGATTTAAATGAAATGAAACACCCTCCTTTGTGAAATATCTTCAAGGAGAAAGTTGCATCTTTACTGACATGCAATTAACTTTAAATCTGTGAGGAAACAGAAATGCATGAAATATCCCCTTCACCATCTACATTTCCCTGGCCATCCCAAATCAACTGTAGGCTAGATACCTCATAAGAATGGCTATTTGTTTCCCTTTACTAGGCTTTTCTACGCCTAGATGTTTTGCACATTTTCACCCTCCAAAACTAAGTTACTAGTAAGACATAGGCTAGGCCGTGAGTTACTACATTACATAAAGGCTGGGTGTTTGGGTCTAGTGATACTATTCTTCATAGTTTGACACACATTCCAACAAACCAGAGAGTGCAGAGCCCTATCACTGAAATGGAATCCTCACTCTGTCAATTGCGTCGATATAATTATAAGCCAGTCAGCTGGCCTATACCAGGAATCTCACGTTAGGCTAAGGCATACTGTATAGCCTACACTCAGATACTACAATAGTAAAGTTCAATGAAATACATCGTGCATTACTTCACGGTCACATACAGTAGCCTAACGTTAGGCCTCACTGAGAAACATTCCAAGTTTCCCTAACCGGAATTGATGTTTCCAAACGTTGAGCAGTTAGGCTGTTCGTACAGTAAATTCAGGTTTGAATTTTAAAGAATGTTCACTGGTAAGAATCTCAAAAAAGAATGATGTTTACCATCAACAGAGAGCGCTATAAAGCATAACCATTAACACGTCATTGACATATGCACGGCCAGCCAAGGGATGCGATATACGAACCACTGCACCAGAAGTGCAATTACATGTTACCGTGTTACATACCGTGCAGACGTATTGCGTGCTGCATGCATGCTATATAGAGCTGTATCCGTACATACACACAGAAGCAGCGTGGTATTGCATAACACACACAGAAGCCAACTTAACACACTGCGAGGCAGTACACGGCAGTGCATGCAGCGCTGAGTGTATTACCACTAGTTGGTGTATGCAGGAGCTTTCCACATTGCATGTTTACATTTGAAGACTGTACTTCGGGGATCGGGAAAATGAAAAATCGTAATTTGGGCGCTGTAATTCGGAATTCGTAGTCGGGTATAAAGAATCGTAATGATTACGCCAAAATCGTAAAAGTTGGCAGGTATGCTTATATCAGGCTCATAATAGTCTAAAAAAGATCACGTTCAGAAAAAAAGACAAAACATTAAAAAACTTGGGTTTTGTCCAAAATGGTGTAGTAAAGTTGCAAAGGCGATTATTCCCTTTGGAAGAATCACTTGGACTGTATATACTATATACAGTAAACACTGAAGAATGGAATAATCCATGCTTACCCTTCTGTTAATTGCCGTGAATTTATTTTTATGACATCTCATACAGACAGGAGCTTCTGAGTCTGGTACCCAAACAGGAGATAAATCTGTGGCAGGTTTCTTCCCACCTTAAATGAAACAGAATTATGATGCATAAACATATTGAGGCGGCAAGAACAACAATATAAATCGATCCGAGTCAGTATGGAGCAATGGGGTAGGGAAAACAGGCCATGCAGTGAGTCACAACTGGAAAAAGGGCCGTGGCCGGCTCGACTTGACCCAATAGGTTGGAAACTGGGCCGTAAAACTCCATCTAACTAACTGAGTCAGTATGCCATATATGTTTGTTTCCATTCAAGTGGCAGACAGCAAACCAAAAGAAATACCAGAAAGTGCAAGACCAAACAGTCTTAGTGACAGAATTTTTTCAGGACTCTTGATAAGCTACAATAAGGACAGAGATTCAGGGAAGCCACTTGTCCACTTGACATTGCAAATTGTGAGTTGGTTTGGTGGAATTTTAAACCAGAACTTCAAACCTTTAATTTGGTCCTATATAGACTTTTTTTCCAGTTGTGGGTCACTGGATTCCCTACTCCACTGCAAATGCATCGAAGCAAATGACTATGTGATACATTTTTTAAAATATCACTCAATCTGGGAATCACACTCAGATCTTCTGGATGAAAAGCAGAGGCTCTACCAGAATAACAAACACCTAAATTGTGATGTGATGGAAAAGGTACTAGTTCAAATCCATGTTTGATACATTTTATTACCTTCTTTGCCAAATTAGCATACACGGTATTCTCGTCCCGTTTTCTGATTTGGGAAAACTTTCACCAGTTTTAAAAGATGAATGACTGTTCAGTCACTATATTTTGACAACTAAAATATTTTCTGAGAGAAATGACATTGGAGAATGAAAATGTTTATCTCATCTGAGTCAGTGTGCCACTGACATTAGTTTTCATTCAAGTGGCAGGAAGGGCTCCAAACAGAGAGCACAATTCAGCAACATATGGTATTCAGCAAAAGACTTTTGTCTGGGAACATAATATACTTGTAAGCAAGGAGATCCAAATAAGCCAGAAAGCAAGGTTGGGAGGAGGATCTAGCATGTTCCCCCCCCCCCTTCCAGAAAGTTTCATGCTAATACTCCTGCCTTTACATATTTTTACACACTCCCGTAATTTCTGCCCCACTCAGAATTTCTTCATGCCTTTTTTAGTTCCTTACATGAGATTCAAATTAAATAGTTCTAAACCATAATATTTGCATGTCCCCAGTTACTACAACATCACAGACGCTTCACATAGGTGGCAGGCAGCAGAAGCAGGAAGAGGGGGCCAGGGAGGCCTGGCCATCCCAATATTTTTTTATGAGATTTTGGGGGGGATGGCCCCTCCAATATCTGAATGTCCCAAAATAAATTTAAGTTGCTTTTATTACATTTCGCCTATTCTTTGGCTCAATTATTTTTCAGAGTGCAAAATTTGCAAAGCTTCCAGGGGCCAGGCCCCCTAGACCCCCACATTAACAATAACCTGTAGGAGAGTTTACTTTCGCCCTTCAAAAAGTTAAAACAAACATTTTTGCTAGCTGACTTTCTTTGTCAAATTACCTTTCTCCTTCTTAAATCAGGGCCTTTTAAAGATACTGAGTGAGGGGCATGCCCCCATGTCCCAATTCCCCTTTATTGGCCCCAATGACACACATTTGCCCCAGTAATAATGTCCCTTTTAGGATTATTAATAATACCCATACAAAGGAACTTTTTTGCTGCTTCCATATAGTCCTCTAAAAAGCCTAAAATGTCAGAGCTTCTGGGGGCCCTGTTGCTTGCCCCTGGACCCCCCGCATATTGCCTCGGAATTTTAAATAGAACTGCGTATTGATAAAATGCCCCAAACACTTGGGATCCCTTAAAAATGCCCTCTTTCAAATAATCAATCTCATGTTCAATTTTGAGTAGCTTCAACATTTTGGCTTTGCCCCCTAAAATTACTGTAAAGTATGTTTCTCCTTAATCAAATGCCATAGTACTTCACCATTCCATTCTCATTCCTTACCTAACCCCACTCCTGAATTAAATTCATAGTTTAGAATCCTTAACTTGAATATGATTTTCAACCATTTTGGAGCCTCTTAAATCACTAAAATCACTGAGCTTCCAGGGGCTTCACCCCTGGACCCCCACTGGAGCTTTGCTCCTGGACCCCACCAGGGGCCCTTAAGCAGGCCCCTGGACCCATGCCTATGGCGTTTTGCACTTAACGCAAAACTAGATCCCTTTCAGTGTCACCATTATGTCGGCTGTGAAAACTTGTGCCCCCACCCCCCAATAAAAACATCTTCCGCCGCCTATGCTTTACTTACATTATGGCTATGAAAACGGCCCTCTAGATGCACAGCCAGGTGTGGGGCAGGAAAGGGACCATCCACCCCCTCTCCATCTACCCCCTCTCTTTCCTCTTGAGCACACAATGGACATTTTAAATGATTATTAAATCACTGGCATATCCCATATTTTTATGTGATAGGTCCTAAAAGATTTTACAGATGTACCTGAAAACACCTGTCAGTCAAGTGACATTTCCAGAGAACGAGGAAGCATTTTTGGACAAAATTTTCTTGCATACTTTGCACCAAAATATGGAGGCACTGCACTTTTATAGTCTATCCCACTTGTCAAATTCCTGATACTACCCTATGATCATCTATGGACAGAAGGTTCCCACCACCAATCTTAATTACTTTTGTTTTCCACAGGAATATTTTTAAAGCAATTTCCATCAAGCCCTACAACTGGTGTGCAGAGATAAATTGTCAGCTACTGTACATGTTACTCTTAACATGTTTATATCTTATATCATTGGCTAAACAATCATGATTACGCTGAAGGTCTGTCTACATTATGAGACTTCATTTAATAGTAAACAGATACATGTGTATTACACAGATTCAACTTCACAGAATTCAAGGCACAACCCTGTGTGATATTTGCTGCAGGGACTGACCAGGAAGTATATGTACCTACATGGCTGTCACTGGAACTTACTTTTTGTGAGCAAATCTTGTATACATTTATTGATGTGTGCCATCCACTCAGACTTCTCAGTAGCTGTTGCTGCAGATACCATAAATGACTTAGTGGCACTGATGATCTTCCATGCATTTTTCATTACTATCAAATAAAAGGAAATGTTTACATTTTAAACTGGTCAGATGAAAATGTTTCCTGTTTCATTTGCAAAATCATCCTGTAAATGAACTTTTTACTTCCTTGAATAAACCAAAACTAGCAAATAAAATGAAAACTATGAGATACTCCTGTTACAGTGTATCAACAAAATGACTTTCCTTATTGATACTTTATGCAAACATAGACAGATAGCTGATAGTACAAACATTCACCCTTCTGGTACTTTCATTGTATTAAGAACCATTTATTTCCAGATTAATCTTTGGGTGTGGGCATTCAGCCTTCCCTCCCTCAGTATTTACATGATGTAAATTAAGGTAACCTTACCAAAAAGGAGGCTGTCTACTACACCCTGTTCAAAAATCCTCAACTCCATACAATATACATATCTTGCTCTGTTACAGGGATTTCACTTTTGTAAATATTGCTATTTGTCACTTTTTGGCATAGTCTGAGATGATGTCACAGGCTCACTACCCTATACCTGGCACTTAGTTTGTTTAAAGGACAGGAGCAGTCATCCCAAATTGAAATAGTGTTGTAGAATGTCCAATTTCATGATTGGCTGTTGAGAGTCACATGACAATGTCTTTGTCTGTGAAATTTACTGGAAATAACTGCTTGGTTTACTTGAATATGCAATAGTAAAATCATAAAATGCAATGAAAGGTACTCTGAAGAGGAATAAGACGAAAATTGTGCTATTTAGCTTTTTCTTCAAAATAAGTTTGGGGGGACTGCTCTTTACCTTTAACTATTTTGTTGAGGTTTTACCCCCATAACCAAATGACCTTAAGAATACTTAGACTGCAAGATTGTTATTTGACACAAACAACCATAAGCTGGCCTGGTGTTTGTTGAAGAAATGATGAAATGTGTAAAGTATACCATGAGATTTCAGACCTAAAGTGAGCATAATGAACTGCAGCACTCCCAACAGGTCAGCATACAGTGGACTGTCAACTCAATGTTGTTTGATCAACTAAATGACACTTTACAACTTTCCAACTAGATTCAACTTGGTCAGCCCCTTCCACTGGTGGGCTTCTTTTAGAAGTCAGGTTTATTGCTCAGAAACACATTCTCATATACTTCCTACTTCTCACTACAAGGCTAACAAACCATTCAAATGACAAGATTAACCCTCTGTGAAAGGGAGGAACCAGGGCTGGAAAAAATGTAAATTTCCTTGTAAGCAAATCAAATTTCCCAGCAAGCAAATCAAAATTTCCCAAAGATTTCCCATGTTTACATACAAAAGTAGTCAAATTTCCCTCCAAATACCAAAATTTCCCTGCAACGACATTCCCAAATTGCAGTTTTTTTCCAGCCTTGGGAGGAACTACATTCATTAAATACTCCATTAATTAAAGGTACAAAAGTAATTCATCTGGAGGACACAGAGAAGATCAGGGTCATAATGAATGTGTCAAGTTGGGTCAACTATATTTGAAGATTAAAGACCATCCTAGACTGACATTCATGACTTGTTACATGTACCATGGTTTTATTGAAGATCACATGAAATAACTATTTGATCAATGGCTTTTTGGTCAACTAAAGTCAAACTCACATTGCTTAGTTGAAAATGTCCTGATCTTTTGGCAGTACTGTAACAGACTTGCTAAAAGGCAGTGCTTGAAACAAATGGCTGCTTTAATAAAACAAACTGAAAACTACAGTAACTTTGGCTAAAAAGGTATTAAAATGCCAGTTTTGGCCCTTTTGCTACCATTGCTGCCAATCAACAACCTACATAAACTCAATGTACAGACCAATGTTTCCAACTGGCAACTGTCCGATAGTCATTTCTATTTTGACCTGTAACATTCTTACTGTATATACCCCCTCTTTATTTCCAAGCTGTGTTCTACCATACAAAAGATAAAGTAATAGATATCACACGATGCATGTTCAAGTTGAGTTTCTGGACATAAAATCAAGTTGAAGTCAGCATCAAAATGGCCTCACGTGAAGCCAATACTGATTGGTGCATCTTTGAGTTGATTATGAAAATGAATTGAGCCATGACAGGGCATGGGAATATGAAAGTGATGACTCTGAAGTGAATCAACTGAATCTGGGAATAAGTTTGTGCAACTGAATAATGAAACAAGAGCCTGATGTTACTTTTTGGTCTACAGTAAGTTCTGTTCGATAGATTGAGGACACATGAGACTACAAGACCCTTGATCAGGCCTTAGACTCCACAAGACAGACCAGGGTTATATCACATGAAAGACTATGTTATGTGGAACAACTTTTACGTACAAAATTTATTTTTATAGAAGATACTGTATGTTGAAAGGGTAATTTAGGAATTACACTGGCCATTCATTCTGATGGCATACATTTATTATGTAAGGCGGAACAGAAGCAAAGCAGTATACCGTCAGTGTGTGTTAGCAAAAGGTTTGACCGCACTCTTTTCAGTTACAGTAAGTTCTGCAAATCCTATTATGTTCTTTTCACTTAAAGTGAGACCTGTAGTCAGAGTATACTTGTAAGGAAAAGTGAAAGGAATGTTCTAAGGACAAATTGGTTGTCATGCAGGACAGGAAATCTGATAGTCCCACTGATTTTTTTACAGCTAAGCTAGATTTGTCAAAAGTGCTCATGTCACACATTAAATGGAAATGAAACCATTATAAGGTGATTGCACAACTGGAATTTCAAAATAAGGGAAAACAAGTATTATTATTTGTTGACTATATGCAAGTTGCATTTGATGTATGCAAAAAGTTTTAGTGGTGCACAGGAAAACTTTTTACACACATTTATGTACTATTTGGTAGCTGACAAAAATATGCCGTTTTCGGGCACCTTTTAAAGTACTGTACCATCTAACAAAACCCCTGCTTCAAAATTGTAGGGAACAATCTTTCTCCTCAAAAGTAGCTACACAACATACCTCCATCATCATCCACGGATTTGAGTTTCACATCCTCTAAAGGCAAGATGTGTTGCTTGTTGTACTGATGACAAAACAAAATTTAAACTGTGGTTGTTATTTAAGTAAGGAAACTATAAATAATAAGTTCAGGATGCTTACGATTAGGAAATTAAACTGAACTGATGCTGAGTACCAAAGTTCACAACAGCAGGTCAAATTCGAAAAAAAAAAAAAGATTGAAAGAAAGCATACCATTACTGTACATACAGAAATACTGTACATATTAAACAGAATACAGTTGAGCAACTGGTTATAAAAATGAAGAAGTTCTGGATTTAAGTTTCATACAGTACTACTTGACTTTGAAAAAATAGGATTCAATCCATTGTGGAACAAACAGTAATATCAACAAAAATCCTGGGTTCCCTTGTACTCGTATTAAAGTACTTTAACAGATCAATATTGAAATTTAACTTAATTCAGTAGGAACTTCAGGATTCAGGATTACGTAACAATTTGTCTGGCACTTCATAACCTTTCCAATTGCCACTTATAGTATACTTGTACTGACCCCGATTACCTCAATACTGAGGTATTCACTTCCTTATATACTCATCATGGTACTGTACAGTAATGTAGGTCATCATACTGGTGAATACCTGGTACAGGTATATAAGGTTTATATACTGGCACACTGAAGAACTAAGGTTCTGTGACTTGCCAAAGTGGAAATTGGTGACTCACTGAAATTATCTTCCACATTCAGACCCAGTATTTGGTCTAACAATAAGAGCATCTGCCTCTCACGCGGAAGGCCCGGGTTCGCTTCCCAGGTTGAGCCATACCAAAGACTCTAAAAAAGGAACCAACTGCCGTTGTGTCTGATGCTCCGCATAAGCAATGGAGTAGGGAAAACAAGCCAGTGAGCCACAACTGGAAACAAGGGCTGTGGCCGGCTCAACTTGAACCGATAGGTTTGAAACTGGGCCGTAAAACAATATCTAACTATCTAACTATCCATATTCAAACTCCTTATTACCTAAACACTATCAGCTTGTCTGGACATGGTACTAATACACTACTGAAGTGATCCCAGTGCCTTAATACTCTAAATAAAATTAACACAGTCCAATAATCTGCCTCATACTCTATCCTATTTCTTGGTAAGTAGAACATAAACTTATGTTGTACTACAGTTTAATACTGCAGGTACAGAAAACACAGCACCCTTGCCTAGAGACACATTTTCTTTCTCAAAAATAATTTGCCTTGTACTTTGATAGATTTTCCTAACAAAATAAATGATAACTTTCAATTACATATTCAAAGCATAAAGAGCAGAATTGCCCGTAAATAATTCGCCAGTTGATAGATATCAGCCAGGATGTTTCTACACAATGTCTATTTTATTTTTTGTTCTTCATTTTAGGTACTAAACAACTGCACCTGTTGGGCTGTTTTAAAACAAATACACCTGTATTAGGCAATGGCCTTAAAAAGCAAACTATCAACAAAGTTTGAGTACTGTACATATTTACAGTAAATTCACAAAGCCACGGTCACTCTATAAGGAATTTAGATCGGATAAAGTCGCAGTCACACTTCAATAGGTACAGATCAGATTCTGATCCAATTTTTGTGAGCTTTTATTAAAATTTTCTCCATCTCTGATCAGGGATAACTTAAAATTTGCCCAGCTGTGTAAATGTACAAGTTGGACTGAAGGACAAATGAAATCACATTTATGATAATTAAGATGTGTGACATCACATTCACAGACAACATGCTATTTGTCTTAGTTGAGGGGTAAAAAATGTACTTCTTTCTGTGTGACATCACAAAAAAAGTCAGCACTTTATTTTCATAGACATCAGATGCAAATCATAAATTTACACTGGGTTAATAAATTTTTGGCTCCTGACTGGAGATGCAAAAGATGAAATTGGATCTGAATCCAACCCAAATTAATTGAAGTGTGACTGCAGCCTAATGTGATCACTCCCCAATTGTATATTGTACTATGTAATTCAAGAGAGTCTATTTTTAAACATCATATGACAAGATTGTTAAATAATGTTTAATTCAAGAATATTGATAATATAGTTTACCTGAAGCACTCAGTATTTATATGGACAGAGAGCTGTGGTTCCAAAAAAGATTGAACCAAGAATTTCAGGTAAACCCCTATTAGGCGGGTGGGGACAAATGCATTGGAAAAGCACTTCAAAATATGAATAATCTGCTATGTACATGATGTCCTTTTTCGCTTTCTTAGACCGCTTTCACACTTGAAAGCTGATTTCGAGGGGGGATCAGATCCTCCCCTCAAGATCAAAGGTTTTGCTTTCACACTTGATCCCCTGAGGTGAATCAAGTGATCAAGAAACAGGAAGTGATGCAATGAACTCGCCTTATCCTGGTAGTTGTCTGAAAGTCATAGGTCATGTTGGTCTCGGGTCACCTTGATCCTCTGAGCTTTCACACACGGTTTTTTGATCCCCTGCACGAGATCTGATCTGCCCCGGTGGGTGGATCAAAATCTCCGGATCTGATCATAAGTGCAAGAGCTTTTACACTACAAAGTTGATCTCAAGGGGTGGATCAGATCCGGATCTGATCCACCCTTTGAGATCAACTTTGTAGTGTGATCCGGATCTGATCCCCTGCTTGAGATCAAGTGTGAAAGCACTCTTAGCTCAAGTTGTAGAGTTTGATGACACTTGACTACAACATCAGTAAATTTTTCCAAGGGGTTTATGTAATTGAAAATGGGGCTTTGAGAGCAAAATCAAAGAGTCCCCTCAACAAAATTCAGCAAGATCATATATCATGCATGTGTGGTTTGATCTTGGTACATTTACACTGTCTTGTACTCTGATCACTCTCCAAATGTACTCCCACCACCTCAGCATGAATGGGTGCTTCGGCTTAGACTCCCAACTTCAGCGATGCATCACATTGAATTACTGTCTATAGCATTCACAATGGTCAAAGGTCTAACCCTCCCCCCTTTCCATGATCAAAATCAGGCTACTAGATACATTTCTGATCTGTGTTTACACTTCAAATTTCATCTTGAGTGGTGGATCTGACCCCATGTTGGCAATGAGATCTGGGTCTAGTGTAAATGCAACCTTATTTTCTGTACTGTAGGTACTTTCACACCACTAGCCAAGCAAAGAAAACTAAATACCTAATTAAAAACAATTGTCAAATGCTCACAGCCTTCCCATGCAAAACAGAGCGAATTAAATACTAAATTGAAAAATATTATCAAACACCAAGAGCTTTCACACTGCAAGAAAGCAAGTTTAACAAGAATTTCAATTTTTGCTTTGTTTAGCTTTGCTGGTGGTGTGAAAGTTCTATCAACGCTGTCAAGTTACCTTCTTTTTATGTATAACAATGTTACCATACACAAGTATGTCATTGAACAAGAAGAACATCCTTGGTTTTGTTTTCTTGCGACATAGTTTCGTCAGGACTCCTTCGCCAACAAGAACTCGGCCAGGGACAGCCAGGGGCTGAAAGATAATCACACAATGACCCTGTAATTTCTGTACACACAGGTAAGCAAATACTGTAGATATAAAGTTATTTTTACAACTAAAATTAAAATACAATAGCCTGAGATTCGTTTCATTATTAAAATTAATGAAAATGGCTATGGAGTACATAAAATCATACTGGAAGTCCCTACAGTAGTGTACTATGCCTTAATTTTTTCCAGGAGTGCTACAGTGCAATCCTTAATTTCCCTAGGGATGGCATTTATCCCTAGGGAAATTGAGAAGTGTGCCCTGTGCACAGATTTAATTGTAACTTACCTGAGTTTCCATTTTTCTCTAGGTGTGCAAAAAATGGCAGTGATTTGAGGGGAGTGCTTGCACGCACCTGCACTTCTCAAAACTCAAGAACTGCATGCACTCCAGGACATCTCAATTTTTTATAAAAGTTCAAAAGTAAAGAAGTTAGTACTGAGTAAATGAAAATTTCAAAAAACATGAAACTGAATGAGGACTTGCGCATTATTGCGCATAATACTATAGTTTGTGGTGTGAGTGAGGAACCATATTGCCTGTTTTGTACTGTGCTATAGACTGTACAATGATCATAGCTTGTACTGTAATACTGTGACTATGTACAAAAGCATGGTCAATAGTCCTCGTACATGTACAGAAGAGCACATTTCACTGTTCATACATTTTTACCTACACACAGCACTGTACAGTATGCAATGTTGTATGCACCTGTAGGGACAGTATTTTCACACAGGATATAAATATAGAACATGTACGTATACATGCAAAACTTCTATAAAATTGTTTTAAGGACACATCTTACATGAATGTGTTACAAGTGGGCAATTTCATCCTGTACTGTACTGTATGACCTTCATTATTTTGTAGGAACTCCCTAGTTACTTTGTAAAGTAGAGAGGGCTAACGGGTTCTGTATGCCTCAATTAACTGTGCAACCATCTGGCCTTGTTTCCCCAACAATAAACTTTAAGTTCAGAATACTGTATGTACAGTATGGGTACTGTATATTACAGTATTTAATACACTTCGATTAATGAAACATTTCAGAGTCAACTTGTAAACAACTCATTGTGATAAACTTTCACTGAAGCTCTAATTTAGTGAAGTAAATTACTGTACTGTGATACATGACTGCATTGGCCATGTGAATGCAGCAACAAAAACTGAGTGTGGGTGGATGTGGGATTAATATAATCTACATTATGATTTGAAAAAGAATTGTTGTATTGTCTACCACTACATGAAATGTACAGTACAGGATGTCAGGACATACTGTGTACTACACCATACTGTATTGTACATTAATCAAACAGCCGGTACTGATTATTACAGTATGGGTCATACTGTAGTAGTGTAAACCTGCTGTGCAGTTACACTAGCTTGATGAATTTATGGCTCAGTTTCCAACCAACTGGTTTAAAGGCCCAGTTCTCTCATCCCAAACAGTACCAATTTTCCTAACCTTCTTACTTAAGCCCTTCCCACAATTGTCTAAAATTCATCTCATCCAGATACTATACAATCTTAGTTTATTGCTGCAAGGTGAGTAAAGAAAAACTCAATTTATATAATCAAAACACTCTCAGTACCGTTCATGCTGTGTAATAAAAGCTGCTCTGCATTGTTTGAATTAGCTGTCAATCAAAGAGCTACTGTACTGTAAGCCAATTGACAATTTTGGTACCCCCATACCAAAATTGTAGTTTGGGGTGAGAGGTTTGGCCCTTTAAGTTGGTCCAGCCAGAGTGTTCATCCAGTTTTGGCTCACTGGCTTTTAGTGCGCAAGTAAATTGCCTGTGCACATACTGAACTCTATGTTCCATACATGTATGTCGTTATTTACACCACGGTTTTAAACTTGTGGACAATAATACCTTGTATTTTATGTAAAGTACATTACCTTCAGCTGTGTGCCTGCTGTAACTTCAACCAATATGCAGTATAACCAAATGCATTTTGTGCATACTTAGTGTACTGTAATTTCAACATCACTTAAACCTGTACAGTGGTATATACCATGGACTTACTGTATATACATGGACAGAGCAAGTAACGTGTACAGTACGTCGTACAGGCAGGGTTTCAGTCACAGGGGGAAAGGGAGGATTTGTCCCCCACCCCCTTTAAAGAGGAAGGTGGGTAAATCCCCCACCCCCTTTTCATTTCCATAAAATTAGAAAATTGTAAATATCCTGGTTTCTTACTTAAAAAGACGACACTTTTGCAGCAATGTTTGAACTTACAAAAATAAATAGCCTTTAAAACCTTCAAATTGCACCTTACAGGGGCCTTGAAGCAAGCTTTTGTTCCCTTGAACCCACTACTACTTTAGCATAGGACAGCATCAATTTGGACTTGGGGTTTAGCAGTAAAAAATCCCCCCCCCCCCTTTTTGTGTTTCTGGCGGAATCCCTGATAGGTAGATTGTCATCACCTACTGAGGCAAAAAAGGGTGCACCAAGATGGCCCCCGTGAAGCTATAAATCATCTGATTTGACCACGAATCTGTTACATTTTAAACAAGAGTTGAACTTGATTCGGAAAGAATAACATATTCCTGCAATATGTGAAGTGATTTTGACCTCGCCTTGCCATATTTCAAAAATATTTCAACTTTCTTGCAAAATCTGGAAATTGACTTGAGCAAGTCCAAACTTTTACACAAAACCATAGCAGACAGCCATCTTGGTGCGCTTTTTCTCACACGTACTGTAGCGACAATATACAAAGCAGTATGCTCTGCCCATGTATAGGAAGTCCGTATAATACTTGGTATTCTTATAACATAAATGTGGGATGACTGCACATCTAGTATGTGTTATACAGACTTGTACCCAGTAAAAGCATACACTTACTGCATTGTACTGTACACACATCTTCCATACAATAAACATATGCAGTATCAACTTAAAAACATTTTAAACCCCTCCAAAGCTCCTTCAGTTTCAGTAGAGTAGCTTATTACTGCAACAACACCACGTCATAATTGTCATTTTATTGACTGGAAACTACTTACTGTAGATAAATAGGTACAGTAACTGTATACAGTATTGTTCAGGGCATTACCTTGTTCTCTGTAAATGCCTACACATTAGAAAACAGAAATCTGGAATTTACTGTATCTACAAACTTTAATGAATAACATGAACCAACGCAAATGCACACTTACCACAGTCTGACAGTTCTTAAATCACAGTAACCAACTGAAAAGTATTTAAGATACAGTATGCCTGATTGGCCCTTAAATAAAAAAATTTAGCATGAAAATCAATTTAGGACATCAATTAAGAAGGGCCAGCCCATGAAAACTCTTCTAGGCTTCTGCCATGTTACAGTAGACCCATAGGGTAAACTTGTATTCACAACTGAGAATGTTAAACTGCAAACAAAACATGGTTCAATGGAGCTATTTTTCATTGTACTCCCCAAAACTCCCTGGTTTGGGGATCTATGAGCCAGATACTTACAGTACCTCCTATTCACAATTATGGAACTTTCTTTACTTGCCACGGGAAGTTTCTAACACAGTTTTCTTTGGCTCTCCAAAGTTTGGATTATTATTAAACCTCCCAAAGAAAAGAGAATACTGATCACATTTACGCATCTTTTCTTCAAACTGTACGTCATCTTCTGGGAAGCCATTACACATGCTGAATAGGTAAATCCAAGAAATATAACCCAAAACAGTCCAATAATAATCCAAATATTGGTGAGCCAAAGAATTGGAAACTTTCCATGGCAAGTAAAGAAAGTTACATAATGTAAACTAAACTGTAGGAGATAAAGAAGGTGATGTACTGTAGATCTACTGTACTGTATAGTACAGGTGCAGAAATTTTGTATAGTCCTACAGTACTGTTGGTCAATCAACTTTACACAGTAACAGTGGGTTTATGATACATTGAAGTGTTGAGAATTGAGTACCCATCCCCACAGATCATGACCATTAAAAGGGAATTTTTTGCAAAAATTTAATTTTCATAAGGCAAAGAGGAACCAAATCTACACAGTGTGGTGAAACTTCTATTCAAATCAGACATGTATTTCTCAATATATCAGGAAATGAAGTCCCTACATTTGTGCTCCAAAGTGGCCTTAAAGGCATCAGAGATTGTATCATTTCTTCACATTGACAATAAATGCTTTGTTTCCCTATGTTTTCTCAGTCTGTTGACTTGACCTCGAAGTTATTCATTGGAATCAGACCTCTTTGTGGGGAATGCAACTTCTTATGCAAGTTATACTGTTGAGGAGACAACTGGCTGTTAAGTTTAAAGAAAAGCAAAAGACTGCCCATTAATGTGAGGATATGATGCCATATCTACAGTACTTGCCTCAAGTTCACTTTTTGTTGAAAATGTAACAAGTTTACCTGCTCTAAATTTAACCCCAGATCAGATTTCAATGTCACTTTAACAGTAAATATTTAGAGTAAGTGCCCCCTGACATATCAAAACTTAATGTGACCTTGAACCCTTTTTTTAAGGAGTTGGGGGTTCCTAATGTACAAAGCCAATATACTGGAAGAATGTAACACCTCAGCAGCCATAAATTTTGGCTGTTCCATTGAAAATTAGTAGGCTAATAATTGCTACTGTATAAGGAACTGCCTTGTACAGTACCAAACTGTGCTTTGCAGCTGAAACGGGAATGTACAGTAGCTACAAGGTTATAATAATAATCAGGCCTTGAAAGGCAGTTGTTTTACGATGCTAAGCGACCACATGGGAGAAGCCATTGGCTTATGAATTACAACTTCACGTCGGGTGGCAACCAATTTAGCAATTTGGATCAAATTTGGTATTTTTTGGAAGGTTAGTTCAGATGGGAAGACCATAGATTGCTCTTGGATGAAAAACCCACCTTACTTTGACATGAATGACAGTTGACAGGAATCGAACTCCAGATCTCCCGGTTCCTACTGTAAGCTTCATTGCTTCAAATGCCACCACCTTTAGGCTTTATCCACTTGGCCATAGCACAGGCTGGCAAGAGAAAGTGATGACCCACAAAGCTTTTTTGCCAACCAACACATGGGCTATAATGGAATCATTTTAAGACCATCACACATTCCCACTTTTACCCTAAATAAGCTACATATTTACTATCAAATCTCTGAAAAAGAATTCTCAGCCCACTCAAGTAAAAAATCTGCATACATGCGCTCAATTTTCACTGATGGTGGCACTACACTTTTAACTGTAAGAACATATTGATGCAATCTGCATCCCACACTCAAATATTTCTAGATACTGTTCCCAGAAGCTGAAGGCTCCTTACTGTACCAAGTGTACACTGAAGGCTTCTTGTTATACTGTAACTGTACTATAACTCCCAACCCCTAACAATAGTCTTTCACTAGTTACTTAAAGTACATTGTTACACCCAAAACCAGACACCTCAGAACTATAGAGCAAGAGCAGTCACCTTTTGAACAATGCATTAAAATACTAGGATGGCTTTCTGAAGTTGCCATACCCAGAAAAGGTGTTGTACAAAGGTAAAAGTCTGATAAAATTATCAAAGTTTTATCTCACTGAAACAGAGTCACAGTGCAAACTTCTAGGAAAATAAAAAAGTGAAAGATTATCTCTTAAATTAATTGTATTTCTCACTTGTTATTTTCATTTACTCTTGGAGGTACATGGTAAATGGTAAATGTGGGGAGGAAGCTAAGGTTACTTAGTAGCCTACAGTACAATTCAGTACACACTGACAGGAATGGAAAAAATGTTCAATTCCAAGGAAGGGAATAAATTCATTTTCCAGGAAGGGCTTAAATTTCCCACAATGCTCCCTGCATTTTCATGTTCAGCAAAAGGAAATTTGCCTCAATTGATAAATTGCCAAATTCCCCCCTCCCCACCCTCCCCCCCCCCTGCAGCTTCTGACTTTTTGCTATACATGATAAACTGCACATGCATGTGATATTGTAAAGAAGTTCAACTTCCCATGTACCGTATGTAGATTTCTTCCAAATGCCTCCAAAACATGGTCTACATAAATGCTGTAGTTAACAGAGTTTTACGGCCCAGTTTCCAACCTATTGGTTTGAGTTGAGCCAGCCACGGCCTTTTGTCCAGTTGTGGCTCACTGGCCATAAATGCTGTAAAACAGTCTAGGCCTACCTCATCCCTATGACATATGTACACAGTACAATATGCCAAAGAAAAACTCAATCTGGCATGGTAAATTATGTACAGTATGGTATGATGTAGTTACAGTGAAGTTTTACTGCTCAGTTTCTAATATGGAAACTACTCTACTGTCACCAAGAGGACCATTAATGAGGAATGCCAGATGATAGATTGACTGGTCTAAATAAGTGGCGGCTTTTAATTTACTGACAGGTACTTTCACTGACATGCTACCCTTGTCCATCATCAATTCTCACACATAAATTTCTTTCAGTTTTAGTTCCCCACCTCATGATGACAATTATGAAGGCACACTTTATCAAACACTTCCTTGTACAATTTACACTACTATACTACAGTTACAGTACCTAACACAATGAAATCTGCCCATTTTTTCTTAATGTGCTTAACAAACTCCTCCACATTTCTTTCTTTTGACTGAGGTGTAACATAAGGAGTGAAACAACATTACAATTGAAAATTTATGTAAACATCTTTCTTTCCACATGAGTGACTCACCTGTCCTGAACTGCCAAACCTGTCTTCTACGACGGATATTCTCTTACGATTGGCTGGGCTATGCACTGCCAAAGAAAAAAAAAATTGATCTTGCCATGTAGACTTCAATAATTATGCATATATATTTACTTACAAGGTAAAGTGTATTGGATTGCAAATATTGTTATTACATTCCTTTTTGTCAATTTTTTTAGTACTGCATAGATCTGGCCTTTTGTGTCTTTTGCGGAACAAGCAGTCACCTAAAGTTTATTTTCAAACATCTGCTAAATCTTACAGATTTTAATCCCTTGTTCAGTTTTTTTATTAGATTTATCTGAACAGTGAAAGTAAATCATAATGTTATTCTGCATGACTTTGAGGTAAAAATCAAAAGTATTTATTATTATGGGATACTTTAAACTAATTCAGTGTTCTCCACAGGTCCAAATTTTGTCTCGGCACCTGTCTCTGATTTGGCAGATGGCAAGATCACCATCCTGGGGATGGGTCTAATGGGAGAGCGTCCCAGGGGTCTCCTGCCACTTTCTAAGGATTTTTGCTCACTTAAGGTGGGTTTGATGGAAAATGGTGTTCATGTGGTGCTAAATTTAAATTGAACAAATTAAACGAGACCAAAAAATTCAAAGCAATATTTTTCTGTCACGGCAGCCATGTATTTTGTGCAGGCAGTACAACATTAAAGGCAGGCCCTGGCACATGCTCTTCAGATTTTGTCACAGTGGTGTGCCTGGACAAAACCACTAATGGATAATGCTGTAATTTAAATTGGGTGAACTACACTTTCCCTTTAATGTCTGTTGAGTGACAGAAAAATGTCACTGTGCCCCTCTGCTAAAAATTTGAAAAGGCACGTAAAAGTGCTACCTATGATTTTTATAAAAAAATATGCAACTAAATTTACAAGATACGTTCTCCTACAGAAGAAAACATCAAATCTGTGATGGCACAGAATGGATAAACAAACTAATTGGAAAAGAAATTAAGAAAAACATGTTTTGTTGAAAGAGTTCCATGGTTTTACAGACATACTGTACAGTAACTGTATGGTTTAGCAATTGTTCTTGTTGACATAGTTTTTTATGGTTACTTAATATAGAAGTCAATACTATAAACAGTTGTGTCCTTTCCTTCACTGCACATGCAATACAAATAAACATATTTCATTTCATTTCATTTATTTATTTTTGGTTTATCACAACACAAGATTGAAAACAAGAATCACAAAGTGAATAGGTAGCAAAGAGTGTGAAAGGAAGTGCACTTAGAAACCCTTTGGGGCTTGTCGAGAAGTGACACTGCCTAAAAAAGAAATAATAATATTAGTACAATATATTCCACCCAGATACATACACAAGTCTATTCTCATAGTGCCATGCTGAGGAAGCAAAGTAAATAAAAATCTTGACGGGTAAGCAAAAAATAAATTGTAAACTGAAAGGAAACTGTTTTTTGCAAGTTCATGTAATCTTGTAACTGTATCATGATATCACCTAACTGTATTTTTTTGTCAGTAACATGACATTTATTACATATTGTAGAACAGTGTGAGACAAGCAAAGGACTTTGTAACTCAAAGGATTCACCCATAGTACAAGTAATGTACAGAGAAGTGCTGTACTATAAAAATGTTATGCTAAACATTATAAAGGAACAGTCAGTTTTGGGGCCAGGGTAAATACAAGCACTTTTAGAGCCCCACCCAACTCCTGGCTGGGAGTTTCAAGTTCTGTATAAGCTCTACCAAATTGCCTTTTAAAAATGTACAGTAGTGCAGCCACCCAATCAGGACTAGAGTAGTAGTCTGTAGGGTTTTGTGATTGGCTCTTTAGAATCATGTGACAAACTCTAGAGGCTTTTCACATGATGTCATAATACTCTCCGGCGGCCATGTTGGAGTACATGTAACTGCATAGTAATCCACACTGGACGCGCTTGCTCGTTGAACGTGTACACACCGTGCATACCAAAGTGCACACTTTGCAGCGCGTTCGGCACAAAGCCACGAGTATTTGGCATGATTGTCCTCCAGCATGGCGGCTCCGTGACATAATTGCAAAGCCTCTATATTGTCCCACTAAATTATAAAATTTAGGTGGTTTTACACCTTGAATCACACACACAGTATATATTCAATACTTAGGTCTTGAAATATGTATCATGATACTTAAAGTGTGCCTAAAGAAAAAAAATTCAAAAATATAGTAAAGAGCAGGAAAAATGAATTCTAACAGTCCAACTCCCATCTTCATAGGACATTCTTGAGCTGAGATATAAAATGTTGAAGTTTGTTCACTTAAAACAAATTTGTCCCGTGTGAAATAATTTTGTGACTTTTTTGCAGTGCAACTCACATAACCTGCTTTTTTTCCCTTAAAAATGTTTTTATGACCTTGAATGTGGCTCCTTGTTTGCTTAATTTGCATAGCATGTTGCATCGAAAGAGCTTAATTAAAGGCATATTTTCATCATCCCAAACAGTTCCAATTCTCCCAACCTACAGTACTTACTTCTACTGTAGCCCCTCCCACATTTATCTAAAACTCATCTTTATCCAGACACAATCCTTGTTTATTGCTTCATGGCTTGTCCCAGTGGCCATACAAGTCCATAATGTGTAATCAAGACTCTCTCAGTGCCCATGCTGTGTAATTTAGCTATGAAGCATTGTTTGAATGTGATGCCAATCAAAGAGCTGTACCAATTGAGAGTTTTGATATATGTATACTGAAACTGTAGTTTGGGGTGACAAATGACTGCCTTCAATTACATTGCCCTATTAGGGTAAAAGCAATATCACACATCAGTACGTGGTGCTGTAACTTTGAAGAAAGACAAAGTTTTAAAGATTGTAATTTGAATAGTACAGTACAACAATGACACTACAAAATATTATGAAATATACCATTTTCAGTTGAGTGAACAAACTTTGAAGGTTTTATACAGTACCTCAGCTCAGGAATGTCCTATGATGATGACAGATGAACAGTTACAGAAGAATTCATTTTTCATACTCTTATAATTTTCTTAATATTTTTGACTTTTTTGACTTGAAGTGCACTTTACTGAAGAGAAATGCTACGTTTGTTATGCAAGAAAAATTTTAAAACTAATTATTGACACAGGGTGATTGATTAACAAAAATAAGGCAGTATGGTAGCCTTCTTTTCAAGGAATAAGTTTCCCACAGATAGAAATTCAGTTGTTTGTTGCGTAAGAATAATTTGTTCACCCAAACTTTCAACATTTCAAATGATACAACATCCATGGTTCTTATTGGGCATACAATTTTAAAGAGATGTAGCTACTGCTGGGGTTTATGATTAAAGACTGAATTGTTGGATAGCATCTGAGCCATTTCCTTTGTACTCTTTGTTGGAGCACTTCAAACACAATATTTCCCTTTGAAAGTAGAAATTGTGTGGATCTGGCCCTTGTTGTCCAAATGAGTTTTGGGGAATGCTTTTACCCTTAAAAAACAAAAAGCAAATCATGTCTCTTCATTAGATTACATTAATGGCCAAAAAATCATAGTGAGGATTCAAATGAGGAAATAACACAACTGATTCATTTGGTGGCTTTTTGACACTTACAGTAGGTTGGCACCTCTGTCATGATGGATCCTGTTGTGTTGGCTTTCCAAGTTTGTACTTAGTTGATTTTTGATACTGTACTATAGGAGGTCTTGCGAAAGTTTTATGGAAATTCACAGACACCTCTTCCTTATTTCTGCTACTGTATACAGTATACTGTAGTAATTCTGCTAGTACAAATACAATCATAAAGATATGCTGTAGTAGACATATGTAAAGGTCAATCAGATCTACAGTAGCCTACATTCATTCAGGTTCCTTATAACATATACTATGCTACTGTAAGTTATCCACAGATTATTGTTGCTAAGTATGTTCCTTTGTTAGTTTATGTCATCCTTTGCAGTGAAATTCTTCCATTCATAAAATGTAAACAAAAGAGCCACAAAAACAGTATGTGACTATTGAGCTGCTAGTATGGACCATACACAGTACCTCTCTCAGACAATTGCATTCAAAACACCTGTACACAATGTCACATGTCATCCCATTTTACTCTATTCAAGAGCATTATTTGAAGTTATCCTTCCACTGATGATTGGTTTTGGTAAATTGCAAATATTTATTTTTCGAGAAGGAGCTAAAATTGTAATACTTTACTGTATAAACTCCAATGTAAGTTATTCACTGGCTGATTTGGCTGATTTGAAGCAAGTTCTGTCAAACATACCAACTAAGCCACGTACAGTACAGTACAGGTCTGCACAAGCTCTAATGGAGCATGATATGTATGTAGTATCCAGATCAATGAGAAATACTTGGTAGAGAAAATAGAGAGCACTGCAGTATAAATGCCAAAAACACATGCACAAAAACACGTGCAGATCCACTGTCTATAATGCACAAATTCTTGATTTTCCAACAATGGTCAACTCATTATAAAAATGAGGGTCTGTAGATTTTAGATCAAAGACAAAACTGTTAAATGATCATACTAAACAGCCCTAACAGTATCATCATCAATATCTTCCATTAATATAATCACATACTACAAACAGGTGCATGCACAATAGCTTCGGAGATCATAGGTGTACTGTACAGTTGAGTAAATAATCCTTCCTCACACTGAAAATTTTGCAGTACCCCTACTGTGTTCCACTAGAGTACAGTTTGCAGACTGGCAGCGAAAAGTACATTATCCAATGTAAAATACTGTACCAGGAATACGTGATCTGTAATCCACAGGTGCAATAAACCACACAATTATATATTTACTGCAATGTTCAAATGCAAGTACTGTACAAGAAATTCCCGACGACTGTACATACGGAGGAATGAGAAATGTTCCTTGCTATTTTAATCTTGACAACAGAATAAAGTCTCTGGAAAATATTATAGTTTCATGCAATTATCAATCTCACGCCTAGTTTTGTACAGTGAATGGAAGTAACACTTTAATTTTTGTTTCTTATCAATTGCTGAACACTAAATCTGAACAAACATGTACTGTACAAGTCATTACAGTACATAGAGTATCACCTGTGCAGAAGGCCCTACTGTTACAGCAGTCCTGTCCAATATTAAAATGAATGTATGCATTTCAGCATTCCATTTATGGTACTGTGCTGTTCATGCATGTCCAAATGAAATAATGAACTGTAATGTACTACACTTTGCAATAGCCTACATCTTGCACTACTACATGAAACAAGTACTCTATACTACAAAACTAGGTGGCAACCGTCAAAACTTTCGCAAGCACTTCAGTGAAGGAAGCACCTTTTTTATGTCTTACGGCACTTTCATTTTCAGCTCTCAAAAAATAGCTGACAGTTTTATAAAATGATTAGTTTCGATGATTTAATAAGAGGCTGAACCTGTGAGAATTGTACTGATACTTAAAGGGAATAGTCACCCCAAACTTCCGATGACAGAAGAACTTTAGATGTTACATACTGTATATACTCTTGACCTTGTACTTACAGTATCTAATGTAAGGGGCATGGTTCCTCTGACCCGTAGAAGGGGCTGGCTGATATGTTTGGTAGGAGGGTCAATGATTTAAAAAGAGGCTGCTTTGAGAATTGAACTGATACTAAAAGGGAACAGTCCCCCCAAACTTCCAATGACAGAAGAATTTTAAATGTTACATACAGTACTGTATACTCTTGACCTTGCACTTACAGTACCTATTGTAAGGCTCACAGTTCCTCTGACCCCCAGAAGGGGTTGGCTGATATGTTTGGTAGGAGGGTCAAACATTTTTGTGCATTGATGCACCTTACAAAACAATAGACCAGTTTAAAGACTTTTCTTCTCTAACAATATTGAGCAACATCTACAACTACAGTTTCAGTATGCATCCATCAAAACTCTCAATTGGTACAGCTCTTTGATTGGCATCTCATTCAAACAATGCATCATAGCCAAATCACACAGCATGGGCACTGAGAGTGTCTTGATTACACATTATGGACTTGTATGGCCAGTGGGACAAGCCATGAAGTAATAAACTAGGATTGTGTCTGGATAAAGATGAGTTTTTAATAGATAAATGTGGGAGGGGCTAGAAGTAAGTAGGTTGGGAGTATTGGAACTGTTTGGGATGATGAAAATATGCCTTTAAATACCCTCAGGCATTTTTTTTTTCTTTTTTCTTTAGAATACAGACATATGGTGCTCCCTTTAAAGAACACTCTACTATAGTTAAGTCTAAAATCACGATAGCACACATACTGTAATACTGTTGGGCAATATACTGTAGTACTGGTTATTTCTATCAATGGTCAGAAAAAATAATCTCCATACCGTTGTGGAGTGTGCACAAAAGGGGTTTTCAGCAAGCAGTGTTTCTGCCAAGGGGGTACTGTATCATGGGGGATTCCCCCCCCCCCCTCTTCCCAGGAGAATGTAACAGACTGTAGAAAAGACTAAAATTGAGTTGAGGAACTGACATCACAACTAACTGTGAAATCTGCCATTTTATGGTATAATAATAGTAATAATCAGGCCTTGAAGAGCACTTGTTTTACGACGCTAAGTGACCACAAAATGTGGGAGAAGCCATTGGCTTATGAATTAAAACTTCATGTCCCGTGGCAACCAATTCAACAATTTGGTATTTTTTTGAAAGGCCAGTTCAGGTGGGAAAACCATACTGTAGATTGCACTTGGATGAAAAACCTACCTTACTCAGTAAGCTTTAACATTTTCTATTTCATGATTTGGCACAACCTGAAAACTGAAGGAAATCTTTTAAGTTTTGTCAAATTTTCATTTTCAAACTTTGTAGTGGTGACACTTAAAAAACAACTGTAAACAACTTCCAGGACTTACACCTACAGACACCCTGCAGTGCATACTTTGCTTCTACAGTACCATATGCATACTGTAACAGTATGAGTTGCAAATAGTGCACTTTCATGCAGGCCCTACAGCCACAGTACATATATACAGTGGTCAAACCAGTTTGGTTGAGGGGAAGGGTCTAAGAAAGAGAGGGTCACCCATGACCTTTATTTTTTTCCAAGGAATCTAGAAGCAAAATAGTGTGAGATTTAATTAACTTTGATAATGTTGCTGTAATCTTGAATGTTTTCTTGATGAGGGGTTATAATTTTTTATCCGAAATTTGTCCAACCCCCTAACCTGCCCCCCCCCCCACCCCCGCATCTTCCCCA
Organism: Holothuria scabra; assembly: GCA_037179385.1. Classification (NCBI taxonomy): domain Eukaryota; kingdom Metazoa; phylum Echinodermata; class Holothuroidea; order Aspidochirotida; family Holothuriidae; genus Holothuria; species Holothuria scabra. The sequence goes on along the minus strand of CM074179.1, from coordinate 59,253,144 downwards.
CTGTGGCTATGTGCATGATATGTCCATGTAGTACTGCACATATTACACAAAGCTGTGCAGTTTACATAGATGATACTGCAAAACACTGTCATATAACTTTCTACATTGTACTAGTCCTACAGTACTAATATTGTTGTGAGGGATATGCCATTTTAGTATTTCAATCCAAAGGAAGGAACTGATCAAGTATTTCATGGAACAGCCAGGAAATAATATCAGCAATATTCTCACCATGGATCTGCATTGTACTACATACAGGGTACATTAGATAGAAAACACTACTGTGACAGGTAAAACCTCAAACATAATATCCAACCTTCACACAGGTTTATAGGATAAAAATGTTATGCCCAGTCAGGCTTTACAGGTAGGTGTTTACAACTTACAGTATATTGTATAGACAACAACAAACTGAGACACATAAGTTTGGGGATTTATGTCTAAGGCTCTGGTGGACGGCACATGTACTGTAATGCTGTACACTAGATAATATACTACTCCTACAACACACCCACACATCATAAAAAAGAATTTACTCACAGTTTTTATGTGAGATTAATTAGGTGAGATTAATTTATTTGCCATACCATACATAAAAGTACAGAACTGTGCAATATTTTACAAGATATTTAGATGTTTTCATATTGGTAATTAAATCTGAGTCAGAATGACGGTTACTGCAGTGCATCAAAGATGCAACCATGGTGATTACAAATGAGCATGACTTTATTGTGTATGTCACACTGGTGTGCGGTACTGTATGTGGTACTGTTCTGCAGCACATAAGAGTATGCTGCGAACCAATTCTACATTATATTCTACAGCCTCTACAGTATAACAACTGCTACAGTATAAGAAATTACAGTAGATTAGGTTAAGGTTACTGTAAAGAAGGTCCAGGTGAAGCAATATCAGGGCCAATCTAAAGGAAAGGAAAATATTCCTGCAATTGCCAAAATTCCTTCCAGAAGCCTAAATTCCCCAGGAAGGCGCTTTCCAGTTTTTCAGATTTTTCCACACATGGGGTGCACAGGTACACAAGTGCAAAAGTTTGTGCAAGTACTGTAGTGGTGAAGATGAGTACAGTACATACAGTCACGAAAATGTGTGCCTATGTACTCTTTTAACTGGTTTTACTTTTAGCCATTTCAAATGTTAAAAAAAATGCAGTACTTTCTACAATAACCCTGACCTTCAGTGCTTCAAAAGTTTAAAGTTTTAAGTTTAAGTTTCCAAGCACTCACCTACACTATTTGTCCAAGGAATCACTTCCTGCTGACAGGTCTACTACTGAAAAAAAGTACCTGATGAAATCACTGGCAGACTATTTACAATGTCATACTTGGCAGTTGGCATTGACTTGCACAAGAATGATCATGAAAACAAGGGACAATCAGATGAGTTAAATGGAATGTTCAATTTTCCAACATATAATTTAACTACTTTCTCACTAATGGAAGACATACCTTCTTTATTTTATATAACACCTACTGTAGGCCTACTGTCACTTCCTACAGTACATAACTATTGGTCAAAATTTTGTAAATTTGTATGTACATTGACTGATGCTTCCACCTTGGGTTCATCTACTGACATCCTTGTTACAAACTGAAAGAATACTTGAAGCAAAGAACAACTGAAGTCCAGAACATAAGAACACATACACCTAAGACTTTCCAATGAATGAATGATTTGCACAGTGCTCATGGTCACAGCAAACACCTTCAAATTGCAGATACTGTAGTTACAGTTTAAGTACTTGCACATGACAGTTTATCTTGCAAAGCAAAAAATGGCATCCCCCCTCCCCCTTCCCCCCCCCCCCCTCTTGTACAATTTGGAAATGAATGCTTGAGAATCACTTTTAACAAATTTGTTCTGTATTTCCAATAGGTCTAATGGGTGAACTGTAAACACCAAAAATTTACCAAAAGTAGCCATTGCAGAGGCTAGCGACTGAAATATGTTAAATGTGAAATATAATGTAGCATACAGTACTGTAGCTTTCCAAGTACAGTAAGCAGTCAATCATATCTTGCAAACAATCTGGAATCATCACACACTTTTGATAAGTACTTCATCTTGCATGTACAGCTGTTCATGATGCCAGACAGGTCCAATTCTCCCAACATTCTTACTTCTTGCCCATCCCACAACTGTCTAAACCTGGCACTGTTCTCAAATTGGTTGCTTTCATGTGTCATACTGCTCCTCCTGTTCTAAAATGGCACTTGGGAGCTACTGTAGGACAACAAAGCAATGAAGAGGATGCATTTTGCTAGGCTTTCTAAGATTAGGTTCAAACCAATCCAAACAGGGAATTACAGTACATTGCTATTAATGAAGTGTCATAGACAATTTATTTTCATGGATTTATCTGGTCATTGAGTTGACAAACAAACATTTTCAAATGAAAGGTAGCAAAGCAAAACATTGAGAAAAATGCTGAGGAAATCTAATAAAATGTCTTCGACAGCTGCTGTCTCCATAGTATTTTTTTACAGAAATTGCCTTAGAGACGTCTAGGGGAATTTTTTTTGCCCGAGTGTAGTTATACTGCATAAGTGATACTGGTCATATGGACACGTATAAACGCATGTTTCATCACCTGAAATATCAGACCTACTGTACCCTTCAGTCTTTAATCCTGTAGTCTTTTACAAGCTGCTGTAAAAATAAATTCAACTAGGAAATACCATCATAAAAAGTTGCTTATAATTTCAGGGGATTGCTAATCAATTTTGAATAATGAGTAGCAAAACTACTAATCAAAATTTCAAAAACAAATTGCTCCCTGAGTAGGGGTGTACCAGAAATCTATTCCGGCCAGACTATCTAGCTAGATAATGAAAAATTATCACTTTTTTGTAAATCATCAGAAATAACCCAAGTACAGTAATTGCAAGTGATACAGGCTGACAGATACTGTATGTATGATTAAAGCATTTTCCAGTATTTATACAGTACCTGGGAAGTCACAAGGGGGTAGAAATGGTATAAAATTGAGAGATTCTATCACAAAAGCACTATGATTGGGACCATAGCACCAGAGGTTATAGACATTATCCCATACCATAAAACTTTTAAGGGTATGCCATACTAAGAAACTTTCTCATATCACCCACATTTCATTTATTTTAGCAAGACACCTCCATATTTACATGCCTTATTATAATAGCGTAACTACAGACATCTGTGTTACCTTGTTGAACAAAAATGTTAAGCTGCTGTGCAGTAGTACCTACTGTAATATGGAGAGGAAAATTAAAAATAAAATTACGCCATCTTTGGTCATGATCCTTTTATGCAGCAGATACTGTAATTGCTTGGATATTTTCCTTTAAAATAAATTGCCAAGCTCTTCTAAACTTTATTTTATTTCACGTCAGACAATTGCATTTTAGTATTGAAAAGAACTGGTGTTAGGCATACAGTACAAAAATGAGGTGCATAAAATTCCTTTCTAATCTACGTTCCAAAGAAGAAAGTGTCACAGGCTAACTCCTTATTAAATTTATGATAACTACCCAGGCCGTATTCATTTTTAGTTGGACAGCTCCCAAATTTGGGGTAGACAGCTCCCAAATTTGGGGTAGCAAAAATGACTAATTTGTATGGAGGCTATGCCCCCAAAGTGGTAGCATGACATCTCTGATTTGAAGTTAAATACTAAATTGCACAATACAATTAAAAAATTGATGTGAATTCATGCCAAATTTGAAAAAAGCAAAGCTGTACAGTAAACATACAGTAAACTGACTTAAGGCAGTTCTCCCATCGTTGACAGATTTGAAAGCAGTTTGAACTATCCAATGGGAGGACCCACTTCATACAGGGCAATTCCCATCACATGTAACGTCATTAATTACTGTAACATAACAAGTTGAAGGGCAAAGGAGGGCTGTAAAGGCCTCATAAGATGCCCTATCATCCAAAAACCCCACAAAACAAATGCAAACCACCAACACCTAACGAGCCCAGAAAGATTAGATTCTACCACAGTCATGGTAAAACCTGTCAATACAGTGTATTTACCTTAAAACAGTGCACTGATGTGGAGTTAAAAACCCAGTCAGGCAGGCTATTCCACTCATTACTGTACATGAAAATAAAGGGAGAATTGTGGGAAATTTTACTCCCTTCCTGGGAAATACTTGTAATGCTACTCCCTTCCTGGGAAATAAACATTTTTTCCAGTCCTGAGCAAAAGACTTATCAAGCTTTTTACAGTGACCTCTAACCCAAGGATTACTTTGGACCTTTAAATAACCCCATCCAGATGGGTCTAACCAGCTGCTTAATTTGCTTATACAAATTTAGCACAATTTCTTTACTTAAACTCTTAAAATTCCTCCTGATCAACCCAAGCACCCTATTTGCCCTTGCAGCAGTAGCTGCACACCACCTAGATGGCTTTGAATCTCCCGTAATACACCTAAGTCTTTCTCAGAAGTCACTTTGTTCAAATTTGTACAATTCATAGTATAATCATAGTGGAGGTTCTTAGAATCAAAGTGGAGGACTTTGAACTTATCAATATTAAACACATTTGCCACGTCTGAGTCCATGAAAATAAATAACCTATCCAGATCATTCTGGAGCAATAAGGAATCATCCTTATTCCCAAACTTCCTATAGAGCTTATTATCATAAGCAAACTTACTAATACTGGAAGGAGTGATCTAGTCCGGAGTTTACTCCAAGTGGGAGGAGAAGATTTTTTGAAGTTGATGTGAGGTTTTTTGTTTAAGACAACTTAAAGTTTGTTTTGTTTCATCAGAGAAAGATGAAGGAATGCTCTCGAGAGATTTGAAGGATGAAGTATAAGGTAAGAAATCATGAAGAGTTTTGTGCGGAGTACTGCGTTGGTGTTAGGCAATTGATGTGAACAACTATATATACTACATAACACTAGGACGACCTGTGCTAGGACCTGCCACCACGATGTAGCCCATACTGGAAAGTAAGGCCTTTCACAGGCATATGGAAATGTACACCGATAAATCTGGCATATGGCGTACCTCACTGCACCAGGGGAAATAACAACAGTTGGCGTGGTGTACAATTACAAACACCTTATTGATTTACATCGCGCAACTTAGAATGGTGTGAACTACAATTACAACCACCTGTGATGCTCTGAAACTAACTGCCACGGCAGAAAACTCAACTGCAACCCAGTCTGCTTATCGTGCACTCCAACACAAAGATCGCTAACGTGAGCACCGACTCCTTCTCGGCGTAGCAGCAGGCAAACTGTATAATTCCCGGCGCACCGGGTTATCTCCGTAATATGATAAACATACTTCGTTATGCAGTACTTGCTTGCCAATAAATGGTGTATGTATTATGTACATGTACACATAAGCATGAACAATCACATACGGGTTGCTACTTACTACTGTATGTGTGAAATATATAGATGCACTGCCATAGAAACAGATCATGTATGCGTCACGTACATGTACCATACATAAGTCAGACCTCTCATTTGAACTCCCAAACCCGCTAACTCATCATGCTTGTACTACTGTACACAACTTTAATGGGTAAGTATGTGTTGAAAAGTGAAGAAAAGTAAAGTGAAGTGTTCAAGTGTGTATTTGTAGACAACCCAATGCAAAATTGAAACACTGCCTTGAATGATGTGACTCTGGTACAACTGTTATATGTATTATTCATTTTGTACAGTACTACTGTGCGCAGCAGAAGACTTATTTAAATTGCATGAAAGGTCTTTTCATCAATTCAGTTTATTTCACACAGTTGGAAGGATTTGAAGTCATATTTGTCACATGTACAGTACATGTAAATCAGTCACTTTTATAACTTTGTTGCCTGTTTGGTTCAGTCATTTTTAAGGGCTAAATAGAGGTGTTCAACATGCACTGATAAGCTATCATTTATGAACTTTAAATTAATTCTGTGACACTTACTGCAGTGTTCATGTTTGTTTTAAGTCAGATCATGTACATACAGTAATGCTACCCAAGTTTACAGAAAAATCCAGCCGGATTTTAAAAAAGTCCGTCCGGAACCGGATATTTTTTCACTATCCGGCGGATAATCCGGCCGGACCGGATATCCGGTACACCCCTAAATGAGAGTCTGTGACATATCCAGTTGATGTTGGCAAAGTGTACCAGTACCAGCCCAAAATTTACTATAAAATAACGATTGAATATTGTGATTAGGAGAGGTTTTAGTCATTGCGGGTTTTTGAGTACAGTATCTGAATAGTATTATTTTGGCAAATCTCTCAATATAATGCTTTTCTAGGTTACCGCAAAAAATTCAGTACAGCACTGAACTTTTTTGGAGGTAACCATGCGATATTATGTTGACTGATTTGCAAAAAAAGGTGCTATCATTTTGCGTGTAGACACTGCTATACATGTAGCATTGTATGTGCATCCCGCATATGATCGCGCAAACCAATTGGCATACCTTCCACAGTTTGGTCTTGGCTTTTCTTGGGATGCACCCTGAGCTGCAACTGAAAGTGATTAGGCAATGAATAAATTGCATTAAAACACGGACTTCATATACACACTCATCACAGTCTGACCTATAAGTAAAGAAGAGATACTGATCTACCTTGGCCTAATTCTCTGGTGTATGGTAAACTCACTTTCCAATATGGGATGTACTGTAACCTACCTACTGTATAACAACCATGTCAACTTGTGCCATCTACAGTATGATCTTACAGTACAAGTAAAGCAAATGGCAAGTCACTGCAGTTTGTCATTTGCAAAATAAACTTCACAAGTGTAAGTTAGGCTGCAAGCTCACTTCCCACCCCCTGACTGGTAGCGTGTACAGTTGGACCTATGCTAGGCCTTCAACTGCCTTGGCTACAAAAACGTGTTAGTTAATCTGTCATTACATTTACAGTAATAGGCTAGGGCCTATATCGACACCGTTCCCAATATGCCAAATCAAAAAAAAATCCACGGTCACGTTAAGACACACCCACAAAATCAACCATAATTTGTAGGCCTAAAATAATCAGTCTACTGCAAAACAGCAGAAAAAGTCACGGACGTGAGCAATATCATGATTACGGGAGTGAGTTTCTCACCTAATCTGTCCACCATGTTGAGCGTTCGACGACCTCTGTCAACCATGTAAATACTAAATAGTACTATGTATATGTCGGTACGTTATGCTACATTATACAGTACACATTGGCTATCGTATGCATGCAAGTTGAGTGTGTACATTCGACGTTCAAACTGATTCATTCAGCATTCCTCTACTTAGCCGCCACGAAGTTCTCAACCCAACGTCAACTGAGTATCACTCTCCACAGAATTTTACGTTACCCGTGCTCGCCTTGCAGTGCAGTTTAGGTGGGAGGGGAAAGTGGGTAGTCAGTCCTTGGCAATGACTAATTGTTGAAAGGTAAAGGAAATGAAACAAACGTGGTAACAATGTGTGTATCTACATGATATAAGATTAGAGAAGTTCATACATTGTCGTTAAAATGGTTACTTTCGTTGTTTACGATGACAATTCAATAAACACAGCTAGGCCTAGCTCCAGTTACTAGTACTCATGTTACTGTTACACTGGAAATGTCGACATTTACAAGAAAAAAAAATCAAATACGGAAATAATGTATTTAAGAATTTAATGCTAATGTCCCATTATAGCTGTTCTAAAGTTTTTTAACTGGTTGAATTTTGGTTCAATGAAAACGTTCTTTGTTTTGTTTTATGATGGCCCGTTTCAACAAAAATGCATTGTTGCAGGTTACACCATTTGACGATGGGGGTTAAGTTTGAAAATGAGATCATTTCCATCAGGTGACTGACTAATAACGTAAGTTTACAGTAGTGCAAGTGCTGGTTGCACTATACTGTACATGCAAACGATTTCCCAATGTTGTGTGTGTTGTCTAGCTCAGTCTAGGCTCGGTTATGCATGCTGTATATAGAGACACTACAGATCTGCACGAGCCATCTCATCTGGTACAGGCAAATGAAATCTGCAACTCTTAGATGTTCGTTTCGAATAAGCGATTCAGTTATCTCCTCCATTCCGTCTAGAAGACTTGTAGAAGTGTTCTTTCCTTGCAACTATTAAAGTTGAATAAGTTACAATACTAACGTTCCAAAATGAAGACGATCTGTGGGCCAAAGCTTTCTATGTGTTGTACGTTGTTGAGTACATGGGGGCTGATTATGCTTGTAAGTTTATAGCCTATATAGGCCTAGGCTTAAGCCTAGGCTAAGCTTTAGCCTAACGTTAGGCTGAATTTTGTAAGTTGTCACTTCACATTTGGGGAATAGGTAGCTAGCCTAGTAAAGAAGTAGACCCCTAGTACTATTTTGGTCACAGTAACAGAGTACAAAATAGCATTAGCTATACTGCAGCCATTGGCTAACCTGTTTACCTGCTTAACCCCACAGGTCGTCCTAGCGTTATATAGTATATATAGTATATATATATAAAAAGGAAAAGGTAAGACACACCGCCTAACACCAACACAGTGTTTTGTACAAAACTGTTCATGATTTCTCACCTCATACTACATTTACCCCTTCAGATCTCTGGAGAACCTTCTCATCATCTTCTTCAAAAGAAACACAACAAACTTTAAGTTGTCTTAAACAAAAAACCTCAGATCAAATGCAAAAATCTTCTCCTCCGATTCAATTTTAACAACGGACTAGATCACTCTTCTCCAATCATTTCTCAAAAAGCATAACCTCCACCCCATCCAGCCTTTGGGAAAGTGGCTAAAGACTGGGGATACGCTCACGTCCGTCGGATGGGGACGTTAAATGGCGGTCCCGGGAGCAGGATTGGGAGCTATTAGTACACGCCTGCCTCGTTACCTCTGAGCACTAGTCGAAAAGAGAAGGCGAAGTTCGCCGGTGTTCATCCACACTCACTCTGGCATTGGATCTTCGAAAAGTTAAATGATTAGGGCCTGGACTTCAGGGCATCTTATGGGGCTTTGGCCCTCCTTTGCCCTTCAACCTGTTATGTTATGTTATGTTATGTTAAATTGCCAATTTCTAAAGTTGTGCTTGGTGTTGCCATGGGGAGACGAGCACATGAAGTTCTGCCAACGATAGTAACAATGGGTGCGCCACTTGTCACACATCATAATGTACTTAATTCGGGAAGCTGCCGCGGAATTAATCCGTTCAATCGAACGGCCAATTTTAAAACTCTTTTTACAGTTATTGTTTGAGCAATAATATGTGAGAAACTGACATTGTTTGTTGCGCAATGTTTGTGTTATAGTTTACTAACAAAGCCACGCCGCAGCGACTGAGTTATTGGCAATACAAAAACGGTTAATCTATGAAGATGAATCTCGCACGAGTAACCGACGAGTCGCTCGGTTAACCGATTAACCATCACAGCCCAAATAGTAAGAGCAGTTATTGATTAGAGACCAAGGTCAAAATGGCAGGATGTCATGGATGCATACCATGGAGGCAACAGTTAGGTCCATCTCGAACAACCACTCATTTCTTTCCTGCGTGCAGTTTCAGTGATGTATGTCCCACTAAACACGGTTTGCCTATGCACAAAGTCAATTCTGAGGTTTCGCATCTCATATGACAAAAGAAAATCTTAACCTGCATGCAACAAAATCCTTGCCCACAACAAACTCATGTACTGTACAGGGTTTTCCCTGGGTGTTTTGAATGTCGCGGCCCGCGACGTTCAAGCTTTAAAACCAAGGAGGCCGTGACGTTCAAAAAATGGCCCCGATGTTCGAAATTGCTGCCAGCTAGCCTCCACAGTTTTTCTTCTTTCTGTCAAAGACTGCTTTTGTTGTTAATACAATAAATGACAAAATCATTGACTTATTTGTTAAACTGCAACTAACTTTTTTAATTTCCATGCACATACCACGTCATGGGAGTCGGAGCTCTGTATTTATATCCCATAGGGCCTACTATTGAACGAGTAACAACACAGTATTATTATAATTAACTAGCCTGCACTTGCCGTCGTAGGCTTGTATCAGGAAAATGTTTTGCTCACTCCAGCTATGTGGCATAACACGACTTGCATGACCAAAACACATACGCCCGCCTTTGGCAGGTTAGAGGCGGGGCTAATGTCTCAGATTATCAATCAAACGAACGAACCATGTCATTGTATCTTCACGATGTAATCCCACATATTTCCTGTTACTTCGTTCTTTAAACTTAAGACACGATTGTTTTGCCCGGCTACAACCAAAGTTCGCAAAGACGGTTGATTTCTACATGTTTTTCCTACACAGTAAAACTGCATTGACGATGTAACAAGTATGATCGGCTGATTAAACGCAATAATGAACCAATCACGATGTTTAGAGGTAACTTACAATAAGTGCGATGGACCTTATGTGTATGATGTCATAGAACCCTTGTTTTCCCAACATGTTTTCATGAAGAGATCGGGACACACACAATCTGTGATTGCTTGCAGCCACGTGCTCCATTGCTTTGATAAATTCTGGCACTCACTTGATCATTACTCCTGATTATCTGCAAACTGATAAAGGGGTTAAAATATGCTTGAAACTTGCCCTTAGTTTCGTTGAATTCCTGTAAACTCGATCCTTTAACTTCCCGCCAAAACTGGTTGCAGTGATAATCACAAACGTAAAATTTTTACCCCTGCCATGGAAGTGATCGTTTGATATTTTCTGCTATAACCCTGTAGTATTACATGGAATTAGAATTGCATTCAGTGTCTTTTCCTAGCTTATCGCAAAAAGCGCCGCATAAAGTTGCTGTACAAACTGTTCTGCACAAAGCAGACTATCAAGCTGCAGTGTTTCGCCTCTTTTTAATTCCAAAGCTTAGCATACATGTCTGTGGACGTTTTGTACACGTAGCTCCTAGAATCTTGTGAAGTCCGGTGATTATTATCTTGCATTAATTAAGTAATTCCCAGCATTCCTTCCAGCTGTAATGTTATTTACAGTAGGACTTGTGCAATGTTGTCATGCAACGTCATTGCAAACAAAAACCGTGATGCACGTGGTCTTGTGAATCAAAATTCTTGGCACACGCATGCAGTAGACTTCCGTGCGTGTCCGTTTTTTCCGCCAAACAAGGCATCATGTTTTGCTTGTTGACATCATATGCATACCACCCATTTCAAAATTTAAATTGGTCCCTGCATCGTGATTGGTTCAATTGCATTGATTCTAGCCAGCCAATCACAATTCGCGCCTTCGCCTATGTGATTTAGTGTGTGAAAATACTCGGTCTCGAGACAAGTTTTCCCATTACTGTAGGTTTGTGTTACGACAATCGCACTGCCAATGCTTATATAGCCGGCTAGCGAAGCAGGGCGAGCCCCGTGCCAAATTCACATGAAACGGCATCACAAATCTCTGCGTACGTGGATTTTTCAGGGATCTGACCTACATGCATTTCAGTTGCAGATTCTTTTTAAACAAGACGTAAGTTTTGGACAAGAACTGCTTCAAATTTCCGGGGATGTTTATACCCGAAAGGAACCGTAAGATACGTTAATCGGGTGCAATTGTTGGCTGCCCAGAACTGGTAAGATTCTACTTCTAAGATTATCATGAATGGTTGCTCTACATGGGGTTCACATTAAAGCAGGAGAGACGCTTCAGTATATTATAGCAACTACAACCGACTAGTGCAGAAAAGGAATGCAATAGTTCCGAAATGATTGGGGGATGAAAAATAGAATGAGCATGATGTTGGCCTAAGAACTAATTATTAAAGCCTGGGGCATGTGACATCAACTGCAAACAAATCTATCGCATTAACAGTTGATTTACATCTCCACTTTTAAAGTGAAAATATATTACGCCTACAAAAATAATATCCCGTTCGTGAAACAAACGGAAATTTTTCCAATATTTTCTATCCTGAACTGGTAACATTGCAAGCCGACCCAATCACGTAAATTTTGGTGAGCAACGGACACGAAATAACGGCCAACCGGGGGTAAAAATCTTCTGGTGCCAGTGCTTAATAAATGCCATGCCGATGAACCAAAACTTTTGAAGCAGAAATTACGGTGACATGGAAGCCAATGTGACCGCTATCAGTAGATCAAAATTTTTATGAATGCGAGTATCGGTGCTAATATTTTTGCGTCAACTTACAAAAATTTTGTTGACTAATTTGGCTCAAAAATGTCACCATTTTGCGTCTAGGGACTTGCATAAGTCACAAAATTTCCAAAAGGGGAGGGGGACCCCTCCCCCTATACCCCTCCCCCAGGCCGGGGATCCACCAATGGACACATCAGATGCGCAACGTTCAATTCTAAACCCAGGGAAAACCCTGCTGTAGTCTGCCTGGAATTGTGTGACAGGGGCTCAACAGGATTAGTTGATGCATGTGTTAGACCTTGGCCTCTAGTTTATAAATACTCTAAGTAACAGTGTGGGGAAAGGAGTTTGGAATTTATGTTTATAATATCTTTACAGGAAGGACAAAGTTTGACCCAACGTGACAATAAGTTATTTGTGGTGGTGGTGGTGGAGCCCCACGATGACCAAATTTGAAGAGCAAACTAGCCAATAATGTTATCATCAGCATTTTTTTTACAGTACTTGCATGTGCCAATGGCTATCAGACTATATGCTGTGTAATATAGGCAGCAGGGCTCCATTTCCATGGTTGTCCGATTGTCCGGGTCAACTAAATTTCCACCTAGACAACCAAAAGTTACAGTAAATGTTGGTTGTCCGATGGACAACAATTTTGCTATTGGATTGAAGAAGTATATTGCTGACTGGTCAACCCTTCCAAATTTTTCAAACATTTCCAAGTGTTTCTGCCTCACAAACATCACATTCTTTCATCCTTCAAGACGAATAAAACATGAACACAGTTACTGTTTTGTGATTGTGCAAAAACTGTTTTGGACAACCAGGTTTTCTTGTGAACAAGTAATATTCGTGAAGTGTTTGCCCAAAGGACAATCATAATTTTTTCTAAAAATCAAGGCCTGGCTGCAGTACAGTATAGTAGTTCCATGGAGTAACTTAAGTGACTGAACCCTTTGAGCCTTACAAAATACACAACATTGAAAGAGTACAGCCTCACTTAATTCAGGATGTGAGGTGACGTCAAGCATTTTGCAAGAAAGTTGAAATATTAACAAAACAATGCAAGGTGGTTAAGGTCAAAATCACTGCAGGTATTGCAGGAATAAGATTGTTTCCCATTTAAGTTTGAAGTTTGTTTAAATGTTACAGAGTCATCATCAAATCAAAAGAATTATAGATTCGCAGCACCCAACTTTGACCCCCTTTTTCTCCAGGCGATTGTGAAAATCAACACATAAGACATACATGTTACATGCTCTGACCATGTAGGAAGTCTGTGTCTACACCACAGTTTGATAAACCATGGTTTATTTGATGTACACGACAGTCCAAATTACACCATGGTTAATTTGATGTACAACACAGTGTCCTGTTACACCATTGTTTATTTGATGTACAACATAGTCCACATTACACCATTGTTTATTTTATGTACAACACAGTCCACACTACACCATTGTTTATTTGATGTACAACACAGTCCACATTACACCATTGTTTATTTGATGTACAACACAGTCCTGTTACACCATTGTTTATTTGATGTACAACACAGACCTGATACACCATGTGTCATACTATCTACACCAAAGTCCTGAAACTCCATGGTTTATTTGATGTACACCACAGTCCTGTTACACCATGGTTTTTTTGATGTACGACATAGTGTCTGGATACACCATGGTTTGTTTGATGTTCAACACAGTGTCTGGATACACCATGGTTTATTTGATTTACACCCAAGATCTGATACACCATGGTTTATCTGATCTGCACCATAGATTTGATATACCATGGTTTATTTGATCTACAACATGGTTTGATCTCCACAATGTACACAGCACAGTATGTCATATGCATATACAGTAGCACATTATATTCAAATAAAGTACTCCCAAGCACATGCTGGATTTCTACCATTATTGTTTGGTAGCCAGCTATCATGAAGTCATTTTTTAGCCTCCTTGAATACTTTGTTTCAATTGTGCCCCCTTAATAGTACCATAGCTTTTCATTGGATGTTTGTTTTCTTGAAATTGCTGGTTACTGTAGTTACAGTAGTTAGATGGTATCTGCAACACTGCACACCAATACCAGTGCGTTGTAAAGAAAAGTAAATGGGGGAATGTTGGGTGAAATTAATGAGATAAAGAGTAAAAATTGGGAGTCAAATTCCACTAAAATGCCCAAGCAAATGCAGGAGTCATGTCTAAAATTCATGAAGAGGTCACTATCTTTAAGAAAGCCAAGAATGAGAGAAGAATCTGTCTAGATTCCAATAAAGTTTTCAGGTTTGGCACAGAGCAGTACTTTGGGCAAATATTAAAATATCCATTATTGATGGTTGGTTTGTCACTAGTTGCAGTGTGCAATATAATACTACAGTGCTATACTGTACATGTTCAATGGGATTCGTGGTTTTATCTTCAGTTTTATTGAAAATAAATTCACAATTTCACAGTGAAATGCTGAGTGTTTACCCTAAAAATGGGAAGTTTTCATGCATTAAATACAGTGGTGGAAAAACTGTCAAGCTGGGAGATGAATTCCAGAGAAATTGGGTGTTTGGAGGGAAAATCTAACGTTTTTACAGTTTAAGAAAATTGATAATAATATGAACAACTGGTTTCAATTTGACTCACTTTTCTGTATGAATGAACAATTTTTGGACTGCAGCTACAGTATAGTATAGAACACTTAAATCAATATTTGCCTCCTATCAATATTTTATAATACTTCCCTGTAATTATAAAGTGTGTAAGCACAGGAACCAATGAACCATGAGATTTTTATCAAGTCAGAACTGTAAGCACAGGTATAAAATTGGTTTCTTCAGTAATTTGCATTGTAAAATATATGTTTAAATTTTGCAACTTTCTTAGATTTTCATGGCACAAAACTTTTCAACATATAACTGTAAGACTGCAAATGTACAATAGTTTTAAAAGCTATAGCCAATAGGAATAGTCTTATTTTTGCTTACCTGGAGTTGCTTACAGGACCAACTGCTTTTTTTGCTAACCTAGATTTGCCGAGAGGGCCAACTGCATTTTTGCTAACCCTGGTTTGCTAACAGTACCAACAGCAATTTTTGCTAACATGAGTTTGCATGGTGCCAATAGTCTGCATTGACTGATAGAGAAAAAGATCCTTACCGTATTTCTTGGTGCATGAGTTCAATCTATTCAAGTGCTCAATGACATATTGCTCCATAAAATCTTGTGATCAAAACGCCTTGATAGAGATGTTCACCTGTTAGGTCACAAAAGATACAAAGTTAAAAGGCCACTTTCCCCTGGTTGACAAAAAGTGTATCCTCATCACAATCTCAAGGGAATCAGAAGACAACCTTGTATATTGTGAATATTAATATCTTTATGGCCAGATACTGTACTTTCATGGAACTGTTGAGAAAATTGTGAGATCCTTCAATTTTTCATTAGACTCTTGAAAAAAAATACTAAGTGTGCCGAAAGCAAGTGTTCCTTAGCATTCCCTATGTTACTGGCAGAGCAGTCAGAGAATATAACAGTCAAGATGAAGAATTAAAATTGTGAGAAAAATTAAGCTGTTTGTGTTTAGTGTTGTGTACTATAAAGAAGGATTATCCTGGGGTACAGTAAGTTTCATTTCCTGTTCTACTAAACAGATAGGTATTTAACTGACATTTTGCAGAGTACAGTATGTTCAATTGGGCACTACTCGGGCGCTACTCAGGCCCTACAGTAGTACTCCAGGGTCAAACACTAAATTGTTAAAAATTAACCAATGTGGTTTGTAGTTAGGTGCAGGATGGTCTGCCAAGTTTCACACAAGGATTCAAGAAATACAAGCCTTTTCATTTTGCAGGGGCTAGTAAGACAGCTTTTGACTTGAGATTATGATACAATTCCAAAAAGAGGTGATTTGTTCATGGGCTCTGATATCACTTGTACTTACACCTGTTTTTAGGCAATTGCAGGCACAAAGGTTTTCTTTTAAAGGGGAAGTTTTAGAAAAAAAATATAATTGTCATAAAACACAAACTGCTATAAATCTACAAAGTTTGGTGAAACTTCCACTCAAATAAGAAATGTTTTTCTTGAGATATCAGAGGGTGAAATTACCAGATTTGTGTTCCAAACCAAACTTGGGGGCAGTAAAGGTTACAGTATATCTCTACCTCAAATTGACAAGGAACCCTTTCTTTCCTTTTCTGTCTTCAGTCTACTGTGTTTAAATTGGAAGATACTGTAGTAGGGATAGGATCAGGACCCCTGCAAAATTTATAAAGTTCTCATGCCACTTGTGCAATCACATTCTGTGGAGAAAATTGGCTGCAAAGTTAAAAGTAAAACGAAAGACTGTCCATTAATGTGAGGATGTGATGTCATATATGCTTGCTTCAAGTTCACTTTTTGTTGAAAATGTGACAAATTTATCTGCTCATGTCTTTAAAACCATACATTGGATTCCAAGGAAAATTTCAACGAAACATATCAAAACTTACTTTGACCTTTAAGACTTCCTTTAAAACTTTTTTCATTTGTCATTTTACACACAGTTGATTCTTGGTGGCATGTTCAGAGTCAACGCCGTGGCATTCATTGAAGACATCGGAGAAACATCTGATCTCACCAAACAAGGGTTAGAAGATGTTTACAAAGGAGTCTCTAATAACTGTTTTATTGCAGCTGGCATCTATTTATTTTTCCTGTTGTTTTCATCCTGGCAGTATGTTCTAGGAAAGTCTGGAAACTACCAAGTGAGCTAAAATGGCATGACTGTAAATCAAGAGACAATGGACCAGATAATTATCAACATTACACAAAGCTTTGCTTTCTTACACAAAGCTAAGCTTTCTGTAATGGTAGTAGGGCTGTGATCCTGTTGTGAAATCACTAATTAAACATTCAGTGGATTGAATTTGCAATCATGTAGCCATTTATCCCATTCAGCATGTCAGTAAAACCTGCTTCCTTTAAGGGATTTCATGAAACAGCTCTTGCAACCTCATATTTAAAATACAAACTAAGTAGGTTGCATGTTGGGTATGGTACAAGTTTGCGTACAGTACCTCTATTGGCAGAAAATAGAGTTTTAGGGATAATGGACTGGTATGGAAATAGGAAGCAGGAGGGGGCTAATTCGTTGAGACACCAGTTGAGATCATTCGCAGGGAATTTTTGCAGTGCAGCCCTTTAGTTATTAATCACAACAGGATCACAGCTCTAAATGTTAGGTAATACTGTGCCATCAAGAAAGTTTTACCATCACAGCAATATCACCAAGAAACAATTGCAAGAAGACTTCGGACTTGGGGAATTAAACCAAAATGATATGTTGTATTTTTTAGAGGAATTCAGAACATTTACTGTTATCAAGAATGGTTGGGACTACTTATTTTCAAAGAGACAGTTCACAGTGTAAACATTATGTAAGTTTATTCTGAGGCCTAGTATCATCATTGCTACAGTATGGGGTCTGGCCAGTCCCCAGTTGAAACTGTTAAGAAATCTAAGAATTTCAAATATTAAAAGTAAATGATTCTACATTTGGATCCCCATGTTGAAGGATATCACCTAACCAAATTCTCTCCTCAGTTTTGTAAGCCATGCCACAGATTAGGTTAATAAAGTTGTTAGATATTAGAGTGAAATATTTTTTTCAGTTTTATTAAGAGCCCACCTTAAGGTGCCTCTTTCAACAGTCAGAGAATACTGTGGGCATTTCTTCAACCCCAACCCACAAGGGATCTGATAAGTCTTATTATACACAGACTGAGCAGAGCAAAAATTTTCCATTGTCTATCTTTGCACATGTTGGAAGGACTTGTGAGTTTTTGATTTGTAATTAAATATTTCACTACATCAATAAGAAAGAGTCATAAAAGTCCTCTTTAACAAGTTGTGTGAAATGTCATTTATCATTGAACTTGAATTCAATAAGAAGGAGATCATTAGAAAGCTTACCTGTTAGGTAGTAAACAAACATTTGTTTGTTGTTAAATCCAACTGTTAAGCTATTCATATTACTAACTTTCCATCAGACAACTAAGATATATTTTGGGCTTGACTAAACTTTGTTTGCTAGAGGGTTGTGCAATAAGCAACCTGAAAATGTCATAATAAACATTCTGCCTGCTGAAGTTAAAGCAGTATGGCACTACTGTAAAATTTAAGTTCAGAATATTTCAGTTCTGAAAAACTGGTACTGTATTTATAGCACTACAGTATGTACAGTAGCTCTTATAGTCCAAAATAGGCACATTGTGTTACACAATCAGGCTGATTTCCTAATAGAGTTGTGCAGTCATGGAAAGCCTGAAAGATTCTTGAAAATTCATGTAAATTTGGTACATTATTTCCAGGCTGAAAAAGCCTTCTGAGAAATTTTTCAAAATTCCTGTAAATTCATGTATGCTACCATTCCAAAAATTTTTTATGATGGTGGAAATTTGATGTCAGTTGACAAGTCCTGTTACAACTGATACTTTCTGTAGCAGACGGTATAGGTAATTAGTGTGCAGTTGATAGACCAAACCAGTTAAAGGGCAAAAGAAGTCATCCCAAACTCATTTTAAAGAAATAGCTAAATCTCGTAATTTTCTTCTCACTTCTCTTCAAAGTACCTTTTATGATATTTTAGGGCTTCAATATTTCCTATTCAAGGTAAACCAAGCAGAGACTCAGACCAGTAAATTTCACATTTGTTGAGTAAAAATATTGTCACATGACCCTGAAGAGCCAATCATGAAACAGGACAGTGTACTACACTACTTCAAGTTGGGGAGACTGCTCTTGCCCTTTAACTCTGCAGTGTAGAAATTAAAGTTGTTTTGCATGAGAGGGTGGTAAATCATTGTTTAGGTGATTAATATACAGTACTTGTTGTGATATAGGGAACCGGGGAGAGGGGGATTGGAGGGTGATAGTGGGGCATAAGGCTAGTTTTACTGAAGTCTCTATCAGAATTGGTCAATCCATTTTTTTTCAGTGGAATTCATGTAAGAGAATAGGTTTACTTGGCATGTGGAGGTTGCATTCATTTTCACTGTGAAATTTGATTCAGTTAGTTATTTGTGTACTGTAGGTATAGTACTGTGCAATCTTTATTTATATTGTTTTAATAAAGTTAGTACAAATGTTTGAAAAAAATCTTAAAGGCCAGTTTCAGACTTATAAAAGCTACAGTTGTTACTGGTGCCTTGTCCTTCCAAAAGTTACTAGTGTAGTTTTGAATCCCTTAAATAACAGGAGTTACTCTAGCCTAAACCGAAACACTGTGCTAAAAAGTGAACTGGTTAAAACTACTTGACTTTATACTGTCAGTGCTGTGTAATGCATATTAAATGTAAGTGGAAATATGCCATTGTGTGTATACAGTACAAATATTTGTTTACATTTTAAAGTTACAATGTATAATGAACAAGGTATTTGTTTCCTTTGCAAGTCACAACTTGACACACTATTAGAGGGCAGCATTCAGTTTTTATTGTGCAGATATGGCAGTGTATCTGATATTAATAATGTATAATGTCTAGAAAGACACTCCACATCTGAATATGCTGGAATTATACTCTATTTTGAAATGAACTGTTTGTGTTGTTTGGTATTATTGAAGAATTTTGGGGTTAGTTCTGTTTTTCTATTGCACCTGTTGTAATTACCATCATGAATTTGAATACCAAGGATGTGCTATGTAGTACTAAATTTTCTTCATCAAAATCAGTGGCAGTATATTTAAGTCTGTGTTACTTTCTTTGAAGAATTTGCAATCTATAGTGAGGATAAAGGATTCATTTTACAGCATTCAAAACTCAAAAGATTATTTAACATACATGCAAAACATCAGTACACACTTTTGGCACTGAGGAGTTAACTTATTGTACATAGGTGGAAATTCTTAAAAAATTCTTGGCTAGAAAGCAGGGGAAAGCCTTTTTGACCAGCAGTTTCGGTTAAATCTATTGAGCTGTAGGGTGAATTTCAGGTGAACTCTGTCTAAAAATTGGTGTAGAATTTGCTACATTATATATACAGGTATTGCATGTATAGGTTTAGTGGTACTGTATTTGAGTAATCATATTAATGAAGAAAAATACAGTATGTTTGAGAAAAACTTATGAATGTTAACAAAGTGTCATTAGAAGAATTATCTATATTGCAGCATGATATATTAAAGTGTTGCAGCAAGAATTGAAGATATGTTAAAATTCCTGTGAGAAATGTTGAGAAATAGATTATAATTTGTAAATGTGAAACATGATAAATTGAGTCAACTTTATCATTTGTAATAGGTAGTACCTCTGAAGGGTTCTTGTCAACACAGACTTGTAATACACATTGACAAAGGATTAACCAAACCAAATTAATTAGAACAGTTACCACCGTTGGAAGAAATGTAGTATTAGGAAGAGGATGGCTGTCTGAGCTACCGTAATTTGTGTGATTTGAGGAACAGCTGGATGCAACATTTCTGCAGACAAAATACAAACATGAATGGAAGAACAATATCACAGTTATTTATTGTTTGGTGATATCATCATACCTCTCCATCCCTTGGAAAGTAGTCAAAATATTTAAGCTTGTCACAAAATTTGTCCATCCTGAACCACTTGAGCAAGTGCAACGTTTAATTTGGTACAAGATGTACCATGGCAGGCAGCTGTAATGGTAAACCTAAATCAGAACAGTGGCAATAGCCTATGCATTGGTCACTACTCATTAGTAATTGTCAAGTATTTGTATTGGAAATGTATGGTAAATTAACTTCCATACTTCCCCCCCCCCCCCTCCCCCCAATTGTAAAAAAGGACTTCAGTTATTACCCCATCCTTGACATCATCTTTTGAAAAAAAAAAAATGCCTTAAAGTTGTTATACTGTATGTTTGACTTTACCGAAGTTGTACAATGTGATTGTCCCAGCCAGAATAAACCTTCAAATATATCACAACCCATTGTGCTTTTCAAGCCCCAAAGGGCAACTTGATGACCCTGTTTACATTTGTTGTGAACTTGTCATTCAAATTACCATGCTGTACCTTACATAAGAACACCATACTGTAGTAATGTGTTGAACACAATGAACGGTCTCAAAATTCTAACACAAGTAAACATCAAGAGGTTAGCTTAGGTGGAATTTTACAGTCCAGTTTCAAACCAGTTGGTTCAAGTCAAGCTAGCCACAACCTTTTCTAGTTGTGACTCACTGGCTTGTTTTCCTTGCTCCAATGCTTATTCTGAGTACCAAAAACAATGGCAATAGCCTCTGCTTTTGAAGTCTGTGGTATGACCCGGCCAGCCGGCCTGACTTTCCAACTATAAGTCTGATGCTCTAACCACCTGACCATGGTAAACATCAAGAGAAAATTCCCAAAGGCAGGTTCACACAACATTCAGATACACCAGGACATGTCCTGGTATAACTAGTTTGAATTGGCATCCTGGTGACTTTGAAAATTGCCCAGAATGTTAGGATTTCATGATTTTCACATGACTTGACAAGCTTCTCCTGGTTTTGCTCAACAAATTGTTCCATTTAGCATCCGAAACCCTCTTGAAATGGAAAACCAAACCAATTTCCAACAGCGAGTGGACATCCTCTCCAGAATAGTGATCAGGCTTTTCCCTCCTTTTCAGAATATATGGTACACATACCCATAGTGTCCCATAAAAATTACCACAGGAATATTTCATATGGGAACTTAATGAACATAGAATTTGCACAAACCAGAGTTTTAAATGGGAATGAATGGAACCAATGGGAATGTTTGAGGTTCTATTGACTTTTATTGGACAGACATTCCAAGCATCATATAGGGCTATAATAGGTGTTTTTTGCCTTGCAAGGTTGGGTCAGGGGGGGGGGGGGGGGGGCACTGCATCAAATCCCAGTTAAATTAGCCAAAGATTTACCTTATGCTATACATGACCACTGCCCTCAAATGAATAGGAACAACATGTCTGCTGTTTTTTCATTGATGAACATTTTATTTTGATCATACCAAAAGCTTTGCACCCTGTTCTGACATAATTCAATCAAAGAGAAAAACACAGTTGATGTGACATGAAGCACAGGCCTAATGAAGCATAAGCCTACTGCTATGGTATGTCTTGGTTCAGCTAGAGCACATCAAAATACCATACAGTAAAAG
The DNA here is from genome assembly GCA_037179385.1 of Holothuria scabra. Taxonomy (NCBI): domain Eukaryota; kingdom Metazoa; phylum Echinodermata; class Holothuroidea; order Aspidochirotida; family Holothuriidae; genus Holothuria; species Holothuria scabra. The sequence continues at coordinate 59,230,944 of CM074179.1, read as the reverse complement.
AGCCAAAAATTTCCTGTTTTGTCCTTTCATTGTCTTCATTGAACAATTAATTATGTACTTTAATTTTATGAAAGGATACATCAAGCCTGAAATTACAGAAAGCTTTAATCCAGCCGGTCAAACTTCAATTTTTACAGCTAGGACATTCCGGAGCTGAGATAAAAATTGGTGAATCTTGTTGATTGTCCAATAATATGTGTTGTCAATTTTAAATTACATTCATTTCTTTTCTTTATTTTGCTTTATTCTTTTGCTGCACATTGTGTCAAAATGTGATCACTCTCTTGTAGGATGAATATTCAGGTCGGATATTCCAGGGGTGGGAGCTTTAAGTGCCTCAGCCCTCCCTTTTTTGCCACATGAACAATAAAACATTCAAGAAATTAGCAGTGCAACTCCCTCACACCCCTGCTCTCTCTCTTAAGTCAGCACTCCCGACCCCCAGTCCCCCTCCCCCTGCCTTTTTTTTTTTTTGAATGTCTGGATCTGCACCTGATATTATCATCTCCATCTGCTCAACAAGCTACAGTACTCAGCAACATTTTCGATTTCATATCCTCCAGTGCTAGACAAGGGTTTTCCCCAATCACAAAAATCAAATTTCCTGCAGTATTAATCTGATGACAAGTCAAATGTCCCTCCCACTGCCTAAATTTCCCTCCAAATGCAAACATTGCTTTTTCCATGAGCTCCTCTGATTTGCTGATTTTTCTCTAACCATGTCAAGTGAAACAAAAGTAGGCAACTTGACAGTCATCACAAAATGTTGCACAATGAACTACATAAGTTACTACTTGACACTTCAACATTTCATACCTCATCACTGGGATGAGCTATAAAAAAGTAGATGGATGGATGAGACTCTTTTCAACCTCTTAAAGTCACTTAATCATTACCCAAAACTACAACCATTTTTATAAAGGTAAGTCTACCAAAATTCTCTAGTGGCTCATGTTTGGATTGGCAGAGTAGCTCATGAAACACATGTTCTGAGAGTGTTTTGATTGTACATGTGGGCCATGACATAAGGACACCATGGTGTATCCTGAAGAAATAAAGTACTGTAGGATTGTGTCTGGATGAGACTGAGTTAAGACAGTTATGGGCGGGGCTACCAGAAAGCAGATTGAGAGGACTGGAACTGTATGGGGTGATGAATATCTCCCTTTAAATATGGTCATACATAGGTACACTAAAGCAGGTCAGCAAGTAGTATACAAGTACAAATCACAAACCCACCTGCAGTTTACATAAGTAATGACACCATGCTAAAGAGAAGTTTAGCAGGTCCCATAAGGCACTTTTTATTGTAAATGCACACTGCACTGATCATTCAAAGGACTGCCACACAATTACAAAGTATACTATGGCCATCAAAGTTTTTAGCTGCAAAGTACTGTTAGGAATGGGGTCCATGGGGTTGTCCTATTAGTCCTATAAAGCATAACAAATGCCTCTAAATAAAGTTTTTGTAGCCCAAAAAGAAGGCTTAAATTACAGTTGAAAAATGCTTGACAGCTGTCTTCCAAATGTTTTGGCAGGGTTTTTTTAATGTAACTTTGTACTTCACATCTCTAAAGCTGTTCCCTCTGTATTAACTCTTTGTCTGTATCAGTGATGGTTAGACATACTATATGCCTGCCAAAAGGCTTGGTCTCAGTACCCACAGAAAATTTTATCATAACTTAACCACAAAACTGATTGAAACACTATTTTTCAGGTCTGGTTCCCTAGCTAGCAATGACTTAATGCATTTACTCTTAATTTTAGGCTTTTTAACAAAAAATAACAAAAAATTATGATTTCTCCTGTTGAAGAAAAGCCCTTTACAGACATGAGTTGTATATTTTTATTTCAAAACTGGATTAATCATGCTTATCAGTTTATACCTTTTTTTATTGTGATTATTATTTCCAAAATACTTTCCTTAGTATTGTATACAAACAAAATTTATTCTATGAATCATGTCAACCTTCTGCACACACAATGGTGACTTGTCTTGCTTTTTCTTCTTTGCATTTACAATGTCAAATAGCTCTCTCCAGTCATTAACAAACTATTCAATCTCAACAATAAACCCCAGCAATAGCTTCATATCCTTAAAATGTGATGCACAATTAGAGTTATCAAAGTTGCATTATTAGGAATTTTGAAAGTGTAGGTGCAAAAATATTCTCTTTGAGAAGAAGGGTACATAAGTAATACCTTAATTTTAATGATGGGTCACTCTGTGTCAAAAAATGTCAAGAATAGTTTTCTGGTTAAACAAATTCTACATTTCCTTTTAAATATGGCAGGACTTTAATAGTTTACAAAGCATATTATACAAAGGAGTCTTGGAGAAGAGAGCATGTGAACCAGCTGCATCCCAGGTTTGGGGTAATAGTAATCAGTAATCGTAATTGATTGTAATCGATTACACATTTTGAAGCAGTTGTAAACTTTGGTGAAAATCGCGAAGTAATTGCAATCGAAATCAATTACAATGGCAAAGTAATCGCAATCGTGGTTTCACTTCTGATTACACTGAAGTTGAATTGAACAAAGAAGTAAAGTTACTCTAGAGGTATACTTTTTGCAAAAGAAAATGTTAGGAACAAAATGTAGTTAGTTAGATAGGATTTTATGCCTCAACCTATATCCTTCCAGGCTTATCTACAGCAATGTCCATGGCCTTTTTTCCAGTTGTGGACGCTGGATTTTTTTTGCCTACTACACTATTTGGAAACAAAATGTAATCACGATTGCAATTATGATTACATTGCAATGCAATCGCAATCAATTACTTTCAATTTTAGCTGTAATCCTAATCATAATCGCAATCGTAAAATATGAAGTAATCGCAATCGTAATTGATTACACTGAGATGTAATCACCCCAAGCCTGCAGCATACTTAACTTAAAATGTTCAACCTACTTTTAATAAGCTATTTAAGTCCATATTTTTTACCCTTGCAGCTATAATCCTGGCTACTATAATTTATAAGTGGCTTAAATCCTTGTTTAACATGACTTTGTTAGATGACTGGAAAGATTGGATTTATAAGAGAAAAGACCAGGACCATATTTATGTTTGATATTATAGTAAAGGTGAACCTATCCTAGCATTCTGCACCCCTTGAGTTCAGTTTCTCAAGGAGTGTTACACTTAAATTAAGGAATATGTTGTATGTGTGCTGTTTTATTACATTAATAGATGAGCTCCAAATCTTCACAAAAGTGTCCAAAAAATGCTACCCATCAAGTAGTAATAAGAGGTGAGTGATGTTGTGCTATTACCTTTGCTCCCCCATGCCTAAAAATTGAAGGAGACTGCATGTTAGGTCTAACTGTAGAGTATCCGCCCATTTTACACGGAAGGCCTTTGTTCAGTTTCCAGGTAGAGTCATACCAAAGACTCTAAATGGAACCTACTGTACTGCCTTTGAACGTGATGCTCCGCATAATCAATGGAATAAGAAAACAATCCAGTGAGCCACAACTGGAAGAAGGCAGTGGCCTACTCAACTTGAACCAATAGGTTGGAAACTTGGCTGTAAAAGACTCCATCAAACTAACTAAAATTCAAGGCCAGATTCTGTGAAATTTCCATTCCTTTCCCATGTTTAATTCTCTAGAAATTGCCACTTCATATTGACACAGTTTTCACAAGAAGTGAAACTTCAAGTAAGCAGGTGTGAGGCATGTCATAGATTCATATTGATAACCAATTTGCTTTTCTTTTCTTTAAAATCTACTGTCAATTTTAAACAAAAAAAAAGTTAAAGCAATGGAATTTTGAAACTTAATAAGCCTTAGGCCCAAGATAACATATTAATCAATTCAAGGTCAAAATTAACTGTAAAGTAAAGAAATGTGAGTTTTGTGAAATCACACCTGTATGCTTCAAGTTCACTTCTTGCAGAAAACCAGCAAATTCCATTTCTCATTCCTCCAGGTCAAACATGGAAAATAAATTATGAATTTCACCAAAATGTTTTGCTGTTCTCTATTATATTTAGAATAAATTTGGTCCTGGACTATTTTTCAACAGGGTTGACAACTTTTGAAAAGTAATGCAAGTGAAACACAAGAAAGAACCTTCAGGATTCTGGTATACAACAATATTCTTAGTAAAAGATGACATGTTTGTACTTACACCAGAACAGATATCTCATGATTTTTATGTACATGAAATGTACTAATGATTGGAAATACACTACATCAGTCAGACTGGCTGACAGCTCAGACATGACTTTTAAAAAATACAATCTTTTAATGAATTAGAGCAAGAGTTACTTGTTCTTCTATTGATGATGGCAATGTTTTAACATGCACAAAATGTAACAGATGTTTGACTGTACATCAATACACAGCTTCAGTCCCCCATCTTGAATTCTCACTCCTTCAATGCATACATATGGTCACTTTACAAGGAGGCGTCACTCCAGGGGACTATTAAATCACCATATCTTAAATTTTTGATGTATTCCATAACAGATGTGGTTTCAACAAAAGTTCAATACTACCAGATATAGTGTCTGCTGTCATAGTTTCTCTTTTTTTGTGATTTCATCACTGCTATTTGATTCTACCAGTGGTCTCTTCACTGTTGTTGTTTTTCTTGACAGTTTGCTTCTTGGTTGCTCTGTTCTTTGGTTCTCACTAGGTATCTCATCTTCTGATTCAGAAGAGCTGCTTTCAGAGCTACTATTGTTATCTTTCGTTCCACTTGTCTGCAAAACAAATTATGTTTAATATATTAGTTCACTCAACTTAACCCATATTGAGAATGCGAATATCTGTACCTGCAAATCAATTACTTGTTCTACAATATCCATACAGCAAAATAATAATTCTCAAGGGAACAAATTTGAAGATTCTTCAGTCTAAAAGCTTCCTATCATCTTCTACCACAACTCAGTGCTAAAACAATTCATTCCAGCCTAATCACAAAACTTGCAAAAACTTCCCACATAATGACACTTGACAGGAATATGAGGTTTAAATTTGGACTTCATATTGACTATGCAACTTACGTTTGGAGTCCCTACTATGAAAAGGACCAGTTTCTATAGATGAATCCGGACAGATTGTGATGGTCTGATTTTAGTCGGCCATTACTGGGGTCCATATCACCTTTAATCTTTAAATTTCCTTCCTTACCTGTTTCATGGATGGTGGTACACTGAAGTATATTTCTATTTTCTCAATTTCACTGAATTTGAGGATTTGAAATTCACATAGACAATAAATGAAGAAGATTTAAGGCTGATGGACCCCACTAATGGCTACCTACAGTCACTAAAAACAAATGCTAATCAGATTCTTCAAAAGAGCAAAATCAGAGGAGAGCCATCTGCCTGCGGTGAGATACCTACCTCAACATCTTGGACTTAACCACTCTGGAATTGGGAAGGATTTAGAGACACCTGCTCCATGCTAAAAAAATTTTTAGTAATTTATTACTAAATACTCTTTTGACTTGACTTGACAGATTTTTAAATGTTTAAAGTAATTCTTGTGGCAATTTTAAGTGTTTTGCAAGGCCTGATATTAGGAAGTTCACTTTCTCCCATAGAATTGTCTATGGGTCAATTTAGTTATTTAGGGTTTGGATTACAGGCCTACGGGGCCTAGACCTCTTTTGCCCTTTTTTATTTCTTTACTTGACCACCTTGAATCCACAATGTGTGTTGAGTAAATTTCTATTCATCCTTTTTGAGATCAATAAATGCAGGGATGTAGTTGGCATAAAGTGATTCTGCAGTAGAATGACCACTCACGGCCAGGCGGGTGCTGGGGCAGTAACCCTAAAGCTCTTCTAAAAGGTTTACAGATAATGATATGCATGTAGGCCAAATTTCAATTGCTTTGAGGGTAGAGAGGGCATGATTTTCATTAAGCCAAAGCCATGTCAATTGATACTTGTAGAGCAAAAAAGCCATAAACACAGGTACTGTCAGATCTGAGGTAGGATCACATTTTTAATACAAGTACTAGAGAGACAATGGACTCCTGAGCACAAACACTCTGTTCAGTAGCTGAGTAAAGGGTTCATTGTTAGACACAGTTTTAAAAAGGAACACTGGTATCATTATTTTCCAGGGGCACTGGTTGTAGGATTTTGTTGGAGCTAGATAGTTTACTGTTAGTTAGATGGAGTTTTACAGCCCAGTTTTCAACCTATAGGTCCAAGTCGAGTCGGCCATGGCCTTTTTTCCCGTTGTGACTCACTTGGTTGTTTCCCCTACTCCATCGCTTATGCTGAGCATCACGCACAAAGGCAGTAGGTTTCATTTTTACGGTCTTTGGTATGACTCGACCTGGGAATTGAACCTGGCCTTCCGCTTGAAATGTGGATGCTCCACCGTTAGACCAAACACGCAGTCTAGGTTTTTGTTGTAATGAGGAAAATGTAAGAATTCCAGTGTTGTGCAAAGTCTTACTTCCCAGTCAGAATAAAGTTAAAGGGGTTTGGTGTTTTATTGCAGTGAGACTCAGATGTTGATGAGAACCTGCAGTGACTTGCTGTGGTATATCTAGCATGTTTATAGATGAATCCCATGAAAGCTTGTTTTTAGTGACTGTAGGCAGCCATTAGAGGGGTCCATCAGCCTTAAGACTTAGAGAACAGCTAGTCCAATGGACAAATAATGGAAAGAGAATTTGCCAAAGTCTTAGTGAAGGGTTTTGCAGTACCTACTAGACATTTCTGTTATTAAAACATAAATCAGCCATTATTGTACCTCAGTTGCATATTTTTGAGTCCATTCTCTGGCTTTAGCCTCAAACTGTGATTTCTTGTGTTTAAATTCAGTAGCCTGAGGAAAGAGATAATAAAAGAACAATGACTAATCATACTCAAATCAGCAAGAATTATAAAGTACCACAATTTAATTACTATTGTACTGCATCAGGCTGCAATCTTCTCAACAATCTTTCCATTTTCAATATTACATACATATGGGAATAAATCCTACCCTTTCCGGAAAAAGCCTGGTTGAGGGTAGTTTAATTGTTATGTTGCAGCCAGAGTTCTAGCTACTGTGTGTAATGTTGGGCAATGCCTTCCAACACTCCTCACTGCTGCCTGGAACCCATGACTAAATATACTGTCCTGCCAAACTTTGAAACTCCACTAACTAATCTTAAATGTTACTGAAAATGGACTCTTTTGATCAAATGACAAGCACATGTGTTACAATTTTGCAATATGGAAACACTGAATAAAAGGAAAAACTTTACCAACTTAAAAAGGGCAAGAGTAGTCCCTGCAACTTGAAGTAGTGTAGTAGACTGTATACTGTTTCATGATTGGCTCTTGAGAGTCATGTGACAAGATTTTTTCTCATCAAATGTGAAATTTACTAAGAGTAACTGCTTGGTTCCTACTTAATATACAATACTTAAGTCCTAAAATATTTTGAAAGAAACTTTGAGGAGAAATAAAATAAAAATTGTGAGATTTAGCTGTTGCTTCAAAGTAAGTTTGGGGTGACTGCTCTTGCTCCTTAAATCAGAAACCCAAAGTCTGAGTGACTCCTTGATGATCTTGAACGTTTTTGGAAAATTTTCCTTTTTGACCTCTAGTGACCCCAAAAGAAGATCATGGAAAATGTTGAAAAATTCTGGCCTCAAATGACCTTTGACCTCCACCAAAAGGGTAGGATTCTCTTTTTCAACATGGAAAACCTATATTCTAAATATGAAAAGTGTCAGAACTTCCCCTCTCGAGACATAGTAATTACAAACACTGTCACAAAAACACACCCACGACATCACCATTGTATTGCTTTCTTGTCTGCCTAGCCTACAGCAAGGACTCAAAAAATGAATGCAGTTAAGCAACAACAGCTGGCCAAAATATTCCAAAAGACAAAATATTTTCTCAAAGTAGAGGAGATCTCTGCCCAGGACAGCTCTTTATAGACAAATTGAAGCCTGGTGCCAATTATGATCTAAGCAGAATCCTGGCTGCAACCTCTCCCTCTCTCCTATATTTCAAATCCTGACTAAAATATTTTAAAACTCAGGAACAAAGAGCATTCTGATGACAGAAGTGTAAAATATGTACATGAGTTAAAAAGTTGACAGTTACAGTCTAGGAATACATGGATATTTCACTACATTAAATCCCAGGGACGAGGAAGTAAGCTAATTACTCAATGAACCTTTCACATAAAAATTGTCTCTTTTATTTTAAGACTGCAAAGGTAATTTTTGCCTAATTAATTTTGAATGCTGTAACAATTTGGTTTGATTTCAGTATCTATGAACTAAAGAGATAATTTCAGTATAGCATCATGTTGAAAGTAGATTCCAGGAAAAATGGTGAATTTTAAACTGAAAGTAAAATGTTGGAAGCTGGTCTAAATTAGTCTGTTCCACACAGGGTTGCTGATTTTTTCAAGAAAAATTGTGATGAAGTATGGTGTACTGATTTACATTAAATGAATCAATTTAAACCACAATTTTGGTAAATTTAAATCATAGCTAATTATGATTTTAATTCACTTTACAACAAAATATGAGACAAGTGTTGATATTGATAAATGTAAAAAAAAGATACCAGTGCAAGAGACAGTTACAACATTTACTGCATGGAGTTATTCTGCAATGAATGTATTCAAAGCACAGTAGATTGACCTCAATTTAAAGGTTTTCCTTTTTGATAAAGTTCTGTTTCAAAAGATATACTTAAACACTGGTGTTACAGTAAGTACATGGTTCACACACAGACTTCCTATACATGGACAAGGCATACTGCACGGTAGATTGTCGCTACTGTACATGTGAGAAAAAACGCACCAAGACGGCTGTCTGCTTTGAATTTGTGTAAAAGTTTGGCCTTGCTCAAGATAATTGCCAGATTTTGCAAAAAAATTGAAACATTTTTGAAATATGGCAAGGTAAGGTCAAAAACACTTTACCTATTGCAGGAATATGATATTCTTTCCCATTCCAGTTTAACTTTTGTTTAAAATATTACAGAGTCATCATCAAATCATACAAATTACAGCTTCACGGCAGCCATCTTGTCCCTTTTGTCAAAGTCAATGGCAACAATCTAGGGACAGGACATACTCGTTACATGCTCTGTCCAAGTATATAAGTGCGTGGGTTCAAAAAAGCTGTTCTTGCAAAAGGTACTGTATTCAGAACCTTAAGTACTTACGAAAGCAATTTAAAAAACTTAAGTGTTTGCCTACAGCACTGATATTAAAGTGATTAAAACCAATGCAATGAAAAAATTAAATTTCCCCCAACTTAGAAAACCACTATAAGGTTTCTGTGAATAAACCGATATTCACACAACTTTCACTTCTAAAGCACACATTAATTACAGCATGTTTCTAATATATATAGTTCAAGTACTTCTAAAAATAAGCCATCATCTTTTTATTCTTTTCAACCTCAAAAAATTGTATCTCATACCAACATATGGCCTTTACCTAACAATACATTTGGTGTTTTGAGACAGACAATACAAATGCAGAAGGCCAAAATAAGTAGTTTGGAAAGTTGTTTTAAGGACTACGCACATGTGAAGCATACACTCCAAATTGGAAGGATAATGTCAAGTTAAGAGTCACAACCAAGTGTGTTATGGAAGAACCCCTTCCTACACCATGTTGAGTGAAGTGATGAAGCCCCGCGAGTCCACCATGTAAAGTGAGTCGATGCAGTACGGGGATCCTGCGTAGTTGCCAGAAACAGAAAAACAGATGGAGAGTTCCAATCTATTTAATGATGATTTATTCTTTGATTAGGTTAGAAAAAAAGATGATCAAGTTTTAATCATTCTGCCAGCAAAAAAAGGATTAATTGTCTACAGCTAGGTTACTCAAGTGCTCCTCGTCTGAAGTCTGGTGCAGGAGTGTCCAGCTAGTGGGCTCGGTCTTGGAAACCTCGTGCGAGATTAGAACACCTGCAGTCCCCCCCAGGTCAAAAGTTATGACGCACCAATGCAAATGAATGTACTGATATTGATGACCAATGAGGAGGCTGCAAAGGGAGAAATCCTTGAAAATATAGGTTACAGTGTGCACGTGGAACTACAGCGATGAAGTATGTCACGTCCACCAGTTACACATGACGGGAAACAGGAAGGGCACTGGGAATCTAGAACAAAAGGAAGGGCAAGTTTCTCGTAAACAACAAGATGGTGTCTGGTAAAGGTCATGGAGAGTGCACCATAATACACAACAATAAAGAAACCAATCCTGCAACTTCAACATGTTTTCAAAATTTACAAAAAATTTGGTGACAGCATTCTTTCTTAACCCATCTCCATAGCACTAGGAGGAATCCTAAGTGAGGCACTAGGCAGTACGTGGACTGTGATCAACTGCCTTTTTGGCTACAAATTTGCATTTTAATTGGCAGTATTGTAAAGAATGGCAATTATACACGTTTTTTTACTGTAAGGGCTAGCTAGACACTTAGACTTACTTTCACTTAAACTTGCAATTAGTGTTGCATGCACATAGTGCACAGATACAAGGGAACACTGTACACTATGGGCTGAGCTTAGTTTGTATATCCCACACTCTGTCCCACATTTCCATGCTACAATAAATTTACTGAACTTGCTCATAGACCGTGTGCATATGATGTCACAGAGCGGAAAGTACGCCCTCCTTTGGGAGCAAAGCAAAACAACACAGACAAAAGCAGACAGCTAAAATGTCAATCAGGCAAATAGACACATAGTCTGCAGGGTGAATTTTTATGCATGTGACCATGTGTTTCATTGTCCTGCCCAAAGGACAATGTCAGTGTGTCATCAATGCACAAGGTCTAATACAAGAAACTTCTTCTTCAGAGACCAGCTTGCAATAAAAAGCTACAGTATGAAATAAAAGACTGGTGAAAATAAAATAGGCACAAGTCACCCACAGATAGGCTAGACAAGTGGTACAACATACAGCAGCTGGATACAAAACATTCACATCTGCATGCTATATGAAGGCTTAGATTTTAAGGGGCACGGGCACCAGGGACCCTACAGTGGGAAACTGGACAACAGGCATTTAGGGTTTTGCCCTCACATTGTAATACAGATGGTTATTTTGTCATCTGTAGCAAGGGAGAGATCCCAAATCAAAATCCTGGCTTAAGACCTGCAGTACATGGCAGTCCCATTAAATAACAATAACACAATAGATTTATATAGTGCCTTACAATCTTAAAGGGCTTAGTACCGACACCCTGGTTAAAAGCTTGCAGTATATGGGAGTGTCCCTTAAAAGAGCAAAACCCTGGCCTGCAGAATATGGCAGCATCACTTTAAACAGAGCAAGATTAACTCTTTCCAGCTCTGTTTGGCTCTTTAATAATTTATTCTTGATAGCATTTACACTAACGCCACTTGGCAATATAAACATCAAGTCCTTAGAACCCTTGACTGTTTATAACAACACATAAAACAACCCCTCACCAAGGACTTCATCTCCACAGTTTCAAAACATAAGAAAACTCTAGAGGGAATCATTTACATGGACTCAGAGTTTTATGTTACATAGCAAACGTTTATATTGTTTAAATCGATTTCATTCATAAAGCTTGCTTTTGTTTAGGCTGTATTTTACTTGTAACAACCTAAGTGTAGGCGTACCATCCAGAGCGTACAGAACCATCGTTATTCCTATTCCATGAGATATTAGTTGTAATTGATTTATGTCCAAACAGTAGGGAATGCAGAAGTTAAAATTTCAGGGAAATAGAATTAAGAGGTATATTTCAAATGCTTGTGAAATGCAAGCAATAAAAAGTAGGACATGCTTGCAGACCACTCTCAAGTCTTGTTTAAAATGTATTATTGCATTATACCTCAACCATTTCAAATTCTAAGATGAGGGTGTCGATTTGAATGAATAAGGAATTAAAAATCAGACCAATTTATGGGTTTTTGAGGAAATGCATCTTACTTCAGTTCAAATATAATGGACCAAATATATCAACCATACTTAATACCATAGCGAGCAAAGCAATATACTTGTCAAAAATTTGTGATTTTATGAGATTTTCTGAAAATCAAAGATTGCAGTATGTTGTTAAGTGGATTGATCTAAGCTAGGATGTCACGTTCTGGTAATTTCTTTATGTGGGTTAGGGTAAAACGAAAGTTGGCATAAAAATAATTTCTTTATATGGGTTAGGGTAAAACGAAAGTTGGCATAAAAAGGTAGTTGTCAAGTGGGAATTTACCAGAATCACAGAAAAAATTGCAAATAGCAAAACCAACCCCCTGCATTTCTAGCTCACTGACCTCTTGATGACATAAAAAAAGAAATTTGAAAGATCCTAATATTTTGCCAACATAGAGGATCCTACCATTCAGGGATTCCTTGATTCATTTCGAATAGTTATTTGACTTAAAACCTTAACTGTGGTTTTAATTTATAGCACATGCTTCTTTTTTTATTTACACGTTGATGAATCTTACTCATTACTTACTACTTTCACACACATTTGCTAATCATAGATTATTTTATTATTTGTCATAACAATTTTAATATTTTTTACTCCTTTTTATATCATAAATGCTTGTCATTTACACCGGTTTTATTATATGAAACGAAATTAAATATGAATAGGTATGAAAGTCACCATTCTGTCATATTAAGACAAAATGTAACTGCATCGCTCACTCATATCAACATGATACAAAGCAAGGAGGGCAGGGTGTCTTGGGAGATTCCAGGAGAGAGGTTTAAGGCAAGGGGGTCCCCCTTCATGAATGCTTTGAGATTTAATACCAGGGTTCTAGCCAGGCCTTTCAAACTGGGTGCTGCACCCAGTTTGAATTTACTTTTTTAAGTCAGCACCCAGTTTGAAATTTCACCACTCAGTTTGAATCTCACTGCCCAGTTTAAATTTCATTACACTCATACTTTAAACATAGGCTACCCAGTATCAGACACAAAACATTCAATGGAATGTTTTGCTGATATTGGAAATAACCGAAAATCATGCAACTGGCGACAGACAATGTCATTTAGATCTTAAGATATGGCCAACTTCATGTGAGAATGTGGCAATGTTGATTAACTCCCACCCAATTTGACAATTTTCCTGGCAAGAACCCTGAATACCATGAATGGTGCCACATTGTGCAACATAATTGGTTATTTTTGCTTTTTCTTTTTCCAATCCTGAGGGAAGGTGTATTTACATTTGATAACAATGTTAATAGTAGAGGTGGATACATATTTTCCACCAACCTTTTGAGAAGGGAGCCATTTTCACTCTGAGGGCAGGCTGCTGCCCTTCTGAGTCCCTGCAGAAAAATTGGATATGTCAGCACAGACATGTTACAATAGGATGTTGGAATAGTGTTAAGGTTGAGATTCACTTATGGAACTGGGCAGTTTGGTGGAGGGAATACATTAAAGACTAGCAATAACTGCCAGCTAGATCAAGCACTCTGTCCTAAGGGTAGTGGCATAGCCAGTATTATATGAGCAGCAGGGGATGCTACTCTACTCATGGAGGGGGAACTGTAAAGACGTTGCCAATGTAGCCACATGGGAAGAAGAAACCTTTTTCATCAGTGTTAAATGTATGTATGTATGTATGTTAAAACCAGGATGATGAAAAATTGTTAATTTCCAAACCTTATTCCACTTATAGCAAGTTGCAAACAATCAGAGAGTAGATTGGACAAGTCAATACTGTAATACTCCAGTAGCTTCATGGCTGAAAAAGGACCATGCAATCCCCCCAAAAATGATTATTCTTCTCCAAGTTCTGTAGCAACAGGGAATCAGGAAGGGAAAGCACTGTCCAGGTTTTTCACCCCCAATGACTTCATACAACTTATACTTTTACCCCCCCCTCCCTGAAGCCATTTACCCTCTCCTTCAGTACCTTGTGTGGCTACAGATTTGCTGGATCTGCAAAGCTTTGGCATATAGCCATGTAACTGGGCATGCAAACAAAACATAATTTTCATCTTGCATTGTAGCACAAATGTTATATTTCTGTACATTTCCAACTTCTTGTTCAGTTGCTGGGAATTTGTGATTTGGAATTCAACAATAGGCCTATAGAGTCTGAAATGGTATGTACATGGTTTTCATAATAACTGTTACATTTCTAATCTCTTAAAATAGATAACTTACAATGTCTACCATTAGAGGATCATCTGGATTGGGATCAGCCATAAGCAATTGGATTGATGTCAGTAAGGTGGATAGGTTCCAGCTGGGTTTCCATGATCCCTGCAAAAGAAGACAAAAGCAAGATTTACTGTACATTGAACGCATGATGGCAAAATGGAAAACACAACAGCATAACATCTAAATATAAGAACAGAAAAAAACAGTTTTCATACTGGGAGGAGCTATTCTGCTGTCCTCCCCACATTCTAACATTAAAGAGGAAGTCTTAATCCACCCCTTCCTCCAACACATCCCCCTCCTGTAATTGTAAGTTAACTTATTCCACAGTTACACAACATTTTATCTCCAACAACAACAATTATGAGCCTTCAACATTCCTTCTTGCTAAACTATGAGTCTCACATACTACTGTAGTAATAAGTGAGTTTGGGATTGATTTTGGTGGATGCACATGCACACATACTCCAAATCGTTGAGATAAACAAACCAATCCCACACCTACAACACAAGTTCCAAAATTTGAATTTTACATGAAAATTTTGGGAACTCATTCTTCCTTAACACATTGATAGCATAAGGAGGGAGTTATTTCAAATGACATTTTTCTTCTCATTTCCTAACCACTGAATTGTTTGAATTCAGGCTGACCACACCCTTTTTTTTGGTTGTGGCTAACTGGCTTCTTTTCCCTACTCTTTTATTTATGCTGAGCACCAAGCACTTGCACAATGGCAGTAGGTCCCATTTTTAAAGTCTATGGTATGACCCAGCCAGGACTCAAACTCCAGACCTCCTGGCTGCCACTTTACCATACTGTTGGTCTCATAAGGAGGAATAGAGTATGGTTTTGTCCACTGTAATGTGCCTTAATTGCCCTTCTGGTGTAAAAATTTTCATTTTAATCTGCAGTTAAGAAAGGCTAAAATCTGTTTCTGTTCAGGTTGGCTTGACACTTAGATTTATATTTAGTATTGTATGCAGGTACTGCATGAATACAAGGGAACACTGTACTAAACTACTGTATATGCTGAGCCAAGCTTGTGTATCGCACTCTGTTTCATGTGGCAACAAACTACAGAACCTGCTTATTTCTTAATATAAAATGCCAAATACTCTCTTGATTTAATGTCTACTTTTTCGTTTGGGTTGAACGTTTCTGTAGTTTCATATTTGACGTAATTATATAGATTATGTTTACTACTAACATTTTCCACTTCCCTACAAAATTTTTTGTCTATTTTTGTGTTTGCTTTGTTCCCTTTTCTTAAAGTCTTTTGGGTAAGTCTTAGCTATCTTTTTTCTTTAAGTAAAATTTTCAAGCATTCTGAACCTCAACAATGTTTAATGTGCAGCATACATGCCAGAAAAAGGGTCCAATTAAAAAAATTTTGAAAAGTTAGAAGTTGTATTCTAGGCAATCTCGTAATATTTTCAGTGAAACCCAAAGTGTGGTTTTCAAGTCGTTAACAACTGAAGATGTCACATCTTCTACACAAAGTGAAATTGAGTTCTTTGAAGCAAGTACAGATGAAATCACATCCTCACATTCAAGAGCAGTCTTCTGTTTTTCTTCAAACTTGACAAATAAATTTTTCTTCAGCTACCTCATATTATCACAAACTTGGAAAATTTAGAAACATTACATTCCCCACAGGGAAGTCCTGTCCCCAGTTACTTCAAGCCTTAGGTCAATACAACACACTGAAGAAAAATGACATTAAGCATTCCCTGTCAATATGAGGGAATGATATGACTCCTTCTTGCCTTGATCAAGTCCACTGAATCACAAATATAGTAACCTCATTTGCTATTATCTCAGGAAATATATCTAATTTGAATGGAAGTTTCACCAAACTGTGTAAATTTAGTTCAAAATGAAAAAAAATTTTTACTAAAACCCACCTCTAAGTCCATGATGCTCTCTTTTCATAGTCAATCTGTAAAGTTTCTTTGATATTTGGAATGCAAATAAATAAAACTTGATAGTCTTTAAGACAAAATAAAACCAGAGGCTTTCAAGACTGTGTTTAATTCCTGAAAATTACTACATCACAAATTTATTCTATGAATCTTAGTATAATACATTTCATACCACAATGCCTCGGTAAAACAGTCCATTTCATATTATGTGTCATCCCTGCTAATGTTTACATGAACCCTCCCCTCACCTTACTCTAGTCTTTATCGTTCACTATACACACCCCAATAAAGTAGTTCATGGCATCTTCAGCCAATCAAAACTGTGCTATCCCAGGCACTTATACAGTTATTTCCCTACCTCAATCTCTGCCCCTCCCCTCACTCCCTCTTTTCTAGTCCACACCTCTCACCATATACACCAATAAAGTAGGTTGTTGACTTACCCCTGGTGGCATCTTTAACAGGTCAAGACAGATTCGACCTACAGTATCAACATTGGGGTGATATATTTGTGTAGTAAACTTTACCTTTGGAGGCTCAAATGGATATCTGGTAATAAAATGGAACCATGAAATGAAAATGGTATTGAAGGCAGAATAAGACAATGTCTACTACAATGAGGACACCTTGCTTAAGAGGCATGGTACAATGAGGGCACCTCCTTCAAGGGGCACAAGGGGCATGGTACAATGAGGGCACCTTACCTAAGAGGCATGGTATAACAAGGGCACCTTCTTCAAGGGACATGGTACCATGCACGCACCTTACTTAAGAGGCATGGTTACCGTACAATGAGGGCACCTTCTTTAAGGGACATGGTAAAATGAGGGCACCTTCTTTAAAGGGCATGGAACAATGAGGGCACCTCACTTAAGAGGCATATAAGCAGTCAAACTCAATTATTTTTTTGTAGTATACTATTCTATTCTACTCATGAATTCCCCCCCCCCCTCCCCACGGGTTTCAGGTTGTAGAAAATGACCACACTTTTCACAGCTTTCATAAGAGGTGACTATTGAATCTGACCCTATTTGAACCATACTTAAAACCAAACTTGAACTTGTCTTGCTGACACTACAGTGTATAACACATAGCTATATCACTAGTCACATCATGATTGGCTCTTGAGAGTCATGTGACTACTTTTCCTACTCAATTATAAAATTCAGTAAGAGTAACTGTTTGGTTTACCTTAAGTATGCAATATTTAATGTAAAATATCATGAAAGATACTTGTAAGCAAAATGAGAAGATTGAGTCTGTGAGATTTCACTGTTGTTCGAAATTAGTCCAGGGCAAAAACTGCTTTTGCCCTTCAAGTCTAAATATTACAACAAAAAACAATGGAGTTTAAATATAAATCCCTTTAAGGATTATAAAATATTTTGTTCAATTTTTAAACTTCCGACTCACTGACTTCCTCTGACATGATACTTAAGAAAAAAAAGTAATAAAATCAGTAAACATTTTGAGCCCCAACAGCATACTCAGTTAAGTAAAAAAAACTCATGGTCCCTTACCCTAACCCTCTGCTCCAAAACACCCCTTCCCCTTTGTAAGTTTAACATACATGCTTACAAAATTTATGGAAGAAATACAGAAGTGGATCTCCATATATTGATACTGTAAAGAGCATGAGCAGTTCTCCCCCCCCCCCCCCCAAAAAAAAAAAAAAAAAAAGAAACTATTTTGAACAGGGAGTTGTGAGGGATTGAAAAACAACCGAATCTGACAGACAATATGTACTTGAGAATAAATAACTCCTTTTCAGGCTACCAAAATTTGATTGACAGGTCCTTTTGTCTTTATTGTTAAACTTCTTTTGACCTTCCTTCTTCATTCGCCATCTCCCCTTTTCAAAAAGCAGTAATCCTTCAACAAAGACCATTGTAAAAACCTTGCTTTGATCACTACCTGTAAAGCTGATAAATGAAAGATGTTAACATCATTTTTTGTCAAACAACTGTTTATCCATTCCTTTTCCAATGTCTTCATTGAGAAGACATTACCTGTTTGAAAACCAATGGCACTCTAAATTTTATGGTAATATTTCAGACAACTCCAGTTTGTTCCTAAAATAATGGAGGTCGCATCCCTGCACAAAATTTAACAAAATGACACAGGATGCCCTCTTAAAATTAGGGCACATGGACACACAAGTTCAAATAAATTTTATTTTTCTTGATGGCTGGCAATGTAATTCTTCCAGAGAGATCATCCTATGAGCTCTCTCAGATGGAGCAGACAACAAGGGTAGTATTTCAGAAGTCTCCACATCCTAATTGGCTTTGTCTTTTAGGAATTTTATGAAAAAGGCAATGCAGATTTTTACTTTTTGGCAGAATGCCTAGTGTCAAAGGATTCTCTCCATCCATTATAATTCCCAATTTTGAAGCAGCTAAATCATACAATTTTGTTTTTAGACCTACAGTGAAGTTCTCTTCAAAGTGTTATTCATCATATTTTATGACTTCGATATTGCATTTGCAAGGTAAACCAAGCAGTTACTTCTAGTAAATTTCACATTTGAAGAGGAGATGTGTTGTCACATGACACTCAACAGCCAATTATGAGAGAGAGAACAGTCTACCACAATACTTTAATTTGGGGTGACAGCTCTTACCCTTTTAAGGGAAACATTGCATTTGAAATTCTCCAGCATAGCATTAAAAGTTAATAGCTCTAGTCATTTTCAAATCATTCGGTCTCAACAACAAACCCCAGCAATAGCTTCATCTCCTCAAAATATTATGCACAAAAAGAGTTATAGAAGGTGAATCTTTTCAAATGTTGGAAGTTTGGGTTAACAAATTATTCTTGAGGAACAAACAACTGAATTTCTGTCGGAGGGAAACTTATTTCTTGAAAAGACGGCTATCACGCTGCCTTATTTGTAATTATTTATCTCTCTTTGCCAACAAATATTGGTTTTAAAAGGATGAAGTATCCTGTGAAACAAACACAATATTTCCCTTTAAAAATAACCAGATTTTAGGTGACAGAGGGTAGGATGCTTACGTTTATTCACGTCATACAATCATAATTCCCTGTTTTCCTTATCACGTAGGAACCAATAAAACAGTAAACTGTAAGAAAATAGGACATCATTGCTAAATTAAGAATACTTCCACGAAAAGTCTTTTGTCCTTCTCAAATTGTTTACATAACTCTAGGAAATGACTCATTTCTTGATAACCTTTGAGAAGCATTTACAGGAATAAAGTATGATATTTTATGAGAATAAAATGATACTGATCAGTTTGGAAATTTGGCATTGGGTACCAGACTGACATGAATCATTTTGTTTTCTTTTTGTTCAATTGACATATTTCAGAAGATTTGTGACTTAAGGTCTAGTAAAATAGGAAGTTGACATCACATATAACCAGAAGGCCACAAGGCTATTAAGTCATTTCTTCCTTCAGCATGTGTTTTTTCACATTCTGGGATTTCAACCCCAAAATTCCTGCCACTGAACTAAAAATCCTGAAAGTACTTGATGATATGCTAAGTACAGCTTCATTAACAGACCCTTTCACAAATACCTAAATTACAAAGGCTTGTGGGATAGAACAATGGTGTGTATTGTTTTTCATCATAGTAAAATGAAATGGACAGACCCAACACATACCAAAATCATTTCTATAATCCTTTGTTATTGCTATAATTTGGAAAAGGGTCTGCTTTGTGTTGCTTTTCATCTATGCAAGTACTTTTACAAATATTTTCATTGCAGATAACCTTTGACCTCTAACAAAAACAACATTGGTCATCTACTGACTGCTGTTACATATCTTAATGTGTATGAAACACAGCATGCTCCCAACCTTAGGGTATCAATGTATAATTTACAAAATTTTTAGGTTTTAACCTCTGGTGACTTCAAATGACCGTGGACCTCTGCAAAAACAAAAGGGTTCTTCCTCTAAATATGTAAAGAATCAATTTTTGCTACCTTAAATCAGAATGGGAACCCTAGTTTTTTTTTTTTTGTTTTTTGGTCTGGGATAAAATTCATTTGGTTCACTGTGTGCCAAATTCTGAAAACCTTGTTGATACAATGTCTCCATGTTAGAAGCTTGAATGAATTTCACACTTAATATGTGGATGCATTATGGTTAGAGAGAAAATCCCATGGCTTTGGGAAGGTTAAAGGTCATCTGTGGTTACCAAAGGTAAAAAAGCAAATTTCCCAAGAATTCCCACGTTTGTTACATGGTTGCAAAAATCAGAAAATAAAAGTTTTCTAGAATTCCCATGATAGTCAATTGGAATCACCAAATGTCAAAATGCAAATATTTATAGAATCTCCAAGATGCTCATCTGCATCTGCTAATCTGGGTAAAAACATTGATTTTCTAAGAATTCCCTCTACCAGGTACAGTTTGAATACTGTCTTTTTCCAAAATGCTAAGCCCAGCCTAATGAATGGACGATATGAATGGACATCCTGGTATATCATGGTATTGTTTACAACAGGACATACATTGCATCCCAAAACCTTTCTTTACGAGCATTCTTGTTTTGAAAAAAGGTCCAAGGTTGCATGAATTCTGTCTACTGTAGACTCATTCATGATGACAAAGAAATGAAGTCGTGGCTGCTTGACAACAAAGTTGAGGAGGTATGCATACAATTCATCGCAATGAAATTTAGATTCTAATTCGTCTATATTCTGGGTGCAATCCCAAGAGCACTGCACATGCACACATATGTTCCTGGGCATGCTCTGTTCCAACCAGTGACATAAATGTGAAGGAGTCTACAGGTAAAATGGTAAACACCTTGAACATTACAAATATATACAGTTGCAAAGATGGGAACCTTTTATTTCTTTTGGCAAGGAATCAATAAATTTTAGTGCTTTTGGTTTAAAATACTAATGAGGGAGGGGTGTGGTGGGGAGTTGGTTGGGGGTGGGGGGAGGGGTGAGGGAAGCAGAAGTTACCATATGAAATGGTAAAAACTTGATGGACTTTGATGTTGATTGTGTCATATTGCAGAGCTTTTCACTGGATTGAATTATTAAAATTTCACTTTTTGATCTCTTGCCACGGAAGCAATGAAGTCATGATGGTATCTATGTTTACTTTTGATACATTTTGCTTGTTAACATTGTACAGAATCTTAAACACATCCACATACTACATATGACATCTGTCCAAGTTTCCTCCTGGAGATGTCATGTCAACAAGGTTTTTGACCTCTGTTGACCTCAGATGACCTTGGCCACTGAAGTACAACTACAGATATGAGGACATATTGCATATGTAAGATTATGGGGCCAAAGAAATGGATAAACCTAATTATTTTTCAAAGACAAAATGGGTTTCCATCTTACTGTTAGTTTAAGACTATTAAATGCAGTTTGTAATAAGATGATTTCACTATCTAATCTTCATTTTAAAAAGGTGAAATCCTTTGATCTATATCTTTCCTAGAAAAATATTTAAACCTTACCTTTCTGGGATGGATATATCTAAATGAAATACCCCTCCCTCATAGGGGGTACTCTGACCACCAACAATCTCTGCAAAGAAACAATAGGATGAGAGCCATAAGCTGACTTCAAAGTGCGTTGCAATAAACTTGGTACATGTTATATTTATGCACTGTTGATATGTGTATCAAATTTATACTTCAACCTTTGGGTCCACATCCGGCACACTTACCTTACCCACGCCTAGTTACTTCGAGGGAGGGGGGGGGTGAAAGACCATACTGTACACCTTGTGACTGTGCTGTCACTGTCAGTCACATTCTCGTTGACTGCTATGAATACTCCCATGTTCGCCAGAAATACTACACTGTGCCCGACCTGAAAACCTCGTTTGAACAAACAGACTCTTCCCTTATTCTTGGCTTTCTCAGGGAAAGGGGGGAATTTACCCACGTTTTTACTTGGAGTATTTTTTTCAGTGCAATGTAACCTTTTCTTTCTTGACGACAGTATATAACACATTCATGTTAGTGTGTCAATAAACCCCATGTAACTAACCAAGAAATACTTCAACCTTTGGAATGATTTTTTTTCCACATGCCTACATAAACATTTGGTTTTGGTTTTGCTGGAGTTTTACATCTATCATCTAACCTTCTGCTTCAATCTAGTGAAGCCCTCAAACTTTTTCCAGTTGTAGGGCACTGGCCCTGGTCTGGGAATCAAACCAGAAACTCCTGGAAAGAGGTAGATGATATTTCAAAAGGGCAAACACTACAGCTAAAAGTTGGGTAGTATTAGGGCATCTATGTCTATGGTTGGCTGATGGTAGGGGTATTTTGTTAGAAATGGTTAATGATGTCTAAACATAATAAACATACTAAACATCTCTTCCAAAGTATATACAGTCATTGTTTCTCCCGAAGGTTGGCACAAATGCTTTGACTGCTAAAGAAAATATGCTTGACTTGGGATAAAAACAAAACATATGGGCATGTAGCAAGACATTATGGCACTCCACTTTACATCCTCAAGTTACAGTGAAAAGTGCCATGAAAAGGTAGCACCAGGTTCACAGAGTTCATGTTTAATGAAATTTTCTAGAAATATAATTTTATAACACCAGCTGCGATGGATGCAATGAGAGAGGCTCAGGTGAAGTAAGAGGCTTTTCAATAAAAATTCTTTCTTCATTACACCCCCCCCCATGTCTTTCTGTAAACAGATGAAATAATTTCTAAATAGCATGCCATTTTTCTGTATTGTTGGGGTATTTCTTTTACCCAAGTTCCTCACTCACTTCCAAAATGTTGCTTCTCTCCACGCCAAGGACTGTCATAATGGGTGTTTTCCTGTATCCTTTCCTAAGGTTACATCATCAAGCTAAAATTGACAAGCTGCAGGTCCCTCAGCCATGCTGCAATAGCTGTAGTCATGGTCTGTCCCTGTACACATCACAAAATTTACAGTGAATAATGCTGAATACTTACGAGCTTCAAAATGTTCCAAAGAACTGCTTGGAGAAGGCCAGCAGGAAATCCCAGGGGGTGGTTTCTGCAATATTTCAATTTCTTTCTTCATACGGTTGAGCCTTTGCATTTTAACTGATTCAGGTGGAGCTCATGTATAGTAGAAGAAGGCTGAAAGAAATTTAATTTTCATTCTTAAAGCTTTCCTAAGTTGTCCAAACGTTTACAAAAAACATGATTTTCTTTCAATACATTGAAAGACGGTTGTCCATCCTTAGACATTTCCAATTCTCCAACCTTCTTACTTGTAGTCCCTCCCACACCGCTTTTGATGCTGAATTGTTTTAGAGGGCAGGCTTCATTTTTGAAACATTTAAGCTCTGCAGCAGGTGTATCACACAGCTTCTTCTTACCAAAAATGAACTATTCTCTACACCACCATCTCTTAGAGTTGAAACCAAAAAATGAATTGCATGGTACTATTTTGTTTAAGAAAAATGCATGAAAGGTTTGTATTTGTGAAGCGCCCTCACGTCGAGATATCCCGCCCAGAGCACCGAAAGGGTTAAAATTATCCTTATCCAGACATATCCTAGATTATTGCTTTAGGACATGTACCCTGGTGAGCATACAGTACAGTACGAGGTCCTAATGTGAGGTCAAAACAGTCTCAGCACATACATGAGTTACTGTACTGCGAATTTTTTGCAATTTGATGTACATCATCAAAGAGTTGTCATGTAGTTAGAATTGAGTTAGCCAATGTTACCCCAGAAAAAGGAATTTTTTCTGGTGAAGCTTGTCTCTGTAATTGCGGAAGTTAACCCTGTCTAAACCAACCTTGTCGCTCTATTGAGCAAATAGTCTTTGAATGGGGCCTTCAACACCTTCAACTTTATTGATCTCAAGATACCTGAACAGGAAGTTCTCTGATACATTCTGGATTATTAGTTTCCAGCATGAGATGGCTAAAACTTGCTATTTGCCTCTAGCATCATGGTACCAATTGAGCATTTCTATACTACCAGTAAAATTGTAGCTTGAGGTGACAAATGACTGGCTTTAATTTTTTGGTATTTTGTTTGACTTTCTGAAAACTGACTTAAAATAAGCAATTAACAGCGATGAACAGATGAAATCTCAAGCCTCTTCCTCCCATCTGTTCCACAGCCTGTAAAATTTTAACCCTCTCCTGCCCAGTGTTGCACTTCTCCTACAGACGGAGAGCGCGGCCCCCACAAGTCTTTACTGTTTCAAACGGAGCTTGAAACTGCGAGTAGCTATCCAAAAATTCAGCTACAACAACGAGAGAGACAAAAGCTTAAGGTCACAAGGTCAATAGCCTACGGAAGCCTATCTGGGACGTGTTATGACCGCTTTTCTGCCGACCCCCAAGGCGTGCAAATATGCCCCGATTGGAACCGAGCACTAGAGGGCTAACCAATGCAGTCATGTAGCATATACATGTAACTACCATAAAGGTTCATAACCTTTGAACAAGGTTCATGGATGCAGTAAGGATAACCATGCCCCAAACCATAAAGATAACAGTGATATCAACCTTGCTTCACAAAATGTTTAAATTTTACCCATGTTACTACTTTGTACTTTGAATTCATCATATTAGCTCCCTGTTCAGTCTTGTACTCCATTCAAAGTTTTGCTATTATGAAAATCTTAAGTGGTAATGCTTTCTGCACCAAAAACTGGTTTAAATGTACAGTTCCATATTACCAGACCTGGGGCCCGTTCCACAAAGACTTATGCACAATCTTAAGTATGATTTACTGTTGACTTAGGTACCTGGAATCAAACTTAAGATTGTGCATATCTCTATGTAGAACAGGCCCCTGCTCTAAGGTCAACAAGGAAGCAATATCTGAAAGTTTCACAAACCTCTGTTAGCATTGGTGATCAGCCTTTTACCGTCTGTGCCTGAAACTCGATCCTTTAACAACCTTCAAATTAAAGGGAAATACTGCATTTGTTTTACAAGAAAATTTCATCCTTTTTAAATCAATATTTATTGTTACTGATTTATAAATGATTAAAAATAATGTAGTACTGTATGGTGGTCTTCTTTTCAAGAAATAAGTTTCCTTCAGGTTGAAATTCAACTATTTGTTGCTCAAGAACAACTTGTTCACCCAAACTTTCAAAACCTCAAATGATGCAACTTTCATAGCTCTTTTTGTTCACAATATTTTGAGGAGATGAAGCCATTGCTGGGGTGTATGGTTGACAATGAATGGTTTGATGATGTCTTAAGCTATTTTCTTTGAATGCTATGTTGGAACATTTCAAAAGTAATATTTCCCTTTATGAGATCTTTGAATTGAACCAACAGTTAATTGCTTTAGACATAAAATTTATCATTTGCATTTTCCTCAATTTAAGATTTGTTCTTGCAGGTGACTTAACCCTTTATTTCGAAAATTCTGTATGAATAATTTCAATATTATGTAGAGAATGTATGTACTGTAAATGTACACAGTAAAATCAAAACAGCAAGCTTTTAAAGGCTCAATCCTTTCACCTAAACATTACCAATCCTCATAACATTCTTACTGTACTTGAGGCCCTCCCACAATTGTCTGAAATTCATACTCATCCAGACACAATCTCAGTTAATTGCTTCAGGGTGAGTATAAAAAATCTCAACTTGTATAAACAAAACACTTTCACTACAGTTCATGCTGTGTAATATAAGCTTTGGTACTCTGTATTGTTTGAAATAGCTGTCAATCAAAGAGCAGATCCAATTGAGAATTTCTGTTAACCCCTGCGAGTAGCTACCCAAAAATTCAGCTTCAACAACGAGAGAGACAATAGTTTAAGGTCACAAGGTCAATAGCCTACGGAAGCCTATCTGGGACGTGTTATGACCGCTTTTCCGCCAACCCCCAAGGCGTGCAAATATGCCCCGATTGGAACGGGGCACTAGAGGGCTAACCAATGCAGTCATGTAGCATATATATGTAACTACCATAAAGGTTCATAAACTTTGAACAAGGTTCATGGATGCAGTAAGGATAACCATGCCCCAAACCATAAAGATATCAGTGATATCAACCTTGCTTCACAAAATGTTTAAATTTTACCCATGTTACTACTTTGTACATTGAATTCATCATATTAGCTCCCTGTTCAGTCTTGTACTCCATTCAAAGTTTTGCTATTATGAAAATCTTAAGTGGTAATGCTTTCTGCACCAAAAACTGGTTTAAATGTACAGTTCCATATTACCAGACCTGGGGCCCATTCCACAAAGACTTACGCACAATCATAAGTATGATTTACTGTTGACTTAGGTACCTGGAATCAAATATAAGATTGTGCGTATCTCTATGTAGAACGGGCCCCTGCTCTAAGGTCACCAAGGAAGCAATATCTGACAGTTTCACAAACCTCTGTTAGCATTGGTGATCAGCCTTTTATGGTCTGTGCCTGAAACTCGATCCTTTAACAACCTTCAAATTAAAGGGAAATACTGCATTTGTTTTACAAGAAAATTTCATCCTTTTTAAATCAATATTTATTGTTACTGATTTATAAATGATTAAAAATAATGTAGTACTGTATGGTGGTCTTCTTTTCAAGAAATAAGTTTCCTTCAGGTTGAAATTCAACTATTTGTTGCTCAAGAACAACTTGTTCACCCAAACTTTCAAAACCTCAAATGATGCAACTTTCATAGCTCTTTTTGTTCACAATATTTTGAGGAGATGAAGCCATTGCTGGGGTGTATGGTTGACAATGAATGGTTTGATGATGTCTTAAGCTATTTTCTTTGAATGCTATGTTGGAACATTTCAAAAGTAATATTTCCCTTTATGAGATCTTTGAATTGAACCAACAGTTAATTGCTTTAGACATAAAATTTATCATTTGCATTTTCCTCAATTTAAGATTTGTTCTTGCAGGTGACTTAACCCTTTATTTCGAAAATTCTGTATGAATAATTTCAATATTATGTAGAGAATGTATGTACTGTAAATGTACACAGTAAAATCAAAACAGCAAGCTTTTAAAGGCTCAATTCTTTCACCTAAACATTACCAATCCTCATAACATTCTTACTGTACTTGAGCCCCTCCCACAATTGTCTGAAATTCATACTCATCCAGACACAATCTCAGTTTATTGCTTCAGGGTGAGTATAAAAAATCTCAACGTGTATAATCAAAACACTTTCACTACAGTTCATGCTGTGTGATATAAGCTTTGGTACTCTGTATTGTTTGAAATAGCTGTCAATCAAAGAGCAGATCCAATTGAGAATTTCTGTTAACCCCTGCAAGAATTGTACTTTGGGGTAAGAGGATTGGCCCTTTAGGTTCAACGTAGCCTGTATACCGTACCTGAAGCTTAATAGTGCATCTGCTGGATTACCAGTACATCCAGCCAGTCTTCCATCAAAGGTTACTGTACTTTATGCCAGGCTTTGAACTGTCCTCCTTCTTGAAAACCTAAAAAAAGGTCACAAAAATAACTCTTCAAAATTACAACTAAATCAAGAACAAACAAAACAAAAAAATCATACATTTTTTTTTTCTATTCAAATGAAACTGTGGAGAAAAATTATGGGCTAATTTTGACAATGTAGGAAACTACTTATCAGTTACAGTATTTATTTTGAAAGACTGACTTATACTCTGAAACAGACTATATACTGCAAGATGTCAAGCCATGACTCAGTTTTGGTTTTGTTTTTGTTTTAACAATTGAATGTCCTTATTTGTCTTTGAAATTTGCCACTGTTGGAACATTTTAACATTTTTCAAACAGATCTTTCACAACCCCAAAATATGTACAGGGTATAGTAAAATATGTTGCTAAAATTAATACCCTACTGTATGCCATGATGACATCACAGATTACCCATAATGCAATTTATCTCATGAACAAACTGCAGGTTTTTCAAATTAGTACCTTCCAAGTGCTATGGTATGCTACTTACTGTAGATGCCGTTTTGACCTCCTAATGGAGAATATACAGTATATTTCAGAACATTTTGAAGTTAATAATGAATTTAATCTCTGGCACAGGCGAGAAGCAGTAAACTGATGGATCAAGTCTGAAGACTGGGGAAACACAGAGATTCTACAAATGTTTAATCATCCATACAATATTGTAGTCCTCACACATGTGAAACATCGCTGAACTTTGCTGGGAAAGCAGCCATTTGACTTGGTTTTTTCAGCAACATGCTAAAACAAAGCTGCAGCTAGGAGGCAGACATCAACTGGAATTTTTCTCGTCTTGTCCCGCAAAGCCTTTGATACTGTGGCCACGATATCCTGCTCACTAAATTATTGCGTTATGGTTTCAGAGGTGTGTCCTATAACTAGGGGTGCACCGGACTTGGAATTTTAAAATCCGGCCAGAATTGGATTTTCCGGATTTAAACCAAAATTCCGGCCAGATTTGCCGGATTTAGTCAAATGAAAGAACAGGAACCTACTGGTGGAGTTATACCTTAGTAGCCTCAGTGGATGCAGGTCTTTTGACCTCTATCTTAGCCACCATCAGCAAACGTAGCAGTCATCAGGAGCTGTGTTTTGTCTACAGTATTTTATTTGTGAGCAGAGTTTTGGTATTCCCTCAGAGAAACTGTTGAGTTCATGTCTAATTTGGGTTTTGTGATGTGGCATCTTTCATGAATGGTTTGAGCTACTTGACAAAATGTTACTTCATACGGTACCAACCCTGAATGAGATGCCCAAGGGTTCAGTGCAGTGAGGGATAAAATCATGATATATGTTGAACACTTAGCTGACACTTTTAAAGACATGCAACATGTTGAAAATGATTTCATAAATGTCTGTCCATGCAAATTAAGGGACTAAAGTATGAAAACATTGACAGTCAATATCCAAATTGAAAAGGAATCAATTACAATTTGAGAAGGAACCAATTACAGTTCTTAAGGTGATTCAATGCATGTTTTAAATTTTGGTTTAGAAGATTTCAGTATAAAGCCCATGCTATACTGTACATGCAAAGTGGTGGTTATCATGCTAGTAACAGTGTAGGGGTCATGTATTTGTTGATGGGCAATTACATTGGTAGGAATCACCTCAGGATGTTGTCCAACTGTCAAAGGACCATAGCATGTAGGACTATGCTACTGTAAGTAATGTGAAATTTTCTCAATGTACTGCAGGCCTATCAGTCATTGGTATTTTATTTCATCAGTTATCTGTTAATTGCAGAGCTGGTTTTAATAGTCAAGGAATCACTGTCACTATTTATCAGGCTTGGGGTAATCGTAATCAGTAATTGTAATCGATTGCAACTGATTACACATTTTGAAGCAGTTGTAATCGCAGTCGATTACTTTTGTGAAAACCGCAAAGTAATTGCAATCGTAATTGATTACAATGGCAAAGTAATCTCAATCGTGGTTTCATTTCTGATTACACTGAAGTTGAATTGAAAAAAGAAGTAAAGTTACTCTAGAGGTATACTTTTTGCAAAAGAAAATGTTAGAAACAAACAAAATGTAGTTAGTAAGATAGGGTTTTATGCCTCTACCATGTCGCCCTCTACTTCTTGAAAGCTCTATCCTTGTGGCAAATGACTTATGCCAGAAAGTGCTTGAAGGCAAGCCAAGAATTACATATGTAAATAGGAGGTGAGTATCGGGGTTCATAGACTCTGAAACCAAGTAAGTTCTGTTGATTACTTTTATCAACTCCAATTGCATTTTGGCTAAGAAAAGTTGACATCTGACATCTTTTCTGATGGTATATATTGCACACAATCACTATTAATCTAGCAACTGACTTCTGTACATTAACTTGAAAAGAGCACCAGAGGAGATTTATCTGGATTTGATAAGCTGTGGGTTGATTCATTGGCAATGCTTCACAAAATATTTTAAATCACTGGGACCTTTTATGAGTAACTATACTGTACATACATTAAGTACTGAATGGGTAGGGGGTGACTAAGTCCTTCATCATATCAGAAAGTTTGCAATTATATACTGATAACACCCTTAAACTAGATCTTTAAATAATATTGTTAGTAGCACACTCCCATCCTAGTCTTTAGCATTTTATGAAATTTTATTAAGTCCTGTAGTAAATTAAGTTGTGTAGTGCAGCTTACCTACAAATCCGGCAAATCCGGCCGGATTCAAGACAAAATCCGGCTGGATGCCAGATTTGGAAAAATCCAAAAATCTAGCCGGAATTCCGGCCAGATTTGAAATCCAGTACACCCCTACCTATAACTGGATCAAAAGTTACCTTTCTGAGAGACAACAATTTACTTCCCTCAATGGTGTTAATTCTGATCTTAGAAAAGTAAAATGTGGTGTTCCACAGTGGTCTATCCTTTAACCTCTGTTTTTTATGATTTATGTAAATGATATTGCCAATGTTTCCAAGAATGCTTCACTTGTATTGTTTGCAGATGACACTAATATATTTTTAGTGACTCAGATCCACAGTGTCTGGAGGGGAAAGGGTGCCGTGAACTTAAACTTTACTTTGACTGGTTTACTATGAATAAACTTTCTTTAAATGTAGCAAAAACAAACTTTATTGTTTCTAATAATGACATTCTTAACAAAGGTCATAACTTTCAATTTCTGTTGATGGTAATTGCTTACAACCATTTTTGGATAATGTTAAATTTCTGGGGATTCGTATTGATTCTAGGCTTTCTTGGAATGAACATGCGCATAATATTTCGTCCCAGATCACTAAAGTTGTTGGTATATACTTGTATATTAGGGAGGATTAAGTATAATGTACCTAAGGATGTCCTTCTTCCATTTACCTTGCCTTAATCTATCCTTATCTTAACTATTGTTCTATTGCTTGGTCCAGTACTAGTCATACTCTTTCAAGTTAATTAATGTCTTACAAAAGAGAGCTATTCATCACATCACTTGCTCCAAACCACATGACCATACCAGTTCAAGTCACTTCTGAAACTCTCTGATATTTTTAACACCAATATTGCCACATTCACCTACTGTATCCCTTGTTACACAACCTGCTGCCCAGTAAATTTTCAAATTATTTTTCTCAAAACTTCTCAGTCAATAATCACAACACACAATCGGACAATCTGCATCCCTACATCTGGACACTATTCAAAGTTCTTCACAGCTCAACTCTCTTTGTAATTGCACCATTCAGCTTTGGAATTTCCTCCCATCTTCTGTCATAGCCAATCAAAGTATCCAGTCCTTCGGGCAAAGCATTTCACACCATTTTATTCAAGACAACAAGGCTTCATCTAACTTGTAACGCACTGAATTCATTTTGTAGGCTTCTAAACATCACACTTGGCCATTTTAAAATGTCCTAAGCATTGTCTCCTCCGCAGCTGGATGTTGCTGGGTAGGGTGGGGTGTATGTTTGGGGGATGGGTCTTGTACAGTAGGTGGGAAAGTTCTTCTTCCTTTTTAACTTTTGCTATGTTTT
This sequence comes from Holothuria scabra, assembly GCA_037179385.1. Classification (NCBI taxonomy): domain Eukaryota; kingdom Metazoa; phylum Echinodermata; class Holothuroidea; order Aspidochirotida; family Holothuriidae; genus Holothuria; species Holothuria scabra. The sequence goes on along the minus strand of CM074179.1, from coordinate 59,199,562 downwards.
TGCAACCTCCTTCTTATTTTGCTTCTGTAGAAGCTTTTTGTGTTATTTGCTGTCTGCTTGTTGTTGTCTTTGTTGTTTTTTTTCTTAGAGATTGCACATTCTCAAACCCCCAGGGTTTTTGTGTACTTCCTTTTGCTTTTATATGTACTTTGATTCTTTTGTTTTATTTATACCCTATATTTGTATATCTTTAAGTGAAAAAACAATAAATGAAATGAAACGAAATGAATGAAACAACTAGAAAAAGGTCTTGCCTGATCAAACATAACCGATTGGTTAGAAACCTCATCTACTGTAACTTACTGTTGGCAGATGGTTCTTTTAACCAAATAATGTTACGGTAAATCTCTAGTAGATTTCTATTTTTATGTAAAGCGCATAAGAAAACCTTTGGTTGTGAAGTTCCCTACACTAAGTGTTATTTAATTTCATTTCATTTCATTTCATTTATTTGTTTTTCCACAATATTCGATAGTAATTGGTACAATGCACAGAAACAAAAGTAGAATGTTACATGAAATCAAAATATTGTGAAGGGAAGCACTCTAAAAAACCCACAGGGTTTGTCCAGTAGAAAACAGAAAAAGAAACAAAAAAAGAACTAGGATAGTTCAAACTAAAAAAAGTATATGAGGGCAGGATATAACAAAACAAAGAGCAAACACATAGATGAAGAATACAGTACCTGTCCAAAGTCACATCCTAAATCCCTCCCTAGATACAATCCCATCTACCTCACCATCACCCTTGCCCCAAATACCCTACATGTGCCCCAACCTTCCCACACACATTACATAGACTACATTACCCTGATCCCACACATTACATTACAACCCCCCTCCCCATGACACCCCTCTTGAAGGAGAACGAGTAATTTACAATTACAATTATGGTATATCGGCCTACAGACCTTGGATTCCTTACCTTTGGGTCACAATTCAAACTGGCATCATGAAACACATTATCACGAGATTGCACATTAAAACTGATCATTCCCTATTAATAAACAAAAACATCACTTCCATCAGCAACTCTTACAGTTGAGGCAACAGCCTTAAGCCTGGCATGAACTTAAAGTAACACACTGTTCACACAAGTTCCTAAAGTCAGAACTTCATGCAGTCTCTAAAGTAATACAGTAGAAATGAATTAAAACTGTGATCATGCAATACAACAACCTGATGGGGTTTGCAACCCCTAATGTTAGGGTTTAGTGTAAAGTGCTACATAGACTCAAAAGTAAACAGGAAAGGTCTTATTTTTAAACACCAATGAACTTGACAATTGCCGTAGCGTCAGTCAAAGTTAAAGGGAATAAGCAGTCACCCAGGGTGCCCCCCCCCCCACCATGCTGCTGCTATATGCCTAGGACTAGTTATGCCAAACAACTTTATACAGAACATAACATTAGGCCTATGGATGGGACACTAGATTTATCTTTTGAAAACATGCTTATTTAAGAGTATGATTGTTTCACCATGAGTCAGTCAATTAATGTACGTTGTACATGGTGTAGCTACCTGACATACATTCTGTACGCAGTGACAGACTCAAAACACTGACCGACCCATGATCACTAACGTTATATATGCTATATCATTTCCTGTTTGCTCCATTTAATTATACTCTAGATAATGATACCCTGGAGTCTGCCGATTGCCACACTTATCTGGGAGTTGACATCTCTAATACCCTTACCTGGAATAGACATATTAATCGTATCACTTCGTCAGCAAATAGGTCTTTGGCTTTTATTAAAAGAAATTTATACTCCTGCCCCAGGAGTGTCAAAGCTAATGCCTATCTCACACTTGTTAGGCCTTTATTGGAGTATTCATCTTCTGTTTGGGATCCCTACACCACTTCCCTATCCAATAAGGTTGAGCAAATTCAGCGTAGGGCTGCTAGGTTTGTTTATAATGACTATTCCCCCCATAGTAGTGTGACTGAAATGCTAAACGACCTAGGGTGGGATAGTCTCAAAAACAGGCGTACTGCCAACAGGCTAGCAATTCTTCACAAAGCCAGATTGGGCCTCCTAGCCTTGCCAATCAACAACCTACAACCGGCCCGGCGGCCCTCTAGGCATCACCATTCTAATAGCTTTACAAATATAGCAACCAATAAGGACTGCTACAAATACAGTTTCTTTCCTCGGACCGTCAGAGACTGGAACCTACTCCCCCAGAACATTACAGATCTCGAGGACCCCAAGCAATTCAAGAGCGCAGCCTTGAGGATCCTCAGACGGGACGACTAACTACATGCACACACTCAACCCTGCACGTTTGACTCCACCAGGAGTGTTGTGCAGTATTTTTCCAGATCCAGATCCAGAGTTTGTCTGTTTTGGTTTGTTTCCGATGAACCTCCACTGTGGGAACTCGCCAATGCCCTAAAAAGGGTTAGGCTACTAGTACTACTGTACAAATTGATATAGGCTAGGCCTAGGGGCCTATACTTACAGCCCTATGTAACTGTTAGGCCAGTTCGTGCTAGCGACCACGGCACAGACCTAGCCTAGCCTGCACTCCGCTTGTGTTTTTTTCTAAAAGTCCCCTCGACTCTCTGGCGAAGAGCCAAGGGGCGAAAACCAAACGATTACTCCCGGAGGAGTTCTGCTCCCTTAAGCCTAAGGAGCTAAAGGTCCCAAATGGACAAGTACGCTCGGCTAGTGTGTAACGTAGGCTACACGACTTTTGTTTCAAAGCATTGAGAAAAAAATAAACTGAGAGTTCCATTACTCCCGAGATAAGTTCATGCTCTGAATCGAGTTTCTAAGATTCTTACGGATCACTTCGAGCATGAAGGATGATGCCACGTAAGCACGATGGATTAACGCAGGACCCTTTCGATATGACTTCACGTTCAGCCAGTGTATGATATCATGGGATGGGGCGTATTTTCACAAAGTATTAGCTCCATATATAGTGTGTGTGATGATCAGGTGGTTTCAATTTCGCGCAAAGCTGTCAGATCTTTTGCGCGAGCAATTGATCTGTGGTGGTATTCTTATAAACAAAATGTCCATCGACTTTGATATGTTCACTCGGTTGGAAATGTTTACATTATCAAGTTGCTTACTAATTAACCACTTTAAGGAACAGGACGGCTTTCAACAAGAGAAGAAAACTTCCAGACTTACATTTTAAAATATTTAGTGATGATGTATTGCACTAATTAGCCTTGATGTAATTAAATTTGATACTCAATTGTCCAGTGCTTCCTAGTATGTCATGACCGTAACTCTTCCAACAGTTCGGTAATTCGTTGGCGCGTGGAATTGTGTAATATAGCGTGCTATAAACAAACCGCGCTCAGCACATGGTGTACGGTGTTCTCCAGGGCCGCGTTGTTGCACTATATAGCAAAGTGATCTCGTTGCCTCTACACTACGTCAGTGACGCCACGTAAGTGGCCTACAAATGGGCTATTCCCTACATCTTCATTGACCATGCAGTTGACTTTATCTGTATAGTACACGTTGACAAACCGTCGGTGCTGCATGCGGTACGCAAACACAGTGTGGGCAATTGCTACAATTGCCGCCACAAGTAAATAAAACAAACCCCTTCCCTCATTTCAATGTTGTTTTACTCAGGACATGGTCAGTGTTCCCAACCAACATTGCAAAGTCTTTTCAGCACCCAGTACCGAATTATTTAGTCATGATACTTGTACTAGTACAAAACTCTCTTTCTTGATATAAATCAGCCTCCCATCCCCTGCCCCCTCCCCACCTCGAGCCAGTTCCCCGCTCCTCTGTATGCATTTCTAAAAAATATGACAAAATATTCCGAGCAATAATTTCTCAAACGAAGGTTTCGCGTAACACGTACTTAACATAGCGATGTCCCAATTAGGGAATAAAGTCAATGGTGCCCACGTCTCTACATCAGATTCGAACAGGCTATGACGTCACGCATATGGGCTGAGAGACCCGAGGCGAAGCCGAGGGTCTCTGCCTATATGCGTGACGTCATAGCCTGTTCGAATATGATGTAGAGACATGGGCACCATGACTTTATTCCCATTCATAAATACTTTTAATTTCGGGAAGTTTAGAAGGAAAAAAGCTTTCTTTTTATTAATTTTCCATTGATCATCAATTATTCTCCTTAACTGACTACGTTACAATGACATTGACATTGAATAGCGTTGCGAAGAGCTGTATTACCGCAATGCACAGTATACTAGCTGTCTACACGCTGCCTTCGTCGTCGCTTGTTGCACGTATATATGTAACTTACACAGCCATGACGTACAGCTATACGGCCTACTTTGTGCCGTCTATTTGACAAATAAGTTACATTTTGGAAGTCTTGAACGATGTCATATTTGGAACGATTTTTCTTTTGGATGTGGGGCTATAGTCGTGAATAGTTCCACTAAAATTATATACTAACTGGAGGATCTGTGGTTTAATTGGTTTCTATTGCTCGCTGTGACATTTGCCTTTGACACACTAACGTCCTTCTCAACGTTGTTGAAAACAGACTAAACAACTAACGTTAGGCTAACAACGTCAGGCCTAACATTAGCCTTTCAAATTAGCGTTACGTTGTTTTCGAAATGTGGCTGAGTCAGTAAATGAGCTTGACCTTTTTAAGCGGAACTTTATGGAACCACACATATTTGCCTTTACTAACGGTGGCTCTCGCAATTCCTGAAGCTTTCATTGCAGAGAGAATCTATCACAATCTTGATGACGTTTGTCGATGCAGTATGCAGGCTACTTGGGCCTGCGAAGGCTCTTCTTAATTATCACATCTGCAATTCCCTCGGCGATTCTGGTGCTAAATTTCCTTACATAGCTTATGGTGCACAGAATACTAACCCAAGCCTTATGTATGGAATATGCGAGATGAGCTTTTATGGTTAGTGAGTAACGTTATACTCGAGCACTTATTTCAAAATTGTTTTTTTCATCGGAAAAGATAGGCTAGAGGATTTTGAGTCTAACTGAGATAGGCCTAGGAAGTCATGTAGGGCCTAGTCATATTTATATTTCTTTTTCTCATCACCAGTGTACCATATCAATTACACAATCGGGGTCTAAGCCTAGGCCCTAGGCTTGTGTGAACTTTGAAACACATTATAACACCTTCACTTAATATTTTCTGAATTAGGCCTAGGTCTGAAATCTGATTAGGCCTTGGACCTAATTTATTTGTTTCAATATACATGCAACATTGCGGTCAACCAAATATATGTACATTTTAAGTTGGACAGTAATGGGGGAAATTACTTGCTTAAAACGTCAGGCACCATTTAAAGTAGTTGGGCCAGTATGTGTACTAGGCCTAAAACTGTTGTTATGTGTGAAACCTAAAACTTAAGCCTTCATAACACCGTGTCAGCAAAGCTGTATTTATAGTCATGTTGATCAAAAAGTTGCTCTCCATACACCCTATGTCTCTACACTGGATTAGAACATGGGTAACTGACCAATCACAAGCCAGTATTCTCAAAAAGTATTTATGAATTATTTGTAGAGGTCTTCCGACAATCGCCGCCAAAAGTACTGAAACAAAACCATTTTCCCCGTTTCAATCTGGTTTTACTCAGCACGGGTCAGTTTTCCCAACCAAAATCAAAAACGGGGAAATGGGGAGAGTGGCTACCAAGTGAGATGGCTAACGGGCAATGTGATATTTGCTACGGAGGGATTTGTTTCATTTGGCGGCGATTGTAGCTGTATTTTTACGTTCGACGCCATATACAAAGACATTTTCGAAAGCGGCAAAATCATTGGCGTAGCTACATGAGGCATGTGACAGTCTGAACACGGAAGTCGTGAAATTTGCTTACCTCTATGTGACACCGAGTAATACCGGACAACTGCATTGCGGTTTTCCCAACTTTCTTTCATAAAAGTTGCCATGCCCCCCCCCCCCCATGCAAAAATTGTTTTCCATTTTTCTTTGAAGAAGGCTAAATTTTCGGCGCCCTTTGCGCGCTGCATATTGCAACTCCTAATACAGAAATGTTCAGACTTTAAAAAAATTAAAGTTTGGGAAACTTTCCCCGAGAAATCTGCAAATGAAAACATCGGAATTATGACATTATGACATCATGACACAACTGATTATCACAGAGAACACTGTCAAATACAGTGCTACTAGTTTTTTATATGTGGGTCTGTGGGACATTTTTCTCTAATATTGGCTATTGATTTTTTAATATTTGTCTACAGAAGACAAGAAAATTTCGGAAACATACGTGCTTGCAAGATGCTCCCGGTTGAATGAAAAATGTCTAGCCACCGGTACGCCACTGTATTCAATATTTAGTGATTCTCCGGCCTATCCTACAGCGTGATTTACTTGTGTGGGCTGAGTAGTGGCGTAGCTACGGGGGAGGGCTTAGGGGCTCCATTCCCCACTGATTCGCCCAGCCCCCCCCCCCCCTCCCCAAGCAGCTTTGCTAGCTACCTGGGCAAAAAAATTATATTCATGCTGGCCGATGATAATATTTAATCCCGGGGCTACCCGGCTACTATGACAAAGGTACACTTGCGATAGATCCACTCTGAATGTCGGAATAAATTCAGGTAGACTGTGACAAGTTTCATATCTTCGGAATCTCTTCACTTTATACTCGTCGGGCTTCTGGATGGATAATTTTCTAGCAGATTTGGAGTGGCTATTGGCTAAAATTGGCTACCTACCTGTTTCAATATATACTGAATTTAGCCAAGAGTGGCAATAGAGTAAAATTCATTACCATGCAATTCCGTTTCCTAATTTTCCCCCGAAAATATGAGCGACCATTTCGTCGATTGGTAGTGAAACATTTTATCTGGTAATTTTCTGATCAAATAGCGACTGTAGATCCCCCTAAAAGCCTGGGAAATGTCATTTTCGACTGTCCCAGGGGTCCGATTTTTCAAAATTTTCTGCCCGCTCCGCTCCAAACAGTAGTGGCCCTCTGCGTAGATGGCCTTCTTGGCAGAATTTAAGTTTGAAGTGAACATTTTTTGCAAAAGGAAATTAAAAATAGTGACTACTTAGAGATCCCCCTATAAGCCTGGGAAATGCTATTTTCAACTGTCTGAGGGGTCGGATATTTCAAAAGTTTCTGTACGCTTCGCTTCGCTAAGTCTTTCTGGCTGAATTTTAGTTTCGAGTGAGCGCTTATCTGCAACTTAAACTTAAAATAGCGACTGATTGAATCCCCTTTATAACCTGGGAAACGTCATTTTCGACTGTCTGAGAGGTACGAAATTTCTAATCCTCGCGACTCTCCGCGCCAACCAGCGGTGGCGCTCCGCTTTCAATTACATTTTTCGGGCAAAAATTTTCTGCCCCAAACTGAAATGCTCACCTACGTTTATGGAAATACCTTACTCAAGCAGGCACTGGAACAGCTGCTTACAACATACAGCAGGATTCCGGATTTGCATTCCTAGGATACATAGTCCAGTGGAGTCATGAGCTGAGCTAATCAGTATCTCAAAAGTGTGTTCGAATCTTAGAAAAATCACAAATTTTTCTCACCAGAATTAAAGACAATTTAACCTGGCAAATGCCGTTCCAGCCATCTGGGAGGTGTTTAAGTCCAATTTTTTTGCACGCTCTGCGCCCTAACTGATGGTGACGCTATACGCTTAGATAGTAAACTCCCGCCCCCTACAAAAGTATCCGGTCCCCCATAGCCCCCGCCACCACAAAGAATTCTAGCTACGTCACTGGGACTGAGTGAACCATAGCTTAGGGAAACCTTCGTCTTTTAGACTCCAAATCACATAGGTTCAAAATTGTTTCATATAAAACTTGGGGACGGATGCCGTAAGTGATATCCATGGTAGCGTGAATAAAATCAGCTTGTTGAAAAATTTAATTATGAAGATCCATTGGAAGCTAAAACGGATATTTTTTATTTACCGGCAGTCCTTTAGTCAGATATACAGTACATCAGCGCAGGCGTTTCTACTATGACTGTCGTCGATAAACAGTACTGGTTGCTCATAGTCTCTCAGTAACATTAAATATATTCTTCCTATGCATGTAGCCTACATGGCATTTAAGCCGATTCTCATATTAAGAAAAACCACATCATGCTGTTTCAATCTCCTCCAAGCCCCCCCCCCCCCCCCCCCCACGCACACACAAAAATGACAAAGTCTAGAATAAGGAGGCCTGAATTAAACTGCATACTTTTTTACACCAAAAAAGGCCATTTTTGCAAAGTCCATTTGCGCAAAATCACACTTATAATTCCTTCTTACGTTATGGTTGGATTAAGAGAGTCTGAGATCACCGTACAATGCAAATTCTCTTGTAAACTCAAATTTTGGAACACGTGTTGTGGGGACTGGTTTGTTTATCCCGACGATTTGGAGGATGTGCGCACTTCCATAAAAACTAAAACGAATTACCGAAGTCTGTCATGGAAATTCATTATTTTTGAAGTGCCAATCCTCTCACCCCATACTACAATTCTTGAAGGGGTTAACGGATATTCTCAATTGGCTCAGCACTTTGACTGACAGCTAATTCAAACAATGCAGAGTACCAAAGCTTATGTTAAACAGCATGAACTGTACTGAGAGTGTTTTGATTATACACATTGAGCTTTTCTATACTCACCTTGAAGCAACAAATTGAGATTGTGTCTATATGAGGATTTCAGACATTTGTGGGGTAACTTACTTTTTGGAATGAGAGAATTGGCCTTTAACACAAAATTTCGGCATGCCTGCATCGCTTTGGTAATTTTTCACATTTTATATCGGGCCATTGCAATAGGAAAATCTTCATCCTCTGTCTTTAGGAGTACGGTGTGGTATATCTCTGTGACGAATAACGGATGTGTTTTCATCAATCTCTAACATTTTCCACACTACCAATTTTCGTGCGATTAATTTAATGTTTGCCTACCGTATATTCTCTATTGAAACCATTTAACTAGCATTTAGATTGATCAACCGTTGTAGACTTTACAACGGTTCTATCGTAAAACTTTATCCGGCTCGCGTTCGCTTGGTCTAGAGGGAAAGCATCCGCCTTCCACGTGGAAGGTCAGGGTTCGATTTCAGGTCAAGTCATACCGAAGACTCTAAAATGGAACCTACTGTCTTTTTGCGTGGTGCTTCGGAGCAATAGAGTAGGGAAAACAAGCCATTGAGCCACAATTGGAAAAAGGGTCAATCGGTTTGAAACAGGGCCGTAAAACTCCATTGAACTGGCTATCTAACTAAATATCCCGTTTCGCTCGCAACTGTACAATTTTCACTTCCTGTTGTAAGGAAATAGTGCCCAGTGATTTCCTTACTCTTCCAAACTCCAAATGGCATTCAAGCTATATTTCATGCTGTATATTAAATATAAAATCTCTGAAAAAGTGCAAGGGGGAACGTTTTGGCTTAAATTGCACCTCATGTGAAAAATTCAAATATATATGTTAAAAAGCATGAAAAATAATTCCAGCAGTCCAACTCGCGTCTGCATGGAACATTCCTGAGGTGAGATATAACATTTTGAATTGCGACAAGAAGTTAAAATGGTATGTTGAGCAATTATTTGTGATGACATTGGTGTACTACTGCAAATACAATCTTTGTATTTCGTTGTTTTTCTGGAAGTTACTGCACCTTGTATCACTGACTTACTGTTTTGGGGTGATGTAATTAGTTAAGTATCCCTGTGCAACATGCTATGCAAGCAAACAGGGAAATGTTCAAGGTCGTAAAAACATTTTTAATTTTAAAGGGGAACAAAGCGGGCTATGTGAGTTGTACAACAAGAAAGTCACAAATTATTGGGGAATGGTCTAATTTGTTTAACAAACTGCAACATTTTATATCTTGGCTCAAGAATGTTGAATGAAGAATATGGTTTTGGACTGTTAGAATTCATTGTTCAATTTCTTTAATATATATATATTTTTTACTTGAAATACACCTCAAAATATTTGCAAATAGGCTATGGTGACTCCAAATACACAACTAAAGCAAAATATCACGTGCGATATTTGCGTGTCAAGTTTCACACAGCAAATTTCAAGTCGTTTCCCTTAATCACAACTTTTCAGACCGCCGTGAAAAACAAACAACCGAAAGGCAATCAATCTTAAAATTCAAAAAAAGCCTCCAAAATTGGGATTGCATTTCGTCAACTTAAGCAGAAGTTAAAAAAACGTGATTCGAGTGATGGACACAATAATGAAAAATGTAAATTAATAAATTGATGAACAGAAGAATTACCACAGTTTATCTGTTTCTTTTCAACCTATTGGTTAGAAACTGGGGTCGTAAATCCCATGTAACTAACTGACTGTTTCTTTTTCTGAACGTAATCAACATCAAACAATGGGACAAACCCACGGACTTCTTATACATTAATAGAGCATACTACACTGTATATTGTCGCTACCGTGGGTGCGAGAAAAAGCGCACCAAGATGGTCGTCTGCTATGGTGTTGTGTAAAAGAGTGGACTTGATTCAGTCAATTGGCAGATTTTGCAAGAAAGTTGAAATATTTTTGAAATATGGCAAGGTTAGGTCAAAATCACTTCACGTATTGTAGGAATATGATACTCTTTCTCATTCAAGTTTACATCTTGTTTAAAATATAACAGGGTCGTCGTCAAATCAGACGATTTATAGCTTCAGTCGGCCATCTTGGTGTGCCTTTTTTGTCCCAGACGGTGGCGACAATCTACGGATACGTCGGACACGTTACATGCCCTGTCCATGTATGTAAGTCCGTGGACAAACCATATTGACATATGAGCTTCATTACCACAGGGCAATGGCGGTAGCAATTAGTTCAAATAAGAGGAAAAATTATGCAGCTAGTGTACTGCTGTAGTTTAGTTCGAAGTCACCTAGTCACGAGTCCGGCAATTTCCAACTTTCAAGGATTCGAGTCCGACCTCTAAATCAAGCCCCTGTACTTTCTCGATGAGGGAAAAGTCAACTACTTTGCCAATTCAATCAAATTCTGAAATCACGAGTCAGGACTCAACAACACCACTGGCGAGGGTTAGTAGGTTTATTGACCTACTGAGGGTATGGACCTGAATACTATACCACCAACCAAGAGGGTTTAAGTGGGGAAGGGGAAAGAGTGTGGGGTATATAAAATTGATTGACTTCAGATAAAGTTTGTCATGTTCGTACGCGTAGGAACATGTTGCTCTACCTGGTCCTGACGTTAGCAATTAAACGCAGAAACGACAATGATATAGGAGAGACATTCTATGATAATGGAACACCAAAAGAGTCTTTGTCTGCAAAATTGGGTGGATGGTTCACGGACCATCCACCTAGGTATTCTTTGGGGGATAAACCCAACCCAACCCAAACTAACTGTACTTCAGTTGTGTGTATCCACTTTTACATTAAGTTCAGCTACAACTTCAAGTCTATACACTTATTCAATTATTATAGAATTTGCCCATCTTTAAGGAACATCTTTTAAACGGTCAGTTTCCACTAATTGACTTGAGTGTCCCAACCCTGAAGTCGCGACTCGCACGGGGTTGCGAAGCATGCCATTTTGAGTGCCGTCGCAAAGTATAGTTCCAATATATGTGAAAAACACACTCCCTAATAAAAATGTAGATCACCTATCTACCAATACTGCACTGCTATGTCGACATACTAACTAAAAAATTCATAAGCTAAACACATGTGTCGAAGTGAATTTTAAATTGAGTATTTGTGACTTTATTTGGAAGAAGACTGGGGAAGCGATTCGATGCTGTTACCTGGAATGGGGTCGCTTAGAAAAAATGTTGGAACCCCTGATTTAGACATTGAGATTAGAATTTTCAAAAGAAAAGCAAGATTACCATCGGAAATAACATTGCTTCAAAGAGCCTATTGAGTGCTACATCGTCTTCATAACACATAACACCTGCCAGGTCTTATCTATAAAGTACGCATACGTCGTCTTCAATTTTCTTGTCCCAAATAGTTCCAATTCCCAAGATTTAGTCATTACTGCCAGCCCCTCTTAAAACCTCTGACTCTGATATCAACGTGAGAGCAATCATCCGGTTGAGAATTTTGATCCCGCTGTTGGAAATTTATCTTCAGTTGATGCCTGTCATCAACTGACGTTTCAGCAGACGTAAAATGAGATGGCTGCACGATTCTTACGATTAACAGGCCAAAACAGGGAACAATCTGGCCTCAACAACAGGGTTCCAAGGCCAAACCAGTAGTTACATGGACAAGTAAACCACCCTTAAACAACCTCGCAATTGCTCCCATAATATCTTTCCAACAATAAATAGCTAGAATAGTGATGCCTACGGTTACCACAGACGATGATTCCAGGTTGAACCGCTCCTATAAGGCTCTCTGATCTTTGATATGGCTTAACAAGGTATACGTGCCCCTTAGGCTGCTATCTGACGATTTGGCAAACCTTTCCAAGTTTATCGAAGTTGCATAATGTACCAATGCAATTGTTTCTAAACTTGTATATGACTTGAAACAGCTTGAAATCGATAATAACACTTGGACAAATGCCTATTGTATTATTTAACACTTTGGCCAACTAGTTTCCTGAAAAAAAACATGATGTTAGTCGCCAAAATTAAATACGAGATTATTAAAACTCACACACCCAACAATTCTCATCCAACGGCGACCCGAATAATTAATAAACACCGTCGATCAATGCAGTAAGAAAACGAATATTTATTCCCATTGAGGTATTACGGGAGGCATTGATAACTCCATCCCAGGTAACCATTCCATATATGGAATCCTTATTTGACCCTTCACTTGGCCTTTAAGGGACCCATATGACTTAGCACCCTGGATTAACAAGGTGACATATGTTCTAGTCGGCATGACTCGTATGACCCATTTTGGATGCCCTTGGGCCCATGAAAACAACTTATATGTGGCCAAATATGGGTCAGCCCTATAATAGTAGCCTTCATGCAAATGGGCTCCCCATATGGGACCCATATAGGTTTGCTACTTGGGATGGTATTTTACACGACATACATTTTAAAAGATATGATGTCATTTGGCGTTTTGGACTATAATGGACGTCGATTTTGGCATGATTTTTTATCTCAACAAAACACTGTAATCCTATTATCATCAAAGAGCTAAGGAAAGGGAGAAAGGTTTTAGTAACGCCTCGCCTACTAGCAATGTGATGAGGTTATTTCCTTGATAATGACCAGGAAGAATGTAATTTCTATAAGTAACAAAAACACATGTCAACTTAATTTATATGAAAATACTACAGAACTTACATGTTGGTGTTTCTGCATACTTTCAGTTCTTGTAAAAGTTGTTGTTTTCAAAGAAAAACCGACGTTTCGTTAATTATTTTTAATTAGAAAGTCATCTTTTCTTGATGCATAAATGATATATTCTAAACAAAGTATTACAATCACCGCGCATGAAGAATCGGTTGGCGATTCTTCCGGTCAGTTTCCCTAAATTCTGAATCGCAACCGTGACGGCGTATTTCTTCGATCGGTCAGCCAGTCATTTAAGACGATTGACGGCAATTTTTCATGACCAAATTATCACCACATTGTCTCCTGAGAGCGTAGTAGGTGGGACTTAAAAAGACTTATAAATCAAGTTCGATAACAGTTGCTTTTTCTGAGAACCAAATGAACTTCTTAGGTCAAAGAGAGTTCATGAAGGTCGTGTTCAAGTTGATGTTCAAGAATTTAAAGACAGTTGTTCATCACCCCAAACTACCGATAGTCTACAGAAATTCTCAATTAGTGCGGCTCTTTGATTGACATCAAATTCAAAAATTCATATTTCACTCATGCACTAAGAGTGTTTAATTACATGTGAGGCGCCCTCGTACTGTCGTATACCCGTCCACGTTATGCAACAAGTCGCAGGCCCATGAAACTATTTTCGCAAAATTCTAACTCTTAACATACACTTTATTAATTATGTTGAAGGAACATGTTCTGTCCATTTCGATTAACTGATCTTCGCGGGCTCATTCCAGAAGTCGGTCATTGTTGTCAGTTGCACGTTTCAGTTTCATGCGATCGAACATGTTTGGTCGCATGAAGCTGGGTTGCGCGTCTGCTTGCAACTAGTTGCAAATCATTCCACACTTTGCAACGCGTCTGAACTATCTCGTTGCAATAAGTTGCGTCTCATCGAGTTGCTTAGTGTAGATGGGGCTTAAAGTATCTTTGCAGGAAACATAGAATCTGCAAAATGTACGACGCGACAGACTGTACAGGTACGGTGCAGGTTTCCGCAAGTTTGGCTAAGATAGGAGTGTTGCCTAGCTTCACTGATCCGAGTGACAAACCCATTCAGTCGAAGCCGTAACTGCATAACCTCTACCTTCAAGCTGTCCTACTTTTCGGGGCTCGAAATGCTTGCGTTTACAATCCACTTAATAAAAATACAATACAGTCTAAAGAAATTCAGCATTTCTTATATCATATTTATTCCCCACTCAAGTTGCGGGTTGTCAAACTTTTAGGCAGTAGTCCTCGGAGCCATGAGGAAGATATAATTAAATAGTGTGCTTAATTTCTACAAAAATGAAAAAATTTAAACATATGAAACAGGTGCTTTCCAACTGAAGGCAAAATAAGTACCGTAGTACCGGTTAAACACTGAGTCTTTTCTCTTTGATTGTAAAATGACGTGGTGTCCAATGTGCCACGTCCTTTACGAAGATTTCTATTCATTTACTGTTTTTTTTTTTTTTTGGAACATTGAAAACCCACAGTCATTAGTGTTTCGTGCTTTTTGAATAAATGAGCAAGTATTTTTTTGTCACAAACAGAAACGTCTCAGCTAAACTTTGAAAGCTAGTGTCTGTTATGACTCTGCTGTTGTCACATGTTAAGGAAATGTCAATAAAGTGCACATACGTGTTTTTCTCGGAACTGTCACGGGTAAAGTGTCAGGTTTCCTTATTTAGACAATTGGTTGATACAAATTTGTTAAAAAATTTCCCTCTTTAATTTTCTTAAAGAGGCATACAATGACATTTGTCTGTCTGCTGGTTCTGTCACACTTCTTTAAAAAAAAAAATTGAATATGAAGTGCGCCACCAGTAGCGTGGGACAATGACGTTGATGTGTGTAAATATACCTCAAGTTTTTGGAATGTCATTAGATTAGTTTTACTGTTCTGGTTAAAAGGGGAGATTTCATAACAATATAAGTATTCGGCTATGAGTAAATCCTCTGACTTATACGTTGTAGTGTCACGTGGATAGTAAATAGCTTTCAATCTTACTACAGAGTATGTAATTTGAGTATATGCTTCTTGAGAAACATGATACACGTT
The DNA here is from genome assembly GCA_037179385.1 of Holothuria scabra. Lineage (NCBI taxonomy): Eukaryota > Metazoa > Echinodermata > Holothuroidea > Aspidochirotida > Holothuriidae > Holothuria > Holothuria scabra. The sequence continues at coordinate 59,184,299 of CM074179.1, read as the reverse complement.
ACGAGTTAAAAATAAAACCCTCTGTTTTGTTTATCAACGAAATGTGAACGTCCGGTGTCAGGAAAAGAACCGAAAGCGGTTTTATATAGAAGTATTTGCGTTCCGTTAATACGAAAAAGAACAAGAATATGATATGAAAGACCTTGCTGCTTGAGAAAGCCAAGGTTTAAAATGTTTTTTGATGATTTTATTCAAATGTGTATATATGGATGTGAAAACGCTAGTAACAATCTCACAAGTGCTTGGGACTACAAATTAAAATTTTTGTCTTTTTTTCGAATTCCAGTACCGGCCGTTGTCGACACTACTTATCTAAAAATATTGGCTCTGTTTTGATGTGCACTAAGTGGATGATATAGATTCATTGGTCCACAGACCTGAGAGTTTATTCTTTAATTTAATTTGTTTCACGGAGCAGTACATGAACATTTGTAGAACAAATACTGAGTTTCACGTCGGCTTTGCTACTTCAGAAAATTTCAGCCTGATGGTTGGAAACTTCATTTTACCGATTAGTTCCCGGATTTCTCTAAATCCATTCCACCACTTTACCTATCCAAGTGAAAACTCCTTGCGCGACAACATCAAGAACTAAAAGTTCTGCTTGCTTTTTGATGTTTCAATGGGAGTTAAAAAGTAGCCCACGGAACGGGAGATTTTTTTGTTTAGAGCTGATCCAAATCAGTGTATAGACTTGTTTTATTCTCTAAAGGAAGTTCTGTTTGTTAAACTGCTTCAACTTTTTGTTAAGTCTTTAAAATTCTCTGCCAAAGAGCCGTTCGACGAAACCAAACTGCTCCCTAAAGAAGCTATGTACACTGAAGGACAACTTGACCAACCTCCCGGACCTAAGACCATTTACATCATTGATCTATCATGTATGGCGTCATTCTAGACTGACTGAAAAGAACAGATACTATAAATGATTCTCAGCAAAAAGGCCAGAAACTGAATCAAGAAGTTAATAGCATTTTACAAGAGGGCTATGTGATAGGATTAACTTTTGATCCTCTCTATTACAGTGCCTCTAAATAAACTCAAGCATTCAGGTCTCAGCTCTTTTGCGGCGCCCTCTCTATAAGGTTCATGTCTCGGGAAGACGTTAGCACTAAAAGCGTAAAAAATTCATCTTTTTGTCCCTGTTTCGGAGTTTTCTCATCTTAAATCTGACATCCGACCTAAAGAAAGTCGCATAGAACGTGGCTCAAAGCTCGTCTGATTAGCTCACTTGTGGTCGTACTCGTACGTTACTACCTACTTAAAGGCCCAGTTCTCTCACCCCAAACAGTACCAATTCTCCTAACTTTCTTACCGAAGCAACTCCCACAATTATCTGAAATTCATCCTCATCCAGACACAATCTCAGTTTATTGCTTCAGGGTGAGTGTAGAAACACGCAATTTATATAATCAAAACACTCTCAGTACCGTTCATTCTGTGTAATATAAACTTTGCCACTCTGCATTGTTTGATTTAGCTGTCAATCAAAGAGCTGATAGCCAATTGAGAATTTCGGTACCCGGGTACCCAAATTGTAGTTTGGGGTGAGAGGTTTGTCCCTTTAAAAAGAAAATCTTGTGAACTGTTGGAGAAGGTCACAAGATATTGAAGCAAGTTCTCTTTTTGTACGACGTCATCATGCATTTAAAAACTGAAATGCCAAAACTACTGAAGTAGGGACTTTTCATGTGAATGCGAAAGACAACACACTTACGAATGTTTTCAAGTTTCAGTAAATATTCTATATGGGAAGAAACATCATGTGATGTGTAAAGAAGGTTTACCAAAATCAAGCACACTATTAAGTCATCAGGTCATAAAGACAAAACACTATCAATTATTCTTCATGTTTCATAATAATTCCTAAACTTTTAATTTTATTAATTGAGTTGTTTCTTGATCCTTGCTTCATTTGCAAAACTCACACTAGGATACCACGGAAATCTTCCCACGTCTTGTTATCATCCTTATGAATAACTTGAAATTGTTACTTTCAGGACCTTCCCCAATTGTTACCTTATACTTAATAGACAACTCATGCATTCTGCAGAATGGTGCCATTCACAAGTCACTGTAGCAAATTACTTTTGTAAATAGACCCTACCGCCCCCAATATAACTCAAAGTTCAAATCACAGGTCCAAGCATAGAATGAAGAAAAATCGGTGAATTTACCGTGAACCTCAAGTCAAAAAATACAAAAATATATTAAACAGCATGGAAAATGAGGTCTTACAGACTAACTCCAATCTTCATAAGTCATTCTTGAGCCGAGATATAAAATGTTGAAATTTATTCACTAAAAACAAATTAGCCCGTTGCGCAATGATTTGTGACTTTCTTGTTGAACAACTCACATTACGTGCTTTGTTTCCTTTTAAAATTAAGAATGTTTTTTGACCTTTAACACTTCCTATTTGTTTGCTGGCGTGTTGACAGCATGATGGCTTAATTCTTTACATCACCCCATAAGAGTGCTACCACAATTTTGCAACAAGTTGCAGTAACTTTTCGAAAAACAAAGATTATAATTTGAGTAGTACAACAATGACACCTCAAATTATTGTGCAATGTATTGAATGAATATCATACGAAGATGGTATACTTAAAAAGTCAGAATCCATTTTTCATGCTGTTAAATAGTTAAATAAATATATTTGAATTGTTTGGCTTGAGGTACCCCAAAAAGAATGATTTGATCCAGGTAGGGCTTTATGTTTCCAAGCATGATTCATTGTGAAAACAAACGCAGCATTATTTTCTTTTTCAACTCCAAATCACGACGTGCTTCCGCAAAACTATAATCAGATAATAGTGGCTATGTAGAAAATGTTTATGACGTCATAATTATGTCATGGACCTTAAAATATGTCACTCAAATGGCATTTCTAAGAAGTTAAACTTTTTCACAGAGACCCCACCACCTTGATATAACTTTCTCTCGCTCGTGAGGATTTCCGTTGTTTTTTATGTACGGATCATTTAGTAACTATTGCGGTATTTCGTCCGTTTGCATATTTCTTTGTTTGAGTCAAAGACTTCAATTTCCAAGTACAAATTATTGACCATGTCAAAATGTCATTCTGTCGGTTAGTGTCCCAGAAATAAGTTATGCAAACAAAGTAGCATCGAAAACAGGCCGACAGGTATCAAGCCACCCACGTCTTTGCAACGCGGCTGAAAAGAATTGTAAACTACGTGAAAAATTTCAAGTAACAAAACAGATGAAAAATCAGGAGAGTTATTTCTGGGGCAGATAAGAAAAGAGCGGTCACTCCCTGGATTATGACGTCATTTCACACATGAGACGGACATCCGGCTCGCGGGCTGGCGGTCAGGAGTGCGACTCCTGACCAAGTACGATCGTGCTCTCAGATTATGATAAACCATAAACAAGGGAATGGGTAGACGGTACAATGAGACCGTCACCTGGAGAAAAGGTCGTCGCCGGCCTTACCTGCGTAGTAGGCTGAACGGCATATTCCTTGTTCAGTTACGCTGAGGAGTTAAGGAAACAGAGTCCGCTCCGCGGGGTGTGACCGGCACAACTTAAACCAATTGGTTAGAAACTGAGCCGTTAAACCTTATCTACTAACAAACTAGATGTGTTATGACGTCATCTAGCCTTCCATAACATTGGTACCTGGATATTATATTCCTGAAAGGAAGCACAACTTTTTAGCCTACTGAAAATTGAATAAGCAAGATTAGATGACTAACTTATACAGGACGAAGGGGTCGGCCTGGTCCAATGGTGGTGATTTTGGACCCTATAGTTTAATGAAACTTGGTGACATGGGATAGGCCCCAATATTAGTGATATTGGACCCTGGTCCATCTTGGTGGGTTTGTGATATCTAATCCCGTGTATAGTCATGTCCAATTTCAGCAATGAGGACTTTCCCTTGATCCGATTTTGGTGATACCCCTCTTTGATGCAGCCTTGTTTAATTTCAGTTATGCAGACTCTAAATATTCTCAACTCTTGCTGGTATCGGACTCTGATCGAGTCTTGGTGATAACATCTCCGCTCCCAGTGCTATCACCTCGATGGTCCAACCGTGTCTCATTTCAGTCTTCGTGATATAACGGAATTTTCAATTCATAATACTCAGTGAGAATAGGTTATTAATTTTCCCTTCACATTACACTATGACAGCCTTCTTGTTCCCTGTTTCAGCCCATGTTCCGGCATCTCTATGTTCCGACAAAACGGCGCCAAAGTACAATTTCATCGGCGCTTAAGTACAGGTACGTTATTGTCGGTGACCAAGTAGCCTACATTACTGTAGGCGACAAAGTCCTTTTGTGGGTGCCAAAGTACTCTTTGTCGTTACCTGGTTACCAAAGTACATTATTGTCGGAACATAGAGATGTCCCCTGGACGATCGCTCTTGTAGCCTGCTTTGCAACTCTGCAGCTTAGTTAGTCAGTTAGCCAATCAGCGTTTTATGGCCCAGTTTCCAACCAATTGGTTCAAGTCGAGCCTTTTTCCAGTTTTGGCTCACTGGTTTGTATACTCCATTGCTTATGCGGAGCATCTCGCACAACGGCAGTAGCTTCCATTTTTAGAGGCTTTGGTGTGACTCGACCTGGGAATAGAACCCGGAGCTTTTGCGTGAGAGTCGGATGCTCTTGCCGTTAGACCAAACACGCGGTCATAACTGTAGCAATCACCACTGATTTTCGAAATGAAGTTGAGGCTAACCCTCCTTGCGTCATGTGTGAGTTAACGACGCATTTGTCCGTACACTTGTACCCTCTATTATGGTATTGCTCTTTTATATAATGCAAATGGTAGAGACCTCAACCGTCTTCATGCACTTCAAAACAGAGCCGCTGATTTTTTCTGCCTCCAGATTCGATAATCCTACACTTTTGATGAAAAAGCTTCACTAGCTACCTATCGAAAAACGGATTAAATTTAAAATTTGTCTTCATGTTTACAAATGTCTCAATAATCGTGGACCAATTCATTTTAAAAACTCTTTGACACCGAAATCACTACCACCTACGGGTCCTGTTACAAGATCTGCAAAAGAAGCAACTCTCTTAGTCCCCTTTGGAAAGAAATATATCGATGACAATTTTTTTTCTCGCTTGCTGGCCCCCTGGCCCCTCCATTTGAAATACAGTCCCGTTGTTTCACAAAATTTTCAACGTCCTGACATAGTTTTCATAAGCTTTTGGACTATTCTTTTAAGCCCATACTATTTTTATTTTTAAAGAGCTCCTCAAGTCTCATGTGTGAGCTGTGCTTTTCGTTCTTTTTTCTGTGTTTTTTTTTAAACGTTTTAACCTTTTCGGAACTAGTGCTCAAGAAATACTTATATGTATGTATGTATGTATCGACCATTTCGTTATATTTGGGTTTCACTAGCCTGCGGGCGGACGAAGTTTTTTCGATTAGATGGGGGCAGGAGACTGGCTGTAGACACAGACAGACAGAGGCACTAAGCAGGCTAGGGTTTCACCGCTTCGAAAATGTCAGTTGTCAGGTTTAGTCAATATGGTGCCGAAACCATGGTAATGGTGAAATATGACTGTTCAAATGAGAAGATCACCAAAATACGTTACCCAGGCCGGTACCTAGACAATGATCTGAAAAGAGAAAAACCAGGGACATTTTTTCCAGGGGCCAAGTATGTTAAGTCAATGGCAAACTTCAAACTTACTAAGGGACGAAAAATTTCTATGGGGACTTTTGCCCTTGCTTCCTCTTTCCTTAGTGAACGGGCCTAAGGTTACCTTTCAATCCTTCCAAAACGTTCAATATGTGTTTGTTATATGAATTATTCAAAAATATTTAGTCCTCTTACTGTGGGTAACACCATTTCTATTTTGTAATATCTACGAAACAATGTTGCTTATTTGGGGGATTTAAGAATTAGGGTCTAAATTAATTGCCTATTGAAACAAAATGTATCTAAATTCCATCGACTGATCTTATAAAACAAAATTGTGCCCATTTACCTGTCAACATAACTTACAAAAAGGTTACCACCTGAAAAGGTTGCAACCTAGAAATTTCAAGTCATGAAAACTAGGCGGAAGTCATGGTCTCGTTAAAAACAAACGTATTCGTGGTGCAAATTATGAAACAGTTTTATCACATAAACGTGTTAACACTTAATATAATTGGGTAATGGTAACGATAATCATTGAAAGTTCAAGAGGCTAGGTTGCCTGCTTAGTGCTTCTGCGGTTGTCACAACCTGAAGCTTCCGTCCCTCGTAGCTGAACGAAGCTGAACGAAAAACTCACTCCGCTACGCGGTCTAGAGGTTAATACGCTCCATTTCTCTCTGTAACTCTGTAAACAGATCAACCCTTCCTCTACGTAACATTCGGATGAAAATTCAAGTACTTTGTTGACGAGATCCACGATGATATGTTACTTCATCCATTGCGTACACAATGGTCCCTGAATGTGTGTGTCTACGGGGTTAAAGGAGCTTTAGTCCATTGCCTTATAGTTAAAAATATGGTAGCAACCCCGTCCCTCCTCCCCCAAAAAGAGATGTCCCTTACACCCCTCGACTGAGTGGGTCAATGTGATGATTTCTTATGTCAATAGCACTTACCATTGCTAAGGGAGGGAGGGAGGGAGGGAGGGACTGGGAGGGAGAAGAACCTGGGTTCATTCAGGGTCATAGGCCTACAAAGCTTCATATGGGAAAGGGTACAAAAGATTTGTAAGTGCGATTGCTCAAACATCCTCCGTTAGTGTAAATATTTAGAGAAAATTTGAATAATTTCCAATGGATAGGATCCAACCTTCTTAGTTAGGCTGATGGCAGCAATAAATGAAAAGGTTGTGCATGGATTGAAAAGAGGAAAGAAGATTACAAGTGCGTCTACGCAGTCTTATATGCGCAAGGAAACCATACTTTTGGCATGTACCATTATTTAAGTACGGACATGTCGTGAAAACCAGTGATACGTGTGTATAAGAGAGTCATACGTATAAGGGAGTCATACGTGTGAGAGAGTCATACGTGTGAGAGGGACACATAACTTAATATCCTAAGGAAGGACCAGATCAAAAGGAATGTGATGGGAATAAACACCCCTTGTTTTCGGCAAAGCAATCACTAGCAAATCCTGTACTTTGAAAGTGAAGGTCATGGCTAGGCTGATTTGTCCTTACTCGGTCCACTTTCAACAATACTGTATATATATGTAACTGCAAACAGGAATAGGCGGTCACTGGACCATGTAATGTGCAAAAATGTGGCTTTTTTAATTGTTAAACAAGTAACTTTCTTGGAACTTTCTTGTCAAAGTTTCAAATGAGCGGATTTTCTTATTTAAATTTTGTAACCAGAGGTTATATATGCAGGCCTATATGAACACTCTTTTTCTGCGCAATGCACATTATGCACACCCCAGTTACGCCCTTTTCTTCTCTTTCTGATTCTGTCCCCTTTTGTAAGTGTTAAGAACCTCAAACGACGGCCCTTTCCGAAACTGGTGGCTCTGTCATAACGAGTGTATTATGGACATACACGGTATGAAATGGCCTATGTACGGTCGCTTTATACATTTTAAATGTCGAGTACAGCAGGAAGCCGTCTCTAACAATTCCCTGGATAAAACAAGTTTTCCTTCCTGGCGATCGTTTTACATCATAAATTTATATAGAAATCAAGGCTTCATGATAAGGTCTACCATGGGCACTAGCGGGTAGATACGCACTGTTTAACAAGGTGTTGTCGTTGTATTGTATCGGTTGTATTCTTTGTTTGGGTTCGGTATTGGGGGGGGATAAGGGATTAGAGTTATCGGTTATCGTTAGCCAGTTAGGAAATTTCTTGTTAAATAGTGCGCATCGCCCTGTACTAGGACCTTTCGATTAAGTAAAAATTCCTCAAAACAAATCTCAGTGTTGCAGTGTATTTGAAGGTTCCACTTTGGTGCCTTTACCCCCCCCCCCCTGCCCTCCCCTTTCTTCCTAGTCAATCGGCCCGATGTACAACTCGGGGCTTGGGGAGACTTTTTGAACAACTAGGGACCAGGATGCGCCAAAATGATGACATTAAAAGTTGAACTGCACATAGACCTTATAGTACGGTACGCGGATAAGGTGTGTGGGATGTGACGTCAGTGAGGCTGTTTGTATTTGTGTGCGCATACGTTTTTGTATACAAAGCACGTGGGCCTACATGTGGGTGGAACTGTCATACCACTTGTACTTGAGCTTATATTAAACAATACTTTGCGTTGATCGACTTTTTGGACATTTTAAGTTCAAAACATACCAACCGTTTAAAAAAAACTTATGACGTCACTCATATTCGTTAGTATGGAGACTGCTAATTGGTCGATCAAAGACCAATTGATTGCGTATCATATGTTACATGGTGGAATCTATGAAAGCCTAATTATATTTTATAAATCCAGGTATACTCATCTTTGTTCTTCATAATTTGATGCATATGTAAACATTGAATTTTTTTCCTATTCATTTCTTTCTTCAAAGTCGACCTAAAGTATAGCTTTCATTTGAACGATTTGTTCTTTGATGACACACAGTCAAATTTGCATTGTATTTTATGATTTCTGCGTCATGTATCTGTGTATTTAGGTGTAGCGAAGAAAGATCGTGTTTCATTAAAGCGAAGATTCCCGTGGTTTCGAGATCCAACTTGTTCAGCATGATCGCTCATGTTTAACAGCGTCTACCGTTACAAGCAATCGATCCGTTCGGCTCCGCGCCGTCAGACTGCTTCTTAAAGAGCTCAACTACGACAGTCGTTGATTAACAACCTTTGTTTAATGGTCGCTGTTACCGTTGTAACGTAATCACTCTGACATTGAACTTGATTTCTCCCGCCAACTTTGACCATCTTCGCCTTACTACAGAGCTGAAAGGGGTGACATAATTGGTAAGTACTACCAGTTTGACGTTATTTAAACGCAGTTATCCACAACAGGCCATCGAATAGGCCAGGAAGGGGAAACTTGTACCAAAATTGGTTCAAAATGAAATAAAAATTAACTTTTGTAGTTGACTGTAAACCTTGATTTAGTCGGTCGGAGTACACAAAAAAATAGATAAAAAAATATTTATCATATGATTGTTTTCGACAGTGGAAAAATTAGGGTAGGCTAATCCATAAATGAGGTTGGTAATTCTCTTCAGATAAAACAGTTTGACGACCTTAAACGAACACCAAAGAAAATTAAACTTTGCAATGTGGCACATATAAGACTCCCAGCTTATCTGGTTGGCGTAAGGTGATAATCAGATTGGCCAAATCCCTCCCATTACTAATGGCGGTTGTAGGCTACAAAACTCGTTAATTACAATAGATTGCTACGGCAAAGCCTACCATTCATCTTAAATGACAAACCTGGTTGAATTACCGATCCAACTCGAGATGGGAATATTAAAATATCTTCCTTGGCCAGTATCGAAAATTCACTTCAGCAGTCGAAGAACTTAATAAATGAATCATTAAGTTTCATTTGATTCTCAAGTATGCGCGAATTCGATTCAGCTCAATTGATCTAAGCCAGTTCCTGTGTTAGTTACTTAGATGGGGTTTGAAGCCGGCCAGTTTCTAACAATTTAGTTTAAATACAACCAGTCTGCCAATTCGTGGGGCATAGGAGTGACTTTATGTGGGGTGTGATAAGCAAACATGATATTTTCCTTGTTCAGTCAAAGAAAGGGCAACTGAACAAAAACAAAAACGTGAAATAAGTTGAATGTTGGAGCTATATAGCAACAGAATTCAAAACCCTCCGTCTGAGCTGTATGCTTACATTTATATTGTTTCCTCTAAAGATGGGGTCACAGAAATATCTGGTCTAAAACTAACCCAGATTAATTAACCTAGTTTGTAGGAAATTTTCCTAAGATTCACCAATTCCAAAATTCCAACAATTTTTTACCCAGCCATGGACACTTTTGGATCAATTAGCTAATTTTTACTCACATTTTTAATTTATTTTGGGCGATTAAAGGAATGAGATACCATTTGAAAGATGTGATAAAAAAGATTAAAAATTGAATAATGGGGCCCACTTATCGTTAGCAAAATTATCTTTAACTTATTACAATCGAAGGGATATTTCTCGAATGAAAATTGACATATTTCGGGGCCGGATATAGAACTCTGAAAATGGGCGTGGCCTACGCGGGAATCGACACAGTAGGTGGGGCCAGTTGCGCACTGTTTTAGAAGAAACTTTCTAAAAGCCTAACTGTAGCGCTAAACTTAAGCCTCATCACTAACCCTATCAAGAATCGATACAATACAATATAGCAACAGTCAACCAAGAAGTTCCTTGTTAAACAGCGCACATCAACTATGCCTTCAACCCTCGCCGGGGTACAGAAATCATTAAAACAACACATTGTTCTTTTCAAATAGGGGGCATATATCCCCCTCCTCGATCAGACGTTGGATTTTGCAAAGCTCATACAAGGCTCTTTGAGTTTTACTGATAAATACCATGCATAAAACCAGTGTTAAAATGTGGCTTGAGACCTACTGATACAGCTTGGAAGCGTTTTTACTCTATAAATTTTTATTCATAGTCCTAAACGAAAATTTAAACTCTATGAAGTATTTCTATTCATAGTCATAAAAAAACTTTAACGCAATAGTACGAGGCTACTCTTTGAAAATTTCTTGATTAAATTTCTGATTACATGAAGCAGCTGCTTGCACGAAGCAGCGACAACGAATCCGGGATACGATAACGGTTTTAACATAGACTTAAACTCGTGGCTTTTTAATTTTAATTTACAGACCAATCACGATGAGAACCTTTGTCGACGTTAAGTTTAGTGTGATGACTACTAAAAGTAGCGCGATAACTACTTTCATGCTAAAACTGATAAAAATCGTCATCGTACCGAGTGTGTTATCGTTGTTTTATCGTTATCGGGCTGAAGTGACTTCATAGGGCATACATCAAAGGCAAGAATGTAAAAAGATAAAACAACCCTTAGTATGACTCTCCAAAATATTCAGAGTGAAAAACACTCTTTTATAGAGTAAAACCAAAACCCAATCTCAATTCGGGTTTCAAACTTTTAATGAAAAAAGGTCATTTCCCCTTTTGAAAGTGAAATTCAGTTTTAATTTCATATCCGTCACTAACTTTACTCTTTTGGCTTTAATTATAGGCCTATTTTGAAATGACGTCAAAATAGAAAGTATGAGTTCATAGAACAAAAGAAAGAATTAAGTCTTTTATGTTTTGTTAAGTTAATTGAGATACAGTTCTATGATGGGTTCGGAAGAAACTACTAGCAAACTTTGACTCACTCCCAGACACCTTGGCGGAAGCCACATCCTAGTAAAATTGTGTAATGATAGCTACCCGCGAAAAATGTATCAGTGGGCTACTTTTTGTTTTTATTATTTACCGACGATTTCTTTAAATAGTTCCTGCATTGATCAAATTTGCATGTTTATCGCAAAACCATAGCGGTGGAATACACTTCCTGTCTTGTAGAGTATATGCTTTGATGATAATGCAGGGCGAAGAAGCTAATCCTCTCTCACAGGGTATATTGACATGCAAATACATGCCAACTCGAGCTTAAAATACACTTTTTAATTCCTACCGTAGTGATTTTCTGGGGATTACAAATAGGTAACAGAAAAATAGTTTGCCGATCTGTTGTAACGTATACAGGTAGCTCTTGGGATTTGGGGTATTTTTGAGGTATTAGAATCGTCATTTGGTAATTCTGTTTACTAGGAACTGGTAAATAGTAAGATAGGGAACTAAAAGAGAGCAATTATTGGCAACAAAACTACTACCAGGAAGAATCCGATAGATATTTTGAAAAAGGGTTTTATATAGAAAGCAGTTGGTGATCAATGCAATGTGATTCTCTGAAAGAGACATGTAATCCTGCCTGAAAGGCTACCTGACGGAGCTCAGCGCCACCTTCAGTTGGCCTGGAACGTACAGAAAGTTTTAAAAAACGCAACCTCTCAGACAGCCGGGAAGGAGCATTTCCCAAATGTTTTGGAAGATCTTTTCGATATTTTCATTTGAAGAAAATGTAAATAAAGGCCTGGTTATTGTCCGAAGAAAAACCAAATTACGCAAAATCTGTAGTCGCACCCTGAAAACAGAAGACCAGTGTGTGTGTGTGTGTGTTTTAAAACCCTTATCTTATCTGGGGCAACAAGGAGGCAAGAGGTTTACCCAGTGCAGCGGTGACATTGTTGTAATAGTTCATAATTGCAATATTCGCTTTAAACCTTTCTCTCGTTCAACTAAACCTGTCTGCCTGTACCGGCCTCCTATATTCTAGTACTTGGCCGGCTTTTTGAAATCTGTGCCACTAAACAGTCTGCAGGTTTTAGAGTTACGCCATTTTATGTGCCTGGAGGCTTGACAAGCAGTTTTCACTCACACCGCCACACGGTGCAAATAACATACGTAAAAGTTCGATAAAATTACGTTTGGAAAATATCAAATGTTCTTCTTCGTACCCCGGTTACTTATGTTTAACCTAGTAATGTAACTGATAAAGTTCCTTACAAATGTTTAAGCGTTAAATCTTCCTTCCTTTTGCCCGTAATTATTTTATGATAATCAAATTGACCTATATTGTGTGCGATTTTCCTCCTTGCGCATCTCTTTGGGGCCAATCTTTTCCTAAGGATGCACAGAGAAATGCAACTACGCCATCGGTTAACCTGGGTACCATGACTGGTTTTGAAAATTATGTGACAAAATTTTTCTTACTTAATTTGGAAATAGACGCCACTGAGTTTGTTCTTCTTAGGGAAAATTTACAGCAGTCGCTTCAAACTTGTTTTGAAATGAAAGCTAAATGTCGTAATTTACATTTAATTTCTCTTTCAAGTATCTTACATATTCCATGACGTATTATTGTATACCCAAAGTAAACTACGCAGTTACTTCTAGTAAATTTGATTTCACAACTGCGGAGGAAAAGAGAAGCATTATTGAAATAGGATAGTCCACTAGTATAAATGAAGATTGTTTGACTGCGTTTTCTCTTTAAATATTTCTAATGCTTTGTTCTGACATGTCCTTAAAACTGTTTGGAAAGACGAGGGTCATATGTTGGCTATAAGCTTTTATTTTTTTTATTTTTTTATTTATTTATTTATTTTTTTGGAAAAATGAGAATAGAGTCTGTAATATGCCATATAAATTTGGCACGGATATTCAACCTTAACTTTTCCCGGCGGAGCGGACGAGGTTTCCGTGGTTTAGCTCATTAGTGTGAAAGTAATGGCTGAATGGAGAGGCGGAAGCCTTAGGGACGCCAGCCACTGAGACGCTACACTCAGCCTGGCTACGTAAGTTTTAAACGTGTAAACCTGTTTGGTGAAACAAAAAGAACTACTTTCATGCTAATTTATGCTGACGTAAGAATATTTTAACTTTAAGGGCGGATTATCAAAATGTGGTTTGCAAACAAAAACCTCAAATTCGTATCACAAACAAAATGAGAGCAATTATGGACATACCTCTGGTTGTATTTCTCCGAGAAATTTACTTAATTTAAGGTATATGGGGGGTCGAGGTAAAAATTATTGAAACTGAACTGCACTCGAAAGTGACAAATCAAATTTATAAGAAGAAATGTTGGTTTACTGAAAGGGGTAATAGGAACTTATTTTTATTTTGTAAATATTTTTCAGAATAATTTTTAATGCGATTGCCAGATTGAGTTAAAGCTAAGAATGACCTGCTATTATAGTCGGTCTTTGTAATTATTCACCATGCATGAGATGAGTGCCTTGTCTTGTATACAAACGTGGAAATTTTACCCGGAAATGTTAATAAATTCTTAATTCTCACGCAACAGACATTACGACACTACTTACCTTTTTCCTAGAAACACGTCTTCAACTTTCATATTTTCTAGTAAACCTGAAAAAATCAGTTTGAGAAGTGAAATGGAGGTGCTCGAACAGAAGGTTAACGTTCTCTTTCAACTCCGATTTCAACAGTCACACATTACAGACATAACTCCAGAAATAGCTTTAAAAGTTAAAAGTATAAGTAGGGCAATTAAACATACCTTTACTTAAGTGCTGGGGTGCAAAAATTTAAATCGTAGGAATACATTTCGTGGTTACACGATGTAAACTTACATGTAGGTCAATTTAGCCTTTGAGTAACCTGCGTAGCGACTTTTTTCGCTCTAAACCTGTACAGGATTTTTATAGCGATATTAGCTTAAACAAAGATACTTCGTTCGTGGGATACTACCATCTTACGTTCGCTCCACAGATCTACAGCAAGACTGAGGGAGTGGTGATCAATCGGCTTTGAGGAATATTATAGCAATGCATTAAATGCGATTTCGGTGTTATTGGACATAGTTTACACTGTCCACGTGACCTCTTTCTCAGTGTCCCTCTTTTCTTGATTTGACCTGAGACCGACTTCACTTACATTCTGCGATCATCGCTAACACCAACATCGCCAAACCTGAAAACTAGCGATCTATTTTAGCAATCGGTTTCACCAAAGTTAAGCGTTGAATTTCCCATCGTAAAGTTAAATCGTTGGATTTCGGTTTTTGCGATGACTTTTAAGTGGACGCAAAGGGTAAATCTAGCCCTAAACTTTTTTTCGTTTGCAGTTACACGGTGACTCACCTTCATCTATCCCTGCCATTAAGCCTATTTCTCCATTTTACTCGAAAGTAGTGTGCCCGTCAATTGTGATATTGTTGCTAAACTGTGTTAGTTAGTTAGATAGAGTTTTACGGCCCAGTTCACAACCTATTAGTTCAAGTCGAGCCGACCACGGCCTTTTTTCCAGCTGTGGCTCACCGGCTTGCTAAACTGTGAATTCCCCTGACTGACATAGGAGAGGGACCAAGGGGACCGAGGAAACATTCCCAGTAGGGATAAGGGACCCATATCTTGACGCATAAGAGGTCCATATGGTTTTGCACCCGAGATTAAGAAGGGGGTATATATTAGCACCATATCGGTCCATATGGCCCATGTGCTATATTTCTGTTGCTAACGATATACGAGGAAAATAAGGAGCAACCCTATAACATACATCATGTAAGTGAACTACCCATTAGAGCCTCTCATAAAGTAGGAGGCATACGACTTTGAAGAAATTGTGTGCATCAGTTCATCCTTAAAGTTTTCTCTTTGATTACTACCTGTTCCAATCCCCTCCCCATCCCACTAACTAGTCGCCCCCCGCTTCATCCTCTCAGTTAGCTTTTTCATTTCTTATTTCCAGTGGTGGCGCCAGAATGTCAAAAGTGGGGTTGAAGGGGGTAGGCAAAGAATAATGTTGGGGCAACAATTTTCGGTCCCAGCGGGAAACCAAATCCAATCCTGGGGAAGGGGGTCCATGGCCGAGGCCCCGGAAGCTTCGATATTTTAGCATATCTCTGTATGAAAAATTAAGTCTCTAGAGAGGTATGTTGCCTACCTTTTCCGGTATACCCGACTCATAACTGACCAAACTTGGAGGAGGGCAAGTGAGGGCAAGGAAAAAATCTGGGGAAGGAAAATAGCCCCTCTTGCCCATTCGTAGAGAAGCCGCTGCTCATATCAGTATTTAAAGCGATTAAAGAATTCAAAAATCCTTCAGATAGTGATTAATCTATGTAGCTTTTGAACTTTTACTCGTTTCTATAGTCGTGCGGTAATAATTTTCATTACTAAATCATACTGTTAAATTTCATCGAATAACTCACAGATGATTAATCGTTATCCTTCGAAACACTTACATCCATAATTATGAACATTACGACTACAAACACATAAGTAAGCAAAGTTCTTCTTATGAAGTAACTTCCCAGTCAGATCACAGTAAGCGTAGATCGACGTTTCCAACTTTGAGTTACTTATTTTTACACTAGAGCTACCTGCCTCCCCCCCACCACCACCACCACCACCGACGTAATGCTATACTGTTTATCAACTTCTTCATTTCAGAAGAGATGGTAATGAAGTTGTAGACGAATTTCGTAACTCTGGTTTTAGATCTTTAACTTCTCGTTCAACTACTATTTAAATTAGAATCTTTGTATTTTTTTGTTAGTCGGAAAGCTACTGCACTTTGTGCCAAACTGAGGGAGCGTTCTTACTGCTTTCGCCAGGGAGACCTGACTTTGCAAGCCCTCTCTGTACAACATCTTATGGAAGATAACAGGAGGCCCTTAGGGTCTCATAATTTTCATTTTAAAGGACATCAATCTAAGCATGTTAAGCTAATTTTTAAGTACACAACATCAGAAATTGTTCCGCAAAAGACTGTTCTAATTTAAGTGAATAAATTTCAACCTTCAATGTCTCATCAATGGAACAAACTATGATAATGGGAGTTGGGAGAATAAGTCACTTTGAAAACTCTGAAATTTGCATTTTCAAAAATTCCAGACCTGAGGTGCAGTTTGTGTATGTTTTCAAACACGTTTGATCTACTGTCGTCTATACTAAACCTATCGAGTCCCTCACGCTTATTTACCTAAGACATCAACGGGAACTGTTTAACAACTTGGTTTTTGCATCCGAAATAGCCAATAAAGAGGTAATTTATTCGTATTTAACAATACCCGATTTGAAAAGTGAAATTTGATACAAAACCCTTCGATAGTGATTAGCATACCTGCTATGTTAATTCAAATTTTGTTGGCCCGTACTTGGCCTTCAAAAGTGAGGTCGCAAATTAGGGATTTTTTCCCTTTAATCATACTTTATTTGTAGACCTTAATCGTGATGGCAGTTTTTCATTTATATTTTCCCCTGGGTATAAGCATACCCTTGTATAATAATTACAAACCCGTTTAATGCCTATAATAGTACCTATAATTGAGGCCTTGTATTATGACTTTTTTCCACGATAATGATTACATATCCGAGAAGAAGCCTATGGGCTTATTCATGTCGGGAGACGATAACTCACTTGGTCTTTTTAATATAGGCTAGTCAGATGTTGTTAGCGAAACATTGCCGAGAAGACCGTGATTTTGTATTTTATGACGCGACAAGTTGAAATGTAAACACGACTCCTCACGGCTGGTTAACTAACTCTAGGTCGAAGAGAAACCTGTAGATTACTCTTGGGTGCTCTTGATTAATAATGGCAGTTAGTTATGTGGAATTTGCGGCCCGGTTCCCCACCAATTGGTTCAAGTCAAGCCGACGACATCCTTTATTCCATTTGTGGTTCACTGGCTTATTTTCCTTCTCCACCCAAAGGGGAAATGCATGTCACTTCAACTCGAAGTATAGTGCAATAGATTGTCCTGTTTAATAATTGTCTCTTGAGAGTCATATGACAATATTTTTTCTTCTCAATTGTAAAATTTACAAGGAGCAAGTGCTCGGTTTACGTTGAATATGCAATATTGAATTCCTAAATTATTATGAAAGATACATTGACTGAGACATATGGAGAAAATCTGTAAGATTTATCTGTTGCTTCAAAATAAGTTTGGACAGACCACTGTTGCCGTTTATTTTCGTTTGTGACACTCATATTGGTAAGTTACAACTTACAGGGGTACTTACTTAAGTATTTCGGTGAAATTTGCATTGACATCCGATGCTCATATGCATATACTTGTCACATTTTTAACAAAAAGTGAACTTGAAGCAAGCACATATGACATATCGTCACATAAATGGACAGTCTTTCGTTTTTCCTTGAACTTTACAGCCAGTTTTCTCCTCAACAATCTCATATTATCAGAATGGAATTACGTTAGCAGCATGAGAACTTGACACATTTTGCCTTCCCAGCAAGGAGGTCCTACTCCAATTGACTTCAAGGTCAATACAACAGTCTTAAACAAAGGGAAACAAAGCATTCTTGGTCAATGTGAGGAAGTGGCATAACTTCTACTGTCCTAAAGATCACTTTGGAACACAAATCTACTGACTTCATTCACTGATATCTCAAGAAATACATGTCCAATAGGAATGGAACTTTCACCACTGTGTGTAGATTTGGTTCCTCTTTCACATATGAAAATAAAATTTTTGTTTAAATTTCCCCTTAAGAGGTGTAAATTCTCTCTGGCAGTTGGTTATTTTTACACTCTAAAAACACCGGTGTTCTATTTACTCCAACACAATCCTGGTTAAATTTTAACGCAAGTCCGGATTAAACTAACTCAATTTCTGGTTGTTTTAACCAGACTTTATGTTAGTTTAACCAGGATTTGCGTTAAAATTTAATCAGGATTATGTTGGAGTAAATAGAACACCTATCCTGGTTAAATTTAACCCCGGTGTTATAAGAGTGTTCGCCGTATTGCGTTTCCCCAAATTTTATTTTAACTTGTAAGCAAAATGTTGCCGGTTAACTGTAAAATTTGATGTACAAAATGTGACATAAATTATTGGCAATCAATTTACGTATATGCCGTAATTAAAAGGCATTAATAGTAAACAATGCAAGACAAAAGTTAAAACACACAAGAAATAATTCATGTCTCTTTCAAGTATATTTAATGACAGTTTAGAAACATAGGCTGTTCCAGGTAAACCAATGAGTTACTGTCAGTAAATTTCACAAGGATAGCGTCAGTCATATGTATGGTAGGATATACTACTATACTATACATTAATCCAATGTGGGGTGACTGCATCTTCTAAGTACAGTAGTGCGATATAATAGGAAGATTCGTTGCGTGCAGAAATTATTAGGCAATGGACCATTTCCAAACAGCAATTACAAAGACTCGTGAGACTGCGTTTTGGGTGTGCGTTGGTTTGGCAACTTGCAAAAATGACGAGTACCGAGAATATATCCCACAATCCTTTGTAACTTCTATTTGGGAAAAAGCCCTATGATGGTTTGTTCGTTTCTTGTAATGTCTTTTGTAGGAGATGAAATGTGGTGATGGACTTTTCAATGTAACATATTCATTTACGATTACATTTGTGAAAAAAGAAGTAATATTGTGTTCGAGGAGGTCCTTTAAACTCTATAAACAAAAAAATGTCAATCAATCCCTAATAGGGTCAAAAGTGTGAATGAATACTCCTAAAGAATGTAAATTCACTCAAAAAGAGTGGAATACACTCCAAAAGACTGATCTTTCTTCAAGAAGAGTGAAAATTTACTCTTTATTGAATAACTACAAATATCACTCTTTTTAAGGATGGACCCTAGAAGGCACTTTATTCATCAAGAGTAAAAACTCGATCGATTTGAGGTGAATTTCACTCTTCTTGGAGTGAATTTCCGTTGTCTAACCTAGGAAATTCTACTCTTTTTGTTTAGAGTGTAGATAACAACCGTTTTAATTCTCGAAAGGATGTATAGGATAAGTTGAGTTAATTTCTCTGAGATGTATTTTGCCGTTGGGCCATTTTTTTCATGACATGGAAATGTGAAGGAACAGTATATAGCATTGTGAAGTTGCGCACAACTGGGCTTTACGCAGGGGTTATCAATGTTTCTTATTACGTGGACATGTATTTAAGACATGATTTCCAACATAAATTAATGGGACAGGGAGATTGAGATTTTCCCTTCGTAATGTTATGTAACGCAGTGACACAGAAACAATCAGAAAATCTACATGTTTTATCAATTTTGTGTGACAAAAGACACAAACTTACACGAAGTCTCTTAATAAACATATTAGACAGTCTAACAGCACAGTGGCGTCGGACCAATATTCACGGCGAAAAATAGTACAAAACAGGACTAAGGACAATAATTTTCAAAAATTTTGACAGCAAGTAGGCTAAATGTGACTACTCTGGCATGACAGGGGTCTTGCTTTCAAGCTCAGTAATTGCCATTTCCTGCAATCTTAATTTTTTTTTTTTCAAAATTTCCTCCGTACGCCTCGCGTCAACGATGTTGGCTCTTAGCGCAGTTTGACCTACCAAACGTTCCCTCGATAATAAATGATAGATTGTTACACTCTGATCTGCCGTACCAATCCCAAATAGCTTCCGACGCCCCTGAAGTATTACATTATCTTCGCAGAAAGAAGGGTTTTTCATCCAAGAAAATGCTGAGAACGTCCTGAAACCAAAACTTTCGATTTAATTGAACAAAGGTGAAAGTAAATTGGGTTCTTATTGTAAAAAAAATGGAGATATTGGGTCATTATGACACAGAATTTAAATATATATATATATATATATAGATAGACAGACAGACAGACAGATAGATAGATAGATAGATAGATAGATAGATAGATAGATAGATAGATAGATAGATAGATAGATAGATAGATAGATAGATAGATAGATAGATAGATAGATAGATAGATAGATAGATAGATAGATAGATAGATAGATAGATAGATAGATAGACAGATAGACAGATAGATAGATAGATAGATAGATAGATAGATAGATAGATAGATAGATAGATAGATAGATAGATAGATAGATAGATAGATAGATAGATAGATAGATAGATAGATAGATAGATAGATAGATAGATAGATAGATAGATAGATAGATAGATAGATAGATAGATAGATAGATAGATAGATAGATAGATAGATAGATAGATAGATAGATAGATAGACAGATAGACAGACAGATAGACAGATAGACAGATAGACAGACAGACAGACAGACAGACAGACAGACAGACAGACAGACAGACAGACAGACAGACAGACAGACAGATAGATAGATTGATTAGACGTAATATAGCGCACGATGTGACATAGTCATTCACCTGCACTTTACAAGTAATAAATGAGAGATAATACTATAGGTTGAAAAGGTAAGTCTTTAGTCCAGCTTTAAATTTTGAGGTATTCGAGACACTTCTGAGAGAGAAAGGAAGGGAATTCCAGAGTCTAGGACCTGCAACCATAAAGGCACGGTCACCATACGACTTGGAAGTGGTGCGTGGAACTACCAATCGTAACGTGTCACTGTTAGATCTGAGATTGTGAGTGGCATTAAAATCTTTTATCAGCATGTCATTGAGATATTTTGGCCCTTGATTATTTAGGCATTTGTAGACTATTAACATCAATTTAAACTTTATTCTTTTATCAACTGTGAGCCAGTGCTCGGATGAAATGTAGGAGGAAACAGGATCAAATTTTTTAAGGTTATGCAAGCAACAAACTGCCATGTTTTGTACTATCTGTAATTTACTTATGTGTACCTTGGGAACACCAATTAAAAGACTGTTACCATAGTCAAGACATGATGTCACAAAAGCATGCAATACACTCCGAGTGGCTCTTACAGAAAGATACTTCCTAATAGAACGAATGGCTTGCAGATGCACCATAGCTTTTTGACATTGCTTGGTAATATGTAGCTGCTTGTCAAGGTGCTCATCAAACCACACCCCTAAATTCCTCGCATACGGGACTTTTTGCACCACACACTCTCCTACTCGGATTGAAGTCACTTGTACTTTGGCTAAACTGGATTTGGAGCCAATTAGCATAAATTCAGTCTTTGAATCATTTATTTTTAGTTTATTTGACAACATCCAAGCTCTCAAATCCCTCACACAGTTTTCAATATCAGCAACTGCTTTCCATTGGTTTGTGTCTTGACTGGGGTTAAAAGCTAAGTAAAGTTGGGTGTCATCAGCATACACATGAACTTGGGTAAATGCTTCTGCATAACAGCAAATAATTGGTTGGCATACAACAAAAAAGCCACTGGACCGTAGCAGCTTCCCTGGGACACACCATAATGGAGTGGTCGCGATTCAGACATAACACTTGACTGAAGTTGCACACGCTGAGTACGATTCCTAAGATAAGAACTCACCCAGGCAAGTACATCACCAGTGATGCCATAATATTTTTCCAGTACCAACTCCAGTACTGAATGATCTAAAAATAAGGGTTTTCGTTGAGACTTTGACTCCTTGAGGGTAAAAAGAAGAAAATAGTCTTTCCACATTCCGCCTTAAAGTGATAACACAATGTTCAGCCACTGAAGAAAGCTGAAAATTTCCATGTGGATGTCAGCCTTCCCCACTGTGGGGCCATGCCACCGGCTCCGGCGCCTGACATCACCCTTGTTTTGATTCAAGTAAACCAAAAATTACTTGTTGGCCTGCGTGGCCTATCAAAACTGTGAATTTAAAATCGATTTAAGATCGACTTTTAAAGGATAATGTCAAATCAACGGATAAAAAACAATTGCCAAAAGTGTGAAAAGGTTACGTTTTTCCGATAACGTAAAAAAACAGGCTTTACGAAGAAATAGTTTAAGTCGATTTTCTGAAAATGTCTTTACTGATAAAATCGTTGACTTGTCTGTCAGCGATTTTATCTGATCATAGTTAGGTGTGTGTATGTATCACGGACTTCCTATACGTGGAAAGAGCATACTGCACGGTACATTGTCGTTACCGTACGTGTGAGGAACCAAGATGGCTGTCTGCTACTGTTTTGTGTGAAAGTTTGGACTTGCTCAAGTAAATCAACAAATTTTGCAAGAAAATCGAAATATTTTCGAAATAATGCAAGGTAAATTCAAACTCACAACACGTATTGCAGGAATATGATGTCATTAGCCATTCATGTTTAACTGATGTTTAAAATATTACAGAGACGTCATTAAATCGTACAAATTATAGCTTCACGGCGGCCATCTTGGTGCGCCAATTTTGCTGCAGTCGGTGACGACAATCTACGGACAGAACGTACGCGTTGCATGCTCTGTCCATATATATAGGAAGTCGGAGGTATGTATACATCTACACAACGGTCTGTGATAATACAAAATTTTTGTTCAATTACGGAACGAGAAAAAAAATAAAAATACATAAGAGGTGTTTTCAATGGGCTGACAGCACATTTTGCGTATTCTTTTGTTTTTCTCTATTTTATTATCTGTAAATGTACTTTTTACAGTGTGTACGTATTTAGAACAGGCACTCAAGTTGCAACTCTACAAGACGCCCACCACCCTAAGAAAAAATGCCAAAGCAAGACATAGATATTCCTACATTTAAACTGTCAAGTTTTTGTGCGCATTGAGACAAAACCGCGATCAAAACGAATTAGAATCGGATTTTTTATTTCTCCATATCGAGTGGGAAAGAACCAAAAAATTGCCAGCTAATGTAAATTTATGCAAATGAAATAGAAATAATTGACTGCTAACAGACTGCATTTGTCGGACATGTATGGTCCGATGAAAGCTGTCTGTCTTTGTGACCGGATAATTAATATAAATTTTAAATAATTCGTAGTCCTGCAGATATACAAGTCATATATTAACACAGGTTGGCAAATTTTGGGGTTCTTCCGACAAGAAATAGAGAAGATTTTAACAAAAACTCACAAAAGTCAGATCGGAATCCGATCCGAATTCGTTGTAGTGTGACCGTGCTCTACTCACTGCAGAGCAAACGTATTAAATAGAAATGAGAGTGGGTAAGCAGGAGAGGTCGCACTACGTGTTTAACCTTTGAGGGACTTCCCCAAGGAGGTCAATTTGTTTACCATATAGAGGAGTTGCTACGTGAGCTGAATAACGTCACAGCGAGTATGAAGTCATTATATAAGTAAACTTTTTTACTTTTTTTTTATTTCTTTGTAATTTGCCAAAGTTGCTGAGGAATACTGCACAGGAAGTTGTGGGAGTTATTTTATGTTAAGACTATGTGAACATTGATGGTTCAGACTTCAAATCCTGGAAGTCGCCTCGGTGACGACAGAGGATATGAATTTGCTGTTCGCCAGTCAAGACATCCCTACATTTATAAGTCGATAATTCAAGTAATTGTCTTAAAACTAAATTGTTTCTGTCACCCTGTTACCAATCTTGAAATTCTCACCGAATAGTTGTTTAAGTAGTTTCACAAGACTTGGTGTAGGTTACCATCCATAGAAATATAGAGGAACGCCTTCCAGAATTTTCATTCAAGACTTTTTCCCTCCAGGAGTTATCCATTGTGACTTTTTATTTCAAATTATCATATTTGTTATAATTGTGATGATAATTTTTCTGTAGGATTCAACGCATTCACCCTAAAACATTGTAAGTTGCATTTTATATGTTTTTTACTGACCGTATGGTACTTGTGTTTATTAAAGCAGGGATTTGTAGTTTGGTTCACAATTCTTTGCCTGTAAGTAAAATTTGTCATCGAACATCACTTCATAGGATTTGAATTGATTAATCAATATGATATTAATTAATATCATATTTATTTATATCGTATTAATTAATATCAAATTAATAATAAGCGTGTATCGTACCCCCATCCCTATCTCTAACCCCACCCTAACAAGATTTGGTAGGGATATCTCTTAGATCATATAAGGATCAATTAATTAGGTCTAAACCATGCTAATAATTGATATCATATTGAGATCCCGTATGTATCAGTTAGGTTCAATTCTGATTGCCAGTCGTTCCCTTCTGCTTCAGGCTTAAAGGGCAAACGTGAATGTAACAGAAAGTAAATGTCTGGTTATTTTTTCTTTCGTTTTTAAATGATGTAATTATCAGGACACAAATATTTCAAATTCAAGGTAAACCAAAGCGTTACTTCTGGAATTCAAAATGGAAAGTTGTCACGTGATACTACAGAGCCATTAACGAAATAGTGTAGAGATACCATAATTAAAGTGACCGCATTTGCTCTTGAAGACTGGTCCGTACGATGTGGTTAACAATTCTCAAATGGTACAGCTCTTTGATTGACTTTATGTAAGCTCGGATTTTGTCAGGATAAGGCTGAACTTTCAAGCTGGGAGGACTGCAGAAATTTGTAGGCCGAGAAAATTAGAACCATCAAGGGTGATGAATATCTGCCTTAAATATAAACATATCATCGCTCCCCCACCCTTGAGATCGCAACCCAATCGAGGTTGCGCGTCATTTACGCGTGAGATCGCAAACTAGTTCCAAAATATTTGAAAATTTGTCACGCCCTTATGAAAACTAGCATTCAAGGCATTCATTCTCGCGGCGGATGAAGGCGTTGCATAAGCACAGCCATTAACAATTCCGATATGAATAGGGAGTTGAACTGAATTTATGTTATATAGCAACTCCCTGATACCACTGAAGGGGTTATTTTGTCATGGTAAATTTGCTTTTCTTTCCTAGCACTAGTAAAACATTGATGAGAGCTGTGGATGTGAATGTTTAGCTACGAACTTTCAGTTTTAGATTAGTGCCCTTATATTCTGTGATGTAAAATTGATTTGACCAGAACAGGTAGTAGATGGTTTTAATTATGAAGACCTAAATGCATTTAAATTGCAAAAATGGGTTATTTTAAGACCTAACCAAACACTTTAATTATGAGAGAAGGAAGATTTTTGTTGAGCTCTCTGATCCGAGATTTCTTTCCATTCGGTCTCTAATTTTCACGAAAATAAACGCTCAAATTCTACCACCTTCTTGCTTTATCTGGCTGGACTCAGTATTCCTTAGACGATCATTCGAAGGTACCATCTTAAAGTTGTTTTTTCTTTAAATTCCCCAAATAGGCACGACAGGAGGGTAATGACCACAGTATTCATGAAGACTAGTCTCTGACGAAAAATAAAAAGGGACAGGAAAATATCTTCAAAGTAAATAACGAAAAAAAAACCTTTTGATAAGGTTAAGCCACTAGTTATTACATGCATTAAAGTATGGTTTACTTACAAACACGGAATTACTACTTCGGGATTGATGTTTACCCTGAATTGCGGGCTCCAATCTGCTTAAAATATTAGAATGTATTCTCTAAGCCACGGTAGCATTCAATATCAGCGGTTATATACTGATATATGTATCTTTTGAGGAGGTGTTAACTCTAAGGTAATCTATGTGCCGTTGCTCGCTGTTTAACAAGGAATTTCTTGATGATTGGCAGCTGTAGTTTATTGTATTGCATCGATTGTATTCTTTCTTATGGTTAGAAATTAGGATAGGGATTAGCGCTATCGTTACCCGATTAGGAATTTTCTTGGTAACCAGTGCGCATCGGTCCGATCTATGTTGTCGTGATGATGTCACCAGCAAAGACAGGTACCTATTTTGAAAGGGTATAAACTCAAGATTCAGTTGAAAACTGGGCTGGGTCAGAACATAAATGCGCTGTTAGTCTTACAATTCCAACTCGGGAGACTTCATTATCTATTTTCGTTCTATCCTTCTAACTCTCTGGAATGGTCTTCAATTTTGAAAAAAGTAAAACGTAACTCTCTAGATTGTTGCTCTTGTTCCAGTTTTAAATTGGTCAATTATGAAGAGTATGAAGAGATTTCAACCTTACAAAGTATTACCCATAGAACATATTAAATAATAATTCATCAGAGTGCTTCGACGGTTAGACGTTTCAAAGTATAAGAGACTAACGGGAATTTCTTAAAGGAAAACGGAAGATAAAACGACAGCAAAACAGGCGGTTAAGAACAATTAAAATATATGCACAATTAAAATACCCCTCAAGGAATATGCCTCAACCTGTAATAAATCTAGAAAACTAGAAATTGGACTATATATATATGGCTAACGACTATTTAATCTACATTCACTTATAGATTAATAACCGAACAAGTCACAATATAAAAACACTGTAACAAGTCCATAAAACTACTGCTATACGTCCCATTCCCGTTCGTAAAAAGTAAACATCACATATCCCGTAATTCAGTATACCAGAGATTACAGACTAACGTACGTGTTGTTTACGCCATTTCGTGAATACGGAGGTAGGCCTATCAATTTGTGATTCCTTTTACGAGCGCATGCGAAGTATGGTACTCGTTTTATGGCCTTGTTATAACCTTTTTTTCGTTCTGTTGATCGTTGCGTTGGTTTTGTTATTTATAAGTATTTGTAGATTAATAATAGAAGTTATCCATTAGTACCGTTAATTTATTTTAAGATGCCTCTAGCTTTATTACACCTTGAGGCATACTCTTTGAGGAATATTTGAATTGTGCCGTTATTGGAGCGACTGCATTAAGTTCTTTAACAGTCGGCCCCTTCCATCGTTTTTGTCAACTAGTGGCCGTTACCCTTTGTTTCTGATAATTTGAAATGCCTGAGCAATCTGTTGAAGTCAATGTTTAGGCGTTTTATGAGTAATACATTGTAGGGGTGAACCCTCCCAACAACTGACCAACTTATAAATAATTTGAACAGTAGCGACAAACTATATATCTACGTTTTGTTTTCAGAAGTGAAAACCGTTTCAGGGGGTTAGAAACATGGAACCGGCAGACGAGACAATTAAGTTAAGTCCCCGGATGTGAAAATTGACCAGTACTAACCTCCTAACAATTTAGTTAGACTTCTTGCCTAGGAGTTTCAACTGAAACTTAGATCTCACTTCCAAATTAGCGTTTGCTGTCCGTACCTTCACAAAAACATATGATACAGTTGTAGATATTAAATACTACCGTGGCTTTAAAAGTACATTTTGAGATTTTTATGCGTTAGGGTAGTATATATGCAGACATGCAGACTAGAGCTTTTAGTGGAAAAGTACACTTTGTGCACAAAGCTGGACTTAAAGGGCAAGAGCAGTCACTCAACTTGAAATAGTGTAGTAGAATGTCCTGACTGCCCTTGAGAGTCATGTGAAATTGTTCTTTCTCCTCAAATGTGAAGTTTACCGTGAGTTGCTGCTTGATTAACATTGCATATGTAATATTAAAGTCACAAAATATTGTGAAAGATTCTTCAATTTCTTCAACAAAAAAAAAAAAAACTGAAGAGAAAACTTGTGATATTTAGCTGTTGTTTCAAAATAAGTTTGGATGAACTGCTCTTGCCCTTTAACCGCATGTAAATAACTTGCAACGTAAAATATAAAATTAAACCAAGTTTTTGGTGATTAATTTTGTAGATAATTTCGTGTGTTTACGACAGTATTAACCATTATCTGCCCTATTGACGTACAGACTATTCTCCCTTCATCAAATGCCCCACAGCCCTGTCAAAGTTCACAACCCACTAAATCTACCCAGAAAGTTTGCAGTTTGTTTGACAATTTTCTGGTCATTTTGCCGCACTTTTTCATTCTTTTTATTGATTTAAACTTTCATAGCAAAAAAAGAAAGCTCAAAATAACGACTGTTCAATTCTTCGCACAAGACCTGGGAATAACATTTTTGACTGTCTGATGGGTTGCCCTTTTTAAAACGATTTCTATGGTCCACTAGGCCAACCGATGGTGCGCTCGACAATAAATCTTTCTGGTGGAGATTATAAAATAGCGACAGCTTTCATTCTTCTCGCGAGCCTTTCGAATGTTATTTTCGCTTGTCTGAGGGGCTTCGGTTTCCAAAATTTTTTCTGAATTTTTCTGAATTCTGAATGATCCGCGCCAAACTTATGGTGGCGCTTCGCTTAATGGCACCGCCATTTCTGGTCTGTCTGAGGGGTTGAGATTTTTCAAAATTTCCAACTCTCAACGCTAACTGATGGCGCTCCGCTTTAGATAGTCTTTTGGCACCATTGCATTTTTCGAAAAGAGAATGATCGTCCCCCTCCCCAAACGGAAATGATCCCGTCCTGTGCATGTGTATGTAAACATTCATTACTCAGTGATGTTTTTACTTTCAAGCTAAGTGAGAATTGTAAGTTCCAGACCCAAAATGTGACATTTGTAAAAAAAAAAAAAAAGAGTTTGAACACCTTTCATACTCTTCTCATCGGGAAGTACCATTTCTGATCATCTGGGGGGGGGGGGTGTAAAGCCAAAAGTCTTCTTTTACGCCCTTCGCCAACCAGTGGTGACGCTCCGCTGGCGTTCTTCCATCGAAATTTTCCATTCCTCTACAACTGACCTGGCCTTTTCCCCTTCTGGCAAATTATAAATCCGCCACTGGTACAGTATGACACTTACAAATTTCGAAGACAAATTGCGTCAAGGTTGAATCCACATAACCATGTCTGCAAAGTTTTCTGGGGTGTAAGTGTATGTATCACATTTGCCCTCGTGACAATTAGACTGCGTAACCACTCTGGGGATGCCGCCCCGCGTTTTTCGTAAGATCGCAAAAACTGCATCCACTCAGCGGGAAGGTGTCATTTGTCTGGGGGTTTTATATGGTATTTTACTTTCAGGGAGACACAGGTCGAGGTAAAAATTGTCAGTGGTTGTCCGGTCACGAATATGAACCTTAAATAACCTTTTGTTTTATCTGTTCACGTAAATCGCGCACGAAAGCATGTCGTATTTTTTTTTAGAGAATTGTGTGAATGTTTACACTTTATCAAAACAATAGCTTGACTAAACATATATATTTCATAGCAGATATAAATGATTAAGTATGAACCCACCGCAAGACACAAAGTTTCCCAATTTCTTTTAAAAACATAGCTTAAAACTTTCAGTATCGAAAATATGGTAGAAATTTCCGTTAGTACGTAGCTATAGAACGCATCCCATCATCATACACTATCTCTCCCGGCTCTCAGGAGAACAACGGTTTCGCGAAATCGAACAAAGACTTCCGTAGGAATTCCGCTTGAAATTACAGCTACTTCCTCAAACAGTGAAAGGGCAAACTGGCTAGCTTAGTCAGCCCCGAGACCCTTTCGGTCATAGGTCTGGCATTCGTAATTTCACTTTTGATTGCATTCAAAGAACAAATGTACCGATCATACATAGAGTTTTACAAAGTCTCTCCGAGCTCCCGGCAATGTTGTTCCCTGTTGTTCCCCTTTAATACGTGTAATGTTTCTTCCAAGTGCATAGGCCTAAATGTAAAATTCTGTCATTCTTTTAAACAGAGGCGTAGGAACCACGGGCCCAGGGGAATATGGCCCCACTCAATATTTTCGTGACTGTCAAATTTTATTTCCGTCTCCTCAAAAATATGGCTATAATCCTCCATTGTTTTCTTTTTAACAAGTCTTCAAAATCACATTTCTTTCTGAGATTTTTCAAAGTTTCCCTCTCCCTGGACCGATGTTATAGCGGACTCCTCAAATATATTGGACCAGTTGCGTCAGAAATCTAACCGACTGCATGGTCAAGTGGTTAGAGCATCAGACTCGGACTTGCGGTCGGGAGGTCTGGAGTTCGAGTCCTGTCTGAGGTCAAGAATTAAACTGGAACGGAACCTACTGCTATTGTGCTTGGCGGTGCTCAGCATGCATAAGCAGATGGAGTAAGGAAAACAAGCCAGTGAGCCACAACTGAAAAAAGGCCGTGACCGGCTCGACTTGACCCAACTATTTGGAAACTGAGCCGTAAACTCCATCTAACCTAACTGCATGCACCCTTTGTCCCCAACAAGGCAAAACTGGAAATCCAATGATTAAAGCAAACGCCATTCGTCCCTGCCGTTGTCAGATCTGGTGTTGATGTTTTCTTTCATATTTTTGAATATTTTCTTTTTTCTCTTGTTTCACAATGATGTCGGAAACCAGTTAGATTAAAACACTACATTTTGGGACAGAGGGGGATCAAGATCGAAACAACTGGTCTTTCACCCCCAATATCAAAAAAATTGAAACGCCTATGGAATATACATATATGTAAGCCTTTTATGTCGTTTTATGGTGACAATAAGCTTCAGATTTATAGATTCAATTTTTTTTTCTATTTGTGCACCCCCAACACGTATAAGGACCTGTACATTGGAAATGGCTTGACATATCTTTCCAGTAAACTCAAGCATTCGCTTATTTTTTAGGATTAAATGTCAGTAAGACATGTAACAATAGAATAGCGAAATGCGGAGGATTTCGAGTCAGTTAACTTGCTTATTTATCACCAGGTAATCCTGGTGAAATACGGATTTGAGAGCAAAGCCTGAAAACTGACAGATCATCTAAGTGTAGCACCACCATTCGGCTGGAGAAATTTTGGCCAAAAATGCCTCCCAAACGGCTGGTGTCTCTTTTCATGACTTTTTACCGTATGTAAAGGAGGAATGCTAGCCATATCTAAAAGTAAAGAAAACCAAAAACACCAAAATATGCTGAAGGGGACGGTTGTCGCACCCCTTCGGCTACTCGCTAAACGTAACCCTATAAACACGTTTATGGTATGTTGTGTCATTGATAACTTGTCTTAAAAAAGAGGCTAGGCCTAAATAGCTTCTACCGAGTCTTACAAGCGACTGTTTCCTCCCCCTCTGGAAATACTGGATGTTTTCTCCCAGTGTTATATTGAATCGCTTCGGTAACGTTAGAAAGGTCGACAACAGGGACTGGTTCTGAGAGTGTTCAACAATAGTATAGGAGCAATTTTATTGGTTAATTTTCCTAGGACGACATATCAACATAAAAACAATTAAAGTAAATAGGATTAACCTAAAAGTCAAAGATACTGAAATATGCATGAACGCTTTGTCCAAATGCTTTGATGCCGACGCTTTCGATTCGTTGGTTCTGTGATACCATGGAAGTAGGTAGTACTTCCATGGTGATACGAGGCCTATACTAGCTTCAGTCGCAGCTGGTGAATGAATTAGACTACTGCCAAATCGAATAGAGAAGTGATACAAACAAACAAAAAACAACCGCAAAGCCGAGAGTCACACTGGAAATTTTAGCCGAGCTGCAAGAACTTGGGTGAAAGATAATACATTTCTTCTCTCTTGGACATCTATCAATGCCACACCTATAACATAGCCTTCTGTCAAGTATCACACTGTCTCTATACAATAATACAGATAAAACCAAATTTTATTGCTAATCTCCTGTTTTAGTGTATACTCACCTTTGGAAGCCTAAAAGTCACAAACAAATAAAAATTTGAACTTTAAACGATTTCGAGAGCTTTAATGACTTTCAGAAGAATTTAACCGTCAGGTCTACTGGGAAATTTATAATACATTAAATTCTATCCAGGTTGATCAGAAGTTGGGGAAATTTTTATTGTGTAATAATTTTAAATGACTCTCAATCAAGCAAGGTCAAGAACAGTCACCCCAAACTTATTTTGAAGCAACAAATTAAATCTCACAGTTTTCTTCTTATTTTTATTCAAAATATCTTTCATCATATTTTAAAATTTCAGAACTGCATATTCAAGGTCAGCAAAGCAGTAACTTTAAGAAAATTTCACATTTGATGAGGAATGTCGTCACATGACTCTTAACAGCCAATCACGAACCAGCTTTAGAGAATTCTGTCCTTTGAACGGTGGATATTTATACTCTGACCTTGATTTCTGCATCCAGTAGCGCAGTGACGTATTCCCGCTGTTAATTTTTAGATACTGTGCATCAATCTTCCAAATATTATTTAGGATTGATTTGCATTACCACGTATAATTTGTGAAATCTTGACCCATGAAAATCGGTTCCGATTTACAGTAATTATACACGAAAAAAAATGCAGGAGTAGAGTTAAAAATTTCCTGACCAATCTGTCAAATTACTGATATCTGGGACAAAAGTTATATCAAATAGGTACTCCATGTCCCGAAATTAACGAAAAACGTGTTTACAATTTCAAACGAGCATTATTTCGTGACCTTTCAGCAGTAAGGTACACCAATAGTAATTGATTGGACTGTGAATACCTGATAGAAATCTCAAGGTTGTATTTTTGGTTATTTGCGGCTTCCTAACATGAAAAAAAAAAACAGTCAAGTCATGACGCTAACAGCCAAATCATGACGCCCAGTTTCAAGAGGCAGCCTGTTTAAATGAGGGCAGTCTACTACAATACTTCAAGTTGGGGGCTGCATTTTCAACTTTAAGCACGTGTATATGACTTTTAAAGGGCTTGTCCTTTCAACCCCCAACTACAATTTTTGTAGTAGTTGTCAGAAACTCTCAATTGGCTCAGCTCTTTGATCGACAGATTAGTTAAAGATGCAGATCAGTGGAGCTCTTATTACACAATATGTTCTGTACTGAGACTGTTTTTTATTACACAAATTGGGCTTTTGTATACACACCCTGAATCAGTAAACTGAGATTGTGTCTTGATGAGGATGAACTTCAGACGGTTGAGGGAGGGCTTTATTTGGAAGAACTGGGAGACTTGGAACTGTTTGGGGTGAGATGGTTAGGCCTTTAAACCACCATGATAACATTCAAACCTATGACAATGTTCTATGACTGTGAACTTAAACTTGCTTTTAAGTTTGAATGCTTATTTAAAACCTACACATTTATTTATATTGGTTGTGTGCATCGGCAGGGTTAAAATAAGCCTGTGGAGTGTTTTACTGCTGATGCCGCTGTCTCTGCGTGTGTGCACAGGCCCGTGGTGCAGATTCTTTAGATTAACCCTTTACCGTTGTGCTCCGATCGGGGCATATTTGCGCGCCTCGGGAGTGGGCGGAAAAGCGGATATAGCACGCCCCTCATCAGCTACCGTAGGCTATTTACCCCGTGACCTTAAAGTATTGTTCCTCTCGTTGTTGTGGCCAAATTTTCGGGTAGCTACTCGCAGTTTCGAGCTCCGCGTGAAACAGTAAAGATGTGTCAACCGCCCTCTCCGTGTGGGTCCAAAAGGACCCCCAAAACAGTAAAAGGGTCAACCAAAAGGGGATTGTGGTGCGTTAGAGAGGTCTCCGTATACTTCCTCGGGTGTGTCTACCCCAACTTGAAGTAGTGAAGGAAATTGTCCTGTTTCATGTTTGGTTCTTTAGAGTCATGTGACAATATTTTCTCCTCAAATGGGAAACTTACTGGGTGTAACTGCTTAGTTTGACTTGAATACATACAATATTGAAGTCATAAAATATTTTAAAATTTTCTTTCAAAGAGAAATAAGAAGAAATTGTGAGATTTAGCTGTTGCTTCAAAATAAATTTGAAGTGACTATTCTTTTCCTTTTAAGTGGCCCTAGTTATATGTTGCTCGAGTAGTACGTGGGCCGTTGGGGGAGGGGGATTAATGGATGGACTGAAGTATCACGATAGGAGAGGAAATGGTAGCAGGTCTCTATTTAAGCTACTTAACTACCTAAACGAATAAACTAACCCTAACCCGTTTATTTTAGTGTTCATTGTTTTATATTCATTTCTTGTTTGTCATTTTTCATTCTATGATGGTGGAAAGGTGCGGACAATCAGTGGTCCTGGAGTAAACAACCACCCCCCCCCCCCCACCCCCACCGCATTCAATCAGCCAGTGGATGTCCCTGACGGCGTATATTCTACTCATGCAAAGTAGAAAAAAACTTTAGTCATGGTAAGCTTGGTCGTCATTGTTGTGGCAACGGGCCCTTTCGACCTACGTCACATTGCCATTCCACAAAATAGGAGGTGTGCAAGATACCATGTGGTCAATTAGGCGTAACTATGGCAACATATACAAGCGATGAAGAATCTATCACTCTCTGACATCATAGCATGTGTTTTCGTCTTTTTTCACTTCTGTCTACTAAATTCTGCGGGGTACGAAAAGGGATTTTGAAATTACAGGTATTCTATAAACATCTCGCCTCCGTTTTTCTTATCGAGAATATATCGTTGTTAAATTATAGTTCAATTACTAATATGTGTGTTACACATGGAGACTTAATCTTAAGGTCAATGTGACCAACACCAGTGCTACCGGCCATGGGGGGAGAGAACCGCCCTAACATTCTTTTTCTTTTTTTTATCATATCGCTAGTATTCTCGCTTTGTATGTATTCTATACAGCATTTCATGTAATCTCCCGTATTTTTTGGTAGCCGAGAGTTGCTGAAGAACCCTAATGCATGATATATGACAATTTTTTACCGCATTCACCGCAAAGTATGAGTGGGAAAGCCATTTTCAGCAATCTAAAGTGTATATCCCACCGAAACGTTCTTATACGCATAGCGTATATAGTTTGTCTAAAGGATTGCCTCCCCCCTCTTGAAATTATTTTTTTTTCTTTTTACGTCCTCATTATTCATCATTCATGTACCGAAAGTAGGAAAACGTTAAAATAGCAATTGCCAAATCAGTCAATCTTTGATAACATTTTGAACATTCGAGACAGATATGTAACGAAATGAACTTTGAAAATTGGAGTTTGCCAACAACAAAGTTAAGAGGCTTTTTTTAACCACCGTAAAACCTAAGTGTAAAAAATTTTATTCATCATGTCTTCTTTAGTACCATTAGAGACAATTTAGAATGCAAAGAGTGCGCCTCTTGAGTCAATGCTCGATAAAGTCTCACTTCACTCTCATCCTGTGGGACTTAGTGTGAAAATATGAAGCAAGTCGGATTACGGACAAATTTCCTCCAAAGACTATTAGGGTGACTTAGTACTTTTTATACATTGCTGATGTACTTTAGTGAACTACACAGATTCACATCACGTATTTATAAGAAAGAAGAAATATCGAGAGGTTAAGAACTTTCTTGAGCTTTTATAAATATGAAGCTAAATCTGTAATGTTTGCTTTGACGGTCAGCTCTTGAGTCATAATTACTTTCCAAAAATTGAGATAAAAACAAGAAGAAAAACCCATATTAACGTCTGACAAACGTAGCTTAAAGTTCGTTGCTACCACAGTTGTGGAACACGGTTTGTACAGATTCTCAATTTTCTCCGTCAATCTACTGAAATTGTTTCCCCAATTGTCAGACCAATCATGTCTTTTGAGATTGTTTGTAACCTAAGATCGTTTGTTGAGGGGACCACTGGTTTTTATTAACGACATGTACAGATGAAGTTTCACATTTTGATGTTAACTTGGTTTCTATAAAGTCAGTCATATATGAAATGAAATCTGCATTTTTTTGAAGATTTTCGAAAAGAGGTTTGGGAGGCGAGAGAAAGGGGATGTTGAGAATGTATAACGGCCGCAGATTACGTCATGATGACAGAAACATCGTTTAACAAGGAAATTTTACACCATGTATTATTTCGTCTACGTTTCTACTTCGTTTTTTCTGATTGTTTACAGATTGGTAGGCTCTTTGAAAGGATTTTAATTGAAATGGTCTGAAGAATATTTAAATCACGAGTAAACCACGTCAATAGTCAGACTTATTTGCGTGAGTGGTTGGGGCGTGGCAAAATGCTTTCGAAGGGTAACATACTGTGACGGAAGCTAACATGTAATACCCATTCCATAGTTTAATGTACGGTCTATTTTCGCTAATTGCGAAACACTTGCAATAAATTGACCATGGTACCATAGAAAAGTGTAGGCGGGGGATAATTTTCCCTAAAATATATTACCACAACTTTTACTTCGAAAGGAACCACGTGTGGCACGAGATTGCAAATCGAGATTCACATTTTCAAAAATTTTCAAAGATGAAGGAAACCCCCTAACACCCCCACATAGACCTGGCGATCATAACATACTACACACCCAAGGTGAGATGCAAAATTCAAAATTGCCTCATGCCATTGGCGATACGCATAAGAGACTGGGAAATACGACTGTAGAGGGCGCTTTCCTGTTTTCCCATTGTAAAGCTGAGGTGGGTAATGATCCTCCTGATTACCCCTTGCTCCGAGAAATCATCAGCCGTGGTAAATCTCTACAATTGCTGCTGCTTGTCAGACACTTTCCGGGGATTGTTACATATGAGTTTCGATTCAAGAATTGTCTTTCTCGTGAATCTTGATTTGCACTAGAGAACTCAGAGGTCTCGGTTTGGGGGACTCTGGCTTGCTGGAACTTGCACACTCAATTCGAATAGAAACAAACACCTCAGTGCATTGGGGGTCACGAGAAGAAAACAATGAGAAGCGCATGACCTGCACTGAGAAGAATGTCTCCATGAGATTGGTTAAAAATCAGCTGTCTGTACTCGTTGCTGGTGTTACAAGCAATCGTATAGACGAATCCGATCAGCTGTTATAATCGGCCATTAGTAGGGTCCATCGGCCTCAAATTGTCTCAATTTTGCTGTCTACATGCAATTCTAAACCCTCATATACAGTGAAACTGAGGCCAAAACGAGTTATTTTACAATTTATTTATTGTACAACCATCCATGGTACAGGTAAGCAAAGAATTTGAAGGATTAAAGCTGATGGACCTAAGCTATAGACGACTAAATCAGACTATCGCTTAAGTGTTCGGATTCGTCTTTACGTGCTTTCAGTGAAACGAGGGCGCACTGTATTGTTTTGTGTCATCAGCCTGTCATTTGCGTAAAGTCTTTTCTTCTTTTACTGTCACAATTTCTCTGATAAAAGCTGTTAATGCAAAGGAAAAATACTACATAAGACTGTTCAAGTGATAGAATTACATGCATAATTTACATACTTACAAAGCGGAATCGTTAGTATATGATAGACAGTTGATGACGTCATTTTAAATCCGGAACCCTGATGTTTCCGTCAAGTTGAAATTAGATATTTCCTAATACCACGAGAATGATGAGATCATCTTAAAGTTCTTTTTATTTTTTGGCAGATTCACAAAGCTTGAAGAAATGGGCAGATAAGTGTCATGCAGCTACAAACGGAAGTTGTTAGATAATATTGGTTTTGAAGAATACATATTTTTGTCTTTAGATTAAATTATATCCTGAAAGGCAAAAGTTCACTTGCGCAATTTCCAATTTTAACTCGCTATCTCTGTAACAGAAATAAATTAATTTTACTTGTCCCCATTTCTTTAGAAAGAGTTTTTTCGTCAAAATAGACCTATAAATGTTAGACCGAAAGGTTTGCCCTCAGCTATCCCGGTACTATGAGTTGATTGGTTTAGCCTTGATGCACTATTATGTATGATACTTTGAGAAGCATTTAGGGGTTTAATGAGGTTAGAAAAACTTTTCGAAGCAGAATTTGTGGTAAATTCTCTGACGTAAATATAAAGACATACAATGACTAAGGAGTTATACTTTAATTTCGTACATTTCTAAGTCTACTTAATTAATTTAAGTCACAGCTTTGATTGTAGGGAGTGTGTTACCGTTAAATACTGCCCTAAGTACAACTAGTGCAGCACATAAAGTCACGTGACTGGCACGTTTGACGCAAAGGGCAAGGTCCTTCCATTTATGTCTGTAATGTTTAACATTTGGAGTTACAAAATAACGTTTTTTCTGTTACGAAAAATTTGCAATTGATAGGGCCTTTTATGTGAATGTTTATAGTGCGAAACATAGACGATATTTGGTGCAAAAATATCATCAGGCAATTTGACGGCGTAAAAGATGCCCAGAATATGGACATCACATTTGGTATACACTTTTACGTCACGGCTGTAAATTTTTCAAGGGACTTTGATTTTTACTTGCCTGTATACAGCAGTATATAGTTGTGGGAATGTTTGAGAAGTGATTTTGATATGAAAACATAAACTCATCTTAGGCAGAGGGCTGACAGGGTAAATGCCTCAGACACCGCTCGGATGGGGCGCCATCTTAACTGAAAAGAAATATTTAGGCATATAAGTTTGTATTTACGGTCAGCAGGGCAATGATATTGTTTCTCTGTGACGTAACTGAGTCGGGTAGCTAGCTACGTATCTGCACTGCGGTAGCATCATATACATGTCATTCGTCGAAACTGAACGAATAATGTCACGTGACAAATTTATAAGCATAGTTACCTTCAAAACGCCAGAGATAAAGCCACTAGAAAGCTGGACATGCATGTAAAGTGATGATGCAATGAAGTGATTACACAATATACCATGAGTTGTCAGCGAATACATAATATCATCCGTATGTATCCGAACGGTTTGTTTACACGCATTTCAGTACATTCTTATTTCTAACGTATTCTTTTTTTGTTGTCAGAAAGCTCACTGTTTTCTGTGCTGACTTTTTTCTTTCTGAGGTGTTTATATTTAGTGGCTGAACGTCCATATGGTCAGGTGTTCAGGGGGAACCCCTAACGTACCAAAATCGTGTCCCGGCTTCCGTTTTATGCGTTAACTGCATCATTATTTGCACTGTTTCCAAAATAACATGATTGAACAGTGTTGTTTATAGGCCCAGATAACAAAAAGGTCAAACTGTACTTTATTTTAACCCTTTACCGTTGTGCTCCGATCGGGGCATATTTGCGCGCCTCGGGAGTGGGCGGAAAAGCGGACGTAGCCCGCCCCGCATCGGCTTCCGTAGGCCATTGACCCCGTGACCTTCAACTATTGTCTCTCTCGTTGTTGTGGCCGAATTTTCGGGTAGCCACTCGCAGTTTCGAGCTCCGCGTGAAACGGTAAAGATGGGGGACAGCCGAGCTCTCCGCATGGGTCCAAGAGGACCCAAACAACGGTAAAGGGTTAATGAGAAGGGTGTACTATTGTGTGATGTATGGATAGGTTCACCTAAACTTATCACCATGCTTTATTATTATGGTGTAGCGTTACTTTAGTACACTGCTTGCAAGGATTATGTAACTCACGCGAAATGTATTTCATGCAAGTTGGGAAAAGCCTTCTAGATGAAATGAAATAACACAAAAATGTTGTATACTAGTGGAACTAATGAGAAGTTTTTTATTTTGCTTTCCTTTAAATGGCCATTACCATAATGAATGTCTAGCCTTCCGTAAATGAAGTGGTCATCTAACATGACACAAATACTACTTCACGGTACTTTCTTGGGCTCAAAATTCAAAATACCGCGCCTAATAAAGTTTGCTCTCAATTTTCAAAAGCGTAATATCGAGTCAAAGGCCAAGAAGACCTTTGGTCGTTTTTATTTATAGCAATGTACTTAAAGGGGAAAAGAACTAACCTCATAACAATGCATTTAAAGGGAAAGAGCACTCACCTCATGACAACTTACTTAAAGGGGAAGAGCACTCACCTCAAACTGGATTAGTACAGTCGTCAGTATTGAACCTTTGGCGCAGTTAATTGAGAGTCATGTGACAATATTTTGCTCACTAAATTAAGAACGCTAGGAGAGTAGCTCGTTCATTTTTCTTGAATTTGCAATGTGTTAAGGGGCAACCAGAGTTCGATTTTTACAAAATTTTCACAAATGTAATTCTACATCACAATTACACAATGAGTCCACAAATATTATCTATCATCACAGTCTGACTTTGTTAGGCCTATTTGTCATCGTATGGATGAGGATATCTAGTATTACACCTCTGTGGAATTTTGTTACCCGAATAAAATTACAAAATTCTTATTTGACAGGAACTTACAAAGAATAAACGTTTTTTTCTGACTTGAAAGACTTTTTCAATGGCTGCTGATTCTGGTAAATAGTCAGTTAAAAAAGAAAAGGAAGTGTCGGGACAAAAGGTTATAGTGAAATATTGCGTTTAAAATGTTCCAGCATGGCATTGAAAGTGAAGAGCTCTAGTCATTTCCAAATCATTCGGTCTCAACAATTAACCCCAGCAATAGCTTCATCTCCTCAAAATATTATGCACAAGAAGAGTTATGGAGGTTGCACCTTTTGAAATGCTGAACATTTGGGTGAACAAATTATTCTTGACCAACAAACAAATTCATTTCTATCTGAGGGGAACTTATTTCTTGGAAAGAAGGCTACCATACTGCCTTTTTGTAATTATTTATCACTCTTTGTCAATAAATATTGGTTTTAAAAGGATAAAAAAATCCTTGTAAAACAAACGCAATATTCCCCTGTAATATTCGTTTTCAAACTCTAATTACCCATTTAAATTCTGAAAAATGACGAATGCTTGGAAGCAAATTGACAAGAAATTTGTTGGATGTGGTTACTGTTTCAAAATACGTTGGGGTGACTGATCTTGCCCTTAAAGGGCACGAGCAGTCGTCCGAAACTTATTTTGAAGCAACAGCTAAATCTCACATTTCTTCTTATTTTTCTTCAAAAGTATCTTTCATAATATTTAAGGACTTCAAAACTGTTTAAACTCAAGATAAAGCAAGCAGTTACTTCTAGTAAATTTAACTTTTGAAGAGAAAAATATTGTCACATGACTCGTGAGAGCAAATCATGAAACAGTACAAACTACACTGCTTGAACTTGCGGTGACGGCATATCCCATTTCAATACTAGCTACTTGAAATAGGTCACATTATTGATTTATCTAAAATATGGCCCTCGGTGGTGTGCGTAATTTGACCTTTGGCTACAGACGTTTTCCACCGAAGTTATTTACTTTATACATAACATCTTGAACCTAGACCTGAAAAAAAATCGACTAAAATGACAACACGTGTACTGGTTTGTAAAAAGAAAGGACGAAAAATTAAACATTTTGTAATTATTACTACCGGTATATATATTCCCCGAGAGGAGACCGAAGAGTAGTTTTCTAATCCAGGTAAGAGAAACTAAACTTTAAAATTTAGAAAGACATGACGTAGATCTTATTTAGTCTCATGATATCTGCCTATAATTCAAAGTTCATTTAATGTCCACCCCCCCCCCCTAACCTAAATCCCTCGCCTTGTTTGTAAGCACTGCTTACGTTTTATCTGTTTGGGTGAAAATCGC
Source organism: Holothuria scabra (assembly GCA_037179385.1). Lineage (NCBI taxonomy): Eukaryota > Metazoa > Echinodermata > Holothuroidea > Aspidochirotida > Holothuriidae > Holothuria > Holothuria scabra. The sequence goes on along the minus strand of CM074179.1, from coordinate 59,143,120 downwards.
ACATTGTTTGACAAAAAAAGGGATCCCCAACCTTCGATCGTCACATTGGTAAGCTTAAGGACTTTGTCACATTCTTAACACTCCGTCATTACTCTGTTATAGCGTATTGAGACCTTTTGATCTCTGCATTAATCTGTATACGTTTGCTGCCATCAAAGGGTGCCAATGGTTGGATGTATCCGTCGAAAACATTACAATAAAAGAGATTGTGGAAACGCACGACCACTTATTTCTTCATTAACCCCACTTCAAAAATAATGCAGTGTTTCTACCTTGAGGCTTAACACAAGACACGAATTCACAGAGCGGAGGGCAGGAGGCAAAATATATTTTTGAAATAAATGTCAAGTTCTATAATTCTTTGCATTAAGTCACCTTTCAACAGATTCGCTTAATTTCTTGAGGTTAAACGGGGATCTGTCCAGAATCCACTCCTGTACCTTTTGTACGTTTCCTTTTTCCCGGTACCAATTTGCGGGTCAAGAAAATTACACTAAATTTGGAATAACATTTGGAGCCGTGAATCTCTTGATCTGACTTGAAGGAAGGGGGTGGGAATCAGGCATGTTTTTTTTTTCAATCGTCGGCATTTGGGAAAAGAACATTGCTGACAGTTAACCAGGCGCGTGTTCAAGGGCGGAAGTTTGGCTCGGGTAGAGTAAACTAGTTCCATGACCTAAACGGAGAAAGCTTAAAACAAAAATGGCAAACGTGATCCCTAACAGTATAATCTTTGATTTTATTATGATTGAGTCTCATAAATGCTTCTTCTCATTTGAGAACCTAACAAATGTTTTTCTTCAAATGTGAAGGGAAACATCTCCTCCATGTCACTTTCCCTCCCATGACACAAACCTGGCTACTCTGACGGCTCATTGAGTTGAAACCAATAACTTAATGAGAGTGTAAAAGGGTTTATACCACATGAAAATGCTTACAATAAGCATAATGAAAAAAGTTTCATATCCAATAGTTACTGAAAAAGTTAAAACTGTGAATTTTGTGGTGTCCTGACTTGAAACGGTTTTGTGCATATTTTGAAAAAGTGTCTGGTCACATATTTTTGAAAATCGAATTGAGCTGTTAAATACTCACTCGTAAAACAGTTATTTGTAAGTAGGATACGGAGGTTGTCTTAGTTGGACAATTTGTCATTAGTATGTTAAGAAAATTTATCAGGTTTGGAAAAAAAGTGTTGAATTCATGTTTCAACTCGATGAGCCTCTTTAAATGAAATATGTTGATATTATGCCCTTTGAAGTTATACATTCATACATCAACTTAAACTGGTCGGGTGACCACGCAATATCGGACTTTTTACTGCTCACAGTAATGGATAACGTTGGTTACTCAATTTTACTTGGAATTGGTGCTGATTCAGTGTGGTTATTTACAAAAGAAAATTGTACTTCTTTTCTGCATTTTCAATCAAAATTTTGGTGTATTTAAATTAACAAGGTTAAAAAACAATGGATATATCCAAAAGCACATTATATGACACTCTCAAGGTTTACCTGCTACTGTTGCGAAGCCTCGTGCATCGCTTGCATACCGATCGTGCATTACTCGTTGGATAATGCACGGACCATCAACAAATTACCTTTAACACAAGTGTGACGATTCTGAAGTTTATAGTAACTTCAGCAAAGTTATACTTTATTCTTCAGCGAAGGAACACGGTTCTCTGATCTCAACTCAACATTTTCACTCAATAACATTTTCACTCTAGTTCAAAAATGTACTTTTTTATCTGTTACAGTGGCAAATAATTGGTGATAAAACCAACTGTGTATTACATGTTTTAAATGTACTTTGCCATGGATGATAATTTATCTTTTTCGTGTTATTCGTTCCAGCAAAAGGCATCACATCCATTCTACTTCTCCTGACAGAGTCATTCAAATACGGGTCAAATTTGATGGGTTACAGAAACAATTTAATAATGTTCCACTTGTGACAATATTATTACAGAAAATAAAATGATCGCAGCTTATTTGAAACTGCCAGAGTGTGAAGTCAAAATAAACCTGAATTATAATGTGTGGACAGACATAGTTTACTTACGGTTTAGATTCATCCTTGGTCGGTTTCATTACTTTTTCGGTGTAAATATCATCTGTAATCTGATAACCGAGTGATGCTATAATTCTTTTGTCACGCTAAGTGACAAATGATGATAAGAAATGTAGAATATCCCTTTTTAAAGACCATTCCTAAAAATACCATCTTTAATCGTCCAGCGATCAAACAAGTTAACTTTCACCGTAAGTTATCTTCCTTGGCATGCAAAATACTGATATGGAGACAGGCTGATGCTTCTTAATTTATCAATAAATTGCAACATAATATTTCCCAAGTAACAGGGGAGGATCTAGGACTCCAAGTAACAGGGTCAGGTAAACCAGGCCCGTATCGTTCTTTAGGTTAGGCATAATTGTCCCATCACGTGTCACGCAAGAGGGATTCATGGCGCCAATGTGAATGGGTTCCAGGGAAAACTTCGGGAGGTCTATTGGAGACCCGGATTCTAAGAAGTCCTGTCTTTTTATGCTTTATGAACCTTTAATGGAAGCCCGAAGATGTAATAAATTTTTGAGGACCACAAATCCATCAACAACCGTAGAAAATATTTTTAGCAGATTCGGCCACACTCGTTTACCTGTTTTCCCACTAAAGTGACATGCTGATGCCCCCATTCCTTTTTCTTGGTGCTTAGCAAAAGCAATGAGGTAGGGAAAACAAGTCAGTCAGCCACAATTAGAGAAGGGGCCGTGGCCAATAGACGAATCCGGGCAGATTGTGATGGTCTGATTTTAGTCGGCCATTACTGGGGCCCATCACCTTTAATCTTTAAATTTCCTTCCTAATCTGCTCCATGGATGACTGTACACTAAAGTTTATCTTGATTTTCTCAACTTCACTGAATATGAGGATTTGAAATTCACGTAGACAATAAATGAAAACGATTAAAGGCTGATGGACCCCATTAATGGCTGCCTATATAGTCATTAAAAACGAGCCCTAATCGGATTCGTGAGGGTGGGAAACTGGGCCGTAAAACTCTATCTAACCTGACATAACCTAATAGTTTGTACGTTCAGGCTACTTTCTCGTCAAAAAATCTAGGACAATGAAAAATGTTAGAGATTATTCTTTTCCAGTTCTATACATTTTATTGAAAATTACTGGTGTGTACTATCATAAATGCTGAAGTATACTTGCTTGCTTTCTTTGGTGGACGCTTCACCGTAAGATGAGTAATGTAGCCTGTTAAGTATTGGTTATTTCATTGTAGGAATTAAACAGGGGTCCGGAGACCAAGAAGGTCCAAGTCCGCAATTGCCAGATCAGCATATATATATTATTTCCCTGACTGACATTAGTGTATTGGTCATTTCCTAGTAATAAAAAATGATAAATTTACTTAAAATATTACAAATTTTGACAACGTTTTCAACTTTTAGCCCGCCTTCAAATTGAAAAAATAAAGAGAAACAAAGATGGACCTATAACATTAAGTGCATGATAAACAAAAGCGCGATCATTATATGCGAGTGATACACGAACTCGCAGCCCGAGTTAGTCAAACGATATCACTATCCCCGTTGCATTATCCCAGTGGCATAGCCAGACATTTATAACTGGGGGCACATTTTGAGGGGGGAAACCCAAAGTGCAACTGACATATAGCGTATAAGGGGGGGGGGTGGAGCTGACGGAAGTTTGGGGGCTCCAGGGATTCAGATATTTCAAAAGGGTCTTGTAAACTACACATCATAACCCTATCATTCCTGGCCCAGGGGTAGTTGGACAGCATGTGGATTTTGGTGTTATTTTGGCCCATTTAGGATGAACTGTTGTACAAACAACTTTATATCATTGTAAAGATGAGTCTTTGGAGTTTTTAGTGTACATGTTACTCTGACATTAAGTTTATCTTTGCCTACTAAGTTGGAGGACTTCGCTTTGATACTTTGTCTGTTAGTTTTTTCCTCCATTTATTCATAAGATTTTATCGTGTAATAGTTTCAAGGAACAAGCTTTATCAGCACTATATACAATAATTACAATAATGTTCCATTTTGCTAAATCCTGGGCATAAAACAACATAATGTCTGTTATTTTTGATCGATCTCTATATGTTAGTGTTTGTTCTATGCCCTTCACCAACTATAACTGCATATACCTGCCTGCCTGCAGATACGCAGAACTGAACTGTACCGTGTTATAACAAGTCGTAGACCGACTTCATGTTTACAAACTAGCTTTAAACCTCATCTTACTAGAAAACTAAAAATCTATTGCCAGCATATCTTGCTGTCGTTATAAAAAGAATAGTTTTGAATTTCTGATTCGAAAAGCTTGTATTTGACTGTACTTAGATAATAGATGCAGTAATATTGCTTTTATAGTTTATTGACTTCTGATTGGCAAATTTAATAGAAGTTCACCGAGGGACTTTTCACCTTTTCCTATATAGTGATTTACAATTTCCAATTTCACAACCATGCATGCAAAATAACTCTCCAAATACATATTTAGTTGCTGTGGGAAAACCGTCTTTATAGAGGACTGGATTTAATATGTGAGTTTGACCCAAGGTTAGTATGGGGGAGGGGGTAACCATGAAAGTTTTTATGCATTAGGGAGTTACAAAAAAATTTGGTTTGGGACACACCCTGTGGAGCGGACATAGTTTCTCGTTTAACTCACCGCTGCGAAAACTATACTCTATGCAAAATACATTTTGTAGATTTAAAGAACAAAAGGAAAGAAACAAATAAAGCAAACTGCAAAAGTGCTTTCAACTGGATTAAAAAAATTGACAGCACTCTTTTGTATCCGCTTCCCATAAACGCAGTAATGTGGCCTTAATGGGCCATCGACTAACTATACTACCTAAATAATAGATTTAATAAGGATTTCTCAATCGACTTCCATCTCATCTTGTATTGTGATTTTATTTACAACTGTACAACCATCGAAAAGAACAACTTTCAACTGCATATTTAGTTGCTGTAGGAAACCGTCCTTAAGCTACCTTCACCTTTATAAGAAAGTAAATACTGTGCGAGGCTTGATGGTAGGATGTTCAGTTTCTCTCATAGATTTGTCAATGAGTGGGATAGTCTGCCAGGGTGGGCAGTACACTCCCATCTGTACAATACTTTAAGGCTAATATTGACAAGTTCTTCCATGACTGTGGTAGGAACTAAGAGTGGACTGGTTACAGTAGGTATTTGTAAATTCGCTGGTTTTTTAAGTTTGGACTACATGACATCTTATGGGGTCTTAGCCTTCCTTTACCTTTAGGATCTAATGTTGTTTTGTTATGTTATATGGGTACCATAACTCAAAACTGAAAATATGCTATGGTTCACCGGTAAATTGAAAACTTAAGATTAAACCTCTTCATATGCTTTTAAAAGAACCGTCCAACTTTATACGAGGAAAGTACCCAACTTGATCATAATAACATTACCATGGTAACCACATACGTGTATGAAATGCGAAATGACGTGTTTTAAAGGTAGTGTGACATGTCAGCAAAATGGCCTGAATTTACTTGGTAGTTAAGTAGCAAGGTTTTCTAAGCAAAAATCCGTTGGAATTATGTCAATATCTTTTACCGTTCTCAAGATATTCCTCCTCAAAGTTTGAATGTTTCTGAAACAACTTGTTGCTTATGCAAAAATAGTGATGTGGAGTGTTGCACAGTGTTGACATTTCTTTTGTTAACCCTATATTAATTATCTCTTAATTACTCATCAGATAGTCTACAGTTTGGTGATTGATACAGGTGGTTTTCAAGTACACAATTTCAACTTCCAAAATAAAACCCTCATGGCGTATTTATGTTACAAATGTCCTTGAAATGAAAAATGTAAAAACAAAGCATAACATTAGCCATATATGGCATGTCCCTCCTTAGACATCACAAGATTTGCATATTGAACTTATGTTTATGCATGACTTAGTGCAAATCAGAAATTAAACTGTAAAATGGTCAATTTTTAACCGATTTTGATGGAAATTGCGGCAATTTTCTTGATATTTAATGATTTTTGCAGCAAATACCAAACTTTGTCATTTTGGTGTCACACTACCTTTAAGGTAGGTGGTTTTAGTACTGTTTCGAACAAAGGTAATACAACGTGTGGTGGTATTGGTAGCCGCGATTAAAAACCCTCCTCGCGTACCTAATGACGGGTGGTTTCTTTTTTTTTTCAGAAACAATGCATTCAGGACCAGCGATCTTCTGCCTTCTACTTTTAATAATCACTGCAACTTCTCATGGCAGGCCGTGGCAAGACGCAGATGATGACGTCATTTACGAAGCTATTGTAAAAAGAGTGGTCGATGATCTGACAGCGTACCACGAGAGTCCTCAAAAGAAGAGAGATATCTGTTGGTTGTTCTTTACTCCGTATCAGTGTTGATTACATAAAGGTGAGTGTGACCCAATAAGAGTCAAATAATGGATTGAATTAATGTGAATTTGACCCAAGTTTAGTCATGAGAAGGGGGTAACCAAGGAAGTTTTGCTGCACCAGAGGGGGGTTATCAAATTCAGTTTGGAACTTATTTTAAGGGGAGGACAGTTTTCTTTCACCCATCACTGCGAAAACTACACTGTACAAGCATTATGTAAACGTATAGAGCAAAAATACAGAAATAAATAAAAAATAACTGACGGAAAAAGTTTTTTAATTTGATTCAAAAGTTGACGGCATTTTCCATATTAGCTTTGTAGTCTTTTAACTTTTGTTCTGTAATTCTACAACATGTCTGTGATATTTTTACAGTGTACGCAACTCAGGCTACACCGAATCGAGCGTAAAAAGCAGCGTGGTTGAGTGTTATGGTTCTATATTGTAAATTCAAGAAAAAATTGACTTTTTTCAATTTTTTCAATCAAATTTTATCCAAAGTGGGGGCATCATACCTGAAGAATCACTTTATACCTAACATTAAAATAAACTAAACAGCTAAGCCTTTTGCCCAAAACAGTTCCAATTCTCCTTACCTACTTACTTAGTCCCTCTCACAAGTGTCTTAAATTCATCTTAATCCAGACAAAATCTCAGCAATTGCTTCAGGCCAAATGTACAAGACCAATATGTAACGAAATAATTCTAAGTACGGTACATGTGTGATATGAGCTATACATTCTCTGCATTTTTGACCAATCGAAAATTTCTGTAGACAACTACAAAAATTCTAGTTTTGGGTTGGCGTTGATTGTCTTTAACATCGAGAACATTCTTAATAAAATATTTCAGACAAATGCAATCCATGATAACGCATCAAAATATCCAGTCTCACGGTCGGATTATAAACATTTCATCACAAAATTCGTACCATTCAGCGAAGCGAAAAGTACATAAAATATTTTTACATTAAACAGTCATTATGGACGAAGTAAGTGTGTATTTACATTAAAATATGCAATAACAATTGCATGACTTAATAATGTAGTCTATTAGATTCTTTACATCAATCACTGACAAGTTCACAAACAGCGACTGACACTGATATTTATAACAGACTTGTTGAAGTTGAATAAAATGGTTGAACTGAACTGTTAAACATATTGAACATGGTGACAATTGTCACACTACCCGTAGAAATTTTGAACATTTTTTAAATAAAAAGACTTTTCATCATTATACGTTTTCCGAGTGGGAAGTCGACAAGAATTTCATCAGGTGCTGATCCATGATTTTTGTTTGGGCGAGGGTGCACTACATTTAATAACTTTCAGAGTTCGGTTTATTTGAACCGTGGCGTAGCTAATTTTGAAACATTTGAGGATAACTACGGGGTGTGCACGTTATTTTAGCAAATATACTTCTCAAGATAGTTGATGTTACGTAATGGTATCTTAGGCCTGCGTACTGAGACTTTCCGATGACATTTAAAAAGTTTCGGAAACATTGTTGCACTTTTAGACAATTTAGATGTTTGAAAATCAAGAGCCTTTACTAGAGAACGCTTGGAATTTTAAGAAAGAAAATTAAGGAAGAGAGCTCTGTAGTTAATCAGTGCCACTTGATTGCTTAACAGTGTCACATACGACAGATTTCAGATTGTTTTCATTCCCAGGTCCAGTGAAAGATTCCAAAACTTTTGATTCTGTGAGAATGTCAGCATTACTGCATTAATCACTATAATTTGCGGTTCGAGAAGTGCGTCAAAGATCTTGCTCTTTTAAACAAATATTTAAAAAGTATGGAGCTTTTATTGGAGTGAATTCGAATTTTTATGAGAGAAAAGTGACGAAACCGCACTGTAGCTGATTGGTGTTACTTGAGATCTGGGGTCACACAGGGCAACCTTTTCACTTTCCGGAATCTTGGGAGCAATGTCCCGTGCCCCTTCCAAATATTTCGCTATGCCGCTGCATTTGGCAAATTTTCATTTTCGAGGGTCGTAAGAACAATGCCTTTTGTCCCTGTCACAACGCATTTGAAGAGCGTAGATAAAACGAAAAATCGTTATGCGTTCTCAGTGTAGTGTTCGAGATTCTGTATCTAAATCTTGACGAGAAGAGTCTCCAACTGTAAAAAGTTTGCGATCGAATATAGATGCCGCTACTGACTTATTTTCAGACTATTATATTAAATAAATGATAAAGTACTCCCGATGTCATCGCGAAATATAGTATCATGTTTGTGCATGGCGTGGTATAACTCCACGGCGAGCTGGGCGGACGTTAAATATTAAGGATTACATTATAGGACACGTCTGATACACAAAGGTGTTTCTGAATACTTTTTATTAAATTTTCAGACTGTGATGGCCATTCCGGGACCACATTCGTTCGTGAAAAGTTAAATTTAGCCTTGGAAAATTTGTGGAAGGGTGCACGTGCACTCACGATACCCCCAATTTCTGGATCGGTCACACATCAATGACCGTTGAAAATTTGCAAAGGGAATCAATTAATATAGATCGTAGCTAGTATAATAGATAGTATATGTCATCACATAAGCCCTTAATAGCCCCAACAATATCCTTACTTTTGCTCATTAGAGATTTAGGAGATTTATTTTTTAAGAGGTAGACAATTTTCGGATTTTCCCACAAATGTCTTATAACTTTCCAAATTTCTTCAATAAAGCTCTCGCTGTTTTAACTTTTTCATAAAACAGTTCAAAACATTTTGGGGCGCTTGGAGCTTCGAAAACTCTTTCTCATCATTTTGGCTACACATCAACTTTGTCGGACCTTCAGGTCATTGCCTTTTCCCTCCGTCGGGAAGAATCCCCCTTCCCGGAAAATCCTCTTGCTACCCCTGGGCCTGTCTTCTCTAACGGGGGTTGTGACCTCTTTATTAGCCACTTCCGGTGATGTAGTTTCATATGACATAAGATTTTATATAATACTGTATAAGATGTATAATTATTAAAATTCATTCTCGAAAGGCTTATCCCAGTTTGTTCCTGTACGCAAACAATGAACTATGTCATGTAATTAAGTTCCTCATAATGTTAAATTCAGCACGTTCATTTATCTGCTTACGAATATATTACGCCCTTGGGGCATTTCATTACAAACGCCTTTCAAAATATCTGTTCGGTTACTTCCGATATACGTGTTGCTTAGCCGATTCGACGTTTTTCATAACATGACAATATGTCTGCCCATAGTACGATGCAGTGTTACGAAATACATAATTTAAAATGACTCACAAACTCACACGATAACATTTGGCACGGATTCGTGCTATCAACTGCTTAGAGCAACTTTTTCATGAGGCGCAATATTTAATAAATGTCTGTCACGTAGCCTCTTTTCAGTCGTCGCTTCATCCAAAATCTCTCATCGTTTTTCAACACTTTGCTCATGCAATGTCACGCATTTAATAATGACATCTTTGGTCTGCACAATTTACAGATTGAAATACGAGTCTTCCTAGAATTAAAAAAAAGAGATAGTATATTCTACACTTCTAACTTCATATTTTATTCACTAAATTCACCGAAATACCCTAACCCCAACAAAAGTACAATGACCTACCCTTTGTAAATTTTAAATGGGTATATGAAGTCAATTTCGATACCTAACGGAAGTGCTAAAGGGTACTACCGCATGAGAGTTAGCGTGGTAAGTCAAGTTTCACAAACAGTAGATACTCAAAAAAGGGCATTTTCATTTTTTGTATGCCGACTTGTCACGGTTGTGTGGATGATTTGAAATTTGAAATTTTGAAACGAATCTTCATGGAACAGTTATTTGTTTGTAGGCTATGGATATTGTCTAGGCTTGAAAAGTTCGTGAAAGGTACTTAACAGTTTGAGGGAAACGGTAAATTTCATGAACCGACTTAATTGTACTTCTTAAAAGCAGAGTTTCTTCGCGACTTTAACGGAACGTGACTGACTTCAAACAGGGAGAAAATTTTTCTTAACATCTGATATTTCGAGTGTTGGAAGTCACGCCCCCAATCAAATTCTCAAAACGTGTTTTTCTTTCTTTTTTTTTTTTTGACTTCATGCAGGTGGTTCTAAATGTTGCACTGGTTTGAATCTGACTGTGCTTTCTTAAGGGAGGAATGCATCCCCCCATTGCAGGGGATTAACTGTAGCACTTATGATTCCTGATTGGCTCTTGCATAAAAAAATTTTGGGGAGTACTTCATTTAAAGGGCAGGAGCAGTCATCCCAAACTGAAGAAGTGTAGTAGACTGTCCAGTTTCATGATTCGTTGTTGGGAGTCATGTGATAATGTTATTTCTCTTCAAATTTGAAATTTACCAGAAATTTGTTTTACCTTGAATATGCAATAGTGAAATAAAAAAAATGTAACTAAAGATACTTTGAAGAGAAATAAGATGAAAATTGAGTTATTTAGCTTTCTCTTCAAAATAAGTTTGGGGGTCTGCTCTTTACCTTTAAGGCTGATGGACCTCACTAATGGCTGCATTTACAGTGACTAAACACAAACGCTGATTGAATTCGTCTATAGGCCAGTGGGTGTTGCATCTAAAGCCTGTTAGTATTACTCTCTGTCGATACTAACACAAACGTACCCTGTCTCCACGGCCTCTACCTCCTTAGCCTTGTAACATTTCCATAAATAAGATACTCGTTCAGAAACAGAGTGGTCCTAACACATCTTTGTGATGATTAGGGAACTGGAACAGCTGAAGCGCTCCCGGGTTAGATCATGCTGCGATTGTTTTATAAAACTGATACTTAAAGGGAAATATTGCGTTTAAAATGCTCCAACATAGCATTAAATTTAAATAGCCATTAAATTGCCATTTAAATGGTCATTTTCAAATCATTCGGGCTCAACGATAAACCCCAGCAATAGCTTCATCTCCTAAAAATATTATGCACAAGAAGAGTTATGGAAGTTGCATCTTTCTAAATGTTGAAAGTTTGGGTGAAAAAATTATTCTCGAGCGACAAACAACTAAATTTTTATCTTAGGGAAACTTATTTCTTTAAAAGAAGGCAATCATACTGCCTTATTTGTAATTATTTATCACTCTTTGCCAAAAAATATTGGTTATAAAAGGGTGACATTTTTTTGTGAAACACACAATATTTCCCTTTGAAATGTCAATGTTTGTTATAAAACAGTCTTACGTTACGTATTTTTATTTCAAATTGTATTTTTTTTTTGTTCTTCGCCAAGTCTATTTACATTAATGATTAATTGCATGCATATATATATATATATATATATATATATATATATATATATATATATATATATATATATATATATATATATATATATATATATATATATATATATATATATATATATATATATATATATATATATACATACATACATATACATATACATATACATATACATATACATATACATATACATATATAACACGAACGGATGGCTGCCCATTGAAATAATGTTGTTTATATTTTTAGACGTTAGGGCGAATACTTTTCCTTATGTATTTCATTGTTATTTTTTCGCCCTATGTACGCGCAGATATAACAATTTCCCCCTAAGGTGGGAATTAGCGTTATATATATACATATACATATACATATACATATACATATATATATATATATATATATACCTTCCCGTAGGTCAGAAGTTACTGGGAGTTTGAAAATCTTTTTATGTTAGTTGTAAGTAGAGAGGAAAATTATGTTGTGACTGGAATCTGATTGAGACAAAGCTGTTGATTGGTTATTAGAATGCGTTATGATCTGACAACAAAGCTAACCTCCTGCAATGCTCATTTTACGGATCAGACAAACCACACTTCTTTGTTTACGCACATGGCTGTCGTCCCCTTAAGCTGCCCCCCCCCCCCCTTAGAGTTTTTCGTAGCGATTAGCTGAACGAAAAGACTTCGTCCGCTCCGCGGCTACCGGGAGATGGATGGACCGTGGATAGATGTTCAAACCCCGGTCAAATGACTGAAAATACTGACCTTTCTGCGATGGGAATGACAGTGGCGGGTCACACTACCTGATTATAGTGATATCGGATAAAATTATTGATCGAGTTTTTATTAGATTTAGTCAAAATCTTTGAAATATCTGATCGGAAGGAATCAGAAGTTTGCAAAGTTGTGCAGGCCTAAATATAGGCCTATGATTTTTCTTAGAAAACAACGAAGTGAAATGTAATTTAATTATTTATTGACGTCATATCGACAGAGAACGTTTATCGATCGGACATACGTAAAATATTGGATTGGTTTCGAAGTTTGAACTTGTTGCTATATTTAGCGATATAAGCTATATAATTATAGCTAATGATAACACAACATCATGATCTATCAATGTAGCGTGAAAATCCTTTGAACAAAACATGAATAAAAGACTGTGTCTCATTAAAACAAAATCGGTCAGGATTCAGGATTGAAAAGGAGTTGTAGTGTAACTCACTTACGGCTTCTTCAATGCTAGAGCGTGGAGGTTGAAAAATGTTGAGATTATTTTCATTTTTTGAGATCTAATATTAATTTGCCTAAAAATTGACACGTAATCGGTCGGGATGAGAGAAATAGGACCAGTGTTCTTCATTAACTCGACATACTTTTAATTTCCGTCTCCTTTCTCCTCCTGCAGAAGAATCAAGTACGGAACCGTCCGGCCGAACATTATCTGGGAAATGAATTTGATTGGTTGCCATGACAACTTGGAATGTATGATGGTTTTTCCGCCTTAAGCCAGCCCAACCTTACTGCGGTGGTGACTTAAGACACGGTCGAGACAAGAATTATCCCGAACGGAGCACACTTTTTGTTTACTTTGTTTTTAAATTTACAAGATACCAAATTGCACTGTGACAGTTTGTCTTTAAAATACATCTATATATTTTGCAAAGAGTCGTTAAAAGTGTTGTTGTTGTTATTATTATTGTTTTTAACGAATTGATTGTCGCTTAAGTTGGTAAAATGTTTTGTCTCGAGGTAAACTGAAATAAAAACTGACGGTGTTATCCATAAAAGAATATTGATTTAATTATCTTGCAGTACCATTAAGGCACTTCTGTAAATAGCAGTTGCAAAGTATCATGGGAGAGACATAATTTGGCATGTGTTATATTTGTCATTGGAATTTTACACTGTGGCCAAAAACGACACGTCATAAATTCTATACCAGAATCCTTTGTAACTGCTTCTAAAAAGGGATATGAACAACCTAAGTTCAACTCCCGAAGTATTTAAAATACCGAGTCGTGTAATCTCACCTGAACCTAGCCAGGGCCCCTGACGTCTGTGACATGGGTAACTCTACCTTTCATACCACCCTGTCGACGGGTCTGAACTATAGTCAGGGCTACCACTTCACCCACGATGGGAGGGTTACCCTGACTTACTTGTAACCTCGTAGTTTCGCGGAACTGATTCACACGGGTTTACTTTTGAATTATACATATTGATACCACTTCTCCTCATGCCAACTTTCACCGTCAAACAGAAAATTAATTTTATCTGCACAAAGTGCTTTCAATGCAATTAAGTAAAAGTCTGGTAAATAGCATACCAACGGCAATCCTAAGTTATTCAAATGCAAAAGCATTCCATCAAAGTACTGCTACGGATTGAATATGAAATATGTCCTCAAATGCCATACCTCTTCCTTTTGAGTTGTTAATTTTGAAGGCCAGGGGTCGAGGAATATGAGAATAGGTCATACTTTGGTCTTTATGGTAGGCCTATAGGTTGACCAAAATAGTCCGTAATATTTTTACACAGCATTTTGAAATGTACTTGGCATTGGAGAATAAGTAAGAAAAACATAAAGTATTCTTAGACATTCTCAAAAGATATACTGTTTAAGTTTCCTATTCACCTTGTGTACGTATTCTCAGTCTGATGTTAGCCTAAACAACCTCACGCCTTAAAGATACACTCTAAAATCAAACGAGTGAACTCAGTCACTCTTTGATCGAGTGAAAAGTGTAAATTCACTCCATTAGAGTGATAATTCACTCCAAGAGGAGTGAAATTCCCTCCGAAAAGAGTGAAGTTCCCTCCAAAAAGAGTGAAATTCACTAGAGGAAGAGGGAAAATTCACTCTTCCACGAGTGCCTGCAATGATCGCTCTTTTTTTAAGAGCGATCATTGTGGGCACTCCATCAAGAGTGAATCTTCGCTCGTTTTAAGGGAATTTCACTCTTTTTGGAGTGAACTTCACTCTTTTTCGAGGGAACTTCGCTCCTCTTGGAGTGAATTATCATTCTAAATGGAGTGAATTTACACTTTTCACTCGATCAAAGAGTGACTTCGTTCACTCTTTTGATTTTAGAGTGTATGTTGAAAATTTATGCATACTGGTGACGAAAGGCATTTAACAAAGCAAGGTTGTGTTGAAATTGTTTCTAAAATAGCTGTTTTTCCAAGGCAAAATTAAAAATGGAACATTCGGAGTTTAAAATAACGGAAAAACTATGTTTGTATATTTCATCTTTCTGTGTCTAAAGAATAAATTTACAGTTCTACTCTATATGGCTTGGTCTTTTGGATTTGCTGTGCTTATAGAAATTATACAATGACGTCACTCGACGTCATTTTGGATAAAACAGTGAAGTACGTGGTCCACACCACAGAATTATTTTATCTTGGTCTGGGTTAATCCGTTTACTTTGAGGCGACTTGAAGATTTGCGCTGCACCCAAAAGAGACTGATAGCCCACAATGTCGTTTTTAAGATTACGTTATGTAAAAAAAAACTTCATAAATATGACTTCTTATTAGAGACTATTTTTGTCAAAAGATAGGCAAAATATTCAAAGGTTTTAAAGGAAAAAATAATGAGTGCAACAAATGTACGAAACTCATAGGAAATTTAGTTTCGCGAGACAGCTGGACATACGTAGCCTGTATGAACAGGATCGCGACAAGGAGGCGTAAGTAAGAGAGTCCGGAACTGTATAAACGAATCTGTTCAGCGCTAGGGTTAAGTGACTGAAGGCAGCCATTCGTGGGGTCAATTAGCCCTAAATATTCTTCATTTATTGTCTACATGAATTCAGACCCTAGTATTCAGTGTTTTTCAGTGAGGGAATCGAGTTATATTTCATTCTACAACTCATCCATGATAAAGGCTAAAGGTAATGTACGACTAAAATCAGACCATCGCTTGACTTTCCGGATTCGTCTAGGCCTATATGTAGGTTAACCAGTGGCGTAGCCACGGGGTGGTTTTGGAAGGTTAGAACCCCCCCCCCCCCCTCGTGACCCAACCAATGAAAAAAACACCTAAAATAGTTTCACCTAAAACACCTAAAATAGTTTCCGCTCTATCCTTAGACTTTTCCCTCATGTCGAGCCCCACTCCCATGACACAATCCTGGCTACGCTATTGAGGTCACTCACTCTCGTATAACGAAGTGCTATGAGTTTCTTCAACTTGCCTCAAGTGGTACCATTGTTAGCTAACATAAAACCAGTTCTTAGTTTTATAATTCTGTGTGTACACAGTAAAAACACTCCGACAAGCATCCCGTGTAGGAAACTTTCACGCTTATCCGATTGGTCTGTTGGTTGACAAATCAGCTGTCTGCATTTATAAGCGTGACATGCTTGGGTACGCGTTTTCAGAAAACGAAGGAGCAAGTTTCCGTCTGTGAAATCATATGCTTTAAGTCCATAGGCTACCTAATCGGTCGAGTTAGGTCAATATAGCTATTATTCCTGGTTGATAAACTGAATCCTTTTTTGCAGAGTAACGGGTCTCTTCTTCATACGTGTTATATGTGCTAAAAAGTTACAATAGACTTCACAGAATCAGAAAACTATGGTTGATGCATTTTATTCTTCCACTTCAAAATGGTCGTCATGTTGATCAGCCTGAGTTTTTCTGTTGTAGCTTTATTCTCTTTTTTGTGCTGTTTTTGTTTTCAGTGTTTTGTTCAACCATTTGGGTTCTAAACCTCCTTTGTCGATTGATCGTGGTAAATGCAACAAATCCCCTTGCAATTTGCTTCAAAAAATTTTCTCCGGAACATTCATTTCTTGGTGAGGGACCCCTTAAATGTTGACCTTACTGATGAAAACGGGGACCTGTAACTCAAGAGTTTAGGTAAATTTTCAAGGAGTGCCAAGTTTTTGTCTATTTCACTACACGACCATTGAATAGATTGATAAAGCCAAAACATTTAAAAAATTGTACGGCTTTTAAACGCCTAATTTTCTCACTTCAAACAGTTCCAATTTTTCTAACCTACTCACTTAAAGGGGAAGAACAGTCAGCCCAACTTTAAGTAGTGAATAAGACTGTCTGTTTTCATGATTGGCTGTTGAGAGTCATGTGACAACATTTTTAAAACGTGAACTTTACTAGGAGTAACAGCTTGGCTTACCTTACATATACAATATTGAAATCATAAAATAGTAGGGAGAATCCTTTAAAGACAAAAAAGAAGAAAATGTGATATTTAGCTGATGTTCCAAAATTAGTTTGGTGATCCGCAATCATCTAAAAGTCATCTTCATCCAGACACAATTTCATTTTACTGCTTTAAATTAGTATACAAAATCCGAATGTGTAATCAGAACTATTTCAGTACAGTGCATACTGTGTAATTAGCTACAGTAATGTGCTTTTTTTAACTTGCTGTCAATCAAAGAGCTGTGCCAATTGAGAATTTCTGTAGACTACCAGAAAAATTGTGGTTTGGGGTTAGAATTGACTGCCCAAACCCAAATATTGCACTTTTTTCATTCTGGGTTGAACAAATATGGGTTAACGGGCATTCGGTGCAGACACACGTCACACGTGTAGCATTGTCTGTCTTGGTTATTGGCTCTTGGTAAATCAAGAGCGGATATTAAATTAGAGGAATTTCACATACTGATTTTTCTTTCTTTTTGTTCGAAATATGGGTTAAATATGGATTGAGGAGACGTACATGAGAATGTGAATGCGCACTTCCCGGAATAACAAAAAAATGGCTGTGACATTTGTGATGCACTCTAAACAGCTAAAATCGAAAGGGTGAACTTAGTCACGTTATAATAGAGTGCAAAGTGTGAATTTACTCAATTGGAGTGTTAATTCACCCAAAGAAGGGTGGAAATTCACTCTTCCACAGTTGCCTGCAATGATCACTCTTTTTTAAGAGTGACAACTGTAGGCAATTTACCAAGAGTGAAATTTTTCCTACTTAAAAATGGTATATTTCACAATAATTCGCGATGTCATTGTTGTACCACTCAAATTACAATCTTTTTGTTACTTTGTTTTTCTGAAAGTTACTGCACCCTTGTACCAAGGAGTGATATCAATCTACTCTAATGGCGTGATGTAATTAATTTAGCCCTCAATGTGCAACATGCTGTGCAAGTAAACAGGAAGTTTTCGATGGCCATAAAAACAGTGTTAATTTTAATGGGAAACAAAGCTGGTTATGTGAGTTGTACAACAAGAAAATCACAAAATCTTGCGCAATGTACAAATTTGTTTTAAGTGAATAAATTGCAACATTTTATATCTCAGCTCAGGAATGTCCTATGAAGATGGGAGTTAGGCTGTTAGAATTCATTTTTCTAGCTATTAAATATATATTTTTGAATTTTTGACTTGAAATGGACTTTACGTAAAATAACGATTTCTGACCCCAAAATCTAGTGCAGGACTAATGCTCCTTGGTCCTAGCAGAAGGAGGCCACGGACATCCCTCAAGTTCTGAAAAAGAATTTATAATCAATTCGAAAACCAATAAACTCAAAATACAATGACTTCACATGATTCCAAATTCTGCCCCAAATTTCATCTTATGATACTCAAATTAAAAACTCTTTCTCAAGACGGATGGGACATCCTCATAGGCCCCTCCCACATACCCTTCATTTTGCCTTTCAGACAAAAATCCTTCCTGCACCAGCACCCCTTTCCGACTTGGATTTTTCAACGGAGGACTTCAGTCGAGAAAACGGAGCACTTGTCACACTTGTGTCTTTGTTTGGAATTTTAACGTACATAGTTTACCACGCCTGGACTCACATGCAGACCGATGTATAACCTTGTGCAGACCTGATAAATATTTTGAAAAACGAATGACGAATGTCCGTTTTGGTAACATAATACTAAGCCTATAACGTGAATAATTGCTAACAATATGATTCGATCGTACCTTGGACTGCTAACAAACATCCTGGATACAGAGGTCGTGGTGCGTGTCCATTAAAGGGCTAATCCTGTCACCCCAAACTACAATTTTGTCGAAGTGTACAGAAATTATTGGTTACCACAGCTCTTTGATTGACAGCTAATTCAAAAAATGCTTAGTACCTAAGCTCATATTACACAACATGTATTGTGGGTGTTTTGATTACACGTTGAGGTATTGTATACTCACCCTGAAGCAATTAACTGAGATTTTGTGTGGATGAGGATGAATTTTAGGCAGTTGTGGGATCGGCCTAAGTAAATAGGTTAAGAGAATTGGAACTGTTTTGGGTGAGTGGGTTAGGCCTTTAAGCCATCCTATAAAGGCGCACCCATCAATGGAACTAAAGTTCTCATTGTTGCCATGCATTATCACAGAGACTGGATTTTCACACCTGGGTACTCGATGAAAATGAGCTTTTTCATTGATACTGCTGTTAAAATCTGCCTCATCAATAAGTAATCCTACTAATGAAAGACGTTGAGCAGATATCTTGAGGAGAGGGATAATTGGTTAATTAGGCAAAAGTCTCATCATTTCGTGTTTATTATTTTAGCTGACCTTCCAACCCGGCTTGCCAACGTTCACTCAGCCTTGCTTTGACGTCGTAATTATCATGTCATAAACATTTCCGTAAAAGATTCGTAGTGAACCACCTGACTTTTCTGTAGCCAACACAGGCGTATTCGACTTGTCTCTTCATCTGAACAGCTGATCTATTGTTTACAAATCACCCAGTATTCTGGCTGCCACTTACAATGCTTCCATGCACCTTGCAGTGTGGTATCAAGTGATGGTCGTTTGACTTGAGTAATGGTTTCTGTTGGCTTCGGGAAATTACCAGGAAGGCTTTACGAATCTTTTAAAGGAATGTTCATGCAATGTGAAGTCAGATAACAATCCCAATTGTTGTAAAATTTTCAACCATAATGCTCTGTAGACTGAATTTTCACTTGCGCAAAACAAAAATGAATCTTCTCGGTAATTGTATCTGTCAAATTTTAAACTTCATAGTTGGTAGTGGTTGTTAACAAATAGTGTAATAGATAAGCATAAGTGGAGTTTCTTTTTTATCAGTAATAACTGCCTCTGCGATAATGTCACTGATGTTTCAAATAACTTGAGTCAACAAGTGAGTTCGATTGTTGGGTTTAGAGGCTATGCATATGCGCATGATTGTCGGGATAAACAAACGAATCCCACGCGTAAAACACGTGTTCCAAAATTTGATTTTACATAAAAATTTGGTGTCATCGTTCTTTCTTAACCCAACCATAACATTCTGAAGAATCATAAGTGAGGTTCTATGCAGCATAAACTGGGTGTAAATTGCATTTTTGGTGTAAAAGTATTCATTTTAAACTGTCGTAAAGTAGGGATGGGTCCTCATTTACGTTCGGGTTGACCAGTCAGATTTATACTTAGTATCATATTCACGTATTGCACAAAAACAAGGGGACACGTGGCATATATGTTTTTCAAGAAAATTTCATCATTTTTAAACCAATATTTTTTGACACAGAGTGAAAAATGATTAAAAATAATGCAGCATGGTGGGTTTCTTTTCAAGAAATAAGTTTCCTTCAGATTGAAATTCAGTTTTTTGTTGCTCAAGAACAACTTGTTCACCAAAACTTTCGACATTTCAAACGATGTAACTTCCATAGCTCTTTTTGTTCATAATATTTTGAGGAGATGAAGCTATTGCTGGGGTGTATGGTTGATAATGAATGGTTTAATGATATCTTGAGCTATTTCCTTTCAACGCTATGTTGGAACATTTAAAACGCATTATTTCCCTTTAAGCCAATGATGACGTAATCGCAAGGAAATGGTTAAAGTAAACAGCAGTAAATAGTTGTTAAGTTAAAGAATAAGGACATAGTTTCCAATTTTTTTTCATAAAAGAAAAAAATAAAGCCAATTGTTTAAAAAATACTCTTTTTATAAAATAACACCCCACAGCACCGCAACAGAATTAATATGTAACACCTTTTTGAACAACACATACCTTTTGGTATACATTACACTCATTGGGGATTGTGTGCGTGGGAGGGATCCATAGACTAGGGCGTATAAAAAGTGAAATAACATACATTCGACTGATGTCATTCGCATACAAGGTAAGAGAGCATAAATCTCATGTAACTCTACATTTACCTTTCGTAGTGTATTGCCTTTTTGTCACTCTTTAAATCCTCACTATTTACTTTAAAAAATAAAGACAGATTTGTCATAAATACGTTGTAATTACACAGGGATTAAGCATTGGTGCGTCATTGAACGTAAAAAATTGTGTCTATTTGTTGATATTTTGTTTCATATCACTTTGTATTTATACAAATCAAAAATATATAATTTCCTTAATTTTATGAAACTATGGTTTTTACGACTGAATTTGTTTCCATGTAAAGTGGTCGTCTTTCTAGAATGCGTTGGTGTGCGCATAAGATGTGGCTAGTCAGATAATCGGTACGGGGGTGGTGCGACTTTTATATTTAGAAAATGCCAAGTAAGCTGGATAGATAACAATCTTCAAATAAGGTCTCAAATCAAACAAAGGAGCACTATAGTGTTCATTCCCATCGGGCTTATACCCTAGCCCTCATTTTAAAATTTTCCCATTGTTTAGGGTAAATGAAAGCTCATACAAATGACAACTCTTTCCTCGTATATAAGCGAGTTCTGTAATTCATTGGGCATGAAGTGTCCTAGGCTTTTGTGCAGTACCTAAATGTCACTCTAAGCTATATGTTCGGTGCTAGGATCAATGAAAATAAGGTATAAGCTTTTCTTTAGATCAAATTGAAGTGCACATTTTTTACACCAAAAGACAATTGCAGGCACAGTCAGCGGAGCAAAATTCCCTTTTAAGATGTTTACTTATATTATGGATAAATTAATAATGACTGATTTGACGAAGAACTTCAGGTTTGGAACACGTGTTTTAGTTACTTTAGTTACGGGAGTGATTTGTTTGTCTCGACAATTTGCATGATGTGCGCACCCTGCTGCAAATTCTAGTCAATAACGGGTTACTGGTGTCAGGTTTCAACAGGTACCTAGCAAAACCAAGACCAGTAGGCAAAGACAGTAGGCAAAGACACGATGGACTTTGCCCTCCGAGTATGGGTCGGAGGGCAAAGACCCCAGGCCGAATATTGGGCCCAGCGTTGCATATTTTTATGTTTCAGAGCAGAAAGCTTTATGCTATTCCCAGTTAGACCTCCCGAATCGACTGTTCATCTTCTATCTTCAAGACTTGGAAATATCATTTCCTGCTACTTGAATGGTCCTAATTTTTTAAACTTTTCCTAACGGTCCTTGTCAACCAGTGGCGGTGCCAAAATGACAAAATGGAGAGTGTGCAAACTAAGGGTAAAGGATAAAGTTGTGAAGTTGGGGGCAACAAATTTCTTGTTAAACAGTGCGCATCTCCCCACAATTTTCGGACGGGGAGCACAACATGTGATTTGCATATCTTTTGTAGGACAAGCGTACTCTGATAAAACAGTCAGTTTTTTCGGACTATACTGTGCTGATTATACTCTGACAAAAGTGTAAGGCCCGGGTTCTATTCCGAGCCCGAGACATACCAAAGACTCTAAAAATGGAACCCACTGCCGTTGTGCGTGATACTCCGCATAAGCAATGGAGTAGGGAAAACAAGCTAGTGAGCCAGTACTGAAAAAAAACCCGTGGCCGGCTCGAATTTGACCAATAGGTTGGAAACTGGGCCGTAAAACTCCAAATAACTAACTGACAAAAGTGTCGGGTGCGACGTCCAAAAAAATTACATTTAAATTTGAATCTCGTTAATCTACTCTATTAAAGGGCCAATCCTCTCAGCTCAAACTACACTTCTTGTAAGGGGGTACAGAAACTTCCCATTGGCACAGCCTTTTGATTGACTGTTAATTCAAACAATGCAGATTACCAAAGCTTATATTACACAGCATGAACTGTACTGAGAGTGCTTTGATTATACACAGAACTTTTCCATACTCACCCTGAAGCAATAAACTGAGATTGTGACTGTATAAGGATGAATTTCAGACAATTGTGGGAGAGGCTTAAGTAAGAAGGTTAGGGGAATTGGTACTGTTTGGGGTGAGAGAACTGGACCTTTAAACATATATGTACACAGGTTGCAAAACTTTGGGCTCTACCTGACCAGAGATGGAGAAAAAATCTAACAGAATATGCAAATATTGCATCGAAATCCGATCCGTTATGGCTGTAGGGTAACCTGCTCATTAGGTCCTAACCAACACAAATTCAGAAAGCTGTTTTGTTTGGCAATAGCTTTCGCGGGTATAAGCCGTCTTTTTCGCGCGCGTTGGATGTCTATCTCGGGGGAAAAGCTTGCTTCCTTTTTTGCCCCCGAGAATGACATCAGTGTACAACGTCGTTGAAGCTACAACAGTTGGAAATAGTCTGGAAGCATCTCATTTTGAAGATTGAAATAATTATCTACAATTTATCTCCATCTTTTATCCCTAATTATTTCCATATCCAAACAGAAGACCCACAAACCTACATACTGGCCTACGCGTTTCCATACATTGCCTTTTTACATTAGTAATTAGTAATGCGGTCAACCACTATAATAGCTACATTGAAATGGATAGATAAAACCGTACTCAAAATTTTATTAAGGCTGTCCTATCAAATGAAGTTTTCCAAACGAGACTCTCCATTATTCTCCCATCTTACCACCAAGCAGAAAATTTTCCTACTAAAATTTCAGATGTTAATGTTATGGTTGCATTTTATTTTGATAAGTTATTCGTTAATACAGTTACCAGAGTAAATGAACTCTCATTAGCGATAATAAATTATCCGTTTAGCATCCCTCTCTTCTAAGAATTTTACGAGTTTTCATTTCCGCTTTGTTACAAGTTTTATCTTCTCTTTAATTTGTGACCAGTATAAAATGTTTGGGATATCCTCATTTCCGCCATGGAAAGATTACTGACACTGAGACGGTTTCCAAGGTAACATTTTCTGTATATTGTGCATTGAAGAAAAAATGGAAAAGTAACATAGCCTCAAATATTTAAGCTAAAAAGAGATGTACCTGGTAAACTAAAAGAATGAAAGGATCGCAATTATGGTTGTGAAAAACTTATTTTCTACCCTTTTCTTTTCAAATGACTTCGATAGTTTGAAAGCTTTTCATATTTGCCTATTTACCTTAAATGATCATATCAATCTAAGTTTTGTTATTTTGCTCGTTCTCTTTAACGAAATAACCACCCCTTCGACCAGGGAGTTTGAACTAACCTTTAGAATAACCACAGGGGTGTGAACATAGTGACTGTCCAAAAAAAATTTGAAATTGGAGGCTTTTCTTGGAAACGGCCAAATATACTTTCAAAAATATTAAAAAAACATTTGCCAGTTTATTGGGGCCTAAAACGACCGCATAAAAAACGACTGAATCTAAGGTATGGAGTAGGGAAAACAAGCCAGTGAGCCGCAACTGGATAAAAAACCGTGCCCGGCCCGACTTCAACCATTCGGTGGGGAACTGGGCCGTTAAACTCCATCCAACTAAGTAACTAAATTACGTACTAACTAACTAACTTACTTACTAACAAACTTACTAACTTACTAACTTCTAACTTACTACTGGATGTAAAGCCCCCTTGTCCTTCGAGTCCAGGGTCCATGTTAAAAATGCATATCAAAGGGATATTGCACCTTATTTTTTGAGAAAGACAGTCAATTTTCACCCCCAAAACAAGTTTTGTAGTAATCTACAAAATTTTTCCATTGACACAGCTCTTTGATTGACAGTAAGTTTAACAAATTACAGCGTACAGTAGCTCATTTAACAACAGAACATGTACTGTAACGTGAGTGTTCATTGGGCCTTAAAATAATCACCCTAAAGGAATAAACTAAGATTGTGTCTGGATGAAGATGAGTTGTAGACAGTTGTCGGAGGGGGGAGGGGCTTAAGTAAGTTCAGTTAGTAGAACTGTAAATGTCTGATGTGCAAAAAAGTGCAATTGAGATGCCAGGACTCACTTTTAAGATCGGTTCGCGCCGGTAGGAAGACGTGAGAATTTGGGCTCAAAAATGACTTAGGCAGTTAAAACGGATTCCATTCTACCCCGTAAGCATTGCTTGCAACGATTGCGACGTTCTGTTGTTTCGCTGTCATTGTATCAAAAATGAGAAAACGGGAGCAGCATTTGCACCTCCGACTCACTTAAAAGATCATCTCGCGCCAGTATGAAGACGTTAGAACTTGGGCTCAAAAACGCCGTAGGCGGCTGTAGCAGGTCCAATTGTACCGTGTAAGCCCCGTTACGAACTGTTGCGATGTCCCGTTGTCGAGCTGTCATCGAATCAAAATGTGTGCAAAAAAGTGCAATTGAGATGACAGGACCTACTTTTAAGATCGGTTCACGCCGGTAGGAAGACGTGAGAATTAGGGGTCAAAAATGTCTTAGGGCTACGGGCATGAAAAGCATTGTTGTATTCACTGATTCCACGGTCTGTTAGTTAGTTAGTTCGTTAGTTGGTTGGTTGGTTAGTTAGATGGGGTTTACGGTTTAGTTTCTAACCAATTGGTTTAACTCTTTACCTTTGTGCTCCAATCACCGGGCATATTTTCGCGCCTCGGAAGTGGGCGGAAAAGCGGACGTAGCACGCCCCGCATCAGCTTTCGTAGGGTATTGACCCCGTGGCCTTAAACTATTGTCTCTCTCGTTGTTGTGGCCGAATTTTCGGGTAGCTACTCGCAGTTTCGAGCCCCGCGTGAAACAGTAAAGATGGGTGACAGCCGCGCTCTCCTCTAACTGAATCCAAGTATGACTTCTTTGCAATTTGTGTCACTCATTTGTTAAATGTATGCAGAACATATAATTTTTCAGTTCAATTCAGTTCAATTTAGCGAGATGTTCTTTAGCTTAGAAGTAAATCTTGTAAGCAAAAGAATCGAAGCTCGACAAGACAGATTTTTAAAGTACAGTTGGGACGACTGACTGCTTTCGCCTTTTAATTAAAAACTAGTTTTTTTTTTCAAAATGTGAAAGAGAAAAACTTTCTCCCATGTAAGACTCTTTAGGCATTAGCATACAAATTATCTTCCTAACTTATTACTTCAAAGCAACCATCATGATCAGGAGTTACGTCACTCTCTAACCTTGATATGCGCGTTGTTATCTCTTCTTTCGTTTACATCTAATGTCTGGGGGTTGAAATTGAAATAGTCATAAGTTTCCCATGGGAAATATAAAGTTAGTAAGATCCCTATCCTCCCACAGATTCATATTACGAAAGCCTGAGAATTTAGCATAGAAAATGGTCATCAGCTTGAAGTTAAAACAAAAAAGTGTTTATAAATGTGAGTCTATGATGTCACATGTGTTTACTTTAAGTTCGCATTGGCTATTAAACTCGAGAGCTTTACCCGATCATGTTTTGCAAACTGCAAATAGTTAATTAACTTTGGTTTCAGCACGAGGCCGAGAAGTTAAAGGCATATTCTAGAGACAAAATTTGTTAACTTCAAAATAAGCAGAAAAATTTTCTCTTTCAGAAGGTGAAAACGGCATCTCCGTAGCTTAAAACGTTCGGAAGATACAGATTTTTTAAGTATTGCAAATTGTTTGTTGGGATTTTGCATAATAGGAAATATGTGATGCCATCATGCCATGCATTCAATTTATTTATAAATAATTATGATGCCGCTCCAGGCAATATTAAGCACAGTGGCGTAACCAGCAGAGGGGCAGGGGGCGGGAGTCCCCCCCCCAGTGAAATGCCTTGCTACCCCCTGCTTGTCCCCTCCCCCAAATGAAATTCGTAGGTCAGTATGCAGTCCCTTGTTTCAGTTTTGAATGTTGATGCATTCTTAATGGATATTATGTCTTGTAATTAGTCCAAATTAGACTAGCAGCATCTTTGCGTTGTGGGGTGGGATTAAAGACCGCAAATACTTTATAGAACTGCTCTGTTAGGTTCCAAAAGGGGGGAAACTTCTTGCAAAGTCTCAAAAGTGTTGAATCAAGTGTACAGCCTTAAAAGGCTGAGTTAAAATGCCAATTTTGTCTGAAGGCGTAGCAAACCGAACACTTCATCAATAACCTCTCCGATATAGATCTCTATGGGATAAAAACAATGTAAAATAGCTCTAGGTTGGGGTGACAGTTTATAGCTATACCTCGCCCTTCAATCAGAATATCAAGCCTCATAGTCCTCAAATTAGAGGACGATTAAAAACAATGAAGATACGATAAACTTTGTACAAAAACCAAAGAGCTCAAAACCTGCAGTGCTAAGACACTGGCACTTAATGTCGGAAAATCCGCATCTGTGTCAATTTTTCCGACATCAACGGTCATAGCCTTTGAGAGGGCACCCAAACTTAATAATACCTAGTTATTTCATGGAAGTACAACCTCCGAGGTAGTACTTCCATGGTTATTTCTATGCTTAAAAGCGACAGTGAACTGGAAACAACTCACGAGGAGAATGAAGATTGCTCCGGGCCCTCGATTAGTCTCATCGAGGCGCTCTAAAAGAGGAAATAATCTATCGAATTAAGACCAGGACAAACTGAAAAGTCCAAATACTGAGGAAGCTCAGCATCTAGAATAAAAACCAAGAGCAGAAACATGTCACATTAAAGGTTTTAGAAACCTATCAGAGCAGTACTTCTTAGTATCTGCGGTCTTTAATCCCACACCACCCTGCAAAGAAGCTACCTGTCTTATTACAAGACAGAATATCCGTTAAGAACGCATAAAAATTCAAAATTGAACAAGGAGCGACATGCGTAGTATCACATAATGCTACCGCCTACCTATTTTGATTCATTTATTGAACTTTGGGCCTCCAAACACAAGAACTTGACAATTAACTTCTGTTTGGCTAGCTAGCATAGGCGTAGACATCTTTTATACATGTATGTGGGCTGGGTGGGGTTAAGGTGGGAGTAGAAGTTTTAAAAATGGGTGAAGATATTGTACAGTAGTTACTGAAATCTTCTTGTTTTTATTCCTACTAATATATTTTTTCTTAAAACATAAACAGATAAAGAAATAGCCCTAGATTAATTTAGTTCTTTACTGAAGAAAAGTCCAAACCAAAAATAAGAGAGTAAAAGCAAACAATTGATTTAAAAGCCAGCAAATCGTTAAGGTCCCCATACAATAGCATTTTTGATAGTAAGAATGGCAAATCGTGATTCTGATTAGGTACAATCAATCTTTATACAAATAAAAAACATGAGTCATTAAATTGAGAAATTTTGCATGTGCTTTTCTTGAAATGTGTATGATTAATTAAACATAATTCATGTGCAGGTTTCAAATTTTCACAGTTTAAATTAAGGTATGGTATGACTATTTCCACAGGTACAAAGCAGTAAAATGGTTAACTTGTGCAATAAACAGAGGAACAAGCGACGCTTTGGGGCAGTGGAGAACCTTTTCGGTCAACCTATTAAGACTCTAGCAGTTCCCTCGTTGGCATAAAGCAAACATTCATAGTGGAAGTATAAATTTCCAAAACTGTGTTTCAATAAATAAGGGATATTTAGCCGAAATTCACAGGGCCAAAGACACTGGGAAGTGCCATTTCCGACAATCTGAGAGACATTTTTAGCCAAAGTTTTCTCTGTACGCAATGCGCCAACTGATTGTGGCGCTCCGCGTAGATAGTGTTATTCGTACTTGTACCCCATATCAACCTTTGCCCCCTCTCAGCCCCCAAGTGGAAAAGTCTGGTTACGCCACTGATCAAGCAATATTGTTGGTTGTATACACCCTGTATAAGGTGAAGGGTAATGCTAGATCTACAGGAATAGATATTCAAACATTCCAACGGTATGGAATTTCAAGGACAAACAGGATGTTCAAGTATGAAGAAAAACCCAGAAACTTGGATTTTGGTTAAAACTCAGGGCATTGCATGTTCATCAAGATATGACCTTGAGCACTCAAGTTGTGTCTGCACGATGCGAAACATAAAACAATTTCTTTAAAGAAGGGGGTGATAGAAGTTATTTATTGGGGAAATTGGAACTGTCTGGTGTGAAGAGATTTGTCCTTTAAACTTAAGCCGTTTGGTCAAAATTGGTTGACTGAAAGGTATCGCATTTTTTCTTCGAAATACATTTAAAAGGTGTGAGATAATCACGAGGAACTATTGAAACCATTATCGTTCGGTCTATCAGCATTGCCTCCTACATACCTAGATACCCGTACCTACACGAGCTCTCCTACATGCATAAAGACAATCCTCAGGTAATGTCATAAGAGCTTTTCAGGAGGAGTATTTCAACCATGTTTGAGGAAAACCTCTGTATGTACATATATACAGACTTGCCATCAGACATAGCAGCTGGTAACCCCACTTGTGACGTCACTAAGTTCGATATATTAGCTTCCATAAATTTCAACCTAATAGTCGCTTCGGAAGAACTTTAACCCGGACTCTCTACCACACACATGCGCCAACCGTGCCCCTATTTGAGTGAACGCGGCGGATCAAATTAGTTGACTTGGTACAGAGTCATGTCCATATTTGAGTGAGCGTGGTAGATCAACGCCGTATTTTTAGGAACACAAGCATTGAAAAGCTCACCAATGTTTATATTCAAGAAGGTTTGTCATTTCCAGTGTTTGCGCGTTTAACTACAACACGGGAGTTGATCGCAACAACCAATCAGACTTTTTGATAAAAGGAGTACAAACTATCAAATAGCAATAACAGTGCAAACAGTAATATTAATGACCATTGTGACGGTGATGACGACGGTGAAAATAAACATGTCCTAATTACAAAGAATTATGGGCTACATTTTTGGTAGGCAATGAATTTTTGGACCATAGACAACATCTGTGCACACACCAAAACACTATCCCACAGTCCTTTGTGTTTGGTATAAGAAAACGATCTTTGGCGGTAACATCGAACTGGGGCATTATGTAAACGGTGACTGTGAGGATGACGATGATGATGGCGACCTGCATGCGATGACGATTGAGCTGACGATGACTATGACAATGTCATTGACGATAACGATGTCACTGATGAAAACGATAACGATGTCGCTGGCAATTACGGTGACTGATGACGCTGAGAATGACAATGACAATGCCGATGTCGCTGGCGATAACAATGATGATGTCGCTTACGATTACAATAAAGTGACGATTATAAAACATGCAAACGACATTTTACATAAAGTAGACATTATAGGAGAGGGAACTCCTTGAAATGAAAACTCGTTGTATTCCCCTTATCTGACTCAGAAGTATTCTATGCCTCCCCTTTTTCAAACAGGCATATTATTGAATGTCTTTCAATTTGTTAAACAAATGTGTATGAATCACTTAATGCTAAATAACTTGTAAAAGGTTTTCTAATTTTAGCAAAATTATTTCCCATCTAAAACTTAATGTAAACACTCGTTGTTATGTAGGAGGATAATATGAATCTCTGGATTCATTCAAAAATTCTCAAGTAATGATACCAAGCTTGAACTTTTAAGACTTGCTGTAATTGTAGCAATCCTGTAATTTTGATTTTATTAGCAACACGAACATTCAAATACAAACACCAGTGCGTGGGCAGCATCACAATGACATGACAATTTTGTGTATAATAAAGGTTTCTAAAACTTAAAGAGATATATTGAGTTGCTTCGGTTGTAGTTGTATGTATAGCCAATGTTGACCGAAGAACTGTTACACGGATATTGATTTATGTGTCTTCATTATTAACAACATAGTAATTTTGTTATAAGTTCAAGTAGAACGGCCTATATGTTCATGATGTCAGGCCAGAAATTTCGGTCAAAAACAGACATCTTACAGAAAGTCATATGTTAATTTTTAGAAGTGGCAAGTGCAAACTGCAAGGAGGCATATTTTCGGTTGTTATAGCTACAATTTATAAAACACGTATCTCTGTTTGCTACTTTTACTACAAACACTATATCTATTTTAACGGCTTCCGTACACCTTCCTGACAGTACACGCTATGGATGATGGTGGACTAATTTGTATGCGCTGCACTATACTTTAAAACGTCAAACTCTATTATTATCTAATTCTTTAATACTTCTATCGGAACTAAGAGGGTAATAAAAGCCACTGCGGGATATCTTACCCGGACAGTTTCAAATATGTTTGAGTAAAATGTTCTTATAATAAAGCGACGTCTTTACTTCATTTTGCATTATTTTGTCAAAATTCACATGTATGAGAAACAATGGATCATGCTTATTGTGTCAGTAGCTTCAAGTTTATACCTTCAGGCATATGCGTTTTATATGGAAGGTGTCATGTAAAACACTCACAATCCAGTTTATCGAATAGAAAAATAAATAGAAAAAACGCAGACAAAACAAATGTCAAGCTTAGGTGGATATACAAGTAGCTATTTCATGTGATGTTAGTATGATATATGGTATTAATATATGTCAGTACGTAAAAAACGAAAATATGTAATATGGCAAATAAACCTAACGATCCATTGCAAAGATGGATTTTTCAAGGCCTATGATCACAATGTAGGATGATTCTTATAGGGATATTCCAGTGCTCATTGTCATTGACATTTTCACGCGTCTATATACTGCCAAATATCGCCACTGTTACGTCGCGATGATTGATAAGGGAATTCATATTTCATATATACCTGCGATTACATGTTGAAATAAACCGACATTGAGCTAAACTAGAGTAGGTTAGGTTAGATTGAGTTTTTCGGCCCTAGTGTCTAAGCAATGGTTCAAGTAGAGCCTATCAGGGCCCTTTTCCACTCACTGGCTCACTGAATTGTCCCTATTTCATTGCTTATATATGTTGAGCACCAAGCGCAATGGCAGTGCAGGTTCCCTTTTCAATGTATCCGGTACGACCCGGCCAGGGCTCGACTGACTCCCAGCCTCGAGCCCTACTGCAAGCCTGATCCTCTAACCTGTTGACTATACAGTCGGCCAGTATGTTAAGACTATTGACACTGTGAATATACTGACTTAACCATGTTATTGCGTTTAGTTTACGAGACGATGACGCTCGTGGGACGTTTCCTTTACTGGTTAAAAGCATAGTCTTTTATTGTAAGCTTTAGGGTAACGGTAGAGTTCATAGATCGTTTATCGGCAAAACACCCATTGGCTTTATTGGATATTTTAATTTTCGACAAAGTGTCGCGGAATCGTGATGAAAAATTCAGTACCGCGATAGTTGACCTGTCACAGCATTTCCATATTTATGTATTGACCATAAGATTTATTCTTACCCTAACTCGAGAAAAAGAGCAGAGTCATTACACGTAAGCAGGTATTCATCGTGCTTTAAATATAGGGAAATCGGGTGGACTACTTACTATGCATGTAAAATGTCTCAGACATGTTGTAGAATTATAGAAAAATAAAGAAATATAATAAAAGCGGATGTGGAAAAAAGCGCTGTCCGTCAATTTAGTGAAAGAAATTGACACAACTTTTTCCGTTTTCTTTGTGTATTTCTTAATTTTTTGTTCTCTAAATCCACGTGGATTTACGTGGATGTTCGCAGTGTATCTAGCCGACTTAGCCTTTTAGATATGAGTCACCGTGTGTGTAGCAGTGTTGTAGTGGAGACCGGCATGTCCGAGACCGAGACCAGGGGGTGTCGAGGTCGAGACCGAGACCAGGGGTAAAATCCGAGACCTAGACCGACAAGGTCCGAGACCGAGACCAAATGTACATTTTGCATTGAAAATAAACTTTTCAAAATTTTGAACACGTTTTTACCTACTGTAACCTTAGTTACCTTATGCTCTAAAATGACATGTAGGAGCAAGTGCATCATTATTGGTTTTGTACATGTTTTTTCATATGCATGACTGTACGCAACAGGAGGCCAGAGACATTGCCCGAATTGGCCAAAACCTTGCTTGCTGAATCGGGCAGACTATAGTGCCTCAGTCGGGCAGAAAAAATGCCCTAGTTGGGGATCTGAGAAAGTGCAAAAGGTCGCCTCCCTTAGGGAAAAGAATCTGTTTTGGTTATGGCCATATGCCAAAACAGGGAGCTTCCAGTTGCCTGACCTAACATAGAATAAATAACTTTTAAACACTAATCCAAGTTTTTTTTTCAACTATATGGCCATCGTTGCCGTACAGAACTCTTTCTCACAGGGGTTGGTGACTTTTTTCCAACTTCAGGTTCCCAACCAGAGCATAATCTCTGCCACTCTGAGGGACCAAAGTCTGTCCAATTCGGGAAGGTAATGGCCATTTGTGAGGTGGCAGCCCACTACCCGGCCCCCGTCCAGTACGGCCCAGGTGACCCTGCTCATTAAATTAGAGCCAATGAGTTCTACAGGTGTTAACTCACAGGAGAAAGATGAAGGGCTTGTCCTCTCACCCCAAACTAGTAAATTAAATTATCGTAGTAGAAACAGAAATTACCTCGTTTTTGGTGTAACGGTGAGAGCATCCGCCTCTCACGCTTGAGGCCCGGCTTCGATTCCCAGGTTGAGTCATACCAAAGACTCTAAAAGTGGAACCTACTGCCGTTGTGCGTGATGCTCCGCATAAGCAATGAAGTAGCGAGGACAAGCCAGTCAGCCAAAACTGGAAAAAAGGCCATGACCTGCTAGACTTGAACCGATGGGTTCGAAACTAGGCCGTAAAACTCTATCTAACTCAAGGCAGTTGGCGTTTTCATAAAGTAAACTCAATGTATGAGTTCATTAAGGTAAGGTGATGTTCAGTGAAGTAAGCAATTTTTTCCCGAGGGGGGGGGGGCATGCAGTATGTTGAGTGGTTGCCGGTAGTAGGAGGGATCTGAGAGAGAGAGAGTTTCCCATTCCACTTTGAAAATTCTTCACCTTTTCAAGGAGCTTAAATGCAAAATGGATTTTTAGTTTTTCAAGAATAGTCCTTAAAGTTGAATTGTGGTGGTTAATGGGGTAAAACTGAACTTTTTGTGTCTTTACATGTATGCAATCAGATACTAAACTTGTCTACTTTATATAACTACTATGCCCTCTAAAAGTACCATTCTCCATTCCCCGCACTTTGTTATATAGAGGACATTGGACCTGTCCCTCTCTTTCATTGATGCTTATTTCATTTTAGCTTCTAACAATATGTAAAATGTTCTTAACACACATTTAACTTCAACAAAATTTCCAAGGAGCTCTCCCCTTTGACCTCTTTGAAATTAAATATAAAGACACCTTATTTTGCAAAAACGTCAGAAATATTCGGTCAAGTGACCTAAAAGAATAGTGCAGATCCAAACTTATTTTTGAAACGTTAAAGAGTAACATATTCTCAGTATTCTGGTGAAAATGTTTTATTCATTTCCCTTATTCGGTTCTCGAGATATTTACATTGGAAATTGACAAATTTTCTTCATAGATGGAACTTGAAGCAAGCAGAAATGATGTCATGGATTCACATTGTTGGCCATTGTTTTGTATTCATTTATAAGTTACGGTCAATTTTATGCAACTACATTCTGAAATATTGATACCATAAGTGCATCCTGAGCAATGGAATTTTAAATAATTCATACCACTCAGGGGTAAGGTATCAACCCTATTCAATTCAGGGTCAAACTAATGAGATGAAAAATAAAGAAAAAGGAGTCATTGACCATCAGTGTGAATCGATTACACCACACCTGCTTGCTTCAAGCTTACTTTTTTAAAAAATGTGCCAACTTTAACTGCCAATATCTCCTGGACCGAACATGAGAAATTAATGAAGCTTTCACCAGAATGCTTAGTATATGTTCCCCTATATCAAACATAAATCTGATTCTGGACTACTCTTTTAAATCAGCATGTTGGTTCTGTTGGAACAATAGCAAATTGAACTATTAAATGGAACACCACAACGGGCTGACGGGCATGCGTGAAGCGGATAAAGGCTAATCCCTTCCCCTTGAAACAGCAGTTTGAATTTGTCTTTAAAGGGAGATATTGCGTTTAAAATTCTCCAACAAAACATTAGAAGTAAATAGCTCTACAATCATCTTCAAATCATTCGGTCTCAACCATAAACCCCAGCAATAGCTTCATCTCTTTAAAATATTATGCTCAAGAAAAGTTATGGAAGTTGCATCTTTTGAAATGTTGAAAATTTGGGTGAACAAATTATTATTGAACAACAATTTACTGAATTTCTATGTGAGGGAAACTTATTTCTTGAAAAGAAGGCTACCATACTGCCTTATTTGTTCTTATTTATCACTTTTAGCCAACAAATATTGGTTTTTCAAAGGATGAAATTTCCTTGTTAAACAAACGTAGTATTTCCCTTTAAAATTAACCAGTCTCTTAGAACTCATCTCCTACTACCCCTAGCAAGGGACATTCCTCCAATGCTCCTGGACATCATAAATCTATTGATTTTATGTAGGTCCACATACTGTTCACATACTGTTCACTCGAGAGGAAAAAAACATGAAAATTTGATATATATCAATTTCAAAACTCAAACAAAAATAAGTTATGGCAATTGGTGTGGAAAATTTGAAAAAAAAAAATCGCGTCCGAGGGATAAGTGTAGTGCCAGAGCATTTGACTCTCTTCGAGTTATTCCGAAGACTAAACAATGGAACCTTCTACCGTTGTCCGTGAGGTTCGTCATAAATACTCAGCGGAACAAGTCCTCGCAGAAGAGTGTCCCGTGCTGAAAATTTGAAAACAAACCATGGGCGTAGCTAGATTGACGTAAACGTCCATCATACTCACCTTCTAACGATTCTTTGTACCTTTGCCTATAAGGTTCAGCGAAACTTGGTGCAGAATTAATAGTTATGTTGTACCTCAACTTATCTGTCGCTCGGCCAGGCTTACCGCATTGCTTTAGACCCTTAATTTACTAGTTTAATTAAATCGCGTACTTTACGAGTGGAAACTCGTCCTCTGTTTGACCCGACCTGAATTTGTCGACCTTGAACTTAATGCATCGGAGATAGTGTTATCTGACTTGGCGTTTTACTGGCAATACATATACAACACATAAATATTGATATTAAAACTATGATAAATGTGTTGAAGTAGCCCGCGGGTCAGATCGCAGTAGATTAAAACCTACGGGAAGTCACCGGCTCCCGCGAGATCTTGGTACCTTCAGTTTTGGTATACATTAATGATAAACTATTTATGTCTTACAAACATTTCACATACAACTTAAAATTACTGAAGTAGACACAGAATATAATATAGATTGCAGAAAAGCTGCTGAAATAAAGTTTCAAAAATTGCAAGCATTTGCTTGTTATTTTGTTTTTCTCTTATTATAAGAAATTTTGTTTTGTAACCCAACAGAATCAAGTTCTAGTATTTTTTCAAAGGAACAAAAACTGGAAAAATCTTCTTCAAGGCTCTTTTGGCTTCCACTGGTATTGTTTTTGTCATTCAAGTTACATAGCAAGGATTTCTTTTATTGAACGGCAAGACTGATCTCCTAACCGTCGGTTTGGGATGGATTCTAGGGGGATGGGTTACGTCTAACCCCCCCCCCCCCTCCCTCCAATTAGAGTAATTCTGAATATGTAAGTACCCTTAGATGCAATCCGATGGAACATCTTTTGAAGTCAATTATTTTTTGTGTGTTGCATTACATGTTTTGTTAAGAATACAAAGGGGCTCATGGCTCCTTCCGTTTACGCCAATGACTTATGTGCTCTTGTTTTTCTTTAGTCTCTTTTTGGTTCCTTGTTTAGCCAAGGAACCTATCCAGTCACCTTGAAGTATGTGTGTGGGTAAGTCAGTATCTGTGTGTGTTTGTGACGGGTTGGAATATCACTGCTGTGATAACTCAATAACCGAGTGATCAATTTTTCTCAAACTTGGTATGTATGTAGATGTTGTTGAGTAGATGTGCTATATCATTTTTGGTGGAGGTCAAAGGACACTGGCGATCACCAGAAGCCAAAAAGTGATTTTTTTTTAGCAGGTGTTAATCGGCAACCGTTGTTCAAACAGTGGCATAATTTTAGGATAAGTTAGGTTGTAGGAGGTGGAAACGTTGTTACATTAACCAAAATAATTGGAAAAGGTCACAAGGTCAGCAAGTGATGTTTTATTGATATCTCGTCACTGAAACATTTTAGAGGGGTGGTGTAATGGAGACTTGTGTTCGTCTAAGTGAGGTGCATGCGATGACCCACTTTGAGCGCACTTGACCTTTTGACATTTTTGTGACGCCTGGATTCGTCTTGTTCAGACGAACCAAGAAGACACTTACACTACCCTCTTACGATGTTCCTAACTCGACTGGTTAGTTAGTGTGTAAGTCATGTGCATTGGAATGAGAGGTATGCGGCGCGATAACTCAAAAACCAAGTAACGCAGGGGGTGGCAAAATGGAAAGTTATATTTGTCGTAGTAAATTGCATGTGTTAACATTCATTGTCTTCACTGGACCTCATTTGAACCTTGTGACTTTATTGTGATGCCTAGATTCGTCTTGTTGAGACAAACAAGAAAGGCAAGTATACTATCCTCCTATGATGTTTCTAACTTAAGTTATTTTCATTTCAGGGAAAAGTTAGTGCTGTGTGTATGTGTGCATGTGATATGCGTTGGAATGGGAGGCATATATCCCGCAATAACTCAATAACCACGTGGTATAGGGAGGTCACACAATGGACAGTTGAATTCAGGTAAAATGCACGTGTTGACATACTTTGAACGTATTTGACTTTTGACCTTTGTGCCTTCTCTGTAAGGTCTGGGTTTGAATTGTTGAGACGGACCAAAAAGGCAATTAACTACCCCTCTATACCGACCCAAATTCAAGTAAATGACATTTTAGTGAAACGTGATGAGGGTATGTATTTGTCACATGGAAATGAGAGGTATGCAGTGTGATAAATTGAAAAATTAGGTGATCAATTTCTCTCAAACTGCGAGTGTTTGTGTGATCGTGAAGTTTAATTTACCCTTATATTTTTGGCGAAGGTCAAAAGTCATTGGGGTTGAAGGAGCAAATGTCTTACTTTGATACTCTCTAAATACAAAATCATCTTATTTGCAAGGAACCATAGTGCCTTTGGGCTCTTGTTAATGTTTTATGTTTCTTTTGTAATGCCTGTTCGTTTGGTATATTATTCCTCAATACCGAATAAATAAATCCATCTATCAATTAATCAAGAATGCAATATAGAGGCTTATCATATGACGTCACGATACTTCCTGGCGGCCATGTTGGAGTACATGTAACTACGTAGTAGATCACACTCGACGCGCTTCTTCGATGAATGTGTATACACCGCGCATACCACAGTGCACACTGTGCAGTGCCTTCAGCACAAAGCCACGTGTATTAAGCATGATTGTCCTCCAGCATGGCGGATCCGTGACGTAATTGCAAAGCCTCCATAGTTACTTCTCGAAAACCTAAAATATGAGAAAATATAGAAAATTTAGGTACAATTATAATTTTCAAAGGCGACTGGCCAATATATAGCTCTCCAGTGAAAACAACTAAAAATAAGTAGTTGCCAATAAGTAGTTACTTTAAATTTAGCTGTATGTCAAATATCCTTCAAGATGGCAAAGAAAGCTATATCTTTGTTCTTAAAACTAGGTTGTATTACCTAACCCAGACGTGATATCAGGGAAATTTCCGTGTTGACCCCTGCCCTCATGTCCACGTATGAAAAACTAATAACAGCAAAAAATGGTGAACAATGGATCACTATAAACTTTATTTTTGAGGCACAAATATTGCATTATTTCGCTTTTAGAAACCTGAAGTATTTTTTTCTTTTCTCAAGAGTCGAGGGGACTCTAAGACTCCTCTCATGACACACATACACATTTTGAGTTACCATTAATGACTCACCCAACAAATCGAAGGGGGGGGGGTACTTGATGTTCATGGGGTACAACGTTTCCAGGGTTCGTTTTTCCCATTGTGTGCGTTATTTCAACGGTTGTCAATAATTATGAGGTTTTTAACCCCAAGGTTCAATGTTTCCAGGTTTCGGTGTTCCCCCAGTCTTGGCTGGGTCATAACAAAGACTCTAAAAATGGAACCTTAATTCAGACATTGTGCTTGGTGCTCGGCATAAACAATAGGACAGGGAAAACGAGCCAAGGCCGGGGAAGGCCGTGGCCGGCTAGACTTGAACCAATTGATTGGAAACTGGACCGTAAAACTCCATCTCACTGACTAACTATAACTCCCCGGTTTCGTATTATTTCAAATGTTGGTGATGTTTACAAGGTTCCTTATTCACGGAGGTTAATGTTCCCAGTGTTTCCAGCCTCGGAACAAAGAATCCTGGAAACATTGAACTTTGGGGATATCGAACATCGGAAGTATCGAATCCCGGGAACATTGGCATAGCCGCGGGCAAATATTCTGTAGTAATTCAGTGATTACGCAGTCTTAAGTTTAAAATCATATATGTCAAACTCGTTTTGTTCAAGTATTTGGCCGCTTTGATAGTTAAGGTAAGGGTTTATAATTAGTTAGTTAAAAGAGGGGTTTCCGCTCAGTTTCCAACCAATTGGTTAAAGTTGGGCCGGTTACAGTCTTTTCTCCAGTTGTGACTCAATGGCTTGTTTTCCCTACTCCATTGTTTATGCTTAGCACAAAACAAAACGACAGTAGGTTCCATTTTGAAAGTTTTTTGCATGACCCGGCCAGGGGTCGAACTCCAGACCTCCCTGCAAGTCAGATGCTCTAACCACGGGACCATGCTGTCGGCTTCAACTAGTAACCGTCTGGTCTAATACAGTGGCTCCCACGGTATTTTCCTCAGTTGTCAGGCACTGAATAGGGGAAGAAGTTAAACACTGAATCAAGTAATTGACTTGCAAATGAGGGGGGGGGGGGATTGTCGTCATGGATGAGGTATCCAAGGCTGAGGGTTCCCTCGACAAAATTTTTGCCTTTTTAAAGGACGCTGCCATTTTGGAAAAATTTCGTTACACTTCGCTACCGATCCAATGTTGACCACTATGGTGTTCACGGCACAGAATCACTCTTTGAGACGAAGTATTGGGAGAAGGAGTGGAGGTTTCATGTAAGCCTACTAATTAAGATCTACGAATGAAAGAATATTATTATAAGTAAATATTTACGAATTTTTGTAGCTTATTGGGTAATATCCTATTAATATTTTATTCTCAAGTTCAAGGCCTTGTTATTGGAAAAACTGGATGGCACGTTTCCCTCCCAATAGCTACAAGCCTATAAGACTGTATGTTGAACTCAAACTCTAGGAGCTCACACCTCGAGCTGGTTCTTTTAATTAAAAGATTTCAGGTCCGGTACCAACATTTTTATGGAAGTATTTCCTCAAGAAACAAACAATTTATGCGAATATGTTTTAATTGTTTTATGTGCGTTGAGCTTCAAATACCACCCCACCCAGACACTCCCCCCCCCCCCCATTTCGCATGAGCTTCACGAATTGTTCGGTTTGAAAATTATCAATTTTTCCACTTTTATGTGTATAACATTTCCATATATATTGAGGATATGATGTTGAATATTCATTTTATAGAAAATGTCTAATTGCCACAGAGTGCTTCCGCCTGTAGAGTGCGCACACAAACCGTTATTACTCATCTAACGACTAGCGGGTTGTCGGCGCCACAAAACCGAGCAAGTCCCTCTATGGTTGACCCCTGGTGGACTAGGGGGTGCAGAATATGCCCACGGTTTTCACGTTTGTCGTAAGAAGCGACTTAAGAGATGGACTTGAACCGTTCAAATGTGATGACACTTTACAACACATTCGTATTGGTGCGTCAGCGAATCTCATCTAAGTGACCAACTCTTGTTTCTTAAGCTTGTATGATCTTTGAGAAGTACTTCTTATAACACGTAAATGAAAGTGACATTGCATTTTTAACAGTTTAAGGACATGATGAACTTATTTAAGGAAAACGTAGGAAAGCAAAGAGGATAATGTCAGTTTGATGTACAGCAAGTAAAATATAGAATGTTGTCACCTTCCTCACAAGCTCCGTCCTTTTTGACGGGAGTACGGATTAATGTAGGTAGCTGAGAGACAGCTCACGACCCACATGTGAGTAATGCACTAAAACTGCTGATTTTTGCCCGGCAGTTGGCGTGGTTTCCCAATTGAGACGTACCGTAACTTGCAAAAACTTTGTTAGTGTATTCATGCTTACGTCACTGGTTGGCACTGGTTGGCAATGAGCATGCGCAAGAGCACATGCGTTTATGTGTTAACGCTTGCGCGATTGTGCGCAGAATGTGGACCAATTGGAATCTACCTGTTATTGTGACAACAGTGTAAGTGCGCCTTACCAACTCCTTTGGCGCCCTGCCTTGGTAGCAGATGTTCGTAGACACTAATTGGGTCTATGGAGGTTATGCACGTGATTTCAGCGCGTTTAAGTTTGGCATACTGGATGGAACTGATCATGCGCAGTTCGCGTGTTACCGATACGCGCGCACGAAAGCACCTTAATAGAAATTGTTGTACAATAGGCGCCTGGGTGGAAAATAGAAAAACAAAGTGACGTCGGTGCATGACTTTTATAGGCCTCAAACGAGGTTTGAAATAATAGCGTTTGTCCGCAAGATTGCGCTGTAGGCTCATTTTTTATACATCTGCAAAGAAAACGATAGAAAACGATAGGATATTTGCCAGTCATTTTCAGTTACTTTACAGAAATTTTTTGATAGCCAATGCGACATGTTGTTACGAATGATTGCAAAAGATCTTAATTCCTATAAGCGATAAGGATGCAGAAGGTTGCTATTTTCCCCCAGAGAAATATTTCCTACAGTTGGCTTAGTTTCATGGGAAAATCGAAACAAACTCTTATTTGAAGCATAAGCTAAATCTTGGAATTTTCTTCTTGTTCCTCCTCAACAGTTCAAAGTATCTTCGATTAATTTTAGGACTTCAATATTCAAAATAAAGCAAGCCGTTACTCCTACTAGTTAATTTCACCACTGAAGAGAAAAATGATGTCACATGATCCTGAAGAGCCAATCATGAAACACAACAGCTTACAATAGTAATTCAATGGGGGTAACTGTACTTCCCCTGTTAAGGCAAAATTGTCAAATTGAGATAAAATTAGTAACTGTGTGAAAAGGGAAACCCCCAGAGTAGTAAACTGTGGGTTTTGACGATTTGTCAGTTGGTTAATTAGTTAGTAAGTTAGTCAGTCAGTTAGATGGAGTTTACTGACCAGTTTTTAATCAATCAAGTCGAGCCGGTACGACAGAAACGAAACGACTGAATGTAAAATTCTATTTCGGTCAAAAATTGAAAGTGTTTCAGATTTTGAAGAAACTTTGTTGGACTCAGTCAAGCCTCGCTGTAAGCGTTAATGAGGCTTGTGACGTCATCCTCTAAAATGGAAACTCCGCCCACAAGAGAAAATCATGAGTTTCGCAGAATAGGTACCTAACATGCTGGGGGAACTTCAAGCTTCTGAATAATGCATAAAAAGGCGTTCCTGGTTGCTGTATCCTTGGTCATTTGAAATCTTAAAGTCTTTTCTTTACTAAAAATATCGTGAGGTATTGTTTCTTTAGCAATTTCACAGAGAAATTCTCCATCAAAAACAGGTCAACTTTTGGTTTTTTGACTGGCCTCAAATTTTGCGAATACCTGACCGTATTCAGGATCATTGGGGTGTAAAACTTCCAAAATCGAGTGTTTGAGACATAAAGCTAACTACTGATACCTATTACACTACGAGCAAAACAACAAAATAGTCGCAATGAACGTTTTTGCAAGTTGGAATTTTGCACTTTTTGGCCACGTAGAGCATCGCACAAGACGGTAACGTTATGGTTAACATATGGTAAACTATTGTCATTGTCTTTTGATTCTAGGCTGCTAACTAGGATACTATTTTAGTCATTATGTCAAGTAATAAAGTGAATTTTAATACCACTGACAGGCCCTTTTAAGGTTTTAAACCACTAACAAATAACATTAAAATTTTACAGACAGGCCTAGTCTATACTAGGCCTTGGCCTATGCATGCTAAAACTGCACACTATGGTACATAGTGAATGTATGATTGTGTACTGATGATCTGTGATCATCATACAGATACTACTTTACTAGTCCTTGCTTCCTGTATGAGTGAGTTTTCATTTTAGAAAAAAGCTTGTAAAAAATTTTAAGAGGCCTGTAGGCCTAGCACAAAATTATTGTGTCATATGCACCTTGTGAGTTGAATTGGGAGCAATGTACAGTACCAACGATGAAGATGAAGAACCAAAATAAGCAAATTAGTGTTACACTTACAGGTATTGCAGGCTACATGAAACAATCGATATAGGCCCTATAGCCATTTGTTTACACATACACTTTACCAGCCTGTCGGTTCTTTCATATGGTTTTACCAGACAAAGTCAAGAATTTTCAAAAAGGAAATGACTTGAGGAATATACTTAGAGTATATGGAATGCGCACCTATAAGAGCTCCACCAGTTTCAGGATTTTTTTGTTTATTATTTTGCCTGGGCCATTGTTCTCAGTTTTCTTACTTGCCGTATTTTTGTACTGTTGTGCTGAATCATATTTCTACACAAATGAATTAATTGTGCCTTAGTTCTCAGCATGTTCCTGTTGAAATGTAATTGCTAGTTATAGCCTACACCTACTAGTGCTCTAGGCCCATTTGGGGGTTAAGGTCAAGATTAG
The DNA here is from genome assembly GCA_037179385.1 of Holothuria scabra. Lineage (NCBI taxonomy): Eukaryota > Metazoa > Echinodermata > Holothuroidea > Aspidochirotida > Holothuriidae > Holothuria > Holothuria scabra. Next base: position 59,099,859 of record CM074179.1, on the reverse strand, counting down.
AGCTTGCATTGCTATATACCCTTTTCTTGTATAATGGCACAAATGGGATTCTGAGTCAGTGTATCCTAGAGGACAATTTTTCTCTGCACAAGCAAAATGCCAATTTACTGACTTAAGAATTTTGGTTGTGCACTTGTGTCCTGTATCATCAGCTGTTAATTCTGATGGATGAAATCTCATATGTTCTTCTGAGACTGCCTTCTCATTTGAAGTATAAACTGTTGTCATTTTACACCACTAACTGAGCAGAGGAGAGATGATGTAGCAATTGCCCCATCATATAGTAATGGCATATTACAGTCAAAGTTTTTGTCACTAACTTGAATTAACTTGATGGCCTGTTGTTACCTTGGACTCTCAGTTGATATGTCTCCAGTTGTGCATGGGGGTGGGGGTTGTGTACTGAGTACCCAGTTCCCTAAAAAAACTTAAGACCCACCCAGTTCCACATGCTGTTCACAACTTATATTTCTAAACAAAGTGTTTCTGATCCGAGGCTTCATCATGTCTTTGACCTCACCACCTAAGGATAAGGACTGACTGTATAGCGTTAATTACCCAAGAGTTCACTAACAAGCCTTACAAGAGAACTATACATTCCAATATCCCTCCATTTTACCTCTTTATTGTCTTGTTTAATGCCACAATTTTTCTGTCATGTTATTGTTTGCAATAATTTATGCGTCTAGTACAATAACTGATTTACTGATTGTATAATGTGGTAATGTGCAAAGTGTATGGCCATGTATGTCAAAAGGTTACCATGAGTCGGTCAATTAATAGGTGTTGTACATCGTGCCGTACGTTGTATAACACTGTGGTAATCGACTCAAGGTACTGACGTACTTAAGATACAATCACTACAACCCTTGCATCGGTAGCCACTTAATCGTTACAAGGTTTTCAAAAATTGACTCTCAATGTAATTTTCCTGCTATATATATGTAAATCAAACGTAAAGGAAGACTCGACGAGGTTAACATGATTAATACGTATGTGGAGGATATTTTCTCGCTCGGTGTAGTTCCATTTTCGCGCAACTAATGCAAACACCTCAGTACGGGAAATTGGACTTTTTACATACGGTGCAAGGCAGTATCAATACCTGCTCTAAACTTTGCGAATACCTGACCGTGTTCAGAAATATTTCATGGTAATGTTAGATTTTTTAGGTGTATAAGGAAATTTCTGATGTACCCTCTTTCTGGCATACCGTGCCAAAAAACTTGTTTTCGAGAAAAAACCAAATTTTCCGAACAGAATGAAACTTTTTTACGAGTTCAAAAAATCGTCTCAAATTCATTGCTTTGTGTATAAAATACCTCAAAAATGTTGCAAAGCTATCGGAAAATGTGTTCTCTATTAATTTTAATGATGATTTTGTAAGATTATGTGTTTTTCATGTCGAAATTTGGATTTGAAAACAGTTAGTTTTTGCTAATTATATATGCAAAGGCTGTGACGTCATGCATACTCAAATTAGAAAAGAAGCGACTTTTGGTGGCTGTGCAGACTGGCTGGACTAGTGTTTGCGGTTTGCTTTTGTCCTAAAGAGGATGTGCACCGACGTCTTTGCGTTGCGCGTCTCTCTCACTATAGACCTTGTGCATTGACGACAAGCTGACGTCATTCTTGGAGGCAAAACAGTGGAAAACGTGGCTCCACGCGTAAGAACTCGCCCTACACTTGTAGCAGACTATGCGTGTATTAGACTTATTGACGAATCAGCTGTCTGCGTTTTTCGGCGTTGGTTTGTTTTGCCCCCAAAGGAGGGTGTGCTTTCCGCTCTGTTACATCATATGCACAAGGTATATTTTGCCATCCATGCGTTCATTGAGCAACATTTCATGTTAAATTGTTGTTGTGAATACATACCGGTATCGGAAACACATCTACTGTAAACTCAGTACCATCCAGTTTGCCAAATTGAAACGCGCTGAGGTCACGTGCATGACCTCTGTATTCTTTACTGTACTTAATATTTGAATATACCTATTCATGTGACGTCACAGTATCGAAGCACTCCCGCCAGTGGTGGCATGCTGGTATCATTGCAAATTCACCAACAGGCAGCTGATTCGTATTCTCCTTTGAGTGCATGAGAAGTTTTCGATGTGCTGACATGGTCCTTTAGTTTTACTTCCTCATGTGACTTCATTGCATTAGGTTTATAGACGAATTCGGACAGCTAGTGATGGTCTGATTTTAGTCGGCCATGACTGGGGTCTACCACCTTTCAATCTTTCGATTTCCTTGCTTACCTGTATCATGGATGGTTGTACGCTGAATTGTATCTTTATACCCTCAATTTAACTGAACATGAGGGTTTGTATATCATGTAGACATAAATGAAGACGTTTTAAGGCTAATGAATCCCACTAATGGTTGCATACAGTCCCTAAAAACCAAGGGCTGATAGGATTGCAGGTCTCTGATAGGAAATTCCCAGTAACATCACAATTAGGGCTAAGAAACCGCCATGTATGATGGCAATCCTTTTCGAACATACCGAACCGCCTTCAAACTTAGTCTATAGAGGGTGCCTATATTGACTATGTTTCAAACATTGCTGAAATACTCCACGTGAAAAGCTCCTATGACGTCACGTGAAAACTATCTGTTACTACACTAGTGATCTGCGGTGGCCTACTACTTCTAAAAACGTGCAAGTATTAACCGCATACATTCCCAGAAATTATAGCACATATTCTTTCTCTGCTTCTTCAGAACATTAATTTAATAAGGAACGACCATCGTGGCAACATTTCATCTCATTACAGATATGTATAAAGGTCTGGGAAGCAAAGGAAAATGAAATCATTGATATGCAAACGAAACCAATTACCCTCCAAAGTATTTTTTACCGTATGTTTTGCAAAAAAAGCTATGACGTTAAGTATGCAGATGCCCCTCAGGCTGTCAGTACAGACGACTGTTTACTAAAGACTAATTTTTAGGCACATGATTGTTGACCTTAGGACTGTCGTAGATGAGATTTATTAATTTCCATAAAATAGCTTGCTACTATACGGAAATAATACCTTTTAACCGGAAGGAAGAAAGAGTAAACAGGCAACTTAATTTTAGTCCATAATTTTCTTACAAATTATTAGCAAACACATTTGCCAGAGCTTCATCGTGTAGACTTGAGAGAGTGATAAGAATTCTGCTTGCTCTTTCAGAAACCAGTGGTAATTTTGGACGACCAAAACCAGAGCTTACTCCAGAAAGTCAGGCCTTACCGCTGTTTATATCATTATTTATTTTCAAAACTGAAGGTGTGTAATGTGATATCACAGGGTGCATTCAAATACTGTGCCATCTAATAAACTAACAAATCAGTATAAACCCCTAGGGCATACTCTACTCTAAGAACAGGGAATTTTAATATTACAATTCTTTGCTTCGAATAACTTAGTGCATCGGCCAACCACTCACTGTCGAAGCCAATTTAAAAAATAAACGCCTCCCGACTTAGTCAACGCTTAGTTTGCATAAAATCTACTAAAAGGGATAATTCATTTGAGCAAAAACGGAATGTGTATCATTACCTTAAAAGCCGTAAATTATACAATAAACGTAGTATTTCAATAAATTACCTCTTTTTCCCCAAATTCGGGTTGTGGTGAATTTGTTATCCCTTGGTGATATTTTAATAGGATGTTGAAATAGTTGTTGAAAATACAATGTGCGGTAAATATTTACGTCAGCCATTTGGGGGATACGAACAAGTTATGGGAAGTTAGGTGTCGGAAAACGGATTTGCACCCGGGGGAGAAGTGAAAAAGGCAGTTCCGAGCAATTCAGAGACGAATATAAGTATAGTTGATCATAAAATTCACCTATAAATATTCAATTTCGCGCCTTTCTTTATTGTACGGTGTTATTTCCGCTGTGTTTATACGTAGACTATTAGTGACTTCAAGTGAATGCGACATACATATCCCTTCACCGTATATATAAAATATTAAATGTATATATTTAGATAGAATATTTAGATTAGAAAGTTTTAATACTTACAAATGTCACGTTTGTAACAGTGTGTTTTTAAAGAACGGTTATAAATTTTCCCTATAGATAGCATCACGGATAGCTAAAATAGAACTTCCAAGTTGAAGTCGAAGCCAGTCTCTTCAGATAACCTCTGTTAGCTTTATATTGGTTAAAGCTTCCCTGTCAACCGTCAACTATTCCATGTAATCAGGGAGTTTTTAAAGTCTTGCATTTCCCTTATTTAATTCTCCTTCCTCTTGGTGAGATCATTAAAAAGAAACTTATTCTCATCATTATGATGAATTTTCATTCGTTTCTTTTTATGGTCCTCGAGATATCAGCAGTTAACGCTGGCACACTCTCTACAAAAAGTGAACATTGATGGTCAATATATACTTATCTTTATATTTCATCCATGTTTACCTCGGATTTGTAGGGGAGATATTTTGTCCCTAAGTCCAGGGAGCTGTTACGGCTCTCTGCTAAGTCATAAAAGTTTGCAAAATTTCATTGGCTATGCAGGATGCATTATCTGTTTATGGTATTGGGAAATACAGTTATTGTCACTAATGAATTGTATAGTAGACTGTCCTGTTTCATGATTGACTTTTGAGGACCATTTAACAATATTTCTCTCAATTGCAAAATCTATCGTTAGTAACCGATTGACTTACCTTGAACATGCAGTATTGAAGTCCTATAACACTAGCCGTGTTCCCATTTGATCCAGGGAGGTGGATCTTGATCTACCGAGGTGGATCAACATCAGTTACCTTGATCGAGATCCGCGTTCCCATTTGAGTGAGCGCGGTAGATCAAACGTGTTTTATGAACACATTGCGCAAGCGCGAAAAGGTCACCAATGTTTACAAGTCGGCCTGCCATGCATTTCGTATCTATGTATCACAAAAACATACATGAGTGTAACCGGAGATCCAGGGTCACTTGATCTACCGATGTGTTCTCATTACAAACTTTGATCCAGCGCGGTGGATCTGATCTACCCCGAACGGTCGATCAAAATCGGTGGATCTTGATCTTGAGTGAGTGTTGTTGATCTGCGTTCCCATTAGTGTTTGATCCACCTCGGTAGATCAAGATCCACCTCCCTGGATCAAATGGGAACACGGCTAGTATGATGAAAGGTACATTGTAGTGAAAGATGAAGAAAACTGTTTATATTCGGTTGCTTCAAAAAAAGTTATATTCACTTGATTTTGAGAACTTAAAAAGTCAACCCAATGAAAGTGAGAAGGCCAAAAGAATATTTGTTTGTATAAATGTGTATGCTTTTCTACAACACAAACTGCTGGATGAATGGACTCAGTTTAGATCTGGTGACGACATTCTACCATACTTCAATTTCTGTGAAATTGGACTAAGACCTACAAAAGAGTTCTTCAACAAACGACACGCTGAGAGAACCATACTGTTTATGTAAATGACATCCTATAAACATAGGTACGTGCGTACTTGTGTACTTGCACACGTCAATCCTCTCAGTAGTCTCCATGTGCAATGATGTGGTTACGATGTAAGACCTCATGAATAATTCATAAGGTGGTTCAGAATAATAAAAGAAAATGGGAAAAACCCTCGACTACTCTCTATATTTGGGCAAATATTGTGATTTTCATGATAGGCCTATGTTGAGATGTTATTGCCATTCGGCTGATGTAGTTTTTAAAGCAGCAAAAAGAAGTTGATTTTTACAATTTTTCAAAACTTTAAAGGCAGTCATTCGTAACCCTAAACTACAGTTTTGGTACAGGGGTACCAAAATTCTTAATTGGCTCATCTCTTTGATTGACAGCTAATTCAAACAGTACAGAGTACCAAAGATTATAACACAGCATGAACGGTACTGATCGAGAGTGTTTGATTATAAAAGTGACTTTTTCTATACTCACCTTGAAGCAATAAACTGAGATTGTATCTGGATGAGCATGAATTTCAGACAACTGTGGGAGGGGCTTAAGTAAGACGGTTAGGAGAATTGGTGCTGTCAATTGGGGTGAGAGAACTGGGCCTTTAAAGCAGCAAAAAAGTTGATTTTTACAATTTTTCAAAACTATAATCCTACACCACATTTTTTAATTGACTTAATTTAAAACAAAATGATCCATAGTCATGGTCTAAGGTTGTGATTGGTAACAGTGTAGTGAAGGCTGACTAGTCTCGCAGCTGCCTGGAATTTTATACCCGACAAATATTCAAAAATTTCATTCAACAGTAATTACTACGAAATTGACGTTTCTCCTAACCTGAAATAGTCTTCAGTGTTTCTTTTTTTTTTTTTTTGGGGGGGGGGGGGGTAAACAATCAGTTCAGAAAGTGAAAAGAAAATATTCTCTGTCAAATTTTGATTTGTCACTTTTAGTTAGAGTTAATTATTCATTTCTTTTTATTCATCTAAGGATCCATCATTGTTTAACAATCTCTTCAATTAGTAATCTGTATTGTTGAGTTTAACAATTTTAAAAATAATACCTTTGAAATTTTTTTACAATGTAAAACAACGTTATTTAAAAAAAAAAGTCATCGATTGGTACATGAGAAAACGGGAACGTTTCAAAACTGGTTACTCAAAGTAATCACAGCTAATTCATGCTCTACTCAAGATAAACCCGTCATGAGAGTGAGTTCCGTGTCCCGTATTTTTATTCCCAGCTACAATCAGTTCCAATAGTTTAATTTTTTTATAATTGTTGTTTTAATTTCTTTCAAACTGAATGTCATGTTCTTTCATAACTCGGTTGCAGAATAACAAAAGCATGCATGCACTCTAAGACCAAAAGGGTGCACTTGGCCACTCTCTAATAAAGTGAAAAGTGTGAATTCACTGCATTAGAGTGTTAGTTCAGTCCAAGAATAGTGAAATCCATGCATTCCTAGAAGAGTGAATACTCGCTCTTTCACAAACGCCTACAGGGTTCACTCTTTTTTTAAAAGTGGTCCCTGTGAGTACTCCATTATAAGTGAAACTTTGCTCTTTTGCAGTAAATTTCACTCTTCTCAAAGCGAATTTCTGCTCTTCTGGAATAAACGTTATAACTGTCACCCTTTGATGGATGAACCTTTAACTTTTTCCTTTTAGAATGTGTCATTGTCCAAAAAGATGATCTCTTACTTAAGGGAATCTACTTGCAGAACCTCCCTGCTCTAATGCAGGAGTGAACTCACACTTTTCACTAAATCAGAGAGTGAATAAGTTTACTCGTCTGCTTTTTGATTGTACCGTTCATAATATTTTTGGACTTCAATGTTGCATATTCAAGATAAACCAAGCAGATTTTCCGGGTAAATTTCATATTTGAGGAGAAAAATACTGTCACATGACACTCGAGAGCTAATCATGAAACAGAAAAGTCTACTACACCAGTTGGGGCAATTACATTTGCCCTTTAAGTCATAACACAGAATTGTCACTAGCATTGCATTCAACAGCCATGTTTCCTTGGAACCAACAATTCTAAATACAGTGTATAGAAAGACTGTCCAAAGAATTGTCACATGTTTAGTGCTACTTATGGAGAATGTAATATCTTTGACCGTTCTGGAGTACTGCAGATAGCGTGTCATGTTACACTTGTCACTACGTACGAAGATTAATGCGCAGGTAAACTTCGTATCGTATTGTACATACTCATCGTCATCGGCATGCCATTCGGATTTAAATTTCAAGGTAGAAAATTCTTGTAAAAAATCCTTCATCCTCTTAAAATTTCATCAGTCCATCATGTTGATGTACGAAAACTTGAACGAAATGCTCATAAATCGAATAAAAAAGTGCAATCCCCCTCCTATAATTACGTCACTGTTTAGCTTTAAAGAAATCAGCTTGTGATCCAAGCTGTTCGGTTACTTCTAAGAAATGACCGGGTGACCAATCACAGCTCGGGTTGCAGGCGTAATGCGACGAACAACCAATGGTTTTCCATGGTTCATCTGGTCCTTCCTCTACCCATTGGTACCACTTGTAAAATGCATTCCGCAAAATCGTTCCGTTAATTAACGGATTGTTCCAAGTACCGTTGTGTAAAATAAAATCATTTTCAAAGCATGACGTAACAAACACTCCGTTTCGTTTTGACCGGTAGACTTGTTGCAACCGTTTGTTTATTTCATTCGCGTACCAAGTAAGGTCAGGAACATCTTTCTGGCAGCTATTGGGATAGCAGCGAAAATTATAAACGAACCACATCGCCCAGGCATTGTAAAACGAATCCACAACGAACAAAGGGGTGGATATGAATTTGTAGGCGTAATCTGGCAACAAACATTGCCAGATGACACCTTTAGGAGATTTAGCCTTCACGCAGTCGTCATCAAGACTCTCTGTTTAAACGCAAAAGAAATCGTACATAAAATTTATATATTTCCATATAGCTTTTGCAAAGTATTATGGGACAGAATGTTGGTGTGCCTTATTTTTTGCCACAGTAAAATGTCATTGACAAAATTTATGCATACCTAAAACCTATTCCACAATCCTTTGTAGTTGCTATTTGGAAAAGGGTCAATGAGAATGATGGACTCATTTGGAGGCAGAAAATTTTTGTTACATATAAACAAATGAAACATCCAACCACTTCAAGACATTTTCATATCATAACGTAGCGTTGTGAATTAATGTCAAAATGCAAGCACTCAAATTTCCTACACATTTCAAACGCATACACAGATGTAGTTTAAGTTCCTGGTTATTACGTGAATAGTATTCCTATAAAGTATTTCTCTATAGATCAGTGTTTTTAGTACCACACGATCACCTTAGCAGTGAAGGAACGTTTCCTCCGCGAAACAAATTTGTCGTGATTAAATGCCAAGTTGAATTTATACCACTGGGGTAGCAAGTGGGTAACCAACCGCTGGGTCAAACCTCCGGTTTGTGCGGGGTTTATCTGTTAATGGAGAAGTATTACCTTTGAAAAAGTTTTGAATATTTAAGAACCCTCAGATGCAATCTAGTGAAACTTAGCTTCATTTGAAGTCCATTTTATCATTTCCATTACAAAATATTTTTCAAATCATGAATGGGAGGGGGCTTGGCCTCGTGCTCCCACTCGCTTTGGCTACGCCAGTAAAGCTTACCTAGAGATCCGTGAGTACCGTACAAGTGTTGCATTGCGGTGCGAATCTGAGGGAAATTGGTCATATTTTCCACGTCAGCGATGAATCCTGAGTCCGCCAGCCCCCTCACTGAGGTGGTAGTAGGTAGACTCTGTTTGATAAAATCCAGGTGTATGTACACCGCCTGGGCACCAACTTGAGGGGGAAGAAAGATTACTGTTGTTATCTGTTTGAGGTTATCCTTATAATCAATTCAATTCAGTTTATTTCTCATATGTACAACAATCATCAACAAAGGTATCATTTAACGAATACTTAAAACAAAGTACATATGATGGACACTAGAAAAACAATACAGTTTATCAAGGCTAGTGACCATGCAAACATAGACAAAATGATGACAAAAAGAAAAGAGAAAAAACTTGACAAAGTAAAGAGACTTGAGACTAATAACTAAATATTTGCTAATGGTAACTTCTTATGAGGAAAGATTTCAAATTCCTTTGAAAAGAATGGAGTGAATGGCTTGATCTAACACTAGGGGAAAGTTTGTGCCAAACAGTATAACAATAATTTTGGAGAACTAATTTGCCGTGTAAAGTTTTGTGAGTGGTTACATGCTTTTATATGCTTTTATTTTCATGACGTTTTGTTGGATTGTTGCCGTTTCATTTGATTTTCACATTTATTGTGCAGAGGTTAAATTGGGGTCAATGGGCAGTTGGGTCAAGTTGCTCCAGTGAAAAACTTGCGTTAAACATAAATTTATTCATTTGGACCTTCTGACCAAGCTCGCAATCAACAACAGCTTGTGAGCTCTTGCTAGTCCTTTGCGACCGTAAAAATGTCGCCTAATGGAAGATCATAAACAAGATGTCACAGCTCGGAACTCAATACATCGCAAGATGTCGCAAGGTTTTAAACTTTGCGAACTTTTGCAACCCCTAGAAGGTCGCCTAGTGGGCCCATATCTACCAAGCCGGGGGTTCCAGCGATACCGAGCGTATCCAAATGGTGATTTTGATTGGGCCAGGCTAATGAGCTTTTGAGACCTTTGTACTATTATTAGGGCATATGTTATAAAAGTCGTTTAAGGAAGGGGTGGAGTGTTTCCGTTGACTTCGGGCGCTTGGTACTCCGTGCGCACATCCAAGTCCCGAGATATAACATGGTCCTTTTACCCAGACCACCGAATTTTTAATATTATACTTGTATTGTACTTTTTTGAACCGCTTCCCGACGACCGATTTCAATTTTTTTGCATCAATCGAGTTGTCTCTTCGAGTACTTGACAAAAACATTTTAGCTCATATCAGCAAAGCTTGTGATCACAGGGTGTCTATCCAATATTTATTTACATTCAGTCCCATGGACCTTACTTCGATACCTTCGGTCTCGCGGGCGGTAATTCTCACAAGCAATCGCAGCTCGCAAGCCGATGATGCATCTCAAGATATTGCAAGGTTTTAAACATGTTTTCAAATCTCGCCAACTCTTGGGAGCAAGCTCTGTTGGTCTTCTGAAGGTCGGAAGGAGATCGTAAAATCTTGCATTCCTTTGGTCGTAAGATGGGCCACCGAATCCAGTCTATGTAACGTTCCTCGGTGTTGCCTAAAACCTCATTCAAAGAAAACAGTGATCCTTTATGCTATGCCAATTGGACTCTTAGTTCGTCAAAACTGAGATTAAAATTAAACATCCAATTTTTTTAAGAACTGGGATAATTGTCTTTATCGGTGTTTTAGTCAAACAGTCAAATATGGAAAATACAGCTTGTTGGGGGGGGGGGGGGATCGACGTTAACGGAAAAGCCATTGCTTTATGAGTCTCAGACTTACAGGATCAGAAAATGCCAACAAACCACTTCAAATAATAACGGCGAAAGATACTCCCTATGAATTATTTAACTTACCTGAATGCTTAATAACTGTGTTATCATGTTATGTGAATGTAATTATCACATGTTAACAATAACAGAACTACAGACTCGTAACGAAGGTCGTCTAGCGGAAAATCTCACAAGGTGGTCGCAGCTAGCAAGAAGATGCACCGCAAGATGTCGCAAGGTTTTAAACGTGTTTAAAAACTTGACTCTAACCGTAAGCTTCTTGTGAGAAAACCCTCGATCTTAAGGCTTTCGGAGGGGGGTGGTGGGTTAATATATCAGAGACACATAAAGAAGGGTTACAACTTCTTGTTTAAATTTCATGCCAGGTGCAGATAGTATTTAAAAGGGGAAACATACAAAGTATTTTTGCTAATGCGCACTGTTTAACAAGGTTTGTCTTGATTGGCTGCTGCCATTGTATTATATCGATTGTATTCTTTGTTAGGGTTACGGATTAGGGCTATCGCTGTCCAGTTTACAAATTTCTTGTTAAATAGTGCGCATCGTCCTTGTATTTTGGGCAGTAAAATATGCCAACCTATAGTTGCAAGCGTGAAAGCACGGACTTCCTATGCATGGACAGAGCATACTGTATGGTATATTGTCGCTACCGTAGTGTCAGAAAAGGCGCACCAAAATGGCCGTCTACTTTAGTTTTGTGTGAAAGCTTGGACTTGCTAAAGTATATCACCAAATTTTGCAAGAACGTTGAAATATTTTTGAAATATGGCAAGATAGGGTCAAAATCACTACACGTATTGCAGGAATATGATATTCAAGTTTAACTTTTGCCTAAAATATTACAGAATCGTCGTCAAATCAGATGATTTATAGCTTCACGGCGGCCATCTTGGTGCGCCTTTTTTGTCTCAGTCAGCGGCGACCAGCTACGGATAGGACATACACGTTACATGCCATGTCCATGTATATAAGTCCGTGCATGTAAGTTATAGACTTACCCCCTGTGCCACTGACAATAACATTCTCAGCTTCGTACAGTCCTCTGTCTAACAGCCAATGTAACACACATTTGAGAATGTGAGATCCTCTAAAATATACCTCGTTGTAAACACTAGGAGCCTCTGCATATTCATTACCTTGAATGCATAATAAAACAATAATGGAGCATGTAATTACAATCCTCTAAAACTAACTGAATGCAATTCATCATTCATCAGCATACGCACGCACGCATACACACCTCCCAAAAGTGTAGCGCATTTGGTATATTTGCAAGACTTAACGCGGCCACACTATAAGAAAGGTTTCAGGAACCTTAAAAGGTGAAAAGAATAGAAGTTTGCTGCCTCAAATCTCCTTATAAGCCTATGCATGTAGGCCTCCAACAAAAGCATACATGATATATATCCAAGTAAGTGATAGTAACCAAGTTACCAATCTAATTGATAGGATACGATCTAATTCAGAAGTATGGTTAAACCCCTCAAGAAATTATTTATATATGCAACAGTTGGGCTTATTCTAATAGCGTACGTCAAAGCAAACTTAATCATAAGCAGGGAGCTGTTATTCAAATTAAGTTTCTTGATGTAAGCGCACTGTTGGGAGTCGAATTTAATTCATACTGGCTGTTTCACGGATTTTATCTTATTGATGTCACTACATTTCTCAATCAAAATGAATACGTGTTATAAAGGTGTGAAGTAACAATATCATAACAATATCATACTGAACAATTTTTATTCAAAACTTGATGAAAGAATCCAGTTGAAGCTCATTAGAGAATCCACTCCCTTGAAGCTTGGACAAACTTAAGTCTTTACTTGAGGTCCCTGCTTGTTAGGCAACTGACAAAAACAATATTGTTGCAGATTTCATGGTCCATTGACCGCCTTTTGTTGTCTGCGGTTTCCTATTGTTGTAAAATCGGCCAAGTCGTTACGCTATCGGCCAAGTCATGACGTCCACATTCAAGGGGTAGAATTCTCTAATCAGTAGATTAGTTTCCCGCAAAGGCGGCCCCAGAATGTCAACATTGGGGCGGAGATAAACTAAGGGCAAAGAATATTTTTTTTAATGGGGGGGGGGGGGGGTAAAAATTTTGCACGGCGCAAAACCAAGCCCAAAGCTTATATTTCTGCACGGAGGTGGATCCACAGGGCGGTGGTTTTCTATCTCTGGATGAAATATTAATTCTCTGGAGAGGTATATCATTTAACTTTTACGGTTAACCCAACTCCTAACTGACTTACGGTGGGGGCAAGGCCAAAATCTGCGGGGACAAATGTCCCCTCTTGCCCTACCGTAGCGCCACCAATAGTTACGCGTAAATATGTATATGTGTGCGTTAGGTGGGTTTTGTGGGGATAAGGTTTTAAACACTATAACTAAGGATATCAGTAATAGACCCTTCACCAAATAGCAATTACAGAGGATTGGGGGAAGGATTTTGGCACGGGTCGTTCTCGCCAATTTCAATTTCCCAAGCTAAAACGACGCATACCAAAACGCTATCCCACAAGTCTTCGTTGCCTATTATAGACCTTGTGCATATGATGTCACAGAGTGGAAAGTACGCCCTCCTTTTTGGGCGAAACAAACCAACGCAGACAAATACAGAACGCTGATTTTTCAACCAGTCAAATACGCACACAGTCTGCTACAGGAGCTGGGCAAAAACTAATGCATGTGGTCACGTGTTCCATTGTTTTGTCCCTAAGGATGACGTCAGCGTGTCGTCAATGCACAAGGTCCATTGCTATTTGGAAAAGTCTGTGGTTACTTTTTACCGGGTGCATAGAGTGCTTTCACGTGACGTTCAATTGTAAGCCACGCCCACTTTCGGGTTAAAATCAACAGTATTTTAGTGCAGCAGCCACACATTGGTCATCAGCTGCTTCTCAGCTAGCAACACTAGCCTAGCCCACATTATACTAGATTTTGCCTGTCAAAAAGATGGGGCCTGTGACGTCAATGAAAGCACTTTTATATATTTTCTCAAATCAAGAGAAAGGTCCTACCACTTTTGTGATATTTACATTGCTAAAGAAGACTTTTTTTTAACTAACACTACTGAAGATTTATCTCCTACTGAATTCCTTTCTTAAAGGATAAATCAGAAGTTCAACTTTGTCTTCGCATCTGAGAGTCGCATTTTCCATACTATCTTAATTCCAAATTATAGAAAGATATCCTTACCAGTATAGAGCCCACCGTCGCAGCCGTACAAACTGACTACGTTCCAATCATAGAAGTCGGGATTAAGTTCAGAATCTGAACTCAAGATGCCACCCACTGCCACAGAGTTTTCAATTGTTCTGGTGGAACCATTGACTGTGTCGGACTGTCGCATGCACTGGTCCAAACTGAAGCACAGCTCACTTGAAGGGAAATGTATGATCCACTTTTTTGTTTTTCCTGTAATTAGAAGCAAATCCCTGTTAATAAAACTCAAATTTTGTAAGCCGAGAAGTTTCCAAATCTAATCCACTTGGTGACAACTTGCGAAATGTTTCTTATAGGAAAGATAATGTAAAGAAACCCCTTCCCGATTGTCACAAGTAAGATTAGAACTGGAAACTTTAAGATTAGCTTTTACAAGGCTAGCGTCAGAAAACTACTACTCTCAAGGTGGTACAGTTCAGTTCTGACGATTGCGCAAAAAGTGGCAAAGGGGCCGTGGCCGACTCGACTTAAACCAATTGGTTGAAAACTGTCCCGTAGAACTCCATATAACTAACTTACTGACTATTGACCTATCCGTAATAATTCCATGGCAGACGACGATCAAAAATTATACGAGGATACAACAAGATACTACAATTAATTTGGGACACATAACCATGAGTTACTAGTAGAGTCAAAATGGCTGAAACCTAAGTAAATAAATGACTCTGACAACCATTAAGAGAATTCTGAGCGCCGTGAGGTTGGTCACGTATTGTCCTTCAGTGGAGTTTCCTCGGGAAGCAGTGAAAGTTTTGGTTTCACCGAACGGCCCTTTGCCAGAGGGTCGGGAGGACTTTTAGAAAAAGCACATTTCGTAGTATTCTCGATTAACTATTAAATTAACCTTAATATTTACATTTTCATTGGTAACCACCAAACAAGGTTCCCGAAACTTGTAGATATCAAAATTTTACAAACGTTTTTTTTTTTTTTTTTCTTTGATGGTTCATCTCGGTAAAGTCTATGACCCGTGTACCGTAACATGTAAAATATCTTAAGAAGAATCCGACAGTCCAATTACGGTGAGAAATTGCAGCCCTAATACTACGAGTAATAAGTTTGACTACAAATATTTCACATTGCTGCATCAAAAAGTCTCATAATAAGCAGATAAAACCCATGATTTGAACATAAATACAACTATCCACGCTCTTAAAATACGTGTTTAGCTATTAAGCACTTATTTTGCTTTCTTAACACGTTTAAATTCTAAACGCGTTCAGCTATTAAACACTACATGCTTAGCAATTAAACGTGTTCCACACCAAAAATTTTCAGGCGGAAGACACGTGCGTTTAACGTTTTATCACGTTTACAAAAGTGGGGGTCGCGGCAGAAGTGTTTAGAATAGCGTTTGATTCCTAAACACCGCTATAGAGAGTAGAAGAAAAAATAAGAGAAAGGACCCACAAATGATCGACAAATTAAAGGATAAGTTGATAATTGGATTACTTGCAAAAAAGACTTCGTACCTCGCCTAAAGTAGTATGCTGGGTCGCTACCATCAAGGCAATAGGCGGCCATCTGATCGGCAACGCTAGTTGGTATCCTAACCAATGTTAAGTTCTTTCCAATGGATGAGAAAACGAGGGCGCTAGCACTTATCCAAATGACAAACCACATGACCCAGAGAAGGAGTAACAACGCTGCATATACCGGCCAAACACAGACGGAGTCCACGGCAGATGCTATACGTCTACAGATACCGTCACGTTTTTCGAATCGGACCTTTGTTTTTCCATCCGTGGGGAGTCTGAAATAACGAACGCCCTCTACAAAAGACTGTTTTGACGAACTCCTGTGAACAGAATAAAAATCATTGAAAGAATTTCAAAGGCCCAATTCTCTCACCCCAAACATAACCAATTCTCCTAACCTTCTAACTTAAGCCCCTCCCTCAATTCTCTGATATTCACCCTATCCAGCCACGATTTCAGTTTACTGGTTTATATTGCTTCAGGTTGATTATAGAAAACTCAGTGTGTATAATCAAAACACTCTCAGTACAGCCCATGCTGTGTTATATAAGCTTTTCTACTCTGCATTGTTTGAATTATTTGGGGAGGATTGGCTCTCTAAGAAGTTTGCTACTTCATTTGTTAGAGTTTTGCGTCTTAACTTGTGACCTTTTGTTTAAATCAAACGGCGTCAGATTAAAGACTCAACCCATCAGTACATAGATGCATATGATGATAGCAACACATTCTGAATAAGTTGCAACAAACAACAACAAACACCTTCGGTTATTGTCCTGTTCTCCATATGTGACTATTTGGTTGTAGCAACAGGGTACCACCATTCGCAAAATAGACGACTTGTAGCAAGTCTCTCATTAGACAATCCACTCCCGTGAAACTTGGACACACTTCATCTGTCCTTGAAGTCCTTGCTTGTTATATAACTAACAAAAAGGCGCATTGTTGCAAAGTTAATGGCCCAGTGACCATCTATTGTTGTCTGCGGTTTTCTATTGTGTCAAATCGGATAATTCGTTATCACGACTAAGCCGATTTTACGCTGTCGACCAAGTCATGACGTCCTTTCTTCAAGGGGCAGAATTCTGTAATGTTTCGATGTCATAGTGCAGCAGCAACTAAAAGGGGAAACGCTGTCACCCAACTTGAGAAATGTAGTATAAAATTTTCCTTGATTGACCCTCCGAGAGTCATATACAACAATGGGTCTCCTGAAATGTAAAATTAACTAGGAGTAAGTATACGCTCTCAGGTTTATCTTGGATATGCAATATTGTAATCGTAAAATACAAGAAAGATACTTTGAAGGAAAGTTTAGAGGGATTGTGTGAGCTGTTGCTTCACAATAAGTTTGGGCGACTGCTTTTGCCTTTTAAGAATTTTCTATGTAGTTCTTTAAAATCTGTCACAGCTATTTTATTTCATAGCATCGATTGTATCATGTTTCTTTCCAAATTACAAACTTTTAACTTTTAAAAAATGTCATGTCAATCCCTATATTTTACTTCAATTGAACTGAAAAATTGATTCAAAATACAGAGCAATGCATTACAAATTGGTTACATTCTGTTCTGTTGCGACATTATACATTTGTTTCTGGTCATCAGCCATTCATTAATACTTTGTATTATCCTCAATGTCAATTGTTCTATTACGTACTCAGAGGCGGTGTGGGGGGACCCCCACATTCGCAAGAAAATGTGAAAAGGGAAGAAAAAAGAAGAAAAAGCGACAAAGTAGAAAAGGAGCACTCATCTCATGCTTTGCCCCCTATCAAAATACTCCTGTCCCTCTTCTAGCATAACTAACGATAGTGGATAAACACACTCGTCTTAGTTTAATCCCTTTTACTCGGATTTATGTTGTCTTAATGTGGTTATTTACCAACTAATGACGTGAAATGACATTAAAGCCTTTAAAGTAACAATATTGTTGTAACTGGGTGAACAATTCTGCACCTGTGCATTAAAACAGAATAATTTACTCTCGGGTTTAATATTACCGCTCGATGTACTCCGACTGAACCCATGTGCATAGCTAACTTCAACCTCTGATCGTGAATTATCCTGTACTCATGCACCGTCCATCACGTTCTTTATGTTGCAATGCTTTGAATCAGAAATGAATATTGATGACAAAATTGAAGCAAGTACATGTGGGGGATTCATGTCTGAAGCATAATAAAAGTTCTGTAAAGAAGCATGCTGATTTAAATTGTGTAACTTTTATCGGGAAGGCATATATATGAAACGGCTACTTAACAAATGCATGGATTTTAAAATTTCTGCATGACTTTCCACTTAGGCACACCCCATTTCTTTTTGTGCAGTGACCCGTGTTCAAAGTTGCTGTTATGAGTCCTTCCTAAAAGTTAGCCCCACGTAGGCCTAACCCTAACTTTCAAAGCAGGTTACATTCTGTTTTTCGACTTCACTTATCCTTCGCCCTGGTATCAAGCTATGTGGCATATTCCTTATCCTTAATATCCTAAGCATACGGATTCCACCTGCAAAGAAAAGTGCCTGCCCCAATTTATTTCTGATATGTGAAATATGAACATATTCCAATCAGTGGCGTAGCTACTGGGGGGCAGGGGGCAAGTTACCCCCCCCCCCGGAACCATTTTTGGGGAAATTTGATGAAAGTGGGGAAATTTGATGAATCTTCTTATTATTACAAAAATTTCTCAAAATATTTGTTAGAATAAGAAATTGTGAGACATTTCTCATACATAATTCGTATTTTCATGCAACAAATTAACTCAGATTTCGTCAGTGTCGCATGAACCGGCCCAATTCCCGTTCCACAGAAATGTCCTCGCCGCGTAGCAGATTGAATGTTCTCTTCTCTTGTCCCTGTATACGCACGCGAGTTATGATTAGTGCATTTCAGTGCACAGGAAGCTGTTATTCAGGTGATACCTTGGGAATTCAGTAAAAGGACGTGAAAACTGACAAGTCACTACCGTAGACCCCGAGGTTGTTATGTTCTTCTACGAGCTAGTAGTAGCTGTACGATTTTACTCTGTGTACATAACGATGCATGGGGCTGAAACAATCCATGGAAAACGATAAACTTAAAGTTAATCTTGAAACTAGAATTAACGGAATCCGTTTGGCACACTTAGATTTTGTTACTTAGCCTAATCCTTGGAGGCTTACTTAGTTCGGGAAAATAGCTTTCTTCTCACTTTGAGTGTAACAATAAATGGACAATGAGTACCTTGTAGACTTCTACACATAACAGACTGCTTTTCTAACAGGATATCCTGTGTGATCGAGCCACTATTAGGCCTCCTTAGTGGCGTGCGAAGGGGAGACCATTGGGCCATGCCCCCCCCCCCTCACAGATGCCATTTTTTCTTTGTTCTTAAAAATACGTAGTCTGACTTTATTAACACAGATTTTACTTCAAAAGATAGCATATGTGGCACCAGATTGCTTATAAGGACACCCAATTTTTTAGAAATTTTCAAAGGGGAAGGATTGTCCCTGCAAGGTCTTTCAGTGATACCAACTTTTTTTTAATTCCTACAAATAGACCTAGGCAAATTCTGTCAAATTCCAATTTTTACTTAAAAAGGTAGACCCTGTTTTCCACTGGTGGCATCGATAAAAAGACTACATGTTTAGATTCTCTTTACAAGTATAAATACGCTATTTTGACCATCTGAGGGGTCTGATTTTTCGAAATTTTCTTTACGCTCCGCGCCAACAATGGTAGCGCTCCGCTTAGAAAATCTTCATGACAAAATAACATTTTGTGGCCAAGAAAAACCACAAATACCGATCAATGCTCTTTAATTTTGACTCCTAAAAGTGTGCAAATTTAATGACAAGTTTTTCTTCGTAAGGTAGCATAAATTACATAAGGAAATGCATGTCAGTTATACCCTCATGAACCACCACGATTCAACTTTTAACAATGTTCCTGTCAAAGTCGAAAATCTTGCACCATTTTGCATCTAGGCTCCTTGAAAACGTCAAAAAATTTCCGAACACCCCTCCCCTTAGACCATACTGCATGCCCCTTCTCCTTCAGAGAAATCCTGCGTACGCCACTACGTCAGCACATACAAATAAACCAGATATTGTTTACCAAAATAATATACTTTGTTATTTCCGATTGTTCTATGTTTTACTGTATGATTAAATTGCAGGTAATATTACAAAATGACATGGTAATGTTGTTCTACTTGTAAGTTTGCATATTGTATATGAAATACATACACATTGACCGGGAAAAGTTTTGGGGAAATTCCATACCTTTGCCCCCTGGAAAAAATCCTAGCTACGCCACTGATTCCAATCATTCTGATGATTTTTTTTATTAATTTCACATATTCGGTTTTTAAGATATTAGCAATTGAATGTGACAAATTTTCTGCATAGTATGAACTTAAACAAGCAGGTGTAATGTCATGGATTGGCACTGTTATAGCCCATGTTTTGTTTTTCTTTATATTTATCACAAATTTTATGCAAATTAATTCTGATATATTGATGCCATAAGTGCATCCCGAGGAATGAAATCTTAAGTTTTATATGACTTTTGGGCTATGGTATCCCTATCATAAATCCTTCAGTGGACGTAATAGCTTCTTCGTGAAGCAGTTTAAAGTTTGGTTTCGCAGAACGGCCCTTTGCCAGAGGGGCGGGAGACTTTGGAGAAGCATACCTAAAAATCAATGTCAAAAGAGAATAAAAAATTCAGAAACACAAGACATTAGCCAACAATGTGAATCCCCGACATCATTCCTGCTTGCTTCAAGCTCACTTTTTGTAGAAAATGTGTCCACTTCGATTGTAAATATCTCTAGAACCGAACATGGGAAATTTATTATAATTTCCTCGTAATACTTAGAATTCATTACTCTGTAACGTATTAAACAAATATTTTGTTCTGGACTATTCTTTTTCAGGATAGGCCAATTCCTCGCCGATTGAAAGGAGGATCGTCGCAAAGCTTCAATATCGATAGGTAAGACCAGAGTCCATAAAGAAGGAGAGACGCGAAATTTCAATTTATGCTGATTTCACAAATACGAATGAAAAACACTGAGTGCGGTATGAAATCATAACCTATGTAACATATAAGACTATTTACATCTTTTGACCCACGCTTCAAATGATCCTATGATACTTACGGCTTAAACTAGAAGAAAAATATCTTTTATCCCCTGTATTTTCAAGTCGTTAGAGCATCCGACTTGCAGCCGGGACCGTCTGGAGTTCGACTCCTATATCGAAGATTTTCAAAATAGAACGTACCCTCCCTTTGTTTGGAACTCAGCATAAGCAATAGTGTAGGGAAAACAAGCCAGTGAGCCACAACTGGAAAAGGGAGGCGTCGTAAAACCGTAAAAGCCCACCTAACTGTGTCCATATGAAAACCGCACACACGAACTTTGCGACGGTAACAAGATTGTCTACACAACATTAAAGGCCGTGTGACATGAAAATGACAAAATTGGGTATTTGATGTAAAAAGCATCAAAAACCAAGATAATGGCCGCAATTCCCATCAAAATCCGTCAAAAATTGACCATTTTACAGGGCAATTTTTGATTTGCACTCCATCATTAAGAAATATGAGCTAAATATGCAAATATTGTGATGTCATTAGAGGGACATACCATATATGGCTAATGTTTTCCTTTGGTTTTACAACCTCTATTTCAAGGACAGTTGTAACATTAGTTTTTCCCGAGGGTTTTATTTTGAGAGTTTAAATTTTGTCCTTGAAAATTGTCAGTATCAATAACCAACCCATAAACTATCTGCTGAGTAATTAAGAAATAATTAATAAAGGGTTAACAAAAGAAATGTCAACACTTTGCAACACTCCACATCATTATTTTTGCAAAACCAACAAGTTGCTTTAGAAACATTCAAACTTTGCAGAGGTATATCTTGAGAACCGTAAACCCATAGAAAAGTTCACATTATAACTAACAAGTAAAGTGGGGTCATTTTGCTGACGTGTCACACTACCTTTAAATGGGGTCATTGTGGTTCCTATTAGAGATACTACAAACCTTATACCATGCCTGAGAGCAGCTATCCCGAAAATGTAAAGGGTGGTGGCTGGGGGAGGCCGTTCTATTCAGCCAGTCTAGAACGAGACTCTGCACGTCAGGTCGTTCAGTTGGTTATGTTGAGTTGAGTTGTCCCTTGGGGACGTAGCTCCTTTTGGCAGCAGAACTCCTTCGGGAGTATTGTTTGGTTTTCGCCCGGCTCTTTGCCAGAGAGTAGGGGGGGGGGGGACTTTTTAAAAAAAAAAACCATGCCGGGCTTCTCAAAGTTTTCTTGTTTCTCTTCAAAGTATCTTTACAATATGTTAAGACTTTATTGATGCATATATAGGTATTGTTTAACACTGCAAAGCTGTTACGCATAGAAATTTTGGCAATGAGGAGAAGAATAATATTGTCACATGACTCTCAAAAGCCAATCATGAGATAGGAAAGAATGCTGCACTTCTTTCAGTTAGGGATGACTAGATTTTCCCTTTAAATTAATTATACCAGGAGTGTAAAGAGTTTGTGTGCATGGGGTGATAGACAAAAATGTGCCCCCTCGGAAGCAATACGCTATTTATCATTTAATCGATTTTTTAGAAACCGACGGTAGGCCTCCATCAGGACATTGGAATTCACCATACCTTGCCGCGGAGTCCGATAAGGCCGACATAAACTGCACGCCTCCAAGAAACTGCATTAACACCAGATTTCTCACTGACCTTGGAATTTAAACCTACACGCTGTTATACATATCGTTTCACCTAACATTCTCCTCTTAATATCTCCTTGACATATTACGAGCGATAGATAGTAGATAGATAGTCCTTTGGGGTTTCTTTATACTCGTAATCCATCTTAACTTTGATTAAACACACATACATCTGTCATTTGGTTTTATTCAGTACATTTTATCTATAGAGACCGTCAAGAAACTTCCACCGTTCTAGCTTCCGCTTCAAGTCAGGCATGAACTTTACAAGGTATCAAGTACGGTATATAGAAAACTTGATTTTGTATGGTACGACGTATTGAAGTGTAAGACCTGTATTAGGAATAGAATACCACCCTCGGAAATCCCGTAACGGGAAGCCGATAGCGAGAGGTGCATGAGTATTGCGGGAGGAAACACCTCGGTGGGCTCAAGGAGGTAAAGCCCGTCAGAAACCTGGGTGTAAGCATTTGTGAAAAAATAATAGCTGAAAATAGGTATGTTTTAAGACATCTAGCTGTCTAGAGGTCAGACTAAAGGCTTTGACTGGAGGAACGCAACCCATGTCCCACCCCGTGCGCTACCGAGATCCCTTTCATCCCATCTTCCGCGAGATCATCCCATCTTCTGCGAGATCAGAAATTGCAATGGCTTGGCTTGTAAACATTCTGTACTATTCGTTATGGAAGTTTTGGAGGATATGATATCAGAGGTTACCACGGAAACAGAAAAGTTTATAACCGTGAATGTACGTCACGTTTCTCTGTTGTAGTAGCTGTACTTCTTGAGAAATATTTAACGAGGAGGTTGGTAAGATTTATGGGTCATTTTTAGAAAATTTCAGTGTTACGTGGCAGTACTTTTAACTGAGTAATGCAAGTATGTTCGCAGGGAGAAATTGCCTAAGATCGTCAAGGTAAATAGCAAACAGATAAATGGCAAACAGAAGAGCTATTTTTCTTTTGAAACAAGGTTTTGGGGGACACTGAAAGAGCGACGTACATTCTTGCAAATTTAGATTCGTAGGTATACGTTCACCACAGCACAAAGAGTTTTCGTATTTGTTTCTGTGAACTCTTTTTTTTTTGTATATCTTTTGTGTATGTTTAGGTGTACTCTAGTGTAATTCAAAAAAAAAAAAAGAAAACCTGAACCCCGGTCAGAGCAAAGTGTTCCAATGATGTGGACAGATAATTGGACTACCTGCAAACAAATAAACAACGTAAGGAGATGACACTCTCCCTAAAATACAACGTACATCCCTTACCCCACTTCCACAACCATCGCAACTATTGATAAATACGGTAGGTCATGATGATATAATGAGTAAATAGCTTAGAAAACATGTAAAAAGAAAACGTAGCTAACCTAAATCTGGGACCAAAAAGCTTATCAAGTTTTAGATCTAGTTGCAACCACCAAACGAGTAATTCTAATTATTTTAAGAACGCCCTGTTTAAACATCAAGGGAATTAATTTGTGTTACATCTAGCACGTTACAATGCTGTTTTGAATAAATTGATCCGTCTGCAAAGATTGGATCAGAATAATTAAAGTTGATGGCGGGGGTGGATGACGACCATATATGTTGTACGGTCGGCTATATTCTTGATTGGTGCTTGGTGTATTTTTGAAAGCGTGCAGGTCGTCCCGATCATGTATTACTGTGGAAGAATGATTGTCTTCAAAGAATGTTTAATTATATTACATGACTTAAATGTGGCATATCAAAGAACGCGGTGAAGTAATGAGCCACTATATATTTCACAATTTAGGGAGGAAAGTACTGTCTTATGTCTTATGATTCTCAACAGTCACTCACGAAAAAGGATAGACACTTCAACTAGTTTTCATATTTGGGTGACTTTATTTTTCCATTAACTTTAGTTACATTGTAATTTTCGTTTCCGTGGGTGTCAAACCCGGGAGACGCAGTACCTAGCGGGTACACGTTTTACTAAGGGACTGATCTGAGCACTTTTGCATGTAATTACTTAGATCCCACGGAGGTGGGCTGTTGGGTGTAAATCCACCCCTGGGGGAATAAATAAACCCTAAGTTCTGACGCCAATATAGGCTGTAGGCAAAACAATGCATTCTACTGCATGCACCGATGTAGACTTCGACAAATAAGAACAAGTGCATATCCGGCGAATGGTGAACGAATATCCAGGCTGGATGGCGTTTTCCTGTACTGTGACGTCAAGTGCATAAGTGAAAGAGACATCCTATGCTTAAGTTTAGAATTTCTTTAACAAGGAAGTTGTATAGAGCTCCCATAGTAATGGTCTTTTTGGATTTGTTTGCCCGAGGTTACATGGAGTAAACAAGCTTGTCTGTGACCCCAGATACACTCTCACAAAACAAAACAAAAAACAACAACAAAGTGAACTTAGTCCCTCTGTAACAGAGTGAAAAGTGTAAATTCACTTCATTATAGTGGCAATTCGCTCCAAGAGTAGTGGCAATTCACTCCAAGAGTAGTGGAATTCACTCCAAGAAGGGTGAAAATTCACTCTTTAACGAGTGCTTGCAGGAATCATTCTTTTTCAGACTGATCCCCTGTAGGCACTCAGTCACTAATGAAACTACTTTTTCGAGTGAATTAAACTCTTCTTGTGAATTTCCGTTCTTTTCGAGTTAACTTTACAACCGTTCCACTAACATGTGACAGTGAAAATAAGAATGTTGGGTATTTGGTGTTAAAGGCATGGAAAACACTGATTTAAAATATCCACAATTTTGCATCAAAATCCACAGATAATTACCATTTCATCAGATATTTCTCATTTGCATAAATATAGCTAAATATGCAAATCTTGCGATGTTGAGAGAGAAAAACATGAAATATCGCTGATGTTATCCTGTGTTTTTAGAATCTTGATTTTAAGCTAACATATTGATTTTTAAGCTTAATTTGTGTGTAGGAAGACTATCGATATCACATACCAAACAGTAACCTGTTTGATAAATACTTCGAAGATAATAAAATAAATATAGAATTAACAAAGGAAATTTCAACGTTGTGCAACATTCCACATAACTATATTTGCATATGCAGTGTCCTAATATTCAAATTTTGAAGAGGTATAATTCGAGAAGGGTCAAATATAATAACATAACTCCAACAAATTTTTCCTTGGAAAACTCTACTTTTTAGGCTGTCTTAAGGTCAGGGCACTTTACTGGCATGTCACTGCACCTTAATAAACAAACATAAAAGAGACAAAGTTGCTTAATCTTTATTGTAATTCATCACTCTTGCCTCAAGTGTTCATTTTAAAAAGACATAATCAATGTCACAATACGCTTGGAAAACAACGCGTTGTTTTTTTGCGCTCGATTTTTGGGTGGATATTGTAGTTCCTATAAAATTAGATTCGATGATTTGACGCACTCGTTTCCATTGGCGTGCTCATTTCCTTAGAATTTCTCTAGGTTAGTTAGTTAGTTAGTTAGTTAGTTAGTTAGTTAGTTAGTTAGTTAGTTAGTTAGTTAGTTAGTTAGTTAGTTAGTTAGTTAGTTAGTTAGTTAGTTAGTTAGTTAGTTAGTTAGTTAGTTAGTTAGTTAGTTAGTTAGTTAGTTAGTTAGTTAGTTAGTTAGTTAGTTAGTTAGTTAGTTAGTTAGTTAGTTAGTTAGTTAGTTAGTTAGTTAGTTAGTTAGTTAGTTAGTTGGTTAGTTAGTTGGTTAGTTAGTTAGTTAGTTGGTTAGTTGGTTAGTTAGTTAGTTAGTTAGTTAGTTGGTTAGTTAGTTAGTTATTTAGTTAGTTGGTTAGTTAGTTAGTTAGTTAGTTAGTTAGTTAGTTAGTTAGTTAGTTAGTTAGTTAGTTAGTTAGTTAGTTAGTTAGTTAGTTAGTTAGTTAGTTAGTTAGTTAGTTAGTTAGTTAGTTAGTTAGTTAGTTAGTTAGTTAGTTAGTTAGTTAGTTAGATGGAGTTTCACGTCCCAGTTTCCAACCCATTGGTTCAAGTCGAGCCGGCCACGGATTTTTTCCAGTAGTGGCTCTCTTAGAGTCTTTGGCATGACTCAACCTGGGAATGGGAGTTGTCGGGATTCCTGTTCAGACTAAGTGAAAAGACTTAAGTAAACTTACCTACATCACGTGACCCTTCTACCGAATTCAATTTCGAGGCCTATTACGCACTAAAGAAGTGCGTCTTACGGTTACACAGCTCAGTTACATCAAGCCAGTCTATAGGGCTCCTGTAGCTTAGTGGTCTATTTTGATGTGTTTTGCTGAAGTCTTATGGAGTAAACACGTTTGCCCGTGACCCATAAATGTGATAAACATATTCCAAAATACATTTTCTCTCATATTTTTAGTCTTCAACCTTTCTATGCAACTGTATACTCAGGATAAATAAATTTATTCCTTCAAAAATAAACACAATTCTCTCTGTGTACTAATGACCTTATACGGCATGGACATAAAAAACAGCGAGGTAATATTATTTTAAAGAACAAACTTTATTCCAACGAACAGAATTATTCCATTCCATATAACAAACATTTGAACATGGAAGAGACAAAATATGTTTAATCGTAATTGTAATCGACACACTTGTCCCACTGGGTTTTACCATTACTAAGTTAATAATTATGACTTGTTTGTACTTGTATCCTTTCAAAAAATACTAAACGCGAGAAAGATTATTGACCGAATTCTGTCATACAACGGAAATACCTGGATCCCCATCTGTTTTCCGTTATGAATTAACATTTCGTAAGCATTTCAGAACGAAGACGATTTTACTTGAAGGAAATAAATTTGATGCAACGCACGGTAATTACAAACTTAATTCGTTTTATTTTGTTTTGTTTGCTAGTAATAGTGATATTTATAGGGATTTTTTTGGGGGGAAGGGGAGAGTACAAAAGGGGTGTAGGTTCGTTGGTTGTATTCCTGCGATAAAATCAGGTTGGCTCCAACTAGATTTACCTCGTCGTGTGAACAGAGCCGTACCCGAGAAGGGTGTTAAATGAAGACGAGGACGTAAGATGCATTAAAGCCGTGGTTAGTTGCGTCAGAAAAGTCTGAAGATTTGTAAGCTACCAACCCAGATTCTGTTTTTCATAATTCCTTCTGAGCTGCTGAACTAGACATGGCATCATTGTGTTTCGCAGGCTGCTTCAAGGGCGGTGATCTGTATGAAATATTGATGGGGGGGGGGGGGCGGGGTAATGCAGTGTTTCCAAAATTATCCTGAGGCACTCAAGTCCATATACACAATCAGTGAACTCTCTTTGCATGTTAAAAAGTCAACTGTCCACAGGCTGCACCTTTCAACTTTGATGATAATGAAAGGTCATTCATAATAGGTTTGCTTTCTCCTTAACAATCATACTCTGGATGAAAAACAAAGGTAATGGTTTTCTGGGCTAATCCACTTCCTCTAATTCTGAACTTAGACACTTGATATTTCTTACGCAATAAGATGTTGTGTCTGAATAAAGACTCCTCCAAACAAGTGCAACACGAGAAGTTTTATCCATTTAATATGCCGTTTGGTAGAATAACGCAGTGCGAACTACTTATAGGCTAAAATGTTATTTTTAGTCAATTTACATGTTTGAAGCTCGCGTTGAACATTTCAAGTCAAACGTATTTGTGAGAAAAGCGCTCCTAGCGCCCCGTTTTTTTTTTGTTTTTTTTTTGAATTTAAGAACAAAATACTCCAGAAATTAAGACTACAAGCCTATTTTATATCTATAGCAAAATACCTAGCCTACTGGATATAACAGAAAACAGGTAAACTGGCTACACATATGCCTAATCAGGTTGCGCATATCTTAAATTCTTTTTGTCTTTCCGTCTATCCGTCTATGAACTAGACTGAGGTCTTTGGAGTGCTTTTCCCCCAAAACATTCCCACCCCTTCCAAACACAAGTGCACCGAACTGTTGTATAGACCCAAATAAGGAGTGGTCTAACAAAAATATGCTCATAAAATACTCTTTATTGGGATTTAACCACCAAAATTATTTCTCTAAAACCGTGCCTAGTTAACTGAAGTAACTCATACCTTTAAAACGTTCATTGCGTAATTTGACTAATTGGCTAAGACAGATAAAACTAAAGTTTGACCTCTTGTCTTCCATTAATCAGTACATATTAGGGCAGCGAAGAAACAAACAATTTTAAACTTTCCTACATGCGTATCCGGACAGCAAATGATAGTCTGATTTCAGTCGGCCGTAAGTGGGGTCTATCATATTTTAATCTTTCAGTTTCCTTGCTTACATGTATCATGGATGGTTGTACAATAAATTTTATCTTGGTTCCCTTTTTAGTGAACATGAGGGTTTTAAATTCATGTAGACAATAAATAAAGACGATTTAAGGCTGGCGGGCCCCACGAATGGCTGCCTACAGTCACTAAACTAAGCGCTTAATTGGACTTTTTATGACGTCAAAATACTGTTGGAGTACATGTTACTATACTCTACGCGCAAGCTCGTCTACACTGTTAAAAATTTCTGTAAATTTACAGACTTTTTTTAACTTAAACTTTTTGTATTTTACTTTTAATAGAGATTTTCTGTATCTTTACAGACACTTTGTATTTC
This sequence comes from Holothuria scabra, assembly GCA_037179385.1. Lineage (NCBI taxonomy): Eukaryota > Metazoa > Echinodermata > Holothuroidea > Aspidochirotida > Holothuriidae > Holothuria > Holothuria scabra. The sequence goes on along the minus strand of CM074179.1, from coordinate 59,070,946 downwards.
TACAATAAAAAAAGGTTGTTTAACATGAATTTTCTGTTTATTTGAAAAACCATTTCTGTCTGCTTTTTTAACCAAATTTTACTGCTTTGTAAAACTTTTTCTGTAAATGTACAGAAATTTTAACAGTATTTTGTATTTTTCTGATTTCACATAAATATACTGTCATTTAACAAACATTCATTTTGTTTTTACGCTGAAAAAGAAACAAAAATAAGCCCAAACAAACAAACAAATAAGAAATAGCCAGAAAATTTTCAATATATAACATGCATCGTTCTGCGAAGTTTCAGTTAAAAAAGAAAACATTTTTGGCAAATTTATGGCCCTATTTGAAAATCAACTTACATTTGTTATACTGACAATTGGTATACTGATGTCAACTCATCGCCACAGGTGCTCATGCACTTGATCGAATTAAAAACGTTTCACAAATTTACTTGAGAGAGTCTGTAAATTTACCACTTTATGACGTATATCTCATTTTGCATAAATGGGTGGAGCTTATTTTGTAGGCATTTTCCTAACAAAAGGATTGCTGTTGCTTTGAATAATATCTTTTTTGGCTTTTTTCAATCAGGAAGTGATAAACTTATTGTTTACCTTGTCTGGAAATGTTTGCAACCAATGTATTTGCATTCTTTGTCATATTTATTTTAAAAACAATTATTATATTGTACCAAAAATGTGACTTTTCAATTACAAAGTTCCTAGAGATAGCAGTCTACTGGACAACAATGTGATAACAAAGTATCCTCATTGTTTTGATTGAAAATAACTTCGTAACGACCTGGGCATGACGTTAAACTGCATCCAGGTTGTGGCTTCTGTTCTATTCAGCCAGTCTAGAGCAGGACCACTCAGTATTTGCCCTTTGGAGGGCGTACTTGTCCATTTGGGACGTTAAGCTCCTTAAGGGAGCAGAACTCCTCCGGGAGTAATGGTTTGGTTTTCGCCCCTTGGCTCTTCGCCAGAGAGTCGTGGGGACTTTTAGAAAAAAGAAAATAACTTCGTAACGACACATTACGTTGATAAGCAAATACCTGATCTACGTAATGGTGAAGTGTATGTTACGTAATAACATATGAAAGGAAAAAAGCGATATTATAATAAATATTAAAACGCCGAGAATGAAAACAGTAGGCTGTAAATTCACATAAAATTAAGGTAAAAAAAAAAACAGAACAATTCTGTTATTCGATTTTACAGTAGACATTTGTAAACTAATTTACATGCAAAAACTGTAAAGAAAAAACAAACACTTTATGTTTTTTCATGATTACAGTCTGGCTGTAAAAAAAACATTATTTGGTTGGAAAAAAATTTGCCATAAAAATTATGTAAATTTTACAGAGAAATTTCTAACAGTGTAATATGTACACATCGCGTTATACCACTGTGCTCACTGTGCAGTGTGTAATTCAGCACAAAGCCATGTGTACTTGACATAACTGTCCTTTCGCATGGCGGATCCGTGACGTAGTTGCAAAGCAGCTATACAAGAGCCAATCCATTATGGACCCCCCCCCCCCCCCTACACACACACACACATTCTATCGATTAGGACTCGCATTAAAACGGCGAATGTGATATTTGATTTTCATTTATTACAAAACTTTCAATACTTGTGTCATCTGGTTATTGTGCTTTCCTTGCAAAATAATGTAAGAATTCCTCCTGAGCTCTTACATAATATTCTTACACATATAGCTATACTAAGGCATCGTTAAAACGGCATTTCCATTGACTGTTGGATAACATGATTCTCCGTGCAGTAAAAATTCGATTGCAATTTATGTCAAAACCTCTTACCATTATCAAGAAAATCAGTGTGTGTTTCTTTCTTTATTTCACCAGCCATGTAAAAATAATCATGTGGAGTGATGCCCGATGTAAGCCTTTCTAAAAATGTACATTACCTCTCGATTACAAATCAGAGAGTTCACAGTTTGGTCAGTAAAAGGACTGGGTGCATATTTAATTCCTAGAAATGAATTCCTATCAACTATCAGGTACATACTACTGCTACACGTGTCCTTGAAGTGAAGGTCCAAGCAACAAAGAGCATCATTATGCATACTTGGTAAGTAAATCTTATCGATGTCACAAATATCCATATTAAGATCATATTTATTCATGACAGAGGGGTGTAAAATATCGGTAATCCTGTAAAATGGCCAATGTGTGGATATTTTTGAATAAAATGCGAAAAATAAGTTTGACATTTATATGCATTACTTCAAAAACCAGAAAACTGATGGTAATCTGATTTTATCTCTGTAGCCTGAGGTAAGCAAATTTACAAGAATTAAAAGTGATTTTGTCGTTCTTTATGGTTATTACATGCATAATGAAAGTTATAAAATATACGTCAGTATATGCTTTCGAAATAGAAAATTCATGTTCAGAAATGTATCATTTTGTAGATAAGGACAATTTAGGGTTAAATTTTTCTTCTTCTTCTTTCTTTCTTTCTTTCTTTTTTTCTTTCTTTCTTTCTTTCTTTCTTTCTTTCTTTCTTTCTTCTTCTTCTTCTTCTTCTTCTTCTTCTTCTTCTTCTTCTTCTTCTTCTTTTTCTTCTTCTTCTTCTTCTTCTTCTTCTTCTTCTTCTTCTTCTTCTTCTTCTTCTTCTTCTTCTTCTTCTTCTTCTTCTTCTTCTTCTTCTTCTTCTTCTTCTTCTTCTTCTTCTTCTTCTTCTTCTTCTTCTTCTTCTTCTTCTTCTTCTTCTTCTTCTTCTTCTTCTTCTTCTTCTTCTTCTTCTTCTTCTTCTTCTTCTTCTTCTTCTTCTTCTTCTTCTTCTTCTTCTTCTTCTTCTTCTTCTTCTTCTTCTTCTTCGATTATTACTTACACCCTGTCAGTAGAATTATTTTTTTGCTTTGTGTTCAAACCATTAATTGTACTAGGTTGCAGTAGCGTTAACGACTATACAGATCGAGCAATTATTGTATTAACCATGAAAAAGACGGATCACTTCAGATTAAAGCGGTGCCCCAAATTACGCACTCCATTAGCCAGCAAATAACTTTGATTCTTCGATCACAGTTTTGACAAAAAGTATTTTACCTGTTTATTGGCAATTGAAGTTGTAGATGACATGGCTTCAAAAAAGGGGAATTCTTTTCAAAAATTATTTTACCTTTTCCTTCCTTTTTATAACATCAAAAAATGCTTCGGTGTTATAACTATCAAATACATTTCACCCCATCGAGTTATTGAAGATCTTAATGCACCCTCTAAACAAGGGAGTGAACTTATTCAGTCTCTAATGGAGTGAACTGTGTGAGATCACTCCATTCGAGTGGTAACTCTCTTCATGAATTGTGAAATTCAGTCTGAAGAGAAAAGTTACACTCTTGATAGAACCGTAGGATGCTTACAGTGATCACTCTTTAAAAAGAATGATGATGGCTGGCACTCGTTAAAGAGTGAATTTTCACTCCTTTTGGAGTGAATTTCGTTATTCATGAAGTTAATTTCACTAGTTTTGAAGTAAATTAAGACTCTGATAAAGTGAGTTTACACTTTTGACTCTATTAGAGAGTGAATAAGTTCTCTCTTTTGCTTTTACAGTGTGAAATTCTCTCCGTCCTATCTCTCGCAAAAGCCTATGAGCAAATATCATGGTTGTTGACCAAATACAAGGGGGTTTAAAATGTTTCCTACTCCACGCCTACATGGCCATTGCTCGTGTGCTATTCCCCACGTAAACTACGAAAGTCAACTGAAAATTATAAATCCAAAATTAACAAATGAAAACGGTTCACTTTGACAGATTCAAACTTCAATTCAAATACAGTCAGAATTTAAGGAGAACATTTTAAGGCGAAAGAAATTCTGTTTTCTTTTCAATAAATAGTTATGTATCTTAAAAAAAAACAAGACACAAATAACGTATTTGCTGTGCTATACTATTTGTTAAATATTTTAATATATGTACCTACGTAGCTGCTTAGAGAGCAAAATTTATTTTTATTTTTCTTACAACCCCTGCCGTCTTATGAATAAACATGAATACCCCCAAGGAACTTACATAATTATTCTAAATCTTTTCGGGTAAAGTGACTAAGTGATAAAAGCGTCTACTTATGGAAAATCAAGTAATATTTCTGTCTTAAGTAGTCTCTGATAGATCATGTACTTAATTATCTCGCCGTTTGTCAAAATGGTTGCAAATTTTTATGAGCGGCAATTAGCGGGGACATATCGAGGGACATGTCCCCCAATATTTTAAAGTGCGGATATTATATCAAATGTCTCCAGACATCTTTCAGGTATGAAGAAAAAATATATCATATTAATAATTACTAGAAAAAAGAAAAAATATATCATATTAATAATTACTAGCTTTTCAGTATATTTTTCGGTTGATGTGACATGTATACTTTTAATTAATGGGAAATTTTGTTTTTAAGTTTTTTAATTTGGTTTTAACTGTTTAACCCTAATTTCAGATACGTTGGTTTAGTAAAAGAATAGTTTTCACAAACAGCCTTTCGGTAGTATGTGCTTTATTTAATGAAAGCACGATATTAGATTGATAAAACTTCTCTTTTTGCTACCTTTGGAAAATTCTTCAATCAGAAACATAGTAATATACAGATATATTGTGGAAAATATTCAATGGATTTAATGGGGTTATCTTCCGATATCCAGTGTCTTGGTTTTTCACCCCAAGCATATTTTGACCGACTACATGGTCAAGTGCTAGAACATCAGACTTGCAGTCGGGAGGTCTGGAGGTCTGGAGGTCTGGAGTCCTGTTCGAGTCCTGTCTGGGTTATACCGAGGACTTAAAAAACAGAACCTTCTGTTGTTGTCCTTGTTGATCAGCATTAGCAACGGAATAGAGAAGAACAAGACAGTGGGCCACAACTGGATAAAAGGCCGTGGCCGGCTCGGTTCGAACCAATGAGTTGGAAACAGGGCCATTAAATTCTATCTCAACTTACCTAACCTATCCCAAGCGTATTTTTGTAGTGGAAAGCAAACCCCTTAATTTCTCAATAACCTTTGATTATAATCGAAAGGTGCAGGGTATCTTCCATTATTTAAAATGTACAAAGTTAGCTACGTTAGTAAGATGAGATTTAACGACACACCAACACGGAAGAGTTATATAGTGTCAGGCAACTCTCTATAAACCCCGCACACGTCACCCAGACATATTTGACAGTAATGCATCATCTTAGAGGACGTCGGTGGAGAATTTGAAAGGGGCATAGAGGAGTAGCAAGACCATGGACAAGAGCAGGCGCGGCAGAACGAAAAAAAATTCCGGGTTTGGTGCCAGTAAGACTATTTACAGATCTAACCGGAGTGCCACCACCAGCTGGTGAGGATCGTACAAGAAAATTTTTGAATTTATTTACTCTCTATAGGTGGTCGAAAATAACACTTCCCGAATATTCTAAGCTGCATAAAAACAGTTCTTGAAGCCAGCGGCATTTTGCAATTATTGGGAGCTGAATATTTTTACGCCCAATTTTTTATTGGGGCGGAGCTCCAAGCTCCTCCTGTTCCTCCGCCCTGGATAAGAGACAACGGGGTGCCAAACCTTGTTCCTGCGACCCCTTCAATTTTGATCGGAAGGTACATAGTAAGAACGAGATCTTGCACGCATATGCTCCTGGTTAGTTGGGAGTCCCTGCACTGCCAACATGCTCAGATGGGTCCCAGCTGGACACCATTTGGACTACTTGCTGGGCCCCAGATGGGACCCATGTGTGTTTGTCAGATTTTCCCACGCTAGGCTTCAACTGTTAAAGCTCTACCCAGCTGAACTCCAGCTGGGCTTCAGCTGGGAAAGGCTAGCCCAGTTCGGTCCCAGCGAAACACCTGACAAAAACGAACTGGTCCAGCTGGGCATATTGCTTGGGTGGACATGTCCACTGCCCACTCGGTCCCGTAGTTCGCTACGCAGCGGGCCCATTTGGCAAGCGATGAGGGAGGATGACCGAAATAGCAGGCGGAAGCATTGGACCACATGAACATATGACGAAAAAACTTAGCCGAAGTTGATCTGCTTTGTTGGGTGAAATATTGAACGGTCGAGTTCAAATAATTGATTTTTTAGTGCGCATGGGTGCCTCTCTACGTATCTGGGCCCATAATTTGCTACCGTATCGAACCAGCTTCTCCGTGCATACTAACCCTGACAATGACATATAACCTTGAAGAATTGCGTACGCGCTTAGTTCATTTACATTGAGTTGATGACAGGCTCTAGTTCCCTGCAGCCCTGACGGACAAAATCTCGTTAGCGTGATTTGAAGGTGATTGACATGTCGGGAATACAGGATTACTCATCACTGACCAAGCAAGACAAGCGTTTACCGTTGAAGCGCTGTAAAACATTTTACATGCTTGAATGAGTATGATCAAGCGATATAAACCTACTCGAATGGAAGAGAGGATTTATTGCCTGCAGTATTGGTTCCTAATTTCCTAATTATAACAAACTTGTCAAGCATAGGTTTGAACTCTTCACACCATGCGTCAGTAAATTTTGCAGGGCAAAGAGGACTGCATGCGTGCTATGATGCGTATCTAGTATAGTCCTATGTGACAACCTTCTTAATTATAATACAATATGCAGTAATTTGCCTCTGTCAGAACAAAGACACGGATAGAGAACAAAGGCCACCAATAATCATCCCATCTCGCCTGGTAATTAAGCAGTGTTGTCATCTCCAGACGAAATGGCGCGATGTATCGGTTTTGTTACAAAATGGAGAAGATATTTTATTGCCGTCGTTATAATACAAGACGAGCAGACGGGTCAATCGTAATATCGTAAACTGTAATAGTATACGACGGGTTTCTATATCTACATTATCCAATCACTCGACGTTATAAAACGTTAGGCTTCTTATTATACCACGCAAAAAACCTCAAATTGCCAAGTTGGTAATGCTAGTCCTTACACAGACCCTAAAGATGTATAATATGCCATACTGGCTGTAATCTTATCCATTAGTCCGCCTTGTAGGGGCCATTAGTCTTTAAGATGAAATGGCCAACGCCTACGAAGTAAAGTCTCATCAGTACTTCTATAGTGCTTCTCCTTTTTATGGAGTGAGCCATGTGACCTCTTTTCACCCGAGAAATCCTGGGGAACAAGTGATAAGCCCCCTTTCTAGATTTTCAGTAATCTCTTGAGAGAATCAGACTACTTGTCGGAGGTGTAGCTACTAGCCGCCATAGAATAATGGTAGGTTTAATCCTTCAAAGTAGGTGGATTTTAAAAATGTTAGTGAGAGATTTTTATGTCACTCCCGTTTCTCCAAAAGTCTCAAAAACAGCAGTTCAATATCCAGCGAGTGTACTACCGTCCAATGAGAGTGCGAATATAAACATCGCATCCTCATTCAGTATACCGTTTCGGACTTATAGATGGCCACTTGATAAAAGATAGACGGGTGTTTGAAACAGCCACTGAAATCGTAGCTTGCATACCGCTTCCGTACCGTCACCGGTCCCCGCCCCCATCCAACGAGGAAATTATTAAGACACAATTGAATTCATGTGACAGCGCAACAAATCACACAATAAATTTTAACTGAGAATAGCATTATCACGGTCATTTTTAATCTTGTAAAAAACTCATTTGCTTGTTAAAGAATTTTTCATTCCAAATTATATAAGACTAAATAGGGGCTCTTTTAAAGTTTCCCTTAAAGACCAAGTAATCTCGCTCCAAACAATGTCACATCTCCTAAGTTCCTAACCCACTTATTTCAGCCCCGCCCACAACTGTATAAAACCCATCCTCACCCAGACATATTCTCAGTTTATTGCTTCATATGGTGAGTATATAAGACCCCAATGTGTGATCAAAACAGTCCGCTGTGTACAGGTGTAATATGGACTACAGTACTCTGCACTTTAACTTGCTGTCAATCAAAGATCTGAGCCAATTCAGAATTTATGTAGACTGCTACGAAAATTTCAGTTTGCATGAAGTGAGAATTGATTGCCTCCCAACTCTCAGGGCCGTTTATCGAAACAAAAAATTTACTCCCAAGAGGTCCTGCTTCCAAAGAAACCTTCGTTTTCAAAGAACTTTGATTACAATTTTACAGTCCACAACTTTTTGTCACCTCTCACACACTTTTGTCAAATACGTTGAGTAAGAAAAAGAAGATGTTTAAGTCACGCTCATTTGTTTTGGTTCTAGTATGATAATTTATTTAATTTTCGAACCGATCAAGCTAGGAACTTCTCTTGTGTATAGGAACGGAAGAGTGCACAAAAATTATATCACTGTAAACACAAATTAGTCAAAAAACGGTGTGTGATTTGTCAAGTTAGTCACCCATATTTAAAGGGGAAGTTTAAGCAAACATTTAATGTTCATATGTTAACGAGGAGCAAAGCCTACACGGTGAAGTGAAACTTCCATTCAAATCGAACAAGTATTTTTTGGAGAATACCTGTAAATAAAGTCACTAGATTTGCATGTCTTTTTAAAAATGATCATGCGAACAATAGAGATGATATCATTTCCTCACATTGACAAGGAAAGCGTTTTTTTTTTTTCATTTTATTTTTAGACTGTTGTGTTGACGTTAAATTTGATAGGGATAGGATCTTGGGGAACGCAAAGCCGGTAAACTTTTCATGTCTATTATGCAATAATATTCTGATAATATGGGACTTTCTAAGACAAAATTGGTTGTAAAGTTTAATGACAAACAAAAGACCGCCCATTGATGTGAGGATATGATGACATATGTGCTTGAAGTTCACTTTTTGTTGAAAATGTGACAACTTTAATTGGTCATATCTTGAGAACTGCAAATTGCATTTCAATGCAAATTTCACCGAAATGCTTAAAATAAGTGCAACTATCACATAATAAAACTTGATGTGACCGTAAAATTACTTCTTTTAACTATTTTGTTTGTAATGTCTGATTAGCGTTTTTTTTTTTTTATTATTATTATATATGAAGAATATCACGTAATAAACTGGTCACGCATGGTCAAAGAATTTCTCAGAAACTAAGTCAAGTAGTCGAATACTTGTCAAGTGTTGTTTATTATAGTGATAAGTCGAATCAGATACCGTCTTTACTATTTTCTGCGTACAGTCAGATAGTGTCACATTTTGATTTAAGCCCCTAATTTCACAGAAAATGGGATTATATCGAGAAATATTTCTGAAGATTGTAAACGGGCAACTGTAGTAGATATTCCCTTGAACTTTGCAACCGAAAATACCAGAAATATAAGGTGCGAAAAACAAAGTAGCCTATATCTTGCATGAATTCGCAACAGATGCTTATCAATTTGAATGATGTATTGAGTTCGGGTGTCACGTGATAAACCTTCCTGCTTGACACATTCCCACGTTCCTTCAAAAGCTTAAATTCTTACAAATCGGGAAAACAACTATAGCTTCATATTAGCCTGATCTCATTGAAATTTATTTCAAATTTATTCCAAAGTACAACTTACAAGTAAGGTAGATATTGTGATAAATTTCCTCCCCCCTTGGGAACCCATCTTGAGTTAAACTTAAGAAATTTGGACTGACACTCAGGAAAATCATTTCACATGCAAGAGTATGATCGCAGAACGCAACGAGGCGCATTAGTCAAATTTCCAGATATTTCGAAAGATAAAGCGGTGTTTGTCAAAACCAATACTTCAACAAATTACTATTATTTACAAAAAATCCAGAAGTGACTTTTATTATCTGGAAACAAATTTTTGTATGTATTTGTACGTACGTAGTCAAATGGTTGATAATTGCGGTCTAATTTCTCACTAAGCAGAGGAACAAATCTCGGCTTCAGAGTGGGGGCGAATACACTTATAATGTAGCAGATAAGCGAGAAATTAACAATGAACCGCTACTTATATACATGGACAGAGCATGTGACGTGTATGTCCTATCCGTAGATGGTCGCCACCGACTGGGACATAAAAGGCGCACCAAGATGGCCTCCGTGAAGCTATAAATCGTCTGATTTGGGGACGACTCTGTAATATTTTAAACAAAAGTTAAACTTGAATGGGAAACAATGTCATATCTCTGCAATACGTGTAGTGATTTTGACCTTATCTTGCCATATTTGAAAAATATTTCAACTTTCTTGCAAAATATGGTGATATACTTGAGCAAGTCCAGGCTTTCGCACAAAACCCTAGCGACAATATACCGTACAGTATGCTCTGTCCATGTATAGGAAGTCCGTACAATGAACGCTTAGTGTGCACAGCGAGGACGAAGTCCCAAATGGATGGGGCCCGGGGCCTACCCTAAGGTTCCTGTTGAGGTACAAAACTCCCCTTTTGTCCTGCTTTAAGGACCCAAAGTTGTATCAATAAAGGAATACCGCATGGCGTAACCATTTACAAATGTATCCCCGTGTAATATTTAAAGGCTCGGCTCTTTGGTATCTATCCCAGAAGTATGAATCTCCCAGCAATGTTTTATTTTAGTCCTTCCTTTAATATAAAAAAATCACATGAATCACGTGTTTACTACTCCCTGACAACTCCCTGCTCTGTATAGCGTTTACATTGACGTCATTCACAAGCTCCACCCCTTTCAATGGCGTATACTGGCCATAAAATTGTAGTGTAGTGCGTTTAGCTAACTGAGGAGCGACCGACGTGCGATGACTGATGATCTTTTGGTCCGACAGTGTACGTTTAATGGTAGTTTAAGGGTACTTCAATTTCCCAAAAATGTGGCGAACATTTACAAGATACTTTTTCTAAAGTCCTCCCGACCCTCTGGCAAAGGGCCGTTCGGCGAAACCAAACTTTAAGCTGCTTCCAGAAAAATATACGTCCATTGAAGGAAAACATTTGACCAACCTAACGATTCTCAGACTATTTTCATCACTGGTCTGTCATGTTTGCCTCCATTCTAGACTGGATGAAAAGAACAGATACTACACATGATAAAGGCCAAGATGCTTTTACAAGATATCTCTAACAAGATATACAATTGAAATTTTCAAGTTAAGGTTTGAACCCACTTTTTATTCTTGAATATTTACAACAAAATGGTGGATCTCCCTCTGTGATAAACTGTTGTACAATGCAACACATTGTTAATGATAGAAGGATGTAATTTTTCTAACATGAACGCTCTATTTCCCTTTATCAGAAGATTTTTTTAAGGGAAACATTCCTAAAATTAATTGGATACAATAATGCATTAAAATAGAATAAATACAAAGAGAACACAATGAATATATCATGTTCAGCTTAAAGGATTGGTACTATGAGAAATGAAGAAATAATAACAATTTAAAGGTTATCGACTTGTCTAGTCTAATCTGATACATTGAGTCACATAAAATCGATCATTAGTGAGCTTAGATTGCATGATCGACGCGCACGTAAGCTACAACGTAATGACGTCACTCCTGCTTTGTCCTTTTGATTTCACAACTTGGTTTAGCGTTATTTCACGTTCGAAGCGACATAGATACAGATGACGTCACTTCGTTGTAGATGTGGTTCCCGTCGTGAAATCTAACGCTTCCTTTGATTTCCTTTCCCAGTTTTCATCTCTTTATATGTGCTACTTCCTGGATACAACCAACTTTGCTGAGTCCATTTTCAAATATTTTCTACAAGTATACATGACTACAGTATTTATAAGGCGTGATATTTGTTTCAAATAGTGTAATAATAGTTTTCTACAGACCAATCCGATCAGCGCTCGTTTTTAGTAACTGTAGGCAGCCATTACTGGGGTCCATCAGCCTTTAACGGTCTTCGGTTATTGTCTACATGAAGTTTAAGCCCTCATATTCGGTGAAATTGAAGGAATCAAACACAATTTAGTGCACAACCATACATGATACAGGTAAGCAAAAATAAGCGTGTTTATACTATGGAATGACCCCTCTTTTACCCAATTCAAAAACACATTGATTGTGTGATCGTTTGTACAATTATTTTTTAACTTGAATTATTTTTGACTGCTTTTCGTGAAGAATAATAGGCTTAGCGACATGAATTTTAAAAAATAAAATAATGTTCTTAAGAAGAAATTCAGTTTTTAACATTTAAATACAACATTTCATTTATTGACCTCATTGATCTTCGGAAATACATATACATTTCTGAAATTCGATAGATTTCGAGAAATTCGATAGATCTGGAGTAAAAACGTTTCAGATACAATTTTACTGCACTAAGCGTCAGATTGTGCTGTTTTCCCACTTTCAGGGAAGAATTTCAGCAAAACTGCACTCAATAATGAAAGCAAATTTTTAGATGAGCTAAAAATTTTGGATTTTATCTCCGTTTTCTGTTCTCTCCCCCCAGCCCCTTCCCACAGACCCCTGCGTTTATTTTCCTTTTCAGAGTATATTTTTTTATATACCTTCTACTTCGATAAGAAAATTTATAAATGTACTCACATTTCAAATCCTTCGTATAAGTCCAGTTCAATATTGTACGTTACATATATATTATATGACAAAGTTTCGCATCTTTTCTTTACACTGATACGAATACAAATGTTTCCAATAAATGTATTTCTATTATTACATCTCGTATTAATTAACGTTTTTATTTTTCGGGCGAATTAGCAATAAACGCGACGGCAATAACAAATGTCGGTGTTGTTGGATCAATAAATTCCAACCTATAGCGTATTTCAAGTGTGTTATGATTGTCATCACTGTAGCGGAGAATTGGCTCGCCAAGCGCAAGTGGTTTATCGAACACAACGGGTGTGGCCTATTATTATAGTAAAACACACCTGGTCGACTCTCACCTAAAACCCTGGATACAGAGAGTGCTGACTATCATGGTGTTGTCAGAAAATATTCCCACTGAAGACATGAACTTAACGGACGATATTAATACTACTCAACGCTACAAATCCTCAAATAAAATTGTTGAATATAATTTGAGTATCTAACACCGTTCCCACTGTATAAGTTTACGTTTCCAAAGCTTAGCCTTTTCATGAGATGTCGTGTTTGACATGACAAAATTAAGAACATGGAGTGTTGTCCGGGGTCTGCTTTGTAAATCCAAAACGTTCTGGACAAATTTGAGTCGAATCTTATTTGAGCGGAAAGCTGTAAGAGACTGGGGCACCAAAACAAAAATATGGTCACATATTTGACGAGATTTGATCAGAAATAATTAGAATTGGTTAAATCTTGAACCGAACGTAGTCAATGTTTTGACGAAATTATTCTTCGAAATCATAGACAAAAAATCATTCCAAACAGTTGGCTATTTTTGTTTTTAAAATGCAAATTTTGTGAAAACTTCATCAAAATTTGTTTCTAGTTTGGTGTTCCATAGTTCAACAAAGTCAATTGATAGTAACAAAATGAGCCTCTCGGGGTGTGTAGCATTATTCTCATTAAAAACTTTCCAGAGAAAACTACTCTTTTAGAGTAAAATTAAGGCCCTGTCACACTTTTCTGGGCAGGCTCTACAGGCTTGTTGCGCGCAAGAATTTTGTTGCACGCAGGAAAAGTTCTGCGGGCAAGTCAAGATTTGGTTGGGTTTTACGTGGAACTTTCGTATTTAACCCGTGGTACTTCCGTAGGTTTTGCGTGTTCTCCGTGTGAAATGCGTGCAACAATCGGGAGAGTTCCGTGTTAGCTCAGGGACACTTACGGGCTCTGCGAGTTACCGGCGTGCCAGTTACGTGCCAACTGCGTGGAAGTTCCATGCAAGGTGCGAGGTTTACGCGTGCCCATTGCGAGTATATTTACATGGCAGATGCTTTCGCAGAATGCCAGCAACTTGCCTGCCGCAAGCCCTCGGTTTACCAGCAGGGAGACAGTAACTTGCCCGCTACATGTCCTCAATTTCTTCCCTCCATACCCGCAGAATTGACACTATGAAGTCAAGTTGTCAGTACCAACACCGTTCCTTGCCCGTAAAACGCACGTCCCGTGCACGCATCTGACACGCGCTCTGCACGCAATTGTCACAGCTTCGCGGTCAACCTACTTTCTTCAAGCGGGTTAACTGCTGGTGACTTGCGGTCGCTACGGGCCCCCTGCGGGTGTTCTGTGGGAACCTCTGCGAGCAAACTCACGCAATTTACCCGGAACAAGTTTTTAGCATGTTCAAAACTTGACTGCGGGCAACTCGGTCTTGCGTGCGCACCTGCGGGCGAGTACGGGAAAGATCCGGGCGAGATACTGTCAGGTCCGTGCTAAATGCGGGGACCTGCGGGCAGCAAAAATTGTCCCCGCAACTTGCACGCAGTGCTTGCCCGGAATAGTGTGACAGATCAGTCTAAAATTGGAGTGAAAGATTTTAATCGGAAATAAGTCATTCCTATCTTTTAGAGTGAATTAGATATGCCCTTAATGTTTTTCTGGTTGATTTAAACATAACACGCATTTTATGAGTCCTCCTTCATGCCACTTAACATGACCAGCCGGCCGGTCTCTCGACGTTTAAACTTCTATAGAGTGTTTTTGCGTTACGTCATAATTGGGAAACAACGCCCGTTGCCGGGCAAAAATCAACTTTGTTTTAGCGTTAACATTCACACGTCAGCACGTGGTCGACAGCCGCTTCCCAGATAGCTACACTAAATGCGTACTGGACTGGATTTTGCCTGTCGAAAGGGTCGGGGCTTGTGACGTAAGTGAATACATCGTGTATCTATCATACGTGGCTCAATTCACAAGTGATTGAAAAATAATTTTGCGTTTGTGGGAATGTATGTATGTACGGAACATGTTAAACAAACTTTTCCAAAAAAAGTGTAATTAACTTTGGAAACTTATGCATATGGACAGATGAGTGTGATAAAACAAGGGAAAAGTTTTCGAACAACATGACTTGTGCAAAAACGATGAAAGTGAAATAATGTTTTGCGGTTGCTTATGGTAGAGATCAAATGTTCACTTTGGGTCATAAGTCAAGCATATCTGAGTTTTGCCAAAGTATGTCCTTCTCTACTGAGAATACACTGTAATGTTCAGTTTGGGTGGAATTAACTGTTTCCTATTTTGCCAAAGTTTTATTTAAAATAGGCAAGGCTTAATTTCACCAGTTTTGGTCAAAATACAAAGCGGATAAGCACATTTTGCGGATGGCTACTTCATAAAATAAATGCATTCAGTCAAAAATTGTTCATTAATAACAATGTTTTCAGTAAGGGAGAAATGATTCTTTACACTTAAAAAAGGGTTCTAGTAACGTTAGGCAGCTACTTTACAACTTTTTATTGGAATGACATTTCGATGTGGCGATATAACAATCATTGAAATTAACGGTGACCGTCTCACGTACAACCGTATTATAACTAACTCAGGTTATTGATGGTAAACAAAATAAAGTATCAGTAGGTCATTTTCCCGGTTATTGATAGTGAAAAAAATAAAGTACCAGTGGGATAATTTGTTCTTCGCCTACGCTGTTTTCAAAGTCATTATAGTTACATAAAATATTATACTGAAGAAAAAATACAAACTTTTATAATTGATAGGCCTACGGTAAGTGATCATAACAAAAAACTAATTTTAGAATAATTTTAGAAAAATCGAACAGATCAGTAAACTTAGATCATCAACAATTCACACACAATGTAGCAGTAGCGTGTTTAAAAGGTGACCGGGAGCACAGGCCCCTAACCTCCGAAGTCAGTCAGGGAAAACCACTCAGTCGGGGGGGGGGGGGTTACGGGTTCGAGGAAGAGGAAAAGTTTGAAGAGACACTCTGAGCATTCAAACCTTAACTACACAATAGCACAACCACATCTGTCGCCAAGGACTGAAGTGCAGAAAAGCAAAAAAAAAGAAAAGGAAAAAGGAAAAAGTCATCAAAATCCGTTCCAATCGGGGAAATCACAGGTTATGCCCCCCCCCCCCCACCACCACCACCTTCGAAATCCTGCACACGCCACTTTTTGCCAGGGTAGACCTATAATTGCTCATGTAATTAAACACTTGGAATTTGCCTCTCCCAATATAACAGCAGTAATACTATAACTAACCTGATCATAAAACCTGATTGGAAGAATGATACTATTGCAGTATTGCTAAATGTTTTGTGTTTTGAAAAAAAAAAAAAACCGCCACCATACCACGGTCGGGGTCGGGTCACGGTTCTTCTGAGCCTTAAACCCTGGGTGCATCTTTCATTCATCAAGATATCGGATGTTTTTGTATGAAAAGCATTTGAAGGCTATTATAAATGGAAATGACCTAAGTCTATTCGAGAGCAAAATGAGTTGCCCCAATCGCCAATACTGACAACATCGCTTCTATTTAGCATCACGTAATCGTATCAGTTTCTTATAGCCAACGGCAGGGGGCGGTGAGTTGGTTATACAACTTCACAAATTAGTGTTGTTAGTCTTTAAAGCGTAATGGGGCCAAAAGTTTACAATTATTTAGATGATTTTGAAAGAATTTTTCAAAAACAAATTCACGACAAGGGGAGATCTTTGTGGAAAAAACCGTCACTAAATTACACTGCAAATTTCAATATAGGCCTTTTCTGAAAAAAGTTGTTCACTGTTGTTCACATGAAAAACTATCAGCAGGTAGATAAATAAATCTGCACCTCCCCTGTTTTATGTAAGTAAAAACACCGAAGTTTCAAAGCAAAATTTGTGTTAATACAGACTTTTGTCTTTGGCACTTTTTATATATACCGAGCTACATCCCACGTTTCGTGCACACTTTTTTATGGTTTCGCAAGTATGCCTCGGTAGTACTTCCATGGGTATATGTGGGTCAGGTCAGCCATTGGGGTCTTTTAGTTACCCTAGCTACGCTGGAGGGAAAACGACAACTGACTGCAGTATGACGCTGCTGGAGTGAAAATCAATCTATCGGAGTGATGTTAGTCAGTAAGGGTTGGCGCAGGCCAATTATGACGGATGCAGGCAAACCTCATACCGTATAGTATGTCCAACATATACTGATAAAACGGTATTTGGTAGTAAAAAAATAAAGAGCAGACGCTTGTGTTACATTGTCTAATGTCTCCCTGGCCTGGAATGTGCAATACAGGAAAGGTGATTGTGTCCGGATAAGAACGATTCAGCCGGTTGTGGGAGGAGCTAGAAGCAAGTGGGTTGCAAGAATGGGAACTTTCTGAGGTGATGAATACCTGCCTTTAAATGATGAGCTCATGCAGGCATCTTCCACTACAGGTGTTTCCTTATTCGATTTCAAGCCAAAATAAAAGACAATAAATTGAAAAGCTGAATCCAATCACCCAAACAGTTCCAATCCCCATTACATACTTTCTAAAGCCCCTTTCCATAACGGTCGAAAACCAGGGCAGCTCCCTGCCAAAACTCATCCTCTTCCAGACAGTATCTCAGTTTATTACTGATTACTTCAACAGGGGCGCAACCAGTGGGGCTGGCCGGGGCGACTTGCCCTCCCACCAAGGGGAAACTAATACAAAATCGGGGAACAACTTGAGTCTTGCTCCCTTCCCCGGCGACCAGGAACGGTTACGTCCCCGTGCTTCAGTGTAAGACAGACGTGTAGTTAAAACATTCTCAGTACAGTACAGTACGTGCTGTTAATAGTTATGAGCTACGTACTCTGATTTTAAACTCGCCGTCAGTCAAAGATCCGTGTCATTGAAGAATTTCTGTAGACTACAAAACTTGTAGTTTTAGGTGGGAGGTGACTGCCATTAAGAGTAGCCCAGTAACAGTGTATAAGCTAGGTATTCAGACTGATTTCATCAACCGTAATCACTTTACTCAAAAAATAATTTGTGAAACCGAGGAGATACAATAGGCACGGATAACTGCATAGCTAAAGAAAAGACTACACAGACTATAAAGTAAAGAAGGAATGAGAGATGGTAGCTAGCTATGCATACTACATCCGTTTTGCCCGTCAAAAGGGGCGGTATTTGTGACGTCAGTTAGAGTTTAACTGTCCAGTTTCCAACCAATTGGTTCAATTCGAGCCGGCCACAGCCTTTTATCCAGTTGTGGCTCACCGGCTTGTTTTCCCTACTCCGTTGCTATGCGGGGAATCCCTATGTTCCGACATCTCTTTGTTCCGACGTCTGTATGTTCCGACAGTAATGTACTTTGGTGCGGCCGACAAAGTGTACTTTGGCACCGAAAAGGTACACTTTGGAGTCGTTTTGTCGGAACATAGAAACGTCGGAACATAGATATGTTGGAGCATAGAAATGTTACCGCCTACGCGGAGCATCACGCACAACGGCAGTAGGTTCCATTTTTAGAGTCTTTGGTATGACTCGACCTGAGAATCGAATCCGGCAGGCCTTCCACGTGAGAGGCGGATGCTCTACCGTTAGACCAAACACGCGGTTGGTTCGTGACGTCAGTGAAAACGCCTCGTAGAGGAGTGTGGTTTTACGAAAGGCAGTCATTCGTCACCCCAAACTACAGTTTCAGTATATACTCTCAATTGGTACAGCTCTTTGATTGGCATCACATTCAAACAATGAATCATAGCTAAATTAAACAGCATGGGCACTGAGAGTGTCTTGATTAGGCTACACATTTAATTAAATAAATTAAATTAAGTAAAAAAGGATAGGCGGTGGCATTATTTGATACTACGTATTCAGTCCCTTGTTTTAAAAGGTTTTACATTTTATGCGTTATTAACGGGCATTCTGTCTTGTAATTAGACAGGTAGCATTTATGTGCTGTGATGTGGGGTTAAAGACCGCGGATACTTTGAAGTACTGCTCTGTTAGGTTTCTCAAACCTTTAACTAGACATGGACTTGTATGGCCACTGGGACAAGCCATGAAGCAATAAACTAGGTTTGTGTCTGGATAAAGATGAGTTTTAGATAAATGTGGGAGGGGCTAGAAGTAAGTAGGTTGGGAGAATTGGAACTGTTTGGGATGATGAAAATATGCCTTTAAAACTTTACTGATAAGAATAGTAAGTGTAGGTGTCTAAATATACTGTGATAGAATTTTAACTGGTAGCTGACGTCAGGTCAGCGTATTATTCTTTTAAGGAAAGACTCTTCTTGCATCGTTTTTCGTTTGTGCCTTTTGGCTCCGGGCCAATTACAAAACAATGATCAGATAAACTGGGCAAATTGTGATCGTTTGCATCACAGGGTTGAAATAAAATTCACTGGTGACCACCAAAATACTTCACATTATGCTTATTAAATCTGTCAGGAAGCCTCCTGGCGATCCTACCCAAATAAACAGGTTTACAGTGAGGGTAATTAGTTTAAAAACAGCATTTTCCGAATATGTTGCTCTAAATGTATCTGTAAAACTCAATAATGAATATGCAGCGCTATGACATTGTCGAAAACAGTTGTAAGATTGAAATAAGCTTGAGAAATCACATTAGTAGTATTTGTACAGCTATGGTTCATGTAAGGGTCACCTAACAAAAGGAGGTATCTTCATTAAAGGGCCAATCCTCTCTCCCCAAACTACAATTTTGGTACGGGGTACCGAAATTCTCGATTGGCTCAGCTCTTTGATTGGCAGCTTATTCAAACAATGCAGAGTACCAAAGCTTATGTTAAACAGCATGAATGGTACTGAGAGTGTTTTGATTGTGTAAATTTAGTTTTTCTTTACTAACCTTGAAGCAGTAAACTGAGATTGTATCTGGATCAGGATGAATTTCAGACAATTGTGGAAGGGACTTAAGTAAGAAGGTTAGGAGAATTGGTACTGTTTGGGGTGAGAGAACTGGGCCTCTAAGCTTAGGCCTACATATATAACTACACTCTTATCTCAATAGCAATACCGTAAGCTACTGACCAGGCCTGAACTACACTCTGAACCCATTTCCAAGATGCATTGCCCACGAACACTTCCGAACTCATGTCCGAGAAAATTACGGGTTCCACCCATGTATATAACCATCTCTTCAACTCGGCAAAGAAATAAAAGCTAGTTTAAAAAACAAGAGAGAGTTTAGTGCGCACGTGTGTGTAGGTGTGTGTGCGTGGGTGTGTGTGTGTGTGCTTAAGGAAACTGTTGCATAACATAAGGAAGCAATGTTTTGGTATATTAAAATATTATGCATGAAATTTTTAAATTAGATAGAACTGGTAAAGTATAACTCATAAAGGCCTAATCTTCTCACGCCAAACAGTTACAATTCTCCTAACCTGTACATAAGACATCCCCACTACTGTCTACAATTCTTCCTGAGTCCTGACCCAGACACAATTTCAGCTTATAGCTCCGGGGTTAGTACATTTAACTTCAATGTGTAATTAAAACACTCTCAAAACATGCAAATGCTTTGTAATATGAGCTGCAGAACTCTGCCTGTTTATCATGCTGTCAGTTAAAGAGATATGCCGATGGGAGGATTTCTGTAGACTACCAAACAATTCTAGTATGAGAGTCGACTGCCTTTAAGCTCCCAAGCATTCTTCATTCAAAGTAATGGAACAATTTTGTCGACATATGTTTAATAAAATGACATTCTACCCCAACTTTAAGTTATCACTGAAGTTTTTTGGTCCTCGTTTTTCATCACGTAATCGTAATCGTAAACAAATGTCCTGAAGCAACTTGCGACTTACGTTCTCTCCAATGCGGAAAACATCTTAAGCAAACAAATACAATAATGTACTTAACGTGACATTGCATGATAATGACTCCTCTTCACTCAAAAAGGTGTGTGTAGGAAGTACACGTTTTTGCAAACATTTTTTCCCCCCTATGTAAACACTCTTGTCAAATTCCTCAACTGTTGGCTTCGAACAAATTTATTTGCGAAACATGTTTAGAATTTAAACGTGTTTACAAAATGGGTGGAAATCGGTGTTTAATTGCTAAACACGTTTTAAGAATGTGTGAGACGGTGTTGCATGTTTTCATTTTCTTTGTGGACAAACAAGAATCCCCGTTGAAGGAGCTCAACACCAGCCTAAAAATAAATTGGAACCCTTGCCACTCAAATCATATTTTTGCATATGACCAGTGATCAAATGAACTGTAAACTTGATCTGAAACTTGAAAAAATATATCTATGATGGCACTGCGTAAGATTATGCATTTCATAAACTTGACATTTGTATGTTATCGAACTTGGTACAAATTTTCCACAAGTACTTTTAATTCAAGTCATATCTAGTTTTACTTTTCGAATATATTATGCTTTATAAAATTTGGGTTAACCTTTTACGACGGAGTCACCCATAAACCTTCACACTTGTATTTTCCTCAAAAATACCATTTTTGGATGTGATCGAGTAATGATTTTGGAAAAGTTCACATACAAACTTAAAAGAAGGATGTAAGGTCATATAAAGTTTTGATATGGTAAAAACAGTTCTGAGCATTTCGGTAAAATTTACGTTGAACATCTTGTGGTTCTCAAGATATAAGCAGGTAAAGTTGTCACATTTCCAGCAGAAAGTAAACTTTGAGCAAGCCCATATAATATCAGACCCTCACATCAATGGGCAGTCTTTTGTTTTTCTTTAAACAGTTAAACTTTAACCAATTCCCCCCCCAACAATCTCATCAATCTCATAGTATCAGAATGTGATTTCATAACTGTCATGATGAATTTACAAACTTTGCATTCCCCACAGGAAAGTCTTTTTCCTTCTAACTTCAAAGCCAACACAGAAGTCTTAACAAAAAAAGGGAAACAGAGCATTTCGTGTCAATGTGAGAAGTGATGTAGCCTCTACTGCCCTTAAGATCACTTTGGAACACAAATCTTGTGAGTCAATTCGTTTACCGATATCTCAAGAAATACATGTTCCATTTGAAAATGGAGGTTTCGCCACACTGTGCAGATTTGCTTTCTATTTCACATTGAAAATTTAAATTTTTGCTTAAACTTCCGTTTTAACACTCCTGACGGGGAAGGTCCTATCTCTACTTTTTTCAAAGTCAACAGACAACTACTGATGACAAAGGAAATACATTCCTTATCAATGTGAGGAAGTGATAGAACCTTTGCTTACAGTCAAAACTTGGGGCCCACTTTTGGTCACAAATGTAGTTAAAGTTAAAGAGCAGTCCCCCAAACTTATTTTCAATTAAAAGCTTAAAAAAACACAATTATGATCTTATTTCACTCCAAAGTATCTTTCATTGTATTTAACGACTTTCATTTTGCATATTGCAGGTAAACCAAGCAGTTATTTCCAGTAAATTTCACACTTGAAGAGAAAAACATTGTCACATGACTCCCAACAGCCAATCGTGAAACTGGACAGTCTACTACACTACTTCAATTTGGGATGACTGCTCTTGCCCTTTAATTCATTTTTTGATCTCTCAAGAAATTCCTGTCTATTTTTAAATGGGAATTGCCACTGAATTATGCATACTGTGTTCTTCTTTCACGCATGAGCATTAAATATTTGCTTAAACTCCCTCTTTAAGAGTGAAATTTTATTTTTTTATTTTTTTTTCAGTAATATAAATTAAATCCATACAAAATATTGAAATGTTAGATAACCTTCATGTTACCCCAGTCGACCTATTTCAGTTTCCGCTTGAACGGCGTAATTAATCCTATTTTCCTAACTAAGACAATAACACCGTATATTAAGTACACGAAAATCGTTGATCAATCTTAAAATCTACATTTGACGATCTTTAAATTTCCTGTGCTGTCTATTTTTTACGTCTTTTAATTTAAGTAATGTTACATTGAAATCAAATGATGAAATAAGTTTACTTTTACACACGTGTTTTGTCTTAGGGATTTCACGTGCTTGTACACGCAATATTGATTACATTGCTCCGATTTCACTCTTTTGCTTTCTTGACTTTTTTATTTTACTGGGATATTTAAAACGATGATAAGAGAATGGATGTGATCCAGATACTACTATAATAACAAAAACAAAAGACATCCTAACAACCAAACTATTAGAAAAGAGAAAAACAAGTCTTTTTTAAGAGTCGTTTTCATCAATAAATTTTCGATCCAGGTGATATTCTCATCTGATAATGCAAAATGAAAAATAATTTGAATTCCTAGATCAGTTGAATACAATTTTTGTATTGATTTAGTCATCAACTCAGTCTTGGACGATGATGGATACTTTTCAGAATGTATACTTCCATAATACTTTTCTGCGAAGGCGCCCCCATAATTTAAGCGAATTACAAGAATTGTTTTGACAAACTGAACTCCCAGACTGCCACATCACCGAAGTCCCCCCCATCCTGACCGAAGTAAGGCTTGCGATACCAAATGACCATGTTCAAACCACCCTTGATTTCATGGCTAAGAAATGAAATTGGGAAAATACATAGACGTTTGTGCAAGGGAGGCCCTCTGTTCTCAATATTGGGTGGGGCATTACCTTATTTTCAAAAGTAACTGAACAAATTTAAGTCAAAGGGCCTTTTTTCATTGATATTGGAATACATGTCCCTTGCCCCCCCCCCTCCCCCCGAGATTGCCGTACATGCGTCTGCATGCGGAAACTCCAAGAAAAAAATTAGTTGCAGTAAACTTTTGTTTACGATGGGCCTGGGTTCCTGTCCCAGAAAACAAGAGTGTTCCGCCACAAACTTGCAATTTTCCTCTTAATACAAAAGTGATATGTAAGAGAGACAATGTTCTAATGTGAAAAAACGAATTATTAAGTGTATTTTTAATTAAACCTCTATCAATACTCTTAATTCCTAAGCAGTCCCCTCATCTTAAGCCCGGTACACACCGCCACGACTACCTACGACGCGACAAGACTTCACCTGTCGTAGACAATCTGCATAAATCGTAGACATTCTGGCGCCTTCCTAAACCCACGAAAATACCATGTCACACCGCTCCGACACTAATCGATGGAGCGACGCTGCACGTGGCGCGCCATCAATCAGGCTATACCAGGTTTGAGATTTAGGCCCTACAATAAATTTGAAATGGTTCATTTTTTGGCCTCTGGGTCGCAATTAAGAAATCATTGGCGTGTACAGGCTCTAAAGTAGGCCTTTTACACTGTCCAAAGTTTGGGTATCGTGTCCTTTAAAAGATTGAACTCGGTATATGAATTGGTAAGTTAGATGGGCTTTAACGGCTCAGTTTCGAACCGAATTATCAGAGTCGGACTGGCCGCGGCCTTTTTTCCAGTTGTGGCTCATTGGCTTGCTTCTCTTAAGGGCTGTGGTTTCCCTGGGACGTAGGCTGGAGGAGGGGGTGTCTGCGGACGCACCTCCCCGCACCAGCTGGAGTTCCGCTCAAAATGAGGCAAAAGAATTCTTCAAAAAACATAAGGCGAAAAAAGAAGCTCAAAAAGACTACGGTGCTACTCCCTGACCAGGGAGGTGTTAGGACCTCTAACAACTCCCTGCTCTGACCGCCGTCTCCACCCAGCACGCTTGTGCCTACATGCAAGAGAATGAATACAAGTCGGCTATTGCAGATTTATCTGCCAGCCTTCGAAGGCGAACGAATGTCTTACAAAGGTATTAACACTTGCTTCTGAAAATAAATATAGAAAGAAAAATATTCCCCTTAAAAAGGAAGTAATTTCAAATTGGCTCGGTATTCTAGGCCTACGTAAATGCTTGAACATGATTGCACAATGACTGGTTTGAAGTTAACGGACTTGTTCCGTCTTTCTCTGTGCACAGTATCTTCAAGTGACGCACTTTTATAAGTGCGTTCGTTTTCCGAGCACGCAGAAGTTTGCATCAACTAAAATCCTGATAATACCTGCTCTCGGTGTTGCGCAATAAAAACATGCCGTAACTGGAACTGTGTTCCATGGGTGAATGCTGCGCTCTGATTGGACAAACCGCATGAGGCCTGTTTGTCACATCGAAGACGAGTTCACACCAACACAACGAGTACCGCCTAAACCCGACTACGATTGAACATGTTTAATCTTGCCGACGGCATACGACCCGACGGAATCGTAGTCGTGGGAGTGTTCACACCGCCCATACCCCAGCCGACGCGTTGGGTGGTCGCCGTCGTGTCTTGGGTCGTCGTGGCGGTGTGAACCGGGCTTTACGACCAACGCTTGTAAGCTCGTGCGACTCTTTTTGATTTCTTGCGATCTGAAGGAGCTCGACTGGTGAGTCATCGCTCGCATAAAGAGATCACATGAGGTAACAACATCTTTAAATATGTTTTAAACCTTTCGACCGAAACCTGAACCGACTTTCAACTACGCGATGCATTAGGACAGGATAATACACGATTGTTAAACTACTGGCAGTCAACTCTCACCCAAACTGTCAAACTACAATTTTTTGCAGTAGTCAACAATCTCAATTGGTTCAGCTCTTTGATTGACAGCTAGTTTCAAAATTTGCAGAGTACTGTAACTCATATTACACATAGTGTAGTGTACTGAGAGTGTTTTGATTACATATTGATGTATTGTATACTCACCCTAAACAGATAAAGCAATAAACTGAAATTGTGTCTGGATGAGGATTAGTTTTAGACAGTTGTGGGAGGAGCTTAGGTTAGGAGATTTGGAACTGTTTATTGTGAGAGGGTTAGACCTTAAAAGACAAAAATGAAATACAATTCCATTTGTAAATAACTTCATCAAACAGTGCCGTCGGAAGGTATTTTCGATTGGGGGGCTGACTCGGGCTGACTATCTAAGCGGAGCGCCACCATCGGTTGGCGTGGAGCGTACAGAAAATTTTGAAAAATCCCAACCCCTCAGACAGCTGGAAATGAATTTCCTGGGCTTTTTAATAGTATCTAAGCAGTCCTTATTTTGACCTTTCGTTGTAATAAAATGCTCACTTCAAAAAAAAAAAAAAAATTATATATGGCAAAATTATTGGGGGGGGGCTGCAGCCCCCCAGCCCCCCCCCCCCCCCCGCTTCCGACGGCCCTGTCAAAAGAGCACAACCCCTAGCAACGCCAACATGAAGTTGGCTTAGTTGAGTGCATTCATCCATTTCTGAGAGTTTACGTCGAGATAACACACAGTCCGACACCTGCTTGTAAAATGGATTTATAGAATTTATTTAATGAGATGAATTTTTATGGTCCGGTTTCCAATAAACTGGTTCAAAAGAAAGTTTTAATGTCACAGGAGGATTTGACATGTTAGAGTGGAACTTATTCTAAGCATTTTCGTGCAATTTGTAAATTGAAATCCCATGTGTGGGTCTCAAGATATAAGCTCATAAAGTTTTTCCATCTTTAACAAAAAGTGAACTCGAAGCAAGCACCTGTGACATCATATCCCCACATCTTTTGTTTTTCTTAAAACTTTAGGGTTGATTTTCTCATCAACAATACCATACTATTAAAATGTGGTTGCATAAGTGGCATGAGAACTTTCAAACTTTGCACCCAATAGGGAGGTCCTATTCCTATTAATGTCAATATCAACAAAACAGTATGAGCAAACAAAGGGAAACAAAGCAATCATTGTCAATGTGAGGAAGTGATAGGCGCTCTGCTCTCCTCGATCTCACTTTGGAAAACAAACATACTTATTTCATGTACTGACATCTCGAGAAATACATGCACGATTTCAATGAAACTTTTACCAAACAGTGTGGATTTGGTTCCTTTTTCACATATGAAAACTAAATTGTTGCCTAACCCCCCCCCCCCCCCCCCCCCTTACGTCGGCCACGCCATAGGCCAGTTACTGTTCACTGTCTTGAAAGCACAAGGACAGTAGGTTCCATTTTTAGTCTTCGATATTACCTGGTCATGACTCGGAACTTCCGACTGCAAGTCGGATGCTCTGACCACTTGACCATGGATTTATAGAAGTTGCGGATTATTATTGTATAAGGTATTAATGAACCTTAGCTGAAGCACGGCTAGCTAACAAAATGGTCGATGGTACCAACTCAATCTTCTAGTCTTAATTAAAACTGAATTATGATATTTGGGAATGCAATTAATACTTGGGCTATAATTGTTCCACTACGACGCATATGAAATAGCATACTGTGTGTAGCAATATGTTGTTTGGAATTTACATGCTTTCTTGTAAAGAAGTTGAGAACGAAAATGAAAACTTCAAACTGACCTTCCGTCTCGGAATGTACAGGAAGGGCACAGATTTTGTACAGATATTTGTACCCTATTTTATATAAATCTACCAAGGTGGGTTTCAATAAATATGGTACAAAACTGATTTCCACGGATTGACTGAAGGGGGGTGGTCTGTGTCTTGATTGAAAAAGGTATAGTAGAACACTTAACACCATCATAACGTTTAGTTTTCACGAAAATGTCTTTGAAAACCAAGTTCAAATTCTTAAAGTACGAGATTTACGTCATTAACTTCGAATGTTATTTGCTCCTAAACATTCCTTTCATACATTCCTCGTTGTATCAAATAATGATACTTGTCACTTATGATGATACAGTTGGTGACGACGAAAGATTATTTTGAAGACCATGCATATCTTGAAAGTGTGAGCTTTATGTTTAATTTTGTGTTTGACATGTCACAAACATTCAAAAAGGATTTTATCGACTTTGTCAATAATCTCTTGACGGTAGTATATTTGACGTTTAAAACCATTTATACTTAGTAGAGTTCAATTTAATCATTATAAAAACGTTCTTTCTAAATTTGCCTCCGGGCAAATTTGGGCTTCAGTAAAGGACAAATTCTTAAACAGGAAAATGCAGACATTCCAAATATCATAGTATTTGAAAACTATTTTAAGTATTTTACAGCCAAATGCAGTAATGTTGTAAATTTGCCCGTCATCTAACGTTGTACTTGGGGTGGTGAGAGCTTGATTCGTCCAGTGATAAACGCGCAATGCTTCAGAACATTTCGAGCCATAAAGTGCGTATGTCATAGAGTTGTACATAATTAGAGGGCGGTATATATAAAACTCTTATAAAACTCTCCAGACTGGAGAAAACCCGGCGCGCTACTATACCGAATCTTTCGTATTATTTATTTATCCGTCACGTCCCATGACCGTGTTACACTAATATTTTGGTAAATTCATTTCAATAACTGAATTGCAGTAGTGAAAACTCATGTTGCAGCATTGGGAATTGAAAATTGGGTCACCTGAGTACGTTTTGGTTATCACGTGGGGACTTTTGAAAGTTCTCACCAGAGACTTTTAGTAGCTATTTGCATTTACTTCGAGTGCACATTACTTTGGGAATAAGTACTCAAAAGTAGATTTTCCGTTAGTGTTTTCATCGGAACCGTCACATGTCTAGTAAGACTACTATTAGGCATATAAATTGAATGATCAGAGAAGCTAAATGGTTGAATGAATCGCACGTGATTTGTCATTCCAGAACCTAGCTTGTCTAATCAAGGATTATAAGAGGAGGGCTTTTAAGAACACTTTCCCACTCACTGTAATTCACGTGATTGAATGATGTGGGCTCGACTTGAACTTTTCCAGTGCAAGAGTGATCTCACTTAGTCACGATTCCTTCCATTCGTTCGTAATATGGAGTGCCGAAAAATGCAATGTTATGTCATGGGTTTTCAATTTAACCGGGTGCGTCCCACCTGTGTGGCATTTCTTAGTTTCTCGTGGGACACGCGCTTGTGTCAAGTACTTTACTGCAAGAAAAATATCTATAAGTGTTGTATTAAATACGGTATACGATTATAAGTGGAATACAACAATATAATGTGCCTACAATCATGGCCTATCGGGTATGTTATCGTGTACCGGGGGGAGGGGGTGAAATCCCGGCCCAGACCTCCTTATTGCGGCACTCATGATTTCCCTCCTACGCCTAATGTAAAACAGAGGAAAGTGGTACATTCATCAATACCAATTTCGTACAACAACCAAAAATGAATAAAACCCTCTCGTCTACACTGATGTGAGAAAGAATAGAGTTCTCTAAAAATCACCCACTGCGTACACTCTTAAATCAAAAGAGTGAACTTATTCACTCTTTGATCGAGTGCAAAATGTAAATTTACTCCATAAGAGTGATAATTCACTCCAAGAGGAGTGAAGTTCCCTCCAAAAAGAGTGAAGTTCACTCCAAAAAGAGTGAAATTCCCTTAAAACGAGCGAAGTTTCACTCTTGATGGAGTGCCCACGATGATCGCTCTTAAAAAAAAAAAGAGCGATCATTGCAGGCACTCGTGGAAGAGTGAATTTTCCCTCTTCCTCTAGTGAATTTCACTCTTTTTAGAGTGAACTTCACTCTTATTTCACTCTTTTTAGAGTGAACTTCACTCTTTTTGGAGGGAACTTCACTCCTCTTGGAGTGAATTATCACTCTAATGGAGCGAATCTACACTTTTCACTCGATCAAAGAGTGACTAAGTTCACTCTTTTGATTTTAGAGTGTACATGTACTTTGGCAGTCAGGATTGTGACTAAAATGCAGTTGGAATAAAAGTAGCCTGCTGTAAGCAGGCTATTGTGTGTGCGTTTCATTAGATTCTGCTTCATTCAAAAATCAAGAATCCTTCTTTCGCTTCTATAAAAAATATTTATATGAGTCTTTCAACGGTTTCACAGCTAAGCAGTCGACGTTTCCAATTAAGTTACATGTCAAACCTACGGTATCTGTATACTGTTATAGAGACATGGATGTGTTATGATTCTAAGAGAGCGCCATCTTTAGTTACTACAGCGTCTGCTCCGCAAGCTAGAATAAAAGTGGAGTCTGTAAAAAAATTCTGACATTTGTCTTAAAACATAAATCATTGGCACAACGGACGCCTCCTATGAGCCTTAATGGTGAAGAAAAACGATAAGGCAAAAAATATGTCGTGTGAAATACAGCATCGTTTGGATCTCAGCCCTCTCATCAATGCAAAATTTTCCGAATCATAGGAAGGCAAAACCCCTCAACTTACACCATTGCCCAAAGATTGCGTAATCGATCAAACCATGTGCCCCTCCGTTACTAAATCTTTCTAAATACACCCCTGACAAACGCGATGATATCATGTAGAATTGAATGAGTTTCCGCGACAAATAACAGATTAATTTTATCAATAAGGTGACTGTGTGTACTGTAGGTTGTATTTTCCCCAGCAATGCAATATATACAAGTATTGTAAACCTTACCACAGCAAACTATGCACAAAACTTAGTTTAGTGCTTTGGTATTCGGGCCGAGTGGCTGTTGACTCAGTGGTGGATGTAACCTTCTGAATAGTTTTCTTCATGAATATTTCTGTCCAAGTCATTACAAGCTTGCAGGAATAGCGAAAATTGAACTTAAAAATGCTTAAATCCATATGATTCTGAATCCGACCCCTTCCCTCAGTTAGCTGCACCGTGCCACCGGACAGCAGTGTCAGGCTGGTAACTTATTCAGTGGTTATCTGCATTTGTTAAATTCTTCTACCCCCGGTCCTTGATAAAATCTTATGTTTATCAACATATTCCTGAAACTTAAAACGACTTGACATTTTTGCGTTCGGTTATTTCGAATCCAACTAGAATAGACTGGAATTAATTTAATTTCTGTCCTAAAGTCACCGGGCCAATTTAAATCGGGTCTTTAGTCCAAAAGACTTCTCAAATTATATTTTATTTCTCCATGAAGCCACAATTGGCGCGGCACAAAAAAGGTTATTCTGCTCATGGCGGTAAATGTCGATATTACCGACGGTTCTGAAACAGCAGATTCTTCGAAACACGTCACAAACTTTCTCAGTTTGTAGAATATTGCTGTTGTTTGCGTGTCCTATGTCTCGATTTCTTTTACAGCTAACTAGCGCGTGACCCTCTAATGTGAGGCGTTTTAGCCATACATGCAGTTTGTATCGTAACATGATGTCATTTTTATTGGCTCCCATTATATATCTTCGGAGGATGAAAATGAACAGAAACTGAAATATACACGAATCCGGACAGCAAGTAACGGTCTAATTTCAGTCTGCCATAACTGGGGTCCGACACCTTTAAATCTTTCGATTTCCTTGCTTACCTCTATCATGGATAATTGTACACTAATTTGTATCTTAAATTCTCCTATTTCACCAAATATAACGGTTTGAAATTCATGTAAACAATAAATAAAGACGATTTTAAGCTGACGGACCCCACTAATGGCGGCCCACAGTCACTAAAAACAAGCGCTAATCGGATTCGTCTATAGTTTTCTGTTAAAATTGTAGTTCTGTAATATTCTATTCAATTTCGTAGTTGATCCGCACAGGTGATTTTAAGGCGGTAGGGCCTAATTAACCTTATCTCGGACAATAACCTCGTATTTTCCTCGAAATTTGTCAAGGTGTCTTTTGTGGTTAGGCGTTTTTGAGTGGTGTTTGGAAATCCTATGCCATAGTAACCTGGTAACTTATTAGGGATTATATTTTAATAGTTACAAATACGCAAAGAGGGTCATGGTGTAGAGAATCAGGAAGGCCTCATAACATAGCCGCGGTCACACTACCACAGATTCGAATGGGACTTCGATCCGATTTTTCGGTTTTTTTATTAAGATCTTCTCCATCTCTGGTCGGGAACAGCCAAAAAATATTTGAGTTCGGTAATTCGTTGCCGTTGCGTTGGAATTGTGGGGCAAAGCGTGGGATGTACAAACCGAGCTCAGTACGTACGGTAGCGTACAGGGATCTCTTGTTTTCGTCAGTTCGTGCATTCAACACTCTCTAAGTGTCTTACGAAATCGAACGAAAATAGGGGTGAGACAGTGCCGCTTTACGGCAGATCCAAATGCAAATATTTACACCAAAAATACAATTTAGACACAATCGGCCTTACAAAACCACACTAGGGATCTCTCTTAACATTATGGAAGGATTAAGAAAGAATTATTTCATCAAATTTTCATTTAAATTCAAATTTTGGAATACGTGTTGTAGGTGCGGGATTGGTTTGTTTATCCCGACGATTTTGACGATATGCGCATGTGCATTGCCACCAAAATGAATTACCGAACTAGGTTATTGTCAACCATTATAAGTATATGATTTGCATATGACGTCCATAAAAATAAAATGCTAACTGACTTTTTCGTGACGTAACACCGACCTTTTTTATTGGACAGCGTAGTCCGATAAAATCTGTCTATCAATGTGACGTAAGGAAATAATACGCATCCTCATTTACATAGTCCTGCCGCGGTACGACACATATATTTTCACAGGTTGCAAAATGCTCCTTTCAGCCAGAGATAGAGAAGACTTTTACCAACACTCACAAAACTCGGATCAGAATCCGAATTCGTTGTTGTGAGACCGCGGCTTCCGTGCCCCCCCCCCCCCTTCAGAAGATGCATTTACCATCTGCAACAAAATCATATAGCTGATTCGTGCAATTTTGTTGGATATGCCAGGGAGGTGTACACGAATCTGAGCGTGTGTGTAAATTCGTATGCAACAAAATTTTGTGTAGGATCGGTACGCCCACGTTTGTAGAAGACTTACCCCGTATCCAACGGCTGACCAATCACTTGTCTGCATTTGTTGGTGATGGTTTGACTTTCCTTCCAAGGATTACGTACTTTTTTTATTGTGACATCATATGCATTAGGTTCACAGAAATCCTAAGCTTTAGCTAAACCTAAAAAAATTCTATGATAAGGTCTATTGTTTACCCGCCAAAACGACGGTGAATTAGGGGATAAATGAGAGGGACCATCGGTCTTAAAAGTAAGTTAAGACAGACGATGACGTCATTACAGAGGCTGAGAGGACCAACACGCAACATATAGACTATAAACAGATCTCGGTTTCTCATCACAAATAGACATTGTGCATTGAAGACAGTGAACTATGGGGGTTTTTCACATGACGTCATAATACTCTCCGGCGGCCATGTTGGAGTACATGTAACTACGCAGTAAACCACACTGGGCGCGCTTGCTCGTTGAATGTGTACACACCGTGCATACCACAATGCACTGTGCATTCGGCACAAAGCCACGTGTATTTGACATGAATGTCCTCCAGCATGGTGGTTCCGCGACGTAATTGCAAAGCCTGTGTATGCTTTGTTATATTGCTCACTGATTGAAGACACACTGACGTCATCCAAACAATAAAGCACGTGGCCACACGCAAAAAGGTTCGCCCTACACGTGTAGTAGACTGTGCGCGTATTCGACTTGTTGACATATCAGCTGTCTATATTTGTCTGCGTTGGTTTGTTTTGCCCAAAAGCATGCAGGGCGTACTTTCCGCTCTGTGACATCATGCACAAGGTCTATATATAGCGCGCTCCCTCAATAGTGAGCTTTAGATTTCACGACGCGGGCCTCATCTACAACGAAGTGACGTCATCTGTGCCTATGCCGTTTTCGAACGCAACGTGAAATAACGCTATACAAAGTTGTGAAATGGCAGGGACAACGCAACAGGTGACGTCATTGCGTTGTAGCTGACGTCTGCGTCGTGCAGTCTAAAGCTCACTATTACCTACTTTGCGCAGACGAACTTGGTTGGGTGTGCGTGTGGACGACGTGTTGAGTATCGCATGCGTCCCTCGAACGCAACAAACACAAAAGGGTCGTAGGGACTTTCAAAGTTTGTGCGTTGTTTACTTTACTTTACTTGTTTACTTTAATTTACGCGTGCACGTAAACACATTGGAAACAATGTATAGACACTGATGCACTGAAGTTTGTTAAAACGGCTTTTATAATATCTCATAGATTTATGGCACAAATTCTACAAACTTATTCGGTTCTTCTCTATTTTCTCCTCTGTTTTCAATCATTAATCCAGGAAGCCAGTTCTACCAAGGAGCTGTTGCAGCTCCCTAGTTCTACAGACTCTAAGGCTTTGAGCAATCCCGGGTCCAAAACCAGGTCATCGCCATTTAAACTTGAGCACCTTAACTTACCATTTCAGGGCTTTAATAGTCATGTGAAGAAGGTTCTGGGGACAGCAAGCAAAGATCGGACAAGGTAGGGTACTGAAAGGTAACCTGTCTTCTCATGATTTATTTGATTTATTTACTTATTTGGTACGGTACATATAAAAACACAAAACACATACAAATAGGGCCTACAAATGTAAAACAAATAAAATCAATAAAACTAAAGCTAAAGTGAAAGTAAATGCTATGCTAGATTCTCAGGTTGAAGTCACCTTTGTCTTAACTTCGATTGAGCTCTGAAACAAAGCGCCTCCGATAATGGGGACGTTTTCGATTTAGCGATGTTCGTGATGCAACATTCCCTATAGTGTATCGTGTGTGTATCGAATCGGGGAGTTGCAACAGACTCCCTGATCGAATCAATCCAGGTCAAGACAAGGGTATGATGTAATTTGTAACGTCATAAAAAAAAATCGCACACGTTTTAATGCGTTTTTGTGAGAATACAGATAATAATAAGTGGGTAAGAATTGGACCGGAAAAATGTTAATTTCTAGGGCAAGCAAATCAGATTTCTCACAATTTTTAATGCACTCATGGCCTACAGGGGTAACCTAGTCCAATTTCCCTCCAGCTACTCAAATTTCCCTTCAATACCACCATTTTCCCATACCACCATTTTCACACTCGATAAAATCAAGCCCAAATAATGTCTCGTTGCCTTAATTTCGGAAGAGGAGAGACGAATCATACGACATTATTCTCTAACAATAAGCAGTAGTGAAAAATACAGATATCACTCCCTTTCGTGTTATTTTTCTTAAATAAAAAAATAATAACAATTTCCAGGTGAAAAGCTGTGGCGGATCCAAACGGATGGCGTGGGTAAACGTACACCTCCAACTACAATTTCCAAAATTAAGTTTCCTCGTACCACTATAAAGACGGCATATGATTGTTTAATATAAGTCCTTCTGATGGAACACACAGAGGAAATTTATGGATGTTGTGCACCCCAAACAAAAAACCTGCCGTATCCGCCCTAGATTAAAATTCTTATTTGCTTTCCCTATTACTAGCTGGAAGAACAAAGCTGACAATTCGCTGAGAAGAGATTGTTATTTTAAATATGGTCAATGGTGGGGAGACAAAAGAGAATGTGAGGATATATGGAATGAAAGGAAGACAGCAGGACATAGAAATACAAGCAATTCAGTTTATTCTGATGTTATAAACCATGGTAGGTTGATTGGCAGTTATTTTGATAATTTTGAACTCTTTGTTTGACGTTATAAGATGTCTACTCATTTGAAAACATCCTTTTCGCAGTAGGTCTGCGCGTTTAATCAGAGAGTTGCTAGCAACTCCCTGGTTTAATTTAAGTGTTTGTGTCCCGTTCTATTGGTGGCAATCTCAAAGGATGAAGATCATGGTACCATTCAGTATCTTTTTTTTCGGACGGACCACCTCTCTCCCATCCCTCAATGGCAATGACTAGTATGTATTCATTGGTCCATGACGGAGACACAGTGGCGTAGCCACGGGGAGGGCTTTCGGGGTAGAGCCACCATGACCCAAACTTGCAATACAAAAAACACCTACAAAAGGCGGTTTTTCTCTATATCCTCAGACTTTCCCTTCATATCGTGACCCACCCCCCCCCTCTACTCATGACACCAAAACCCTCCCTATGACACAATCCTGGCTACCCGCCTGCAGAGACATAGACGTTTACCTTAGAAGCAAGGAATGTCTTTGATATTTTATCAAAGCCGTCATAATTGGCTGATATTTATTTTTGGGTATCAAATTAGATCTTCCTATGGCTCAAAAGACTTGAACAATGATACTTCAGGAGTTCTTGGCTCACATTAATCGTGTGTATACTTGGTGGGGCACACCTTAATAAGGGTAACCCCTGTTGACAAGGGTGTTTTCTTGCGGTCTATTACATAAAGGGAAATATTGAGTTTGTTTTGCAAGAAAAAAATCATCCTTTTAAACTAATATTTATTAACACTGGGTTTTATATTATCAAAAAATAAGGCAGTATAATATACTTCTTTTCAAGACATAAGTTTCCAACAGATAGATATTCAGTTGTTTGTTGCTCAAAAATAATTGCTCACCCAAACTTTTAATATTTCAAATGATGCAACGTCCATGGCTATTCTTGCACATAGTATTTTCAGGGAGGTGTTACTAACCATACCTCCCTGGTATTTTGGAGAGATCTAGCTATTGCTGGGGTTTATGAGTAAAGGGCAAGAGCAGTTATCCCAAACTGAAGAAGTGTAGTAGACTGTCCAGTTTCATGATTGGCTGTTGGGAGTCATGTGACAATTTTTTTCCTCTTCAAATGTGAAATTTACTAGAAATAACTGTTTGGTTTACCTTGAATATGCATTAGTGAAGTCATAAAATATAATGAAAGATACTCAGAAGATAAATAAAACGAAAATTGTTTTATTAAGCTTTTTCTTCAAAGTAAGTTTGGGGACTGATCTTTACCCTTAAGACTGAATTGTAGGAAAGTGTCAGAACCATTTTCTTTGTACTCTTTGTTGAAGCAATATTTCCCGTTAAACTCGACGCCAGTTAGCGGAACATAAAAACACCCAGCCCACCCCCTCCCCGTCAAGAATTCCTTAGGAACAACCAGGGTTGGTACCACCAGGTGGTTGCAGGGAATTGCTATCATCCACCTCTATGAACAGAAATAAGTTTGCAATCATAGAACTAAACCCTCCTGCATTTAATAGAAGGTAAACTTTTTTGGATGATATCAAAGTTTATTTGGGGCAGTTCCTCGTTTCCTGCTCGTCTGGAAATTCCTTCTTGATTGATTTTTGGAGTGTTTTCTCTTTTATTAAGGAAAAGTCATAAACGCATATCACAAGCAAGATTGGAAGCCGCCAAAATTACCAAAGGGAAGATTAGAGAAACGAAAAAAGATTAACGGACGATGGAAGAACGCCCAACAGAACCGTCAGGCTTATCTTAAGAAAAAGAGTAGGTAGGCTGTGCTCACAAATGAAATGAATTCTTCCTTTCAAACCGATGAATGGACTCGGACTGCGCCCTAATCATCGCTTACGTTAAAGGTCCAATTCTCTCACCCCAAACAGCACCAATTTTCTTAATCTTCTTTCTTGAGCCCCCCACAATTGTCTAAAATTCATCATTATCCAGACACAATCTCAGTTTATTAGTTCAAAAAGAAAAGCTCAATGTGTAATATCAAAACATTCTCAGTACACTTCATGTCGTGTAATATAAGCTTTTGTACTCCTGCATTGTTTGAATTAGCTGTCAATCAAAAAGCTGGGCCAATTGAGAATTTCGTTAAACCCCTACAAGAATTTTAATTTGGGATAAGAGGATTGTTCCTTTAACCTACGATCGTGCATTATCCTAGTGTGCTCATGCAAGGTCCATGGCTCTTTAACATTTAACCGTCCCACGCCTTATCATTCTTTTTCTTGTAACAAATAGAACAACTTAACAATCGACAACTCAATGGAAAAGTTTGTGACTGCAACTTGACTAGGGCAATCTGTTAGAATTTTGATTAATAGATAAACGGAATCTAAATCCTCGCCTTAAGTTCCACGGTTATTCCTGCTCTCCTAGTATAGACGAATCCGGGGAGGTTGTGATGGTCTGATTTAAGTCGGCCATTACTGGGGTCAATCACCTTTTAATCTTTTGATTTCCTTGCTTACCTCTATCATGGATTGTTGTACACTACATTGTATCTTAATCCCTTCAATTTCACTGAAAATGAGGGTTTGAACATAATGTAGACGATATATAAAGGCGATTCAAGGGTGATGGACCCCACTAGTGGCTGCGCTCAGTCACTAAAACAAGCGCTTATCGGATTCGTCTATATAGCAAAGATATTGTAAACGTAGATACCAAACTCCTATCCCTACACTGTTAGACGCGCTGACTCCTCACGGAGGCTCAAACGAAGGGCGGAAGTGTTGATTGGACATGAGCACAGTTCTATTCGGTGATGCGCGCCCATAATTATGTTTGCGTAACAGAAAATTCCATTGTGACCAGTTGTCAGCACGCGTGCATTTTCAAAACGTACCAGAGGATAGGAGTTTGGTATCTACGTTTATAATATCTTTGGTACATATCAAAGATATTATAAACGTAGATACCAAACGCCTATCCCTACGCTGTTAGACGCGCTGACTCCTCATGGAAGCTCGATCGGAGGGGCGGAAGTGTTCATCTGACATGCGCACAGTTTTATTCGATTATCTGCGTACACAATCACGTATGCGTAACAGAAAATTCCATTGTGACGAAATGGCAGCGGTGCGTGCATTTTCAAAGCAAGTTCCGTACGCGCACAACGCATTTCTCTGTGTGCAGTCCGGTGTAACTGACGCGTACTACCGCGTGCTTGGAAAAAGAACCCAGTAGTTGATTTTGTGTTGTAAGCTCGTACGAATGTAAACGCGTGCATAGATGCGCGCTAATGAATATGCCATAGAAACTGACCAATCACATTAAACCAGTACGTCGATGAACTTCAAGGCGTTAATTTTCAAATGTTCTTCAGAAGGAAGCCTCGAAGAAGCCTAAAACTGTTTCATGTAAGTGAATTTTTTTGAAGAACGGTGTTTGCACAAATTGTAATGTTTTGAAATCACACGTATTTACAATACCGTAAGATACCAATTTGCCTGTTGGCCCCCAAAACGACTGATCAGTGATCAGCACTTCCTCCCCTCCGAATCGGACACCGTGAGGTGTCACCACGCCATTTTAAGTTTGGTATCTACGGTTATAATATCTTTGATATGTACCAAAGATATTATAAACATAGATACCAAACTTAAAATGGCGCGGTGACTCCTCACGGAGGCCGAATCGGAGGGGCGGAAGTGCTGATCACTGATAAGTCGTTTTGAAAGCTAATAGTAAATTGATATCTTCCGGTAGCATAAATTCGTGTGGTTTTAAAAATTGCAATTCTTGCAAACACATTTCTTCAACAAATTACACTTATATGAAACAGTTTTAGGCTTCTACGTCGGCTTTCTACTTAAGAACATTTGAACATTAACGCACAACGACTGGTTTGAAGTTCATTGGCTTACTGATTGGTCAGTTTCCATGGTATATTTACAAGCGCACATCTATACACGCGTTTACATTCTTACGCGCTTACAACGAAACACCAACCACTGCGTTCATTTTCCCAGCACGCAGAAGTGCGCGTTTCTTTTTCTCCGAAGTATACACAGAGAAAGGTAGTTTGCGCTTATGTAACTTGTTTTAAAAATGCACGCATGCTGACATGTCGTCACAATGGGATTTTTGGTCATGTATCCATGGTTATGCACGCAGATCACCGAATAGAACTGTGCGCATGTCAAATGAACACTTCCACCCCTCCGATTGAGCCTCCATGAGGAGTCAGCGCGTTTAACAGTGTAGGGATAGGAGTTTGGTATCTACGTTTATAATATCTTTGATATGTACACTGCACACCGCGCTCTACACCTATTTCCCTCATAAGAATTAATACAACAAAATAAAAAGTTCCTTTTAATTAGATTCGGAAGTTGATTTTGTAGTAAACCACCAAAAAAGTTGGTTTATGAATGTTTCTGTGGTGAAGGACAAAATGAATTACACAATCCTGACTACGCGCCTGTGTAGGCTGAATCCGATCAAAGTTTGTGTTAAGTGTCTGTATGCAGCTCTTAGTGAGGTCCATAGTCCTTAGATCATCTTCATTTATTGTCTAAAAGTAATTTCAAACCCTTATATAAAGTGAAATTGAAGCAATCAAGGGGCTTTTTAGTGTACAACCATCCATAAGCAAAGAAATTGAAAGGTTACATGGTGATAAACCCCAGTTATGGCAGACTGAAATCAGACCATCACTTGCTTTCCGATCATTCGGTAGTTTATTGCCCTATACATATTCAAAGTTAGCCTACGGTACCATTGATTTTGTAATTGTCATTCTTGATATAAACTTGGACTTGAACCCATGGTTAGTCTTTTCTCCGAAATGTATTGCTATCTATATCAAGATATCATGATCTGCACTGATATATATAAGCTTTGCAATTAAGTCAAGATCCGCCATGCTAGAGGACAGTCATGTCAAATTCACCGTCGTGTTTTGCGGTTTTGTGCTAAACACTCTGCACAGTGTGTAGTTTGATATATGCAATGTGTACACATTCAACGAGGAACTGTGTCGACTGTGGTCTACTGCGCAGTACCTAGTACGCCACCATGACTGGCGGAGAGTATTATGTCGTCCTATAAAAAAGCGTCTTTAGAAATCTAAGTTATATAGATTCTGCACTAAGTGCAGCTTCTAAGCCGAATATATTGGTTGACATGCCAAAGGTAGTATAATTGTGGAACGTTTACATACGGTGCTTGTTTCGTAATCCCACCCCACCCTTCTCCATCGCAGGGAGTGGACAATGTTATCTCATCCTCACAGGTATATGACTGGACAAGGAAAATACGTCATATAGCATTGTACGTAGAACGTACTGTTTAGAAACATTTGCCGTCGCAATAGGGTGGAAGGACCGAGCACTGAAGAAGATTATTTTTTGAGCGTACGTTAGTTTCCACGTGGCTTCATCGCTACTCTAATTTCGAAAAAATTGTGGAACCCGGGCATCAAATGTTTTGGGATGAGCCCCCCCCCCCCTCCCTCCACCAACACCCTGAGAACCATCCTTATTTCAAGGGCAAGAGCAGTCCCCCAACTTCAACTTTAAGTAGTGTAGTGGACTGTCCTGTTGTATGATTGGCTCTTGAGAGTCATGTGACCGTGACCGTGATAACACTTTTTTCTCCCCAATGTGAAATGCACTAGGAGTCACTGATTGATTCGCTTTGAAAATGTGCATTATTGAAAGTCTTAAAATATTTTAAAATATACTTTGAAGAGAAATAAGAAGGAAATTTTAGGTTTTAGCTGTTGCTCCAAAACAAGTTTGGGGGGACTGCTCTTGACCTTTAAATAAAGGTCAAAACCAGTTCTTATACGTCTAAATTTGTTTACTCATGGCAGATCTGACCAGGGATCGAACCAAGGATGCAGTTTTCCTGGAGAAGCTAATTACATCATATGATATCATAATAAGCCCCCCCCCCCTCCCCCATACCCATAAACGCTGAAGTCGGTCAAGGTAGAGTCATTATACATTTATAGCCTTTAAGTCTGGGGCACACGACTTTGCACATCGCAACTCAACTAAACCGTCGTGACCTAGTTTTATAATCGTTGTCACGATTTTTAGTCGCACGACAGGGACACGCACACTATACGACTGTTTAGTTGGAGATCCGACTATTGAGTTGAGTTGCAACGCGCAAAGTCGTATAGTGTGCGGCTAGCTTTATTTTTAGAGGAAAATGCTGCGTTAAAACTACACCTACCTGGCATGCAATGAAAGCATTTGCAACCATTACTATACTATATCATTTGAATTTAGTTCAAAGTTTGGGTCAAGAAATTGTTCTCAAGGAGCAAGAAGCTAAATTTTCCCCTGTAGAAACCCTTCCCTTGAAAACAAACGGCTACTTACACTGCATTGCTTTGAATTTTTGTTTAAAATCATGACTTGTATGTGAAACAAACGCAGATTTTCCCTTTAAAGGTTCAATCCTCTCACCCCAAACTACAATTTTGTAGGGGTTTACCGAAATTCTCAATTGGCTCAGCTCTTTGATTGAAAGCTAATTCAAACAATGCAGAGTGCCAAAGCTTACATTACACTAGCCCCCGGGAAGGACGATTTTTTTCGTCCAGCTCACCGCTACGAATAAAATCAAAGGGGCGGCAGCCTACAGGGGGCTGTAGCCACAAAGGCGCTACGCAGGCTAACATTACACAGCATGAACTGTACTAAGAGTGTTTTGATTGAACTTCTCTATACTCACCCTGGAGCAGTGAACTGAGATTGTGTTTGGATGAGGATGAATTTCAGACAATTGTGGGGGGGGGGGGGGGGAGGGGGGGCTTCACTACGAAGATTAGGAGAATTTGTATTATATAGGCGAGAAAGGAATACTATTCCACTGACAATTTAAGAGCTCTGGGATTTCCAATGAAAGAGAATAATATTTATCTCATTGGCCCACATTTCATTCAAAACCTACATTCGTAGACTCAGCTTTAATGACTAAAAATATTTCTATTTCCAAATAGTCCATTCCTGTCCGGAAGATACTTAAGCTGCCTCAATGTTACAAGTGTTATATAACACCAAGTGGAACATACGGAGGGCGCCAGAGTATTTTGATAGAGAAGAAAACATGAGTTGAGAGCTTCTTTCAAAATACAAAACTACAGTACATTGTAAAGACTACTACCTAAAAAGCCTGTTGAGAGTTTCGTTTTGTTCAAAGGCCGAAGGTTATGAGGGTATGCGCTCTATTTATGAGTAAGAGCTGCTATAGCAACGCATAGCGCACAGTACACAGAGAAATGTATAGCGCGTGACCTAGGTCATAGGTATAGAACGCAATAATGGAACATGTGCAGAAACAACAGAAACTTCTTTCCTTCTTTTTCCCCTTCACCCTTTTGTCCTTCTCTTTTCACATTTTCTTGGGCATATAGCTGCCAAACCCTGACGAATCCCATAGTGGTGTAACTTATGTACGCTCTGAAGGAGAGCACTTTTGAAAAAAAACAGACTTGGACGGACACCAACGATGATACTCTGTTCTCAATATTCAGGGGGTACCCAACCCATTCTTACTCCCTGGAACCCTAAGCATAAGTTAACCAACTGGAAACACTTGTAGAATGCTTTCAAAATCTTTATTCTGTCATTTTCAATACTGAAGCGTTTAATTTGCCTTCAAACTTGACAGCAATGACAAATGTACTTTATTGTATAAACG
Organism: Holothuria scabra; assembly: GCA_037179385.1. Taxonomy (NCBI): domain Eukaryota; kingdom Metazoa; phylum Echinodermata; class Holothuroidea; order Aspidochirotida; family Holothuriidae; genus Holothuria; species Holothuria scabra. The sequence continues at coordinate 59,028,410 of CM074179.1, read as the reverse complement.
GAGGTTAAAGTTTTAGTGACGATAAAATTTTCAAGTCTATTACAGTCTCTATATTTATTTCAGTCATAATTATGTGTAGCAATGATGAAAAAGAAAATTAAATTAGTTTGGGCCTACGATATTACATCGTAGGTTCCCTTAATGCATTTCGCCTCTTTGAAGTTGATATTTTCTCTCCAATATTCATAATTTCTACATGCAACGTGCTATTAGGGTCTACAACAGTAAACGTTTTTCACAGAAGACACTGCACTGAGCATCTCTCTACAGACCTTGACGTCACCACTGACGTCATGTTGGAAGAATAACAATGTACACGTAGCCGCAACACTGATCATTGTATAGGAAACATAAAGATCGGTGGGCAGAAGGAAGTAAAATTCGCCTTACGTGTGTATAGAGGCTTTGCAATTACGTCACGGAACCGCCATGCTGGAGGACATTCATGCCAAATACACGCGGCTTTGTGCCGAACGCACTGCACAGTGTGCACTGTGATATGCATGGTGTGTACAAATTCAACGAGAAAGCGCGTCCCGTATGGTTCGCTATGTAGTTACATGTACTCCAACATGGACGACGATGAGTATTATGACGTCATGTGAAAAGCCTCTATAAGCATCACTTTCTCATCCGATTGGTTGACCAATCAGCTGTCTGCATTTGTTGGATTTGGTTTGTTATTCCTCCACAAGAGGACGTACTTTTTGCGTAGTGACAAAACATAATAATGCATTTTGACGGTTTTACTGGAAAACAATAGCTACTGACCGTCGTACTGTCATGCGATCCTATATTGATGACATACCTACCGCGCACGATCAGTGTGTAAAAGCTAGACTATCATTTTGAGACCCACATATGGCAAGCCAAATGCCCAATAATTCGATAAACTTGGTTTATCGACCGATAAACCAGGTTTATCAGACGATAAACCAGGTTTATCGACCGATAAACCTGGTTTATCGACCGATAAGCCAAGTTTTTCGACCGAAAAACCAGGTTTTTCGACCGATAAACCTGGTTTATCAGTCGATAAACCTGGTTTATCGTCTGATAAACTCGGTTTATCAACCGATAAACCAAGTTTATCGAATTATTGGGCTTTTAGCGTCGATAAACCTGGTTTATCAAACGATAAGCCAAGTTTTTTGATAAACCGGGTTTATCAATTCGATAAACCAGGTTTATCAATTCGATAAGCCAAGTTTTTCACCAAAGAAGTGATAAACCTGGTTTATCAAATCGAAAAACCAGGTTTATCGGTTGATAAACCAAGTTTATCAGTCGAAAAACCAGGTTTATCGGTTGATAAACCAAGTTTATCAGTCGAAAAACCAGGTTTATCGGCCGATAAACCAAGTTTATCAAATTGTTGGACATTTGGCGTCGATAAACCTGGTTTATCGACCGATGAACCAGGTTTATCGATTTTGAAACGAGAGACACAGAAAACTCGGTTTATCGAGCCTAGCTTGAACTCAGTTTATTGCCCTTCAGTTGTGGACAAACGGCTTTGTATACGCGTAAAACATGAATGCCATGTCATACATTTCAGTACGTATGAAAGACTGAGAGACTTATTACTTGAAGAAAGATTCGGATAAGAACCTAAATAACATACAGTAGTCGCCCTCGGCAATTGCGTACTACAGTAGACGTCGACACAGTATGTCAGATAGAGGGCTCGGATGGATCATGGCGGTCAGTTTGAGACAAAACTTCAGACCTGTCTTAATTTCATTAATCGGGCTTTTTGTAACGGCTGTAAAGGGCCAAATCGTGACGATCATTCTTCGCTGCCAACTGTTTCATCATTCCTGTAAAGGGTGTCAAATTTACTTCGATCCTTTCAAAGGTGAGTCGAATGCAGATCGGCCTAGCCTCCCAAGACAGTAATATTTACTAATAAGAGTCCTACGGTGGGAATCTGTCGTTGGAGTTTAGACCCTACCTTAGCACTACATTTGAATTCTTATTGGCTTTCAATAGGCCACTACGTACAGGACCTGGGCTATGCAAAAAGCATTGGGGAAATGTAGCCCCACCTCCCCTCCCCATTCGATCTGGCGTAGGCTATGTAGGCCAGTATCCAGTCAAAAAGTCGCAGTGATATAAAATATATTCATATATATTTAAACTTCTCCGCCTTCTTCCATTGCCATTATGATTCCCGCACGCGGGCGGGCTGTCTATCTACAGGATGACAATAAATGTGAAACTGAAAGTATTCTCTGCAAGTACTGACCGAACCTACGAACGACCGTACGTGCTCTAACGGTATACATGTACCGGTTTATCTGTGATTAATGCTAGTCTAAGTAACTCCATGAAAACAATATCCCGGCGTAGGGATATAAAATCGGTATGAAAAACTTGGCTTATCAGTTGATAAACCAGGTTTTTCGACGCTAAATGCCCAATAGTTCGATAAACCTGGTTAATCGGTCGATAAACTTGGTTTCTCGACCGATAAACCAGGTTTTTCGAATTGATAAACCTGGTTTATCGAGTTGTTGGACATCTGGCTTTTATAAACCAGGTTTATCAACTGATAAGCCAAGTTTTGATAAACTTGGTTTATCAAATTGATAAACCGGGTTTATCAATTTGATAAACCAGGTTTATCAATTCGATAAACCAAGTTTATCATCAGTAAAGAGATAAACTTGGTTTATCAAATCGAAAAACCAGGTTTATCAGCCGATAAACCTGGTTTATCGACGCCAAATGTTCAATAAATAGAAAAACCGGGTTTATCGAATTGATAAACCAGGTTTATCAACTTGATAAACCAAGTTTATCGACCTTTTTGTGAGAAAATCGATAAACCTGGTTTATCGATCGATAAACCAAGTTTATCAAAAAAACTTGGCTTATCAGTCGATAAACCAAGTTTATCGAATTATTGGGCATTTGGCTTGCCATACCCACATATTACGAAAACCTCGAATCTGAACAATTAGTGGGCAAATCTCTTAATTGAGTTGTCCACATGAAGGTTTAAACCCTTATTAGATTAAGAGGTACTTGGGTATGAAAACATCCATGATATGTGGAAACAAAGAGTTGAAAAGATAATCAACGCGAATGACTTCCAGTTATGGCCGACTAAATATGACCATCACTTGTTTGTTCGGATTCGTCTATAAGAAAAGAAATGTCTCTTCCTACCTATGTGTTTGAAAAAAAATTCCGTAGTACACATTATTCCAAGCTATTTAGGCATGAAATCAACATCCATGTTCGGGTATCATAAAAGATCAAATGACAAAAGCAGAAATCCTCTCTCTCTCTCTCTCTTTAATTTCCATATTTCAGGGAGGCAAATCATGCCAAAATTCCAAATGCCTTTCAAGGTAACAAACTATTTTCGTGAAAAAATCGAGCAGAGGAGCACTACAGGCAAAGGAAGCCTAGACAACAAGAAAGTACAGAAGCAGTCGTTGGCATGATGTCATCAGCTACTTTTTGCAAGATTCCTCAAATCTGGAACTGTAAAATCTACGTTATTAGGCTTTTTTATTTTTTAGCGTTCAACTGATACATTATTCTCTATAAATCTTTCAATTATTACTTATGTTGAAGTTTTTAATACAAAATGTACAGACTACTACATAAAAAGCCTGTTGAGAGTTTCGTTTTGTTCAAAGGTCGAAGGTTATGAGTAAACGCTGCCCTAGCAACGCAGGGCGCGCAGTACACAAAGAAATGCATACCACCTGACTTAGGTCGTAGGTATAGAACGCACTAATGGAACATGCATGCGCATAAAAAAATGAAACTGGCTTATGTTGTAAATTGTTGAGAATATTCATACAAATTTCTCCTCCTATACACGAATCCGGACAGCAAGTGGTGGTCTGAATTAAGTCGGCCATAACTGGGGTCCGACACCTTTAAATCTTTCGATTTCCGTGCTAACCTCTATCATGGATGGTTGTGCACTAATTCGTATCTTAAATGCTCCAATTTCGCTAAATATAAGGGTTTATAAATTCATGTAAACAATAAATATAAAGACGATTTTAGGATGGACCCCACTAATGGCGGCCTACATTCTCTAAAAACAAGCGCTAATCGGATTCGTCTGTAGAGAACTTTATCGTGACGTCACAGTTGGTAAGCCTCGCCCACTGACATGCAGAAATCAGTAGTCTTTTACTGCAGCGGGCACATTTGGATGGTCAGCTGCTTTTCAGCTATAGCTAGCGTACTAGATTTTGCCCGCCAAAAGGGGCTGGGCTTGTGACGTCATTAAAAGCACCCTACAGCGTTGACACGAGTACAATCTGTCGTTACATCCACGCAACTGTTAACGAATCTGCCAAGTGTTTTTCAAACACCAGGACACAAAAAACTTGATTATCATCACTGACTTTTGAAAAAAAAACCCATCTTCGAGAGTTCCATTTTACAGTTTTATCGCTACTCATAAATAATATTTATTTTGTTCTCTCATGACCATATTTAATTAAAATCGTGTATCAAGAATCTTCTTGACATGTCGGCCGGGCCCGTTGGCTACAAATTTCGAAAGGACGCACGTACTGTGGAATTATTGCCAAATTATCGTTTTCTTAGGTTAGTTATTTTTATGCAACCCCCGAATCTCTAACCTGCAATCCTCATAACATGGAACCCCAACCGCACCCAGATTTACGAAAGAGCTTTCAGATGGATTCAGCCTCTGATATCACTCGTTTAGTGGGCTGATTTATCAAATCGTACATTCCCGCCCCTAACATTTTTTGAACAACCACATTTTGTCTGATTTATTCATGCAGTACTCGAGGTATACTTATGACGTTTTCGCTTCGACCATCTTGCAATGGCTAATTATTTTCTGAAGCATACAGCATTCTTTCGAATACCATCATATTCGTACGAGTAGGGGTGCAGGGGCACTCGCCCTACGAATTCGGGCAAAAGCAGTTGGTTCATTTGGGCAAAACAGGATAAACGGTGACATTATTCGGGCAAAAAATGCTCTTGCTCCCCTCATAAAAATTACTCCCGTACGCCTATGATTACCATGACAGTGTAATGGCATGTGTCCTCTGAAACGAAATTCCGTCTGAATGAAAAACCATTGCCCGCCAATGTAGGCTGAATACGATCCAGGCCCTTCCGCCATGTTTTGTTGCATATGCTAATTCACGCGGATGTGTGTAATTCATGAAACTGAAGTTTTGTGGGGAAAAGGGGCGCCATTTCAGTTTTTGTTCTGAATGTCGTTTTAGGTAGTTGCACCACTGAAGCTTTTGAGTAACTTCGACGATTCAATAATTTCTACGTTCCGTCTCACGTACACAAAACATATTTCTTCTCTTGAATTGTCTGCGCACGTGACGTTTATAGTTTCCCGCTGGTACCAATCCGGGCAGCCTTCAAAATCATCTAACCATTTTAAAAACGTTTCGTCGACATCCCAGATTTCTCCGTCTATGTTCTGAAAAACAAACAAAAAAATCTCCGAGTTTTTCGGCTTTGGCACCCTTTTATACAATTTTGACTGTTTTCCGCTAGGAGATTCATGTTCTGTACCAATGACTATGTTAAGACGGGTTACGAGGGATGCATAGGCTGACTTTTTGCAAGCAGTTCAGTTTTAAAGGGGAAATGTAGTCACCCACTGAACTTGAAGAGTGTAGCAGTCTAGCATGCTTTATGATTGGCTCTAGATCCTCATGCCACAATATTTCTCCTCCTCAAACGTGAAATTTACTAGGGGTGGCTACTTGATTAACCTCTGAATATTCAATTTTCGAGTCCTCAACTATTATGAAAAAAATTTTGAAGAGAAAGAAGAGGAAGAAAATTGCAATATTTAGACTTTGCTTCAAAATGATTTTGCGACGGCGGCTATTGCCCTTTAAGTCTCGGTTACAGCAACTTTATTCCAGACTCTGTCACCAAAATTATTAAATGCACACAACTAATGGTTAAACAATCGTGGACCGTGAAAATGCGCTCTCGGGGCTAAATGCGATCCCTGAAACGAAGAAATGGTCCTGCGCCCTACACTACACTAACCTCTGTTATCCTCTTTGTAGTGCACTGCAGTTCAAGCTTACTTAAAACCATTTCATTCAAAAACAGCAATATTTCCATTTACAGGATGAAAGAAAAGTAATATTACGTTTGTAATTAACCACATGGACCAATAAAAGTGGGGTATTATTGGTGATTGTGAATGAATTTATAAGAATGAACTACATTTATCCATGGGCGTCCGCAGAAATTTTTACAGGGGGGCAAGGTCATTCATGGATGATTGAATTGTGTACACTATCTAAGCGGAGCGCCACCATCGGTTGGCGCGGAGCGTACAAGAATATTTTGGGCCTTACAAACCCTCCAGATCCGGAAACGACACTTGGCGAGTGTTATAAGCTGCATGTACCAAGCCCTTGAATAGGAATTTCATGTGTGTAATTTTTAGATTTTTAGAATTTTCAATGTAAAAATTGTTGAAGGAAAATCTACCTCCCTGTCACGGCCTCGCACGCCTATGCACGATAAAACTTACGCTGTCAAACAGCCTATATAGGCCTATATCCGTTATCCAATTATGAATCATACCCCCCCCCCCCCCCCCCATATTCACCTTGCATATCCCAGTTACATCCGCGCGTCGCCACTTGAGATCAGCATGGGACCAAACCAAGACCAACGCATTCATCAATAGTCGGATGCCATATGCACTCTACATACCTGACAACTAGTACAATTTTGGCGTAGTTTTTACAATTACAAATTTCCAATAGATGTCACGAATGATGGTCCCCAAATTACGATTTCACTATTCAGCATACATCTTCTCTTTTGCTATTCCTGGTCAAATGTCCGCATATTTCACGAGTAGAAAATGACGCTGTGAGTGAAGATATTTTGATGATTTATTTTTAATTTTTTTATTGCAATTTCTAATTAATTTTTTTCACAAGTTTGATTTTCCAGGGGGGGCAAGTGCCCCCTTGTCCCCCCTTCCGGACGCCCATGCATTTATCGGAATATTGATTGTTGGTGAATAAACCATGAAGACTCTAAATTTGGAAAAATAGAATCACCTCTCCGTTTTTTCTTTTTCTTTCTTTTAACAGATTTGGAGTTAAAACGATTGCATTCATCAACAACTATCCTACACAAAATGTTTTTATTCCTTCCCTTCAACCAACATGTCCTCTGTTGGGTTTACTCTCTCTAGCATTGCGACTGATTTGTAGGCTTTGTAGGCCTACATGTCATGCTCACAACGCCGTATGAGCAACGCCGTATGAGCAAGACGGGTTTCAGCATCCTTGACCGCGTGTTTGGTTTAACGGTAGAGCATCCGCCTCTTACGCGGAAGGCCCGGGTTCGATTCCCAGGTCGAGTCATACCAAAGGCTCTAAAAAGGAGCCTACTGCCGTTGTGCGTGATGCTCCGCATAAGGAATGGAGTAGGAAAAACAAGCCAGTGGGCCACAACTGGAAAAAAGGCCGTGGCCGGGAAGCAATAAGTTGGAAACTGGGCCGTAAAACTTTATCTAATCACACCTCCCTGATCTAACTAACTAACTGACTCAGTATCCTTGTGCGTGTATGTATGCGAGTCATTTAGTACCGTGTGTGACGCGCATCGGCGTGCATGCATCACAAAGTAACTGATTCAAAGTGATTGAGTATAAATCAGGAAGGATTAATTGTACAAAAATCAGCCATGAGTACCATTTATTTCAAGAGGACTGGGAAAAGTGCCCCTAGTGAAATTATCAACCGTCAAAAGAGGCTATGCACTGACGTCATTGCGTTGCGCGTCTCTCTATTTTGCCATCCATGCGTCCATTGCACAACAATTGTCACCAAAATGTTGTCTTGTAAGTATCGGTAACACTTCTATTGCGCATGATCAGTACCATCCAGAATGCCAAACTTAAACGAGCTGACGTCACTTGAATAACCCCCACAGACGAATCCGGACGGCAAGACGGTCTGATTTCATGGTGCTGTTCTCCCGGCTTTTTAGTGCTCCATATTGGTACTAGGCCTATGCTTATTTGAACTATTGACCATAAATGGACACATACAACTGATGTACGACTAGTACTTAACCGTCTTTACGCCACTATATGGGCCATATAGGGAGCTTCGACATTTTTCATGAGCTGTATGGCAACGACCGTGGAAATACACAAACAAGAGCAACTTGCACTGTGTAAAACATCGATTGGACGATTTTCTCACCGTGCTGCCCAGGCCTAAGTAGGAGTTCGCCTAAGTGCCGGTATTTGTATTGTTTCAGTTGAAAATTATCAACCTCCCGGTTTTTCTACCAATTTCCCTATTTTTTGGCTCTAAAAAATGAAAATCTTCCTATTTTGAGGTCAGACAGGTTGACAGGTGTAAATCAGAAATAAACTTTGAAGTATTTCCTTCGAATTCAGTAAATAAAATGTGTAGCAATTGAGAAAACATGAATGAAAACATTTTGTGGGTACGTATGAAATCAGTAAATAACGTCAAAATGTCCACGTTTATTAAATTAGGTCTATAAGCTTATCTGCAGTGTCGTTTATTGCGCATATTATTCATTTAGAAGATGAAACGAATGTCCCGGCAACAACATTATTCGAGTGTGACTTTGTCAAGTTTAGAACCTTTCTGTCTTTCGGATGGCTGGTTGATTTGCAAAAAAACAAAACAAAACAAAACAAAAAACCATTCACTGAAGACACTTAACAGCCCTATTATAGGATGTTAGGAACTTAGGATGTATGTCTAGTCCATTTTTCTAAAATTCCCGCGCTACGCGCGATTATTACGCATAGCTAAAATGTTGCTGTTGTTGCTTCAGGTAGCTTCAATCACCGATGACTTAAGTAATTTTTCAGCCAGCCCAAACGTTCTTAAACCGTGTCAGTTGAGTCGTAAAAAAGTTTTAAAATCAATGGCACATGCAGCATTTCACGTTTTAAAAACATTTTGAGTGCTAGGGAATTGGCTTTAGGCCTACTCATGGGCGCAAATCCCGGGGGGCAAGGGGGCCTTCTCCCCTCAAGTGAAAAAGTGGGGGGCCAAATCGTAATTTGCCCCCCCCCCCCCCAAATTTGAGTAGACCTAAAAATATGGTCACCTTTTTTCGTTTTTTTTTCATTCGAAAACAGTTTTTCTGAAGCTTTGGAAACGCCAGAACACAGGGCCTTTGCCCCTGGATCCCACCAGGAGTCCTTTGAGGCTTCGCGCTCGCGGTGCCCGCCAAGCGTGCAAAGTTTAGTACTCATGGGCACATCATAAGCATTTTCACCCCCCACTCTCAAACAGAGATTTGCGCCCCTAGGCCTGCTAGTTTTTTTTTAAGCCTGACTAAAGCTGGTAGGCTTGTGGGGTAAGTCTGTTGCAGTGTCATCAATCAGTCAATTCAAGGTGGATGTGAAACGACATAAGTCAACGACAATTTACCGTGGGCTACATGGGCCTTTTATGAAAGCAAGATCGGTATTTTCATGACGCGGTTGAATCCCTCCCTACCATAGCCTATGCCTTTAAAAAGTCTGAGGGCCAATCCTCTCACCCCAAACTACACTTCCTGTAGGGGGTGGGGTACAGAAACTCTCCATTGGCCCAGTTTTTTTATTGACTCACTGTTAATTCAAAGAATGCATATTACCAAAGTTTATATTACACAACGTGAACTGTACTGAGAGTGTTTTGGTTCTACACACAAAGCTTTTCCATACTCACCCTGAAGCAATAAACTGATTTTGTGGGAGGGGCTTAAGTAAGAAGGTTAGGAGAATTGGTACTGTTTGGGGTGTGAGAACTGGGCCTTTAATTTTTTAAACAACGTCTTCTATCACCCAGACACTTACAGGAAAATATTCATTATTTTGTACGAAATGTAGCCGTGTACAAATATATCTCAGATGACCCTGGTCAGTATGACATTGTTTCTTTGGTATAGTATGTCACTTGTAAATTCTCCACAAATAACAAAAATGAGTATTTAAAAAAAATTATCGTGCTCCCAAAAAGGGAAATCGTAAACGTAGGCCTATAGTCAGTTCAAAATTTTGCCAAACATAGCACCATTTTGCAATTAGGCCGGGAAATCTTAGGCAAAGAAAATTTCTCAGAGGGGGACACAACTTCTTTTGGTTTTCCTTTTGAAACTGAAATTCATTCAAATATTGCACCACTTGCGATCTACATCCTCCTGGAATTACAATTTTCCCTGAGGGAAAGGGGGACCTCCAGTCTCATCTCCCATTCCACAATTCAGTAATGCCCGGTTTTCGGGTCCCTTGAAAAAAGTGTATGTCAATGGACTTGCGTATTACCATTTTTCAAAGATTGATTTTTCCTCATTATCTGAGATATTGTAGATATGAGATTCGTATTATAAGGCTGGGTAAGTACAGCTTTATGCACGTGAAAAGAGCCGAATCCGGCCATCTAGGGGTTTGTAAAGCCCAAAACTTTTACACGTTCCCCGCTAACTGATGGCGGCGCTCCGCTTAGATAGTCTTGCCCCGCCTGACCTTCGACGGTACCAGCCCCCCCCCCCACTTGTTACCTGGGCCCCCTAAATATTTCACACTGGCTACGCGACTGCTGCCTACAGTCACTAAAGTCAAGGCCTGATCGGATTCGTCTAAACTAGCGCTGTTCTGTCTGTATCCTACTAGCTGCAATCGGGTGGCGCTCTACGTAAACAGTGTTTGGACTGGTTCTACTTGACGGTCCTGAAGCGCATCCCAGATTCACTAATTCAACAACCAAATGTTCGGTGACGAAAGGTGGTTTGAACCCATCAAGTTATTCGGTCATGTCCCCGGCCCGTGCATGTCGCCCTAGGTACTATGTGCAAGTGTCAAAGATGAATAAAATAATACCTTGGGAGGTTTAATATGTGATGTCATCAAAAGTTGAAAAGAAGCGCGGCTCACAAACGAGACTATTGACTGATACAATGGGATGATGGTAGGGGTTGTATACTCTCTAAATGTAAAAAAGTGAACTTAGTCATCCTATTATAGAGTGACAACTGCTAATTCACTCCATTAGAGTATTAAATCACTCCAAGAAGAGTGAATATCCACTCTTTCACGAGTGTGTACAGTCAATCAGTGATCACACTTTATAAGAGTGATCACTGGAGGAACCCCATCAAGATTGATACGTCCCTCTTCTTGAGTGAAAGTTCACTCTTCTGTTACTGAATTTTCCCATTCGTGGAGTGAATTGACTCCCTAACTCGGAAGGTCACTATTTTAAATTAAGAGAGTATTGTCAGTACCATCAGTGCTCAGGAGTCGCTGATCTTTAGCTCGCAGCAGTAATCGAAGAATGAGATAAACGTCAATGACGTATTCGAGGACCGTCATGCTTATCACATTGTCAGGTTTATTTAAATCTCAATTACCAAGTTTCCTAATTTCATTAATCCCTTGGAAATGTTGTAAATAAACAATATTTTAAGGAGTGTCACATATCACACTTCTAGATACTTCTCACGTGACGTCATAAAAGCGTATTTCAACCATGTTCGAGGGCAACTCCTATGTACACAGGCTTAACCCTCGGACTTGGGGTTGCTAATGCCTATGGGGCGTGACGGGGAACTATTGTATGTTTGGACAACATGTCTGCCTCAATCATTATACACTAAACGTGGCTGTGCTAAATGTACAACAACGCTAGGACGCCATTTAGTTTGAATAAGATATGTCCTAAGCCTATTCAGAGTCAGACACAGTACCAAAGTGAGAGAGCCAGCCTTTAGGGGAGAAAACGTTTTGTGGGGTAAGATCAGCGAGCTGGTGAGATAAATTGATATTAACTGGTGGTAGTGTAAGTTTTAGTTTAACTAGTTCTCTGTCCTGTCTCGCGGCGCGTCTCAAGAAGGGTTAAACCTCATGACTCAAGCTTGTAATACCAAAAAAGGAAGCAAAACGGGGATCACCATAAGCTTAGTTGCGTTTGTGGTACAAAATGTGAACCATTTCTCAACCTAAAAACTGATCTTTTTCGCCAAAGGAGGGACACCCTCCCCCCCCCCCCATGTTACACTCCCAACATCCTGGATCCATTTTAAAATCCTGACTATGCCGTTGCCTGCCCCCACCCCACCCCACTTCCTTGGCTTCTAGTTTCAGGTTTAGGCTTATATCTGTGTATTAAGTGTAAAGTCTACTTACGTGCCCAACTCCTTCCTGGTATACCATGCCAGGAATGACACCGGCGTCTTTAAAAGGTATCAACAGAAGCGGGTATTTCTTGGAAGTTGTACCTTTACCGACAAAGACAGCTTCTCCGTGGCCACCTTCAGTCATATGAAAATAATTACTTTCATTTAACTTCAGCGTTCCGTATATGAATAGGCGATGCATCACGAAGGCAGCCGGCAGAATTGGCTTGACGTAGGGTTCAGACTTGAGTCCTGTGGGAAGATGGGTTGATATATGCTTTAACTTTGAATATAACTCTGGCATTTACTAAGTTGATAATCTAAATCGTCGGTACACGTTGACTTTTGAGACGGACTTTGATTTCTCGTACAGTAAGTACGGTGAGTAACTGTAAACCATCGATATGACTCTATGGAAATTTAATTTAATCTGAGCAAACAAAGCTACGAGTTATGCAGGTAAGAGGCTAATGCTAAGGCTTATTCGTGCAAGTTTGCTTTACAATACCGGTGTGTAGATGCAATTGCTATAGCCGAGTGTAATGAAGCAATGCTTTATAAATATCAATAATGTTCATGTTAGCCAGATGGCCACTCTGTCCCCCACCCCCACCCCGGCCGACCCGATATAATTCTTAAAATATGTATTGGAACATATTGAATGACTTCATATGATAAACATGTTGCACCAGATTGTATCTGGGGTATTTAAATATTCAACGATCAGTCTAAGGGGAGGGGACATCTCACTCCTTCGGCCTACAGACCGCTCCACCAGGCCGATGATGAGGGCCTTGCAGTTGGTCGGCTAAAACAAAAACCCAGTCTGCACCGGCGGTAAAGTATACAACTATGTCTGTGGCATTCACATCAGCTTTTCTAAGCATTTATGACCATTTCATCAGACTCGCAGACTAGTACGTTCAAAACGAAGATCCCTTGGAAGATCCACCCTTACCTTTATCTCATTCTTTTTAGCGTATTTCGCCCCTGGATTAGTTTTCCCCATCCCTCTCCCGTCCAGGACCTCGTTTTACGCTATTCACCTCCATAACATATGCACTGTCGTGGCCAACGGCACGGGGTGACGTGCCAGGTGACTAAGCTTCATTCAAGCCAAGAAAAAATCGTCGCACATGAAATTTAAAGTTGCCATTAGTTACATAATTTAAACTTCGTCCCTGAATTGAAAAAATCAGGCTGGTTCTTGAATATTACCTCGTCTTCCTCTGGTGCCCTATCTGACTAAGGGCCAGGATCAGATCATTAGATGGATAATATATTTTATTTTGGAGAGTTCAGAGCCGTATAATTTTAAAACACCGCTCTGGGACAGTTGTGGTTTCGGTGCCCTCCATTTCAATCGGCATAATATTTGTTATTTTGGGGCAAAAGTCGCATGCTATTGTCCTACAAAATCTGCTTATAATACTCGGCAAAAGTTTTCACCAACCCCTGTTTCAAATTGGTCGTCTACACTGATGACATAACAATGACTGTAACAGAGTAGTGGGTTGCTTCCCATGTGAAAGACTTGTGCCTGCACTATCAAACTGAATTTAAAAGTTGAAAATTGAAAACAGAATTTAGAAGTCAGTTTATCACCTCGCCGTGCAAACATTGAGATTTAAAAATGCCCTCACTGACGAAGGATGATTGCATTGGAACTTTTTCAAAATGTAGACAAGGTTTCATATTGTTTTGTTTCGATGCATTTGGGAAATCATTTCTCCGAGCTGGCAGCTTTCAAAACATTTTAGAACCAGCCTGGTAATATTCCTTAAATGAAACCATTTGAAATACCTTTCCAAGTTTATATTTCATGTAATGCAGTTACATTGAGTGACAGGGTTTATACAAACATAATACAGATGTTTACGATTGACTCCCATTAACCACACATAAATGCACAAACGGAGCCAAATAGACAAATACAAACCGCATTACACACTCTAAAACACTTGTTTGACGGGATGATTTAACGATCAACATTTGGCTAGAATTTAACCCGATTTGGGGTCAATGAAGCCCAATTCATCGGATTAGGAATTCATCGACTCGGGAATGTACGTCGGTTCTCTCCTAACCTAATGTTGGAACAAATGCTTTACACCGTATTTTTGAATAAAACACATCCTTCTTCTGGGGCAGGGCGGTGTATCTTGCCAGATAATTTTCATCGAATCCATATTGACCCGGTTCCTAGTAATATTACGTAGAAATTGTTACATATGAATGGATAGCAGGTCTGGTGTGCAGACAACAATAGCAAGGTGCTGACACGGACTTCAATTTGGGACCAACAGCGCATCTCATCGTTTGTTTTATGATATATAGAGATATAGAGCATTCTCCTTGCAGTTGGGGGGTTATGGAGTTCGACTCATGGCCGGGCCATACCAAAGAACTTAAAAGGTTGAATCTTCTGCTATTGTGCTTGATGCCCAATATAAGCAGAGGCATCGGCAAAATAACCCAGTGAGATTGGTATAAAGAAACTGAGCCGTAAAACCTCATCTAACTAATAACTAACTTACTCAACGCTTTGCAAGGAATAATTTGGGAATCAAGAGGATTTGCAAGTTTCATAACATTTATTTGAAACGTTCAGATTAATCAGAATGTGTCAATTTTCTAAAAAAAAAAAAAAAATACATTTTATTAATCCTCAACGCAAATCAATTTTTTTTTTTTTTTTTTGGCTTATATCTGAATGTGTTCCATGCAATTCGTTTTAACCATTTCATAAGGCACACTTAACACTGAAAAAGTACTTAGGTCAAATAATTTCAAATAAGCCTTTTATTTGACCAAAATTGGGTCAAAGATTGACTGAGACAATTGGGTTTGGTTCCTCGTGACTAACCGTTTTAAGTGACATAACTGTCTAGTTTATGGATGCATGCGAATTAGGCAGGGTTTTTTTTTCTTCTTTTTTTCATAGGCCTAGCCTACATTCTTATATTCGTTTACTTCACCTCTTGCACGAATTTAATATTAGTAAATTTTACACGTATGTTTTTTTATTTTAATAATTAATATTATGTTTGGAGAGCAGACACTTTACGTCATTTTATGATATTGGGATTACCGTTGCTCCGCCCATGCTGCACACATCAACTGCATCGAATGGTTTTCAATGACACTTCTTTGCCTCAATGTCTCAACGGCGATCATGTATGGGGGCGGGCTGTCAACATCGTAATGTCAAAATTACACTGTTAAGATCTTTGAAAATAAATAGAAGAAAATAACAGACAACTAAGGAATACAGAAAAATACTGTAATTTATGTCTTTATTTTTTATCAAACAAACAAACAAGACAAACAAATCTTGTAAAAAAAGAAAAGTACGATCGAAAAGAACGGAAAGTAAAGGGAAGTTTACGATGACATGAAATTTTAGTTTTCTTTTGAAATTAAATAGCGTTTGGCACATAGTAATTTCCGAGGAAAAAAATTACAGCTCTATTTTTCAGCGCCCGTACAGTACATCTGAGACCAGGGATATGCAAAAGCTTCCTGCTCAGACCAAGTTGCGAAGACCTAAGTCTAGATTATAGGGAGTCTTAACACATCCCTGCTTTTAATGGAGCACGACTGTGAAATTTGGAGTATATATGGATGACAATTTGGGGGACGGAGGACGTGTTCCCACTCTTGAGTAGAGATTAACGCCATGTCAGGCGAAACTTAAATAGATCTTAAAAGAGAAATATTGCGTTTGTTAAACAAGGAAATTTCATCCTTTTAAAACCAATATCTATTGACAAAGAGTGATAAATAATTACAAATAATGCAGTATGGTAGCATTCTTTGTAAGAAACAAGTTTCCCGCAGATAGAAATTCAGTTGTTTATTGCTAAAGAATAATTTGTTCACCCAAACTTTCAACATTTCAAATGATGCAACTTCCATTACTCTTCTGGTGCATAATATTTTGAGGAAATGAAGCTAGGGTGTATTGTTGAGACCGAATGATCTGAAATGACTAAAGCTAGTAACTTTTAATGCTATGTTGGAGCAATTAAACGCAATACTTCTGGTAGATGCACACTGTCTAACAGTTGTTTCTTCATTGGTTGTTGCCATTGTATTGTATCGATTGTACTCTTTGTTAGGGTTAGGGATTAGGTAAGGGATTAGGGCTATCGTTAGCCAGTTAGGAAATTTCTTGTTAAACAGCGCGCACCGCCTCAATATTTCCCTTTAAATAGATCAAGTTATTTATATTACCGGGTTTAACTTTACAATAGAAACATCATACATACTGATAAGTTGCTTGCTGACTCTTAAACTCACACGGGTCCTTTATAGCCAAGGTACCGTATGCAATATGCAGCGACAGTAAATTCACTGTACAGATTATATTGGTGCGACGGAGAAGCCTGCCATAAAAATACAGTAATAAATTTTTGTGATGCTTTATAGTTTGTACAGGATTTTTTTAGTCTACAATAACTATATAGCTTACGTCACGAGCGTTCAAATGTTCCGATAAAAAGTACATGTTACCTTCATATGAATAACATTTTATCACCAATATTGACATAGAGAATGTTGTGGTTCTGGATCAAAGATTATCTAAGTCGCCGGCAAGTGAAGTGTAGGCGACCGACGCCATTGCAGCACGCCAACATAGACTCATTTCAGCAGAAATTTAACTCAAGCCGCGGACTCGGTACTATTATAGGCAGGATTTTTGTTTTGGAACGGTTAACTGGTTCCCGACTCTGAAGAAGGGATTTTTCCCGGCCTGGGGAACCGGTCTTAGGGGAAAGGTTAGTCCTTTGAGACTTGGTCGTATATATTTTACCCTAACCTGCTAATGGTGCACCATTTATAGAATCATTTGAAGTCATTGTTTTTGTTCCATTAGCTTTCTTTAGAATTATCTCCCTACCCCCCCCCCCCCAAATAAGTGATCGGCTCCCTCAAAATTAAATGCATGAATATATTCATGCTTGCTGTCACTGAGAAGGTGAACAACTACCGATTTTACCTAGGCTCTCCCTCCGCGTACGGGATGTTCAAAGCAGCTTTTACTCCACTTGACCAAAAATAGTTTGTCAGTGTAACCAGGAAGTTGCTAGCAATTAACGTACTCCCTGGTGTAACAAATAAATTAAGCTGATTAGTTATGCTTGAGTAGTTAGCTTACTGTATACCGGGATATCTAGAGGTGAGATAAAGAAAGGAAAAGAAAGGCCATCTAGAAAAAACAGGTGAAAAAAGCTTGCGAAAAAGGTGTTTCGGTATATAGTTTGACAGGGTATAGAGCATGTTTTGAAAATGTTTTGGAAATGTTGCGAAAGAAATGTCCTGTCAATTCTTTTCAAAACATTCTCAAAACATTTTTAAAATGTTTTCAAATTGTTTTAACTCTGTCTACACTGTACAACAAACCGAAAACAAGCATGTGTTGGATTTGTTACCAGTGGATGTTTTGGAAATGTTTTGGGAATGTTTTGCAAATGTTGCTCGTGTATACAGGCCTTTAAGGCCTGTATACACGAGCATGTATTGTGGGCGTTTAGAACGCCTTTCAAAAATGCACTCGTTCTTACCTCTCTTCATTATGAAATTTTCTTTTCTACCTCCCTAGCTATGTGCACAGATCATCGAAGAGAACTGTCCTATTAAAATTAATTTTTTGTCCTAATGCTAAAGGAAGCAGTAAGCTTTGGTCCTGCTAAAAAGAGCAGTAAGTTTTGGTTCGGCTAAGCAGAGACTGCACAACTGTTATTATGATATTACCGTGAAGAAACCGATTCAGGCAGAACATAGGCGGGGTTACGGGTGGCACGGGGGCACTTGTCCCCCCGTCACTTTTTCTAGAACTTAGTTTTTTTACGTCTTAGTCTGGTTGCATTTGTTACAAAAATACAAACTGGAACTGACAGAGCTACGCGAGTGATATTTAAAGGGCAGGAGCAGTCATTCCAAATTGAAAAAGTGTAGTGGACTGTACAGTTTCATGATTGGCTGTTGGGAGTCATGTGACAATGTTTTTTTTTTCTCTTCACATGTGAAACTAACCAGAAATAACTGCTTGGTTTACCTTGAATATGCAATAGTAAAGTCATAAAATGTAATGAAAGATACTTTCAAGAGAAATAAGTGAAAATTGCTATTTAGCTTTTTCTTCAAAATAAGTTTTGGGGGACTTCTCGTTACCTTTAATCAAGTTGAATAATGTTTAAACAGGTCATATACTGCATTGAAAACTAAATAAAAACAATATTCTTCCAATTAAAGTCTCAACGCTGTTTTTTCTTTCGACGCGACACGCTTCGGGTGCACATGTTTTAAATATTTCAGGATTCGGGGTTACTTCTTATAGAACACCTCTTCCATTGTCACTGAAACTTATCATCAGTGCCCAGGCCATACACAGCTGAAGGTCTACCAAAACTAGTGAAAGGGGAGGCAGGGAGGCTTCGTCTTCTGGTCCCCTTCTCTGACCAAGTGCCCCAAGCTTTCTGAAAGGACGATGATCTTATTTGACCCTTATCTGGAGCTCCACTCTTTTTCGGCTGAAGTGAAAAGGTGCCCACCCTTTCTCTAATTTCCATTAATTTCTCTATTGAGATGTCTCAAAAGTCCATTTTTCGGCGTGTTCTGCGCGTCCCATCATAGTTAAGGACTCTATAAAAATAAAAAGGACTCTATAGGAAACCAACGGTACGTTTGTGCTTAATACAAATATCCTCATGGGTCACCCTTATTCAGCTGTAGTGAAAAGGGACCACTCTTTGTCTAATTTTATTTCCATTTCACTATTGAGATGAAGTAAAAATTCATTTTTTCGGCGAGCTCCGCGCGCCCCATTACAGGTAACGGTTCTGTGATAGTCACCTGAAAAAGACTATATAGGAAACCAGAGTATGTTTGTGCTTCAATAAGAATGTCTTTAGGGGGCCACCGTTATTCAGCTAAGGTTAATAGAGACACATCCTTTCT
Organism: Holothuria scabra; assembly: GCA_037179385.1. Classification (NCBI taxonomy): domain Eukaryota; kingdom Metazoa; phylum Echinodermata; class Holothuroidea; order Aspidochirotida; family Holothuriidae; genus Holothuria; species Holothuria scabra. Next base: position 59,009,276 of record CM074179.1, on the reverse strand, counting down.
CTAATTTTCATTCAGTTTCATTACTGAAATATCTTAAACGTTAAATTTTTCGTGGCGCTTCGCGCGCCCCATCATAGTCAAGGGCTCATTTTACATCACATGAAAAGCCTCTTGGACTTCCTAGAAGGAAGATCTGGGGCACCAAGGAGGGAGCCCCTGAAGAACCTCAATTTTAAGTAATCCATTCTCTCTCCCCGCACCCTCTGCATTATCGATTCATGCCGACTTTAATCCTAGGGGGTAAGGATATAATTGGAGAAAGTCAAATTGTGATATTGTGTTCTGTTAAGTGCCCATCTTATGTAATTTAAAGTTGAAGATGAAGTGCATCATTTTAATGCCTACAATTTCATAAATACCCAGGACCTTCCAGGGAGTCGCCCCCCTGGACCCCCACTGTGGCTTCGCCCCTGGACCCCAACAGGAGCCCTAAGGCGGGTCCCTGGACTCCACGTCGTTAGGGGAAGGGCTTCGTGCTCCCGCGGCGCCTTCGTCGCCGTGGGGTAGTCTGCCCGAATGTGCCCCCACTTTCAGAGATCAAATCTCGCCCCAGAGGAAGAGCCTGAAGCCTAAAGAACGTAAGTTAATATAAATGAGAAAAAATAAATTAAGCATAAGGTCGAAGGGAATCAATTGATAAAATTTCCGAATTACCAGCCTATCGCCGAAAGCAGGGAAACTTTGAAATAACGAGTGTATTTAGGCCTGTACGTTTATGTAGTTGACCAAAGAATTTATTGAATGCCTATATTTTTTACCCCTAAAAGTACGAAAACTATTTCAAAGCAATTTTACGTCCAAAAATAGCCTACGTTGCTCCGCACATTGTTTAGAAACCCACATAATTTTTCCGAAAAAAAATCAAAGAGGGGCACACAGTTCCTAGGCCAGTGATCACCTAACATAATCTGGCGCTGACAGATGGCATATAAGGACATCTATTTTTTTTTGTCAAAAATTTAAAAATTTCCAAACTTTATAAAAAATTCCAAAGGGGCAAAGCCCCCTTAGACGTTCCCATTTCCGGTGATCACACAATAAATACTTCATGGCCCCATTGAGGAAAATCTTGGCTATATATGTAAAAGTAGTATCTATGTAAAGATTACTGAAATAAATTGTAATTTTCTTTGTTCCACGGAGTTTTATCTTGCTGCTTTGCTGCCATTAAATAACAAATGATAACACACCTAGCTGACATTCTTTTTGACCGTCTCCGCTTTAGATTTTACGATGCAGACATTGTATACAAGGGAATGACATCATTTGTATCTACTCCGTTTCGAGGGCAACGGGCATTAACACTACACCAAGTTCTGAAATGACAGGGCAACACAGGAGATGACGTCATTACGTTGTAGATTATCTCTTAAATCGAAAGAGTGAACTTAGTAACTCTCTAATAGTGTGAAAAGTGTGAATTCACTCCATTAGAGTATTAATTCACTCCCAGAAGAGTGAAATCCACGAATATATCCAAAAACGAATATATCCAACTTTTTCAGTGCGCAGTTTCATTAACAAACGAGTTACGGCATTTTAGTTTGTTTATTTAAAAGATCTTTCTTCCTTCTTAGAAAAAAACGAAAAATTTAGCACAAATATGTACCTTTTGGTCAACGGGGTATGGTGAAGTGCAAAGACCAAAAATTGTTCCGGTCCCACTTTCATATTGCTTCCTTCGCCACTGGCATTACAATCAAGTCGATTTTGGTGTAGATTAAACACAGGCGTGATTCACACTGCGTATAGGTATAATTTGTACCATCGACTTACCAGTTGAGAGTTGTCCTGATGAGTACTCATGAATATTCAAGGTTAAAGTACGTGATATACAGCTTAACAAGTGTAAAGACAACAAGTTAACAAAAATATGGATTAAGTGACAGTGGGAAGCATAGCTGTTCAGTATGTCTAAAAGTGTGCCCTAAAATCGACGTTGACAAATACGTTGGAGAATCTAACATTAACTCTCTCCCCCCCCCCCCCCAACCATTATTTCCCCGCCGTTATTATTCGTTAGACATACATGTCAATGTTCCGACGTTTTTATGCGATCTGTAATAAAGATACGCACCTCCACATCAAACTGTGAGATATTTTAGGAGCTGACTCGGCGAGAGAAAATATTATCATATGATACCTACAATTCCCGATAAGACAAATGAAATAAAATCACTATGCAGTGACAAACTGCACTCACGATCCCTCAAACTCCACTTAAAACCGCCCTCTGTAGGCCGAGGGTTGTAGAATATGCCTAGGGCATTTCCCGCCAGTCGTACGAGGCGACTTAAAGAAAACTAAACTTGAAAATAAATTTAAAGGGCCAAACCTCTCACCCCAAACTGCAATTTTGGAACCCGGGTACCGAAATTCTCAATTGGCTCAGCTCTTTGATTGACGTCAGCTAATTCAAAAAATGCAGAGTACCAAAGCTTATATTACCCAGCATGAATGATACTGAGAGTGTTTTGATTATATAAATTGAGTTTGTTTATACTCACCTAGAAGCAATAAACTGAGATTGTATATGGGTGAGGATGAATTTCAGACAATTGTGGGAGGGGCTTAAGTGAGAAGGTTAGGAGAATTGGTACTGTATGGGGTGAGAGAACTGGTCCTTTAAACTTTGAAATTATATTGAGTTGACTGACACATTTGTGTTGGTTTGTCGTTAAGTCTCATCTAACTCCACTCGAAACCCCATCTCCCCTATTTACTGTTCTGTCCTATTTGATAGTTAAAAGTTCGTAGCTAACATTGAAAGAGGTAGTCGTGAAGGTGATTTTTTCATTTATTTTTGTCGGGGAGTGTAGCAACAGGCGTATTGTACTACAGAATTTTGGGAAAACCGGAATTAAACTCTTTGCGTAGAGTCGTCGCCACCGTGCGCTTAGCATGCCAACATGTAGCCCGCGGGGCGGACGATTTTTTTTCGTCCAGCTCATAGCTAGGGGGCTGTAGCCGCAGAGGCGCTACGCAGGCTAACCATCATGCCAATATGTTAGTCAGGGTAACTCGTCATCGAGGGTAAATAAACAAACACCGGTAAGCAAAGAATTTGAAAGATTGAAGGTGGTGGACCGCAGTTTTGTCTGACTAAATCTTCACTTGACTGTTCGGATTCATTCGTCTATGGAGCGATAAATTACAAATTATTCATTTACGATGCACAATCATAACGAAAGCCGACCCCAAAAGGCTGAGTCTTTAAAGTCGACTTATACTTTGCAAGAGAAGGAGCACTAACAGAATTGGGCAGAGGGTTCCAGAGCTTCGGCTCAGCTGACAGAAAGCTGGGTTTTATTTTATATTTTATATATTTTATATCTTTCACAGACTTCGACGTCAGGAACCAGATGGTACTGATTTTGAATTCAAATGAGGGTGGAACTTCGAGTGGAATTATTCATGTTTATGAAGCTCAATTATTATTGGTCACCTGAAGAGTTTAAGCAATAGTCTATCTCTGATATTTTTAAATCAAAGTAACAATTGTTCGTAACTGAAATATATGCACTGCTCTTTAGTACAGTGTAGAGGGTAATATATCATGAAGCTATTACGGAATAGCCCCCTCAAATCATCGCTCCGATTAACTTTGCATTGAGTCGCAGTGAACAGTCTACTCGGTGCTGCTGTCAAAACATACCCGGTCTGTCTGTCTCTCTGTCCGTCTTGTTATTTTGTTTCCGCCTTGTTCTTTGCAGGCTTATAATGGGCAGGATATAGACCAATCCGATAAGCGTTTGTTTTTAGTGACTGTAGGCCGCCATTAGTGGGGTCCATCAGCCTAAAATCGTCTATATTTATTGTTTACATGAATTTTAAACCCTCATATTTAGTGAAATTGGAGAATTTAAGATACAAATTAGTGTATAACCATCCATGATAGAGGAAAGCTAGAAAATCGAAAGATTTAAAGGTGACGGACCCCAATTATGGCCGACTGAAATCAGACCATCACTTGCTGTCCGGATTCGTGTATAGTCCTACAGTGGAGTTGTCCAGGAGAGAAATTGGTGCAATTTGGAATTTGTGTATGGGCGCGAAATAGAGTAGAAATCTTTTTCGATTGATTAATAGAATTTCAGGAAAAGTGTGGTCAGGAATTTGGACACAAGGCCAGGAGATATGGTAAGGAGGAAATATCATTGGGTGAGGTAATTAACCTTTTCTTGGCATTTTTTCTTTTTAACGAACACAGAAACAGGCACTGAGAAATCAATGGCTTTGATTGGTATGTTGTATGTAGAAACATTTCCGAAATATTTGTAATATTTAAGTATATATCTACAACAATATTGGCGCGTCACGGTTATGAAACATGTGCGATCATCCTTTCATGTGTTAACTTTTCAATAAGGAACGAAGATAACGAAAGGAGGATGTTGTTCGGCTTTTACAAGCGAACTTTCTTCCATCCACATTTCTTATGGGCTTAGAATTCGCAACTATATGGATATTCATATCAGATGAGCGTTCCCTTACCTGATAAGGGAGGACCGAAGTTTTGGGGTACGTAAGGCCACTTTTACCTGACGTCGAAATGTATGGAAAGACCCAATGAGGCTACACTACTGAAAGTCAGTGTCCTCCAGTCCTTACTTGCATGGAAACCGGACCTTATGCGATAAATGGAAAGCTCTATCGGAGCAGGGAGTCCTTCTTGCTCTCTGATTGAAGTAATACCACAGTGAATCAAACCTAATGTTCCACCAATCCAGTCTCACATGGTGTATAGATGTGCCTCGATACAGCGTATTCGTAAGCTAGTACATGTCTCAACTCTACTCCTATACGCGAATGCGGACAGCAAGTGATGGTCTGATTTCAGTCGGCCATAACTGGGGTCCATCACCTTTAAATCTTTCGATTTCCTTGCTTATCTCTATCATGGATGGTTGTACACTACATTGTATCTTAATTCCTTCAATTTCAGTGAATATGAGGGTTTGAAATTCATGTAAACAATAAATAAAGACGATTTTAGGCTGATGAACCCCACTAATGGCGGCCTACAGTCACTAAAAACAAGCGCTAATCGAATTCGTCTATACCTTGATATAAATATCATGTAGGACAATTTCTTATTAAGAAACCATTATGACATAAAACAAAAGAAGATGGAGCATTCGGCGACCGTTCCGTTTCCATAATTTTTTTTATCAACTTCCAAAATAAATGAGCACAAACTTGCTTAAATGTTACCATTATTTTAGAATGTCACTGGTTCAATCAAGGCTTAGTTTTGGTCTTCGTGCGTTCACTTTTTAGGGTTGGATTCACGGTGGGTCCACCTGGGTCCAGATCCAGGTCCGTTGCTACGCGGAAGAGGTGAAGGAGGTTGCCCTCCGAATAATGGCGTCCTCCATCTCCACTGTGCAATTAGTTTTCCAGGGTCTAGCTGCTGGTTTGAAGTATTACAGATGTAAGGAGGTTTGGGCTCGTAGATTCCCAAACAAGGAAGTTTTTGGGGAAAGGGGCAGAAATATTTGGATGTTTAAACATGGAGGTGTCATACAAGATGCCTCCCTGTCAATCCCGAGTTGACCAGTTACTTCCAATACATAAATGAACCAAATACGGATACATCAAAGCAAGGGAATGGTCTTAAACTATTCTTCGACTCTATACACCACCAGCTGAAAGTCATACGTTTATTTAATTCATTTTAAAACATTTTTCCCTGAAAAGAGCACGGTTTACAGGGTTTATTATTTGTATAATAGCATACGATATCGCGATTGAAAATACAGCATGATAAGTTAAGGAGTTTACCAAGTGACAGTAGTTTTCTGTTTAAATTATAAACTTTCTGCCAGTTAACCTATTTTATTTTACATGCTCAATAAAATGTTTATATTCTGCTATACGTTATATCTTGAAAGACACCTGTAAGAGAAATATGAAGAGATATCGGCAAGATTTTTAAACCATTTAATATAATTTTTTACCTTTAAAAATAAGATCAAATGTGAAATTCTGTAATCCGAAAGATGGATTAATGTATAGTATAATATTCTGTTTTATGAAATGAATCATGGGCACTATTTTGAAATTTGCAATTTGCAGCTCTTAACTTCTTGGTTTACATTGAACAAGTACATATTCTTAAATATCAAGAAGATCGCCTGGGAGCAAAATGAGATCAAATATTAAATAACTGTTGTCTTTAAAATGAGTTGACTGCATATCATGGAAGTGAGCGCTTATGCCCTTTAGGGCAAAGTCTACGGCATATTAAAAAAAAACGCTTTTCCACCTCATCGACTGTATATTGCGAATGACAAAAAACCAACTACTATTTTCGGAATGAACTCTGCCTCACCCCTCACCTTAAATGAGCTATATCACGATGAAATTACAAACCAGATGAACCAGCTGCCCCTCAAACCTCTTAGCCTCTCTTAGGGCTGTCACCCGTGACCCTTCAAAAATTACTGCCAAAGAAACAATATTCTACTTTTTCTTGAAAGGAAACTTTGCGTTTGTTCTACAAAGAAATTTCACCCTTTTAAAACCAATGTTTATTGGCAAAGAGTGATAAATAATTAAAAATAAGGCAGTATGGTAGCCTTCTTTTCAAGAAATAAGTTTCCCTCAAATAGAAATTCAGTTGCTTGTTGCTCAAGAATAATTTGTTCACCAAAACTTTCAACATTTCAAAAGATGCAACTTCCGTAACTCTTCTTGCGCAATATATTTCATATGAAACTATTGCTGTAGTTCATTGTTGAGGCCGAATGATTTGATAAAGACTTTTAATGTTATGTTTGAGCATTTTAAACGCAATATTTCCCTTTCAATTCCCTCTGGAAGCGTCGGAGCGAAACCAAACATACTGCCGAAAATATTCTGTTCCTGAGGTACGTCCACAAAAGGACATACTTAAGTAACCGACCTGTCAACTTCAAACTTTTACATCAAGGGCCAGAAGGACCTATCCTTCATTGTCCGGACCTGACTGACAGAAAGAAAGAGACACCACACACGGTCCTCGTCAAAAGGTCTACGAGGAGAGACTGAGGACACAAAACCGACAGACCGTCGGAGGCCTGTTGTACTGTACCTTTACACTGTAAAAAAATACTGCCGATGTACAGAACAAAAAAGGGATAAATTAGGACTACAGAAAAGCTTTGAAACCTGGAACTTTTCTGTAATCTACACATACCGGTATCTCATTATTTTTTTTCTGTATATATATAGCGATTTTAAGCCATTTTAATTAGTTTATTGCTTAAAGAGGAATGTACACTGAGTCCTTAGGAATCAGTCTAGCGAACAGCTCTGGCGAACAGCATTTCGGCAACACCAGGCAATTACTCGTGAAGGAGTTATGCTTCTTATGAAGCAACGTCCCCAAAACAACACGGAACTGATCAACCACTTGAAGGAATAGTCCAAAGCCAAACTTATTTTTGATATGTTAAAAAGGGACATATTCTAAGCATTCTGGTGAAAGTTGTATTCAGTTCCCATGTTCGGTTCTTGAGATATTAGGACTTGAATGTGGCAAATTTTCAAAATAGTATGAATTTGGAGCAAGCAGGCATGATGTCATGGATTCACCTTTTTGGCCAATGTTTTGTTTTTCTTCATAGTTTACCAAAATTTTACGCAACTAAATATTAATATACTGATACACATAGTTGCATCCTGGTCAATGAAATTTTAAAACCTATATATGCCTTAGGGGCAAAATAGTATACCTAATCAATTCAATGTCAAATAGGAATTGTGTGAAAAATAGGGAAAAACAAAACACTGGCCAACAATGTGAATCCATGACATCACACCTGTTTGCTTCAAGTTCACTTTCTCTGGAAAATGTACCAACTTCAATTGCTAATATCTCAAGAACCAAACATGGAGAATGAATGCAAATTTCACCAGAAAGCTTAGAATATGTTCCTCTTTAAAATACTTCAATAAATTTGACTCTGGACTATTCTTTTAAACATGCAGTCCGTCAGCTCGTGCGTTATTGTTATAGACATGTTATACAAATGCACATTCACGAAAAACGTCAAAATTTCAGTAGTAAAAGAGTCATATATACGTTGAAACTGATAATTCTGTGACCCGGACATACGTCATGGAATCCTTGCCTGCACTCGCAAGTCTGCGCTGTGCACTTGATGTTGTAGATCACAGTTTCAGGTGTTCCTTATTTCTTAAAGTAACTGTTCATCAGGTCTTATGCAAACAAAGTTGTAAAACAACTAACCGCCTCACAATAATATGACGTCTCAAAAGGTTTGACACTTTCACAATACACAGCCATGCTACCATTGTCCACACCCTGTTTCACTGTTGCACTTTCCTAACGACCTGCTGCTACACAAAATTAATCCAATCCATGGAATGCCTTCCAACCACGGACTATACCTGGACAGAGCATAGGCCTACTGTACGGTAAATTGTCGCTACCGTATACGTGTGAGAAAAAGCGCACCAAAAGGGCCGTCTGCTATGGTTTTGTGTGAAAGTTTGGACTTGCTCAAGTATACCACAATATTTTGCAAGAAAGTTGAAATATTTTAGAAATATGGTAAGGTAAGGTCAAAATCACTACACGTATCTCAGGAATATGATATTTTTTCCCATTCAAGTTAAACTTTTCTTCAAGATATCACAGCGTCGTCATCAAATCAGACGATATATAGCCTCATGGCGGCCATCTTGGTGTTCCAGTCGGAAGCGACCATCTACGGATAGGACGTACACGTTACATACTTTGTCCATGTATATATGTCCGTGCTTCCAACTTTCTTGATGAACGCATCCGATGACGTAACCGATAACTATACCAAACACAATCCGGACCTCAGGATAGTTCATAAAACCGTCATGCACTGCCCACCAGTTTTCTTTAGGTTACATTAAAATTAGTCATTGTTCTTGGCTACCCAATCAAACAGTCGTCATGAATTCCCGAAATGAATGGAATACGCCAGATAGAACCGACCTCACGACTCACGCAGTCTTCAATCAGGTCACACACGTCACGCCCTATTGCACTCTGCTGCGTGTAGTAGCGTAGTGTGTGATACTGCGCTGACATTGAACACACGATAAAATCAACGTTGTCCAATCGGGATAGGTTTGGTACCTGGTGAATAAACTCTGGAACAGATGGCGCTATGTCTTTTTGTATGGTCGTCCACACTCTGCACTATTGTAGCTTCGGAGAAAGATCGGAGATTCCGAGATACTGCCTTTAAAATTCGCGAAGACATATATGTAACAAGTTTCCTCTTGAGGATCGTCTGCGTGAGTGATCTGCATGGTTTTCCTACAGTACAGGTCTGGATGTCCCTCAAACTTATCGAGCCACTTTAAGAAATTGTCATCAATTTCCCAAATTTCTCCTTCTACTTGCTGCAGATAAAAATAAAAATAAAAAATAATCTGAATTGTGGTTAATAATCTGCTTTTCATTCTAAATTGTGTTTGGCAATAAAACGTTTTGTTTAAAGGACATTTTAGTCCCAGATCGTAAACACGTTTAGAAACAAAACGCACGTGTCTATTTCCTAAACATTTCTCTTTAAACAGTTTAATGTGCTAAACGTTTATTGTATGTTTAATGGCTAAGCATGTTCAGAATTTAAACGTGTTTAAAAAGTGGGACAAGATGAATGTTTAATTGCTAAACGCATCTTTAAAAGTGTCCAGGTTCGAAAATTTAATTTGCATAGCACACAATCATAAGCTTTGGCACATTTCCCATTCCAAGGGCAAGGGAGTGTTATGGTTCTCGTTCGTATAGCTCCCTGCTTTCCTTCCGATTAAAATGAAGGAGTGTATTCAGAGGCGGTCAGCGAAAAGACGGATGTGAAATGTGGGTCAGAATACGATTTGTCACCAAGGGGGTGATGCAACATCCTCGATGTCACTTATACCACCCCGTCCCCTCCCCCCTGTGTGTCGTGAAATGGGACATAGGCTACCTTAACTTAACTGATGTTGTAGAAAAAACTTAGCATTTTTATGAAATGCTAACAAATGCTCGACAAATTAGTTAATTAACTTGAACAGGCGCGGATCCAGACATTCCAAAAAGGGGAAGGGTGACCCAAGAGAAAACAGGGGTGTGAGGGAGTTGCACTGCTAATTTCTCGTATGTTTTTGTTGTTGATGTGGCTCAAAAGGGAGGGATGAGGCCGTATAAGCCCCCCCCCCCCCTCTCCCTTGGATCCGCGCCTGTTGAAGAAATCAAACCCTCAATAAGTTAAATTAGGTTGGATTGTGGCCAAAATGTTCATGTCTTGTTGAGTTTCTTTTTAAGGTGTATATTTTGTTCCATACAAGTTCAAATGTAGCAATACTACATACTTAAATTTTCTTTGTTTTTAAATGTGAGATTCTGTTGGCACATCGGAACTGTACTATTGCACTCAGCATTATGAAGCTCCAGTTAATGACGCAGTTAAAGTCTTGGGAGAATAGTATTAATGAAATGTTTTATTTGTTTATTGAATTTCGAACAGCTCAGCTTCAAGTACCGGTATAACTTCAATAGTGATTTTCAATCTTTCTACCAAGGGTATTTTAATGTGAGAGTTTGTTCGCGCATAAAATATATTGTTACATTCAGAATTATGAAGGGTCAGTAAATGATGGCCTATATTCTGGGAACAATAGTATGAATAGAGCTTTTCATTTTTTTTTACTGATTCTTTAACAGTTTAACTTTTAGTACCCGTTCATTATTTTGTGACTCTCAATCTTTCTACCCATGTTTTCTTAAATGTGCACTCTAAAAACAGTTGGGTAAACTTTTACCCATGGTTGGGTCCGTATGCCACTACCTAAATTGATGGGTAAAAATCTACCCAAGTTGGTTACACAATCAACTTTTTCGTCAGAAAAATTCACCCAACATGGGTACCTTGTGCCCAACGTTGAGAATTTTTTTACCCAACAGTTTAGGTGGTGGCATACGGACCCAACCATGGGTAAAAGTTTACCCAACTGTTTTTAGAGTGTGTGAGTTTGTCAACGAATAGAACTGTGTTAAGCACGCGAGATACACAGACCGAGCTGAACACAAAGTACATTGTATTTCCTTACAGCATTAGGAACTTTTTTATTACAGGACGGTAGACAAAGAGAGGGACACGCAGTAAAAAAACTAGACTGAGCATGTGCAGAAGCAAACATCACTTCGTCATGTTGGTTTCCCGAACGTTAACATCCAAACAGAACATGAAATAGTTTCTAGACCGAACACTGGTTCTCATGTAATCCCTCGTACTGAAACATCTTAACAGTGCGAACGGAACGCCGCTTGCGAATCTGTTTAACTCACCGTCCTGTTGCTAGATAACCCGTCCTGAATCTAAAAGTCGTCGTGTAATGAAGAGACTCAAAATTTTGTAAAAGCCATATCTACGTGTAACCAGCACAACTGGGCGAAAATTAACATTACCGTTGATAAAACACAATTTCTTGCACTAAAGCCTTCATAGCATGCTTAAGAAGACGTGTTGAGGTATTTGTCTGAGTACATTTTGCCACCACCTTGCCAAAAAGTGTAGACGTGAAACACATGTGTCTTATTCCTAAACATTTAATTGCTAAACATTTAGTGTTTAATCACTTAACATGTCTAGCATCTAAACGTGTTTACAAGGTGAGGGACAAACAAGTGTTTCATTGCTAAACCCCTTCTTTAGAGTAGCAGTCCCCAAAACCATACCTAAGATTTTTTTAGATAGGATAAAAAAGAATGATTCGGCAAATTACTCAGAAAGTCAAAAAGTGTGGGATTGTTGAAACAAGGGAGAGAAAGGATAGCGTTAAGCAGGAGGTGGCAAAGCGCCATCAGTTTCATCACCTCCAAACCGCGATAGATGGACTGTCCACTGAGTTGCAGTTCATAGGTAGGTGAGGGCTGATATGTTCACAAAACAAGGTAGGTTTTGGGTAATTTTAGAATACGAAGCAATAAACTGAGATTGTATCTGGATGAGGATGAATTTCAGACAATTGTGGGAGGGGCTTAAGTAAGATGGTTAGGAGAATTGGTACTGTTTGGGGTGAGAGAACTGGGCCTTTAAGCCCCTCCCGCAATTGTTTGAAATTCATCCTCATTCAGACACAATCTCAGTTTATTGCTTAAGGGTGAGTATGAAAAAGGTCAACGTGTATAATCAAAACACTCTCAGTACAGTTCATGCTGTGTAATATAAGCTTTGGTACTCTGCATTGTTTGAATTAACTGTCAATCAAAGAGCTGGACCAATTGAGAATTTCAGTAACCCCCTATAAAAATTGTAGTTTGGGGGTGAGAAAGTGGTTTTTTCAGGTTCACCCTTATTGCAAAAAACTTAAAAAATATCGACTGCTCAGTCGTGGGAAACGTCCATCTGGCCATGTGTGGGGTCGCTGTTTTAAAACTTTCTCAGACCAGGGAGGTATTATTAGAGTAACACATCCCTCATTCAACCAGGGAAATGCCACGGATTCAAATCACTGCTTCATACAGTCACATATGACCAATTGTGTCAGTCCAATATTTGGCTTCCTGACCGAAGAGACAGTGACAATGGTGTTAAATCGGTCATCGATCTATTTATACAGTACGGCGAATATAAAGTAGGGTCCAAAGGCGGACTTTGCATTTTGGTAGATCAAATTTGAAGATGTAGGGTGATTTAGGCTAGCCTTGTCAGCCCGAGTAAGTTTCAGTATTGAGAGAGATATATGGATTAATTGATGAATTTAATATTAGATAAGCAATCAAACATTTACAGCAACCGAAAGACACATGTTAGGCTGTATACGCTGACTTTACGTCAAGCATAAGAATTACAGCGCAGTAGGTATGCTATTGTGGCTCTCTTCACAGAGCATTGAAGGCCCGGAAGGCGGGTTCGATTCCCAGGTCGAGTCATACCAAAGACTGTAACAATTGGCCTTCTGCCGTCGTGGCGTGATGGTCCGCATAAGCAATGGAGAAGGGGAAACAAGCCGGTGAGTCACGACTGGAAAAATGCAGTGGTCGACTCGACTTGAACCAATAGGTTGGAAACTTGGCCGTAAGACTCTATCTAACTTACCACAGAGCATCGATGAACTCAAAAGACATGGTTCATTTTTTTAGTTGGACATGCTAAATTGGTCCCATTAAAACGGCCTTTCGAACAACACCTTTCTCTTGTTCTATCTGTCTATATCTTGTTAAGAAACCAAAGTAGGGGGGTTTTATACAGTCTATCAAGACACGGCAAGGACCCTAATATCACTGGTTTTTTCGATGGATTTAAGAACGGATTGATACTGGACAAATTTGTCAAGTAACATCTAAATTTAGAACACGTAGTGTTAGTACAGATGTAAAATGTTTCATAAAGTCGCCTTGCCCACTCTGACCAAAATTTGCAGCTACACCACTGTCATGGAGATTAAGTCATCTTGGGTTATGTAACAAATTAGCATGCCAAGACTCATGGAAGAAGCTGTCTGTTGCTATGACAACTAAAATTTGCAGGGTACCATATCTCATCCTTTGTACGAGAAGATGTCATAGAAAACAAAAAGGCTTCTTTTTATCTTTATTTCCTTTTAAAGTTGTTGTCATGGTGATCTTGGGTACGGTTCACTAATTTAGTTGTCTGAACATTGGTTTAAGTTGTTACAAAGTTAAATAGTCCTGGCCAGGGCATACCGGAGACTTCAAAATAGAGACCTTATTGCAATAGTGCTTGAAGCTCAACATAAGCAATGAAGTAGTGAAAATAAACCAGTGAGCCATAACTGGAAAAAACCGTGACCGGTTCGACTTGAACCAATTTGTTGGAAACTGTGGGCCGTAAAACTCCATCTAAGCAGGGAGTTGCAGCACCCTGATCTAAGAAACTACAAAGTTAAATACACTTACATATCCTAAACCTTCCTCGTCTATCGCGGCGGTATATTTCATGTATCCAAAGTCTAAAATGATAAGCGGGTATTTCTTAGAAGTTCTACCTTTTCCGATGAAGACTGCTTTCCCATGACTTTCGTCACACAAGTGAGAATAATTTATTTTGTTCGTCTTCAGCATTCCGTAAAAGAATATACGATGCATGGTCAGTGCGAGTCCGAGGTGTAACTGTCCTTGCTGATAGGAGTGAAAACAGACAGCTGTGCGTCCTCACTGCAAACAGAGAATTATTGAATATTGAAACCAAGAAAAAGCCGTTAACGCTAATGACCTTGGATGTGACCGCAATATTAAAGTCCGTATTCAATTGAGTATGCTACCGTAAGACTAATACATTGAACACGAAAGTCGGTTATTGGTTGGTGGTGATCACATGTCCCTGGTGTGTAATGTATAAAATGATCTCTTGCCGTGAAAGCGTTAAGTTAGACGAATACAACGAACTGTTTCGGGGAACTTTTGTTCTATCATTACACCGGTGACGCGACGATACCAGGAAATTGTGAGAATCTAAAACTAACGACAGAGGGATGAAAATTAATATTGAGCCTGATCATTGGAAATCGCGATCTGATGATAGAAAGACTATAAAGGTTAGGTTAGATGGAGTTTTAAGGTCCAGTTTCCAATTGGTTCAAGTCAAGCTTGCCACAACTCTTTTCCAGATGTGGCTCACTAGCTTGTTTTCCCTTCTCCATTGCTTCATGCTAAGCATCAAGCACAATGGCACTAGGTTCCGTTTTTTCAAAGTCTTCGGTACACACCCGGCCAGGGCTCGAGCTCCGACCTCCAATAAAGCCAGTAGCAGTTTAACAAATTACACCTAGGCATTTGCATGTAGGGATAGATAATCTTGTTGGTTACAATTATTCTTCCAGTTGGCAATCACTGGTACCGTTTATATAGGCACGGATCTGGGACGATTCAACCTTATCAACACGTTGACGGAATAGATCGAAGTAGGGTGGTTCGTTCAACGGCGTGACCATCATTCAAGTTAAAAGGAAGATATTGTAAATTCAAGTCAAAACAATAATCATACACATTGAACATATCGACTTTTAAGAGGAATATATCTCATTATAATGAGTAAGGTGCAGAAGTACTAGAGGTGTGCAGATTGAATAAAAATACCCCCGAGCATGTTTAAATACATATTGACATGTACAGGATTTCGAAGGTGGGAGAACAATCTGCGATTCCCCGACTGGCCCAAAAGAGTCATCAGTACAACGCAGGTACACCACGAAGTTTAAAAGCGTGCGGTCCACGGGCCCGTGCAGCGCGATTTTGAAGGAAGGAGGGGACTTTGGGGACTCAAGCGCCCCTCCCCAATTAAAAATGTCCAAGGTTGTCCTCCTTATGATGTTTTAACGTATAATGAAAAAAAAACTGCCAAAATATCTGTTACATATCTTGCTTCCCATCTCCAGGCTAATTTTCCGCAGGTCACTGGTGGTTGAGTGTTATTCGCGAAAACCACCAGCATGCTTTATCTTCAATCAGGGAGCAATTTAATCGAAAACTCAGTGTGTCATGAAAGAGTGTCATGCCAGTGACGTCACGTATAGCTACATGGGCTATATATACAACTTGATTGACAGCAAGGAGCCTATATGGTACAAGTCTAAAACCGCACGGCACACAGTACGGAAATACAGCGCAGACAATCGCAAACTCAAGCTGTATTTTTACGTTTGACGTTATATGCATTCAAATTCAAAAGAGACCCAATCAGAGGACAAGCTACTACCGGCGGGGTGAGACAGGAGGATGACTAACGGGCCTCTGGTCCTGATTAATGAGAAATCCGGACATTTAGAGAATTCTGCCCTTGAAAGTTGACATCATAACTTGGCCGATAGCGCAAGGACGTGGCCGATATTACAACAATAGTAAACAGCAGATAACAAAAGCACGTCACTAGACCATATAATCCGCAACAATGAGGCTTTACGTCAGTTATGTAATAGGCAAGGACTTCCAGGACAGGATCAGTTAAGTTTCAAGGGAGTGGATTGTCTAATGGAAAGTTGGTAGCTTATATGTGACGTCAGATAGTCAAGTACCGGTAACACCGGGCAACTGCATTGTGATTCTCCCAACTTTTCTTTCATAAATTTCCGAATTCTCTCCAATCTGCCAATACAAGCATATTTTTAAAAATTTCTCTGAAGAAAGCTAAATTACATACTGTATACCCTAATACACAAATATTTACACTTAACAAATCAAAGTTTGTGAAACTTTCCGCACGGAATGTGGAAATAAAAAAATTGGAAATAGGCCTATGACATATGTGGCAACTGATCAAGATCAAAATTACTAGTCAACTACAGTGCTGTTTCCCAAACTTGTTTTCATAAATTCCAAATTTTCTCAGATAAAGCTCCTGGTTTTCAAATATTTTGCCTACAGAATACAACAAAGTTTCGAAAAAAATATAAATGCCGTCGGGAAGCCTCCATCCTCAGATCTAAGATAACATGATGCAGCAACAACGACCTTTTGTCGCCTTGCCATCTCAAATTTGCTAACAGGGGATTAGATTCACCAATAACTTTCAACCGTTTCAAATTTTGTCACAAGAAACCCACAATTCACAATTTTCTGTTATGAAGATATATATTTTCAAATATTTGTTTAAGGTAGCGTTTTCATATTATGTCCCTATTCCCTCTTTTAACATCTGATTACCATCTGAACAGTTAAGAGCATGATGTGCTCTCGCTGAAGAAACTAAGAATCAAAGATTTTCTGTAGTATAACTCAATATTTAAAAAAAATTGGTTGAAAGTTAAAAATGTGGGTGCGCTTCAAGTTGTGTACTTACTAATCACAAAAATGTTCATCGGTTTTAAACAAAATAGGAAAGTGTATGAGTACTTCCCCCCTTCCCGGAAAAGTCTAGCTACGTTACTGGGCGCAATATTTCGTACAAGAACGACGAATTGCATCCGATAATGGGGGACATTTTCACAAATGACGGGCGGGTAACCAGGAACTCTTATATGGGAAAGGGTCATCGGGTTATGTTTAAAGTCAGAAGTGACACCATGTGATAACTATCTTTGGGAGAACCACATGGTATCTCCAGTTTGGAATAGATAGAGCAGCACTGTCAACATGACCCATTGTGTGTCCATGTGCGCGAAAGTTTTTCTCCTCTTGCGAGACCCCCAGCTCCGTTTGCAATACAGCATGGAGCTTTGAGCTGGACACTGAATGGCAGAGTCAGTCTCAATACAGATGTTTATTTCGTGTTTTTTCTTTGAA
The DNA here is from genome assembly GCA_037179385.1 of Holothuria scabra. NCBI lineage: Eukaryota > Metazoa > Echinodermata > Holothuroidea > Aspidochirotida > Holothuriidae > Holothuria > Holothuria scabra. The sequence goes on along the minus strand of CM074179.1, from coordinate 58,992,058 downwards.
CATGTTTTTTCATGAAAAAGACAGAAGATAAATTTTGAAATAAGTTTGTGGTACGAGTACGAATTCAAAATCGTGTATACTAGTCATCCCGTTTAGCATGTTTATCTGATACTCAACGAGGCTGTTGCATGAACTCCCAAGTGGTTATATAGGACAGGCGCGACGAATCATAACAAAATATTGCTGAGTGACAGCAAAACTATCTAAGCGGAGCACAACCATCATTTGGCCGAGAGCGGAAAAGAAAACTGTTGACTTTACGAACACCCAGATGACGAAAACGGCAATATACGAGTGTTATAAGCTGCATACACCAACTCCATGAAGCCACATCTTTTCAAGCACTGTGGGCTGAAAATAACTTTAGCAACCCGAAACTCCGAAAGAAGTAATGGTTGCCGAAACAAAGTCCGGAACGAACCAGCTTTTACGCGCAAAGAGACACGAAAATTGCAGGACGAAGGGTGCTCGAGAAATACTGAAAATATTTCGCTCATGTGGATAAAATAAAAGACCTTTACCTGTTCTCATACCAGACAATTTCAATTTTCTAAAATAATTTATTCGTAGGCCCTACCAAAGCTCCCTTGAGCTCTTCCTTGTGCAGATGCAAAACAATATCATATTTTTTCACAAAATTACCCTAAAAATGAATGCAATTCCATATCTATGTAATCATAGTGACCCTGCACCATTTAACTTTGATAATGAATGATTATTTAGTAGTTAAGAAGTTTGCCTTCTACTAAAAAATGCTAGGGTGAAAAATCGTGGCATTGGATTTAAGGGATAATACCCGTCCACTATCCCGTACTAATCATTGGGATACGCCATATTTTCTTCACACTATGATGCGTCTGAATAACAGCAGCGAAAAGAAAACTTCCATTGATTTAATATAGTGTTTCAGTAAAATAACGTCCACGCAGACTTAGTATGGATTTTGCGAAAAAAACTTTCAATACAATACTTTCATTCCATCAACATATCTGAAATTTGCGTTAAACAGTTTGAACCAAATGCAACTGTGGGGAGAAGCGCTCGAAACATTTTGCAATTTTAGAACGAAATGCTCCAGAAATTAAGACTACATATCACATCAATCGCAAAATGTTATTGATTAGCCAACTGTCTATGACAACATAACTAAATCTGCTTCTTATATTTTTCTTCATGCCTCAAATATTTGACATTTGATGCGATGCCCCCCTCAAAAATATTAGGATAATGTCTCCTCGGACGTCCGTGATCGCCGCCCTTGATTGTATGATATTCCTCAATTCTTAGAAAAATTCAACCTGCCTATAAAACGCACACCTGTGATAAAGGACAAGGTGTTATTTGGTGAGATTAAAGTTTGCTTATGCCAACAATTCCCACCCGGTCAATATTCCCGTACCTTTCAAATTTCCAGAAAGTACTGTTGCGTGATCTTACGTGTAATTACATGCCTTGTCATATTTTTTATATGTCGGACGCGAATTGGCCAGTCAAAATAATCCGGAAGTTTTCCGATCGATGTAAGGAAGGAAACTTTAACGTTTATGGGAGACCATTTGTTAGATGCATTATCATATAAATGGCAAAATTGGAGCTATTTGTTTTTGTCAAAAGGGGTGTCGAATTATCCGACAATCATAATAGGCAATAGCTGGGTGTATTTACTTTTCAACTTCTACCGTAACACGTTTGTTCATGAAGGAATTCAAACAAATTACTGAAACATACCCCAATCAAGGTGTTATTAAGTTTGAAAACAAAATCCTGCCCCAGTTATTGAAAGCCGCCCTTAGGCTACATGGCAAGGGAGTTCAAGTAATTTATAGTCTTCAAAAAAGACGTAAATATCACATGTATAAAAAGCGACTGCGCCCTCCTGAGATCTATATGACAATGGCCTCCGATATTTGTAGTTAACCATCATTCTTTCATTTTACAATAATGATTTAAGTCAGAAACAGTCACCCCAACTTGAAGCATTGTTGTAGACTATCCTGTTGGCTGTTGAGGGTCATGTGACAACATTTAACTCATCAAATGAGCAATTTCCAACTTGGTTTTACCTGAATAACCAATATTGAAGTCTAAAAATATGAAAGATACTTTGAAGAGAAATAAAAAGAAAATTGTGATGTTTAGCCGCTGCTTTAAAGTAAGTTTGGAGGACTGCTCTTGTCCTTTAAGATTTTAATACTGATTCTATTCCTTCAAATATCGGTCCAAAATCGAAGCCAGCTTACGTTGGTCTAGTCCGCGGGGCGGACGAATTTTTTCGTCCAGCTCATCGCTACGAATCTGAGGGGCGGCAGCATAAAGGGGGCTGCAGCCACAGAGGCGCTACGCAGGCTAATGTCAGTTGAGTTGACGTACATTGCTGCAGTACAAGCAATTAGAAACTAGAATCGCCCATTCCTATTGGTCCAGTCAGATAATTACGATTTGTGAGGTATTGAACTTGTTGCACAATAATGGATGAAGAACCTGCCACCACTTAACAATGTCCTGGTCAAGTTTGAAAAGACTCTAAATAGGGACATGAAAAGGAAGATTTTTTAGGGTTCAAAAATTAGCAAACAAGAGTAAACATTGGTAAAAAATAAATTAACAAATTATAAATCCCTCGAATGGTCTCGACATTTAGTTAGTTGATCCAGACATCCGTTTGATCAATATTTGTATAAATTTAGAGATGAGCCGCTACCGGTACACAATTTTGGTCCGCTCAATTAGACTGCCTCATCCAAAGCGATGGCGCTTTAAAAGAATAGTCAAGGATGTCATGCACGTGCTATGCTGTGAAGAGGCAGAGAGGAGCACAGTCAAAGCACTTTGGTGAAATTTTCATTCATTTCCCATGTTCGGTTTTTGAGATCATACTTGCAATTGATTAGACACATATTTTTTTCAAGTGAACATGGGATAGGCAAGTGGTGATTCACTTTGATAGTCTAGGCTACTTTTGTTGTTTTTTCCCTTTTCATCCGACTGTTTTGACCTTTGATTACTTTTTCCAAAGTCCTCCCGACCCTCTGGCAAAGGGCCGATTAATGTTATTTTGCCCATATGGCATATGAAGTCTTCAAATTTCTGTTGCCCAGAATGCAATCATGGCATCAATATATCAGAGTTTAACAAGAAGCTATGAAGAAAGAAAACACGCTGGTCAATAATAGATCTTAGATATGCATATGTCGTAACAGCAAAAAGTATGTCCTCTTTGGGGGCAAAGTCAGGGGTGGCGCCAGGCAAGCTCCCCGACAGGGAAGCCAGCATTTTGAGGCCCCGACAAAGGCGATGAATTAGTCCCGGCGGGTCCGTGGGAAGTGACTTGGGAGGATTTGCGCGCCGAAATTTTTGGCTTTCTTTTTGACAAATATTTAAAAAAAACCAAAAGTTTGTGTAGAAGGAAATTTAAAAATTGTGGAGGAAATTTGGCTTTTGTAAGGGCCATTAAAAATTTGGGGTGTTTATTGAAGAATCTGCCCTTAATATGGGCAATATCAAAAACGTGATATAGACGACAGCTGAATTTTTTTGTGGGTTACACATTTCATCGTACTTGGCCTGCTCTCAGACGAAACTAGAAGTTGACTGGAAAAATTTTTCCCTTTTTTGAACTAAGATTTGGGAATTACGCGCTTATTTTATTGCAGAAACTTTGGAATTTAATGAAAAAAAATAGTTTTTTGTTAAGGTTACAATGAAAAATTTAGGGTTTTTATTAAGTTATATGCCTTTGAAGAGCAGAATTGTCGGGGTGATTAACAAAGTTAGCTTTGGTTTTTTATTGTACGGAGTATCCATCTAAAATGGTAAATTTTGACATTTTGAACAAAATTTGAGAATGTGAAGCTTATATTGGAGAACAATTGTTATTTTATGACAGATTTCTTGGTTTTTATGGAAGTCTCTGACCTTCTTATGAGAAAAATCAAATAGGGGTGATGTGCAGTTATATTATTATGCAGATTAAGTCCCTCGGACAATATTGGAAAATTTCCTCGCGGAAAAATGTTGACTTTCCATTTATTTGAAGTTTTATATTTTATATATTGACACAAACGTACGGGAGAGTTTCAGTTTGGGAGCAGAATTGACTTTCTTGTCCGAAAAATGTAATCCTGCCCTAACGACTATCTCAAAGCGCACAGAAATTTTTGAAAAATTGAGAACCCCGGACAGCCGAAAATGGCATTTCCCAGGCTCGTAACCAGAAACAAAGCAGTAATTATTTTCAGCTTTCTTTCGCAATTAATTTTTTTACTTCATAATATTGCCCCCAAACGAAGATTAATTTGGAGGCATGCATTGTTCTGTTTAGTAATCTGTTCGACCAAAACACTAACAAAGTGGAGCGCCACCATCAGTTGGCGCGTAGTGTACAGAAATTTTTTTAAAAATCTAACCCATCAGAGAGCCGGAAATGTAATTTCCCAGACTTGTAACTAGAAAGGAAGCAGTCGTTACTTTGAGCTTTCCTTTGAAAAAGAAAAGAAAAAAATCCAACTTGCTATTTGATCAGAAAGTGACCAGCTAAAAGGTACCACTACAATAAGATGAAATGGTCTTGTCTCTTTTCGGGTGAAAACTTTGAAACCGAATTGAAAACATACCAATGTTTTTGACGCTATTGAAATTCTTCGTTGTACTCAATTGCAAGTTCCACTAAATTGATGAAATTTTCTATGTGACTACACGAACTCACGGATACGAATGATTTTACTTTCAACGTCTTTGAAAATATGGCACGTTACGAGGTGGCTTAATTGAAATGAATTTTCAGTCAGACTCACTGAGAGTGATCTCACACTACGGTACTTTTTATCCTTTGTGTAATTGAAAACAGTCTGGCCGATTTTCATTACCGTTGCCCGAATTCGACTGTCGGGGCATGACAAATGGCAAACCATTGGGCATGCACCTGAACAACCTCTTTCGTTTTTGTAAGGGCTGTGTGAGAGTTTCCATGAAGAATATGGTTTTCTAGTAAACAAAATCAAGAAGATCATCCTGAGACCGAAGTTTATCGAGTGTATGTCTTTTATCGTGGGCCCCGACGATGAAGGCCCCCCGACGAAATTGGATCTTCTCAGGGGTCGGAGAGCAGCTTTCCCCGACGGGGGCATGACCCCTGGTTCCAGCTGGCGCCACCATTTGTAACGTCTTCACGCGGAACTTCCACTCCCTGGTCTGCTCATGGGTGACCTTACGCGCATGGAATGAATATGGGACAAGATACATGGATTGAGGGAAAGCATAGCTAGGAAGAAGTGATTAAAACCGATTCCGATATTTATTAAAATAGAGTTACAAAAGGAAAATATGTTCAAGATCACCCATTCGGTAACTTCAGTCCTTGCAGTGTAGGTTTTTTTTTTTTTATTTTTTTTAAATTAATTTTAGGCCCCCCGGCCCCCCGACGAAACCGCCGACCTTCCCCGACGGGGGGGGGGCAGTGTTCCCCGACGGGGGCCATCCCCCCCCCCCCGCCTCCGCTGGCGCCACCCCTGGGCAAAGTAAACCAATACCGATTGATGCACAGCTGATTTGTCAGCCAATCAAATACACCCATAGGCTGCTACACGTACAGGATGACGTTAGTGTGTTGTCAATGCATAAGATCTTCATAAAACCATAACGTCATGCCTGCTTGCTTCAAGTTTACTTTCGTAGAAAATCTTTCACGTTTAAATGCTGGTATCTTGAGAATTCAACTTGGGGAGTGAAAGAATGCTTCTTCTTAACGCATAAATATGGTCCTGTGCTATTTTTATAAACATGCATGGATAGGCAAGCGGCTGCTTTCCAATGAACAGAAAAAAATGCGTTTGGCCACCACAGACCCAACACCAAACAAATAAGTTGCACACAAATGGGCATATCATCGAAGCATATGGCGTGTGATCTGAATTCGGATAAAACTGTACATTGCCTACAGTGTTGCAATGACAGGCCTGGTCAACTGTGACATCCAAAGCAAACCGACCACAGTCGCTGTAATAATTTAGTGTGTGTTTTAATCCTATCATACTTACATGTCCCATTCCTTCCTCATAAATCATGGCTGGAAAGTGGGTATATTCTTTGTAGTCGATGAATATAACTGGCCATTTCTTTGATGTTTTACCGTTTCCGATGAAAACTGCCTTCCCATGGCTCTCGTCAGCCATATGAAAGGAATTCAATTCATTACTCTTCAAGGAGCCGTATATGAACACACGATGCATGATTGGAAGGACGGATATGTAGTACTGCTGACGAGGGTCGTGATCCTCTAAGTACCAATGATCAAATACACATCAATAGGCCTATCATATGCTAAGCTGACACGATCAGATGCGTACTTACTTCATTCAGCAAGAGAAATGCCACGAATTCAACTCACTGCTTCATGCAGTCACATATGGCTAATTTGTGGAATGCAATACTGGCTTCCTGGCCGGTGTGACAATCATAATATAGTGACACTGCATAAAATCGTTACTATTTATAGGTTACAGTGTGCGTTCCTTGACTTTAAACTCGGACTTTGCATTCTGGTATATCAAATTTGAAGATGAAGGATGACATAGGCCTAGTCAGCCAGAGTAAGTCTATTGACAGAGCTGTATTGGATTTAATTGATGAATTTAATATTAGATTAGAAATCAAACATTCAAAGGAATAATTAATTGTACCAGACTCATGCTAGGCTGCATGCGCAAATTATACGTATTACTGTGCAGTACAGCAAAGTTCACAGAGCATCGATATAAACTCGACTGGAATCGGTGAAATGGTTCATGTATTCAGTTGGACATGCTGAATTGGTCCCATTAAAACAGCTTTTTGAACCACACCTTCCTATTGCTCTACTGGTGCATGTCGTGTTACAAACAAAGGAGACGGGTCCATCTATAGCACAGGCTATCATGTACACCTCACCACGTAGTGGTGGTACAGATGTGTCTGACCAGGGAGGTGTTATTAATAACACCTCCCTGGCCTGACCAAAATCACGGCAGCTGCCATAGATTGTGTAATTAAGACGAAAGTCAGGATAGTATTTGTCTGTTGCTATGACAACAAAATGGTTATAGCTAATGTATAAAGTAAGTTGGGTACCCTTTATCATCCTCTGTGCGAGAAGATGAAATAGGGGGCGGTTGTGGGAGGGGCTTAAAAGTACGCAAATGTAACTGGAACTGCCAAGGGTGAGAGAATAAGGCCGATAACACTAGTTTAAGTTGAAACGTAGTTTTTAAATGCACTTACATGACCAAAACCTTCCTCGTCTATCACGGCGGGACAGTTCACATATCCTTTAAAATCTACCATGATAAGTGGGTATTTCTTAGAGGTTCTACCTTTTCCGACGAACATTGCTTTCCCATGACTTTCGTCACTCAAATGGAAAAAGTTCATTTCGTTCGTCTTCAGAGTTCCGTATATGAAGGTACGAGGCATGGTCAGTGGGAATTGAAGGTATCCTTGACCGCACTGTAAGCTGACTGGCGAACGTTTTCGTGTACAAAATGCAAACAGATTATTCCCTTCCAAATGCGATTTTCCAGGCCGCTATATTAAAACTACGAGCAGAATTAAACACCACCGACCTTGAATTTGACTGCGCAATATTGACGTCCTTTAATATACATGCTATATCGAAAGACCAATAATACTTGAACCCGAATGCCGGCTGTTGCTTCGAGGTGATCACACTCTCCTGTGTGTGTAATGTAATGCGGGTCTGTAAGAACGTAAGTTAGTCAAATACAATGAACTGTTTCGGGGGACTGTTTTTCTAGTATTACACCAGTCGGTGACGTCACCGTGACGATCCCAGTGAAGTAGTGAGAATTAAAACCTTGCGACAAAACGATGCAGTATTAATTATTGAGCTTGATAGTTGGAAATGGCGATCTGATGATAGGTTTTCAATGAATTCAGACGCACTTTTCCAAAGTACACGTAGGCGTTTGCATGGAGCGTTAGATGACCTTGTTGGTTATAGTTATTCTTCCAGTTGAAAATCGCTTGCATATACGCACAGATTCAGGGGGGTGTCTTCGTTATACCACATTTCTCACAAATCTGTTTGATTCAAACTTCAGTAACGGTAGAAGAGTAGTAGGTGCAAGGGCGCGATCTAACCTGAAAGTATCGCAGGGGTTAATCAAGTTAGAATGCAAACATGGTAAATTCGAATCTGAAACAAAACATTCATACCCGATTTAACATGGACTTCAAAAAGTGTTGTTGCCAAGGTTTGGGGAGGGGCGGGAAGCGTATGCGCACAATTACAATAGTCCGCTGGGCGAAATTTAGGCCTATTATTCCTGTTCTGCATTCCTTGCATTGATAATTCAGGACTGTGTAAATTTGAGATGGTGCATAAGCAGACCACTGCCACGAAGGTAGCGATGTACTTTGATCCATTCGCCAGTGAACGTTTCCCAAGTTGTCTAGAGAGTTTTCATGTGACCCTTTCCGGGTTATCTAATGTGATATCACAGCAACTGTCAGACAGTAGAAAGGTCTATCGTAAAAGTAAAGAAAAGCAAAAGTTGTGTTGTTTCTGAATCAAGTGAAAAGAAAACTACCAGTAGTTAGCAGTGGCTTAGCTAGACTTTTCCCAGGGGGCAATGCAAGCACCTATATTTTCCGATTTTTTAACTGTCAACACCACTTCTCCTGGGACGGGAATTGCGGGCGGCGAGCAAAGCGCGCCGACATTTCTGCCATATTTTAGCAAAGTTTTGAAAATGCGGTTATATATTGAAGAAAATTTTGGATTCTGGGTTCCCTTTATAAGGAAATGTGAAAATTTCGGGATGACTGAAGAATCTGTTTACGGTATCTTATTGGCAAGTCCGAGATTGCACAGCTACCAAAGATCGATGTTGCTACACATTGTCATCTAAGACCCACAAATTGATGGTGCACGACAACATTGTAAGAGTCAAGAGCTTACATGAGGAAAAATTTGGAATTTAAAAAGAAAGTTCATGAAGATAGCACTTTGATTGCCGATATCACTCAATGAACTGGTGATTTTGTTATTTCCAAAGTTAGGAAAAGTTAACCAAACTGACTTATGAGGCGGGGAACACGACTGAAATAGGTAACTGCATTTCTGCTTGCGAATCGCTTGGAAAATTCGCATTTTTGAAACAAGTAATTACAAAATGGAGCTTTTATTGGAGAGAATTCGGAATTTCATGAAAGAAGAGTAAGGAAAACCACACTGTAGTTGACTGATGTCGCAAACGGCAAATTTCCGAATTTTTTTACCCTTTTTTAGAACCAGGGAGCAATATCCCCCTGCGTCCCTGTAGCTACGCCACTGTTATTGAGCATTGATTTCTTTATATTGTATACAGGTATATCTTACATTTTCATAGAAATTTTTAGTTATTTCAAGGCTTGTCGGTGCATACCAGGGCATCTTAAGTTTCTAACCGACACTCCTCGAGCTTTTTATAGTTGTAGGATGAATTGTTTTATATTTTTAAGTAAACTGTGTATAACCACGTCTCTTTTAGAAGTATTAATGAAGGCCTAAATATTAAGTAATTGTTTGTAATCATCAGTCATTTTCTGAAATAAAATATTCTTAATGATGGCCTAAATATTGATGTAATTGTTTATGGTCATCAGTAATTTTCTGAATTAAATATTTCTTATACATTTTCTAAATGAGACTGAAAGAATGTCGATAAAACTGAATCGAAGAGTAAAGATCACCGTAAGAACCGCGTGGAGCTTAAACTGCGGAATAATAAAACTCATCTGGAGAAGCAGAAACCCAAGTTGTAACGAATGGAATCTTTCAGAAGAAAGTTACGGCGGCAGTTATGTAAAAGTCTTTTGCAATGTTGACGACATTAAGTTAAATATTATATTCTTACGCTGCATGTAAAAGTCTTTTTATCGGACTTTGTATATAATAAACAGATAAATGGATATTTACCTTCAATTTCAGGCAGAGAACTAATAAATTTATGGATGTCGCTTTCGAAGGTGATATGTATGCGATTGAGGGTACTGTTGACTATTTGTAATATGTTCACGTTTTAGTTACTCCATGAGAGTGTGTACAGAACTGTTGAGCCACATTCATATGTTCCCTTCTATTTTTAGAGAAACGGTTTTATGCTACATTTTGAAGCGTGGATTTTTGTCTTTTTTTTTCCGTTCTATTAAGAAGTTTTCATAGTAGCTTACGTACATAATTCCTAATCTGAAGGTTTGTTTTCAGGGGGGGGGGGGGGATATAGTGCACGCTATCCGCCACCCATCCATTCCCTAGGATAGCCACCCATGGATCATGAGGAACGGGGCACCGCAACTGTTATTTGGGGGAGGGGCGATGCAACTTTTCGCTCATAGCGGAAAGCTTTATTGCGAACGGAACCTACAGTGACTGTTTATGTTCTACTTATATGTCCTGCGAAATTCCATTTCCGGCTATCTGAGGGTCTCTATTTCTTTATTTTTTATTTTCCTTATTTTCCGTGTCAAGATGGTGTAGCTCTACTTTTATGTATCGGCGAGTATCGTATCATATTACGTGCAGACAAATTCTGCTCCTTAGCTGACAATGAAGTTCATTTAACACGATGCTGTTAAATGAAATGTCATTTTTTCGGGCAGACTCGATCCTGCATGCCCCCCCCCCCCCTGTTAGTGCAGTAAATTCCCGTCGGTCGGTCGCTGTCGCTCTATCGGAATTTTCACACACAGAGTCAGTCTCAGAATTCTAAGATACTGAGTCATAATTCAGAAACAAAAAACTATCTCAGACTTCGTCAGATTTCCGTGATAGTATTTCGAATTCCAAGAAAAATCAACTTGCCAACCTAAAAAATCCCTTGCATTTTTAGAGGGTCCCCTCTTGTATACAGCTTTCAAATTTGCATAACCAAACCGAGTATTTCATATAGAAAGCTATTCCTCTAAAGCCTCTTTTGGATTGTCCTGCCTAGCTAGAAACAAAATGACGCGGATTGAATGTTGCCCTAACAAGCCATTTTTTTTTCAATCAGAATCGCCTTTTGATGGCAGGTGGGGAGGTGGACCCCAATATGCTGCAACTATTTTCTTGTCCCAAAGCATCGCTGCATGGGGGATACACCATGGGGACTTTCAATCCCTACTTCATAGCTTACGATGATGAGCACCAAACACAATGGCAGTAGTATCCATTTGTTTGAAGTCGTCGGTAAAAGGAGTCGTACCTCAAACGGCTCAAGACCTGCAAGTCGGATACTCTAACTACTTTACCCATGCAGTCGGTCACCTGGAGGAAGTCTTTTTCAGTCCTCCACAACTGTGACGAAATGACATAATAAAAATCCGTTTTTTCGAACCAAGGTGAGACCTGTAGTAAGACGATGTATTTGAGCATTGAGTGGATCAAATAGTTTCAGGGGGTGAGATGTGATGCAATGCAATGAGTACATTTTACTTTTCCAGAAGACAACAAACCCCCCCCTCTCCCAGCTATGGGTCTGGTTACTTGGCAAATAATTGAAAATGTCTTTATACTTGAAATGAAAGAAACAGATATATGATTACAAAAGAGAATAAATCAAATTCGATCACTTTAAACGCACAAAGCACACACAATTTATTACTCGACTCTGTGGTTCTACACAGCTTGCAATGGTGTGGTAATACAAAAGGTGACGTCATACATACACCAAAACACTGTGATCGATCCTTGGAGGAAGCACAGTGAAAAATAACCATCTAACTTACCAGGAAACTTTCAAAACTTACAGAATACATATAACATTTTGATGGGATTAAAAAATTGGTCCTTGAAACAAATGCAGGCAATATCTAAAATTGTAATTCATTCATCATTTTTGTTCAAATCTCTGATTTAAAATGCAGGGTAAGCCTTTGTGCTTTTATATGGTTTTTAATCTTGGTGATCACTGTATTAACTACTGATGGGAGGTATGTTAGAATATTAGACACCATGATCTTGATGTATATGGGAAAGAAATGCTCAGGACTTAGCAGTGATATAATATTTATGATGATAGTACAGTTCCTTTAGAACAAAGGCATTTATGCTTGGGTGGGTACTGTGTATCTGGGGTACCTGGTATCTTTTCCAGGGTTCGCAAATGATAATTTATCAGTTCTTACAAAGTGCCTCACAAAAGGCCATGATGAATATGCAATTTTCCTTGTACATGGGATGAGTCTATGGTTGTGGGCCCCAACCTGGGTCATTCTTCTAGTCCATAGAACAGATATAAGGGGGCGTAGAGGCAATCACTGCCCCTACAATGTGATATTTAGCTGTATTTTCACTTAATTACAATGTACCTCAAGTCAAAAAAAAAATAAAAACATATATTTAACAGCATCAAAAATGAATTCTAACAGTCCAACTTTCCCATCCTCATCAGAAGATTTTTGAGTCGAGATACAAAATGTTAAAATGTAATCACTAAAACAACATAGTCCATTGTGCTTCTCTTTCTTGTTTAATAACTCACATTACCGACTTTGTTTCCCTTTAAAATTAAAAATATTTTTACAACTTTGAATCTTCCTGTATTCTTGCATATCATGTTGCAAAGAGAAGGCTTCTTAATTACATCACCCCATAAGAGTACTATCACGCCTTGGGGCAAGGGTACAGTTACTTTCAGAAAAACAAAGAAATACAAAGATTGTAATTTGAATAGTACAACAATGACATCTCAGATCAAGAATGCCCTGTAAAGATGCCAGTTACATTGTTAGAATTCAGTATTCATGCTCTTTAATATATATTTGCAAAGTTTTTGACTTGAGGAACACACAGCCATGGCAAATGATAAGCTAACCCCCACAGAAATAAGCCAGAAAAGTTTGTAAACCACTGGCGTGTCTTAGATAATTAGCAAAACTAATAGCTGTCTAAGTGCTAAGATGACTTATTTCTTAAACCTCTGTCTATTAATATTAATGATAGAACAATAGGCTTAAAAATTTCTTCCAGCAAAAGTTGGATAAACAACTACCATTGAATAATGTGTGCATACCAAGTGATCCTGTTTGTAAGAACACTCTCTTGTGTTTAGGGGTACCTGTGGGCAGCAGCTTATCAAGAAGGTGGACTGGGAGGATGACGTTCATGTAATCAGAGTTTTCAGGAGGCACCAACTGACCCCAAACATTCATGCAAGGTGCATGCTTAGCCTGCACCATGCCCATGGAGACTGGATGGATATTAGGAGTTTGGTTTTATGGCCCTAAGAATCTTGGCGTGCCAATAGCCATATGTGAAGTCTATTCCAACAGCACTGATGAATAAAGGCCAAGAAGGACTGTTTAACAGAAATCAATAACAAAAACTTGAAGGCCAGGTTGACAAAGTGACATTACAAAGAAGGAAGTTGTAAGGGCACATAGCATCTCTCTATAGACCATGTATACAATGTACCTGACTTCTTCTGGGTGTAAACATATTGCTTAAATCTGATACAATTGTTAAATCTCATCTATCTAACTGATACATTATAACTGGTGCATCTCTGTCCCCCCCCCCCCCCCCCATCTCTCTCTTTCTTATTATCTCTTATTCAGTGGTGTAGAAAGGAACTGGTTTGTTAGATGAGTTAGATGGTTTATTTGAGGCAACAAGAGCCTTTTTCCAGGTGTGGCTCATTGGCTTGTTTTCCTACTCCATTGCTTATGCTGGTCATGTAGCACAATGGCAGTAGGTTCCATTATTAAAGTCTTCTGTATGACCTGGCCAAGAGATGAACTTCAGATTCAGACATCTCAACTGCAGGTCGAATTCTCTAACCACTTGACCATGCAGTTGGTCAGGAAGCCAACTGATTGGTTAGGCAATGTCTAAGGGCCCAAAGGGTTCAGAAGCTGCCCGAACAAAGTTGGAGCTTATGTGTGAAGCTCTCATTCTTAACTGGTAGCCCCAAAAAGAGTTTGGACTGGGGGGGGGGGGGAAGAGTCTTTAAGAAAATGGGTTTGAGGCACTCACTATTTCTTGCCTAAAGAATTCCCAAGGGCATGCCCTGCTATACCACTGTCCACCTCATTTTTTAACTTGCATAGTAACAATTATGGCCAGTTGTGTTGAATTAAATGCAAAATCTACCATTCCCCAACATACTGATCCTGCATACATCTGACCTGCCTCCAGACCCCTACTGGTAACAGATGAATTTACCTCCAAGTCATCCAGCTTACATACAAATCTTTTTCCCAGACAACAATTTACTTTCAGAAGACTCAACAGCCTAGGGTAGGGGGAAAAAGGCAGTTGATGGCTGATAAGATTGACAAGTCAGTAAACAAAGTGACTATTTTGAAAGATAATGGTCACTTTGAATTCAGCTGTAAAAACAAATGAGAAACAAGGTGTTAAATATGTTTAACTAGCCCACTCTCCCATGCAAATAATGTAATATTGCTGAGTCATACAATCTGTCACATATTACAATTCCTGCAGACTGGAGAGGGAGGTACCAAAAGCTTTCCCTAATCTGAGCAAATTTTCATTAAAAAAGTACTCATCAAACACAGCCACAGTTCATTTCTATAGACCATTTTCAAAATAGCAATTACAAAGGATTGTGGGATATGTTCTGTTATGTATTATTTTTGTCAACGGAATTTCACAATGGCAACAAACAACACAAACCTATTTTGTATCCCACAAATCTTTGCAACAGCTATTCGGGAAAGGATCTATTACATGCCCACCCCAAATCTTTTCCCCCACCCCACCCCCTCCCAGAGCACAGCTACCACAGTAAGGTACAAGTTTTTTACTTCTCCCATTGCTACAAGATGCTGACCAAATAGCATTGTCACTATTAATATGCATCCCAGATGCAACCTTTCAAAGTGAGACAGACCTTTGGTATTGCACAGTCTTGAAGGGGTAACTTCAATGCAAGCTTTGCAGGCTACTAAGGAACAACTAGACGTACTGTTTTAACACAGCCCACAAAGCTAATACAATTCAATCATTCTTGTTTAAAATCATAAATTCAATCACAACTTCATCACCTTATATCGATAATGGCAGAGACAACAATGAATGACAAATTTTATGATATTACTCAATTGTTTTAAAAATTCAACCTGCTTATAAATCACACACACCTGTGATAAAAGAACGGGAAGCATTTGGTGAGATTGGTGAGTCGTTTGGCTTCAGTATTTATGTATTTTGTCAAAAACTTTCACTGGATTGGGACTTGAGGCAAACAGAAATCATGCCACAACCCCATAGAGAGCTCATGTCTATACACATGCAAATGGAGGACTGTGTTAATCTATGTAAATCAGCTGCCTGCATTTGTGTTATAAGTTTAATTGCTACAGCATAACCTCTTTTGGAGGGCCAATATTTATTCAGTGCCATTATTTGCAAAGGGTCAACTAACATTCCTGCATTTCTTTACCAAGAAAGGACAACATCAACTTTTTGCTATCTCCTTCCCTCTTTCTAAAAGTCAGTGCTGTAATTGAGGTCCTAGATTAGTGACTCAAGTCACCAGTTTTCAAACTTTTAAGGGACTCCAGTAGAGTCATTGACTCGAGTCACTGCACTATTTCAATGGGGAAATTACTCCTGAATTCTGTCATGTCACTATCATTTTGAGAGGAAGTGACTTGAGTTGTGACTTGCTACAACGAAAGATGTAACATGGAAAGTAAAAAAAATGTCAATTTTTTTGTGACACAACCATCTCAGATTAAGGCAACACTAAGCCTTACTAACCATTGATGTGAAGGCCAGAGAAGAGAGACACACAAAGGAAAGGTCATATATGTATCAATCCTTTTCAATCGATCCAGTCTCATCTCTGTCTACTGTAATAATAAACTACAAAGCCAACTTTAAGTCAACTTTAAAGGCTGACATGTGCTAGCACCAGACCCATGCCAATAATTGTGATACAAAATGCAAGCAAATCTTTTTAAAATCAGCAACCTTAACATGATCAAGTTTTATTCCAAGTGTCTTTTTCAGCTTCAAGGAGATACATGAAGACATCAGACCTGATACTAAGACCAAGATATAAATTACCAAGGCAGAGAGCAAGATAGTTCTCAGTCCCAAGGCCAGCCTAGAGGCAGACAACGATGTATAGATAACAACAGTACGTCAATACAATCAGGGAGCTGTTACGGAATGAGATAAAGCACTTACCTTTACTTCAAAGCTGTCAGGATTGCTGACAATAACTCCTAATTGTTGTACTCTCCAAAATTTAAGACCACGTACAAAAGGTATTTGTGGCAACAATAGTTCCTACTGCATGCTAGATCTCATATACTTGCAGCATGATTTCAACCATTGCCATAATATTGCCAGTCGTCAAAGAAATAAAAAATTATTCTGTTTCTGTATGCCAGTGTTTACTTATTTGATGGGTTCATTTGAGCTTCAATTAAGTTTTAGAATATCATCACATTTTTGGATGTTTCAGGAACAATTCGGAATCTCTTCAAAATTCATATACAAATGTTAGACTCTGCATTCATTGCTGAAAAGCAAGATCAGTGACCAATGGAAAAAATTAGAATAATCAAATAATCTGGTCACTTAAAACTGCAGTTAAGTCATTTTGTCTGACGCAGGTGTCACACTTGACGGCGATGCTGATAGCTTCGAAGCATTGTCAATATGAGTTCTTTGTTTGAGGATTAGGCTACTGTGAAAGGGTTGATTTCTCATTAGCAGTGCCTAAGTCAAACAAACTTACAAGAAGTACTTAAGGACCTGTCAATCAAAGCCTCTTCTTATAAGAAGGATTAAAGAAGTCTCAATACATATTGTTTGATTAGATGAAATTGAATGAAGTGCTTTATCTCCTTCCGTAACAGCTCCCTGATACAATAAATAATTCATCCAAGTGGGGCCAGTTCTCACTCGACTTTTGCTTGCTACAAGTTCACTTTGGATAAAAATATGAAATTTACATGTCAGTAGGCTTATTCCTCAAAATCACACATAGATATTGAGTTTTTCTTTTCCAATTATATCTACTGTAGTCTTTCTGGTAGCGTATGAAGAACACATGGCAGTTTGTGAAGCTATTACTGAAATAAGATAAATTGCAAATATTACTCCTTTATTGCCCTGTGTGTTCCTCAATGCCATGGATACGAACTAGGTAGGCAACTTTTAAAGGGAAATATTGCGTTTAAAATTCTCCAGCATAACATTAAAAGAAAATAGCCCTAGTCGTCATCAAATCATTTGGTCTCAACAATAAACCCCAACAACAGCTTTACCTCCTCAAAATATTATGCACAAGAGGAGTAATGGAAGTTGCATCTTTTGAAATGTTAAAAGTTTGGGTGAACAAATAATTCTTCAGCAACAAGCAACTGAAATTCTATCTGAGGGAAACTTATTTTGAGAAAAGAATGCTACCACACTGCCTTTTATTAATTATTTATCACCATTTGCCGATAAATATTGGTTTTAAAAGGATTAAATTTTCTTGTAAATCAAACGCAATACTTCCCTTTAACACAATATGACATCAATATGTTACATTAAGTACACAAAAATTGGAGAAAGCTTGACATAACAAAATCTTACAAAACTGCTACCAGGCAATCCCATCACACAATGATAGGTGGATCACTCTAAACTATATTCCTCATAAAAATATTATTGCAGATGGTACAATACAGAAAGACTGTTGGTTATAACTTACTACAAGGGTTAACGAGTGACAAACTGGTGAAAATATTAAACTAAAACTGTTTGCATTTTACATCAATTAAAAGTTCAACATTGATCACATTTGGTAAACATTGATAGGACTAATATAAAAAGGTTTACTGTTTTAGTTAGCTAAACAGCAATTGGAGTTATTGGGTATACAAGCCAATCTGATTGGAATATGTACAGCAGTAATACATTCTTTGTGTACCAAGCGACTGTGCTATAAAAGTATAATGCAATTATCAATTGTAAGACGAACAAGATGCACACTCTGACCCCTGGGCACAACTGGTCAATGTTCGTTTAAGAACGTCAAACAATCCATATAGCCCCTCATTTCCTTCCATTTACATATGCAATCCTTACTTACCAGTAGTTAGTCCCTGGCAAGCTTTTTAACCCCAAACCAGGGAGTTTGGGGCATTTTGTGCATTGGCTCAGCTCTGTATCACACCACTGATCCAATATTTCATACACTTAGTATGCATGTTTGTAGTAAAAGATGGCAGAGTTATGCCACATCTATCAGGTTGTTTTGACCCAACATCTGGAAAACTTTGACATACCTTTGTGTCACAATGCACAAAAAAGACCAACATCTGCCTCACATATTTGCAGGGGGTCAAAGGGTGCCTCTTCCAATTGATAAGTTCATAAATCTATTACCACCGATGAGAACATGAATGCTAGATCAACACTGATCTTCTAATATGTCCCACCTTGAGATGGAACCACTCCTTCCGTGTACCTTTACTGCCTCTGTGCCTTATTGCTTCCTTTACTCTAAGAATATAGCTTTTCTTGATATGTGATATTATGCTGTAAATAAAAATAATCGATGTAAAATTAAATAATATTGCATCTGATACTTGTCAGGGTATTCTGGCAAGATAATTACCAGGGACGTAACCCTGTCGTCCTTCGTGGGCCACCAGCCACCACTCAGAATTTCCGTCTACATCCTGGGCTGACACTAGTCTCACAACCATTCCTGCCTCCATGCTCAGTTCATTGGAACCTGAAGCTTCAAAACTCCATTCAGCATAGTAATACTGAAAAGAATGAAACAGACAGGAGAAGTTTTCATGAATGAGGTTGCTATAGTCAATACTATTGCTATGACAATCCTATTTCTATGGGCTGAGCACCAAGGACATGGCAGTAGGTTCCAGTTTTAAAGTCTTTGGTATGACCCGGCCAGGACTCTAACTCCCAACCCCTCCTGACTGCAAGTTGGATGCTCTAACCCTGGCAAAGGAAAACCACGGAGGATAGTCAGGGCAAAGTCATTGATTGCTTGGAATGGGAAACATGAAGGTGTTGGGGTTAGCAAGAAGTGGATGATGATGTTCTTACCTGTGGTTGTTCTTCATCACTACCATCAAAGCTGTCTACTCCTTTCTTGCCTTGTAGAGATAATAATGATGATGGCACAAATCCTTGTGATGCTAGAAAATAGGAACAGATTGACAAAAATATTCTCTCTATCATTGGTAATTTTAAGAATGAAGTTAAGTTAGATACATGGTGGTTTCCAGTTTAAGTAGGGCTAGTCACACCTTTCTTCCAGCTGTGGCTCCCTAGTTTGTTTTACCTACTCCACCACTTATTCTGAGCACCAAGGACAAAGACAATGAGGATCCATTTTATTTTTTTAAGTCTACAGCATGACCAAGCCAGAACCTGAACTCCAACTCTCTCAGCTACAAGTCAGATAGATGCTCTCACCACTTGACCATGCAGTTAGAATGAAGAAAAGTCTTTGCAATAAATAATTAATTCACTCACTAAAAACTGCAAACCAATGATGTATAGAGTGTGATAAAATTCCTTGGAAATGATATCCTCTGGAAAACCAGAGCATAACAAGGGGCTCATTTTGCCATTACATTCCTGTGAAACTCTAAATCATTGCATAAAGTTTGGTAAAGTAAATCAGTCACAACAAACAAAAAGGCAAAAATTGTTATGCAAGTTGTCCCGTGCCATACATTCTTGTGAAATGTAAGGTCCCAGATAAAGTTTTACAAATCAACACACTCTCTCAAAACCTCATCATGACAGTACAACCATGTCAACAGACTTGTAACCAGGAATTTGATCTCAGGAAACTCAGATCCTACTTATCACCCATGCCACAGGGGCAAGAGCAAGCTAAGGGGCTGGCAGCCCCTGCAACTTGGCTGAGGGAACAGCTAAGCACACACCTCTTCTTTAGTACTCACCTCCATTGTCCACATACCAACGATCCCCACCCCCACTGGGGTCCTGTTGTTTGATGATAGCTACAAGATCACCCTTATTCAGACTCATATCCATTGGTTCCTTGGCCCTGAATGTTTCCTTGGCCACTCCCAATCTGTCAGGAGGGTAGCGTTTTTCTAGCTTACTTCGTTGGCTTTCACTTTGATTATTATTTTTATTTGGTTGCTGAAAGAAAAAAATGGTCTTGATATTTTAACATACTCAATACAGAAACAGATTGAAACAGCTATGTTTTACACATGCACTACAAAAAAATCTACCGCTTCAAGCAAGGGTGGGGAGATTTCTTCTTGTAAGGGCCATTTTGTTAGCAATAATAATATCACTTGCAGGGCAATTACTATACCACAACTTCCATAAAAGTAACAAAAAATGTCTCCACACAAATTATGGGGTCCAAACAGGCCTATAGTCAAAAGGGCAAAGATCTCACCCCTTCCACCCCTTAATTGTTTGACAGCCCCCTAGTGTGTTTGAAGTTTTTCATTGACTTACTACATTTTAACACATTTTGCACCTATGAACCAATTACTGCCACCCCTGGAAAAATCCCCCTCCAGTGCTTGGTGCCCATGCACTGGGGTCAATCTACCAAAGTTTTGGCCTTTGGATTAGGGAAGTCTCCGGAGTATTTAGAAAAGGTGAGGTAGGCCTTGAATTTTTATGTGTGTGAGTGTTAATCTCATACAACCACTGGCTCACCCTCAAATCACTGTGAGGGGTGTGATTATTTCAACACCAAAAAAAGAGCGGGAACTATGATAAATCTATTAACATTTTTTACAGATTTATAAAACAACGACATTCGTAAGGATTTTTTCTTTGTTGTATATGAAAGCCAGATTTTGGTATTTGTAATCAAATCATTGGAGGTAAAAGTGTTGACCCTTGTGAAGAAAGTCTCTATTTGAAGTTCCGTTCACTTCTCTCGAACCCCCTCCACTTAATAACTTCGAGACTGTTCTCAGAAACAGTGCCTTCTATCCGACCCCTGTATATATACTTACTGGTTTGCTAGGGGGTAGGCCAGGCTGTGTTGACCTTCTACTTAACCTCCTATCTAGTTTATCCTTCTTATCAAAGTTGTTTGGTACAAAGCTAAACTGGTACTGTCTTTCAACAGCTTGCTGGTGGTTTACTTCAAAGACCGTCAGGATGTCGGTGAGGTCGCTGTTTTGTACAATGGATAACTGGGGAGGAAGAAACAGATTCATTGCAGATTGCTGTGATTGTAATACTACATAAACCAAACATGGAGCTTGCTAGAAACAAGAGGCCATCGTACCCACCAAATAGCCATGGTACCGATCAACATACAACTTTACCACATGCTGCTCGAAGTGACCAGGACCATCTTAGCCATTTACCTGGAAAAAAGGCCTTTTCCTTGGTGAAGATTATCTCTTTACAAGCAAGAGTTGATCCCTTTACAAACAAGTCACACTTCCCCACAAAAGTAAATGAAACAGGTCACCTTCCCAGCTCCCCCTTTCAATGTTGGTTACAGTTTTGTAAAGATCAGTTAGGGCTCAACATTGAAAGGCAGCAAGGGGGTTCCATGTTGAGTTTGAGGAATTATGAGTGCATTTTGTTTCATTTAC
The DNA here is from genome assembly GCA_037179385.1 of Holothuria scabra. NCBI lineage: Eukaryota > Metazoa > Echinodermata > Holothuroidea > Aspidochirotida > Holothuriidae > Holothuria > Holothuria scabra. The sequence goes on along the minus strand of CM074179.1, from coordinate 58,970,488 downwards.
TTTGCCGTGGATTGCAGTTCTATTGAGCAAACCATCTTTAAAGGTATTCAACAGATGCCTTTGTTAAGTTACTCACTGAAGAAATTATCAGTAACACAAAGGTGTAACTACAATGCACCAATAAACCCTTCTAATTTCATTTATCTCAAGAAACCTGCACAGAAAGTTCTCTGATAGATTCTGGATTATGAGAGGTCAATTGAGACAGATAACTAAAACTTGCCATTTGTTTCTGGTGTCATTCAGAGGAAAGGATTTAACAAAACAGGTTCTCAGAGATTTTCCCATCTGAATCCTTTATTCATATAAACAGTCCACAAACCAAAAGATCCAATGGTATTAAAGTAGTCTTTTTCAAAAGCTTGTGCAGCGGTTTACCAAATAACAAGACCTCCTGCATGCCACCCTCAAGGTATTCTATGCAGAAACAGTGTGAAAGTTGTTAGATAGTAGCCCCAGCTTGGATGACTACCCCCCCCCCCCCCCCCCAATGCATTCTACATATGAAATTAAAATACTCTTTATGTTTATTTCACTAAATGAAGTTCAACCACTTTGAATGTTTTCAAGTCTGTATACCAAATATTAATGGATTATACCTGTAGACCTCACAACCTCTTATTTACATATGTAATCCATACTAGCCTGCAATAAGTCCCAGGGAAGCTTTTCACAGCACTCTGGAGAACAGGTGGCCAACTATCAAGGAGGCTTGGTCTAGTCCCTTTTCCTACTTGCCTGTCAATATGACTCTACACAATTGTTTACCTGTCTTCACTAGCTAATCCACAGTGCTACTAAAAGCTTGACAAGGACTTACTGCAGGTACATGTAGATTACCTATGTAAATATTGGGGAAAGGTTAACTGATCACAACATGAATAAACTAAATGTACCTCCAACAAAGGATAAATTTTTTTCAATGTAGAGTTGATATGATCCCTCTCTGCTTCCACAAATGACACCACACAACTTTTAAAGATAGCTAACGACATCTGGCAAAGTTTTGGCATTTCATCCTTCAGTTGAATATTCATAGCTTCGTAATTCTTCCGAGCAACCTCCTTTTCATCTTTGACCTAGGAGAAGTATAAGAGGCAGATGAGATGGAGATAATGGCACAGTGTGTCAGTATGAGCACTAACATGGGGGAAATTTACCCATTTGTACCCAGTCAGTTATATATAGCAGTCCGCTGTTGACCAGCACTTGCTTGTAATTAGCTGTGAGTATGTAGTTGGCCACTGAAGGGCCATCGGAAGGCCATCAGAGTTCCACTGACTCCTGGATCAGAAACAAACTCGTATGGTGGATAAAAATTTTCAGCTAGCCAATCCGTTTCATTGCCAGTGGAGGACAGTGGCCAACCACCTGACATTTCTCCGACGGAACACCGCAGTGGCCTACTGCAGTACAAGGCAGGGACAACCAAATCTGCTGACAGGGTATTTGTTTGGAGAATGAATTTGCCATACCAAGAAGGATTTCCCAATTGTGATTAGGTTGGGTCTGTTGTAACTGCAACATCCTATCTGTACAATGTGGTGCCTTCTTCTTCATTAATACTGGCAGGTGCATAAAAGACTGGGTGAATTTTCTACTCCATTCCAGGACAAATTACACAAAGTGGAGTTTGTTTTATTCATCTAGTCCAACACAGTTGTTTAACTCTAGTTTTTTGGACAGCAGACAGAACTACATGGGCTAAATTTATTATTTTCTTTGAAAAAATGGGGGAAATTGTCCCTTTACATTTTATTTTTGGAGATTTTGACAACAGCTGCAGGAATCACATAATTCCAAACCTTAATGCAAATGCTGGTATGCATAAACTACAGTTCTATCCATAATATCACTGTTTTACATTTCTTTGATACTTTGTCTACCAGCATATCTTGTAACAAACGAAACTGGCATCTTGCTGGGAACAAAATGTTACGACAACAAATACTGTCTGTGCATGCTGCTCAGCAATGATACATATGACAACCAAAAGAAAACTGATCATTTCATTATAAGTGAATTAATCAATTTGATAAAAAATATTATCACATCATCAAGAAGAGACAGACATGGATTAAAAATACAGGAATGTACTGAATTGGTAAGGCTGACTACATCAAGCAGACCTCAAAGGAATAGTCAAAAGCTCACTAACAGAGACATAAATATTGTAACACTCTCCATAGCTGACATTAAAATACACAGGTGGGACAAAAAAAAATTTATCATGATAGAGTGATGACGTAATGCAGAGCTGGAATTGCTCGAAGGCCACGGAGGCCTAGGCCCTTGTATGTTTAGTAATGGCCTTGTTGTGCCCTATAAAAGTTTATGACAATCAAGGCCATTTGGCCTTTGTGCCCTACCAGTGAGATTACATTGTGGTCTGCACAAAATCACTTGTTTGACCTTGATGCCCTCTCAGTTCACATGACCTGCCCTTAAACCTGATGGGGATATGGCCTTGCCATGCTGGAACCTTAATTCCAGCCCTGATATTAAATGGGGGTTGAGCAAGGGATAAAAGGGGTGAGAATAAGATGCGATGGTATCAGGGACAGTTAGTTAGAAAGAGTTTTATCGCCCAGTTTCCAACCTATTGCTTCAAGTTGAGTAGGCCACAGCCTTTTTTCCAGTTGTGGTTCACTGGCTTGTTTTTCTTACTCCATTGCTTGTGCAGAGAATCACGTACAATGGCAGTAGGTTCCATTTTAGAGTCTTTGGTTTGACTCTACCTGGGAATTGAACCCGGGCCTTCCACGTGAAAGGCAGATGCTCTTACCATTTAGACCAAGCATGCTGTCTGGTAACACAGACAAAACACTATTGCAGAAGTATATGCACACAAAGTCTGAAAGTAAATACAGCTAATATCCAAAAGTACTTTGACTGCATGTGATATGTATTGCTCCATTAAGCACTTAAGATTCATGGTTCAAAGTAAAAAACTGATATGTTGTGACAGAATTTGACCACACTTTCCCCTCCTCCCATGAGGTGCTTCTTCATAACATGCTCCTACACTGTATTTTACAAAGAATATCTTACAACAGATACAACTCTGTAAATAGTAGAATGATATATGACCACACTGATTAATGGTTGAACAACAAGTGCATTAGGTCAGGATAATGCACATTAAGAAGGTTAATTGAAGTGATGAACCAGGGTTCAGCCCCTGTACATAAAACCATATGGTGAACCCTTGGAGTTCATTATCAGTTTGTCATGTTCTAATGCAGACATTCAGAGTTGTATACTCTTGTTCATTCATATATGACAATATTTAAATATGGTAAAATGGGAAAGAAATAAAACTCAATTTGTAAATAACCACAGTAAAACTGCCCAACTTCAACTACAATGAAGTAGCCCAAGATGAATGCCTTTTATCAGGCTAAAGAGTAAAGACACCCTGGTTTATTACCCAATAATGCACATTCACCTGAGGATATCACACAGTATGAATGGATAAGGCTTCTAGTGTGGTCATAACTATCAGTGACCCACCAATAGCCACAAACAACTGTACCATCTATTTATTATCTACTTATCACTTGAACAGATTACAGAGTGTTCACTGGAGAGTGAGATCTTCAAATGAGGTACAATATGACTGAATTTATAGAGCAATTTGGCCCAGCAACCAGCATGAATATTTGAGTGTTTACCGCACTATGAAGGATTGATTCTATTGGTTGCCTAGCAACAATTAATATCACTGGAAAGTATATCAAGTACTTCAATAGATTATCATCACTGTATTCGCCAACATTCTGTAGCTTTACAGTGAGAGAAGTGCAATACAAAATATCAGAGTTGTTCTAAATATTGAGCATTTTCCTAATGCATGCTGCAGTATTTGGACTTCATCATGATAAGCAATGAAGTGGGGAAAAGAAGCCAGTGAGCCACATCAAATGGAAAAAGGGCAGTGGCTGGCTCGACTTGAACCAATAGGTTTGAAACTGACCTGTGAAGCCTGCGCTACAATCTTGGACAAAACTAGTTGGAACACTCCCGCTCCCCCGTGCAATGTTGGGGATAAAAAAGCCAATTCGGGACGCACCATTTTCTTTGGGACCCAACATTGTACTGGGGACGGGGGTTTCGATAATCGCTTTTTTCTGTAGGAAACAACTTTCAAAGGGGATAGAGGTCATGGAAATAGTACTCGGCACCACAAACAACACAGTGACGTGAGGTGTTCCAACAGTTTTGTCCAAGATTGTAGCTAACTACAGTACTGTAACTCCAATATTTGCATATTTACTAAGTGCTACTTCTCTACTCACTGAATAAGTACAGCTCTATGGCACAGAAAGCCTCATTTGTAAAGCCTAAACAGTGTTGCTTTGAAAACATTTTTTTGCCTAAAAACAGTATTTTAAGATTTTTTTTTTTTTGTCTGATTTAACTTCACACTAATACCACAGTGTACCACTTTGAAGTCTCTCTGAATAGACCTATTTCCAAATAGCAATTACAAAGGGTTGTGGGACAGAGGTTTGGTGTTTGTCATTTTTGTCAATGGCATTTTACTGTGGTGAAAATTGACGTGCACCCGAAACAATATCCCACAATTCATTGTAATTGCTACTTGGAAATAGTTCTATAGTGTGAACATTGGTACCAAAAAATAAAAATGTCAACACCAACTGTCTACTCCAGCTAAACAAGTAAATAGCTCCGCACTGTTTTACTGTATAGTTATGCCTTAATAGTGGTATTCCCATTTAATATTACAATGTGTAATATTCACAATTGGAAAGAACAACAACTGAATAGCAATACTAGTATTTTAACATTCCCATTGTATATTCTCCAGTCAGTCAGGTATTGTTATTGATACAATTATCTTAATTTGCTATGTCCTGCAGTAAAAATGTATTTTACTTCTTTAGTTTCTCACAATACAGAAGTCAGGTGGGATTTTACAACACACCAAAATGAGTGTGTTCTACAGTGTCAAAAAGAAAAGATAAAGTTGCAATGTTGGGTCAAAACTAACTAAAAAAGAGTAGAAGATGGGTTGAATTCCACTAAAATGTTCAGTCAAATGTGGGAGTCATGTCAAAAGTTTCTATGGCTTCCTTTCCTTGAGAAAGTCTAGAATAAGGGGAAGTTCTGTCTCTCAAAACAAAAGATTATTAGTACATTATACAAATTTATACCTTTGAACACTGTACAACTGAATGCCATAACTATCCTACATTCAACAGGGTCGACTAGGCAGACTGGAAGGGGTAGGCATAGGGGTAGGGGGGAGATACAAACACAGGAAATGAAAGAAACACCAATAAAGGGTTGATATGATCCCTCTCTGCTTCCACAAATGACACCACACAACTTTTAAAGATAGCTAACGACATCTGGCAAAGTTTTGGCATTTCATCCTTCAGAGTAGAGTTCACCGACTAATGACATAGACACTATGAAGTATATATCACCATGCTGTATGACAGAGTTTGTAGGAAGGAGAAATGTTCATGCATAAACAGGATGGGGACCAGATTGGGTTTAGTTTTAAAGTCATGGGGGGGTGAGGATGGGGTAAAGATTCAAATTGCAATTGACTTGATATATATATTTACAGTCTTGACACCCCTGAAAAATTTTTCTTCCCCTTTCCTCCAGAAACTATCTTGCTTTCTCTCCCCTCCCCTGCCCACCTTCAACATGTAATCTGGCTATGGATCAAACAGCACAGTAGAACTGCAGGTCTCCCAGTACCACTATGCTATTGCAACGTGCCAGGGACTTATTTCTGGTGAGTGGTTCATTCATAAGTGAACTGAAGATAATGAAATGATATGCTCCACCATTCATCATTTTCTCTCAAGTCAAAGAAGCCTCCTTTAAAGTTGAAGGCACAAACTCAGGAACTACAAGCGTAGAGTTTTTCACAAACAGCCTCACTATAAACATTATGAGAGCTACATTTGAATATCCTTAAAGGTTTTGAAGAGAGAGTTTAACCAAAATTTGACTTTTTTATTGAAAAAGAACTTAATCTACACAAGTTGGTAAATGTACCATTCAAATTGGACACGCATATCCCAAGATACCAGCAAATGAATTTACTATATTTGTGGCCCAAAATGAGTCTGCAGCAAGCAGGAGTTACATTATTTCATGATGATGCTTTGATTTCTTTGTTTCTTCAGCCTCTTTTGACCTTGAAATTAATACGGATAGGACCTCCCCATGAAGAATGTGAAAGTTGCTGTAAATTTCCCACACCCCTTATTGTAATCACATTCCCATAACATGGGATTTTTAAGAACATTGGTTGTGAAGTTTAAAGAAAAACAAGAGACTGTCCATTAATGTGAGAATGTGATGTCATATGTTCACTTCGGGTTGAAAATTTGACAACTGTACCTGCTCATATCTTGAGAACCACACAGGAGATTTCATTGAAAATTTCCCCAGATTGCTTACAATAAATACCCTCTAATATATGAAAACTTGATCTGAGATTTGGATGCTTTGGGTGCTTCTAAAACTTGTAAAGGCTATTCCGGTACTGCCACACAGGTTTAATTTTAATCTTTGCAAAAGATTTGAAAATCTAATTTTCCAGGTATTGGTTTAAAAGCATGCAACATCAACCACATACAGCAAAAACTATGCAAGTCCCTCCACATTCAAAGATTCAAACCTCCTTCGGTTTCTTTTCTTTAAGCCTCCGAGGACTACCAACAGAGGCAGAGTGACCATCCTCCTCGTCACTCTCAGCAAGTTTCTCCAGTTTATCCTTTCCCTTGGACTTCAGATGGCAAAAGGGACAAAAGTAGAATGGCAGTGAAGATGTATAAATATATTTGAGATTATCAACATGGATAATGGGAATATTATCCAAACAGAGAAATTGTGAGATTACCGTGCATACAACAAGAGTAAGTGGAAAAGACGAAGACCAACAAGAAGAAATTATGTAGATGTTGTGAACTTTGGGACTATCTCTTGCTATTTTGCTACCACAGGGAATAATTTAGTGTTCAAAATTTGCATAGCAATTTTGAGCTTTTTGGGCTTCTCTTCCACAAAGTCATTAAAATCCCTAGTGCTGTGTACAAAATTTGCTATACAATTTTGTATTTGTGTAGCAATTTGTCCATTTTGTGTAGCAATGCGATACCGGATAAATTATTCCCTGTACCACTGATGGATGTTTGTTATTTCCTCTACATTACATTACATTTACATTACATTACATTTACATTACATTTACATTACATATTTGGTACAAACAAAGTGAAGGTACCAGGTAAGTGGGTATAGACCAGAGATCTGAAACACTCACTGAGAAGTGAGTGTACCCCTTACCCTAGCAAAGGAAGACCTAGTAAGTTGATATATAATGATCAGACAGTCTTTTACGAAAGCTATTAACAGATGGAATTTCCTGCAATTCCAAAGGAAGATCATTCCAAAGTGAACATAAGGGGAATTAAAGAAAGCTTGAGTCTTAGCAGTCCAATGAAGAAGCCTTCCGGGTGCATGAATGCTAGGTCTAATAAACTCATTAAAATCAGCTGGACTATGCCCATGAACACCTTTATGACCAAGAGCAAGCCTGTGTAAAGCAAGGTTGTGCTTGATACTGATAATATTAAAATACTTTAGTCTGTTTTTGTAAGACACCAAGTCATTTGGAAATTTCCTTCGATACAAAATTCTGGTTGCCCTCCTTTGGACAGCTTGTATACTATCTAAATGACAAACATTAAGAGGATGCCAAATAGAACCACAATACAGTAGCACAGGTAAGACAAGAGTTTCATATAAAAGTAAGAAAGAGTCATGAGGCATCCCTTTTGTCCTACCAGTCTAGAGGCAGATTTACAAATATGATCTATATGATTGCTGAAAGAAAAATTGCTGCTAAATAGAACTCTAGGAGTTGATAATTTTCAGTAGCAGTAAGAGGATTCCTTCCCAGAAAATAATCATGAAAGACAATGTTGTTAGGTTTAGGACTAGGACTAGGACTTGGTATAGGGATGCTCTTTTAATAATAATAAATTAGGCTTACACAGCGCCAATCAGTTCCAAGAAGGCACAGCTCTAGGCTTGCATTCACTTCACTGTGTAGTAGAAATCACAAAATAATTTCCATGTATGTTTACATAAGGGGGATTTTAACCTGGATGCTAAGTGAAGCACAAACATGTACAACACAGTGTTATAAGATGTACAGAATGAGCAGCTCTCTAAATTACTGTCATGATGACACCTCACTGTTTTCAAAGTAGTATAAACATCTTAAACTGTTTATTTTTACTACTTCCAAAACTCTGGACCAGTGGCATAGCCACAGGGGAGGGGGTTGGGGGGTTAAAACCCTCCATGACCCAACCTTGCAACGCAAAAACACTTAAAATAGCGGTTTTTTCTCTCTATCCTTAGACTTTCCCTCATGTAGTGCCCCCAACCCCTCCCCCATGACACCAACCTCCCCCCCCCCCGACACAATCCTGGCTATACACCTGCACTTGACTAACCCTCACTGAGTGTATTATATATAAGTATGAATAAAACAGACAAAAACTTCCTGTGGGCATATATTTCCATCAATGCATCAAACATATGAACACCTGGGGGGTAGAGAAGCAAAGCAAACTACATGCAACCTGCTGGATCAAATTAAACTTTCTGTGACCTGTTCTTTTAGCCACATGAAGTTTGTCAATGATTTGTTTTCAACAAGTTCTCCTTACAGATCTGTCTCTTAATCTGATACGTGTAGATCGATGTCATATTTTTCTCTTTCATACATTTTTCAAGCAACTAACTCCAGCTAACCCTCACAGCATTTGGTGGCACTAAACACTTGAAGAAACTCACCAATTTCAGCTTGTCTTTATCTTTAGTCTTTTCTACTTTGTTTATGCAGCTGTCGTAATCTAGGAGTTTGTGGTGTCGTTTTTGGATGAGTTTGTGAGGTCCTTGGAACATGTTGAGTAAACTCTCTAGGGGTGAGAGAACTCTCTGCTGAACAAATAATGTCTGCAAGGGAAATAAAAATAAACTTATGCAATGAATCAATGAATCTCCTCTGTGTAATTATTTCAATAATTTTTTCTGCGATGTTCTGCCCTTTCCCTACTTCACTCTGGTTACACTAGCGGCAGATGGAAGCAAAGAGCACAAATACATAAATCGTTTTTTAGATGTTCAATTTTTTTAGCTATTATATTTTACTATTGTTTTTTTTTGGTTTTTTTGCTGTTTGATTTTTTTTTTTCCTGAGAGAAGAAAGTTGAACTTCAAAACGTTTAATTTGTAAAGACAAAATACTAACAGTTCAAAATCAATCTAGGGAACAGGGAGGGAAAATCCCTTTTCACTTTGCAATTTCATGTCTTTTACAGATATTGCTTTGATATTAATTTTCCCTGATGTTGAGCTAACATATTATGAAAATGTCAAAACAGCAGGGCTCAACAATGAAGTTGAAAACATTTCATTTAATTGTCAGTTAAATATTTATTAAACAGTTCTGACAGCTGTCTGAAACATGATACCAAATCACCACTGATTTTAAAAGGAATGTATTTTTTTTTTATCAGGTGTATACAGGGAAATCTGTGCCAGGATGCCTGCAAATTGAGAAGTTATTGCTTCAATACTTCACTCTCACAGCTCTGTGTGAGTTAACAGACCATCGTACTATCTGTATACCATACAAGAGCTATACCATACAAATTGCAGATTTTCATGTGGATAATTAATTCACCATTATGCTTTCATTGAAAATAATGATAAGTGACAGGCAACCCAAAAATTGGACCAATAAAATCCATTAATACGTCCATGTTACTTTACTGGAATTTTAAACACAAAGAAATATTGATATAAGTAAGAAAATGGTTCGGATCAATTCATCACTCAGCTAGAATCTGTCAGTTACCATGGCAACAATGTAACTTACATAGTCTTTATAGAGTTTGTTCGCAAGGTGTCTCTGAGCTGCTTCATATTTGTTGACTTCATGAAGGTTTGATTGACTGGCATAGTAATCAGATATGTCACTGCCAACAGTAGCTTCCGCAGATGTAGCCGTCTAAGGAGCAAAAAATGTTACAAAAGTAACAGTAGCTGATTGTATGCTTTTTTCACCCCACTTGAAGGGGAAAACACAGTTAAGGGGAGGGGGGTTCTGCTGTTCTCCCTGGAGTGAGAATTGGGACTTGACGTTAATGTACTTCTCATATGGTTTATGACAATAAACAATTAAGGGTGGATGCATAACCAATGTAATGACCACCTCAGAGCAGAGAAAACCTGTTATCCAACCTAGTGACCAATTAAGACAATACATGTACCAGGTGCAAATCCAGACATTCCAAAAGGGGGACAGGTGGTGACTTAAGAGAAAGCCAACATTTGAGGGAGATGTAATGCTGATTTCCCACATGTTTTATTGTCGATGTGGCAAAAAAGGGAAGGCTGAGGCCGCAAAAGACACCCCCTGACCCCCGCGCACATCCAGGCTTGTGCACTTACGCAATATTAAACACTAAGACCTCAATAAAACAGCATAGCAGGAAGCACAGAGAGTAGAAGGGGAAAGAAACAGAAGAACAAATAGAGAAAAACCATAAAAAAGAGAAAGGAAATAAGTACTCTTCCAAATATTAATTACAAAGGATTGTGGGATGAAACTTTGGTACGTGTCACTGTTGTCAATGACATTTTACTGAGACAAAAGACAACAGCACACATCAAAAATCTATCCCACAATCCTCTGCAAATGCTATTTGGTAAAGGGTCTATGGAAGGGAGCTCAAGAAACTGTAAAACCATGGTGTTTCTTATTCTAATTACATAGAGATAAGCCTTGAAAAAGCCTGGCAAAATCTAAAAGAAGCTTTAGTCCAATCCAAATTGTTTTAAGGAGGGGAGGAAAAGTTAACGAAGTTAAACTAAAAAAAAACAGAAGCCAATGAATGTCATTCACATGTTGCTTTAGTACTTCATTGAGGATGGGCTCCGCAAATTTCTTCATTACCATACCCTTACAAAAAAAGTGCGTCAACCTGTGTCTGCACCATGAGTGTTCACGCGTGGAAAAACAAAAGAAATCACGCATGTTCTTGGGTGACAAAACTGCGTTTTTGGAACCTTCTACTCACAGGTTTGACACAGGTTTTTCACACATTTCCTTGCCTTTAATATCAAGCCACAGGTTTTGTGGAAGAATTCTTTTTTATCCCTAGTTTTTATCACCACACATTTTGCACATAAATCCTGTGTCAAACCCATGGCAAACCTGTGGCAAATAATCAACCTGTGTCAATGTCAAGGGAAATCACAGGTTTTCATACAAAAACCTGTGATATCCCCTGAAAAAAACCTGTGAAAACCTGCGAATTTGGAACCAATTGCCACACCTTTTTTTGTAAGGGTATGTATGTTCGGGGTAGTCAAAATTTTTCTGAGTGGGAGGCTGCACAGTACTTAGTAGGAGGCTACATCTGTAAATCTGGCCATGTACAACCAAGTATACAGTGTGTGATCTGGTGAAAAGTAGGCAGCAGCAAATGCCTAAGTAGAAGGTGATATGTAGCCAGCTACAGGCTACTTTTGACTACTCCGTATGTTGCATATATGTGCACTTTGACATGCTTCGCTCTCACTAATTTCTCAAAACAATATGACAACTGGTCTTCAAATGACTGTCTCATCACAATTTCCGAAAGATCACTGCTGCCTAGACAAACATCCTCCCACCTAGACAAACACACCAACTACTTGCTTCTAAGAAACTTCTTCCCAACCTGACATACACCCACTTTCCCACCAAGGTGGTGTAATAAACATTGTACTTCACGTAAATCTAAGGAAAACATTTCTAGGAAAAAATATTTTCTGCAGTGACATTTCTGAGAGATAATTGTCAACTTCTTCTTGAAAACCAACCTTAAGTTGTTCCAGGTAAGAGTTGATGTCAGTGACAAAAATCTTGATAGTTTTCTCGATAACACGGAATCTCCTCTCCATTTTATCAAACTCCTCATCAACAGTCTGTAAGAGGTGATTAAATTATGATCAGTTATGATTTGATTATTGTAGTACACATGACTTTGTGCACTACAGTCTTGGCATTGCAACCCAATGACCCAATTTTACCACTTTCTAGCACACATTCTAAATAAGTCCTGACAAAGGACAGATTTATAAACAGAAACAGCTTGCAATGTAAAGTGAAAGGCTACTGATTGATGGAATACCAACAGTCTTTCTTTCAGAAAAAGCTTCAGTTGAATTTGGACTTGCTTTCTCATTAACACAATAAGAATACATATCTCAAACTTTGCAAAAGAAGTAATCAGCGGATGAATTTCTTGTTCCGTTTAAAGTGATGAGAGCTTGATATGAATGGGTGGTGTCACTTAAAATGCAGATTATAGTACTGTATACTGTATTAATTGTTTTCATGTAAATGTCACAAATCAGATATCTAAGCTTCCAAGGCACACACTGCTCAAAAGTTGCTTGGAAATACCAATAAAGGAAGTGTACAGGGTCGCAAAGTTGCTCCCTTTACACAATTGTAAGGACTTTATATACAGAGCAACTCTGCCACCGTGTATACAAACATTGTGCACATAGTCCTTTATTGAGGCTACTGTAGGTTAGACAGACCTATGAAGCAAATGTTTCACACTCAAATTTTCACTGTGATCTAGACCAAGTAGTATTAGCTTAAGCTCTATTGACCTGGCTAGACATCTGTGTTGTTTATCAGGACTTTTTATTGGTCTGGGCCAAGCTTTCCTTTAGGACCACCACCATTCTAACATCCATCTCCAAATATTTCATATAACCCAGCATGACACAGTACACACAGGTACTACAATTTTGCGTATTTGCGGGTAACTGCAGTTCTACTTTGATTTAGGAATTTAAGGGGAAATATAGCATTTACAACACACCAACATGACATACAAGATTAAAATGAGTTTTTGTGTGCTTAAAATCCATCAAGTTAGTTAGTTAGATGGAGTTTTACAGCCCAGTTTCCAACTTACTGGGTTAAGTTGAGCCAGCCACAGCCTTTTTTCCAGTTGCTGCTCACTGGCCCATTTTCCCTACTCCATTGCTTATGCAGGGCATCATGCACAATGGCAGTAGGTTCCATTTTTGGAGTTTTTGGTATGACTCAGCCTAGGAATAGACCCTGGGCCTTCTGCATGAGAGGCAGATGCTCTTACCATTAGACAAACCACACTGTTTGGAATCAAAACAGCATTAAATTTCTGGCAACACTCCTGTTCTTCTTTGTGGGTCAGGATAAATGCCTGAAAGGCTTTGTTTGGTTTGCAGAAAATTTGTGCTGGCCGGACAGTACATTTCACTGTGAGAACCAAATGTGGAGTGCTGAGCAGCCCAACCCAATGTGGCTAGAACTCTAGCATATGACTACTGCAAAGAAATGATTTCTACTAACCTGGGTGGTGAGTCCAGTAATTCTAGTAAATTTCTGGTTCATCCTTTGTGATTTCTTACGTATTGAGTGTAAATTGATTTTTCCGATTTTATCTGAGATTGCCTCCTGCTCTGGATTTCTATATTTCATAACTTTATTGGAAAAACAAGTAATAGAAAGAAATGTTCATTCTTGATTTAAAATCTCTAAAATTGAAAAACAATTCAATAACTGAAGGAATAATGGAATTCAAGGAGTGGATTCAAGATACCAGTAAAGCTCTCTCACCAAATGTTGGTAATAAAGCCCTTTTTATGAAAGAAAACGATCAGGTTCTTATTCATCCCAAGATTAAGATAATGAATATTTTCCACTTTTGTAAGTTATTAAGGCAGGGAAATAATTTCTTCAGGACAGTATCCATGAATCTTCAACTTGCTGCAAAGTTAGTTAGTAAGATGGAGTTTTAAGTCGAGCTGGCCACAGCCTTTTTCCAGTAGTGGCTCACTGGCTTGTTTTCCCTACTCCATTGCTTATGCAGTGCATCATGTACAACGGCAGTAGGTTCCAGTCTTTGGTATGACCCAACCTGGGATTCGAACCCGGGCCTTTCACAACAGAGGCAGATGCTCTACTGTTAGACCAAACACTCACTGCAGCATAGAGAAAGATCCGGTAAACACACTTGGATGTGCAAGTAGATGCATGCAAATCCTAAACACTAGCAAATCATACTTGGGTATCATTCTAGTATCATATCAGCAAATTACTCGAATTGTTGCACTGGCTGTTCATGGAAGGGCCCAGGGGACTTGCAACCCCTCCTTCCTGACCCCCCAATATATTGACAAAATTTTGTACAAGCTTATAGTGATAAAGATGTATATCAGAAAATCCTCTTCACCAAATTGAAAGAGAAATATTGTGTTTAAAATGCTCCAACAAAGAGAACAAAGAAAATGGCTCAGACACTGTACAACAATTCAGTCTTAATCATAAACCCCAGAAATAGCTACATCTCTTCAAAATACTATGCGCAAAAAGAACCATGGGCGTTGCATCACTTCAAATGTTGAAAGTTTGGGTGAACAAATTATTCTTGAGCAACAAACAACTGAATTTCTATCTGTGAGAAACTGATTTCTTGAAAAGAAGGTTACCATACTGCCTTATTTTTCATAAACTATCACCCTGTATCAATAAATATTAAGTTTTAACAGGATGCCATTTTTCTTCAAAACAAACGCAATATTTCCCTTTAAGCCACCCATCCCCCTCCAAAAGAAAGAAAAAAAAAAAAATTTGTTATGTCCCTACAACCATGCTTCTATACAGTATCATAAGTGATATGCTAATAAATCATATACTCTTAATAATTTTGCTACAGTAAAATCACAAAACTCCCTCCCTCATGTCTCTCTTAAAAATATCAAATATCCTCATTTAACATACCTAGGTCCTTTCTTCTCTTAAATTCATTTATTGAGTTGGCAACATCTGTCATGGCAGTTAAAGCCTTCTGTATATTTGGTCTGTCAGGATGGTCCTCTTCAGTGTACTACATGGCAATAGAAATTCAAAGATTAAAATGCAAACTTCCATTCAATAAAGTCGCTCTGTACAGTTAATTGGTATGTGTTTGGCAAGGTACCTTCCTCTGCTTTACAATGTTACTGTCATAAATTATGCACAATGAGATAGAACACAACTAAAATAATACCTAAAAACACAATTCGTTAAATTACAATTTAATACATTGCAATGCAATGCAGTACAGTGCAATCCACCACACCACACCACACAACGCCACACCAGACAACACCAAACCACACAACACCAAACCACACAGCACAACAAGAGATATCCCACACTCATTACAAACTCATCTGCTAGGAAATCCAAACCCTGGTTTTGGAATCATTACCTGGGTATCTGTTACCAAATCCAATTAAATTTGGTTTCTGTAAACATAACTGATTTTTCTAAGTGACATATGAGCCCTTCTTTGGGTAATTAAAGGCTTCCTGTTCATAATCTAAAAAAAATTAACTCTGCAATCATTGGACGTTTCAGTAGCTTATCTTTTAGGCTGTGTAATCAACTGGAAAAAGTTCCTCACAGGTCAGGGGTTAAGTGCTATTTTAGAAGTGATAGTGGTTTCTTACAACAAAATAAATGAACAGATAAGGATTATTTTACTACACCTCACCTGCTCCTTGTGAGGTCTGGTCTGAGTGTCCTTATTTTTAAGCAAGTGAAGTGCTACAAGACACAACATGCCAAGACATGACATGACACAATGCATTCTAATGCAATGACATTACCTTGTACAGTTCTGCTAACAAAAGATGGTATTTAAGGATCCTCTGAACTGGTTTTATTAAGAATGAAGCCAGGTCCCAGCAGTTTGTGCTTTGTCTGTGATGAAGGAAAATGAGAAACATTGAACATCAAACACTGACCAGCACCTCCTTTGGCCAAATTGCAAGTACAGTACAAAGTACTCGGTCAAAAAAACATAAACAAAATTCCAACTCCAGAGAGACCCTCAGTCTGAATCAAGAGTCAGTGTAGAAAAAGTGGATCCCAATCCAGTATCAAACTGCAGTATTTATGATTTCATGTAGGTGTTTCTGCTTAACTTATTGTCACAAATCCCCAGGTTTCAGATCCCAGAACTTTGGAAACGTCCAAGTTAAATATTTATTACAGTTTTACCTACATCACCTTATCAAATGCCATGTTAAAAACCCTGTAAATTAGTTTATGTAAGTTAGATGGGATTTAATGACACACCATAGTAAATGTGTTATAAAACATCATCTAAGAAAAACATTGAAATTGTGGATTAAAAATACACTAAAAAGATAAAGGTTTGGGTGAAAATTTGATCAAGACTAAATGCAAAAGTCATGTCAAAAACTCAATAATAAAAGCCTGTAGGAGCTAGATAATAGGCATGTGCTACTCCCACAATCCAGAATATCTCCCTTTCAGCATAGAGGTGCAACTCTGGTTACAATCAATGGTATGTGTGACAATCTCTAGTGATGACTGTTAAAATCATACCCCCTCCTCCCCCCCCTCTCTCTCTTCTCTCTACCCTCTCTCCAGAGTTGTAACCTTTTTTAGCAAGTCACCTCAACTTCACTTGTGTCTGGAGTCAAATCATGATTCAAGTGGCTTTGTTTTTCAATAGGGGAAAATTTGCCAGAATCTCTCAAGCCCGGCAATTCTGCAAGTAAAGACTTGATTTTAACTTCTGACCTTCCTCTTCCCCCTCCCCTGGTTCTTTCATGACTTACCTCACCAGTTCCAGTCCTTGGTTAATATATTCCTGGACTTCTGGATTTTCTTCATACTAGCAGAAAAAGCATAGTGAAATAAAATTGTTACAGCCAACCACAGTTATAGACCAGTGAGAAGCTTCTAAAACCCTAGTGTGAAGTTTCAATTAGAAACCTTTTAAAATCCCCACGTTTTCACAGGAAGTTTGATAAGTTAAAAAGAGAATTTCTTTAATGGGGTAAAACTGACACCAACAATATCAGAGAGAAATTTCCATTTTAACAGATTTTGTCAGTTTTCCAATTACGATCAAAATGAATGAAACTGATGCATATTATCTCATGACCATTTGGCCAGCATACTATCGACCTCTCTGAAAAACCCCTACTCCATCAACAGGAGCAAAAGCATGGGTGTTATGTTTGAACTATGCACCATAGCTTTTCGGCATACAGGTGGGAAAATGAGCTTCAGTTCAGACTCCTAGAAATTTATTCTCCCTAACTTCATTTCTATGATCAACCCCAAAATGTCATTCTCATTTCGTGACCTTTGCCAAAATTACATCATCATTTCAAAGAGAAAAGCTTTGACAAGAAAGACCTATTTAAAGAGATTAAAGGGAAATATTGCATTCTTTTTACAAGGAAATTTCATCCTTTTAAAACCAATATTAATCGGCAAAGAGTGATAAATAATTACAAATAAGGCAGTATGGTAGCCCTATTTTCGAGAAATAAGTTTCATTGGAGAGAAATTCAGTTCAATGTCTGTTGCTCAAGGATAATTTGTTCACCCAAACTTTCAACATTTCAAAAGATGCAACTTCCACAACTCTTCTTGAAGCATATTTTGAGGAGATTGCTGGGGTTCACTGTTGAGACTGATTTATTTTAAATATCACTAGAGCTATTTACTTTTAATGTTATGTTGGAACATTTTAAATGCAATATTTCCCTTCAAGTCAGCATTAAAAGGGGGAGGGGACTTCATATAGAGTGTAAGGAAATTTCTGGCAAGGAGCATTTAGTGTAGAGTCGTGAGTATTAGAGGGAAAACTTGAAGACAAGTTTTTTTTAACTGTGTTGTGAAAACTGCTCTTCTATCCAAAAACTAAATGATATTCAAATTGGACTGTACACTTTGAATAAGACAAGACAAGACAAGCAAGTCATCTCATCTTCTGCCACACAGCTTAGCTCGGCATCTTCAATATTTTCATAAAACCAATGTTTATTCAACACAAAACAATACACTGTGTCAACACTGAGTACACTCTCCCTTTAATTCTCCAATTTCAATGAGATAGACCTTGTGGTTTTTACTGAATATCATTCAAAGATTTCAGCAGAAATAACAGTCCCCAGTTTCAAGTATCATCTTCAGTCCTTGAGCTTTAATTAAATAAAAATAATTCTTTCCATCAGACATCGATGAAACAAGCTTGATAAATCCATTAGCTTTACATAATGAAGCCTTTTTTGATAAAATGGTTATTAAGATTCCAATAAATGCTTTCAGACCTTGACAAGAAAGCCAATTTATCCTTACTTTCTCAAGCAATGCAATTGCATCGTCATGGTTACGGCAGTATGTTGCATATGCTTTGTGCAGATCACTACTGTGGTTCATAAAGCATTCACCTGCAAAGAAAAGATGCAGTAAGAATTAGTACAATTGACAGAAATTTTAAAGGAAATAAATTATTTCAGTTTATATCTCATATAAGATATGACTTCAGCGATGTAGTATTTAATTAAAATGTTAAATTATTTGATTTGAACATTAGCATTTAATCCTCCTCTACATGGCATCACTAGTAAAATGCCGGCCACAATTCTAGGGCAGCAAATCAAGTGAAAACCTTGAATGCCTTTAGACAGCCTATAGTAGAGTACTTCTTACAGGTCAAGAAGTACATGCCGCTAGAATTCAATAGGGTTGTTTAGCCAAAATTCCCCGGGAAAAGGCCACTTTCTTGGGTGAAATATATAGACGTCTTATGTCGCCTGATGGCTAAATCAATCTATTGAATTCTAGCCTCATGAGGGTTGCAGCACTTTTGCATGAAGTTGTAATGTACCATATGAACACTTGTAATATAGATAAAAAACAGCTGGGCTTTCTACCAAAATTAAACATGATCTCCTCTCTATCCAACTCATATGCTTACACCAAAAAGATAAATACCTTGAAAACAAATATTAAAACAACTCAGTCAGTGTGAGATATGGTGAATTTGTAACAAATCTTTTGTCCATGATTTCTTTGTTTTAATGCATTGGTTTAGGTCTGGATGGCCACAGCCTTTTTTCCAAGTGTGGCTTATGGGCATGTTTTCCCTACTCCACTGCTTATGCTGAGCAATGAAGACACTAAAGTTGAATAGTGATAAAATGTAGCTTCAAAATGAACCAACTTATAAAGTCTAAACATTTTATTAGATTTAAAATTGATTGATGGATAGAATATATCACTCCAAAGTGATCGAAAAACATTTAATTGCAGGTGTACTTATGGTAGTTTATGGACCAAAATGGACTTTAAGTGTGAACATACACAAATCAAGTGATCCTGAGGTTTGTCAGCCATTTGTGGGGTCCATCTTGTCCTTCCTTTTGTCTACCTGTGCCATGAATATTTGCTTCTAATTCAAAACCTGATCTTCTTCTGCTCATTATGGGTTTTTGGATTGTTTGCAATCATCTGTGGTATTGGTTTTCAAACTTAATACACAAATTAAGGTTGACGGACCCCAGGAATTTCCCAGGGGTACTTGACAGCCACATTTGATCTCTACAAAGAAATATTCATTGCCTCTTAATGCTAGCTTGGCAACAATCTACCCAAGTAGCAAGGTAATGGACTTTAAAGATGTGCACCCACTGTATCATTAAGTACGTCTAAAATCCCTCTCTCTGGGAGGAATGTCACATTTTAACACAATTTAATTGATTTTACAAAAGTTTAAGCTTTGAAGTAGTTACAAAGTGTTGGTAGAAACACCATGTGAAATCCTGACGAATGTGGAAGAAAGAAAAGAAAGGGAAGGGGAAGGAAGGGGGGGTTGGGGTCATAAATACCTATAAACTGTTCTTCTGGTGGTTTTTCCTCTACAGTACTGGCAAGATCATTCATAAAGTTCTCAGCCACCGTAATGACCTCCTCCATATTGCCAAAGAGAACATCCAACTCAAGACCTCTTGCCTAGATCATAGAAAATTAAAGGAATGGATTACTATTTTGTGTTCATAAATATTTATCACATTTAACAATGACACTGATCAACACATTCTGTGACACAACTTCAATTCTTATTTAAGCTGATCAACATGATTCTAGCTACTGTACAGTCAGTGAAATGTACAAAACTTATGCTATGAATAAAGTATATGCAATAAGAAAATGGCAACTGCATGAGTCAATATACTGTACATATTAGCAATGATAGAGGCAAGATTCTTGTGTAACGATCTACACTTTAATAAGTAAATTGAACTAGGTGCATGCAAAGATGAAATATACAAAGCATTAGTATTGGGCCATAACTATACCACTTTATTAATGAATTAAATGTCATGCATATATCAGAAGAATGGTCCTTTACAGTACTGCACCATGTTAAGACCCCAGGCTAAAGTGGCTGCAGCCATGCTGCACAGTAGGCAGCCTCTAAAAATAACCAAGCTGTGTCCACTCCCTAAGCCAAGCTGCACTCATCTGGAGCCATTTCCTTGTTCCAATAGATGAATCCAGCAGAATCTGCAACCCCCCCCCCCCCCCAACCACCACTCCAAAAGGACAACCTCCAGATACGAGCAAATTTGTAGGAATTCTGGTATATCTCATGAAAGTATGGACAAACATTTCAAAATCAGCATGTGGAGACATAGCCTCAGCAGCATGAGTCTGAATATAGCCACGCTTTGTTGCTATATGTAATGTGTACTACAGTAGGATTATTAAGCTGGTTTGCTATTATTAAATGTGTTTGGTTACAAAACATGCCATTGTGTTAGGTGCTCAGCATAAGAAATTGGGATAGGAAAAGCAAGCCAGTGAGCCACAACTGGAAAATTGGCTGTGGCTGGCTCGACTTGTACCAACTGGTTGAAAACTGGGCTGTAAAACTCCTTTAAACCTAACCTATCCTACAAAGCATGGTTACAACTGCTGCAGCCTGGCTGAGAAATCTGCAGCCTCTGGTCTTGACATGGTCCATTTTTGACATGCTACCTAAAAGGGATATTTAATTATGAGCCAAGAAACTTTTCCCACTACTGCCCCCTGCCCCCATTCCAAAATCCAAATGGACACATATGCTTATGTCCACAAACTACATTCTCACCCACCTGCAACCAATGTCACTAACTTTAACCTTTTAGTGGGCCCTTTTAGTGGGCCCTGCTAGATTGAATCAAAATGTTGTAAGTTGAGGAATTACCCACTTCCTGTATTAAAGAGGCAACTACTGCAAAGGGAAGGACTTGCAATAGATTTAAACTGAAATTGAACTTAATACTGAATTTGAAACCATGTTCCACCTTTACCTTACACAGAAGACACTATATAACACAATCATGTAGATGTGTCTTTAAAACTCATCTAACAAACTAACTCATACAACTGGAAGCTCAAGCCATCCATTTGATAAAAGCAAAACCTTCTATATATTTTAAATACAGACAGCATTTGTTCTTAAAATACATGCCTATACCATTCACTATCAGACTGCCAAATTAGACCACAAATCTTATCCATCTTTTTCAACCAGAGACACCATAAATCTGCCATCTTGTCTCAATTTAATCTAACCAAGCATTCTTAATGTAGCTAGCAGGCCTCTCAGGCTGGCAGATGTACGGCAGACATATTGCCTTCCACAGATGCTTTTTTGTTCTCAAGATAATTAAGTCCCTAGAGCTTCCAGAGAAGCCAGAGGCACCAAGGAAAATTTGGAACACAGGAAGCAACTTCCTATAAACTTCAGATGAATTCTGACAGTTTGATCTCAAGATCCAAGATGTTTGGTAAATATTCAAGAAATTATTTCATTACTCTGTAGACTTAATAGGGTAATACCATGTAGTAAGCTGAAATTTAGTTTTCTATCATTTTATTGCAGAAAAAAAAGTCTGAAAGTTGTTTAATCTGATGTAATGTATATGAGAATATATCACATGAAATATTACAAATTGATAATGTGTTAGTAACACTGCCTGTATGAATATGTATTTCACATGAGATATGATTGAATAAAAGGTTAGAGGCACAAAATGTTTAGCCAATTTTAATGCAGTATTAGATGTCATGTATGAAAAACTTAAATTTGCTACAATTCTGAGATTGTGGCTTTCCTGTGAGTTTCAAACAGCTATTCATAATCAAAGTTGATGTTTTGGCTTGAATTTTTAATTTAAAGATCACCTAAATATAAATACACAAATCACAAAATTTGCAACAGAATATGTTGCACTAACTTGAAACAATATAAAGCAGAGACTAAACAGCTACACTGGAGTCTCAGCAACAGGCTTCGGTAATTATTCCTATTCCCAGAGGTTTATGCAGAACACAGAGCTATCAATGTTCAGCCAGTTGGAAATTTCAATGTTTAGACGGGTAAATAATTCATTAACTGCAAAGTAGTCAACTTCTCTCTGTCAACTGAGAAGAAAACCTATTCAGCTACAATATTTTAGTTAGCTTTTATTTCATATTCATAATTCATGATTTTGAAGGTCGTGTGTTCGCAACCTCTGCATACTTTCATTTAGTTACAAACCATCTGGTTTGAGAAGCTCGTTTGCCTTTATATTTCATGATGTGATACATTTTACAGGCTTTAAAATTACATGGAAATACAGTTAATACATTATTCTATATATGTTCTTTACATAACCCCCTGATCCCCCTATCATGAGACACCATACCATTTGAAAGTTTTATGGAGAAAGGGGGTACATTTTGCTATTTTATGCTAATTGGTTAAAAGACTTTATATTAGCATTGCATCATGCAAAAGTTGTAAAACTTCAATGTCAAATTGAAGAAGCACCAACACTTCAGTAATTTTACAAACTATCTAACTGCTCAACTAATGTTAACATGGGTACCAATCTTACTTTGCTTTGAGACCACATGTTTGGTCTAACAGTAAGAGCATCCGCCTCTCAAGCAGAAGGCCCGTGTTCGATTTCCAGGTCAGGTCATACCTAAGACCCTCAGAATGGAACCTACTGCCATTGTGCATGATGCTCCACATAAGCAATGGAGTATGGAAAACAAACCACTGAGCCACAACTGGAAAAAAGACTGTGGCCGGATTGACGTGAACCTATAGGTTGGAAACTGGGCAGTAAAACTCTATCTAACTAACTTAGCAGCGAGTTGAAGATTCATGGATACTGTCCTGAAGAAATTATTTTCCTGTATTAATAACTTACAAAAGTGGAAAATATTCATTGTTTTAGTCTTGGGACCATTAGAACCTGACAGTTTTCTTTCATAAAAGGGCTCTTCAATCAACATTTGGTAAGAGAGCTTACTGGTATCTTGAATCCACTTCTTAAATTCCATTCTTCTTTCAGTTATTGCATTGGTTTTGGCATTAGTTTACTGGACTCACCACACAGGTTAGTATAAATCATTTTTTTGCAGTGGTCATGTTCCAGAGTTATAGCCATAGTGGGTTGAGCTGCTCAGCACTCCATACTTGCACTTGTTCTCACAGTGAAATGTACTGACTGGCTTGGCACAAATTTTGTGCAAACCAAACAAAGCCTTTCAGGCATTTGTCTTGACCGAGAAAGAAGAACAGAGTGTTGCTGGAAGTGCTGTTTTGATCAATTCTAAATCATGTAGTTTGTCTAACGGTATTGGCATCACGCACAATGGCAGTAGGTTACATTTTTGGGGTCTTTGGAATGACTCAACCTAGGAATAGAACCCGGGCCTTCCACATAAGAGGCGGATGCTCGTCAGCATAAGCAATGGAGTAGGGAAAACAAGCCACTGAGCCACAACTGGAAAAAAGACTGTGGCCGGATTGACTTGAACAGAGGCTGGAAACTGAGCCATAAAACTCCATCTTACTAACTAAATTTATTTTGCCTTTTACCAAAGAGTTTTTTGCCGATTTCATGATGAATTATAAAACCATTACGTAGCAACACAAAATCTGAAGAGTAAAACATGTTCTGAGGAGATAATCATTTCATGTTTATTAAAGCCTTTTCTATTTTTTGATGTATATGGTATGTGAATTCTAACTTTTGAAACAGACTTTCAAGTCTTTTACACTCCAGACAATTGCAAACATTTATTGTATAATTTACATGTCTTGTGCAACCCTGCCAATGAGCACAATGTAGTAGCTTTAGTTATTAGTATTTGATGATTACAGATAGCTCGCTGACTATAACTACCAGCTGAATTATAGAAAACAAGCAAAAAATGTGGTGTATGCTTGAAGTTAAAGTCGAGTATAAAAGACTTCTGTTTTGCAAGCCCAATACTTTTTTACAATTTTTTTTCTGAAGTGAAAATAAAATGATCCTAGCAAACTAACTGAATGAGTGGAGTATGGCAGAGATAAATATTACAATGATAAATATTTGAATGTGGATTTTCAAACAAAAAGAAATGGGCGTATTCAGCCAGCGCAGAACATTAGATTTTTTTAAGCATAGCCATCATTAGTGTTTCATGAATTAATATGCTATAATTGGTATTTACCAATTTCCAATTTAATATGAAATGTAATAATCGCCCTGAAGCAGATTAGCAATGACCAGTAATTAACATGTTGGTGAAGGGTCAAGTCTTTGTTGTCTATTGCATGTTTTTATGCCTCGGAATTCAACAAACAGTGTCTCTTCAGGAATTAGTACAAAATTTTGTGGAAATTTCCTTTTGTATTTGAGCACTTTTTTCCAGTTGGCAAATAATTAGAGAAAGAATGATGAAAGAATTTTACCAATGTCAGTTACATATAGATTGTGGGTAATTGGCCCAACACAGATTATCTGGCAGATGATTGGTCAAATTCTATTTTTCATTTTAGAAATGAATTTTAAATTTGGCTGTATTTTGACCCTGGTATGCCACTTAAATGTTAGTTTGAGCCTTTAGCAGGGAAAAGACTGGAAATCCAGATTTATGAAGAAAAGAAACTGTTAATAGCCCCACACAATGCTGAAATGAAATGAAAGATCCCGACTAATGACAGAGTGATAATAATTAGTTGCCAACCGTTTTCCTGTCTCGAGGGTCTCCTTCATCGACAGTTTGTTGATATAAAATCTCATTTATCTCATCCTATGGGAAAAAAATAAGTCAGACTTTTTGTCTGGGCCACTTATCAGGCCTCTTTCATGTGAAACATATTATCACAAACATTTTTTTTTTTTCCACTTTGCATTTTATGAAAAACAACAGTGTTTTCTGTTCTTCAAGAACTTCCATATCTAATATCTGTCACTAACATTTTGAAGTCTGAGATGACAACTTCAAACTTAGACGGACTAGTAAAATTTGCTACAGTGGCCTTTACAGATGTTTTCATTGGCTTACAACTCTAGCAAAGTCTCTCTAACTTTTGCATCCTTCACAATCCAAACTTTAATATAGTCCCTTGCAATTGTCATCCATAATCTGTTTAGTACCTTCAAACTGCAATGATCTTAGGCTTAGAAGGGCCATCATAATCCTCAGAGAGACTCATAATCGAAAAAAAGAAACATTTTGTGTCCTTTCTATGTGCTGAAATTTTCTTTTTCTCTCAATCCCCATCCTCCATCCACTGTGTCACCCTTCAACCCCTGTCATAACCATACACCCCCTTCACGTACTCTTTCATTGTCCTGGCAGTAAAGCAAAAGTGTCTATGTAATTGCCTACAAGCAATATATGTATAAGTTGACATTCCCATGCAAGATGAAACTTTAGTAGAGAAGTTGGAGAAGTTAACACCACTCCTGGACACACACAGTAACCCCCTCCCCCCTCATTCCTGGACACACACAGTTACCCCCTTCCCCGCACTCCTAACACACACACAGTAACCCCCTCCACCCTCACTCCTGGACACACACACAGTAACCCCCTCCCCCCACACTCCTGGACACACACAGTAACCCCCTCACACCTGGACACACACAGTTACCCCTCCCCTCACTCCTGGACACACACAGTAACCCCCTCCCCCACACTCCTGGACACACACACAGTAACCCCCTCATCCTCTTACTCCTGGACACACACAGTAACCCCCTCACCCCCTCACTCATGGACAGACACAGTAACCCCCTCCCCCCACACTCCTGGATGCACACAGTAACCCCCTTACTCCTGGACACACACACAGTACCACCGCCCCCCACACTCCTGGGCACCCACAGTAACCCCTCACCCCCTCACTCATGGACACACACAGTTACCCCCCCCCCCCCCCTCCTGGACACGCACACTAACCCCCTCCCCCACACTCCTGGACACACACAGTGACCCCCTCACCCCCTCACTCATGGACACACACACAGTAACCCCCTCCCTCCTTTGCCACCTGTCCCAATGCCCATCTCTCCTACTTATGTTGATTTTTTTTTACCTGTATAACAAATGTCTCTATGCAGTGGTGGCTTGCATGCTACATATCACCTATGTAAACACTACAAGCAAGATGGCACTTAAGTTAGAAAAGTCAACCTCCGCAACCAAGGACACCAGTCTATATTTAACCCCCCCCCTGCCTCACCCTTTTAATCCCTGTCCCTATGTCCACTTCTCTCATATCGCTTCACTGTCCTACCTGTTATGTAAATATATTTATTTCATGCCATGCATGTGATAAAGTAGTAGTGTGGCACTGCGAGTAAGATGTAACTTTGATGGAAAAGCCACCCTTACTCATGGACACCAGTCTACATTGAACTACACCCCATGCAATGTACATCAAAAATTATATGTACCATTTATAGGAAGGTAACAAGTACTGCACATCATCTGTTCTAAACTAAAGTCAAAACTATTTCTAAAAATGTTTTCTACTGAATGTTATCATTTTAGTAATCTTTTCAATAATGAAATTCCTGAGTTAATACAGATTACTGGTAAGATACACACACAGAACATTCATATTCAATTTGGTCCTGCAAATAGCTATTGTTCTTTCCTTTACATCCTCTGAAAATTTTTCAGGGTGTGTCTCATAGCTCACTACTTCTAAAATGTTGAGAAAACACAGTGCATGCCATCTAAACATTTTTGAAGAGGTCACCATATAATTTTGCAACAGCAATAACATCAAAAATTGTCTAACACAACAGAAATAACGTTCTTAGTTTCCAGATCATGCAATAATAACATTTGAAAATCTCTATCCCCCACCCTAACACCCCAAACAGCATGGAAGTAACATTCAAACATTTCCAACTCTACAGAAATAACGTGCTATCATCTACGGCCTCACAAAATCTTTACATCTCCAATCCCAACAGAAGAAGCACTGTAACATCCACACCACCATTGAAATAGAATCTTAACATTCCCCAAATCCACAGAAATACCATCCTAACATTTCTTATCACACAAAAAATAACATCCCAACATCCCCAACCATACAGAAATACCATCCTAACATTTCTAATCACACAAAAAATAACATCCAAACATCTTCAACCCCACAGAAATACCATCCTAAAATTTCTAATCATACTAAAATAACATCCCAACATCCCCAACCATACAGAAATACCATCCTAACATTTCTAATCACACAAAAAATAACATCCAAACATCTTCGACCCCGGCCTTAAAAATAACTTCCTAAACATCCCCCACCAAAAAGACATCCTGACATCCTGTTACCTGTTTTTCCTCCAAGACTGTCATGAAGCCCTTCTGACACAGTTTGATGTCCCTTACATAAAGTGTCTCAGTTTTCAATATTTCTTTGATCACTTTGTTACGAAATTCTGCATTTTTCTTCTTTACTAGTTGGAGTTGATCTGGCTGCAAGTCATTTAGTTGCGCTGATAAAGGGTACAAAACCAAATATGATCAATTTTTCATTTAAAGTTCAAATGAAGTATGAGTTCCAACAAAATGGGAAGGCGATGGAGCTAAGACTGCTCAACAATTTTCAGTTTGCATTTTGCCAAACAACAGCCCCAAAATGACCACAAAACATGCCCATAGGAAGGAGTTATTAGGTGTTAATTTTCACCTTCCCTCTTAATTCAACAAAGAATTTTACAAGGATCCTGCACTGTCTGGGAAATCAACTTTCATGACATTTCCAGGGATTTTTCAGGATCAAATAAAGCATTTCCATCACTTTCTTCTTGCCTTCTAACATTTTATTTACATGAAATTTGAGGTGAGGAGAATACTAAATTTTGATATATCAAGTGCAAATATTTTAATAATACGAGTGAGAATGAAACAGTCATTTTGAAAAAATTCCATAACTTCAAATCATATTTCCGATTTTAAAGACTTTTCCTCGTCTTATATGCTTTTCCAAATTTTCACGAGTTTTCCATAAGCACGGAAACCCTACTGATCCAAGGCAAGCTGCATTAAATGACAAAATTCATGAAATATCATTCCTTGGTGTTACATCTTAAAAATGTTACTGCTTGAAACGATCCTATAGTGTTTTTATAGAAGGCATTTTCTCTCCTTCCATTGTCCTTTTAAACTTTTATTGACCTTCACAGAGCTCCGGCAGCGACGAGGCTCTCTCTTGCAACCCAGTGTAACGCTTCCACTGAGTGCATGTACTACGTTCAGTAGGTACATATACTGCCTAACCGTGTTAGGCTATGGCACTAGAAATCCTGCCATAATTAATTTTTGTGGAACTGGCTCTTGCATGTTACATGCCTGGCCAGACAGTGCTTAAGTCTCAGTGGCGCGCACCAAACAATTTCTTGGTCTAAGATTCTGATCTTGTGAGTTGACACGCTTCGAACATCGAAAAAATCATCAGCAACATCCCAAATCCTTTGGCTTGCAACAGTTTGCAGTGAATTAGCCTTCTATTGGGTTGCAACTCAAAATTTTCTCCATGGTAAAGCAAGACAACTGATCACTACAATTATTGCAAACGAACTGATCATGCATGGGCGGATGGGATCTCACATTACGTCCAACGTATTACGAAATAAAATCTGTCTCATATTATAACTTTATTGTTTCCTACACCCTTTGCCCAATGTGAAACAGTAACCTCATTCTATCTTCAAGCATGGATGCACATCAAATTTGGATAATTGTTGGGCCACAGGTCTGTTCAAAGGCTAATGCTGTAGAACGTGACCATATTGGTTCATGGTAAAGCATGTCTTCACCTCTGGAAAAGTTGGTATAGGGATGCATCCTACTGCCTATCTGTGCCTTCAAGAGATTTCACTCCAATTCTAGATAGGGTAAGTTATTTCCCACAATGGACATTGCAGTATGTTCCCTTCTGCCCCACACCATAACTGTGTCCTTTACACTTGCTGTCGATGTGGAAAGTTAGTTATCTTATTCTACCTTCAAGCATGTGGGAGGTCCATTTTGGATAATGGTGGGGCCTCGGACCTGTTCCCAGGCAAATGCTACCTTAGCTGGGCATGACCATGGGTTCATGGTATACCAGGTCCTCACCACTGAAAAAGTTGGTAAAGTGGTGTGTCCTCATGTCCCCACCCAGATGTTTCACCCACGCCTTTAAGAGTGTTCCACTCCAGTTTCAGATGGGGTAATTTATTTCCCACATATGACATTGCAGTATGTTCTTTCCTAACGAGAATTTCAATACATCTAACTTTGCACAGTGTTTTGAGAGCAGATTATACTGTTCCGTACCACCTACTATTTAATTTTCCACATTGTACTATGTGTACTATGCTGTGAGCTATGTTTGATCTGCCTATTCAGTGTTCCTCTTACCTTGTAGAGTATTTAGTTCCTGCTCTAGATGTTGTAAATTTCCTCCAGTATCTGCTATCTGCTGTTCAATCTCCATCCTCTCCTCATCGACAGCTGAGGTCAAGAGGCCCTCCAACTTTCTCTTTTGATCTCTGCCTCTCTGAGAGGAGTAAAAACAAATATAACACTTGAATTTAAACTGATATCTCCCCACTGAAACAAACAATAGTCAAACACTAACACTCAATACATCTTCTCACAGCAAATTAAATCTGATTTTTGAATTTGAAGGATAAAATTTCACTCTAATGAAGGAAACTGAGAGATAAACAAATCAGTTTCTGGTTTAGTTTTCATTTGCACTTTTGGGCAAGACTAAAGACACTGTAAAGGTTACAGATCCTACAGTACATGATTAATGTTATCTGTACCTACAAATCAGCACACAGACAAATGCTTAAATTGTAGGAGTTTTACCCTTCAACTTATTACCCTCTGGTTGAAATATTTTAAAACAAATATAATGAAGGGACAGTGTCAATTAGGAAGGATGAGTTAAGGGAAGGGGAAGGAGACAGCTGAGAACTTTTCCTTCCATTTCAAAGCATATTAATTAAAGAAAAAAACCTTTTTGCCTGAAAGTACCAAACTCCCCACCCTTGATCTGGACATAGCTTTTAAGTCCCACCCCCAGCCAGACCTTTTCCTGCCTGATAGGCAAATGCATGGGGAAAGGACGAAAAGAATCAAGGCTGCAGCTCAGGCAAAATTTGTGATGGTTGTTTCTACAATTATTGACATCCTGTAAGATGTATGGGAATTAGTTTAAATACATGAATTTCAGTGTCACTTTTAATGACGTTTTGTGATTGCATTTACTTTTGCCTAAAAAAATGATCATAACTAATCAATGTAAACCTACACAGTATGTGGATTGAAGGAGTGGGTATTTGCACACCCCTATTAGGGGCCACACAGGATGAGAGATGTGCTCCCCACACTTTTTGAGAACACAGACAATGACTACGGAATTTAAAACTGCACGATTTTGACAAAATTGGCAACCTCTTGATGGAGCTGGTAATGCCCCCCCTTCCTTCCCCCACATTCCATTAAAGATTGATACCCAGGTATTTGCAGTGTTTACACATTGGAAATCTAGCAGGATGCAAAAAGGTTTTTTAACTTATTTTTGTGCAAAGAAATGGTGGGTGGGAGACATTTTGCCTCGGAGTTTTATCACCAATGGTACAAGCAGCTACAACCCTAAAAAGAATTTAAACCAATTTGAGATGACTTTCTCTAGGTCGAAGACCTTTAATCACTATGTCCCATTTTTATCCTAACCTGCTGGGTGGCCATGTCAATTCAATACCCTATTTTCTGTTAATTTGGCATTTCTACTATCTTTTATGCACCTTTTATCATCTTGTATTAACATGAACCACTGACTGCTCTGAAGTCAATTTTCACCTCACAGAATATTAAAGATCTCAGCTGCAATTGAGGGGCAATGAAAACTCAAGAGATAAGAATTTGACAAAAGAATTAGCTCATGCCACCTGAGACAGGCTGAAAATGGAGTAATGATGGTTACAACAGCACAAACATAGCCTTGATTTGTAGGATAGGACTATGAGAGCAGTTGTTTCTTTATTCTGCTTCTTAACGACAATAAAATTTGGGTACAACACTTTCAGTATCTCCATCATTGGAGAATATACATTTGAAAGACTACAGTTAAGTAATAATAATAATAATAATACTAATAATTCATTTAACTTATATAGAACCAAACCAAGAACAAAAGTGTAGCTGCCCTTAGATGCTTGACAAAAAATTCCAAACAACTAACTAATTACATTCAAAGAAGCAAGCAAGGAAATGAGTCTTGAGGTTACACTTAAATGGAGAAGGCAGTGAATAATATATGAGAAAACAAAAATGTTCACATGTGAGAGATCACAACGACTCAGAGATTACAGTATTTCAAATCTGAGATTAAATATTGTCAAAATGGAGTGTCGTCATTTATAGCTCAGCTGGATATTTAATAAATTACGTAGTATGGTTTTATGCCTCAACTTATGATCTTCTATTTTTCTCAGCTGTAAATACTGGATTGTGTTCCCTTTTCCATTGCTTATGCTGCAGATCGGCAGTTATAGATTGGAGAAAATTTTTAACGTTCGTGTTATTATATATTTTAGCTACCCTCATTTATAATAAGATGAATACTTTTAATTGAAATAAAAAAAACTAGCTAATGCTGCACAAAAAGCAATAACAACAGACCCTAAAAAGACAGCCATGCACAATATTTGATTTATCATGCAAATAGCCTTACAGATATGAGTCATTTTATTTTTATTACCTTTTTTTAATTCTTCAACAACTTGACAATAAACAGTGTATCATATGCTCCACTTATTGGATTTCATTAAGGCTCATTGATTACAATCAAGCAGACTTGTAACAAGCCATGATTTGAGTCATTAAATGTCAAAAGGCAAATGACTTGAGAAATTGTTTTATAATTTTCCTCTGCAAGTTGGGATGGTGAGTACTCACAAAAATCTTGTTAGCTTAAATGGGCAGTAACTGACCCACGGAGAAAAACATCATTTATACTGACTTTGAATCAAATACAAGATTAATTGCGATTAATTGCGATGTGAAACAGGACCTTTGGCATTAAACCAATTCCTCACAACTGCACAACTGCTTGGAGGGGGGGGGGGGGTCACAACCCCCCATGACCCAACCTTGCAATGCAAAAAACACTTAAAATGGCAGTTTTTTCTCTCTATCCTTTTAGACTTTCCCTCATTTCATGCCCCAAACCCCCCCTCCCTCCCATGACACCAAATCCCCCGACACAATCCTGGCTACGCGCCTGGGCTCGCAGTAAGTAGGTTGGGAGAATTGGAATGCACAATAAATGCCTTTAAATTCCCAAAACTCACTGTTTTCTATGAGCCAGATACTTACCTCCTATTTACAATTTGTAATCTGCCTCCTCCTCCTTCCTGCTTGCCTGTCCAAAGGACTGTGATGCAGTTTTCCCTGGAGTATACCCTAGTCAAGACCAGAAAAACAGACTAATAATACTTTCTTTAGCTTGAGGAAAACCCCAGGTAAAACTGCATCACAGTCCTTTGGACAGGCAAGCAGGAATGAGGAGGTGGAGGAATTCAAAGTGTAAATAGAGGGTAGGTTAGTTAGTTAGATAGAGTTTTATGACCCAGTTTCCAACCTATTGGTTCGAGTTGAGCCGGCCACAGCCTTTTTTCCAGTTGTTTCTCACTGGCTTGTTTTCCCTACTCAATTGATTATTCGTAGCATCACGCACAACGGCAGTAGGTTCCTTTTTAGAGTCTTTGGTATGACTCTAAAAAAGGAACCTGCTGTACTGCCCTTTTGCGTGAAATAAGAGGTGGGGCAACATAATATCATACTGCAGGACGACACCCTTACCTGTATTTCCAGTTTATATTCAGCAATACTGGCTTGTAAAGATGAAAGGGTATCTTGTAATTCAACACCTGGCTCTTCTTCAGTTGCATTTGAACCAGCTAGAGAAGCAAAAGAACATTTTTTGTTTACTTTTGATCAGATTTTAAATGTTACTTGGCACACCTTTTTTTTTTTAAATTAGGTATGACTGCCTTGGGGTACTATACCACACACACAATAAACAGCTATGAATGGTTGCCTTGGCATACTATACGACAAAAAAAGGAAAAAGAAAAAAAACACAAGCCCTACTGTAAACGAGACATAATTTTTGGTCAGAATACTTGAAAACAACAGTACAAATACTACTGAAGGAGTGAATTCTCATGTAGTGATATGTTTGCTTACTTTATCAAATCTATCATAATTTGACTGAATTAGAACCAAATATTTCAAAGTAATTTTATGGTTAATAAGTATTCCCTAAAAAACACTTTGAGGAAAACATGAATATTTACCACAATTTACAAAGAAGAATTACAATGAAATGAATTATCAACACTCATTCATTCATACTTTGCAATAATCATCAACTTCTATTGGTCCACTGTGGTCAGGTGATGGTGTGTTATCCTCCGGATAAAACCCAAGTGACCGTTCTGTATCCTCCACGGATAAAGCACTGTACAAATCACAGTTTGTACAATGGTATGCTTTGTTAATTGGGCAAGAACATTTCTTTTAATGGTCATATAGGGTTTTAATGTTTCCACTTTTAGTGGAAAATGCTGTCTTCTAGAAAAGCTTTCTTTCTCTTCAGTCTTTTTTCGATTTTTGTTGTGTATGAATAAAAAAGGTTAATCAATGTAAACCTGTGAATTAATGAGAGTATAATGCACTCACAGGGGTAAATGCTATTGCTGAATGCAATCTGGCTACATCCTCTTACATCCCCTGCATTGACCCTGATCATGACCATAATGCACAGTCCATCATTGATTTACCTTTAATGTGATTACCATCTGAACATGTTACATAAACTTCTTTTGGGCACTTTGGTCAGGTGACTGCACTTTATTCCAAGATAAACTTAGAGTCATGAATAAACAACACACCTCTCAGGCTATTCCATTTTACTCAAGTGTGGTTTCCATAAGGCAATTTACCAACATGAGTTCGACTTAAAAATCAAAATCTTGCTGTGCAGAAGTGAACAAGGTTTAACAGCTCTGGACTCGTGCATTAGAACTGAAGGAAGCACATGCAGGGTTCATACTTTCACTGGATGTACTTCCGATGTGCCTGTGTTGTGCTTCGTGCATAACTTGCATTTCCCCTAATCACGTATTGCACTGTGTTTATGCAAAGTCTATCATCATTTATTTTTTAATTACCTGCTTCAGGACGAAGATGAGCAAGGATGGCATCTTCTCTGGAAACATTGGCCACAGGAGCTACTTTAGGAGGAGATGGTCTTGGTGGTGGCTTCTTCCTTGCTAAAAAAAAACAAAAAACAAATATAATTGTCAAAATTAACAGGTTTAGATGTTAGTTAGATGGAGTTTCACAGCCTAGTTTTCAACCTATTGGTTCAAGTTGAGCCTGCCACTGCCTTTTTTCCAGTTGTAGCTCATTGGCTTGTAGATATCACTATTAGATCAATATACCTGGTTCCTGAACTTTCTAGGGAATCAAATTTCATGACTTTCAAAGAGCCAGACTTCCCCAGGATCAAATAAAGTTTTTCCATGACTGCCCTCTAAAAATCTTAGATTAAATAACATAAAATTTGAGGGAAAGAGAACAATATATATAGGTTACTTTGAGTAAGAATACATTTAAAAATGACAAATGATTGTAAGATTTGGAAAAATCTCACTTTATGAAAACACTTAAAGAATATTAATCAAAAATTCCCCAGACAGAAAAGGAAAAGCAAAATAGAGAAGGATTTTAGAGAGTCTAGGCCACCATCTGTTGGTACAGTAGAGTAACCACAGAGTAAAATACAGAAGATATTTGGTGAGTTGCTAATACCAGTTCTTCAAAAAATTACCGGTATTTAAAAAAAATTACCAGTACTTATTTTAATCCCCAACGAAAATGACTGTGTTAGGATGTGTGATGGTTAAAGCATTTTACGCAGACAGTAAAAAATACCAGTACTTATTTTAATCCCCAACAAAAATAACTGTGTTTGGATATGTGATCGTTAAAGCATTTTACGCAGACATTAATACCCAGGCCAAGACTAAAATGAAATTGATATCCCTTCTTTCTTCGGCAATATCACCGTTTGTCATCCCATGCAATGTTATATACACTAGGCACTGGTCAACACTGTGCATGCACAGGCCACTGAAAGCAAATTCTATATCGCCAGGGAAAACAATTTGTTCGGTACTGCTTATATTTCTATAATACTTCTTTGTTTAGTGTCTAGAGCAGTACTGCTTTCTTGGAACTGATTGGCACTATACTGTATAAGCCTAATTTATGATTATTATTATATTTTTATTTAAACAGACTACCCGTAATTTAAAGGGTTGTTTCATAGTGTGGTTCTTCAAATTCTATATAAGATCTCCCTGTGACTGTTCATGTCCCATAAAATCATAAATCTAGTTTTCCATTTTAAAAATCATATAATAGTGACAAGTTCCACAGCAAATTTCTAATTTTAGGAAGCTTAGCAGTTCCACTGCGCTGTACAGTCAATCGTTCACTTTATTGTTCACTTCAACATGTGTACAGTATGTGTTGCTTGCTCTCGCTGTGACAAGGTAGTCTCTGCAGGTTGTTGCTCTTTTTACGTACTGTAAATAAACACACTGCTGACATGTTTCTTTATATAAGGAAATGTTCAAGGCAGTGCTATTCCTTTTGGTAGAAAGTTAAAGAATGGATGCCTAAAAAGCATGCACAATAAAGTTAATAAACATCCCACTCTACATCCTACTGCAGGTTGTAAATGAACTGCTGTTTAACATGTGGTGTGTGTGAGAAACCATAAGTATTTCCAGAATCGTTAAAACAATGTTTGTAGTGCATTAACCTATTTCTGGGCGGGAAGACAAATTCTAGCTAGTTATACGTAAAAGTTCAATAGTTTAGGTGCAGGTTGTGTTAGAAATGATGGAATCAATTGAAGTAGAAATGGGTGCCCCTGAAATGGAAGATGATGAAATGGAACTTGCAGGGAACCTTCAAGGGAATTTTGAAAAGGATTTGCTTCCCGCAAGACTGAACAAAGAACCTGAAGTCTAGATATATTTTGATTACTGTAAAAGTTAGGATGTAGAAAGTGCATGTAAAGAAATGTGGTATACGAATTCAAAGCAGAGGTTTCTGCACAGCGTATAAAGTAATCATACACCCACTGCAGTTGCATTAATGGACAGGATCACATGTGGGTGGCGCTGTGCAATTGGATCCTTCCCACCCCACTTTCCTATGTGAGCTGAGAACCAGTTTTGTATACTTAGCAGTACCAGTGCCAATATTTTGCTATGCCACCCAACCCTCAGACTAACGCTTGATTTTAGTAAGACACTTACGTGGTGGTCTCTCTGGAGCCATTTCTTCTACCCCCAAAAGATCAGCGACAGCTTCATTGGCAGCGTGACTAGACGACTCACGCACAGCTGTTAGTAAAATGTAGTAATATGTTAAGAATTGAAGAAAGAAACATGAGATGCATGCAATAGTATTAGTATGCTACCTCAAAATAACTTGAACCAGAGAAGTCTAAGCTGGATGGATCATTCCATAATAACAAAATGGATGACGCACAAGGGTCACATGCCACGGGAATGTAAATGTTTGGTTACAGCACTGGTCTCATACAACCTTCTTGCTATGTGCATAACTGATCATGTGTTCGTGAACGCTGTATGAAGCACTTTCTATAAGCGTATGGTGCATAGGTGTACGGGGGTAATTTTCTAAGAGGGGGCAAATGCATTTTTTGCCAGAATAAAGTCACCATTTATCATATTTTGCCTGAAGAGACCAACTTCTTTTGCCCAAATTGGCAGGGCGAGTGCCCCTCTGCACCCCTGCCTCGTGTGCCTATGGTGTGGTAACATGTTGCAAAATGAAGGCAGGTCAAGCAGAACACTGCAAAGATACCTTAGCTGTGAGTGAACATCATACACTCTGATGAAACATACGTTTCACACTACCTCGGTGATGTGGAGTGTTACATAACACTAGACTATAAGGGGTTTGGTTTATGCCGGGTTAAGGTTGTATGAGTATTAGAGTTAAGTTAGTATTCCTAACATTCTGTAAGCAGCAACTTCACCCTCTTCAAGCCCAGGGTGGGTTAGGAAATATAGATCATGCTCAACAGTTATTTATAAACGGTAGTTGCTACTTTCAACCAACATGCCTACAAACACAAATAAAAATTTGGTTGGAATATGCCATTGTAATTTTCTTGCTGTACAAGTCACAACTATACTTCTTCATTGATGTAGGATATGTAGTTGTTACGAAGCAGTCATAAGATTGTGACAAAGCAAAGGCCAAACTTGTATCCTGGGGGCACTTTGTAGTATTCTGCTTGACCAGCATTCATTTACAGAAACATACCAAAGCCACCATACGAAAACAGTACAATGTACAATTACATTCAATTCAGGTGCATAAAAATATGATACATCCTATAAAACTACACTCCCACAGCGTGCAACCACACCGTTGCATGTATTTAGACTCATGTGTTTCCATCTGCATGCTCTTTCCAGCTAAAGTTTAGGATTTTGATAAAATAACAGATTTCCATAGGTACAGGGTAGCCTGTTGATCGTGAGCCTTTCTAAAAGGGGAAAAATGGTAAAACACAAGTCTTTTCTAATTAATTTTGTATCTACCAAAGTGGTAGTGAATTATAATGTAAATCTGCAGACGAATTACATTGTGTTGAAACCTTGAGAATTACAGAGACATGATGGAGTCTGCAAATGGAATTGCAAGCGATTACAGAAATACAAATGGAAATGAGAGGAAAAGGAGAGAGAAATAGACACATGCTTCCCCCATTCTACGAACATTGCCATAGACAGGATATTGTTTGGAGGTGGACAACCACACAGCCTGATTGCCTGCCTGAGGATACATTGTAACAGGAGGGTGGTACCCCTTTCCCCTTTGAGAAAGTATTGAATACCTAAATACCCTCAGACATGATATTGTGCAACCTTTATATAAAGACTTCAGAAGTTATTTCAACATTTGATCACAATTTGATTGGGGACCCCAGGCAAAGTGACTATGCTACCCCCAACCCATTCCCCTTCTGGCTATGCCAATGCCTTCAATTCATTTATTTAAATGCCTCTATTTCTAACAATGCTCTAGTCTATGATCAATGACACTGGCAGTAAAATATTCAAGGACTTACTAATTACTGCATGACATTGTAATTAAGATTTATGACTGATTCTGTAAAGCTTTCCTCATGATAAACCCTACAAGTCATCCAAACTAAGATGGCCAAACAATATTCTTATACCCTTACACCTAATATCCATGCATTAATCCATGCAATGATGCAATGTGCAGGCAATGGTTACTTAGTTAACTCTGTATGACAGCTACATCCATCGATCATGCTTTGTATGACAAATATATAACTCATCTTGTAATACTGAAAAAGAGATTCCACCATGCAATGAAAGTAGCAATATTTAAATTCTGCAGTTAATTGGTTAAAGCAAAATATTGCATTTAATCTTTATCATGCTGTATTAAGTTTAATAAGGGCACTTTTCAATTTTGCAGGGAAAAAAAAAACCTCATTGTTCCAGTTATGTGCAACCCCTACAAACAGTTTCAACTATTCTAATCCAACACCACCAAAACCCACAAAACCCACCAAACTGATGTGACGAAAATCAGCAAATAATGAACTCTTTTGAGAGGCAGTATTTGTGAGCTATGTGAATTTATATTTTGATGCACCTACATGGTGACATGTCGCCTACAGTATGATAAGAGTTAAAATTTACGTTCCTGGATTTGGTTCTGCGTACAAATGAGCAAGCATCGCTTTATGTACTTGTTGATTGTTAAATACACTCTCTGAAATGATTGGGAAAGGTTGGTCATTAGTAAGGACAAGCATCTATGTGCATTGACACACCCCTCTTGTCCACCAAGCAGTTGACCTTCAGTAACATCATTTCACAGACTTTCCTATAGAACATGAAAGAACTATGCCAAAAACTTGGTGGTAACTATTATAGGCTTCTTTGTCATAACATTTGAAAAACTTTGATGTCAATATGACTCAGCACTGTCCAGGGGTCACAGAGAGTCTATTGGTGCATCTCTCAATCGATAAGTTCACTTGGACAATGTAACTATGTTGCAGTACTTACCTTGACCAATGACCCCAAGATCTTGCTCTAATAGGGAATGTTTCTTTTCTGGTGGTTTGATCTGTTCCAATTCTTTGCTGCTAAATATATCCTCCACACTAGCCTCAAAAGCAGCTACATCCTGTCGGCTTGCAACGGGAGGTGGTGCTAAGGGTGCAAAACCATTACCATTGGAAGACGCCACCGAATTGTCACTGGTGCTTAACCGACCTCTGGGACGAGGGACTGCTGTCTTGGAATCAAACTTTTGTGGTTTTGGTGACACTGCTGGTTTCCCAGTGACAGTACCTTTACTTGGGGGTGGGGGTAATTTGAATGCATCTGATGACTGAGGGGACAATTGCATAGGGGAGGGGTTGATGGTGACACTGATATTCTGAAAGAAAGTATCATCAGAGAGGTCAGAGGTGACACTGTCATCTCTGGGCAGCATGGATGATGGGAAAATGTCACCTAGTGATTGGTCTTCCATCAGGTTACTTGGATTGTCTCCTTGCAATGGTGGTGACCCAAGCGGTGGCAATCCCCCAGGAAGGAATGCTTCATCTTTCTCTACAGCAGAAAATGGGTTTGAAGTACTGGCTGGCTCTTCAGGATCTTCTTTGGCAAAAGGGTTTGGTGAAGGTTGACGAGGAGGTAGTGGGGGAGGGAGATTGTCATCGGAAACTAAAGAGCCATCCAAAGCTTTGTCAAAGTCCTTGCTAATGTCATCAAGCGTCAGTATTCCAGATTCTTCATGTGTCGGAGATACAGGAACTGGACTTTGGATTTTCCTAATTTGACTAGCACCGACGGATGCAGAGAATGGTTTAGGGGTGTAAACTTGATAATTTGACATAGGTGGTGACACAGCTCTTTCACTATCCTGTGCTGCTGGTGTAGGTGGTAAAATATCACTCTGGGGTATTGCAGAGTCCTCAGATAGTTTCCCCATTGATTCACCGATTAGATTACCAGGAGGGGATTTTGGTGACAATGATTTGAAATCTGGTTTAAGTGGGACTGGGGGCTTTTCTGGTTGCAATGGAGATTTTTCTGGCTGCAAAGGTATCTGGGCTGATGGAATTTCTGGTTGTAAAGGAAGCTGGGCAGGCTTCAGGGGTGCAACAGTGGGTGCAGTGTCAAATATTGGATCAAAGCACAACAGGTCATCCAATGCTTTGGAAGGAGAAGAAAGTGATTTTGGTTTAGGGGGTAGGGCAGGTTTTGATGAATTCTTTGAACTAATGCCAGCTAGTGTATCAAAGTCATCAGCAGAGAAAATTGCATTTTCTGGACCATTGTGGTTTTTGTCTTTTACAGGAGGGGCCGGAGCTTTCCTTTTGGCAGAGGGTGATTTTGGTTTACTTAATATTTGCAAGTAGTTGGATGGGATGAAGCCATGTCGACCATCTGGATGTTTGGCTTCAAACCATTCCTCATCTGGATGAGATATGATAGTAATTATCTCTCCCTGTTTCACAGGCAAATCCTCTTCATTTTCAGCTGTAAATTCAAAGAGGACCTTTGCCCTCTTTCCCTTCCACTGGTTGTCCTCTGGAGGATGTAACTTATCTGGTAAATGAAGTTGCTTCTCTTGAGACTCTATTGACTGGTTACTCTGTTTTTTCGTGATGGGAAGGGGAGGAGGTTGGAAACCTTCTGGAATATCTACCATAATTTGTACAAAATTTGATGGAAAGATTCCCACTTTGCCTTGTATTTCCCCTTCCAGCCAACTGTCATTGACTTTCTTACGAAGACTTATTTCTTCATTGTCCATAAAGCTTAGTTCCCCTTCATTTTCTGCACTGAAGGGGTAGAGTGACCTGGCCCAGGGCTTTTCTGTTTTGGTTGGAGTACTTTTAATTAAGCCATCCTTTTGTACCATCCATCCAGCTTCCTGATGGATCTTTTTGGACTCGTCATCATTGCACATTTCCACACATACAGAGGGCAGTATTCCACTTCTACCACTTAACTCCCCCCTCCACCAGTCATCGTCAACTTTCTCTACTATAGTGATAATGTCATCTTTTTTGAATGATAGTTCATCAGATAACTGTCCTTCATTGTCCTTCAGTGCCCTCACTAGAAAGGAATCTGTAAAAGAAAAAAAAACATGAAAAAATTCAAAATCATCACGACTGCAATGAATTTCAGTACATTGAACATGAACATGTAAGATAACATGTACAATATAACTGTCAAAGTGGGATACCAAACTAAAGGTAATATTTTGTCACACCAGACACAACTGGAAAAAAGGCCATGGCCGGCTCGACTTGAACCAGTAGGTTGGAAACTGGGCCGTAAAACTCCATCCTACTAACTAACTACCTCACACCAGACAGTTGAGATAATAAAGAATTTATTTCTACAATCTTAGACAAAACTGTTGAATGGTCTATCATTCAACAGTTTATATGCCACAATATTTTCATGATGGTAAAACTGAGTAATCTCACTCCCTCACATTAGGTTAAATGTCATCTCTCCCCTGCATGCATGTTGAGTTTTGAAGAAAATGGGCCACTGTAACAGTATTACAGTAAGCTATGTTTTGACTCAAAATTGCTACAGTGGAACTGGGGAATCAATAAAGCATTCCAAGGAATTTTGTCCAAGGTTGTAACCCCTCTAACAGTCTGTCTGAAAAACTCATTGTCTGAACTAAACAGTAAAAACATGTCCTCAATACCTGTTCATTAGTGCTATCTCTATTTACACTGTTATTTCACTTTTACAACTCCCACTGACAGCAATTAAAGGTTAAGTTTTTATCAGTGAATAGCTTTTGTAAGCACAACTATTACATAAGTTAGGAAACAATTGAAGGAAGCCTTGTCAATGAATACAATGACCTGACAATTGTCACAATGAACAAATAATCCATCATCCAAGCAGAATATGTGTAGTTGTGTTTTCTTTATGGTCAAATGAAGTACACTTAAAACAAAAAAAAACCTTTTGAAAAAAATTTACAGAATACGCAAAACATACAAAAATTTTAAATGAAATTTATTCAGACAGTCCTTTGTTAAGAATAACATTTCTGCAATTTCTGCTTACAATTTTGAATGAAGTTAACAGGCTTTTTTGTTTCAGTTTCAATGGTATTCCAAAACAATTAATTGCAAGTGCTTGCTGCAGTGTTAACATTTCCAGAAACTGACCTAGCCACTGTGTGTAACTTACTGCAGAAGGCCTGGTGAGAGTTTATGAAACCCTATAAAAGTCAACAGGACTTTCAGATTTGTTCATGATCAGTACAGTACTGCCATAATTGCCAAAACATGAAACAGGATTTTGAAGGAGGGCTTTGAGCAAAAATCTACTTAAGATTTCAGTAAAGTGTTTGAAAGTCAGGAAGCTATTTGGCTCATCAAGGATAAAACCAGATCTGATATGCAAATGATATAAAGAACAAGAGCCCAATGGGCACTGTGGTTCCTTGCTGGATATTATAAGAACTGTACAGCCAGTCTGTGAAATAGGGCTAAGCAAAAGTTCATACTGTACTCAATGTTTGTAACATCTTCACTAGTGGTATTTTAGAACTAATTTTACATGAAATCAAAGATTAAATTTCTGTGGCCTTACTGACATTCAACTTTTGCAATGCTTGGTAATCCTTCAAAAACACTACCTCGTTTCCATATGTATTTATGCTTGTAATCAAATTTGATATTATCACCAATAAATGATACACAATGTGGTCACAGAGAGAAAAACACCCCTTGTATTTCTCTCAGAAGTTATTTTTACCGGCTCCCAAATAAAACTTGCTGCTACTTTAAAACAATCTACCACTTGTCCTGTTTGCTA
Organism: Holothuria scabra; assembly: GCA_037179385.1. NCBI lineage: Eukaryota > Metazoa > Echinodermata > Holothuroidea > Aspidochirotida > Holothuriidae > Holothuria > Holothuria scabra. The sequence continues at coordinate 58,927,186 of CM074179.1, read as the reverse complement.
CCTCTACACAGAAAACAGGGTTTATTCAGCAGTCAAGCAGAATGCAAAGTGATTAATGAAGTGTGATAATAGAATGAGGATTAGGTTACCCCCACAGAGCACAGCAGTATTAAAGAGACATATTGTAGAATCCATGCATTGCTTCCACTGGCAGAGAGACCAGTTTAATGCAGAGTGACCTGTGCTCAGTGAAATCTACAGATTTCGATTATTACCCTCTTAAAACTTTGAATGATCCAAAATATGTGTACAACCCAAAGGAATCATTACTGAATGAACATAAAGGACAAATTTCTAAGGTGTTTGGGTGTGTAAGCATGCAAAACCAGGTGAGATAGAAAATCTATTGAAACTATCTTTATCTAGCTTACATGATTTTCTAAATAACATTTCCAGCAGTTGACCTCCAGTGACCTTGATGACCTTTGACCTTAACCAAACACAGATTGATTTGAAATCTGTCCTTTCTACCTTAAAATACTGTGTTAAAACGTTTTTCGGTGTTTGACCCCTGGTGACCTCAGATGACCCCTTGACCTTCACAGAACATATCCAATTTCATTCTTACACCATAACACATCCACAAACCACGTATGACATCTATCCAAGTTTCCTAACTAGAAATATCCTGTTGAGAAGGTTTTTAGTTTTTGACCTCTGGTGGCCCCAAATGACCTTTGACCTCCACCAAAAACGATAGGGCACACCTTCTCCCTATGACGAATCTATGTACCAAATCCAAGTTCCATCCAACCTTCCCTTGTTGAGTTAGAGCGTACCGAAGCAAGTGTCACACACACACACACAGTCGTGTTTTTACACACAACTGAGGACTTCATTGTTATCTCCATTGTGTCTGCTTACTTAACCCTAACCTTCACAATAGACTGTCTATTGTTAGACAACCGAGGACTTGAGAAATCTATTGAATTTACTACCGAGGACCTGGAAGTCTATTGTTTAGGTCCTCTGTTTTACACAAAGACAAAGCCACACACACACACATACACACACACACACGCCAACCTGACTACATAGGTTCCTTTGCTACTGCAAGGAACCAAAAAGGAACTATTCTCTAAGCATCTCGGTGACTTTTATTGAGTTCTTTCATTTCCTTAATGCCTTCAAAACTCCCTGAAAGGTCTGAGAAGGATGCATACGTAAGAAAAGGTGGGAAAATAAACAACTTCCCAAAGACAGAATATTCATCCACAAATTCACTGCTTGCATATGAAACATGGACTAGTCCTTACAGGAGATTTTTCAGACCTGATAGATAACCGTAGGCCTAGGCCTATGGTTATCTATCAGGTCTGAAAAATCTCCTGTAAGGACCTTAAAATTCTCTTAAAGGGAGAGTCCATGGACAAAATTATATGGAAGCATGGGTGGCAGGTAATAAACTAAAAGAGGACACAAGAGGCCACCACTAAGCAGGAGGACTGGAGACAACAAAGGGCGCCCTCTAAAAATGTCCCATTAGGTTTAACCAATGTCATTTTGCTAGTGTACATAGGGACTACAGTTGTGATAAATAGGTATAGTACAGTATTGTCAAAATTACTGGGTGAAGTCATCTAATTTTTCAGATATTACAGCATTTGCAGGGAAAAAATTGCTACATTTGTGACCTTGACTGAATTTGGAAACATGCTACCATGATGTCACCTCCTCACATTCATGACCAGGTTTCAATGAACTTTTACAGTCATGACCAGTTAGGAGTACAATGAATTGAATTTAAAGGGTTTGAAAAGTATACATGAGAAGATACAGCATGCTATATACAGCAGTGTATCTGCAAATACACAAGACCAGTTTCATTGCTTCCAACAGAACAGAATACTACAGTACAACAGCTTTCAGTTGAATTGTGAAAGTCTCTATTTTGGTGAAAATAATATGTTTTTTTTTTCCACAAATGTTTTCAGCAGAGAGTAGTAAATGAATGGGAGCTTTGTTTTGCACAAGCAGTCAAAGGTCTGCTTTGTGCCAAATGGCAAGCATAAGAGCACAATACTGGTATAGTCAGAACAAATGTCTTACTGCAAGCCAAGCAAAAAATTTAATTAAATTTAGATTGCTTCTTATTCCATACAACTGAAATCAATTACAGCAGTATAAATTTACATAACAGAGAAAGTTAATTTAGCATAAAACAGCGAAAGTTAATTTAGCATATCATAAAAACACAACTCATTCTAAGGGAAGCCTGGATAACTTTGGTAGAAGACAGTCCATTCATTATGTGAGACTGACTACTGTAACAATAACCCCCTGCACTGTATGTTGAGTTTAACTTCTGAATAAACATAATGACAGCAAGACAAACGCCACTTGTCTCTTCTTCATTGATATCTCAATATTCATTGTTTGAACACATGTACTGTACTTTTACAATGCTATAAAAATATAGCTTTATCTCGTAATACTTTGAAACAAATTCAATTAAATCCTCCTACCCAACACCTATGCAGCAAAATTGCTTATGGTTTTTTTTTCTCTCTCTCTCTCTGTGCTAGATAGATTGCTTTTCCAATAGCTATAGTAGGTACTGTACAGTATTTTGGGGTTTTTTTTTTTAATTTCATGCCTTGATCAAAGAAAACTTTTAGAATACAGTAGATAATCAACAGGTAATAATGGGACTGAAATTATTTTTTTTTTATTTTATGATACCAAAGGGCAATTTACTCTCCTTTGCAAAATCATTGTTTATGTTTATTTTAAAACAGACTATTCCATTATGGACTGGCATTAAAAAATGAAGAAAATTGTGTAAATTCCTAAAGAACATAAAAAAACTCCATGACAAATGGAGATTTTGACTAAAATGAGGAAAACAGCAGCTTTGGTTACTCCAAAGCACAGACTTCCTATACATGCACAGAGCATACTGCACAGTGTAGCTACCGTACGTGTTAGAAAAAGCGCACCAAGATGGCTGTCTTCTATGATTTTGTATAAAAGTGTGGACTTGCTCAAGCCAATTCCCAGATTTTGCAAGAAAGTTGAAATATTTTTGAAGTATAGCAAGGTAGGGTCAAAATCACTTGAAGTATTGCAGATATATGATATTCTTTCCCATTCAAGTTTAAATTTTGTTTAAAATATAACAGAGTCCTCATCAAATCAGACAATTTATAGCTACACAGAGGCCATCTTGGTGCACCCTTTTTGCCTCAGTCGATGGTGACAATCAATGGATAGGACATACATGTTGTATCTAGGAAGTCTGTGCTCCTAAGTCATCAATCAGCATAATCTTTTACAGGTCAACTTTGTGAAAGACATTTTTCAAAACTCCATCAAATTTCTGATCGAGTTCTGACCAAAACTCATAAACTCATTTAATGCTTCACTGAACTATCACATTACTTCCATCATCTATAGCTGAAGTGAAAAGGTTCTCCCAGGTCTGTAAAACTTTCAGCAGACTATAAAATACAGTAGGCTTCTCAGACTGAATCAAAGATTTGTTACTTTTAATGCATCAGGTTATGGTGTAATACTGTACAGTACATACATTTCAGCTCACAAATATTTTGTATCTTTTTTTGTTCAGACAATCATACTGTACTGTACATTACTTTCACACTTTCACTGAGAATAGAATTAGATCCAGATCCGATCTAACCCTTGAATTGAGATCAAATCTGTAACTAATGTGAAAACTCTTGCACTCAGGACCAGATGAGGAGATTTTGATCTACTCACAGGGGGTACAGTGGACTATATTGTCAAAGGATTCATCACAACTTCAGTTTTTTTTTTTTTTTTATTTTGATTGTTTGACTGAGACTATAATAATCCACCCCCAGGGGATCAAGTGTGAAAGCAAAGTCTTTGATCTTGAGCAAATGATCTAAAATTGATCTGATCACACCATCCACATCAGCTTCCAAGTGTAAAAGTGGCCCTTAGCAATTTTACAGATACTGTTTACATTATCAGAATATAACAATGCCAAGTAATCACCAATCAATTTCTTCCAAATTCCAAAGTCTTTTCCTCTGGGAGGTAATGCAGACCAACTGTTGGTTTTAAAGCGGCTCATTGAGTTGGTTCATGAAATTTAACAAATTTTTTCAAACCTGTTAAATTTTCTTCATATACCAATGACAAATGGTCAAACTTAGACAATCCCCATACCCTATATACAAATAACTGCACATGTTATGAGTGAGTAATTAACGGTTCAAGTCCGTTTTCAAAAATTCGTGACCAGACACTTTTTCAAACTATGTATATACAGTACAAAACCGTTACAAGTCAGGACACTAGAAAATTCAAAATTTAACGTTTTCTGTGACTTTTGGACTTGAAGCTTGACTTGCTATGCTGACTATAAGCATTGTTACGTAGCAGTGATCCTTTGAGACTCATTAAGTTATTGATATCAACTCAATGAGCCCCTTTAAACTGCTAACACAAGATCTTTAATATTGTGAGCCATGCACAGCAAGCAGGTACTGTAGATTGGGGTGAGGGATATCCAAGTACCCCTGCCAGAGCTTGTGTTTACAATTAAAGGGAAAAAGCAGTCACCCCAACCTGAAGTAGTGTAGTAGGCTGTCCACTTTTATGATAGACTGTTGAGATAGTCGTGTGACAATATTTTTTTGCCTTAAAAATGTGAAATTTACAAGATTATTGCTCGATTAACTTGAATATGTATATATTTAAGTCCTAAAATATGACAAAAGATACTTTAAAGAGAAATAAGATGAAATTTGTGAGATTTAGCTGTTGCTTCAAAATAAGTTTGGGGGAACTGCTCTTACCCTTTAAGGTCTCACTTTTATACCTTCAGTGTAACTCCCAATGGAGATTAGAGGTGTTGTAGGAAAATGGGTTTGGGGGCTCTAACTGTCTCTTGTCCATGTCTCTTGCCTACACTGTTGTATGTAGTTAGTTTAGATAGCATTTCACAACCCAGTTTCCAACCTATTGGTTCATGTTGAGAGAGCCACGGCCTTTTTTCCAGTTGCGGCTCACTGCCTTGTTTTTCCTTCTCCATTGCTTATGCGGAGCATTACGCACAACAGCATAGGTTCCATTTTTAGAGTCTTTGGTATGACTCAACCTGGGAATCAACTGGGCCTTCCGCGTGAGAGGCGAATGCTCTACCATTAGACCAACCAGGCTGTCCCATGTCCTGTTGTCTGCAAGCTGCTGCTTGTAAATGTTTACAGTTACTTTCAGGGGAACAAGGGAAGTACAGCCCTGTAGGCCAGGTCTTGCTGGTTATGGAAGCAACTAGCAAATAAATCTTCAAAAGTAAGTCACCATGACAATAATAAGTATAATTCAGGAGTTTACATACTTCAACTATACTGAATACTACTTGTTGGATTCTACTCCGGATATTTCATTCCTCAAGTAATACTGTCGAGAAACACTTCACATTGATAGGCATTTTTAATACAACTGTTTACATAAATTTATTGTAATTTGTTTTAGTGGGTTGCATATAGCATAGTTTCAATATTAATATTTCCTGTCAACAGGGTGGGGCAAATATATTAATCGTAACTACATGCAGGATGAATGCTTTGGTTTGGTTGAAGTTTCATATCAACACTTATAAACCTTCTAGTTTGATTCAGCCCCACAGCCCTTTTCCAACTGTTAGTCATTGGATTATTTTCTGAACTTCAATGATTATGACTGTGGAGCATCACCCACTACAGCAGTACTAGGTTCCATTTTTTCAAGTCTTGTGGCAGTTGGTACAGTATGAATGGTTTGGTCTGGGTGATACTAGGTTATGAAAATATGTACATCAATAATTTACTCACAGTGCATGCTACTGTCCTATAAAGATGACATGGGTATCCGTAAGTTAACTATTAGCAAACAGCCTAACCTGATATATTGAACTCTGTTATCGACACAATACATGATGCAAACAAAATAGTGCAAATGACCCAGCAGCAATATTATGCAGTATGAGGACACAGTTGAAAATACTGGAGCAGCGATCCCTGAACCAAGTAAAGGGGAGAGTTTTACCAGTAAAAGTCTCTCTAAGCTACATGTTGTAGCTGCAGTGTGTGTAAATTGCAAGTAAGCTACAGTATCATATGCATGGAAGAATTGTGAATACTGTACAGTACATGTACTACACACTGTAGTAAAATGTACTGTCTAATATACACTGTAACAAATACAGTATCTTCTATGATCCCTGTTCAGGGGAATATTCAGGAACTTTTACAATGTGGAGAATGGGATAAAGCAAGTTTCCAGTAATCACAGACATAAGGGCCAAAAGATCTCTTTTGACCTATTTTGAAGCATGCACAGCAAACGGAATATAGACGAATCCGATAAGTTTGTGTTTAGTGACTGTAGGTCATTAGTAGGGTCCATCCATCAGCCTTAAATCGTCTTCATTTATTATCAACATGAATTTCAAACCCTGGTATTCAGTGAAATTGAAGAATTAAAGATACAAATTAGTGTACAACCATCCATGACAGAGGTAAGCAAAGATTAAAGGTGATGGACCCCAGTAATGGCTGCCTAAAATCAGGCCATCACAATCTGTCCGGATTTGTCTATATAGTTAATAGATTGGGATAACCTGTTGTCCAACACCAAGACCCACCACTTATGTATGCTAGAAATTTGCCACAGGTACAGTTCCAACCTCCATTTAAGTAATACTCAAGTACTTTGTCCTGAATAAACATTGTGGCATACTGTACTGTACCGTTCATACATACAGGTAAATGAAAAAACATCTCTGATAAAACCAACAGCGTGATACTGTACACTCATATACTGTATATTATAATTTAATCAATTATGCCTACACTCCTTGCACTATTAAATCTTCAATATCATGTTACTAAGTCATAAAATTCAAGTACTCCTCTTCAACCTAAAAAATGCACTGCACTAATTAGAGTACAAATTAATAATGAAAGAACTGTTTTTTATAGCTAATTATAAACTCAAAACAAAACACTGCCTTTAATCCTTCCTCTTTATTACTCCGTAAAACTAAAAATTACAAAGAGATTTGACTGCAAATCAAGTCATCACAAATTTAATTAGCCTTCCCTCAACATCCTTATGATTAATTAGTTATAAATGTATAGCTTTTTTTATACCATGATAATGATGTTTATTGACTTTTCAAGAGTTTTTAGATGACAAATTAATTACGACACTTTGCTAGATGTTAATGGCATTCTCATTCTGAAGAGCACTTACTGTACAACACAATACAAGTAGAAATTTTTTTTTCTTCCTCCAGCTCATCTACATGAAAAAATATCCACCGGCTTTGAAGCCTTGAAGCCCAATTATGCTTCATTTAAATAGCTATAAGATGACTGGCCTATTAAGCAAGACTATGTCAGTTCACAATGGGGTAGAACAGCAATGCTGTTAAGCACAAGGTTCAGTGGTGTAGCAACAGGTGGGGGGGGGGAAGGAGGTTGGAACCCCCCATGACCCAACCTTGCAATGTAAAAAACACCTAAAATAGTAGTTTTTTCTCTCTATCCTTAGACTTTTCCCCCATTTTGTGCTCCCAACCCCCCCCCCCCCCATTACACAATCCAGGCTATGCAACTGACCAGGTCACACATTTTCCCTTGTCTGCCAAAAAAGAAACCCCCAAAGCCAAATTTTATCATAAATTTATCTGCTTCATCTCCAAAATCACAGGTGTTCTGAGGCATGCAAACCTCAGAAATTGTTTCAGGACAGATCTACAAACATCACTGCATATTTTCTCCAATAACAAAGCCTGGGTTTGTATGCTGCTATTAGCTGAGAGATTGAAAATAGACAAGTGTGTCCTGTATGCTCCCAAGTTCAACAAAATCAGGTGCAGGTCCATCTCTGACATGTCTACAATGGTGGATCGCTGGATAGAGGGAGGAGGTAACCCTTTTCAAAATTTCTAAAGTTAAGAGGTGTGTAAACGTCATTGAGCAGGCAATTCTCTTAAAATTTTGTAATTAAGACAGATAGTGTCACATGATTTTCAGGAATCATTATAAAACAGCACTAGTATACAACACTAATCCCAAATTGGGGTGAATGAAATTTCCCTTTTACCTTACATACAAAATATGGAACAGAATTTTAGTTTGAAGACTGATCTTTCAATCTTACATCTGACAGATAATTAAAAGGCCAAACCTCTCACGCCAAACTACAATTTTGGTATGGGGGTGCCAAAATTCTCAATCGGCTCAGCTCTTTGATTCACAGCTAGTTCAAACAATGCATAGTACCAAAGCTTATATTACATGCATGAAAGGTACTGAGGGTGTTTTGATTATATAAATTGACTTTTTCTATACTCATCTTGAAGCAATAAACTGAGATTAAATCTGGATGAGGATGAATTTCAGACAATTGTGGGAGGGGCTTTAGTTAGAAGGTTAGGAGAATTGGTACTGTTTGGAGTGAGAGAACTGGGCCTTTAAACAAAGAATAAAAAAGTAAACAAATGGAAAGGTAAACTGTCATGTACATGGCCATGCTACCAAACATGTGTTCCAACTAACAGGTTGATACAGGTTGTGGACTTTGGTTTCAAAATTCTGTAACAATAACGTGGTCACTTGGCAATACATGCCCATTTGCGGTTTGTTTTCAGTCCCCGCTGACTTCTATGAAATTTATAATTAACAATATTACTGAAATAAGACATATCATACTGTTGCTTCAATGTCTCCTACAAATTTTATTAAAAACTATAATTTTGATTTTTCTCACTTCTTTTTTTCCACAATGTCAATACAAGATGGCTGCAGTAGACTACTGTACTTCTCACATACCACCAAAGTAGAGTCTAAGAAGGGGAGTTAGTTAGATGGAATTTAACGACACACCAACACCAATGTGTTATATAGTGTCACCATGTTGGACAGTTACATTGTTGGGGTAAAACTACCTAAAAAAGGGAAAAGTTAAAGTAAAAGTAAAAATGTAACAATGGGGGGCTCAAATTCTACTAAAAAAAAAAGCAGCAAGATGGGAGTCATGTCAGAAATTTCTATAAAGTTTACTTTCCTTGAGAAAGCCAAGAATTAGGGGGAAATGAGTTTGTTCAAACAAGGTTTTCAGGTCGGCTACGGTGTAGTATTGCTGGCGAATGTGGGAGTATTCATAGCAGTCAAGGAGAATGTGACTGACGGTGAAAGCACCATCACAAGGTATGCAGTATGGTCTTTCATCTCCGTGAAGTAAATAGTCTAAGAAGGGACAATACATACCTCCTAAAGGCTCCTATCACACTGTATGTATACGTTATACCTATACTTACTGTCTGGCAAACTACTAACACTGTGGTGACCCTACCAGCAGAGGGCATCCTACACCTTATGTACATCTTTAGACTTCATTTTGTCAATAAACTTAAAGGGTAATATTGCGTTTGTGTTTTACAAGGAAATTTAATCCTTTTAAAACCAGTATCTATTGGCAAAGAGTAATAAATAATTACAAATGAGGCAGTATGATAGCCTTTCTTTCAAGATTTAAGTTTCTTTCAGATAGAAATTCAGTCGTTTGTTGCTCAAGAATAATTTGTTCACCAAAACTTTCAACATTTCAAAAGATGCAACTTCCATAACTCTTCTTGTGCATAATATTTTGAGGAGATGAATTAAGCTATTGCTAGGGATTATTGTTGAGACTGAATGATTTGAAAATGACTAGAGCTATTTACTTAAAATGCTATAATGGAGCATTTTAAATGCAATATTTCCCTTTGAAAACTTTTAACTTTTTGCCAAAGTATTGGACGTCAAACTTGGCTATAATGTTTGCTAATAATATGAATTATCACCCTCATTGAAGAATTGGTATCTACTCAATGTACCCTTTAATGGTCCACTTTGAATTTAATAAATGAACCAAACAAACGGATATTGCTTGGACTGTTTACACTTATTCACTTTACCCAGACGGCAGATGGATGCAGGTTTAGCCAATAAAATACATGGTAGTACTTATAGCCTCTCATCACTGCTTTTTTTTTATATGTTACAAGTGGCAATTGTTGTGCAACCACAGTAATAGTTATTTTGGGAAAGAGGCTATTGACTGCAAAACACCACAAGACTGTTTATTGGTTGAAGCCAGCTTTAGCGCGACGTAGCACTAATTATGCCAGATGAATACAACTTACTTCACTCCATGGACAGTGGAATGAAAATATATTGGGGGGAACGAGTGTCAACAAGACTATCTAAGCAGAGCAGAAGACCAGCATCCGTTGATGCCGTGCATAAATGAAAATTTTTGGCTTTCATATCCCCATATGACTGGAAACAGTGCACTTCCTACGTGTTCTAAGATGGAGGTGCATTGTGCTGATCAAAAACACATTCAGTACCCACTTGATAATGCTTACCATCGTCCCCACTTCTGAGAGCACTCCGCAAATACTGGGGTGCCCCCCTTTTAAAAGTTAGTTAAAAGTTAAAAGGAAGAACACAATAACAAAAATGTGTTATAAAGTGTCAACTAGATCCCCCCCCCCCCCCCCAAAAAAAAAGAGACACCATTTTATTTAAATTTGCATTGAGTGCATGATCCATTAAAACTTTGATCTACAGAGGAAAAGAAGTTCAACTACTGTGCACTGCTGTACATGAATCCGAAATTTCTTGTGGCTTGAGCTGTTCCTTTATGATTTTATGGGAAGGCAAAAACACCCCCTCTAATCTACAAATATTGTTTGGAATATTAACTAATATTAGCTATTGCATCTCAGCCAAAAATCAGAAAAAAGCTTGTACTAATAAACAAATATTGAAACAAAAGAAAACCCCTGAGACAATGGAAATTTGAAGAAAGACTTACACTTGTCTCGATCTGCCACCTTCTGAATTATTTCGTCTGAAGTAGACAGTTTTATTCACTGGCAAAAGTGATTGAACTTTTCATAAAAGAATTTTTGAATTTTTCATGAAAAAGAAAATTGTGGTAAAATAAAAAAAAAAACATTGAAATGCAGACCACCACAGTATGAATTACTGTATTCATAAATATTATGATGCTGTTTTTGTAGATGAAACAGTTAGTAGATAAACATCATACTGCATATTACAGAGCAAGTCCCTCAATGGTTGTCTCCCTATGGGCTAGGGGTTGTTAAATATGCTCATGGTATTCCCCACTTGTCGTAAGAGGCAACTAAATGGGAAGACTTGAACACTACTGTATTTCAACATTATGACACTATACTGTATAACACATTCGTGTTGGTGTGTGATTAAATCCTACTGTATACAGCTAACTATATATTACAGGGCTTGGTACTGAACTTTACAAACACAAGATCAGGATTATGCATAAAATTATAAAGCAGGCATGCTTCATACAGTACCAGGATTTGTACACATTTAAAATGAAAAGGTTCCATGATTCCATGACATTCAAGGACCTTTGCTGTTATCTCCAGGACCTCTAAAAAACAGCCATATCCCATATTTCTGTCTTTTTTAACGATGTATCCAAACATTAAGAAAATTAGAGCAGTAAGTCCATTTAAAACTTCCTAGACTTTCCCAGGACCTTTCAAAACATTGTTCATTTCCCCTGACATTCCAGGCATAGAAATTCATATTCTAGTTTTGCCTGACTTTCCAGGTATAGAAATTCGAATTTCAGTTCTACATACCTGACTTTTCAGGACCAGTAACAAGCCCTGAGTAGTGAGTACAGTATCCAGAGGAGCAGACTCGGTTGTTCACTCCCCCTTTCAGGTTTCACAAACCACTGTGCGCCAAAACCAAGTGGCCTGCATCCAATTTTAGATGCAAACTTCATTACAATATGACTTATTCATGTCCTGCCTCATTTTTTATGCTACAGTATTGTTCTGAGAGAGCGTGTGTATTCTTGTTGTTTTAAACTGAAGGACTAGATTGAAACCTGATTGGATCACCTCTGCGTTAATTGCATTACCACCAGTCCTGTCCAGTGGGTACAGTACTACCAGGAAGTGTGCTTTACGATGTCTTATGAACTCTGTGGGTGGCATGGGCTACTGCATGATGTTGCCTTCTAGTGAATATTCACTAACACTCATTCAGTCTCGAGGCCACATATACTTCTATGAATATCCAAAGAATTTGTTTGGTGTTCACTTTGGCAGACTTGGTGGGGATATGACTGAACAAGGAATATGCCCTACACTCTGCTACACAGGCAATAAGTACAGACCAGGCCTGACACCAACTTGTGGTGTTACAATCACATACAGGAAGTTAAAATCACAAAAAATGTCATTTGCTGTTTGAAGTATTTCTGTTATATGTTTTTTGACTTCCACACATGAAAGACAAAAAATTAAGTTGTGTCATAACATGTGAAACTATGCATAAAATTACAAGGTTTGGTGAATTTCACGACAATTCTTCCACAGACTTGGCAGGTCTGGGTGTGACTTCGAAAAGGACTTCTGAAATTTCCAAAAAAATGTGTGTTTCAAAGGCTATTAATAACTTGACAAAAAATATAATATGCCATGTCTACCTTAGCTGGACAGAAGTAAACATTTCAAAGTTCAATTACCTTCATGATGTCACCTTGTGATCGGTCTGTACAGTGCAAATTGAGCCTTGCCAGTAAAAAAACCCTCAACATAAAAAGAATTTAATGAGTAACTATTACCATAGCAACCAAAACTTATTATAACCCTTTAAGAAATTTACTTCATAAACAACATAACATTGAAGAAGATGTGAACTTACACTCAAACAAACAAGTCATACCAAAGACTCTAAAAATGGAACCTACTGCTATTGTTTGTGATGCTTCGCAAGCAATGGAGTAGGGAAAACAAGCCAGTGAGTCACAACTGGAAAAAAGGCAGTGGCCGGCTCAACTTGAACAATAAGTTGGAAACTGGGCCATAAAACTTTATCTAACTAACTACACTCAAACATGGGATGATGCAACTACAAACACTACCTTATTACAGTAGGTTCTGTCTGCTTGTGAGAGCTCAAACCTCATGAATGTCTTTCCTTTCTCATGGGGAGCTTGTACAAAACTACAGTACAGTATGTAGCTATGTGCAAATTTGAACACAACAATGAAGTCTGTCAGGGGATACCCAGAGCCCACCCTCCCTTCAGGCTTTCATTTGTTGCATGGACTCACTGCATGGCTGAAGGAGAATAAATTAGATACTGTATGTAAATATAGATGGTGAGGAGGACCTTCCTTGCTGAGAACTGTTCTCAGTACCCCACAAGGCACTGAGTGTTAGTATGTGCTAGTCCCTATGGGTGAAGGCAGTGGCATTTAGAGGAACTCGGGTTTTGTCCCTCTTGAAATAAGCATACACTAGTATGAAAGCGTTTTAGAATATTGCACTTGAAAGTGTGGAGCAGCATAATGGTTGAACTATAAATCCCACCCTATCTCCTAAACCAAAATATACAAGTATCTTGATGTTGAATTTTTAACTTTGTCTTATAGGGTGAGCCATAAAAAAGTAAAATTGAGTGTCGTAACTCTTTATAACACATGCAACTGAAGGTAGTAGAACCTTTGGTTTTGGTCATAATAGTGATGTACTACTTATTAAATTCTTAACCTACAATCTGTGTCAAAATGCCCTAGAGCTTAATATCAAGGCGTGGGCATCACGGTTTGATCTCCTTATTAGTGTGAAAAAGTTGGAATGTGTCAGATGAGACTACAGTAAAATACAAACCTTATAATCTGTATCCTATACAGATATAAATGCTATAAACTACAGCACAATTCAAACCCAACCAGTTTAATAACTTCTCGCCCATCTGCCTACAAATTTTTCAGAAATAATGAAGGGCTACTGAGCTTCATGTTATAATGGCAATAAATATCTTGCAATGACTTCCCTAGGATGGCGGTGACAATGTAGCATATAACAGGTCTATATGTAACAAACTGTAAATTGTTTTCTTTTCCTGAAATTCTGACATTTTTGTCAAGTTTCTCTAAATCCCCAGGGTATGATCTTTTATTAAGTTGAAAGAGGGATTTTAAGAGCTCTTCCCTTTTTGACAGACAGTATTTCATATTGTATATTGCCATGAACTTTAAAGCAGCACGTTGAGGTTTCTTGTGAAATTAACCAATTTTTTCCAAACCTACAATGTCTCCACATTGTAATGACACAAGGTAAAAGACTGGCAATGCCTATATCCTACATACAAATACATTTCATAAGAGGGTATTGAGTAACAATTCAACTAGGTTTTTAAAAATTTGTGACCAGACCCTTATCCAAATTATGTGCACGCACTGTCACAAGACAGAAAACAAACAAATTCAAAATTTCCACTTGAAGAGAAAACTTTTGAATGTGAAACTTGGCTCATAATGCAATTTTTTTACAGTAGAAAGCATTATAATGTTGAAGTACAATCTGACACCCTAGTTAAACTATTGATATCAGTTCAATATGCCTCTTTAAACAGAATGTCTAAGATGTTTTCAGTGAAAATAAATCAATAATTAAAACAGAAAAATATTGTTCTAAGGATGGAATAGTAGCGTGGCCTAAGGTATTTTAAAAGGAGAAGGAAAATATTTGGAATGTTTTGTTAATGTGTAATATTTGATCTAAGGCAAACGATGTTCAGATAAGGTGAAAGTTTAAATCTAAATGTTAATTTATTAGGAAATGTTAGATACAAACAGCTATGAATATCGGTAAAATACATGACAACTGATTTCATTTCATTAAGAGGGGGGTTCAGCTAATTTTTTCACAAAAAACATGAAAAGGTGGCAAAATGTTGTAACACAAGTTGTCTTAACCCTTTGCTGTTGTGCTCCAATCGGGGCATATTTGTACGCCTCGGGAGTGGGCCGAAAAGCGGACATAGCACGCCCCACATCAGCTTCCATAGGCTATTGACCCGTGACCTTAAATTATTGTCTCTCTCGTTGCTGTGGCCAAATGTTTGGGTAGCTACTGGCAGTTTCAAGCTCCACGTGAAACAGTAAAGATGGGTGACAGCCACGCTCTCCGTCTGGGTCCAAAAGAACCCAAACAACGGCAAAGGGTTAAAGAAAAGAAAATAACTAAGAGATATTTGATCAGAAACTCTTTTAAAGGTTAATACCAACTTAAGGAAAGGTCCTGAACAAAACACTGATGAGAATGAATGCAAAAGAGAAACTCTTCAAGTCTGACATAGAGAAATAATCTTACTTGAAGCAGGACAAGCTGGAGGGTAGAAGATGGGTGCTTGTGTATTGCCCTCTAGAAGGAGGGGGGGGGTGGTTGCAAACTGTGTGCTTAAAGTTCTAATGCCAGATGGACTTGCGTGCAAGTTGGGGAATTATGGGTGTATCACTATAACCAGAAAGCCAAAAGGCTTAGTGATTCCTTGCTGCTGAAATGTAAGGCCTTTTTTCACATTGACATTGCTTTGCAATGTTTTTCAATTAGCAGGGCTCCATAATGTGCCCACAAAGTACACATGCAAGGCATCCAATCTTGAGATCCCCCTTGCCCGACGTGAACCCAAATGACATTTGACCTCCACCAAAAACTTCTGGGACCATGTATTCACTATGTGCCATCTACATGACAAGTTACAGGACCCTACATGTGACCTTTCTTGAAAGACTGTGCAGGAAAGCTTGTCAGGCTTTAAACATGCTGACTCCAAATGAACTTTGACCTTTGGGAAAATCAATAGGGATCATCTACTCAATATGACCAATCCACACACTAAATATGAGCACAGTCACATGTACCGTTCTTGAGATACCGTGTTTACGAAGTTTTGACCTTTTGACCTTTCATGACCCCAAATGACCTTTGACCTCCACCAAAAACAATAGGGAACATCTACTCAATATGGCCAATACACTCACCAAATATGAGCACAGTCACATGTACCGTTCTTGAGATATCGTGTTTATGAAGTTTTGACCTTTTGACCTCTCATGACCCCAAATGATCTTTGACCTCCACGAAAATCAATAGGGATCATCTACTCAATATGGCCAATGCACACACCAAATATGAGATTAGTCACACTTACTCTTCTTGAGAATCCGTGTTTACAAGCAATTTCTAAGGAATTTACCTATTGACCTCTCGTGACCCCAAATGACCTTTGACCTCCATGAAAATCGATAGGGATCACCTACTCAATATGACCAACCCACACATTAAATATGAGCATAGTCACATGTACCGTTCTCGAGATATCGTGTTTAGGAAGTTTTGACCTTTTGACTTCTGGTGACCCTAAATGACCTTTGATCTCCACGAAAATCAATAGGGATTATCTACTCAATATGGCCGACGCACACACCAAATAGGAGATTAGTCACATTTAACGTTCTTGAGATACCGTGTTTAAAAGCAATTTGTAAGGAATTTACCTATTGGCCTCTCGTGACCCCAAATGACCTTTGACCCCCACGAAAATCGATAGGGATCATCTACTCAATATGACCAATCCACACACCAAATATGAGCATAGTCACATGTACCGTTCTTGAGATATCGTGTTTACAAGGTTTTGACCTTTTGACCTCTCGTGACCCCAAATGACCTTTTATCTCCACCACAAACAATAGGGATCATCTACTCAATATGACCAACCTACACACCAAATAGGAGGTTAGTCACACTTACCCTTCTTGAGATATCGTGCTTACAAACCAAAGCGTCACATACACACACACACGCACATACACCCACACACACACACACATACACACGACATCACCATCGCATAGATTCCTTGCCTGCCTTCGGCAAGGAATCAAAATCAGTAGGAGGTGATAAGAAACAAAACAGATGGAAGGCACTTGATGAACATTTGTGATCAACTAATTAAGAAAGGAGAAATTTAGACCTTTTGTTTTTCTGTCAGTCTAGCTTCCTGAATGAGAGACCTGCTACTGTGTGTCATTTGATAATTTGGCCATATTAAAGTTTATTTTGAAATTCAGTAGATATAACAGCACAATTCAGAAAATGACAATTGCAACTTTTATAATACTCACCAGAATTATGGTCAACGTGATCACCTCCGTTGAAAGTGTCAGTTGTGACATCACTACCACTTTCCACCCCACATGGCTCCACAAAATTTACAGGAAAGGAACCACTTTGCCCATTACATGTTCCAATCAACCAATTGGAATCAACCTTCTGTGTAACCGTGACAACATCCCCAGCAGTCAGTGAAAGTTCATTTGGTTCATCTGTTGTGAAGTCAAATAATGCTTTAACTGTCTGTCCAGGCTCCATTGAACTGTTGAAAGATGGATACACACAGAAATCAAATGGTATAGACACATTCAAGATACCATGTGATTGTGCGATGATGGGCCATTACCGGGGGCCATCAGTCTTAATCTTAATGAACCTTTAGTCAACCAGCTGTACCATGGATGCAATCAAAAACCCAAACTTTTGATCAAGTTAAATCTTAAATTAAATTTAACTACAGTATCATGGTACATGATAGTACATGACAGCCACAGAGGCACTACACAGGTTACATTTCTCAGGGTTTTGCATGATGCCATGCATAGACCAAACCTAAGAATGGACATGGTTCTATCTAAAGGGCCAATACTCTCGCCCCAATTAACTACAATTTTGGTACAGAGGTGTACTGAAATTCTCAAATGGCTCCGATCTTTGATTGACAGCTAATTCAAACAATGCAGAGTACCAAAGCTTATATTACACAGCATGAATGCTACTGAAAGTGTTTTGATTATATACATTGAGTTTTTCTATAATCACCTTGAAGCAGTAAACTGAGATTGTATAGATCTAGATGAGGATGAATTTCAGACAATTGTGGGAGGGGCTTAAGTAAGAAGGTTAGGAGAATTGGTACTGTTTGGGGTGAGAGAACTGGGCCTTTAAAACAAGTTACTGAATATGACGCCATGCACCAGATTAACGGCAGCTAACAGACAGTTCCAATTCTCCCAACCCACAATCAATTCTCCTACAGTTCTCTTAAACTCATCCTCATCAAGACACAATTCCAGTTTATTGCCCCAGCTAGGGCATACATACCCTGGTGAGCACACAAGGCTGAAAGTGTGATCAGAACAGTCTCGCTTCAAGCTTCATACTGTAATACAGTAAGTTGCTATGCATATTTTGAATTTAATGTCAATCAAAGAGCTGTACCAATTGAGAATTTCTGTAGACTACTGGTAAAATTGGTTTCGGTGATGAATGAATGCCTTTCCATTAAGTAAAGTACAGCTGTAGAAAGTTGTTGCTCCAAGGCAATAATCCTTCATTACACCATTCATTCAGAGATCAAGTCTGTAGTTAAAGGACATTTGAAAAACCAACTTCAGAAAAAGCTAGTTCCAAAATCTGGCCGAACATAGTTCAATCAAATTCACAGACACTGTCAGGCATGTAACCAAGATTGTGTCATGGGGAGTGGGTTTGGTGTCATACGGGGGTTTGGGGCATGAAATGAGAGAAAAGTCTAAGGATAGAGAGAAAAAAAAATGCTATTTTAGGTGTTTTTTTTTTTTTTGCATTGCAAGGTTGGGTCATGGGGGGTTCTGACTCCATACCCCCTACCCCCATACCCCTGACCTCCCCTCCAACCTGTGTCTACCCCACTGAACACGGTACAGTACAATGTTTATATGTTTATGGCTCCTGCGACCTAAAATACAGTAAGTTCCTGTGTTACATATTCTTAGCATACTTTCAAAGTCTGGTGTAGCTCTATCTTTTCCAACTCAATACTTCAAGTTCAATGCCATCCCTCCATCCCCCCCCCCCATCTCCCCACCACCATCTGCAATTTTTCTCAGCAACATCACACAGAACTCAAAAGTAAAAACTAATCCTTTTAAAGAAAGTTCTGAATTACAGAGCTACAGAAGTTCTGGTACATACGTGAACCCAGACTGCAGCTATTTAGTATTTCATCTATACTGTACACATCATCACAGATACACTGTCTCCCATCTAGGAAACCTCAAACCACATCCTTTTCCTTCTTTACAGTATTTTAAGTTTAAATTTCTGTTATTTGTTTCAAACTGGCCAACATTTTCTCCCCTGATATCCAATGATGAGATCTCTTCGAATTTTGAATGATCATACTCTTGAGATATGGACTACAAAATCTCACAGGGGATACTGTCCTGCTGTATCCATCATAACAATCTCCTGACCCTTACCGACTGAATCAACCAATCAATTAACTGTCACAGATCGGTTCTACGGCCACGACAATATTGATGTCACCTTACATGCATTATTTGCTAGTTTGCATTCATACTGCCCAGGGAACTATCACAATTTACAAATGCCTGGCAGACAACTAAAAACATCAATTTTCGTGAGTGGTTTCTTCGTCACAAAAGATAAAACATCGTCATCTTGAAAGAATCCATATATAAGTGGCAAGACTCGCACAATAAAAGTGGCTATTCATTTCAAGTGCACATAGTAGTTCAATACTGTATGCACACAATTTTATTTTGAATGTGTAGTGCAATTATAACTTATAACCACAGATCATGTGCATGCTACTCATATTTTAAAGAAGGTCATCAGTTATAAAATTTAAGTTTTTTTTATGGTACAGTCTGTAATCTTGGTAAAATTTATTGAAATTCAAATACAATGTAACTTAAAATGTTAATCTTTTACTTCATAAACGGTGTTTCCTAGTTGTAAGTACAAGTGACTACACATCCTAATATTGAAACTCATGAATATGAAATGACGCAAACAAATATACAAATAATGAATATTCATGATGGCAAGATTATGAATAATTTCATGAGTTGAATGTAAGGGCAAACTTTCAATGAATGAATTTATTTACACCATTACACAAATGGAAAATGTCCGCTATTTTTATGTAAATACACAGGTCCTCAGTCCCTAACAGTATTTTGGTTAAAATATTAATGGTATGGTAGCAGCTCATCACCAACAAAGATAAAATCTATGCCAGGGGCTTACAACTTTTTTCAAGTGGAGACCCCATTTTAAGTAACAGCTACAGGTCAAATATGTTGGAAATAGTCTGCAATTCCACAATAAGTGCACCATGAACCCATCGTTGGCAGACCATGGGCAGACCATCACCTGCACTGCCCACAGTGACAAGTTACTGTACTAAACCCCACCCCCCACCGTCTACAGTTTTGCCAATCCCCATCCATCTTCCATTAACCCCTTCCCACTCCATCCCCCTCCCCAATTCAACCTTCTGACAACACTTGTCTATGTTACTGTACCTTCTTTGTCGTCACTTTTCCGATACATTCAACATTCCAGACACTTCATTGCTGGATCACTGTAGATTCTTTGAGTAAATTTATAACCTGAAAGAATAAATAAATCAGATGACTCAGTTCAACATTTCAATCGTAGCACAGTAAGCTGGGATGAAATTTAGCATTCCTGCATCATTGTTGGTGATGATTAAAAGTCACACATGTACCAGACAACCACTTTCACTCTTGGAAAGGCAAATTTTCATTTTGTAATTGAATACTGTAGTTCCCTACTGTATGTCAGTAAAAAATTGTATCACAAAAATCTCTGACAAATGATATCAAGACAATTTATTTCATTTTTTTCCATACAAACATGAATACAGTAAGGTATTTTAAAGCATGGAGCAAGATACAAGAACAGGCACATATGTGTCTAACAAAGCTAGCATCCTTACCAGAAAAATTAGCTATATGTCTACAAAACAAAAAATTCCGTAGGGAGCAAAATAATCGCCAGAGAAGAAAAGAAAAAAGAGAGGGAGAAAGGATAATAAAACAACCACATTACCAAAGTAAAAGACTTTTCATTTGTCAAGAAGAAAGTGTTTTCACTGTTTCTTGAAGATATTGATATTGGTTAAGTTGTTTCAATTGCACAGTAGTAGTACAGTATGGCCCAACATTTATCACTAAACCGCAGAATGAAAATTGAACATATTTTTCTTTGTTTTTTCTATGGCAACCACAGAAAATAGTAGAAATACAATTGCTCGTCTTATTTGTAAAGTTCATTTGGACAATTAGCAAATATTTCCGACTTAACCATAATTTAGCTTCAGGTTGTTCAATGTTACTAAAGCTTTTACACTACAGTGGAAAGTATAGCATTCACTCAATTTTGTACTGTGCATGTACAGTATAAACAGATGCCTCAAACAACATAATGTGGGACTTCAATTAATACATTAACGGCCCAGTTCTCTCATCCCAAACAGTACCAATTCTCCTAACCTTCTTACTGAAACCCCTCCCACATTTGTCTGAAATTCATCCTCATCTACAGTAGACACAATCTCAGTTTATTGCTTCAGGGTGAGTATAGAAAAACTCAATTTATGTAATCAAAACACTCTCAGTACCGTTCATGCTGTGTAATATAAGCTTTGACACTCTGCATTGTTTGAATTAGCTGTCAATCAAAGAGCTGAGCCAACTGAGAATTTTGGTACCCGGGTACCAAAATTGTAGTTAGGGGTGAGAGGTTTGGCCCTTTCACACTCTGAAGTGCAGTTGTTTTATGATGCTTCAAGGATGCTTTCAAACTTAAAAACTGATTTTGGAGGGGCAAGCAGACCCAGATCAGATGCTCCTGTACACACTTGATCCCCTACAGTGAATCAAAGTCCAAATCAAACAATCAACAAATAGGAAGTCACATAATGCTCTTTGTATCTGTTTGTATTTTGCAGAAAATACAGGAATGTTGAATGAAAGGTTATGTTGATCTTAGGCCACCCTGACCCCCCAAGCTTTGACTTGTACAGTTTTTTCATTCCCCTGCTTAAGATCCCCCCAGACTCAGAACTCCCAACCTCCTGACTGCAAGTCTGCTGCTCTAAACCACTTGACCATGCTATTGGTCTATTGCTCCTGTGAAATCCAACAGCCTGACCTTGTAGTGCGAAACTGTTACGACTAAAAGAAAAGAAAAAAGTGACAATGATTGTCCCTTTAAGAAAACAAGAGCCCAATGGGCACTATGGTTCCTTGCTGGATATTATAAGAACTGTACAGCCAGTCTGTGAAATAGAGCTAAGCAAAAGTTCATACTCAATGTTTGTAACATCTTCACCAGGGGTATTTTAGTACTAATATTACATGAAATCAAAGAATAAATTTCTGTGGCCTTACTGACATTCAACTTTTGTAATGCTTGGTGATCCTTCAAAAACACTACCTCATTTCCATATGTATTTATGCTTGTAATCAAACTTGATATTATCACCAATAAACAGTACACAATGTGGTCAGAGAGAGAGAAAAACACCCATTGTAGTTTTCTCACAAGTTATTTTTACCTGCTTTCAAATAAAACTTGCTATTACTTTAAAACAATCTACCATTTGTCCTGTTTGCTACCTCAACACAGAAAACAGGGTTTATTCAGCAGTTAAGCAGAAAGCAAGTGATTAATGAAGTGTGATAATAGAATGAGGATTAGGTTACCCCACAGTGCACAGCAGTATTAAAGAGACATACTGTATAATCCATGCATTGCTTCCACTGGCAGAGAGACCAGCAGAGTGACCTGTGCTCAGTGAAATCTACAGATTTCAGTTATTGCCCTCTTAAAACTTTGAATGATCCAAAATGTGTGTACAACCTGAAGGAATCATTACTGAACGAACATAAAGGACAAATTTCTAAGGTGTTTGGGTGCGTAAGCATGCAAAACCAGGTGAGATAAAAAATCTATTGAAACTATCTTTATCTAGCTTACAAGATTTTCTAAATAACATTTCCAGCGGTTGACCTCCAGTGACCTTGATGACCTTTGACCTTAACTAAACACAGATTGATTTGAAATCTGTCCTTTCTACCTTAAAATGCTGTGTTAAAACGTTTTTCAGTGTTTGACTCCTGGTGACCTCAGATGACCCCTTGACCTTCACCGAACATATCCAATTTCATCCTTACACCATAACACATCCACACACCAAGTATGACATCTATCCAAGTTTCCTAACTAGAAATATCGTGTTGAGAAGGTTTTTAGTTTTTGACCTCTGGTGACCCCAAATGACCTTTGACCTCCACCAAAAACGATAGGGCACACCTTCTCCCTATGACGAATCTATGTACCAAATCCATGTTCCATCCAACCTTCCCTTGTTGAGTTAGAGCGTACCAAAGCAAGTGTCACATACACACACACACACACATACACACACACACGCCAACCTGACTACATAGGTTCCTTTGCTACCGCAAGGAACCAAAAAAACTTGTCCCAAGTACTGTATCTTTTTTAAAAGGAGCTACACATGTGTCACAAATGCATAAGAGACTTCAATCTTCTGTCTTGCAGAATTAGTAATGCCATTGTATCATGTATGCCTCAACCACCAAAATATTTACATTTCATTCATTTTGTTTCATTTTACTTCTTCTAGATCTGCCCTAAAGCTGACCTAAATGTCATAGTAAAAACAGACCATAAACTGAAGTCCCATTTCGGTTTCATCAGAGCTACAGGTTTAACCTGAATAAAGAGATCTCTTATAGATTAGTAATCATTACTCTGGAGGCATTTGACAAAATCAACATTGACTACTACATTTGAACCACTTCAGCAAGAGAATTTGAAATGGCATTTTGTATAAATGACAAGTGACAAACCAACCAAATTTGCTTAAACTGTGAAAATAGATTGGAAAGGACACAAATACTGTACAGTATGCAGAAAACAAACAACTTGGGATATACTGTAAATCATGGTAAATTGAAGAAATTAAAGATGTTATTAACAAGTGGGACAACTTTTAAAGTATCAGTGGGACTAGCTGTGCAGAAGATGCAGAGATACAGTACAAGTGAAGTACAGAAGATACTGTAAGGTCCATTCGGGAGGAGTCTACAAAGAGGGCCCCCCTTTTGCAAACGGCACGTCAGGAAAGAATATTGTGCAAAATGGTGACATCTTTTCTGTTTTTCAAGTACATTATATTCATGCAGCAGAACTACATTTAACTTTTTTTCAAACAACCTAGTCAAATTTCTCCCACCCTTGTCAACCTTTTGTCTAGGATTTCCTGAGAAATCTTCTCAAGACTTCCAATCTCCTGAAATCAGGAAATAACCTGAACTTTTACATTTTTGAGAATGATACGAAAGGAGAGTATTAAATTATTTCAAAGTTAATAATACAGGTATGTTAGCCCTTAATAAATAAAATTTGATTGTGTTTACAATTCTACTGTTATTACCATAGAAACATTAATATACCAGCAACTTTAACTGATTTTTGATAATTAATATTTTATATGTCAGGCTTCAGAGGGCCCCTGTTTTCTTGTAAGTACTGTAAAACTACAGAATTAGAACAGTAAGTATTAGAGCTACATTCTTATCAAAATCCTACTTAGTGCAAGAACAAAAACCCCTGCTTCCACACGACCACACCCAACACTCTTTTGGCTAAGTGTGGTATATAATGTTACCAATCTCATATCTGGAGGACACTGCAATTTACTGTACGCTGTATGCAAGAAGCTCTGCAATGGTTTTCTGTAGTGATACTATGTCAAATTTTGTGTTTTAGAGCCTGCTTTATAGGAGAAGTTTAAGCAAAAATTTCATTTTCATATGTGAAGAGGAACCAAATCTTCACAGTGTGGTGAAAGTTCCATTCAAATTGGACATGTAATTCTTGAGATATCAGAAAATGATGTCAGTCGCCTGTGTTCAAAAGTGAGTTTGACAGCAACAGAGCTTAACAGTATCACTTCCTCACACTGACAAGGGATGCTTTTGTCAGGCTGTTGTGTTGACCTTAAAGTTTTAATAGGAATACATAGGACCTTCCTGTGGGGGATGCAAAATTTCATGCCACTAATGTAATCACATTTTAATAATATAGGATTGTTGAGGAGAAAATCCATTCTAAAGTTTAAAGAAAAACAAAAGACTGCACACTAATGTGGGGATATGAATGTCATATGTGCTTGCTTCAAGTTCACTTTTTGTTAAAAATGTGAAAACTTTACATGCTCATATCTTGAGAACCACACATCAGATTTCAATGCAAATTTCACCAAAATGCTCAGAATGAGCACCCCTCTAACATACTGTACCAAATCCTGTCGTGACATTAAACCATTCTTTTAACTAGCCTACCTGCACTTCCCCCCTCTGACAACTGGGAGAAAAATTACAAAAAGTAATATTAGGAAGCAAATAATATCAATTTCAATAAATTAATTTCTTACATTACATATAATGACCTATGTACGCAAAATGTGAGTCTGATAACTACTGTAATGAGAGGCCAAGTCTAACAGGTGAATCGCCTCCTAGAAAACAGTCCAATAAAACAGCAATAAAAACTCTCTGACAAAACTACTTAGGAAAAGATGGAATGGTACTTCGTGTTTCCCTTGTAGATAAAAACTGTATAACTACTTGATGACTTAAGCCACAAAAAAGTCAAGATAAGGTTCTAATAAAACTGCAAAAGTGCAAAGGCTTTAAAACTTAAACATGTCAGTTTACAGTACACTGGAAGCATGGAATTAGAGGAATGAGATGGAAGAGATTTGAAGTTTGATAATGTCACCTGTACTAACAGTCATCCAGATACAGGAGATATTAGGTGCATTTACATAATAGATCTGGATCTGGATCTGGTCACATGACCTTATCAGTAGAACAAATTAACATGTACAGTATGGTTAATCATGGTCAGAGCTCAAAATTACTGTAGGAGTTACACATTGCTTGCAAAAAACAAGTGATGTTAGCCTGGAACAACCACTTATGCCTGTGCTTGTACATGCTTCATGTCGGCCTGCTTCATGGAATGTGTATCATTTTGTTTGGAAGCAAAACTCTTCTACTGTAAATGAGTTTGAATATGAATGCAACTCCCTGACATACTATACAGCCAGACTCAGCTACTGTAGACTGTCAATTTGGATGGTAATATTTAATTATTGGGACTGCCTAAAAATTGGAGGTACAAACAAAACTGTTCAACCACCTCTTTTCTGCATGGTAAAACTACTTTTTACTCTTATTTCAATCCCTGCATACGGTGCTTCAGTGGAAGTTATCTCCGAATCAATCATGTTGAATTAAAATTGACCTTGGGTCAAAACTGATTCTAGAGTGTTTATACTTCAGATGATTATTACCTGTCTGATAATTCTCCTCCCTTCCCACCCAGTCAAAATTAAGAAATCATATCCAGATCTGATCTTTTATACTATAAATTTAAACTCAAGAACTGGTTGGTACAACTCTGCATTGGCGATCAGGTCCAGATCTGTTGAAAATGCACCCACTGTTAGGCAAGTAGGGGAACAGAATGTACATTCAATTATGGAGTCCTGAGCAAAACAGAAACACAGTTAAATGCATAATCCTCTCACCCTGAACAGTTCCAATTCTCCAGACTAACCTATCTACCGAAGCCCCTCCCACAACTGCCTGAAACTCATCCTCATATAGACACAATCTCAGTTCATTGCTTTTGTTTTTTGTTTGTTTGTTTGTTTTTTCTTCAAATTTCATAGAGCTACAATTCAGAAGCTCAGATCAAGAGAATTCATTTTTCAATTTGATCTCAAATGACAGCTTGATCTATCTATACACAATTACCAATTAATTGCTTGACAAGGTATCAGCTTTATCCACTTACAGTAACACATACTTGACTACAGCAACCGCATCCTCAAGATTGCAAATTATTGCTGCATTATAGACTACTGTTACACACAGACTGTGTTTTGTTTAATTTGCTGATTGTTTCACTATGAAAGTATATGCACAGATACAGCACAGTACTAAGTTCATGTTGTACTGCTCTCTGGTAATTAAATGTTCACCTACGTACAGTAGGCCTGCACATTAAACCATGATCAAAACAACTAGTGTTAATTTCATAGTTTTGACTTGAACACCTGTTCTTCTAAGCCTGTATTTAAATACAATGTTGGACACTTTCTTCTCAAATTTTATGGGTCCATAGACCTTTTTCCAAAGTGCTATTACACAGGATTGTGGGATTGGAGTTAAGAGCGTATCATTTTTTATTGCAGTAAACTGCCATTGACAAGAACGGCGCATACATAAACTCTACCCCACAGTCTTTTGTAACTGCTATTTGGAAAAGGTCTAATTTATGGGGAATATGGTATAGTAATTCCAGACTTTCAAAAAGACCACACTTCCACCACATTTGTAATATTGTTATCTTGGTGTCTTGGGAATATACAGGAGCTATGATTGTGAAAAAGGCAATAACACCATGTTAAATACTATACAGTGTACATTACTATAATGCACATACACTGTACCATGTATTCTAAGAAGGTGCTACAGTAATCAGGTACCTTCCAGCAAAACTGCATGAATTTAAGAAGTTCCGCACATTTTCAAAAACATGTTAGACTTCAAGCAGTTTCTATGTTTCTATGACTATACATGCTGAACGACCCATTCTTACTATATACACTCAGGCCCCCTCTCCTCCCCTTCCCTCATGGTAAAGCCCCTGCACAAAATTTCAAGGTGTGGCTCTCTGAATCACACTGCCAATCCCACATACTAATGGACTTGTCAAAGATTTTCTCCCTACAAAGCAATCTATCACACCCGCACACATATAATGTTATGTCAAGTTGTTCCTTCAGGGCCACACAGATCAATACTAATTTCCTGCACAAGACGACTGTGTAGACAGAAAATAGTCACCTATCTGCAGATGATGAAGCTAAGAATGTGAATGAGTATTGAATATACCAAACTGTAGACAGGTATGCTTGACCAGAAGCAGGCAAAAAGACCTGACTATTGTACTCCAATCGAAAAGTTCCACACAGCAATCTCTCTCCCGAGAGGCAACCCGGCTATGTAATTTTTATGGTTCAAAAGGATTGCTGTCCTTGTGATTCAACATTTAAATGTTGTGTTTTCTCTTCACTTAAAGGGCAAAGGCAGTTGCCCCAAACTTGTCTTGAAGCAGCAACTAAATTTCACAATTTTAATCTTATCCCTCTTCACAGCATCTGCTATAATAATTTAGGACTTCAATATTGCGTATTCTAGGTAAGGCAAGCTGTAACTCCTGGTAAATTTCACATTTGAAGAGAAAAAATATTGTCACATGACCCTCAAGAGCCAATCATGAAGTGGTACGGTCTACTACACTACTTCATTTTGGGGGGACTGCTCTTGCCCTTTAAGTTCTCTTCTCAATTTCATGTTTGTTTGTTTGGTAGGTTGGTCTTTCCTTTTTTTTCTTCTTTTTTTTTTGCCTCTGAGGTTGGACATAACAGTAAGCAAAGGATCATCATACAAGCCTATAAGATGTGCACCTCTTCAGTGCAGACACCAAATACATCATGTTGAGAGCATGAAGGTCCCATCTGGCCCGCTTAAATTTCAGTCCCTCTCCCATCCTGTCGGCTGAATAAAGTACAGTACTGTATGTATAGGACAAATGTGAATTATCTGCATGAACTTTTTTACTGTAAGTGGTACTTTATCTATAAGATGTGAATTATCTGCATGACCATTTAAAATGATTTTCACTACAGTTACTATACAGTATCCCCTTCTCCACCTTCAGTTTCCATAACCATAACTAAAAGGTCCCTTTCCACCATCTACACAACCCACTTTGAGCCCCAACCCTTTACCACTTTATGCAGATACTGGAAAAAAGGTTGTGGTCAACCCAACTTAAACCAATTGGTAAGAAACTGTGCCAAGTAGTGTTGTGAGGTATACCTGTATTGATGTGAATACCACTACTAGAGATACAGTTAAAAAAAATAAAAAAGGTATTTGGTGTGTTTCTAATACCAAAAGTTCTTGAAGAAATACCGGTACTCGACAAAATTACCCTGGAAAGGTAGAGATAGGAAACAGAAGTATTAATTACGATTGTACATGACTGTAAAGAAATATGGTAAACAAAGTCAAAGCAGAGGTTTTTGTAGGGTAATAATGCAATCATATGCCCAGCTGCATCAAAGTACAGGATATTACAGGGATGCCCTGCGCAGTTTAGATTCCTTCCCACCTGACTTTCCTACCCGAGATTTAAGAACCCATACTGCCTCAATACCTGTTCTGTGAACTTTACAGTACCAGTACCAATATTTTCATGGTACCGCCCAACCCTAGGGCCGAAACTCTGTCTAAATAAATCTTACCTATTAAATTCAAACAATTCTATTCGTCTTCATGGAATTTCTATTGCAAATCAATGCTTTAATACATCTATAGTTGACATGAATGAAATACAAAAAAAGAAAAAAGCAATGTATAGTACATTGCAAACATGGTAATCATCACCTGAAGTTATCATGAAACTTTTACATTCCTGTTAAAATTCATTTAGTTTCTGCTCCTAATGGCATAACACTTAAAGTATATTGCTCAAAGGCTTAATCTCAGACAGAGCATCTCTTTGCAAAAATTGAATTTTGATCTGTATAAAATGGGGAGCTGAAACTCCTGCAGGAATTCTTATGAAATTTCCATTAAAATCTTGAGTGTTTCCTTGAGCTACAGTATTAAGGAACTACTGTATGCATTCATATTTGCTTTTGTCTTGAGATAAACTTCAAGCAAGTACTTGTAAGTGACTTCATCTCCTCACACCTATTAATATGAATGCAGTTCCTGTTGTTTCGTTGTTTTTCAAAGTCTTGTGAGATTATGATGGAAAAAATTTTCAAGTTGAAAGAACTGCAACAGAATGTTGATTTATAGAGTTCTTGATATCCTAGTTGTTTCAAATCTACTTACTTTTTAATGAGAACAAAAACTTCAGAATATATCGATAATAACAAAAGAAAACTTTTTTACACGTGAATCCTTTACACATCCATGTCCAAAACTACAGCTGCATGAAATCAAATACCACTCTGTGTGACTTTTGGCTTAAAGGCCTAATTTTCTCAACCCAAACAGTACCAATTCTCCTAACCTTATTAATTAAGCCCCTCCCACAATTGTCTGAAATTCACCCTCCTCCAGACACAATCTCATTTTATTGCTTCTGGGTGAATAAAGAAATCTCAATGTGTACAATCAAAACACTATCAGAACAGTTCGTGCTGTGTAATATACAAGTTTTGGTACTCTGCATTGTTTGAATTTGCAGTCAATCAAAAAGCTGAGCCAATTGAGAGTTTTTGTTACCTTATACTAGAAGTGTAGTTTGGGGTGAGAGGATTGTCCCTTTAAAATAGCTTTAGGAATCAGACCAAGCCAGGTTGTTCACAAATAATACTTGTCTACACTAATCAACAATTCAGATATCAACAAAATCCACAAATCTTAGAAGAAAGCTCTACAAGGGACAAATTATTAAATTCCTCAAAAACATGGGAAAAAATGTGACAAAAAGGTCTACTACAGCCTTAAGATATAACAGTATGCATTCTAAATGCTGTCAAACTTGATAACTCATACATAAAATGTTAGACAGAATATACCTACTTTTAAAAATTATGCAAGTTATCTTCATGAACTAGTAAACAGATTAACACCAGAGAGAGGAACTTTCCATTTTGAAAATTAGAAAAGGTATTCTAATGGACATTTAAGCAACATTCCAATTTTATGAAATAGAGTTTGGCTTTTAGAAACATGAGAAGTCATGTCTCTAATATTATATACAAATTATTTATCATACCTCTCAGCCAGTCTTGATTTTCAGAAAATATCATGGTTTTTCTTCAAGCAACCATTTCACTACTTTTAGTAGTTCATGAGGACATGTGGTTGTCCGAAACATTTATTGCAAAACTACAAAGCAGTGTGTTTTGCAACTTCTTTAATATCTGTGATGTTTTGTTGCTTGAATTCAATAAAGTTTAGAGTAGAATTAACACATGTGATGTTTGAGACAAAAACTTTACTAATCCCAAATCTGATGATAAAAGTTGACAACAGTCAATCAGTTTTGAATCAGATAAAAGGCAAGCTGCTTTTTAATCTTCATTTTCACTTAAGAAATGGTTGCCTATCAGACAACAATCAATTTTGTATTTTTGGTTTCAAGTCTATGTGGAATTTTTGTTGTCCCAGACAACTGGACAACCATAAAAATCAAGTCCAACATCTCCCAGTGCTTGAGAAATTGAGTACACTAGAGTAGATGCATCTAGACAACCTGATATTTTTGCTACCTGTACATAGTATGGATGGTTCAAAGAGACAACTTCACACTAAAAACATCTGGTGAAATTTCACAAGGTCCATGTTGACAAAGCACCTACACAATCCTGGTTATTTTTTTACCAGGAAATCATGGTCACATTAACCATTTCACTGTTGAATTTCACCGAAAAACTGGCTATACTTCTAGTTTAGTAGTTTTTAACCAGTTTCTTTGTTAATTTGAATAAGAAATTCCTGGTTAAATTAACCAGGATTATGTGGGTACTATAATGCCATGGAATCTGGTGAAATCTAACCAGACTATTTTTGGAGTGTAAGTTACTGTACAGTAAGGCTACGTAGATTTGGTTGACTGATTGTTCGTTTGTTTTTTTTTTTGTTTGTTTGTTTTGGTTTTTTTTTGCATACCTTGCAAATATCTTTTCTCTTTTTTTCACATTGAGACATCCACCTTGGTAAGCCAGACTTGGCATTTTAGATGGTTTCCTTTCACACTGTACAATACCTGTACTTTATATTGATGAAACAAATCAGATGAAACAAAAAGTGCTAAAAATTTACAATTGAAGTCCTCACATCTAAATGATCTGCACTTCAGAAATATGGAATATTGCATTTCTTTGAGAGGCAAGAAATGGAATTGTGTGTTCTATAGTAACTTAAAGAAAAGTAGTATAGTACACACACTTTAACAATGGTTTAATAAAAAAAAGTTAACTGAAAGTAAAACAACATTTAACCTCCGAACTTAAAAACAAAGATAAAAATAATTCTCTAATATTATGCTACACATACTGTGGGTACAGATGCATCCTTAAAATCAAATTCTCAACATTTCTCACAAAATGTGATGTGCAATAAGTCTGTCACAACTTTTCTTAAACAGCGTTCTGACCATGAATATACTTTCTATTTGCACAACCCACAGCATATGATTGATATAAAGCCTACAGTACTTTTTAACTCTCAATACAGTACTCTGTTGTTTGTAAAGTACAGTAAAATACTCACTGTGCAACAAGGATGGGTTTTTAATGAGTTTCCAAAAAACACACATTAAAATACTAATTAATCCCAGCAGTCCATTTTCAGACAAATTTACTCAGTAATTGGTTCACTCAGAATGACCAAATTGAAAGCACATACAAAGAAATGATGACATGACAGTACTTTCCAGTTCATAACTTACAGCACAGATGATTTATCTCTCACACATTGACTGTTTGTTAAAACAAAGAGAGGATAATAGTTAGCAATTTGTCTAACAAAGAGTATCACTAAAACAACCAGCTTGCACGTTTTAAAAGGAATCTGACCAGAAAGAAAAAATTGACAATTTCTCATCGGCCATTTAATCAGAGCTAGCTCTCACCTG
The DNA here is from genome assembly GCA_037179385.1 of Holothuria scabra. NCBI lineage: Eukaryota > Metazoa > Echinodermata > Holothuroidea > Aspidochirotida > Holothuriidae > Holothuria > Holothuria scabra. Next base: position 58,894,656 of record CM074179.1, on the reverse strand, counting down.
CAGAGCCGGGAGTGAAAAAGGCTCTAGAGTTCATAGCAGCGTAGCATCTGAAGACGTGCCGAGTGGTCCCAAGTGACGCAGTAATGAAATTCAGTGGCTGAGAGAAACTGTCGCTCAGTATTGATTATAACTTGTGTAGCGAGCAGGTACAATATACTATGTGCAGAATGCATTTGCCTTAATGAGATTCATCGCATACTGGCAGTGTGCACAGTAACATACACAGTCGAGTGACAGATAGACCTATGAGTTACAGCTTCGTTTAGTTGATTAACTCAATGCTGCACTTCTTATTAAGAGTTCTAAGAGTAAATCTTTGCTAATGCCTTGTGAGATAAAACAAAACAAAGGGAGATATTGTGGTAACCAGTGTTGCAGATATAGGAGAACTAAGCTCAAGACTGAACAAGATGCTAGCATGCCAATACATAATTGAGCATTATTTTCTGCATGCATCATTCAAGCATGTTTATGCATTGCATTATTCTGTATCTCCTAGGGATTAAAATTTAACACATAGGTAACTAAAAATATCCTTGATGTCATCAGCTATATCAAAGATATTTCACTGAGGCCAAGAAAGGAAATTGTTTAAGTAATGATGGATTATTTTGTGACAAGTAGGAATTGAATATCAAATTTTTAGTCATGATATCATTATCAACCAGAAAGTCAAAAGGCTTTAGGATTCCTTCCCAAAATGAAAATGTTGGAAATTTTGCCTTTTGACCTCTGGTGACATGATAATCTAGTAAATTATAGGCAAATTCTACCTTTTGATGGCTGGAGCCCCAGATGACTTACTTCTGACCTCCTCAAAAACAATTAGGGTTTTTGTAAACCATACCTACTGTAACCATAACCTAATACCAGTTATGAGTTCTTCCAACTTTCCTACTTGAAGGGATCTACATTGACAAAGTTTTTAATCCCTCATGTTCTCATAGGACATTTGACCTCTGGTGACCTGGCATCCAATCCCTGTTTACAAAACTGTAGCTCAATCCATGTGAATTGTTATTTTATTGCATGCAGTACCAGTTACAAAATAATGCATGTATTGCACTGCTTAGCAATTGCAAAGCAATTTTCAGTCCAGAACTTCGTGGTTAACGGTACAAACCAATTAAGACAACAAAGCAGAACTTGGACACTACACAATATAAATTATGGATGTGTTACAAAATGGTTAAACTAACATTTCGAAAAATGGTGACAGGGTAATCAGCTGCCCATCACTGGTAAACCAGATACAGTAATTACTTAAGCCCTATGATGCATTGATGGTCTATGCACTGCAGTGGCTGTAAGGAGCATGAGCCACTAATTTTGTATATTACCTGTCGGGTAATAATGTAACTTATAAGCCCAGATACTGTATGTTACCAAATTTATGGTAAATTTTTCATTTCAAAAGCACATTACAGCATGTACTGTACTTCAAAGATTATTCAATAATCATGAATAAAAGATATACTTTACTGTTACAGACAGGTCTATACTACATACCAAATAAATAAGGGGAGGCTCTTTTACATTATTGAACCAGCCAGTATGGGTAATTAGGCACAGGAAATAAATACAGTATGTGACTCGGCAATAACTGCCAGTAAGATAGGTGGCTCTGCTCTAAAAACCACCTGAAAAAATGTTCATTGTTTTGTACTGTACCTCATCACTCTCTAACTTTTCTAAATGTGAAATCAAGAAGAAAGATACAGTTTGAAAAATTCAAAGTTATTCTGGGAAAGTAAATGCATTTCTTTAAGAATTCCTTACAAAACTTGCTCTAGAGTATTAATTCACTTCAATAATTTCCGTACTGTAACTTGTTATTCTACAGTTATGAAAAAATGCTTTGTAGCCTATAAATTTTGTTTTGAATACTTTACATTGTTCTTGGATCTACTGGATTGAACATCTAGCTCTTTATTTAATAGATCTACGTGTAGTGTAGTTCCCTTTAAGGGCACTTTGGTTGGACTAATTAACGAACACATTGCTAATATTTCAATCACTTCAAAAGAGCACAAGAAAAAGTTTATAGTTCAATGAGCCATCTGGAATAGAAGTTCGTAGGGTTACCATGGAAACCTGAAAGACTGATTTGTACCAGGGTGCTCTGTTTCAAAAAAGAAGCATGAGCTCAATAAAAAAAAAGTTGCATTTATCATACTGCATTACTATCTCAATTGATCCTTTAGCATTACAGTATATCTTCATACTAGCACTGTTTATCAATCCAACAAGTTGCAAAATGTTGGTACCTGATGGGGCGGATAAAAACTGTCAGCTTCATACTTTGAAGGCCTCCTCTGGCACATTTTCACCTTGCCAACACAAGTTTGACATAAATTGATCCACAGCTGTAAATCAAACTGATTTTTTCAATATGAACTTCAATAGAACCATGGTAACAAGTCAGTCATGTCAGTCCAGGATGGCCTTCATCCAGTTGATCCAGTCATCTCTAATCCTCTTTTGTGTCCTCCAGAAGAATTTTTATTTCCAGAAGAATTTTCTATGCCTTTGGGGGAAAAAATAAAATGGTTGTCCACAGAACAACCATCCTGTGGAAGAAGGATGTCCCAAAGCAATAAGGTTTAGTAGTCCCACTCATTTTTTAGAAGTTGCAAATTTTCAGAAATGCTTAAAGGCTCAGTTCTCTCACCCCAAACAGTACCAATTCTCCCAACCTTCTTACTGAAGCCCCTCCCACAATTGTCTGAAATTCACCCTCATCCAGATATAAGCTCAGTTTATTGCTTCAAGGTGAGTATAGAAAAACTCAATTTATATAATCAAAACACTCTTAGTACCGTTCATGCTGTGTAATAAAAGCTTTGGTTCTCTGCATTGTTTGAATTAGCTGCCAATCAAAGAGCTGAGCCAATTGACAATTTCGGTACCCCCGTTCCAAAATTGTAGTTTTACAATTGGGCTCTATTAAAAATCAGGAAATAAAGTTGTTTGACTTCATCTTAATCCTCAAATGCATGGTGACTGAAACTGAGATGCACTCAAAAATTTGGGTTGTCCACAGGACAACCTTGCAATGATTGGTAGTAGGTAAGACATTTAAGACGCCTACACTGTTTTAGGGGCTTATTTAATGAATACCTTGTGGTACTGTAGTTACTTCCTTCCCCTCACTGAAATTAATCTTGTTCCATGTTTGAATCAGTTTTCAGCTGCCACATGATCAATCACAAGTAGTTTACTCTCTTGGAAGTCAACAGACTAAATAGTCAAGTGGTCAAAGCATCAGACTTGCAGTCAAGAGGTCAGGAGTTAAAGTCATGGCTGGGTCATACGGAAGACTTGAAAAAAAAAAAACAGAAGCTACAGCCATTGTGCTTGTAGTGCTCAGCATGAGCAACGGAGAAGGGAAAACAAAGCAATGAGCCACAACTGGAAAAAAGGCTGTGGCCTGCTTGACTTAAACCAATCTGTTGGAAACTGGGCCATAAAACTCCATCTACCCTAACCTCTTGGAAGACAGAAGCAAAGATGTACAGTGTTTATACCAGTGGCAGATCCAGGCAGGGTCACAACAGGCAGTGGTTCTCTCCAGTGGTCTACATGCATGTTTAGCCCAACAGCAGTGTAGTATAGGGATAGGCTCTTTCATGGTTGGCTCTTGAGAGTCATGTGACATTTTTCTCTTCAAATGTAAAATTTACCAGCATCAGCTGCTTGTTTTACCTTAAATATGCAACACTGAAGTCCTAAAATATTATAAAAGATACTTTGAAGAGAAACAAAGAAAATTGTGATAATTACAGTAGTTGTTGCTGCATAAGGAGTTTGTAACAACTGTTCTTGCCCTAAATTATGTTCTTACCGTACTAGTTTGAGAGTATATCACAAGTCCTGTACATACAGTATTGATGCACAAGTGACAATTGAAAAAGCTTAATTGCTTCCCTGTGATACAATATATTGATGTAAAGAGGTGAACAGTCATTATATTGGTATTCATGCCCTCATAATGCAGTGTTACATGTACTATATTGATGTGTGCTATGGATCTTATTGAAGATCAAATATTTCTATTTACAAGTATACTTTGAACAGGTATCTTTGCATATAATTTACCATACTAAGAGTTGGGGTTCCTTGCCTGGAGTCATACCATAATTCTGCAAACTCCATGCTTTCCTGGATTCTAAATTGCTCAAAATTATGCAGTTCTAGTACTGTATCAAAAAAACCCACAGGAAGATATGGTACAAATAGCTTACGGCATTGTTTGCATCAAAGTTGGCTCTTCAACCACTGTACAGATAATTTGATAATACTGTGTCATAGCTGGGGCACGTTCCACAAAGAGTTACGCACGATCTTAAGTTTGATTTACTGTTGGCTTTAGTATGGTGAATCAAACTTAAGATTGTGTGTAACTCTTTGTGGAACGGCCCCCTGGCCTATTACTGTGCTCTTTCCAATGTTAGGTACCTACCTGACATCAGATTATCTTAAAGGGCCAATCCTCTCACCCGAAACTACACTTCTTGTAGGGGGTGTACAGAAACTCTCTATTGGCCTAGCTTTTTGATTGACTGTTAATTCAAACAATGCAGATTACCAAAGCGTCTATTACACAGCATGAACTGCACTGAGAGTGTTTTGGTTATACACATTTAGCTTTACTTTACTCACTCTGAAGCAATAAACTGAGATTGTGACTGGATAAGGTTCAATGAATTTCAGACAATTGTGGGAGGGGTTTAAGTAAGAAGGTTAGGAGAATTGGTACTGTTTGGGATGAGAGAACTAGGCCTTTAAGTTTTAAAAACTTAAAAAAAAAATAAATTCAGGCTATAGACTACTGTATTTAGCCATTTCAGTTGGACCACTGTAACCTACAGTATTTTTTGATAAAGTAAGTACTACTTTAACCACAGTCCACAAATTTTAATTCAACAAATTACCTAAGTACAGTACATGTTTGAATCTGAGGAGTTAACATTTCCACTGCAGTGTCTGAATATTCCACACTTTAAATCTACATTTTTTTCAGAACATAGAGTTTTCAGGTGAATAATCACATAAGGTATCTTTCAAGGGAGGGGAGTAAAAAGTGTTTGTCCCTCCCTTTCGAGAAAGAGTTAAACCCCCCCCCATGGATCCATAAAAAAAGGCCAATATCTTTGTTTCTCATTTAAGGAGAGCAAAAACTAATACACAAGTATATTTATAGCCTCTAAAGTCCTGTACACCTACATACAATGTCCCGTAGGATCCTTGAAGCAAACATTTGCCCCAATGAACCCACTTGCAATTTTGTCCAAGAGCAGCATCAATCAGGACTTGGGATTTGACAGTAATACTACTGTACCTTGCCATAGTAGACACACAATGTACAGAAATAAACATACTGCTTGTGTATTTGATGGAACAATGACAATCTATGCACAGCAAAAAGCATACATGCCTGAAATTGAAAATAAAATTATCATCGGCATGTACACACAGAATATCCCATGGTCCAGCTAAATTAGTTGAAAGGAATGCAGCATTATTTTCGTCAGTTTGTGTGAATGTGCATGTGTGTTTTATGTGTTATCAACCTCCCAAGGGGAATTTTGTGGGACAGGCCGCCCCCCTAGAGGTAGAAGGCAAAACTCCTTTTATACTGTACTTGTACCATGAACAATATTTGTTCTGTAGATTATTACAGTACATACTGCAACTAAATTACACAGAAGAATTACAAATTGCTTAACAAAAAGTTAAAAGTCTTTGAACAAGTAAGTTTAAAGGTATGTTTTCATCATCCCAAACAGTTCCAATTCTCCCAACCTACTTACTTCTAGCCCCTCCCACATTTATCTAAAAACTCATCTTTATCCAGACACAATCCTAGTTTATTGCTTCATGGCTTGTCCCAGTGGCCATACAAGTCCATAATGTGTAATCAAGACACTCTCAGTGTCCATGCTGTGTAATTTAGCTATGATGCATTGTTTGAATGTGATGCCAATCACAGAGCTGTACCAATTGAGAGTTTTGATATGCATACTGAAACTGCAGTTTAGGGTGACGAATGACTACCTTTAAAGACAACTCTTCAGGATGTCAACAAAGTTGCAATACAGCTCAAATATCATACACAAGGTTCCAACCTTTAAAAATATTTACTGAAATTCAATACTTTTGTCCAAACTTTTTGAAGATAAAACAGGAAGTATTTAGTACTGGAAAAACATTGTACATACAGTACTTGCTTTTATTTTTACATTTTTACCCAGCAGGGATGCATACACTTGCATCTACCAAAAGTATGTACAGTTTCAAATTTCAAGACCCTGTGGCAATTTTTCCAGACTAAACATCCAAAATTCACAACATTTTTAGACCACAAAAATGCCCAGACTTCCCCCTACATGTGAGAGCCCTGGACACTTTACTGTACAGGTTGTTGTGTGTAAATACATGTTTTATCATTTGCAATAGTGTTAAGTATTGGTGTAAAATGATTTAAATGCTTTTATGTTTTCTTTACTGTTTGTACAGTTACTTAATGATATTTGCACAGCTGTAACGTATTGCCAATTTTATTTTCATATATTTACACTTTCGTAATGATCACATATTCTACTGTTTATGCATTTATGTTTCAATGCTTTATTGCTCATAAAACACTGATCATTATGATAATATAATTAAGTGAACAGAAAGAAAAAAATTCTGAAAAGAATGATTTGTAAGCAAAAAATGGCAATAGAAAATATAGAAGGTTGCTTGGGTGAAACAACACCTAAGAAGAAGGAAATAACATAATGCCTACGTACTTAGTAAAATTAGTAAAATTTCCCTGTTTGGTCCAATACTGGGAATACTGTAAGCATATTCTACCCTCCCACCCACCACATTTCAAGGAAAATCCACCACTGATTTTTAACAAGTGCTGTAAATTTTTGAAAAATGGGGAACAGTAATATTCCCAGTCCCCTCCCCCCCCCCCCATATTCTGTCAAATTGCTGCCCTTGGATTTCTATACTGTTTCCATGAACAACAACAAAAATTGAATGAAGCATATAAAACTGAATCCCTCCCAACAAAACATACATTTTTTCCAGCCCTAGACTTCACTGTATAAAATTATTTGCTACCATACTCTATATGTACAGTATCACATGGATGCAGAACGTTTCACTCATAACAGGTGTAATCCAATAAATATAGCTTGCAATGAAATGTAATCCATTGAATCCATTCCAGTTTCACATAAACAGTGCAAGGTTCAGTTACCACAATTCCAATAAAATCTTCTTTTCCTCCTACGCATTCAGAATCTAACATTTTAGACGACACTTTCTTTCTTTTAAATGATGGGATGTTGCATGCTGCTGGCGTTTGTACACTGTGATTTGTAATTTGACATGTTGACATTTAATGACCAAAATGCAATACATGTTTCCTTGTATTACACTAGGAGAAAGGCAACTCATGGGGCTCATTGTTTAATCTGAACAATTTGAAAGTAGCTTGTTAATGTGGATCTAGGGGAAATGTGGCAGATTGCATTCAGTTGCACTGCTCCCTAATTTTGAGGTATGTTTCTGGTGTGACTGAGCTTTATTCCTCAACATCTTAAACCTTCTGTTTTATCTTGGGGCTCCACAGCCTTTTTTACAGTTGTGGGTCGTTGGCAGGGATGGACAAAGTTGGGAAGCTAAAGGAGAAGTTTGGGCATCTAGAGGGAAATATTGGCATTGCAAGAGAATTTCCTTTTCTGTACATGAAAATACAGGGAGAATTATGGGAATTCTATTCTCTTCCTGGGAAATAATTGAACTCCCAGTCCTGCCCTGACCAGCCCTGGTCATTGGATTGTACTACAGTACTGTATGAGTAAAAGCAATATTTTAATCAGGATTGTATCGTGGTAGCTACAGGGCTTGAAATTGGAAGTAACCTAATTTTGTGTGTAAGTCAATGGGATATGTAATTAGTGGCCGCTACCATAAATGAGGTTGATTGTTTCCAACTATAGTACTATAGGCTTCAACTGATGCACAACACTTAGTACATAACCATCTTTACAACAATGTTAAGGCAGCGGAGCATCATTTTCATTTTTCATTCCCTCATGGAAGTACATTAGGCCTTGGTGCATTGAATTTTTAGCTGATACACAACCATTACAGTACATCGCATTGCAAGTGGAAATCCGTAAACAAGCACAACTTGCACTGAGCAAAGCACCAATGGAATGATTCTCCCCCCATGCATCCACCTCTACTTTAAACTAAAGTAGTAACGGTACTTGTATTGCTCCAGTAAAAACTTACCAACCTCCAAGTTTTGCTACAGTACTGTACTAGTCTCCCTATTTTTTGGGCTCTGAAAAATGAAAATCTCCCTTTTATCAAGTCAGACAGGTTAACAAGTCTGTCATTGTTGAAATCTTTGACCATATGAACCTTCTTTCTAGTGAGCTTCAACCAGATGCATGTACAGTACAGTATGTAATGAGTAAGTGCATCACAAAATACACAGACACTGTATGACAATGTAGCAACTGACAACTTAACATTAGCAAGAACATTAAATGTGACATTTCATGGAAAACCCGCAGAAGTGTCATCTGGAAAGATTTATATTAAACTTAAGACATTTCAAAAACCCTTGGTCACCCCCATTAACAAAGAAGTGTTTGCATCAGAGAATCAAATTAAAATGGTAATTTCTTCACTTCAAAACTGATGTCGATAGGAGAGAGAGGCCCTAAATAAGAAGGTGTTTTGCATTTCTTAGCAGTCACCCCAAGCTTGTTTTGAGGCATAAGCTAAGACTCAAAAATACACACTTGAAGAATTTTTCCTTTAATAACAACTTTCATGATATTTCAGGGCATTTGAATTGTACAGTACAATTCAAATGCAAATTAAGGTCAAAATTCAATGAAACAAATTTTGTCACATGATTCACAACAGCCATTCATGAAATAAGTAGGCTTACCTGACCTGTTCAGGTACTGTACATCTACTGTACTACATACTGTATTCCAAACTGGGGCGAATGCATTTGTTCTGTAAGAACTACGACAATGTAAAAACCCCTTAAAGTGAATCTCGCGTCAAAAAAAAACTCAAAAATATATATACTGTAATGAAGAGCATGAAAAATGGATTCTGATGGTCCAACTCCCATCTCAATAGAATATTCTTGAGCTGAGATGTAAAATATTGAAATTCATTCACCTAAAACAAACAAGTCAATTGCCCAATAATTTGTGACTTTCTTGTTGTACAACTCACATTACCTGCTTTGTTTCTGTTTAAAATTTTTGTTTTTATGATCTTCAACACTTCCTGTTTGCTTGCATGGCATATTGCACAGAGATTAATTAATTAATTACATCATCCCATAAGAGTAAGAGTGCTATCACACCTTGGTACAAGGTGCAGTAATTTCAGAAAAACAAAAAATTTGAGTACAACTATGACATCACAAACACCTCAAACCTGTTCAATTAATGACAATAATTAATGACTAAAATGATGCCAAGAAAATCACTCCCAATGCAATGGATATCAATCACTACAGGGACAGTACTCCTCATATAACTGTACATGGCTGTTATTTTTTGAACAGATTTATCCACAATTTTTTTGAATTCTTGAATTTCTCATAGGTAAAATGATAACCTCCTGCAGTTTTCCTTGCTATTTTCACAGAAAGCAGTTCATTTAGTTGCTAATCAGAAAGGCGGAAAGCATGTTTTAATCGGCTGTGACAACGCAATACCTATTTAGTAAAAGCTTCCCCCCTGAACATGTAAAAAAAAAAAAATTGACCCTCTTTATCCCTTCCACAAGCAAGGCCAGTCTAGAAGCAGTGTCATAATCATTCTGAATAACTTAGTGCTTGTACTATAATTTGTGCTTGACTTTGAATACAAATTTACAAAGTGCCTACAGTATGTATGCACATGCGATTGAAATATCCATCAAACATCTCCCTTTAAGCAAAGCTAAACAATCTCACAGGATTGACCTGAAAGATAGTTTCACAGGGATTGCACTTCAAAGGAAAATGTGTGGTAAACTGAATTTGTGAGATACAAAAAATAGAGGGTGGCACAAAAATGGTCAAAAAGGTGTCAAAATTATTATTCATCCCAAACTGGACAATAGATTTGTAATCTGCACATGCCAGCCATCCACCTGACCAATTTTGATGACAATATAGCAATGCATTTAGGAACAAATAGCATTTCAAAATATTTACATCTATGACCTCAAATGACCCTTAGGTGACCTCTGACCTTTATTTTTTACAACCAGCTACAATCCCTTTAAAAGTCCAATTAAATATGCTATGTCTGGTACAGTAGCATTGGATTCACAAGTACAAAGTTTTGCCACGCTGAAGATGGTCCCACCATTTGACCTCAGATGACCTTGGATGAAAAATCTACTGTATACAGTATACAACACTCAAGAACCACTACAGTATGTAAGGAAAATCCCTCTCATGATATCACAAGATTTGCATATTGAGCTCATATTTACAGGTATTTATAATGGCTAAGTTCAAATCAGAAATTGCCTGGTAAAATGGTCAATTTTTAATGGATTTTGATGGGAATTGTGGCTGTTTTTCTTGTTTTTCAATGCTTTTTACATCAAATACAGTATGTTCAATGACCAATATATCCAAGCTTCATTACATTTCATTGACAAATGTGCCACTGAGAGCATTAAAGGCAATTGTGAACAGGCATATGATACTGTAGATAGGGGGATAACATGAGGGTTAAGAATCACAAGCTCAAACAGTTCTTTCAGCTGGTTCGAGCTTAAAATTGGCCACCTTAAAAGTACTATAGTACTTAAAAGTACCACCTACTGTACTTCCATGTACAGAATACTGTATCAAGCTGCAGCATTTGGCTGTATTTTCAAGCAAATATCCATGGATGCATGTTATGTACAGGTAGCAACTAGAAACTTAAGAAGTTCAGTGGTTTATCCTGCGTAAATTAAGCCATTCCCAGCATTCCTTCCATTAAGTTATTTACAACAGGACTTATGCAATGTTGTCATGCAATGTCATTGTGAACAAAAAAGTGATGCACAAGGTCCCATTCAGTGTTCAAACTTCTTGACCAACATATTCAGTGGAGTTACCTGCCCAGTAGCATATCCAGGATTGTGTCGTGGGGAGGGTTTTGGGGCACAATGTCCATGAGAGACAGGTCCAAAGGGAGGGAGAAAAACAGCCATTTTAGGTCTCTACATGCAAAATGGTACAATGTTAACGTCTCAATTGTAAGAAAGTTAATAGTGGTCATGTTTTTTTTTTTTGCAATTACTTTTACTCTTACCTTAGTTTGGGTCATGGGAGGTTTCATCCCTCAAAACCCTCTCCATGGCTGTAGGCTATACCACTGCATGTGCATACATCTGTTTTTACCACCAAACGGGATTATGTTTTACTTGGTGACATTTTATGCATACTATCTATTGCAAAATCCAAATGGCTCCTGCATTGCCAGTGGTTCAATTTCCTTGATTCTAACCAGCCAATCACAACTCATGCCATCGTCTATGTGATTTAGAGTGTAAAAAACCCAAGTTCTCAAAACAAATTTTCCCACTGAGTTTGTGTTACAACGATTGTACTTTCATAGCCAGCTAGGGCAGCTGTCCAAGGCCAGGGGTTTATTCACTTAGAAACGTCATCACAAACCTCTGAATACGTTGATTTTTCAGGGATCACACCCACCGTAGATACACATTTGAGGCAACTACAACCCAGTACAAAAAAATACTGTAATGCAAATGTTCTGACATGATATTGAATTCAAACAATCCTATTAATGGTATGGTTGGGCAGTACCATGAAAATGTTGGTACAGTATCAGTACTGTAAAGCGCACAGAACCGTTAGTGAGGCAGAACCGGTTCTCAAATCTGGGGTAGGAAAGTCAGGTGAGAAGGAGCCTACACAACTGTGCACGGCACCCCTGTTATCCTGTACTTTGATGCAGCTGGGTATATGATTGCACTATTACAGTACCATGCAGAAACATTGCTTTGACTTGTTTATCACATTTCTTTACAGTCATGCACAATTGTAATTATTACTCCTGTTTCCTATCTTGACCTTTCCAGGGTAATTCCTTTGAGTGCCAGTATTTTTCAAGAAGCGGTATTAGAAACACACCAAATATCTTTGGTATTTTTATTACTGTACATGTACTGTACTTCTTGTATCGGTATTCACATCAATACCAGTATACCGCCCAACCCAAATTAACGGTTGATTTTGATCCCCATTTTTGAAGTGGAAATAGTCCTACAAAAGTGACATCCCATCTATGAAACTACGTAACTAAAAAAACTATGTAACTACTCCAATTACTTTCCAACTCAGCATGGTTATGAAAACACGATATATGCACAAAGCAAGAGGTATACGATAGCGACAAACACGTGACCTCCCATTTTCCAATAACTGGTAATTGGTAGGGATTATAGCACACAAGGGACAACATAGCTGGGTTTGCATAGCAATTTGCTACCCAAGAGTTGCCCAGTGAAAAGTTACAGCACTTGCTAATATCAAAGACTCATTGAAGAATCTTCAAGTAATTTTTTGTTAATCAATTCACCAACACTATTTTGTCTCTTGGCATAATCCATATAACTGCAAGTCACATGGTCTAGCCTCTTGATCACACAGTCAAGGTACATTCATTGCCATTATAAACAACCACAAATATGGAAGAAGGCTCAATGTATTATAACTTTTAGAAATATACTCTATGTAACTTGCCCTCTCCCATTGGTTTAATGTGAGTATATATTTCATGTACTGTAATCTGACCTCAAAATGAAATGAATAAAAAACTCTTCACTTCGGGCTGTAAGATTCTAAGCCCTTTCAAACATCCAAAGGATGCCACGACTATTTTGTCAATGTTTACAATTGCCTGGCCAGGAGTCATTGGTCACTGCCTCACAATTTTGGAATTAAACTTCAAGTTTTGCAAACAAAATACAAACAGACCTATCTGGAGATCACATGAAAAATGTATTTGATGAAGCTTAACAGTGTGGATAATTTACAATGAAGTCATCCCAGATGTCAAGGGAAATCAGTACCAAGAGGGCGTGTCTGGATAAAACCTGAAGTCAGGGAACCCCTGGGTCATCCTGCTAAAATACCCTACTGCTGTACTAGGCCCAGACCTACTGTATGTGACTGTGCACACACTGTCTGCCTATGTGACAATAAATTATATTTTTAGTGGGAGTATCAATTTTTTGCAGGAATCCAGTAATCCCTCACTCTAGTGTTATCACTGGTGTGGACATGGTACCGTATCCCAGATTGCATAGTTTGTCAGTCACATCGAAGAAGTTCTGAACGTTTCTTCTAATTTTACAATGATTCAGAGTGCAATAATATGACAGTTTGGTTCAATGAGCATGCAGGCAAAGATTTACCGAAGTGGTACCAAACAATCCAACAGCAGTTCTATTACTATTAGCCTATCTCAACTAACAAGGACAGCTACAAATACAGTTTCTTCCCTTGTACTGTCGGATACTTGCTGGAACCTACTCCCCCAGCATATAGCAGATCTCGAGGATCCCAAGCAATTCAAAAACTCAGATTTGAAGATTCTCAGAAAGGAGGATCGATCTCCCATGCGCACACCAAACCTTACACTCTTGACTCCACCTGGAGTGTTGTGTAGTATTTTTCAAGATCCAAAGACAAGCATCAACTCCTTCTCAACGTAGCAGTGCTTAAACGGTACTCATTAAGGCGGGCATACGGTAGGCCAAATCGGTTTACTCCAACCAATATCTACATGGATTGCTATGTTTGCATTGTGCTGGCAAACCACACTGAAAATCTCCTCATTTAGATCACCCAGACCTAGTTGTACCTCCAGGATAGTATTTACATGGAATGCATCCTGGCATGCAATTAACAAACTAGCCTATGCAAACTGGATTTTGGCTGGTCAAAGTTCTTCAACTTCAAAGAAACTTCCTCAGCCTACACTCGTGCCTAGGCCCAGATTGTTCATAGATGGCCTAGCTAGTAATGTTACCGTATTGTGTACGGGTCAAATTGAAATAGCCTGTTATTCCTTCTCGCCTGTGTAAGGTGGTAACTGTGAAGCACTCTTAAATACACCTGGCTCTGAAGTGTGCCATATTATAATTTCACCAAGGTAACTTAGCCTATCCACTTAAGTGCTACAGGTCACCACCTTTTATACACTTGAGTTATGTACTTGTCACTGCCTACACTGCAGTCAATGTCATTGCTTGTAAGGTGTCACAAATAGCTTGTGGTCTCACTGTGAGGAAGTATGCAACTTCCGTGGTTTAGCTCAATGGTTACTAACACAACAGCCTAGCATACTGGGCGGTTCATGTCCTTTCCGTTCCGTTATTCGATATGCTACAAATGACAACATAACTTACCAGAATATCTTCTGAAGAATGATATGATGTGAAGATTATCTTTCTTCTGAGAAGCTACCTCGGTGATTTTGCATCCGAATCCTCTTTCGGTTATTTCAACGTTATAATTCATTTGTTGTTGTGCAGAGTAGATGTACAGTAAAGTATGATGAGTGACATCGACAGCAGACCGATTAAGATAATATTACGGTAGCTTTTACAAGACATTACTAGTTGACCACCACTGCATCATACGCTAAGGACCAGAAAGACTTCCGTCGGGGAGTTAAACTCATCTGTCGGGGAAAATCGGGGTTTTCAACAGAGGAACAGAAAAAAGTAACTCCCACTAGAATTTCGATTTCCAGCCTTCCTTCATTTTAGTGGTGCAATACCAGCACCTATATAGCTGTGAGGGGGAAAACCTCCGGGCATTAGGACTTGCAAAGGGCCAGCGGAGGGTCCGGCATCCCCGTGGGTCTGGCACCTACGACTAAACTTGGTTTGCAATGTAAAGTCGGCATCTAAAACGTTTTTCCGTGCACCATGAAGCGTGGTACTCAAGCTGACGTGACACCGAAGACAAAGGGACTGACTGCATGGTCAAGTGGTTAGGCCTTCAGACTTGCAGCTGAGGTCGGGAGTTCGAGTCCTAGCAGGGTCATACCGAAGACTTAAAAAATGTAACAAACTGCCATTGTGCTTGGAGATCAGTGTAAACAGTAAAGAAGGGAAAAGTTAGAAAACCACAGCTGAAGAAAGACCCTTGACCGGCTCGACTTAAACCAATTGGTTAGAAGGGTGGGCCGTACAACTCTAACTGACTAACTGATGACAAGGGGTTTTTAGTACTTTCCTTAATCTGGTAGCAGTTTCGAGAACAGTGATGACTAATTTTCTGATTTAAATCCTCCCGCCTTGTAACATTTTCAGGTGATGAAGACTTATTTCCCCTTCCCACTAGGATCCAATGCTAGCCCAGTACAACTCATATAGTCAACCGTGCTTTAGGCTAGATATTTGTATGGAAGACGGTATTGAAATTATTTCACTCAGGAAACATAATTATTTTTCTGGTATAGGGTTCTCGATGAGCCAAAGGCTCCTGGATCCTCAAACGTTAAACCAGGAATGTTGTAAAATTAATTTTACAACCTATCATTGTCAACAGACCTTACTGTATGTTAGTAAAGTCATGTGAGTTGATTTGAGGGAGGGAGCGGGAGAAATGTCTTCTTTATTTCTTTGAGTGAATCGAGGGGCGTTTACACATTTGTCCCAGTCCTTTTCCCAGTTTCAGTTAAAAAATCAATAAATGTTATTTAATGAAGTTCTATATTAAAATCTTTCCTAACTTACATCACGAAAGTTCGGTGCACCAGTCTGCGAACTTAAACTTCAGTCCTACATTGTTTTGTTGTTAATTGTGTCAAACGTGGCGCTCTCGAATTGATTTAAGTCGCAAAGGAGTTTTAAAAATGTTCAATCACTGGAGCATCCAGGAATCTTGGATTCTGTGGGCAAGCACCACAGTACACGGCCACAGCACTACATGTTGGCGGAGAGCTAACGGCAAAGTTCCAAATATAACACCCCCCCCCCCCCCAGATTGCCGATGTATCATTTTGTAGGTTAATAGAGGTAGAATTTTCATTTTGAACTTTCGTAGTACAATGAAACGCTAGTATCTTCAATTGAAAAAATTAGCATTTTGCAAAATGATCAGTAAGTTACACAATAAAATGAAGGGACGTACGTGTGTATGGGGTGTAGCAAAGTCTTCTCATCTCTCCATTTTAACCAGCCATCCTGGGCCGGCCGTTTGGATATATTTAAAAAAAAAAATCGCTGACCAGAAGGAATAAGATTCAAATGCTGCACATTTGCTCTTTTTTTCACACTCATCTATTTGCTCAAAATGCGTTGATGGCTTGATTTTGCATGTTATCAATAGGCCTAAATTCCTTATTTTTTACAAAAAAAAACGTATATGCAGCACTGCAGATGCAGAAGTGGCCCGGGTCCCGGAATGTCTAAACTGGGAGGGGCTGGGAAACTTAGGATAAAGGAAAATGGTGGGGGAAATATTTTCGCTCGCAGCTCCTGCTATTGGGGTTCGGGGACAGTTTTAATGCCGAAGATGTGGTGCAAGTACAAAGTTCCATCTGTAGGGGTCAAGGGGAGCGAAACCCTGGAACCTCTGACCAGGCGCGTAGCAAGGAATGCGTCATGGGGGGTTGGTGTCATAGGGGGTTTTGGGATCCGACATGAGGGGAAAAGCTAAGGATAGAGAGAAAAACAGCTGTTTTAGGTGTTTTTTGCATTGCAAGGTTGCGTCATGAGGAGCTCTATCCCCCAACCCCACCCACCCCCTCCCCGTAGATACGCCACTGCCTCCGACGTGCTTATGTTGAATAAGTACCAATTTGATCACTAGGGAGGGTGGGTGGAGGGAATTTGGGGGTAACTGGGTAACTGTGAGGGAAGAGAAAAACCTAAAGGGCAAAATGCCATCTTACCCATCCTCTGCAGTGGTGACTATTGGTAGTGTTGTCCAAAGACCGTTGTTGCTACACTGTGTTATCTACATGAAGACCTACGCCGTTTTCTGAGGCTGTCCGACTACATTTTAAAGGCCAAGAGCTTGTATTGGAGTGAATTTGGAATTTAATGAAAGAAAAGTTATGAAAATATATGAAATAGCACTGGTGTAGCCTTTATCACTTCATGATCTGGTGTCACATGTAGCAGTTCGGATTTTGTCATTTTCAGAGCTTGAAAATATTTACCGCAAACAGATTAATAAGAGAGCACTAATAAATTAGGAATTGCCAACTTACGCGGAAAATTTTGTTTTTTGAAACAAATAATTACAAATGGGGAGTTTTTATTTCAGATAATTTGGAATTTCATTACAGAAGAGTCGGAAAGCACACTGTGTTTGAATGGTGTCAAAACCGTCAATTTTTCATTTTAGATAGCCAGGTGCAATCTCCCTGCCCCTCTTTTAGCTATACACCACTGATAAGTGAATTTCCTCTCAGTTTTTCCCACCACATTTTCTTCCCTTAATCAATGATCTTGGTTTTTGTTGAGCATTTCATGTAAGTAATTTTGATGCATCATTTTTGTGTCTTTTGATTGATAAATATTGGCCAGCGATCAATCAACTATAGATGGTGCATGTGCCGCTTCGATGCCGCGTGTGCGCAACATTGGACGAACCATTGCAGAAACGTATTAACACTCGAAAAAGTGCGTCATCTCAGTCTACAGGGAAGGCCTACGTACTTTTTTTTATAAGTTAAAATTTCTTTCTTCATAATTTTGGTGGGAATAAATAGAGACCCGCTTCTGCCCTGCCCTGTCTAAGCCAGTGACTCCATGCCTCATGGGAGAGGTGAGGTATAACGCCATCTCTTTATATTCCTTTTTCCTTCTGTATTTCTACAAAAATGTTATATTATAACAGACATTTTATAAAGTAAATTAAGCTCGAATGACGGCATGTGTATAATATCCTTAGGAAACTACGCCATGACCTACATTTTTGACAACATATTAGCATTTCCAAAGCAACCTTAAAAACAGAGCTTCGGTTTTTTAAAAAGTCCACAAATATTTAAAGGCAATTATTTATCATCCCAGAAAGCGGTTTCAAATCTCCCCAGCCACCTCCTTTTTTTACGAGCGAATGCGAAGTATAGCAGTCGCTTTATGGACTTGTTACAGTGTTTTCAATCTGTACCTTGTTGGTTTTGTTACTTTATAAGTGTTTGTAAATTAAAAGGCGTTAGCCATGAAAACAGACCATTCATTTAAGGATGTCTCTGGTTTCATTACACGTTGAGGCACATTACTTGAGGGATATTCCAATCACATGGTTCTTGGAACGACTGTATGGGGTTCTCAGAAGCCCTTTCTATAGTTTTTGTCAACTGCCGTTCTTTATGACAGGGTCGTTACCCTTTTTACAGTTTGAAACATCCGAGCAACCTGTTGACTTGAAAGTTTAGTCGGGTTGTTTTAAGAAAACATTGAACGGAAGATTTCTTCTCACAATGAAGAAACTTTTAACTGTAACAAGAGCGACAAACTAAAGTTATATTTTATTTTGTCCAGAACTGAAGACCGTCCCAGAAGGTTAGGAATAGAGAACGGATAAGAAAACGCAGTCTCCCGGATGCGAAAATTGCGCAATATTAACTGCGTAGTTTTCTTCTGACCCAGACGTTTCAACTGAAACATGAATCGCCCTTACGAATAGGTGCTTGCTTTGCCGGTGACCCACATGATCAGCCGAACGAAATATGATGCAGTTCATGATATCAATTGCTACCGTGGCTTGAAAAAGCCATTTCGATATTTTGATGTGTTTCAGTTGAAAGTCAAATGTGCCATGCGCAGGACCTATATACCTCTATGCTTAACCGCATCTAAATAAACTTAGTTAACATCAACCCAATTTTTTTCTGCATTTTGTAAATATCCTCACATTAGATTTTTTCAATGGTGGCTGTACTTGACGGCATGGTAGCCTATTATTAGATTCAGCATTCTTGTAAGACAAATTTAAAACGGTTTCTTTGAGCAACCGTACTGTAAGGGAAAAGACCACCAGCTGCGCACTTATCCAACTAAAGAAAGAGGAGGCCGGTGAGAAATTCTACACTGTATTTTGTTGTTGACAATTACAGTAGTAATGGGAAGAGAGATCTCTGATGAGGAGTAGCAAAATAAAAGACTACTTAGTTATCTCTCTCAACCCCTAACTCATTAGCCAGGACGATAGCTAAGTTACATCTCTTCTGATCTGGAAGCATATGCATGCTTTGTTGGTGATCATGCGATGCATTCACAGGTGATCCGGTTGAACTGTCAAACCGTGATAAGCACTGCCGTCGAGCAATACTGAGAACACTAAGGAAGTTAAAAATACTGAAATTGTCATTCGTGGGGAAATTTTGATATTTTGAACTTACAATAATATGCGTAAATTCTGACAGTTTTGGCTACGACCGGAAATTACTAATAAAATAATTCTTCTGCAATCTAAACACGTCTATTTTCTAGATCTAGTAAATAATATCACCCACTACTTGTCAAGTTTGTTCAGTCAATCTTAACATTACAAACGTATCACTCACATATACTTTTCTAAAACTCGAGCTTCTAGTTTTCCCTCACCTCCGGCATTACTAATGTTTCACCTGTATAAATTTTCAACACTGATATACTTTTCTGACATACCTCCTCATTATAAAACATTCACACACACTGAAGGCCTGAGTTCGATTCCTAGGTCGAGTCATACCAAAGAATCTAAAAATGGAACCTACTGCCGTCTGGGAGTTGCTAAGTTAAGCAACTTTTTATTAATATCACTAGAGCGGGTAAAGACCGCCTCCATTCGTGAGTATGAATGCCTTGCATTCTGGTTTTTGAAGGAACGCTTTTTTCAACCTTCAAATACATATAGGGCCTAAGCAAACAAGTATTTACAGAATTTTAACAAATAAATATAATATTTACTACTTACATCTAGCCCCTCCCACAGCTGTCCTAAACTCATCTCCATACCTGAGACACAAACCCAGTTTATTGTTCCAGGGCATACCCTAGCTAGTGAACAAGGCCCAATGTTTTTATCATAACATACATTCTAAGCATACGGCTTGTAAAGCGAGCCACTTTGCATTTTCTTTTAAAATTTGATTTCCCTTAAATAGCTGTGCCAATTGAGAATTTCTATAGACTACTGGTAAAATTAAAGTTTGGGGTGACAATGAATGCCTTTAAATATTTTGCACCATTTTGCATCTGGTCCCTCCCTCATCAGCACAGGAGAGGTTGAAATTATCCGTGCCATTTCTATGCATGGGTAAACCACTCATAAAACCTACAGGTACTCCTGTCTTATTTGTGGAAAATTGTGTCCCATGTAAGCTTCGGTAGACACACTACCACATTAGCAATTAGTTTCTTTTTCAATTTTAGTGTTGTATCAGTTACTAATAACTCCAACCCAACATTTCCTGCCCCGTCCGCAACTTGATGCTTTGTATTCCCTGTCCTTTCTTTAACCAGATGTCCTGGTTACTTGACCTCCCGTTGGATAGATTGGCCCTTCCTCGGGCAAATCTTGGTTGTAACATTTGCACAGTAGTGACACAAATTTTTATAGTAGAGAGCAACATTTTTCTGGGTTCATCATGATGGCTTTTGGACTACGAAATTTCTTTAAATCGGCGACGGTCGCATTGATGGCAAACGCAGAGTCGGAAATACGAAGATTACCGCAGTTGTCTAGCGTGACAAACGGAATATATTTGGCATAAATATTTGCACCGTGCTCGCCGATTTTCTTTTCTGAACCGATTGTTATCACAATATAGAGGTATTGGATAAGTCGTAGATATCAGACGAGAAGTTCCTATTTTTCGGACGCAAAATGTCAATTTTTTGTGAAAGACAAAGACAGTCTCCTCTACACGCTGACCAATCACAACCGTTTAGACCGTTGTTCACGATTTTTTTTATTATTTATAACTTCATGTACAATTGAAGTGCAATTATTATTTCAGCAATGAACCCTGGCTGTCCCTTTGTCATATCCAGTGTATAGCCCATAATATACAACGTTTAGGCTGTCTTCATTCTCCTAACCGTCTCCGTTGAGGCGGTAATCCACGTCGGCTGCATAAGGAGGAGTTCTAAAGAGAGCATTCCAAAGTTCAGAGGATAATTATAAACAACGAGTTTTACATCGCAAAGTTTATAGCTTAAAAAAATGTATTAGTGTAGTAGTGTACAGAATTTCGTGATTGGCTCTTGAGGACCACGTGACAACACTTCCTTATAAATTATGAGATTTAGATATGACCGTATACGGCACTCTTTCTCTCAAGGGAGAGGCTCTGATTTTTTTTGCTTCGCTCCAGATCCCTAACCAGGACATAATCTCTGCCCGATTGAGGTACCGTTTTGGCCATTGTGGGGGCTGCAGTTCCCGACCCCGTCCCAAACAACCGTTGATTTAGGCCGAAGAGTCACTGTTTCACCTTGGATATGCAATGCTTTAAGTTCCGATATTTTATGAGAGATACTTCAAAGCGTAGTACTGAAAAGAAATCTGAGGGATTTGAAGGTTTCTTCAGATTTAGATTTGAGGACTGTTTTTGACCTCTAAACGGCTCATATACAGTATACTTCATATCAAAATTCAAAATTCCACAACTACGGTACATATTCTAATTCTGGAATAACCAGTTGGCATTATGCACACAGTGACTTAGCTAGAAATGTATAACTTGGGAAGAGTTTATTTTGATGAGGCCAAACCCAAGGTCTGTCAGTAATATTTATACACTTCAGAAACAAAACCTTGAAAATTTTTTCCGGGTCTGACTGAAGTTTGGGCGGGCCTACTCCCCATGGTTACGCCACTGCTTATGCATGATGTTATTGATTCGCTACTTTGAAGTTAAGGGCTCCTCCCTCTTTCCAAAGGGATACATTTATATCATTTTGAAGTTCTCATTTTTCATCGATTTCTAAAATAAAAAGGAATAATAGCAACCACGAAGTGTACGACTACATTAATTTTTATAATGCAGTTGACGTAAATATGCAGAACATAAATACCCCGTTGGTCATTTGAGAAAAATACTTCAGTCGACTACCAGAACCACAAAGTGCAATTTTGAGCAATTTATTTTATATAAGTATACAGAAAGATGAGACAACAAACGGTACAAAGGGCGTCTGTCCATGCAATATGAAAGACAACGGGCGCACAAATAAATAACGTGGTTTGTACAACAAACGGTGTTATGGAATACCGTTTTAACATTTATTCCCGAATTTCAGATATCTCTAATTAATTTCAGATATCTCTAAATAATTGCAGATATCTCTAATTCAATTTCAGATATCTCTAAATAATTGCAGATATCTCTAATTCAATTTCAGATATCTCTAAATAATTGCAGATATCTTCAAATAATTGCAGATATCTCGAAATAACGAAGTATTTCAGATATCTCTAATTCAATTTCAGATATCTCTAATTCTATTTCAGATATCTCTAATTCAATTTCAGATATCTCTAATTCATTTTCAGATATCTCTAATTCAATTTCAGATATCTCTAATTCTATTTCAGATATCTCTAATTCTATTTCAGATATCTCTAATTCTATTTCAGATATCTCTAATTCAATTTCAGATATCTCTAATTCTATTTCAGATATCTCTAATTCAATTTCAGATATCTCTAATTCAATTTCAGATATCTCTAATTCAATTTCAGATATCTCTAATTCATTTTCAGATATCTCTGATTCAATTTTAGATATCTCTAATTCAATTTCAGATATCTCTAATTCTATTTCAGATATCTCTAATTCAATTTCAGATATCTCTAATTCAATTTCAGATATCTCTAATTCTATTTCAGATATCTCTAATTCAATTTCAGATATCTCTAATTCAATTTCAGATATCTCTAATTCAATTTCAGATATCTCTAATTCAATTTCAGATATCTCTAATTCCATTTCAGATATCTCTGATTCAATTTTAGATATCTAAAATAGTGCATAATTAGAGATATCTGAAATTAATTAGAGATATCTGAAATTCGGGAATAAATGTTAAAACGGTATTCCATACGGTGTAGAGGGGAACCAGGTTAGCGCCAAACACTTCTCGAGGGAGTCAATCATGCATTTGCAAATCTGCTGTCAAGTCTTCATCTGTAGAATTGAGGGCGTTAGTTTCAATTTCACTGCATTAAGTGCCTATCACTCCCTTTGAGCGAAATTCAGATCGTGCGAAAAATTGGGACCCCAATCCCGTACCATGTACCTATAAAATCTAAGGTGAGGGGCGTCTCGCTCTTTAAAAGTTTTGAAAAATACGTGTTGTTATATGCAAGCTTTTGCCTTGTTAGCTGTCTTTGAACTGAAAGGTTATATTGAAATATTTTCTTGTTTTATGAACTAAAAATAAATTGAATTTGTACAAGGAAGGCGATCTATTTAAGATATGATAGAGGAAGGGCATTTTCAAGAAACGATTTGGCCACCGGTAACCAGGAATTTCGATACTGAGGGAGGGGGGGGTAACAATGAAGAAGGGTTATAGGCTATTCACAGTCAGAAGTGACATCGTTTAATATCCGTTATTCTCGAGAATCACATGGAATGGTATTTGCATGCTTCAGGATATAAACCATGTTCGTTTGAATAACCTTTCGCCCAACTAACTTTGCGCGCGAAGCGCACGAAAATTTCTCGGTTCTCGTCGAAATTTTTCTTCTTTTTTGCATGGAGCTTTGAATAGGTCATTGAACATAGGTGTACGGGACAATTGTAATTTGGGACAGAATTTCTTTTGCCCGAAAAATGTAATTCCGTCCTAAAGACCACCTAAGGGAGAGCCACCATTACTTGGAGAAGGGTATATGCAGAAAACTGTGAAACCTCACGCCCCTAAGATAGCTGAAAATGACATTCTTCGCGGTTTGTAGTAAACTTTAACCAATCGCTATTTTGAGCACTCGTTTGCAGTACTTTAATATCTAAAGAAATTAGAAAACTGTAAATTGACTAGATGGTTAGTAAAAAAGTAAAGAGGTGAAGCCATTTTTAATGTGAGAGAATGGCAAAATCTACCAATCGTCTTCATTCTTTTCAACCTCCCGCCAGGGGAAGAGATATTTTGCTGTCTCGAAGGCCTCATAGATGCAAAATGTTATTATATTTTGCAACTTTTTCTACTTGATATATGATCCGAAAATGTCGCGCGATTTTCATGGTATGGATGAATGATAATTCCTATAAATATTGACGAAGACCGAAATATGATGTACCAGCATGTAATGTTCTTTTCCGTAATCTGTTTGACCGAACACTGTCAGAACTCCTGACTGATTTTACTATTTTTGACACTTTTAAAAAATGTCACTTGATGTGGGTTTGAATGAATTTTCGGAAAAACCTTTGGGAAAACATTCTAATAGTATATCATTACAGCATTGAACTAAAATCAAAGAATCAAATTTTCATAATCATTGAACGAATTTGCCAGTAGAGGCAGAAAGATGGAAAAATTAGACAGTGGTTAGGTGAATATAAAGTTATTACAAACTGGTAAATTTATTACAAAGTGGTCTAATTTACTTCAAAGGTGGTGACCTTTTACAAAAGTGGTAGTTATTACAAAAGCGGTTGTTACACAGTTTTGCTTTCTCCCGGCCAAACATACATAGGCTACTTGGAGCCAAACCCAAAGACCTCCGACCGCGGGATACAACCCCCTTCCTAGCATTGAGACACTTACCAGCTTTGTACATTATGATGTGTCTGAAAAAGGATACGAATCTTCCAAACAACAGCGTAAAACACTTTTCATCGATTTAGTAATTTTTTTAAAGGCAGACATGTGAGAGACGGCTGGGGGGTTTTCAAACTGTAAATACTTCTATTGTTTTTCATTTTATCTTTTGTTTTTTTTTTTATCTTTTGCTTTTGTATGTTAATGTACACGGGGTGTAAGTGAAGTTTTCCCTGAAGGCTGGGAAGAAAATAAAAGAGCCCCCGTGACCCTATAGCAAAGAATCCTACGTAGAAATCAAACGATTACTTCCAAAAGAGTTTTGCGCCCAAAAGAAACTATATGACCTCAGAGAATATAATCAACAACTGACCAGTCAATGCCTTCAAACCATTTACATTGGCGACGAAAAATGTTTCTTATGGAGGGCACAAGTTTTCAGCAGCTGACAAAATGATGACGCCGTAAGGAATCCGGTTTTGCGCTTCGAGCAAAACTCCACCGGCGTGGGGTCCATGGGTCTGCTTAAGGGCCTCTGGTGGGGTCCAGGGGCAAAGTCTCGGTAGGGGTGCAGGAGGAGAAGCCCCCGGAAGCTGAGCGATTTTAGTGATTTGAGAGGCTCCAAAAATGGTATTCATATTCACATTAAGGATTCTAAACTATGAATTTAATTCAGGAGTGGAGTGAGATAAGGGACGAGAATGGAATCGGGAAGTGATATGGCATTTCATTGAGGAGGAACATTCTTTACAGTAATTTTAGGGGGTAGAGCCAAAATGTCGAATCTACTCAAAATTGAACATGTGATTGATAATTTGAGAAAGGTTTTTTTACGAGATCCAAAGTGTTTTGGGGCATTTTATTAATCGACAATAGGGAGGTCTATTTAGAATCCCTAGGCAACATGCATGGGGTCAAGGGGCCCTCGACAGGACCCCCGGAAGCTCTGACATTTTAGACTTTTTAGGGGACTTAATGGCTGAATGGAAGCAAAAAAGAACCTTTGTATAGGTATTATTAATAACCCTAAAAGCGACATTATTACTGAGGCAAATGTGTGTCATTGGGGCCAAAAAGGGGACTTGGGACATGCCCCTCGCTCAGTATGTTTAAATTGAGCTATTGCTTTGTTTCGACATCTCAAAACTTATCGTTAGAGTTTGTCAGCTCGTGGTGTACAGGTACCGGCGCGAGTGTGGTGTACATGTGTTTTATGAAACACAACCAAAAATATACGCACTTTCCTTTGGATTGTCTGTATATGCGGCAAAGCAAAATTGCCAATAGGAACATGTGAGGCTTACTAAACCATGAGAGAATTTAGTCGAAATCATGCTAACACAAAATGACACTTAAATTAAAACGTGTTAATTCCCAAATAGACCTACTGCTCTTTTGAAAAATTTATTTTGCGACATTTAGTTACTGGGGGGGGGGGCCTCCCCTGCCCCCCCCCCCGCTTCCGCCGCCTATGATCTACAGCCTTGGTGTGACGGTCGTGGATGGTTTCATGCTAGACTGGATAAGCTGAAGATCAGATAGGCCTAGCACACTTGATCTTAGTCGTGTTTCTGTCAAATAACGCCAGCATGGAATATCAATAGGCTGATCATGAAACCTTTACTACAGTATTTCACAACCGATATATTTGAAACTAGTTAGGGAAAAAAAGAAAAGAAAGAAACACGCGAAAGAATTTTTGAAGTGTTAGAAAATGCTGAAAGATTACATAACCCCCCCCCCCTTGCACGAACCCCTGCCAGACTGCCAGAAGGAAACTGTTGCCCAAGCCCCCTTCTTTGAATATTTAAGAACCGGCTGATGAGATCCCTTGTAAGCGTCGTGCCGAGTGGGGTCGGGATGACCATTTTGTTTTCAAGGGCATCGTTAAATTTTGCCTGAAATTGCATTTTAAAACCTTCAACTGTCAATGTATTATGGGAAGTTGACTATTTTTGAAAAATACAGCTAAGTGGAAGTGTAAATGTATGGTCAGTTGATTGAGAGAGGTTGATTTTCCCAAACTGAGAAAGAACCGGAACTCAAATCCGAGTCCTTGAAAGTTTAAAATTGCCAGATTCGTGACGCGGACTCTCCGGACTAGACTACAGCAATGGGCATGGGCGTCCGCAAGGGGGCGGGGGCACAAACGTGTGAAAAATTAATTAAAAATTAAAATAAAAAAAATGAAAAATAAATCATCCAAATATCTTCACACACACCGCCAGTTTCTACTCGTGAAATATGCGGAAATTTGACCAGGAATAGCAAAAGAGAAGATGGTATGCTGAATAGTGAAATCGTAATTTGGGGACCATCATTCGTGATATCTATTGGAAATTTGTAATTGTAAAAACTATACCAAAATTGTACTAGTTGTCAGGTATGTAGTGTGCATATGGCATCCGACTATTGATGAATGCGTTGGTCTTGGTTTGGTCCCGTGCTGATCTCAAGTGGCGACGCGCGAGTGTAACTGGGATATACAAGGTGAATATGGGGGAGGGGGGGGGGGGGGTATGATTCACAATTGGGTAACGGACATAGGCCTATATAGGTTGTTTGACAGTTGTAAGTTTTATCGTACATAATCGTGCCAAGGCGTGCGAGACCGTGACCGAGAGGCAGATTTCCCTTCAACAATTTTTTTACATTGAAAATTCTAAAAATCTAAGAATTACAGACATGAAATTCCTGTTTCAGGGCTGGGTACCTGCAGCTTAGAACACACGCCAAGTGTCGTTTCCGGCCATCTGGAGGGTTTGTAAGGCCCCAAATTTTCTTTTTCGCTCCGCGCCAACTAATGGTGGCGCTCCGCTTAGATAGTGTACACAATTCAATAATCCCTGAATGGCCTTGTCCCCCCCCCCCCCTTGTAAAAATTTCTGCGGACGCCCATGGTAATGGAATGCTGTTCCCTGGGATGTCAATTCTCAGCTGAGAGTCACTCATTTCGGCGTATTCTTTAGCTCGTACAAAGAAACATCAGTTTCTCGATCAGTCAACATCTTCATCAAGTGACGTCCACTTGTAACGCAAACGACTTGTAATGCAGATGGTGAATTTCTAGCTTGTGAACAAGTGCAAGGGCGATGAATTGTTTTTAATATTGGGAGCGCTAGACGTTACTTCTTTAATTTAGTTAGTTAGAATTTTACTGCTCGGTTTCCATCCTATTGGTTAAAGTCGAGCCGGCCACGGCCTTTTTCCGGTTTTGGTTCACTGGCTTGTTTTCCCTACTCCATTGCTTATGGGGAGCATCGCACACAACGGCAACAGGTTCCTTTTTAGAGACTTTGGTATGACTCGACCTGGGAAGCAAACCCGGGCCTTCCGCGTTAGAGGCAGATGCTCTTACCGTTAGACCAAACACGCCGTGCTCATTACTTCTTAAAAAAAAATACAGTGTGAAAGTTAAAAGCCAAATGGGCGATTTCTCAAATATTGGGGGAGACATCCACCCATACAACAAAGTAGATCATGTGTTACGAACTTTCTGAGCTTTTTTGAAGATGTTTCTTCATCTCTTGATTCTGGGTATGACGTTGATGTCATTCACCTTGATTTTTCAAAGACCTTTGATAAAGTTCCATTAGGTAGGCTAATGGATAAACTGTGTACCCGGCCAACATGCCCAGTTTGGCCCCAACTGGGCTTCAGCTGGGCTACTTGTTGGGCCCCAGCTGAGAACGTTTCGTGTTTGTCAGGTGTCCCCACGTCGGGCCCAACTGGGGTAGCCTTTCCCAGCTGATGCCCAGATGAAGCCCAGCTGGGCCCCGGTTCAATAACTGAAGCCTTCTCTTCTTGGAAAGAAGTCACAAGTAGAGCACCACAAGGTTCTGTCCTTGGACCACTTCTTTTCTTAATTTTCATCAATGATATTGATAGTTCTCTTACATCTTGTATAAGTATGTTTGCAGATGATACTAAGCTTATAGGGAGATTAGCATTTTGGATGATGCCTTACTGCTGCAGAAAGATCTGGATAGGTTTTTTCTTGGTCTCAGACTTGGCAAATGTCTTTTAATGCGGATAAGTGTAAAGTCCTTCATTTTGGTCCTAAAAGTTTTAGCTATGATTATAACATGAATGGTAGTGTTTTAAGTAATGTCACATTCGAGAAAGATGTGGGTGTTGTAATTACTGAGGATTTAAAGTCATCAAGGCAGTGTGCAGCCACTACTGCAAAGGCTAATAGAGTGCTTGGATTGATCAAAAGGAATTTCATCAATTTTAGTAAGGATATTGTGCTTAATTTGTATAAGCAGTTGGTAAGACCCCATCTTGACTATGCAGCTCAGGCTTGGAGCCCCTTCCATGAAAAGGACAAGTTTGTTTTAGAGCAAGTTCAGAGGAGAGCCACTCGCCTTATACCTGAGGTGAGAAATTTACCTTATCATTATAGGCTTAAACATCTTGGGCTTACCACTTTGGAGCCGAGAAGGATTAGGGGGGAGGGGGGCATGCTCCAGGTTTACAAGTTTCTTTCTGAACGGAATCCCCCTTTGTCTTGTAGTTATTTAAGGTTTCAAAGTAATTCTCGGGTTTGTGGGCATTGTAAAAAGCTGGAAAAGCTTTTTGCAAGGGTTGTCATTAGGAAGTTTCGTTTCTCCCATAGAGTTGTCAACGAGTGCGTGGAATTATCTGCCAGATTGGGTAAGTTAAGTCCCCGTCAGTTCACAGGTTCTTCCAGGACTGTGGTATAATCTGATGGCTCGGGACCGTTGTCTAGGTTTGGCGGTTTGACATTTGATTAGGATTTGGACTTCAGGGCATCTTATAGGACCTTGGCCCTCCTATGCCCCTCAACCTGTTATGTTATGTTAACACGGTGACAATTCTGGCCACTGTCTGTACCTGATATATCAAGTTTATTACACCCAAACATTTCATGGACATAACTTTACCAATCTGATAAAACCCACATGTATTTTAAGTAATTCGGTCAAGTTCGTACAACTTTGCCGGTGCTGCCAAAGCTTTCACATTAATTGTCCGCCATGATGTCGGGCAAGTTGCAGCAGACTTCAACGGTTCATAGAGAGTATCACATACCCTCTTTTAAGAGCCGATTGAAACATAATGTTCTCGAGTAAATTTTTATCAATGCCGCGGCTGAATTGTAACTTGTTAATAAATAGCTCAGCCATAGTCCCAGGAACGAATCCCTCATTTACATTTCTATTGGGTTTCATTCCACACCACTATCAGAGATACACGCCGATAGGCCTTTAATGATGTTGAGTCCTCAGCGGAACGTTTCAGGAGTATGTAACATCTGAAAATGGCAATTCTGGTCATGTAGCAAGATCGAAGGCACCAGGAGTGTCATTTCCAGCAATCTAAAGGCATTTACAAAGTATCCCTCTGGGCCGGAAGACGCTTCACTTCAGTTGTCTCCCAGCGAATCTCACTGAGTCTTGAAAATTTATGACACGACTTCACAAACAAGCTTACTTTCCATGATAAACTTACTCTGCCTTACCGTTTCATCCAATCATTGCAGAGGAACCATATTTATCTGGTAGGCTTAACATTTTCTGATCATTTTACAAATTTGTCCATTTTCTATTTCTAATGATCAATGAGGGTACTCCTTTGGTTGTTGGTATCATTTACCGTTCACCTAAGTGTGGTGCTGATAATAATCAGAATTTGCTTCAAAGTTTGAAGAAACTTTCTTCTAAGAGGGCGGTTGTGTTTGGGGATTTCAACTTTCCTGATATTGATTGGCATTTATGCACTAGCGGGCCACATGGGAGGGAGTTTCTTGGGGCGGTGTCTGATTGTTTCCTCACTCAGCATGTTCTGTTTCCCACTCGTGAGGATAATTGTTTAGATTTGGTGTTAAGTACTGATGAAAATCTGGTCAGAAATGTGAGGATTGGTGGTAAGGTTGGATGTAATGATCATGACCTTATTAGTTTTGACATTTGTTGTTTCAGTAAACCTCCAAGTAGTGACAAAACTGTTCTTGACTTTAGTAAAGCTAATTTTAGTCATGCAAAAGAGGTGCTTAGCATAGATTGGGCTGCACATTTGTCTCATTTAGGTCCTGCTGATGCTTGGAAATTTTTCAGCAGTACTGTTTCTGATGTTACAAAGTTATGTATACCACTCGAGAAGGCTCGGGTGAAAAGTAGGCCTATTTGGATTTCTAGGGAGGTACTCAGGGCAACTAGGAAGAAACGTAAGTGTTGGCGACGTTATAAGGCCAGCAAGGATTCTGATGACTTAAGTGCCTACAAGGGTCAAGAGATCTTAGTTAAAAAATTTGGTTAAGGACACTAAAGCTAGGTTTGAAAAAAGTTGGCCAGTGAGGTTAAGATTAACCCAAAATCTTTCCATGCCTATGTTAGGTCTAAGCAGCATGTTAAGGAGGGGGTTGGGCCACTTC
Source organism: Holothuria scabra (assembly GCA_037179385.1). Classification (NCBI taxonomy): domain Eukaryota; kingdom Metazoa; phylum Echinodermata; class Holothuroidea; order Aspidochirotida; family Holothuriidae; genus Holothuria; species Holothuria scabra. Next base: position 58,863,476 of record CM074179.1, on the reverse strand, counting down.
ATGGTGTGAATGGTTCATTAGTTAGTGATCATCAGGATATGACTAATTTGTTAAATGATTATTTTGTACCTGTTTTCACCAAGGAGTCATCTGTTATGGGGATTTGTAAGGGTTCTGATATCTCTTCTTCAATAAGTGACGTTGTGTTCTCTGAGGAACTGGTTCTGAAAAAATTAAAGAGTTTAAAGACGAGTAAGGCTCCTGGGCCAGATGGGATCCATCCCGCCATCCTTCACGAATGCTCTGAGGTTTTATCAGTTCCACTATCAATTCTTTTCCAGAAATGTCTTGACTCAAATTTTGTTCCTACTGACTGGCGGGTTGCTAATGTCACTCCAACTTTTAAAAAAGGGGATCGGAGTTCACCTTGTAAATACAGGCCAGTCAGTTTAACTAGTGTCGTGTGCAAAATTATGGAATCCTTAATCAAGGACTGTTTGCTAAAGCATCTTTTAGATAATGGGTTACTCAATCTAACTCAGCATGGTTTCCTACCCAGTAGATCTTGTGTTACAAATTTGCTAAGCTTTCTTGAGGATGTTTCTTTGTCTCTCGATTCAGGTTCCAGTGTGGATGTCATTTACCTTGACTTCCAAAAAGCTTTTGACAAAGTACCTCTAGGTAGACTCATGGTGAAATTGCATAGGTTAGGCATCATAGGCAAGTGCACTCAGTGGATCAATTCGTGGCTCAGTGGTAGGTCTCAGAGAGTTGTTGTCAATGAAAATTTTTCTTCCTGGAAAGAAGTCTCAAGTGGTGTACCACAAGGTTCTGTTCTTGGCCCACTTCTTTTCTTAATTTTCATAAATGATATTGATAGCTCTATCACTTCCAGTATCAGTAAGTTTGCTGATGATACTATAGGAAGGTTGGAGGAAAAGACGATTCCTTATTGCTTCAGAATGATCTGGATAACTAGGTTATTTTCATGGTCTCAGACGTGGCAAATGTCTTTTAATGCTGATAAGTGCAAAGTCCTCCACTTTGGTTCTAAGAATCCCCACCATGATGATACTATGAATGGTACTAATTTGAATAAAGTGACTTCTGAGTTCTGAGAAAGACCTTGGTGTAGTTATTACGGGAGATTTAAAGTCATCTAGGCAGTGTGCAGCTACTGCTGCGAGGGCAAATAGGGTGCTTGGGTTGATCAGGAGGAATTTTAAGAGTTTTAGTAAAGAAATTGTGCTAAATTTGTATAAGCAGCTGGTTAGACCCCATCTTGACTATGCTGCACAGGCCTGGAGTCCCTTCTTTGAAAAGGACAAATTGCTTTTAGAGCAAGTTCAGAAGAGAGCTACCCGACTCATACCAGAGGTTAAAAATCTACCTTATTCCCAAAGGCTTAAGCTGCTTGGGCTTACCACTTTGGAGCTGAGAAGGATTAGGGGGGACATGCTCCAGGTATACAAATTTCTATCTGAAGGGAATCATTTGTTAGCTTGCAGTTATTGAAAGCTGGTCCAAAGTAATCCTCGGGTTAGAGACCATTGTTAAAAGCTTGAAAAATCTTTTGCTAGACTTGACATTAGGAAGTTCAGTTTCTCTCATAGGGTTGTTAGTGAGTGGAATAGCCTGCCTGAGTGGGTTGTTAACTCCACATCAGTGCACTGTTTTAAGGTTAATATTGACAAATTTTTCCAAGATTGTGGTAGAATCTAATCTTTCTGGGCTCTTTAGGTGTTGTTTTGGGTTTTAATTTGGATTACAGGTCATCTTATGGGGCCTTTACAGCCCTCCTTTGCCCTTTAACCTGTTATGTTATGTTATGTTATGTTATGTTAATGAAGTGGAATTTTATTGCAAACAAGAGCTCAAAAGTAACGACTGCTTCAATTCTTACAAGCCTGGAACTGAAGGAAACTTCATTTCCGGCTTTCTGAGAGTAATACTTTAAAAAAAACTGAAAATCTGTACCATCCGCGCCATCTTCTGGTGGCGCTTAGGTAGTCTATTGGGCAACCACTTCCCACGGGCGGAAGCTCAAAATTTTTTTTTGCCCCCCTCCTCCCGGCCCTTGCCTTCCATCCTTTTATTTAGGTCACTCTCTCAAACTGCAAAATGACGGTCCCACGTTGAGCTGAAGACTAATAGGCTTCCGGATGAAAAGTCTGGAAAGATTGAGTCGAAAAAACAAGAAATGCAAGAGCGCCCGCCAAATCGTATGTTAACAAAACGCAGCGTCTACATGTGTCAGACAGCTCAATGGTATCTCCGAACTTGATTTTTGTAGCACTTGGATGATTTTCGCCCTTTTTGGTCCATATTTTTCACGAACCATTGAAGAAAATGTAAGGCGGAAATCCTAGCCATGGATCAAGTTCCTTCCAAAATTTTAGTTCCTTTATTTGGATCGTTTGTGCTGTAACGTTGAAGTTTGTAGTATAAGTTAGGCCTAACGTTAGGCTAATTGTAGCCTAATAGTAATTGTCCGTTGGTTCACAGCTGCGTAAAAGCAGAGGTTGAAGGTAGCCTACATAAGACAACAGTTGGGCCTAAATATTTATCGTATTTTTGAAACATTCTTTTAAAAATGCATGTGTTATAATTGTTCATTCATCTCCAATTTTATTATCCATGATGGTTTGATCAACTTTTACAGATTTTAGGGTAAAAACTCCTTTTTAAAAACACTTTTCGAATTTTTCGTGGAACAGGTACTCATATAATGCTGATACTGATTACTCACTGTTTGTTCCTCTTCACTTCGAAGGTTTGGGACTTAGGCCGGGAATAAATTTCCCTGGTTTGTTAAATCGCCATTACTCATTAGCCTAGGTAGCCCTTACTTAGAATGATGTTCTGCCAAGATCACCCAAAGACTAGCCTTCACAGCTTCCAAATTTTCAGACCTGTACAAATAGAATTTAGCCCAGCTGAATACAGTTAGTTTCCACCCTCGATAGTTTCTGCCCCTGCAAAATGTTGTTTTCCGCCCTTGATTTTTAAGGGCGGAAAGCACCGGTTTTAGGGGCGGAAAGTAACGTAATGAAATATGGTTACCTGTATGAAATAGAAACCAACTGAACAAGGCAGTTAGAATATGTAGTAACGATATTTGGGAATTGATGTTAGGATAAGATATGGTGACTCAGAACATTACAGCATGCACTTTTACGTGCAAAACAAAACTAGAGAAAACAGTGAGGGCGCTAACGCAGAATGGTTACCTTAGAAATTGTGCATGTGTTATATTGAATGACAGATGATTGGATGTTTCAATATATGAAAAACATGGTTGAGCGCACTTGGGAACTGCCCCCAAGGCCCTGCCCATTCCCTCTTTTCTCTCCCTAGGGACAGGCGAGGAGTGAGTTCCTGCTAATTACTTGCCAAAATGCTGAGCCACAACATTAATGCAAGTTCCACTTACACCTGGATGCTGGCGTCCATATTACGTAGCAACCTGGCACAAGCTCGAAGTAATCTGTCAGTTGACCTGGTGCCATCTTCAAATTCACCCCAGTAATGGAATAGACGGGCCTCGTGAAACGCAAACTAGAAAATCGGGACACTGCATTGAAATAATCAAACTTGGAATTTGATAGAAACTAACTTCATGTTTTCTCTAAACTGGTGAACACTTCGTGATAAATTTCTCTCGTACAGTGAATAATAGACCAGAAAGTCATGAAATTGGCAGTGAAAACTAAAAATTGGAATTTTATAAAAATTACCCTCCGTCACTCCATGAAATTCAGGAAATTTGCAATGTGAACTTTTTCTCCCGTGAAACGCAAACATGTAAATGGACGGGGGGGATGGCTACTTCACTGCAGCTCTTAAATTAATGGACTTTGTGAGATTGATTTAGTCTGGGTCAAATTTATGAATTTAAACTTGAAAAGGACAAAATCAACTTACAGTTGCCACAGGTACGGTGTTGCCATTTGCTGCAAACATCACATTGGATAGCCTCTTGACGTGGACAAACTTCTTGGTTGCATGACAAACATGGATCGGCCATTTTCGGAGAGTGGTTCGACAAATTCTTTCTTGATCGCTAGTATAGGTCAAAGATAGTAACTTCCTCGCAATCACTTCTTGGCGGATTGATGGTTGAGTTTTTTCTGAAGACTCGTAATTTCTGGTCCAGAAAAAATGAGTCAAAACACACCAACACCCATGATCGGTGAACACAAAACCGTCAGCAACAGCCCCACATCCTGACCCGGCAACCTTGGAAAGGAAAGTGGACAGAGGCCACCACCAGAGTCCCGTGGACAAACCCACGCACACCAAGCCCCCTCTGGAGACAAGGTTGGGCCATACCGATGGTTTGTACCCTTCTTCAGGGCTACAATTGCTGGTTGTACCCTTCTTCAGGGCTACTGGATGTCTTCTTCGGTGGCTGGTCTTGGTTTCTTCGGTGGCTGGTCTTCCTCATTTCTTCTGTTTCTTTGTTACTTGGCCATACTTTTCCACTTCCATTTTGTGAGTCCCTCTAGGGGTGTTTGTCTTAGGTAAATTTGTCGAAGTTTCAGTTGTCCCTTGATAAATTTCCGAGTTTGTCTGTCCTTTTGTCTGCAGTTGGTTAGGAAAGTCTTTTGTAAGTCGATGAGATGTTGTTTGACAGTCGGTAGTCTGGCAATGTCTAGGACTTCGTCAGAGGGGTGTCGGTAGTCAAGGTGGTTGGCAATCCTGCATGCCAGTCGTTGAGTCTTTTCGTAGTTTTCAAAAAGCGAGTCGCTTAGGTGAATAAGTGGGGGAGCTGCGTATTCAATAATCGGTCTGGTCAGCGTTTTGTAAATTGTCATTGTTGTGGCAGGGGAGGCATATGGGTGGTCCTTAGTCTTTGCTATACGGTAGAGCTGAGAGATTTGCCTGCGCATAGTCTTGGCTTTGTCCTTATGGTGGTAGTTGAATTCTAGTCTTTCGTCAATGGTCATTCCCAGGTATTTAACCCGTCTTTGAGTTGGAATGAGTTTGTTGTTGAATGTCACATGGGGGTCGCGTTGGAGGGCATTAGTAGTCCTAATATAGAGTACCTGGGATTTGTCCGGGTTCAGTACAATGCGCCAGTCGTTGCACCAATTTTCAAGTTGGTTTTTGTAATTTTGGAGTCTTTGTTTGGCCTTGTCAGCAATTCTGGAGGTTGCCCAGATTGCTATGTCGTCGGCAAATTGAGATAAGTAAGTCCTTTGGTCAGCGTTGGGTTGAGGTATGTCGGCAACGTACATGATGAAAAGGATAGGGCTGAGAGTACTGCCCTGGGGTCTACCCGTCGTAATACGTAGAGGTCTCTTGAAAGTGAGTCGCCAACTCTGTAGCGAGTCTGTCGGTCTGTGAGGAAGTTTGAAATCCACCTAGTAAAGGTCGCTGGTATGTTAAATTTCCTCATCTTAAGCAGTAGTCCTTCGTGCCACATTCAGTCGAATGCTTTTTCGGCATCGAAAAAAGTTGCAAATGTGTGAAGTCCTTTTCTCCTGGAGGAAGTAGTGTCTTGTATTAGTCAGAAAAGTTGGTCAGTCGTGATCCTCTTACTTTGGAAGCCTGCTTGGAAGGGTGGGAGAAGTTTACGTTTTTCAATTTTCTCCAGACATTTACCAAGTACTGGAAGGAGACTAATAGGCCTGTAATTTTTTGGGGAATTGTGTGGTTTGCCGGGTTTCGAAATTAGGATGGTGATGGCTTGTTTCCATGTGTTGGGAATATAACCAATGTGGAAGGAGGCTGTAAAGAGTCTCCCAAGTTCCTCGAGATAAATTTGAGGTGCCGCTTTTAAATGCACATATTGAATTTGGTCTTCTCCTGGGGAAGTATTTGAGGCACGACGAAGCACGTTGATAATATTGCTAGCAGTTATAGTTTTGTCTATGTCTGAGTCGTTGTCTTCTGTCTTGTCAATTAGTGTTTGCACGGGTAACCCGGGTACTCGCCCGCCATCGTACTACCCGGGTTCAAATCTACTACCCGAATCTTAAAAAAGAAAATGCATGCAAAAAGGATCACCCCATTTACGCCATTGCCCATGGTAATGGACTAAAATATTTTGCCAGTTTGGTAGACATTCTCCGAGACTGAGAATGAAGAGAGCCCGTAGAAATTATGTGTAAGTTTGAAAGTTGTCTGTACTTTGTTTCTGAAGTTGAAATTTTTATCAGCGTGCGGCCCGATCACGCTGTCGTCAGTGGGTTGCTTCTCACACATCACATGTATATCGCTTATAAACTTACACGCAAGCAAGTATCTGACGGCCGATTCAAAATCACATCGTACTGTTTCACACAGACATAGCAAGACATACCTGTACTGTATCACCCCCGTTCAGCTTGCAAAGACACTAGTGCCCGTAACATTCGGCATGCTAGGTAAACTGAGCCTTGCATGTATATACGATCTTATTATTAATACGGTATGCCACCTTGAGTATAATCCTTGAATATTTCTTAATGGTTAAAGGTGTCAGTTTTATGGAAATCAACACTTTGCCGCTATCTGCAAAGCAAAACGACATAAATGTAATAACACCGTTAACATTTACAATTTTTTTTAAAACAGGCCAGTACATATTACATTGTTTTGCCCCAAAATGGCTCTCGAGCAGACTACGAAGTTTATGTGTGAAAGCTATGTTACCGTGCCTGGATGTCAACACCAGGCTAGCTACGTAAGAACGTACATACCCCATTAGTGATAATTCCAATGCACATTGCAAAGTAGTGTGAGGGAAGTTCACAAACATGACGTCGTTTGTTTACAATCGGTAATTTTTGACGTGCAAGAGAATACCATAATACAAGGCTCTGATTAGTTGATATTTTTTAATCAGTGTTTTAAAAGGAGAAGCTGCGAGCTCTTGGTATGCTGGCTTTTCGAGTAGGCGTCCCAAAATTCTATATCAAATTGATATAGGCCTTGGGAAGTATAATTTTCTTATTTGACTGTTTTCTGTTACACTTTTTTTTTTACTTGTCATTTTGATCTAAAACAAAACGAGACGATTAAACCTGCTAACAAATCAAATGTTTTTGAACTTGGGAATGTGATCGCTATACCTATCCAATACAGATGTTAATGTTACCATGCATGACTTATGGAATATGCTTTACAAAATGCTCGTATCTTTTAGTCACCGTAACACCGGGTAACCTGGGTACCCGACGGGTATGGCGATCGGGTACCCGGGTCCTAATTTTTAGTACCCGTGCAAACACTATTGTCAATGTCGGGTTTCGGAAAGTAGGTCTCCGGATAAACAGTTCTGATGTAATTTGCAAGTCGGTAGATGTTTTTGTTGAATTTGGGGTCCTCGGGTAGTGTGTGAACCGTCTGGAAGTAGTCCCGAAAGCAGTCGGCGTTGTCATCGTCGTTAGTTAGAGTCTTGCCGTCAAAACTTAGGGTAGGAATAGGCCTGCGGTTGTTATTTTTGCCTAAAATTCTCTTGACGGTCTTCCAAAAGTCTTTAGGATCTTTGTTTGTCAGTTGAGTCGCTCTATTGTCAAACTCCAGTCGATTGTTAGTCTTAATCAGGCCAGAGATTTTCTTTTGGAGCTGATTAATTAAAGTGCATATGTACTGGTTTCTAGTCCTATGGTAAATTCGTCAAAGTTTTCGCCTTTGTTGGATAATTTGGAGTATGCGTTGTGGGAGTTGAAATCTCCGTGGCCGTGAAAACGGGGGGATAGCCTCTTTAATGGCTTTGTTGACAAGAGTTGTCAGCTCGTGAGCACGTTCGTCAATTTCCTGAACGCTGGTCGGGTTTTTAGAGGTCAGATTGTCAGTTATGAATTGCTTGTACTTTTTCCAGTCGGCCTTTTTCAAGTTATGTCTGGGAGGTTTCGTTAGTTTTCTAATAGCAGTCGAAAGCGTAAGAAGTTGGGGTAAATAGTTGGATCCTAAATCATCCCCGATTTTGAAGTCGGAAATACGTTGATTTAGTGAGGGAGAAATTAAGCAGTAGTCAATTTGGTCGAGAGTAGTACCATTGTAAGGGTAGCAAGTCGGGGTTCCGTCTTTGAGGCAGAAAGCCTCAGTGGAGTCCACTAAATGTAAAAGTTCAGTCCCGTTGTTGTTTGTCGAGCGACAGCCAAGGTTGGCATGCCGGGCGTTTAAGTCGCCAAGTAGTACAGCGTATATGTACTTCTTGAAGAGGTCAAAGTAGAAGTCAGTCGGGAAAGAGTCGTTGGACGGAGATTTGTAAGTGTTGATGATATGAAGGTGTTACCCTGTGTGAAGAGTAACTTTGATACCCACAGTTTCGCCAATTGGGTTTGAGATTTGGATTTGTGAAAATTTAATGTTGTCCCTAATTGCTATAAGTAACCCCCTGTCCGTAGACTTTTTGGTGTCCGGTTCAATAAAATGATAACCAGGAATGTGTGGAATGAATTTATGTAACGTTTCATTGAAACAAGCAATGTGTATGTTGTTGTGCTGTAGGTAGTGTGTAATCTCCTGGCGTTTAGTCCAAAAAGAGTTAACGTTTAAGTGGAGCAGTCGCAAGTCAGAGTCACAGCTAATTAGTCGAGTTTGAGTCGAAGTGGTTGACGTGGAAGAAGTAGGCTGGGTCCCTTCTTCAGGGCTACCTGGTAATTGCAGTTGATTCTGGGATCCCTCTTCAGGGGATGGTTGAGTTAAAAACGCCCTTCTTTATACATATGTGTTCAATAAACTTCATGCATGATCAAAGGATATGCTGCTGCTAGTGATATACACATTGAAAAATGGCAACATGATCTCGATAAAAGTATTCGATATTTTCCGAAATTACCACTTGAAAATCATCTTCATTAAGTCTCGGTCTGCGATTTTATGATAAACTATGAATTATTTTATCATTCTGTTTGCTCATATTTGTCATAACTTATGTATCTTTCGTACATTGTTGGTTTATTTTTAAAGAACTAGAACGAAATGCAAGTTCCATTCTATCACTCCACAGGAAGCTATACTTGTGTTAGCCAATCAAATAGCGCTAATTGGTGTATTCTCTTGCACGTCCGAATTAGCCATCTCTCATTAGGGATTTCCCCTTGACAATGATGAGGGATTATTGCGAATAAATATTACAAATAAGTATATGTGGAAGACTATATCCGATACCAAGGGGAGATACAACAACTATCACCCCACCCCCACAAAAAGAAAATAAAGACCCTTCAAAACCCTTGTCATATATAGGCTAATCATCATGATTCTGCAATGAGAATAAATGCGCTTTTGCTAATTGTATAAGTTGTTATTAACTGTAAAACAGTTATTACTTCACATCGTCAGGTACACCCCCGTTCCCATTGAAGATCCTTCAAAAACCTTGTCGTATATAACCATTGTGACCTTGCACTAGGGGTGGGACTTAACTTGACAGAATTTGAGTGGCGCGAAGTATACAGAAAAGTGGCCGACTCTCCAAAAACTCAGTGACGTGATCACAGACCTGATATGCTCATGATAAAATTAACCGCAGTGATAGGTTAAGCTCTTGATTTTGCTTTAAAATTCTTGCGTGATGTGGGAGGATATCACCCGGCAAAGAATAATTTAGCAACTTTCAGTGATGTTTTTAATAGGAAACCCAAAGGTTTGATTTTAAATGTTTTTTGTGACCTTGTTAAGTGACAAGCCATAGCATGGTGTGCTATTACTAGACGCATTTCGCCCGGAAAGATAATTTTCGGGGCTCAACAGTAGCATGATATAAAGTATTGTAGGTAGGCAATGGTGCCAGAGTGTCATGTATAAACTGGTGGGATAATATTCAAAAAGAACATTTGGAGCCCACGGTCGAGTCCAAAGTGCAATGAATAAATGTAACTCTCGGTTAGCAGGTGTGCCGGGTAAGGGTGTTATTTGGCTTGCTTGAGAGAATTATGGAATGAAAATTAATAATCAGAGAAATAGCTCAAACACTTGGTAGGGTAATGCCGATATTGGGCAGTAAGACGTTGATGCTATTTGGATAAGTCTCAGGACGAGACTGGAGGTTCCCCCCCCAAAAAAAATTTTTTCCCCTTTTTTAACGGAGATCTGAAAATTAGGAGCTTTATTTTATTGCAGAAATTTACGAATTTAATATGAGAATATTTGGGTTTTGTTAAGGTTATAACAAAAAACTGGAAAAAGTTTGGCTTCCCACATATTTGAAGTCTTATATTTTATATGTTGAAATAGGCGTTTGGGAGCTCTTCAGTTAGGGAGGAGTTTGGGAGGGAACAGAATTGCTGTTTTTCTTTTGTCCGAAAAATGTTACACTGCTCGAAAGTTGAACACGCAGATATTTTTGAAAAATTGAGAACCCCAGGCATCAGGAAAGGGCATTTCCCGGGTTGGTAACTAGAAACACAGTAGTCATTATTTTGTCGTATATAATTATCTTGACTTTGCAACGAGAATAAATGCGCTTTGGATAAGTGACTGCTATGGCCCGACATTTGCTGCAATTAATCGGTGGGATATATAACCCGTGAGTGTAGGTTTTAGTGAGTGCAAATTCATGCTATGCTATCAGTTGTTATAAACTGTAAAATAGTTAAAATTTCAGATGGTTGGGTACCGGTAAATGAAATTCTTCCCGGTAAACCCCCATTTCTATTGAAGACCCTTCAAAACCCTTGTCGTATATAATTATCTTGACGTTATATCACTTTATATAAATTAAGTAAGAGACTATATTAATTAAGAAAGTGACTATGTAGACCATGCTGTGCATCCCGAGCCGACGTACATGAACGACTTAGTTGCGCCAGTCCAGCATTATATCGTCACCCCGACTACCAATTATCGTGTATGATCTTCCCGATTCTTCGAATAAACTAAGTTGGTGAAAAGGGTGGGTGTTTAGGTCAAGCCTCATCTTTATTCCTTTAACCCATCTTACACACTAGCCATGACCACGGACAATGACCACCACCCTATTAATTTACAACAAATGCCCTGAATGCCATGGTTCTGTGTTTATCCGCTAACAAAGTGCCCTCAGATCGAATAATCCGTTTGCGGCAAGTAAGTTGGTCAGTACTACACAATGTTCGTCAAAAGTTCTTTTCACAAAAGCAATTATGCTTATATCAATATGTTGGCCCATACATTCACCTTGAAAATTAGACCATGGAGCTACTTTCTCGATCAAGCAATTGATCTTTTGTTTGAGACGATACAGCTGGGGGAACTGGAAACAAATTATTTGACAGCTGCGGAATGCCGCCACTCCATCTTCCAAGCGGTGGTGTGGTGCTGAAATATCTCAGCAAGATTGTATTGCTTCAGAATTTATTTTTTCATGATCATTAAAGAAATAATAATTGAGCTAGGGATGTGGCAACTACGTACGCCTATATCTTTGGCGCCAAGGTATGGGGTTAAAGTGAAACTGCATCTGAATTCATTACTTCCAATTTCATTCATGAATCAATATTCAATGTGATGTAAAATGTTGAACATAGGCTGCTGGGATGGAAGCAGGCACGTAGCCATGGGGAAACGTACCCCCCACCCCTGGGGCACATCCCTCCCTCAAAAAAAAGAAACAAAGTATGGGTTAAAATTTTATTGCTTTTGATAAATGGAATACACACACAAACAACTAAAGCAACTTACCAGTAGGACAAGAATTAAGAGGGAGTGGAGACTAGGGACATACTAGCATATGTTTTGGCAGTAGTAACTCGCAGTGCCACCATTTTCAGCTTTCAAGGGTCCAAGTCCCCTTTTTGATATTTTGTGAGTTCACAGATGGGGACACTTCCAGGTCCTCACTTTGTTATGACAATCGATCTTTCTCCCCCTTCCCTGAAGGTTACTCTTGTCTGATCTGATGACCTGAGTTCTATCGATATTTAAAATGAATACACTCTGTTTAATGGAGTCCCCAATCTTATTCTGAGTCAACAGCTAAATATCACAACTTTGTCTTATTTCTGTTTAAACTGTCTTTCATTATATTTCCTGACTTCAATATTAAATACTCAATTAAGTAACCCAAACTGTAATTTCTAGTAAATTTCACATTTGAAGAGGAAAAATGTTTTCATATGACTCTCACTGGCCAATTATTAAAGAGGACAATGTACTACACTACGTCTTCAACTTAGGATGAATGCTCTGCCTTGACCTTTAAGCCGGCATCTTCATTTCATCCAGATACTGTAAGGCCTGCTCGTAGTCGTCTTCTCCCATTCATTTTAACAACACCTCTCTTCTCTGTTCAGTTATTCAGAGGCGCTTACTCCATTTGAACAAATGTTTCACTTCGATCATATTTTTGTCCATCCTTTCTATCCACTTTAATCCCATTTGGTTTTTGTCCTTTTCTGTATAACGGTGCATTACACACAACCGTTGTAAATTTATGTGTTATAAACTGGGCACATTGAATCCATCTCTGTGCATCAACTACTTTTCCAGTCCCACTCTTCACGAAAAGAAAATCCCACATCTTCGTGGAATTTGGCTCTCTCAACTGAAAGAGAACTATAAACACTTGTAAGTTCTTCTTAATTTTAAACGTTATAGTCCGCCCTTTTCCGCCCTTAAAACGTTACTTTCCGCCCTTGTTAGGGACGGAAAGTAACAGGGGGAAACTACGGAGGGCGGAAACTAACGAACCCCAGCCCAGCCTAGGCCATGCCATTCCGCCATTGGTACTTTCCGCCATAGAAAATGTGCTCATTCCGCCATAGAAAAAGTGTCATTCAGCATTGGTGGAATGACACTGTATTTAGGCCTAACGGTACAACTATAGAATACGCCTCCAGTAAGAGATCTCACTTTTCCTCCGAAGACGCAGTCACAGTGAAGCTAACAAAAGTGCGAAATGCACAAATTTAGAAACGGTCACTGCTACTGCACATGATGGACGCTTCCCTCCATGGAAATGTAGAGTTCCTTCTCCTTCTTTCTAATGATATATAGATTGTATGGGTCAAAGGTGGCTGTGTGTGGGATTTTACAGTATGCGCGGCCAAAACTTTTTCACTGCACCCTGTTGCCACAATGCTTTGAAATGATTGCAATGTAGTTTTCCTCCTTTTTGTTTCAAACCCTATTTGGTGAAAGATAATAGTGGGAAAATGTCATAGGTGTACTAATTTTACTGCAAAAACAGAATTTATACAAATTTGAGTGGTGTAAATTCAGTTTTTAGGTATGCTGTTTCAGCAATTCTGTATGTGTACGTTTCCATGTGTGCAGTTCCAATTACGGTAAGACATGCTGCTCTAAGATGTAGTGTTCACTTGTATTTATCATACATCTACAGTTATAGTATGGACAGTGTAGCATACCTTTGGCAAGTATAATTGACTAGACACAGTAGACAAATGCAGGTTTACTGGTCACTGTCATGACCAATCAGTCCTCTAGATGCAGGATATTCTCTTATATCGACTTGCTAGCTTTACTTGCACAATATGTTTTGTCCAACCTTAGTTCCACTGTGCAGTACATATTGAATGTTTGATGTTGATAAATTTAATTTTTCATCATGATTGACTAAAATTGTTCTGTTTTCACCAGGTCCATATCTTAGCACATAAAAGTCTCTGTGGCACTTTCCCTGACTCATTTGCATAAAATATTTATAATGTATCTCTGGTCTGAAGGTTAGGAGCTTAAGAAGTCCACTTTTTTGTCCTTTCAGGGATGTACGTACAGTAGCTTATTCAGAGAGTGTAACTCTTTTATGACTACATTAGACTTGCCATGCATCCCCTCTATTTCAAGGTAGTTCTTGGCCTTCTAACATGCTTAGTCAAGTGGTTAGAGCATCCAACTTGCATCTGAAAGGCCTGTAGTTTGACTCCTGGCAGGGTCATTTGAAAGGCTGTAAAATGGAACCTACTGCCATTGTACTTGGTGTTAAGCATAAGCAATAGAGTAGGGATAACAAACCAGTGAGGCACAACTGGAAAAGGTCTGGTTTGGCTGAAACCAATTGGTTAGAAACTGAGGGCAGTAGAACCTCATCTAACCTACCAACGAATTAGTAGCAGTGCCTGCATGTCCCCTATCATGAATACATAACAATTTATAAGGATGCATAATATCAAAGGTCAATGATATGTAACTTGTTTGTCTTCTTACAGATAATATCTGGTGTCGGAAACTTTGGAAGCAAGAAACACTTTCATCTGCTTGTAGCCCTGGACTTCAGGAGACATTCTCATCATGAAGTATGTTTACAAATAGTTTACTTTTAAATTTATATGTGCTGTACATGTGCAAATTAAATCAATATCTGTGTTATGCATTATGACTATATTACACAATAATATGAAATTAATGACAACAATGGAAACTTGAGCATGTTACCTCTCTTTGTATATCTTTTTTTTGTTTTTTTGCTGGATTTGTGAATTGACAGGAGGAATCATGCAATTATACACCTTAGTTTCAGCACTGCATCAGAGAGCACAAAGCATGGATAAGGACTCAGAATTACATGGTGACATTTACAGTTGTGGGATAAACCAAATTTATTTTGTAGCAAGCAATGTCATCTTTTGAAAAAATCAACTGAAAGTTTAAGACTAGGGACTGATCACAGTAAAGTTCTTTAAGCCGTGTGTCGTGAAGGTAGATCTGCACAAATTTGGTTTTAAATAAAGTGATTTTGAAATTTGTCAGTGATGGGGGCTCCATCTGGTCATTTATTTAATCTACCCATACCATAAATAGTTGTGTTCAATTCAAACCCAGAGGTTTATGTGGTTATTGTGGGGTTTTGGTTTGTTTGCAGCCATCTGTGGTATTGGTAATCAAAATAATAACCAAAATTAAGGCTAATGGACCCCAATTTTTCTTGACTTAATCCATCTTTGGTATTATACAGTGATCACTGTGCCAGTTGCATCTTATATGAAAAGAAATAAATTAAAAATAAAATAAAAAGAAATGTTTGTCCTGCCATAGGCTGCAAGACTCATGCTTTGTATTTTTAAACAAATTTATGGCAACTGCAAGTTAATTGTGTCTTGTGGAAGTCGGCATATGTACCATCTTTCTTGTCACCTAGTTTAGGTGTTGACAAAGTCATGCAATTTGTGGTGATTTTTGTTTTCCAGGTACTACTGTGATTACTGCGACACATACCTCACACATGATTCAGTAAGTATAACATCTCTGTATTTCTTGTTACAAGAAGCTGTACCTAAAGCTCTTTTTGAGCCTTTTGTACGGCTGACCAAGACATTCCACATGATATTTTACCAGTCCTCATTAAGTGTTAGGTTTTGTAACATATACTGTGAAAAAATGTTTGTTTGCCCTCTATTGCCTGCCTCTGATATACTGCCAACTCTGACTGCATTTTTTCTTTCATTTTTCCTAATCAGAAAGTCTATGATTTTCTCATCTCTTCCCAATTCTTTTGCATAAATAATCTCAGCGATCTGATTTTTAGCTGCAGTTGTCGTCACCAGACCTTGAATTTTGAGGCCTGTCAGTGTGATTGCATACTGTACCATCCCACACCTTAAATTGCTGTCAGGAGTGTGATTTTTGGAACACTTAAGTAAACAGTGTTAGCTCATTTGTTAGCTGATTTGTATCACACCTGGAAAATCTATTATATCAGGCCTGAATCAACTAATCAGTTGTTACATGGAAAAATTTAAAGAAATTTCATAATCAACTAGATGAGTTGTCCTTGCAAGCAAGTACAAATCAAAGCCACTGTACATAAGAAGAGAAGTGGAAAGTGAAAATATTAGTGCCAGTTGAATTCAAGTCTTGATCAGGTAATGATTAAGTGCTGCAAGAAAAATACAAATGGCCTGCCATGCTCTCTCCTCAATGTAAAATGTTCTGCTGCCAACTCAACCTTATGCATTGTTTAAGAAAAGTATATGTCAAGCAAGTTACTGACCAGCATTTGCACATGCGCAGTCTAAGCTAACTTGTGTCGATGGATCTTAGTGACAGATCAGCGTGTTAATCAAAGGGAGTTTTTTGATGATGTGGTGATGGAGTGATCAAAACAAGTGTTAAAGAAAGTAACAGCTTAACAAGTTATCTTCCTTCAAGAACAAGACTTTCTGTCAGTCTCAGATAGTATGATTATTGATATGGGAACATGGTTAAGTTGGTGAAATCGGGGAAACTTGGAAAATTCCACTTTAGTAAATAGTCTAAATAATTGCGTTGCAGATTTGAAATGCAGATATTTTCACTAAGAGTATGTTGGATAAGTATTGTGCTGAAAAATTCATATGTCAAGCCAGAACAGAAGGCACAAATCATATGACAAACTGATTAAATTCATCAATGGAAGCTGTATGCTTCAATTAATTTCATTCAGGTGTAACTCCTTCTTAAGCCAGGTTGTAAGTATCTTTATTTAAGTATTAATCCTGCTCTTTTAAGCAATCCCATTTTTTGTAAGATAGGGCTACTATATTCTCTAATTTGAATGTTATTTTAAATGCAGCTTTGATTTTCTTTTCTGAATAAAATCTATGAAAATCATCTCCACCCTTTCATTAGCCTTCGGTGAGAAAGACACATTGTAACGGAAGGAAACACAAAGACAATGTGAGGATATATTATCAGAAATGGATGGAAGAACAGGCACAGACTCTTATTGACAGAACAAGTAAGTAACAGCATTTTTGTTTTCAACCTTTTGGTATCTTCATCTCTATTGCTTTAAATTTTCCAAATAATTTCACTACTGGTGCCTTTATTGGCTGTCAGCTACTTGTAGACCTGGTTCCAAATTATGTAAGTTGATCACCATAAGCTAGCAGTACTTTACAGGACTTGTCAGGACAATCCTCAACTCTATCGATGCACCACCAATAGTCAGTGACTGACAGCTTCAAAAACTAGTTTGTCTTGCTTTAAGTTGGAAAAAAACAAGTTGGTTTCAAAAAACATGTTGGCTTAATCCTGATTGGAGTCTGCAAAAGTGGGTAAGGATAGAGTTTCACCTATCTGGTGCCACCTATTCTGCACTAAAAGGACAGAAGAGTATCAAATATCATAGTGCACCCCTTCAAAATGGACTCTCCAGTCAGAAACTTTGCATTGTCAATCATAGAATGGGAGCTGCCACACCCTATTAAAGGAACAGTCTAGTTGAGTTTGGTCACAAAAACTACAGAACTGTGTAGTGCGCCCCTAGGTCAAGGCCTACTTTTTTCTTCTTTATGCTTTCTTGAAATTTGAGGGTCAGATCTTTTTAGCCATTAAACAGTCTTAGAATGTACATTACATACCACCAGATATGGACAGAACAGCTCACTCCCATCATTGTAGACCTGTGAGGCCAGCTGTTTATTAGTCAAGTTTGATGATAGCCTTTTTGCAGTGGAGACTAGTCATCAAATTAATCAGAAAGTCAAATCAATTTAATCAGGACGGGAGTGTTATTTATTTTTTTTTTTGAGTCCATTTTGGCATCCTTCAGAGAGGTACACCCTATCACTCATCTCCATGGTAGATCCATTATCTACTTCAGCCTTCACAAAGATGATTGGCCTAAAATTCAATCGTATAGCAGCATGTTTATCCACCATATTTAATCAGAAGTGGACACAATTCTAGATCAAGTAAATTTAGAGCTGTGAGAAACCATGAACCACTGGTCTCACTCAAATGGGACCGTTGACCATCTTGCAAATGCTCATTTTTAGACAGATGTAAGTAAAAAGACAGGATGACAGTTGTCCTTCTATATTACCAGTGGAAAACTTGACATTCTGTTATTGCAGGCAAGTACACTACCTGCAGGCAAGTACATTTTGAAGCCCTTGAATTATGGGACTGTTTGGTTGTTTTCTGAATTTTGTTGCTTATACTGAGTACCAAGCAGAATGGCAGTATAGCTTCCATTTTTAAAGTCTCAAGTGTCTTCATAGGACCCTGCCAGGAGTGGACCTCCAGATCATAAGATGAATAAAATGTGTAACCCCTCTTAAAATTTATTGTTCCACTGATTTCAAGTTGCCAAATACTTTTTTGATTTTTTTCTTGCAGCTGCTGCATTTCAGGCTGGCAAAATTCCAAGCAATCCCTTCACTGGTCAACAGAAGGCACCTCCTGGTCCCGTACCAGGGGCACCGGGTCCAGCAGGGGCCAGAGTACCACCACCACAGAATTATAACTCACAGACAAGAATGCCAGGATTCCAGTCAGGACCTGATGGACCAAGACCACCTATGCCAGGACCAGGGGCCCCACCAAGGCCTGGTATGATGAACCAAGGTCCTGGTCCAATGATGATGAGACCTGGTGGCCCACAAGGACAAAGTAAGTGTTATAATTTTAGAGAAGTATTTTGCTGTATGCAGGCCTTGAGTTTAAGATTTTGGAGGTGTGCTTCAAATCACACTCCTCAGGAAATCAAAAGGTGTGTTAGGTGTACTGTTTTATAAAACTTTAGTAGATTTACCAGTGTTCCCCTTCTTTATCTAGATGTTCAAAAAATCACATTTCTCACAGTGATTTGAGGGGAATGATGGCATGCAATTGCACTCGTACACCTCAAAATTCAAGGCCTGCATATGTAACCTTTCCTGTGTCCTGTGAAGGTTTGAAAAAAAATGTTAAAACATTGGACTCAAAACCAAGCTGTGTTCAATAACAATATTTATTGGGGTGTGGATCAAAAATGAATCCCTGGATTCATGCATCAAGTTTAAAATAAATATGACATGATGTCATGACAAAAGTCTTATTATGAGGTAAAGTGCTTCATGTTATCCAAAGAAGGGTTTGTCAGTACCAGAAAGTCATGTGACTGCAAAGCTTTTGTCTTGAAGTCCAAATGGAGTAATGTGGGTGCAGTTTTGTGATAAAGACTTCAGAACGGCAGTGAAATGTGCCATGCAACAGACCTCCCAACCCTCTTGAAGTGAACAATAGATTTTCCCTTTTTAGCTCTAACCAGCCGTTTGAGCTATTGTGATCATTACAGCCACTCTGTCTATCTATCATGTCTGTTCACATTTGCCTTAAATGTTCTCATGGGCACATTGGTCATTGGACATAGGGCTACATGTTGTGTACAAAAAATTGAGGTCAAAAGTCATTAATGGCTGTTTTGTGAATATTTTATTAAGTGTATCTCCTCCCACAAAAAGTGCTCAATGACCTTGAAATTTGGAAATAATATTCCTTTTTTGTAGTGGTTCTTGAGGGTTGTAGGTAGATTGTCTTATCCCAGGTCATTCAAGGTAATGTGAGGCCAAAAGTTGGGGCTATTTTTGAAGTGGTGGTACTGCTGATAGTTACCAAACATGACATGTTTAATCCATCTTTGATTGACTTCTAGCTTGTTGAAAAATGTATGTCATTGGTCATCCAAAGGCCATGTTTTAAGGCCAAAGATGTATTATTTGAAATGCTTGTTTTCTTCTAGGTGCATTGCAAAATTGTCCTAAAATTGCTTAGAAGGATGACTGGCATATATATGCAAACTACAAATTTCTTGTTCAATTTGGGATGAATTATAATAATATCATTGTAACCTTGGGATTGAAAGTGACTGTACAGAAATAAAGGAGTGTTGAGCTTCAGCACCAATGGTGCTTTAGTCCTTTGTATCAGAGAAGCTGACAATCAGGCAGATACTTCAAACTAAGTGAAGCAGTAATGTAACTTGCAGCATACATATTTGGCCATAAAAAAAATTTGTCACCTCTCAATATTGGAGTAAAATAAAAATGTAAATAAGTATACATTTAAAAATTGGTTTGGATAATTAATTAATACTATGGAGTATGATGTACTAGACTTGTCATTTTTTATCCAACAATAAAAACACTGATTAAAAGTTTTGTAAACCAAATTAAATTAATATCTCACTTGTGACACCATTGTCTGTGAGTAGGATGTGGAGATGGTCTAATTTTACCTATTAATCAATAGTCAAGGAAACTTTGCATGTTTGGGAAAAAAGATTGGTGAGTTTCATGAATCAACCAGATGTGCTGCATTAATTTTGTCATTATGCAGTAGTCCTGGAAAAAAAAGATTGAACTTTGTTCTGTATGAGACAGGACCCTGGGTGACCTGTAGCAGTTTTTCTCCCAAGCTGTTGCAGGGTTTGTATGTTGTATGCATAATGTTGCACACAGGGTGACACATGTCTGTGACAGGCATCAATTGCAGAGTTATTGTAGTTAAGAGAATTTACGGCTCAGTTTTTCTAACGAATTGGTTTAATTTGGGCCAACCTTTTTCTAGTTGTGGCTCACTGGCTTGCTTTCCGTACTCCATTGCTTATTCTGAGTACCATTTGAACAAATGGAGAGAATACGGTTCTATTTTGAAAATCTTCGATATAGGAGTCAAACTCCAGACCGTCCCGGCTGCAAGTCGGATGCTCTAACTATTTGACCATGCTATCCATCAATTCTAGAGGTTACTTCTGGAAAGTCATTAAGTTTTTTTCTGCTCATTTGTCCAATAAATGCAGAATTGCAAAATTGTGTGGTGTTAGATGAAAGATTACACTTCCAAATGTAGAAATAAACTGTTCCTTTTGGTTAGCTGACCTTCAAATGAAATAATAAAGAAACTTAATGCAGCTTTCTTCTTCAGCTTTTAATAAACAATTTCTATTGCTTTCTTACTTCTTGCAGTGGTGAGACCCATGGCCCCTGGAGGACCAATGGTACCAATGGGCAGAGGAATGGGCCCAAATATGGGGCCTGGAATGGGGCCAAACATGGGCCCAGGAATGGGGCCAAATATGGGTCCTGGAATGCCAGGGATGAGACCAATGGTGCCGATGGGAAACGCTCCAAGGAGAACTTGACGACTCACCATTTGACTTTTTTTACACTGTAAATAAGGTATCACTAGGTTTGACTGTTGAAGCTTCTTTGTAATGGGGTGGGATGGGTCACAAAAAATGCAGATGATTTATATGAGAGAAGACGTGTGGGGGATATTCAAGTAGAAATTTTAAAGACAAAAATATAGCTCAAACAAACTGGTAACGACTTTATGGTGCAAAGATATTGTAACATAGCAAAAAGCCGACATGTTTTGAAGCAAAAACTAAATCTCATAAATTTCATCTTACTACTTCTTACTGCTATCTTCCTTGATTTTGACAAACTTAAATAGAACAGATTCAGGGCAACTTTTAAGTTACTTCTTGTAAATTTCCACAATTCAGTGAAAAAATATAGGCCCATGATCTCAAAAAGCCAGCCGTGAAAAAGGAAATTAACTAGTCCAGTTTGTTGTGAGTGCATTTTTGCTTAAAGTTTACCTATAATCTTTGATGTTTAAGAACATATTGCACATTGTTTAGTTAGTTAGATGAAGTTTTAAGTCCAGGTTTCCAACCAATAGGCCCAAGACAAGCCATCAACGTCCTTTTTTTTCCAGTTGTGGCTCACTGGTTCAACAGAATCTGAATAACGAATCACTGTTGAAGGGCTTGTCTCAGTATGAGTCTATATAGTTACACAGGCATGGTATTACTGTTGTCATGGTAACATTTTTATTAAACTATCAACCAAGGCATACCATACCTGCTGCATTTCAGCTGTGTTTTCTCCAAGTAGCATTGATATTTACTTGCTTGCAATTACAGTAGGACTGTCTAGTTTCCTGTAGTGTTAGGTGGGAAGATGTATCCATGGTAAAAGAGGACATTTGGCAGGCCTATTAAGCAGACATACTTTAAATTATAACGACATATTACCTGTACCACATCTCTGTGATTGAGATACAGGTTACAAGTTTACTCTAATAACCCCAAAGGCCTTAATATTGTGCTGCTCTTTTGCCAACTCGGTAATTGTCTTCCAAATCTGATGAACGGGTTAGTGGCCGTTCAATCTGAAAGATACCAGTTTTAGGATTGGTCAAATTCAGTTAAAGATTGGAATAAATTACTCTCCTTTTAGGATGTTGAGTAGTTCTACATATTGTACTAAGGGTTGTCCGATCTTTATACTTGTTTGTGTTGTTTCATGTTTCATTTCATGACTGTATGCTCAGTTGTGTATTGTGGATTTCTGAAGTACCCTGGAATGCAGACCTATAGACAAATAAGGCACTGAAGGGAAAAATGGCTTGGGGAGGAGAGTGGGAAAGATTTTCAGAGCTGCCAAAGGTATAAAATGCCATCAAGTCAATGGCAACTTGGAACTATAGGGGCAACTATTTTTTTCTTTTTTTAGGGGGTGCTATGTTTATGCTGGCCTTCCTTGGCTGTGGGCCTGCTGCCATGTTGTCCTCACAGGCTATGCAATTGTCAAGGGAGGATATTCATAATTATGTTAAGGGAGAAAACAGTTGTTTGTGGCACTCACATGTTCATTACAAAAATATGTTGTATTCTCCAAGGGAAAGAAATAAATACAAAGGAGCAAATATATATGTATCTCATTTAATCATTGCACCATGCATATATGTACAACAACAGTCCACAATATATAGAAATATTTGTATATTCATAATTATTAACTTAGATCACACACTAAATGTTATAGCCAGCTAAATATTAAAAGCATGATTTGTACACAATAGTGTTATTGTACACCTTAGAAATATTTTTATTTATTTCCCTTCATTCTAGCCCCCCTATAAATGATAGCATGGTTTACAACTTTTAAATAATTATCCCCTCTTGAAGATACATTACACATGGTTTGATTCCCTCATCCATGTAAGGTGAAACAAGTAACTGACTCATATCAGAGTCATTTCAACAAAACCATTCAATCCAGGTCATTGTGGAAGATACTATGGATTCAACTCATTTTGTCTTTATAAGTCTGTGTTGGAAGCAACTACTCTTTGTGACTTGTTCTTAAAAGTACTTATCAACATTAAATTTGAAAAGAAAAATTATTTTTATGATATGTTCAACGTAACCTACAATAACATGTTGGAACACTTTGGTTCAAGAGCAACTAAAGTTTTCTCATCTGATCTGACTGCCTCAGGGGTAAGAATGCAAATTGATTTGAATAAATAGGTTGTCATTACATGTACTTTCTTATCACAGTTCTTTGCAAACAAACACTTATATTATTCTGGTCACATAACACCCAAGCAAAGCTACTTTATAGTTAGGAGGGATGATTATTGTCATAGCAGACTGAACTGTACACCTACTGCAACTGGCTTATGGTTGGAAGAGATTATTTATTCTGTTGAATATGGGGTATTGCCTTCTTCAGACTGATGGTATTGTAATTTGGGCTCAGGACAGATCACATGATACCCCTGAAAGTCTCATTCTTTCCAGATAGATACCCAGCAGCACAGGTATTGCTGGTAGTTACTGGACTGAATTGAACAAGCTTCACTTCCTTGAAAGTGCTAAATGCCTATTGACACCTCTTAATTGTTCTTCAAAAGTGGCTTGATACTAACATCAACTATATCCATAGCAGCTTTCTATCCAAAGTTCTCTTGGCATCGACTTAATTAACAGCTTGCAGATAATTCAGGGGGAAGTAGCCTGACTTCATGGCACTGCGAACTTTGACCCAGCCATTTTCTTCATTTCCCACGACAATGACAATCTGAAAAGAAATAGCAAGATTGGCTTAAAGAATATAGCTGATGGATTTACCATGTGCTATATCAAGTGTTCTGATTGGTCAATGGTACTTGTAGGCCTGTAAAAATGTACAAAACTTGTTACAGAGGGACAACAACACATTCAGACAGTATGTGTTAAGTGAGGGTAAAGTGAGGCAAAACGGGGGGCACTTACTGAAGAGAAAGCAGCTGAGTGAGGGAGTTGCACTGCAAATTTCCTGTGTGTTTTATTGTTGATGTGGTGAAAAGGGGGAGGGGCTGAAGCCATAAAAGCCCCCCCCCCCCTTTGGATTCATGCCTGGCTGTGATCAGTCAATGACACTGGTATGTCAGTGAAAATCTAGAGTGAATGCAGTACCCCCATACTTATTTTGAAACTTGAGCCAGATCCCACAGATTTCTGATTTAACTTCCTGAAGTAAGAACTGTGCATAAGAGAGGGCAAATTCAACAATGCCTTCAAAAAAATGTCATTCTGAATGGTCAATAAAAAGGTTTAGATCAACCATATGTTGACTAAACAAGGGAAGTAAATGACCAGGGCATGGATATCAATCCTGTGGGGACAGGACACTTATTGACTTTGGATTCTTACACAGCAAATTTCTGAGGAAACTGGTCATGTCTCCCCACACTGATGTAAAGGTTAACACTAATAGAACAGGGAGATAACACACTCTGATTCTCATTCCCAAAAAAGGTGTCAAGTAGATGTTTGCACAGAGGCTAATATTCAGAATTACCTGATGTTTTCTTAGACTGATGCCATCGATGTGTTCTTGTGATGCCCTGAATCCAGTGTTGACTCGCATGACAGTCTCATTTGCATAAAGAGGAGACACACAGAATGATGGGAAGAACCCCACCTGTCCATCTACTTCACCCTAAGGAAGATGAAAATTGGAAAGGAGGAAGAATTTAAATACTTTGAAGGAGAAACGATCGGCACTCTCCAAAAGTTAATCATGAATGACAACAATTATGACAATTGAGGAAAATAAAACATACAGCTTGGGGTCTACTTGGGATCAGTCCGGGGTGTATCAGTGGACCCCAATTTCCTTGCTCAGCAGTCCTGGGCTAAGGAGTCAACGTAGAGTTGTCTTTAATCCAGAAGGTATGTATTGCTTCTAATCCTGATGTTATCTGTTTTTCCTTCACAGCCAGGTTCTTATAGGAATGAAGATGTTTGATAGGACTACGCCATAGTTCTGTCTATACAAAAATCAAGTCCCTTGGTAAAGACAAGGCCCCTGGATAGTTACACCCATTTTCCTACCCCCTTGGTTTTCCTGACTCACCTTCCACCATTCAGCATTCCTGCCACTAAGCACCCTTATCACCTCACCAGCCCTGTAAGAGATTGACAGATTACTTGATGAAGATTAAAACAAAGCTTAGTTGTAAATATATTCTTACATCAGTTGCAGGTGTTTTTGACAAGCATTTAAATACAGACAATGTTCAAAGTAAAATAAGTTATTTTGCATGAATTTGACAAATTTAAACCAAAATAAAATATTTAAGGAGCCATTATTGAAAAAGGACACTATTGAGGGTAACTTCAATTTTCCTTTGCATTTATTGATGTTTTTTGTTAAGTATGATATTTTTTCTGTGTTCCAGATGTTAAGCGGGGCTCACATGCAGTACACTAAACACAAAAATTCATAGGGGATATTTTGCTGGATTTAGTTCCCTTTCATGCAGTGGCAACACTATGGGATGGTGGGGGACCATGAGGGAGAATTTTCCACTCAGATTTTTCTCTTGCTCCCTCAGTTCCTGCCCTTTCCCCTAAGTTAAGTCAATTAGGAGGTAGGTCAAATAAATAATATACCTATCCTAACACTTAATTTTTCACCCAGAGATATGATAAAAGCCCAGAACTTCAAGGGACTTCTCCCCTTGAACCCAACACGGAGGTTTGTGCCTGGACCCCTCTCACAGGAACTCATGCTTCATGTTTGGTTTGGCTCTGCCATCAAAACTTTTTGCCCACTGAAATTTTCCTTTCCCCCGAGTTTCCCCCCTCCTCCCATTTTGACATTATGGCATTGCCACTGCTGCCCTGGGAAGGGCAAGCAAGGCTTCCACACACCAATTGTGAAAATATACAGTGAAGCTCTCTTGCCTTCAGAAGGTAAAAGAACATGGGGGGAATATTATTTCACCTCAGAAGAAGGAATTACCATCTTTCACATACTTCTACTCAATGAATGTGTAGTGATGTCCTCACCTCCAAAGCCTCCACCCCAAACACCTGGCAGAAAACCAACAGTAGAACTAAACGTTTTACTAACTTGAAGTGCCTCAAACCTGACTTGGGTTCAATGCATTTCTTAATTTATCCCATACATTTCTTTTTGCCACATTAAGGGGAATTTTATCACTAACAAACATTACAAAATGATTGTGATGCTACTCTTCATAAACATGTAAAACTTAAAAATAAGCAGAACACTACTACAAAACTGACTGGTTCCCAGTTCATCCAGTTCCCAGCTTGTCTGGTTCCCAGCCCCTGCCTCATCCAACTTTGCACACTGAATAAACCAGAAGGTAGAGAAGATGAATCTTTAAACACTTAGTCTTCCTTCCTGGTTTGTTGAATGAGTTCATGCAATGCATTAAAAAGGAAAACAGCAAATCAAAAGCCATCAAAATTCATTACAAATTACCTAAGGGTAAGGTCATCTCGTAGCATTCCTTCAAAGTCGTAGAGAACTACAAACTTTTGGCTGGACTGTCTCATTGGTTTACTAGTTTCCTGCAATTAATTAAAGAAGACACCTGTCACAAATTATGAACATCAAAATCACTAGTACAGACTTCCTTTTGTCATAACTATGGTGAGGGACAGGGGGATGAGTCCCCCTTGAAAGTATGCTTGCCCCTTAGTCTCAAAATCCCATTGACTTGATACAATTTTCTAATTTACTGCTTGAACTAATTTTGGTACCCCTGGAGTCCATTTGCCTCCACCCCCTTGCCATTGGAAGCTTTACTGACTATGGTCAGCTGGGGGGGGGGGGGGGGAGGGAGAAGAACAAAAGCTTAACTAAGCTGACCTATCTTTATCACAATGCACAAAGTGTGCCTCAAGTTTGTATGAGGCACACTTTTTCTTTGTGTTAAAATTTTAACTATGTTGATCATGTGACCTCAAAGCTGGATTTTTTTCAGTATTGTGAAATCAGTTTCAGGACATGGCGGAAGAGCCGGTGGCTAGGGTATAGTGGTGACAAAAGTAGAAATAACATAGAGGTAAAAGATGAAAAGGGGGTCAATTCCCCTACCCTTAATTTGTGGTCCTGGCAAAACTTATCCTATACAAATTCAACTATCAACCTGCTGAGTAAATAATTCAGAACTGATTATGAATCAGAAAAAAACATTGGATTACATCAGCAACATAGCTAGGTGTTTAAATGAGGGGGGAGGGGGAAGGGACACACCTGTGACTGATATGGAGGACGGATCAAAGGGGAGACATTTTTGGACGATTGAAGGTCTTTAGATCTGGTGCCATGTATTGCCAGTTTCATAATTAGCATACACCATATTATCAGCAGAATTTTTCCTCTTTGATGTAAAAAAAACCTGCTAAAAAAAGGTAAAACAGAAAAATAAATTTTGACACTGAAAGGAAGGATCTGTCACTCCCTCTGCTCTTCCTCTCTCTCCCTCTCTAGATAACATTGCAACAATTTGAGAGGAAAACATTCAGACAATTTGTATGTGTATTAGCTGAAAGTTTTCACAGATGGTTATCAAATGTTTCAAAAAGTGGGAGGCAAAACTGATAATCTAGGGGCATAGGCCTTGAATTTCAAGGTGTGAGGAGTCCCATAGCACACCATCATTTTCCTAAAATATCTGTGAGGCATTGTGCCATTTTGACACATAGATTATTGTGTGAGCTCATACTAATCTGTTAAAGTTAAATAAAACACAACTCCTATACTTTACCACACTCCTTAATTTTCTGAGGAGTGTGATTTTTGGTACACCTACAAAATGTTTAACTCGAGGTCTGAGATAAAAAGTAGTTATTGAAGACTGTTACAGAAAAAAAGGATCTACAGAAAAAGAATCAATGGTTAGTAAAAACTCAAAAAGTAAATGTGGTTTTCTCCTGTCCCTCCTTCTTGGTCTGCCTTGTCAGAAAGATGTCCCTTTCCCCCCTCCTCATAACTCCCCCCCCCCCCCCACCAGTTAGGTCAGTTAGGAGTCAGGTTGACCGAAAAAATAAATAATGTAACTTTCCTTAGACTTTTTTTTCAACACTTCTTTTTTCAACCAGAGGTATGCAGTTTCTGAGGGTTTTGCCTCTTGAACCCCAACAGAGACTTTGCTTCTGGACCCGACATGCAGGTACGCATGCCTTGAATTGAGTTCTGCTCTGTGCATGAAATTATTTTAAAATTATTAATTTTAAATTATTCCTATCAAATGAACTCTTAAGACTGTTGAACAGGATTCTATTGCACAACAAAAGTGTGCCTTTAACAACTGGTGTGAAGAAGCAAATCTGATAAAACATAAAGAATGGGATTTTATGAAAGTTCTGGATTGTAAAAAATGGCAGATCATAGCTTGTAGAAAGGTGGTCTTCTATAAAAGTTTGCTTGTCCATTTGGTCTGAATAAATTTATGAATGATAAAGCTGTTTCAGGGGTGTTCTAAAGAGAGATTACCACTATAAACAATTTTCAAATAATCAAGGCAGCACAGATGCTAACTGGTGCAGCAATTTTAAAATTTGAAGTAAATTTATGTCCAAGGGTTGGCTACTAGAGCAGAATTCTTCATGCAGATGAGGGGGTTGTTGTACCCTTCTGTTTATGGACTTGATTCAAAGGTCCCTGACACTTTCCTGTGTCACTCATACAGTGTAACTGTAGGCAAAATAAGCTTAGGTTCCCCACATTTTTGAAGAACAGTGTTAGATGGAATTTAGTGACATTAGTACAAAGTATAATTGGGAGCAACTGGTTGACTCAGAGACTTTGTTAAGCAGCACCCCATCTAATCCCAGGAGAATATTTCACTTTGGCAGAACTTTCTCAAATATTTGTCGAATTCATTTACCATAGAAGACTGGTAAAAAGTAAATGCTGGTAACCACTTTGAAATGACCAAAGCATCTTTTTTATTTCTCCAGCCCCACAATTAATTTGAAGACAATTTCTCCATGCATCTGCTTCTGTCACAATGCAGAACAAGCACCATTGAGCACGTACTAAGACCCCCTCAAGATACCCTTTCACACAAGAGACAGCATCAAGGGACACTAGTGAAATGCCCTGCTACCGAATTACAACAAAGTTTTTCATTGCCAAACGACTTCCCAAAAGGCCAATTAAATGGTTTTGCCTGCATCTCCCTCAATAATTTCCTTGCATCTTACCCCTCCCATCACCCCTTCCCCCTTTTTGTTCTGAAACTTTCACAATTCTGGAGCCACCTCTCTTTAGTATCCAAAAGAAATTTTCTCCTGGGAACTACAAGAATTATCACCACCTTGGCAGTCTTAGCATTGTTTGATACGAGATGATCTCGGTATCTTCGGATAAGTTCATCCTCTACAGTGGCAGACACCTTAGGCATGGTGATAGCATGACGCTGACGACGCAGTAGTCTGGGGGACAGTACTGATGCGTAGATGGATGCAGAGGGACGTCCACGATTTGGCTGAGAAGGATTGATGATATAGCATTTCATCACATTGTAATTTTATCAACCATTGTGTGCCGACAAATTATAATTAATGCCAAAGAAGGATTATTTTGAGGCAAAAAAGGGCAACTTTCCTTGAAAGGTCAAAGAAAGCAATTAATTAATCTGGCTATGTGGAAATTTGAGGCATACTTTCATCCAAGAGACTGGAGGTTGTAGACACTACAGAGGCATCACACAAATGTATTTTTTGTAGGGTGGGGTCCAAACCTGGGGTGGGAACAAAAACTTTAATATGTGCAATATTGAATATTTCCAGGATCTGTTGCAAACATGATACTAATTGTGACTGAATTTAAACTGATTATAAACTTTGTCCAACTTTTGACATTTGAAAGGGTTCAAATGCAGACAAAATTTTATCAAACCCTTGACAAACTTTGGGGATGAAGCCTTAGAGTAGATGGCCTTTTATGTTGGAAAGTTAAGGAAGTCAGTATTTTAGAATAACAACCAATTTTGATACAAAATTATATCAATTTGGGAAATTCTTAAATGAACCAGTCACTGTAATTGCATTAAAAAACACAGTTTTCTTCCAACATTTTTTTAGTTTATTGGTTCCTACATCGGAGGATTACTTTGATTTTGTAAAGGATGACTATGTAGGTAACTGCGGTAAACTGCATTTATAGGCCTGCTTACCAGAGACACGGCCATACTAGAAGTAACGCGACGTCTTTCTCCTTCCCTTGGACCTGCCAGAAGAATGAAGCATTTGTAAGATAAGGCTGTAGGACTTATTTTACTTTATGGTGTAACAAAAATTGCCAACCAATATAAAACAAAGAGAGAACACACCCTGCACTTCACTTCACTTCATTTCCCCTCATGGAAAGAGTGGTGAGACCAATGGTCAAGTGGCAGGAAGGTCAGAGGTCAGCAGACATAATTCTGGTCTTATCAGTCACATGGAACACTAATTCAACATGTTTTGTATTTTTTTTTAAATTTGTCATCTTGACACATTAGTTAAATATGTAGTCTGTTTTGAAATTGTAACCATTAACCTCCTTGACACATTAATTAAATATGCAATCCTTTTTGAAATTGTAACCATTTATTCTCATGGAACTAAATTAAAAATTGATACTCAATATCTCCACTGGTGTCAAGAATTCAAACTGAACTTGAAGTGCACTAAAAATAACTGTTAACACATTAACTTTGAATTTTGTTAACTTGAAGAATAAAAAAAATTTTGGAAGCAATTTAGCTGCTGGTATGAACAATACTTTGTAACCATATAGCAACCAAATAACAAGAGTATCATGAATTATGTCAAACAAGAAAGCTGTAAGAGGCTAAGGCTTTTCATAGTACCAGGTCATAGCCAGGGGGCTGTGTTTGGGGGACACAATGGATAGTGATCGCCATCCTGGGGGAGGGGTCTGAGGGGAGGGGTGTCCCCCTCCCCTTTAGAAAAATTTTGTCTATCTGAGAGGACTAAGTTGCAAAATGGCAGACTTTGTGACAAAAATTCACTGTTACAGATGACACAGTGGCATGATAAGATATGTGCAGTACTGGAAGGTTGCTCATATTGTTTGTGTATGTGTTCCATTTTTCCATGGCTACAAAATTTCAACCCATTCTTTAAATTTTTTTTTTTGGGGGGGGAGGGGTACGTGCCACCCTGTGGCTACGTGCCTGCATGTTACAGAGCCAATTTCAACTTGAAGGGTTTGATCATGATCCTCATTTTGGGATCAAAGGTTTTGCTTTCACACTTGATCCAGACCGCATGTTTGGTCTAACAGTTAGAGCGTCGGCCTCTCATGTGGAAGGCCCGGGTTCAATTCCCAGGTCGAGTCATACCAAAGACTCTAAAAATGGAACCTACTGCCATCGAGTGTGATGCTCTGCATAAGCAATGGAGTAGGGAAAACAAGCCAGTAAGCCACAACTGGAAAAAAAGCCATGGCCGACTCGACTTGAACCAGTAGGTTGGAAACTGGGTCGTAAAACTCCATCTAACTAACAAATTCACACTTGATCCTCAAGGTGAATGAAAACACACAACCCCCCCCCCCCCCAAGTGATCAATCAACAGAAATTATGAAATGAACCTTCCAAAAAAATTTTCCATGGTACTGGTACCCTGCGCTGTGTGTTTGTTTGATTTCGGGGAAAGAAAAGAAATCAAAGAGGTCATCTTGATCTCCAAGTTTTTTTAGTCTCTGCTGGAGATCTGATCCCTGTGGATTAAAATCTCCAAAACTGATTCTGAGGGGTAAGCTTTCAGACTACAAAGTTGATCTTAGGGGGTGGGTCAGGTCCTCCACAGGTGATAGTCCTCTAGGAGAGTCAGTGAGAGGAACTCACTTCCTTTCTCTTAGGTTTGGTTTAGTTTGTTGAAAAGTTTGCACATCAGTTTCAAACCTGGTCTAAATCTAGCTTTGCCCAGAGTTTTATTTTTCCAGTTGTGGACCCTGGGTTGTGTTCCTTACTCTATTACTTATGCTGAGCATCATGCACATGGAGTAAAGTTCTATTTTTGAAGTCTCTGGAATGATTCAGTCTGGTAAACTAACCTGGATCTCCCTGGTGAGAGCACAGAAGTACTACCTCAGAGGTAGAACTTCCATGGTAAGGGGCAGATATTCTACCACTAGACCAAACATTTTCAATCTGTTGCAAATTTCAGGAAATGCCTTCAGCATTATTACATCCGTCAGTACTGAAAACTTTCATTTATTTTTTATTGATTGTTGACTGTAACTAGCACAACCAAAGGGTGTTAACCATAGAGGGTATTTTATTCTTTGTCTTAAGTGAGGGTGGGGGGGTTGGGAAGGGACAAAGTAGTGTAAGTGGGAATGGTATTTAATTAAAGGTACTGACTGTAAGCGTTTTGTAAATAGGGTTCTTTTTGTTGGGAGTGATCTTCGTTGTCAAGCCCATAAGGGTTTTTAGTTCACTTCCATCCACAATTATTTTGTTATGTTCCTTCTGTCTGTTTATTTTTTTTGACAATGTGGAAAAACAAATAAATGAATGAATGAATGAATTTAGTGTTCTTCTCTACACTGGCCATTAGTTAGATAGCCAGATGAGCTTTAATGGCTGAGTTTATAAACACTTGGTGTAAATCAGGCTTGTCACAGAGTGTCAGAGTATCCCTTTAATACATCTTAGCTGTTTCATTCACAGGAAGGGGGGAAGGGTGTTTAAAGGGATGGGTCCTGCTTTAACTTCAAGGTGATGTTAGTGGTTATATTTCAACCACAATCAGTATTGGTCCATCTGGGTCCTCTCCTAATGAAATACAATACTTGACTTACCTTGTTCATTGTCCAAGGAGACACTCTTGCCACTTCTCTGCAGAATCTTGCGTCTTTCATCGGCATGGCTGGGACTGTCGTGGAATGAGAGTGGGTTAGTAGGATGAAGGTCAGTAGAGTTATTGGAGCTAAAGTTTAACTGAGAATACCTGTCCAGACTAGACATACGAAGCCTCCTACTTTAAATATATACCAACAGTGAATCATACACAGAAATGGAAAATGGACAGGGACAGGGGGCAGTGTTTGAGAACAGTGGTGATAGGGGGTAGGTGTATGGGTGAGGGGGCAGAACAGCAATGCCATGCATAGAAGGAAATAGCAAGTCATTTAGATTTTTACAATAAGCAGCAGAGCATAGTAGATAAATGTACCACAGAAGTTGTGGAAATAAAAAGTCACAACAATCAAGTCATAGGGGTGGAAAGAGGAAATTAGAGAACAAGGGGCAGATGGGAAAGGAGCAATGGTTGAAAGTGGGAGCGAAAGGTAAGGGGAAAAGGGAGGAAGATGTAGATGAGGAGGCAGGTACATACAATAACACATTAAGTGACAGTTAAGGATATTAGAGGAGGAGGAGCGAGTGAAATTTAGGGGTCATCAAGTAATATATTGATAAATGAGGTATATTATGTTGTACACAGATAATTAATAAAGACATAAAATACAGAACAGCAAAAGATTAGTGGTTTGTAGAAACATCAAATCAGCCGGCAGCAAGGAGAGAAAAGAGAAAAAATGTGTATCAAAGGGTGTGCTTTTGAAAGGTCATGTGATAGGTCATTTGAGAGAAGTGAGATACAGTAAGTGCAATATATCATGCCATTATTACCAATGCAGAAGAAAATAGGTGACATTACAAAAGGGACTACCATTTACTACTGTTGCTCATGCACCTTCTCAAAACTCAGTAAAATCCTGTTATTTTCTTATCTCGATAGGTCTTTTTTCACTTTATCAGTTGGACTTTTGAAAAATTATTTGCTCATGGGCCTTATACATTGATTGTAGTGTGCTAGGAAGATACTGAAAAAGGCAATTGATACAGTTTTATGTGAATGAATATTGAAGTGATGGTCTGATTTAGTTGGCCATAACTGGGGGCCATCAGTTTCAATCTTTCGAATTCTTGTTATCTTGTTTCATGCATTTTACAATAAAACCCCCTCAGTGGCCAATGAATATGAGGGACTAGAATTGTGTGAAGACAATAAAACTAACTTAGGAAGATAAATGAACAACATCAGATTCAGATTCAGAGAATCAGACTGAAATATAACTTTGAACAAACTATGATGATATGATGTTTATGCTTTGAGATTATTAAACAATTCAATGATGGGAGAGTTTTTAACTAGATAATTCATGATAGCAGTATCAACATACATATATAGCCAAGATGTATGGTACTCAAAAGTTGACAACAACAATATGACACATCATTTCTCTTCAAAACTACTTTATTTGTTGAGTTTACAGGAATCTGAAACCCAATTTAATTTTATCATGATCATTAGCCCATTAGGTCTGTAGCCAAGTGGGATGAAACCCCCTGAAAAAATTGCCCTCCCCCCATGATTGAACATCAAAATTCACCATTACTTTAATGCAGTTTAGTATGTTTCAGCCCTTTGAAAAATATTTAACACCCTCCACAGGAACTTGACTGGTAACAAACCTGCAGTTAGTCCACATCCCAATGACCATTTTGTCCAACAAGCACATTGGAAGCATCCATGGATCACTAAGTGTCCTAAACTACTAGACAGCTAAACAGTGGCAGCCCCCCCCCCCCCCCCCCAGTTATGTCAGTTAGGAGCTGGCTACAGTAAGTGAAGAAATGAGTAATATAATGTACTTCTACTGAAATTTAATTTTTCACCTACACATGTAGTAAAACCTCAGGGCTTCAAGGGAGGGGAAACTTCACCCCCTAGACCCCTGCCTGCAGGAACACATACTTTGGACTCAGTATGGCTCTGCCCTCAGAAATTTTTGGCCCCCAAAATTTTCCTTTGCCCTTAGTTTCCCCCTCCCCCATTCTGACATTCTGGTGCCACCACTGCTCACAGAAAACATGGAAGTTTTTTCACCTCCAGACTGACCATTAATAATGCTGAAACCAAACCCTAATACACAATTAAAGGGCAGGAGCAGTCATCCCAAATTGAAGTAGTGTAGTAGACGGTCCAGTTTCATGATTAGCTGTTGGGAGTCGTGTGACAATGTTTTTCTCTTCAAATGTGAAATTTGCCAGAAATAACTGCTTGGTTTACCTTGAATACGAAATAGTTAAATCATAAAATGTAATGAAAGATATTTTGAAGAGAAATGAGACGAAAATTATGCTATTTAGCTTTTTCTTCAAAATAATTTTGGGGGACTGCTCTTTACCCTTTAAGATTCAAAGGGAGCTATTCACAACTTAAAAAAATGGCAAAATGCACTCGGATGCCTGCATCCCTCCCTAAACTGTCAGTGTCCCCACAAGGTCTCTTTGGCATATAAACCTATCTGTGAGTAGCACTCTTTCTGAGAGAATTGAGGCTTGCCTGAGAATGTATGTATGCCTATACGCCCCTACCCTTTGTCTGTCACAGTGTCCTCAGAAATTATGTGATGATAACCATCAGAAGACAGAACTTGACAGTAATATAATGTACACCATCTGAAGACTTGCATGCCTGTATCCTCCCCTTAAACTGTCACAGTGTCTTCAAAAGGACTCTGTGGCATAAACTTACCTGTGAGGAGCACTCTTGCTGAGAGAGATGGAGCTTGCATCAGGAGAGAGAAAAGAAGAGTCATCTTCATCCTTAGAATTAAGGACTGATATCTTGGAGTCTCTTCTTTCTGTTCTGGGACGGCCTTCTGAGTGAGCAATGCTGGACAGACTAGCGGCACATTTGATGGTTTCATAGACTGGGTCCACTGTTACTGCATGGACAAAAGGAAACATTTTTTTCTCACCGGCACAAACATAGAGTTACAAAGCCAATATTTGAAAAAAACCATTAAGGATGCCATAATTCAATAGATATTTTTGTCATTACCTTCTTTTCTTGTCGATTTCCTTCAGTGAAATACAGATTTCTCAAATTGTACATGTGGGCCACACATGCAGGCCAACTTGTTCAGACATTTCACAAATTCCCCTGGCCCAAACAAAATTTGGGCAAAGTTAAAATAGGATGGACAGATTTTGTCTAAAAATGATGATAGTTCACAATGTGAACAAAAATACAAATTTTGCACATGTCTGTCATTAATTATCTCAGTTTGATCATACAGTAGGAGGACAGGTCACTAATAATGAACCCAGCAAACTTTACAGATTCCTTACCCTCATCCAACCTTTCCTTTAGCACCCCTTCCCACATCACAGCCCATTGCTAATTCATGTCATGTCTGCAGTGGACAACAAGTGGCTCGAAGCATAATGACGTTAATTTTCGCAGTTATAGAAAATTATTCGCTAAAACCGAACTTCATGGATAAGTTGACATTAAAACAAATTTTAAACCACCTTATAAGGGTTAGCAATGTCACAAAAGATTATGAAATGTGGTTTTGTTTCTTTTTTACTTCTCCATTTGTTGAAGAAAGCCTTGCTCCTCTTATGCATATGTAAATAAATGCATTTGGAGGGCTTGTTTGTTTTTGTATGAAATGATTAATAAGTACATATACTGTGTATACATTATTCCTTCCAAATTGTTAGCTACTGAACTGTAAATATGTATATACTCTAGTTAACTTTTTAACTGCCTCTCAACTGTAAATATCTATATATGTATATATTATAATTTTCTGTAATAAATATAGTCTGTAATGTCTATACAACAAAATGTCATGACATAATTGAAATGTAATTGAACCAAAATGTTGAAAAAGCTATTGTATATATTTACTTTTAAGAATTCATTATGTAAAACATTACTCAACATCAAATGACACACTGTATGGATAACAAAAGAAAACTTAATAAATGAGATGGTGAAAAAAAAAAAAACAAACAAAAAAAACAAATTTTAAACCAGAAAAATCGGTCAAGGTTTGGTGGAATTATAGAAAACTTTTAGTACGAAAACTGAAACAGAACAATGGTCAGTTCTTGTTTTTCATGCAGGGTAAATATTTGCACCGACTAAGCAAGCACTCTCCTGTGGTTAAATGACGTAAAAAAATCGGCCAATCCATTCCCTGGTCGGCCCGTTCATTCCGCCGTTCTTCAAGCGGACAGATTTTCTCATGTGTAGAATGGTTTTTTTTTTCATTTTTAAAGATCCCCACCCCACTCCCCAATCTTCCCTTGCCAGTCATGATAATAAATCAGATGATCTCTTTCCAACAACTACTCACCACTAGGTTTGCATTCTTCCCTTTCTTTCTCCCTTAGTGTATCTTCTGGAATCTCTAAAGCTGATGAACTTTTTTGTCTCCGAAGAAATTTCCTTTTGTCAGCCTTGAAAAATCAAAAACATTTTCGTTGATAAATGAGCAAAGAGTCTTCAGTCTTATTGGTACTTGGCTTAGTAACTCTATCTCCTAGTCACTTTTCATATTATCCACCAGGTTCTTTAATTATTTGCTGGTAAAAAGTAATATCTGACAATCTTTAAAAGGAAAACTATTTTAATTTCTCTCTGGCTCCCCCCCCCCTCCCCCCTCTTTCTCTCTCCTAGCTTGATTGTCATAAAAACATTACATTAGTGCTCTTTTGTCCATTCCATCATAAGATGACATTAATATTCATTTGTGACGCACCATGGCAGATCAGGTATTATGTTGGTCAATGTGCAACTGAAATAAAGCCATTTTTAGGGTAGAGTCATTTTTCTAACTGGCTGTTATTGCCAAAGTCATTCATGTATTTACTGTGCCCAATTGCCCATACTAGCCAGTCAGATAAATGAATCTCCCCCTTATCAAGTTTAATGTAATGTATTTCATTGAAATTTGTTCATCTTGACCAAATGAATGAATTACTTCAAAATTTCATACGTCCATGATTTGATATCTGAATGAAGCATTCACAGAGTTCTTTCAGGAGTATTAAAACCCCAATATGGCCTATAGTCCATAATATCTAAGCTGCCATGGTGAGTCTCATTAAGAGTTCACACCAAATCAAAATATGATTCATGCCAGCCATGTCAAATTAAATCTTTCATAAAGAAAATATTGAACTCAAAACAGATACACCCGTGGCTTATTGCACTAATCAATTGCAAGATGCACCCTTTGGCTCCTGGACATTGGTGTTTAAAGGCCAAATTCTCTCACTTTAAACAGTTCCAATTCCCCAAACCTACTTACTTAAGTTCCTCCCACAAATGTGTAAAGCTAAACTTTATCCAGACACGATCTCAATTTATATTGCCTCAGGGTGAGTATAGAAAAGTTCAATGTGTACAATCAAAACACTCTCAGTAGAGTACATACTGTGTAATGAGCTACAGTACTCTGCATTTTTTGAACTTGCTGTCCATCAAAGAGTGGTGCCAATTGAAAATTTCTGTAGATTACTTCAAAAATTATAGCTTAGGGGAAGAGTTGGCTGCCTTTAAATAAATTCAATAGCCAATACCTATAGCTGTAGAGATTCCTGCTTAATAAAATAAAAAGAGTGAACTTAGCCATAATACAGTGAAAAGTGTGAATCCACTCCATTATAGTGTTAAGTCACTCCAAGAAAAGTGAAATTCAGGGATCCAGGAAGAGTGAAATTCACTCCAAGTTGAAAAATGAAATTCACTCCAAGAAGAGGGAAAGTTCTCTCTTCAATGAGTGCCTCCATGCATCACTCTTTTTTAAGAGTGGTCCCTGTAGGCACTCCATCAAGAGTGAAAACTTTTTAACTTTCACTCTTGTAGTGAGTGAAATTTCACTCCTTTAATTTTTAGAGTGTGTTTTCAATCCATCAGTTTACCAGGTAAAGAGCGATAGATGTAAATTAATAGCGCAGCATTAATTCATGCCAAAAATAATAATAAAAATAAATAACTGAAAAAATCAATCAATCAATAAAGCAATTAACTGATCGATCAATAAACCCAAACCATGCATTAGCTGAGTGCAGAAAAGAACCATGCATATATATAAGGGTGTGAATTAGGTCTTGAAGCAAATTCTAAAAGTAGATTATTTCAATGGTTCTGCACAGACTGTAGTTATATTTATTAAAAAGTTAATGCCAAAAGAAACTGAAGTGAGGGCATCAGACTGCATTGATATATTTACCTTTATCGTTACTGTGACACAAATTCTCATCGCACCAAACCTTTACAAATTCCTAATATTTTCAGCAAAGTTTACTTTAGCCCTTCCTGGAGTTATATCCATTGTTTTGAAATGGGATTGGATTGGGATGAGATGGGATTTCAAAGTGGCTTATTTGTTACTGCTTCAGCCACTTTACTGTAGCTACATACAAACTCTTCCCAAACAATCTATTTTAATACTTCCCTCAAATTTGAGGCACTCTGCCATTGATCCATGTCTGTGCATGTTAGTGCCACTAGCCACTGGCCATTTAGAATAGCTTTAATGTGCATTTCCAGGTATAGTTTGACTATACCCTGTGTTTATACCATAAATCACAGTGCAGAGAGTGAGCTCTTTAAATGTGGCATGTGCATGTCACTGCAATAGTTACATAGTTAGATGGAGTTTTACGGCCCAGTTTCCAACGTAATGGTTCAAGTCAAGCCCGCCACGGCCTGTTTTCCAGTTGTGACTCACTGGCTTGTTTTCCCTACTCCATTGCTTGTGCAGAGCATTACGCACAACGTCAGCAACTATACACCAATAAACATAGCCATTTGAATTGTGCATTGGTTGAATAGGCATGTAGGGTTCTATGTGGATGTACAACATGAGGCAATTTCAACCATCAGAGTTAGGTAGCAAATTAAAGATCTCTAAGTCCCCATGTCACTGTTACTTTATCCTCTTGCCTCCTCTGCAAACACCCTTAGTCCAAAATTGATCTCTTCTGCAAATACACCATGGTCACTGAAATGTAATAGTTTATTTATAGCACCTTTTGCTACGTACAGGATAAGTGCAACCTGCCTGAAACAACTGTATATGGTTCAGAGTTTGAAGTAAGCACTTGCCCAGTCGCCATTTGCGACTGAAAACAGCCTCGGACGAGTGAAGAACCCTTCCTCTTTAGCCCAACGGGCAACTAAAGATGTGTCACCAATTACCACACTTTTCTTATCAAGAAAATTTATTTACAGGGGCAACCCGGATAAAGTGGATCACAAAACTTTATGACGTAATTTTTCATGTCGAGTAACTAAGATGGGAATGTTACCGATATTAACTGGGAGGGGGCAAAAAGTACTTTCAACATGCATAACACAAGGGTCCTCATGGAAACAAATATTGACTTATAAGATATTTTAAAAAAATCAGCAGGTATCCACTTTGCCCAGACACCATTGGGCAAAGTGGACCCACTGAAACATTCAAGCTAAGTAATGCATCAAATGACGGTACAACTGCATGTCCTAATGTACGAATTGGGTGTCAAAAGATGGCATTATTATTGTGTCTACCGAACGTTTGGAAGTTATAAGGAGAAAAAATGTCTTTTGTCCATCCTTGAGTAAGTGATGAATAAAATGTGGGGAAGGAGTAGCCGTGATCATGGAGTCTGAACTTCTGTGGTCTCGGAGATTCTCCAACTGTTACTTTGGGTGTTACTGTCACCCGGTCAAGGTTCTTGACAATGGTGTATTGACCAGAAAGCTGGGCTCTGCATTGACTAGGCCGATTTAAGTGTGATGTATACCGGTGTCCTCACTGTGTATAGTTTTTGTCTTTGTGTTTCTGTCCGTTTTGGTTTTCCCCATTCGTGTTTATTTTCAATACGTGACTTTCACGCTAGATATTGCAGCAATACCATTTTTATCAAGCCAAAAACTCTGAATGAAGCCATGCAGGCTAGTCAAGCTGCTGGCAGACTACCCAAAACTTTTTCAACTAGCTCGGCTGGTGAGTGAAAAAAGTTAAGGGAAACCCCTGTAGTTAGTTGTGTTATAGTCAAACAGAAAGCAACTTTAAGTGCATGATTGACATGTGAAAGGAAGTGATCCTGTTAAATGGACTAACAAAGTTCAAAACCTGCTCAGGCAGGAAAACTGCAGGTTTTTGGAAGCTACCTATATTACGTCAAATAGCCCGTACTAAAACTGCCAACCACTTAACAGTATAAAATCCGAATTTTGGGTGGTAAGTTGGGTTTTTACTTGATGTTAACATCCACAGTTTACAGCCACTTCAATGCGTAATGGATTTAATCATATTTTTTATTGATTTTAGGGTTGGAATGGCTGTAAACTGAAGGTGCAAACGTCAATGAAAACCGAACTTAATAACTGCCAAAAAGTAGGGTGTTAACACTGTTTAATGGGTGAGTAGTTTTAGTAACGGCTATTTCACGTAATGTAACTCTACTGAGGAAAAAATTGGCATAAAGTCTGCATAATTATACATGCATAGTGCATATATTACAGTTTCAGTTGCCTCTAAATTGATGTTACATGACGTCAATGCATTAAATTCACGGTAGTATGCCTTAAATGTTGTATTGTTAGATATTTTACAATGAGCACAGCAGATTCTAAATTATGCAGCCTCAATACAGCAAAGAGACAAAATGTCTGAGACTATGAGCAAGGGCGGCAATTTGGGAGGGGAGATTAACTCAAGTTTCAAAACATTATGGGGGGAAAAATTAAAGCCAATGTGTAATCTTGCAGAAATTGGGGGAATGCCCCCCCCTGTCCATGACTCTACAGTAGCAGTAGATGGTTCTGACAAATAAGAGCATATTGTTTAATAAACAAAATGTACGGTCTCAACAGCACTGCAGCACAGCAAACAAGCATGTTTAGCGGATGGGTATGTAGCCAAGCTTGATAGGAACATGCATAAAACTGTGTAAAAAGAGGGCAGCAAACAGGATATGCTTTGGATATAAGGGGAAAAAAATCAATCATATCATTGTAATGACAGCAAAGTCAAGTTATGTGTAACTATATGGCAACTCACAGGTGCAGTGCATACCACACAGATGAAATTTAGGCCCATAGCCAGGGTTTGGAAAGGTTGGCCCTCTGTCTGTAGATGGTATTGCGGTGGCCCCCTGTCATTCCCCTTTACCAGGTATGGGCCTGATATCTAGGATATACATGTACAATGCATGCTGTGTGTACATTAACATAAGCTACAAACAGAGACTGTACCAAAGACACTCTGATGTCTTGCACACTGTTCTGACGACGGAATATTTTCTTACTGCTTGACTTTCCTGATTTTCCAGCTTCCTGCTACAAATAAAACATACATACACTTTAAAAGGCTTCATAACACTACTATGCAGCCTCTTTGTCTCATCCCCAACACAGTGCTGTCACTGAAGGCACACATATTAATTGCTTCTTCAGTTACCATGGAAACACAAGAGCATATTTCATACAAATTAATCACTCCGTAATTTTAAGTCTTAAACTTTAACCAAAATTTAATGAGATAATGGCAAACTCTTGGTTACTGATCGACACATGTTTTTCATTCATTTCAAGTACTCCACATATGTAGTGAAATTATTGTTTGCATTTAGTTGGCTAACATTTTATTATTTAAAGGGAGATACTGTGTTTGTTTTTTACAGACACATTCAAATTTTTAAAACCAATATTTGTAGATACAAAATGATAGGTAGTAACTTAATCTCCCTTTCAAGAGACAAGAGTCGAAATTTTTTCCCCTTTTTTGTTGAAAGTTTTAGTAACAAGCTTCTCCATCCCTGGTAGGAGTAGGCTGAAAATTTGTCAACTTCAAGGCTTTGAAAATAATATGCTTATTATTTTTGACCATCCCCAACAATTTCCTTTGCCCTTCAGGCTTCATTTGCCTCCAACCATTTTTGAAATCCTGGTGTAATGTGTGACCATAAAGCCAAAAGGCTCAGTGATTCCTTGCCAAAAGGAAATTTTTTGGAATGTTGCTTTTTGACCTCCGGTGACCTCAGATGATAATCTTGGATATGCCTTTAACAAGGAATTACAGGAGGTACTTCACAGCATCAGTGCAAAACCATACAGGCAGGTGGTCCAAGGGACTCAACCATAGTATCCCCTGTCAAAGCTGACTTTAGCCAAGCCCTACTTATAGAAACAAATGCAAAAATCATGACTAGTATTTACAGCATGCCCTGTATGTAGCCTACCTCAATGTGACTTTTCTAAACCTACTTTTTACTGATCTGTTTACCTTACCGCCTCTTTATTTGCCTGTTCCTCAAATCGTTCCTTTCAATTTTGGCTGTCCACATTATGTTTTGGCCATCTCAACAACATAGAGACCTAGCTTTGGCTAAAGGTCTGCTACTAGGATTTGCATTTTACAGCAACCGTAGTGTCACACCATCACTTATTTCTACACGACCATACTTTAAAAACTGCAACATCCTTCAAGTAAAATATTGTAAAAGTAATGCCTTTAGTTGTACCGTAAAATGTCAGCAGAGCCTAAGTCTTACAAGTATCCTCTTACCTCCCTTAAAAGTATCCTTCATGATATTTCTAAAATTGATTATTCCATTTTAAAGGTCACTTTGGCATGAAATTTGAAGAGTAATTGTCACATGACATGAAAGCCACATTCACGAATTAAGAGACCCTTTGTGAAGGGTATACTAATTCAAACTTACGTGATCATATTTGCTCCTTTCAAATCATTGTTAACACATATAAAAGCAGTAATATGTACACAACATTTTCTGACAAGTTTTTATACAGACAGTTTTTGCATAGTGAGGTGTGAGAAGATTTTGAATGTATACGGTACATAAGTATTTTCTAAGCTCTAAAGCCCCTGAGAGCTCCTGAAAGCTCCGCAATGCCTTCAAATTTGTGGAAGAGAAGGCAGCTTAGAATTGAGAGAGAAGAATATGACTATGATATATGGCTTGAGATGGTTTTATTTGCCAGCAAGCTGCAAAATTGAGTGTTTGTTTATTTGCTGTTATCTTTATATTTTGCACATACATATTCTGAATGTAAAATAAGGAAGACATTTGACAACCAGACAGATGGCAGGCTGCT
The DNA here is from genome assembly GCA_037179385.1 of Holothuria scabra. NCBI lineage: Eukaryota > Metazoa > Echinodermata > Holothuroidea > Aspidochirotida > Holothuriidae > Holothuria > Holothuria scabra. Next base: position 58,819,873 of record CM074179.1, on the reverse strand, counting down.
CAATGAAAAATACAAGCTAATGAAAGACTTACAGACAGAACAATGCATTCTGGGAGATTTTCTTGGCATTTGTGATGAACGCATACTTTACAGACTTTACAGCGAAGGCCTTGCTTCATCAACCCTGGTGAAAGAATATCAAACATGATACTAGGTCAATTAGGTATCTCAATGTAAAAAACAATACAATAAAACGGACAATCAGTGTTTAACAATGAACAATGAAATTAAAGAGGTAATCAGAAATTGTTTTTACAAGTTTTTCATGACTTACGTTCTTCACCAAAACCATACTTTGAGGGCCAATCCACTCACCCCAACCTACACTTCTTGTACGGTGTAACAGAAACTCTCAATTAGCTCAGCGATTTGTTTGACTGCTGATTTAAACACTGCAGAGTACCAAAGCTTATATTACACAGCATAACTGTAATGAGAGTGCTTTTTGATCATACACATTGAGATTTTCTGTACTCACCCTGAAGCAATATAAACGGAGATGGTGTCTGGATGAGGGTAAATTTCATACAGTGGGAGGGGCTCAAGAAGGTTAGGAGAATTGGTACTGTTCGGGGTGAGAGAATTGGGCCTTTAAAGTTAAAACTAACAAAAAATGATCTGTCATCATAGTCTGACATTGTGATTGGTCACTGTATCTACTAGGCTGTTTAGTCTTACATACATGTAGAATTTTTCACCAGAAAAATATTACAAAATGCTCATTTAACAGTACCTACCAGGACAGAATTTCTATTCACTTAATAGACCTCTTCAATGTTTGCTGATTTTGGTAAATAATTAGTTCAAAAACAAACAACACAGTGCTGGAAGGAAAGATTCACAGTTGCTTTCAAAGTCTGACTGCCCCTTTAAGTTCATGCACACTGATTTTCCATTCTTAATTGATTGCATGTTTACCTGAATTCAAATACTTTCATGAGTCTTTCAAGTTAAAAGAAATGTTAATTATTGTATCGATTGCTGTTGAACAGAATTTGTTAATATTTTTGTATGTAAAAATTCTGTTTCATGTGTTAGAAAAGACAGCCTCCTCCCAGTGATTTATCAAAGCATCAGATGGTGATGATGACAGATTATTTTAGGAATAAATTGCATTAGTTGAAGTCTTGTGGGTGAATAAACTACTGAGACATCAAATTTAGATAAACAATGGACATGGTGAATTTCTACCACAGCAAAAAATGGTTCTTTTTGGAGTTCATGCCAAGACGATCGTACAGAACACACTGCATTTGGAGATGGGGATAACTGAAGTAACACTAGGGGTAACTGCTGTAACACATTAGTTACGCTCTGCACAGATAACTTTCCTGATCTAAGTGAGGCTTCATTTAAACGTATATATTTTCCTAAAAACTCAATCAAAGACCCTCAAAAGTGGCATAGATGAACTCCGTAGGAATTTTACCTGCAGAACAACACCTTAAACTCTGAAAATAGTCGCAGAATACCCCCCAAAAAGCATACGAAAAGTCAGAAAATCTTACGCAATCTCTCTTTCTTTTGCGAGTCAAGCTCTTTCTTTTGCAAGTCTCACTCCCAGGTGTGAGAGCTACTTGAGATAAGCCAGATATCAAGTGACACTTCTTCCTGGTCCTTTTCTGTACAACGGTGGGGGCAAATGGGTATTATTTATGTACTTTACAACCCTGAAGCTATTACGTAATACCTCCGTGCTCTCACACACACTCGCGTGGATTTCACGTTCAACAATGATGAGTCATACTTCTCACTGTTTTTCGACGTTAAAACTCGCGCTTAGGTGGAAAACAGAATAATTCACTTGCAAGGCATTGAGAATTTTTCGTTAACACATCTATTGTCATTAATATATTTATAGTACATTGGTTAATGGGAGACAATCAGCTTTTAGGATATGTTATTCTGGCACTTTTTATCAATTTCAAATCTCAGTGGGCTGCGAGTAATCGGATTGTACAGTACGTGCAGCTGAGAGATACCGTTGCTGTAGTGATACCGACATCTGTTCAGATAGACCTAGAAACTACTGTTTATCAATAGAACCGGTGTCTATAGGGAGGCATCACATATGTGGAACAGCCTGGTCAGAGTCATCAAACGAGATAAGAGCGGTGTATCTTTACACCTTGAGTAGCGCAGGCAAGCAAATCCCAAAAGCAGTGAGTTCTGTACAGTCAACTTCTCATGTTACTTTTTCTTACATATGCATTGTGCCTGGTTTGTAAGCCTTGTAGACATAGTGTGTGTGGTACTCACAGTGTTGTATAGCGTCTCATAAACTTAGTAAATAAAGAACGCTCACATCTTTGTATTCAGGATTAGGATGCGAAATGGATGCAAGCCTTCAGGCTTTCCTTATGTGTACAAGCATATAAGAAGTATTTCACATTCCACTGAAAGAGTTACGAATAAATACACACAAAACCAGTTACCAAGTGCTCCTCTGATTTGTCCGCCATTTGCTGGGCTGTTTTTTCATTTATTTCATCTACCTGTATCATGAATAGATGTATACAATTCAAAACCAAAACTTGGAGGCCTAATCCTCTCACCCTAAACAGTTCCAGTTCTCCTAGTAACCTACTTATTTGAGCCCCTCCCACAATTTTCAAAAATTCACCCTCATCCAGACACGATCTCAGTCTACTGCTTCAGGGTGAGTATACAAGACCCAAATGTGTAAATCAATACACTCTCAGTACACTACATGCTGTGTGATATGAGCTCCAGCACTTTGGATTTTCTGAACTTGCTGTCAATCAAACAGCTGTGCCAATGGAGAATTTTTTGGACTACTACAAAAAATGTAGTACGGTGTGAGAGGATTACCTCTTTAATCTGTTAAGTATAGGGTAAGGAAATGTCTGCAGCAATATGGGATATCTGTAGTCACAGTTATCGCTTAACTAAGGGCTAATTGACCTGCAGTTTCCTACCATTCATACTTGACTGTCGGTAAGATTCATCTTAAGAAGTCTGAGTGTATAGATCCTGGCTGATTGACCTGCAGTTTCCTACCATTCATACTTGACTGTCGGTCAGATTCATCTTAAGAAGTCTGAGTGTATAGGTCCTCTAGCTTTTCTCTGCCACCATCACAGAATACTGGCATCTTTTCTCCCATACAACTGGAAAAGTTCTCAAAATTCCCCTCCTCTTTCCCTTACCCCCTCCCCTTCCATGCCCCCCTCCTCCCCCCCTTCCATGCCTGGTCATTCCCACATTACTTGTTACAAGAAATGCAGTTTGAAGTGGTAAACTGGAGGAGAAATGGGAGGAAATATTTTCCAGAAAGAAAAAGTCACAGTTCCATAAAATGCTCACAGCAGAATTCCCCTAGCATCCCCCTCCTCCCCAGTCTTTATGGTCCATACAAAGGATTTACATAAAACATCTGTGTATTCCTTTATGTGTGTACCACCATCCATTTACCCTTGGTTGAACAAGGCTGGAATGGCCATTCTAACTGAGGACACAACTGTACCAGTCTGTAACAGGACACTGTAGTGTTCCTAAATCTCTGAATATCAAGAACTACTTCAGGGCTAATTGGCAGAAGTATGTGCTTGTAGGATTATGGTCAATGCTGGGAGTCCTACTTCAGAGTCCATCAATTAAAGAACATCTTGAACCACATAGCAATCAATTGAAAAAATATGGAACAAAGCTAATTAGCTCATATAGCAGGATTTATATAAGATAACAGAGATAGTAGTACATGCAGAGATATGTAGAAGGCAGTGCTGTAGTACATGAGGACACTACAGTGTCCACAAAGTACTTTTTTCCCAAAACTTCCTTCAGTTGAGTTATTGCAGAGGACACTAATGTAGTCTTTTACTGGCCTACATATTTATGTCCTTATGAGCTCAGGAGAAAGGGCAAATAATGGAAATTGGAAAAAGCATGTTGTAGATAAATATAGATGAACCATAGAGTAAATTCATCTCTAGATTAAAGGGCAAACGCAGTCGCCCTTGCTGCAGTACACTGTCCTGTGTCACGACTGGCTCTTGAGAGCGCAACGTTAAATTGCGCTTGTGAGCTTGAAATAACACTGTGCTACCTCGTTCTTGTGAGTAATGTGGGAATGCGGTTTAACTCAGGGTGGATGATTAGATTTAGATCCACCTCAAATTGTAGGGTTATGCGGTTTTTAAACACCATGTTTGTTTTAATCAGGCAAGCTCCGTCACAGGTGTTCATGGCACTGATGACCGGTATTTTCTAACATTTTACAGTAATTATTGGTGGGTGAAATATTCTACCTCCTTACTATGGTAGTGTCATATAACACCATGTTTTTCAGGTCAATTACTTAATCAAACTTTCTTTATACAGACGTGTCCTAAGTTTAAGATTATTGAACTCTGACTGGACACTTCTTGAGAAAACCTTGTAAATGTTCATAACTATTTATCCCAGCATGATGAAACATTCCCTCTTACTTTTTGTTACATCCTTCCTCTCTGTCTGATTAACTCTTATCGCTTCAGGGAGGAAAAGAAGCCCATTACATTTAGACTTGATTGAATCAAGTTTCATATATGATTTATTGATTGACAGTAAAAGACGTGTTTCAATAACACAAAAAGTTACATAACATTTGGGGTTAGCTAACAGGTCAGTCAGCATGTGTTAATTGCTTTTCACACAGTGTGAACACAATTAAAGCATAGCTCATTTGAGGCCATAGATCATGTAACAAACTCAGATATTAGTTACACCCCATACCGCCTTTGATGTACTGGGGTGTCTATGTTTCTTTTTCAAGAAGCGACATTACAGCATGAGACCAATCAGTGAGATAGAAATAATTGCATATCTAAAGGCAGATGACTTTAAGTTACGCGTTGTCACTTTAAAGGCCGTTTTCTCACCCCAAACAGCACCAATTCTCCAAACCAAGCCCCTCCCACGATTGTCTGAAATTCATCCTCATCCAGACACAATCTCGGTTTATTGCTTCAGGGTGATATAATCGAAACACTCTGAGTACCCTTCATGCTATGTAATATAAGCTTTGGCACTCTGCATTGTTTGAATCAGCTGTCAATCAAAAAGCTGAGCCAATTGAGAATTTCGGTACCCGGGTACCAAAACTGTAGTTTGGGGTGAGAGGTTTGGCCCTTTAATTTGAGAGTAACTTCAATTGCCACCTCCAAAGAGCAAAGATCTAAAGTCTAGTTATTCTTTGTTTTCTTACGTTCTTTTATAAACTGTTTTCTTTCATCATCGAAGTTTTAAGAGAGGAGAAACACTCAATAAAATGACTAAAAGGTAGTCATTCGTCACCCCAAACCACAGTTTCAGTATACATATATCAAAACTCTCAATTGGTACAGCTCTTTCATTGGCATCACATTCAAACAATGCATCATAGCTAAATTACACAGCATGGGCACTGAGAGTGTCTTGATTACACATTATGGACTTGTATGGCCACTGGGACAAGCCATGAAGCAATAAACTAGGATTGTGTCTGGATAAAGATGAGTTTTAGATAAATGTGGGAGGGGCTAGAAGTAAGTAGGTTGGGAGAATTGGAACTGTTTGGGATGATGAAAATATGCCTTTAAAGGTAAATCGTTTGCTTTGTCCAATTTTTGACCTGCCTGAGAGTTAGCTGCAGCATAGCACGATCCCAACACAACAGTAGCGCTATGCCCAATAAAAAAAACACAGAGTGTGTGAGAACACAGACTGGAAAACCAAGGGTTAACCTGCAGTTTTGCCTTCTTGTAAACAAGAGATAAGACAAAGTGTCACGGGTACATGAGACCAAGCCTTGAGGGTCACTTGATCTATCATTTGTGTCACATTACAAACTTTGATCTAGAATGATGGATCTTGATCTACCCTGTAGGTCAATCAAAATGATCTTGGCAGTGAGTGCTGTTTTTTTATGAAAATTTAAGTATAAGATTATCCAAATGTGTAAGAGTGGGGTTGGGGGGTGGGGTTGGGAGGATATCCTCCCCACACCTTGCAACTTCCACCTGTAAATGCCATAGGGCTATAAGAAAAAGTAGTGTAGCATAATAAACCAGTAGCTCTCTTACCTTTTAATGGTGCCTTACACTGATAACACAGGGTAGTTTTAATAAAATTATACTCCTGTAGTAGATGGGAGCTGGATGATGATGTTGAATTATTAGGAGCTGATGATGATGATATTGAGGAGGTATCTTGGTTACTAGATGATGGAGGGACATGGCCATTGGTTAGATTATTGGATACAGCAAACCAATCAGGACGGAACAATAACAGCTAAAAAATGACAGATGATAAAATAATTATTGACATATGCATTATCAATTGTAATACACACCATCTAACCCCTGGGCAGTCTGGTGAGCTTAATGTGTATCAAAATCGTTCAAAGGTAGGGTGACAGGTCACTAAAATGACCTGATTTCACTTGGCAATTATGGAGTGTATTTGTCTATAAAGGAAAGATCCATTGACATTATTTCAAAATCTTTTTCGGTTCTCAAGATATACCTCTTCAAAGTTCCAATGTTGCTGAAGCAAGTTGTTTCCTGTGCAAAAATAATGATGTGGAGTGTTGCCAAGTGTTGACATTTGTTTTGTTAACCTTATATTAATTATCCTTCAATTACTCATCAGACAGTTTATTGTGTGGTAATTGATACTGGTGATATTCAATGACACTATTTAAGCTCCCAAAATAAAAACCTCAGGACAAACTAATGTTACAACTGTCCTTGAAGTGGAGCTTATAAAAACAAAAGATAACATTAGCCATATATGCATCCTTCTCACAACATCACAAGATTTCCATATTGAGTTCATGTTTGTTAATGATTAAGTGCAAATCAGAAAATTTCCCTGTAAAATGGTCAATTATTGATGGATTTTGATGGGAATTATGACAATTTTCTTGATTTTTAATGCTTTTTACATAAAATACCTTTGTCATGTTCATGTCACAAAACCTTAAAGTTGTTGTGCAGATGTGTGTCAAAGTTCTACAAATGTTGCATGGCATGGCTATGTCATATTTTACAGGAAATGTGTATCAAAGCCTTGATATCTCAAAATCGGCAAGGTCAACAACCAAAAGTGACAAAGCTTCTGTATTCCTCTGTCGACAAAGATTTTAAAATATGTCCCAATTTCTCTTTCCTAAAATTGATAAAAATCGCAATATTGATTAGAACACAACTTGTTGAATGTGTGCGGTAGGATCGCAATGCGTTATGGGAGATATCTGAAAATGGCACCACCCACGGCAAAATACTCCCCCATTTGGTGGTAATTGATTTTCCCTAAAAACTGAAAACTCACAAACTATTAGAAGCGACTTTACATCAATGAGGACCATAATAAGATGAACCACGACAGAAACATCTGATTTTCAGGTGCAATTGACTTGGTAATTATTTTTGGAGGTAAAAGGACACTCTTGTTCTCTAAATTGCTTCATTTCGCTAATTGTAATTTAATTGTTTTTTTACCTGTGTCCTATGACAACCGAGCCAAACTTCTCTACTTCGAATGTCATTCTTTACTCGATGGATATCAGACAGAGTTTTTGCAATTGACCCTGAGGGTTCTGTGGATTTCTGGCTGTGAGACAAAGAAGAAAATATGAAAGTGAAATAAAATCACACCAATCTTCTCCTTACTTCCTACTATTTCTACAAAAATACTAAGGTTCTCCTTCCCCACATATAAGTCCGTCCCTCTCCTCTTACCCAGAATATTGCAATAAAAAGGCCTACATAGCTTCATGGAATGTTGCTGAAAACTAGTATGAGATGAAAACTGAGACCACACCTTTCATAATACCAGTTATGTCTGAAATATCTTTCTGTCTCTCATAAAACTCAAAGTGTATTCAAGTTGAACTATGTTGGTGCCCCTCCAATTTTGATGATCCAGAAACATCGTCCTTGATAGCACCAGCAGCAAAAATCTAACCCACCACTGAATTGGCATGGAATGTTGACACCATTCATCTATACCACTCAGTATCTCCAGTTTTAAATGTGGCCACCAAACTTTAACGTACCATATCACTAGCTCAAAATTTTGCCACTATCACCTATCCTACAGTTGCACCAGCTTTCAAATGAATATCCACCCCATTGTAGCGACATCATAAAATGTGGCCACCATTTTCTACTCTGCCATGGCACTGGCTCAAAATATTTCCATCATTATCAATCCTACTGTAGTAATGGTTAAAATATTGCCACCATTATTTGCTTTCCCACAGCATCAGCTTTTTGTTACCATCAATCAGCCCTACCCTACCATAGCACTAGCTTAAAATGTTGCCATCATTATCCATGCTACCACAGCACCAGCTTCAAAAGTGACCACCATGTATCTACTCTACCACTGTACCACAATACTGACTTAAAATGTTGTCATCATTATCCACACTACCACAGTACCAGCTCTACAAGTGACCACCATGTATCTACTCTACCACTGTACCACAACACTGACTTAAAATGTTGTCATCATTATCCACACTACCACAGCACCAGCTTCAAAAGTGACCACCATGTATCTACTCTACCACTGTACCACAATACTGACTTAAAATGTTGCCATCATTATCCACACTACCACAGCACCAGCTTCAAAAGTGACCACCATGTATCTACTCTACCACTGTACCACAACACTGACTTAAAATGTTGTCATCATTCTGTACTCACCTTTCAAGTTGTTTCCTGAGATGTGCCAAGGATTCTCTTGAGTCTAACACCAGCCGCTCTAAGTCCTTCACCTGGCATAGACATGAATCATACAGAGCAGTAAAGAAGTATTATTTAGAACCCTACCATCATGGTGGGCACCATGTACAATATTTAGAGAGGGATTCTTGGGATACCATCACACAGAGGAAGCTTAACAGAAAGCCATACATAACTTGATGAAAAAAATAAATAAAATGGTGAATGATGGGTCCAGATTATTATAACTTCAAATAAGACTGTCTGTCAAGTTACTGTTTCAAAAGTATATCACAGTCTTAATATACACAAATGACTCTCAAATTATAATTTTAGTATGCCTGAATGACGCCCAAAGTTATCTACAAATACTGCACTGCCAATTTATTTTGCTATTCTGGTGACACTATTTTAGAAAAGAGGCACCGCAGGGGAAAAGTTAAGCAGCTCCGGCGTGAAACTTTAGTAACAACTTTTAGTGACACTATAACATAGTGACTTAAGAGAGGATGGTTAGGAGAGAATAGTTATGTCATTAGCTTAATGACATGCAGACTTGTGGCTAAGGAAGGGAAGAGGTGTGTCTTAGTTGGGGATTAAACATTAGCTTAATGACATGCAGACTTGTGGCCAAGGAAGGGACGAGGTGTGTCTTAGTTGGGGATTAAAATTCCCTCATGAACCAAGCTTGAAAACAAAGTTATGACAAAACATGGCAAAAGAAGTGACCACCACAAACTTAATTACCATTAATGCACAAACATTGCACCATTTCAAATCTGGAGACCTAGGAAGTTTTTCTCTAAATGCGCACGAGTTAAGTGTCTTAAAAGGGGAAAGAGATGACGTCTCCCCATGTCACATTGTCCTAAAATTGTTCACGACACCTCTTATTAGCCTTTTTCATATACTATACTATTTATGTAAGTTCTTTCACTTTATTCAAATTCTGTTGCATGGGTTTTCAAGTGGTAGCCCTGAGGATATTTGTAGGCCACCATTTTAAGTGGTCTGGAAATGATTTGAAAAAACTACCATTTCAATGTTTCAAAAGAATCTGTTTTTATAACAACATGGCTACCTCCAACAAGTTTTAAGAAAATACTGAAGTTTAAGTGGTCCTCTGCCAGAAACACTTTAGAACCTCTGTTCTGGTGAAAACATTGAATTGTTTCATATATATTTGATTTTAAGAGAGAGCAAAATAAAATGCCTCACTGGTGGGAGTCAGCTTGGGCGTGCTATTTGAAATAGAAATACAGAAACAGTAATATTTAAGTGGACAGCTCACCCCCAGACAAATAATCATTCCTAAATGCAGACTTAGCAATGATGGAAGTATGTTATATGTCATGCCGCCTACTTGCTAAAGGTTTGCTTAATATATCTTGTTATAGAAAGACTGACTTTTAACACAATGAGGTGGCTGTGAGGTGTTCCAGTGAGAGGCCAAATGATTTTAAAATTCAGGTCAAGTTTATTTAAAAGGTTTGATGGCATACCGCCTTGAATGTAACTTGACACCATCACTTACAAACGTGGACATGAAAATCTTCAGCGTGACATTTTGGCCTGTTTACAATTGTAGCCAGCATTTGAAAAGATGAGGCCTATTCACACAAAACATTTTGAATGAATAAAGAACAGTGTCAATGCTATTCACGTGAAAATGTTTGGTCTGCATATTTTATTGCATTGCACATACCGCATCAATCGTCTGTTCCTTACCCTTATACAAAACATGCATGTGCATATGTTCAAAGGCTGTATGAGAAGTTTAAGTGTGTTGTGGCTGTATGTACATACATATGCAGTATCATAAGTCTCTGTGGGCTCTGTGCATCCCAAGTGCTAAATATGAATTGTCACTATAGTAAGGTTTGTTTTAAAAAAATTTTCATAAGAATAGCAGCAGGGATTTTAAAGCCCTAATTCTCTCACTCCCATCTACCAATTCCCCCTAACCTTCTTTATACTTAAAGGGCAGGAGCAGTCATCCCAAATTGAAGAAGTGTATTAGACTGTCCAGTTTCATGATTGGCTGTTGGGAGTCATGTGACAATGTTTTTTCTCTTCAAATGTGAAATTTACCAGAAATAACTGCTTGGTTTACCTTGAATATGCAATAGTAAAGTCATAAAATGTAATGAAATTTTTCTTATTTGATGCAATTGATCTTTCTCACTTGTATGACAAATTGTTGTGAAATGAAACAATAAATGAAATGATATGAAATGAAATGAAAGATACTTTCAAGAGAAATAAGATGAAAATTGTGTTATTTAGCTTTTTCTTCAAAATAAGTTTGGGGGGACTGCTCTTTACCTTTAAGCCCCTCCCGTTTACCGTTGGAAAACAAGGTTTATAAAGAAGTGAACATTCTAGATGGCTGTAAAATATATTAGTACCTTAAAGGCCCAGTTCTCTCACCCCAAACAGTACCAATTCTCCTAACCTTCTTACTGAAGCCCCTCCCACAATTGTCTAAAATCCACCCTTATCCAGACCCAATTTCAGTTTATTGCTTCAGGGAGAATAGTATAGAAAAGCTCAATGTGTATGATCAAAACACTCTCAGTTGAGTTCATCCTGTGCTATATAAGATAATTATAGTATGCTGCATTGTTTGAACTAACTGCCAATCAAAAGAGCTAAGCCATTAGAGAATTTCTGTAAACTACTGCAAAAGTTGTAGTTTGCGGTGAGATGACAGGCCCTTAATGTAAAATATGCTTGGTTGAATTTAGGACCAGAACAACATTTCTCTAGACTATGTCCACACTGTACTCCACTGTTTCATAAAATCTGACATTGAATGAAAACTGATTAAGATTCCTCTCAAGCCATACTGTGAAACAAAACTATACAAATCTCTCCATATTTCATCTTGAAAAACTGTATCATAACTGTCATGTTTTATTTGCAAAATTTTTTCAAAATTACTCATTCTTAAAAAGAGAAATATTAAAACTGTTTTTAAAAATAAAATTCATAGTTTTAAGTTTCTTCTCACTCAAAAGACCTCTTCAGTTAAAGAAGAAACAAAGTGCTCAAAAAAGGGGTAACATTTGCTGTCAAAGACTGATTGTCCCTTAAACATTGCAAATTCAACTTGGTACACCATGCAAGGATTTACTCCGCATAACTTTTACACTCCAGTGACAAAAGCGTTTTTACAAGATTCTCCAGAGTCATTCCTGAAACAAATTGAGAAGACTGAATTTTGAAGTGTTGGTCTTGTTCATAACTTTAGGGTAAATGAAGTCATCCCAACTTGAATAAGTGTAGCAGACTTCCCAGTTCCATGAATGACTCTTGAGAACCGTGCGACAACATTTTGTTTAATCAAATGTGAAATTTACTCGGAGTTACTTGCTTGGCTTACTTTGAATATGCAATATTTATGTCATATATGAAAGCAATTAAAAGAAAACCGTGAGATCTACCGCTGTCGATTCAAAACAAGTTTGGGGTGAATGCTTTTGTCCTTTAAGAAAAGTTTTGTTTATTCTCTTCTCTCTGTTACAATAATCTTTCATGATATTTATATCATAAATATTACAAGATACATTGTAAACTAAACAATAAATTATGCCACATGAATTTAAACAAATTTATGGGAATAATAAGTGGGACATGAATAAAAGATTACTCATGTGAAGAGAATGTTCAGTGAATTTATGATTACTGTGAACTATAAAAACAAAAGAAACAAAAGTACAAAAAGGTGTTCTCAGCCACCACTCCCAGTAAGAGTAAATTTTAACCAGATTTGAATGAAAATTCACACCAAACAGAAAAAATTTTTACTCCATGTGTGTGAAGTACCACTCCTATTTGAGTATACTGTTACTTCACATGGTGCAAAATTTGTTTTTGTAAGGAGTTGTGAGTGATCAGCCACTCATTTTGGAAGGAATTTTGCCCTTTTGGTTCAGAAGCATACTAACACTCTACAAATTAAAAGAGAGAAATTTCACTCATTATAAACCAGAGTGAAAGTTACACAAGTCACTCTAAAAGAGCAAACATTCACCGCAGAAAGAGTGAAATTCTTTCAAAAAGTTTCACTCTCCATGGAGTGCCTGCAGAAACCACCCTTAAATAGGAGCAATCTATGAAGACACTTGCTGAAGAGTGAATTTTCACTCTAATAGAGTGAATTGACACCTTTCTCTGTATTGCAGAGTGACTAAATTCTCTCTTTTTCTTTTAGAGTGTTTCAGTACATTACAAAACTTGTACACTATTAAAACAAATGAGCGAATTTTGTAACTCTCTAATAGGGTGAAAAGTTTGAATTCATACCATCATTAGAGTTTTAATTCACTCCAAAAATAGTGAAATTCATTCCAAGAAGACTGAAATTGAATGCAAGAAGAGTGAAAAATCACTCCCTAAGGCGATCCTAAAGAGTACCTGCAGGGATCATGTTTTTTGTTTTTTTTTAAGAGTGGTCCCTATGAGAACTTCATCAAGAGTAAAATGTTGCTCTTTTGGACTGAATTTCACTCTTCTTGAGGTGAATCCCCCCCCCCACCTTTTTTTGAGTGGACTTACAAAACTTTCACTCTACTAGCAAGTGAAATTTCACTCATTTTATTCTTAGAGTGAACCTCCTTTTGGTCAATGAACTGGTATACTAAATAGGTGTGGCAACTGCAGGGCCATCACCCTCCACCATGTTGGGAAATTTTACACTCTTGGGGGAAAAAGCCAGTCTTTCTAGCAGAAAAATCAGATCTTTCCAAATTTCTTCAATAAAACTCTCAAACACTTCTCATTTCTTTGGTGTTACAAGTCAAAAACCATATTCTCCTATTATACAACTGTATCCTACAAAGCGTAATCTCCTGGTGTGTCCTAAGATCTTTCGGAAATCTCATAATGATAGAACTTTTTCATATCCTACACCTCTACTGTGGAAGAATTTACCACTGACGATTAAGCAAATTTAAACAGCCCTGCGATTTGAAGGAATACTCAAAACTTAAAGCTATTTTATTTTTTTTTTTAAATATGACTTTGAATTATCCAGAGGTTAAATATCTAGTCATATCAAATTCAACATGTGCACAGTTATTGTGATCTTTTTTGCTGACTTTTCCTCTTCCATTTAAAATGTTTTTTAACTTGAACTTGACAAGATTTACATCTAGATAGGTGTTAATTTTCCAGAGAATCTGACTTTATAAATAAGGTATTGCTAGGTGCATCATTTTGAAGAAAATTCTGAACAAAATACACACAGTACAGGCAACATTGAGAAGTCCATGGAACAAACTAGCAGTGAAGGACAAATCTCCCAATTTGTTGCCAGACTTTCTGAATTTATTGCCAACTCTGACAACTGTCAGTTCTGTGGAATCAACTTGGCGTGTGTGATTTTGTACCATTGAATTTAGTGCTATGTGAGATCATTATATTATTACTATTAGTACCATTCAAAATTCCTCCTTCCTCATCTTTTCGGCAACTTTTCGGTAACTTTTCATCTTTGTCAAAGCTATGGGTGGTTTTCCCCTTCCCCACCATTCAAGAGCTTAGCCCCTTGTTATGCAGAATTCTGATGCCACCCCTAGGAGTGACCCTACTACTGGGACAAGGTGTTTAAAGGTGAGTATAGCTTCCAGAGTGGCCAGGAGAGGTATGAGATGAACTTCAGGGGTTAACAACCCTGTCAGCAAATTTGGTCGGCTCGGCAACGGACCGCTGAAGGCCACATCGGCAGTCCGCCGGAGAAATGTCAGGTGGCTCGCCCGAGGTCCTCCAACAGCAACGAAGCTGATTGGCTGAAAAATTTTACCCAGCATACAATTTTGTAAATAACCTGGATGTAGCCAGCGGACCTCTGGTGGTCCTCCGGCTGTCATTTGGTGGCCAAACACCAATTCATGCCCAATCAAAAGCCGACAATAAACGCCGGATTTTGCTGACTGGGAAGGTACGTAAGAACATATAAGAGAAGTATAAGATGTGTTAAGGAAACAGCAACTTTCCCTCAAAAATTGAAGAACTCCAAATATCAGACAAGCAACAATGTTAAGTATGTTCTTCATTGATTTAAGATGAGGAAGATTAAAGAAAGTCATGTGGTTGCCCCAGTTTATATTTGTGTGCCCTTCTCTGTCAATTGATGCATGTACTTTCTCTATAGTATAACTATATTTTGATAACCAATGCATGATTAGAAATGTGCAAGATCTCATAGTTGTTGACCTTTCAGAGGCCTACTGAAGAATTAACAGAAGAATACACTTGTTAGGGAAACAAAAAAAGGTTTAGGTGCTATTTTGTTGGGGTGACTGACTATAAGCCGAGGGTTATATTAGATTACAAACAGTTCATGCTGAAATAATGAGACACTTAAAACCCATTTTATGCCTTTGTTTTCACTAATAACTTCTTTTTAGGTCAAAATGTTTTATTTTGAAATCTTCTGTGGCTTCTTTAATGTCAAGGCTACAGACAACTTGAACAAACAACTGTTTGACATTCAAAATGAACCAAAGCCTTTCAAAACAAATTTTGGGTTTAGTTAATTTTAAATTCTTTGGAGAAAGAATGCAAGTTTAGAGTTGTAATTTCCAGTTCAAGGCATAAAGTGACTTACAAATGAATGCACAGTTTGACTACATTAGTGATGGAAGTATGATTTGCTGTGTTTAAAAGTACAAAAATTTTTGTAGACCTGAGGTAATGAATGCAATTCAAAACAATTTAAACATGATGAAACTTTACATCTTACATTCTGTTACATCCTCCTTCCCCCAGCCTGATTACCTCTTATCGCTTCAGGGGGAAAATGAAGTTCAACACACTCACACTTGATATATATTCCCATTTCACATCTGATTAACAGATTGACAGTAACAGATATACTAAAATACACAAATTTTACATAACATTTGGAGTTAGCTAATAGGCCAAGCATGTGTTAATTGCTATTCATGCACTGTGAATACAATATTAGCTATTTAAGGGCACAGATCATGTAACAAACTCAGATATCAGTTACACCCCACACCGCCTTTGATCTACTGGGGTGTCTATGTTGCTTTCTCAAGAAGCAGCAACATGGCATGATGTCCTCTGAAGGTTTACTGGTATGTTTTAACACATCAAAATTTTTCCCAAATAATGTTAAAATGTTGAGAATCTGTTCTGATCAATTAATCTTGTTGATAATAAGTAAACTGGCCAGGTTTCATTTCTTTGTTGGTAACTTCATGGGAACAACTTTCATCTTTACCACCCAAACCAACCTGGCACAATGACTGTGTTTTGTGAATTTCAGTAAAGACAGTCAAAGGTGTACAAGGTAGGGGTGCAGGGGGGCCACTCCCCTTCCTAATTCGGGCATAAACATTTGGTCCATTCATGCAAAACATGAAAAGGGTGCCATTATTTGGGTACAATTTACTCTTGCCCTCTCCATAAAAATTATCCTAGCATGCCTATGCAACAGTGATTCTCATCACCATCCCCACACTATTCAGAGACAACTTTTTTTGATACATTTTGATAATAGTTAAAATAAGTGGTCCTCAGTAACTTCTGTCATTGGGGATTGGATGTAATATAATCTTGACAGCTACAAGCTTAAAGGGTCAAACCTCTCACCCCAAACTACAGTTTTGGTACTCGGGTACCAAAATTCTCAATTGGCTCAGCTCTTTGATTGACAGCTACTTCAAACAATGCAGAGTGCCAAAGCTTATATTACATAGCATGAATGGTACTGAGAGTGTTTTGAATAAATAAATTGAGTTTTTCTATACTCGACCTGAAGCAATAAACTGAAATTGTGTCTGGATGAGGATGAATTTCAGACAATTGTGGGAGGGGCTTCAGTAAGAAGGTTGGGGGAATTGGTACTGTTTGGGGTGAGAGAACTGGGCCTTTAAAGACAGTTATTCATCGTGACCCCAGACAGTTCCAATTTTCCCAACCTACTCACTGTACTTCTAGCCCCTCCCACAAATGTCTAAACTCCCACCAGACACAATCATAGCTTATTGCTCCAGGACATACCACTGGAAGCATACAAGGCCCTTATATGTAATCAAGACACTCTTGGTACATGATGTGTGATATGAGCTCATTTGCATGTTTTCAGTGGCGTAACCAGACTTCTTCATTTGGGGGGGGGGGGGGGTGGGGGGGGGGGCAAAGGTTGATACAGGGGGCTAGCACAAAAAACACTATCTAAGCGGAGCGCCATCATCGGTTGGCACGTAGCATACAGAGAAAATTTTGGCTAAAAATGCCTCTCAGATTGTTGGAAATGGCACTTTCCAGTGTCTTTGGCCCTGTGAATTTCAGTTAAATATCCCTAATTTTTTAAAACACAGGTTTGGAAATTTATACTTCCGCTATGAATGTTTTGCTTTATGCCAACGTGGGACCTGCTAGAGTCTTAATAGGTTGGCCGAAAAGGTTCTCCACTGTGTCAATGCATCACTTGTTCCTCCCTTTATTGCACAAGTTGACCATTTTACTGCTTTTGTACCTGTGGAAATAGTCATATCATGCCTTAATTTAAATTGTGAAAATCTGAAACTGCCCATGAACTATATTTAATAAATCATACACATTTCAAAAAAAAAGCACATGCAAAATTTCTCAATTAAATGACTCATGTGTTTTATTTGTATAAAGTTTGATTTATGCCTAATCAAAATCACGATTTGCCACTCTTCCTATCAAAAATGCTATTGTATGGGGACCTTAATAATTTGCTTGCTTTTAAAATCATTTGATTGTTTGCTTTTACTCTCTTATTTTTGGTCTTGACTTTTCTTCAATATAAATTAAGCTAGGGCTATTTCTTTCTGTTTTAAGAAAAAAATATATTAGTAGGAATGAAAGCAGGAAGATATCAGTAACTGCTGTACAATATCTTCACTTATTTATAAAACTTCTACTGCCACCCTACCCCACCTGATACGTATCAGGTAATGCCACCGCCTACCCATTTGCATTATATTTTTTTTCGACCTACGAATTTCATTTGGGGGGGGCAAGTGGGGGGGCAAGGCATTTCACTGGGGGGGCTCCTGCCCCCCCCACTGGTAATGCCACTGCATGTTTTGAAGGGTGAAAGATGACTGCCTTTAACAAGAACTGCTGTTTGCTTTACATAATTAGAGTGAACAGTTGCAAAAGTGCATTAGATGCATAGTTTGTCATTTTGATGATGGTGTACAGTTTTAGAAAGCTCTGCTAATATTAACACAATAAGCCCCAAAAAACAAACAGACAACCTTATGACTCCAAATGTTAAAGTTTGGGGAAAAATATTCATATTCAGGACAATTTCCTCTAATTTATTAAGCTTCCCTAAAACAATGCACAATTAAGTTTAATTCATTATCCTTGTTATAATTTTTGTTATTGTCTTCCATCTATGCTTTTACAGATGCAATAGAAAAAAACAAGTAAGTAATGAATGAATGAATAAAAGAAAGAATGCATAAATGAATGAATGAATGAATGGAAGAAAGAATGAATAAGTAAATGAATGGATGAATGAATGAATGAAAGAAAGAATGAGTAAATGAGTAAATGAATGAGTAAATGAATGAAACAAATAAGTAATGAATGAATGAATAAAAGAAAGAATGCATAAATGAGTGAATGAATGAATGGAAGAATGAATGAATGAGTAAATGAATGGATGAATGAATGAATGAAAGAAATAATGAGTAAATGAGTAATTGAATGAAGCAAATAAGTAATGAATGAATGAATAAAAGAAAGAATGCGTAAATGAGTGAATGAATGAATGAATGGAAGAAAGAATGAATGAGTAAATGAATGGATGAATGAATGAATGAAAGAATGAGTAAATGAATGAATGAATGGAACAAACTAATGAATAACTGTTAAAGATAAATAGAACCCACCTGTTGGACCAGTTGTTGGTGTTTCTCTTGTAGAGTGTTTTCAGTGGCATCATTCAATACCAGTTTATTGTTTAGGAAATCCTTGGACAAAATGAAGTCAAATTTGATGAAGTAAGGAAGTGAATTTTAATGTATCAATACTTGTTACTACAAAAGCATCAACACAAAAGTGAAAGAAAGCAGTACTTTTCTTACCTTTCCTCCATTATGAAACACTTCATTAGTTTTTCAACATCTTCAAATAATTAAAATCACTTTAACCCTCTTCCCCAGGTGTCATGTCCTAATAGTATTAATTGCTGCCTATGTCTTTGTAACTTTTGCAGGAAATGGTGTTATGTGAAGGAAGACGCATTTGAACTGGTGATGATGCAAAATTATGTTTTTAAATGTTATCGTTTACTGACAAACAGCATTGGCCAAAAGTCCTGATTCCCTATTCCCCAAATGCTCGTCAGAAAATTCTGCCCCTTAAACGCTGGACAGGTACACTTCAACCTTGGTTTCCAAATCCAGCAGGGAAGTAACATTATTTTTCAGATAACCTAATGATACTGGGAATCCACCTTCATAAGATTTTCAAAGAATGATTTGTATTTCCTGATACAATAGGACTAGAATCAAATTCAACTGCTAATAGTCATCAAATGAATTTTTAACCATGAAAGCTGTTATCTTTAAATGAAGTTAACATTTTACAGTATGAAAGGAAAAAGCTTGAATTTCCTGCCTATTTTTTTCACTTTTTTTTAAGAAAATTCAATACTTACTTCTTGTCCGTCCGGATCAATGACATGAAACTCGAATAATTTGGGTTCCGGTCTGGCAATATGGGCCAGAACAGAGAGGTCCTGTGATACCTGTAGGTGGTTGGCCTTCTTTGTGGAAGAAATGAGGTTATCTAATCGGCTTGTTTGTTCCAAAAGCTAGAAGAAAATTTAAATCTACAAGTTTTCACTTCAGTGTATAAAGAAAAGAAGGCAAGACAAAGACAAAGCCTTCATTTCAGGACTGATAAAAAGCAACAACCCCTTTCCCATTTATAAAATAACAATTGAGGTAAATAATTATTAAGTTCTTCCAAAGACATTCATAGTAGCTAAGTGTGCAATTGGCGGGGGGGGGGGGGGAAAGGGGGGTAGAAAGAGAGAGGGGAGGAATCAAGAGGATATTAATTCATTTGCTTCAACAAAATAAGACACAGAGAGAGAGAGAGGCAGGAAAAGTGTTATGCACCATCTTAACAAAGTTTTTGGGAGAGGTATCATGTCACCTCAAACCCTAATCCTGCATTTCCCAATCTGCAAACTGTTGAATATAGTACAATATGGAATAATTCCTGAAGAAGGAGTTGGCAGATCACATGATTTTATTGACACTTGTGTCTCTCACACTATTGGCTTTATTGCCTCTTAATTATTTAGGTCATCATGATTTTAACTTCAATGACTTTCTTTGTTGCACATATTTCTCAAGGATGATTTGTCTTCAAAACCACATTTTTCCTTCCATTTCAAGGACTTTTACTCATTGCTTCATACCATATGATTTTTTTCAGCCTAAATGCCTTCAGGCTACATAAAACAATTAAACGTTCACAGACATTATTTCCCAGCGCCTCCTCAAGGACATCTTTTACAAAGTCTGAATATATAATCACGTTTGTATGGAGTAAAAGTCCAATAATTAAATGGAAACTATTCAAGTTTATCAAATTTTTCACTAGCTTTGTGATAACCACAGATTTTATTTGCTTCAGAATTGAAAAAAAAAGCTTCCAAAACTATATAAAGCTAGTATTATATGAGAAATACAGCTATATAAACTTAAGTTGGAAGACAGGTGAGATAGAACTTAGATGTCATTTTCAAGCTATACACTACACTATGCATGGTAAAAATGGTCTGGTCAATTTGACCCAAAAGTGGGTAAGGAAGGAACCAACCTCAATACATGGTTCAAATAATGACCCAATGAGGCTGTAATTGACCCACATTGGGTTAAACCTTCACCTAAAATGTTGGAATAATCCAAATGATCCAAATGATTTGAGGTTGTATGAGCAGATTAATGCTGATAAAAGAGAAGATTTCTCAGTCTCATGCCAATTTTGAAGTAGGGCTCCCACTTTGCAGATTGCCTGACAAGAGGCAATCCTTGAAACAGCAACAGATTGCCAAAAATGAATGTAATGTAACATCTTTAACTGCTTACCAAAATTTGTAAACTTGCAAGTTTTTTTTGAGAAATTTGGGTTTTTATTAAGAAAGCATCAAAAATTGTGAGCCTTTGCATGAAAAAGGAAGAAAATTTCAGTGTTCATTGAGCTAAATGTTCCGTAAAATTGCATTGGTTTCCTACACGCAGTGATGTTGCTTCTTGAGAAGACAACATACACAAAGCCAACATAGACGTGACACCGAAGTAGATCGAAGGCGGTGTGGGGTGTAACTGGTATCTGAGTTTGTTACATGATCTGTGTCCTTAAGTGAGCTACGCTCTCATTGTGTTTACACTGCGTGAAAAGCATTTTACGCATTTTTGAATGGCCTGTTAGCTAACCCAGAATGTTAGGTAACTTTTTGTTAATTTTAATATATATATATATCTGTTACTGCCAGTAAATTAATCAGATGTGAAATGTGACTGTATCAAGTGTGGGTGTATTGAAGCTTCATTCCCTTCCGGAAGTAATATGAATGTAATCAGACAGAGAGGGAAGATGTAAAAAAAAGTATTAGAAATATTTTATCATATAACAAGAATGCAAAAATGCATTGAGGTTTCGATGATACATACATGCTCTTTTCAATAAAATGCTACATTTCTTGTAACAACTGGTGACCCAAAAGGACCTTTGACTCCACCTGTAATTAACTGGTTTTTTTTTTTAACCAAAACATTTCTATATTCAAAAAGCCAAATTTCATACTGTGCCTTAAGATATTCTGCAAACAAGGTTTTCAGAGTTTGATGACAGGTGGTACCAGATGATCATTGACCTCCACCAAAAACAACAGGTACAGTACTTTCAACTCACCATAACACATCCACATACTAATTAGGAAATCCATCCAAGTTTCCTACCTTGAGATATCCCATTTTGACAAGTTTTTCAAAGTTTGACCAATCATGACCCCAGATGTCCTTTCACCTCCACAAGAAAAACCTTACACAGACCATCTTCTCACCATAACTCATCCACATACTAATTATGAAATCCATCCACGTTTTATACCTTGAGCTATCCTAAACAAGGTTTTCTGAGTTTGATCCCCTATGACCCCAAATGACCTTTGACCTCTACCAAAATCAATAGGGTTCTTCCTTACATCATAATGCATCAACATATCAAGTTTGAAATTAATCCAAGCTTCCTACCTTGAGATATTGAGTTAAAGAGGTTTTCAGGATTTGTCCCCTTCTGACCCCAAATGACCTTTGATCTCCAACAAAATAAATAAGATTCTTCTTTACATCATAACGCATCAACATATCAAGTTTGAAATGAATTCAAGTTTCCTACCTTGAGATATAGTGTAAATAAGGATTTCAGGGTTTGACCCCATGTGACCCCAAATGACCTTTGACCTCCACCAAAATTAATTGGGTTTTTTTTTACATCATAATGCATCAACATATCAAGTTTGAAATTAATCCCAAGTTTCCTACCATGAGATATCGTGTAAACAAGGATTTCGGGGTTTGACCCCACGTGACCCCAAATGACCTTTGACCTCCACCAAAATCAATAGGGTTCTTCCTTACATCATAACGCATCAACATATCAAGTTTGAAATTAATCCAAGTTTCATACCATGAGATATGGTGTAAACAAGGATTTCGGGGTTTGACCCCACGTGACCCCAAATGACCTTTGACCTCCACCAAAATCATTAGGGTTCTTCTTTACATCATAAAGCATCAACATATCAAGTTTGAAATTAATCCAAGTTTCATACCATGAGATATTGTGTAAACAAGGATTTCAGTGTTTGACCCCCTGTGACCGCAGATGACCTTTGACCTCAACCAAAATATATAGGGTTCTTCCTCTTAGTATGGGGCATCTGTGTACCAAGTTTGAGAACTGTCAGATCTTCCCTTCTCAAGATATCGTGTAAACAAGCAAAGTGTCACAAACACACACACATACACCCACACATCCACACATACATACACAGGCACGTCATCATGAATGCATAGGTTTCTCTTTTCATCGAAACCAAAAAATATGCTGATATTGGGCTTTCCCTTGCAGGTACATCTTTTGTGGTTCACATGTACTTATTATGGCACAGCCTATATGATTAGCTTTCAGTTCTAATGAACTTTTTTCATGATTGACATGATGCGTGAAAAAAAAAACCAACAACCAATCATTGCCTGTTCATGCTTCAATTATGTTGACGATCAGAGTTTGCACACATTCAAAGTGACAAAATTCCATGACTTTTAAAGAGGCTCATTGAGTCGATATTGATAACTTAATGAGAGTCTCAAAGGGTCACTATCACATAACAATGCTTATAGTTAGCATAACAAGTCAGGTTTCAAGTCCAAAAGTCACAGAAAACACTAAAATTTGGAATTTTCTTGTGTCCTGACTTGTAACAGTTTTGTACACAGTTTGAAAAAGTGTCTGGCCACGAATTTTTGAAAACTGACTTGAACCGTTGCACACTCATAAAACAGTTTATTTGTGTAAAGGGTATAGGGATTGTCTAAGATGAACCATTTGTTATTGGTATGTGAAGAAAACTCAATAGGTTTGGAAGGAATTGTTAAATTTCATGAACCAACTCAATGAGCCTCTTTAAGGACCTTGATTGATATTTCCATGACCTTTAAAAACCGTCAGGTACCATACTTCCATTTTTTTCATATTTATATTTAAATTTTTTAAAAAATTTCATGAAAATTGAGGGGATATTTAAGTAATAAGTCCACTTCCTAAAGTTCCCTGATTTTTGCAGGAACTTCCAAAAAATTGTTCATCTACCCTGACTTTCCTGGTCTGGAAATTCAAATTTAAGTTTTCCTTGACTTTTCAGGACTGCAACTACACTGTGAAGGTGCAGTTTTAAGCTTTTATTAAGTTGATAAGTTGAAGTAAGTTTTTGTAATAATATTTCGTAGCAGTAAGTATTCATTTGTTTCAGCTGGTCTTGCTTGGTCTGGTTGTCATCTCAAGGAGATGTCTATCTTTAAATTTAATGGTCATATTTCCCCAAAATGAAATTTGAACCATCAGCTATGCATTCTGAAACTTTCAGTCACGAATGCTCAGCACGCTCAACTCCCACGATACACATACAGTCCTCTCTATAGAGGTTCATGTGTCACTATTCAGGTTTCAGTCTCAGCTATTTGACACATACAATGAACATGTTCACATTAATTATGACATTATAATGAGCCCAGGTTACAGGGTGCGTGTCAATGTAAATATCTACATGCAAGATGGATGACCACAGGGGGAGTCAATGTACCGTACCCTACAATTTGTTTAACTGCTGTGAAAGTTGATATACTTTAAGCTGCCGCTCCCTGCTTTGATCACAAAATAAATGAATTATATACACAACTCTCTGATCACACACATAGCCCAGACCACACGTTACAAAATTCCATCCCTTGAAAAATGGACATACATACTTTGAACTTGATTTCCGAATCCAGCAGTGAAATGATGTATTTTTGCAGTTGACCTTAAGATACTGGGCATTCTAAAATGAACTTAAAAAAGGCAGGAATAACATTAAAAGTTGTTCAACAAATCTGTCAAATAATTGATGTTTGGGACAAAAAACATCTCAAATTGGTACTTCAGGAAAAATCTGTAAATAATTACCAACAGGCATTATTTTGTGATAATTTCAGCAGTGAGGTACACCTCTAGTCACTGTGGGGATGTGAACACCTGGTAGTAATCTCAAGATCAGTTTGTTATTTGCGGTTTTCTATCATTAAAAACATGGCAAAGTCATGAAGCCCAGTTTCAATTGGATAGATTTTCTAATGAGTGGCATACACACAGTGGATGACTCCACCAATTACTGTTGATGGATAGCCCAGCCTAGAGTCTTATATATAGACACAGTGGATCATGACTCCACCCATTACTGTTAGTGGATAGTCCAGCCTAGAGTTGTATATAGACACAGTGGATCATGACTCCACCCCTTACTGTTAATGGATAGTCCAGCCTAGAGTTGTATATATAGACACAGTGGAACATGATACCACCCATTACTGTTAGTGTGACAACACACATAATGCAAAATGTTACAGACAGAAGTGTACCTGTGTCTGAAGTAACCTTCCATATCTATTCAAACTAAAGGCCACAGCTTCCTGGATGTCACATTGTATAGCTTCTAAATCCTGAAACAAAGATTAAACATTTATAAATATTATCAAGTGGAAAATAGGCCAATCTCTCACATCTCCCAAACTTAAGTGTCCCTTGAAGGTTTCTAAAATTCTTTGGGTGCAGGCACTCACCTTTTACTCT
Source organism: Holothuria scabra (assembly GCA_037179385.1). Lineage (NCBI taxonomy): Eukaryota > Metazoa > Echinodermata > Holothuroidea > Aspidochirotida > Holothuriidae > Holothuria > Holothuria scabra. The sequence continues at coordinate 58,794,731 of CM074179.1, read as the reverse complement.
GCAAGTTTCAACATTTTTAGTGATTTTGAACACATCACAAGAAAATCCTACTGAAGTTATTCATGGGAGCATGCAGCCTTAATCTCCAACCAGGCCAGTGGTTCCAACCATGGCAGCCTCCAGTCTGGTCTCCAGGTTATATGCATACATGAATAAGCTTACAATGGCCCTTCATGGGACTGCTTTTGACAATGGTAGCTCCCTGGGAACTAACAGATTGATGTGTTGTTACAATGCCAACATTAAATTCTGTAATGTAGATAATGGATGTAATCATACCTATACCAATGGAAACAGAATCCTTGTACCATACTTATACTTGTGACATTACGTAGGCTACAAGTCTTTTCCACATACCCTGACAACTCACTGATTTGTGAACAGGGGTGATTCTTTAGTGACAAATGTATCTCAAACATATCACATAAGTTCAAATGCATGGTTTTAGAGTACTCCTGGAGCAGTGTCATAGCCAAGGAGCCTTTGGCCCTTTAAGGCCCAGTTCTCTTACCCCAAACAGTACCAGTTCTCCTAACCTTCTTACTGAAGCCCGTCCCACAATTGTCTGCAATTCATGCTCATCCAGATACAATCTCAGTTTATTGCTTCAAGGTGAGTAAAGAAAAACTCAATCTATATAATCAAAACACTCTCAGTACTGTTCATGCTGTTTAATATAAGCTTTGGTACTATGCATTGCTTGAATTAGCTGTCAATCAAATAGCTGAGCCGATTGAGAATTTTTTTACCCCTGTACCAAAATTGTAGTTTGGGGTGAGAGATTTGGCCCTTAATTAATTATCTCCACCCTTACAGGTGCCAGTTTCCTTTTTTAGTAGCTCCAAATAATACTGTGAAATATTTTAACACAAATTTTACTTCAAAAGGCAGCATATTGAAGCAAACATTTTGGCAAATGAGGATATCCATTTTTTAAGGGGAGGGTTGTTTTTTTAAGAGGATACCCACCTACTACTAGACCCCAATCCCAGGTATACATTCACACAACATACTGCATGCTTCCCACCCTCTCCCGTAAGAGAGAAATTTGGGGTGTGTCACATTCTGCCAGGGAGCACTATACTGCAAACTAATACCTATCTATGTTAGCTTTCAATAGCTTCCTATTGTAACAGCTGCCATGTAAATGCTATCAAGAGGAACCAAGGAATGCAACTTGACTAACATCTGTATCATTAGAGCCAACAAACCAGGCTGTGGGACATGCAATGAAAGTGGCTAATAAAACTATATACATTTAACTTAATGAATCTTGAAGATGACGGACTACAGGACCATGTGTTCTTTACTTGACAGTAATGTAATGTGAAATGTAGTACAGATGAGTTCACACTGAGAGCAAGTAATACATTCACCACAGGGTGCATGGTCATATAAACTGTACCATGATTACTGCCAATGGTATGATTGGAATGAGATATCGTTCACAGCAACTTAAACATCAGCTGAATGTTCAGCTATAGATCAAAATAGGTTCAGCTTTACTTGTAAATTAAACACCTGGGAATATGTCGCTCTCAGCAATCCCTCCATGTCTATCACTTAAGATCATCAGAAGAAAGGACTTTTAAATTTATGTAATTGGAATTTTTTAAGCATCACTGTTGACAACATACTGCTATATGACAGATAATCCTAGAAAGATATGAGAGCAAATCAATGTCACAGTTTGGTTTGTTGTACAGTCCAGGTTTAAACTTCACAAAAGGATGTTTATTTTTTTTACTTTAATAACTTTGATAGCTTCTATCAAAGAAATTGAAGGGGGACAACATTTCTGCAACCTTTTTGTACGGAAAAAAGTCTGATTTGCTGTGATAAAGATAACTGACATTTGTCAAAACAATACTTCCTATAATTGTTATTATCCTGGTTTCTGCCAAAAGTTGAGAATATTTAACTAACTTCTTTGACCTGTGAATCATGGGATACCTTAAAAATGATGAGTCATCATGGGATACCTGATACTTCTATAATATCTGATGTTCCTTGTGTTTTTACAACTGGATATCTGTGACATTGCATTAGTCTATTTCAGGTACATTCATGATACTGAGAACTATATCCATGGAAACAATTCCTGTAAAGTAACTAGTAAATTCACCATACGCTAAAGCAATTAAACTTGAATCCTAAATAAAGAACATCAATTGACATGGTAAATACTGGTGAATGAGTTGCAGCATTTGATAAAATATTAAAGAAAGAGATCTGGAGTTCTCTCTAAGCAACATATTCCACCCACGTATTTGCAGAAGATCGGCTGGTTAATGACATGATCTCTGTTCATTTCACTGCATTTTTGAGAAACTTTTAAGAGCTAAAGGTACAGAAAATGGTTTGGATGTCTCCAGAGTAATATTCCTAATACAGGCACATAATAAGGTGATGAGATTTTAAGATTTGTCTAGACAGTGACAGAGAAACTTTTATTTAGTGTAGGTTTTATGAACTGTTTTATTAGGCTTTGGTATGATCTACACTATACTGTGTGCAGGTAGGGGACAAAACTTGATTCTAAAAGTTTGGGGGAACTTCAAGAAGAATCCAAAGGACTGAAATTATATGCCTGTAACTGGTGTCAATATATATTGGGGCTGCAGTAAAGAATAACTGGCAGGGACACAACAAACAACTCAAAGGTGCAGCTAGGAGAGAGGTTAATCATTGAAGAAGACTAATATATTTATGGAAATTAATCCTCAAGCCCCAGTTAAACTGTTAAAGGTACCATTAAGATTCCCACTGCACAAAAAAGTATGGTAGTTAAATCCTTCTTCAATTTCGCCTCCCTCACCCCATCTCCTGATTCAGGATAGTGGTTTATTGATCTGCTAAGACAAATAAATACCTTTTGAATTGTCTCTAAAACACTTGGGAGAGGAAAGGGTATCATTACAATTGTTGAACTTTCCTGCATGTGGTGTATGAAGCATTGACCCTTCCTAAAGCTTATACCAAGCTATGAGTGAGTGTTCATGAGTTTTTGCCCCTGATTAGTCAACACCACTAAAAAATACCAAGAGTTACAAAAGACCACTAAATAATGCTTACTTCTTATCTCTCTGAAACAAGAATTTATTAAATCAATGTGTACCTTAAAACTACAGGAAATATATAATTGCACAGAAGAAAACAACCAATACTTTTCAACATTATCATTGGAGAGTACACATTTATCTTTCAATCAATCCTACAGGCAGTCCCATTCCACATTTGATTTTTTTTCATGAATTTTCCTGTGCATCTTTTCGGCTCAAGATTTAAGAACTGTCTAGAGCCAAATTTATTTTTGATGTGTTAAAGGGGGACATATTCTAAGCATTCTGGTAAAACTTTTGTTTATTTGCCATGTTCCGTCTTCGAGATATTAGCAACTGAATGTGGCAAAGTTTCTGCCTAGAATGAACTTGAAGCAAGCAAATGTGATGTCATGGATTCACAATTTTAGCCAATGTTTTGTTTTCATTTATAATTTACCATCAATTTTGTGCAACAAAACTCTGATATATCGATACCATATGTGCATCCTTAGTAATGGAGGTTTAAAAATTTTACATGCCTTGGGGTCAAGGTAACATTCCTAATCAATTGGCAGTCAAGCTATAAGGATGAAAAATAAAGAAAAACAAAACATTAGCCAACAATGTGAATCCATGACATCACACCTCTTTGCTTAAAGTTCACTTTGTATAGAAAATGTAACAACTTCAAGTGCTAATATCTAAAGAACCAAACATGGGAAAGGAGTGGAACTTTCACCAGAAAGCTAAGAATATGTTTCTTTTTAACAGATCAAACTTAAATTTGACTCTGGACTATTCTGCTAATCTCTTTAAGTAGTTTGATTTCCAAATGTCACATGTAAGATTGATTTCAACCCATTTACAAAAAGGGTCCTGTCTTGATGAGAAACAAGACATTAAATAATTATGGGTGAAGTCACATAGGGGATTCTAGGGGTGTAAGTTAAGAGTCTTCATTTTTTTCCAACCAAACCTCATACCTCCCCCCCCCCCCCCCGAAAAAAAAAAATTCCCTCAAACCAAGCCTCACACTGATATAAGTGAAAGACCAATCTTTGTTGCGAATTGAACCTCAAGCCTCTATGTGTTCTTCCCTGTTACAAATTCCAGTGTTGTTATACTTACAGTTTAAAGCTACAGGACACTATATAGCAACTCAGCCTACAGCAAAACCCAACTGGTAATGTTCAAAGATATTTCCCTCCAATTTTCTTGAAACAGTCACAAGTAAAAATTTTCATGTAATACAAAAGAATTCAAATGAGTATGATCCTAAACATATGGTAGTTGTTCCATTCCCAGTTTATTGGTCCACATTGCCAAAATTGCTTACAGCAGAAAATGTGGAGGCTAAAGAACTCCCAGCCCCGCCCCCCTCTGTCATCCCTGACCGGAGAAATGTGGACATTATGGTAGCTTGTCATATCATAACAAACTTAAGCATTTCATCACAAATAAAGGTCAAACTATTACAACAGACAGACCATGTTTCATTTAGTAACTTTTTTCCAAGTCTTCCTAATCTTCAGTTGCAACTACTAAAATCACTTGTACATTTGCTTCCCCCTCTGAAGTCAATAAATTGAGAAAAAATGTGAGAACTTCAGTTCAGGTCCTATAATTAACAAAATGATTGATTAGCTAGACAGCTGTGAATACGACTAGGAGAAATCAAAATGTGGACCAGCCATTTTTGGTTGTTTATAAAATATCTTCGTTGGTTGCATACAAATCTGTTGCCCTTTTCAATTCATAAAAAAAAACAGAGTATAGAAAGTGGTAGCTCCGCGGATTACCAAATAAAGTGCACAGATGATGGTTTAAAACAGAATTTGAGTATGAAGAAATGATACATTAGCACCTTCCAGCTCCAAGAAAGGAAGCTGGCATCGTTTAAAAAGGTGTTTCTTGATTGGCTGTTGCCATTGTACTGTATTGACTGTATTCTTTATTAGAGATTTAGTTGGGGATAGGCACTATCGTTAGCTAGTTAGGAAATCTGGTGTTAGAAATTGTTCTCCTGCCCCAAAATGGTACATCATTTTTAAGGGGATAAGTAGTCACTGCAATTTGGAGTTGAAGTTTTGAAATATCACTTGTATAGTCACTTGCCAGGAAGACTAAAAATGAAGAAAATGCCAATTTCATCCCTCCCTAATTCCGCAAACCCCAGTAGTTCTTCTAGTAAATTTTTTCTCAGGTGTGTGATAAATCTGGATACTTAAGTAAGTTTTGAAGTAAATATAAGTAAACTAAACAAAATCATATGTACAGTTCAATCATCATATCCATGTTCCAAACTCACAGCTCAAGAATAAAACCATAGTTCATTGACTCACCGATACTGTTCTGTTCAAAGCTGCAGTACAGATGGTGGTATGGCTGTGATTGGTGGCTGCTAATTGTAGGAGGTATTCATTGAAGGTGGTATAACAAGCCACTGTTGATTGGTTCTAAAATCATCAGAAAAAAAAATACCATCTGTCACTTCCTCTTACGATCTTAAAGTACATCAGTCAGAAATTCAATACTTCACCAGTTTTACCTTTCGTAGAAATAAATAATAACAGTATTGACAGATATTATGAAATTGTTGCTTTTTGGGTATTTGGAAGGGGATGACCAAGGGGGATGACCTGAAAGGGTCAAGGTGCACTTCGTTGAAAATTTGGTGACAACTGCAAGACTGAATGTCCATGAGTAGGGATTCTGCCAGAAAAACAAAAGGGGGGGGGTATTTATTACTTCATAACCCCAGTCCAAATTGATGCTGTTGTATGACTAAAGGAATGAGTGGGTTCAGGGGAGAAAGCTTGCTTCAAGGCCTCTATAAGATGCAATTTGAAGGGTTTCAAAAGGCATTTATTTGTGTTTTGTGTAAGTTCAAACAATGCTGCCGAAGTGTTCTATTTTTTTTTATGTAAGAAACCAAGATACTGGTAATCTTCTAATTGTATGGAAATGAAAAGAGAGGAAGATTTTATCCACCTTCTTCTGGATAGGAGAGGGGTAAGATCCCCTTTTGCCCCCTCTGGCACAAACACTGATGAGACAAATTGGTGCATGAGACCGAAGTTTTGAAAGACATGAGAAAAACCTACTGAGTTAGCTCATCTAAAAAATTTGAAGTACATATAGGCTGATAAAAGATCAATCCTAGCTATCACAGTTAGTGGCAAAGCCAAGGAAGGAGGATTGGCATAGCTAGGAGTGGGGGACTGAGAAATGTTCCCTTCAGTGATGTCATTTCTTCAGCTCCAATATATAAAATATTTTAACAAAAAATTTACTTCTAAAGACCACTAACATACAACGCACCAGGTTGCATAATTTCAAAAAAAAAAAAACCCTCCCCTTGTAGATCCTTCATGGGGTCTGTACTCTCACAACAAAATGCATGACCACCTTGAGAGAAATCATGGGTCTCATAGAGGAATTTTTAACTTACACCACTTACATTGTCATTTGCACATACACAAATGCTCTTTTGCACTTGACTCAATCCAAGGTAACTGCCATATGCCTGCTATGTAGTAGGCGTTTCATTTCAAAGGAGCAAAGGGTCTTTCCCTAGTCAACCAGCAAGGACCTAACATATGCTACACTACAAGTGCTTTAAGACCAAAAGGTTGTCACAATTTTTGCTTGCTAAAGCATTACCTGTTTTCCTAATGCTGGCACTTACACTTTAAATGCAGGATAAGTGGTTCCTTGAAACGACAGAAATAAAAGGACATAATTTTGTACTTCTAAGTGAAACTGTTTTGTAAGCACACTAAAGTGAATTGATGGTATTAATATGAAAAACTTATAAACCACTGCAAAAAGTGCCTGGGGATGTATCTACCTCTTAAAAGCATCCTAACACATCAAAGTGTACAAATGATACCATTCCCTTTAATATCAGCTTGTATTCCTGTCAAGTACACAAAGTCACTCAAAACACTTATATTACAAGCAATTTATCCAGACAAATTTACATCTTCAGTCTTTGTAGTCTCCCATAATTTTTTACAAAACTTTTACAATTTTTTATGATTCTGTAGAAGTAGAACTTGTGAATATGTTTTAAAAACCTTGCAAAATGGACTTAAATGTAAAGTAAATAATGGCAACAAGAATCTACACTCAAGAAATGGTTGCTGTTTTAGGTGTGTTGCAAGAAATGGCTGCAGTGGCAGCATTAAAATGTCAACATTGGGGGGGGGGGGAACTAAGGGCAAAGGAAAACATTGGGGGCAAAATTTTTGTGTGCAGCTTTAAATCGAGCACAAAACTCAAGCTCCTGCAAGTGGGGTCCAGGAGCAAAGCTCTGTGAGGGTTCAGGGGGCAAAGGCTCCTGCCAGAAGCTCTGAGGTTTTAGCATATCTCTGGGTGAAAAACAAGTCCCAGGAGAGGTGTATTATTTATTTTTTCATTTGACCTAAATTTGTTAAACAATGGGGGTGGAAAGAACGAAAAAATCTGAAGGGCATGTTCCCCATAGCCCGCATGATCCCCTACTGCTGCCACTGAAGGGCAGCCCTGTCATAAGATTCCCAGTATATGCTCCAAATCACACACATCAGAAAATGTGGTAGGTAGGCTGTTTTTTCAGAATTTGGTAGATTTGTACGACCTCCCCCCTCCCCCTCCCCTCTCCCCCTCCCCCATTCTTTATCTATTAAAGGTAGTCAGAAAAAATTGTAATCCTCAGTGACTTGAGGGAAATGGTGATGTGCAATAGCACTCACAGTGCCTCAGAATTCTGGGCTTGCTTCAGGGACTTGCAATGTTTTAAAAAAAAATGGTACTTTGAATTAGAAAATCAGAGTTCGAAAAATGAGTCAACATTTTTAAGAAATACTTTGCAGAGGGAAAAAAAATGAAAACCTTTTGAAGGAATTTATTTTGCAAATATGTTTTTTGATCATGATCCTTGACACCTAATGTGTGCAATGTATGTAGGCAGCAACAACTAGTATTGTCACACTGACCTTGATGTACAGTTGCAACATACCCTTGAATTGCCTGACTGGAAGATTGATCAAGACCAATAAAACTAATTGTTGATTCTCATCAGCAAAGTACAATCTACCTGGTGTGTAGAGATGTTTATAAAAATGGACTAATTGTTCTTATCAAAAGGGAGTCTGTCATCAATACAAAAAGGGAGAATTTCACCAGAGACATTCCAAATTAAAATTACAATGTTTAACTCAAGTTAATAATAAAGAGATGCTTCAAATTTTTGGAGGGATCCGGCCTTCGATCATCTTTAACAGGTTTGGTTGCCAGCTTAATAAATACTTGCAGGATATGTTGAACTGCTGACTAAAACTTAAAAGGGTGAAATTTCACTTAATACAAGAGTGAAAGAAAAAAGGGAAAATTCACTCCAAGAAAAGTGAAATTCACTCCAAAAGGGCAAAGTTTCACTCTTGATGGAGTGCCTAGCTACAGACACCACTCTAAAAAAGAGTGATCCGTCTAGAGACACTCATTGAAGAGTGAATTTAATTTCACCCTTCTTGAAGTGAATTACACTCTTCTTAGAATGATTTGACACATTTCAATCTATTAGAGAGTCACTAAGTTCACTAATCTGTTTTTTGAGTTCTCTGAATGAGAACAAAGAAATGATTGAAACTGAAATACAGTTGAATGCAGGTATAAACCATTTCATAAATAGCTGGGTACCACAAGAGAACTTGAGGTAAGTTCTAAACAGTTATTCAAGTCAAGTCAAACAGAATTAGGCATGAGGAACATTTCCCCTTTAAGCCCAGAGTCAGGGGCCAGGGAAGAAGAGGTTCCACACTTGACAATATGGAAGTGCTACTTTCAGTGGTGAGTCCAGATGAGTAAAACAGGCACACCCTCCTATATTGTCATCAAGCACGGAAAAAGAAGTTGAAGCCTCCCCCCCCTTGCCCCCCCCCCAAAAAAAAAAAAAAAGTTTCAAAGATGGCACCATTTTGCATCTCAATCCTCCTGTTAAATTACCCCCTCTCCATACACCCTTCTACCTGGACAATGATCAATCAAATCTTGTACTAGATCTATACATACACCCCTGTTGTAAGATTGTTTATTTTCCCCAAGATCCCTGGTGTGGTGATAAGTTCCTTCACTTATCTTCTACTTTCATATGTAAGTAGGAGGAACTAATTACTTAAACAGGCTGTAAAGAGGGGCTAAAAAGATTGACCTTTGTAGATCAACCTAATAAACTTTATTATTTATATTTATGTAGTTTCATACCTTTCATTTAGAAACACAGTGCACAGCACTAATATTTCCTGTTTTTATGTTATCATTGAAAGCTATTACATAAAATAATTCTCCCTCTGAATCTAATTCCACAGCAAAATTTCCCACAATGAATAAATAAATGATATTATCATTTTAAAAAATTTAATAATAATTTTAAAAAATAAAAAAATTCATGAAAATATTCATTTCTCAAATGTATCAAACTTTTATATTTTTCAAATCAGGCTGTGTTGCATTCGCTCAAACTGATCCTAAGGCATCAATTACCCAATAGTAACCATTCATGAAATACTGAGAAAGAACACACTTGAACTTGCTCAAGTCATCCCTGCTTCAGCAGATATTGTATTAGTTACCCGTCTGACAGGGACACCTTGCAGTAAATGAAGTATCATCTTACATAAATATTATTCCTTTCATAAATGTCAACATCATCCTTGTAGCAATGTGAATGCAGTGATGCATTACTAACATGTATATGCAACAGACTGAAGTGTGACATTGAATAATTATGAAATGGTGCTACTTGGATGTGCAAGCTGTGGGGAATTTATTGGTAAAATGAACAGGCATTGCTTCAAACTCAGCAGGGGTCAGTGATGTTCATAATAAACTAAAGGAGGAGACACTGCATAGAGCTGTGGTTAAATGATATCAATGATCACTAAATAAGGGGACGCTGCATGGGACTGGGGTTAATGACACAGCGAAACTTCAACCTAGGAAATCTGCTGATAGAATAAGAAGGCATTGCTTCAAACTCAGCAGGGGTAAGTGATGTTCATAATAAACTAAAGGAGGAGACACTGCATAGAGCTGTGGTTAAATGATATCAATGATCACTGAATAAGGGGACGCTGCATGGGACTGGGGTTAATGACACGGCGAAACTTCAAGCTGGGAAATCTGCTGATAGAATAAGAAGGCATTGCTTCAAACTCAGCAGGGGTCAGTGATGTTCATAATAAACTAAAGGAGGAGACACTGCATAGAGCTGTGGTTAAATGATATCAATGATCACTGAATAAGGGGACCCTGCATGGGACTGGGGTTAATGACACGGCGAAACTTCAACCTAGGAAATCTGCTGATAGAATAAGAAGGCATTGCTTCAAACTCAGCAGGGGTCAGTGATGTTCATAATAAACTAAAGGAGGAGACACTGCATAGAGCTGTGGTTAAATGATATCAATGATCACTGAATAAGGGGACGCTGCATGGGACTGGGGTTAATGACACAGCGAAACTTCAAGCTGGGAAATTTGCTGATAGAATAAGAAGGCATTGCTTCAAACTCAGCAGGGGTCAGTGATGTTCATAATAAACTAAAGGAGGAGACACTGCATGGAGCTGTGGTTAAATGATATAAGTGCACACTTAATAAGTGGACGCTTCATGGGACTGGGGTTAATGACATGGCAAAACTTCAAGCAAGCTTAGAAATCTGCTGATAGAATAAGAAGGAATTGCTTCAAACTCAGCAGGGGTCAATGATGTTCATAATAAACTAAAGGAGGAGACACTGTATAAAGCTGTGGTCAAATGAAATCAATGAACTCTAAATAAGGGGATGCTGCATGGGACCGAGGCCAAAATGATACGGCAAAAATTCAAGCTGGGAGATCTGCTGGTAGAATGAGAGGGCTTTGATGGAACCGTGCAGGGGTGAATAATTTCTATACAGAGGAGAATTGCATTGAGTTGCAGGGGTCAAATGATGTTAGTAATAAAGTGGATATAACACAACATAGGGTTGCATGGGGACAAAAGGATGTCAAAATAATGCACAGTGAATGAAGAGGGGCACTGCAGGGAGCTGGGGTCAAAATCATGTCATTATTCACATACAAACGAGGGGACACTGATTGGAGCTGCAGAGAAAAAAGTGATACCCCAAAGTAGCAAACTACAATGAGATGTAGTAACATATGTAGTCACAAAGGTGTGGCCACATACCAGCAAAGTGCCCTGAATGTACTTGACAGACAAAGATTGAGATTCCCCAAAGTGTTGAAATTACATCAATATCATGGCATTCCCTAGATATACCTTTTGAAGTTTGAATGTTTCTGGGGTAACTGCAAAAAAATAATGATATTAGGCCTTAGTGTTGCACAGTGTTAAAGTATCCTTTTCCACCCTATACTATTTCTTAATTACTCATCAGATGGGTTATGGTTTGATGCTGATAAAATCCTTAGGAAATTCTCATAACTCTACAATTCTCCTACAAATGAAGGTTGTAAAATCAAAGGATAACATTAGCTATATATGATATCCCCCCCTCCCCTCCTCTTGACACCATAAGATTTGCATATTTAGCTCAAGTTTATGCATGACTGGATGCAAATCAGAAATAATCCCATCAAATGGTCACTTTTGATTAATTTTTATAGGCTAGTAATTGTTGCTCTTTTCTTGGTTTTTAATTTTTTTTTTTTGCATCAAATACCCAATTTTATCGTTTTAATGTCACTAGACCCTTTAAGGTCATTATAATCTAAATGATAACTGTGATATAACCTAAACCAGAGGTCACAAAGCAAATTTTGAGGTGGAAGAGGAAGGGGGCTAATCATCAAAGTGGTCCAATATGTTCAGCAATATCATAGCAGTGGCCAAAACTGCCTACAAAAAAAGTGGTGGCTAAAGCCCCTCAGCTAAGCCCTCTTTCTGTTTCTGTGGTTCTGGTAAACTCAGTTTATGGTACTGAATCTGTTACCTCAACATACTGTTGCAAAAATATGGCAAGGGAGATTGAAAGCAAGTTTCCTGGTTTCCAATCATGTCTTTGTTACAACAATCTAAGATTTACAGTTGGGAACTAGAGGTGACTCAGGCTTGGTTATTACTTTTCTTTCATATTTACTTTTTTCCTTAGCACCTTGGATAATTAATCCCAACCACATGCACACAGCTTTACTCACTCAGTACGTGTTACATGACTGGATTAGCATGCACATTACGGGATATTAGCCTTAAAGGAGATCCGTCATGGGTACCACAGTTTTTAGAGAAAAACTGCGGTTCTCAATTACAGTACCCGACCACTGGTTCATTACTCCAATTAGCTGCTTCAGTGGGCAGCAGATTTGATTACCATTCTGGTACAATAGAAGCCAAACAACTTTGGGGTTCAAATAACAACTTACAACAAATCCTGAAATAGGTGCTGGCAAAAGGGGAATCAATTTACTTTAACCCTTTACCGTTGTTTGGGTCCTTTTGGACCCATACGGAGAGCGCGGCTGTCACCCATCTTTACTGCTTCACGCAGAGCTCGAAACTGCGAGTAGCTACTCGAAAATTCAGCCACAACAATGAGAGAGACAACAGTTCAAGGTCACGGGGTCAATAGCCTACAGAAGCTGATGAGGGGCGTGCTACGTCCGCTTTTCCGATCACTCCTGAGGGGGGCAAATATGCCCTGATTGGAGCACAACGGTAAAGGGTTAATCGAAAGTATCCAAACAACTCGGCTGTGCACACACGCAGAGAGAGCGGTATCAGCTTTGCAGTAAACACACTCCACAGGGTTTTTTTAACCCTTTACCGTTGTTTGCGAGTAGCTACCCGAAAATTCGGCCACAACAATGAGAGAGACAATAGTTCAAGGTCACAGGGTCAATAGCCTACGGAAGCTGATGCGTGGCATACTACGTCCGCTTTCCCGCCCACTCCCGAGGCGCACAAATATGCCCCGATTGGAGCACAACGGTAAAGGGTTAAGTTCACACTGAAGGGCCACATCCCCTTTCAGTTTATTCTGAGATAAAGTGCTATCAAATGTCAACCTTCATGGTCATTTTCAAATGATTAAATGGGCATATAATTAATGCTGAGAACAGTTCCTGACGAGATTATTATAAGGGTATTTTTCCTGACATGCATATACTTATGGACAAAGAGCTGTGCATGTAATGTACACATAATGCATAGTTGTACTCTTCATGCCATGTTCTTGCGGATCCTCAAATATCCATGGATCGGCTGTATTTTTGCACTTCAAAAAGCACCAACTATGATAAAAATTCCTCAAATTTCCACTCTGTTGTAAGGCCCAAAGTATGTTCAAGTAAGTAGAATGCTGACCAGGCAGGATTATCTGTCAATTAACTTACACTTAATCAAGGAAAAGCAGAGGATAAGCCCTTTGGCCAGTACACCTCATGTTGTAATGTCTCATTCACGATACAAGTGGATACTCTGTTCCCAGACATCTGCAAGTTCAGGCCTCATTTTCTCCTATTGTAAATGTGTAACACTATCTGATTATATTCCTAAAGAACACTCTAAATGGAGATGAATGATATTCTCATATTACTCAAATCTGGTTTAATGGTACCGTAGACGAACGCAAGTTGCCTGATTATATGCGCATATAAATCCCTGTATTAAGATATGCTTTACAAGAGCAAGTAGGGAGTGTCTTTTACATCAGGGGCCACCTTACCTTTAGGTCCTTAACATTACCATCTGAATTCATCTTCTGCCAACAGTTTTTGTACTCATTTTGAATCTTAAGAGGAAGAAGAAGAAGAAGAAAAAAAAATATTATATCCATAGAGGTGCTGATGGGTTTTACTACACAAGTCTCAAATTAATCCTTCCAGGCTTCTCTGGGATGCAGAAGTTTGGGGAAATTAGAAGGGGGTGAGAAAACTTGTAATAAAACTGAGTATCTCCACAAAAAATCATAGTACACTTCCTCTAAGGCACATCTTTGTATTGAATTTGAGGACTGTCAGTTTCCCTCCTTGAGGTATCATGCTTAGGGGCATTGTTACAAACAAATGAACACATACACTTCACCTACCGTGACACGCCATTGTAAATCATTAGTTTTTTCTTATTAAAATGAAAAAAGTGGTTAACTTTTGCCTAATATGTAGTGTCTTCATAATTTGCAGCTCTTTGTACATGACAAAGTGCAGATTATGACCTCCCCTTTGTCTTGTATCATATATACTGCTTTGACTACACAGTAGGCAAACATTAACAAATTTAAGTATAAAGCAATCTTTCATACAAGTTTTGTTTCAACTTGGTATCAAAGTCTGCTCATAAAATTCCAACTTGTGACATGTAAAGTGCATAAATGTTTGCAAAGCACCTTTGGAGTGGACAAAAGCTGTGATATTGAAGCAGTGAGTCCTAGCAACTGTCAAACAAGAGGTTGCATAATAACACAGGTCAAAATAAGGGTACATGGGTCTTCATCTAAGAGTAATGATTTACTTTCCTACATCAGTACACAGGGCTTTTTCAAATTGAAATTATCTATTTCAGTTTGGATCAGTGTTCCAACTGAGCAAGATGAAGGCAATTCAAAGAGGCTGTGCCAGTGATTCCCATTAGAAACACTAGCTGCCCTTAGTCCATCTGAAGAAAAAAAAAACTTTAAATACTCAAATGCTCAAAATTACATGAAACCTGACAGACACATGACTTTTGTGAACCCTTCATAGAAGAATGCCATTACACAATACTCTATTATGACAGTTACAAAGTTACAAAGTAGGCTTTCCCTAGAACGTCCCTTTTCGAAGAATCGACTTTTCTTCCAATCAAAAGAAATATTGGTCATGCATTGGTGCTGTCATTTTGAATATTTTACCTGTAATTCTGCATGTTCAATGCTTCTAGAACCCCTTTGGAAATAATATGACTGGTCAATGTGGGATTGAATCCTTACGTTTTTGGTTTGCAAGGTGTCCTAGTAAAAATGTCTCATTGGTAGGTGAAAGGGCAGGAGCAGTCATCCTAAACTGAAGAAGTGTAGTAAACTGTCCTGTTTCATGATTGGTTGTTGAGAGTCATGTGACAATGTTTTTTCTCTTCAAATGTGAAATTTACCAGAAATAACTACTTGGTTTAGCTTGAATATATATGCAATAGTAAAGTCATAAAAAGTAATTAAAGATACTTTGAAGAGAAATAAGATGAAAATTGAGTTATTTAGACTTTTTTTCTAAATAAGTTTTGGGGGACTGCTCTTTACCTTTAAAGTTCAAAAGGACAAAGATTGGTTAGAGTGGGAAGGTCTCCAGACTTAACAATTTATTTGATATTTGGTGAGGATTGCCTGAAATGATGTTGGATGAAATGTTCATTCAGTAGGTGTTTTGTCACAGCTCTACCAAAATACTAATCTATCAATTGTTCAGCATGCCTGTTGAGAATACTACAGATTTTGAACGTTTTTTTTTTTTGTTTTTTAAAGCGATGTCTTTGATCTCTTTTTCTCATACAAGGTAATAACATTCTCTGAAGTTTTATGCAATAGCACATTCTACCCAAGACTGATTCTTAAACTTTGTTATTTTACTTTTTTTTTTGTAAAATGTCATGAATTTTCCTGATTTCCCCATAAGGCAAAAAGTTGAGCAACATCAGATCTAATCTGTCATACATGTATTCTTCTAAAGCCATTTACACCCTCATTTGAAATCCAATGTCTTTACTTGCAATGCCCACAATCCTACTAACTTGTATGTTGAGAGATGACATTTTAACAACAGATCACCTCTGGCAATTAAGAAACTTTAAAAAAAAAAAACTCTTTTGTTGCTGACTAAGAGGAAAAATGCAAATAGTGCATGAGTCTAAGGCTCGAATAAAATGTCTGCAAGGCATTTTATTCCTGAAGAAGTAAACTCATCTTACCTAAGCCCCCAAAGTCATCTAAATTAAATCAAAATTACATGCAATGCAAGCAAAATGGTAAAGTTCATTGCCGCGAGCTTTTACAGATGCATCCCTTAAATCTAGTATTTAGGAGATACACTTCTTTGTAGATGCAGTTTGAATGATAAAATGCCCTTTGGGGATGTCAGATGAATCTGTGAATAATTGAACATGATGCAGGCATACATGATCAGCTTCTGGGCATTAAGTCACATTTCTCTAGAGTTAACTGCAACACTCGAAGCCATCAAGATAGCAGCATGCAATGTCATGCATTGAATAAAGTGTTGCTGAGAGAAACAAATTTATTGTAATTTTTCACATGAAAATTTTCCACATTCAGTTTTCCAGACTTATATTTGTTTTCGATAGCAATATGTCTCAAATATTTAAAGGCCAGCTGCAGACTACATGCAAAGCAATCTCTATCAACTCTTCAAGTCATGCCAATGCATAGAATCAAACTAAATGGAAGGCATGCCATGCAGGCATCCTATTGTTTACACTTTAGCATTCTTTGATGTCATATTGTAGGGTGCAGGGAATGAGTGTCCTCCTTCTAGTACCTTTAAAAATTGCAAAGGGTCATAAGGTATATACAGGCTTTTTACCCCATATTTCTACAATGTTTACCTGAATTTTGAAGTTATCAAAAAATTGGAAAACACAGTGTCACCTATACCTAGATGCAAAGAGTTTACTTGTAAAACTACAAAATGTGCCTGTACTAAAACTTGGATATTACTCCATTAAAAAAATGGGAACAGACAGAAAATAATGACATTTTTTTTTGTTTCTTTTTTTTTGGGAGGGGGATGGGTGGATTGGAGGATGAAACCACCATTTTGACCCGGAAAGATGACTTAACTCCTAAGTGCTGATGCTTTTCTTGACTTGCAATGTTTTATAAGTGGTGAGTTTGGTTATATCATGCAAAACATAGTGCTATCTAGCCTTACCCTCCCCTAACCAAGTCTCCCCCTCCCATAAAAATCCACTGCTTTGGATATACAACTTCTTAAACAAGTTCATAACTCTCCAGTTGCCTGTGATCTTTGCTTATCACAGTGAGGATGTCATTCTCCAAAAAAGTCGAGTAGTAGTGAAGGAATCAAGTGTCTTTATCCAGGAAAATTAATTAACACTTAATTTCTACATCCATCCAAACAATGTAGTACTCATTCCCCCCCCCCCCAAAAAAAAAAAATTGTAAACTAACTTAAGAGTGTTGAAATTCAGTCATTTTGTACCTTTCTCTTTCCTTTTAACTTTATTTTTATGTCTGCTATTTAACTTTTAAAAGTAATGACTTCAACTAATTGGCTTATGTTGAATCAGGGCTCGATTTTCATGGTTGTCCAATTGTCCAGGACAACTAAAATTCCATGTGGACAACCAAAAGTTAAAGGTTGGTTGTCCGATGGACAACCATTTTTCTCTGTGATGGAAGAAGTATATACTGCAGACTGATCAACTCTTTCAACTATTTCCATCAATACAATATTTCAGACATTGGTGTGTTTGTCTTAATCTTCAAGAGGTGCAATACTGTACATGAACACAGTTACTGTTTGACAATTGAGCGAAAAAGGTTTTGGACAACCAAATTTACTTATGGACAACTAAAATTAGTGAAATGGTTGCCCGAAGGACAACCATAAATTTTTCTGAAAATCAAGGCCTGTTGAATCCATTTTAATTGCATTTTTAGTTTCTGTGTACTTTGTGTGCTGTTAATGTTAAATATTTGATGTAATTTGCTTGCTAATTTGAACAAAACACTTGTTTCACTATGCTCTGCGACACATTGCATACACTGACCATTTCATTAATAAAAATGCCTTTTCAGAACTAATATGTTACAGACATTATATTTCCTAACAGGTCTAATCTGCTAATGGTTACACTCTAGAGAATTCTGTCCCTTGAACTGTTGAACAGTGGGCATTTATACATCGACCTTGATTTCCCAATCCAACAGTACATTTAAGTATTTAACCTTTAACTTTAAGATACTGGGCATCCACCTTCAAAAGATTTCCTAGGATTGATTTGTATTTTCACATATAATGTGACTTAAACTGGATTCAGTGGCTAAACCTAATTAATCTTGAACCATAAAATCAGGTTCAGATTTAGTTGAAGATATGCATGAAAATAAAGTTAAAAGGACAGGAATACAATAATTTCAGACCACTTTGTTAAATTATTGATATTTGGGATAAAACACACATATTACTTTTTGTTCTGAAAGTAATGAAAAGTACTGTTTATAATAATAAAATTAATGAACAGTATTTCTTGATATTTTCAGCAATAAGATACTGTACACTACTAGTCTTTGTTTGGGCTGTTAACACCTGGTAGAAGTCCCAAGTCCATTTGCCATTTGCAGTTTTCTCTCATTAAAAATTTGGCCAAGTCATGACAACATTGAGCACGTCATGATGCCCAGTTTCAAGGGGCAATATTTTCTAATGAAACACAAATTATGTGGAAACAAACAAAAAGATCCAAAAAAATTTTCATATCAATGCTCCCACTAATGTCAAAGTAATTTAGTCAAGACAGTTCTAGTAAAAATTATAAAATTGTAACTTTTAAGGAAATATCCTAGGGTACAGTCAAACACTGCAACATGGGATCACATGCTATGTGTTTATCCACTTCACTTACTCCATGCTTAAAATTTTTTTTATTTAACTCCACAAGGGTAAAGACCTAGTGGGGTAATATTGCTCAAAAAATGAATGATTCCCTATGTTAATTCTCCATATTGGGAAAATTTTGCAGAAGACAATTCCACCCCAAATAATCCCTATTCAGATGATGTCTAACTATCTGTGAGACATGGTTAATTGGCAGGAAATTTTTCAGGAAGAGGAAAATTGTCCATTCAGGTGGGTTAGTTAGTTATTTAGACGGAGTTTTACAGCCCAGTTTCCAACCTATTGGTTCAAGTCAAGCCAGCCACGGCCTTTTTTCCAGTTGTGGCTCACTGGCTTGTTTTCCCTACTCCATTGCTTATGCCGAGCATCACACACAATGGCAGTAGGTTCCTTTTTTAGAGTCTTTGGTATGACCCCACCTGGGAAGTGAACCTGAATCCCACTCAGGTGGGAATTGACCAGAAAAAAACTGTGTATTTCAGAATTTTGGAGTTCTCCCAGCCTTCAGTTTTGGATTTTTCAAGTTTGCTAAAATTGCACTCTTCAGAAAATTGAAGGACCAATCCTCTCACCCTAAACTACAATTTTGGTATGGGGGTACCAAAATTCTCAACTGGCTCAGCGCTTTGATGGACAGCTAATTCAAACAATACAAAGTTCTAAAGCTTGTATTACACAGCATGAACTGTAGTGAAAGTGTTTTGACTGTACACATTGAGATTTTTTATACTCATCATGAAGCAATAAATTGAGATTGTGTTTGGATGGGGGTGAATTTCAGACAATTGTGGGAGGAGCTTAAGTTAAAAGGTTAGGAGAATTGGTACTGTTTGGGGTGAGAGAATTGAGCCTTTAAGAAATGTGGAAGGTGTGCAATTTTATGAGTTCCCATCTTCATCAAGATGTACAAAAAACCACACTCCTCGCAGTGATTTGAGGAGAGTGATGGTGTGCAATTGCACTTGTTGTCCATGTGGCAATTGCACAGGATGAAGTTGCCAAAGAGCAACACAGATCTGCAAAAGTAAAGGCTGGTTTCATATGGACACTGAGGTTTAAAGCCCTAATCCTTTCACCCCAATCCGTTACAAGGACAAACCAATTAATTGAAGCACCCACAACTGGTAAAAACTCATGTTCATCCACACACACAATCTCAGTTTATTACTTCAGGGTGAGCGTACAAGACCCCAATGTGTAACCAAAACACTCCCAGTACAGTACATGATGTGTAATATGGGCTGCATTACTCTGCTCTTTTGCTGTCAATCAAAGCAATGGGCCAATTGAGAATTTCTGTAGACTACTACAAAATTGTAGTTTAGAATGAGAGTTGACTGTTTTTAAAATTAACATGCAAAGCAGTTCCTCATGGTCACTAGGAAGTTTGTATCTTTATACATTTCGGGCTTTTTTTTTTTTTGCTCTTAAAATTTTGTTTTCTTTTTCAAAAGTGTATCACTGTATAAAATTAAATGCTGTTTTTGCTCAAACTATTATCTTCACAGGACACTAATTAAATGCAGTCATGACTCAAGGAGAAAAAAGAGGACCAATTTTTAATAAGACTTTCTCTTACTTGATTGAGCTGGGCTTCTGTTTTCTCAAGCTCAGAAAGGAAGTTGTTGTGATAAGAAGTGACTTGAGTGAGTAAGTCCTTGCGGTGTTTGGCTATGTCACCAAGCTGAGGTGATATATTGTTTTCCATAGTATTTGCCAACTCAACCGTCTCCTGCAAATTAAAATAATATTCATTATAACAGTCCTGAGTGACACAAGCCGCTGCATCAATCGCTATGTAAAATCAAGATGAAAAGTTAAAAGGATGGAATTTTACGGTCCAGTTTCCAACCAACCGGTTCAAGTCAAACTGGCCACGGCCTTTTTTCCAGTTGCTGCTCACTGGTTTGTTAAGAGTATGAGCACTAACTGGGTGCATCCAGTATAATAGCATGAACTCACAATACATTATTCAGTAATAATGTACACATATCCATTGTCAATTGTTCAACCTTGTACATTCATGTTATTTTAATTTAAAAGACAGACCAGAATAAAATTCTGCTCACAGATTACCACATTTAAAACATCACAACCCCAAGTAGTTAGTTTGATAGTTAATTAGTAATATAAGATTTAACAACACAGCAACACCAATCTGTTATTTAGTGTCATACTGATCAAATACTGTTCATGTCCTCCCGCTTAGTCACCTTTTACGACAGGCAGGGAATGCTGTGGGCATATTCTGATTCCGCAACCCCCAGTCCACAGGGGGGGCATAACCCCAAGTAAAATGGAGTACTACACAATTACCCCAAGTAAAATGGAGTACTGGTGTAAGATTCATAGCATGTTTATCTCATGTTCCTATGAGTTTGTCACAGAAAAATGTATGGTCACCTGACTGTAATGACCAATAGAAGTGTATAGCCATGAAGGAATGACACATAAAGGCCAACCAGTCAAGGATGTCAATTAAATTGTACTAAATTAAATTGTACTTTATTTCTTCCTGATATTTTCATCCAAGCTTCAAAATAATGGAATTGTGACTATGTGAGACACATCATTACTCTATATTCCCAAATTTAACAAATTGAAGTACACACTATTCAATATTTATATTTATCCAGCTGTGCATTACTATTTAATAAAGAGGATGCAAATGGCATACACTTCCAACCAAATAAAACTAAAATTATTTAACCATTAGCGACCCGAAATCCTGGCCTCAGCTGTTTATTATTTCAGAAGAAACGTTTCATAGACGAAAACTTGACTAAGCAGTTTTTTCGTGACCACCAAAGAGGCATATATGACACCCTGATGGGATCTGTTTCACACTGTTCCATGATACACACCAAACTCATCAATTTTAACTGTATACTGGTTTTTTCTCAGCTGTACATAACAAACTCTGACTTAGAGTCAGAAAATCAGCTCGTTAAACTATATCATTTTTATGCCCTATGCCACACAGTCTGACACACATCTATTTTTATTAAATATTGCTATTTAATATAATATTTCCTACACTTTGTCACTTACAGTGGTAAGTCAATAAATAATAAAGTGCTACATTACGATTTTTGGCCCCCCCCCCCGTACATGGAGCACCGCCATCACTCATGAATTGCCACATCATACTCTGAAAGCCATCTTCATTTCCCTTACTCTCAGTCCTTTAAACACCAATGAACTTCTTTCCTTCACCTACTTTACAAGCAGTCCTTTCTTTCTTTGTATATATGCTAATGTAAACTGCAAATAATCCTATTTAGCAATGTTACTTTCTCTTTAAAGAAGTAAGGTATTACAAACATTACCTACCAATGACCCCTCACAATAGAGGCTTTGCAATTACGTCACGGAACCGCCATGCTGGAGGACAATCAGGCCAAATACACGCAACTTTGTGCCGAAAGTACTGCACAGCGTGCACTTTGGCATGCAGGGTATGTACACATTCAGCGAGCAAGCGCGTCCCGTGTGGTTTACTACGTAGTTACATGTACTCCAACATGGCCGCCAGAGAGTTTTATGACGTCATGTGAAAAGCCTCTATTGCAGGTAAAACCATCTTTGAAAGGAGCCCTATAGCTTCTGTTCATTCATTGGGGCTTTGAGTTCAGTAGCATTTCTTCGATCTTTCAGACTCAAAAGATTACAGTGTCTTATTCATCTATAATTGTCTTTTTTTATAATTCACACATAGATAAGGCTTCTGACAATTATTTTCATAATCCAATGGTGATATCAATTACATAAGAAGCAAATCTAGTTGTTTTTGCATGTTGTTTTATTTATGAGCCTACAATACATTCTAACCAAGACAATTAGAGTAAATTTGATGTATAATGAAAACTTTGCACGTTAAACTGCATGGATGTTGCTTAGTGTACATATATATATATTTAGTGTGGTCTGACAGACCACATTCTTGAATCCGTCTGGTTCACGGAACAATGACGTCATTTAGCTATTGAAATATCTTGCAGTATATGGATTCATCCAATTTTGAAAGAAGCCCTCTGTCCGTTACGTACCGAAATTTTTCGTGGCGGTGTGCGCAGATTACCTCCGCAGTACACAAAGTAAACCCGTGTGTATTTTTCTCTCCTGAGTTCATTTTCCTTTTTCAGTGGGAAATAAACATCGCCAAAACACTAAAGACTTCAAAGCAATGATTTTCAGTGAAAATACACTCGTTATATTTTTCTGTTATGTCCTTTTAAAAAGTATGTTTGTTTATATTATTACGCCATGCACTATCAAAAGCTTACGTATGCCAGGGAGAGCTCTCTCCATAGACTGCCTACATAACAACAATTGACTTAGTCGTACGTAAGTTACGCCGATGCCAATGGCTGGTGTCATTCGTATCACCGCATACATGTTGTCAGAAAGAAGGCACTATCAGCTAGCTACTCAGGTTACTATCGTCTGTTGACTAGCTCTGTTTCTGTAGTACTCTTAACCGTTTCGAAGTGACATTTACCGATGGATGCTGTTTTAGGTTCAACTTGAACTTCATACGTGGTCTAATGAAGTCTTTAGGGTTTGCAGTAAGACTAAAGTGGTCCAGGTGTGCTCCCTTTGGTAGATTTCGTGGGTTGAGTGAACGACCTTGTTAGTTTATATTCAGTGTATACTGTACAGTACGGTATATGCTTCGAACGCCTGTGGTTCTATGTACGTACTGATCATACTAGCGTACTCAAGCCTATAGTATAGTAGCCATAGAGCAGGGTGATCCTGATACCTGCTCTATGAGAATAGCCCAGCCACATTCATATAGGCCCATTATCATTACACGTAAGGCTTAGCCATAGTCATTCTAACCAGACCACACTGTATTTGCAAGCAAATGCGTTGTTCTAGTTCTAACTGTGGATTCGAGCGAAAAATCATCTGAAGATACGACCCATAGGGCAAATTTACCCATAGGACAAAAAACATTTCTCCTTAACGTTTTGACACACATTTTCAATATGAATATGTAATAGTATGGTAAATCCCCACATACCATACATAGTACATGTCATTACTTCTATATGTATACCAACTTACATACACGTATCCTTTAACAGGAATGTATGAGGGGCCATTGAAATAAATGTGTGTATGAATATCTCAAGACGCAAAGGGGAAATATATTCTTATGTATGTTATTGTTTTATTTTTGCCTTTACTTTCTGACGGTATACCGATTTTCCCCTACTGGTTCATCCAGTGTTATATATGTGTATGTGTGTGCATATGCTAGTAAATGATACCTTGCCGGGTACAGGCCGCTCATGAGGGCTGAAGCCTCGCACGTCTTTCCTCGCTCAGGCGGAGCTCGTAACTGGCGTAGCTACCCGAAAATTCAGACACTGCAATGAGCTCTGTCACATGATATGCAAGAGCCCGCCCTTGCTCGCGGCATTCACATGCCTCGTGACATAAACGGCTAAAGGGGAATTCCGACCATTTCCTTATGGGGAACAGTTCTGTGTACCCCGTAAGGCATTGAATATGGGTATGTCCTGAGCTTGTAAATGATACCTTGCTGGGTACAAGCAGCTCATGAGAGCTGAGGCCTCGCACGTCTTTCCTCGCTCACGCTGAGCTCGTAACTGGCGTAGCTACCCCAAAATTGGGACACTGCAATGAGCTCTGTCACGTGATATGCAAGAGCCCGCCCTGGCTCGCGGCATTCACAGGCGGCGTGACATAAACGGCTAAAGGGGAATTCCGACCATTTCCTTACGGGGAACAGTTCTGTGTTCCCCGTAAGGCATTGAATACAGGTATGCCCTGTACTCCTAGTGTGTACACGCCAATTTATATGCGTGCATGAGCTTGTAAACGATACCTTGCCGGGTGCAAGCAGCTCATGAGAGCTGAGGCCTCGCACGTCTTTCCTCGCTCACGCGGAGCTCGTAACTGGCGAAGCTACCCGAAAATTCAGACACTGCAATGAGCTCTGTCACGTGATATGCAAGAGCCCGCCCTCGCTCGCGGCATTCACGTGCCGCATGACATAAATGGCTAAAGGGGAATTCCGACCATTTCCTTACGGGGAACAGTTCTGTGTACCCCTTAGGCATTGAATACGGGTATGCCCTGTGTATGTGTATGTGTGTGTGTGTGGGTTTGTCTTTGTGTAAAACAGAGGACCTAAACAATAGACTTCCAGGTCCTCGGTAGTAAATTCAAAAGATTTCTCAAGTCCTCGGTTGTCTAACAATAGACAGTCTATTGTGAAGGTTAGGGTTAAGTAAGCAGACACAATGGAGATAACAATGAAGTCCTCAGTTGTGTGTAAAAACACGACTGTGTGTGTGTGTGTGTGTGTTGTGAATTATTTTGTGTGTTCTTCCTATCATTTGTTTATTTATATATTTTTGTTTTGTATTTAGCAATTATGTATAAATGATATTGTATACAAATCTAACATCCTTGTGGAGGTATAAATAATTAATAAACCAAAACTGAAACCCAGACTGAAGAAACCCAAGACTATTTGTTTTTTATCACATCTGCTATAAATGCTGCAGCTCCTCTTTGTTTACTACTGATACTCCACTGACTAGCTTGGAATTTTTACTACATTTTACTCAGTGGGGGCAGAACAATCGATTTTCCTATTCAGTATTTCCCTCAGGCAATTGCCCAGGATATAAATCACTGCACACCATGCCCCCTACTCCACAATTCTGGATCAAGCCCCATGGGTCTTTTGGGTAGAAACTGTCTGGGAAGAGCTTAAATTGTCCCAGATTAAATGTCCATCTTCAGTAGTTGAACCCCTGGAATTTAGGTGCCTCAAATCTCTGTCCTGGAATAAATGGAATAAGAGTTGACCATCTGTATTTACAAACAAAGGTCAGACACTTAGCTAAGTTGATGGCATTGGAGCAGACTGGATGACTGCTGAATATAAACAATCATTTTATGACCTTAAGAGTCATTATATACGACTCATAAACTCTGAAATACAAGGCTCACATTTTCAAAAATTGTTTCCCATTTCTCTCTAAACCTAAATGAGAAATGCCAAGCAGCTACCAAAATTTTGATAAATATAGTAAATAAGACTTTTTCATGAATGACTCTGGAGGATTATGTGACAACAATTTTCTTACTTGGTTGAGAAATCTGGAAACTTGTCTTAGGGAGACAGACCCTTTGCAATCCTGCCTCTCAGCTGGGGTCAAGTTATTGGTGTTTGGTGCATGACTCTTCCCTTTATAGTCTGGGAGGTTGTTGCTGTGGATCTATCACCAGTCAGAAACTTGATTTCAAATATGGGAAAATGTCATGTAATTTTTGAACATGTAAAAAGAAATGTTTATATTCATTTAGCAATGGGTTCTTGTACCATTTATTAGTTACAGGTTAACTTAGCAAGAGCAGTTGAACAGTTGTGGGACTTTTTTTCCTGTCTAAGTGTAATGTACAAGTGTTGGCAAAATGCTGCTGATTTCAATTTTTCTTTATCTGTATTATGATCCTTTACTTCAAACAACTCCATGTTTTTACTAAAGACCTGTGAAAATTTTCATTTGAAAGAATTATCTTTTAAACTATGTAATTTGTTGAAAATGATGATTGAAATAAATGATGGGAAAAGAAAAAATACTCAGTTGTGAAATTTGCAAGGAGTCACTGCTAGAAAATACCCTGATACGCAATCTGTTAATTGAAATATCATGAAAGGTACTCAGAGGAGTAATTGGAGGAACTTTGTAAGACTAAAGTTGTTGTTTTGAAATAAATCTGGGGTGACTGCTTTTGAGCTTTTAATTTTGATCACATGAGAAAAGATGCGTTACTGTGAGAGTTCAAAGGCTAATGTTGGAATCTTGGAATTCCCTTGTCTCTGGTATGGTAATTAGTTGTGCAATATTACGGACGTTCCTTTTGTAGTCTAGTTCGTTAGAGATATTTGTCTTGTTGTGTTAGTCAGTCTTGGTGTGGTTGTTGTCCGGAGTAGACGTTGTGTAGACGTATATATTGTATGTATGATGTTGGAAATATATGTTATCTGGAGCAAGTAAATCAACAGACTTTGTTATGTTTTTCTCTACGGTCTAATCTAAATCTCCACTTCCAATAATGAACTCACCAGTCTTGCTCATATGCGACCTGTTCCGCTACACACATTAACAGTGCACGAAATTAGTGACTTAAATCTTTCATGATGTAACTTCTATTTACATTGCTTTCATTTTAGCCACAAACATCATTTTTTCTTAGTTTTCATTTAAGTACATTAGTAGTATTGTTGTCCCACAGGGAGTTAATTACGTGACTTCTTTGTGCTCAGACTGGATCACTTGAGCACCATAATGTGCAAAGGGTTTGACACTTTCAATGTTCATTGAATAATTTTGTTTGCTTGTTAACATGATATAAATTTAGTTCTAGTTGTTCAATAGTGAACTCAAGAATGAGAAGAGGCTGGGAGAAATATACAGTAACAAGGAAATTTCACTGTCTGACGTCAGATTTTAGAGATGTCACTGTATGCATTATTGTATTCATTATAAAAAAATTCCCCTGAAGTCCGGGTTTGGTACAAGATCTAAGTGCCCTGGTAATTAATCACTATTCAAATAGAAGAATCTATTTTCTGTCCTCTCTGTTAAAGGTCTCCTAGTTCCCACTGTTCTGTGAACCCATGTCATGCATAATAGGTGACACATTGTCCCATCAAAGCACTTCAAATTACTAAACATTGAAGCTGTGCTATACAGCCTGGGTTCCACAAAGCTGCTACAATGATGCACATTAATAAAACAACTTGTCACATTACCACATTGATGTTATAGTGAAGAAAAGTGAAAAAATAAGGCTTTATTTGATTTCTACACTTGATGCACTGCAGGCTTGGGGTAATCGTAATCGATTGCAATCGATTACACATTTTGAAGTAGTTGTAATCGCAATCGATTACTTTTGTGAAAATCGCAAAGTTATTGCAATCGTAGTCGATTACAATGGCAAAGTAATCGCAATCATGGTTTCATTTCTGATTACATGGAAGCTGAATTGAACAAAGAAGTAAAGTTACTAAACAATCTTTTCAGTGCTTGATTCTTCTGTTAGAATGACAAAATTTAATTGTCCCTCTTTCTTGGATGTTCCAGCTTAAAATAAGTGAGAAGTGCATGGGTTCAATAATCTCTACTTTGGGAGGACTTGCTTCTGTCCGGGTTTATCTAGAGCAATGTCCATGTCCTTTTTTTCAGTTGTGGGCACTGGATTGTTTTGCCTACTACATTGTTTATGTGGAAAGAAAATGTAATCACGATTGCAATCATGATTACATTGCAATGTAATCGCAATTGTAATCAATTACTTTCAATTTTAGCTGTAATCGTAATCATAATCGCAATCGTAAAATATGAAGTAATCGCAATCGTAATCGATTACATTGAGATGTAATCGCCCCAAGCCTGATGCACTGTGAACAAAAACATGAGCCTTAGCATGCACCTGTTCCACAAAAACTAAGCTTTTTTTGCAGATTAAATCTTATATTGATTGTAGTAATGACCCCATGGATATTTTCTTACAGCAATCAAAGCTACTGATGTATACCAAAGGAAAAAGAACTCTATTTCCTTTCTTAAAGCTCATATTGTAGACTCTGTGGGCAATCATCTAGAAGGTAGGAGGCTACTGGTCAATTTTGAATGTAACTGCAACTTCTGGGTTCTGTTGATACAAAATTGGAGAGTGCCCTTAACTTGATTCAGCATGATAAGTTTTTCAGGTACTAAATGTGGGTATAAAGTAGGGATTACTGATGTATTAAATAGCTAAAAGGAAGGCTGAAGTAGATTAGAGTTTCATTATAGATTTAAAGGCCCAGTTCTCTCACCCCAATCAGTACCAATTCTCCTAACTTTCTTACTTAAGCCCCCCACAATTGCCTAAATTCATGCTCATCCAGATACAATCTCACTTTATTACTTCAAGGTGAGTAAAGAAAAACTCAATTTATCTTATCAAAACACTCTCAGTACAATTCATACTGTGTAATATGAGCTTTGTTACTCTGCATTGTTTGAATTAGCTGTCAATCAAAGAGTTGAGCCAGTTGAGAATTTTGGTAGCCCCGTACCAAAATTGTAGTTTGGGGTGAGAGGTTTGGCCCTTTAATGTCAAGGCTATTCAATGTCCCATTGAAATTATTTTGTCCACTGACCTTGCATCAGCTCTTGCAATGACAGGGTGTACGTCCACAGACTAATATCATTTCCTTTCGTTTATTTGTTTTTCTACATCATCAAAATGTATGGATACACAAAAGTAATGAATACAGTACATACAAAACACTGAAGTAGATGGAAGTAAAACTAAAAAACCCTGAGGGGCTTGTCGAGAGTTCTACTCCCCAAAATAACAAAAGCAAGTTACCTAGAGTGGCTGTGTAGCAAACACAAATAAGCATAAAGAAAAAGAAAAAGGACCATGATGAAACGTTCCCTCTTACTTTTTGTTACATTCTTCCTCTCTGCCTGATTAACTCGTATCGCTTCAGGGAGGAAAAGAAGCCCACTTCATGCGGATTTGGTTAAGTCAAGTTTCATATCTGATTTATTGATTGACAGTAAAAGATGTGTTTCAATACACAAAAAGTAACGTAACATGTGGGGTTAGCTAACAGGTCAGTCAGCATGTGTTGATTGCTTTTCACGCAGTGAGAACACAATGAAAACATAGCTCATTTGAGGTCACAGATCATGTAACAAACTCAGATATTAGTTACACCCCACGCCGCCTTTGATGTAGTGGGGTGTCTAGGTTGCTTTTTCAAGAAAGGACGTCACAGCATGACAGAAAATTCAATAAACTAAAGGGAAAGGTAATGACTAAGAATACAAGACCAGAACTAACCCTTACAAAATCCCTCTTACCAACCCGGCCCCCTCCCACCCATAATATTACCGCTGACTTTTGTCTGAGCTGGCAAATGTGCCACACCCTACCCCTCCCACCGCCACCATAACCACCAGAGTGTATAACATCATATCCTTTCATTAGCATATGACTTTAATATAGGCCTTTATGTATTTTGTGGAACCATGAAAGGAGCAACAAGACAATTCTGGATAATTTCCCAAAGGGAGAAGTCAGCAATTTTTGACTCATGTGTGCCTTTTGGCAATGAAAGTTCAGTGCCTGTTAAATCAAACTGGCCTATATAGCCACAACAAAAATATTGTGTTTATTGTAATGGTACATTGTTATAACTGTACAGAATACAGCAGATGAGTACTAAACAGAAGCACACAAATCTCCCATTGTTAGAAAGTGATCTTGCAAATGAATGGCTGAGAGTGCTCTGTTAGTAAAATCGTGCAGAATTTAGTATGATCCGCAGACAATTATGTTAAAGTGGCTTGTCTTTAGACATACACTGATCATTAAAGACGCAATACTTAAAGGTTAATGAGCCATAAAGCTTAATGGAACCTCAGATGTGAATAAAATAGAGTGATCACACATACTTGTTCCAGTACTTATACTTTGGCAAGCTATTACAGGGAAATGGATGGTGGAACATAAACATGCATCTGATTGGGAGTTGCACAATGTTATATTGCCGGGTATATAACTACCATACAATGAGGATCTATACCAGTCTAGATGTAAATTGATATATAAGGTTTGTATGATTTTTGAAGAATTATTACTATGAACAGTACCCATTAATTATTGCTCTATATTCTTACAATTTTACTGCAATTTCATTGTCTCTTTGTCATTTTTTTTTTTTCATTTTTTATGTAAGCTGAGGTCATCATTTCCATGTTCAATTTTTCAGAAAATCTCTGACATCGTTTCTGATGGTTTTTGCATAAATATATTGCACCCAATCCAGTGGTGTAACCAGACTTTTTGATTGGGAGCTGAGTGGTGAGTTGGGAGCAAATTAGCATTGAAGTGGGTGAGGCAAGTGCACTTTCTGTGCAGAGTGCCACCATTGGTTGGTGAGTAATGTACAGAGAAAATTTTGAAAGAAAATGGCACTCCCATCCCTCTAGCTTTGGGCCAATGAGTCTATTTGTTCTCTTTTAGAAGAAAGGAATGCAAATTGAACTTCCCCTGTTGTAGAGGCCAGAACTTTCAAAGGTGGGGTAGGTAGTTATATTGCACAATTTGACCAGTCAGGTTGAATTTCATTTCGAATGTAGAATTAAAGGCCCAATTCTCTCATCCCAAACAGTACCAATTCTCCTAACCTTCTTAATTAAGCCCCTCCCCCAATTGTGTGAAATTCACCCTCATCCAGACACAATCTGTTTTTGTTGCTTCAGGGTGAATACAGAAAGCTCAATGTGTATAATCAAAACACTATCAGAACAGTTCATGCTGTGTAATATAAGTTTTGGTATTCTGCATTGTTTGAATTAGCAGTCAATCAAAAAGCTGAGCCAATTGAGAGTTTCTGTTACCCTATACTAGAAGTGTAGTTTGGGATAAGAGGACTGCCCCTTTAAGCCCAATTGTATTGTGCTTTTGAGCTATTATGGTCTACCACTTGTGCATTTTTAATTCATTATTCAGACATCAACAAAAGCTGACACATTAACTCATAATTTCATGCTCAAATTTTTTTTATACATCAATTTCTACAATTTATGAATCAGAATAAAAAGTTGAAATTCTTGCTTCTTTAAAAATTTTATTGGATGGAGACTTTGACAATTTGCCTTAATTTTCATTTTATTTTATTTTTTTCACTCCCTGATTTTGGTTTGTCTCCTATAATCCTAACCTATAATTAATGAAAATACTGAAAATACATATTTTTAAGGAATATTTGAAAAGTATTTTTACCACATTTTTTGCCCAAAACTTTTTATCTTTAAATTTCATTGGTAGGGGGGGGGGGGCAACAGGACAAGGCATTTCACCTGGAAGCACCCTCCTGCCCACTCTGATGATACCTATGCGGCAATCACTTGAACCAAATTTAAAAACACTCAGAACATAATGTAAAGAATAAAAAAGGCCTAGAAAGTCTACACTGAAAAACTGAATAGTAAGAAAAATATGAATGGATTAATTGGCAAGTTTTTCCATGCAGCAACACTTTGATAGTTTTTAAATTGCTGTAACATAAACAGAAGCAGTTGGAATGCATTGACTCTGTCTCCATCCAGGTATGCCAAAAATTATTTCTCCTTCCCTTTCTTGACGGTCAAACACAATTGATTTTCCATACCCTGAACAGCGCTGAAGATGTACAACTGTTGCACTTGACCTGTAACTGACCCTTACAAAATATGTGTAACTCTGTTAAACTTTGTATTACCGGACAAGTACCTATTACATATACAGGGCGGCAAATCTTTCCTGTTGCGGGAACTTTATCTGTCTTTGATTAAAAATGACATATTGCAGCTTGATATTAGATTAATTAGAACATAATCAATTGAAAGCCAGTCAAACTGAAATGCACTTGTGACCTTTCTGTCATTGTTATTAACTAAATGCACAAAGGAACGCACTCATGTGTGTATAGACAATCAATATGTAAGGCTTAATATTAGCAAACATTTTGACTGACCTGGATAAGTAAAATAAGCTGTTGGACAGCTTCAGTTTGAATCAATTTTGTCAGCAGCGGGTAAAGGTAATTGTGAAACCTGTTCAATTACTGTAACTGTGCATTTTTTCCCTGCATGTTCTTATGTTAAGTTCTTCAAAATTTTTTTTGAGTATGACCACTAATGAAGAATTATAATTTGGAATTATTAACTACCATAATCAGAATTACTCCTTGCTGATCATGTGAAGAAAGGGCTTAAACAAGGTGTCAATAATCCTGGGAGAGGACAGAAGGGTAGTTATTAGAACATAATTAAAAAGAACATTTTGGTATGCAGATGACTTTATAGGCTTCAAGACACATCTATTTGAGTCTAGAACAAGTAATAATAATCAGTATTCAGCTGCAATAATACTGCATTCATAATGTCCCATTTATCTATGTTTTGTGTATATGGGTGCCTGTTAGAGGGTGCCATATACGAGCAGTCCCCCCAAAGTTGTTTTGAAGCAACAGCTAAGTACAACTCAGTTTCCTCATATTTCCCTTCAAAGTATCTTTTATAATATTTTAGGACTTAAATATTATATATTTTGGGTGGACCAGCAGTAATATACTAATAGTTTTCAAATTTGAGTTAATACTGTCACATGACTCTCAAGAACCAATCATGAGACAAGACAGTCTACTAAACTACTCCAAGTTATGGAAACTGCTTGTGTCCCTTTGATGTAAGAGTGCATGAGTGTTTGTGTGCATAAATGTGTGTGCTCACATTTGTGTGAGAGGATTGTAAAATCCAGGCCATGATCCAGGATTTTGACTGTTAAAAATTTTTGCCTCCCAAATCTGCAAACTGCAAATTTATGCCCCTAGCATAGACCTTTGTTGTTGATTGGGTCTTTATGTCATATTTTTGTAGATTGTTGTATCTCATAAAGTCTTCAAGAATTGTAACTGGCTAGGTACTGGGTCTTTGTTTGCAATTAATTTGTAAACAGCTGGGTCTTAACTGGCATATAGCCAGAAACAACATGCACCACCCCACCTCAACCCCCCCCCCCAAAAAAAAACAATCAATATAAAAAAAAAAATTCTGGGGGTGATTTGTAGCACACCTCTAAAATCTACAACTCAAGGCATGGAAGTCTAAAATACAGAAGCACTCCATGTGAAATGTGCTTTATATAGTTTGCCCCGATACAAAATGGTGACCTGTGACATCAATGCATAAAGTTTATCAAGGTCTACTTTAGTATCCTCTCACATAACACATTATTAGACATATGCTAGTTTTATTAAAACCACAAAAAGTATCTAGAAGAACATATTCCAAGATACGTTTCTAAAGTAAGTTAACATTCCTGTTTATCAGTTTAACAAAGTCAAAACATACTGTATGGTTGGGGGAGCCCTTTCTCAATTCTCCCCTATTCCCCCTCCCCCCATATAGTTACAGATCATGTTGGCCTTACATATACATGGAACACCAGTGTCCTATGAAAGTTTAAGGAAAACCTTAAGCAACAGGGAATGCAGAATGAACTTAAATGAGGAGACTATCCAATCATTAAAGCAGGTCAGTATTTCCAACAATGTAAGCTTCAGTTCTCAGTTTACAGTATGGCAGTAAAAAATGCCACCAGGAGAAAAAGTAAAAGGTTTGAAGGCCGATAGCCTCCATCTCTACAAGGTTTGAAGCCCACAGCCCACCATCTCTACAGGGTTTGAAGCCCCACAGCCCACCATCTCTATGGGTTTGAAGCCCCATAGCCCACCATCTCTACAGGGTTTGAAGCCCCATAGCCCACCATCTCTACAGGGTTTGAAGCCCCATAGCCCTCCATCTCTACAGGGTGTGAGACTCCATAGCCCTCCATCTCTACAGGGTTTGAAGCCCACAGCCCACCATCTCTACAGGGTTTGAAGCCCCATAGCCCACCATCTCTACAGGGTTTGAAGCCCCATAGCCCACCATCTCTACAGGGTTTGAAGCCCCATAGCCCACCATCTCTACAGGGTGTGAGGCCCCATAGCCCACCATCTCTACAGGGTTTGAAGCCCCATAGCCCACCATCTCTACAGGGTGTGAGGCCCCATAGCCCTCCATCTCTAAAGGGTTTGAAGCCCCATAGCCCCCCATCTCTGCAGGGTTTGAAGCCCCATAGCCCACCGACCCCTCATGGCCCTCCATCTCTGCAGACCTTGTAGGGTGCTCTCACAGTGATGCATTTTGTCTTGTAGTTAGTGCCTATACTCTCTAGGTCAACTCTACCATTTCTTTCATAAAAAAAAAAAAAAAAAAAACATGGTTACACAATCTAATATAAACTGTTATGAGGTTTGCAGTTGCACCCCACTAAAACTCATACTTGTTAATTGTTAACTTTTTCATTCACCAAATGGTCCAGCAATAATTTTGTATTTAAACAATAATCTAACTCTACCCCCTTCATAAACACAATTGTGTTCTTTTAAGTGATTTAATGCTCTCTTTATATAGATACTTGACAAGGTCAATGCAATAACTTTTCAAAGTTTGTTCATCAATTCCACCTTGAATGTTTTCAAATATAACTTGGTGATGCCATTATCTTATGAATTATCAACTTAAGCCAAACACAACAGACATTTTTCATACAGAATCATCTCAAAGAGCCTTGTCTCAAAGGGATGAGCCAGGGAATACTAGCATCAGAGAGCTGCCATTTGGACACTTTATGTGGAATCAATTTTTGTGACTTTTCCATGGTTTTCCCGAGACCAGGTCATAAAGAATCCATGACATTCCTCTTACCATCTAACATGAAATTTAATAAAAATTTGAGTTATAGGCATTTGATAGTACATGTGAGACTAGAGCAGTTTTACTTTGTTAAAATTCCCATGACTAATTTGTCCATGGTTTTTCACAATTTATCTCAATGTGTAGACTTTTTAAGACCTAAAGAGACTTTTCCAAATTTTCATGAATTCTGAGTCTTTCCACAACCAAAGGAATTCTGTATCACACAGTTTTAGATGTATTTAAAGGGCCAAACCTCTCACCTCAAACTACAATTTTGGTACCCGGGTGCCAAAATTTTCAATTGGCTTAGCTCTTTGATTGACAGCTAATTCAAACAATGCAGAGTGCCAAAGCTTATATTACACAGCATGAAGAGTACTGAGAGTGTTTTGGTTATATAAATTGAGTTTTTCTATACTCACCTTAAAGCAATAAACTGAGATTGTATCTGTATCAGGATGAATTTCAGACAATTGTGGGAGCTGCAGGGCTTCAGTAAGAAGGTTAGGAGAATTGGTACTGGTTGGGGTGAGAAAACTGGGCCTTTAAGGTCATATTGCTGGTATTGGACTTTTCAGTTGGAATGACTGGCTAAAGGTTTAATAAATTATCACTTCAGAAATTACTGAAGCAACCTTTTCATGGGTGACATGCATATAGTCCTGTTTAACAGCAGATAGCCCCCAAAAATGTGCTTCTTGTTTTTACATATATCTTTGAAAATGTATTTATAAACAAAATACACTGAACTAACCCCAAAAAATGTGCTTCTTGTTTTTACATCTTTGAAAATGTATTAATAAACAAAATACACTGAACTGAATTGTGGGTAAATTGGATTGTTACCACCACTTCTAACTTTCTCTAAAGGGCTAAAACAATTGCTCCAAACTTATTTCAAAGCAACAGCTAAATCTCACAATTTGCTTACATTTCTCTTCAAAGTAGGTCCTTTCATAATATTTAAAGACTTTAAATACTGCACATTCAAGGCAAACCATACAGGCCATCACTCCTTGTAAATTTCACATTTGAATAGAAAAAAGATTGTCAAAGGACTTCCCAGAGCCAATCATGAAACAGGAGTCACACTCTTTCAAGTTGGGGTGACTGCATTTTCCCTTAAATTAGTAGCTTAAACACAGAGGGTCAGATTGCCCCCTCCCATACCTCTAAAAGTAGTTGATGGGAAATCATGCAGCCAGGGGGAAGAACTAATCGATCCAAGTTGCATGGAATATATGACCTTGTACAGTCAATTGCTCATTCTTGCTTTAAACCTTGTATCAAACAAAACATGTCAATGAAACAGCTTTGAAAACAAAAACGGAATGCCATTTTAACAAATTACAGCACTGTCTGCATGTCAACTCCAATACAACGAAACAGTAGAAGTAACTTAAGTTTGTCTTTTGAACAGAAAATTGGGTAACATCAAATATCATTTATTGAGAAGCATTCAAGTTTTATTTTTAATTTTTTTTTCCCCAAATGTTTGGCAATGTTTATGTATAATGCTAGATTGCCGCTGCTTCCCTGAATGCAGTGTATATATTAAGATACAAAATGTTTAAATAACTGTCTCGTGTCTTGAGAAAGATTAATGATTACATCAACCTGTCTTGGAACCATACATCAAACTTAATTAAGGTTCACTTTTGTTTTAATCTTTCCTCTCCGTATAAAATCTTGACAAAACCTCTGCACTGTATTTTGGAAGGAGAAAATCAATGGCATTTAACTCAGAATACTAGAATAATTTATACTTGCAATGCACCAAAACTCATTCATTGTGACAAATGAGCTTCTCAAATTGCTGTAACTAAATGTCAGAAACTGAAATTTGCCCAAAATTTATCAGTGATATATAAAAGAGGCCAGAAATGTGTCACGTACTGAGCTTGTAAGAGATTTGAGAAGCCAGCTCTGCAAACAAGTCAGTCTACTCTAACAGTTAAGTTATTAAAGTTTAGAGTTTCCTGAATTGGTCTGGTATGATGTAAGTCATTAGAGAAT
Source organism: Holothuria scabra (assembly GCA_037179385.1). Taxonomy (NCBI): domain Eukaryota; kingdom Metazoa; phylum Echinodermata; class Holothuroidea; order Aspidochirotida; family Holothuriidae; genus Holothuria; species Holothuria scabra. The sequence continues at coordinate 58,757,711 of CM074179.1, read as the reverse complement.
TCTGGTCTAGTATGGCATAAGTCAGAGAATTCTGCCCCTTAAAAGTGGACGTCATGACTTGGCTGATGGCGTAATGAATTCGCCGATTTTACAACAATAGGAAACTACAGACAGCAAGGACTTCAAGGACAGGATGAGTTTGTCCACACTTCAAGGGAGTAGCCCAAGGAGCAGACCAAGTCTTTTCATTCAGCTCATCACTACAAAAAACCAACGTCTGCTAGCGTTGGACCCAAAATCATTTCAACTGCACAGACCAAAGCAAACTTCATTTACATAGCTGTTCGTGGATTGGTTGAAGCAAGACCAGTAAATGCTCATTTAAAAGAGAAACACTGCTACCATCGTACGTACAACAGTACACAGAGTCACAGCTGTCAAAATAATTTGACACTGGTATTGTATGGTACTGCACAACATACACTCGCAGTACAACATCTAATACCTAGCACCCAGCCATGAGAAAAGACAGTTTGATATTTTTCAACCAAAGATTATTTGTCAGCTTTTAAGCAAAGTCTTTGATAAAAAGTTGTCATTCTTTGTAAGAGGCTGCCCTTCCATCTGAATTAGAAGCTTTAATGGACGTAATAAGCCTATGTTCTTGTTTGGTTTAAACGACTTTATTGTCAACGTTGCATTGCAAAGATTAAGAGTCATTGAAAACCTTAGGATGAGACCAGTTGTGGTGAGTACTCATGAATATTAGAATATTAGGGCAATCAACTTTTGGGCTCATTGAAAAGAATTTTTTACTATCACCGACAGGCTCTGAAGGATTGCAGCCAAGGGGGCTGCAGCCACAGAGGCTGTATGAAGGCTACAAGGGAGTCAAGGGAATGGATTCCCTCATGTACCACCTAGGTAAAGATGTTAAAAGTTTCTGTAGAACTATGGGCTGTAATAAAAAAACATTTTATTGTATCGTATCGGAACATACTGGCTTCAAACAACCACTTGCAACTGGCTATTTTGCAGCACACCCTAGTTTGCTGTGTGTCTCTGTTTAACGCTCGAATGGAGTGCTCTGTGAAAGGATTTGGAATAGTCAATTATTCAGGAGGGATTGTATGGCACAATGATGCATTACTTTGCGAAAAAAAATAATGCAACTTATGTAAAATTCTTCAAAAATTTTGCACTGCTATAATATTTCAGAAAACATATAAAATCTGATTAACATCCAACATAGAAATTGATGCACAATGCCCTACACTACGCTTAGTATATGCAGTTCCATCTCACCATTGTGTAAATGGACTGTTCTACTTCAACACGATTCCTGCGACACTCTGAGGAGTGTTATTTTTTCAATCCAAATCTGCACATTTTTCTGACAAACCAATCAGAATGAATAATACATAAATAGAAAGGGGAGAAGTTGTTCTGAAATATCCATTTTACCACGAGACGATAGCTGTACTGGAGTCGTTCAAGATTTTGTACACAGTAAAGAATTGCCTGTGGTTCGTCTCTGCTTGAATGGTCGGCACGTTCCAATATGGGAATTTCAATCTAAACCTATTCTAGTTAAAGTTTTACTAATTTTGGAAAGAGATACTAGACATGCAGAGCAGCAACACATTCAAAAGTTTTGTACAATTTAATCAAATTTAACAGCCTTATTTTAAAAAATGAAACATGCATAGTTTCAAAAGTTCATGAGCCATAGCGTTCAGTATTAATTTATTTGTAAAGTGCTCCAATAGTTCACAAGTACTTTTACTTAACATGTGTAATTTTGCCTGTCATTCTCAGGATCAGATCTGAGATGACCTCTGGGTGCATACTCTCTTACAGCGCAATGAACTTTTGCGGCCTCTGAAAAGTCCTCTCATGGGAATTAAAGAGACCTCTTAATTACAAGCTTTCTTGAATCGGTGAGGAAACATTGCAATTAAGTCGGTCATAAGGATCATTAGGCATTCAACCAGATCGGGGTCTGCATGTTGAGGTAGATTGGTTGTAAGCATACAAGAAAGAATGTTCCGGTTGTATATGTATTAGAGTTTAAGACATTCTGTATCGTCTGTTGCTGGCCAACAGCCGCAGTTACATAGCACTTGGTTAGCGCCAATAAGGTATGTACATGACTGAAAGGATTCATGCCCAAATTCAAGGAGGGGGAGTCTAGAAAAAATTCTCCTTTTACAAAAATTCAAATTGATATTCATTGAATTTGACATTTCTACACATTTCATCCCATCACCTCCAGAGAAGTTTTTGCCCCTCTTCATAAAAGTTATGAACCCCTTCCCCTTCTCTGCCTCAATTTTTCAGCTAAAAGGTCCCAACAATTTGACAGCTTGATTCATGGGTAAATACAGTCAATCTTATTTTTTGTAATAATAAAGATATACCATTACATGAATGGTCCCTGAGAATCCTGAGACAGCATTTTCCTGCAATGGATTTTAAAACATTTTCCACTAATAAGAAAAACTTTCGATGGAAGTTATCGGATTGAATGGCAGATGACTGTTATTAGATAAGATTACTGTGATTAGATATAACAAATAACTACAAATTAATGTACCAACATACAGTGTATCATTGCTATAGAGTGCAAAACAAGTCAGCCTATGCATGGAAGTATTGCAAGGAGTCAGGCAGCTAATTTTGAAGTGGGAAAGGGATAAACACCCAAGCAGCCCCATATCCGACATATGTTACATAAAATTAAAGCTGCAACTCCCAGTTTGTGATCAAGAGCCCCGCTAGCCACCCTCCCCACCATCTCTGTAGTTCCTGATTAAACTGAGTAATACATACATGATGAGAGATTAAGAGCAGGAAGAGGTATATGGCCTTAAGAGACCTGCCCCAACCCCACTCTCTCCCCCCCCCCCCCAAAAAAATAAAAAAAAAAAACAAGTAAACGGGTCTGACATTTAAGGATAAAAATAAATATCACAACTAAACGCACAAACGTAATCCTGTCAATGTCAAAAATCTTGCACCATTTTGCATAAAGGTTCCTTGGAATTTAAATATTGCAGGCTGCTGGCAAAACCAACCCATACCTTCCAAACTATTTACTCTGGATACAGGCCTGCATAAAGAGGTCATAACGTGCAACCATAGAAGCACTGCTGTATCTCAGAGTACTGCCATAGTGCAGCTAGAGGGCTGAGGGTGAAAGGAATTTAATCACCCATTGCAAACACCACAACTACATTTTGCACAAATTTCCAATTAATGCAGCAACTAGAGTTTCTTTTCAAAATTTGTCACAACTTTAATTCTGCAGCACTAGATTTGTTCATTTGACTTAAAAATAACAATAAAAAATGACCCATGATCACAGTCTAACAAAGTGCTTGGTTCAGCATAGTGGTAGCTGTCTAGTCTTGCCTCTGTGTGAAACTTTTTTACCTGACAAATATTCAGAAATTCCCAATCAACAATTAACACAAAATTAATGTTTCTAACTTGAAAGACCTCTTCAATGTTACTATACCCTGATAATCATGATGAATTGGTCAAGGATAAAATAAACACTTGATTTCCTTCCTTGCCCAATTACACAATTTGATGATTGACAGACAGTAATAATCCATACAAACACATTTAATCCAAGTCAAGAAACCCTAGTCACAGTATGCAGAGCACACAGAGGGGGTTTTGATACAACCCTGCCCAAAGTACCATGTAATTTTTTGCAACCTAAGTGGACTAAATCGCTCGGTGAAGTGATAATAATAGACCTCCAGCAGAGGGGTTGGAAACTTGATATACCTCACCACTTGATATACCTCACCACTTGATATACCTCACTTGATTTACCTCACTTGATATACCTCACCACTTGATATACCTCACTTGAACAATAGATTACTGAGGTTAGAGAATCAATTTTTTCACCACAATTGAAACAGCATGTAAATACCGTCAGAAGGGAAAATGAGGTACTCTAACAAATGGTTAATATTCTCTGTCAAATTTTGATTGCCACTTTGGATAATAAATATTCATGACATTCATTACTAACTCACCTGTGCCGTAGTCAAACACCCTCGTAGCAAAGCTGTCCATGCCCCATGGACACAAGTACAGGTCTCAGGACATCTATAAGAAGAAAAGAGAGATGGGATTTAACAACATACCAACACACATCTGTTATGTTTAGTGTCAGTCAACTTGATAAAAGTTTGAAAGTTAAATTTATTTTCAACTAGGCTATGGTTCAAGTACAAGTTTGGTTTCCCTTTTATATTCACATTTTACATACAACACTGTGGGCATTTTCTAGTGTTTGCATCAGGTACCCGGGTACCCGACCGACGTTCTTGCTACCCGGGTAGAAAATTACTACCCTGGTAGCATTTTTCTATGATTGCTTTTTGATCTTCACAAAATAACATGGTTATTGAAAGTAACAAATGTATTAACCAACATTTCATTCACAATTATTTGAAATGGAGTTGCTTAACTTGTTTGTTTCCAAAACTTTCAGATAGTATTGAGTAGGCCATAGGCATACAGTATATGTATGTTGAACTACAGTAGGGAGTCTAATTAATTCCTGGTTAAAACAGGGAACTGGTACTCCTTGTTACTGAACTCATTGCACATTGGTTTAGTAGCAGATGAACTGGCAATTGATTATGTAGAATTTAATGGTGTACTGTACATTTATTAAACAATCCATCCATCAATTCTCAATATTTCTTTTTCTTGGACTTCGTACGATCTCACTGGGCATGGTACAGGTCCTGATATGAGGGTTGGTAAAATGCAAAAATAATTGAATCCCATGTCTGGTTCATAGAGCACACAAAGAATTTCATTAGCATCCTGTCTTTGAATCACCCCAAAATGAGCACCTTACACCACACTGTAGTACAGTTATTACTGAAATATCTGATATTTCCAAGTAACAACTTGTTGCCAGGACAGTGTTGGTGGGGAAGTTAGCATGCTGTACCTAACCCTATGCTGTAGATTGTCTAATTTTTCTGAAAATCGAGGCCTGTGTGTGGTGATATTTTTTCACAGCCTGTCACATAAATGTAACCCATAACCTGCATTCAAGTGTGTGGGGGAGGGAGGGGGGGGAAATAACCATATCACTGGAACTTCTCCACCCCCAACCCAACCCAGGTGAATATGGCACGCCAAATGGCTCACCAAATATGATGATGTTCTAAAAATACACGTTCACATACTAAAATTACACGTTCATGTACCAAAAATATACGATGATGTACTAACTTCATATGATCATGATGTAAATTTACACCATCATGTACTAAAACCATAAGTTCATCATGTTAAATGTTACGCTGTACATGTAAAATCACACGTTGTACATGTAAAAACGTAAGATCATCATGTTATATTTGTATCTTCCGCACGCCATACAGAGTGAGCCTTTCGGCGTACCAGAAGTCCGCTAAAAGGCTCACCGAATTTGATGTAGTAAAAGTACATGTTCATGTACTAACTGCTTACGATCATGTACAGATTTCATACGTTCATGTACTGTTTGCTTACGTTCATGTACTGATTTCATACGTTCATGTACTGATTTCATACGATCATGTACTAAATGTCAGTACGTGTATTTTTAGAACATCTTCATATTTGGTGAGCCTTTTGGCGTGCCATAGGTGAAAACTACCAGTACCAGCACCATAATGCATTTTACTACATCTTGCCCCAGAAGACCGCCCAATAACTTTCCCTTCAGTATCTTGTCTGGGTACACCTGTTCCGTAGCTGTAGGGTGGTATACCCCCCCTCCATTTTCCAATAAAAGACTGTGAACTTAATACATAAACAAATTACCACAAATAAACCGTCAAGATGTCAAAAGCTGGATTTAAATTTGCATCATTTTGTACCTAGGGTGCTTGAAAAATGCAAAAATTTTTCAATTCCTGGAAGAAGGCCACCCCTCCCTAGCTCGACAAAACTGCTCTGTTCATGATGCTAAGAGCGGATAGCAAGTTTAAGCCATTTCACGCTAGCAACTAATAATAGAGAGAACTTCCTGTCCAGGTATCTTGAGATCAATAAAGTTAAAGGCATTTGCCCCCTTCAAAGACTATATTGCTCAATGGAGCAACAAGGTTGGTTAAAACAGGGTTAACTGCCCCAATTACAGAGACAAGCTTCACCCAAGAAAACACCTTTTTCTCGGGTAGCATTTTATAAAATGTCCTATTCAGTTCTAGCAGCATGGATATGCTTTCCCTCCCTTCCCCTCTCCTCCCAAACCACAAGTCTAGCTATGGACCTGGGCTGCAGGCCTGGTAAAGGGGCACATAAGTTTTCTCTTGACACGATTACATGGTAAAATATCTGAAAGAAGTGATTCTGTTATTTTTGCTCAATTTTAAGGTTCTTTTTGCCTGCTGCTGTGCAGTATAAAGTAGCCTATGTTTGTCATTTTACCTAAAAAGCAGTCCCAACCTAAATGCTGTCCTTCTCTTCAATCTTCATGCACAAGATGATTACTGATGTTCCAAGTAATGTTTGCTCACAGACTTCTAAATTTGTGTTATGAACAAATATAGTCATATCTTGGATAGTACAGTATATTCAAGGCCATCTTGAAAGTCACTTAAAGTAATAGAAACAGTTTTGCTTGAGTTCATCAGTCAATAAACCCTAACATCAGCCTAACAGATGGGTACTAGGATGAACTGTGTTGTTGCCAGTATGCTTCACTGATTCAAAGCAAAGAAAAATATATGTATGCATGCCTAGTCAGATAGCAGAAAAATTGAAGTAAGACATTGCTGCTGTATGCAGCTAACTGTATGACAGAGTAATTGGCAAGGAAAGGAAACTGGGAAAGAATTTCCTTCTAAACAATTAAATTAAAATTAAATTTACTATTGAATAAGCTGAATGTAGAAGACAAAAGCAGAATCTATGCAATGCAGTAAAGTATATAAACGATATTGTACAGACATCTAGATATCTTCTCCGCTGGCTAAAGGAGTTGATGATACTAATTGTTTTGAAGTGCAAGTCTGGTAGAGTGAAATTAAATACAAAATTATACTAACATACTTGTGGCATGCAAGTTTAACATGTCCTGAAATTGTCCAGGGCAGCCATTAGACAACTTTTTTTTGGCCAAAAATTTAAACGAGATATCAAATGTTTCCCTAAGTTTATAACATTAGCCCTATTGAATGCATGACTGCACAAATAGGTTCTTTCTCCTTTTCCATTTTGCATGCATTGATCTGTGAAATGAATCAAAAATTCAAAAGGAGCTTAGGTTCAGCTGGATGTAACCTACATATTCTGTACACACATACAATACATGGAAAGATGAGAAACAACTGCAAATCAATAAGAATTCTTTAAAAACAAAAGTTTCCTTTCTTTAGACTTTGGGAAAAAATAACATTTGATGACCTTCAGTCTAACAGACTAAAGCTTTGCTTCCCAAAAAATTTTCAAAGCATTCAATAATAGAACTCTGACTGTTTTAGCAAGTACAATGTATCTCAAGACAGTATTTCTAAATCCATCAGGATATTTATGGGTTGTGAAAACATTTAAAGCAATTGTGCAATGTTGACATTAAGTCAGCTGTGAATGTCACATGAAATAAATAAGCAGGGAATAATGTCAACATGAAGTCCAACTGTAAAAGTTTACAGTTGATGCAGTTTCCCAGTAATTTATGTTGCAATACTGTACAGCAAACAGTTGTGGAGAAACAGGCATCTAGAGGAGAGACACTTGCTCCCAAAAATCAAAAACCTGAAGAAGAAGAACATTTATTTTTAAGACATCCCTACACTGGAAAATTTTTGAAATAAAGATGTCAAAATAGAAAATGAAGACATACAAAGAAACAAGGCCTGGGAAGTGCCATTTTCAGCAATTTGGAATTTGTACTAATCACAAGTGTTGTACGGGAGGGGGGGGGGATTAATGAGGGCACTAAACACAATTTGCTTCTTTGTGCCTGCTCCCTTTGGTCCCTCCTGCCTGCAACACATCTGGTGATGCATGTGTTCCTCACCTAGCATTCCTTTTTCCCATAAATAACAAATTTTCTGTCAAACTGGAAAAAATGTGGCAACCTGACTAATTTTGCCCATGCTACAATGTCCACTGCACAGATTGAACTCCCTCAAAACTTGGACAAACTTATCTTGTTCTTGAAATCCTTGCTGACAAAAAGTCACATTGTTGGAGATCATATGGTCCAGGGAGTACCATTGTTGTTTGTGGGTTTCTATTGTTCTTAAAAAGGGCCAAGTGATGACATCAGCCAAGTCATGATGTCCACTTTTCATGGGGCAGAATTCTCTAATGATCTAGCAAGAACCACTTCAGGGGGTAAGGTCATGTTATATGTGACATCAGAGAGATTTGGTCTAGCCTTTCTAGGTCAGCTGTCTGGATCACCAGCTGATTGGGTAACCAGCTGTTTACCCATCATGCAATTAAATCACTCTCTTATGCTGCAACAAACAGCTGTTGCTATGTAATCACCTCTGACATTTTAAAGTGGCATTGTAATTGTGTTAACATTACCTGCATCACTGCAAAATTTTAGAGTCAACAGCAAGTTTGATTGTGAGTGAAAGTTTGGGAGGGAAGGTTTCTTGACCAAAAAACACCCAATTAGAGGACAAAAATAAAGAGAATACCTTTGAACCAACGTAAATATGATTTAAATGTGGAGACAAAACAAATGAGATGCTTCAATTTATGCATGTAAAAATTTAATAATCAAACTTTGAGTGCTAGTTGAAAGGTCTGTTAGCAAAATTATGCAAATAATGTTCTCAAGCTCCAAGTAGGTTTAACTCCTATTAAAGCTGAATGTTTCTCATATGTTGAGCAATTTATTAAAGAACATAATAAGATGTGATACTGAATTAAAGTTAAATAAATTCCATTCTTAAAAATAAATTGGTTTATTTAATGCCCACAAAAATGGTAAATGTAACACCTATACAGGGACACTGTAAAGAAGGTACTGATATGCCTGTAAAAAAGTTCAAGAGACAACTGTTTTCGGGTGAAAATGAGAATTTACCCCATCAGGGGGAAATTTGCAGCATGAATATTCATAAGCACTTGGTGTGTACCTCTTCACAGTCCTCGCTTTGTTTTATAAATTTGGTTATATTCAAATACAAGGTAATTGTTCACCACCACAGATCAAAATAACAAGAAACTTTCAACAACGTGGTAATGAGCACAATTGCAAGCACAATGGAGTAACTTACACAACTTTCTATAGACAAAATGCATGAATCTTGCGGCTGAGTCGAGTCTATATTTAAGCTTGAATTTAAGCTAAATAGGGCACAGAACGTGGCAAAATTGCTCAATATCTAAAAATCAGCCTGGAGAACTACCAAACAGGATCCAGCCTTTTTGTTCTCCTTTCAACAAAATTTCTAAATGTTCCAAAAATTGTCTTTCCAAAGTTTGATAAAAATTTTCAAGTGTTTTGAACGTTCTTAGGGTTAGGGTAAGGGTTGAATTTGTACAATAGGAACGTAAAGCATCAAGGGAGAAATTTGAAAATGGTGCCACCTATGACCGTATTTTTCCTTGATCAGGAGAAAAACCATTTTCCCTCAAAAGAGGTTACCTCCCGAACTGTAAATATAGTATTTAGGTTAACCACTGGTATGCAAGTCCATTTTAAAATGCCGTATATAACATACCTTTACATATGTACATACATTACATTTGAGTCATAACAGAACTTTACAGATGTACAAAATGGGAGTGTTATTGCTATGTGGGCATTATATTTACCCTTCAGGGGAAAATAGACATTAACCCTTTTGTAGATAAATAAACCCAATTCTTTTTTAGAGATATGGTAATGAGGAAACATGAAACTCTTTCACCACAAACTAAAATGTACCTTGTTCTTTACACATCAACTTTCTAGTTTGGGCAATAGGATTTCAAACTAAAATCTAGATGACAACCTGAGCAAATATTCTGAAAATGGATACTTAAAATCCCTTTTTATGCTTCAAATTCTAGTTCTCATACTTAATCCATTAGGCCCTTTAAATAAGAAACTAATTAACATGGTTTCAATGCAACAAGATACACAGCAATCGGATATTGCACAAGTTGATGGATTTTGTTTTAAAATTGCTGCAATCTTTTCCCCTTTTTGTCCTTTTCTCCCTGAAAGGAAAATCTTCAGAATAATTTACTGTGACCTTTAAAAACAGTAAATGGTTAATTCATAAGTCATAGCTTGGAGGTAAGTTTTGTTTTCAGGAAAAGCTTTCTTCCTTGAGATATTCTGAAGCCCCATGACAGAGATTGACTGTTCATTCCTTGAAAATATAAAAATCAAAAGAGAAGGAAAGCTTAGAAAAAATTTTACAAAGAGTCACAATCACATATATATACTAGAAACTTTTTGATCTGAATAATTACTAGTGCTCTCATAAAAATGTAGCAAAAAATCATCTGATATAGATGAAGCTATGAAAATATGATATGACTGGTTAGACACTGCAAGTAGGCAATGCAATTTAAAATTAACAGAACTTCTCCAGTCCACACAGGTTAAGAATTTCAAAAGTGATGGGGGATGGGGGGTGGGGGTGGACAAAATAAGGTGCAAGAAAATATATGGAGGAAAAAATATCACACATAGCACAAAACCAATCATAAAGTGAGACTTCAATGGGTAGAGTTCAGTGATACTGTATGTCCTAAAACTTATGGAGTCCAGGGCCAAAACACAAGTCGGTATATAATCCAAAAGGTGAATTACACACCCCACCTCACCTCACCTCACTCCCTTCCCCCTCCAAACAGGGCTCTACATCTGTGCCTGAAATAGTCTCATGGATAGGTAGAATTTGATACAGGTATTAAGCACAGCACTTGGGGGAAAATTTCAGGGACTCAGCCCCATGTTCCCTCCTAACAGCAATCACTGGATACAACTTAGTTAACAAAATTTTGCATCTATAACTAACTTGACAAAAGACATTCACTTAAAGCAATTCAATCTATTATTATTCACCTCTACAATGTGATACTGATCATAAATTTTACCCCGTTTCAGAAGTATTTTTTCTCTAACACAGGAGAATCTCCCAGACTAAGCGCCAGTGAATGTCAGATCCTTAGCTTGTTCATAACAGCCCGAGATGCAGTAGTCCAATATGTGACAACAGTAATGTTGTTACAATGGTGGGGGTTGAAGTTATTTAGTTGCTGATACTTTATTGCTTACTGCTATAACCAGGTTGTAGTCCATGCCAGGTCAAGCGTTACTAAGAATTTTCAATTTCCTGCACCACACAGGAAATCTTGAACTTTAAAAAAGAACACCCTTTGTATAAGTGGACAACTATGCACATGCCAGTGAAGTGAAATTTGAATCTTCCATGGCAGGTATCCTTTGAAATCAACTTGAAAACAGCTTGTGATCTAGAAACCAGAAACAGTTGCCTTGTCAATATCAACCAGAATTAGGCCTTCGTCAACAGGGTCATGAAAACATGATTTCTATATATACACCAGATGTTGTTCAATTACACAAGGGAAATATTTCCTAAATTGTAGTGCAGGGAGTTTGGTTTCTTTATTAAAAACCATGAGTTGTATACATGCACAGTATATGAAGCGATTGAAAATCATATAGCTGACTATGTCGACACTGCTTCATCCTTTGGGAAAAAAGTATTCTCTTGAAAGAATTATCCACTTTACAACCCATAGATAATTGTACACTCAAACTGCCAAATATTAAAGGGCAAGAGCAGTCACCCCAAATTGAAGTAGTGCAGTAGACTGTCCTGTTTCATAATTGGCTGTTAAGAGTCATGTGACAACATTTCTCTTCAAATGTGAAATCTATTAGGATTAACTGATTGCTTTACTTTGGATATATGCAATATTGAAGTCTTAAAATATTATGAAAGATACTTTGAGGGGAAATAAGGAGAAAATTGTGAGACACAACTGTTGCTTCAAAATACGTTTGGGATGACTGCTCTTGACCTTTAAAAAGATAAAACATTTTTAGTTCTTAAAATGATTTATATTTTCTAAAATATGCATATGGCTATTACATAATGATTTAATAACGGTTGAAGCTATTTTGTACATGTGATGTTAATTGAATGTGGCCAAAATGGGTGTCCTTTTAAATCTTGGGTTTTCAACCTGAGGGGCACTTACCTCTGGTGAGACAGTTCACAGACTGGTGGGATATGAGTCTGTCAAAAGTTCCATAAAATCAATGAGGTTTATGCTTTATATTCAAATATAAGAATACAATGAATTTATGCTTTAAATCAAGCTATAAAAGTTATGAAACTGCACCATTTTGATTGTTTTCAACCAAAATTTTCAAGAAAAATGGAGGACGAGAATCCTACTCTTAAACCCTCTCCCCATTTGGCACTCTCCATTGCCTTCCCTATTTTTAATTAATGATGAGATGCGATATATTCATAATTCCAATTTGGGGAACAGCCAAAAAAGGTCATTGAAAACAGGCTGCTTGTAACTAAAATAAACACCAGTGACAAATTGGACAAAGCAGCAAAATTTAAAATGTACATATTTAAGAAATTTAGAAAGGAACAAGGATGAAAATTTACACAAAAAATGACCCGAGGATATGAATTTATCAACCCAGTTTGACCATTAATCATGGAGAGAGTAGGAGAGGACAGCAACATTTCAGGATAAAAACATTTTAACACACACTGACTCCCTCTGCTAGGATCTTTAAAAGTATGTAAATTCAATCACTTTAAATTGATTTTATACACATGTACAGCAGGTAATGAATGCCTTATTTTTTCTCATTTAGGGCTAATATAGGTGGCTTTCAAAAACCTGATGGCTTGCCACAAGTTAGTTTGCTAAACAGTTCACTTCCATATGGCAATCATTCATTTGGACCAAGACTCTGAATGTCTATTGTGTAACTAGTAATACGGTTGTCTCTGTTGCATTCAGGCTGAACTTAGCAAAAGGTATTTTTAAACTCTTAACAGTTAAATGAGCACGGTGTATTTGCAGAAGAGATAAATCTAGTCTGTGCTTAACCCTTTGTCGTGCAGCTCCAATCAGAATCGGGGCATACTTGCACGCCATGGGAGTGGGCAGAAAAGTGGATGTAACACGGCCGCATCAGTTTCCGTAGGTTATTGATCCCATGACCTTAAACTATTGTCTCTCTCGTTGTTGTGGCCAAATTATCGGGTATATACTCGCAATTTCGAGCTCCGGGTGAAACAGTAAAGATGGGTGACAGCCGCACTCTCCATCTGGGGCCAAAGTGACCCGTAAGACCAGTAAAGGGTTAAGGGTGTTTGCAAAGGAAGCAATGGAGATAGTAACAGTGATATGGGGACTAAAAGAGCTAAAATGTGCTCCCTACACCTAAAGGTGGTTTGTTGACAAGTTGTAAGATTGGTTAGTTACCAGTAAATTATCTGGATCTAATTATGTTAAAGGAATAATCCTTTCACCCAAAACAGTTCCAATTTTCCTGACTTACTTATTTAATATGCCCCTCCCACATTTGTCTAGATTTCATCCTCATCCAAACACCATCTCAGCTTATTGCTTCAGGTTGAGTATACAAGACCCCAATGTTTAATCAAAACACTCTCATTACAGTACATGCTACATAATATGAACTTCAGAACTCTGCATAACATACTTTGCATTTTTTGATCTAGCTGTCAATCAAATAGCTGTACCGACTGAGAACATACCACTACAAAAATTGTATTTTGGATGAGAGGAATTATCTTTTAAGACATTGTATTAGAGTTGCTTTGACAAAATTAAGTGACTCACATGAATGTTTCAATGTAAAGCAGGTGGCGTATTTATTTAATTTGGCAGCATAATTTTTCCCTATTCTGCCTTTAAAGAGTTTCTTTTTGTAGATTTTTTTTCCAGCACTTGTTTTTCCTGTGACAGGGTCAAAAAATCCTTTTTACAAGTGAGTGATTTAGTTCTAGGGCCAGATAATAAAACGTGTAATGTTAATAACCACAAATGAGACACAAAATCCGGAAAATGTTGGACTTCAAAATTCTTTTACTGCCAAAGGAGAGGATGTGGTTGCATTTGACATGAGGCTGCACCTTAGAGTTAGTTTATAGTTAGATGAAGTTTCACGCCCCAGTTTTCAACCAATTGGTTCAATTTGAGTTGGCAAAGGCCTTTTTTGGTTTCCCAAAAGGGAAATCCTTTGGACTCATGCAGACAACACTTTTGCAAAACATGTGTAGGATCGTGCATTTTAGTGTTGGCTCAAGCTATGGTTTGTAAGCTCAACGATTGAAAATTATTTCTTTGTTTCTCCTTGTTTTCAGCAGAATAGTGTGAAGCCAAAGCCTGTCTTCATTTTGGATCATAGATGTCATTGTTGCTAGGGTAGATCATTGTTAAAAGGGACAGCAGTGTGAATGGCATTGCTGGACACCAAAAATATATTGCAATGTGTGGCTTTTTGTTCCTTTTTGAAAGAATACCGTGACTTTCATGGGGTACATTTATAATTTTTGATTGCATAATTAATCAACATCAAATTTCGTCTCGAAAATATGTCCACATGGGGCCTTCAGAAACATGTGTACCTTCTGTAAAATGTAGCAATCTTTATAAAGCTCTGTTTTGCTACAGGTTTGTACATTACTTGACAGCAGGGCAAAGCCAAATATTGTCATGTTTTAACAAAGTGACTGACATTTATACATCAGGTTCTTGTCATTTTTTCATATCTTAGAATTATAATTTTACTATTCGTTATCCATGGTAAATGTACTTTGATGCTCTCGCTAAGAATTGTGAGGTAGTTTTTAGTTCAAGATACAGCTTTACTCCCTATTATTTAAGTGGAAGGCATTTGTACTGTCTAAAAGGTCACACGTCGGGCCGGCTTTTTGACCGCAGTTGCGTAATAGCATACACAATGCATGCATTCCGGTCAGTTAGTGGTTGTGACCTTATATCAACAGAGAACAAAGTAAAATATTGCTGTCTTTCCTGCATAGAGGCTAACATTTATTTTGATTTGTACGTCAATACTTCCACAAAAATTTTGTTTTAAATTATTTTTAAAGCTTTGTCATCCATTTGGAAACTTCAACGATACCTTTGGTACAAATTGTTAGGAACTTTTTTGGCCAAAATACACTCTTTACTCCCTATGATTAAGTAGAAGACACTGGACCTCCCAATAGGTCACTTATCCGGACGACCTTTCTCTTCTTTATCTCAGTGAAAACACATGCGTGACTTTCATTGAATCATTTCGTCACGTCACTTAAACCATGGAAGTACTAAACCGGATCGGGTTAATGAGTCTCACTCGCTATTTTCACAGCCTAAAGTTAGAACAGAAGAAAAACTGCAATTAGGCTACTTTGTTTAATAAGGTGTTTGTTGTTTGAATCTCTGCCTCAATATCAAGGGAAAACACATGTTTTCATGCAAAAACCTGTGATAAGCCCTGGAAAAAACATGTGAAAACCTGCAAATTTGCAACTAATTGCCTCACGTGTTTTTGTAAGGGTTCCATTGATATAAGTTACTATGGAAATTATACCATTGTATTTTCTTATGATTTTCTTGCCAACCACATTTTGCAAGTATTTAAAGCCGTCCATTTTCATCCCCTTGCAAACCAGAACCTTTCCTTGTATAACTGATTGTTTTTTCATGTCTTACAAATACAAGTTAATATGACAATATAATTAGAAATTGTAATTCATGTGTCTTTCATTTTCTGGCCCCTGGTTTGTACTTCAATTTCATGTATTTCCGAAGTATTGCCAAAAAATCACATTTCAGGTTCAATAATTCTCAAGTTAAAAACTTTAACCAGCCCAAATATTACAGATTAATTGACTGTTCATTTGTTTCCTTTTAAAAACACCTCAAAGCCAAGTTCAGCCCAACTCACAAAAAAACTGACTACAAACAGTGGGCCATCAAAGCTCATCTAAACCTTAAATTCATTCAGTAGTTATGACCGCAAACTTCGCTCTTGGCCTGTAATTTATCAAGTATATCTCTTCTCCCCTTCCCTGACCCCATCCCTTGAAGGTTATTTTGGACTGCCACATCCGAAGAAATATTTCTCCCTTCTTTGGGGAAACTTTTCATACTTAGGTTTTGATTCCAGTTGTGGCTTACTGGCTTGTTTTCCCTGCTCCATTGTTTATGCTGATCATCAAACAAAATGGCAAAAGGTTCCATTTTTAGTCTTCTGTATGACCAGGCAAGGACTCAAACTCCGGACCTCCTGAGGGCAAGTTGGATGCTCTGACCACTTGACCATGCAGTCGCTTTGTACCTTAGGGTGATCACATCATTTAAGTGTGATTCAAGTGTATAGTTCACTACAATTAATACTTGCAAGACAGATCT
This sequence comes from Holothuria scabra, assembly GCA_037179385.1. Taxonomy (NCBI): domain Eukaryota; kingdom Metazoa; phylum Echinodermata; class Holothuroidea; order Aspidochirotida; family Holothuriidae; genus Holothuria; species Holothuria scabra. The sequence goes on along the minus strand of CM074179.1, from coordinate 58,741,331 downwards.
GTAAGAAAATATATTCCACTGATGGCAAGAACAGATCTTACCTTTCAGCAAATGGTTGTGTTTTATCCTGGAATTTCTTAACCAACATTTCTACTTCATCAGCAAAGCGTCTCTGAAGGATACTGAATTGATGAAAAAAATCTGCAACTGTAAAATAAATGAAAAAAAAAAGTCATTGTTTGGATGACACTTTTGTGTTGGATTTTATCTGGATTTTATCAAACTTTTGCTACTTCACAGATAGTGTTAAATCTATGATTAAAAGGCTTTCCCAATACAGAATGTGGTGGGATTTTTTAAGATCAAGGTAACGACTTCATATTTTTCAAGTACTGTAAAATTTCGCAGATTGCAAGATTTGGAATTGATATCGCAGGCAAGATTTGGAATTGATATAAAATACACTCTCACAAATTATCTGTTTCATATTTTTACAAACAAATACTTTGGAGGCTTGAGAATCATGTAAGGCAGTTCTCTTAAGGTACTGATATATATTACAGCCATCTAGAATGTTCACTCCTTTACAAACCTTGTTTTCCAACAGTAATTAGTTACTTAGTGTGTGCTGCTTTTTGCCACAATGAAGCAGCATCATTGACAAGCAATGAATGATAAGTACCAAAATTCTGTGCCACAATTATTTTTTAATGATTATTAAATTATTTGTGTTTGCAACAACTGCATTAAAAGGGCCTATAAAAACAAAAAAAGAAAAATGTTGGATCACCTTTGATACTTTATCATATACCAGGATGATGATTAAGTTTTTATGACCACTTTTATGGCCACTTTACCTTTATTATGACCAATGCAATTCCTCTACCTCTCCTCTGATTAAAGGACCAATCTGCTTACCCCAAACTACAATTCTTGAAGGGGTTAACAAATATTCTCAACTGACTCAGCACCTTTGATTGACAGCTAATTCAAACAATGCAGAGTGCCAACAAGCTTTATATTACACAGCATGAACTGTACTATGAGTGTTTTGGTTATACACATTTAGCTATTCTATACTCACCCTGAAGCAATAAACTGAGATTGTGTCTGGATGAGGATGAATTTCAGACAATTGTGGGAGGGGCTCAAGAAAGAAGGTTAGGAGAATTGGTACTGTTTGGGGTGAGAGAATTGGTCATTTAAAGCATTTTTTTTAGAAATTCTCTGAGAAAATATGTTCGGGATAAATCTGAAGGTTAATTGTATTGTTTCCATTGGCAAGATGCTTTAAAAGTGCAATGACCTTTCTTTAAGCAGGGATTAAATGGACCCTGTTAACTAGGTTGTTATAGCATGTGGTATATAATTATAAATGCTATCTACTGGCTGTGATTGGTTCTGGAAAAGGCCATGGTTTGTACAGCAGAGGAAATATTAGACATGTGCTTGAGGCCTACTAGCTAATGGTGCAAAGTGGTATTAAAAAATTAAAAAACAAACGGAATTCCAATTTCATAATTTTTTCAAATTGTAACAAATATTAGCCAAGAAATCAATGAAATTTACTCTGTGAATCAATGAGTCCTACTCTATTCACCTACTACTGCACAGATCCACTTTAAACATAATTACTGGTCATCCAACATGGATTCCCAACAGTGTTCAAATGTGTAAGGGGCTTAAGTTAGAAGGTTAGGAGATTTGGAACTGTTTAGGGTGAGAGGATTAGGCCTCAAAACTATGGAACAAAGTGAGCATGATAACTCTTCATTGCTTTACAGCATAATCTACAATTGTTATGCAACTAGAACACAAGCCACCTACGTAATATCATGCTGACGCATGCATTAATACCAGGGAGATTTCCCCATGCAAATTTTATATGAATTGACCTGTTCCACCCCCGACAGAGTTCCTCGTAATGCAGTCAACCATGCAATTGTACTGGTATACACTTGATGCTGGTCGTCTCTGAGGCATGTTCTTCTCAAGTAACTGCCAGCTGTGACTGTACTCTCACGACATCTGCTAAAGACAAACCCTGACAGACAACCAAAGCATCCTCCTCGCCAAATAATTGGATCAGTGGTTACTGCTAATGACCACCATTGGGTAAATGTCATCAGTGTATCTTATTAATAAGGTTTTCAAGAAGAGCAACTGCATTTCAAACAGAAGTATGTATTTGCCTACTGTTTGATACAGGCTACAGTTGTAACAAGTCCTTGTGATTTGGTTTTTTTTTTTTTTTTCTTTCTTTTTTTTTTTTTTTTTTTGTGTGGAATGTTGGCTAACATCCAACCATGAACATTTCATTGCAAGCTTTATACCATTAAAATATTGATAGAGAAGGGGGAAGGTCTAACAATTCAGTACATTTCATCATCTTTCAGAAGTATACCTGTCAGTTGCAAGGTGTGAAAAATGGGATGCTATGCTAAATACCATCCTGAGCAGGATATAATAACTAAAGAATTTAAATAAAACTCCTTATGGAATGTTGATTAATAATAAGACATCAAAAGGTGTTTATACTTGCAACACCGTAAAATGCATTTCAGTTCAACATTAAATGCTACCTTTATTCCTGCTCCCCTTGAAGTATCTGTGTTCAGTCTTACAGTGAATATTTGTGAATTCATGAACTGTGTTTATTGGTCTCATGACAGAGTTACTTTCACTTGGTTACAAGTTCTTTCCGAATTTTGAAAGGTTCAGCTACAGTAAAGGTGAGGACTTCATATTCCTATAGGGCATTGCATAAGGGCAATAGAAAGTACTGAAACTTACCAATTAATTATAAAAAACTCTTGATCGGTTTGTACCATTTCACCAGTTGTCCTCATTCTTTTTTTTTCTCTTCTTTCCAACCCATCAAAAGAAATCATTTTAAGATTTGCCAAGAGGTGATGGGGAAAGGAGAGGACTCTTAGAAGCAGTGCAGGCAGCAACCCAAGGTTCAATGGATAACCAGTCACACTTCAGTCTCACTTCACTCCAGGGCTGGAAAAAATGTTTATTTCCCAGGAAGGGAGTGAAATTATTTCCCTGGAAGAGAGTTAAATTTCCCACAATTCTGCCCGTGTTTTCATGTACAGAAATGGGAAATTTCCTTCCAATCGCCTAAATTTCCTTCCAGATGGCAAAACCTCCTGGGAAGGAGTCTCCCAGCTTCCCAACTTTTTCAACCCATGCTTCACTCGATCCCACAGTATGGACCTTATACCGTGTCACAGAGTAAAAAGTATGCCCTCCTTTGAGGACAAGCCAAAACCAACACCAAAAAATGTAAACAGCTGATTTGTCAACCAGACGAGAACCTGCATAGCCTGCTACAGCTGCAGGGCCAATTCTTATGCCTGTAGTCACATATTCCGTTGTTTTGCCCCCAAGGATGACTTCAGTGTGTTATCAGTGCATAACTTCTATAAGAGCTGCCCATCCCCACATACCCACTTAAATTAACAAATATATATATATCACCTACTACCTGTAGGATTTTCCATGATATAATTTATTATGTAACATATTGCTTGATCCTTTAATTATATCAGCTTGCCCATCTCCTAATCTTAATCCTTTTTAATCCTTTACCTCTCACCCTAACAGTTGTAAATGTATAGATAACAGCAGCATTCTCATCCCCAGTGTCTTCTAAAAAATCTTTCATAATTACTCTTTCTCATATCATCCGTGCATTTGATGTATACTGCACATTTCATCTAGTTTTACTCTGTATTTCCAAAGATGAATGCTAGCTTGATTTACTTAGACTTTCAAATTAATTTCACGGATATCATATTTGCCATTCATGATTATGTGTTCCTTGGAAACAGCTTGGTTTGTAATACACACTGAATCAAACATATCATGATGTATGGAGTCGTATTAGTCTCCAGAGAAAATCATTTCAATATTACAAGGCACTCATGTTGGTAAATTACATTTTTTTGTAGCTTCCCTGGGCTAAATAGCACAGAATTCACAAAAAAGATATGAAAAAGAAAATTAAGAAGGCACTGAATACGTCATATGCAACTGCAGTGAAATGGGAGAACCAGAGTTTTGTAATCAAAACCAATTTACAGAACTTCAGTTCTTTTCCAGATTTAGTTTTACACTTGAAGTTGTAGGAATTAACTATTATTGAAAACTAACAAGGACAATGCCCTTAGCTGGTACAGCAGACAGCTGAAACGATTGATACGATGGATGCAACATTAAATAAAAAGCGGCTTAACCTCTGAGGGCTGAAACAAGCCAATGAGTGAAAGAAAGTGGCCTCAACATTGATCTCAGAGGATACAAAAATCAATGAAGATGTGTTACTTTACACGTGAACCCCAAAAAAGATGTATAAACTAGTCAAGACTACAGCAAGTACCAATTATTTTTTAGATCCCATGATCAGGTCTAAAATAGAATCAGAGTGTATAGCCATCTAATTCTGATGGGGCACTGGTTTCTATGGCCAGTTAGCAGTGAATTAGAGGGCACATTTAACTGAAGTACAACTTCACCATCACTCACCTTTTCATGTAAATCTTACAAAAAAAGTTTTTGAAAGGTTGAAAGAAGAATTGAGGTGGGAGTTTGCCTGTTGTTTTAATATCAGCACTATTTATTGCTACAACAAGGTCTGATTATTACTCCGTAGGGTCATTATTCTGAATATAACATTTGAATCATCATTCCAAATAAAAGAAAACATGATAAGCATAGATCTTCTCTAAAGATTGGCAGTAAAGGCTAGGTGAGATCGAGTTTTATGGTCCAGTTTCAAACCAAACAGTTTAGCAAGGTGTCTAATATTGTACTTTAGGTTACTAAACTTACCAACACTAAATCTTTTAATAGGATGTTTATCTAATGAAGCGTTTTTTTTACCTAACAATCATTGTTCCAAAATAAGAACAAGGGTCATTATTCCAAAGGGTCATTTTTTGGAAATGTCCCTTTGGAATTAAGGGAAAAGGTTGCTTTCCAAAATGCTTGTGGCTCTGAATCAATGATAGGGTCATTAATCCAAATTTAAAAGCCCCATTGGCATATATTTCCAGGACATTTTCATTTGGGTACAATGACCCATACCTTTTATTCAGAATAATGATCCTCATTCCCTATTTAGAATAACAAAATGTTCTCCTTTTGGAAAAATGAACCTTCAAGATCGTAATTCTTATGTTCAATTCAGGAAAACCAGCCTTTTCTTCTATTTGGAATAACAACAACCCTTCTAGCTGTTACAAAATAAGAACCCTTCTGGACAATGACCCTTATTTTCAAATCAGAATAATGGCCCTTTGGGATCATAGCTCTTCAGAATAACAAACTACTATAAAGGATAGCATAGATTTAGTAGAAGGGTGGGAATTGGAAAGATGTTGAATGAGCCATTCATGATACTGGATAATCTATTATACTAATTTAAGTTGTGATGACTGTATTTTTTCCTTAAAGTATCCTTCATGTAATATAATGGCTCTACACTAGTACTTTAATAAGATTTTTTAAATTACAGATTACTGCTTCTCGTACTTGTCGTCTTAAAACTTGGAGCATGAAAATCTACTGTACTTGCAATCCAGGGACTCTAATGTACTTGTGTAGTACATTTACCGAAGAAAAACATTGATACCAGCATGACACGGTTAAATTTTAAGAAAAAGAAGCAACGTTTTTGTTTTTACCCAAGGCTTTACAGAGAAAAGTAAAAAATAAATCATGCTATTGTGGTATTGATTCTTTCCATACCAAACCCACTCCAGTTGACCCACTCCCAAGTTAGGTCAATTGGGAATCAATTCAACTGAACTGAGTAACCCATGTGAGATTACATTTCTCACCCAGAGATTTGCTAAAATATCAGAGCTTCTGAGGGTTTAGCCTGCTGGACCCAGCTATTGGAGCTTGGTGGTACATGTACAACATGACTGGTTCCACATGACAAAGCTCCCGGTCAGGTCCTAATTGTGAAAAAGTCTGGAGATAAATTAATCCAATAGGGAAGGAGATACAGTATGTCAAAAATATTGCCCTAGCCGATACGAGTAATTTTTTTACCCTGATGAAAAATTCTGGCTATGCGACGGTTTGCAGAAAAGTATGAAAAGGAATACAGTAGTAGGTGAATGTCCCTATGTATGTGTGATGTCATAATGTATAAACTGATAGAGAGTAACACCCATAGCTAAACAGAGTACTGAAAGAGTGCAAAAGAGCTCCTGGGGGGCAAAATATTTTTCATGGGAAACCTTAATAATAAAATGCATTAAAATAATAGTTTTGGATATTCTAGGGGGCCTAAAATTTTTCAGCACCACATGTTCCCCACCTGCCTTGGTTAGGAATGGGTCCAGGGATACAAAACAAGAAATTAAGCTGGTATAAGCCTAATTTTTTAAAAGGACTATTGTTTTAAGAGAATCAATTCATCACATGCCATGAATAATTTGTTCACCAACACTTTCACACTTTTGACTATATAAGCAATATTCGTAACTGACATAAGGTCCAATGATTTTGGGGGGAAAAAAAACTTATGCAAGAGTTAATATTGGAGACTGGAGAGACTGAGAATTTCAGGAAAAGGAAGCCTTTTGAAGTCTGTGCCCCATTGATGCATTATAAAAAATGTTCCCTAGATGCAAAAATATTGATATTGTGTTCTTTAATACTAAATTGAAATTCAAACAATAAGATTATATGAATTTAATCAAAGATAATACTCAGTAGTATTTAGTTCAATATTTCTATTTCTAATTGAAAATTTCTCACATGATAGGAAACAAATTCTTTGTGAGCGGTGGAACTAAAGCAAGCAGGAGGATGGACTGGAAGGACAGAGTCCAGTGTCCAGAGTCCAGTGATTCAGTGTGTGCAATGTCTTACTTTTATGCCATATCTCCTTGTGAAGAATGGAGTCTTCTTCCTATAGAAATTTTAGGGGTCTCAGAAAAATGGGTAAGGGGGGACCCTTTGCTATTCATTGTCAAAAATGGGTCAGAGGTCCTTTCTAAACTGGTCCCTTTAACACATGATCTGGTTATGCTGCACACTTCACTTTTCCATTAATTTCTTACAATTTAAACTCTATAGTACTTCATTAGTTGAGCTTTTTAAATACTGGTAGTCCACGCAATCTTGTTTGTCGACATTCCATTAAACTAACTCATTGGCAACCATGATGGGAGCAAGGGGAATACCCCTTACATTTGAAGACAGAGACCATTCACAAACTTCTATTTCATACAGTACGTTTGTCTGAGTCTCCTCTTACAATTTTTGGTCATCTGGGGTTGACTATAAAGAAATTGATACGTTTGCAATAGTCTGTACATCGACACAAAGAATCCAGTTTCATATTAAAGGCAGTCATTCGTCACCCTAAACTACAGTTTCAGTATACATATATATCAAAACTCTCATTGGTACAGCTCTTTGATTGGCATCACATTCAAACAATGCATCATAGCAAAATTACACAGCATGGGCACTGAGAGTGTCTTGATTACACATTATGGACTTGTATGGCCACTGGGACAAGTCATCAAGCAATAAACAAGGAATGTGTCTGGATAAAGACAGGTTTTAGATAAATGTGGGAGGGGCTAGAAGTAAGCAGGTTGGGAGAATTGGAACTGTTTGGAATGATGAAAATATACCTTTAAATGGTAACTGCAGTCACAGCAACTAGTAGTGTAGTAGACTGTCATGTACAATGATTACTCTTGAGAGTCTTGCGCCAATCATTCTTATCCTTAAAATGTGAAATTTAGACTACCTTGAAGTAACTGCTTAGTTTATCTTGCAAACATGCAATACTGAAGTCCTGAAACACTATAAAGGATACTTTCACAGGCCTTGAACTTTAGATTCTCCAAGTGTGCTACAAATCACACTCCTCAGAAAACTAAGGAGTGTCGTTGAAGTGCTGTTCTGTCAAACTTGAATACTTTTATGTTAGATCCAATTATTTCATGTATGTGCGCAAAAAATCACATTCCTCAGTGATTTTAGGTACATGGTGGTGTGCTAAATCCTCTTGCACGCCTCAAAATTCAAGGCCTGCTTTGAAGAGAAATAAGAAGACAATTATAATAATTAGCTGTTGTGTCAAAATTAGTTTTGGGAAAAGCTCTTGACCTTTAAATCGTGCTGGATTTCGGAAGACATTTCAAAAGCAGTTTTTCAATTTGAAGCAGCAGATGTACAGCAGGTAAAATACTCAATCTCTGACAAAAACAGATACTTCAAGGTTAAACGTGTTAAGATCTTTACAGGTGTCTCACAAGTATCTCATGACTTATAGGCCTATATACTAACATGAACTTTTTTCAGCCTAAAAACAAAAAGAAGAGGAGAGATGGCATGCAGGCAACATTCTGTTTTTACTCAGTCTGCATTTTATCAAATGAAGTGAAAATAAGTGAGGGATCTAACTTTGCGTTAAGTGGACACTATTTTTCACTAGCTGTAGATGGGTTTTATGGAAAATTTGATTAATTAAAAATGTATCAAAGAACTGCATAATGCTGGTCAAGTAACTCCAACAGTGACCACATTGGAAATTTATGAAATGTAAAACTTGATGACCTTTGCAAGGGAAGATAGTACCTATTGCAATTTACACTTCAGAAAACCCTGCTTACTGGCATCGGAAAGTATTCCAAGCGTTAACAAATTGAATCTGTACCCTACATTAGTTAGTGAACACAGATTTATCATTTAGTCAGAAAGAGAAAATGCTAAATTGATTTGAAGAGAATCGATGTTGGTAGGCTACCATCGGCAATCCAATGAAGGCAGGAAGTTTACATCTGTCTGCTCACTTGAGTAAATCAATAATGCCACATGTAAAAAAAAAACAGCAATCTAATCAGATGTGTCAGGAGGTGCTAAACTACAAAGCCATGCGCTCCAAAATAAAGTCAATACATCAGAGAGAAACTGCAACCTGATGGAGAGAGATGAAGAAACTTTAAATTACATCACTAGTAACAAGTGATTAGGACAACGGTTATATTTCAATGCCACAGATATATCTGAGGAAAGGCTGATAAATTGGCTACTAGTAAAATGAACTGATAATTCGTTCTATTTTTGCAACAAGTTGTGAATCATTGAATCGTAATGATTTAAAGATTTGTACACTCTGCGTTTCCAGGAAAAGTTAAGCTGACCAAATGTACAATGAGGTAGCTTGGTCTGCCACAAGCAAACAAACAAATTTTCATTTTAATACAAGCCGTTGGATTCTTAAAAAATCATGGAAACCATTTGTGGGTTCTGTCATTTTTCACCATGGTAACCCACAGGAACCCACTTTTGGGTTCTGTTACAAAATGCATGTGGTATAAACTGATTGGTGGTAATCAATTTTTGGGTTAAGTGATTTAATCATAACGGGACCACCACGTGACGGGAAACAATCCTTCCCATGAAATCTGATGGCCTGTAATAGAATTTCATAGTGCAAGACATTTAAAGGGAAAGTGCAGTCACTGCAATTTGAATTAGTAAAGAAGACTATCCTTTTTCATGAATGACTATTGAGAATCATGTGACTTTTTTTCACAGAGTTGTGAAATTCACAAGAAGTAGCTGCTTATTATGCAATATTCATGCAATGAAAAAAATAAAAGATTCTTTGAAGGAAAACATGATGAGATTTGTAAGATTTAGCAGTTGTTGTCTAAAAATATGTTTGAGGTGACTACTGTTCATGCTCTTTAATATGTAGGTCAGTTGGTTAGATATAGCTTTACAGCTCAGCATCTAACCAATTGGTTTAAGTCGGGCCAGCTACAGCCTTTCTACCAGTTGTAACTCACTGGCTTGTTTTCCCTACTACATTGCCTATGCTGAGCACTAACACCATATGGCAGTAGGTTCCATGTTTGAAGTCTTTGGTATATGACCTGACCAGGACTTGAACTCCAGACCTCCTGACTGCAAAGCTGAATGCTCTGACCACTTGACCATGCAATTGGTTGATATGCAGGACAATAGAAAGACACTGAAGGTTACTGAATGGATGGATAGCTACGGAGGGGGGTAAAAATCCACTAAAATCCATTAAAGATCAAATCAAAATGAAGCACAACTACCACAACAAACCAATCATTTTCCTGTTGTTTCTGCAACACCTTCACCCCTCCATTGACTGTTTAACTTTTCATGAAGTGCTGGGTAAGGAGTATGTGGACCTTATTTTGAAGGGAAAAAAAAATTAGTGAAAATTGATTTGGTCATTCTATGAATACAGTGCAGCTAGTTTAAGCTAGCTGTACTTACTGATGCTCTAAAGTCATTATGAATACAGTGACCATTACTTAATAATCTAATTTATTTTCATTATGGATGATTTGGTCAATCCCATTCCTCATAAAAACAGCTTCAGTCTGAACTCCCCAACATTGGATGGTGTTGGCATGTATGTACTGTACAGTTTCAGATCTAGAATTTACTGTAATGACAGACCATTTTTAAGCTGTATGGAAGACCAATGAGGCCATGGTGAAAAAAAGAAATGAGCATGGAACCCCCTAAATATAGAAGTCAAAAGAAGAAACACAATTTTTGGCCAACAATAAAGAAAAATTCTCTTAAAACCAAACATGTTTTCTTTAAAAAAAAAATAATAATAATAATTTTTTTCTAAAAACAAGTTTTTTAAATGAAAAACAACAGAGACTACTGAATGCCAGAAGTACACATGTTTCTCATTCTATTGAAACAGTTGTTGTTTTCTAGTAGGACACAAGCATACTGCATTTATACCTTTTTAGCATTATGTGTTAATGTACTCGCATGTTTTATTTTACCATGTTGAGAGCTACCCTTTCTTAAACAATTCAAAGGCGTACCGTTCTACCGCTATTGTACTGAAATGAATTGATGTCAAAACCATTTCACATTTCCTCTGTTTTAAACCATATCTAGCCCATCCCACAGAGAATAATTTAGCATTCAAATTTTGCATAGCAGTTTTGAAAATGTTTGAGGTCTTTCACGCACTGTTTGTGAAAATGCAAGAGTTATGCACACAAATAAAAATATGCTACACAATTTTTCATTTGTGTAGCAACTTGACCTGTTTGTGTAGCAAATTGTGATGTGAATCGATCATGCAATACTGGATAATATTCCCTTTCCCATTGCAGAAATAGTGAAACCAAAATCTATTGATTTGATTCATTTATACTGCATATAGTCATGTGCTGATATGCAAGTTTGTATTAGCCTACCTATATCCGACATGGCCAACCATACATGGTTGCTGAAATCATCACACAGCATAGGGCATGTATATACTGCAGTCCCAGTGCTAAATATTGTTGGCCTATGCCAAACCAGCTACTTCATGAGCTTTGAACTCTCCTTTTGTGCTTAGTAAAAAAACAAAAATTTGTTTTTAGAGAAAGATTTTAGGTTTTTTTTTAAAGAAAACAATTTTTAGAGAAGAAATTGGGGGAAGGGGGTGATGAGGTTAGAGAAAACAAAATTTTGTTCTAAGAGGGAAAGAATGGGCCTATCTGAGGGGGTTGTAACCCCAGTTTTTTTTTTTTTTTTGCCATGGCCGTATTAGTCTTCTGTAACCCTGCAGTTTTTCTTTTTCTTCTTGCTGAAATCATATATGAAGCTTCACATCCCTGCAAATCTGTTGACCTTTAAGACCTGTTTACTGGTGTAATTTTGCAAATAAGCACAGACAAAGATGTAATTCTGCTCTAATTCAAGAACATTCTCAGGTTTCTATTCAAAGCTGAACAACTGTTCTCTGATGTCACACAAAACAAAGAGAATAATAGTACATTCTTGTACTTCAAATGGTGTAGCTTATTTATTATTTTTACCCCAAATCCTTTTGGGAGTGCCCTTAACCAGTTGGAATGAATTTTATACATCGGAAAAAAGACAAGTTACTCTGAAAGATCCACTTTGCTCAAAGTAGATTTGACATTCAAAAGCATAGATATCACTGAGTGTTTGGATGAAAAGACTGCAGTTCAGCAGTTTTGAAGGGAAAATGCCATTGACCACTCCAGGACTCAGTTTTGAAATTTGAAATGAAAATCCACCAAACCTCTCCGATCTGTATAAAGTTGGGATGAAAATTTGACAATCTAAAGGCTTAAATAAATTAATGACAACTAACCCTTTACCGTTGTGCTCCGATCGGGGCATATTTGCGCGCCTCGGGATTGGGCAGAAAAGCGGACGTAGCCCGCCCCGCATCAGTTCCGTAGGCCATTGACCCCGTGACCTTAAACTATTGTCTCTCTCGCTCTTGTGGCCGAATTTTCGGGTAACTACTCGCAGTTTCGAGCTCCGCGTGAAACAGTTAAGATGTGTGACAGCCGAGCACTCCGCATGGGTCCAAAAGGACCCAAACAACGGTAAAGGGCTAAGCATGCCTTGTACAGTTATCATATCAGTGTGGACTGAGAAATTGATAATTTAATATTGTCAAGCAAATTCTAACACTGTAAAGACATGAGCAGGGAGATTAGCAGGGAAATGAGATCTACTGTAATATTCGGTTATATGGTTACTTTTAATCTTCTAAAGAGGATTATTAACAAAATTGGAAACAGTATCAGCCAATTTTGAGGTACAGTATGTGACATAGTTAAAAAGTTAAGTTTTCTTTCCAGAAATTTTTAAAATATAGGATTAGACTTCAAGAATACCAAAACATTCCAATAATTGCAGTTATTCTGCAATTCTGTTGCTGATGTCCACAACAGTTCATTTCACCAGTTTGTGGCAACTCTGAGCACACACCTCCAAGAATAGTATAGTAACAGCAATCTCTGAGTGTGGAAGGATGGGTACAACTTCCTTCCCAGCATGCATCACAAACTGAATGAAACACTACTGAGCTAGTACATCATAAGCTTTAAAGATGAACAGATTTTAGCTACAGACCTATATAGTGGGCAGCACTGAGCACCTGGCAGCCGCACATTCCTACCTGCACACAGGACTCACAGTCAAATGAACTGTTTTGCTCAGATCAGATTTTTCATGAAACAAAATTGCACAATGTGTTATGCATGATGGAAAATGTGCTATGAATGTAATAACAATTAAATGAAACATCAAATAAAACAAAATGAATCTAACACAAAACTAGGTTAAAAACTGCAAAAAGTACACAACTTTAAATACATGGCCCCCTTAAAGCCCCAATTCTCTCATACAAACAGTGCCAATTCTCCTAACCTTCTTACTGAAGCCCCTCCCACAATTGTCTGAAATTCATCCTCATCCAGACACAATCTCAGTTTATTGCTTCAAGGTGAGTATAGAAAAGCTCAATTAATCAAAACACTCTCAGTACCATTCATGCTGTGTAATATAAGCTTTGGCACTCTGCATTGTTTGAATTAGCTGTCAATCAAAGAGCTGAGCCAATTGAGAATTTCGGTACCCAGGTACCAAAATTGTAGTTTGGGGTGAGAGGTTTGGCCCTTTAAGCCTCTCCCCCAAGTGTCTGAAATTCATCCTCATCCAGACACAATCTCAGTTTATTGCTTCAGGGTACTGTAAGTATAGATAATCTCAATGTGTATAATCAAAACACTCTCACTATAGTTCATGCTATGTAATAAAAGCTTTAGTACTCTGCATTGTTTGAATAAGCTATCAGTCAAAAAGCTGAGCTAATTGACAATTTTGGTAAACCCCTATAACAATTGAAGTCTGGGGTGAGAGGGTTGGCCCTTTAACTACAGTGGTAAATTTTCCCTCAGTCTCCTTCCCCAGGATGGCAATAAACAAACCCACTGTCATCTAGCAATCTGGCTAGAATAAATGTGAATCATAACTTCAGCTGTAACAAATGAATATTCATACACCTTCCAGATGCCTCTGTGGACTATGACCCAAGCAACAAAAGATTTCTTCCAGAAAGCCAAACAATATAGCAATGAAAAATGCTAAAAAGGAAATCTGTGATTAATTTTAAGATAACAAGAACACAATTCATTATCTCAATCTAACTTGATTTTGTTGCAAGTTTATGAATGTTATGTTACCATTGACAACATGTGGAGTAATACATGTGATAACTTACAAGTCAAACTAATATGGCTACAGTATAGGATGAGGGGCCCTGACAGTTTCCAGGAGGGGAGAGGACATACCTGGCAGGGAATAATTTAGCAATCAAATTTTGCGTAGCAGTTTTGAAGATTTCTGAGGTCTTTCGCAAATTCTTTGTGAAAATGCAAGGGTTATGCACATAAAAAATTGCTACACAATTTTTCATTTGTGTAGCAAATTGCGATGTGATACTGGATAAATTATTCCCTGTCTGGTACAGCACGGGGCTCAGTTTTTCCATTTTCTGCAATGACACTGAAACTTAGCCATGCAGACAAAATCTCAGTTTATTGTTTCAGATGAGTATACAAGGCCTTAATGCGTAATCAAACCACTCTAGCTAAGTGCAGTACATGTTGTGTAATGTGAGCTGAGGTACTCTGCATTGAACTAGCAGTCAATTAAATAGCTGTGCCAATTGAGAATATTTGTGCACAACTACAAAAATTGTAACCCTTCCTACTTAAATGTAATTCATACATTTTGCTAATCACATCCTTTTGATTGTAATTTTCGTTTAAATTCACAGTCGTTAAAGTCACTTTGATAAAAGTCTATGACCAAAACAAGTAACTCGAATTATTCTGTATGGTGTTTTCTTTTATCTCCTATTTTCTAATTTTAAATACACACTGATGCAAAACTATTGACTTACAAAATTGTAGTTTGAGTAGAAGGATTAAGGATTAATAAAAAAAAAGTTCTGGTGTCCAAGTTTGACCCAAAAGGTGATGAGAATCAAGTTGGGTAATTTTCTACTCATGCAGTCCAAATATGAAAAAATCTTACTTTGCAGGTCACATCATGAAGGATATTTGTTGGAGAAGTAAGTGGAAATTTGTAAAATTGTGGTCATGTATGTTTCAACATGCTGTTTCGATTGTGGAAAAAAAGTTGATTTTCTAACCTCTGTAATCTATTGTTCAACTGAGGTATATCAGGTGTCCAAACCCACTCCTGGAGGTCTATTATTATCACTTCACCGAGCTTCTAGTCCACTTAGGTTGCAAAAAATGACACGGTACTATGGGGCTAGGGTTTCTTGACTTGGATAAAATGTCTTTGCATGGAGTATTACTGTCTGTCAATCATCAAATTGCGTAATTGGGCAAGGAAGGAAATCAACTGTATATTTTTACCGTGACCAGTTTGTCATGAAAATACACAACATGATGTAGATTCACTTTCCCTTTAAAGCACACTTAAATCCCCTACCTACAGTTTACATCACCATTAGACAAATGAGACGGTCAAACAATGGATATTTGAACAGATACCTCCAAGAAAAGCTCATCATGACGAAAAAACCTCTTCATGGAACTATCAATCCTTCTTTCTAATGGTCTTTTTATTCTGTCAATCACGGAACTTGCTGACACATTCCGGAAACTGAAACTTTAATTAAATTCTTTTTATGTAATCACTCAGTCCCCTATTCCAATTCCCAAGAATAAATCTGAAACTCAAATGTGCAGGATTAATGCATCTATAATCAGAGGCCAAATGGGTTGCAAGCAAGTTGAAATTTCCATTGCAGATGAAATTTACGTAAACAAGTTCCTATTTTAAAACTTTTAAAGATTTCTTGGAGACTACATGGAAAAGCAATGAAACAACAAATGAACATACACTTCAAAGATTATTTAGAGACTTCCTTTAGTTTATGAGTTAGCAAAAGCAAAACATGTAATCCTGCAACCCCATTTATATCTTTTAGATTCTGAAGAAAAAAAAAACTCACAACTTTGTTAAGTTATGAATAGAAATGGAATAAGGAGATATACAAATAATCAGGCCTTGAAGGGCATTTCTTGTTTTATGACCCTAAGTGACCAAGAATGTGGGGGCAGCCAAGTTGGCCATTATGAATTACAACTTCACATCAGGTGGCAACCAATTTTAACAATTTGGATCAAATTTGGTATTTTTTTCTTGAAAGGCCAGTTCAGATGGGAAAACCATAGATTGCTCTTGGATGAAAAACCCACCTTACTTTGACCCAACCAGGAATCGAACTCCAGACCTACCGGTTGCTAAGCTTCATCCCTTCAAATGCCATCGCCTTTATCCACTCGGATTGGCCATAGCACTGGTAATCAGGCATGCATAATAAAATAACTGAACACATTGGTTCTCCAGCCTCTATTAAAATTCTTTGAAGAAGTTTTCTCTTGTTCCAGAGCTGTAAAGGGATAAATTCACCTCGAAGTTGGGAATATAGAAGACTCAGTATTCTATTTTATCATTCTCTCTTTAGAACCATGTGACAGTTTTTTTGTTCTAGCTCAACTGTCTGTTCTCATTTGTGTTACCCTGGGCATCTGAAGGATGGGTGGAAGAATAAAAAAGGAAGTTTTGTAGACATGACAGTGTGGAAGATCACATCTTCAGTACCGAACCTCACACCAATTACAAAATCATTTCTAGAACAGATTTAGTTACCAGGAGATGTTTAAAAGTATCTGTGAATGATCTAAGATATGAGAGAGATTGATTTACCTATCCCAGAGAGAGTTAACTCCCACACACTGCTGGCAGATAATGATAAGAGTCACAATCGTCATAAATGCCAGCTATGATCCTGATGACATTTTATCTCATATACCTCCCTGATTTTCCCCCTAGCTCCTTATAATCTATGTGTGTACACCTAGGCTATCAGACAACAATGTGGTATACACCACACGCTGCTTAACCTGACTTAAATACAACAAATATTTGATAACCCATTCCAAGAGAACTTGAATTGGCCATGCGATAGGACAAAGCGTATCTTATCACGTCAGCTAAAGACAGCAATACTGCAATTAATGTACATGAACCAATGGACAGACACTAGCAAATAACGTGTGCTATAAACCAACAGTGCTGGAAAATTTATTTTACCCATTGAAAAAATCACCCAGCTGACAAAAATTATTACAGGCTTTCAATTTTATTGCAGTTCTGCCTTTTTCAAAATTGCTTTCCAGGCAATTTGATATCATGGGCTGTGAATTTGACTTACAATTTATATTTGCAGGTAGACTACAAGAGTTATGAAAGTTGATGTGAAATATGACAATATAGTTTGAAGTGCTGTCTTTTATTTTAATGTCGGAGTAACAGAAATGTATTTGTTGGCAGATTCTAAAAAACAATTTCCCGTGCATACAATTCTGTTTTCAGACGCATGGTACAATGTAACCAGTCTGTGTAGAAACATGAACAAAAATACTAAAGGTAAAGAGCAGTCCCCCCCCCCAACTTATTTTGAAGAAAAAGCTAAATAGCACAATTTTCGTTATTTCTTTTCAAAGTATCCTTCGTTACATTTTATGATTTAACTATTGCATATTCAAGGTGAACCAAGCAGTTATTTCTAGTAAATTTCACATTTGAAGAGAAAAAACATTGTAACATGACTCCGAACAGCCAATCATGAAACTGGACAGTCTGCTATACTACTTCAATTTGGCATGACTGCTCCTGCCCTTTAATGATGATTGTGGTGCTAATAAGAATTTAGGGCATTCAAGTTTAGTTAATAACAGCCTACCTTAAAAATTATATACAGGACAATTTGTCCAAACCACATTTCACAGACCCTTAGATAATTTAGAGCATAACACGTAAAATGAAGAGTTCTAATTACTGTCCACCAGTTACACTGACCCAGGTTTCTCTCAAAAAGGTAAGTGTAAAATGCCAAATTAAATCAAGTGTTACGTCAAACATCTATCTAGTGGCCTCTGAAAGCTTAACACTGGCAAATTATTTGAGGTTTGGGATTTAAAATTAATTTCTCACATGTTTACACTTGAGTTAAATACAAAAGCGGTATATTTGGAATGAAAACATGAAGATATTTAGCAAATGGAAATACTATCCTACATGTGCAAGGAGTAATCAGACAAAATGGAAAATATACAAACCGAAGGCAGCGAATGAAAAAAGGAAATATTACAAAATGAGGGAAAATTTAAGAGAGCAGGTAGGAGGGTTAGGCATAATTGAGAAGAGAAATTCATAGTATAGACTAACAAAGCACCAAAAGACTAGAACTCCAAAAATTTTGGCAATTGATAGAAAAAGTTGGCATTGGTCCAACTCCCATGTTCATGCCCTTGTGGGCATAGTAAATGTCAAAATTGTTTTTTTATGTTTCAGTATTTCTGTTTCCCCATTAAAGGGAGAAATTGGTCATCCCTTGTGATTTCCACCCATTTGAAAAAAGAAGTACAAATTTATTTCAGTCATATGCTTTGAAAACACCCCTTTTTTTTATCTGGAAAAAAACATCTGTAATAGGTGACATCAGCTACACAAATATGTACATTTAATAGATCAAGAATCAATTTTAACATCTAAAGAAGGGTTTAAAGTCACTCTGACAGGATTTAGTATGTTAAAGAGATACTTATTCTAAGAATTTTGGTGAAATTTGCATTCAAGTCCGATGGATGGTTCTTAAGTCATGTCCCAACATTAGTGCTCAGTCTTTTGTTTTTCTTTAAACTTAAGAGTCAATTTTCGCCTCAACAATCCCATTGTTAAATGTGATTGCATAAGTTGCGCAAGAACGTTTCAAACTTTGCATCCCCCAAAGGAAGGTTACGCAACAGTCTGATAAAAGAAAGGGAAACGAAGCATTTATAGTCAATGTGAGGAAGTGATATAAGCTCTGCAGCCCGAAAACTCACTTTGGAACACAAATCTACAGGTACTGACTGCATTTACTGATATCTCAAGAAATATATATGCCTGATTTGAATGGAACTTTCACCACATTGGGTAGATCGGTTCATATTGTGTCTTTCACACGTATGAAAATTAAATTTTTGCTTAAACTTCCCCAAATCCAGTCTGATTTTTAAAAAGTAAGTCATGATGACTACTGCAGGGCAGCATGCATGTAGCCAGTTTGTTAACTGTGACCAGGGAGCTGTTATTTAACAGCTCCCTGCTGTGACAAGAAGAGTGTCCTTTGAGTTTGAGCACTGCTAACATTGCCAGATCCTCTTTTCCTTTCGCTCTTATTACATCTATATATATTTCACTCTCTCTTAAAAAAATCAGCGCACCTGCTACATAAATCACCTTGTCTATAAAAAAAAAGTGAGGGCATGATCTAGCCTTATATTGGGGCGGTATAGCATGCAAAGCCTAGTCCTCCCGTAAAGTCCCAGTCCTAAGGCCATAGGCATATGGGGGTAACTTTCTATGAGGGAGCAAGAGCATTTTTTTGTCCGTATAATGGCACCATTTTTCATGTTTTGCCCATGTCTTCCCCTAATAGACCAACTGCTTAAATGGGAAGGTGAGTGCCCCCCCCTGCACCCCCTGCCTCGTACACCTATGTCTTAAGCCCATGTATAGGCCAAACAAGTCTTGCGGCATATTCCTTTTCTCATAATGTAGAACTAATCCTGTTTCCCATCCTCTTATTGACAGCCCAGTTCAGATGGAGAACGTGGTCTCCTCATGTCTTGAACTATACCCCTAAAGGCCAGAGTTAGCACTCTCTCTGTCAAAATTAAATGCAGTGTTGAATTTCAACAGGACCGGTACCAAGAACCATGACTAGAGATAATTTCCAACAGAAATAGGCGCACCATACCAAGTACTACCAAATCTTTTGAAGACTTGTGGAAAATTTTGAGTGCATTATATTTGAATGTAAATTTTTCATGCATTCAAAATTTTAATCAACAAATTCTTTTATTTAATTTTCAATAAAGCACATAATATTTTTCTTATTATACTAAGTGTATAACTGAAAATTTCTTAACATTGTAGAATTTCGGAAATCTCAACAGATTTCCCACAGGGCAACTATAAACTAGTTTTATCACTAAAGGGTTTTCTTATGGTGAACCATTTCATTGTCATAAAACTTGAAGGTACAACCCTCCCCTGTAGGATTGCTTACTCTCATCAGAGAACAAATGATCCCCTTGCTCAGAGTGTGTTTTCCTTAGAACTGGTTAGAAATGGAGAGAACTAAGGCTAGGTTACTTCCAGCTTAAGCCTTGGTTAGGCTAATCTAGTTCAAAAAGGGCCACGCACATTAACAACCCTGCAGGTAAGTGATAGTGATCAAGGACTTTAATGAGCCATATAGGGTACCAGCAAATGCAAAGGTGAATAACACAGGGCTATCAATCTGCTTTGTGGATTAGACATGCAAAAAAATTCATGTCCCAGAAAGGAAATGTATAGCCTGTAGACAATGGATACAAATTATACAAGGCACCCATATACACACCCAAACAAACATGCACACACACTTGCCACCTCATTCCACACCTACAATCTTGGACAAAACTCCTTGGGACACCCCCACTCCCCTTTGCAATGTTGACCACAGTTAGCCTATTCACAGCATACAGTCACTCTTTCAGCACAACATTGAAAGGGGGGAGCGGGGGAGGGGGATTCATGCAAACCTTTAAACTGAAATTCAAGAATATTATGGCAAAGTGTCCCAACAGTTTTGTCCAAGATTGTAGCTACCTGGGAAAAGCATTATCTCAAAACTAGGTCCTGGCTTACTAGACTCAGCCATAATTTATGCAACAGTCCATATATGCATAGTCCTTTACTGAGGACTACCATGTATGCAAGACCAGTGCTGGATTGACAAGCTGGCAGCCTAATACTCTCCCGAACTCCCTTTACATCAGATATAGGCCTAGGCTTGGCCTAGCTTAGAATTTTGGGTGGCCTATAATTATATTAAGGCTTTGAATTTTAGATTTTGGGGGTTTGCTACAAATCACAGTGTAGTAGGTGTACTGTGTACATACTTCATCTAACTAGGTGTGCAAAAAAATACACCCTCACCGTGATTTGAGGCAATTGATGGGGTGAGCGATCGCACTTATTGCACGCCTCAAAATGCAAGGCTGTATTGTGTACATTGATGAACGTATTGGGCTGCTTTGGTGATTGGCACCATGCGCTAACGGCAAGGCCCTTAATACAAAATTTGATACGCAGTCTTTGCTTGGTAATGGTTTTATAATATTGGTATTTAGTCTAACAGTTAGTCACAACAACAAATTGTGTTCTGTGCAAATTACTTCGTAGGCCTAGGCTTGCTATCCAGTTTATGGTGAGCCTAACGTTTGTGATTTAACAATTAAATGACAGGCGTACCAATAAATGCAAGATCCACTGCCGTTGTCCCTGAGCTCCTCCATTTCCCAGGTTTAACTCCCGATGAGAAACTTTCCTCGTAAATCCGACTGGAAGGACGATTATTTCTTGTCCCGGTTGAAACTGCGACTAAACTCATTCCTGTGTTATTTATAATTCTCGAACCTCACGTAAATTCGGAAATGTGAATAACCATTTGTCAAGAGGCAAAGAGTGCCAGATTTGTCAGAGTATTTTATTGCTATCCTGTTGCTGTAATGCTGAAGACTGAAAACTGAAGTTATCCGCCGATCATATCCCACAACAACAACCCTAACTTTAACTTTATTTGCTAGAGCACTTGGGGATCCACCACGCGTGTAATGACGCAACACTAACACAAAATGCTCATCCTACGTAGACGCTAATGCTATGTGTATTCCTAACGTACAGCCGGTATGTATATCAGTGCGTAAAGCTGCTGAGAAGTACGTGCGTAGCTTCACGTGCGTAAAAGTTCCTCAAAAAGAAACACCGAAAACTTGAAATGAAATGAATGCAAGCAGCTCTTTGGAGTCGCGATCGCTCGTCTCTCGAAACGTAAATCGTGTTGGTCATTTAACCGATCGTCAGTCTCATAACGCTGACGTTCTTGCTTATTTTAATCGATTACAGTCAGTGGCTTTGAGATCATCAAGACAAAATTGTCAGTGGCAAATATTTATTTATAATCACGCATCCTATGGAAATCAGTGACTGCTAGCGTGGGAAGTTTTGTTTTCATGCAGGTGACTGCTCTCAGAGCAGGATATCCTGCTCTTGCCTTAGCCCGTAGCATTTTGCGCAAGTTACGCAACCATATTCCACGAATAAAAAGAGATTTTGCGTTTTCTGTGCTAGCATTTGACATATGAAACTCGTACAGGTGCGTAACGCCAGAGGCGAATTTCAAATAAAATAGCGATAATGAGGGCGATATCGATTAGGCTTACAATTAAATATCATGATCGGTACTGCATTCCACCACCTTGTGCACGGTAAACGCAATTCTCCTTCAGCCTTTCCTCATTCATAATTAAGGTCTTTCACCAGTGGCGTAAGAAGCAGGGCGTCGATTTGGTTGTCAAAGTGGGGGGGGGGGGGGGGGAATCTGGCCCATTTTTTTTTCACCTGTCCTGGTAAGTTGCGTACAGCGGCGTAGCTAGACATAGGGAAGGGGGTCGAAAAGCATTCACATTTTACTTTTTTTAGTGTGAACACCACTGCCAGGGCCGTAATTTGCGGCGCCCTAAGCGCTCTGGAATCTTTGACATTTTTCAAATATTTGAAAATATGGAGCTTGTATTGCAGAAAATTTGAATTCTGGGTTTCCTGTGAACAAAATTTGAAAATTTGGGGGATTACTGAAGAATTTGCATATGGTATGAGGTGTAAATGAATCGAAAATCAATTCAAACGGGCTTGGGAAACGGTCATTTCTGGTGACCTGGGCAGTATTTTCCGTGAAAAAAGTTCCTCTTACACTCCCCCACAAACTGATCAGTCAGGTGTTATTGCAATAACATACAGCGGCGTTTTGTTTAGATAAGTGCACCCCTACCATATATAGGCTACTTCAATATCCGACCAGGTAGGTAATCACACCTCCCTGATCCGACCCATATCGAAAAGTTTCGATCATAAACCTCACAAAAGCGTTACAGTGTTTGTGCACATTGTGTATTGTTCGGTTTTTCGCTTAATGTAGTACTCGGGGTTGTGTTTTAAGGTCTGGCTAATTTGGATTTGTGATGTACGTACTATTACACACCCAGTGAATACTTTTTTGATTGGGCACACCCTTTAATTTTGTCGTAAATCATTAATTTATGGGAATTGATGTCTATGGGCAAAAATGTGCTTTTCACCCCAAATTTACATAATTTAAAGGATTAATACTTCTAGCCACAAATATATCGAAATGGCTAAACGCGTTTCTGGTAGCTGCATGTCATAGGTAGTAGGAAGAAAAGAGTTGGGTTTTTTTTATCTATAATTTTTTCGTAAACCGCGTTTGTGTGACATGAAATGACGCATTATTTGGGGGAAATTCCCCCAAATTATGACGTCACAAAATTTGGAAATCGTCAAAAATCATGTATTTCGAATGAAAATGGGCGTTTCATGGGTTGCTTTCACCTACACATATCATTTCGAAGTATAACTGATTAAGATTACCTTAATTAGGCCAGTTTAGAAATTTTGGTGTAAAATGAGCAAATGATCGTTTTTGTACAAAACGTTTCGACATGCCTACTTGTGACCATTTTGGCACCCCTGTGCATAACTGCACCCATTGTTTTGCCCAAAAATGGCTATCTGTTACATTATATCTGTAAATCTCTGATCATTTTTTTTTTTTTTTTAGTTTACTCATGTTTTCTTCAAGTGAATTTATTTTTGTAAAAAAAACAGAAAAGCTGAAACCAGCGATTGATTGATTTTTTTTTTTTTTTTTTTTTTTAGGGATTGATTTGATCTTAGTCTAGGAAATGCGATCCGTGGCTATCTAGGGTCGCTATTTTTCAAAATTTTCTGTGCGCGGCTCCATGTCACTAAATAGTGGCGCCCTGTTGAAATAGTCTTTCGGGTATGATCATTGAAACAGTTTATGCCCTAAGCAAAGCTTTTTCAAAGTGGTTATTAGCTGGATGGTGGATCCGACTCTTCTTACTGCACCGGAAAATCGATCTCCAAACTCTTGCAGGTCATCGGGCTCCGACCGCCCCCTCCAAAAAAAATAATAATAAAGAATCTACATAGATGCGTCCTTAAAATGTTACCAAATAATACCTTGTTATCTGTAGGAGTTGTTATTTTTATTTAGTTTAGTTTTTTTTTTCATTTCAAAGGTCCAATCCTCTCACCCCAAACTACACTCTTGCAGGGGTTCAGATCTGAGCCAATTTCCAATTGGGTCGGACCTTTGATTGACAGCTAATTCAAACAATGCATAGTACCAAACTTATATTACACAGTACGAACTGCACTGAGAGTATTTTCATTATTCACATTGAGCTTTCTTATATTCACCTTGAAGCAGGGGCGTCGATTTGATTTTCAGAGGGGGACACCTGGCCTAAATTTTTTCTCCTGCCTTTGTAAGGTGTCCACAACGGCGTAGCTAGACATTTCATGTGCGGGAACGGGGGGGGGGGGTGCTTAGCCGAGCATCCAAATTTCACAATTTCTTTAAGTGTGAACACCAGGGACGTAATTTGCGGCGTCCGAAGCAGCGCACTGAACTATTTACTTTTTTCACATATTTCAAAATATGGAGCTTGTATTGCAAAAAAGTTTGCATTATAGGTTTCCTCTAAGGAAATTTGAAATGTTGGGGCATTACTGAAGAATTTGCATTTCCTATTGACAAATCTGAGATTGAGCGGCGACCAAAGATCGTTGTTGCTACATAATGTAATCCAACGCTTACGAAATGAGGCCCTGTAATGAATTTTTTGAGTCAAGGACTTCTATTGGAAAAAATTTGTTTTTTTTTTTATGAAAATATCACTAAAGTTACCGGTGTCAATTGATGATCTGGTGTCACATAAAGCAAATTTCCGATTTCGTCACTTCCAGAGCTCGTTACCAAATTGAAGTTATGAGCGAGCACTCTTGCTTAGAAATTGCAATTTGCGGCGTGCGAAGCGCCCGAAAAATTTTTTGCTTTTTTGAACAAATAATGACGAATATGGAACTTTTATTGGAGAGAATTGGGAATTTCAGAATTTCATGAGTTGTCAAAACCACGCAGTAGACTGGTTTCACAAATGTAAATTTCCGATTTCTTCATTTTTCAGAGCCGTCTGCCTTATGTAGTTACGCCGCTGGATAAGAGACGGGGGCCCAGGTGCAAAATGGTGCTAAATGTTTCAATATTTTGAGTTACAAGGCAACTCCAAAGTTTCCAAAACATGGTCTTGAAAGTGTGACTAATCACTTCAACGGACTGCAGTTAATGTGAATTTTAATACCGGGTGTACTCTATATTAGAATCACAACGAAAATTGTGCTAGTTTGAAATAGGATTTGAGCAAAAGTGTTAATGGTAAGAAACCATTTGTAATGAAAGAAGGTAAAATAAATCCATGAATTGATCAAAAGAACACTTCAGTCTGCTGCGGAAAAATCACAGATCGAGGGATTGGTACCCACTGGCGCTACTGAGACAACGTTGCATGTGCTTACTGGTGTAAGATTGTTGATACGAAAAAAACTTCGTCCTACCCAATGACACCGCATCATAAACTATCCGCAGACAGAGGGGGGGGGGGGGATCCCTCTAATTCTTAACTGAAGTCTCTTAACTGGCAAACGTCAGTGTGATTTTACTTCTCTGATAATGGTCTAAATATGAAATGGTCGAATCGCATAACGAATGTGTGATGTGCGCGTGTCAACATTTTGCATTAAAAATCATTTATTTTTCTGAAAAAGTTGCATACAGACTATGCACCGAGACATTTTTAGTTTCCTTAAAATGTGTTTGCCAATTTTAGCCTGCTAGGCTGGTCATTCGCTAAAGACTACAGATTTCATTAAAACATAGTGATGGGACGATTCCTCTTCTTCAAAATCATACAGGGGTTGCACCAGGATTTGCCCGACAGGGGGGACCAAGCTCCCCGACAGGAGGGGGGGGGGGAGAATATCAAGGCCCCGACAAAAGCGATGTTCTGTCCAGGTGGAACGTGACTTGGCAAAATTTGAGGCGCGAGGAGAGCGCCGAAATTTTGGACGTTTTTTGAGAAATACTTAAAAATCTGGAGTTTATTTGAAGTAAAAATTAAAACTTTTGAAAGAAATTTGGCTATTGTTGGTACTAGAAAAAAATTTGGTATTTATTGAAAAATCTATCCTTCATAAGGGAAAATCAAAAACGTTATATGGGCGACAGCTGCAATTCTTTTGGGGTTACGCATTGAATCGTACAAGACCTACGAACTAAGGCTTAAAGACAAAACTAGAATTTGCCCGGAAAGTTTTTCCCTTTTTTGAACGAATCTTTGAAAATTAAGAGCTTATTATAATGGAAAAATTTTGGAATTTAATGGAAGAAACATTTTTTTGGTAAGGTTATAATGAAAAATTTGGTTTCTTTTTTTAAGTGATATGACTTTCAGGAGCAAAATTAGGCCATGCCGGGTGACTAACAGAGTTGGCGTTGGTTATTTAGTTTACTGAGTATCCATTGAAATTGGAAAACTTTGCCCCTTTTTACAATCTAAAGCTAATATTGGAGAAAAATCGTAATTTTATGATATTTTGGGGGTTTTCTGGAGAAATCTGACGTTCTCATGAGGAAAATCAAGTAGGGGTGATCTGTAGTTTTGTTGAGGTTACTGAATATCTTCATGCAGATTTAGGTCCTCGAAGCATATTGGAGCATTCTTCCGAGGAAAAAATTTGGCTTCGCATATATTTGAAATTTTATATTTTATTTATTGTCATAGGTGTACGGGAGCGTGTCAGTTTGGGTGGGAGCAGAATTTTTTTATCCGAAAAAATGTAATACTGCCCGAAAGACCATCTAAGTCGAGCACAGAATTTTTTTTTGAAAAATTGAGAACTCCGAAAAGCAAGAAATGGCATTTCCTGTTCTCGTAACTTGAATTAAAGAAGCCCTTACTTTCAGATTTCTTTCGCAATAAAATTATTTTGACTTCATAATACTGCCCCAAACGAAGAATAATTTACAAACACGCATTGTTGCACTATCTGTGCCGAGCGTACAGAAAATTGTTAAAAAAATCTAACCCCTAAGATAGCCGGAATGGCATTTCCCAGACTTGTAGCTAGAAATGAAGAATGAAGCAGTCTTTATTTCGAGCCTTCCTTTAAAACGAAAGTTTCACTTCAATAGAGAAAAAAACCAAACTTGTTAATGGTCAGAAAAGTACTGCTAAAATTAGATGTAATAGTCTTGTCTCTTTTCGGGGGGGGGGGGGGGGGACTATATCCAACGGAATTAAAACATACTATTTTGTTTTTGACTGCATTAAGAATTTTCGTTAAATTTGCAAAAAATACAAAATCAAGAAGGTCGTCCGAGTGACTACAGACCCACATCTTTTATCGTGAGTCTGTAGATGAAGACTCCCTGACGGTAGATGAAGACTCCCCGACGAAATTGGATTTTCTCAACAACAGGGGGTGCCCCCGTCCCCGACCTTGCGCGCACGGATTGAAGATGGAATGAGGGATAGAAGAGCTAGTAAGAAGTGATTAAAACCAATTCAGATATGCATTAAAATAGCGTTACAAAAGAAAAACATTTTTCAAAAAGAAAAAAAACATGGTCATCCATCCGGTAACTTCAGTCCTTTTCGTTTTTCATGTTTAGGCCTGCCAGAAAAATTGCCGTCCTTCCCCGACGGGGGAAGAGATAGGACAAGGTACATAGAACATATAATGAGGTTGAACAGAGTAAAGAAGTGATTTAAAATCGATTCCGTATGTATTAAAATAACATTTCAAAACAAAAAATATGTTCTTGATGACCCATCCAGTAACTTCAGTCCTTGTGTGTTTTTTGTTATTATTTTTTTCTATTTTTTAGGCCTCCCCGACGAAACCGCCGACCTTCCCCGACGGGGGGCGAGTGTTCCCCGACGGGGGGCCACCCCTGAAATCCTAAATGTTTGGGGTAGATGCGCACTGTTTAACAAGGTGTTTCTTAATTGGTTGTCATTGTATTGTATCGATTGTATTCTTTGCTAAGATTAGGGTTTAGGTTAGGGATTAGGCTATCGTTAGTCAGTTAGAAAATTTTTGTTAAACAGTGTGCATCGCCCCAAATGTTGTGTTCCTTCATAACCACACTTGCCGTCCTATGCACACGAACAATTGACACAATCATAGAGACCGATGAATAATTTGAGTATGTTTGATATGCAAGTGAACATCAATGAGAAATTTCGGGGATTTGCAAAGTAAACATGTGGAATTATTGATACAGAAAATCGATCGTAATCGGTAGAGGACACCTTTCATAACCTACATGTAAAGTCTTTTTGGTGGTACCTAACTTTAAAGTTTCAGGTCATAAAAAGTGGGGGGACTTTTACGTTAGTTTCCCCTCCACTCTAAAAAGTCCCAAATCGACGCTCATGCCCTGAAGCAATAAACTAAGACTGTGTCTGGATGGGGATGAATTTCAGACAATTGTGGGAGGGGCATAAGTAAGGAGGTCAGGAGAATTGGTACTGTTTGGGGTGAGAGGATTGGGTCTTTAAAAGCTTAGTATTTGAAATGAATGGTGCAACACCCAATTAAGCAGGATTGTGAATGGCCTACTTTCCGCCTAAATATAAGGTAGGTCTCTTTTGTCACTTGCATGTGTCGTTGACTCGATAGAGAGGATTCTTGCGATACTTTCAAAAAGTAGTTCGAAAGTATATGCTTGCTACATAAATCGGTTGACCAGCCGACGAGGTTCATTTCGGGTCGCATCTCGTGTAGAGCAGTTAACTAGCTTAGCTTTCCTCGCAAGAATGGGAAAAATTATTGGTGCTGAAGTCAGGGGTGGCGCCAGGATTTGCCCGACAGGGGGGCCAAGCTCCCCGAAAAGGGGGCCAGAATTTCAAGGCCCCGACAAAAGCGATGTTATGTCCCGGTGGAACGTGACTTGGCAGAATTTGAGGCGCGCGGAGCGCGAAGAAATTTTGGGCTCTCTTTTTAACAAATACTTAAAAATCTGGAGTTTTTGGAAGTAAAAATGAAAACTTTTGTAAGAAATTTGGCTTTTGTTGCTATTATAAAAATTTTGTGGTTTATAGAAAAATCTAGCTTCATAAGATAAAAATAAAAACGTTATATGGGTGACAACTGATATTCTTTTGGGGTTACGAATTGAATAGTACAAGACCTACGAACTAAGGCTTCGAGACGAGACTAGAAGTTTGCCCGGAAAGTTTTCGCCTTTTTTAAACGAATCTTTGAAAATTAAGAGCTTTTTATGATGGAAAAATTTTGGACTTAAATTTGGTTTTTTGGTAAGGCTATAATAAAAAATTTGGTTTCTTTTATTAAGTGATATGCCTTTCAGGAGCAAAATTAGGTAGTATGCCGGGTGATTAACAGAATTGGCTTTTTTTATTTATTGTACGGAGTATCCATCGAAATTGGAAATTTTGCCACTTTCAACAATCTAAAGCTAATACTGGAGAAAAATTGTAATTTTATAACAATTTGGGGTTTTTATGGAGGAATCTGACGTTCTCATGAGGAAAATCAAGTAGGGGGTGATATGTAGTTTTGTTGAGGTTGGTGAATATCATCATGCAGATTTAGGCCCTCGGACCATATTGGAGCATTCTCCCGAGGAAAAGAATTGACTTCGCATTTATTTGAAGTTTTATATTTATTTATTGTCATAGGCGTACAAGAGCGTGTCAGTTTAGGAGGGGCAGAATTGTCTTCTGTCCGAAAAAATGCAATCCTGCCCGAAAGATTATCTTAGTCGAGCGCACAGAATTTTTTGAAAAATTGAGAACCCCCGGACAGCAGGAAATGGCATTTTCTGGGCTCGTAACTAGAATTAAAGAAGTCTCTTCTTTCATATTTTCTCGCAATAAAATTTTTTTCACTTCATAATACTGCCCCAAAACGAAGAAAAATTTTCGAACACGCATTGTTCTGTTCAGTTATCTATTCGTCTAAAACACTATCTATGCTAAGCGCCACTATCAGTTGGCGCGGAGAGTACAGAAAATTGTTAAAAAAAATCTAACCCCTAAGATAGCCGGAATGGCATTTCCCAGACTTGTAACTAGAAATGAAGCAATCGCTATTTTGAGCTTTCCTTTAAAATGAAAGTTTCACTTCAATAGAGAAAAAAAAACAAACTTACTAATGATCAGAAAAGTACCAGATAAAAGGTTGTGCTACAGTTAGATGTAATGGCCTTGTCTCTTTTCGGGGGGAAACTATGAAACGGAATTGAAAACATACTATTATGTTTTTGACTATATTAAGAATGTTCGTTGAATTCAATTGCAAGGTCCACGAAATAGATGAAATTTTTAACGTGACTGCCCGAACTCCAGACTGGTCTTACTCCCAACGTATTTGAAAATATGTCACGTTACCAGTTGCCTTCAAATAAATTCTCAGTCAGACTTATGGGGAGATTTTCTCACACTTCTGTGTATCATTATGTGTAGCTGAAAACGACATTGCCGATATTCATTACCTTTGTGAGAATTCGGCTGTCGGGGCAGGCCAGATGGCAGACCGTTGGGTACTGCACGCACATGAACAACCTCTCGTCCGTTTTTGTAAGGAAAATTCGGAATTGTGAGTTTCCTTGAAGAATATAGTCTTCTAGTAAACGAGATCAAGAAGGTCGTCCGAGGGACTTCCGACCAACATCTTTTTATCGCGGGTCTGAAGATGAAGGCTCCCCGACGAAGTTGGATTTTCTCAAGAACAGGGGTGGGTATAGCCCGTCCCCGACGGAGACATGACCTTGTGCGCACGGATTGAAGATGGGATGAGGGCTGGAAGAGCTAGTAAGAAGTGATTAAAACCGATTCAAAATATGCATTAAAATAGCCTTACAAAAGAGAAAAATAGTTCAAAAAGAAAAAAATCATGGTCATCAATCCAGTAACTTCAGTTCTTTACGTTTTTCATGTTTAGGCCTCCCCGAAAAATTGCCGTCCTTCCCCGACGAGGAAGAGATAGGACAAGGTACATAATGAGGTTTAACAGAGTTAAGAAGAGAAATCGATTTAAAGTCGATTCCAATATGTATTAAAATAGAATTAGAAAACAAAACATATGTTCTAAATCGCCCATCCAGTAACTTCAGTCAATGTGGGGTTTTTTATTATTTTTTTTTTATTTAGGCCTCCCCAACGAAACCGCCGACGGGGGGGGGCATAGCCCCCTCCCCCTCCCGCCCGCTGGCGCTACCCCTGGCTGAAGTATTGTTTAGTCCCCCAGTGTTGAGTCAAATATTCCATTTTAATGTCACGGCTAAATTTTGCTCAATTCCTATCCATTTTCATTGCAGGAAAATCTGACTTTTCTTATGCTAGGGTGCACCAAATTGCATTTCATGACCTTTGAAAATGCCACAGTTTTCAAAAGGGGTAAGCTGTTCCCCTCATACAATTCCCCTAGGCCGCGATCACACTTCGTATCCTCCTCTGAAAAGATCCTGGATCCTTCCCCTGACGGTTAAAATGTCATTGCCAACGAAAGCTCAGAATAACAGTTCAAATTAAAAGACTTTGAAACCCATTTCCGGTTGTCTAAGGGTCTGGATTTTCAAAGTTTTCTGTACGCTATCCGTCAACAAATGGAGGCGTTTTTTGTTAATAGTCTTTAGGGTTACCAATTTTCATGGTCCCCTAAAATTTATAAAATTTATTTCCGCACAACGCCTCTGACCGTAATGATAAAACACGATTGGTGTACACTTTCAATAGCTACATCAAACATCGAAATCCTAACATTAGGTTCTGACCTATCATCGGGTCCCGAAATTATAAGGAAAACGATCATTACTGTCTGAGCAATAAACTACTGAAATATAGTCTGTTTGCCCATATCTTCAAATTAATTGGACATTTTTATTGCCTTGGTAAAGACTGTAACTTTTCCATACTAAAATGGATGATAACAAGTAATATCATATGGTCGGTTCAAAGTTTTGCCAAATAAATCACTATTTTGCAGATAAGACACATAAAATGGCCCCTCAAGGACGGTTGTCCAGATGGAGTGGGGGTATGATGAGTAAACCTTGCCCCCATATATTCACACACCAAAAACATGCATCTGAAATGCTGGTAATGTTTGGATCATTTTACAATTTGCTCACTTGCATTTTATTGCAAAAAACCTAAAGATAACCACTGTGCTGTGCATCCTTTTTGTAAGTCTTTGGATGAATTCGCAAATGCAACATTTTCTGTATGTTCCGCTCTAACTCATGGTGAAGGGGAATTCTTCCAGATATAGGGAGACATATTTCCTGTTCATCTGTGGTTTGCCTCCCCCTCCTCCCCCTCACCTCTTTTAGCGATCCTTATTTGAAATAACGAACCTCCCGAATAATGAACGACATCCCTATTTGGCTTGTCATATCCATCGCGCAATAATTTGTAATGTTTGGTTGCACAGCTCACGTTAACTACTTTGTTTCTCTATAAATTTGAAAATGTATTATGACTTTGAACACTACTTGCTTGCATAGCACGTTGAGCAGAGAGGGCTTAATTAAATACATCACCCCATACAGTGGCGTACGCAGGATTTCTCTGAAGGGTGGGGGGGGGGGGGCATGCAGTATGTTGAGTGATCGTCGGCCTGGGAAGGGGTCTTACGGGAGGTGGTGTGCCTTCCCTTTTGAAAATTTTTGGCCTTTTCAAGGAGCCTAGATGCAAAATGGTGCAAGATTTTCGACTTTGACAGGATAAATGTTAAAAGTTGAATTGTGGTGGTTCGTGAGGATAAAACTTGAAATTTTGTGCCTACATGCAATCTAATGCCATTTACACTACCTTTCGAAGTAAAAATTGTTCTTGAATTTGCATACTTTTAGGAGCCAAAATAAAAGAATATCGATCGGCATAGGCGAACGGGAGCATTTCAGTTCGCGGTTTTTTCTTGGCCACAAAACGTCATTTTGCTATAAAGACTAAGCGGAGCGCCACCATTATTGACATGGAGCGTGCAGAAAATTTCGAAAAATCAAACCCCTCAGATGGCCAGAAAGAATCCAACGAGTAGCTATCTTCTTTTTTCGTTTGCAATGAAATGCTCACTTCAAAATAAGTTTCGAAAACTGCAAAGTGATCAGGGAGTTAAGAAATACTTTGACCGTGCAAAGTGTTATTTTGTCCGAAAGACTATCTAAGCGGAACGCCACCATTGGTTGGCGCGGAGCGTAGAAAAAAATTGAAAAGCCACGCTTCTCAGATGGCCGGAAATAGGTTTTCCCAGACTTATGCGAAGAATTTGACGGGTCGCTATCTTCGTTTGTCGTTTTCAATAAAATGCTCACTTCATAATAAGTTTCAAAAACTGCAAAGAGAACATAAACTTATCAAAACATACTTTGACCCGAAAATGTGATTTTGTCCGAAAGACCAGCTAAGCGGAGCGCCACCATTAGCTGTAGATGAATGGTGAAGGGTTGAGGGTGATACACCGCTTTTATACACACCTCCTGTTCCTCTACGGCCACACAAATGATCACAGCAACGTGATTTGACCCCGTTTGCACACCCTGCTCTATAAAATGGACTACCATTGGAAGTTGAGACAAACTAAGCCTGCATACGT
Organism: Holothuria scabra; assembly: GCA_037179385.1. NCBI lineage: Eukaryota > Metazoa > Echinodermata > Holothuroidea > Aspidochirotida > Holothuriidae > Holothuria > Holothuria scabra. The sequence continues at coordinate 58,707,818 of CM074179.1, read as the reverse complement.
ACTGACCGCCCACAGCCAATAAATTGCACATGGGGGCTAACTTGCGAGTGTGTGAACATAGTTCGGTAACGGTCATTACGTATTGGCAGCTATCCACAGTATAAATTTTCTTGTTGTGACAAAAGGAAGGATCAGTGGGAAAGTCCCGTAGATATTTACCGAGATTGAATATCATACGAGGTTCGTGCTTTAAAGGCCCAGTTCTCTCAACCCAAACAGTACCAATTCTCCTAACTTTCTAACTGAAGCCACTCCCACAATTGTCTGAAATTCATCCTCATCCAGAAACAATGTCAGTTTATTGCTTCAGGGTGAGTATAGAACTCCTCAGTTTATATAATCAAAACACTCTCAGTATCATTCATGCTGTGTAATGGAAGCTTTGGTACTTTGCATTGTTTGAATTAGCTGTCAATCAAAGAGCTGAGCCAACTGAGAATTTTGGTACCCGGGTACCAAAATTGCAGTTTGGGGTGAGAGGTTTGGCCCTCTAAGTTTTTAAGTGCTTATAGCAACAGGCACCGTGAAACTAAAGGAGAAACCCAAACCTAAGCAAAAACACCGATGGATCGCAAACACAATGCCAAACAAACTTTACACACTTTACGACAGGGAACGAAAATTTTTGTTACTACTGAGATTCAGAAACTGCTACTGCCTTCAACCCCAAACCACCTGAACACTAGTCCAACAACCTACCAGCTCAAAACAAAGTCTCACCTTTCAAATACCAGGCTGACAATACTCCCGTGTTTAAACAAGCAAACCACTAGACTTGCCCCAAGTCTCTCGAGATGTTCCCTCCCAGCTCCTCTCCTCTGTCACTATTCCTTCTCCACGTGTCCACCTCTTTGACCTCTCCCAATGCACCTCTGCAGACAAACCAACTTCACACATTCTCTACTTTCCACTTCGACTTGTTATAGGCCTAACGCTAATACACACTGTGCTCATGGGCGTCCGGGGGGCACTTCCCCTCCCCCCTTGGAAAATCAAACTTGTGAAAAAATTAATTAAAAATTAAAATAAAAAAATTCAATATAAATCATCAAAATACCTTCACTCACAGCGTCAGTTTCTACCCGTGAAACAGTAATTGAATCCTCCGAGGATCGCTTCCGAACTTGTCAAAGTATGAGATTGGTGGGTGCACGCATCGACGCGATGTATGTCATAGGTGTACCCTATTATGTATCATGAGAAATATACCGACATTTGACCAGAAATAGCAAAAGAGAAGATTTTTCTTTGGGGACCATCATTCGTGATATCCAATGGAAATTAGTAATTGTAAAAACTGTGCCAAAATTGTACTAGTTGTCGGGTATGTAGTGTGCATATGGCATCCATTTAAAAGTTTCAGTATACATATATCAAAACTCTCTATTGGTACAGCTCTTTGATTGGCATCACATTCAAACAATGCATCATAACTAAATTACACAGCATGGGCACTGAGAGTGTCTTGATTACACATTATGGACTTGTATGGCACTGGGACAAGCCATGAAGCAATAAACTAGGATTGTGTCTGGATAAAGATGAGTTTTAGATAAATGTGGGAGGGGCTAGAAGTAAGTAGGTTGGGAGAACTGGAACTGTTTGGGATGATGAAAATATGCCTTTAAGGTACGTTCACACTCGTCCGGCAACGGCAACGGCAACGGCAGCGGCAACGGCAACGGTAACGGCAACGGTAACGGCAAAATATCCCACACAACAGAAAATGAAAGACTGTTCACACTAGCACGGCAACGGCAATGCGGCAATCCGGTAAAAATGCGTCCGGCAAAAGGGTAATCGCACATGGAGCGACTCAACGCCATTTGCTGTACGGCAAAAAACCTACCAACTTCAATGTGTGCAAGCATTTGCCCGTCTGACCAGCGGGAGCCAACGGTACGGGGGCAGGGACGTTCTGTGATATCCAGCAAAACAGTGCACAAACTATTTGGATGCGTTCAACTACAAGATGCCTCGAAGATCAGACTTACCTGACCAGATTATAGAAAAAAACTGGTCATTCTTGTCCAAAAAGAATCATTCACATACGATGTGACAACTCATAGCTACCATGATAAAATAAAATATTTTAATATATGAGAAAATAGCAAAAGAAATGGGAAATCTCCAATTCAATGGTAACTTTTTATATCATTTACGTTGATAGCAGGTCCTGTTAGTAGTATTATAACAATAAGCCATCAATCATAACTTTTGTTTTGTCCATGATGTAACGTATGTCAGACTTAGAAAAAATACATGTCGGCTATAAATTATTTCCTCTTAAGTACCGACCTATACCGTATTGCAAATTTGCAATGTTTATTAAGGAACATGGGTCGCTCATTTTTTTTTCCTTAAAACGTATGCCTATTTTGCCTGGCCTGACCTGACTTCTTACCCAGACAAGCATAATGGAGTCACGGTGACAAAGGAAGAATATGAAAGTGGTGTGTGTGGGGGGGGGGGGGGGGCAATTTTGGACTAGTGCACCTCACCCTACGCCATTGACCAAAAGGTACACATTTGATGCTGATTTTTCGCTATTTCTACGAACAAGAAAGATTTTTTTCATAAAAAAATTAAATGCCACATCTCATTTTTTTCAAATGAAACTGCGCACTGAAAAAGGTGGGAATATTCGTTTTTGCCAGCCATGCTGTAATAGACAAGTGAGTTTGCAACATTGCGACACTGGCTTATCTTGACTTTTTCCGGGGGGCATTTTCTGATAACATTGTCACGAAAGTATTTGGCTCAAGTTCTGTTCAGACTCTTATTGTCAGATTTAATTATTCTGCTGTCACCATCTTTTCCTCTTTCGCCCTTTCTTCCGATCTATTTGATACGCAATTGCTATTTAAAATATCAGCTCCTCATCAATGTCTGCCATGTTCGATAATCAGATAATGGAACCAGGGAGGTGTGATTAGTTACACCTCCCTGATGGAACAAATTTGTCAGGTTCAAATTCCAGTCAGTATCATCCGGTAATATTTTTACCGTATGCGGTAATAATTTTTGCTGTCATATGTCAACAGCTCTGCCGGATTGCCGTTGCAGTTGCCGTTACCGTTGCCGCTGCCGTTATATGTGAACGCACCTTAAAGACACGGTATCGTGGCGCGAAACGGGGGCGATATTTGGACAGCCTTCAAAAAATTTGTTATCCCACCCAAAATCCCGGATGTAGCCCATAGAGACCGTATGATAACAGTTCATACGATTGGGTGGGATAGCGTACTGCTGCATACGGTACGCTTGTTTGTGTGAGGGTTAACAGGCGTAGTATCTGTGTTAATTTGTATGTAGCAGGGAGTTGTTTTCCTGATACAAGTAACTTGCTCAGTGTGACAACAGAGAGACCCTTGGGAATTTTCCCAATATCTTGGGAATTTTGAACCGTCTCGATCATTCTTTTCCTTCCCACTTTGAAAAAAGAAATATTGTGTGATTGTTTCTTTTTTCTTCTTTTTTAAGTCACTTATTAATTAATTATGAAATATGTGAATAAGTTCTAATAAGAATGCCAAGGTGGCTAATTTGTATTAAATTTCCGGCTCAATTGTTTTGTGTTTTCATCATCAGTTTGACTTCGATGCTATAGGCTATTATTACTGTAGTTCAACGTTGAGAGGCTATACGTTGTTATTCGAGACGTGATCTTGGGAATTTGTAAAAAGACGAACTGGCCTAGGAAACCTGCATTGAACTTGAGAGATTGGTCGAAGCGAAGGGGCTAGTCTTAGTCTTACGACAGCAAAATGTCTTCCTGTGCAGAACATCAGAAAGAAAAATCGAAGGACAGCGTTTGCACTCGTTGTCACGAGAAGGAGAAATCAAACGAGAAAAATACAGTAGCAAACGAAAGTCGGGGGTTCCCTTTCCCATTCTCACGCGGAATAGGCCATACCTAACGTTAGATCGCCGCAGAAAAAGCAGGTTGATTGATTGGGGAATGGCAAGTCTCTTGTTTATAACGGCGATTTTGCGAAACATCATCTCACAGATCACGTTCAAAGGTAAGTGAAATGTGTTTGTTCAGCCTACTGATAGTAAAAAGTAAACAGGATTCCCGTCTCGTTAGTGATCCACATACCCATCCCACACGGGTTTTTAGCATATGTACAGTACAGAGTATGCATAGGCCTAACGTTAGGACAATTTTATTAGTAGCTACGTTAGGCTTTTGACGAGCTGGCACAGGTTACAGCAGAAGTGATCAGCACTACATTTACCACTTCATCAAAATCGTAACCCCAGAATAAGCCACACTACTCTTGAAAAATCTGACTAGCCTATGTCCTCAGTTTGCTCATATACATGCCCTATCTTAGTTTACCCTTATGATCTCTCCCAGGGCCTGGCGCGGAGTTTGCACTTTCCCAAATATTGTCTTCTCAAAACTTTCTTATCAAGCATAGACCTACAGTACAATATGCTATCACTAAGATAATCCTAGCTGTTTCATTAGCCTGCAGACCACAGTGACAATGAGTAAGTGCTCAGCTTTGCTGGATCAGTAATTTGCCAAAGATTTGACTGGATGAGAACAGCAGTCTGTAAGCCTGAGCATGTTGGATTTATAATATAAATGAAGATTATCTGGTGCAATCAGGTGAGCAGGATCAAGGCACCATTATCCAGTAATTGATTTCTGTAACTAATTTGCTTATGCTTGAGTGACCTCCAACTGCATAGTATGTAATTGATACTAGTTCTATGAATTGCAAAAAAAGGAAATGAAGGCTTTGATAAGCATTATTCATGTGTGAATGCATTCCAAAACATTAAAAAACTAATGAATGCATTCAAACAGTAACTGAAGGGTTGGTAGACTTCAAAGGAAATTATGAAGGCTTATTCAGAATGCAAGGAAGACTTCATTTGAGGAAGAAAATAAGCATTCCAGCTCACTGACAGCTTAATTTAGTCCTTCGAATGCTAATTGATACATTCAGAAGGCATAATGAATGCTTATTGAATGCTAGTAAGCATTCAATAAGGGTGATGAGGGTCCCCATCCAAACGCTAGTAGTGGTTTGCCAAATTGCCAGGTATATGTGGGTAAAAAAAAATTGAAAGGCAACTGCCTTCCTAATGTAAGGTAAGGCCCCATATAGGCCTATAGGCTTTCAAGTACGTACATCATAAATTTCCCCCCATGTGTGGAACAATGCTATAGTATAGAAAGCTAACTACCTCAGTATATAGGCCTTCATCAGTCGCCTAAGAAGACCTGGATCTGCAGATTGTGGGCTCAGTCACAGATCCAGGATTTTGCGAAAGAGGGAATTAATACACCATCAACAAACCAGACACCGGGGCATTGGGGGTCACCTCCAATAAAAATTTGAATTCTGCTTATATGCTCATATACAATTTGACATAAATAATTACCAAATATTCAACAATTGGTTGTACCTGTATGCAATTGAAAACTGATGCAGATCTCCTTCCCCTCAATCACCGTGCACCACCCCACAACCCCCATCCTCACAAGGGAAATAAGAAATCTGCATTCTAAATTCAGTTCAAGCCAAAGTACTGTAGGGCTACTACCAGTAACCAGCTGGGCTACAGGAATCGATTTTCATGGTTGTCAGAATATCTGGGACAACAAAAATTCCATACGGACAACCAATACATTAAGGGTTGGTTGTCCCATGGACAACCATTTTCCTCTCGGACTGAAAAAGTATACTGCTGATTGATAAATTCTTTTACCTTTTTCGATAATAGTTTCATAACCATATTTCAGACTTGGAGTGTTCCTAGCTGTCTCTCAAACATCACATCTTTTTATTCTTCAAGACCAATAATGCATGAACATCAAGGGCGGATCCAGCCCCTAGCTGAAGGAGGGGCAGTTTGAAAAGGGGGCGCCAACATCATACAGGGGCCGCATGCATACTCTTGAATTTGACCGACCTCATTTCTCAGACCAACTCCCATTGCCACAGTTATATATAGCTATACGGTTCGAAATTCTGGGGACCTTTATTTTTTTTTTTTTTTACTTTTCGGGCAGTTTTTACTTTACTTAAAGACTCAGGAGGTGCATTTTTCTTGTATTGAGGGGCGCTAGACTGGTCATAGGGGGGGCAGTTGACCCTATACTGGCCCCCTCCCCCCGGATCCGAACTTGATGAACATAATTAGCCTTCTGTTTTGTAATTGTGTGAAAAATATTTTGGACAACCAAATTTCCTTCTGGACAACTAAAATGAGTGAAATGGTTGCCCCAAGACAACACTAAATATTTTAAAAATGGAGGCCTGGGCTATGAGGGGTACTGTAAGGTAGGCTAAGCATAGTACAGCTGTTGTACCTGTACATACAGTATAAAAAGTTGTTTTCCCCAAGATCTAGGCAGGACTGCATATAAATGCTATTTCTGGGTTAGGTTTCCAACCAAGTAGTTCAAGTCAAGCTAGTCTTGACCTTTTTTTCTGTTTTGGTTCACAGGCTTGTTTTCCCTACTCCATTGCTTTTGCAAGCACAATGGCAGTAGGTTCCATTTTTAAAGTCTTCAGTGAGACCGGGCCCGGAATCTGTATGTTGAGTGTACATGGAATGCCAAATGCAATAAAAAGTAATGCCTGAGCAAAATTTATGTCCTCGGTTATTGACAGTGGCATTACTAGTAGACTTTTTCATCGGGAGAGGGAAAGTGCTGAAGTGGTGGGGCAAACGAAAATGCTCCTACTGTCGCCTATCGAGTGCCACTATTGACCAGCACATTGCGTATAGAGAACACTTTGCCTGAAATGTGTTTCAGATTGCATAAAATGGTACTTCCCAGCTGTTGTTTTTACTACTAAAAAGTGCTGCTTTCAAGAGGTGTTTGTGAAGTTCTTACACATTTTGCCCAATATACTTTTTACATGAGGGGGGTATACAAGAGCCACTGCTGATGCCACTGGTAATCGGTAGGTTGATTTAAAATTCCTTTAGACAGAATAGATTGCAATCCCCCTCCCCCTTGTCCCTTTCTGTTTTAATGGGGACTAGTGTTCACATCATCATCAATCATCATTATTATGACTCTTATAACAACCAATTTTGACACCACCCATTAATCATTTAGGGACATGTGATTTGAAATCATGGAAGTCTGTATATGCACTCTTCCCTAAGATAAAATACTGTTCCATATTGCAAATAGTCTTGATTTACTTTTCAGGTGTTCTTCAAAGTACTGTACATGCAGTGGGCCACACATACAGAGCCAAGTGAATGACCAACCCCTCAGTTGCTAGCTGTTACACCCATAGGTGAGTGAAAATAACTGCAATGAAAACAAGTCTTTCAATTTCCAAAAGCATGTTTTCCCAGCTAACTTCCAGGTAGTACTTCCATGGTTCACAACACTATAGCACAGAACAGTCTACCTTGTGCTGTGCAGAATTGCTCGTAACGTTTTCACGGCTTTAATTAGTACCATGAGTGGTGGCTCTATGTTGGGGCAAGAGGGGGCATTTGCCCTCCATAGATTTTGTCCTTGGCCCCCCGCACTCCCCCTCCCTCTGCCCAAATGTTAGCTGGTCAGAAAGGAGTTGGGTTTGGGTTTACTGAAAAGAATTTAAATAACATACCTCTCCAGAGACTACATTTTTCATTCAGAGATACAGTATGCTAAAACCTCAGAGCTTCCAGGGGAGAAGCCTGTTTGATCCTGCCTACTGTAAGAGGTGACGAAAGGGAAAACTAACTTGTACTTGAACTGTACTTGAAATTAAATTTAAACTTTGAACTTTTTATTGAGTTGACTGACGCAATACTGTACATGACATGTTCATGTTGGGTATAGTTAAATCTCATCTTTACTATCTAGAAACTTTATACAGTATCTATATTTACTAAAATATTGCACAGTTTATGAGCATTGTTAGGCCTTTATCCAATATCTTGTTTGATAATGATGCAGAGTTGCAGTATCAATTAGTTGTCCACAAAGCCTGAGTGAATATTATTTTCTCCCAATTGCACAATATACCCAGCACTATGGTAATGTTTTGCATGCTGCTTCGATTGCGGTAAAAAAGTTGATTTTCTAACCTCAGTAATCTATTGTTCAACTGAGGTATATCAAGTTTCCAAACCTACTGCTAGAGGTGTATTATTACCACTTCACTGAGTTCCTAGTCCACTTAGGTTGCAAAAAATTTCACAGTTCTTTGGGCAGGATTGTAATCAAAACCCCCTCAATTGCTCTGCATACTGTGGCTAGGGTTTCTTGACTTGGATTAAATGTCTTTGCTTGGAGTATTAATGTCTGTCAATCATCAAATTGTGTAATTGGGCAAGGAGGAAAATCAAATGCAATTTTTTACCGCAACCATTACATCATGGACGTTGCCAACATTTTCAGAATTGTAATTGTAATGTGCTTGATTAGTTTACCTTTACAAATTGGGCTAGTTGCTATATTGATATGATGTGCTCCCTTCCTTGAAGACAAGAGCATTCACCCCAGTATACAGTACAGTAGTGTACATACAGTAGTTAGACTGCCCTGTTTCATGATTGGCTATAGAGTCAAGTAGTACGTTACAATATTCTTTCCTGAAATGTGAAATTTACTTAATTGCTTGGTTTGCCTGAATATCATTATGGAATGAGAAAAAAATTGTGAGATACCTCCTTAAAAACAAGCAATGAGAAGAAAATTGTGAGATACCTCCTTAAAAACAAGCCATATATTATCAAATTTACAGTAGTTAGAAGTGTGGTTATAATAATTGAAAACCATGCATCCATACAGTTCATCATGTGCTGCAAACTTGCATCACCAGCTGTAAATATGATATTCCATTGAATTGCAGCATGATCTACTACTGTCAATGGCCACTATGACATATATTAGAGCCAGTTTGTCCCTCATCAGCAACTACAGGTAATTATGGAAGCCAAACACAGGGAGGATTGCAAATGGCATCAACTTTAAACCAATAGTTATTGCCCAAGACTAGCTGAACTTTCATCGAGTTCAGACAAACATCATAAATGTCCTATATGCACGATTCCCTTATACAACATGACAGACGGTGTGTGTTTGGTCTAACGGTAGAGCATCCACCTCTCACACGGAAGGCTCACTTCCCAGGTCGAGTCATACCAAAGACTCTAAAAAAGGAACCTACTGCCATTTTGCATGATCGCTGCTCTGTATAAGCAGTGGGGTAGGGAAAACAAGCCAGTGAGCCACAACTGGAAAAAAGGCTGTGGGTGGTTCGACTTGAACCAATAGGTTGGAAACTGGGCCATAAGACTCCATCTAACTACAACATGTATTATAGCCAGGGCTGGAAAAATATTTATTTTCCAGGAAGGGAGTTGCATTATTTCCCAGGAAGAGAGTAAAAGTTCCCACAATTCTCCCTGCATTTTCATGAAAAGGGAAATTTTCCTCCAGATGTCCAAATTTTCTGGGAAGGAGCTTCTCAGCTTCACAACTCTTTTCACCCATGATTATAGTATTGTAGTACATGCTGTAAGAAGTCACAACATCCGGCATGGTGCCATGCAGTCTCTTTCCAAGGGAATGATGAAATCCTGCATAAGAGGCACAAGCAACCCAAATCTATGGACAAACCCAGAGATTTGTCTGGGAATTATTTTGAATAAAATGTTATGAAAGAAAAGTTGAAAATTTGGATTTTAAATTCAATGTTCATTTGGGTTTGAAAATTAAATTTCAACTTTTGCGGTTTTTGAAGGACAATTGCATTTCCTTCAAGAATTAGAAGGAAGTACACAATTGGAATGTTACTTGTCACTTTCTGGACAATAAATAACATACCCATCTATGCTCCCTTGAAAAGAATGGAAATTGTTTCCTAAAATGTTTCCCATATACAGTGGGGACCATCCATCATAACTGGGAGATGAATCCCCTGTCCCACCTTGCTCCCCTTAGCACCTCTCTGGCACTCCTGGTTTTACTGAACACTTTATGGCAAAATAAATTGCCAAAACACAAAGGGTCATTCAAGATTTTAGTTGTTTTGCCCTCTACCTAAACAAAAAGGGATGGGGGTATTGGATGCCAGTCTTCCCTTGTCATTCTGCAGTGGAAGTGTGATGTCTTTGTCACAGTGTGGGAGGAGGGTGCAATATTTACTGTAATTGTCAAATTGAGTTCTAAAGCTTTGACTATTTTCATGACAGTAAGCATTTCTTCTGGAGTACAGTACCGTAGCTTGACTGTCAGACATGCATCTCTCTTGTACTCACAGTAGTTGTATTTCCTTTATTTTTTAACCTAGCTAGGCTACTCTAATCATTTCAAAATGGATTTATGAAGTCAGAAGTCCTATGTTTTTTATTATTACTTTATCTATTATTCCAACAACTTAATATACTACGCAATCTGTTTCTTTGGGTGTTAATTCTGAAAATTCAAGTTTTTTCTAGTGATAACTGGTTGACCATTTTCAAATGCAGTCACATGCTTGCAAAACATAATTACCTGCTTTCCAACGTGCTTTTGAAGTGTCGGATATTAACATCAAAAAGCTGACCAGGAAAGAAAAAAATCCTTTGTTAAACAGAATTTGTTTTGTAATTTTTTAATGTGCTGTATAGGCTCAGTCCTGGCAGATCTGCAATTACAGGGTCTTCCCATTTTAACCATACTACTCCAAGGCACATGACTGCTGTTGTCATTTTTCCACATTGAAAGGCAAAAACAGTCATCCCAAACTTACTGTATTTCGAAGCAAAGGCTAAAGCTCACAATTTTCTTTTCACTTCTTTTAATTTCTTAAAAGTATCTTTAATAATTTTTTAGGACTTCAATATTACATATTCTAGGAAAACCAAGCAGTGACTCCCCCAAAAATGGCACATGACGGTGAAGAGCTGATCATGAAACAGGGACGGTGTACTACACTACTTTTAGTTGGGGAGACTGCTCTTGCCCTTTAAGCTTTTCATTAATCATGCTTTGATATCAAAGGGCAGAAAGGAGGATCTGAGATTTCTCTAGATTGAAACAGTATCATTAAATTGCATGGTAGGAACATTTACCATTTGCATTTGGCATGAACATATCCATGGACAAAAAATACCTTTCCACAAGTTACAAATTTTTTGCCATTTGTCAGTTTGTTAGTTTTTTTCTTCATTCATTTATCTTCAAAATATGATGTAAAGGATAAAATGTAGTTTCCAAACTTTGCTAATTGCTCCATTATTGTTGCCTGCTTGGACAAGAGGTGACTTGAAGTACAGGTCTAAGTGCAGTACAATCTACTTTGTCAACAGTTCAGTTGAAGATTTCCTGGATTGCCACAATGAAAATGACACTGATGAAGCAGAGGCAGACAATATAATGTGGGAGGAAGCAGTCAAGTTTAAACATGAAAGTAGACTATCTAGGTAAATTCACTATGCATTGGTTTCAGTTTGTTTGAAAAGAGAATCCTTGTACCTGATGGAAAAATATCAAGTTTTTGTTACATCTTTTGAATTTCCATTGTGATCTGGATTCTGCTCAAAATATTCCCGGAATGGTAGTATGCCTATCCCCAGTTCCAAGACCTACTGACAGTAATACCAACCTCACCTCTGAAGCTCTGGCCTTGTCCAGTTAATCAAGTTTGGGCACCACAAGTTTGAAAGAAATCTTTTATGAGTAGCCCTCTCTTCAAGAAAGTGAGAAACAGGAGAACAATTTCATCTTTTTGGAATTTGTGACAAGGAGAATAAAGAAAAAAATTATATGTGTTTTTCGTAGTACTTTCCATTTCTAGTTCCAGCTGAGCCTGCTTATTACATTTAATTTGAAGAAGTACCAATGCAGATTACTGAGCAATCCAGAAAAATTTCAAGTAAGCAAGGACAGAGCTAAAATATTTCCGTGGGCATTTCATATATTATTCTGTTTTTTATTTGGCACAGGAGGACCAGCCCAAGGATCCACCCAAAGTTGTCAAGTTCACCTCTGCATATGCTAGTCATTTACGGTGTCATGTTCAACTGGACTGAAGATTCAAAATCTCAGCTACAATTGGGGTGTAAAAGGCACCTGGTTGATGCTTCCCAACCAGGATGGATTTATGCATGATTTTGAGTATCCTGGCAGAACCCAGAAAACCACATCAATACTGGAAAGATTGCTTGCCTTGCTTGCCATGTAATGGTTTACATCACAAAAGCAATTTTTATTGGCCAAATGTGTTTTGTCAACTTTTGTGTATGAAGTTTTGTGAATAGGAAGATGGTGTGATACCTGAACAGTATTGCCAACCAGCTTGTAACTGTATTGAAGCCTTTCATTTATATGTTATAACATCAGCTATACCTGAAACTTTAGGTCTGAATTTTATTCCAGTTTAATAAAAAGCATGAAAGAAATAATAGGACTATCATATCATGCACAATAAAGACAACAAGAATATAGGAACAATTTTTGGTGCACTCAGTGGAGCATGTGTCTTTTGTAAGCTCCAAATGAATCATAAGTTGAAGCAGGGTTCCTACATTTCTGGAAACTAATTTTTCACTTTTCCAGGACCAAATATTAAAAGAATTTGCACAACTTTTTTTTTTTTTTTGGGGGGGGGGGGCTGTTACATCAAATTATGAAAATTTGTGAAAATTTCCATGAATTTTTCATGACTTGGTTAGCACATGTTTTTCAATTGGAAAACTTTACCAGGCCCTGGAAAATATTTTTTCAGTGATGGCAGGAATCCTTCTAAAGGTGTTTAAGTCATTTGTTTAATAGAGACATTGGTATGCCAAAGGAAGTGGAAGTTTGAAACTGCATGTTCAGGATATTCAGATTGATAATTATAGATTATTTATTTGTAGTAACTGTCAGTATTGTAACAAGTCACGACTCAAGTCACTTTCTCTCAAAATGATAGTGACTTGATAGAATTCAGGAGTAATATCCCCATTGAAATAGTACAGTGACTCGAGTCACATAAAAGTTTGAAAATTGGTGACTCGAGTCACTAATCTAGTGACTCAATTACAACACTGGTAACTGTACTGTGTAAGAAATACCCATGCATCTTGCTGATATCAAATTCAAGAAGGCAGAGTGGCTCATATTCTGGCAGATAGTGCAGTCTGATTCAACAGGGTTTTGTGTGCTCACTTTGATGATATACCCTTCAAACAGTAGACCAGGATTGTGTCTGCACAATGAAAAGTTTTAAACAGCTGTGGGTGGCTAGAATTAAAAAGGTTGGGAAAATGTATGAAGTAGTGAGAGGACTTGGCCTAGCTTGAATATTCTACCTCCAGAAGTAGACCCTAATTCACATTTAAAAGATATCCTGTGAAAAAATGTTTCAAATAAATTTATGTTTAATACGTCGAAGTAGAATGTTCTGATAAAATTCTTAACTCAATTCTTCAGATGCTCAAAATATATGCAAGTAAAGTTATCAGATTTTAAATTCAATTTTTGTGAACTTAGAGCAAGCTTTTGTTACATATCCTACCCTTGCACTGATCAAATGTGTTTTCTTAAACTTCTTTTGCAAATGATTGAAATATTTCTTTTCTTAGATTTGAATATGCCATGAGCAAGGGTGCCAGTGGAAAATCCAGCAAAATGGGAAGCTCCTTGCCAGGAATTGTTGAAAATTTGGAAGAATATTTTTTTTTATAGACGAACATTTAATTTCCAGTGTAAATTTTATTTGTGATGAAAATACACATTTCCTAGCTATCATCATGTTTGGAGCCCTCGCCATGGTTAGTGGGACACAGAAATTTTCCAATCTTGAAATTTTCTATTAATGGGTTAAACCAAATCCCTGTGTTTCATTTTGAATAAAAGCAAAATGTAAAATCAGGACTTTATACTGTAAGCATTGCCCATCTGTGCTGAAACATTGACATCACTCCTTGAACAGTACTTCCTTCAGGTGCAGTCATGACATGCTTTGGGTCTATGTTGCCACATTCATGTACCTTATTACCTTATGCCAATCTTATGCCAACATTATGACTTGAATAAAACTTTTGATTACATTTAGTTCAAGCATTGAACAATCCATGAGAACTCTTTTTTCAGCTCTCTTCCACTGATTTGGTTTAATCCTACACCTGATCCACAAGCTTGTTTATATGTGACATTGTGCAGTACTTTATGTGCCACCACCTGAGTGCCATTTAGAAACCAGCCTGGTAGTAAAGGTGCATGCTGGTGCATGCATGGTGCCTCTTAAATTGGAGACTGTGGCACTGCTTCGATGGGTCTCATATATGTCCTAGCATCATCATTGTTTGCTCTTAGTTATGGAGGGACTAGTACATTTAGACGTAAAATGATTTTGCTATGATGCAGAATTTAAGTTGTTGCCATAAGCAGGAGAAAATATATTTGTGCAAATTGCATGCATACAGTATGTGCACTTGCTTACTGTACAAACAGCACTGCTACACTTGAAGGGAATTACTGAGCATATCCACAAAGATAGTTAGGAATAGCACTTTATACATGAAGATCAGTACCAATTGGTTAAATTTTGATATGAATTGAAACGATTACTCCACTCTTATTGATCAATGTTTTTTGGGTACTGGTAGTTGTGTACTCAATCAATGGCATAAAAAAGCCTTCTAGATGCATGGGGAAGCTAGACAGCAAGGGGGTGCCCAAATTCATTTTTCTTGAAAGCCTCTAGCTCCAATATTCATGGGTGGGGGTTGGGGGGTATGGGATAGGAATGAAACCTTGCACACACAAGCTCTGAGGTGTTTGAATTCTCCATGGACCCCTGTGCATTGTCCACCCAGGTCCACCCTACTGCTACCTAGAAGTCCCCAATAAGAATGAAGTTGTATGTAATTGTAGACTTTTGAAACTCAATTCAGCTTTGCTGAACTTCTAGTGCTAAAGGTGCACTAAGCTGGTGTTCTTGTTTAAATCGGAGAAGGTACTAGAGTGTGTAGAACACAGCTTATAAAATAGGGCTTCATTGTGATCCTTTTTGAAGTCTGAAAACTATGTAAAAACTTGCTGCCCTTCAGAAAAAAGTGGAATGTGATCTATTGAAAGTTTGACCATACATTTTCTAGGGATGGATTTGTAAACTTCAAAAAGGAAGTGGACTAGTTCTTGTCAGCCTTTCAACCTGCAGGACAGTGTGCATGGTAAGTATCACCTCCTCCTTTCTCCCCCTCCTCCTCTCCTCCCCTCCTCCCCCCCCCCCCCATTTTGGTCCAGAATGTTAATGAAATACACTAGGTGCATGCTTCATTCTATATGAGAATGAACAGCTCTTTAATTGCAAACTCAAAATCATCAAAACAGCTTCTGTCATTCTCATTCAAAAGAAATGGTAGGTAGGCTATACATCTTTCTACAGGTCCTTGCTCTGGCCAGTGAATGCAATTTACAACACTA
The DNA here is from genome assembly GCA_037179385.1 of Holothuria scabra. Lineage (NCBI taxonomy): Eukaryota > Metazoa > Echinodermata > Holothuroidea > Aspidochirotida > Holothuriidae > Holothuria > Holothuria scabra. Next base: position 58,692,439 of record CM074179.1, on the reverse strand, counting down.
CCATAACTGCTGTAAACCACTGGAAATAGATTCTTCTACATCCTGTAAATACCCCATCATTTTTCTGATCTACCTCTGTAAGTGAATAGCCTGACCCAACTAGTCTTCAAGGCATATGTAAAGGTATAGGAAATATGTAATTCACTCATATCTCATAGTAATATTAAATGATTTTTGACAAAATTATAATAATTACTGGAATTCCTAAAAAGTCAATTGACAGAAATATTACATAAAGCAAAAGATGAGAATCAGGTAGAGTACCATATTCTTTCTGGAATCTTGTACCAGCTGTTTCACTTTATTGTTTTACACTTAAAATTTCCCATCAACATGCCATAATACATTTCTTGATCAACAAGCATGACAGTGGAAAGCTCTTATTTTTTTTATAATAGAAGACACTATGATTAATTCCCAAACAAAACATAACTCTTCTATTTTGCATGTTGTTATGAATTTACTTCAAAAATGATACAAAAACGTGTGTTTTTCTTAAAAAAAAATTTATATTTCAAGTAACATGAAAACTACTGCCACATTTGTAAATGAAGTTTTTAAAATATAGGAATTCGAGGCTTTCATGCAACTTTCATGATACATCTTGCATGATAGTTTGGGTCTACAAGTACATTTTTTGTCACTGATATCATGATATGCAATTCCCATCTCAATGTACTTCTGGGTGGCCTTTCCACTCCTATACTTGCACTCCTGTCACTGTACCCTAACATGAGGACACCGGCCATCTTCCCCAGTCTCGGACTATTGCATTGAGTAAGTATTGACAGTCATATGAAGCAAGTTTGAATAGTTGAATTCTCTAGGCAATCAGTTTGCAGTGGAGATGTAGTTCTCAAAGCCACCATACAGACCTGGCCTGCACTTTCTTCTTTAAAGATCCAGAAGACATTTTCCTTCCAGCCTTACAAGAAGATAATGGTAGGTTCCCATGCATGAGTTCTGCCATATAGTAGGTATTGTAGGTGTTTTTTTTTTTCCAGAAAAGTTGATGCAGTTCCTGTAGTGCTAGTGCCTTCAAGGATACAAAGAAGAGCATAATATAAATAAGAAATATGTCACCTGTAGTAATTAAAACAACCTTTTAGTTTCAGTAAACTGTTGAAAATGTTGTACTCTTGAAGGTTAGTTTACTCTGGTATGATATTTTAACTTACTTCATGCTATGTACATAAAGCCATGTTGAAGATTCTTGTGACGGACAGAGGCTACTGAGCTGTTACATGAATGACACGTAGGCCGGGATTAATATGATGTTTATTTCATATGATGTTAATTAAAATGCAAAATAGTTAGCATATGAAACATGAGAGATGTACGCTAGCTTGTGAAGGGAATCATTTTCAAAAAATGTGGGTACTCATGTCGATTAGTTATGAGAGAGTAACCTTTGTAATAAGAGACTGCTCTTCCATTGACCAATTCAGAAGATGCAGTAGGGAGCTAATGCTTTCATTACAACAGGCAGTTGCATGCACCGCAATTGTTCTGATTTATTAAACATGACAGCTACTTGACAGGGTTAGTCTCTTAGCAACAAAAGTTTGTGTGCTTTTTGAGGAGCTAAAGATGTTAGCCATCTTACCAGAACTGGTGGGAACCATCTGGAATGAAGAGATTCACCCTTTAAAGAAGCCTAGCAGTGGCAAACATAGTTTGACAAGAAACTTTGTCATGTGGGGTAGCTAGAACCCTTTTTTCTAATTTGGAGGGTAAGGGGGGGGGGGACTTTAAATGATTGATAGATTTATATTCAGTTACACTTCAGGTATCAGTGGAGAGAAGTTCTTATTGCCACCCCCCATTACCTAGTTAACAGGGCTGCATGTGTACTCTGTTACATGTACAGCATTTCATTAGGCCATTTAACTGACGACATAGACCTGTTTGAGGGCTATTTAATACCCTGGTGTTTTAAAATGAGGTTAGGTAATGGATTATAGCAAACACCCTGAAAAGTGTTAAAATCTTTGGTCTAGTAAACTAAGTTCTCCTGAGGTCGTGTGTACTGTTTCAGACAACCATCATGGCCAGACTATCCCTAGATGCAACTTGCTGTCACATGTCAATTAAGCATTCAGTGGAAATTGTTGGCATTATTTCAACAGTACTGAGCTGGTTGGATACTGCATTCTTATCCTTTGAACATGGTCATCCAATTTATTTCTAATCATACTGTATATAATGCTTTCATCAAGCAAACCCTTCCTAATCTTTTGTGCATCACACAACTATTCTTTTTTGATTTTGTCCTGATTTAGGGGGTGAAAAGCCAATTGTCGAGCTAGCTAGGCCATCGTATGTGATCATGCAGAGTGTAGTCTGAAATCCGTCAATTCACACAAGTCTTTCTAATTGTGGGATATATTTTACTAAAACACTATGTAACTCAATTGTAGGACAAAGAGTGTTGTGCTTGAAGTAATTTCATACTGGCAATGACTAAAGTTCTGTCCCTTTCACAGCTGTTTAAGATATATCAGCCTTAATTTGAAGGTGTATCCCAGTATAGAAACTACTGTAGCATTAATTATACACTCAATTAAATAACAATTAAGGATCCACATGCAACGTGATGGAAGTTGAATTTGTTTCTTGCTTTATTATGTTGTATCGGACCTTGGGAATTTGTGCCCATAATCTGGGGAAAGTTTCTCCCTTTTTCAATTTTATATGGCATATACACGTACGTAATACTACACATCGCCAAGCAAAGGATTTTTCGCAGAATTACTGCCAATGTCTACTAATTGCCATCGTATTTGCTCGTATCTCTTTCCTTACCTTCTCACAGCTTTAAACATCACAAATAACTCGTTAATTAAAGTTGATAAAGCGTTCCCCCTGGAAGCCGTGCCGTCAATCTCATGTTAATTTTAGGAAAAGTTGCCCTCGCCGACATCTCTTGTTATTGCCGACGATTGTTCGTTGTATGTGGTATTTGCAAATGTCTTGCAGAAATCCACATCACTCGAATGAGTACCGTCTAGTACTTCCATGCTTCAACATCCCTCCGTCGATTCCACGAACATTTTTCACGGCCAAGAAGGGTGATGGCGCTGTAACAGTTTTTGATGCGCGAAGGAGAAAAGAACAATTCTAAAAACATGCTGCCGCCCCCGTTTCGCTCCACGATACAGTGTCTTTAAGGTACTGTCCATGACGCCATGGACAGTACAATAAAATGAAAGGTGGATGGAAGGATTACGTGAGAGACTTGGGGGCAAGTCTAGCAAACCACAACCGTTGCATTCGAAAGTCCTACCCAAGACTCGTGTTTGTGCTATTTGTTCGTCAAGAAATGAACAGTGAGCTTGAGAACGAACCTTGATTTTCCTAGAATAACAAAATGCTAATTTTTACGTATTTTGTATTGTTGGTGTGGGGAAAACGGAAGATTGATGTCGTAAAAGTTCCCCCTCCGTTGAATTAGCGCCTGGTAGCTCTTCATACCTGCTTTCTATAGACTGATCCTGTCTCCATTCGGTGTACCGGCATGACACCAAGGTTTCAAAAGTCGGAGAGCAAGGAGAATGTCGCAGTGGCAAAAACTTTTGGGCGAGTTTTGCTGACGATTTCCCTTTACTCGTGGTCCCTCTATCTACTCATGGACGCCCGTGATCTCTATAAGGCCCCACTCCTCCTTTAGGGCAATTTTCTACAGCGTCAAGTGCATTCTTTCAAATCTGGTTTAGACCGAATTTTCAGTAGCGTATCTGCCGGGGGCAGGAGGAAAGTACCCCCTGGCTGATTCGACCGGGAAAATCAGCTCAATCCGTCGGGTTGAAAAAGGAAAAAATTAAGAAAAGAAGAAAGGGAGAAACGAGGAGAAATGAAAAGAAGAAGGGTTAGAGGGAAAGAGATTAGCTTAGGACAGGCTTTTGCATGCATATTTATTCCTCCACTTTTAATATGCCTTTGTGAAGACTTTCCTAGGCTTCTTGTTAGGTAGGCCCTACGACATTGAGCAGTGTACAAGCTTGCCCCAGTAACTTCTTACTTGTTTCAGACTTTCGGGTGTGGGATTTGTCGAAGCCTACTTCAGATACTGTAAATTTGCAACCTTTTCTTAAACAGGTGGATGTTTTAGGTGAAACTGATTCCGCATGAATGTCCTTCAGATTAAAACAGAGAAATGTTTTTAAAAGTGGGTTTTAGCAATTTCCATCGTTTTTATAATATTTTATTATATAAATAACATACCGATAATAACGTATGTACAGTTAGCACTGATATCGTACTGCGGAGAATCTGCATATAGTCGTCAACTTCCGACATGAAATTTACAAAAGCTAATTTTCGCAGGACTTGAATTTCTGGCAAGGGCAGTGGCGTAACCAGCGGGGGGGGGGCAGGGGTACAAACTGCCCCTCCCCCGGACGCCAAAAAATGGGAAGGGAAGAAAAAACGGGAAGGGAAGGAAGGGAAGGAAAGAAAGGAAAAATAGGAAAAGAGAGAGAGAGAAGAAGAGAAAAGGGAAAAAAAAGAAAAAGGGGGGGGGGGGAAAGGAAAAAAGGTAGAAGAAAAAAGGAAAACGGAAAAGAAGGGGAAAGAAAGAAAAGGGAAAGGAAATAAGAGAACAATGAGAAAAGAAAGAAAGTGGACCAACTGTAACATCAAAAGCAAGATAGATCTGCATTCATGGAACACTGTTTTGGTCAATATATGGACATTCATTTAGAAAATTATATGAACATTAGTTTTGTCCCCTAAAGTTAACAAAATGATATCTGAGGTCCACTTTATCGAAGGAAAGACTTTCCTCTCTTGCTTTTTGCCAGAAAGTCGGGAGGACTTTAGAAAAGCAATCATTCTCAGATTTGCCACCAATATTTGAAGGAAGTGTAGGTTCTTCAGTTATCCCCCCAACTATTTAAATGCTCCATATCAACAAATTTTTGCATCACTGATATAGTGGTGTTCACTTTGCAAGAAAAATCGAAAAACTTAGCTACTACTTACAAGCCCGAGACATTCCATTTCCTTCTGTCTGAGGGGTCACGATTTTTCAAAATTTTCTGTTCGCTCCGCGCCAACTGAAGATGGTCTTTCTAGCAAGACTTCATATTCTAAGCAGGGGAACCATTGGCCTATAACGTACTCAAATGCTCTCATACACACCTGTCATCAGATACCTTTCAACCCTGTCAGTTGTCTAGTCTTTGTAGGTGGATTCTTTAGTTATTGAAGTGTCAAAATTTTATCAATGTTCAATGTTGCAGAGCAGTGGCGTAGCTGCAGGAGGTAGGGCGATTGTGCCCTTGCTCGAAAAAGTGAAAAAAGGGGAAAAAAGTGAAAAATTCGAAAATTTACCATTTGAGACACCCGTCAAATACAGTGCGGTTTCCCAACTTTTCCTTCATAAAATTCAGAATTCTTCCTTACAAAAGTTCCATATTCCAAAAAATTATTTTTAAAAAAGGCAAAATTTTCAGCGCGCTTCGCGCGCCTTAAATTGCAAACTTAAAGGCTGTAAGTGATCGCTGATAAAAAACAGTCAGTGGATAATTTGTCCTAGCCGCTACAGTGCCGTTCCCGTAAAATTTTCTAAAGTATAGGCTTTCATTTTTGTCCGAAAAAGGCAACAAAGTTTCGAGAGCTTTCTTAATGTCGCCGAGAAGCCTTAATCCGCTCTCTTGAGGTAACACGATCTTCAGGCGACATGCTATCTCAGATTCATGCTAATAGGAAACGAAGATTCTTAGATAGTCCCCCCAAAATGCAAATTTCCTAACTGGAAACCCTGAATCTAATCTATTTTATGCAGTACAAGCTCCATATTTAATAACGTGTAAAAGGACCCAAATTTTCGGTACGTACCTTATACAGTAGTTTTCACACTTAAGGAAAAAAATCAGATTTATTTGAAAAAAATTGTTCTTGCTCGTAGAAAAAGCAAAAAAATTTACCTTTTGGTCAATGAGGTAGGGTGAGTTGCATGGTCCAAAACTGTTGCTCCCCCCCCCCCCCATCACTTCCCTGAAGGCCCTAAGACACCCACAAACTAACACAGTTCAACTAGTAAAAAATCGGGAAACCTATGCTATTGCCCCCCCCCCCCCCGGACAGTCAGGTCTGGTTACGCCGCTGGGCAAGGGCGTGGAAAACTCCGGCAGCCATTTTGGCAGTCTGACATGTTTTTAATTACACTGAAAACTACAACGAGTGCCTCAATCCTTTCAAAGATTTGTCTTAACAAAACAACTCACCTCAGCCGTAGTAGAATTTTCATAAAACTCAAAACGATTACAAAAATCGCGGCTCAAGTTCATGCAGCTTATAAAACAAGAAGGCCTATTAGTCTCCAACCTCACTTCATATAGTCTTGGCCAACGCTTTGCTCGATATGGTAGACGATTCGGGCGAAAATTGCAAAAATGTTCTGAGATAATTTTAATTGTAGATTATACAGGAAGACGGGAGTGTAAAGGTGTATACATGAGTTAAATATTTTGCCAGAGAAAATGGTAGTGGTTTTGCTACATTTTATGTGGAAAATTTCTGATAATTTTGAAGGCTAGTTTGCTCATATTTTAAAGAATGAACATGTGATTGCAAACGAAAATCCATAGCAGCTACTGCTTCGAATCTATTCACCAGTCTGGAAATGCTGGTTCCGACCGAATTAAGGGTCGCAATTTTTCAAATTTTACTGTACGCTCCACGCAATCTGATGGTGGAGCTCGGGTAGGATATCTTTCGGACTAAGTATATAATTCGGGCATATAGCATGAGAGAAATCTCCTGCCTCTAAACTGAAATGTTCATATGGTGTAGCATCACGTAGGTTTCTTATAAAAACGCCATAACCCTCCACCTCCATAAAATAATATGTAGAGCCCTTGCAAACGGGAGAGGTACAAGGAGGAAGGAAAGTTTTCACCGGAAGCCGAAATATGGTCACCCCCCCCCCCCGGAGCGGAGCTAGGGATTTCGGTCAGAGGGGGCGAAAATGATCTGCAGGGGCGCTTAGAATGAGTAAATACCTTGAGCCTCAGTACGATCGAAGCCACGGCTTTTCAGACTTTCCATTAGATTTTCCACACCTGGTAGAAGACTACTTTGCCGTTTCTTCTCAGCAAGTTTTTCTGTTAAAACATGTTAAATATTTTCTATCCATGGACCTCCGCGGAAGAAAATTCGGGAGGGAGGGGGTACAAAATTCTTTTTGGGGAAAGCTCCACGACACCATAATTTGGCGCGGAGTGCAAGAAAATTTTGGCCCCAAATGCCTCTCAGATCGCTGGAAATGGCATTTCTAAATCCTATTTACCGCATATATATAGTGAAACACTGGGTGCCCGGTGAACTGTTAAGAAATGTTGATGTTGATTTTTCTTCATCTTTTTCTTTATGTTTTGTTTTTTCAGGTTTAATTTTCCAGGGGAGGGGAAGTTCCCCATTGCCTCTACCTGCGGACGCCCATGTTTCTATCCCAAGTCTCGATCTAAGATTCTAATGTAATAATGGGCTACTTTGTGAAGATAAAGATTAAACCTGCTAGAGACAACAAATAGCGAGGAATCAGGGGGGAAGGTTATGGAAATTAATCACCGTAGGGTGTACAGTTTTGGTACCTGGAAATCAAGATAAGTACACGAAGAAACATTAAGTGACGTTATTTACATCATGTGACCACTCTGGAATAGCTATTAATTACATTGCAAGAAATAGCCAAGACAAAACGTCTATTTGGCTCTCTAGATACAGAATTCACAAAAAATAAAAGTACCCTAAACATAGGCTTATTAGATGCGATTTTTTGGCTTTTGAGACCACGAAAGTACAGAAATGAGCATTTTCATGGGATTATCGTGCAGTGTCAGAAATAGCCATTCATCGCGAGAAAGGTCACTTGAAGAAAAGCAGAATGGAAACTGCCCATTACCACTATGATAACAGTTTTATTTTATTTTAACCTGAATGTTCTCTTCAAATGATTTTGAAAAATGTTGTGGTAGCTATTTTGTTATCTTTATAAACTGCTTTTATTGGCTATGTTGACAAATATCCCCGATAACAAGATGGTTATTTGCGCTACAATTATATTGCTGCGCCCTTTGCAACATCTTTTATTGGCCGGGAGGATGAATTTAAATTAAACATGTACATGTATTTTGTAAGCTTATAATCACGCTTGGTGTGGAAGCAATTGACTTAGCAGAGCGACAACATTAGTGCGTATAAAGCGTGAAGAAACATCTCGGCAACTGAAAACCTGTTCCTATATTACAGTAAATGACTCTTTTCATTAGAATTAGAATAAAGTACAGACAGTACAGTTACTGGTGGCTGTTTGAGCATTTTGTTATCTGGGCCTTAAAACAAAGCTATTAAATTATGTCTTTTGTCAATATTGGTGCAAAAGTTGAGTATGTTAAAAACCTAAAAGGGGCGCCGACAGACGAATTTGGTCCGTCAGGGGGGGGGGGGGCGAACGGCCCCTCTGACCATATGGCATCTCCGCCACTGCAACCCCCCCCCCCCCCCGACCATAAGTGACTCCAAATACGCTCTTGTGAATTGTGTGAGGATAACTAGTAAATTTGGGTAATGAAAGTAAATAACTCTGAAAGAAAACTTGCCACAGTGTGGATTTTGAAAATTTGGGTAAGATCGATGATGATTTAGAATGTTTAAAAAAGTGGCTGTCAAATGGCGGAGGTTTTCCTTTTGATGGAGGCTACGGTCATGGTGTGGAAATAGTGCCATGATGGGCACTCTTGTGCGCTTTCAAGTGATTCGTGTCCAGGACCGTAGCCAGGACGCGGCGTTTGGGGGCATGAGAAAATCTGTCCGCTTGAAGAACGGCGGAACGAACTGGCCGACTAGTGAACGAACTGGCCGATTTTTTGACGTCATTTAACCACAAGAGATTGTTTGCTTAGTCGGCGCAAATATTTACTCAGCACGGAAGACAAGAACTGACCATTGCTCTGTTACAGTTTTCGTGCTAAAAATTTTCTATAATTCCACCACACTGGACCGATTTTTTGGTTTAAAATTCGTTTTAATGTCAACTTATCCATGAAGTTCAGTTTTAGCGAATAATTTTCTATAACTCCGAAAATTACGTCATTTTGCTTAGAACCACTTGTTGTCCACTGCAAGTGAGTTAACCGCAAAAATGTCACATCTGGAGATATAATCCCCAAAGCAGGCAAAGACAATTTTGTCGTTCCTTCAAGGGGATGAAATCTCTAAAGGGGGCACAACGGATTAGTGATCGCTGTCCTGGGGAGGGGTTATCAAAATGTGATTGAATATGTGGCATAAGAACTTTACAAACTTCGCATCCTTACAGGGAGGTCCTATTCCTATTAACGTCAAGGTCAACACAACAGTCTGATAAAACAAAGGAAAACAAAATATTCTTTTTCAATATTTTAAGGAATTGATATAGGCTTTGATGTCGTCAAACTCGCGAGATCACTTTGGAACACAAATCTACTGACTTCATTTATACTGATATCTCGACTCTCGAGAAAATCGTCCGATTTGAATGGAACTTTCACCACACGGTGTAGATTTGGTTCCTCTTTCACACGTGAAAATTTAATTTTTGCTATAACTTCCCCTGTAAGAAACTGTGAACCAGACACCACCGTTTTTGTCCAAAAGGTGCTGTAATAAAATTCTGAATCTGACTTCCTAGGCTGTTTCACACTTTGCTCCATCTTGTCTGGAGCGTTTGCATCAATCTAGCCTAAGCATATTACAAACTTGAAGACGATGCGATGCTATTGTTTTAGTCAGCTGAACTACTATCACAATGAATCTATTACATAATAGTCCGGGATGATCACAGGATGATTCGAGATTGATCCAGGCTATATTTAGCAGTTAATCCGCCTAGACTTGAAGAACTGCTAGCTAGCCTAGGGGGTGACTATCATGTAAGATAAACAGGAAATGCAACAATCTTCTGACAACTTCAAGTACTGAAAAGTCCACTAACTTCTCCACGACTTTTTTCTCGAACCCAGAGAGTGGGGCGAGGGTTTGAGTATGGTGTTAAGGTTTTTTCGCTAATACCTAGCTCAGTATTTTCAATTTAATATTGTGAGGCAGAAATATTTTGCAGTGGGCAGTGCACATGACCCCACTGTGCCTGCTGTGCCAACGGACCCGCCTTTCCCCAGGTTGCATTACCATGTGGGTCCCATATTATTTTGCACCCAAGACCCATATGGGGCTCATATGGGCCAGCCCGGTATGCCCTTATGCCCATATGGGATAGTACTGGGGGCCATATGGGCAATTGCCCAAATGGGTCCCAGCACTATCCCATATGCATCATATGGGTCATCTGGGCTGGCCCATATGGGCCACGTATGGGTCTTGGGTGCAAAAGGTATATGGGCCCCATATTTTTGTCGATATGGGGCCCATATGGGAATGCTACCAGGGTCTGAGTGCTTATAATTTAACTTAATGCATATTGCATAGCTTACACTGCCGGTACAAGATGTCTCGAATGTTTCATATGGCAAATTTTCGAATTCTTCAGAGCCAGTCACGGTGGAGGGATTCTCTTGCCCATCTGTAGCTACGGCACTGGGTCCTTTACTGAGTGCATGGGTCCTGAACCCTGCGACGTAAAGACAAATATACCAAGGCTATCTCGAGACTTCATCATCGGACACCAAGAGGCATAATTATGATAAAACCCAGCTTCTGTGACGTTCCCGGCGGCCTGGATCTCAGATGGGTCCTGTCACTGGACCCCACCGGCCCTTGGGGACTTATGGCCAAAGTTTGATCTCATAATTTTTCTTTGCCTTTGCCCGCTAGCTAGTTCAATTTCCCTCATACTTTTAAAGGTCTGTCCCCTTATTCCCATCCACATAGGCATGTTGCCCATATTCTACATGAGTTAGTCTTCAGAGCAGCCTGCACTGGTAGTATACGATTTTGCTCTATTAAGGTATAAACTATACAAGTGAATGAGTAGCCCATACAGTGGTCAAATGTACTACCTGGAGGACCTTGCCCCAAATGATTAAAGGGCAAGAGCAGTCCTCCCGAATTGAAGTAGTGTAGTAGGCTGTCCTGTTTCATGATTGGCTGTTGGGAGTCACGTGACAACTTTTTTCCTTTTCAAATTTGAAATTTAGTAGAATAACTACTTGGTTTACCTTTAACATGCAACATTAAAGTCATAAAATGTAATGACAGATACTTTGAAAAGTAAAGAGAGTAAAATTGTGTAATTTAGCTTAAAGGGCCAAACCTCTCACCCCAAACGACAATTTTGGTACCCTGGTACCGAAATTTTCAATTGGCTCAGCTCTTTGATTGACAGCTAATTCAAACAATGCAGCGTGCCAAAGCTTATATTACACAGCATGAACGTAACTGAGAGTGTTTTGGTTATATAAATTGACTGAGTTTATCTAGACTCACCCTGAAGTAATAAACTGAGATTGTGTCAGGATGAGGATAAATTTCAGACAACTTTGTGGGAGGGGCTTCAGTAAGAAGGTTAGGGCAAATGATACTGTTTGGCCTGGGTGAGAGAACATGACACGGCCTTTAATTTTTCTTCAAAGCAGGTTTGGGCCGGAGACTGCTCTTTACCTTAATCCCAGTGGAACCACTAAGAAATATTCTTTGGGCGTTTCACCTGTATACATTATGCCGAATTTGTTCAATTCATACTGTAATTGCGAGAGCAAAATACCGAGTAAGGTATCTCTACCCTTCCAACCCTTTTTAAAAGTGGTCTTAGTCAGGGGATACCCATCCCGGGACTGCCATTGTGTGGCGCCTCTGTGACTGGCCTCAATAGGCTGCAGCCCCCATACGCGTGCGAGGCAGGGTTGAATGGGGGGGGGGGGCACTCGCCCTCCCAATTCAGTCAAAAACAGTTGGTCCATTCGGGAAACAACATGATAAAGGGTGCCAAAATTTGTTCTTGCCCTCCCCACACAACTTATCCCCGTCAGTAGACCTATGCATGGCCGTCCCTTTTCGTGTGGATATGAGCTGAACGAAAAGACTTCGTCGCCTCCGCGGGCTACAGACAGTGGCGTCACCAGACATTTCATTCTGGGGGGGCACTGAGGGGGCACAACGATTTTATGGGGGGGCATTGCTAGACTCCACTCATGGCGTCGGAGGAGCCACCGAGCGCGAAGCGCGAGGCTCAACGGGTGGGGTCCAGGGGCCCGCCTTAGGGCCCCTGGTGGGGTCCAGGGGCAAAGCCCAGGTGGGGTCCAGGGGGCGAAGCCCCCGGAAGCTCCTGGGTTTTAGCGTGTTTGTGAGGTATTAAAGACGTTATTTAAGGGTAATTTTATTGACTTAACACTGGTCTAAAAGTTTCCTCCAGGGTAACTTCAAGTAAGCCTCTCGGTAAAAAACCACTGACTCAACTACTAAGAGCTTATCCGGCTGAAATTTTGAAAATGGGGTAGATGATCTATAGAGAAAAAAGTTGATGGGCACTTCAATGTGAATTTTGGTGGGGGTCCAGGGGGCGAAGCGCCCCGGAAGCTCCTGGGTTTTAACGTGTTTTTGAGGTATTATAGACGTTATTTAAGGGTAATTTTATTGACTTAACACTGGTCTAAAAGTTACCTCCAGGGTAACTTTCAAGTAGCCTAAGACTTTCGGTAAAAACACTGATTCAACTACCAAGAGCAGATCCGGCTGACACTTTAATAAAGGGGTAGATGATCTATAGAAAGAAAGTTGATGGGCAATTCAATGTTAGTCTTAGTGGGGGTCCAGGGGGCGAAGCCCCTGGAAGCTCCTGGGTCTTTAGCGTGTTTGTAAGGTTTTAAAGTTGTTTTTTAAAAGGGTTGTTTTAACACTGGCCTAAAAAATTACAGGGCAATTTCGAGTAAGATTTTATTTTTGGTAACAACACAAACGTTAGTGAAACTACTCTCAAGAGCGTATCAGGCTGACAATTTGAGGAAGGTGAGCTGCACCGTGACTATAAAGAGAAAGAAAGGCAGTTGATGGTCAATTAGATGTGATCCTCTGAAGGAAAAATGTAGGCTTAATCCTGCTTGAAGGGTTACCTGAGCTGTGCGCCACCTCCAATTGACGTAGTCGGAAGTGTGAAGAAAATTTTGAAAAAATGTAACCCCTCAGACAGCCGGAAATGACATTGCCAAGGTTTTTTTTTTGGCCGGGATATTTTCATTTGGAAAACATGAAAATCTACTGCCTTTTCTTTTCAACAGAGGAATCGAATCCTAAAAAATTCATAGTCACACTCTGACTACAGAAGACATATTTTTTTTGGAAAATCTCAAATCTCAGTTGGGGGGGCACACCGACGGGGGGGCACACGATTTTTCAGGGGGGGGGGCACGTGCCCCCCTCCCCACTTGGTGACGCCACTGGCTACAGATCGGTCAGATGGGGGTGTCCAATGGTCGTCCCGGGAGGAATATGTGGAGATGGTTCACGCCTTCTCTGTTAGCATCTAGGTCTATGGTCTGGACAGAGCACACCAAACTCCGTGTCCAAGAGATAAAGCGAATCTCGCCAATCAGGTCATTTCTACTTCAACGGTCATTTTTTTTCTTTTCGCGTTCCATGTAGAATAAGTTGTTATTGGTCTATTGTCTTCCTGATGATGTCCTTGAATTTTCAAAAAAGGTACGTATAGGCCATGCATGGTACGCATGCAGCAATAAAAAAATAACAAAAACGTACGGTAAGACCTTGTGTACTACTAAATGAAATATGAGCCGGTTCGTACGATAGGAAATGCATTCTTTCTAGCTTAGCAGCGTCAAATATGATACCTTCCTAAAAGGTTCAAAGCTTGAACGGTGCATATCATGGTTAAGAAATGCATTCTTTCTAGCTTCAGAGCGACGAAATCTGAGACCCGTACCTGTACGCACAAGGTGGAAATACTGAACAAAGCTATGAATGTTATGCACGCACAGTAGTGTACAGTTACTGTAGATACCGATACAGTGCGGCGCGGCGCTTATGAAATATATATACAGACAAGTAGTATACTAACGTTAGTGTGGACCATTCTCTTGTTTACCCAAGCAAGTGCGACAAGACTGCCTGTTCTTTGGGAAGCCATTAACGGAGTCCGGAACAGCTCGTGTAGAGAGCTGGACGCACACAACAATAGAAGAAGACAAAGCTGACAAGTAGACTTCCCAATAGTGTTATTGAAATATTCAGAAGTATATCATCTTCCATTGTCACAATCTCGTCCTAAGACTATAGCCTAGGGCCTAGGGCTACGCACATTACACTCAAGTTAGTGTTAGCCTAACGTTAGTGTTGTAAGGCCTAACGTTAGGGCTATGTTGTTACGTTACACATGAATTGAAACTGTACTGTGTAAGTTAATATTAGTTGTTACCGTAGTAGCGATCATTACCGGTATCCAGCCGAAACATCCCAGACCAAAACGTCCCCGCTTTTTTACCAAAACATTCCCTTGATATATGGTATACTTAAAGGGCCAAACCTCTCACCCCAAACTACAATTTTGGAACCCGGGTACCGAAATTCTCAATTGGCTCAGCTCTTTGATTGGCAGCTAATTCAAATAATGCAGAGTGCCAAAGCTTATATTACACAGTATGAACGGTACTGAGAGTGTTTTGATAGTATAAATTGAGTATTTCTGTACTCACCCTGAAGCAATAAACTGAGATTGTGTCTGGATGAGGATGAATTTCAGACAATTGTGGGAGGGGCTTCAGTAAGAAGGTTAGGAGAATTGGTACTGTTTGGGCTGAGAGAAATGGGCCTTTAATGTACCGTTGAGTGCGCACCTAAGAGCTCTGTCATTTCAAATCCAAGATTTCTACACGTTATGTTAATGCAGATGCGCACTCGACGGACCGCCTATATTACTAGCTACTCAGTGTGCTGTTGAATGCCCTCATGCCATGCCAAATCATGCCTTTATTTGTTGTCAGCGTTACGAATTTGGCGTAATACACCTCAAAAATGGATAATTTGGCATTTTTGGAAATGTTTGGCGCGAAGATTTTTAAAAGGGACGCCAAACAGGATTTGGCGTTTTTTTTAAAGTAGTCTATTACAACAACATTTCTTCCATTTTTACTAGATTTCAAGGAGAAATTAGACAAATTTTAACTGTTGTAACGCTCAGAATACATAGTTTGGGCCAAATATGCAGTTACACGGCAAAAATTTACAGTGTACCATATACTGTGAAAAAATACAATGAAGTATGCGCACGACTTTTCATGCCCTTCTGAGTGATAAATCTGTTGATCCTGACATGTGTTACCAACGCTGAGGGATTTTTTGAATCTGGTGTTTTTTCAGTCCATTTGACGCCAGATAACATTTGGCGGTTTGTGACTTTAGAAAATCTGGCAACCCTGTTTGGTGTTATTACGTAGGCCTACTGGTGAGAACATGTTTAAAAATGTAGCTAATGGTGGTAAGATACGGTCCAGTGACCATTACCTTATTTGTTTTGAGTTACATTGTTTTGGCAGTCATAATGGTTTTGACAAAACTATTCTAGATTTCAGCAAGGCTAACTTTACTCATGGCGTGCTAAGGACTCCACAAACCCGAGAAATAATTTGAACCCTTAAATAAGTACAAAACAAAAGGGGATTCCTTTCAGAAAGAAACTTGTTAACCATGAGCATGTCCTGCCTAATCCTTCTCAGCTTCAATGTGGCCCAAGATGTTTAAGCCTAGCATGATAAGGAAATTTCTCACCTCAGGTATAGGCCCAGCCTAGGCCTAATGCCAATGGCTCTCCTCTGAACTTACTCTAAAAGAAACTTGTGTCCTTTTCGTTAAAGGGGCTCCAAGCCTGTGCAGCATAGTCAGGATGGGCTCTTACCAACTGCTAAAATAGAAATTAAGTACAATATCCTAACTTAAACTGATTTTTCGGCTCTAATTTAGAATCAGTGGCTAGAACCTGTGTCATACCTGGATACATGCATACTGCAGTAACAGTAATAGGGCTAAGAATAATACACGTGTGTACGTACATTTACAGGCATAAGTGAAGGTTAGAGTGGGCTATTTGTAGGTTTATGCAGACTTGGGAATATACCCGGTGTATGTTTTTATATGCAAACGTATGCATACGGTTACTTGCGTATACATGTATGTATAATTGCTTGGCTATATCCATAGGCCTTTATTCGTGTATATATACGTTTATTATATATTTTAAGTAGTACTGTTAGACAGTACTTATACTGACATTATTTGAAAACTCTTCACTAGCAGTGGCAGAGTGCGAAATTAGTGGTCGTCCGATCGTCTGAGACGACCTAAATTTCCGTAGGACCACAGCAGTGCACCAAAACACGTTTGCGTGGTTGTCCTGCTGCTGACCAAGTGCACAAGGTATGCATAGTCATCAGTGCTTTCTGTGAAAATATTTGCTGAAATCCCGATGTTTTTCTGTGTAGAAATCCATAGCACACACCGAGTGCTTGCTTGTTGTGTCCTTTCAACAGTTACGTACATCTATACCACAGTGCATGCACAGCAATGCGCAATCTATAGGCAATTCAGTGCGCAAATCCAGTGTCCGTTTACGTAAGTCAAATTCCTCCGAATCTCGCGACAAATCTCAATGGAGTTTTACTGTGTGAATTTGGCCACATGTAGTAACAGTAACTCAATGGGGATTTCCAGCAGCCTGTGTACAACAGAGAAGCATGTACAACGCAGGGCTGGAATTAAGGTTGGAGGAGGGCACGGCCATTTGGCCTTGGTCATTCATTAATTTTGGAGGGCACCACGGCCATCAGGTAGGGCACCAAGGCCAAATATTTTTGAATGGCAGGACACCAAGGCCATTTTTGGAGGGGGTGTTTTTATCGGAGTGTTGCACAGCACAGCAGTATACCACGATTTTCCCTGGATTTAGAATTGAACGTCGTGCATCTAATGCGTCCATGAGTGGTTCGCCGGCCTGGGGGGGTATGAGGGGAGGGGATGTCCCCCTGGATATTTTGGGACGTATGCAAGTCCCTAGACGCAAAATGGTGACACTTTTGAGGCAAATTAGTCAACACAACTTTTGTAAGTTGATGCCAAAATATTGGCACTAAAACTCACATTCGTATTAATTTTGATGTACTGATAGCGTTAACATTGGTTTTATATCACCGTAATTTCTGCTCCAAAAGTTTTGGTTCATTGGCATGGCTTTTATAGAGCGATGGCACCAGACGATTTTTACCCCAGGTTGGCCGTTATCTCGCACCCGTTGCTCGCCAAAATTGACATGATTGGGCAGGCTTGCAATATCACCAGTTGGGGAGGGAAAATATTGGGAATATTTCCGTTCGTTTCACGAACGGGGTATCACTTTTGTAGGCGTAATATTTTCACTTCAGAAGTGGAGATACAAGTCACTGTTATTCCGTTAATACAGTACTGTAGATTTGTTTGCACTCGATGTCACATGCTCTTTAATAATTTAGTTCTTAGGCCAACATCATGCTTATTTTGTTTTTCATCCCCCAATCATGTCGGAACATTTGCATTTTTTTACTGCACTGGGTAGTAGTGGCGTCATGTAATGTAGTTACTCTCCTGCTTTAAAGGCATATTCTGGAGACAAAATCCATTAACTTTAAAATAAGCAGAAAAATTTTCTCTTTCAGAAGGTGAAAACTGCATTCCAATAGCTTGTAGCGTTCGGAAGATACAAATTTTTAAAGAATTGGAAATTTTTCTTGGGATTTGATGCATCATGGGAAATCTGTGATGTCATTGTGGCACATTAATTTGACATTGCATTCAATTTATTTTTAATTATGATGCCCATGCAGGCAATATTAAGCAACATTGTTGGTTGAGCCCTACATATGGTAAAGGGTAATGCTAGATCTACAGGAAAAGATATTCAAACATTCCAACAGTATCAAATTTCAAGGTCAAACAGGATGTTCAATTATAAAGAAAAACAAAAGGAATTTGAGGCAATGTGCCCACATTACATAACTTTCTGCAGCTTTGTTGAAGAGCAGATGTATTTTTCAACAAAAATAACCCATCTTTAAAGTGAAATATCTTGAGTTAGGAAAATGGTATTGTGATAGGGTTTGAAGGACATGGTGTGGAATATTTTTGTTTTTCTTACAAGACAGAGGTGAAAAGCCACCAGAACATGCCTTTAACAAACCCGATGTAGAACAATCATTCAGTTCATGATAATCTTAGCAGTTCTGGGCAGCCAACAATTGCACCCGGTTAACGTATCTTATGGTTCCTTTCGGAAATAAATATCCCCATATATTTTAAGCTGTTCTTTTCCAAAACTTACGTCTTGTTTAAAAAGAATCTGCAACTGAAATGCACGTAAGTCAGATCCCCAAAAAGTCCATGTACGCAGAGATTTGTGATACCGTTTTATGGTGAATTTGGCATGGGGCTCGCCCCGCTGCGATAGCCGGCTATATAAGCATGGGAAGTGCGATCGTCCTAACACAAACTCAACGGGGAAGCTTGTCTTGAGACCGAGTATTTTCACACACTAAATCACATAGGCGAAGGCGCGAGTTGTGATTGGCTGGCTAGAATCAATGCAATTGAACCAATCACAATGCAGGGACCAATTTAAATTTTGAAATGGATTCTATACATATGATGTCACCAAGCAAAACATGATGCCTTGTTTGGTGGAAAAAACGGACATGCACGAAAGTCTACTGCAGGCGTGGGCCAAGAATTTTGCTGCATGAGACCACGTGCATCACTTTTTTTGTTTGCAATGACGTCGCATGACAACATTGCTTGAGTCCTACTGTAAATAACATCACGGAAGGAATGCTAGAAATGACTTAATTTATGCAAGAAAGTAACCACGGAACTTCACAAGATTCTAGGAGCTACGTGTACAAAACGTGCACAGATATGTATGCTAAGCTTGGGGATTTGAAAAAGGTAAAACACTGCAGCTCGATAGTCTGTTGTCTGTACAACGTGTTTTGTGCAGAACAGTTTGTACAACAACTTAAGCAGTGCTTTCTGTGAGAAAGCAAGGAAAACACATTGAAAGCAATTCTAAATCTAATTCCATGTAATACTACAGGGTTATAGCAGAAAATTTCAAATGATCACTTCCATGGCGTGGGTAAAATTTTACGTTTGTGGTTAACAATGCACCCCGTTTTGGCGGGAAGTTAAAGAATTGAGTTAAGAGAGTTTTAAGAAACTAAGGGCAAGTTTCCAGCAGTCTGATTTGATCGCTCAAGTTGCGTATCGAGTTCATTTAGTATCCTTTTTGTTATAGTATTTAGGATATTTTATTGGAATCCTGATGAAATTTTTTCATTCAGATGGGAAGGCACGATGACCACGTACTTGCGGGTGAGACGGCCTACGTGGCCGTGAGAAGTGGCTGTTTTTGTAGGGCACCACGGCCATCCCCTTGGGCACAACGGCCATGGCCGTCGTGGCTGTCGTTTAATTCCAGCCCTGACAACGTTCACCATCGCGAACATTGTTTGAAAGAGCTAAGTCAAGAGACTCTGAAACAAAATGCACGATCTCATGAAGTATTGTAACCATCCATCCGGCTGTGTATGGGATTAAGGTATTACCATTTGCTATGCCTTTAGTTACGTAATTTGCTGACAAGGTGTTTTGATTCAAGTTATGCAGTTTGTATCGCTCAGCAACTATGAATGTTTGGAACGTTAGTGAAGGTGTTAGTGTTGTCTATTGTGATAGGATGACAAGATGTGCTTCTTACGAACAGGGTTCTTAGCTGGCGCATGATTTAGGCTACATCAAATGCATTGTGATTGATTGCTTTTCTTAACGTTTCGTCAGAAACATGGAAATTTTTTCACGGAGACAGAGTAATGAACACATGCAGACTTAGTTCAAAATAAGTTTAAGGTGTGTTAAAACTATAATGTTGCAATGGTATAAACAAAATCATGTTGTGCTTCCAGAAATTTTTTTGTCGTCGGTATCGGGCAGATATTAACTTTGGGTTATCTGTAGGGCTGTGCATTTTCGGTTAATTCACAATCCGTTTAACCGATTTTATTAACCGGCGGTTAACCGTTTAACCGAAAATGACGCAATGTTCACACAACAACAGAAAGTCAACATTTCCACAGAGCGCCATCACTTTTGTACAGGAAAGTCTAAAAATGGCGCCGTAAGTCATGTTCGCCCATGTAAGTATGTGGCAAAAATGTTGGTATTTTGCGCTGAGTTTATATCATATTTTCACAGTAAAAACCCATCCCGCATTTACTGAAGCTTTCTTCAGACCATGTGCACTTTTTAAAATTCCACCAACAGTTGTATTCCCGCCTGACCCTATGTTACATTGTCAGTTATTTCATGAAACACTCCCACACCGCTGTTTTGATGCAGCTTGCTTGCGATGCAGTCAGTGTTCAATACATGTACAGCGCTCACGTGTTTGTCATACTGTAGTAGCGATCTGTACAATTGCACCGTAAACGGCCCACCAGCCGCAGACAGCACAACCAAGCCCTATTATCCTGCATAAATTAAGGAATTCCCAGCATTCCTACCGTAAAGTTATTTACAGTAGGACTTATGGAATGTTATCATATGACATCGTTACGAACGAAAACAATAATGCACGTGGTCTCATGCATGCAGTAGACTTGCGTGCGTATCCCTTTTTACCACTAAACAAGGGACCATGTTTTGCTCGATGACATCATATGCACACGATCTATTGCAAAATTTGAATTGCCTCTGCATTGTGATTGGTTCAAATACGTTGATTCTGAGCCAGCCAATCACAACTCGCGCCATCGCCTATGGGATTTAGTGTGTGAAAATACCAGGCTTCCGAACGAATTTCCCCATTGAGTTTGCGTTATGACGATCGCACTTCGGAGGCTTAACATAGCTGGCATGTGCAGCCGGCCAAGCCCCGTGCTAAATTCACCAAGAAACGGCAGTACAAATCTCTGCGTACTTGGGTTTTTCGGGGGTCTGACTTAAGTGTATTTCATTTGCTGATTATTTTGAAACAAGACCTAAGGTTTGGACAAGAAGTGGCAAAAATACGGGGATATTAATATCAAGAAGGAACCATAAGATAACGTTAATCGAATCCATTCTTTGCTGTCCAAGACCGCTAAAAATTAGATCGTTATTTTTTACGTGCATCGTAGGGTTGACTTCTACAGTACAGTACACTATCGCAACTACAACCCAGTTGGTTCAACGAACTGCGTATGCTTATTCATAAAAGTCAACAAGGAATGTTCCATTTTATATGATATTGGGCGAACAACAAAATGGCGGGAATTATCTGGTGCTTACGATCGTATTTTTACGGGTTAAATTTTTTCCAAAGACTGCTAAGTAGCAGTGTTAGTACTTACAATGAAAAATAATGAAATTTACGGAGGTGTAGCATGATAAAATATTTCGAATAGCTACAGTGGGAAGACTGATTCAAATATACTTTTGTGCCCTAATCATGGTCTCGCGGAGGTTTAATTGCCATAGAAATACAGGGCTTGGTCACTTTTGTTACAGCCCCCTGCTTGTCTTGTAGCTTTCTTTTCGCTTGGTAATCTCTCAAACATGCCGCTAATTTCTAAAGTTGTGCTTGGGTGTTGCTATTGAAAGGATTAGGAGACGAGCACATGAAGTTCTGCCAACGAAAGTAACAATGGATGCGCCACTTGTCACTCATCATAATGTACTTAATTCGGGGAGCTGCCGCGGAATTAATCCGTTCAATCGAACGGCCGATTTTAAAAACTCTTTTTACAGTTATTGTTTGAGCGATAATTTGTGAGAAACTGACACTGTTTGTTGCGCGATGTTTGTGTAACCGTTTACTAACAAAGACACGCCGCGGCGACTCAGCTATTGGCAATACAAAAACGGTTAATCTATGAAGAGGAATCACGCACGAGTAACCGACGAGTTGGTCGGTTAACCGGTTAACTGATTAACCGTCACAGCCCTAGAACTTGTCGGCAAGTTCCAACATCTCCGTTATCGGATAGACACTAAATAAAACGAAAGTTGCCGCTTCAGAAATTATTTGCGTCTCATCAAAATACTAGCGGTCCTACTCCTTAGGTCATAATTAAATTTGCTGTGCCTGCCATGTTATCATGACCACATGATTTTTAAAGGACGACCAACACTGATGGAGGACGACCAAATTGTATGGAATGTTCACAGGTAGGTAGTCCTTCGGACTACCAATGAAAATTCCTTAAATTCACACCCTGAGTGGGGCCGGTAGAGCGGTTGGCAAGTGTGCTGGTTTATAAGCTATACAGTAATGTCAGTTCTTCCACAGCATTAACCATTCACTCCTTTCCATGGCAAAAACATCAAATTGCTTTTCCCAAGTGGGGAAAAAAAAGCATTTTATTACGAGGAAAAAAATGACTTTGTTTTTCTCTGAAAAAAATTAAGTTCAGTGCCATCTTTTAAGTTGAGAGTTAATTTGAAATGATGTCATTTCCAGTCACTGATTCTAAATTAGCACCATTTTTATCTCAATACATACAGTAATTTGTACTGAGATATTGTCACACTAGCCTGTTCAGGCCCTGTTGCTATCCGTTGCTAAAATCCTTTTCAGCAAGTCCGACCAATATGGTGGCTACGTTGGCTATACTGATTTCACTGTGAAAACAAAAAAATGTGATGTTGCCCATTTTTTTGTAATGAAAGGGAAGGAAAAATTTCCAAGTCCAACCAATTTCCCTTTGATAGCTATAGTACTGTATGTGGTGTCATTTACTGGTGGGGTATTCTATAATTGTACCCAGTGTAGGCCATACTGAATTATTATTCTGAATTGAATTCCATGAAAGAGTGAATGGATACCAAAATCAAAGTAGCACTCAACTAGTGCCTAGTATATATGCTCCACACATTATGCTCCAAGTACTACGTGTAACAAAGTTCAATGGGGCGTAGTGTGTGGGGGACTTGATTGAGGACTAACGGCAAAGGAGATTGTAAACTATTTGGGCCTTAGGCAAATTACAGTTGTACTTGTAAAAAAATTCTTACCATCTGGTTAACCCATGTCACCTACAGTTTTTCATTCATGAATAATCATTAACAAACAGAGTTTCATTGGTTTATATTCCTTCCTGATAGGCTCATTATGAGGAAAAAACTTGAATTTCATTTGGTAAACTGAATTCAATATCTGCATTTTGGACAAAGATTGCTCCCAAAAGAAGCTTAGACTGTTCTTTTGAGCATATTAGACCACTTTAACAGGAAAATAATGGAAACATCAGACTGCATGTACAGTAGGTAGCAAAGTTCAGTGGAGCATGGTGTGTAGGGGGCTTGATTGAGGACTAACGGCAAAGGAGATTGTAAACCATTTGGGCCTTAGGCAAATTACAGCTGTACTTGAAAAAAAATTCTTACCATCTGGTTAACCCATGTCACCTACAGTTTTTCATTCATGAATAATCATTAACAAACAGAGTTTCATTGGTTTGTATTCCTTCCTGATAGGCTCATTATGAGGAAAAAACTTGAATTTCATTTGGTAAACTGAATTCAATATCTGCATTTTGGACAAAGATTGCTCCCAAAAGAAGCTTAGACTGTTCTTTTGAGCATGTTAGACCACTTAAAACTGGAAAATAATGGAAACATCAGACTGCATGTATTTAGCAAAATGTTCATGACATCCAATATAGCTAGCAGTATACTGTATACTTGACTCTCAGTAATATATTGTATTGATTGGTGTTAGTGTTACTACAGTTACTACAGTACTGTGTAAGGTATATTGTGTATGTGTGTGCATGAACAAATTTTCATGTTTGCAATAGTATTTTTGTTTCAGGTGGCATATCACATATTTGGTTAGACTTTCTTGATTAGTTCTTTTGTATTTATTGCCACTCCAAGCAGTAGGTTAACATCTGGTTTTTTAAATAGAGGGGAAGTAAAGTAGTCCATCACTAACATGTTTACTTTTAAAATAAGTTTCCCATTACATCCAGCATCTTGAAATGTAAAAAGCATGTTAAAATTACTAGGGAATGAGTTCAAAGCTCAGTACTAAGATGGGTGCATTGAAACTAAATGATATCAAGCCTGCCCTGACAGACTATTAGCAAAATAAGTTTAACACTTGAAAAATTTAAAATCCATGTTATTTTTCAGATCTTAAACACAGCTGTGATTGGATTATGGCTACAAACTACTTGTCAGTAGAAACCAACCAAAAATAATTCCTTGATTTACTCATTACTGTAACTCTTTACTTGTCTTGAACAAGGCTACACATAATTCAGGCAAAATATCTCAGATTTGGTGTTTAAGTAATTACCATTTAAATCAGTGTTTGATGGCTCTAAGATACTATCTACTGTATACCATGCTGTTTTTTTAATTATGTATATTGAAATGTGCATGTTTGAAAGTACTGTATTAGTGCAAGGCCCTGCCAGACTTATTTGTATCTGTCTTGGTTTGACTCTAGATTTTAAACTTTTAACAGTTTCCATGGCTACTCCATCAGGACCATGTTTACCATCCTGGAACCTTTCTCCATCTACTGCTCTGAGGTTGTATGGAGTCAAGAAGAGAAAGCCATCTGAACTACAGGTGAGGGAATGTACACTGTGTAAAAGATTTTTGATATTCCACTTGCCATGGTCTACCCAACAAAGTCAGTTGTGCGCCAGACTGAAGCACCTTTGGGTGGACCAGTTCACTAGCCGACTTTGTGTTTGCCACTTGCCAAGGTACAGTAGCAGACTGAACAACTTAATACATTAGTAAACACAGGATTCAGGGTCACATTTAGGCCTGGCATCTGGGTTTTTATTCTGAATTACTGTAAGATTTCATAGTGCAATTTTGAGGGTTTTGAAAGTTGCAAGCAGATTAGTAAATGATGAAATCGGGTGCTTGAGTTTTTATTGTATTAAATAGACAAGAGAAATTGTGTGAGCTTCACAACAAGCTGGTCCTAGCTGGTCCTGGGTTTGATGTTAAACTGCATCCAAGTAGGATGGAGGTCCCGTGTGGTGAGTAGTTTGCTCCTGGCTCTCGCCTATAAAATGCACACAAGAGGCTGTTATTACTCATCCTATGACTGGCGGGTTGTCAGCGCCAAAAAGCCGAGCAAGCCCCTATATGGTTTCCCCAGTTGGCTGCGGGTTTCAGAATATGCCCAGGGTGTTTCCTGCATGTGGTAAGAGGCGACTAAAGGGAAACCAAAAGTGAACCTGAACAATATTTGAAAATAAATTTGAACTTTGAATTTACTGTATTATCGAGTCAACTGACACTATATCATATTCGTGTTGGTGTGTCCTTAAATCTCATCTAACTAACACAACAGCATACTGTAGCTGTTCTGGTTTCAAGGATGCATATGTGAGGAAAACTTTAAAGGTCTGACAATATTTTTTCAAGAGTAATGCTATAAATATAATCAATAAAATAGAAAGATTCATGTTTCTCTTTGTAAATTACTTGTCAAACATGTACAGTAGTGAGTGCTTATAACATTGTTAACATAGATACTGTTTGTGGCTTTGTTCTCTGGCTTGTTTTTGGTGTTTAGTGGGAGACAGTACTCAATGCATGTTCAATTATGTTGTCTGCTAGTTATATGCTTAACTGTAAAATAGGTGAACCTTCGTGTATTCTGCCATACAAAATGCAGTACGTATTTAATTATTTCATTACAGTATTTCACCATTGGCCAGGGGTAAATTTTTGTGAAATTGACCTGGCAAGAATTTTCCCAAGGCAGGGATTCTACCAGATACTGAAAAAGGGGGTTGGGGATTTATTATTGCTAAACCCCAATTTCAAAGTGACGCTGTCCTAGGCCAAAGTCGTAGTGGGTTTAGAGAGACAAAAGCTTGCTTCAAGGCCCCTGTAAGGCATCTTTTCAAGGTTTTAAAGGCCATTTAAATGCAATTTAGACGTTGCTGCAAAAGTGCCTTCTTTTCAAGTAGAAAACCAAGATATTGACAATTTTCTAATTTTTGTGGAAATAAAGAGGGGTAGGGGGATTACCCATCTTCTTCTGGAAGGGAGGGGGACAAATCAATCTCCCCTTAATATGAGGGTTTGAAATTCATGTAAGCAAGAAATGAAGACGATTTAAGGCTGATGGACCCCACTAATGGCCTCCTACAGTCACTAAACACAAGCGCTAATCGCATTAGTCTATACATGCATGGATGTAAGGGCATTTGCTTCATCAAATTTTAAGGAATATGTTAAAGGTAGTGTGACATCAGCAAAATGACCTGGCTTCACTTAGTAGTTATGGAGTGAACTTTTCTTAGGGAAAATCTGTTGGGTTAATTTTTTTCAATATTTTTTATGGCTCCAAAGATGTACCTCTTCAAAGTTTGAACATTTGCTCCTAAAGCAACTTGTTGCTTATGCAAAAATAATTATGTGGGTGTTGCAGGGACATTTTTTGATGACCCTACGTTAATTATTTCTTAATTACTCATCAGATAGGTCATGATGTGATAATTAATACCAGTGATTTTCAAAGACACATTTTTTGCTTCCAAAATAAAACCCTTTGGACAAAGTAATGTTACAACTCTCCTTGAAATGAAGATTGTAAAAACAAAGGAGCAAAGGATAGCATTAGCCATATATGGCATGTCTCTGTCTCTCTCTCTCTCATGACATCCTAAGGTTTGCATATTGAGCTCATATTTATTAATGATTAAGTACAAATCAGAAATTTCCCTCTAAAATGGTCAATTTTTCACAGATTTTGATGGGAACTGCAGCTGTTTCTTGTTTTTTTATGCTCTTTACATCAAACCCAATTTTTTTCAAATTTTCTTATCACATGACCTTTAAATTTTCTAGTGAATTGAAATAAAATGATTGGTGAAATTATGTGTTCCCATGTTTTTTTAGTGGGGTACTGTGCAACTATGGTGAGTTACTGCTGTGCCAGCTGTAAGGAAATGCTATAATTGACAATCATTTGTATTGTGTCTCATTTTATAGGCATTTCACAGTCAGGCCAAGAGACGGTGTTCTTTCCCTACTGCTGATGTTCTCAACACCACAGATAATTGGAATCCAGATTTTAGAAGGAATCTGCAACATGTTGAATCTATAGTTAAAACTGATATATCTCTACCTACATCATGTGGTCATGATTCTCTTCTTCACAATGTGGAATCTGAGGCTGAACATTTTCCCATTACCAGTGACAATTCCTGTCAATTAAGAACTTATTCTTATAATTTTGCGCAAGTTTCTTCTCAGGATCTCATGGATGAAAGAATGGAGTTAGATATTGTAAATAAAAGTTTAGATCACATGCCTTCCAAGAGTGAGTGCTTTGAGAACTCAAATAAGAAAGTAGTGGAAAATTCCTTAGACACTTCAGGAGAAGCCAGGAGGGCATCTCTACGAGAGAAAGCTGAGAAACTGGCCAGTACTCTACAATTTATGAAGGTAATGTAGAAACTATCAACAAGTGAAAGTTTGAAAGAGCTCTGTAGGGTAGTTGATTTGCTTTTATGATCTAGTGTTCTCTTCAAGCCACAAAATAAGAAATGTGGCAACCAAGTGGGAAACGTGTACAGGGATTGCAGAGTGCTCGCTGGGGGGGGGTGTTAGACGGGTGCCCTCTCTCTGTGGTTGTCCTCTTTTCTCCAGTGTTGTAAGTTTTGACTGTGATGGTGTTTAAAACATGCACTGCAGTCAGATCCTTGTTAAGAGTAAAATCTTATTCCTTCAAAATCTCATTTGGCCCAAACTGTGGCAGTTTAACTGTAGGTATCAGTGCTCTGTATGTGAATACATTAAAGGTCAAGAGCAGTCACCTCAAACTTATTTTGAAGCAACAGCTAAATCTCACCATTTTCTCCTATTCTTCTTCAAAGTATTATTTATTAAATCTTAGGAATTCATTTTGCATATTCAAGGTGAACTGAGCAGTTACTCTGAACTCAGTAAATTTCACTATTGAGGTGGAAAATACTGTCATATCACATGATCCATAAAAACTAATCATGAAAAAGGACAGTCTACTTTACCAGTGCAAGTGTGGGTACTGCATTTTCCCTTTGGCAGTAGTATAGCAGGAACTAGAAATGTGCAGATCACATGACATACTGTACAGGGTATTTTGTTTAAACTTTCATCAAAGCCTTAGTGATAAGTCCTGACAGGGCAGCCTTAGACCTGGGGCCTGTTCCACAAAGACTTACGCACGATCATAAGTTTGATTTACTGTTGGCTTAAGTATGGTGAATCAAACTTAAGATTGTGCGTAACTCTTTGTGGAACGGCCCCCTGACAAGCATCTCAGTAGTGTAGATGCTTTAGATAAACCCTCTAGTGCCTGCCTCCAATCTGTGGATCTTGGCTCATACTGAGGTTTGGGGAACAGTGAAATAATATTCCTTGAATTAGCATCAGTAGGCTTGGAACCAAGTGACAGTGAGTAATGGCTTCTCCCATTGTTGTGGCCAAATTTTTGGTTAGCTACTACCAGTTTTGAGCTTTACGTGACACTGTGAAGATGTGTATGTCGTGTGCTGTCCGCCTATAGCAGAATTGCAATAGTTGGCAGAAGAGGGTTTAAAATGGAACCTATTGCCATTGTGTGTGATACTGAGCTTGGCATAAGCAATGGAGTAAGGAAAACAACCCAGTGTCTCAAGTCTCTGGAAGAAAATTTAGGTTCTGCTGTATGGAAGCAGGTTGTAAGTAGTGGATAAAAGCCTATCTAACTAAATAAACATTTTGTGGAAAATGAAGTCTGCTATGGTGAAAGGTACAAACTTTGTACTAATCTCCAATAAAAGTACTAGTTCCTGCAATATGAAAGCTGTGGCTGGTACAGTTTGTGTATTTCATCTATTTGTGGTAGCAATAATAATAGTAATAATGATGATGATGATCATCATCATCATCGTCATTGTCATCGTCATCGTCATCATCAATAATAAATTAGGCTTATATAGTGCCAATCAGTGCTAAGAGGGCGCTGTTCTAGGTGCTTTACAAAGAAAAAGTAAAGACTTTAAAGGCCCATTTCTCTCATCCCAAACAGTTCCAATTCTCCTAACCTTCCCACTGAAGCCCCTCCCACAATTGTCTAAAATTTATCCTCATCCAGCCACAATCTCAGTTTATTGCTTCAAAGTGAGTATAGAAGTACTCAATTTATATTATCAAAACACTCCCAGTACCGTTCATGCTGTGTAATATAAGCTTTGGCACTCTGCATTGTTTGAATTAGCTGTCAATCAAAGAGCTGAGCCAATTGAGAATTTTGGTACCCGGGTTCCAAAATTGTAGTTTGGGGTGAGAGGTGTGGCCCTTTAAGTATAAGCAGTATTGAACAAATGAGTCTAAAGTAAACTCTTAAAAACAGAAAGTTTTGAGCAAGTTCATAACTCATTTGGTAACTTATTCGATAGAGATGATGCACAGTTTCGGTAGAATTAAATATGATTTGCCAGAGGAACGATGTGTAGTGGTCTGCTAAGGTGAGTGCTGGCACCATAACTTCAAGCCTGACAGCATGCCATTAAAAGAAGGGGTTAGGGTCACATCCAGTTTTGATATGTTAGAGGAGTACAAAATCTCAGCAGTTTGGTGAAATTTGTATTGAAATCAAGGTGAAGTTTTCATATTTTTAACAAAAAGTGAACTTGAAGCAAGTGCATATGACATCATATCCTCACATTAAGATACAGTCTTTTGATTTTGTTTAAAGTGCAGCTCAAGTCAAAAAATGCAACAATATACAGTACATTAGAAGGCATGAAAACTTAATTCCAACCATCCAACCCTCATTTTCAAAGGACATTGAGCCAAAATGTTGAATTTATTTACTAAAATTAAAATGGTTCATTGCACAATAATTTGTGATGTCATTGTAATACTACTCAAATAACATTCTTTGTGTTTCGGAAAGTTACTGCATCTTGTACCAAGGTGGGATAGCACTCTTACTCTTATGGGGTGTTGTAATTAATTATGTGCAACATGGTATTCAAGCAAATTGAAGGTCTCCAAGGACATAAAAACATTTTTAGTTTAAAAGGGGAACAAAGCATGTAATGAGAGTTGTACAAGAAGAAAGTAACAAATTATTGCACAATGGATTTATTTGTTTTTGGTGAATAAACTTCAACATTTTATATTTTGGCTCTAGAATACCCTGTGAATGTGGGAGTTAGACTGCAAGAATTCATTTTTCATGCTGTTTTATATATTTTTGAATTATTTGACTTGAGGTACACTTTAAAGTGTACCTCAAGTCAAAATATTCAAAAATATATATTAAAGACCATGAAAAATAAATTCTAACAGACCAACTCCCATCTTCACAGGACATTCCTGAGCTGAGATATAAAATGTTGAAGTTTATTCACTCAAATTAAAATGGTACATTGTGCAATAATTTGTGATGTCATTCATGTACTACTCAAATTACAATCTTTGTATTTCTTTGTTTTTCCGAACATTACTCCACCTTGTACCAAGGTGTGATAGCACTCTTACTCTTATGAGGTGATGTAATTAATTGATCCCTCCTTGTGCAACATGCTATGCAAGCAAAACGGAAGTTTTCAAGGTCGTAACAACATTTTTAATTTTAAAGGGAAACAAAGCATTTTACGTGAGTTGTACAACAAGAAAGTCACAAATAATTGCCCAATGGACCAATTTGTTTTAAGTGAATAAACTTCAACATTTTATATCTCAGCTCAGGAATGTCATATGAAGATGGGAGTTAGACTGTTAGAATCCATTTTTCATTCTCTTAAACATATATTTTTGAATTTTTTGACTTTAGGTACCCTTTAAGTGTTACTACCAATTTCCTTCTCAACAATATTATCAGTATGTGATTGCATAAATGGCATGAGAAATTTACAAATTTTTCAAACTTCAAGGTCAGCACAACAGCCTGAGAAACAAAGGGTAGCAAAGCATTTCTTGTCAATGTGAGGAAGTGACAAAACCTCTGGTGCCCTT
Organism: Holothuria scabra; assembly: GCA_037179385.1. Classification (NCBI taxonomy): domain Eukaryota; kingdom Metazoa; phylum Echinodermata; class Holothuroidea; order Aspidochirotida; family Holothuriidae; genus Holothuria; species Holothuria scabra. Next base: position 58,661,461 of record CM074179.1, on the reverse strand, counting down.
AACTCACTTTGGAAGAAGAAATCTAATGACTTTATTTACTGATAGCTTGACAAAGACATGTTCTATTTGAATGGAAGTTTCACCATACTTTGTAGATTTGGTTCCTCTTTTCATGTAAAAGTTAAATTTTTGCTTAAACTTACCCTTTAAGGTCACCAGTTACTTGAGAGTGATGGTGACAGCTGAAGATATCACAGACGGATAATGTGGTGTGCTTAATGTTTGTAATCATTTCATTTTTCCAATCAACAGGACCATAACATAAGTAGCAATGACTACTGGGCAGTCCCTGCGGAATCTGAACTTTCAATGGAAGAAGAATTAGAGCAGGCTCGCATTGCCATGGAGACAGATTATGCTCCTAATCCAGATCAATACAGGTCTCACTCATCATCTAATAGTATATCCAGGTAGGAGTTACTAAGCTTACTTCCTACTTATTATCTACTAAGCTTTCATACACCAATTTTGTGCAATGAAGTTAAGTTCCAAACTCTGTGCTTCTGACAGTGTCATTGTGGCATTGTTGAAACGTGGATTTCAAATGTAACAGATCTATAGCCATAGTAATCAGTGGGGGAAAAATAATATGCAGGAAGTTTTGTCGGCTTGGGACAGAAGTCTATAGAAGAATATTTTTCAAGAGATCTAAAATAGTGCAAAATAGTGCCAGATTTTTGAGAGTTGCAAGTAGTCTGGAAGGTTTTGTTGTAGCACTTGGAGCAATATTCTTCCTATTTCTTTGATGCAGGAATTTCTTATTAATCATTATGGGAGTCTAACATGTGCCCCCTTGGGGGAGTAGCCCTTTAGAGAGCAAAATAATTTCAGATGTAAGCATGTGACCTTTGCCCATTGGCTCTTCACCTAAGAGTCACAGGGGAACTCAGGAAAAAAGAATCAAACTTTGTTTTGTTCTTAAAGGTATGTGAATTAAATGTGACTAGACCAAAAAGTAGCCATTTTGAACATTTTACATCATGTGGTTGAAAATACTCTGGAACTGGTTTCTGGGGTCTTTGTTTTGATTTTCAAAAACTCAAATTCATGGGAATGTACAATAGCAAGAAGTTTCTTAATGCACTGTCATTCTTTGTTTAACCATTGTGCTGAGAGTCCAGAAAGTAATGGAACTGTCATTTTAATGTGTTTCCTTCTCTTTTCTAGGACTGACAGAGTTCGTGTTTTCTGTAAGCCTGACTGGGATGACAGTTTACATAGCCAGTCACACTTCTTTTAACAACTCACCTGGACAGCAGATTCCATTTGTCCATTGTCTAAATAGTCCAGAAGAAATTTGTGAGATTACTCTGCCTTCATTGCCCTGAAATCTGGAGGATTGAAATCATAAGGTATTCGGTATAGAGTTTGACGTAGTTTTGCTTTCAAAGCCTCGTGTATTTAGTCAGAAAAAGAATTTAAGCTAGACTTGTATTCAACAAGGTTAGCAATACTACTGTTGGGACCGGTAAGCAAATTTTGACAGTGGATATTTGCCAAGTATTTGTGAACTTATTCTCAATAATGGTACAACTGCATGTTTGGCTAACGGTAGAGCATCCACCTCGGTCGAGTCATACCAGAGACTCTAAAAATGGAACCTACTGCCGTTGTGCGTGATGTTCTGCATAAGCAATGGATTAGGGAAAACAAGCCAGTGAGCCACAACTGGAAAAGACCGTGGCCGACTCAACTTGAACCAATAGGTTGGAAACTGGGCTGTAAAACTCCATCTGTGTAACTATCTCAATAATGGTAGACTCCCCAAAATTGTGTAGTTCTTACCAATTGTAGCTAATTAACCAACCAATCACATCCTGCCAAATGGTTATGTAAATTTTGTGTGCATTCATGTGTGTAGGTTAGTCTCCATTTAGTTTGTGTGATGATCACAAGCACTGTTTGATTATTTGTTCACTGCCATTTCATCCTGTCTTATTATTGGTGCTTGGGGCAGTTACTCCTTTTTCAGCAGATTTGCTGAGTGAATTAATTTGTGGTTTCAACATAGATCCCAGAGAAGTGCTGTCAATGGTAATTATTTATATTGTTGGAAATGAGTCACAAGTGGCATTCCACAACGTTCAGTTCTTACCCACTCCTTTTCTTTATATTCATCAATGAGAGCTTTCCCAAATCTCATATTTAAGTAAAGTTACTGATGATGCTAAATTTTTTAGGAATGTTAGCAATAAGGATGATGCCTTCAAAAATGTTTTCTTGGACACAGACTTTGCAAATGTCTGTCAATGCAGACAAGTGCAAAGTACTTCCCTTTGGTCTTTTTAGTTTGAGCTTTGATCATAACATGAATGGTAGTGTTTTATTTATCTTTTGGGAAAGATCTTGGGGTCTTTCCAGGGGATTTGAAGTCATCTAATCCCAGTGTGCAGCTACCGCTGCAAGGGCTGATAGGGTGCTTGGCTTGACCAGGAGAAATTTCAGCAGTGTTAGTAAAGGTGTTGTTTTTAATTTGTATAAACAGTTGGTCAGATCCCATCTTGACAATGCTGCTCAAACTTGAAATACAGTATGTATGTGATGCAAAGGACAACTTTCCATTAGAGCAAGCTTGGAGGAGACCCACACTCACACCTTATACCTGAGGTGTGGAATCTGCCTTACCACACTATACTTCAACATCTTGGGCTTACAACAATGGGGTTGAGAAGGATTAGGGGAAACATGCTTCAGGTTTTCAAGTTTCTGTCTGATACAACCCTCATTTGTCTTGAAGCTATTTAAAGATTCAAGGGAATTTTCATGGCCTTCATAAAAAGCTTGATAAACTTGAGGCTTACCTCACTTGCATACAGTAAATAATGCATACCAGCTATTTAGTCCCAGAACTAGTCTTCTTCACCTCATTATTCTCCTCTAAGGGAGTGCAAGTTTTATGTAAATATGATTTCATATACTGTACAAATTATGTCAGTTAGATATGCACGAGATTTTTAAGAGTTTTATCCACCGCCAAACCAAAGATTCAACACTGTTAGTGGGTTTCATTGGCAACAGTTATTTTATGCTCAAAGATGTGTGGCATGTACATGTATTCTGTTTATTGTCATGGTCATTTTGTGTCCATGTGATTGAAACAGAATAATTGAGCATTGAAAATAAGGGCCATCTGAGCTTTCCATATTGGAATGGAAATTCATTTTACATTGCTTTTATTTTTGTTTCATGCCCTTCTGTTGAAAAGGGAAACCTTTGCATTCAAGTTTGTGTGTATATATATATGTGCATAGATGTGTGTTTGTGACACATAGCTTGTTAAGTTGATACTTCAGTGTTGTCCAGTTTTTGTTGGTTTCGGGGGAAAGATATTTTGAGTAAATTGGAAGTTAAACTGGAACCCCATGACCGTTTTGTCCAACTGCATGGTCCATTCGTTAGAGCATCCGACTTGCAGTCGGGATGTCTGGAGTTTGACTCCTGACTGGCTCATACTGAAGTTAAAAATGGAACCTTCTGTCTGTGTGCTTGGTGCTTAGCATAAGTGATGGAGTGGGGAAAACAAGCCATTACGCCACAAATGGAATAAAGGTTGCTTCTGCTGTACCATGTGGATGTATCATATTGAATACAAGAAATGTATTGTTCAGTTAGATGTGTGTGTTGGGATAGAATGGTGATCTGTACTGACTGTTGCTTAAATATTATCACAAGGGTGTTTTGTGTTTTATTTTCATTGGCAATATCTGGTGGAAAAAACAGATGTCTGTCACCACAGAGTTCATTTAATTTTTTTTTGTATTTCAAGTTGCATCGTTTATATTTTCAGACTATTGTAGTTTTGTGGAAGGCAAGATGCAATGAATACTTTTAATATGGAATCTAGTAATTTTAAAGTTAAAAACTGTTGTCATTTGTCAACAGTGATTTATGTGCTCATTTGTGAAATATTTGCAATACTGAAATTGCTCAACACCTTAACAGTTCAATCAGTTTCAAACCTTGCCAGCATGAAATGAGAGAACACATACTCTTGTCCATATTTTGTTGTAGTTTCGTTGATGTCAAAGTTGAAGTTAATCTTGTACAAAATTTATTTTAGCCTTTTGTATCATCAATGCAATACAGTGGTGGGGTTGGGGTAGGGACCCAAGAACCTTGTAAAAAACATACATCCCCTAGAAGATCAAAATTTATCATTGCTTTACATAAATGCTCTATCATTTCTTTTTGTATATCTCAACCTGAGATGTTTCTTCCCTTGAGCTATTTGTACCCTCTCCCCCTACCCCTTCAGTACCCTGTCTTGCTATGGGCCTGCCTGAATATGTCTCACATTTTGGCTTCAGGTATTGTTGCTGTTGTAAGTGTGTGAAAATATTAACAGATCAATTGTTTTGCAACACTAATAAATTTAAGTCTCAGTAAATTAAGGATATGACTGAGTGTCAGTTATAAATTTTATTTTCATCTCATGTAAAAACCAATAGGTAATTAAAGCAGTCCAGTGCCCCACAAGTAGAGAAAAGGCCATGGGTGCCACTAGATCAACCACTTTCCTATACATAGTTCCGCTGCAAAACACTACATCCCACCTCCTACAAGTATGGTTTTGTGACAAAACCATTGCACAAATGTGTCCTGGAATAGCTTGGTATAAACCTGCAGTGTGTACTGGTGTTGTTTGGCATAGAATAGGCAAGAAAAGAAGATATTTTTACATATGTACACCCTCACATGTTATAACAAATGCAAATATGAAAAAGCACAAGAACCTAGTATTTGGCGAAACCTGTAGCTACTGTGTATGTGAAATATAATATGCATATCACTATGACCCCCTTTCAGTGGCAAAGGGATTACTTAAGCAGGTTAGAATCTTCATTCGCAACTCCAAAAGGCCAAGAGAGCCATCATAGAAGGACAAGTTTGAGGAGTAAGAGCTCAAACAATCAAAACCACCGCTTTTAAATTATAATGTGATGATTTAGAGAATTATAGTCCCAGATTCAGGAAGATATTGCTATATTTATCAACCAAGATGTAGCTTATAGCACTGCAATTGCTGGCTGTAATGTGGCTGCCTTGAAATATTTTGATAACAGCACCAGCATTGAACACCCCATCCCCCCTTTCCCCGGCCTCTTCCTCATCAGCCCCATGTAGAGTCTCCTCACATCTCCTTGAAGATTAGCAACATTTATTCAAAATACACTATGAAGACCAGTTGAAGTATGCTACAGTTTGTAAATTTGCAGTTTTCTTGTGTTTTTTTTTTTTTTTAACATTTTTGTAATTCATAGTTTATGTTTCATCATTTGCAATCTTTGCAGTTTTAGTTATCAATTGATTACAAACTGTTTTTGTAAATATCCCCAGTTTTATTACTTTTTGCCATTTTAATGCAAATTTTTTTGTTTGAACAAATATTTTGGATATTTAGTTTGAAAATGGACTTGAAAAAATATACACCACTTGTAGTGTGTGTTTTGAATAAGAAACCCAAGTAAATGTTTTAAGTATTAAACAGAATTTATCAGATCTTAAGGCAGAACCTAAGGGTAGAAACGTCTTGTTAAACAGTGCACGTGGCCCCAAAATTTAATTTGAAGAGTCAGAGTTAATAAGCTTACAATCATCTACTATACTGGTGCAGCATACTCCCAAAGGTGTTGATTCAAGGGCCATATCATGATTCAATAAATTTGTTTTTTATTACTTGTCCATCGGGCTAGGGATTCCCAAAGTTTACTTGTCTGCATGAATATGCACTGAGTCCATATCTATCTAGTACTAGCCATTGAATTCCTATGAAAAGAAGAATTCTAAGCTGCTTGCCTGGCGGGCTATAATATTGAGCAGTTCACTTGTCCGAGTCATTTTTGGTGCCTTGCGGTAGCAAAGGAACCTATGTAGTCAGGTTGGCGTGTGTGTGTGTGTGTGTGACACTTGCTTCGGTACACTCTAACTCAACAAGGGAAGGTTGGATGGAACGTGGATTTGGTACATAGATTCCTCATAGGGAGAAGGTGTGCCCTATCGTTTTTGGTGGAGGTCAAAGGTCATTTGGGGTCACCAGAGGTCAAAAACTGAAAACCTTCTCAACACGATATTTCTAGTTAGGAAACTTGGATAGATGTCATACTTGGTGTGTGGATGTGTTATGGTGTAAGGATGAAATTGGATATGTTCGGTGAAGGTCAAGGGGTCATCTGAGGTCACCAGGGGTCAAACACTGAAAAACATTTTAACACAGTATTTTAAGGTAGAAAGGACAGATTTCAAATCAATCTGTGTTTGGTTAAGGTCAAAGGTCATCAAGGTCACTGGAGGTCAACTGCTGGAAATGTTATTTAGAAAATCTTGTAAGCTAGATAAAGATAGTTTCAATAGATTTTTCATCTCACCTGGTTTTGCATGCTTATGCATGAAATTTGTCCTTTATGTTCGTTCAGTAATGATTCCTTCGGGTTGTACACATATTTTGGATCATTCAAAGTTTTAAGAGGGCAATAACTGAAATCTGTAGATTTCACTGAGCACAGGTCACTCTGCATTAAACTGGTCTCTCTGCCAGTGGAAGCAATGCATGGATTATACAGTATGTCTCTTTAATACTGCTGTGCTCTGTGGGGTAACCTAATCCTCATTCTATTATCACACTTCATTAATCACTTGCTTTTTGCTTAACTGCTGAATAAACCCTGTTTTCTGTGTAGAGGTAGCAAACAGGACAAATGGTAGATTGTTTTAAAGTAATAGCAAGTTTTATTTGAGAGCAGGTAAAAATAACTTGTGAGGAAACTACAATGGGTGTTTTTCTCTCTCTCTGACCACATTGTGTACTGTTTATTGGTGATAATATCAAGTTTGATTACAAGCATAAATACATATGGAAATGAGGTAGTGTTTTTGAAGGATCACCAAGCATTACAAAAGTTGAATGTCAGTAAGCCACAGAAATTTAATCTTTGATTTCATGTAATATTAGTACTAAAATACCCCTGGTGAAGATGTTACAAATATGAGTATGAACTTTTGCTTAGGTCTATTTCACAGACTGGCTGTACAGTTCTTATAATATCCAGCAAGGAACCACAGTGCCCATTGGGCTCTTGTTTACTTGTCCCGGACTGTCGAGTGGGGGATTTGTCAAAGCCTGGGCCATATATAGCATGCCATCATTACATAAGCAAAATTTGACTTTCAGAAAATGGAGAACTCTCTGTACAATGCCCAGACGTGTTATCTGGGTATGTCATGTCAATTAAAAGAGTGTAAAACCAATTTAGAATCTTGCCTGCTGCCCTCTATCAAATATGGTGATAGGTGTGATGTGTGACTGTATTCCAAGTCAGCCTTGATCGCTAGATATGAAGTATCATCCTTGCTACCATCTGGCAATGACCCTAACTTCTCTGCAGGGAGAGTATGTTGTATGGTTATTAAATTAAACTCTAATTACAAATTTGATATCTTAGAGTTTAGCCTTGAAAAGTGTGTATCAAAGGCAGTGTTGGTTGCACATTTTTGGCATTCATTTCAAAAGGCCAGCAAAACATAATGGTGGTGCATGCAGACAATTCATGCACTGTGAAAGGAATTTCCTGCACACTTTTGTAACCCTTGCTGAATGCACTAACACTGAACGAGGGTGTTAATTTATATTACATCAGTTTTGTTGTACAGTGTTATGTCCTTAGCAAAAATTGTTTAAAGAAATATACGAACAAGTGTGTGTGTATCTGTGTGTGAAATGTAAATTTTTTTTATTGTAATTGTAGGGCCATTTTATTTTGGTGCATCAGTCTTTTATGTGCATTTCCTTATAGTAGGTTATTTTCACCTTTTATTGACCTGTTAATTTATCTCTTTGTGTGAGATGGGATTAATATATGTTTGTTGTTCTCTCCTACCATTTGGTATGCATTCCAACACTTTTTGATTACAGACATACAAGAAGAGCTTGTACAGGGGGGTGATACTTTTATCATTCAGTCAGAACATGGAAGTACTAGTCCTCACATGGTCAAAATGTGTTCATGTACTACAGTCAAAACAGACAAAAAATGTCAACTTTTGAAGAAACTTTTGTACAGAAGCTGTTAATATTCAGCATTTCCAATTTTTTACAAATAAATTTGAATTTTTCAAAACTTATTTGAGCTTGTTTCGACTTCTTTTAGCATGGTGCTGCATTCAACCTCTGGGTTAATATTAGGAGCTGTCACTAGAGAGGTACCGTAGATCCCTGGTTTAACCCTTTACCATTGTGCTCCAATCGGGGCATATTTGTGCCCCTCCGGAGTGGGCGGAAAAGCGGAGGTAGCACGCCCCACATCAGCTTCCATAGGCTATTGACTCTGTGACCTTAAACTATTGTCTCTCGCTCGTTGTGGCCAACTTTTTCGGGTAGCTACTTGCAGTTTCAAGCCCCGCATGAAACCGTTAAGATGGGTGACAGCCGTGCTCTCCGTCTGGGTCCAAAAGGACCCAAACAACAGTAAAGGGTTAATATGTCTCTTTCACGCACAACTCTAGCTAAAACAATACATCTGTTCAAGCATATGTTAAACCACTTCTGGGTTTCAAAAGGTTAACTTACATAACTGTCATGCATGAGAGCAGCTCTAACACACGTGTTGGTTTGTTCTTTACATATGCAGCTGGGGTTGAAGAATATGCCCACGGTATTTCCCTCTTGTTGTAAGAGGCGACTATTAGGGAAACCAGACCTAAACTTGAGCAATACTTGAAAATAAGTTTGAACTTTGAATTTTATTTTTTATTGAGTTGACTGACACTATATATAACACATTTGTGTTGGTATGTCTTATCTAACTAACTACATATCAGCTTAAGACTGTGAGAAGCCATCAGAAATACCTGCTGTGTTGAGTGATGGCACATGGAAGAGGGGTGACTTCACATCACCATCCAGAGTACACACACATTTGCCATTCTAGTGAACCCTTTGATTCCCAAGTTAATTGTGTGGAAACTTCTGGTGCATGTTTAAACACTTCTGGGATTCAAAAGGTTAAATCACCTGTGAGGCCAGATGAACCAACATTGAAACCTTACTTTATTAACAAAGATATGCTAAAGTTCCAAAAAGAGTTGCTTCCACTTTGCATCTACCAAATAAAGGAAAGAACATGGCCCATCACCTCTGTAAGTAGTTGGGTAAATTCAGCATCTTCCACAGGGAACTCCCTCTCTGCAACAGCAAACCAACAGTTTTATCTTGTTTTTAAAGTAAAACTTTGTTTTTCATGCAATGAGATTCTTTACAGTTTGGTGAGCAACACTAATATATTTTTGAGAAAAAAAACTTCCTCTCAAGAAAGTAAGATCACTTTGACAGATTTGCAACAATCCTATCCTAAGTAAGTGGGAGAGCATTGTGAATTCTGTACCTTTATTAAAAGCTGGACTTGCTGCAGTTGAAGATTACACTCCATCAACAACAACAGAATAAGGATCCCTCTACCATATCAAAACTTGATATGACCTTAAACCCTTCTTTTAAAGAAGCTGTGTGGAAAGAGCTAGCACATACAGGATATCAGGGCATCAAGTGTGCATCACAGCAGCTTTGAACACTGTTGACCAAACAGTACACAAAACAAAATTTCTTATCTTTGCTAGAAATTGAAAAAAGAAGTATGTCAAAAAATCTGTCCACAATCTATATGCCCTAGTATCTTCACAAAAAGCAAAATGTCAAAATAGAACAGTTCACTATAATATAACATCAGCATGGATTCAGTAATAAGCACAACATATCAGAAAGGGGGAAGGGGGGAGGACAAAGTAACATGCAGGAAAAATCTAATATTTGGAGGGAACTCAAATGCAAACCATGTGCACATTTGGGTGTGGTCTTGGAGCAAAGCCCTGATGGGGTCCAGGGGGCAAGTGTCTGGAAGCTCTAAGGCTGTAGCATATCTGTTAATAAAAATTTAGGTCTCAGTACAAGTACATAATTTATTACCTAACTTCTAACTACGAGGGAGGGAGACAACAGGGGGAAAGGAAGAAATATGAGGGGGCATATTACCCACTCATTCCCCTGTATCAATGCAACTGCATAGATTGTCCCTTTTCAAACTCTGTTAATCACTGAATGTCACTTGTTTTGAATATATACTGACATTCTGAAAACAATATAGGCTAGGGGTTCATGAGGTGCCATAGGTAAGGATCGATGTTCCAGTCTAGATCTACTACAAAAACATGTCTAAAAAAGAAATTATTCCTGCTTCATATGTTCAAGATTTATTATTGCTATGTTTACAAAATGGAGTTAAACCTCTAAAACATATTACAGGGCAATTAAAGACACATGATTTTTTATTAATTTCACCGAATACGAAGCACACATATGAATTTTAGTTTAAACCCTCATTTCATAAAGTTATATGCTATTATTTGTATAAACTCTAAAACAACCTTTGACATTGCACCATTCTATTTTTCCCATTTAAATAAAAATAAATGAAGTTTCAATTTTCACCCAGCAAACAGAAAGACAGAGGTGTCACATGGAGCTGGTGAGATGAAAGGAGGAGGATCTTCCCATCTCCTAAGCCTGGGATAATGTCTATAGTCCCCGTCTCAATAGTCTCCTGTGTCAATAGTCCTTTGTGTCAACAGTCCCCTGTCTCATATGAGAATGAGACGAATTACATGCTAAATGGGGGACCAATGAGATGGGGGACTATAGAGCGGATCCTCTAAGCCCTACCCCCAACTATAATTTGAAAGTTTGAGTTGTATCTGTTGGTTTAACATATTAACCAGGAATACATTTATTCTTGTTAATTTGAGACTGATTGTCCCCATCTACTTGAATTTAATGTAACAAAAAGTTGATAAGTAGCATTGAAGCATTTGTACAATTAATTCATTCCTTGAAAATTGAAATCAAGTGAAACTCAAAAAGTCTGATATTGAATTTGTCACACATTGAAGCAGTAAATACTGTATTGTTAACTCACAAAATGTTCCCATCTTCTTTGATTCCATTCACTTCATCACAGCATATTTGCAGTGAGTTCATACATACTTATGACGTTTGCACAACTGCCTGTAATCATATTCCGGAGAACTTATAATAAATTTGCACTATTAAACTTTTCACTACTGTTTTTACAGGGTTAATACAAATGCTTGTTCTCATACTCACTTGAACAGATATTTGTTCGTACATAGGTACACTCAAACTCACAACCAGCAAGAAAACCAAAATATACTCTAATAACTCTTTACTCCCCCTATAAGTCTGATAATGTAACTCTTTGGAAACAAAAATTGCAAAGGACCTTTGGATGGATTTTTTAGGCTTGAGTTGTTTTGATGTCATTTTACTGCAGCCAAACACAACGCACAACAAAACTCAATCCCTGAAGTCTTTGTTCTTGTTAGTTGGAAGAAATATGCTAGTATTCATGGGGGATAACATTAGTTTCATTTTTCATTCTACAAAAAGGGGGTACACTCAACATGTGCACTTTCAGAAATATGAGGAAGGGGTGGCTGAAGAAAACTTTGTTTCCGAACTTTTCTTCCTGTTTAGAATAAGCCTTACAGCTTTAATATTGATGAACTATTCATTGATAACATTCTTTCCCTTTAAATGAACATTGTTCAGAATCTCAGACTTGAGTTGGTACACATTTTTATACACAAAACAAAAATTTTATAAAATTCTACTTCATCAAAGAACTTAATTCATCTTTCATACCTGCAAATATGATCAATAATTTGTAAGGCATTCTTTGGTACCTTGACATACATGCTGAAGTACAACTTTGTAAACTTTTCCCTGCAGTCCACTCCCTGAGACATTCATCATTAAGGCAACAACATTAACATGAAATAAGACCAAGGGAGGACATACAGTGTAGAACAGGCAGTGTCTCTGTCAAGGGGGAAGGCAGAATTGTTTCCTCTTTCTAGAAGGAGGTTTAAACCTCCCTCTTTTTTTCATAAAAATTAAAAAATTTCAGAATCTTGGTTACTTTTTAAGAAGAGGATCACCTTCACAGCAATGTCCAAACTTAAATGTATAAATAGTTTTTGAAACCCTTCGGATTCCACATTGTAACTACAAACTTCAATGGAAGTCATGACTGAATTCAAAGGAAAGTGGAGTCAAGTCATGAGTCCTGGCCGAGAGCCACATGACTCAAGTGGAGTCAGGTAGTCTGTCCAAGCCTATGTGTAGGTCATGAAAGAACTTAATTTAGCTGTTCATGATATGGTTTGATAGTGAGTTGCTTTCAATTATCAGCTCAGTTCCATTAAAACACTTGTATGATAGAAATCATAGAATAAAGTTAAAACTTTTGAATTCTTTACGAAACAAGGCCCTCAGTAGACAAAAGTATGGAAGATGCACAATTCCTATTAAAAGACATGAACCTCTGTGTAAATTGTATCACGAAATTTCAAATGTTTGACTGGATATATCATGCAATGAAAGATTAATACAAATGACTATTAGTCTACTTAATTAGCATGCAATATACTGTACAAGGATGTGCAATTACAGTACTCTGAAGAAAATGCACAACTGTAAAAGAGCAACAAAACAGAAAAGAAAAATGAATTGAATAAATAAAATGTGTTGAAGAAAAAACAAGTGAAGTATATAACCTTGAACACAACAAAGCCTCATTTGTAGGTATACATTCTGAAACATATCAATTAAGTAAACAAACCATTGATGATAACAGACTGAAGGAAGTATGTGCAGTAGGGTGGCCATTTTTTGAGGCCTTTTGTCAGAAAACCTGGTTTTTGCTTATTCATCCTCCATTCAAATTCACACTGCACCAGAGTTTTAACATACTCCTCTTCTATTTTCAGAGATGATATGATTTTTACACTCCATAACAAAATTTTTCAACTATAATCATTCATTTATAAGACTTAGAGCATCAGCAAGGGCTGTTTCCAGCCATCTGAGAGGTTTCAAGGTTCATACACATTAAACATGACAAAATTCCATTACTTTTACGTGACTTTCAAGAACCTTGACTGATATATCATGGATCTTTAAAAACAGTCTGAACCCTTTTTTTTTCACAAAATAATGTATCTGAATATGACCCAAATCAGAGCAATAAATCAACTTCCTGAAATTCTGGGGTGATGTGCACTGTTCAACAAGAAATTTTCTAACTGGCTAACGATAGCCCTCGTCCCTAACTAATCCATAACCCTAACAAAGGATACAATGAATACAATGCCAGCAGCCAATCAAGAGACGCCAGTGCCCATCTACCCAAAATTCCCTGATGTTTAAAGGTCCTTTAGAAAAAATATTCATTTTCCCTGAATTTTTAGACCTGGAAATTCAAATTTCAGTTTTCCCTGACTTTCCAGGACCTGTAAAAACCCTGGGTTTATGTAGCCAAGAGTTTTCTCATATGCTACACACTAACTCACAATGGAGCTCCTTCAGATCATAGGCCAAAGTAGGTAACATTCTCCTCCTTTTCTGTCAACAGGAAATGGTCACTCCAAACACATGTATTAGTACTGATAAACTTGAGACAGTCATTTAGGAGTCAACCTGTTATTACTTTTGTAAAGAAATTGTCTGCTTTTCTCCTAAACCCTCTCAACCTGTCTTTTCTCTATTTAAGTGCAAACATACCTTTAAGTAAACTGCCTCTCTGAACAATGTTACCTTTTACCAACATTTTTGTAAAGTTTATATAAAACTTGGTAACATCTTATTTATAAACAAACCACAATCAAAACCATCAAAATTCCAGCCCTAGGTTCCTCTTGCAAGAATTTAAAAAGGTAAAGAAGTGGGCCCCTAACTTATTTTCAACCATCAGCAAAATATCAATGAATCTATACTATCTTTCATTATGTTTCACAAGATAATTTAAACACCAAACATTCAAGTTTCACAGTAGCAATTAAGTATAGTTGACAGTGTAGTATACCGTCACACATAACTGACAGGATCCAGTTTGTCCTCCTGAGAAAAGCATGGAAGGAGTATTACTAACTGACAAACACAAACAGAAGACTTCAAGAACTTCCAGGGACAAGAGCAAGCCATTACTCCTACAAACTACCCTCCGTCCAAGAGCCTGAATATACTCCAAAAACAGAAAATTCGATAGCAGAGGCCATGGTTCGCCTTAGTAACCATGGTTGGGGATGGCTGTGAGGTAAGAAAGGTTTCACTTTTTAATTGTAAAAAATTTTCAGATAACTTTGTCCTCTCCTATCTAATAGTGATGATGAAACCAAAATGTACACAATGCTATGCTGTGTGTATTTATGCACTCTATGAATCATGGAGTATCCATAGTGTACTGGATATATGTATTTGAATTGGAGTGAGTGCACTTCATCTTTCAGGACATGCATGACATTACATGAAATAGGAGTTAGTAGCCAGGCACTCATATTTTATTCCTTGACCCACAAAAAGACCTCAAAGTCTTCAATCCCCACTCACTATGTTGCTACTTCTCCAATACTAGTAGACTTTATGTTTACCCTTCTTATGTTTCTTAGGTTTTTTTGGTTTTTTCATCTTATATCCTGAATCTGAATCACTACTGCTGCTGCTGGAACTACTGCTGGAGGAGGATGAGCTACTAGATGATGAAGAACTGTGTTTTCCTTTCATCTTCTTCTTCATTTTTTTCATATCTTTCTTATGTTTCTTGTGCTGTTTGCTTCCCTGGAAGAATAAAAATGATTTCATCACACATCTAGCATAAAGGCCATTGTTTCCCAACCTTGGGGCAACAATTGAAGTAAAGTTGTGGTCACACTACAATGAATTCTAATCCCATTTTGTCAAATTTTTTAAAAATTTTCTTCTTCTCTGGTCCGAATGGGCCAAAAATTTCTCATCCAGTGTAAACATACCATTTTCTTCTGATGTCTGTGAAAGTAAAATGCCAACTGATTTTTTTGTGACATCACACCAACATATATTTTTTATCAGACTGTGTAGTCTGATAAAATCTGCCTATCGATGTGACGCCAGGAAATAATTAGCATAAATTTAACTTTCATAATAGGCATGAGGTACAAATTATCAGTTGGCATTTTACTTTACTAAGGTTGGCAGTTTTTTGGTTCTTTCAGACCAGAGATAGATATGATTTTAACAAAAATTCACAAAAAATCAAAATCTGATACAAATTCATTGTAGTTTGACTGCAAATTTAGGGTTGAAAATCAATTCCTTGTTGGGTTGTGAAAGTGTTCCAGAATATTTGACAACTTGTCACTCCATAACCCAAACATGTAAACATTACTTGTAACACAATTGCATGATCCTTACTGTCCCTTGATAAAGCTGATAAGTTATAAATAATGTGAAATATCCCTCACTTGATGTCCACACTTACAGCAGTCTTGCAGTGTTCTCCACATGTTACAAAACAAGGAGGATGGCAATCATGTATAAAGCATGTGTGCAATCTCCAAGGGACAGGTTTGAGGGGAAGGGGTTGTCATCCTCCCCTCCAAAAATTTTGAAATGCATTACCTTAAATGGTGAGAAATGTTGCTACATAACTGGTCAGATTTACCCATTTGTTTTTGGCTACTTAAAGCAGTGTGGACATTCATTAAAGACTGAAATTTCTTTTAAGTTGCAAAAAATATTAGGCCAGTGTGAAAAAATTGAGCATATGGTTCTTAAAAGGGTGAATTTTTTTTTTGAGGGTAGCAACTGTTTTTGAAGGACGGCCATTTTCTTTCGAGGGAATGCCCTCACTCTAAAAACCCCTGTGGATAAAGCACCATGTTAATAGCTACTCCAACACTTAAACTGATGTAAATGACTGAAATCCATAAAAATATGATAAACCTGACAAACATTGTGCAGGAGTAGATATGGGCAATCCTTATGGTCACATATTTGCAGTTAACTTAACTTTTTTTTGTCTCTTAGATAATTGAGGTCATGCATGTGTACAGTTGCATATGTTCTTTTTTCCATAAATGACTATTCATGACAAACCCAACATACAGAGGGACTAAAGGTAAAGAAATTGGTCAGTTTAGTTCAATACTTTATAAATTATTAATATAGAATACTTTATTATCCCCTCAAGGATGTACTTTCTTTTAGGAGCAGTTTCTTTCAGGAGTAACATTTGCTTTCATCTCCTTTTTTTCTGCTTTTAGTCCAAGAGACCTTGGAGAATCTACTGTAAATGTAGGAAAATAACATCACAAATGACATACCATGACAACATGTGTTCCTGGGTATGCCTGGGTGGGTGGGGCACCATATCCATACCCCTGGGCAGGTGCTCCTGGGTATGCTACACCAGGTGGAGGTTGGTAGGTAGGAGGAGGCTGGAAGATACAGAAAAGTTTAAAGTTAAAAAAGTTTTTATCTCATAAATATCATTTAATGATATACTTTGATTTTCACTCTTTTTAGGTGGATGAAAACAAGGAAATGAATCACCAAAAATATCTCAAATAAAACTTTCTAGGTGAGGAGACACTGGCTGCCTGGAGATTTTGCAAAGGAGTTCTACCTAAAAAATTCACAAACAATAGTTTCAAATGAATCTATGAAAAAAAGCACTTATAATGTAGCATTTAGGTTTAGTTAATCAGGATTTTTGTATGATATGATGATTGTGATTCAACAAAACACCAACATAAACATGCTAAACAGAGTAGTATCAGCTAGATAAAAATATAAGGTTCAAAATACGGTTGAATTTCAAGTTCGATTTCAATTCATACGTTTCAAATCTTACAACAGGCTGAGTATACTTTGGACATATTAATTCTACAACATCAAGCCCAATGGGAGCCCCCTGATGATGGGATTTACACTCTAGGCCCCTGTCTACTGAGCCCCATACATGGTGAAGGTACTGTAGGATGGGCTGAGCAATACAGGTTTAAACTGGTTCCTAGTTTCCTGCACTAAGAACCTTTTCTACTCTGGTCATTTCATGGCAGTTGGCAAGCCAAATAGAATATAAAAGAGCTATGCCCTTCCCTATTCATTAACTTACTGGTACTCCAGGATATCCTGCTGATGGAAGTCCTGGGTAGGCTGGATCTACTGGTGGGTACCCTGTCTGTCCTCCTGGGTAACCAGTTTGCCACCCAGCTGGAGGAGGTGCCCCTTGTGGGGGAATTCCACCAGGCGGGGGTGGGTACCCTCCTGGCCCTTGGTTGTTGTAACTCATTCTAAGTAGTGAGAAATACGAAATGAGTAAAAATGTAGAATAAAATTGAGATGATAAGTTACTGTACTAATAACAACAAGAGTTCAATGGGCACCACTGGTTTTTGCTGTGTGTTATTAAAAGGGCTACTGAGCCATTAGCAAATGAACAAAATACTAAGTCTGACTGCAACTGGTCACTACTACTTGCTTTTCCTTAAGAGAGATGTTGTCACTGAAGGTTGACTACATCTAACAAGTTTTCCATGAGTTCACAACTTGACCTCCAAATAACCTCCAAATGGTCTTCAACAAATGTGAAAAGTATCAAGTTACATATTTATTTAAAAATTGAACCTACGGTGACCAACAGTAAGCACACCATACCCTTACAGTTGCATAACTCATTTCATTTGAGTTGATACTGAAGACTGAAATGTGTATATGAGCTCACTGCAATGGCACAATAAAACATCATACAGATTACAACTTAACTGAGATAGGTGGCATAGCTGAATGATGTGCCAGTCTTCCTATTCATCATTGCTTGGATGTGATCTTGATGTGGTGGAATGATAACACTGTGTTCATATTTGACCTTGTCACAGTGGAGTGAATTTTTTATTTATTTATTTTTATGTTATGGGCACTGTAACTTTGTTCTGTGTAACCATGGTTTGCTATCTAAGTATACTTATCATTCCCTATCTGCATGCAATGCTTCATAGGATTAAAGTGAAATGGTCAATGAGTGGGACTTATGTTAAACAAAAATCTATTGTGTAAAATCTTTTAAAATATGTGAACGGCAAGCCTGTGCCGGTAGACTGAGCTGTTAAGCATGGGTAAGAGTTAGGTTGCAAGATGCACCCTCAGAGTAAAGACGTTTTGTGTTGAAAGGACTGGTCTGTCATTGCCGGAAAAAACAGTTGTGGAAATTCAGCCGCAAAAAAGGTGGTACAGACCAGTCGCCGAAGTGTTTGAAGTTGTTGGTTACAAAACCAAAACGTGGTAGGGCCATGTGGGCTGTAGTTTGAGCTAGAAACTTCGTTGTCAATGAGATTAATACTGTTTGTGTTGAGCATTATATAGTAAAAAGTGGTCGTGAAGACTGAGGAAGCTTCGGGTTAAAGCAACTTTATTACCTAGTGAAAGAAAGAAAAAAAGAAGACTATACTTTTGGTCGACTAGACAAGAGAAGAATAAAATTATTGTAAAAGTATGAGTTTGAGAACTGAACTTGGAAGCAGAATCTAAGAGAATGGAAATGATGCAAAGGGTAATTACTACCCGGGTAGAAAAATTAGTACGCTAATATGTGTTTCTATTTCTAACATCCGATCCTATACCAAATAACGAAACAGCATAGGCCTACTATACTGTGCGTAGTCTAGCCTATCCCTTTGATAAATGATCGTCAAAAGTCAGCCCATAAATAATTTGCACGCAGTGCGTGTGGATTGACAATGTTCCTTAACTTATGCCCTAAAATAGTGCGGAAGACTACCTGTTAGAAATTTTATACTATCAATGCAGTGTAAGCACATACACAAATGGATATATGATGCGTGGATCGGCTTTCGATGTTTCTAGATTTCATACTTGTCAAGTTAACACAAAAATTAACATGACATGATTTCATGATCTAAAGAATTAGTTTTTAGTAATACAGTTATTTCTACATAATGTATGCACATATTTCAACCACAAAAATATTCTATTGTCTCAAATCAATCGCTAAAACTTTGTATTTTGGGGAGAGAAATATTTTCTGAAGCAAAATTAACTCCATCAGATTTAAGATCGTACACATTCTTTCGAAGGTATATTTCATGCCGTCTGCACGAAAAAAATCCTTTCCTCTTAATTCTATCCTGTTACTAACTTGAACACTAAAATGATTTCTGTCTTCATATTGCCCGTATTTTTTTTTGCTATTTAAACTATCTGCGAAATTTTTACGCCCAAAGTTTTCTAAAATAATGGCAAACAGAGCAAAATATTTTTTCCATATTTTCTGTATCCCCCATTTAGTTAAAAGTGGAGTGTACCGTGGTGACGTTACTGCTCCTGTGCACACATCAAAAATGAGCACCCAGGCAACGGACTAACGAACGTTTGTAGGTGTATGGTCACTGCCGTACATTTTTAATGGTATTGTGCGGGTGAAATCTCGGCCAGGAAATGCATTTGAAAAATTTTTACTGTCATTATCATGAACAGACAGATTGTTGATTTTTTCTTAAACGTACCAACGGTACAGAAGTTGCAGTGACAAACCGTAAGTTATTTTTTGATTCTGATGCACACTTTGCACACTGGACAAAAGCCACAGAAGCTAATCCTAACGGTGCTAAAGTGTGATCAATTTTTAAATTCCAGTCTGATTTTTAAACTCACGATATTAGGAACAAACGGCACATTGTTGATGTAGAAAAACGTGACGTATTGTTGTTGTCAAATCAATCCGATCAGAGATAAGGGGCTGATGGGTCGAGTCATGAATATAGTATGTGCATACCATGCACTTATTATGTAAGATGTTGCAAGGTTTACGGTCGGGTACCCGACGGGAAATACGGTTCGGGTACCCATGTATGAATTTCCTACCCAGTACAAACACTGAATTTAACCTACATCCTGTACATAGCAGAAAATAAATACATTTTATTCTTTTGTTAATTCAAACAAGAACAATTAGAAGTATTTATTATTTTGGAGATTTCTCTGAAATCCTTGACAGACCTTGGGAATTCTTGAGAATTTCCCATTTCCTAGAAATGTCAGCTGACCTCTCAAATCAGACTTAACCCACATGCAAGGTGTTTTTGTTGAATTTATTACAACACCATGCATGTGAACAACTGAAATCTTGCAAAGTGGTGTCTTTGTTTAATTATATTGTAAAATTTGGGTTTCTTGGACGGCGGAGTGTTTTCTCCAGTTTGGTAACTCCTTTCTCCTGGAGCAATATGACAATCTTTTTCCATGATTGAACTCTAGGTCATGTAGCTGAGAGACTAAGGACTAAGAGACAACAAAATCCAAGTTGTTCTTCAATTAACTTTATCTGTTTACTACAACCTAATCTGGCCAGTTTATTATTAACACAACACTTAACCTCTGCAGTTGCTTCCACACCAACCCTCACTAAATCTTCCTTCCTCTAAGATGTCCGATGACCATTGACTCATAAACTCTAATAAATTAAATTCCTGATGTATTTGATTTCCTCTTCCCTTTTAAGTTCTTCAAAATTAAATTCTCAACTTCAACCAATCATTTCCTAATTTATACAATTCACTTCATGATCCTCTGTACACAGTCACGACCACTCCAGTCCAATGTCATGTCAAAAGTGCTTACAGTAAAAATAACATAAATTAAAAACAAAATTCATACACACGCTTAGCTCATAATAAATGGTATGCAAAGGGAACCCCCTTGAAAGCCCTATGACATAACCCTGAGGGTCAATAAGACATCCAGGCGTGTAGCCAGGATTGTGTCATTGGGGTTTTTTGGTGTCATGGGGAGGGGGGTGGGTTTGGGGCACAACATGAGGGAAAAGTCTACAGACACAGAGAAAAGACACCATCTTAGGTGTTTTTTGCATTGCAAGGTTGGGTCAGGGGGGGTTCTAACCCCCCATCCCCTCCGTGGCTCCGCCACTGATGACATGATAGACATTTCACAACAATAGCTGTGATAACAACCTTGGACAATACTAGGCTACTATCACTACAGCAAACTAGCAGATCGTGTGTTCCAATATAATATGAAATTGTGTCAAATTGCAGTTGATTTGTAGTTGTAGTTAAAAAGTTATCTCCATGTAAGCAGTTGCAAACGCTACTTGCGGCTAATCTCAATATTTAAAGGGGAAGTATAAGCAAAAATTTGATTTTCACATGTGAAAAAAGGAACCAAATCTACACAGTCTGGTGAAAGTCCCATTCAAATTGGACATGTATTTCTGGAGATATCATTAAATGAAATGAGCAGATTTGTGTTCAAAAGTGAGTTTGAGGGCAGCAGAGCTTATATCACTTCTTCACATTGACAAGGAATGCTTTGTTTCCCTTTATTTTATCAGACTGTTGTGTTGACCTTGAAGTAAATAGGAGTATGCCTCCCTGTGAGCGATGCAAAGCTTATAAAATTCTCATGCCACTTATGCAATCACATTTTAACAATATGGGATTGTTGAGGAGAAAATCTAGTCTTAAGTTTAAAGAAAAACAAAAGACTGCCCATTAATGTGGGGATGTGATGTCATATATATGCTTGCTTCAAGTTCACTTTTTGTTGAAAATGTGAAAACTTCACATGCTCATATCTTGAGAACCACAAATCGGATTTCAGTGCAAATTTGACCAAAAAGCTCAGAATAAGCACTCCTCTAACATACCAAATCCTGTTGTGACCTTAAACCCTTCTTTTAATATTGTACTGTACCCTCCTTTGGAAATACAGAAATATTACTGGACAACCGGGTGTCCTAGAGAGATACACATACATGCGACATATCAACCAAATACAGGACAATCCCACATTTTAAGGATGTGTGGTCACCTTGACCACAGACGATGAGCAATACACAAAGAGCATCTCCACTATGATCACAAAGGCCTATATCTTAAACAGATAGTCCCACACCTCCTTTCATCAGTGTCATTTATAGCAAAAATGCAGTGAATTGGATAAATGGTGCAAAAGGCAAGTGGAACACTGACATTTAGCAAAAAGAGACAGAGTAGGAAAGGAGTAGAGTGGTGCTCTCTTACTGGCTTTGTAAATACAGCACCTCTTCAGTAAAAGTCATGTATGGGGAAGAGGTTAAACAAGTTCTCTCACCCCAAACAGTACCAATTCTCCTAACTTCCTTACTGAAGCCACTCCCACAATTGTCTGAAATTCATCCTCATCCAGACCCAATCTCAGTTTATTGCTTCAGGGTGAGTATCGAAAAACTCAATATAAATAATCAAAACACTCTCAGTACCGTTCATGCTGTGAAATATAAGCTTTGGCACTCTGCTTTGTTTGAATTAGCTGTCAATCAAAGAGCTGAGCCAATTGAGAATTTTGTTACCGGGTACCAAAATTGTAGTTTGGGGTGAGTGGTTTGGCCCTTTCACCAATTATGACTCAATGTCTTGTTTTCCCTGCACTTCACCAGATTTCTACTAAACAGAATGAATATACTATGAAGTCTATATACCCATTTGTCACATGTGTGTTGCTACGGTAATGTATGGTGATCTGTGGTCAGTTAGCAGCTATTCACTTAGTACATACCCCTAACCATGTTACTTTGCGTACGTAACCCTAACTCTATCTATAGGCCTAGCTGGGTATGGAAACCCAATTAGAGCACCATTCATTTTCAATTTCAGTACCATGTATTGACTAGCACGGCTGTTGCACGGCTGTCAATAGTGTGCTGTGCATAACTAACACTACGATACAGATCTACAGTACCGTTCCGTCCGTTTTGACAGACGAGTTTGCGACGGACGAGTGCGACATTTAACCGTCCACAGGCAACGATTTCTCGACGAGTTTGAGAACAATGGCAAAGTGGAACAGTCCAACCTGTCCTCCAAAAATCAATACTGCGACGGGAAACCGTCCTATAATCCCCCTATTGTTTGCTGCGACGGCTGCGACGGGAAACCGTCCTATAATCCCTCTTTTGTTAACTTACTCAGGGGAAGTCCATGTATAAGAACTGAGAGGTTTATCTCTCGTATACATTTGCACATTTTCAGCGCTGCGAACCTCTCATACGTTTGCACATTTTCAGCGCCGCATCGTTACGAACTGGACACAGGTACTATAGTATATGTAACAGACCTATCAAACGTTTAACTCCTGTTCGATTGTGCGGCGTTACCCCGGGTGTTCATGATTTCCACGCTATCAAAAACCGTACAAAAATTTGACCACAAAATTGTAATGGAAATTCAAAAAAATATTCGCACGTCTTCAGTCAGTTTTCACCGAAATCATTGAAAACCCACTTAAAAATATAACGGTCGTTTCATATTTCTTAAAGGAAAAAAATACCGTAGGCCCTAGTTCATTGCGTGGCAGCACGCCGATATCCCACTACCTGACTACTGAACCAGGTAGTTGCACCTCCCCCTGCCCCGACTGAAAACAAACACGGCCTCTATGAACCTCCTGCGCGGACCAGCTCGCTTTTCGGGGGGGGGGGGGGGAGGGGTCGGATAACATCACGGAAACGTCTGCTTTGCCAATTAACATCAGCAAAAAACGGAGGATCGACCGCTGACTTGCCCAGCATTTGCTCACGGGTTTATTGGAAGAATGATCAAGTTTTAACAACAAAACTTTTTGCGTGATGCTCTGTTTATATCTCTGTCCGTTTCTAAATTGCCGGCGAATGCGACTTTTGTATGCCTAAGAAATTAAATATAAAAACACCATCATGAGAACCAACTGAAAAATATTCACACCTGGCATAAAATTATGAGATCTAAAAAAAATCCGTTTGAAATCATGAATGATAATCTCGGGCCTTTCTTAAAATACTGCAAAGTGTACCGACTGGGTAATGTCAGACGGTGTACCGCCTCCTTTTCCTAACCAAATGTCATCCCTTCCGCAAAATAAAATCAAAGAGCAGCGAAGCAGAGGAGTCATGAAATACAAAAAAAATTGTTTGTTTGTGTTTGAAATGTACGTTGAACATATTCCCCCGTAGTTTTAACCCTTTTTGGGAATAATAGGACTACAGCGGTACAGGCTAATGAATATCAGGTAACCTACTGCCGCTGATACGTTCACAACCGGCATAAAATTATGTAGGCCCGGTCGTAAAAAATCGTGATGATGATGATCTCAGGCCTTTCATAAAATATTGCAAAGTTCACTGACTGGGCAATGTCAGACAGTTTACCGCCTACTTTCCCTAAACCGTCAAATAAGGGTACAAAAGGATGGCGCCGATTTATACTCCGAAAACTGATCGGGTGTAACTGCTATTTCCTAAGCCCTCGTGGGTTCACAGAAGTACCGGTAGTACAGTTACAGTAGTCCATAAAACAACGAGGAACCCCGAACGGATGAAAAAATGGGTACTTTAAAGTGTTGGCAGCTCCGGGATTTACAGTAATATCTTCCGACATTCCAAGTTCCGACATCCTTATAGTATTGCGACACCCCTTAACTCCGACCAATTAATTGCATTTCAAGTTCCAATAGTCCTGATTAGCCTAGGCCATATAGTACGCCTAAATAGGAAGTCCTAATTAGTTTTGTCTCTCGTAAACTCCGAATCGGAAGGTACATATTTCTTCGGAGAATTCTGCCCAAATTTAAAAATGATCCTAAGAAGGTAGACGGTTTCAAATACTGTTGAAGTTCAAGTTCGGTTTTTGAGATAGTCCTATAGGCCCCACTGTAGTTTAAATACGGTGCACAGTCCTTTCCATAAGTCACCTCTTTCGACAGGCGGGTATACAGGGGCAAACAACTCACAGTCCACGGGGGGGGGGGGGGGGGGATGTCCGTGAATATAGGGCAGACAATTGGTGGGGTTGGCCTATTTTCTGTCCTCTAAAAAAATAAAGACACTTACCGCTATCGTTATGTGCCTTGAGTTCAAAGAATTAAAATACTAGTTAATCCGAATAAAATCCAGTTACAGAAAGACCAGCAAGAGAGATTTACGCGGTATTGAGTTTACGAATCCGCCATCCCTGATAAAAATTTGGATACTTTCCTTGGCCCGTCGCACCTTTGCGTACTTTTAAATAATAGCCTGGTGCATACTTTATTAGGTCCCATATGACACCGTGGCTCTTTGACCCACACATTCTTCAGTTCCCTAAGCTATTAAATCCCTTGCTTAAACTTGATCAGTTGCATGTTTCTAAAATCGCTGGCTAATTTGATGCAAAACATGCATTTGCTTTCTTTTCAACGGTCTGGTTGGCCAATGAATACCAACAGGCCAGATTCACTGAACAGATGTTACGCAAGCTTCTGCTTTAATCTGAAGACGGGTTAGTCCCAACGAAAGCCCCTACGACTAAGATCTGAAGTGCAGTACAGTGAGCTAGCTAGCAGTCGCCGTTGATCACAGTACTAGCGGCATTTCTGTAGCGCGCGTGGCCCGTCATAGGAATACATGTCTGAACATGTTTTGGACTGTCGTTCTCGCACAGTCTTACCTTTCACCTTCACGGTTCACCTTGCCCCCTCCAATGACCGTGGCACAAAATGTCATGTGCTACGTCGTGGCAACACGTTCAGCGAATCAGAGGTCTCGGTTTGGGGACTTTCCGGTGACTTCATCACTCTGTTTCTTCCCGATTGGTTGCAGCTCGTAAGCGTTACGACACGTGTACAAATCCACGAGATCGGACAGTCAGACAAGAAAGTTCGATTCATTGCGGTGCGGTGTATACTGTAACCAATGCATGTTGACGTTTAACTGTTATACATTTTTGTGTGATAGATTAACGAAGTTATGGGGCTATATTTTCATTGAGAATACGATGACTAAAAATTGCAGCAAAGTCCCATTTGGAATTCGTAGCTTTTAGCAGTTATGTGCAGAGACATAGGTCGTGTTAAATGACTTGATTTCAACTGTTGACTTTTGATATTTTTTATTCATTGTATACTGTGTTTTTCTGGACTAAATTTTGTAATCCCTTGTGGATTTAAAGTCTTCTTGCCGAGTCGGCCTTGTCGGGCGCAAGAACGAGGGGAATGTTTGATTGATTGTGGGAGTCCGTGGGAAAATCGGGGGTGTAGTTCTGGTCTCTTGATGGGGGATGGAGTAGGGGGTGGGTAGGGTGTGGGTATTGGGGATGGTGGTAGTTAGACAAAGTTTTACGGCCCAGTCTCCAGCCTATTGATTCAGGTCGAGTCGGCCACGGCTTTTTTTTTTCAGTTGTGGCTCACTGGCTTGTTTTCCCTACTCTATTTCTTATGTGGAGCATCATGCACAATGTCAGTAAGGTCCATTTGAAGAGTCTTTGGTGTGTCTCTACATGGGAATCTATTCATCAAACCCAAGCCTTCCGCGTGAGAGGCGAATGCTTTACCGTTAGACCAAAGACGCGGTCTGGAGGGTGGGGGGGGGGGAGGTTGATATGTTTACGAGCCAGGACTCGCCGACCCCGACCTCCCGACTGCATGTTGAATAATCTAAGTTAACCACATGACCATGCATGATCAAGTTGGAGTGGTTAAGGACAATATATTTACGGAAAATCATCTGTTAAAAACTATCTGGGAGATCAAATTTAATATGGAATTGACTACGTAGTTATTCATGAATAAAAATCCACCTAACGACCACGGCCGGCTTTAAAGATCGCACCTCGCTGCAGCTTAGATGAGGGTGTGTTTGATCTATTTGCACTGGGGAAATTTAGGTCTTGAGTGGTCTACAAGGCCGGGGTGGGGAATAACGTTGCGTAGGGAGTGTCAAATATGTGCTCTCTTTTGAAGTATGCTCTCACTCGCGCAGCCAGTACAAGGGCAGGAATAACAGTTTACGTCCACCAAGGGGGGGGACAAAAGGGAGGGAGGGTTCCGGCAAGAGAAGGTTTGTGAGACCGGAATTTACAATGAGAAAGGCCCGCATGACCAACTATGAGAAAAGGATCGAAATCTGGAAGGGTTCACGGGCCGAAAAAGTGTGAAAAGGTTCGCAAGACTGAAACTGAGAAAAGGCGGGCTAGACCGAAAATGTGTAAAGTTCGGCAGGTATTTACTTTCGGTCGCACAACCCTTCCCCATTTTCTGGGAACAATTCAGTTTTGGTCAGGCTAAGGTTGATGCCCTAGAAAATACAGGTCACGCTCTGGTCAGGTCATGGCGCCGCGCCTCTGTGACTGTGATTCCAGACAGATTCTAGACAGTCATCGCGTCGTCGAGTCTACGCGGTCAACATCAAAGGGTGCGGCGAATACGAAGCAATGAAAATATGGTCACTAACCCAGGTGAACGAAATGTTTACAAATAAGGTTGCGCGATTAAACGTTCTTGAACCGTGGGAAATGGGGCTGCTTTTTGTTTTGAAACCATGGAATCGAGCGATACTAAAACTTGTCCAGTGCTATTAAACTAGCAGTTTGTGAGAGTTGCTTATGTTGAGTTTTCTTAACACGGTACGCAATTAAAATTCGTTTGGATTATAACATACGACGATATTGATTGGGCTTAACTGATTCAATGGATTTAATTTGGATTTATACATATTTATACATATCTGCTTGTGTGGGAATATAATCTTTGCAAAAGGTAAGACTAAGAGAATCATATCTCTTGTTTAGGAATTTGGAAAGAACTGTAGCTCTTGAACAAGGCGGTGCATTACGGGATCGAGAGAAAAAACTGTCCCTGCAACTTAAAATCGGCCTACGAACAATTTCAATTCGGTACCACCTACATCGTGTAATCTTTAAGCTCTGTGTACTTTTCTACCGTGGCTGAGGAATTTCAAAGCTGTACTGAAGGTACACAAAGGGGGAATTTGCCCCCGCCTTCCTCAAATGTTGACTCCCCGCCCCAACTTCAGTTAGCTCCATTGGCGTATGCAAGAAAAAATATTAATCGGCAAATAATTTCAACATGATTTTAGCGCTGAACGCCAACGTTTCGGCACTGTAACAAACAATCTGCTACATGACAACCTGAACCTCCGTATGACCAGATCTTTGGATACCGTGTGTGGTTCCCGTGCCAGAAAGGCTAACACCTACTTTCATAAAATCTCTTAACAGATGCGGTATACAATACGTCCTGATGAGGACAGTATCAAAGGGTTACCTCATCAAATTAATCGATACTTTAACGATAGTTACCTTTCATTCTGCGTCAACTGAAAGATAAGTCAAAACGAGTACCATAGCCTAAAATTTGGACGCAGTTTTACTGTTAATATTGTCAAGGTGTCACTTCTTGAAACATTTGAATGAAAAAATATTTCTTACTATGTGGACCTCACGCAACATTTGCATAACGGTAAAGTCCCCCAAAACACACAGTGCAGTCAAATAATTTCCGAGTAGGTTTACATTGTCGACTTGTTATTTTTTTCACGGGACTGCGCTGCAAAAGGCGTTTACTCTTCACAGTTAATTACGCAAACTTTTCATTCCTAAACTATTCATCGGTACAGCAAAACGATAGTAGTAATGTAGTTTAACTTTTAAAACAAACCGATAGGACATAGTACTTTCATTCAAAATTCATATAGACCCTCTCTGTTTGCTTTGCCACATACCCCAAAAGATGTTAGAGTGTTTAAGCTGTGACGTTTTCCGAGCGTATTTGCTTAATAACCCGCGGCTCTGGGCGGTCAGTATTGACTGCCCAACAACCGCTTACAACATGATCCGTGGACAGCGAAATGGAAAGTGGTAGCAAAGTGTCAAATGACTGCAGTAACATTTTTAAACGCAGTACCGCCGCCGTTTACTTAAAAATGGCTAAGTTAGAAGTAACGATCAAAAGACTTGCAAAAATTGAACGATATACTGCATACGGTAACTGTTCAAAATTTCTCAGGGAATATATACGATGTTATCTCAAGTAAATGCCAATGCAACTTTAGAGGCTAGTGTTTGCACGGGTACTAAAAATTAGGACCCGGGTACCCGATCGCCATACCCGTCGGGTACCCGGGTTACCCGGTGTTACATACGGTGACTAAAAGATATGATCATTTTGTAAGGCATACTCCATAAGACATGCATGGTAACATTAAAATCTGTATTGGATAGGTATAGCGATCACAGTTCCCAAGTTCAAAAACATTTGATTTGTTAGAAGGTTTAATCGTCTCGTTTTGTTTTAGATCAAAATGACAAGTAAAAAAAAACGTAACAGAAAACAGTCAAATAAGAAAATTATACTTCCCAAGGCCTATATCAATTTGATATTGAATTTTGGGACGCTTTCCTACTCGAAAAGCCAGCATAGTAAGAGCTCGAAGCTTCTCCTTTTAAACCACTGATTTAAAAATGTCATCTAATCAGAGCCCTATATAACGGTATTCTCTTGCACGTCAAAAATTACTGATTGTAAACAAACGACGTCATGTTTGTGAACTTCCCTCATACTACTTTGCAATGTGCGTTGGAATTATCGCTAATGGGGTATGTACATTCTTACGTAGCTAGCCTCATGTCGACATCCAGGCACGGTAACATAACTTTCACACATAAACTTCGTAGTCTGCTCGAGCGCCATTCTGGGGCAAAATAAAGTAATATATACTGGCCTATTTTAAAAAAAAATTGTGAATGATTACGGTGTTATTACATTGATGTCGTTTTACTTTGCAGATAGCGGCAAAGTG
Source organism: Holothuria scabra (assembly GCA_037179385.1). Classification (NCBI taxonomy): domain Eukaryota; kingdom Metazoa; phylum Echinodermata; class Holothuroidea; order Aspidochirotida; family Holothuriidae; genus Holothuria; species Holothuria scabra. The sequence goes on along the minus strand of CM074179.1, from coordinate 58,631,957 downwards.
TTGATTTGCGTAAAACTGACACCTTTAACCATTAAGAAATATTCGAGGATTATACTCGAGGTGGCATACCGTATTGATAATAAGATCGTACATACATGCAGAGCTCAGTTTACCTAGCATGCTGAACGTTACGGGCACTGTCTTTGCGAGCTGGGCGGGGGTGATACAGTATGTCTTGCTATGTCTGCGTGAAACAGTACGATGTGATTTTGAATCGGCCGTCAGATAGCTTGCTTGCGAGTGAGTTTATAAGCGATATACATGTGATGTGTGAGAAGTAACCCACTACGTGACGATAGCGCGATCGGGCCGCACGCTGATAAAAATTTCAACTTCAGAAACGAAGTACAGACAACTATCAAACTTACACACAATTTCTAGGGGCTCTCTTCATTCTCAGTCTCGGAGAATGTTTACCAACTTGGCAAAATATTTTAGTCCATTACCATGGGCAATGGCGTAAATGGGATGATCCTTTTGCATGCATTTTTTTTTTTTAGATTCGGGCAGTAGATTTGGAACCGGGTAATACGATGGCGGGCGGGTACCCGGGTTACCCGTGCAAACACTATTAGAGGCGCACTGTGTGTTACTTGCTCTGCACGTACGGATTTGACATCGATTTCACCGAAGTTCAATTACAGTTACTGAACATCAAATTGTTTAGTTAATTTGGACATCAATAAATTTGTATTGTTCGTCAGGGACGGTTTTCCGTCCTGTAGGGGACGGCTATATTGTGGCTCAATTTACGTGGCTCTCATTTAAACCGTGTTTGGAACAAGCAGCCACAACACAAAAGAGACCACTATTGTTCGCTAAATCTGTTCTAAAAGAAAATCCTATTGTTGCGTGCGACGAATTCCCGTCCGCTCGTGGACGAGTTTATTGTGCACTAAATCCTTGCACAAAAGAAGGGATTTTGCGACGAGTTGGAGGGCTATTGATAGTAATTTCATGGGGGGAAATTTTGTTGCGACGGGTTTGCGACGGATGAGACAGGTATGGGACGGTTGGGACGGCTATCGATTTTTTATGAGTGTCAAAACGGACGGAACGGTACTGTATGGTAGCCATGAACTTCTACACATGGACACAGCATGTAACGTACAGGTCCTATCCGTAGATGGTCGCCACAGTCAGGGACAAAAAAGGCGCACCAAGATGGCCACCGTGAAGCTATAAATTGTCTGATTTGACGATGACTCTGTAATATTTTAAACAAAAGTGCAACTTGAATGGGAAACAATATCGTATTCCTGCAATACCCTTACAAAAATTTCCAGTACATTTCCTGTAGGAAAAGTACATTTCCTATAGGAAGAAAGCCATTTCCTGTAGGAATTTTAAGATTCCTACAGGTATTTCAATTTTCCTATTTAGGAATTCGCTATTTCCTGCGTAGGAAAGACCATTTCCTGTAGAAATTGTCGATTTCCTAACAATTAAGGGTGGAAAGTAGCCTAATGTTTTAAAGGCAGAAAAGGGTGGACTATAACGTTTAAAATTAAGATGAACTTACAAGTGTTTATAGTTCTCTTTCAGTTGAGAGGACCAAATTCTAAGAAGCGACAATGCGACAATGTACCGTGTAGTATGCTCTGTCCTTGCATAGGAAGTCCGTGAATCGTGATGGTAGCCGATGCATACATGTATGATGTAGTGGGCCTAGCCTACTGGGTAACGTTAGGCCTACATGAGTCCACAACACAAGTCGGCTGTGGGAGAAAGTGAAACCTTAGCCTCAGTGAATGTATTGGGAATATGTTTTGGAATCATCGAAAAGGTTTATATTTACCTGGTGTATTAAAAAATAAAAGTTTAAAAGCCAAACCTGCTCCCAAACTCAGTCTTTCTCTACTGCTAACGTTAGTTTAATATCTTTTCTACAGTGAACCCTTCGCGAGCAATCGAACGAATTGGCCATACCGTGGTTTGTTTACATTTGCTTGGTAGAAGCTAGCAAACAAAAACACTAAGATTCGAACCGTTACGTGCGAACAAGAAACAGAAAAGATAAGGGAAATAACGACCTATTTCCAAATAGCAATTACAATGAATTGTGGGATATAGTTTTGGGTGTGCGTCAGTTTTAACCACAGTATAATGCCATTGACAACTAGAACTGCATTTGCTTGCAAATACGCAGAATTGTAGTGCGTGTTAGAGATGTCTTTTCAGTTAGTACAGTAGCCCAGTTTTTATTTGAACTTTAGGATTTGTTCATGGCGGGAAGAGGGGCTGTTGTTTCTTTTTGGCCACTCCTCTCAACCCTATTTCTTGATAGTACAAAGATGGACCACTTGTCTCCCAGCTCCTTGGCTGGACGCATAAAGAAATCATAGAAGAGCAGTGTTGTAGTACCCGTACCCGTACTCGTACCCGTACTTGAGTACAAGATTCCGTACTCGTACCCGTACTCATGGCCTGGTACCCGTACCCGTACTCATGGCCTGGTACCCGTACCCGTACTCATGGTTTATTTTTCTTCAAACCCGTACCCGTACCCATACTCATGACCTGGTACCCGTACCCGTACTCGTACTCATGGCCTGGTACCCGTACCCGTACTCGTACTCATGACCTGGTACCTGTACCCATACTCGTACTCGGGACCTGGTACCCATACTCATGACCTAGTATTCATACCCATGCTACTGGTCTTGTACTCAGACAACAACAACTTTAGTTTATAATGATTGACATTAAGCTATATATTAACCAAAGGTTCAGGATGACTCCTAGAGGGTGCATGATTTTATTACATATGGAACTACTCACCACACCAAATTTTGAGGATTCCCATCAAAACACTTTTAACAGATCAGTGTCCACTAAAAATTCTACATGAAAATGTATGCAATATTCAAACTCAATCCTATGTATATTATTACTGTACCTTCCCCCCATGCTAGCTCCTATTTTATTTACTATAATGCTACATGCCCCTTGTCTGGGAGTAGTGTCCATGGGGTTAATTGCACTATAAGGGGAAGTGGGCATGAGTGGTGTTTACTGGGAATCTGCTCTGGGTAAATTGTTCAGGCCTGGGTGAGAATTTTATATTTTGGGTAATTAAGGCCTCTTCTTGGGGCATGAATTATTTAGTCATCCTGGGGCCCAAAAACAAAGGGGAACACAGGACATACATTATTCTTCTAGTAATGTGAATAAAAGTTTAACTAAGATTAAAAAGTGATAAATGATGGGGGCCTGGTTAAATTTAAGTAGGTGTAGGTTCTGATTGACAACAGTGTTCCATACAGTTGACTACTTGTTAGCAGGGCTGTAACCGAGTCCGAGCCAATTCCAATGACCCACATTCTGGGCCAATTCTGAGTTCAGTACCCCCCCCCCCCGAGTTTAAGCCGAGTCTGAGTCCAAAGGATCCTAGCCTGAGTCTGAGTCCATCTCATTAGTGAATGTGCTGTTCACTGTACAGTGGCAGCACAACATGGGGCATGGAGCATTTCCTCAAGATTTAGCCCTTACCACCTCACTGCCTTCTACCAGTGACTTAATATAACCTCTTAAGCTTCTGAGGGCTTCGCCTGCAGCCTTGACCCCACCCACTGAAGCACAGGTTTCACTTCTAGTTCACTCTGCGTGAAAAAATTTTGCCCATAGTCTGCCCCCCCCACTAAGTTTGACATTCTTGTATGTAGCCACTGAAAGTGTGGCACATGATCAAGTACAGGATCATGTGTATGATGGGCGCAGGTACCAGATCATGAGTACAAATATGGAGACCAGGTCAGGAGTAAAGGTATTAAGAGTCTGAATTAAAATTTCTCATGAGTTCAGGTATAGTTGGGTATACTCACCAGGTACTTTTCTCAGAGGGACTTCAAATCTTCCCTCCACTCAGAAATTACACTTACTTGATCATAAGGCTAGTGGAGCAATCTATTATAGATTCCCCTTCCCCTTAAAAATATGTTCCAGATCCCCCCTCCTACCCACACACACACCTTAAAAGATATGTCCCAAGCTATTCCTACAATTGCCCATTGCACCTGCCAACACCTTCATTTTCTGATGCCTGCATGTATGTAATTCACTGCTGTTTGTTGTGACTGGACCTAGATTTTCACACATTGTCATCCTTGAGGTTCATTGTCAGTGCTTGAATACAGTAGCTTAATCAGCTTGAAGCAAGGGCTTTGGTGTATGAATCCCATGGTCCAGCAACCTGTACCTATACTCCATGTTGTTCAACAATAAAAGTTTTTACAACAAAAGCAGTATGAATTGCTGGGTGTGAAAGTGTACAGTAAGTAGAGATTACAAAAATCTTGAAATACAGAACTGGAAGATTCTAGGACAATACAAACTACTCAGTCTTATGCAGTGGTACCTGATAATCCCTTGAGTTGAACCTAATCCACTCAACTTCATGGGCAACTATTGATTGATACACCTTGAATGAATTGCTACTGTAACTATGAGCATGTGGTCTGTGGCTTACTGTATTTATTTGCAGTTCATTTTCAGTTTATCTAACTATTGTCTGTGCTACTAAGTTTGCATCCTGTGTAATTCCCTACATACAAATTTTTCAAAAGGGTATCTTCTGTGTACTATAAGAAGCTTGGCTAGGCTTACTGCTACAAAGAGAGACTGGTTATTCTTTCTGTAGGCTTTTTACAGATTGGATGCAGCCTCAATAAACTGTCTTTAAAATCATATTAAGCCATGGCTACCAGGGCTGCTGAGCCTCTGCCTTTTTTTTCAGTACTAAACTTACTGAATAACAGTAGAGGTATGAGTCAGGTAGCCTACATGCACAACATCAGAGGATATATTTAAATTCTGGAATGACTTTTCCAATAATAAATTGATGATAGGGTAGGACAGTGGTAGATCATGTTGGGACTATCTGTGCTCGGGGAGTATGGCCAGCTAGGGCAATTACCTCAGGATCTACTATGTTATAGCTAATTAGAATCAGTTCTCATACAGATCTTAACCCATTCATTTTAACTCAAATACCAACATGATATGATGTATAGCTTTAAGATAAGCATGTTTTTACAGTTATGGTTAGTAAATCCAAATGATAGTGGAGTCTCATTGATCACCAACAATTTACAATCATAAGCTGCATTACCAATAATACACAAAACCAGGTAGGCCTACCTGTGCAAGATTGCTTGTTCTTTTTTAATCTTCCAGTAATTCAAACTGGAGATTTGTGTATCATAAAGACCCAGCAAATCTAACTGCTTTTGTTGAAAGAAAGACACTGTTGGCTTTGTACTGTAGTGGGGTTACATTATTTTTTATCAGTGTGCTGCAGGCCACAATTTTGACCAAAATAGAATCTGCTCAATTGTGATAGTTAGTAAATCCAAATGATAAGTGGAGTCTCATGATCACCAACAATTTACAATTATTAAGCTGCATTACCAATGCTACACGAAGCCATACAGTCTAATCAAGCTAGTCCTACATACCAGTCCACTTGCACACAGCATGCCTTTGCATTGCACTTGAATTTTTGCTCACAAGTGTAATGTAGGCCTGCCAGTGGCATGTGATTATTTAATTTTTACTAGTCACTTTTTAATTGCCTGTCTCTCAGAAAGACCCCTAGGCCCATTTCTGTCAGTCCTGCCTCAACTTAAATGAGTAGGTGAAAAGGGTATGAAAAGTGACAGTGCATGGCATAGAACTCCAATTGTATGTGTGGTATAGGGACTAACACTGACGGCACATGCTTTAAGGGGCACTTGGTGAGTCTATTACCTTCCATGATACTCTATTTTCAGAGGCTGAGGAGGGGGGGGGATTTAGTCCATTTCCTACAGTGGCAGCTGTGGCACACTGAATTTGAACCAAATTCAACTACAGGGAGCCTAGTATGAACAGCAAAATTGAGTTGCTAATTCATATATAGTAAGGCTGCAGGTTGCATGTAGGGGCCATGCAATTGAAAGAGGATGGTGGGTCATTTTTTCTTGGATCTTTTTCTTATTTTTTCTCATGGATCTATTTCGCTAGTCATATTGGCCGTAAGCAGAGATGCAAACATTTACATCCAGAAATCAGGGAGGCTTCACACAGGAATCAGGGAGATTTTTTAAAATTACATGCAACTCAATGGGGGAAAGGCTTGCTTGAATCAGGGAGATTGTCATATTTGCTAGTTGGAATGGACAAAATCCTTGAATTTTCAGGGAGTTTTCTTGAGAATCAGGGAGAGTTGGCACCTCTGTGTAAGCCTGTACTGCAGGCATTAACTTAGTCTCTCAGAATTGGTGCTTGCACTAAAAGAAGTAGCTATATTTGTCACCATGCATCACTCACTCTTAGAAATCATCCTTTTCAGCTTTCAGACTTCTGCCTCTCACTTATCTTCAAATGTCACTGTGCTCATAGGGTATATGCCATATGACTGGCATGGATTCTTGATTCTTGATAAACTCAAATGTCACTGTAGTTTCATACTATAATGTTACCACCACAGGCTTCCTATGCAAGTCGGCCTATACAAGTCCGTGGTTACCACTTACAAACATGTCCCAATGTGATGCTGGGTGCACATTGTTGTAACAAAGACCATACAATTGCTCATTTGGTAGCACTGTAATGTGGCCTGATTTGAGGCCAGAATATCAGCCATTCTGATTTACACAGTTAGCAAGAAAGGCCTGATTTCCATCACATTTCCATCAAGTTGTGCATGCGTACCAGTAATCGAGTACCACATGTAGGCCCTATGTTTATAGGCTATGGCCTGGCTTGATAGTGCCCATATTCATACAATAGGTCTGCAATGGCATGAATGTCAAGACCAGTTACAAATGTCGTACTCATATTGATGAATTCATACCTGTAGCTTACTCAAAACACATTTACGGTCAGTTGGACTACCATAGCTGGAACTGGTACCCGTAGTCGTACTCATGACCTTGTACCCGTAGCCGTACCCGTACTCATAGCCTGGTACCCGTACCCGTACTCATGATTAATTTTTCTTGGGACTCGTACCCGTACCCGTACTCATGACCAGGTACCCGTACCCGTACCCGTACTCATGACCTTGTACCCATACCCGTACCCATACTCATGACCTGGTACCCGTACTCGTACTCGTACTCATGGTCCCGTACTCACACTACAACACTGTAGAAGAGTAACCAATGATGGAGTAAATCCGGACCTTCTATGCTAATAGTCAGTCACTAGCTTTATTTTGAAGCATATTTGCCAACAATGAAGCAAGTGCTGAGTAGTCCTTGAACAAGACCGTGTACTGCGCTTAACGGTAGGACCTACTCCGTAGACAGTCTAGTGTGGAGTAAAATGAAGTGGACGAAGCATAGTCCCGTTCAAGGACTCGTGCTGAGTAGCCTACTTAGCCATACGTTATGCTCTGTTGTGTTGCTTACTCCTGCCTGAAATGGTTTTATCGGTTCTCGACTCCTCTTTCACCGTTCTTTATGTTAAATAATGACGCCCTCCCAAGCTCTCTGACTGCACCGCTGCATGCATATGACAACTGTCTCGTGGAAGGAGGCCGAATAACTGTTGACGCTGTGTGTTTTAACATCCGTGTTTCGTTAATTCGCAATGCATGCTACATGCATGCTGTCAAAACGTTTCGGTCAGACTGCTGTCAAAATAGCTTCTGCTTTTACCACTGAAATAAAGCATGATAATAGAACTACAGCACAAGTCGCTTAATCCAATGCAGTAAAGCCAATTCGTTCCGTACAGGGAATTGGCAATACCCTGCTCCGTAGTAGCTAGATGAAGATACTGTACAATAACGTCTTGATACTGTTCAACGATAGTGGACGCAATGGCGCCGTGTTACGTATACCAATTGGAAGCAGCGATTGATTCTCCAGGCTTATCACTTCAGTGTGAAAAGGCCGAACCACATTACATCGCGTTTTCTGGAAATTTATCCGCAATGCTCTTTCATGAAGCTAACTCCTTAAATCAGCCTTGTAAGTGTAGTATTTGCTTTTCTGAAGTTGATTTTTGTTTAAAGACGGCCACAGATTGCACTTACTGCTATTGTTAAAGGGTAGAGCATGGATATTTGTACGAACTAAGTTACGGTACGCGCAGGGAAATGAGTTGTGCGCCATAACAGGCTTCACAAAAGAAATTGTCAGTCGGCCAGTAAATGCCAATATTGTAGTGCGGCGCACTACAATAAAAATGACAAACACCAAAACACTATCCCACAATCCTTTGTAATTGCTACTTGGAAAGGTCTCATGTCTTGGTTTTGCATAAGGATCTAAACTATTGCGCAATCGGGCTATTGGTGTCTCAGGATTGTGTACCCGGACTCAGTCAACACGCAGCTGTACAGTTAATGAAGCCAAGTGACCACTTCTCTAGCATTCCCGCCTTTTTTAGATCTGCGCAAATGAGATTTCGCGGAACTGTGACTGACAAGGGGTCTCCCCCTATATGTTGAATAATGTATAAGTAGGCGTATAAATGGATACAACGAGACGGTAAGTGGACATTTTGATCTTTCCTTCTCTTAGAAATCAAAGATTTTTTAGGTTTTTCCAAACATATACTGCAAAAATACGCTCCCAAAAAGAGGCAGTCGATTCTTATGTCTCAAATTAGGACCTCAAACTTTGCGAGTACCTGACTCATTGAGGGATGTAAAACGATTCTTTTGTATCGACGTTTGAAGATTATAGTATAGGCTTTCTGTTGATACCAAAATTACGTAGTTTAATTTATAAATTATTTTGTAAACAACTGCTAAACCCGAAGGGGCATTTAGCGTACAGCATGTATGTAGTATGTACTATAGTACATATGGTGTTGGTAAATGTACACAGTTAACGTTGTATATCCTACAAAGTTACTGTTACTAGTTAGTACTATTCCAGTGTGGCTCGGATAACGTCGGTCATAACAAAATAATGAGCGACTATTATACTGTGGGATTTGCAGGACATCAGGTACCCATTGCATTTACATTCTTAAACACTTCCGGTGTTGTTTGTAGACTTGTAGTCTATGAAATTTGAACCTTCAGTTTTCATGGCATATTCAGTAACATTGCAATGTTGGCTAGTGGCCGGGGGGCTTACAATAAGATGTAACTTTGTTGTAAGTCGGTAAACCTGGGACTCGTATGAATCATGATCACGGCAAGTCAGCCTGGATTAAGTAAACAAACTCCAAATTTAGAGGGTTCAACTTCAGTCTGGACATATTCACGGGTTATTATTCTTTCATACCTGATAGTTACTGTGCCACAAACAGAAAAACTCAGTCCTTTCCATCATTTTTCATAATAGATCGACCTACAGTATAGCTATACCCAACTTTGTCTTAAAATGAATTCTCATCAGTGTGGCACTCAATGAAATGAAAACTGTAAATTCAATCCTAGATTTTTTACATTAATTATATATTTCTGATCTTTAAGGAGGTCACATAAAGGAGAACTATGTTGGGCAACATTTAGGTAGTTTCCTGCAAAAAAACTGTATTGTTACATTGACTGTTTGAGAAACTATAGGCATATCAAACTGTCCTACTGCCAACGGTAGAAATGAGCCTGGAACATTCCGTCACCTCGCAAGAGGACAGGATAGTGATGAATTATTATCCTAGCAGTCCAGCTATCATCATGTTATTTTTAGGACCAGTATTTCATGTGAAAAGAAATTCACAAGGAATTCAAAGTAAGATATCCCATTTGCCAAACCTCAGCTGATATACTCCTTCCCTTGCAACCTTATTGGTATTTGCCTTTGCCTTCAGTACTTTTCATTTTTACCCAGAGTAAATGAGGAAAATCAATAGCACTTGTTAAACATTGTACTGATGATCTTTCCTGCAAGGCCCTTCCTATCTAAGCAGGCCTATTTAGAAGGTATCTCAGTCTCATTCATTTTCTTGCTCAATGTATTATGCTGACTGAGTGTACTATGATGCATAGATTTTTTTTATTTTTTTTCAAAGAATGAACATTTGATTGAAGTTGATAGAGTTTCCTAGTATAAAGATTTTTAAACGAGCTTTTTAGTTAGCCCAACTTTTTTTAAGTGAGGTAATTTTCACTGTTTTGGTGCAAACAAGATGCAGTTTTGCTCTGTGTCAACAGAGCTTGCCATCATGACTATGACATTGTATGTGTATACAGGCATATCACATTCAAACAAGTATAAATAGCCTTCTAGTGCAACACTACTGATTAGTTTAATTTGTAAATGGCCTTACAACTAACAAAATGTTGCAAAAATGTCGAAGGAGCAAGTATCGCACCATTTTCTCCGAAATGGGAACAATATTGGTGAGGATGAATTAGGCTGCTGTTGTAACGTTTTACATAGGGCGACCTGCATTAACGTTCATTTCGCGAAAGTAGGCTCACTATACTGTGTATATACTCTGGGCGCCACAATCGATTCGTGGTGGAATTTACCGAGTACCTGACTCATTGAGAATATTTTATAGTGCAAAAATGGTACCACTAGATAGAAAACAAAATTTTCTCTCTATTGAAGTAAAAACTGAGTAGTTTAAAACAACAACGAATAAATGCTGAACGATTTTGCAGAGCATTTGAAACCCATTTTAGACGTTTCATAAAATGGACTAAAATCCTCCCTTTTGCCCGTATGTTCACTCAGAACCAGGCACCGAAAGTATTTTTTACATCCTATTCATTGATTTTCACGGTTTTAAAGATTTTGGGGTTCCTAGTTTCTGAGATAATTGACTTTAAAAGTCATGACTTTTAGCTAATTAGTATTAAAATCCTTATGACGTCACGAAACGTCATGCATAAAATGTAAGAGAAGGAAGCTCTTTTCGAGCAGTTGCGATGTGACTGGACTGTGTATGCTGGACTTAACTTGCACTGTATGTAGTACAGTAAAGTTGAGTACAGAGCAGTGAGTGCATCGTGCACGGGTTGTACACTCTCTTGAGACTTTACGGTCCACTAGAAATGAGCTCGCTACTTCGTGGAACCGCCGGAACAAGAAGGTGAGAAGAATTATTAATGATTTTTGGAAGCCCCGGGTATAAAAAATATGATTTGAGTGCTGAAATTGTAACTGTCTAGTGGTACGTTAGTAACTGTTTCTTACGTAAGTTCTTTCGCCTGTTTCGCAGAAACGGGTGTAACGTTAATGCTTGGCTAAATGTTGTGCTCAACCCTTCTCTTAACGGGTGTCTAGAAAAGTAAGACCTAAAAACATGAGACCTAAGAACTAGAAACATAAGACCTAGAAACATAAGACCCTCAAAGATACTGTAAAGGGTGCATGATTTTTCATCAGGATCTTAACGTACTTTTCTAGACACCTGTGTGGGTGTCTAGAAAAGTAAGACCCGGAAAAAAATTGGTTAAGCCATTCTCAGGAACCCTCCAGGGTACTGTAACACATATTTCAGAATATGATTAATGTGAAAATGAACGAAAAATGGGATGTGGTTGTTTTTTCATGTGTGGGTGTCTAGAAAAGTAAGACCTATAGAAACATAAGACCTAAGACCTAGGAACATAAGACCCTCAAAGATAAGACCCTCAAAGATAGGGGTGCATGATCTTATTTCTAGACACCTGTGTGGGTGTCTAGAAAAGTAAGACCTGGAGAAAAAAGTCCTAATGTTGTTGTCAGGAAGACCTCCAAGATACTGCAATACGTATTTCAGACTAAGATTAATGTAAAAATAACTACAAATCACCGATTCATTTATGCACTAGTGTATCACTGCCCTCTGTGATACTAGGGCACTGGCTGTGATAAAAATGTCTTTCTTAGTTATTAGATAAAAGATGAATTGAAATTACGGAGTTACTCATTCAAAGGCAGCAAATTAATTACAGTGTTACAAAATAAGATTTTTTTGCATTCATGACCATTAGTCATGACCAGAACACAGGTAATTAGTCAGGGTAACCCTTCTGTCAAGGGTGATGCGCTTACCCTGCCTTGTTTAAATTCCTCAACGTTTTGGCTCAATATCCATAGTCTCTCAGTTTTCTAAGGACTACGACCATGAGGAAGAGCTGTCCCCCTTTTGGAGAGTCATGTGACCCTTCAAACTTCAATTGGCAATTGCCTAGCTGCCAAAGTGATACTGTAAAACAATCAAAATATTTTATAGGCCCACCCAACTGGACCTGATTTCCATGTCATAAACATTGTTTACATACAAGAACAATGTAGAGAACATGAGTTCCAACAGGACAGAGGCAAGGATACACATCATAAAAACAAGGTTACACAAAAACAAAAGAATACTAGAAGAAACTACTGCATGATGACACATAGGGGGAACAGATGCAGTCACACAAGCTTGGACAAGAGTAGTTATCACCCTTGCTGGATCTTGACATAAACAAGGTAATAAAACTAAAGTTGACAGTGCAAAGCCATCACTCTGTCTAGTGAAGAAGTGCAAGACAGCAGCTTGACCATTGACTGAGCAAAAAGGTAAGTTTGACTCAATAATTTATCAGTTGACATTTACAAAGATTATTAGGCATGAGTCCTAAGAACTTTATCTTTTAGTCCTATATATAAAAAATCATGCAGCCATTACAGTATCTTTGAGGGTCTTATGTTTCTAGGTCTTACTTTTCTAGACACCCTTCTCTTAACATAACATAACATAAAGGCCTGTATACACAAGCAACATTTGCAAAACATTCCCAAAACATTTCCAAAACATCCACTGGTAACAAATCCAAAACACGCTTGTTTTCGGTTTGTTGCACAGTGTAGACAGGATGTATACAGCATGTTTCGAAAATGTTTTGGAAATGTTGCAGAAGAAATGCACTGTCAATTCTTTTCAAAACATTCTCAAAACATTTTCAAAATGTTTTCAAATTGTTTTTACTCTTTCTACACTGTGCAACTAACCGAAAACAAGCATGTGTTGGGTTTTTTGCAGGTGGAGTGTTTTGAGAATGTTTTACAAATGTTGCTCGTGTATACAGGCCTTAACATAACATAACAGGTTGAAGGGGAAAGGAGGGCCAAGACCCCATAAGATGCCCTGAAGTGCAAGCCCTAATCAAAAGTCAAACCACCAAAGCTTGACAACAGCCCCACACAATCAGATTCTACCACAGTCATGGAAAAACTTGTCAATGTTAACCTTGAAGCAGTGAACTGACGGGGAGTTCATTTCATTTCATATATTTGTTTCACCACTCAAGTATATACAGTGACATTGTTCAACAACATTACAGAAGGTAAAATGAGAGTGGAAGGAAGTGCAACTAAAAGCCAAAGGCTTGTCGAGAGTGCCCTCCCTAAAAGGAAAACAAGAAAAAAAGAAAGAAAACTTAACTGTCCAACAACAAACTAAATATTCATAAACCATCCCATGAGCAGATAATCCCTACCCACAACAGCATATGCTGAAACCTTACCCTACCAGAGGGGAAGAACAAAGGGGAATAAAGCAACAATAATAATTGTTAATATACCTTGTATAATTACTACGGAATGAAGTAAGGGTTGGATCCCCAGTAATTACAACACCCAGATCTTTCTGAAAGATGACATTACTTAAAGCACTACCATTCATGTTAATAATCATAGCTAAAACTTTTAGCACCAAAATGAAGGACCTTTCACTTATCAGCATTAAAAGACATTTGCCAGGTCTGAGACCAAGAAAATAACCTATCCAGATTTTTCTGCAGCAGTAAGACATCATCCAAAATGCCAATTCTCCTATAAAGCTTAGTATCATCTGCAAACTTACTTACAAGATGTAAGAGAACTATCAATATCATTGATGAAAATTAAGAAAAGAAGTGGGCCAAGGACAAAGCCCTGAGGTACTCCTCTCCACTCCACTTGTCACTCTTGATTATCTGGTGGTCACATTGTATATTGTTCACTTCAATCAAAATAATTCGGAAGGGTATCATTCAAGTGAAGGTTGGTATTGCACTGTTTTCAGGCCCGTAGCCAGGGGGGTCGGAGCGTTTGAACGACCCACCCCAACTTGAGGGAGGTCCATTTTTCCAGCCCTGTGTTTGAAGGGTCAGCTATGAAATATTTTTTATCTTGACATAATGAGGATGAATTTTTGTTCACTCCTTTAAAAGTGATGCATTGTGTGGAATTCCTGGGGAAAAAGGACTTCTGTTATGTTCAAAAGTCCTCTAAAATGCTCCAGATTGCAGGAAATCTGCAGAATTCAAACTTTTTCCCAGGGAAGCATGTCCCGGACCACTAGCAACTGCCTGCTTACGCGCCAGTCACCTCCGTATTTGGGAAAAGGTCCACATCTTGGAAAAAAGACCCACCCCTCCACATGGGCTGGCTACAGGCCTGGTTTTCAAACAGGCAACACATTTCAGACCGGGAGTTTTCAGGAAGGATAAAGCTTCAATGGTAAAACAATAAGAGTTGGCTGATGTCCTAAGTTAGGTATGACCTATTATAATTTGTTCCCAAGTTCCCGAAAAGCAACGTTAGCTCTAATGTTAGCCCTAACGTTAAATGGGGTCCACCAATGGATCTGTTCCTAGGTTGATCACTGGCCTGGGGGAAGGTCATAATGGGAGGTGTGTCCCCTCCTGTTTTGAAAATTTTTTACTTTTATAGATGTCTACTTTTTAAGCAGAATGCAAGCACTTTTTTGGTAAATAAGCCAACATAACTTCTTTAATTTGCAGGCTGCCCAAAATATCTGGAGTTGGTAGTCATAAACTCATATAATTTAAATCTCTCAAAATGATATTCCTCTGAAGTGACCCAAATTTTGCAGGTTCATCATCATGATAATCATTGGTAGTTTGCACAGATGCATTAGATATAGGCATAGATGCAATGGAAAACTGTAGAGAGTCAGCTTAATGTGCCAGATGCGCATTGAGCTGCCTTCCATTTGAAGGCATACTTGTATATGTTGACTTGTAACACAACTTACGTTTGTAGCAGGTATCAAAAATATTCTACAGTAATATATAATGTCAGCAGTTGGATAATTCCTGAAATGCAATTTTGGTGGATTACAGATATTGCCTGTCTCAGAAATTTCAACCTAACAAATAAATCAACTGCTAGATTAGATCCTTGGAGCTGAGAAAGATAACATTATGTGAAGAAGCCTTTACTGTAATCCATTCCCACTAAGCAGACAAAACTTGATCTGTGGGTGGGTAAGTCAAGGTTTCTGCTTGATGTTCTCACTTACAGTTTAAAGTATCTCCATCCCTAACATCAATAAAACTGTGATAAAACCCAGTAGGTCGTGTGGTTGCTATAAACTGTGGGTGCTAATCAGTGGCGTCACCAGACATTTCATTCTGAGGGGGCACAATGATTTTATGGGGGGGCATTGCTAGACTCCACTCATGGCGTCGGAGGCGCCACCGTCGGAGGCTCAACGGGTGGGGTCCAGGGGCCCGCCTTAGGGCCCCTGGTGGGGACCAGGGGCAAAGCCCCGGTGGGGGTTCAGGGGGCGAAGCCCCCGGAAGCTCCTGGGTTTTAGCGTGTTTGTGAGGTATTAAAGACATTATTTAAGGGTAATTTTATTGACTTAACACTGGTCTAAAAGTTACCTCCAGGGTAACTTCAAGTAAGCCTCTCGGTAAAAAACCACTGACTCAACTACTAAGAGCTTATCCGGCTGAAATTTTGAAAATGGGGTAGATGATCTATAGAGAAAAAAGTTGATGGGCACTTCAATGTGAATTTTGGTGGGGGTCCAGGGGGCGAAGCCCCCGGAAGCTCCTGGGTTTTAACGTGTTTTTGAGGTATTATAGACGTTATTTAAGGGTAATTTTATTGACTTAACACTGGTCTAAAAGTTACCTCCAGGGTAACTTTCAAGTAGCCTAAGACTTTCGGTAAAAAACCACTGATTCAACTACCAAGAGCAGATCCGGCTGACACTTTAAAAAAGGGGTAGATGATCTATAGAAAGAAAGTTGATGGGCAATTCAATGTTAGTCTTAGTGGGGGTCCAGGGGGCGAAGCCCCTGGAAGCTCCTGGGTCTTTAAGCGTGTTTGTAAGGTTTTAAAGTTGTTTTTTAAAAGGGTTGTTTTAACACTGGCCTAAAAAATTACAGGGCAATTTCGAGTAAGATTTCATTTTTGGTAACAACACAAACGTTAGTGAAACTACTCTCAAGAGCGTATCAGGCTGACAATTTGAGGAAGGTGAGCTGCACCGTGACTATAAAGAGAAAGAAAGGCAGTTGATGGTCAATTAGATGTGATCCTCTGAAGGAAAAATGTAGGCTTAATCCTGCTTGAAGGGTTACCTGAGCTGTGCGCCACCTCCAATTGACGTAGTCGGAAGTGTGAAGAAAATTTTGAAAAAATGTAACCCCTCAGACAGCCGGAAATGACATTGCCAAGGTTTTTTTTGGGATATTTTCATTTGGAAAACATGAAAATCTACTGCCTTTTCTTTTCAACAGAGGAATCGAATCCTAAAAAATTCATAGTCACACTCTGACTACAGAAGACTTTTTTTTTTTGGAAAATCTCAAATCTCAGTTGGGGGGGCACACGGGGGGGCACACGATTTGGTGACGCCACTGGTGCTAATATCAAGTAAAACCTGACTTAATTGCCCAAAGGTTGGGTTTTAGACTGTTTAGTGGTAGACTATTTGAGTAAGGGCTATTTCACGTAATGAGGGGGGATGTGCTCCAGGTCTACAAGTTTCTTTTTGAAGGGAAACCCCTTTTGTCTTGTAGTTATTTAAGGGTTCAAAGTAATTCTCGGGTTCGTGGGCATTGTTAAAAGCTGGAAAAGCCTTTTGCAAGGCTTGACGTTAGGATTTAGGAAGTTAAATTTTTTCTCCCAAAGAGTTGAACATTAATGAGTGGAATTGCCTGCCAGATTGGGCAGTTAACTCCCTGTCAGTACACTGCTGAAGGGTTAACATTGACAAGTTCTTCCATGACTGTGGTAGAATCTGATTGTTTGGGGCTGTTTGTCTAGGTTTGGTGGTTTGACTTTTGAATAGTGTTTGGACTTCAGGGCATCTTATTGGGCCTTGGCCCTCCTTTGCCCTTCAACCTGTTATGTTATGTAACTTACGTTATGTTAAATGAAATGCTCAAGCTCCTGTAAGTTTATCATAACTGGCACTGCTCTGTTGGTTTGTAATATTAAAAAAAATGTAATTACCTTTGCATATCAGGTCCACAAAACATTTCTATTTACTCTACTGTACTTACTTTCATCTTGTGGAAGTTTATGCATTTTGGGGAAAGACATTGGTTGAACATGAAAAATTCTGGTTATGGAAAATGTGTAATGCTGCTTGTGATTCTAAAGGTAAAAAATTTCTGCAATCCTCCTCTCTTCAATTTCAAGACAGTTGCCCAAATTTCCCTTCAAATGTCCAAATTTCCAGGGAAGGCACCACCCAGCTTTGTTACATATGATGACATGATCTCAGTACCTTCTGTCAGCATTGCTCTTCAATTATTTTCTGGCTTCACAAATAGGGCATACAGTGGGCTATTGAAGCATATTACTTGGTGTAAGGATGAACTTAATTTGAACTGAAAAGAAGGTATTAGAATTCATCATCCATGGGTGATATTCACTGTTTTACCTGGAGTTAACTGTATCTCTGCAATAGATAAATATGTAGATTACTAGAGCATATTATACATTTATAGCACTCTATCCAGTACCAAAAGTTGTTTGGCACAATTGCAGAATACCCCACAACTGCTACTGCTGGTTGGTCAAGTGCTGTCCTTAAGTGGACGTATAGCTTCTTCGGGAAGAAGTTTAAAGTTTGGTTTTGCCAAACAGCCCTTTGCCATCTGGAGGGTCGGGAGGACTTTGGAAAAATACCCTGCAACTGCTACTTTTACCATGGAGCTGACTACTAGCTTCATGGTCTGCTGCATCTGCTTCCTCACTTTGCGCCACTCCAAGGTAGACAAGTTGGACTTAGAATATTTTTCCCCCCAAACCCAATCTGGGTAGTACACACAGTGTCGTTTTTAAAGAGGTATAGCTTGTGAGTTGCTGGATATTCTGCAACTACTCCAGAAGTTTTTAGAGCATATCAAGTATTCAATATAAGAATGCTGTCTGACATTCTTTGTATTCTTAGAAGTAACAAAGATTGCTATTTTCTTCATCATTTTGTTACAGCTGGAGAAATGTGTGGTCTAGAGCATATTCAGCTTCCAGTTTGCCAAAAGATACTTACAACAAGTATAAACCAGGAGCTACATTACATGGATTTAAAGTTGAAAAGGTTTGAAGATAACTTTATAAATGGGGCACTGCTCTCACCAGTGTCACCTCCACCCTTATCTCTGCCACCACCCGTCTCCCACCTTAAAACACAATGTTGCTTATGTCACTTCCCTTGAAATTTCCTTTGAAATGAGACACCTGTGTCATGGGAGGTACAGTAATACAGTGTATTGATTCATTCACCATGGGGTCCTTAGGTAATTTTCTGCCTAAAATTAGTCAAGGCATTTTTTTACCAATGCCTGATTTTTGGTTTTGATGATAAGAGAAACCAATCCATTTATGATATGGTGTGTGTGTGTGTACAGTATGTATGTGTGTGTATGTGAATGTGTGTGTGTTTATGATGCTTTGCTCATTAACATGATATCTCAGGATGGGAATGTCTGACAGTTTTCAAACATGTTGCATAGGTGCCTCATATTAAGAGGAAGAACCCTATTGGGTTTGGTGTAGGTCAAAGGTCATCTTGGGTCACCAGGATTAAAACTGGGGAAACCTTGTTAACACAATATCTTGAGATAGGAAACTTGAATTCCTGCCATTTTTGGTGGAGGAGAAAGCTGGTCATCTTGGGTCTCTAGGGTTAAAACTCTGAAAACCTTGTTAAACACAATATCTCATGAAAGAAACCTGAACAGATTTTTATGCTTTATAGTTTGCGTATGCATTTCTGGTGAGAAGGTGGTCCCGTTATGTGGAGGTCAAAGATTCACCTGGGGTCACTATGGGTATTGGCTCTGAAAACCTTGTTTACACAGTATCTCAAGTAAGGAAACTTGAATGGATTTTATGTTTAGTTTGCATATGTGTTATGGTGAAAAGGTGGTCTGTATGGTTTTTAGGTGGAGGTCACAGGTCATCTGGGGTTTCCAGTGGTCAGACTCTGAAAACTTTGTTAACACAATGTCTTGAGATAGGAAACTTGAATAGATTTCAAACGAAGTACTTATGTGGATTGATTATGATGAGAATATGGTCCTTATGGTTTTTGATGGAGGTCAAAGGTTAATTGGGATGGCTGGAGGTCAAAATGTGAAAACCTTGTTAACATATCTCAAGGTAGTAAACTAAAACAGATTTCACATATGGTATGGGGATGTGCATTACATTGAACAAGCTAAAGTAGTATAACATTTGAGTGAGAATATATGGTACATGGTGGCATAATTTGAAATGGGAGAGCATTTATACATTATCAAAACCTCAATGCATTTTTGGATTCTGGTTTCTAATATGTTTCGATTTTCACAAACATTAAAGAGATAGCCAGGTTAGGTTTATACTAGGAGCCAGCAGACAAGATATCACAAAAGTGGGTGAAGTTGTTCTTTACTGGTCCTCTTGCAGAGTGACTAAACAGGACATCTGGGTTTTATGTACTATAGCGCTTTTTCACCCACATAGCCAAAGCCCTTCACATGAATATTACCCATGGTCAGCAGTAACCCATCCTAGACACAATTCCTCTATTAAAGAGGCTGCAGCTAAATCAGAATGAAATGATGCATAGAAGCAATAAATGTCCATGTGAAGTATCTTAATCAGTAAATTAATAAACATTCCAGACAAGGATTTCACTAGAAACATAATAAGGGGAGGGGGGTTTATAATTGCTAAACCCCAAGTTCAAATAGATGCTGTCCTATGTTAAAGTTACCAGTCGGTCTAAGGGGTCAAAAATTTATGTGTTAAATGTTAAAGGCCATTTATTTGTGTAAGTTCAAGTATTGCTGCAAAAATGTCCTCTTTTTAATTAGCAAACCAAGATATTGAAAACTTTCTAATTTTTAAGGAAAAGAAAAGTGGGCATTTTACCCCCCTTTTTCTGGAAAGGGAGTCTGTTGGAAAATATTGCCAGAACAACTTGAACTAGCAACCCCTTAGATTGCAAGCCTGATGCATTTGTAACCTCTCTATCTCTAAGTGTGACTTAACAATAATGTGGTTGAAATTTTTTTACCATCAATTTTTTTGCAGAATTCTCAAAATACTGTCACGATGTTTAAAAATCAATATCACCATCACCATACAATCATGTTTTAACCTTAGGTCTTAACCAGAAATTGTACTTGTTTACTGTTTTTCTTCTTGTCTTATGATTGACAGGTAGCAGAGATTCCGGAGCTTTACCTGACAGCTGTAAAACTGAGTCATGTAAAGACTGGTGCTCAGCACTTACATGTAGCAAGGGATGATTCCAACAATGTCTTCAGGTGAGGACATTTTGGGAGGGTTTGAAAAGGATTGAAGTGATTTGTTTGTTGAATTTGGTAGATGAGGTTTCACAGTTTAAGTTGTTTGTGCTGAGCGCCAAGCACAATAGCAGTATGTTCCATTTTTAAAGTCTTCATTATGACCTGCCAGGACTTGAACTCCAGACCTTTTGCTGCAAGTCTGGTGCTCTAACCACTTGACTGTGCAATTGGCACACAGATTTGCTGGTTGAACGCTTTCAGGCTTAGTATTTCTAGGATTTTTGTGAGGATCTGTTACTCAGGGCTGCAATAGACAATGGAGGTTAATTGGCTGTGCTCAGTTCACGTTTTTTGTTACTAAAAGGGATCTCTGCTGGAAATTTCCTTTGGAACCCTTTGGGGTAATACCGTTTGAACCCAAAGGGTTTCAAATGGTACCCTTTCGAAAAACTCATTGCATTCATAGGGTTCCCTTTGGTTGTTGATGGAAATTGGACAAATCTCAAAGGGAATTATAAAATTACCCTTTGCATAAACCAAAGCCTTTTGGAAATCCTTTAGAACCATTTGGAACCCATTGAAACCCTTTGGTGAATGGAATTTGGACAAAGGGTCTCTAAGGGAATTTTCTGCTGGGATAGCCAGAACATGTGTAACAGTATCTTTGTGACTAATTCTGTGCCACAATCATACATCTTATTTAACAGGAATATACACATGCATACACCTATCATTTCTTTTGACTTGGAATATCTCATCGATTTTCCTTGGTAATAAAAGCTAAGTTACATGCGCATATGTTTGCAACTATATCACTTCATTCTCTTATTTGAGCTCAGTTTATTTTGTTGGGGGGGGGTATGGTCATGTTTTCAGAACTGTGGATGATATTCTTCTGAGTTTCAATTAAGATTACAAGTTGTCCTTTGAGTGGTATGCAGAGTAAATAGGTACTGTGTTATTCAAGATCTCTTAAGTTATTGAGTGCTGTTTGTATTCAAAACAACAGTGTGGTTGTGTTTTAAATTCTTGCAGTGTTGGTTTCCGTACCACTCCCATGGACAATACTGGTGTTTCTCATATTTTGGAGCACACAGTCTTGTGTGGATCTCAGAAATATCCCTGTAGAGATCCATTCTTCAAAATGTTAAATCGGTCACTTTCAACCTTCATGAATGCTTGGACTGGTGAGTATTTTACTTAACATCAGCTTCTGTAAGTGGACTTTTTATGTGACTTATCTTGCTCATTGAGAAAATACTGCAAAAATTACATAACTGTTACATATCACTGGCGTACTTTGGGTCATCTACTCTATGATTGTTTTTTGCTGTGGATGAGGTTACATTATACTTCAAGGAGGAAATCAGAGGTGGCTCCAGGAAGGGGTGGGGGAAGATCCCCCTTTTGTTGGGAAAATTTTTCAGTCTATTTCGCTCCTCACCTACCTCCTATCACCCTATGCTTGATTTTGCACATAGGGAGGGATTACTCTTTAATGAAGAATCCCAGTGACCCATGCATTATCTTGCCATAAACTGATTGCTGATTGGGGCTATTCCATTTTTCTCCTGTGTTGCGCTATTTTAACATGGCTATTCACAAACAACATTGCATTTCTTATCTGTATTTTATGTCAAAATATTGTGTATGAATAGACAAGGTTAAACAGTTCTGGACCTGTAAAATAGAACAGAGGGTAAATACTACTGCTAGATGCACTCACGCTGCATTCCAGTGATCATGCAATTATCCTGGGCTATATGGTGGCTCATTGTTGTTTAACTTGTAACTTATCTTGTAAAGGCATAGAAGATAGAAGAGACTCATATCATGATGTAAGAAGGTCAATGCCATAATGAAATTAGTTAGATGCATTTTTTGTATGGCAATCTTTTCTAAGGAGCAAATGTGAATATGAATATTCATATGAGTCACAAAAAGTCTAATGCAACAATTGAATAGAAGTACAATAGGTACTCTTCTGTTAACCAATTGTTTGACATTGCTGCACCTCGAACTGCAGTTGTAGGAATGAAAGATATATAGACCTTATGTATCTGATGTTACAATGAAAAGGTACAGCCTCCTTGAGTCCTTTGGAGCAGTAACAAGAAAAGCTAGCTGCACATGACACTACTTTGCACTCCACAACTCAACCATCACTACAACTGTGATTGGCAATATTAGACCAGTTGCACCGACTCCAGATGGGTAATTCCTGACTGAAATAGCGCATTTTAAAACTTGTCTTGCAACTGCCAATCGCAGTAAACTCATGCACATTACATGATTGTTAGAGATCTGACGATTGAGTTGAGTTACCATATGCAAAGTCTTGAAAGTGTGCAGCTGACTTCACAAACCAACATATACAAATCCAACCAGCTGATTGGTCAGCTAATTTGGTACTTGCCTAAATCTTCTGCACTCATGGGTGGATTGCTACTTTGTGCTGGCTACTGAACCATATCTTTCCTTCACGAAAAACATGGCTTGTTCAGATCCTGGAAATCTTAGAAAGTCAGGGAACCTGAAATTTGAATTACCAGGCCTGAAAATTCAGGGAAAATGGGAAATTTTTTTAAAATTTTCATGAAAAGTGAGAGATTTTCAGAAAGTGGACCTATCATTCCAATTGTCTTAAATTTCACATGCATTCTTTTGTGGAAAAATAGAAATATTGGATTTGACATATATATTAAAGGTCTTGGAAATATCAGTCATTACCCTTGAAAGTCATCATGGAATTTTGTCATTGTGAATTTGCACAAACCCTGCAGGATCAGTGGTATGACTGCATGCACATATTATCATTTAGAACTCCAAAATGGTGGCAGTGGTGATGTCAATGTATAAAAGTGTTTCAACATTTCTGAAAGCTGCATGAATATGAATATTCATGAAAATAAGTGATATCTTACAGAATCTGGGTAGGTAATGCCCTGATGTTTCTGATATCCATGCCTCTGTGCTCATTTTGAAGAAATATATTAGCAGTACACTTTTGCACTAAAAAACTTATTTTTCTTGTGGCATATACAATAGTGTGCCATTTAATCAATGTTTTAGCATGTTTGTTTCTTTTCAGCTAGTGACTACACCATGTATCCATTTTCTACACAGAATGGCAAAGACTTTAGTAATTTAATGGCTGTGTACCTTGATGCTGTATTTTTTCCAAATTTAAATAAATTAGATTTTTTGTAAGTATCACATATACTTTGCTCTTTAGAATATTATTTACAACCACCCTTTGTGCTAACAATATGAGTTATTACACCTGTATTAAAGCTTCATAATATTGTTGGCTAAACCTGCATGAATATGATCTGCTGGTAAATCAGACATTTTCACTTGGTTACTTGCAAACTGTACGCAAATATAATGTCATTATTGTGATGTACCATTTGTCTGGAATTGTTACATTATGGTTCTAAGCTTGTAAATTCAAAACTAGATATACTGTATTGCTGTGATTATTAAGATGAGAGAACCATATCTGAATATCTGAACCAAAGAGAAAAGCCTTAAAGGGGAAGATCAATCACCCCAAACTTATTTTGAGTTAGTTAGTGAGATGGAATTTAGTGACATACCAACACCAATGTGCTTTAGGCCAGCTACATAAAAAAGTGAAGTTGAAATAAGGTTTTAAAAACTGTTTCAAATTTGGTTGCAACTAAGGTGCAAATAAGTCCTCCCCTTGGCCAACAACAGGTGGGGAATACGATGGGCATATTCTATATCCCCAACCCACAGCTAGGGAGCCAAACTTATTTTGAAACAACAGCTAATTTCCACCTATGCCTTATATCACTTTCTATTATCACTAAATTTCAAGACTTTCATTCCATATCCAAGGAAAAGCAATGAGTTACTTCTTGTAGATTTCACTTTCCAGTCAGGAAAATATTGTGAAATGTGTCTATTTCGCTCCTCACCTACCTCCTATCACCCTACAGTATGTATACCATGTATACCTATATTTACTGTCTGGCCATTTATGAAATAGGGTAGGTTGCTACACCAGTTCACAGTGGGATGACCGCAACTCCCCTTTAAATATGATGAAAAATGATGTATCCTCTTTCTTGTATCACATGAAAGGTCATAGGGAAGGGGTAAACTGAATAGGGGATAGGGAGGGGATTCATAGGAACAGGTGTTATTTCATATATTTGCCTGCTAAGATTGTTTAATGTTTGTTCTTCATCACAGACAGGAAGGTTGGAGGTTAGAACATGATATCAATGAAGACAAGGGCTCTCCTATTGTATTCAAAGGTGTTGTATTTAATGAGATGAAAGGAGCTATGGTTAGTACTGATTTTCATTTATAAGTTGCAGTACAGCAATGCTAAAAAAAGAGAGAAAAAAAAACAGAGTGAAAAATGTATGGAAAGTCTGAAAGAAATGTCGGAAGATGTTTAGGCAGTGAAATTTCTGGAATATAACAGGCAATTTTAGCACCTAAAATGTTCATATATTGTGATAAACATAGTTTTATGTGAGCATGAAAAACAAAATGTTTTTAGCAAATGAACATGTAATGAAAGTAGCATCAGTCCCCTGTGGGCCACCACTGGTCAGCTAGTTGCTTGGATTTTCTGCCAACTTTTGTTCAAATTTGAATTTTCAAAGAATTAATTAACTCAGGAAAAATAGAGGCAATGGTTTGTGTTTATGGGAGGTAGTTGTAAGAGTGGGTCACACCTCACAGATTTCTGATACCATTGCACTCTGATTTTTGTGAGTTTCAATTACAAATTTTCCTGATAACTGGTTGGGAAGACCCCAAAGTTCGGCAGATACCTCATGTAAGACAACCTCAAACTGAGGTGAATAGACCACTTCACAGAGATTAATAGACTGAATAGAGTTGAATTGAGTTTGAATAGAGTTAGTAGGTGTCTATTCACTTCAGTTTGAGACGGGTTTACATGAAGTATAAACCCAAAGTTCACCAACCTGAGTTAAATAGGATTTGTATCAGAGGACTAATAAATGTAAACTCATTCTTTTGTGATGTGACATTGAAAGAGAGCATGTAGGAGACAGGATTCCAAATCTTGGATTAGTTCTTGAACAAAAGTCACTCAGTTGAGCAATACCAGTTGTATAACAATAGCAGATTAAAAAGTCTCTGTATGGTTTAACCAGTACATTACTCATGAAGAAATGAATGACACTTGTTTCTCAATATCGTTTTCTTATACAGTCTTCACCAGAACATTTATATGCTGTTAATTGCCAGAAGAAGCTCCTCCCATCTCATACATATTCATATAACAGTGGTGGGGATCCTCTAGCTATCCTGGATTTAACTTATGAACAATTGAGACAATTTCATGCCACTCACTACCATCCAAGTAATGCAAGGTAGGTCATTTTGCTTGGCAGATGCATGTCATTCTTGCATTGGATGAATTTGTAACTTTAGAACAACTTGTTACATAGTAAATTTGAGCTGGGCAAATCAGACTAGAAAATTTTATAAAACTGCAGTTTGTTAACAACTGTTGAATTGAATGTCATAAAAAATGCACTCCATTCCATTGCTGTCAGCAAATTTGGTCATCTCAGTCAACAGACCTCCACATGCCACTGAGGTACAGGTAGTCCCCCAGAGGAATGTAAATGAGGTTTTCCAGTGGTCCTCTGATGACAATAATACTGACTGGCTAAAAAATTTCAACCAGCATACTATTTTGTTTCTGACTCAGATCCCCATCTCATGTGGAAGGCCTGGTATCAATTCCCAGCTGGAGTCATACCAAAGACTCTAAAAATGGAACCTACTGCCTTTGTGCGTGATGCTCCTCACAAGCAATGGAATAGGGAAAACAAGCCAGTGAGCCACAACTGGAAAAAAGGTTGTGGTCGGCTTGCCTTAAACCAGTAGGTTGGAAACTGGGCTTTAAAACTCTAACTAACTAACTGACTGACTCAAATGTAGCCAGCAGACCCCCAGTGGCCCTTCAGTGACCAAGTATTCACAGGCAAATGTGAGTGGACAATGGCTTCTGGTAGGCTGATGGATATTGCTGACTGGGGTATTGTAATTTTAACAGTTATTGCCTATCTGCCTTTATCAAGTACTGAGTGCTGAGTGTTTTTCAGTGGCAGGTGACCCAGCATGACCTTTGACCTCCCCTATTTGCATTTCAAATACTTCCCCTTACTCTGTGTACAGGCTTTCTTAAATATTATTCGCTGATGAATCACATGAGGGAATAAATGTTAATGTGTCTCCTTCGAAGCCCTCCTCTTCTAAAGTTATCCTACCATCCCTGCTACCAATACAGAAATATCCTTGAAAATATCTTCTTGTCCAAACATATATTTTCTTCGGATGGCCATAGCAACAGTCATTTTAAATTTAACAAACATGTAGCATATGCTAAAGCATGTCTCTACAAAATGTTTAAAGGTGGTGTTTTTTTTTTGGGGGGGGGGGGAAGGGGGGTTGGTGGAGGAAACATTGATATATTCAACATTATACATGTAGTTGTTGCTGTTATTGTTTAGAGGAATTTCCTAGCACATGGTAATCCCAATTTATTTTTAATCAGTGATAACCTTTTGTGATTGAGGGTGTAGTGATTTCACTTTGTAATTACGGGAGGATTTGAAGGTGTTTTACTCAAAAATTTATGTGTTTGTCTTGAATGGGAAATGAAATGATGATCTAATGTTGTTGTTGCAATTGCAAGTTATATTTATAGAGATTTAAGTATTTTTTTCTCTTCCTTGAAGATTCTATACATACGGAGACTTACCATTAGATGGACACCTTGAAATAATCAATGGAATGGCTCTGGAGAGATTTGATGCCATCAAACCAGGAACAGACATCCCAGATGAAGTCAGATGGACAGAAAAGGTACAATATTTACATGTTAAATGTTTATTTTAGATTTGGTGGCAGTGTACAATGGCATCTCCCATTTGCTGGCAGTATGAAACTATACATGTATTAGACACATCATGTGCAAGGTAATGTGCAGTTGTTAGACATGGGAAAATTATCACTGATCATATCACAATATTAAGTCAAAAAATGGGATATCACTCCTCCATTTTTTCTCTCCTTTTCTTCCAGAAGTTCTTTTTTCCATAGTTTTTTGCAGTCTTATGTTGGTATTGTTCTAAATAACATGCTAAGAACTCAGAATTATTTTGCACATATATTGTATTAACTGTACATGACATGCATTTTTTATGTTTTGTATATAAAATGTATGGTTGTTTGACTTTTGTCAGCATGGACTACCAAGTTAATAAATTGTAGTTCTACATTGAAATGCATAAATGGTGGTGTGAAATGGTTTTTAAGTTTAAACCTTATAACCTTGTAGTATTTTTGCAATATGCTTTGGAATGCAAGGATTTTGATTGCTTTTTTGCAAGATGATACAAGCTTTTTGAGTATTTGATTTTGTATTGTTAAAGACTTTAAAGCAATAATTGTAGAGAGCTTTTGCAAATCATATTGATCAGATGAAAAGTACTATATGACACATTTGAAGAGGGGTCCTTGAAACTGATTTAACTTGTATTTGCACAACAGATGTCTCACAACCAAAAGGAAAGTCACAAAAAATATTCAAAGAGCAAATCCTGCACAGATGTTTGTTTTAAAGAAATCAGTCTCATGGATTTTGCAAGAAAAAGTCATTACAAGTTGTACTATTCACTTCATGCTGAAGCTCAGATGAGTGAAATGTTGGACCATTGCCCTGCAGATACTCTCAAAATGAAAAAAAAAAAAAGGTCCAAAATTGAGAGGGACATTCTGTCCCTTAAAACCAGTCACATGCTTTCTACTGAGAATGGCTCATTATGAGAGATGACTGGCTATACCACTGGCCCTTGGTATGTACTCATTTTGCAACCATTACCTTAAATTCTGCACATTTGAAGGCCATTTTAATCTTTGCATTGTAGTAGAAATTTTTATAGTTCTCAGAAATTGGTAAATTTTTTTTATTTTCAGAGGTCAGGTATCATGTCCTGCCCACCTGATCCTATGGCTGCTGATCCTAACAAACAAACCACAACCAGTGTGAGTTTCCTACTTCCAAGGTAAGAGGACATTCATTAGAATCTAGAACCGGGTCAGTTAAAGGGAGGGGAGGGACTGGGAAAGTGGAGGGATGATTACTGGCCTAAAAGTTTTGGCAAAGTGATTCTATATTTGCCTGCTTGAAGTGCCACATATATTTTGCTCCAAATAGCAAATATTCTGGTCATGCAGATCGAGGACATGCATGCTTTGGAAAAAGTATGTATTTTCCTTTGTTGACTGCTCTGTATGCCCCATCATTGGTTTAATTTCATATTGTATCCTGAAGTAGACATGCACCATTTTTACATGATCTAGATATGGTTTACAAAGAAGTGCATATTTTGACTGCATCATACTTGAAAGTCTTCAGTTATGTAAGTCTAAGCTGATTACTATCAAAGTTTGGGAGTATTCTTAGTATATGAGACACCTAATTTTGGAGGTAGGTGGGGGAGGAAGAGGATGGCCTGAAGGGAGTAGGGGCAGGGGAGAAGGGAGTGGAACTGATGACTTTTGTCTGATATTTTTAGCAAAGTGACTCTTTTTGCCTGAGGTCTGGCATATATTTGGTCCAACATAGTAATTATCTTGGTCAACCAGGAGAGTGCAGCCCATGGAAAAAGTAGTACATGTGTCAACCCTCTGTATTTTGATGACTCCTCAGTTTGTCAAAAATTTATAACTTTCATGTTTAACCCTTTACTGTTGTGCTCCGATCGGGGCATATCTGCGCGCCTCGGGAGTGGGGGGAAAAGCGGACGTAGCCCGCCCCGCATCGGCTTCCGTAGGCCGTTGACCCCGTGACCTTAAACTATTGTCTCTCTCGTTGTTGTTGCCGAATTTTCGGGTAGCTACTCGCAGTTTCGAGCTCCGCGTGAAACAGTAAAGATGGGTGACAGCCGAGCTCTCCGCATGGGTCCAAAAGGACCCAAACAACGGTAAAGGGTTAAGATACCAAAAAAAGCAGATACCTTACATATTCTTCATCAAGTACAGTATATAAACATATATATGTTAATCCATTATATTAAAAATTTAAATCTTTTGTTGTGTTTTTGTATTGCAGTGTGAAACATCTATTTATAGTAACCCCAACAAGTACTGTACTTCAATTTTCCTAAAACTAAGATTTTAAAGTTTATTTGTTTAATGATTTCCTTTCATTTATGTATTTACAATATTTTTTACAGAATTACAGAAGTACAAGAGAGCTTTGAAGTTAGTCTGTTGTCAAGCCTGCTTATATCTGGGCCAACCTCACCTTTTTACCAATCATTGCTGGATGCTAATATTGGAGCTGGCTATGCTCCCATCTGTGGGTAAGTGATACTTTACATTTTGATGTAAAAGACTAAGACCTGTGAGTTTGTTAAGGGCCTCAATTCCCAAATAGTGAGATAAAAACAGGGGGACCCCAATCCCATCTGTGGGTCTTAGTGACCTAGTAATGGGTTTACATATAAGATTTTAAAAATAGGTGAAAGAGATATTGATGTTTTCATGTGACTTTTACATTCTGTCATTACTTGAACTCAACCAACCTGTAGTTGCCTGTCAAACAGCAAAATGTTACAACACTTTTCACTAAACAAACTTCATTTTCAACCAGCTTTGGCCTCCACCTGTACAGCAATTACTGTTTTGCATTAAATGTTGTACCCCTCACTCCATATATTTCTACACACACCTATCCACACACCCCTTAATGATTGGGTTGTTGGAGAATGCCAGTTGTGCAATTTGGGTTGCCTGAAGTTAATGATGGGAACTGCTGGTTTATGATTGAAGAGTAAAATAAAACGGCAATTTTTCCTGTAATTTCATCATTGTTTATAGGATTGCTTTAAAAATGTGGAATTTGGGTATCGCCAAAAACAAACATCCGACTGGTATGGATGTCTTGGTTTCTGCCTTTACTTCAACTGAATCCTGGAAATCCTAGAAATTCAGAAAAATTTGAAATTTGAATTTCTGGGGTTGGAGAGTCAGGAGGAATGATCAATTTTTCAAAAGAGCTTGAAAAAGTCAATTTTAGGAAGTTGACTTCTTGTTCCAACTTTCTCAATTTTTGGATGCATACTTTAGCTAGCTGCACATTTACAAGACTGTGCGCACCACAACTCAACTCAATCGTTGGATCTCCAACAGTCGTGTAATGTGCTTGAGTTTACAACTGTGATTGGCAGTTGCAAGACCAGTTTTGGGTTCTTTCCAACTGAAGTTGTTGCAACTTTCAACTGGTCTTGCAATCACAGTTGTTGGACAATCGAGTTGAGTTGGGGCGTGCAAAGTTGTGTAGCGTAGGGCTAGCTTAATTTTCGGAAAAAGATGGAAATACAGGATCTGACAGTATGTAGGTTGCTGGAAAAATAGGTAATGTTGTGAAGAGTTGTGGAATATATGCAAAATTTGTACTTGAAACTGTGGCACAGATAGCTTCAGTATGTATAAACCTGTTAGTTGTTATGTTGTGTGATATGCAGCATTAGAAAATGTGAATACCTTGTAGACAATGGAGTGATTGTCCAGCTGTTTCTATGTTGTGGTATTTGAGGGCAAGAAAGTTGTAATGTAGAAGCAAACTGTGTTCATATTCATAATTATTTTTGTTTCAGATATGATGGGTCTTCCAGAGAAGCTTCATTCTCCGTCGGTCTTCAAGGAATTTCTGAGAAAGATGAAGAGATAGTCAAACAAATCATTGATGACACATTGGAAAAAGTTGTTAGGTTAGAAACATTTTAAGAGATGCGTCTTGTTTAGTCTGTACACTATAATAGAAAACCTATAAGGTAATTCTACAGGTGAATGGTCCTAGAAA
This sequence comes from Holothuria scabra, assembly GCA_037179385.1. Lineage (NCBI taxonomy): Eukaryota > Metazoa > Echinodermata > Holothuroidea > Aspidochirotida > Holothuriidae > Holothuria > Holothuria scabra. The sequence continues at coordinate 58,600,653 of CM074179.1, read as the reverse complement.
TTGTTATGTGGACCAGGCAGGGGGTTGGTGTCATGGGGGGTTGGGGCACAAATGGGGGAAAAGTTTAAGGATAGAGAGAAAAAACAGCTATTGAAGTTGTTTTTTGCTTTGCTAGGGTGGGTAATGGGAGGGGGTTCTTCCCTCCCCTTCCCCGTGGCTTCACCACTGCTTTGCATCACCCCTGCACCACTCTATTCAAATTTTGTATGAATTATTGGCTTTTCCCAACAACCAATTTATTGTTTGTTTTTGTTTGAATTCATGAAATATTTCTTTTCCATTCTATATTTTTATTAATATTCTTTAATAATTTCTCCCATAGATTAAATTTTCTTAAAAACAAGTAGGTCAAATTCTGGGGCAGATCCAGGATTTTTTTTTTGGAGGGGGGGAGGTTGCATTACATCCACTTATTTAAAGCAGTGATGGGGCTTTTTGTAATGTGTCATTTTGAATTGAAATTATGTGGGAGAGATGTTACGTTACGTTATGTTAAGTTATGTTACATTATGTTGTCTTGTCTTGTCTTATCTTTTCATTTTGGAAAATTGTTTAACTTCAAGTTCATAGTTATAGTTACCACTATAGCAATGGTGCAATATATCTGAACCTAATTGACCTTGCAAATGAGGTGAGAAGTACAACTTTTATTGACTAAATCTTTCAAAACTTAAGGTAGTTTACTTCACTAAACACCTTTGCAAAAATTGCTAGTCAATTTTTTTTGTGACATTCCTTGTTATGGCACATTGTCAGCTCAAACATATGCTGGCTGAATCAGGGATTGGAATAAAATTATCCATTCCCCACTCCATGAGGATATGTAAAATATTGATGTATGTATCTCTCTTTTGTGATTTAGGGAAGGATTTGAAAGTGAAAGAATTGAAGCTGTGCTTCACACAGTAGAACTAGGACAAAGACACCAGACAACATCATTTGGATTGGGACTTATTTCAGTGAGTATAAAGGTTTTTGTTTCCCCCTTTGGCCTGAAGGCTCGAGGATATTCCAGTGGAGTTTCCTCTCTGTCTTGACAGGCAAATGAAGAAAACGACTTGCACTATATTCACCTGGCTGGCTGGCTAATACATGGGAAATTTAACACAAAGTCTTTACTGCTTAAAGTGATAGTTCTTCTTACCTGCAGGGTAGATATTTCCCTGTGTGATTCTTTAAAGAGTACCTCAAGCCTAAAACTTCAAAAATATGTATTACAGTTAATGAAAGATGAATTCAAAGAGCCCAACTCCCATCTTCACAGGACGTCCCTGAGCTGACATGTAAAATGTTGAAGTTTATTAACTCAAGTTAAAATGGTACATTGTGCAGTTATTTGTGATGTTATTTTTGCACTACTCAAATTACAGTCTTTGTCTTTCTTTGTTTTTTCTGAATGCTACTGCACCATGTACCAATGTACGATAGCAATCTTACAATTTTGGGAGGATGTTATTAATTAAGCCCTCTCTGCACAACATGCTATCCAAGAAAACAGGAAGTATTCAATGTCATATAAAAGTGTTTAATTGTAAAGGGGACGTAACAGGTAATGTAAGTTGTGCAACAAGAAAGTAACTAATTATTGTGCAATGAATTATTTTGACTGAAGTGAATATATTTCAACATATAATGTCTCAACATTGAAACAAACTATGACAATGGGAGTTGAATCAATAAGTTTCATTTTGCAACCTCGGTAATATTTATTTTTTAAAATTTTAGACTAAAGGTACACTTATTTTTTTTTTTTTTTTTTTACAGTCACTAATGTCAGTCTGGAATCAAGATGGTGATCCCATCAGTGCAATGGAACTAGATAAACTGGTGGCATCCTTTAAAAAGAAGCTTGCTGACAATCCCCATCACCTACAGCAGTTGGTTCAGAAATATTTTATTGATAACCAGCATCAATTATGGATGAAGATGACCCCTGATGAGAGTTACAAATCCCAGCAGGAGCAAGAAGAGACAGAGAAGCTAGCTAGATTGGTAGAGGGTCTTGAAGAAGAGAAAAAACAACTTGTTTTTGAGACAGGTAAATAAATGTTTCAACTTAAATTTTAAACAGCAAAAGATGAACAAGAATGAATGATTTGGCATGACAGTGTCTTTATATGATTTTTTTATTTTGAAAAAATAATCTGCCTCTGTAAGCAAAGCAAAACCATTTTTTAAGTTTTGTTTAATTTAAAGTTTGATTTATATGTAGATCAGGAAGTATGACATATTTGCTATTTTCCTGATTGCTGTATATTTAAGGCTCCAAAAAAACATGCGTTCATCTTGTTTTGAATTTGACCCATGACCCATCTTTTACTGCCTTTAGGAAATTTCACCTCAACTTTAAGTTATTTTTTCTAGGTGACACAATATAGTATAGTTGTGCTGGTGTGTCATTAAATTCCATCTAAAATACCCATGAAGTAGTGTTAATTGCCACCAGAGGCAAATGTTTACATTTAAAGTAAAATGCAGAGGATAGGAAGCCTGGTTTGATTTGTCTGTTTTTTTTTGGCTGTTATGTTGCACTTTAATGAGCAAGTTGGTTTCATCATCATGTTTATATCCAACACTCCAAGCTAAGTCACTTCTAGGCAGCCCGCCCACAATTGTCTTCATCTTCTTCATACATAAACCTATTTTCTTTTTGAGGAGATGTCTTGGTGAATATAGACGAATCCGATTAGCGCTTGTTTTTAGTGACTGTTGGCCGTCATTAGTGGGGTCCATCAGCCTAAAACCATCTTTATTTATTGTTTACATGAATTTCAAACCCTCATATTTAGTGAACTTGTGGAATTTAAGATACAAAATAGTGTACAACCATCCATGATAGAGGTAAGCAAGAAAATCGAAAGATTAAAAGGTGATGGACCCCAGCTATGGCCGACTGAAATCAGACCATCACTTGCTGTCTGGATTCGTGTACAGAAGATCCTTGTGTGTAAGTAGAACACTGTGAATTTTGTGCAATATTAGCCACTCTGCATCTTTTAAATTTGATGTCAATCAAAGAGCAATCAAGTAAGAATATTGCTTCACCCCAAACAAAAGTGTAATTAGGAGTGCTCAGTGTCTTTAATAGCTCCCTGTTCTTAATGCAACAAGGTATGTCAGCGGTGTAATTGTTTCTGATTGGCTATGTTTTTGTTTAGGTTTAAAACTTGCAGCAGCTCAGAATGAAGAACAAGATGTGAGTTGCTTACCAACTGTGACAGTGAGTGACATCAGTCCAGATGTTAGACGTACCCCTGCTACAGTCAGTAATATACGTGAGTCATGAAAACAAATCAGAAAAAAAAAAAGGAAAGAAACTTTATGTTAAGATCAGTTTAGGTACTACAAGGTTGTCCAGGATCATGGAAAACCTAGAAAAGTCAGGAGGATTTGAAAAATTATTACAAGTCTGGAAAATTTTTAAAATTCAGAGAAATTGCATGAAGTTGTGGGAAAATCATGAGAATTTTTACAAAGTGGCATTGCTTCATTCTCACTTGTAATGTCAAAGTTTGCTGTCACTTGTAGTATCAAAAGTTGCTGTCCTCAACTCAAATTTGATGTAATGTTATGTAACATGTCAGAAAAGTCAGTATTTCTTTTTTGATCCTGGAAAAGTCCTATTCATGAAAATAAATTTCATAGAAAGTGTGATATCCCTGATGAGAGTGTCTATTAAAGTACAGATTTGCATATTACCATGGATACCAACCTTTGTATATGACTTACCTTGTTTTTGGGAAGAAGTCATGTCAATTATTTCACATACATTGGAATTTTTAGATGTCATTTGTACTTCAATGGTGCAACTTAAAGTGGGAGATACGTAGATGTTTAGGTAGCTATTTTATATTCAGTCCAAAATATTTTCTTACATTTTATGTTAGTGATCAGTTTTTAGGTGATGGCCTACTACCAGTTTGAATTTTTCAGTTTAGCTGTCAATGGGGGTATCTTATAGTAATAGATGTTAAAAATTATGTTAAAACTGTGCATTTTTGCTTGCTTTGATCTCTAAATGTTTTCATGGATATGATAGAACAGAATTGATTCAATGATTTTGTCCTGTTTGTTCTGTTTTGTAGATGGTAATTTTGTGCAGTGTCATGAGCAACCTACTAATGGTGTGACATATTTTAGAGCAGTTTGTCCATTGAGGGCAGCAGACAGAGTTTTAGTGCCATATCTACCTCTATTCTGCAATGTAGTAACACAGTGAGTATTTATATATTGATATCAGTTGTTAAGTGTGATATCCTATTGATAGTTTAAACCTTAAAGGGGCAGTTTTTTTAGGATGCAAAGTGACCACAAATAACCAGTTACAATGACTATATGGTCAAGAGAATGGTTCATTTAGATGGAACATGCAGATTGCTCCTGGATGAAAAACCAATCTTATTTGGAATGGAACTCTCTGGAAATCTTTTGGTTTGGTAAAGTTCATCACCTCTGATGCCAGAAATTCTTTCCACGTGGCTACAGCAATGATTTAAAAGTTTTCATTATCATAAATTACAATGAACTTTTATTGTCCAAGTTGTTATTGGTCGCTTGCTGCTAGTGTGTTGAATGAAATTCTGAGAAATGAAACTTCAAGAGGTATTGTCTTTTCAATATTTGTTGGAGATGTGAGGGAAAAAATAAAGATTTGCTAGAGGTTAAAATTGTAAAATTGAAAGTAAATTTGAAGAAAAAATCATCAAAAAGCTCAGAAACTTTAAAAAATTTGTTATGGGACAAAATGAAAGCATAGGTAAGTCATCTTGGAAAACATGTTATTTTTAAAGGTGAGTGAATTAGGGATAACTTGTTGCTTTTGATGAAAAGTTCTCATTTTCCTTGCAAATATGAAGGAACTTTACAGAAAATTCCTGAGAATAATTGTGAAAATTGTTGTTTATAGCATAACCAAGGAGGTTCTACTTGTAGAACCTCCTTGGCATAACCTACTACATCGAGATACTGGCTATGGAAAATATTGCATTCTGATTGTAATACACACTGACCTTGTATTTTCCATGCACCCTGTCAGAAATGATATGCACAAACTACAGACTACAGACATGCGTTCTATTTGCCAGCTGTGATATGATGCACTGGACGTACATGCATTTTTGTCAGTTATGATTGGCACACACAGACTTGAAGTCACAACTGTAACTGGCAAATGAGCCTGTGTTTGCAAACACTGCTGATCTGGTTTTATGCATAGTGTGAATTTCACAGACTTGGCTTTGTTAAGGAAGCATGGGTGTCGAAGCTCACTACCAATTATAAACTGATAATGCTGTCAGATATATTTTTACCCATGACTTGCATTCTTAACATGTGCAGTGCTTGGACTCTGCCTTATTATGCATGCAGATCATGAACACAGAGATATTAAGGGTTTTTTTGCTAATTTTTGGAATGTGATATGACAGAATGAGGCTAGTTCTGTCAGCCTCAAATGCAGGCAAGTCGGAGACATCTGGCACAATGTTGGAAAATGTGTATACTCAGTGAAACACATTTTCTGTTAGTAGAAGGGGGAAAAAATTGCCATTGTGGGGTTATTGTTGGTGAAAGTATTATCTCAACTCTAAATGTGGAAAATAACAAACATGCCTTTGCAGTGTCCCTTATCTCCCTCAATTTGTATTCTTAATGGCAAGACCATTGCTTCCCCAACTATGAAGTTGTGATTGTCAATTCAACAACAATCTCACAAATGCAGTTTATACCTTAATTAATTTTCTGTTTGGGCCTCCAATGTTTACAAGAAAATTTTCTGTCTTGTTTTCAGAATGGGTACTGGTAAGATGGATTTTAGGGAATTTGCAAAACAGGAAGAACTGAAGACTGGTGGTTTGAGTGTTAGTCCACATATTGTACAACAACTTGATAATACTGCTGGATATGAATTGGTAAGGTTTTTGAGATTCTTTTTTTCTGTGGTCAAATATGATTGTCACGTAAAGTTTAGGTGCATTTAAAAATAAAATGGCAAAATCATGTTTGAAAAATTCCCAAGTGTGGTTTGTTCATTTAACTTAACTCTTCACTGGATAATTCTGTGCTGGCATGTAAAATTTTGAATTTCATCAGTCACTCTGGTAAAAATGATAAATTCCACACTTGTATACAATCTTCTTTGCCAATAAGAAATGCCATAGGACAAAAACATGAGTGGTTATGTTACCCAAGGTGGTGGCATAAGTTCCATTGAAAATTTGGTTCTTAAATAACTGCAAATTGCCTTTTATAGATACTTGGCACTGTTGGTCAGTATCACAACAGGTATGGACAATCGTGTGGTAACTGGGTCAATTAATTATTTGCAGTCAAAGGTGAATTCTAATGCTAGCTGGACTCTAGTTTTACCATCAAATGTCGAATTATTACACATCCAGTCAATTTTAGTACCATTCTTCAATGGGCTAGATCTGTCATCAACAGGGCTGGAAAAATGTACATTTCCTAGGTTGGGAGTAAAATTATTTCCAAAGAAGGGTGTAAAATTTCCACAACTCTCGTTGTATTTTCATGTACAGAGAAGGGAGATTGCCCTCCATATGCCCAAATTTCCTGGGAAGGACTTCTCAACTTTTTCCACCCATTGTCACCATGCAGTAATGTCACTCTTAACTTTCTCAAATAAGATACATCTGTTTTGTTCTTGTTTGTTAGCTGTTTGCTTTGTTTTATTTTGTGTGTTCATGTTGTTTCCTAAAGTCTTCAGTTTGTTCAAACTGTTTTGACTCGTTGCAGAGTTTTGTTTTAGTTTTTGTATGTTGTTTGCTAAAGTTTTCACAGTTTGTGCCAAATGTCTTCAGAACACTCATTACCTAATTGGTCATTACAATAAATATGTAAAGTAGTTGAGTAGTTAAAGTTTTGATTCATTTGAAATGACAGTCAGCTGTCAAAAGAAATGAGTTCATGGAGATTTTATAGGCACAAGGAATGCAATATCAATACTTCAAATTCAGTAACCATGTCTCAATGAAATGGCCATAACACTGACAAGTTGGAAAGTAACAACAAAATATGAATATCACTGGGAGGTCAGAATATATTGATTCATTTATGTCAATGATCTTATTTCAGGGTGTGGTGCTATCTTCCTACTGTCTGGATCGAAACCTTGATGTCATGCTGCAGCTATGGCAGGATATATTTGAGAGGTAAGTATGAACTTAAGGAGTGTGATGTTTTTACTAGAAAGTTTACTGTTTCTTACCCATGCATGGGTCTTTGTGGTTATAAGTTATTCTTTATTTCATGGTTTTTAAAAAGAGTGGCATATATGTTATGCTTAAAATACTTTCCTCTCTTCAAACCACAGCGTCACTCTTTCTGATAAGGAGAGGTTAACAACTTTGGTGAGAATGGAGGCAGCTGACCTGGCTAATTCTGTTCCTTTTATGGGGCATGCATTTGCCATGAGGGGGGCTGCTAGCAACCTTACTCCTGTAGGGGAGCTGGGAGAAGTGACAGCTGGGTTATCTCAGGTGAGGTATACCTATTAAGATGAACACACATTAAAATATGGATGTATAGAAATGTACTCCTGTAAACCACAACAAAACCTTTAAGACTTATTCTTTCTATAGGCTCCTTGAAAAAGACAGTAAACCACAGATAAACTTTAAAGACCGAGTCCTTCTATAGGCTCCTTGAAAAAGACAAAAAATCTTTCAATCGGAGAGGAATATCATATCCTGTTAGACTGCTCATGTAGGCCAGCACAACTCCTTCATTGATGGGCCCCTTCAAATTGTTTACTTGTAAGTTGTAGCTCATAGGCTTTAATAGATTTCTTGCACATCCGTTGTCACTTGGCATTGTAAAACAACTACCTTCAATTGAGGGCATGTGTAATTGCAGGTGTGTGTCTTTGTTCAAATTAATAGTAAGGGTTAAATTAAGACTAAATAAATAGTGTTATATGACTTAAAATGATGCAGGCACTTTTGTTGAAAAACTATGACTTCAATGGGACCTATAGACGAATCTGTTAAGTGCTTGTTTTTAGTGACTGTAGGCAGCCATTAGCAGGGTCCGTCAGCATTTAATCATCTTCATTTATTGTCTACGTGAATTTCAAATCCTCATGTTCAGTGAAGTTGAGAAAATTAAGATGCCCTTCAGTGTACAGCCATCCATGGAACAGGTAAGGAAGGAAATTTAAAGATTAAAGGTGATGGACCCCAGTAATGGCCGACTAAAATTAGACCATCACAATCTGTATGGATTCGTCTGTACCCCTCCCCCTGCCAAAAAAAGAGGATGCATATTCAAAAAAGTTTTCTTGTGTGTTAAAGTAATAGCTTGTAATCAGGCTCCTAAATTTAGATATTCAAATGGGAATGATTTTGGTTGTTTACTTTGAGCTTGGTTTTTGTCATTTTATTAGTCAGGTACATCAATATCCATTTATAGAACTAAAAAATTTGTTATCTCTAATCAGATAGTAATGTAATTGCATGTATGTTTTGAATTTTATGTCAGATATCTCTATTAGATTATTTATTTTTTCCCCTAACATAGACATTTTATTTTTTTCTTATAATCTATAAAGGTAAATCTCATGAAACAAATAGCTGAGCTTGATGATCTTTCAGAGATTGTCAACAAACTGGAACTATTAGCAACAGCTCTTCTTACCAAGGGAGACATGAGGTTTGTAGTTAATAATTTAATGAGATTTTATGGCTCAGTTTCTATCCAATTTGTTTAAGTCAGGCAGGTTGTGACCTCTTTCCCATGTGTGACTTACTGGTTTGTTTTCCCGACTCCATTGCTAGTTTGCAACAACTAATACTCCTATATTATTTGTGTGGTTATTTCCCAGACCAAACAAGTGCTCCTCTTAGTCATCACTATGTCCCCAATACTGGTGTAGGCTGCACGTAGATTTCCATTTCTAAATAGATTGGGAGCCACGCTAAGGCCTAAAAGCAAATGTAACTTTATACTGTTAAAAAGCACAATGTTTTGAGCATGACTCTTGAAGAGGATGTTGTGTGTAGAAATGTACTTTTTAAGAAGTATGTTACATATGCCCTAAGGCCCTAGTATGGCACCCAGTCTATTCATAAATGACTATTTTATAGACATGGACAGATTTATTGATGTGTTAAGTGCTCTCATAATACAAGAGTGACTTGTTTAAGTGGTCTCAATAGGAAGTCCATGTGGAGACAACGGTTGTGTATTCTGTAGTTTATGTGAAGCTTTGTGAGAAGTGTGGAGATTTCAGGGGCAAAGATTAAGATTAAATGGGTTACAGAGGAAGAAATAAAACTGACTAAAACAGGCCTTCCTTTTTTGCCTAAGATTTAAATCTTTGTAAAAATCACTTATGAACCCTAATTATTCAAGCAAGAATTTTCAGAAATTGCACCATCTATGATTTCAGATGTTGTCTGAATGCTTCACCTGACAATATGAAGGTAGCCACACACTCATTGGACAAGTTTTTACTCAAGTTACCAGGGAAACGTGATTCTTCGAGTACATCTCTGGAAGACACCATGAATAGTATTGTGGTAGGTCCTGATGGATATTACTTCACTTATTCACTTTTTTGTTTGCGTCAAGAGGAATGCTGCGTTTGTTTTGAAGAAAAAAATCATGCTTTTAAAACCAACATTTATGAACCAAAAATGAAAAAATAGGACGTTATGGTTGACTTACGTGCGAGAAATAAGTTTCTCACTGAAAGGAATTCCATGAAAATTTGTTGCTTAAAAAGAATTTGTTCACTCAAATTTTCAAGAATTCAAATGACACAACTTCTCCAACTCTTTTAATACATAACATTTTGAGGAGATTAAGCTACTGCGGGTGTTTTTTGGTGAAACTAAATGGTTTTGTTAACATTAATTCTGTTTTTATTAATTCTGTTTTCATTGCATGCCTTGTTAATGCATTTCTCTCTAAGAATTGGACTCTTCCAGAGAAAGCATTATACTAAAATAGATTTGTTAGTGTGGTGTGACATCTATTAAACTGCACACTGGGAGTGTATCACAGTGCATTGTACTGAACTACAAAATTTCCCTCTCCTCTTGTCCTACTTTTGTATGGGTTCTGTGGTATTTGGCACTAGGCAATTCCTGGAACACCTCTTTTTGGCTTTCTTGACTCTTATCTTCATTATATGTCTCATTAAAAACTTCATAAATGTCATTTATAAGTACTGCATGTGTTTATGTCCCTTCCTGGGTTAAGCAAAAGTTCATCACATCTCAACAATTTTTGTTTAAGACCAGCAAATGTCCGGAGCTGATGCATTTAGTATTTCAACCTTTTCCTGCAGCTTTGATATATCATTGTCAGTGTTCTGGTTGCAAGCTCCTCATCTAATAAATAAAACATAATATTGCACATTCCATTGTCTAGGTTAATGCTTCCTGTTTTCATTCTCATAGGATAGGTGATGGGTTTGTATCTTTTGTTGTTTAAATGAACATTCTAAGACACAATGTCAAATTAGCCAAAGTAGTCAACCTGCCCCTTTCTCAGAGAAGGTGCAACAGCTGCAGACATGCTATATTACAATGTACACATCCGAACAGAATGCCAACTTGATCATGTCATTATAATATATGTAACAACGAAATATACCTGGGACAGCTAAAACAACTTCAACCTAGCTGAGACAGTTGCAGCCTATCTGAGGCTCTAAGGTTTTGATGTGGTGAAAAAGTTACCAACAGTCTGCTCCTACAATTGAGTTACTATAAACATATAATGTTGTGGCTTTAATAGTAGATAAGTGGATTGGCTTTAGAAGCAGTGGAACTTTACAACCAGAAGGTTCAGGGTTAAACCCCTGGCCAAGTAAAGTGGATGTTCATCTAAGAGGAATGTATTGTAATCACTTTGTAAATGGACTTTCATAAGAAGTCTTACTTGATCATTCATAATATTAAAATTGTTTAGTCACCAGATTTGAAATTGCAATTAATGAACTTTATTCTGTAGAAGTCTTAGACTTTGGTAGTTCCTTAGCAGTGTAAAGCACTTTCCTTCAAGGCATGAAATATTTTACACTGTTGATTTAAAAATAAATTCAAAATTGAAAAGAGTTGGGTTTCCCTCCATCTTCCATGAAGGAAGACATTCTGTGAGTGAATTTTCAAGAAACAGAGAACATTCCAGTACTTGGGAATATGAATTTTTTTTTCAACAGGATGAAGAATTTAAGCCTGCTTTAGTTTTACAACATAACCAGCTTCCATTCCCTGTCAATTATGTTTCCATGGGAACCACAGCAGTACCTTACAAGGATGCTGACTTTTCAAAGTAAGTTCAGATTAAATATTATATTAAGTAAATATGTAAGTTATTATCATGGCAATGAATCTGTGCACCTGTCTGTCTACCCTTGCCTGTCTGTCTGTGTGTCTTGCATGTATTCCTCTCAAGAGTGGAAAATGGGTCACTGTCTTGAAATTGTTTGACTACTTCTTGCCAAAGGTAATAAATGGTCACATGATGGGCTTGTTAATTTGGGTAAACAGGGAAAAGGTCAAATATCATTTGGAGTTTTAGAAAATTCAAACAGTAAAATGGCTCAAAAAGTTTTACATCTAGGGGTCATGTATGAACTTACCAAATTTGGTCAGAGTATGAAGCCTTGTACTTTGGAAGTAGACTACAGGTCATTTGGGGTTGCAGAGAGTTCAGACCATGAAACCATGAAACAAAGCAAATCTTCCAACTTTTAATGTTAGTTGTAATGTTATCAAATTGGTTAGGGTTCAGTTTATGACGGGTCATCAAGGTTATACTATGGAAAAGGTCAAAGGTCATGTGGTTCTCGGATTGAACAGAATTGAGTTTGAACCCATAATATGCATCTTATCTCTGTTGGAATTATTGTAATGCCTACTTCCTGTGTAATGTAACAGAATCATAATACACCCCTTAGGTTGCTTTGACCCTACATTTGTTAGAGCATCAGACTTGCAGTTGGGAGGTTGGAAGTTCGGCTCCAGGCCAGGTCATACAAAAGACTTTAAAAAAGGGACCTTCTGCCATTGTGTTTGGTGCTCAGTGTAAGCAATGGAGTGGAGAAAACAAACAAGTGAGCCACAACTAGAAAAAGGGCCGTGGCAGGCTCAACTTGAATCAATTGGTTGGAAACTGTGGTCCATAAAACACCATCTAAGTAACTGGACCCTACACATTTGGATACACAACCTGTGTCACAGCTTGGAAGAACATGACCCATATTTGACCCACCACTCACTGCCCAGGGGTCATCATGCCACCACATAACCTACACATTTAACTTTTTTTGGTTTCGATGATAAGAGAAACCTATGCATTCATGATGGCGTATGTGTGTATGTATGGATGTATGTGTGTGTGTGTGTGTGTGTGCGTATGTTTTTGGTGTAAAACGGGGACATGAGCCTTTTTTTCTCCGGGCAAGTGTGGATACACCTGCAAGTGGGGATATCCCCACTTGCCAAATGCAAAATTAGCCATGAAATTGAATTTCTCACGTTTCAAGGATGTACCACAGCAAGTTTGAAGCATTTTGGAGTTTTCCCCAATTTCCATGTGATGGACCTAACATTAGGTGACAAACCGTGGGCTGGTGCATGGGTGTATGTGTATCTGTGTAGTACCAGTAAATCGGGGACATAAGCGTTTTTTCCCCTAGTCAAGTGTCGATACACCCAAAGTGGGGATATCCACATTTTCATGGTTAATCAAATGTGTCCCCGATTGACGGTCAAAACATGTATGTGTGTGTGTGTGTGAGTTTGTGACACTTTGCTCGTTAACACGATATCTCAAGAAGGAAAACTCCGACAGTTTTCAAACTTGGTACACAGATGCCCCTTATTGAGAGGAAGAACCCTATTGTTTTTGGTGGAGGTCAAAGGTCATCTGGGGTCACCAGGGGTCAAAGTCTGAAAACCTTGTTAACACGATATCTCAAGGTTGGAAACTTGGATAGATTTCATATCTGGTATGTGGATGCGTTATAGTTAGTAGATGGTCCCTATTGTTTTTGATGGAGGTCAAAGGTCATCTGGGGTCACCGGGGGTCAAAGTCTGAAAATCTTATTAACACGATATCTCACGGTAGGAAGCTTGGATAGATTTCATATTTGGTATGTGGATGCGTTATGGTCAGGAGTTGGTCCCTATTGTTTTTGGCGGAGGTCAAAGGTCATCTGGGGTCACCGGGGGTCAAAGTCTAAAAACCTTGTTAAAGCAATATCTCAAGGTAGGAAACTTGGATAGATTTCATGTTTGGTATGTGGGTGTGTTATAGTCAGTAGATAGTCCCTATTGTTTTTGGCGGAGGTCAAAGGTCATATGGGGTCACCAGGGGTCAAAGTCTGGAAATCTTGTTAAGACGATATCTCAAGTTTGGAAGCTTGGATAGATTTCATATTTGGTATGTGGATGCGTTATAGTCAGTAGATAGTCCCTATTGTTTTGGGCGGAGGTCAAAGGTCATATGGGGTCACCAGGGGTCAAAGTCTGAAAATCTTGTTAAGACGATATCTCAAGTTTGGAAGCTTGGATAGATTTCATATTTGGTATGTGGATGCGTTATAGTCAGTAGATGGTCCCTATTGTTTTTGGCGGAGGTCAAAGGTCATCTGGGGTCACCGGGGGTCAAAGTCTGAAAACCTTGTTAAAGCAATATCTCAAGGTAGGAAACTTGGATAGATTTCATATTTGGTATGTGGATGCGTTATAGTCAGTAGATGGTCCCTATTGTTTTTGGCGGAGGTCAAAGGTCATCTGGGGTCACCGGGGGTCAAAGTCTGAAAACCTTGTTAAAGCAAAATCTCAAGGTCGGAAACTTGGATAGACTTCATATTTGGTATGTGGATGTGTTATAGTCAGTAGATGGTCCCTATTGTTTTTGGCGGAGGTCAAAGGTCATCTTGGGTCACCGGGGGTCAAAGTCTGAAAATCTTGTTAACACGATACCTCATGGTAGGAAACTTGGATAGATTTCATATTTGGTATTAGGGCTGTCAGCGATTAGCCATTAATCGCCAGCCAAGTAATCGTTTAGTAAAATGGTACATGCGATTAATCGCATCTCATGCCCTTGGACTCTGACTTGTGTTAAGTAAACAAGGTATAGTCCTTCTTCACAAGTTTAGCTGCCTTGACAAAGCAATCGATGTCTACAGTATGAACAACAAGCTCAAAAATTGCGCAGAGCTATGACATTCACCTTTTATCCACCCAACCCCCTGTAGTTTACTTGTGATTGTGTGCGGTGTCATGGGGGACGTTTTAATCCGTGAACCCCAAACATGGAACCTGTTGTGACAGGCTTTACTTCAACACCACCAATACATTTGTAATGAACAAAATTCACAATGAAATTTGAAAGCACTAAACGTATGCATACACCACAGTGTCTTTTAAGTGCCCTGTCATGCCATTATTGCACTTCACCGTAATAGTTCACTTTCAACAACCACTTGTCAATTTGCTACTAGCGTACGTCTCCCAAAATTTCAACTTGAAATTGACAAATTTCAAAAAATTACAAGTTCAGCTTTCTAACCATGTTATTCCTGTCCTTGTATCACGTAGGAGTGTTTGTAAGTCATGAACTGAAAAAAGTTTCAAAAATGTTTCCATCGCTGTTTATGAAGCACAACAGCGTACATAACAGCAGTTGCACACGTTAGCAGCCGGCTGAAAATCGTTTATATGCCGCTGCTTCGTGCTATACATCGAACGAACTTCTGTTGGGAAGAATCGTACTGACTGATTGGCTGCTTGCGTTTAATGAATGAAGCGGCTTCTTTAAAAGTTTGGGGATTCCCCGCTTCGAACATAATTATTGAGGGAGGGTGTCATGTTATTGCCAATTGAAGTACACCCATTCTCTAAGCGCACTGCGATACACGCCGAGCGAGCCGATCAGCCAGCAGCGCTGAAGGCATGTATATTACATGCACTCTGCATGTAGATAGCAGCTAGCAGGTCTTGTTTATGTGCTGCGAACGTACGTACAACTATTTACACAGTACAGCTAGCTCAGACGGTAACTTAAACATAAAATGACCGGTGAAAACTACGATGTCTAGATTTGATCGTAGCATATTATTGTTAGCTCTAACGTTACATTTTGTTCTGTAAACGTAGGTGGCTAGGCCGTAGGCCTAGTTTTTGTTGTGGCTTCAAGCCACACTACTTATGGGAGGAAATTAGAAATGAAACAAATGGGGTAGATTGGGCAAGTGTCAAAATTAAATATATCGTAGTGGGACCTGCAGCTGTCTGCATAGGGCTCGACGGCTACTTTCGCCGTGGATACTGTATTATGGCCTAGCCTATACTTTGTGAACGATCGTTGCTTTGAAATACTGAAACTTGTTCTAGCTACTGGTGTGTGGTGTAACGATATATCAACCTTCAATGGAAGCAATTCTCTAAAAATTGCTTGATTGATTGGTCAGGAGATGGTCTGTAATGTTTTTGGTGGAGGTCGAAGGTCTCCTGGGGGCACATGGGGTCAAAGTCTGAAAATCTCGTTACCATGATATCTCAAGGTAGAAAGCTTGGATTAATTTCATATTTGGTATGTGGATGCGTTATGGTCAGGAAGTAATTCCTTTTGTTTACGGCAGAGGTCAAAGGTCATACGGGGTCACCAGGGGTCAAAGTCTGAAAATCTTTTTAACACGATATCTCCAGGTAGAAAGCTTGGATAGATTTCATATTTAGTATGTGGGTGCGTTTTAGTCAGTAGATGGGCCCTATTGTTTTTGGCGGAGGTCAAAGTTCACCTGGGGTCAAAGTCTGAAAATCTCGTTAACATGATATCTCAAGATAGGAAGCTTGGATAAATTTCGTTGTTTGGTATGTGGATGCGTTATGGTCAGGAAGTGGTTCCTTTTGTTTGTGGCAGAGGTTAAAGGTCATCTGAGGTCACTGGGGGGCCAAAGTTTGACATTTTAATGCGATATCTCAAGGTAGGAAACTTGAATAGAATTCGTATTTGGTAATGGTATGTGGATGGGTTACGGTCAAGAAATGGTCTAGGCTATGTTGTTTTTGGCGGAGGTCAAAGGCAGAGATGCCAAGTATCTCAATTTAGGCGAAATAATTGCGATTTTCCACGCTCGATTCATCCCCATTGTTTTGGGCAGAAACGAAAGGTCATCTGGGGTCTCCAGGGGTCAAAGTCTAGGAACCTTTTTAAGTAGCCTACAATCTTTCAAGATAGTTGTTTGTCCATCTGTCTGTCTGTTGTTTGCCTGTCTAGTTATGTATGGCTTTTATTGAGGTCAAAAGGTTATCAGGAATGACAAAATTATTTTTTGAACATGCTAGTATAACATTTGAATGAGAAGGTAATGGTGCATGATGGTACTCTTTTAAAACATTTATGTATCATCGAAACCTCAATGCATTTTTGCATTCTGGTTTTTTATTGGCCTTGTTTCAAGAACAAATAGCACCCAGGGGGCTAGGGGTAGTCCTCCAGTTGGGTCCTACACATTTAACTTGCAAATAACCTTTAAAATGGCTTGTAAGCATCATATCTCAAGATAGCAATGACTGACCCTTTCTTTATTACATGTATAAGTTTTCATGTTTATTTTTAATGGACATCAAAGGTCATTTGAGGTCACTAGAGTTCAAACTATGAAAACCTTCGAAATAGTGTGAAAACACAATATCTGAAGGTAGCAATGACTGACACTTTTCATTCTTAAGCATGTAGATTTTTCATGTTGAGAGGGAAAATCTGTCAGTTTTGATGGCGTCAAAGGTCATTTCAGGTCACCAGAGCTACAACTGCAAAAAAAAATTCAAAATGTCTTGTGGACATGACATTATCTCAAGATGGCAATGAGTAAAACTTTTCATATGTGATATGTAGATTTATCATGTTGAGAGTGAGAACCCTGTTGGATTTGGTTGATGTCAAAGGTCATTTGAAGTCACCAGAGCCAAAAGTGTTAAAGCCTGGAAAATGGCTTGTAAACATTTTTATCTCAATATAGCAGTGATGGACACTTTCCATATTAAGTATGTAAATTTGTTTATTAAAAGTAGCAAGACAAGACTATTTTTTGTGGTGGAGGTCAAAGGTTATCAGAAGTAGAACTGAAAAACCTTGTAAGTCACATGAGAGGAAGAGCTATGCATAGCTAGTAGTGGCGATCAAAGGTTATGGCAGGTATCAAGAGGTCAAATGTCATCTGAGGTCAGGAGGGTTTCAATTAACAAGGTATTTCCAAATAGAAAACATTGAAAATTTCATGTTCATACAATCAGTTAAGAAGAGAATTTTATTTTTGGGAGGTCAAACTCATTTGTTATCAACAGCCATCAAAGGCTAGATATTCTCAAGAATTCCCAAGATCATTATCTGGAGTCATCAGAGGTCAAAAATCAGAATTTCTCAGATCAGAGTTTTCTTGAGGCAAGGAATTGCAAAATATTTTGGCTTTCTGCTTATAGGTTTTAAAGCTCAGAAAATTGAACAGTTTTGCTTGAAATGAAAAATTAGGCAAGGATGACTATAAATTTGTGCATAACATTGAATACTGTATTAGCACCATTGCATTTATTTGTCAAACTGACATTAACCTAAACTTATGCCATTGCTTGGACAATTGAAAAGTATGTTAGAGGTAAAGCAGATCAAAAATTCTGTGCAAACAAAAGTATAAAATCTTAAGTATATGAAATCACAATGTGTGCAAATGCCTCCCTCTCTACACAACAAAAATACAAATATCATTTGATATCCATGGAATATGTATATCTTTGAGATTTGCACTGTATCTACAGCAACAGAAAAAGCTGAGTCATAGAATCTTTTTACTGAAGGCAAAGCTGAGTTGTGGGTTACAGCTACATTAAGTCATTAAAGCCCAAATAGTGTACTTTTATACTTCACAGATATCTCAAGCAGGGAAGCAAATCAATATCTGATTATTTGATCATGTGAGAACTCCCCCATGGAGGGAGGGGGGGGGAGATCAGTTTTCAAGAGGGGAGATCAATAATTGTTTGTGAAAGTTTGGAGAATCAAGCTTAGGTGCTAAGAGATCAAGGTGATCTGTGAACACCCTTTTTCTTCCAAGAAAGATGATCAATAAAGAATGCTGAGCAGTGCAGTGGAAAATATTGTCAGATGGCTTGTTACATAATTTCTGTTTAATAATTGCTTGATCATGGCTTTGATTGACTGCATTTTCATCAAGTGTGAAATCAAAATAGTTTGATCTCATGAAGGATATCTGATCCAGATCTGATTGTCCCTGTGATCAGCTCTCAAGGGTGAAAACAGTCAAATTTATCAAGGCTATACATTATTTAATACAGATCATGCAACTATTAAACTAGTACAAACTACAAATTATGTATTAGGTGATACGAAAGTTGTCACATATAGATCAAATGTGAGCATAAAACATAACTGAGGTAAAATGTTGTAGGCTGCATTCTTAAAAAGGCAGAAATGGCCAGATCTTTTTTTTTAGTCTTCCCAAGGAAGCCATGTTCCCAAAAGGATTATACTTAACCACATATCAACTGACCAGCCAGTCAGCCTTCAGACCATTTATATTTATTTTCTCTCAAGCATTGCTCCATTCTAGACTGGAAATTACCGATAATGTAACAACTGACAATTTGATTAAAGTTTTGAAGATGAAAGGATGATGATTAGAAATATATGCGTGGGAAATTGCTAAAAGTATGACTAAGAAATGTACAAGAATTTAAACACTTAAATGTCAACAATATCAGGTGATAAATTTATAATCACTTAAATCAATTGTAAATGCAACTTGAATTGTTTACATACATGATAACTAAAGAGATAATCAAAATGACTGCTTAGTCACCTTTTTGCATTTATTCATTTATTGAGAACAAAGAGAAGTCAATTGTGTACAAAGTTTTACCCCTTTGTTGTTGTCACGGAAAAAATTAAAGGAAAATACGAACAGTACTACTATCCTTTCTATGAAAGGAATTTACATACACTAATGCATTACTAGTAAAAAGCGTACAAAAGTTGGCCACAAAAGGAGCATTAAAATTAAAAGAACATTGAAAAATTTAGCAAGCGTAGGTTAACATATGTACAACAATTATTTAGTAAAATCAACAGAACTGACTTGAAGGATGTTTACAGTAGACTGAAATTGTAAAGGAATTGTAAAGGAATCAAATACCTAGAATATCCTCCAATGTAAAGAACATTAATTATAAGAACATTGAAAAATTTAGCAAGCTTAGGTAAACAAATGTACAACAATTATTTAGTGAAATGAACAGGACTGATTTGAAGGAAGTGTACAGTAGGCTGAAATTGTAAAGGAATCAAATACCTAGAATATCCTCCAATAAAAAACCAGAGTCACATTTAAAAGTTAAAAGGGTTACCTGAGTTAGTGTATGAATATTCAGTTCTTGGACTTACAAAACTAAAAAAATGTCTGCATGCATTCTGTTCATGAAGGTGTTCAAGGTGTTAAGATGTTATGATGTTATTACTGGAAGGTAACAGATTTCTTGAAAAAATGAAAGTTTGTATACCAAGTAGGCAAGGTAAACATTTCAGTTGTGGGAAACAAAATAGGTACACCAGAGTTTGGGTGTATCAATAACTTACTTTTGCTGACACCTGTGACTTCAGTATCACAATATATAGATCAACTACATAATTTGTATTGCTATAAGTGTTACAGTTCCTATAAAAGAGTGCTGGAAATAATTAACAGTATTGTGTGTCAGAAGATTGTATCTTGTTGTACCTCACTTCATTTTTGAGTCTCTCCCCTCAATAAGTCACAGTGCTGTGACCTGGATATGACTGACATCCACAACACAAGCAAAAGTCTGTCTTTAGTTAAGATATTTCAGTATTACATAATCATTTTTATCCAAGCAACTGCCATTTTATCTGAGCCAGGCCAAAAAACATGACCTGCATTTTTCAGTTGATAAATTTCTGATGTACGTCTTTGTTGATACCAACAATTTCATTCTTTTTCTCTTCCATACTGAAATCATCCAATTTGATGTAATATCTATCAAAATAGTATATTTTGAGGATGCTTCTCCTAACTCAACCAGCAGAATTTGAAAGTTGAAAGTATTGTCCATGTAAAATACTTCGTGGACAGCTAAAATTTTCATTTAAGAGAGGGATTTAGTAATTAGTCATCCATACATTTCAGTTCACGATATGGACATGTGCTGTAGTTAGGAGGTATATCTGTTAGTTGGTAGAGGTCAGAGGTCATCTGAGGTTAAGGAAGATACCTTACAAAACTTTGGGAACTGCTTTTAAACACAGTATCTAAGGTTAGAATTATGAATAATTGTCATACTCAGTTTATGAATATATCATACAGAAAAAACAGTTCCTGGCACTTTTTGGTAGAGTCACATTTCAACAGAGGTTAAAAAACATTTTAAAAACAATATCTGAAGGTAGGAACCATGGTTATTAGCAATACTTGGAAATAAAATGAATGATAGGTTGATCATATGCAGAGGAATTATTTACACATGGTACAAAAGCAAACAGGTATAAAAGCATACAAAAGCTAGCAATAGTTAGTAATGTAGGAAAAAATTAAGAAGTAACAAATTTACCAAACAATTATAAAAATCTTCTACAAATACACTTTATTATGATGAAACATCACGAGTGGTTCATTGTCATGTTTATATTGGTTGTTCAATCCCTATGCCCCAAATTTAAGAACTAAATGCAATATAACACAGTGCAGGGTTTTAGTGTTTTGTCTATTTAAAGTGGCAATTTTTTACAATTTTAATTCTGTACCTCATTTGTACATTAGCTTTCAAGTAACAAAAATCATCTAAGATGATCGTTTATCAAGATCGCATACAATGTGGTGGGGGTTGTTTAGTCTTGTATCGATGTGGAATTTATTTACCCCAAAAATATTCCGAAATTTCCATTCAAAAATAATTACCACATTATAAATGTTTTTTGTAACCTTAAAGGCCTCTTCAGAGTTTGTATGTTCTGGTAAACAATCATTTAGATAGATGGAGTTTTATAGCCCAGTTTCCAGCTATTCGGTTGAAGTCGAGCTGGCCACAGCCATTTTTCCAGTTGCTGCTCACTGGCTTGTTTTCCCCACTCCATTGCTTATGCTGATCCCCAAGTACAATGGCAGTAGGTTCCGTTTATAAAGTCTTCGTTATGACCCAACCATGACTTGTACTCCTGACCTCCTGACTGCAAGTCTGATGCTCCAAACCACTTAAGGGCGATTCGACGAATAAGTGGACATGGGCATGAAATTTTAAAATTCATCGTATTTGAAAAAAATTTGCTATTCTGAGTACAAAATAAGTTAAATTTTCTAGAATTATTAATAATTTAGGAATTTTTATGATATATTGGATATTAACGTGGGATTTATTAATTAATCCTCATCTTTAATGTAATTTTTTAATCATTTCACATGATTTGTAAAAAATGACAATAATTTCGGGACAAAGCACACAAATGTTTCTTAAGTTTAACAGAGCAGTTCCACTAAATGTCTTTCAATACTCTTTAAAAAGAAAAATGAAAAAAAATGTTATACCATTAATTAAGAACTGTTAATTAATAGGCATTTCGATGCATGTCCCGGACAACACTTTTCTCCCATAAAAGTTTGTTCCCTGTTAAGAAAATAACTGCATTAATGTTCTAATTTCATTTCTTCAATTAAGACCATAGGCCAGTTCTTTTAAACCAACAATAAACTTTTTAATCAATCCCATTGTTAATTAATTTAAAAATTAATGAGTGTCCCTTACAACACTTTTTGTGTTGTACAGGACATGTCCTGTACAACACACATGACTAAACAAAGTACCTAATATGGCATAACTTCAGAGTTGAGAAGGTCAGTACATCTGATGTCCATAACAATCAATAAACTTCTTTTGCCATCCCATGAGAACATGAGTTATACAAATTGTACATTAAATAATCTGTTAGTGGCTTAAAAAATTGGCTGTGGCAGGTGGATTTTCTTTAGATGCTATTGAGTAATTGTACTCTTTCAGAAATGTTCACACAACGATTGGTTTGATAAAGCAAATTCCTTTTGTAAAGTACATTAAGATACTGTATTGAAAGAAAAGGGAAAGAAATCTGTCAAGTTATGAGCTGAAAGGTGCAAGGTATACTCTATCGTGCAAAGAAATTTCAGAGTCATTCCGCTGCTGAAGGGTGTAGCAGCAGACAACATTACTGTGGGGGGACTGGTGTGTTGGTAACTACTGTACCTGTATGCAGGTGAATACTATTACTATCCAGAGAAATCATGCAAATACATGATGGAGAGTATAAAGTTTCTGTGGTGATTTGGTCTGGAAGTTACTTCAAGTATCCTGTTTGCCCTGTCAAAACTTTTACTTTCCACATGAAGTTCTGAAGAATGTATTTAGTTGGTACACTTGGCCATGTCGACTTTGAAGATTTTGAATGACTAATGCACCAAAATATAAAATGCTAACTGTATGTGCTCATGGAACTGCTCAGAGGATATGAGTCTCTACATAATTCATAAATCATTCCTTTCCTTTTTGAAAGGGTTCCATATAGTCTACAGTATCTGGACATAGTAATTTACAAAATGAAAGATACAGTATTTCTTATGAGCATGCGATCTATACAAAGTACATCTTGTGAAATGCTACAGCATTAGGCCCACTGTACTTAAATCTTGATGCTTCTGGTAAAAATAATGACTGAGCTTGTGTATTAATGTGAGAGTAAAAACTTTTATTTAGTTTCTTGTGCACACTAAAAAACACTCCTCAGTGATGTGCTGAGCCTGTCATTTAGGGTTGGGAAAATTAATGGTCTTCTGAGGCTTTGTGTGTGGGGGTAAAGAAGGATATGGGGGAGGACAATTATATACTCAGTAGGTTTGTCTGTGCTTGATGGAAGGTGTTGTAAAGTATATCCCCAAGAGGGATTCTCTTGTAAATGCAGGATTACAGTTACCTTGAACACTGGGCCGCCAGTTACTGGGCCTTAATTATACCACATGACGAGAGCATACTTTGCATCTCTGCCAATTATAGGTTTACACTGTGTACAGTACTGTATATAAGAAATGGCTGTATTTGCTCATGGTATAGTTTTAATGACATTTCCTTGTATAAGCACAGTTGCACTTTACTTGGACCATTGTGTCCATCAAATGGGAAAAGTGGCAGTCCATTGTAAACATTCATTCCAGGCACATATACTACTGTACTTGTTCTACTGTAAGCATGCTGTAAACCCTCCTGGAGTTGCTCAGCTTCCCTTTTCTTTCTTATCATGTTCCAGTGTTGTTAAACATATAAAACTGGTGTTTTGTTTTGAATTAATCAATCAATGATTTGTATTTAATTTTATGATGATTTTGTTTAATTTAACTTAAGCGTCTATTAATTATTGTTAATTAAACAATGGTGGACAAATTTGTCCCGTACAACACTTTTTTTTTGTCCAGTACAACACGAATGAATTTTCTTCCTTTCTTCCCAAGGGTAATAAAAGAAGTTTACAGTAAATATCAATGTTATAAGAAGGAGCTACTACCACAGTATCATGAATATGAATGAGGGTTGTTTCTTCCGGGAGGATTCACAGAGTTTTGCATGTGAAAAGTTAAACTAAAAAGCTGTGTCCCTTTTTTGTCCCATACACACGCACAATTTATAGCGACCTTACTTGATGACCTTGACCTTGATATGTTCCAAACTCATGAACCTGCTATATTTAAACAAGTACTATATGCCAACAAGCAAAAGAACCAGTTTTGTGATGTTTAATTGTAGTAAAACAGACATAATATCCTCAAAATGCCCTCTAAATGTCCCGTACAACATGTTTGGAATCGCCCTTGACCATTCAGTTGGTCTTTAGTTCAGAAGGGAAAAACCATTTGTTGAAACAAAAGGTTGATATTCTCTTTCATAAACGAAAGGTTGATATTCTCTTTCAAACTCTGATTGTCCCATCAACAGGAGGCTACAGTTTGTTTGAAAGATTGGCAACCTGTTTTGATTTTTGTAGCCAACACAATGAAGGAACCTTGTCAAAATCAAGCTGCTTTGTTACATAATATGAACATCACAATAGTAGTATCCTCTTAAACCTCTTATTGTAATCATTACAACAATATATTGCACCTGCAGTAACAATGAGGCAGTTGCCACTTATGATTTTGATGTTGGGGTGGATCCAGACATTCCAAAAGGGGGGAGGCTAACTTAAGAGAAAGCAGGGAAGTGAGGGAGTTGCACTGCTAATTTTCCAAATGTTTTGTTGGTGATGTGGGGAAAAAGGGAGGGCTGATGAGACTGTTAAAGCCCCCCTTGGATACACACCTGGATGTGAAGCCTAAAAAGAGGCAAATTATGAACCCTTTGTAACATCTCAATGTTTATGGTGACTAGGCTAATGCGGAATGCATTCAACAGGGTAGTTGCCATGTTTGAATTTAAGAAACAATAACTATTTCTGCAACTTTTCTGAGGCTTTATTGATGAACTTAAGAATTATGAATAGTAATCATGAACATATGCTGCATATTCATACATTTCTTTCAAACACTATGATTAAGAGCTCCAGGCACGATTTTGCATTTAAAGTTTCAAAATTTTTAAACTCTTTTAACACCACTTCTATGATAAATAGGTCCATAAAAATGGTAAAAATTTGGGAGTTTATTTATCTATAGCTGGGCAGTGTGGGCAGTTGGGCTCAAGATGAATGAAAATGACTTAACTGCCTGACAGATGAATGATTCTGTTGTAACTGACCTGAAAAATCTCTAAACTTAGCTTAGGAAAAAATCATACTGTATGATTAGATATTCTTCATCATGAAAGTTGGAGACACACAAGAATCATTACTTCTTTCAGTGATAACTTAGAAACAAAAACCAAATACCAACTATCAATTCTTACATTAGTACACAAACTACAAAGGCATCATACAAATATTTAAATATGAGTGTACAAGGTGATGAAAAACAGTTTAGCATATTATGATGTAGGTCTATTTTAAAACCTGCATGAAGCTTTTTGCCTTCAAACCAGTAGCACCAATTTTTTACTTGAGTATGTGTGCGTGGCCACTTCCATAAAAAATTTACACCCTGAAGTCAGTGAGTATATTTTATAATAGGGTACATGTCCCCCTCCCCCAGGATTGATGCCCATGCCTCAAAAAATTTGATAAATAAAAGTTTGTCAATTTTTACTTGATTTTGTAAAGTATGTCGGCCACACTTCAAAAGACCCTAAAAAAGGGGGAGGCGGGCATTTTGGGGACAGGTCCCCTGCATCTCAGTGTAACCCTCCTGCTCTCTAAGCATAACTATGGATGCCTGTGCAATAGCATTCTTTACCAAAACTAACCTCCACCCCTCCCCCCCATTTCCAATCCTTAATTTGCAGTAGATTTGTTTCTTTGCATGACATGCATGATTTGCAATTTGAAGCTTGGCAATGCTTATATACCATTCTCTGTCAAACTTAATTTGCCTGTCTTACTGCACATGCAGTTGAGTAGGGTGAGTGCTGATGATATCATAATACAAACCCATGCATGTATTGCATCAAGGAGTGTTACCTGTATGCCTCCCCTTAAAACAGCAGCAACAAATGTAACATGCCCATGAAAGGAAAAAGATAGTCATACATACTGCACAGTAGATTGATAAAATGAATATCATTTTATCAGTTTTGTCTTCATTACAATATTGGTGACATTGAAATCGTTGACATGCATGATAGTTACCTGAAAGAATTTTACTGGTTGGATTTATAGCTTCAGAAGTACTCTGCCCTTTTGATAGATGTTTACCAGTACTGGGTTGTATCGTATTTGTTGTATGGTCTTGTGTAGGTTCATGGTTTCGCTTTATGTCAGAAGGTGGATGGTCGCATGGTATTGGTAGGGTATCATCCAAATGATATGTAAAATTTCCCAGAGTACAAGTTATGGGATTTTCTATGCTATGTTCTACAGATCTGTTATTGTACCATTTTTGAATTGATTGGAAGGCACAGTCACAGGATAAAGGATTGTTGCTTATTTCCAATCTCTCAGAGGTAACTTGTAAGTATGGAACGATACTCACCGATTCAGATAAGTTATTGTTATCAATGTAGAATCGGTTGATGGAATATATTCCCAGATTGTGTGGTGAGGGCAGTGTAACTAGTTCATTGGAGGATAGCACCACTTCTCTCAGAGAGGAGAGTCCACCAAACAGTCCATGAGGGAGCTGTTTTAGCTTGTTGTTTCTGAGAGACAAAACTTCTAGTCCAAGAAGGTCTTGGAAGGTAGATGCATGAAGGTGGTCCAGTTCATTGTAACCAAGCACAATATACTGTAATCTCATCAAGCCTTGGAAGATTGAAGGAGGCAAAGATTGTATCCTGTTGTAACTGAAGTAAATTGAAGTGAGAGCCTCTAAACCTTGAAGTGCATGTTCATGGATATTAAGGATGTTGTTTTTTTGCAAGAGTAATCTTGTGAGAGAATTCTCAGTTCCTCTAAAAGTTCCATTCAAAAGTTCATATATATTGTTGTTATTGATCAAGACATTCTTCAAGTGTTTTATATGAACAAAGACTCCTGGACATATAACAGTGATGTCATTGTTACTTAGGTCCAGTGTTCTTAGTTGAGTGTATCCTATAAGGCTATTCACTGGGATCTCAGTCAGATGGTTATCTTGTAGTTCTAAGATTGTTGTATTCTCACAGCCAACAGATGATGGGACTTGGTAAAGATTTCTTTCATCACAGTTAGCTCTGTTATACCAGTCATCATACTCACATACTTGATTACAGGATACATCTGGCACTAGGTTGTCATGATTACCAGAATTGCATGTACCATCTTGTGAAGACAGGGCTGCCATTTTTGCAAAGAACATAAGTAGTCCAAGTACTTTAAGTGATAATGTTCCAAGCAATGACCAATGGTTGCATTTCCTCTGAACCATTGGACTTTGTTCTAGGTTTCCCCTGCAAGAAAGATATAAGGAATTTGTTTTGTTTATGGGAAAGCTTATGATTGTAATAAGTCCTTTATAATCAGCCAACCTGCTGGACAGTTCGTTTCTGATGGGGAATTTGTCCCTCCTTTAAAGAGAAAGAAGGGTAATATCCCATCTTTTTTATTTCCATGAAAATTAAGGAAATGACAGTTTCTTGATTTCTGACTTAGAAGAATAAGGAAAAGCAGTCTGGCAGGCACACAGTATGTGTAGAAACTCAAAAGTTATGCCCCAGTTTTTTTCTGGAGGCTGGTAAAATTAAGGGGGAAAAGTATCACCACTTTTGCACATCAGAAGGAACAAGTCTGCCTCATTAATATTCATGAAGCTTTTTACCTGACATCATGGATTTACTCTGGTTTGTAAACAAAACACACATATGCACATGATCAATTGTGTGTTGCATTCAAGAAACATATCTGTGTGCAAAGCTTACAACTGTTAAAGCAAACCTTCAAAATCTTTGGAAAAGTTTTTGGTTTCAATGATAAGAGAAACTAATGCAATCAGGATGGCGTGCCTGTGTGTGTGTGTGAGTGTGTGTGTGAGTGTGTGTGTGTTTGGGATGCTTTGTTTGTTTACAGGATATTCCCAACATAGGAATGTCTGACAGTTTTCAAACTAGTTACAAAGATGCCCCATATTAAGAGGAAGAACCCTTTTGTTCTTGCTGGAGGTCAAAGCTCATCTGGGGTCATTAGTGTAAATTAGTGAAGTTCACTCCTCCACCATGAAAAGTAATGTCGATGCAGCTAGTATGGGGATCCTGCGTAGTAGCCAGAAACAGAAAAGAAACAGATGGAGAGTTCTAATCGATTTGATGATTTATTCATTGATTGAGTTCCAAAAAGAATTTTTCTAAATTATTTGGCCGGCCTTATATTAATCAAATATCTACAGGTTACTTGTGCTCCTTGTCTCAAGTCTGATGCACAAGTGTCCAGCTTGCAGGCTTGGTCTTGGAAACCTCGTGTGAGCTACAAACACCTGCAGTCCCTCATTAGTCAAAAGTTATGACACAGTGTGCTGATCTAAATGACCAATTAGGAGGCTGCAAAGGGTGAAATTGGCCACACCTTGAAAATATGGGTTACAGCATGTACGTGGAACTACAGGCGATATAATATGTCACGTCCACCGGAAACACGTGACGGGAAACAGGAAGGGCCCTGGGAATCCAGAACAAAGGGAAGGGAGAGTTGCTTGTAAATAACAAGATGGCGTCTGCGAAAGGTCATGGAGAGTGCACCATACTGCATAACATTAGGGATCAAACTGAAATCTTTGTTCCTACAATATCTTAAGATATTATATATATTTCATAAGATTTCATATTTAGTAAGTGAATGCATTATAGTGAGAGTATGGTCTCTATCATTTTTTGTGGAGATTAAAGGTCATCTGGGTTCACCATCGGTCAAACTTTAAAAGCTTTGTTAACACTTTATCTCAAGATAGGAAACTTGGATAGACTTCATATTTGGGTATGTGGATGTATTACGGTCAAAAGATGGAGTTCAAAGGTCATCTGGGGTCAACAGGGGTCAAACTCTGAACACTTTGTTAACATGATATCTCAACATTTGAAACTCAAATAGATTAGCCTATTTGATATGTGAATGTGTTATGGTAAGAAGATGGTCTCTATTGTTTTTGTGCAGGACAAAGGTCATCTCAGGTCATCTTGGGTTACACTCTGAGAGCCTTGTTGACACAAGATGAATGTATAACCCTGAATAAATATAGAACCGTTTTGTCCACTATGAATATTAAACCTTTATAGATTACCAAACCTTTTATTATTACAATAGACCCTTTCTTCAATTATATGAATACAGAAACCTTTTCTCTCAGTCTATAAGGAATGCCTAACCCTTTTTTTTTTAATTGTGAATAATGAATCTTATGAACAATGAACCTTATTTATCATAAATTTTTATGAGCAAAGGTTCATTGTTCCTAAGATTCATTATTCACAAATAAAAAAAGGGTTATGAGCAACAAACCTTCTGAAAAACGAACCTTTTTTTCCCCCTGAATCCTGTATGAACAGTGACCCTCATGAATAACAAACCTAATGCAGATTGGGTAGACCCCATGTCTAACCTAGTTTTCAAAAGCTAAACTCCTAGCCTAAATTTTGCCCTGAGCCCAGGCACTATTCCTTTGTAAATTGGTATTTTGAAATATTTTGTCTTACAAAGACAAAAAAGTTCTGGAAGCCTTTTGAATGTTGCCAAGAAGCCTCAATCCTGGCTCCTCAGATAACAGTATGTAACAACAATGATATTCAGTCAACAAGCCATCTCAGATGTATGCTAAATTGCTAATAGGAAATGCAGATTCTTTGTTAGTCCCCCAACTTCTCAAATTTCCTCATAGGAACCTGAGGAACTAATCCATTTTCTGCAACGCATGCTCAATATTTAAAAATATTTGTTAAAGGAATCTGTATTTTCTGAAAATTTCGTTCCTAATAGAGTTGTGTTCACTTTTTAGAAAAAAATGAGAAAATTTGGGTGCTTGCCCTGATGGCAAAAATTCTAGCTATGCCATTGGCTTGATCTTCAGACAAAGACATCCAAACATTCCACAGTTCAAATATTGAGGACAAAAAGGGCATTAGAAAAAAAGTAAACAGAATCTTGAGGCAATGTGCCCACTTTACATGTTAACATGCTGTGTGAGTTGGAGGTATTTATTACAAAGAAAAACCATCTTTAGTATGACATGTTCTGAGTGAGGAAAAGGATATAACCATGAAATTTGAAGGACAAGGTCTAGGATAAATTTTCCTGTCATAAGAGACAACAGTAGTTAAAAAAAATCATCAGAAAGGATGGCCCCTTAAATGCCAAGTCAGGAAAAAACAAAACAAAGTTATCCACATATAGCCTTCATTGTACAAGTTTTTTCATTAGTAGAAGTCAAAATCAACGGACTTTCATCACCCTTACAGTATGCTGCCTAAATTGGGAATATATATCATTGAAAAGATGTTCCCATCTCAAATTCTAGAGAGATTTTCAATTCATCATGGATTGAAATTTACGGGTAATTCATAAGGGGAAACCCCCTAAGCTTGCCTGTTTGCCAACTATACTGCAGCTGCTCTACTGTATATCCATATGCTCTCATACTATACATGTGTAGAGTAGTTTAGACAATCCATAAAAGAATGGTTTAAGGTCACAACAGGATTTTGTATGTTAGAGGAGTACCTATTCTGAGCATTTCGGTGAAATTGTGCATTGGAATCTGATGTGTGGTTCTCAAGATATGAGCACATAAAGTTTTCACGTTTTCAATTAAAAGTGAACTTGAAGCAAGCACATATGACATCACATCCCCACATTAATGGGCAGTCTTTTTTCTTTAAACTTTATACTGGATTTTCTTCTCAACACTTCCAAATTATTAAAATGTAATTGCATAAGTGGCATGAGAATGTTACAAACTTTGCATTCCGCCACAGTGAAGTCATACTCCTATCACCTTTAAGGTCAACACAACAGTCTGATAAAACAAGGGGAAACAAAGCATTCCTTGTCAATGTGAGGAAGTGATATAAACTCTGCTGCCTTCAAATTCACTTTTGAACACAAATCTACTTACTTCATTTACTGAAATCTCGAGAAGTGTCTGATTTGCATGGAACTTTCATCACCTTGTGTGGATTTGTTCCCCTTTCAGGTATGAAAGTTAAATTTTTGCCTAAACTTCCCCTTTAAATGAATTGACACTTTTGCCCAAATGCAGCAACAGATTTGCTGGTCTTTCAAAATTTCTGCCCTCCCCCCCCAAAATCAATATTGTGTTTGACAAAACATGCTCCAAATTTCAAGAATTTCAACATTGATTTAGGAAGGGGGTGACTGTCAAATGTCTAGTGTTGTAGATTTCAAAAGTTGCATAAAATGTAGTAGTGAATGTGAAGTGTGGTGTGCTCATTCAAGGGTGCTTTACTAAATCATTATGTAAATCATCTATGATGCAATATAGGGATGGAACAAACATATTTTTTCAACCAAATTCCTTTGTTTGAACAGTGGATATGCATGCCGCTGTCAGTCATAGTGTACAGTAGCAAGCTTTTGTTCAACATTTATGTTGGACTTTGCCTCCATAACCATGGACATGATCATATCAACTGTTATGTATATTAATATAAACTTTGTTCCCTTCCTGTGTGCTTTTGTTTTGGAGCTATTATTTGGCGCCAAAATTCCGTTCTTGTACAGCATGCACCTCAATCAAAAGCTTACAGAATGCTTTTTAATTGAGATAATTGGTTGTACTGAGGCTTTGTATGCTAGTGAAAAATTTTTAAAGAAATAGGTTTGAGTTGACCTAAGTAGTTGCTTGGAGTTGACCTAAGTAGTCGCTTGGAGTTGACCTAAGTAGTCGCTTGGAGTTGACCTAAGTAGTCGCTTGGAGTTGACCTAAGTAGTTGCTTGGAGTTGACCTAAGTAGTCGCTTGGAGTTGACCTAAGTAGTCGCTTGGAGTTGACCTAAGTAGTCGCTTGGAGTTGACCTAAGTAGTCGCTTGGAGTTGACCTAAGTAGTCGCTTGGAGTTGACCTAAGTAGTCGCTTGGAGTTGACCTAAGTAGTCGCTTGGAGTTGACCTAAGTAGTCGCTTGGAGTTGACCTAAGTAGTCGCTTGGAGTTGACCTAAGTAGTCGCTTGGAGTTGACCTAAGTAGTCGCTTGGAGTTGACCTAAGTAGTCGCTTGGAGTTGACCTAAGTAGTCGCTTGGAGTTGACCTAAGTAGTCGCTTGGAGTTGACCTAAGTAGTCGCTTGGAGTTGACCTAAGTACTTGCTTGGAGTTGACCTAAGTAGTTGCTTGGAGTTGACCTAAGTAGTGGCTTTCTTGATGGCCTAGGCAAGGTGGAGTTAGGGGAAGTGAATTGGAAAGGAGGGAGGTTGAATGGCTTTGGTCCCACCTATAGTCATGAAGTTTGCAATATCACAACTCATACAGGCATATTACCACCTCAGGCTGTTAAAGTGTTACTTGTGCAGATTGTCTTTTGTTATTCTGACGGTTCATGTTTCCAAATGGGGAATAAGGGTCTTTCTTCTGAGGGGTCGTAATTTTGAAGCTTCGGTATTCCAAATAAAGATAAGGGTCATTATTTCGCACAAAAAATAAGGGTTGTTTTCTACAAAGTCGATTTTTATTCTGAATCAAAGAAAGGTTCATCATTGTGAAGGGTCGATATTCAGAATGGAGGATATGAACTCCTATCCTTCTATAAAGCCAGGCAAGAGAGCTGTTTTTTCATTTAGTACTGCCCCAAATTTCCCCCACCCCATAGACATCACCATCAAAGTAATGTATTAAGCTGTCAGTTACTGTGCGAGCCTATCCAAAACAATAATTAGAGTATGTTAAAGACATCCTCTATTTGGAATAACAACCCTGCAAATAATGACAGATGTTGTCTATTCAGACCCTTATTTTCAAATTGGAATAATGACCCTTATCCTGTAATTGGAATAACCACCCTTCGGAATGATAACCAATACATTTTATTCGGAATAACTACCCTTGAGAGTAGCAACCCTTATATTTGATTCAAACTAAAGACTCTTGGGAATTATGATCCCATCTTTGCAATTATGCAAGTATGCTGGAAGCTGGTCATCACGTAGCTGGGTTTTCCTTTTCTTTCAAATTCGGTGGATTTGTTTGAAGTTATTTAGCCAATCTGTATGCAGTAGTCATTTTCTCACACTCAAACTGAATTTTGTTGTTTTTTTTTTTTGGCCTTCAGTATAATAACAATGTTGTCTTGTCAAACACTACAGTATACTCATATTAGTTTCAAAAACAGGTTCCCAAATTATGATTCTTCAACTTCAAGTTGTCAGCTAATTTGAGAATGACCTTCAAAGAACCCACTTACTTGTAAAAAGGTTTATTAGCAAGTAGGTTTAAAGTTTAACCAATGGCTTGTTTGATTAAAGTTTTCTAATTCTATGACTTAGTAATTGGAGAAGAATTCACTCTGGAAACCTGATCAAAATGTGAATTTTGTTTGAAAATTACCACTTAAATGGAATGAGTTCTAAAACATTACAGCTAAAAGTTTCTGTTGCAAGAACAAAGGTAATCATGAGTAGCATAAAATAATCTTTGTATCTTAGTTTCTTCAAAAAACAATCAGTACTCTTTGGCAAAGAAATATAGATGTAATTGTTAGATACAGCCTCAGTAGGTTGCATCTGAAAAGTAAGTGATAAGTTTTGCATTTAAAAAGAAGTCATCTTGTAATACATGTACTTGACAAGAAAATACCTAAAACTATATATTTGATTTAATGAGTGAAAATTATCTCTTTAATTAAAAAAAATATCATGGTGAAAAATTGTTATGTATTGCTTTCTTGCATTTTTACCCTACCATCATGTTTGTTGGGTCTTTTTGGGGACAAAGGGTTGATGAGCAGGAATGAGTTATTTTTAGTTCACCAAAAGTCCAACATGGATGAGTTTTTAAAAAAAAAAAATTGCAGTATGGTAGTTAAAACTTATAAAAATTACTAAAAACTTTGTATCAAATGCATCCTTTGTGACAAATTATGTAAATCCAGTTTCCCACCATTATTACAAGCTCAAATTTGCTAGTGATTGCAAAACTCCCTAACTGAGCAATACAACTTTTTTGTGTACTGCTTGTAAATTGCAAAACCCTTAATATTAGCAAAAAAATTTTGAACTTACCTTGGATGCATTTTCTGTTTCCTTCTGGAACAGTAATTGCCATGTTATGCCCACACAGGCCATGTGAGTATACTGATACTGTACCTATAGTTTCAGAAAAAGCAGGGTTATTGGATTTCCCGCCACAACCTTTGGCTTTGTGTGTTTAAGATTCAATTTGTTAGACAGTTATATAGTCTGTTAAATCTGAATCATATGCAGTTGGTACTACATGTGTATAATTTGGCATAATGCCAATAATAACTTCCAACTTGATTCAGTGTTCTTGATTTTAGTTCTATTTATAGTCTGTATGCACAGGTCTATTGAACTTAGGCTTGTGGAGTGTAGAAGTACCCAATGGGCAAGAATGTTTCAGGGGATATGGGAAATATAGTATGTGGTTTGTAAAAATCCTTCAGTTTTAGGTTTCTTAATTGTCTGAGAAGGAAGCTGCCATTATTCTGGTCTCTAAAAATTGCCAAATGTGAAACCATACACTTCAGTAAGTTCAATTATATGTTGCATATGTATCTATTCTGCATAAACATGGAAAAAAAAAATAATTGTGAAGAATTTTTCATTATCCAGTTCTTAATGTTTTCATTTTTTGATTCCTTAAAATCAGAAAACAGGCATGTTTGTTTGCATGCATGTGTTTGCATATGTTCAGTACCTCAAGATAGCAATGTGGGACAATTTCAGTATTTACATTATTATATAGATTGTTCAGGTTGGAGGGAGAAACCTCAAGTCTCTTGTTAACACAATATCTCAAAATAGCAATGACCACAAGCTTTCCTGTTTGGTACCCTGGTACTGTATATAGATTTTTCATGATCAGAGGAAGGATCCTTTTGTTTTTTATGGAAGTGAAAGGTAGTTTGAGGGTCAAAAGTCTTTTTCATGTTCAACTTGGAAACATGACTTCATTTCCTGCATAATTGCGCATGCTCTATGTATAAAATGAGAACCTTAAATTTGAGAAAGGTCAGTGTCATCTGGATCTACTAGACTTCAAAATGAAGAATTTCCAAGCTCATTATAGCCACATACCAGAGGTAAAAAAAATGACCTTTCCAAAAAGAAAATAATCACCTGTTATTAAAATTTTTTCAAGCATGTCCAGAATCAAATATTAGCACAGTGCCTCCTAAAACATAAAAGTTGTCTGACATGGAAATGTGAAGTTGAGTACTTGATACAAAAAACCTTAAAAACCAAGAAAAAGTTGCTTCAGTTCCCATAAAAATCTGTAACAAATTGATCATTTCAAAGGGGAATTTGAAATCATTATGTGAAAACATGAGCTCAGTAAGCAATTCTTTTGATGTCTAAGGAGGAACATGCCCAATAAGGTTCTTTTTGCAATGTCCATTTCAAGGACAGTTGTATGAGACATTGTTTCTGCCAGGGGGGGAGAAAGGGGGATTTCCTTCCACCCCCCCCTTTTTAGGAGGTGGTTAAAATTCATGCTGTGACGTCGCTTCTTGAAAAAGCAACATAGACACCCCAGTACATCAAAGGCGGTATGGGGTGTAACTGATATGTGAGTTTGTTACATGATCTGTGACCTCAAATTAGCTATGCTTTCATTGTGTTCACACTGCGTGAAAAGCAATTAACACATGCTGACTGACCTGTTAGCTAACCCTAAATGTTACGTAACTTTTTATGTATTGAAACACATCTTTTACTGTCAATCAATAAATCAGATATGAAACTTGACCTGCATGTAGTGAGCTTCTTTTCCTCCCTAAAGCGATAGGAGTTAATCAGGCAGAGAGGAAAAATGTAACAAAAAGTAAGAGGGGGCATTTCATCATGTCCCTTTTTCATTTCTTTAAAAATTAGAAAAATGTCAGCATTTTGGTTTCTTACTTAAAGGCAGTCATTCGTCACCCCAAACTACAGTTTTAGTATGCATACATCAAAACTCTCAATTGGTACAGCTCTTTGACTGGCATCACATTCAAACAATGCATCATAGCTAAATTACACAGCATGGGCACTGAGAGTGTCTTGATTACACTTTATGGAATTGTATGGCCACTGGGACAAGCCATGAAGCAATAAACTAGGATTGCGTCTGGATAAAGATGAGTTTTAGAAAAATGTGGGAGGGGCTAGAAGTACTGTAAGTAGGTTGGGAGAATTGGAACTGTTTGGGATGATGAAAATATGCCTTTAAAAAGATGACACTTTTCCTGCAATATTTGAACTTGCATAAATAAATGGCCTTAAAACTCCTTACAGGCAAAGCACCTTACAGGGATTGAAGCAAGCTTTCGTCCTCCTGAACCCACTCATAGATTGAGCCTAGGACATGCAGCAATTAAGACTTTTGATTTAGCAGTTGTATGTGTTTGTTGATTCCTTGCCATGGGCAGGGGAGGACTCTATGCGATGGTTATGTTGTGTGTGTGTGTGTGCACATGTGTATGTGTGTTTGTAACCCTTGGCTCATGAACAGGATATCTCAAGAAGGGAAACTGACAGTTGTCAAACTTGGTACATAGATGCCCCATATTGAGAGAAAGAACCCTTTTGTTTTTGGTGAAGGTCAAAGGTAATCTGGGGTATCCACGGGTCAAAGCCTGAAAACCTTTTTAATATATCGAGATAGGAAACCGATAGATTTCATATTTGGTTATGTGGATGTGTTATGGCTAGGAGATGGGTCCATATGTTTTTTGCAGAGGTCAAAGGTTATCTGGGGTCTCAGGTAGTCAAAGTCTGTAAACTTGTTAATGCAATATTTCAAGGTAGGCGAACTGGATAGATTTCATATTTTGTATGTGGATGGGTTATGATCAGGAAAGGGTCCCCATAAATTTTGGCAGAGGTCAAAGGTCACCTGAGGTCACTAGGGGTTTAAGTCTGAAAGTCTAATAAAAGGGATATATTTCAAGATAGAAAACTTGGATGGATTTCTTATTGGAGTATGGATGAGTTATGGTCAGAGAACAGTGGCGGAGCTGCCATTTGGTCAGGGGGGCGGTCGCCCCCCTGACGGACCAAAATCGTTTGTCGGGGCCCTTTTTAGGTTTTTAACATACTTTCTTCTTGCACCATTATTGGCAAAAGACATGACTGCCTTCATACTAGAATGTGAAAGAAAGGGATAGAAAGGGTGTCCGCAGGTAGGGGCAAGGGGGAACTTGCCCTCACCCTGGAAAATAAAAAACCTGAATAAAAACGACTCAGACAACATAGAAAAAAAAGATGAAGAAAAATTAACATCAATATTTCTCAACAGTTCACCAAGTGTATTCCCTATTTATATGCTGTAATAGGGTTTGCGAAATGCCATTTCCAGCGATCTGAGCGGCATTTTGGGCTGAAATTTTCTTGCACTCCGCGCCACAATCAGTTGGCGCGGAGCGGAGCTTTCCCCTAAAAGAATTTTGTCCACCCCCCCGAATTTTCTTCTCCGGAGGCCTATGGAGAGAAAATTTAAACATGCTTTAAAAGAAAAACTTGCTGAGGAGAAATGGCAAACTGGAAGTCTTCTACCAAGTGGGGAAAATCAAATGGAAAGTCTGAAAAGTTGTGGCTTCGATCGTGCTGAGGCTCAGGGTATTTACTCATTCGAAGCGCCCCTGCAGACCATTTTCGCCCCCTCCAACCGAAATCTCTAGCTCCGCCACTGTCAGAGAATGGACTCTATTGTTTTGGGGTGGAGGTCAAAGGTCATCTGAGGTCTCCAGGGGTCAAAGTCTGAAAATCTCCTTAATGTGATACAGTATCTCAAGATAGGAAACGCTCATTAAGATCATATTTTTTATTTAGAGGCTTTATAGATAGAAGTTGAACCCTTTAATTTTTTGTGGAGGTCAAATGTCACCTGGCATCACCAGGGGTCAAATTTTGGAAGACTTATAAACAGGATATCTCATGGTAGAAAATTTGGATCAATTTCATATTTGGTATGAAGATGGGGTTGCCAGGGGTCAAAGTTTGAAAATCTTGTTTACAGCATATCTCAAGTTAGGAAACTTCGGTAGATTTCATACTTGCTATGTGAATGGGTTAGGGTCAGATGATTGTCCCTATTGTTTTTTGTGAAGTTAAAAGGTCATGTGGGGTCAGCAGGGTTCAAATTCTGAAATTCTTGTTATCCCCGTATCTCAAGATAGTAAACTTGGATAAATTTCATACTGTATATGGTCCGTGGATGTCTAATGGTCAGAAGATGGTTCCTATTGTTTTTGGTGTAGGTCAAAGGTCACCTGGGGTCACCTGGGGTCAAAGTTTGGAAGACTCATTAACAGGATATCACATGGTAGAAAATTTGGATCAATTTCATATTTGGTATGAAGATGTGTTATCATCAGAAGATGGTCTCTATCTCTAATATTGGGCCTAATAAGAATGGGTCCCAAATAGTCTGAGTCCAGAACCCCAAAAGCTAAATCTAGGACTACACATACTTCCATTTAGTGGCCATTATATCATTTTCCTGCCATAACTTAACTGTAAACAAAATGACACTTTCTACTGTGTGCCGCACAACAATCTAACTTTGGGCCATCTAACTTCTTGCAA
This sequence comes from Holothuria scabra, assembly GCA_037179385.1. Classification (NCBI taxonomy): domain Eukaryota; kingdom Metazoa; phylum Echinodermata; class Holothuroidea; order Aspidochirotida; family Holothuriidae; genus Holothuria; species Holothuria scabra. The sequence goes on along the minus strand of CM074179.1, from coordinate 58,562,327 downwards.
TTTTCAGATAATCTGGGACAAAACTGTTGGGACACTTTTTCATAATATTCATAATGCATCTCAGTTAGTAGGCTAACATGAAATGCCCATTCCCCCTTCCAAGATTGTGTCGAAAAGACAATAAAGACCTCACAGATAGAAGTATACATCACTTGTTGTTCTGGGAAAAATTGTTCAATTAAATGTTTTATAAAAAAAAAGATTTTACAACATTGTTATATTTCATTTCACTTGTTTCATTTATTCCATCTAGCATAGATATAAAAGTTTGAAAAAGGAGTCATAAAATACATTCAGAGGAAGAATAAAAAGAAGATGAAAGATCACATGCACAACAATAACATGTCTACAACAAAGAGATTAATACATAAAATGATGTAACAAAAAATTACAACAATATTCTAATTTTTGAAATTGAAGGGCTGATGCCATACAATAGATAAAAGAATTAAAAACCTGTATTCTGTATAGCTTAGTAAGCAAGATGTGGGGATTTCTCAGATTTCTTTTTTTCTGCTGAAGACTCTTATGTGCAGTGTAATGGGTGATTTTTTTTATTGTTTACCTTACTACCCATGCATATCCTTTTAGCATCAACCTTTTTTAAGGAAATGTAATCTATGTATGATAAGTTAAAGGTAATTTAGCCATAGTAAAGAATTTCAATAATCTCTGTTTGATACTAAACTGGTACATCAAAGATCTCATATGTAGTAAAATAATTGCATTGAATATATTATCCTAAGCATGTTTACTAAAGAAAGATAAAACATTAGCCAACCTAAATACTATGGTAGAGACTTTATGTAATAATTTTGATACATGGCAAGAAAAAGTTAACCTGTCATCAATACATATGCGACCAAGTATTCAGTGTTTGAGGTCTTAGTCACCCGAGGCCCAATCCATCAATAACTATAGGTTGTGACTTTGACAATTTGATAAGACCATGATGCTTTTTATATTTTTTTGAAAAACATATTTACTTTGTTTTTCGAGGGTGAAGCAGTTATTTTTTTCGTTGACATGTTGACAAGATGTTATTAAAGAGCATTGAAAATGTTTTTGGTCAGTATCAGCAGAACTCTTAGAAATTTTGGCAGATACTGTGGTATCATTTGCATTTTTTGTATTAAACAGATATGTTTGAGTCTACACTAATTTTGTCTCTGTTTATAATAAATGATATTGCAGATAATGGACCGCGGAGGTACACCAACCTTTTTTTCTGAAAAACCTCATGTCAAACTTGAAGGGAAATATTGTTTTTAAAATGTTGCAACAATGAGTACAAAGAAAATGGCTCAGACATTATCCAAAACTTCAGTCTTAATCATAAACCCCAGCAATAGCTACATAACTTGAAAATATTATGCCCAAGAATATCCATGAATGTTGCATCATTTGAAATGTTGAAAGTTTGGGTGAACAAATTCTTCTTGAGCAACAATTAAACAACTGAATTTCTATCTGTGGGAAACTTATTTCTTGAAAAGAAGGCTACCATACTGCCTTGTTTTTGATAATCTATCACCCTGTGTCAATAAATATTAGTTTTAAAAGGATGAATTTTTCTTGCAAAGCAAAGGCAGTATTTCCCTTTACCTTGTCTAGACCATCTAGACAAGGCCAGGTTTGTTTATAATGACTATTCCCCCCATAGTAGTGTGACTGAAATGCTAAATGACCTAGGGTGGGATAGTCTCAAAAACAGGCGTACTGCCAACAGGCTAGCAATTCTTCACAAAGCCAGATTGGGCCTCCTAGCCTTGCCAATCAACAACCTACAACCGGTCCGGCGGCCCTCCAGGCATCACCATTCTAATAGCTTTACAAATATACCAACCAATAAGGACTGCTACAAATACAGTTTCTTTCCTCGGACCGTCAGAGACTGGAACCTACTCCCCCAGAACATTACAGATCTCGAGGACCCCAAGCAATTCAAGAGCGCAGCCTTGAGGATCCTCAGACGGGACGACTAACTACATGCGCACACTCAACCCTGCACGTTTGACTCCACCAGGAGTGTTGTGCAGTATTTTTCCAGATTCCAGATCCATCCTTGAAGAAATTGTGAGAATTTTTGTGGACTGCAAAAACTGTAGTTTGGATAATAGCCTTTTTATATGCTTAAGTCTGACACTATGAGCGTGTTGCTAGATACAGGACCCATTAGCCAAGTGCAGCATCTCTGTGAACACTCTCTTCACCTATCCCCAAAGTTGTTATCTCTACTTAATCTAATGATGTATCAAGCTCCCAATTGATCACAATGTCCTTATCAACAACTACCAAAACTGACTGTCGTTTGTAATTTTAAAATAGAAGGTTTGTTATTCCAAAGTTCATTATTTTGAATAGATTATATGATCCCTGTTATTCAGCTTGGGGGTGGGGGGAGGGCAAATGTAAGACAAGGGAAAAGGAGTGGGAAGGGAGGGGGAATACAAAATTTGGTGTGAAGGGTGAATTTTGTGGGTGAGGTCCAGGGCCAGCTTTAGTGCCCCTTGGGTTACAGAGGCAAAGCCCAAAGCCCCCTGAAGCTCTTAGGTTTTAGGACATCTCATGGTTGAAAAATTAGTTCTCAGGAAAATGTAGAATTTTGCTTTTGCAGATGGTGTCCATGCACAGTTTATGTACCCTGTTGGATTCTGTGGGGGAAATTTAGCCTTGATTGGGGTCCTGACTGCTAACCCCACCCCCCACCCCCGAGGCTCTGAGGTTTCATCATATCTCTCAGTTAAAAATTATGTGGATATAGGTGTATTTGACTGGCGTGGGGGGGGGGGGTGGGGCTGAGGAAGCACAAATCTGGCTCTGACAGGGGAGCAGATGCCCTTAATTCTTGGCCATCTCCCTGCTGCTACCACTGCATCCCACATGTGTGTCAGGAGAAGGGAGTGGTGCATCTGAAGTAGGTGTCTGTGGTTTGAGTATGGCAAAGTTAATGTATTATATCAATTAGTACTGGTACATTAACCCTAAAAACAGAAGTACCAAACGTAACATGCCTATGAAAGGAAAAAGATAGTCATACATACTGCACAGTAGATTGACAAAATAAGTAGCATTTTATCAGTTTTGTCATCATTACAATGTTGGTGACATTGAAATCGTTGACATGCATGATAGTTACCTGAAAGAATTTTAGTGGTTGGATTTATAGCTTCAGAAGTACTCTGTCCTTTTAATAGATGTTTATCAGTACTGGATTTTATAGTGTTTGTTGTATGGTCTTGTGTAGGTTCATGGTTTCGCTTTATGTTGGAATGGTCACATGGTATTGGTAAGGTATCCTCTAAGTGATACGTAAAATTTTCCAGAGTACAAGTTATGGGATTTTCTATGCTATGTTCTACAGATCTGTTATTGTACCATTTTTGAATTGATTGGAAGGCACAGTCGCATGATAAAGGGTTGTTGCTTATTTCCAATCTCTCAGAGGTAACTTGCAAGTATGGAAGGATACTCACCGATTCAGATAAGTTATTGTTATCAATGTAGAATCATGGAGCTACCACATCCGTGGTAGCTCCATGGTAGAATCGGTCGATAGAATTTATTCCCAGATTCTGTGGTGAGGGCAGTGTAACTAGTTCATTGTAGGATAGTACCACCTCTCTCAGAGAGGAGAGACCATGAAACAGTCCATGAGGGAGGTTGTTTAGCTTGTTGTTCCTGAGGGACAAAACTTCTAGTCTAACAAGATCTTTGAAAATAAATTGGTGGAGGTGCCTTATCCTGTTATAACCAAGTGTGATATCTTGAAGCCTGGTCAATCCATGGAAGACAGATGGAGGCAATAATTTTATCTGGTTGTAGCTGAAGTGAATGACAGTTAATGCTTTAAACTTATGGAAAACATCCTGATGAATGTTTGTGATGTTGTTTTTTCTCAAGTATATTCTCATCAAACGATTTTCTGCTCCTGCGAAGGTTCCATTTAATAGTTCATTTAGATTATTGTTATCAATCACAATATTCATCAAGTATGTCATTGTTACTTAGATCCAGTGTTCTTAGTTTGGTGTATCCCATAAGGCTATTCACTGAGATCTCAGTCAGGTGGTTATCTTGTAGTTCTAAGATTGCTGCATATTCACAGCCAACAGATAATGGGACTTGGTAAAGATTTCTTTCACCGCAGTAAGCTCTCTTATACCAGTTATCATACTCACATGTAAGATTGCAAGATACATTTTTGGTTTCGATGATAAGAGAAACCAATGCATTCATGATGGCGTGCGTGTGTATGTATGTATGTATGTGTGTGTGTGCGTGTGTGTGTATGTGTGTGTGTTTGTGACACTTTGCTTGTTAACACGATATCTCAAGATAGGAATGTCTGATAGTTTTCAAACTTGGCACATAGATGCACCATATTGAGAGGAAGAACCCTATTGTTTTTGGTGGAGGTCGAAGGTCATTTGGGGTCACCAGGGGTCAAAGTCTGAAAACCTTGTTAACACAGTATCTCATGCTAGGAAACTTGGATAGATTTCATATTTGCTATGTAGATGTGTTATAGTCAGAAAATGGTCCCTACTGTTTTTGGTGGGGGTCAAAGGTCATCTGGGGTCACCGGGTCAAAGTCTGAAAATATCGTTAACACACAATGGCAAGTTTGGAAGCTTGGATAGATTTCATATCTGGTATGTGGATGCGTTATGGTCAGAAGATGGTCCCTATTGTTTTTGGTGGAGGTCAAAGGTCATCTGGGGTCACCAGGGGTCAAAGTCTGAAAACTTTGTTAATGCAATATCCCAAGATAGGAAACTTGGATAGATTTCATATTTGGTATGTGGATGTGTTATGGTCAGGAAATGGTCCCAATTGTTTTTGGCGGAGGTCAAAGGTCATATGGGTCACCAGGGGTCAAAGTCTGAAAATCTCGTTAACATGATATCTCAAGTTTGGAAGCTTGGATAGACTTCATATTTGGTATGTGGATGCGTTATGGTCAGGAGATGGTACCTAATGTTTCTGATGGAGGTCAAAGGTCATATGGGGTCACTGCTGGTCAAAGTCTGAAAACCCTGATAATGCAATATCTCCAGATGGGAAACTTTGATAGATTTCATATTTGGGTATGTGGATGCATTATGGTCAGAGGATGGTCTCCATTGTTTTTGGCAGATATAAAAGATCACCTGGGGTCTCCAGGGGTCAAAGCCTGGAAACCTTTTTAAATATGATCTTTCAAGATAGCTGTTTGTCCATTTGTCTGTCTGTTGTTTGTATGTTTAGCAAAGTTTGGCTTTTATGGAGGTCAAAAGGTCATCTGCAAAAGTATTTTTTGTACATGCTAGCATAACATTTGAATGAGAAGATAATGGTGCATGATGGCATTCTTTAAAAGGGAACATTTATGTATCATCGAAACCTCAATGCATTTTTGCATTCTGGTTCCCAATGTTTCCATGGATACCAGACTGACATGTACTGCTATCTGATGGAGGCTGAGCTGCTACATTTGTACAGTATAGAAGTAATCCAAAAACTGTAAGTGATGGGCCTACTATCTCAACCAAAGACTGACAGCTTTTTCTTAACTTGACTTGTAGACTCTTGCTGTTACTGCAGAAAACAAGACAGGGTGTGAATAATGTAGTCTTTAGATGATAAGATTAGATATAAGATAAGAACAACTTTATTTCACCCCACAAAGGGTAAACAAATGCTTGCTTAAAAAGAGTACAACAGAAGGACAATAATAACTTCAAAATAATTATGTACTCTGAAACAGGAATTAACAGTAAGTAAAAGAATAAAACAATTGGAGCCGACCAGGCAAGTATTAGCATTTGAAAGTAGGACTTCCTTTTAAAGTTACATGAAGCTGAGGGGCATCGTGCTTGCACCCAGTATTATAACCAGTCACCCTTGGGTTGATCGAGTGATTTGAGTCACAAGTTGAGTCGAGCCAAGTGGGTTTGAGTTGCAAGTCATGTCATTGCCAACAGTGCTCAAGTCAAGTCAGCTACAACCCTAAGGCAAGTCGGGTCATAACGAACTCCGAGTCGAGCCAAATCAATTGCTTGAGTCAACTAGATTTCAGTTCCATAGTTCAGCCAGTTATATCATCACCATGGAACACTATAAGGTAAAATCAGTCAGACACCTGTGGTTGCATTATTTTTAATCCTAGTAGCTTTTTTGATATTGAGATATAAGCAAATATATAGCCTAATTTTCAAGTGCCAAATTTAAACAATTTTGCAAGCTTCTCTCCTTGAGATGGCAACAAGGTACGAGAAATGTTGCTTGCAACTTGTTAAACTCTCAGGAATGTTCACCAACAACAAAAATGCTGAGACACAAAATATAATGAAGAATGAGAGAGGTTGTGCAGCCAGCGGTTAAGGCACCCATGAATCACCTGGGTGACCCCATCCCAAGCTTAAGTAAAATAATATTGCTTGTCAGCCCACAGCAAGGAATTGTGATGGGATGAGGGGGGGGGGAAGTGGCACCATGCATAGGGACACAAAGAGTGGGATGTTTCTAGCCTACTGACACCATGTAATAAGCAATTTGCTGCATCACAGGGGAGGGGGCTGGGGTAAGATCTCATGCTTAACACTGCGGTAGCTTGAAGGTGTTGGCTTTGTGCGTGAAAAAATTTCTTTTTCTCGTGAAAATTTTCCCTCCTTTCCCAAGACGAGAGAGATATCATTAATGATGCTTCTTTAGTTTTACAATGGTAGGCATACAGGTGAGGATTTGAGTACTAATTGGAAATTATGAGTGGAAACAGGGCTACTGGAAGGCTGGTTTGTTGCAGTCCAGTATGATTTTGCTAAGATTCAAAGTGAAATTTCCTGAGTGTCTTAGGTTGCATTACAAAGACACTAGTGTGACGTTTTGAGCAGGACTTAGAATGACAGTGTGAGCATTCCAAACTCTTCACCGTTCACCACTCAGGTGATCATAATTTTAGTTTGTGGGAATTTTTCCCAGCAGAGAAAAGGTATATTTTGAGTGAAAATCAGCTAGAGTCACTTTTTGCAGGTACAGAAAAACTTTATATTCTACTGATATTCTCCCTTTTCTTAGATTGGAAGAAATCTTTTGTAATGTGCAGATTTTGGGAGTATGAAGCAATTTCCTCTGGCAATTTTCTTGTCAAAGAGATGCTTGTGCACCCAGAAAAAACATTTGGTACAGTATGTCTGCTGTGCTTGTTATGTTTAATCTAGCTAAATACCAAGACTTTTATCTTAGCAATGAGTTGTCCAAGGGCTACAACCTAGCCTGCTTAAATTAATCAAAAAGAGGACTTAAAAATTTTACACTTACTGAACAAACATGGTCAGTTTCCTGAGGTAACTTGTACATGTTATGTACGCAAAAGTCAGCAAAAAAATGTTGTACGTGAACTTAATTGGAATCTCCAGGTTAAGAATAGCTCCCTGCCATGCAGGTAGAGTGGCACGTACCATTTAGCTATTTGCACACCGTGATCTGCCATGTTGTAGGTTGATAATTTGGGTTATCTTTCACTCACAAAAACGCCATATAGCATTCAACAGTACTTGTTTTTTGTGATGTTTGAAAATGAGAAAGGGGTGCTAAAGATTTCTTTGAGATATGTAAAACTAGTTTACTCAGAATACCTGTTTAAATTAACTCAGTACCGTTTGGAAGTTGCATACATTCCAAACTGAAGGGCAGAGACTACAAACTTGTATGTCTAAGGTTATACCATCTGTCCTGATAAATCAGGATTAGGTTTTAGATTCAGGTACAGGATTTTGATTTAGTTGGAAAATTGGCTCAGAAACAGGAAATGATTGCCAAAGCCCTAAGTTAAAGTGAACATGACAATGGTTGGTGCATTTAGCCTTTATACATGAGTATTAACGGAGAGTTGATCTCCAAGTGTACCACTTTTTGCTCTGATAATAAACCCTACAGTTATTTCACATGATTTGCTACTACATAGCATATAACAGGTATGAATCAGAGGTGAAGGATTATAGTAAGCACTAGTTTAGTAAAGTTTACTATTATTTTCCAAGTATTTTGAATTCACTCCCTTGATTTTTAGGGCTGGAAAAAATGTTATTATCCCAGAAAGGGATTAGAACTATTTTCCTGGAAGGGAGTAGAATTAATTCACACAGTTCTCCCTAGGGGTGCATCGGATATGCGGTCTGACTGGATTATATATATTGACAGTACAGTACTGTTGGGGCTTGAACTAAGCAGGTTGGGAGAATTGGAAGTGTCTGGGGTTATGCAAAACTGTCTTAAGATCTATTTGCGGCAATTCCTAAACAAGTCACCTTCAAACTAGAAATCAACAACAAAAATGAACTTATTGAATAAGGTGTTTTCAAACATTCTGTAAATGCCCCTAAATTTTTTTGAAAAGTTCTCGAAATCACTGAGTATGATGGTGTCCTTCCATCATTTTAGGAATTATTTTGATAATGGTAATAATATTTTATTCTAATTAGTCTTTAAATATTTATTAGTCTTTATATATGTCGGCTCTTATGGGCTTTTATAAAGTTTGAATGAATGACTGACTCAAGGTACCAGTCTTGAACCTACTTCACATCTGACGGTTATGGGTTAGTTAGGTGGAGTTTTACAGCCCAGTTTCCAACCTATTGGTTCAAGTCGAGCCAACCACAGCCTTTTTTCCAGTTATGGCTCACTGGAAGGTTATGGGGGACATTTTCTGCATCTTCAAAGTTTGAAAATCACTTAAAATTATTACATTGGAAAACATTTCCATAGTAACAGTGGATAAGTGTTAATAACATTATTACTTTGATATGATATATGGACAAGTCCTTTATAGTACAGTATATACCCTTTAAAGTTTACAAACTGGGATGTCAAAGTCTCAGTTGTCCAAAAACCACAACATAAACCAAGGGCAGCAGTTTACTCTTAATATCAGGAGGAGGAAAATAACTTGAGGTAGGTCCTCATTTTCAAAACACTGCTATGTGAAAAGTTTATAAATTCAATGGATGATTTCTCAAATCTACATTGGCTCTCATTACCTCCTATTTACATATTTAATTCCTTCTTTACATATGTAAATAGGAGGTGAGTATGAGGGCTTGTAGATCCCCAAACCAGAGAGTTTGGGGGAGTACGAGGGGGTAAATGTCCCCTGAGATCACAACTTATCATCTAAATCAGCATTAGCAATAACACTAGACCCTTTATACAGGCTGTTTCTCTTGATGAGAAGAGCAGCAGCAATGTTTAAGTTGGTAGCAGATCCATAATACCATATAGGCAGTGATGCAAACAGCACAGTAGACTGACACAACAAGTGTTACAATATTGATATTGGATGTAGTGTCTTGACAACAGCTTTGATTTAGCTGAAACTTTGGAGATGTACGGTCGGCTTCGGTTGACAAAATGGAGTTTTGTTTGGTAGAGTCTCCAGTAAATACAGTTGGCAATACTATATTTGTGATTGGATGGTCACATGGTATAGGCAGACTGTCATTTAAATCATATTTTATATCTCCCAGATAACACACCACTGAATATTCATAACTATAATCCAATGACCTGTTGTTATACCATTCTTGAATTGATATAAAGGCACAGTTGCATGTTAAAGGATTATCACTTATGTTCAATTCACCATGTGTTATATACATGTATGAGATGAGACCTTCAGACTCAGTTAGGTTGTTGTTGTCTACATAAAAGTTACCAATAGAAGTAATTCCAAGACTCTGTGGTGAGGGCAGTGTAACCAATTCATTGTTGGACAATATCACCTCCTGTAGCGAAGAGAGACCATGAAACAATCCATGAGGGAGCTGCTTTAGCTTGTTATTTCGAAGTGACAGTCTCTGTAAACTGGTGAGGTCTTTGAAAGTAAGCTCATGGAGATGATCTATTTGATTGTTGTCCAGGGTGATTTCTTGTAGTTGAGTGAGGCCGTTGAAGATATTTGAAGGAAGGTATCCTAACTGATTGTCATCCAAGAAAATTTTAGAAACTGCTTCCAAACCAAGAAAGGCATTCTCATGAATATCCACTATTTTGTTTTTGTTTAAATATATTCTTGCCAGGGAGTTCTCCGTTCCTCTGAAAGTTCCATTCAATATTTCATTTAAATCATTGCAATTAATTAAAATATTCCTCAGGTATTTTGTATTTATGAAGACTCCAGGAGATATCACAGTGATATCATTGTTACCTAGGTCCAGTGTTCTTATTTGAGCATATCCCATAAGGCTATTCACAGAGATGTTAGTCAGGTAGTTTCCGTGTAGTTCTAAGATGATTGTTTCTTCACATCCATCTGATGATGGGATGCTGGTGAGATTTCTTTCATCACAGTGAGCTCTCTTAAACCAGTCTTCATACTTACATACTTGATTACATGCAAATTGCCCTTTGTTACCATGGTTCATTGATTGGTTGGTTTTCTCCAGTGTACACTGAGCTGCTACACTTGTATAGAAAAGAAGTCCAATCAGTTGAAATGACTGCATAATTCCAACCAGTAGATTACTGTACATTCTTTGTGACCTTTTGATCTCCTCACTTCATTTCTGTAGAATGGATGAACAGTTAATTTCAATAAAAAATATTTACTGTTTTATATGGTTCTAAACAGATGCTTTTTGATTCCTTGCCGAAGGCAAGCAAGGAATCTATGCAATGGTGATGTCGTGTGTATGTGTGTGTGTATGTCTGTTTGTGACGCTCCTTGTAATCGCGATATCTAGAGATAGGAATGACCGACACTTTTCATATTGGTATATAGATTTGCCATGTTGAGAGGAAGAACCCTATTGTTTTTGGTAGAGGTCAAAGGTTATTGAGTTCACCGTTTTCAGTGGTTTATGAGGACAACAAAGCACCCCTTTTTGGCAGGGAATCATTAAGCCTTTTGGCTATCTGTTTTTTTTTCTTTTTTCCCCGAAAGGAAGAAATTTATTTACATCTGGTTTTTAGTGTAAATTAATTGGTTCACCACAGACGTGTAGCCAGGATTGTGTCATGGGGAGTGGGGGGGCTTGGTGTCATGGGGGTTTTGGCCATATGGGCACAATATGTGGGAAAAGTCTGAGGATAGAGAGAGAAAAAATCATTGCAAAGCTTTGCTGTCACAGTTTATTAACTTTGACCTTTTAGGGCAGATTTTGACCACAACTTTCTCTATCCAGTACTACTTTAGTTACCTTTACATTTAGAGTACAAGGAAAAAGAAATCTTTGTTGCCTAATAACGGTTCCTTAAAGTAATGGCTTACTCAGGGAGGGGGGCATTGGGCTATGGGCCCCCTCAGGAGTGCCAATTTTTTTAGATCCTAAAAATGTGTAAATTAGTAGAACAAATTTTGCTTCAAAAAGTAGCACTTGTTGCACCAGATTGCATGTAAGGACACCCAATCAAGACAATTTCTTCTGTGTGCTGATAGTGTGCTGCTACTGGCAGCTGAAATTCATCAGACAATCTTGGACAAAACTGTTGGGATACTTTGTCATAATATTTGTTAATTAAATTTCGTAGGCCAAGATGCAACTCCTGCTACCCTTCTTAATGTTGCACAGGGAAAGTAACTGCATTCTTAAACAGCATAACTATGATCAAGATTGCATGGAGTCCTGAGGAAGGGTGTCCCAACTAGTTTTGTCCAAGATTGTAGAAGGTGATATTGACAAATTTAAGTAAGTCAACTAATTGGAATAATCTCTTGATGGATTTTGATAAACATTTGGTCATCTGTATTCCATGTATGAAAAGAAAAGATTAAACAATACTCACATATTGCTCATTTTCAGTTAAGATAGCCATTAATCTGGTATCACTCTGTGTGAATAAAGATATAAATGATCACAACCTTATAACACCTGGAAAACTTTTCTTGCTGAGTTGAGGGAAATGCTGCTGATGTTTAAATGTGGGAAGTAAAGCTGGGCATTGCATTTTTGAAGGAATTTGGCAAATTCTTTAAATATTGTATTTGAGTGGACCTACAGTACAACAGTCATGTTCTTTTTATTCTTGCAGACTAGATACTTTTGTATTACACAATTATAAATGCAATGTCAGCGTTAAATGTACTTTGTAGGTAATCATATATGACACGATTCTAAAGCACAGATTGCCACAGAAATTGTGTAGCTGTGCAAATAATCGTTTCCTGAATCCTGTGACTAAACTTTTTCATATTTATGCTGACTTGTTTCTCTCATTTCCTACCAACTATGCTTCTCTCTGGCTAAAAGTGCTAATAAGAATTTAAAGAATGATCTTGCATAATCACATCACACAAGGCAGGTAAACATTTCTCTCTTGTGCTGGGAATGTGAATTAAGTCTGAGTTTAACCGTTCTGGGAAAAACCGCCATGAGTAACGGCCAATATATCAGAAATTAAGGAATATGAAATTCTAGAATTACACACTTCTAAATATGCAGTACCCAAAGGGGGAGCATGAACTGCCTGCTTGCCCACCCCTCACCCCCCTCCCTCTGCTTTTGTCTGAGTTGTCATCAGTGCCAATTAGATGCCGATGAAAGCTTTGTTTATAGCCATAAAGGTGGACATTTGATTAATTGTTCATTACACTGAACCTGCAATGACTGTTGTTATTTATCTCTTTTTGTTCATGTGCTAATATCAGATTTTGTTGTTTGTTTGTTTGTCATGTAATCCATTGTTAAACTTCTTCATGGCACCAAATTGGCATTTATACAATTGGTTATAGACATAACCATAAAACCTCATTATTTTCTTTGTAATGGCTGTGGTGAAACTCAAAAATGGACCATTAAAATAACATAGACCGATAGCCATTTTGGCTTTGCCTTTTTTGAATCTTATTTGGAACTCTGGCAATCTGTGTAAATGATTGACTATTACATTAACTTTGTCATTATTACTTTTACAGATTGACTGTTCTTGCACGTTTGCTGTCTGCAAAATTCCTGCATAGAGAAATCAGGTACAGTCCCCCATTCAAAGCTACAGCTGGTGGGAGGGTATGATGCCCAAGTTTTGATGAACAGAAACTTTTTTCTTATTATGTCCATCATATGCCATCAAAAACTTTTTTTTTTGGCAAACCTTTAATTTCAAGAGCAGTGTGTACATATTTTGAGAGTTGAATTGGATGGGACTTTTGTTACACTCAGTTTTGGTAGGATCTCTATAATCATTTAGGCCACACAATCTCTCAAAAAAGGCTCACAAATTAAGTTGAACCCCAAAAAAATTCCATTTCATAAAAAGTGGGTAGCCAATCATATGTACTTTGCATTCCAAAGAACATTTTTATTTGTAAGTTCGGGCCTTGAGTTTTAGATTTTCCAGGTGAGCTTAGAGTCAGCAGTGTATTCAGGAATATGGAAGGGTGAGGGGGAGCACATTTTTTTTTTACTGATATGGGGAAAGAATCTAAGGGGGATGGAGTTTTCCCCTCCCCTTTAAGGAATTTTTGAACAATTCAATTAGGTACTTAGATGCAGTCTGTTGCATTGTTTGGCCAGTTTTATCTTTATCATGTATCATATTATCAGTGCATTCTTTTCTTTCCTGTTTGAATTAGGAAAAAAAATTTTAAAAATCAAACAGGAAAAAGTTATACACTATTAAAAGGGAAAGGAGCAGTTTCCCCTTCTACTTCTGTGGCTACATCCCTGCTTCAAATCATACACATTAGGGAAGTGAGGAATGTGGTTACATAGGTGTGCTATTTTTGTGAAATAGAGCTCCCCCATTCTTTGTCAATGCATGCCAAAAGAATCACGCTCATCACAATGGCCGTGTTCCCACTTGATCCCCCTATGATGATCGCCCCAAGCTCAATCAATTGGAAAATTTTGTGACCAACCGCATGAGTGTTCCCATTTGACCGCCTGATCTGATCCCCTCCTCAGGTTCAAGTAACAGGAAGTTGTTTCATTGAAATTATGTGTGCAGGTCAGGTTTGTTTACACAAGTTTGTGTGGCGTGAGGAGCTTCGCTGCGGAAGTACGTCATTGATCTCGGGTCACCTTGATCCCCCATTTTTGTTCCCACTTGTTTTCTTGATTGCCTGCGTACGGTCTGATCCTCCCCGAAGGGGGCGATCAAGCTCTCGGGATCTGATCTGGGGAACGAGAGCGTTCCCACTTGCGAATTGATCTCCTTCGCGGGGTCTGAACCGGATCTGATCCCCTGGTCGTTCTCAAGTGGGAACACACTCAATGATTTTTAGGGGATTTCTGGTGTACATGTGATCTCACTCTCACTTGCAAACTGAAGGTCTGATGCTTTGGTTTTATATGCTTAATTATTAATTACTGTTAAATACTATAACTTTGGAAAGTTCTAGTAATTTCCTGCATGATTTAATTTCTCAATAATTTGCACATAGCAAGTGCAAGAATGCAACTCTCTGAGTATGGGAAGATCATCAGTATCAGAGCAGAAATTAAACCACATAATGTTTTTTTAACAGTAATAAATGTAATACAGGAATAAACAGTACAATAAACTTCATGTGATTGATCACATGACCATCATGCTGTTTCGATTGCGGTAAAAAAAATCGATTTTCTAACCTCAGTAATATATTGTTCAACTGAGGTATATCAAGTTTCCAAACCTACTGCTGGAGGTCTATTATTTCCACTTCACTGAGCTCCTAGTCCACTTAGGTTGCAAAAAATTTCACAGTTCTTTGGGCAGGATTGTAATCAAAACCCCCTTTATATGCTCTGCCTACTGTGGCTAGGGTTTCTTGACTTGGATTAAATGTCTTCGCATGGAGTATTAATGCCTGTCAATCATCAAATTGTGTAATTGGGCAAGGAAGGAAACCAATTGCAATTTTTCACCACAACCATTACATCATGATTTATTTTCCTTTCAGGGAGAAAGGAGGTGCCTATGGGAGTGGGGCTACCATGGGTACTGATGGCACATTCAAGTTTTTCTCCTACAGGTAAGTATCTAATTATTAATCAAAACCTTTTTTTAAATCCATCATATCCATGGCATAGGTGAAATCAGGGCTCGATTATTGTGGTTGTCCAATTGTCTAGGATAACTAAAATTCCATGCGGACAACCAGAAGTAAAGAGATGGTTGTCCCATGGACAAACATTTTTCTCAGAGATTAAAGAAATATAATGCTGACTGATTACCTCTTTCAACTCTTTCCATCATACAATATTTCAGACTTTTAAGTGTGTTTGTCTCTCAAACATCTCAATTTTTTTAAACTTGAAGATCAATATAAGTGTAAATGAACACAATCACTGTTTTGTAATTGAGGTGAAAATGTTTCAAACAACTAAATTTCCTTGTGGACAACTAAAATCATGTGAAATGGTTGCCCATGCAAAGGACAACTATAAATTTTTCTGAAAATAGAGGCCTGAAAATGTATATCTTGGGCAACAATGCATGCATAGGCCTACATGCACAAAAGCAAAAAATTGGGAAATTTTTGGAGATAATAACCTACATTTCATTCATCAATGTAAGAATTAAAGGAGGAAATGATTTGGGAACATTTGTTTGTCATGACAAATGGTCTGTTCATGGGCCAATGGGAGATGACTGCATGTCTGTTGCACTCTCCCAGTCCCACACAAGTGTAACACACTTAAGTTCATACAACACTGGACGTACACATGGGCGTACAGGACTTTCTCTTGGGGAGGGTGGGGTCTGTGACTTTTTCCTTGATTCCATACCTCTCCCCAAGACATAATCTGAACCTGATTGAGTTACCAAAGTCTGCCTGATTCAGCAAAGTTTTGTCCAATGGGGAGGGCTGTGTCCCTCCTTCCCATATGACCATGAATATATAGAGTGAAGTTATCATCTGCAATTTCAAGAGTACTTGAACTTGCAGTACTTTATTATAGAACATGTTGAATGGTGTCCCTTTTCAATTTCCATGTAATTGACATATGCAGAAAAAAATATAATTCACAAAGAGATGCATGGCAATTTATGAACTCATGCACAATTAGCCAACACAGTGAGGTTAATTATCATTGAAAAATCTTTTTTTACACTCATTTTTCCAGTTTTTACTTTTTTGAACAGTGTTGTGATAAAGTGGAGGGTTTCTGCAATGCTTGTTTGATCTTTTCTGTACAATTAGATATTTTGATCTTTTACAGAGATCCTCGATCTGTTGAGACTCTCGAAGTATTCCATCAGTCTCTGCCCTGGGTGGAGAAAGGAAGTTTTACTGAACAAGACCTTGATGAAGCAAAAATAGCAGTCTTTTCCAGTGTAAGTGAGGCAATTCAAATTGTAATGCTAGTTGTTGTATTCCCCCTTTCCACTCCCCTAAAAATATGAAACTTAAAAAAAAATGGAAAAAATAAATTAGGTACCCTGCATGATTTGGTAACCATCAACTACTCCATATCCATTTTTATAACTGATGGATTTCTGTAAGTATTTTATCCTGCAGATGGAGCTTCCTAAAAGTTGTGTGAAATGTACATGTAATTTAGGTCAAATCAAAGCTCTGATGTAGGTTTAAAGTATACTCAAACCACTGCAACTTCACTGTAGTATCTTCCATGCTGTTTGAATGTAGCAAAAAATGAATGTTCAGTATAAACTGCGAGACAAGTCTGGTTGTTCCTTTTGTGAGAAATAGCAATTTGGAGGGAAGGGCGTTTGCTTTTACTGGCCCTATGTTATGGAATTCCCTCCCTCTCAGTGTTAGAGAGTCTTTATCTCTTAAGTTGTTTAAGGTAAATTTGAAAACATATTTTTTAAGCCTGGCTTTTTGTTAAGGTGTTGTAAAGGGCATTTGAACATTTTATGGTAGTGCACTTTACAAGTTTATGTAATAATAATAATAATAATGATGATGACGATGACTATGACAATGACGATGACAATGACGATGGCGATGACGATGACGATGATAATAATAGTACAACCTTGTCCAAAAATCAATCACAAACTGGTCGAATGCCCTCACATGCAAAGGAAACCATCTGGCTGACATCAAAATAGAGTGTGGGATATTCAAAGGGGATGCTCTGTCACCATTGCTTTTCTGTGTAGCACTCAACCCACTCAGCTGCATACTCAGGAATATCAGACAGGGTTATAAGCTGAAAAGTGATCAGAAGATCTACCACCTACTCTACATGGACGACCTGAAGTTGTACGGGAAAAACGAGAAAGAAATTGAGGCATTGATTAATACGGTACGGATCTTCAGGACAGACATGGGCATGGAGTTCGGCTTTGACAAGTGTGCCAGGCGGGTCATCCATAGAGGAAAGGTGAAGCTAACAGAGGGATTGCAAATGAACATCGGGAAGATCAACGATGTCCGACTAGGAGAGGGTTACAAATACCTCGGCATCCTCCAGAATATGGAGAAAATGCAGGAGGAAGTCAAAGCCAAAGCAGCGAGCTCATACAAGAAGAGGCTACGCCAGGTGCTACGATCAAAGCTGAATGGCCAGTTCAAGATGCAAGCAATCAACAGCTATGCCCTACCAGTCATAACATATACAGCTGGGATAATTGATTGGACTAGAAAAGAGCTGGATGAATTAGACCGCAGAACAAGAAAGATACTTACCAAGCATGGAGCACTTCACCCACGGGCAGACATACATAGACTGTACCTCCCCAGAAAATGCGGGGGAAGAGGCCTACAAGAAATCCATGCAACAGTAGATCTCGAATGCCACGGGATTACAGAATATGTATACAACAAAAAGGGAGAAGATCCCCTAATAAACACAGTGTGGCAGCATCAGACACGGGACAAGGAGTGCGAACCGATAACTAGGAAGGCACTCAAGAAACAACTGACCCAAGAAACCCGAGAGTCCTGGTTGCAGAAACCACTGCACTGGCAGTTCCCAAGAGAGGTACAGATGGTCACAAAGGAGGAGCTTGCATACAGATGGACAACATCCACAGGGCTTAAAATTGAAACAGAAGCATTGATCACAGCAGCACAGGACCAAGCCCTTAACACGAAATACCACCAAGCAAAAATCCTCCGTTCATCCAATGACCTGAAGTGCAGAATGTGTAAGGGGGCGGACGAAACCATCAGCCACGTAACATCTGCATGCCAGAACCTCGCTGGAACCCTGTATCTGAAGAGACACAACAACCTCGCCTCCGCAATACATAGAAAAGTCTGCCAAAGCTACGACATCCCTACGGAACAAGTGCCATGGCAACATAAACCCAACCTGGTAGAAGAAAACGACAAAGCTAAGATCCTCTGGGACTTTGAGATCAGAACAGATAGAGTCCTAACAGTTGTAGACCAGACCTGGTGATCATCGACAGAGCTAACAAGACAGCTACGATTGTCGATGTGGCTGTCCCGTCAGACACAAACATAGAGAGAAAGGAATGGGAAGAGATAGAGAAGTACCAGGATCTGAGACTCGAAGTCCAGAGGATGTTGGACGTAAAAGCTAAAGTCATACCAGTGGTTGTCGGGGCACTAGCAGCCACTACACAACACCTGGACAAATATCTAGAGGAAATACCAGGTACACACAGAACTCCTGACCTCCTGAAAGCTGCACTTCTAGGGACCGCTCACATACTTAGACGATTCTTCGACCTCCCAGACTCCAGATAGGAGTCAGAGATCGGGAATGAATGCAGAAATGAGAATATGAACCAACCAAGAAAGGTTGTGAATAATAATAATCATAATCGTCATCGTCGTCTTCATTGTCATCGTCATCGTCACAGTCACAGTCACAGTCATAATCATCATAATCATAATCATAATAATAATGAACTGAGGTAGAGATTAGGCATGAATTTGATTATGTATACAGGTAAACACATAACTGTCACACAACTAGCAAGAACTATAAATGATTTTTCATACTAAGAAGCATATATTAGAGGGGCAAATGCACACAATGCTATTCCACTTTCAATTCCTTTAAACAGGCTCATTGAGTTGATATCACTACCTTAATGAGGGTGTAAAGGGTCACTATACCACATGACAATGCTTACAGTTAGCATGTAAGTCAATTTTCATATCCAATTTTACAGAAAAGGTTAAAATTTTGAATGTTGTTGTGTCCGGACTTGTAACAGTATTGTGCACAATTTGAAAAAGTGTCTGGTCACGAATTTTTGGAAACCGAATTGAACCGGTAATTACTCACTCATAAAACAGTTATTTAAATGTAGGATATGGGGATTGTTTAAGTTTGACCATTTGTTATTGATATGTGAAGAAAATTTAACAGGTTTGGAAAAAATTGTTGGATTTCACTAACTAACTCAATGAGCTGCTTTAATATAGATATAGAAAGGATTCCATGCACATTTGGCCTTTAAGTCCACTTACCAAAACAAGTTGCTTCCTAAATTACATTTTCCACAGGTGAAATTCACCTATGCAATAAATTGCTGGAAGTTTTGTTAAACAATGTTTATTTTGGTATCTTTCCTTACAGGTGGATGCTCCTATAGCCCCTGGTTCCAGAGGTGTGTCATCTTTTCTCAGTGGACTCTCAGATGATATGCGGCAGGCACATAGGGAGAGACTGTTTGCTGTTACAAGGGATGATGTCATCGAGGTAGCACAAAGGTATTACTGTGAAATCAGAGTCTTAGACAATGATCCTATTTGTGCATTTTTTTTTTTTATTTATTTTTATTTATTATTTGAATGTAGGATAATTTTATTTATTTTCCAGAGAGAGTTCATTGCAAAACCAGTATCACCAACAATCTTGAATTGTGATTCATTCATAGTTGTTATGAACCAAACCTTGCATTTATTTCTTTTGACCAAGAAGTACCTAAGTGGCTATGTCATTATCTCTCTTGGAAAAAGCATTGTGGACTGTATCCCACTGCAGGCAAAATGTTAAACACTGTCAGAGAAGCTGCTTTGCAGAAGGGTCACAAAACTTTCATGACCAACCTGCCATTCCCCAGACATTATTTTGGGCTCTTTCATGACTTTTTGGTTTCGATGAAAAGAGAAACCTATGCATTCATGATGGCGTGTGTGTGTATGTATGTGTGTATGTGCGTGTGTATGTGTGTGTGTTTGTGACACTTTGCTCGTTTACACGATATCTTGAGAAGGGAAGATCTGACAGTTCTCAAACTTGGTACACAGATACCCCATACTGAGAGGAAGAACCCTATATATTTTGGTTGAGGTCAAAGGTCATCTGGGGTCACAGGGGGTCAAAAACCAAAATCCTTGTTTACACAATATCTCAAGACAGGAAACTTGGATTAATTTCAAACTTGATATGTTGATGCGTTAGGATGTAAGGAAGAACCCTAGTGATTTTGGTGGAGGTCAAAGGTCATTTGGGGTCACGTGGGGTCAAACTCCCAAATCCTTGTTTACACGATATCCCATGGTAGAAAACTTGGATTAATTTCAAACTTGATATGTTGATGCATTAGGATGTCAGGAAGAACCCTATTGATTTTGGTGGAGGTCAAAGGTCATTTGGGGTCACATGGGGCCAAACCCTGAAATCCTTGCTTACACAATATCTCATGGTAGGAAACTTGGATCAATTTCATACGTGATATGTTGATGCGTTAGGATGTCAGGAAGAACCCTTTTGATTTTGGTGGAGGTCAAAGGTCATTTGGGGTCACATGGGGCCAAACCCTGAAATCCTTGTTTACACAATATCTCATGGTAGGAAACTTGGATCAATTTCATACCTGATATGTTGATGCATTAGGATGTCAGGAAGAACCCTATTGATTTTGGTGGAGGTCAAAGGTCATTTGGGGTCACATGGGGTCAAACCCTCAAATCCTTGTTTACACGATATCTCATGGTAGGAAACTTGGATCAATTTCATACTTGATATGTTGATGCGTTAGGATGTCAGGAAGAACCCTATTGATTTTGGTGGAGGTCAAAGGTCATTTGGGGTCACATGGGGTCAAACCCTGAAATCCTTGTTTACACGATATCTCATGGTAGGAAACTTGGATCAATTTCATACGTAATATGTTGATGCGTTAGGATGTCAGGAAGAACCCTATTGATTTTGGTGGAGGTCAAAGGTCATTTGGGGTCACATGGGGCCAAACCCTGAAATCCTTGCTTACACAATATCTCATGGTAGGAAACTTGGATCAATTTCATATGTGATATGTTGATGCGTTAGGATGTCAGGAAGAACCCTTTTGATTTTGGTGGAGGTCAAAGGTCATTTGGGGTCACATGGGGCCAAACCCTGAAATCCTTGTTTACACAATATCTCATGGTGGGAAACTTGGATCAATTTCATACCTGACATGTTGATGCATTAGGATGTCAGGAAGAACCCTATTGATTTTGGTGGAGGTCAAAGGTCATTTGGGGTCACATGGGGTCAAACCCTCAAATCCTTGTTTACACGTTATCTCATGGTAGGAAACTTGGATCAATTTCATACTTGATATGTTGATGCGTTAGGATGTCAGGAAGAACCCTATTGATTTTGGTGGAGGTCAAAGGTCATTTGGGGTCACATGGGGTCAAACCCTCAAATCCTTGTTTACACGATATCTCATGGTAGGAAACTTGGATCAATTTCATACTTGATATGTTGATGCGTTAGGATGTCAGGAAGAACCCTATTGATTTTGGTGGAGGTCAAAGGTCATTTGGGGTCACATGGGGTCAAACCCTGAAATCCTTGTTTACATGATATCTCATGGTAGGAAACTTGGATCAATTTCATACGTGATATGTTGATGCGTTAGGATGTCAGGAAGAACCCTATTGATTTTGGTGGAGGTCAAAGGTCATTTGGGGTCACATGGGGTCAAAACCTGAAATCCTTGTTTACACGATATCTCATGTTAAGAAACTTGGATCAATTTCATACTTGATATGTTGATGCGTTATGATGTAAGGAAGAACCCTATTGATTTTGGTGGCGGTCAAAGGTCATTTGGGGTCAGATGGGGTCAAACCCTCAAATCCTTGTTTACATGATATCTCATGGTAGAAAACTTGGATCAATTTCAAACTTGAAATGTTGATGCATTATGATGTAATATAGAACCCGATGTATTTTCGTGGAGGTCAAAGGTCATTTGGGGTCACATGGGGTCAAAACCTGAAATCCTTGTTTACATGATACATTATGGTAGGAAACTTGGATTCATTTCAATCTTGATAGGCTGATGCGTTATGATGTAAGAAAGAACCCAATTTATTTTTGTGAAGGTCAAAGGTCATTTGGGGTCACATGGCGTCAAAACCTGAAATCCTTGTTTACATGATACATTATGGTAGGAAACTTGGATTCATTTCAATCTTGATAGGCTGATGCGTTATGATGTAAGAAAGAACCCTATTTATTTTCGTGGAGGGCAAAGGTCATTTGGGGTCACATGGGGTCACACCCCGAAATCCTGGTTTACACTATATCTCAAGGTAGGAAACTTTGATTCATTTCAAACTTGATATGTTGATGCGTTATGATGTAAGAAATAACCCAATAAATTTTGGTGGAGGTCAAAGGTCATTTGGGGTCACATGGGGTCAAACTCCGAACTTCTTGTTTACCCTATATCTCAAGGTAGGAAGCTTGGATTGATTTCAAACTTGATATGTTGATGCGTTATGATGGGAGGAAGAACCCTATTGATTTTGGTAGAGGTCAAAGGTCATTTGGGGTCATGGGGGTCAAACTCAGAAAAACTTGTTTAGGATAGCTCAAGGTATGAAAGGTGGATGGATTTCAAAATTAGTATGTAAATGAATTATGGTGAGAAGATGGTCTGTATAAGGTTATATTTTGTGGAGGTGAAAGGACATCTGGGGTCATGATCAGTCAAACTTTGAAAAACTTGTCAAAATGGGATATCTCAAGGTAGGAAACTTGGATGGATTTCTCAATTAGTATGTTGATGTGTTATGGTGAGTTGAAAGTACTGTACCTGTTGTTTTTGGTGGAGGTCAATGGTCATCTGGTATCACCTGGCATCAAACTCTGAAAACCTTGTTTGCAGAATATCTTAAGGCACAGTATGAAATTTGGCTTTTTGAATAGAGAAATGTTTTGGTTAAAAGAAAAACCAGTCACTTACAGGTGGAGACAAAGGTTATTTTGGGTCACCAGTTGTTACAAGAAATGTAGCATTCAATTGAAAAGAGCATGTATGTATCATCGAAACCTCAATGCATTTTTGCATTCTGGTCTTCAAATGGGATAAAAGAAAAGAGATACCAAGGCTAAATGGTTGAACAACATTACCCCATTACTTTGCATAAATGCTACATGTATTCTGGAATGGTCAGTAAAATACAAACTCGCAGTTTTGTTCCAAAGTCTCAACAGTTAAGGTGGGAGGGCTACACAACAATCCTTGAGAAAGAACTGTGTGTGTGTGTGTGGTATTTAATAACCAAGGGCAGTCTTCATAATGTGCAAAACAATTAACAGTATAAGCAGTATTTATATTATAGAGAAAGACAATGTTCATGAAATTTTTAAACATTTACTTTCAGGTATCTTGGTAAAGATTGTCAAACACAAGCTGTATCTCTGATTGGTCCAGAGAATGAGGTAACACAGCAGAATGGCTGGAAAGTGCAACAACAAGGGTGACCAGGTAACAAAACTCATAAGCTGGTGGCGCTGTTTACACTTGGCAGGTCCGAGTGCCACTTTAGTTTGAGATATATGATGATGATGATGTAATCAATAGTGGAAGCTTCTCTTGATGAGCAGTTGTCAGTTGTTGAGACCCAATAACTGCATAGCTGGCCCTTGGTATGACTTGATCACCATCTAGTAATCCTAGCAGTGTTTCAAGTTAGCTGCAATGGTAAGGACATGGTATACAGCTAAAAGCATAACATACTCCTGAAATCATACAAATGGGGGGGGGGGGGGGGGGGGGATGAATCAGAATATTTGGCCCAATTATTGACTTTAAAATGCAGGACTTGGCAAACAGCTGAAAGCATAACATATTTCTGAAATGATGTAAGGGGGATGAATTAGAATATTTGGCCCTATTGTAAGATGCATTGGATTTTACTTAAAACATAATTGTACTGATTGAGAGGAACAGAACTGAATATGTGTTAAACAATTATGCAATTTTATATATTGTTTATTTTTACCATGTTTTTTTTAATCGTGTACCAGTTGCTAAGTTTTTACAAAAGAATTCAAAACAATTGTTGCATTTCCTTTGATAGTGGTGTGCATCTTGGTATCTCTTTTGGAATAATTAAAATGTGTGACTTATTTTTTAACTATCACCATTCCCACAATCTGTACCTGAAGGCTTGTCGCAATAGACCCCAGAGGACTTAGGTTTGACTTTACTGGGGGCCAGGCTCAGTGCATATGGGTCTGCCCTAGCAATAGACCCTAGAGGACTTAGGTTTGACTTTACTGGGGGCCAGGCTCAGTGCACATATGGGTCTGTCCAATGCAATGCTTGGATGCAATGTGTCCATTGTTCCAGGTTCCCTGCTTTTGTATTATTTTAATAACTGTTGATGGTTACCATGTATGTTATTCCCATAGGATTCAGTATTCCCAGCCTGGGAACATTGAGCCTTAGCCCTGCATGGGAACAATTATCCCTGGTAATACTGACATGGCAATGTATGTGTAGGCCTCATATAGTACTTACTGTAACTGAATTTAAGCCTGATGTAATGTCCAATGACTCACAACTTGGAAAAATTTTATGGGTGCTGTTAGCTAAAGATGAAACCAGAATTAGACAAGTTGTGGTGCAAACCTTCAACAAACTTGACCAAACATACCCCATTGTAACAATGAAAAATTACCTCTAAGACCATCACCATCATGAGATGCCTTCTTTAATTATGTGACAGGTTGTTTGGTATTTTGGAACACCTGAAAGTTTGGGAGTCACTGAAATAGGCTCTAGAACTTTCAGTGTGACAGTGATACAAGAATATATATTGTTTCATATTTGCAGAACTGAGTCTTCTCTTGCTGATTTCTGATGTGTTGTATAATAGAACATTATAGTATTTGGTTGATAGTAACATATTTGAATTTATTACAAGTTGATACACATGTATTCCTGGTGCTTAACCCTTTACTGTTGTTTGGGTCCTTTTGGACCCATACGGAGAGCGCGGCTGTCACCCATCTTTACTGTTTCACGCGGAGCTTGAAACTGCAAGTAGCTACCCGAAAATTCAGCCACAACAACAAGAGAGACAATAGTTTAAGGTCACGGGGTCAATAGCCTACGGAAGCTGATGCGGGGCGTGCTACATCCACTTTTCCGCCCACTCCCGAGGCGCGCAAATACGCCCTGATTGAAGCACAATGGTAAAGGGTTAAAGGGAAGCCAAAAGATAGTATTGAATGGAGGATATGTAGCTACATTACAGTCAATGTAACTACACTGCCAAGGGGAGGGGGAAAAGGTCATAGCCATCGGCAGAGAACTGTTTGGCAAACAGGGGTGATCAAAAATTCAGAATTATGCCTTGGAAAGTGGTCGTTTCTTTTCCCGATGTTGATGTTGTTGGGCAGAAGTGGGTGGGGGTGGGTGTCTTCAGTAGGTTCCCATTCCTATGGCCAAACCTTGCCAAAAGATTGTATTATATTTGATGGAAGCATGGGAGGAACCTGTTTACAACTTTAAAGTAATAGTGGTTATGAAGGGTCATGTTGTAATAGCCTTACTGCATGATGTAGTAATATCTACAAACAGGAGCTATGCTGGAAATATCTCACATCTAATGGAAAGATGTATGTCTAATAAACTTTGTGTGGGCAAAGAAATATTTGATGTGTCATAGATATTTCTAAAGGCATGTATGTGTTATGCATGCAGACATTACAGCATATGATCAGTATTGTGTGGCAGGACTTGGTTAAATATTCAACTAAGTAATGTGTGGCAGTATACAAATGTTTATGAGTGTTTACAAATGTAAGACATTGATTGGATTACATAAAACCTTTTGAAATAGATTTTAGTCAAAACTAAAACTTGAAGGAATAATCAGTATACAATGCTGTATTGAACTGGAGCATATATAGGTTTTAAACATGTTGCAATGATGGCCGACTCGTTGAGGGTTATACCTTACAAGCCCACGTTTTACCATCAAGATACATGCATGAAAGTGCATTTCATGTGACCACTAAACTTTCAATCATATGTAGAGGAATTCATAAGGTGCTACACTATGATCAATGTGTCATAGTCATTATTTGGTGTCAAACTGATTTTAATACCTGAAAATCTCTGAATGCTGTTTAGCAGAAGTAGATTTGGAATAATTTTGGTACAACTTACAAGCTCATTTTTCAGTGGTTGTAAGATGTAAGGTTGGGGATAATTCCACCTAGAGCTTTGTGAAAAACAATGAGTCAGTAATAGGATGTCCACAATTTCATAGCACAAATGTTCAGTCTTAAAACATTTTTCCCAACTTCAAAGCATTGTGGGATAGTTTTTTGGTAAGGGTCAGTTTTCACCACCGTAAAACACTTGTGATGCTTACCAAAACTGCAGTCCACAATTCTTTGTAAAGTTTTGGTCAAACTGCAACAAATGTGGATTGGATTCTGATCCAGTTTTTGTGGGGTTTTTGCAAAACCTTCTCCATCTATGTTGGAAAGAGTAAAAACTTCGCCAAGCATTGTAAATATATGACTTGCATCAAAAGAAAATAAAATGTTAAACTTATTTTTTCCTGATGTCACAGAACAGACAGCTTTTATAGAACCTGTGTAGTCTGATACAAGCTATCTGTTGATGTGATGCCACAAAATAATTACCATAAATTTAATATTCACACATTGACAAATTTTGGGTTCTCTCCAACCAGAGATGGAGAAGATTTCAATAAAAGCTCACAAAACTGCTGTTTAAGTCCTATTTGGAGAAAGGTTGCCTAAATAACTCTTCATGGCTGATTATCAATTTTGCTTTAATATCATAAAATGTCTTCTCAGGAGGAAACACAAACATGTAAAGAGTTTGCAATGTGTTCAATTGAGGTTATTAGAGAGCAAACCTAAAATGCATTATATGTATGACGTTATGATTAGTCTACATATGTATGATATACACTGAATTTGCAAAACTGCAGAAAAGAAGGCTTTTCAAAAACTTTTTCATAAGTTTTTGGCTTACATGACACAAAAAGTAAGTTGATACATTCTGTTGAAAAAATATTGCACACTAATAAAAAATGCAAGAAATAAAATTCAATTTCATATGTAGTGGCACAATGCCTTTTATGTAGAATACCATACATTATACATACAAAATCATAAATGTAATAGTATAGTATTGCATATATTCGGTCATAAATCACCATTATTACACATGGTGGTTCTAAACAGCTGTTACTGACATGGTGGTTAAATTCTTGGTAATTATTTCTACAAAAATATTCGCCTATGCACACTTCAAGTATTAGAACCATCATTTCCAATTCAAACTATGGGTGGTATTGGGAAAGCCTCACAATAGCTTGAAAGGACAGCACCATTTGAAAGATCTTATAAAATGTAAACTTACATCCCATTAGAGTTGCACTGCTAATTTCCTGTTTGTTTTATTTTTGATGTGGCAAAAAAGGAGGGCTGAGGCCATAAAAGCTCCCCCTCCCCATCCTTGGATCCACGTCTGAGCAAGGGAGACTTGGTAAGGTAAAAAAAGTCAAAGTTGAAAACCCTACACCCTTGAAGGTTAAAGTACAACAGCTACTGCAAATCTCATAGTTTCCCTTAAGAAGAATCTTCCATGGTATTTCAGGACATACAGTATTTCATATTCAGCATCCATTAAACTGAGATACCTCGTAAATATCTAAATCAATGAGAAAAGTACTGTCACATGACTCATAAGAGCCATTCATGAAATATGATAGTTTGCTTCACTAATTCAAATAATGTTGGTTAAACACTAACAGGTGACTCTCCAACACACTGGCTGTTACAATGATATGCAAAAACCACAAGCAACCATGGCACTTGCATGCATTTTACTAGCCTTTCATATTATGACCACACATGTGCCCATGCATTTTTTACATGCACATTCTATTTGTGGGTTTAGTTTTGTTAAAAATGCATGTACATCAGCATGCATCACATAATAAATTTGAGCCCAGCCCCTAATTTTTCCAAATTCAGAGTCTCAATGGTTTATTCACCAACAATAATCCGACAAATGCAGTTTATTCCTTAATTAACATTTGTCAAAAATTGTTTTGGAAAAACATCATTCAACAATGTTTCCTACAGTAGAAATAGCACATGATAAAGCGAGTGGTCTTCCTGCTCATCCACTTAACACTCCCTGCTAGGACCTGAACTTATGAATAAATATTTTACCACCAACAGTGTCCATTAATCATGAGAAAAATAGTGAAAATATACTCTGTAACCATGAAAACTGAAAAATGACTGCAAATAATGAAATTCAAATAGCTGCTGAGCTACTATGAGGTGTGAGTCTTATAAATACTATTGTTTCATGGGACCATTGTTTGGTATAAAAATATTTGATCAAATGGCATTATTTAAAGTTACAAGGTGGGTAAACTTGTGACTTATTTTATGAGATGTGACAACAGGCAAGGGAATCATCCTTCAGACAAGATGAAAATTTAAATATTAGAATTGTTTTGTTAGTTTTAATACAACAAAAATATTATTTGTTTAAAACATTTGGTACATACTAGATGCAAAGGGAAGATAGAATAATTATAAAAAATACTTGAATGGCACTTGTTTCTGATGTTAAGAGACCATGAGTGTTCAACTGTTGTACAAATCTATGAATACTCTAACAGCCTTACTTCAATAAAAGCATTTGGTAAACAAGAAAGAACTTCTACCCCTTTACTTTGGTATCACTGTAATGAATACCATACATAGGTCAGTGCTACCTCCAATGGGGTTCCCTAAATTGAAGGGCCCACAAAAGAAAATGGTTTAAGTACTAATTTCATGTAAAATATTACGAAATGAAAGCAAGAGGAGTTCTAAAAAGAAAATAAAAAAAGTAAGCACACTTAGTAATGAGATGTCTGATACATATAAATAAAAAAAAAAATGGCCTAAGTCTTTCAAGTAAATAATATAAGCTAAAATGAGTTTTCATAAACATAAATAATATTAATAAATTGCATTTTCTGCAATTTGCAAAAGTTTGTGCAATATTAAAAGGGACCTTCTTGGTTTTGTGCTTGCAAGAGTTGAAAGGTTAACAATTTTTTTTGTTGCTCAGAAACAATTCTCAAAGGTGACATTAATTTTGTCTGAGATGGTTAGACATGTAGCTGATCATGTATGCCAGCGATAAGAGGACATTTACAAGAAATAGAAACTTTTTTCTTTCTCTTTTCCGACCCTCTGGCAAAGGGTTGTTTGGCGAAACCAAAACCGAAAGAGGACGTTTACAAGGAATATTAATCAAGTCATTCAAACCAATGTCCCATGTGTATTTGCTGAGAGTCTTAATTAAATGCCCATAGCTTTATTTTTTGGCATTCTTTAAACTTTGTTTGGCTCAAAAAATCTAAGTAAAGATTGGTTACAACACACAACATGTAGCTATTATAGATGGAGTTTAAAGCACCCAATGCAATCAGGCTCTATCAGACAATAACCACTGTGGATGTTTTAATCCTTTTTGTGGGAAGATATTTTGCTTCACAGGTCCTTTTGTTCATCCTTATAGCTTTTTTGAACTAGCCTCCCAAATGAAAATTTGATCTTTTACTTCCGTAATCTTCAGACAAAGACTGGACAGTAACACCACTTTGACAAGCCAGTGAGCCACAACTGGAAAAAAGGCCATGGCCAGCTCGACTTGAACCAATAGGTTCAAAACTGGGCCACAAAACAACATCTAACTAACTTACTTGATCATGATTAAGGCTGCTGACAAATTTTCTCTTCTTTTGTCAAGTCTCCAAGTCAAAATGACTGGAAATGAACTTTGAAGTGATCTAATTCCTATGCATTCCTAAGGTTTTTAAATGTCTTCAATTAATTAGGGCTATGCTTTTCATCAGTTGGAGAAAGTCCAACTTTATGTGCAAACTTTGAAACTTTTCCACATTGTTTCTAAATAGTAAAACATGTAACCATGGTGAATAATTCTATTGAAGTTAAGTTAAACCCTTGAAAGAATTGTAAATTTATGTAAAACAATAGAATATCATTCTTCCTTTGACGACTGGCAATGTTAAAGCAACAGACCTTAAGCATATGATTTCACAGAACAAAAAGTACACCGTCTCTTCGGGGCAAAACAAACCAACACAGACAAAAGCAAACAGTTGATTTGTCAATCAAACGAATATAGTCTGCTACATGTGTAGGGCAAATTTTTACCCATGTGTCCATGTGGTTCCATTGTTCTGTCCAAAAGATGACGTTAGTGTATCAACAATGTGCAAGGTCTATGGATGGAGTCATGCCACAAACTGTTTGAGATGTAACAGGTGACAAGATCAATTATAGTCACTCCTGAATCCCTTTTACAAGGCCTACAACTTTTTACAGCTAAGCAATCGGGAGGTTACAGTCGTAGAGGCAAACTTGAAAGTTTCAAAAGAAAGGAGGATTTTTAACTCTGTTCGTCATAGCTCTATGCACACATGTACACAACTGAATTACTGCCTTTGCCCAGTGCTGTGCAAATCACACAGGTGAATCAATACATGGCATGTAGCCTGGTGTAAGTACTCACTGGCAGGACCAAAATTTTTGTTGGGGAGCTGTCAATAACAAGGCCTATAAAAACCACCTTCAGGAAGGGGTAATAGCAGAGTGGGTGTCCAGAAATTTATGAATACTTTAGTATGCTAAGATGCAATTTGGTGCAACATTAAGGGTCATTTGATGTCAATTTTTGGTTCCATTTGTAAAAGAATTTTCAGAACTGGTTCGGAGCACACTCCCTCCTGGTGCCTCCCCTTACCCTTGCCTATGCCAGCAAGAAATACACTTTGATAAATAATACAAACACTTTCAAGTCAACAGCTTTTATCCCTAACCCCTAACCCTTACCCTAAGTGTTGCCTTTGTTCTAGCAAAAATGAATCTTTCCTTCCCTGTTACAAACTGGTATAAATGGTATAAATCTAAAGCAGAATTGCCTCAGAAAATCTGGAACTAGGGAATTTTCAGGACATTTTGAAACAAAGTGACTGCAAATACTGTGAAATGTTCATTTTTAGTAGAAGTCATAGCAACTTCCATGTCAGTTTCAAGTAAACAGAGCTGTAAAAGACACAAGCAATATGGCCAGTCATGTTGCATAGAATTTTGCAACTTGGATCATAAATCCATTATGACCTAGAAAGACTTACAATAGTACATAGCAAAAGAAAGTGACCAAACAACTTGGTCTAGAAGGAAGTGACCAGGCATCTAGTCAAACTGGCTCACTTCATGAGACTGTAACAGGTGAGCAGGTAACTAGTCAAACTTGCTTATATCACTAGGGCAAATGGCTAACTAGTCAAACTGGCTCATTTCACTATAGCAGGTGACCATGTAACTAGTCAGACAAGCTTACATCACTACAGCAGGTGGCCAGTTAACTGGTCAAACTTGCTCACATCACTAGAGCAGATGACCAGGAACTTCTGCTATTGACCCCAGTAAGAGTCATTAGAGAAAGTATTTCTTCCTAAAATTCATCCTCTTCATCCATCATTGACATCTTTATAAATTCTGGGTTATCTTCATCTCCAACAGGGGGGCCTGGGTTGGTCTGGGATAAGGGTTGAAATCGACCTTCTTTATCAGCTCTGCCAGTGAAATCAGAGATATAAAATGTTGTCAATTGATAATAATAGCACTGATACTGATAACACTATTACAAATAGTAAATAAAGACATATGTTTAATTATTATATCAGTCCTAGCCTTTTTGCATTATATTATGTATGAGTTCATTATAAAGCACTGACGTTGTTGTCCTGTTATATTTTTGGGGCAACTTCAAAGTTTTCCCTACTATACTACTACAAAAAAAGATATCAGTCATCAGGTCAACATGAAATGGTCCCTGTATGCTTTAACATCATAGGAGTTGTAATATAACTTGAAGAATCAACTCAGTTTCAGTGTAGCAGGTTGGTGGACTGGTTTGGCAATGTTGAGGGGTTCAGGGGAGCCCAATCAACCAGAAGTTTGTGCATGAAAGGTCTCACTATTACCCTTTTCTTCCCCACAGAGATTGAAGAGGTCCTAGTGAAATAGGTTCAGGACCCTCACTGCCTCTTGTCCAAGGCCCATGAGGGTCTTGCTATTGTCATTGGTTTTACTACAGAGAATGCATGGGTAGAGAGTGCTGCAAGCAAAAACACTGAACAGTAACAGTGTAGCAGTCCTTAATGTGATTGAGACTTACCTAGACACACAATAGATAGCAGCTAGCAGTATAAGCAGGGCAACTAAACAGCAACCTGCTATTACAAACCACACCCAGGTCTCTGTAGAAAAGAAGAAAGCAATCAGGGTTGGCATCCAGAGTAAGACTGAACCTCAAAGTAAACATAAAAAACTGAGTACTAAACATAATTAAAGGGAACTTAAATCATACTTGAACAAGGTGAAACTAAGTAATTAAACATTTGGAACTTAAATTGTATTTAAACAGGGGAACTTTAATTTAACTAAAACATGAAGGAAACTTGGTACTTAAATGAAAACTAGAACACTCAAACTTAGTACTTTTGAGGAACATAATGCTTGAACCTATAGGGGAAATTAATACTTATTACATCAGGCAAATAATCCACTAATAGCAATCCCTGTACGAAACATGCATTTCCAAATATTTCCTTTGTTTTAAAAAAAAATACTGTTGCACAACATGATATGGTATTTTTCAGCTGCCCTAGTTTTTTCCTTAAATGAAAACTAGAACACTCGAACTTAGTACTTTTGAGGAACATAATGCTTGAACCTACAGGGGAAATTAATACTTATTACATCAGGCAAATAATCCACTTATAGCAATCCCTGTACGAAACATGCATTTTCAAATATTTCCTTTGTTTAAAAAAAAAATACCGTTGCACAACATGATAGGTTATTTTTCAGCTGCCCTAGTTCTTCTCACTAGACTATGGGAAGCATTTCTTTAAGATCTTACAACTGATCCCCTGGGATTCATACCATTCTAAGGTTTGCATGTGGCTTGTGGCCTCTAACATGCTTGCAATATTATATACTTACTATCTGTATGTGTTCTGGCATGAGGAACAACACATTTTCCTCCTTTTAGTTCGTACTGCCTGTCACATCGACATACCCCACCCTTGGTGCAGTAAGATTCTGCAAGGTCATCAAGGCATTCAGATTTATCCTGACAGTGATCTACCGGGTAACAGACACGACCATCACCTTCAATGGAAACAAGATGGAACCAATCAATGGCAGAATATTACAGTCACAGAACATATGCCTCGAAGATTACATTTATCTCACACATCCAAATTTATGAGAGCAACTTGATGGATCAAGGATTATGTCAGCCAGTATCAGACTAATTGCTTGCAAATTTTGCTCCAATTTAAGAGAGGCAAAGTAAAGATTTCTTTGGATGTCAAGGTGATTAGGACTACATATTAATATCCTCTCAGTTAAGAAATTAAGACTGACCAAATTTTTAAGAATTATTAAGAAACTGACTTAAATTCCAAGCAAAACAATAGCTGGACAGTTGAAGATACCAACATTTGGAGAATACAACAACCTGATATTGTTATAACTTTTTCTTCAAATTAGAGATGTAAATCAAATTTCAAATCATTATTACATATTTTCAGTTTGGTATGTCTCTATGCATTAAAAACTGTGCAATATGTGAATTGAAGGTTTACAGACAATGATGGACTGCACTTTAGAACAGGACAATTCACAATACCAAGGTTTATGCAAATGATAAACAAGGGTGCAACACAACTGCAATCAACGATAGCATTAACCCCCTCTCCCCATAAACCCCTCCTGAATGCATTCATTGTCCTGTTGTAATGCACAGGTTTTGTTTAACCTTATTCATTCAAACAGAACAATATTTAGATTTGAAAAGACGCAGAAGTAAAATTGCAATTGTAAATAATCACAGTAAAAGAGCCACATCCCCAGTAAAATGGGATAAGTCCAAGAGGAGTGTGTTTTTTATGACCCAAGAGACTTTGCTGTATCATGAATAGTCATCTTACCAGGGATCCTGCACCTTAAGAAAAATAAAATTTCATGGCTTAACCATGACTATTTCATGAGCTTCACATGACTATTTCATAACCAAATTACAAAAAAACACCTACTGTCTATAAAAGAAAAAATGAATGAGTAAATTTATTTACTTCTAAAAATGAAAACACTGATCTGGACTCAATTTAATGACTTTTCCAGGTCACAGTAGCCCTGAATAACCTGAACCAACAGAAACTGAGGATTATTACCAAGAATGAATAAACATAAAATCACACACTGAAGTCTTTTTCATGAGGGTATCTCAATTTGTTCCAACTTTTTCCTCCTTTTTCCTTCTTTATTGGAAAAGAGTAATATCACCATCTATGTTTTGCTATATATTCCTGACAACTCAGCATTTCTTAAATATATGTTATTAGACAGTTGCTTTTACACTGTTGATGGTATAAATGGTATTGTGGGAAAATGTACGATTCAAAAGAGTTATATTAACTGTAACAGACGGACAGGATATCTAAATACCTAAATGAATGTAAAGGTGTCTAACCTTTTAGCAAGCTCTGTAATTGTTTAGAAAAACAAACCATGCAGTACTGCACCTATGACACATTCCAAAATTTAAGTTAAAGGCATATTTTCATTATCCCAAACAGTTTCGATTCTCCCAACCTTCTTACTTCTAGCCCCTCCCACATTTATCTGAAACTCATCTTTATCCAGACACAATCCTAGTTTATTGCTTCATGGCTTGTCCCAATGGGCATACAAGTCCATAATGTGTAATCAAGACACTCTCAGTGCCCATGCTGTGTAATTTAGCTATGATGCATTGTTTGAATGTGATGCCAATCAAAGGGCTGTACCAATTGAGAGTTTTGATATATGTATACTGAAACTGTAGTTTAGGGTGATGAATGACTGCCTTTAACTTGAAAATTTCATGGAATAATCCTTTCTAAATCCAGTATGAGGTAGGGTCAAGGGTTTTTTGTGTAAGTTTGGCCTTGAAACTTGTCTTTATAGTGTAAAAATTTACTTTTCAATCTGCTATGAAGTAGTGGTAAGACCCGTACATTTGTTTTGTTGGGCTAGACCTTCCATTTATGCCTTGTATGTGCAGGAACTGAACAAAACCAAGGAATTGCTATACACACTGTGTTGAGCTCAGTTTGAGTATCCTACTCTGTGATCCTAGTGTAGTCCCATGATGCAACAAGTTAACTAACTGCATGACTCATTATAAAACCTCCCTCATGAGAGGGGAAATATATTTATTATTCATTTTGGTATTGGCAGGGTAGGGGTTAATTGGCATTGTGTTCCAGAATAAGACTAACCTTCATAGCCATCATGACACTTGCAGACACCAGTATCACATGAACTGCCATACTCTGCACAGAGGGGATCCCTGCAGTACCTGGAGGCAGACGGCTGCTGGAAGTTGATACAACCTCCTGTAACATTGGATAGGGTAGAACCTGAAAGACGAACAGACATCTTGATAAATATTTCTAACAAGTTTGTGCTGTAATTGTAACAGCAATAAAGTGAATACTAACTCAAATACAGAAGGTATATTTTACTTACACTCATACTGTTTCTTTGTAAGGGCAGTTACACATCACCCCAAACACTTCCAATTCTCTTAAAGTACTTACAGTACTATAGTATATACAGTACAACTATAAAATGCAGGGCCATCATGACGCTAGAATCGAATAGCAAGATTTAGCCATCTCAAGCTGACAACTAACAATCCAGAATCTATCAGAGAACTTCCTTTTCAGGTATCTAGAGATCAATAAAAGTAAATGCATTTGCCCTCTTCAAAGACTATTTGCTCAATAGAGCAACAAGGTTGGTTTAAATGGGGTTAACTGCCCAATTACAGAGACAAGCTTCACCCGAGAAAATGTCTCTTTCTCGGGTAACATTGGCTAAAACGTCCTATTCAATTCTAGCAGCATGTTCTTAAACTACAAGTACCTTTGCATCCAGGTGTACAGATGTGAGGTACTGTACCAGCACATTATCATAACAGACAATCCATTACCCCAAATACTCCATTACCCCAAACACTACTGTATTTAATAAGTCCTTGTCACAACTCTCTAATAAAGTCATTCTCATCCAGGCACAATCACAGTTAGTTATTGCTTCAGGGTGATCATACAAGACCCCAATGTGTAATCAGACCACTTACTATAGTTAATACTGTGTAATATGAGCTTCAGAGAACTTTTTTAACTGCTGTCAATCAAAGAGCTAGCCAATTGATAACTTGTGTAGACTAACTACAAAATTGTAGTTTGGGGAGAAAGTTGACTACCTAAGTACCATTCATGCCTCTCCCTCCATATTTTCAACTTAGATATTCTGTTTGCATGGGAAAGCATTTACAGTCAAGCCTGAGAAATAAAGCAGAGCTCTTTGGCTGACTGGAATGCAATACAATTATGTGTTATAACCTGACCATCTTTGACAAGGATTGGTCAAAGAACATGCAAACAGGAGCCTTTTTACCAATTTTGACAGACAGATACGTTACCATGACAATAGCTCAACCAGTTGAGGTCATAATCAACAATAACATGACATACTTTCAACAATATACCAAGTGGGAAATACAGAAAAAGTCTGCAAAATGTCAGGACAATCACAAACAATTTCAGTCTTTATTTTCTTCCTGACCATATTGAAATGTATCACTTAAGCAACTTTTTAATTTGCAAATTTAACTTCTGAATGAGTATTTTTTTTTTTGGAAATAAAAGCCTCACATTCCCCTTTGATGTTAGAAGAATCGTGTCCTTTTACCCCCAAATTGTACTATGAATTCCCTGTTTCTATGGGGAGTCTCTGTTTTTAGTACACATTCCCAGAAATGACAGCACCAGGATTTCAAAATTGGGGAGCAACTAAGGGTAAATGCTGGGAGCCCAAATTTTCAGGCACAGCGAGAAAACAAACCCAAAACACCAATTCCTAGGGATGGAAGTCCATGAGGCAAAACCCTCTGAAGGTCTTAGGTTTTAGGATGTCTCTGGATGAAAAATGAAGTCTCTAGAGATGTAAATTGTTTACTTTTGGAGGTTAACCCAACTCCTTTCTCACAACCTTACTTGAAGGGCAAGGACAAAATCTGGTAGAGGGGCAAATGCCCCCACTTGCCATCCCCCATAGCACCACCACTGCTTCCCAGAGTGCATTGTACTCCAATACTTCCCATCTGGTCTACTGACAACCAGCTTGGTACAAATATAACCCACCTTTCATTTCACACCAAACTTCCCTATTCTCAGAATTCTTTTCCCAGGGACCAGTTTTCCATTCAAAGCCTGGACACATCTTGTTGCTGCATGGTCTGTAAAGAAACACCAAAATAGCAAACTTTAATTCTGTACCTATTATACTTTTAAAAACCCAACACATGACGATGAATACAATTCAGATCTAACCTTGGATGTTTTTTAACATTTGATGAACAGATGTGAGATGTCAATATCAGCTGTGAACCAGATGACCCAAAGAGTGTCCTGATTTGACCAAGGAGGTGTCATGAATGTTGTCATTCACTACATTAAACAGCTTTCTACCCTTCTACTGAGCTGTTCGCTAAGCCATTCCATTTGTCACTAGTCATGTCAAGAACAGCTGTTCCCATGTCATCTACAGTGGTTCCAATCAAAGTCATATCAAAATGAAGGCTTGGTCTCACGTACCCAGCGACACTCGGTGTAACCTTGTGTTTTACAATCAGGTAAAACCGCAGGTAAACCCCATGTTTTCCAGTCTGTGTTCTCACTATCCCATGTGTCATAGATTGAGTAGTGCTACCATAGTAAAGAGGTCAAATATTTCACATGCCAATTTTTGTAACATTCAAAGGTTAGACCATTTTCTGAGCTTACTAACTTTTACACAAGATCAACCAATCATTAAAAACAATAAATTACTATATCAATATGATCAAGTTAATTTCACTGGACAGAAATTTTCGTTTCCACTCAAGTGCAAGTGTGCATCCGCATTATTTTTCAAGAACACTGTAAAAAAAGAATTTATGAAATCAGTAATACCAACTGTTGAGCAATAACAACTCTGATGAACTCTGAACACACTTCATTACTTACTTGGAATCTACCATAAGGTCTGGACATTGAAAGCCCTCTGGGGATGGTTGTACTAAAATGTGCCTTGACCGAGTCTGAGAGCCAGGAATAGATGTATCGTAGCAGCTACCATAACAAGCTGAGAATTCAGACCAATCAGATACCTACAATATAGGAAATATAGAATTCAGACCAATCAGATACCTACAGTATAGGATTTATAGAATTCAGACCAACCAGATACCTACAATACATATATTACATAATAAAGAGCAATTGTTTAATCCAAAGCTCTTGACCATTAACCAGCATGGTCATTTTCAATACATTTGTACAGAAAGTGAAACATTAAAATAAATCATTCAGTGTTACACTTTTTGCACAAATATATTGAGAATGTGTAACAGTAAAATAAATTTCATTATCACAATAACAATTTAAAATATTCTGTACACAATGCACAAATCCTTTACAGAGGAAGACAAAATTAAAAAGATAAACTCTGAAACATTTCAATGACAGAACTTAAACTGCGACACACTGATTGCATTCGATTTAACACTGGGTCAAATGCTTACTGCCTACATGTGTATTCTAAATAGAGGCTTTTCACATGACGTCATAATACTCTCCGGCGGCCATGTTGGAGTGCATGTAACTACGTAGTAAACCATAAGGGACGCGCTTGCTCGTTGAATTGTACACATTGTGCATATCACAGTGCACACTGTGCAGTGCGTTCGGCACAAAGCCACGTGTATTTGGCATGAATGTCCTCCAGCATGGCGGTTCCGTGACGTAATTGCAAAGCCTCTATAGGTGTTCAGAAGAAGTAATGCCATTAGAAACACAGCTCACCAAAATATCTTTTAATTCTATTTTCCCTCATATTCCTAGGCTTTCACAAATATTTTGTTTCAAGTTGTTTTTTTGTGAGGCATATGAAAAATAAATTTAAAGTAATAATAATCAAGACTTTCATCACATGAAAGTCTATTTTGCTATATAAATGTAACATATTCAAGTTTCATATATCTGCAAGACTATTAGCTGGACTTGACTCATGTAGCAAAAGACAAAGTTACACTTGAAAAGACTCACCTTAAGACTTAACAGAAGGTTTAAAGCAAACTAAATTTTGTTAGTTAACAATTTTACAGTTTCTGTAATTTAAGTAAAAAACTTTGTTATCTGATACTCACCACACAATCACCTGGACAAGGCTTCTCACAGGTTCTAGAGGATATGACATCTAATGATGACATGTTTAACTCTCTAACAACATCATTACTTAAAAGGATGGCTGCATCTTCTGCAAGTTTACAAAATGATTTATAAAGAATTCAATTTAATAAAATTATACAAAATTGCTGCATGAGTGATGACAAAGAATATTTATCTTTGTTATGCATTAAGATGAGACTGGAGGCCAAACAAAGATATGATTATTCCGCATGATGGATGACAGCGACAACTGAGTTTTGGTTTTGTACGATAAAACTGAGACTGACAGGTGCATGATTATGCATGAGTAAAATGAGGTTTTATGCTTCAGTTCTACCAGACTGGTGTAAGTCAGGCCTGCCACAACCTTTTCTCCAGCTGTGGCATGCAAGTTTGTTTTTGTTACTCCAATGCTAACGCTGAGCAAAAAGCACAAGGGAAGTAGGCTCCATTTTGCATGAAGTATAACAGAGATGAAGACAAATTATGCATGAGACATGTCAGAAAGTACTAACCTACATTTACTTAATGAAGACATAATTATTCATGAGGTGTGACAGAAAGTATTATATAACACCTTCTTAATTTGTCTTCATCTGATTGGAGGATTGATGGTCACATGCCTGTCATTGGCTCCCCACCATCCACATGATTCGATCTTGTCAAAGTGCCATAGCAGTCCCCATTGTGCAATAGTAGTCCTGAGAGTGCTGATAGTAGGCAATGTGGTACTTTGACCTTTGTACGAAGTTCGTACTTTCACACTGAACTACGTCGCTGTGAATTGATAGTCACGTTGTGAACCATGCAATGCATGTAGGATTTACATACAAGTACGTTGCAGACGGCAGACATACATAACATAAACAAATTCAGTTAAGTTACCATGCCTTAAGTTTTCACTTTGGATTACAACTGCTTTTGACAGAGAATGCAGTTGAAGGTATAAGTAAGTAGCCCTCTTATCAAATTTTGACCAAAATCTATTTCAGACGTCAGGTGTTTCTACCTGTTTCTATTGCCATCTTCTATTCAACTCAAGAAATAATTCAACGCTATGGCACTCATAAACATTCATTATTTCTATACTATTCTACATTTACTTAATGAAGACATAATTATTCATGAGGTGTGACAGAAAGTACTATTCTTTGTTTACTTAATGAAGACATAACTATGCATGAGGTATAGCAGATATTATTCAGCTATGTTTCTGTATGATGAGACTGAGTACTAAATACTTAACAATGCACCGGGAATAACAGAGATTCAGTATAAAGCTATGGTTTTGCATGAAAATGAGAATGAGTGCTAAATGAAGGCATAATTATGCATGAGGAATGGCAGAGGATACATAACTAAGTCACCATTTACAGGTATGTGGTTATGTAGACACTAAACATGATTACATGGCATTTCATGAATCATGACTTAAAACATTAAGTTGCTTCTTTCTTCACTGAATAAAGAAGAGCTGTTCATTGAAAGAAAACTTACAGTAACTAGTACTTTACAAATTTTCAAAATGGACTACAACCAATCAGACAGAAAAATGATATGGCCCATTGATGTACAGATAATTAGATGGGGTTTTATGCGTCAACTTATAAATCTTCTGGTTAAATCTAATGGTCCTTCTAATGGTCCCAAAGGCCCTTTTTTCCATTGTTGCCCAAAGCACTGGACTGTTTTCCTACTCTATTGCTTATGCACAGCATCATGCACAACGGTAGCAGGTTCCATTGTTAAGGTCTTTCATATCACTTCATGTGGAAATCAAACCCAAACCCTTTTCCATGAGGTTATATGAAGTTTTTATGGCTCAGTTTCTAACCAATTGGTCCAAGTCAAGCTGTCTTTTTTCCAGTTGTGGCTCAATGGCTTGTTTTTCCTACTCCATTGCTTATGCTGAGCACCAAGCAGAATGGCTGTAGGTTCCATTTTTTAAGTCTTCAGTATGACCCTGCCAGGACATGAACTGCTATATGAGAAGCTGAAGTTGACTAGGCTAAACATGCCCATTCCTATTGGCTTAAGAAGTAGCCATTAGATAATACATAAAATGTCACCATGATAAGCAGACAGGATTTTCAACATCACTGTATTTTGTATAACCATTAGTAATTAGCCCCTGGACATCCAGAAATGTGGCTGTAATATTATTATTTCTAGAATAAAATGCATCTCCTACCTGGTAAAATACAAAACTCCAATGCCACACTGAGTCCATCACTTCTGAGACACTCTACCCTCCTAGTCTCTACCCCTACCCCACAACCTGTATAGCTGTCAAACAAACAAGAACTCCAGGGTTCACGAAGCCAGGTATAGGTGAAACAAGGTTTGATGTTACATGGACGGGTCTGGACAAAAAAGCAAATTAAAGAAAATCTAGGATGGGAAAATAGATAATACCATTATACTAATTTGATACAAATTGGCCAGAAAATATTTGATTAAAATACATGCCAAGATAAGCCCACATTCAGACTTGTAATGTTACATTCGGACAATGTTACACTCTTGGACTAATTAAGTAAGCAAGCTGACTGCATGATGTCTTTGAATTACCAAAGTGATGTTGTGCTGTCGCACAGGAAGTGGCCTGTTTGCCTGTATAGCTCCTGTGATGAGTGAGCACTTTAAAGTGCAATAGTGAATAAGATGATGATTCAACTCATCCCTGTCCTTTGACTTTTCATGAAAAAAATATTATGTCAATCACATACGTGAAAAAGAATGCCTATGGGCATTGCACATGTGTACCCAAGGGTACCCTATATACCAACCTGAAAAGTGTCTATGACAAAGAAATTAAAGTGTAAAGGACACCTGTCATCTGATACCAAGATATCATCTATGCCAAGCTCATTAACTATCTTCTAAGTAAATGGTCAGAGACCTTCTTTCTTATTCCCCCCCCCCTTCCCTTGCTGATCTATGGACAAATGTTCCTTTGTACCATGTAGTCCCAACATGTACATACCCAGCAGAGTGCTAGTATACAATGAAATGGGTAAAACAAGTGGATAAGTAGGTGTAAATATGACAGTTATGTGCTGTTCTTTACTCCAAACATTTCTAAGTCTGTCAGAGCAGACAACCCTCAAAATGTACTTGGAATTGATTTTGATTAATTTTTGTTGTTTCCAGGCTTGAAACTAACACCTCTGATTATTTTAATCATTGCTGCTTTGAAAGGTGTTATGTAGAAAATATCAGCAATTTGGTCAACAAACACAAGAAATCTAAAAGAGCAAGGTAGTTGAAACCAATAGTTGACCAATACTGTACCTTTTCACATTACTATGTCAATACTTCCAGGGTTTGATGTTGGCAGTATGTGAACAATGATTGTATAGCTGGGGGCATCAAACCCTGAGTATAATGAACCATGTAATCATCACATCACACATCACTGAAAAAATTCCATAACAGAGAACATTTGACCTTGGGGAGACTGAACCCCGAGGTTATCTGGTAGACCCTGCCTCCTAATACCAGACTTGATACCAACCTGATTAAGTGGACTGACACAAGACCTTCCTCCATACTTGGCTTCGGTCAACAGCTTTCTGGATCGCATCTGCCTGCCTTCTGTTCCACAGTGATGACTACATTTTGACCAATCAGAGAAGCTTTCATATTCGCAGTCGATTGGACATGGCACCTGGCAGTCTTCCTCTTTGATTTCATGAGAATTATTACACTTGTCTATATTTACCTTTAGACCACTGGACTCTTCCACACAACTCATAATCTGCCAGCGCACACCTGAGCAGGGAAGAAAACCACAGCATGGAGAGTAAAACACCTACACAGTCTGCCCTTTTTTTACTCCGTGAACTGTAGTATCTTCGAAATATCTATGTAATAGCTATGTTCACTCGCATAGGCAAAATTTTGTTCCATGGTGGCTGGCTTAACAGCAAGTCTTGATTGATGGCATGTAGATGGGGGTGCCCCCCATGTCTCTTAAATTTTGTAATACTTTGGTGCCCTCAGATGTAATCTGGTCCGACATTCAAAATCATTTGAAGTCAATTGTTTTCAGAGTTCAATGGGAAATGTCCCCCTCCCCTTGAATATACCAATGGCTAAGTCAATATTCTTTGGACATGTACTACAGATATCATTATACTGTAACAGAGCTACTCTTTCATTCACAGCACCAGTCCCTGTACAATCTGGACTTGCTCAGAAATCCTAAATTTTCAACCAAAATATCATCTAAATTATTGCCAGACTTAACCTACTCCCTAATAGATCCAGGTGTAAATCATTTTTTTTTTATTTAATTTTCATTTTCTTCCTCATTTCTCTAGAACTATGCTTAATACATGTGAATCTAGCTGATGTTTCAGAATTAAGGGTGGTATCACAACCTACCCATGGTGCCATTGGCCCACGATGGGGGAACAACCTCCTTATAACCATCCCATAGATTTGTAATCAGGTCCTGCAATTGACTCCAATACAAAGACCTTGGTAGGCAGTGTAGATATATATATCCTACCAAAGACATATTGCAATATTTGCCACAATCATAATACCCTGGTAGCATCACTGCTGTGTGTTCACTGAAAAAAATCAAAATGTATCATTTGGCCTTAAGGGCAAAAGCAGTCTCCCTGAACTCATTTTGAAATAAAAGCCAAATCCCACAAATTTCTTCTTAGTTTTCTGCCACGTATCTTTCATAATATTTTAGGAGTAATTGCACATCGAATGACTTATTCGCCTAAATTTGATAATTTGAAGAGCAGAAGCAGTCACCTAAATTTGAATAAGTGTAACAGGCTATTATACATCATGAATGGGTCTTGAAAATCATGTGACAGAATTGTCTCTTTCAATTGTGAAGTTTGCAAAGAGTCAATGATTCAATTTCCCTAAATATGAAATGTTTATGT
This sequence comes from Holothuria scabra, assembly GCA_037179385.1. Lineage (NCBI taxonomy): Eukaryota > Metazoa > Echinodermata > Holothuroidea > Aspidochirotida > Holothuriidae > Holothuria > Holothuria scabra. Next base: position 58,517,909 of record CM074179.1, on the reverse strand, counting down.
TCTGAAATATCATGAAGATACTTGGAAAAGTAATAGGAGGATATTTGTTAAATTAAGCTCTTCTATGGAATAAGAGAATGCTTTTGCCCTTAATAAGAGAAATATGTTGTCACATGACTTTAAGGAGCCAATCAGGAAACATCTAGCAAACAACTACAATTCACACTGTGGTGACAGCAGCCCCTAATTTAAGCCGAATGATGAGATCATCCTACCAGGTCCACAGTCTCCATGGTGAGGCTTGCAGTTCGTCCAGTCACCTTCATCTAATCTATAGCTGGCCCTGTGACAATCTTCTACTTCACACTCTACTGTATCATTCAGTTCTGGGCAGGCCAGACCATCTGGGGAAGGGGGTCGAATTACGGACCTACTTCTTGTCTTGTGACCGACAGGATCGCAATCATGGGAACATGGAGAAAACTCTGACCATTCACTGACCACACAATCACCTGAAAAAAGACATTTAAGAAATGAACTCAACTAACACTTTGCCAAGATAGATGTTTTGTCTCACATTACAATCTTTTCTGCCCAAGAGGGTTACCACTTGAGACCCCCGTTTTTGACCAAAAACAGTTAAGACTGAATATCACCTGAGTTGATAACTTCAGCTCCATCTAACACTCTAAAGCACAAATTGATGTTTAACTGCAAACTACTTTCAGAGAGTAAACAGAGACTAATGGATTACCTCAACTATTCAAATGCACCACAGCGGGAGATCTAGGGGAGGGGGATGGGGTAACATGTATGTCTCCCAAAAAACTAAAATTTTAACAATTGTCTTTGCTTCTTTTATAGGTACTTTTTTGAAAATGGTGTGATGCCCCAACCTCTCCCCCAATATTAGGAACAGATTGCTGCCCATGGAATGTACTTTTATACAGCTGATACAGTTACAATTAGACCAGATGTGTCCACAACATTCATTAGCTAGGCCAATCAATTGTGTGCACGCAGAGGTAAATCCTACTACTAGTTTGGTTTGGCTTACTGGGGTTTTATCATGTCTTGACTCTATGACCTGGTGACCAAGAGGCATTTACAGCCTTTCATGTGGGTCACTGGATCCTATTACTGGCAGAGATTTGGTTGTTAGTTGTCCAACTCTTACATCCCCAGTGAGTTTCATAAGAATTTTCCTTCAGTGGGCTATCGATTGTTTGTCATGCAATGTGGATTCACCCCAATCTAGTTTAACCAGAATTTAATTCTGTAATTTATACTACCAGTCTTTTACCTCATTCACTGACTGTAGGGAAAAAATGAATATACCCTACTGCATACACTATATGAATTAACTTACCACATTTTCAGGGAACTTAACGAAGTTCTAGTATTATGAAGACTGTCTTAATAACAGGATTTTAAGATAAGTATTCATGTCACTCAGATATCATATCCATTAGATTAAATTTAGTCCCTCCCTGGTCAAACACATGACCACATGAACATTAAATTATTTAACATGCATCATTTAAGATGAAATAAACGCACATGACAAGAGAGAATGTTCATTGAACAGAAGCAATATGGCTAGCATGGCTGTCATGATAAAGATGGTAAATTATTCAGTGATGTTCAAACTCACCAACACACGGTAGATAACACGATGTTTCTGTGGGAGGCTTTGTACCTCTGGCAGCACAATCAGCTCCAAACGCTTCCCCTGCAGGACAGGACACACTTCTATTTCTGAACCCCTGGCCACAGATGTTACTCTTATTAATGAGCTGACAGGAACTCCAATCAGAGACACTCCAAAGAAACGTATCACACGATGTAAGATGACAGGGGCTTGACTCAGTCAGATGAGGGCAATCTTTGCCTCCTGCTCTCGCCTCAGACTCTACCTCACGGTTTCTTACTTTCAAGCCTAGTATGAAGAAACAATTAGCTTCTTTAAAGTAGCAGAAATTATTACCGGGCACAGCACTGACTTAAATTAGTCATCAATCCCAAATCTTTTAAAGGCAGTCATATGTCAGCATTAACAACAGTTTTACCAGGAGTCTACCAATATTCTTAACTGATACAGCTCTTTGCTTGATACCAAACTAAAAATGCAGAGTGACTCATATTACACAACTTGTACAGAAAGGGTTCTGATTACACATTAGGGCCTTCAATTCTCACCCGGGTATGTCTTAAATGTACTCTTCAATGTCTTTATATATATTCTGTTCAGAAGGGAAGACAAGGCCCTGGGAAAAAGCCTTTATGTTTTCTGTCAAGTTGATTGTTTCTGTATATCACATTACAGGGAGTAATGTTGCTTCTTGAGAAAACAACATAGACACCCCAGTAGATCAAAGGCAGTGTGGGGTGTAACTGATATCTGAGTTTGTTACATGATCTGTGCCCTCAAATGGGTTATGCTTCCATTGTGTTCATGCTGCATGAAAAGCAATTAACACATGCTTGACTGGCCTGTTAGCTAACCCCAAATGTTATGTAACCTTTTGTGTATTTTAATTATCTGTTACTGTCAATCAATTAATCAGATGTGAAACCTGACCTGATAAAGTGTGCATGTAGTGAGTTTTATTTCCTCCTTGAAACAATAAGAGGTAATCAGGCAGAGAAGAAGGATGTAACAAAAAGTAATCAGGAAAGTTTCATCATGAATTGCCAGTGAGATCCTCCACTCATTATAATTTTTGTTTGTTTCCTTCGAAGCATTGAGCCCACTTTTTCCACTTCAAAATCTGCTTCATACATTTTAAATACATGACATAAAGGCATAAAAAAAAAAGGAATTTAAAGAGGTACAGCGTTTAATTGCAGGCTACTAGAGTTGAAGAATATGCAATTAGAACATGATGCAAAATTTGACTTTGCTAAAATCCATCAAAACTTACATGAAAGCTTTCATGTTTACATGAAAAACATTTTAGTGAAAACTGCTGTTCCACAATATTAGAAACACGGACCACTGGTTCAGTACTCCGATGAACTCCTCCAGGATTTGGGAACAAAAGAAACTAATGACTTGCATGGGGGAGGGGTAGATCCTTTACAATTAACAACAAATTCCAAAATAAGTTTTGTAGAAAAAGGTATTAAATAAGGCAAGGTACCCTGAAATGTTAGATCACTTTTTTGTTTAATTTGAGATAAACCATGAGCTGTTAAGCTTGCATGAGGGCCAGTGATCATTGCTTAAATGAGCACTTAATTAGCATCGATAACAACGCCTAAAATGAGAAGAAATGAAGACCCCATAACAAAATTCATATCTACTCTGCAATATTTGAGAATACTTTGGGGTACACATAATTGCTCAAACTAGCATGCATCTCTAAACTGTGAGAGTTTGTGGTAAAGAACAGAAAATGAATTCCATTCCCTTTTTACCTATCAAAAATCAATTTCAGCTTGAACCAATCCCTCAAGTGAGCCTATTGTGACAAAGTAGCTAGAAAGGAAATTTATTCTTATTTTAACTGACAGAATGGGGTAATTTAAGGCGGATAATGTCTTCTAAAGGAATATGAAAGCTTTAGATGGAATTTGTATGTTTTACGTAGATACTATATGATAATGATAATCAATTAAGTAAGCCAACTCACATAAAATGCAACTTACCAAGTGAAAGGTAAAAATGCTTTGTATAGTATGGTAAACCCTTACACAAAATCACTAATCTGAATCATTTTAAAAAGAATTTAAAAACATATTTTTTAATTGATTTAACTAATTACTAGTTTATATTTTACCCTCTTTCTTTTCTATGGTTTCAGTGTTGAATTTGTCTATGTAATCTTTGTCTACATAATTTTAGTAGACTTGCATTTTGTTTTTAGTCTTTCATTGTACAGAACTTTGGTGCTTTCGAAAAGCACTTTAGAAATAGCATTATTACTACTCTTAAAACACCAGTTAGTAATTTCTTTATATTGACAGATTTAAGCCTGTTAGTCCTGCACATTTATCCATCAAACTGCTGATAAAATGATATGTTGCCTGCAGCACCCAAACTTAATGCTATTGTAGTGAAGGAATATGTACCTGTGCCACATCGTTGTGAGCATGATGACCAAGGCAACCAATCTGAGACCACACAGTCTTGCGGGCACTCAATGGTGCAGTCTTCATACTCTGGGGGTACTGTACCCTGATGACAAAATGTATTTGGTACCAGCTGACCATCCTCTCTGCGACAAACAACAGAACGACTTCTCTTGCCAATGCCACATTCTTTATCTATAAAATAAATTAAAATTTAATAGGCTTGATACTCTCCAATGAAAACTTCAAATCAAAGTTTGGTTTAAAAAAGCTATTTCAACTAAAAGTGCTGTCTTTAGCAAAATAGATAACACCAATATGGTACATGAACAAGTCATAGTAGCAAGAATAATTATGTTGCAACAAATTACTGGTCTATCTAGCCTGGCATTTTGCCTCCATGCTGTAGAAGGACAAGCATTTGACCTGGTATAAATGTTTGGGTGAAAGGGGCATTAAATGGAACACACATGTCATGAAGTTGCTTCTTAAGACTATGTAACAAACCTTACAGCTGAGAGGTTCTATTTACCTGCTTTTCTGCTGCATGCCATGACATTGTTCTTGAAATGGCAACATAGACACCCCAGGAGATCACAGGCAATGTGGGGTGTAACTTGTATCTGAGTTTGCTATGTTATCTGTGCCTCCAAGTGACCTATGCTTTAACTGTGTTCACTCTGCATGAAAAGCTACCCCAAATGTTTCTACACCTTTTGTGTATTTGGTATTTATCTGATACTGTCAATCAATTAGTCAGATAAAAACCAGAAAGCCAAAAGGCTTTGTGATTCCTTGCCACTGAAATGTAAGGCCTTTTTCACATTGACATTGCTTTGCAATGTTATTCAATTAACAGGGCTAAATAATGTGCCCACAAAGTACACATGCAAGGCATCCAATCTTCCTACATAGAGATCCCTCTTGCCCGTTGTGAACCCAAATAACATTTGACCTCCACCAAAAACTTCTGGGACCATGTATTCACTATGTGCTATCTACATGAAAAGTTACAGGACCCTACAAGTGACCTTTCTTGAAAGACTGTGCAGGAAAGCTTGTCAGGCTTTGAACTTGCTGACAAATGAACTTTGACCTTTGGGAAAATCAACAGGGATCATCTACTCAATATGACCAATCCACACTCTAAATATGAGCACAGTCACCTGTACCGTTCTTGAGATATTGGGTTTACGAAGTTTTGACCTTTTGACCTCTCGTGACCCCAAATGACCTTTGACCTCCACGAAAATCGATAGGGATCATCTACTCAATACAACCAACCCACACACCAAATATGAGCAGAGTCACATGTACCGTTCTCGAGATATCGTGTTTACTAAGTTTTGACCTATTGACCTCTCGTGACCCCAAATGACCTTTAACCACCACCAAAAACAGTAGGGATCATCTACTCAATATGGCCAATGCACGCACCAAATATGAGCATAGTCACACTTACTCTTCTTGAGATACCGTGTTTATAGTGTTGAGCCAATAACAGAGATATCGGAACTTGCTGATAACAGATAACTCAAAGTTAATATCGGCCCGATACCGATACCCAAAAAAAAAAAAATCTTCCGTAATCACACGTTTTGTTATCATTGAAAAATTATAATTTTATCACTACTGCACCTTAAACTTATTTTGAACTAAGTCTTCGTGTTTCTGTTACTTTGTCTCCCTGAAAAATTTTCCGTTTTTCTGACGAAGTGTTTTAAGCAATCAATCACGATGTATTTGGTGTAAAACACGCGCCAGCCAAGAAACCCCGTTCGTAACAAACACATTTCGTCACCTACAGCCAGACTGTAAAGTTTTTTTTTGTGCGCCTAAACATATATGCCGTGACGCAAGTACAGTATGCCACATTTATAGGTATGTGAATGGACTGTACAGTGTAATTCCCCAAGCTTTACTACGAAAAAAAACTTGCGAGCGGCATACGTATCTACATTATACCACAGACAGTATAGAGAATGTGTTTGTACATGGATACTGCTGATAGTGATAAGACTCCCTTACACAGCGCTGATCGTTCGCTCGTTACGACAGTTCATAGTTTATGTCTTCATCCGGTCCGGCATGGAATTTTTCATTTGTTTGTCTGTGCCCGTTTCTACGCGCGTAAAAAGCGGTTACGATACTTCATGAGATCGTACATTTTGTCTCAGGCATTGGTCTTTGAGTTAGCTCTTTCAATCGAACGTTCGCGATCGTGAACATTGAGCATGCCGCTCTGCTGTACACAGTGGTGGAAATCCCCATTGAGTAACTGTTACTGCACGTGGCGAAATTCACACAGTGAAACTCCATTGAGATTTGTCGCGGGATTCGGAAGAATTTGACTTGCGTAAACGGACAACAGATTTGTATAGCGAATTGGCTATAGATTGCACATTACGGTGCGTGCACTCTGCTATGGGTGTGTACGTTAATTGTTGAAAGGACACAACAAGCAAGCATTGTTTGTTACGAACTGCTTCCAAAATGAAAAACATTGGGATTGCCATGGGCGTCCGCAGGTAAGGGCAAGGGGGCTTTTGCCCCTGAAAAATCAAAAATTTGAAAAAACCATATAAAAATCAAAGCAAAAGCTCGAACAAAACGTTTTTTCCAAGTTTCTATGCCAAAAATAGGCTTTGGAAATGCCATTTCCGGCGATCTGGGAGGCATTTTGGGCTGAAATTTTCGCACATTTCATGTCAATTCATGATGACTGGGAGGTTTTGCCCCCGGCTAAAAATTTTGCCCCCCCTGACTTTTTTTCTGCAGACGCCCATGGGGATTGCGCTAAATATTCTATAGACTACGAACTGCGGGTTTGCGACGTAGTTGATCTAGTTTTAACGTTCACTGCAATGAATTTGTTGAATATTTTATGTTCAACAAAATGATCTGTATTTTATTTAAGTGCATATCGAGAGCTTTTACCTCTTTACTGTTGAAATGATGAAATACTTGTTATCGGTTGCCATTATCGGAGACAGCATTATGGGCCGATACCGATAATACCTATCGGTTATCGGCTCAACACTACATGTTTACAAGCAATTTGTAAGGAATTTACCTATTGACCTCTCGTGACCCCAAATGACCTTTGACCTCCACCAAAAAACAATAGGGATCATCTACTCAATATGACCAACCCACCCACCACATATGAGCATAATCACATGTACCAATCTCAAGATATCGTGTTTACAAGGTTTTGACCTTTTGACCTCTCGTGACCCCAAATGACCTTAGATCTCCACCAAAAACAATAGGAATCATCTACTCAATATTACCAACCCACACACCACATATGAGCATAATCACATGTACCATTCTCAAGATATCGTGTTTACAAGGTTTTGACCTTTTGACCTCTCGTGACCCCAAATGACCTTTGATCTCCACCAAAAACAATAGGGCCCATCTACTCAATATGGCCAATGCACACACCAAATATGAGATTAGTCACAATTACTCTTCTTGAGATACCCTGTTTACAAGCAATTTCTAAGGCATTTACCTATTGACCTCTCGTGACCCCAAATGACCTTTGACCACCACCAAAGAACAATAGGGATCATCTACTTAATATGACCAACCCACACACCACATATGAGCATAATCACATGTACCATTCTCGAGATATCGTGTTTACAAGGTTTTGACCTTTTGACCTCTCGTGACCCCAAATGACCTTTGATCTCCACCAAAAACAATAGGGATCATCTACTCAATATAGCCAATGCACACACCAAATATGAGATTAGTCACACTTACTCTTCTTGAGATACCATGTTTACGAGCAATTTCTAAGGAATTTACCTATTGACCTCTCGTGACCCCAAATGACCTTTGACCTCCACGAAAATTGATAGGGATCATCTACTCAATATGACCAACCCACACACCAAATATGAGCAAAGTCACATGTACCGTTCTCAAGATATCGTGTTTACAGGGGCTTGACCTTTTGACCTCTCGTGACCCCAAATGACCTTTGATCTCCACCAAAAACAATAGGGATCATCTACTCAATATGGCCAATGCAAACACCAAATATGAGGATAGTCACACTTACTCTTCTTGAGATACCGTGTTTACAAGCAATTTCTAAGGAATTTACCTATTGACCTCTCGTGACCCCAAATGACCTTTGACCTAAAAGGAAATTTATAGGGATCATCTACTCAATATGGCCAACCCACACACCAAGTATGAGATCAGTCAAGCTTACTCTGCTTGAGATATCGTGTTTACAAGGTTTTCACAGTTTGACCTCTAGTGACCTCAAATGACCTTTGACCTCCACGAAAAACAATAGGGATCATCTACTCAATATGGCCAACCCACACACCAAGTATGAGACCCGTTACAGTTACCTATCTTGAGATATCGTGTTTACAAGCAAAGCGTCACATACACACACACATACACACACATACACACACACATACACACACACACACACACGACATCACCATCGCATAGATTCCTTTTGCCTACGGCAAGGAATCAAAAACCTGACTTTATCAACTGTTTATATAGTGTGCTTAATTGCCTCCATGATGTGAAAAGATGTTATCAGGCAGAGAAGGAGGATGTTTCAAAAAGTAAGAAGGGAAGTTTCTTCATACAAAGAAAACAATTCTTGGCCAGATGTCTAATTTCAAGCAATCAGGTATTATTAAATCAGACTCATTGAGATACAACAATTATTAGTGTTATTTGAACAATAATCACTGACATATTGCAATACACAAAGTAAGTACTAAACAAGGTAAGATGCAGAATTGGAAAAAAAAGAGCATGCCCTGCAGTAAAGGGCTTGAGGAAAATACCATTAAAAAATGTAATTCTCTGCAAATAGGAAGAACATGCCCCCAAACCAACTCCTGGCTCCTGCCTAGGTATAGGTAATGTAAAGATTAGGCTTTGGTGTGTTGTCAGACTCTACATCAAGGCTCATAATTTTAGTCTGAAGCTTTTTGAGTCACAGATTATGTGGAATAAAAATGGTCAAAGAGCATCTTCCTAAAGATCATATTTTGAGCTAAATGATTTTATACAATTTCCTTTTAAGACATCTTTTTCAATGCAACATTTAAAAAAGAAAACCTGTTTCTTTCTCAAGAGTAACAGAGGTTCCTTCAGAGAATGCAATGCATTTGTATAAATTGCTCCACCCCCATGAGTGGTATTTAACATTTACAGTTTTATGAATGGATGTGGACTTGATGCACTGGTGGGTAACACATCAGTTGCATTTATAATTAGTGTAAATGAAGCACCTAGGAATCCAACCAATAAAAAGATCGTAACAATTTTCTTGCCTTTTTTGGGGTTCCCAAGTCCTTTTGAACTCCCAGACAGTCAGACATGTAGGAAGTTTTCCACATAGTACTATGGTTTAGTGCATACAGAGATGTACTTGAGTCCGGACCTGGATTCGTGATTTCAGAATTTGAAGGACTCAGCCAGAGGGGTTGATTTTTTGGAGAAAATACAGGGACTCAAGTCCCAGTTAGAACTTGAGTCCTTAAAAGTTGAAAATTGATGGACCTGTGACTCGGAGCCTCCAGACTCAACTACATCATTGGATATTTGTAACCAATGACTGTGGTTTTTAAAGGGGTATATTGGGTTTATATCAATAAGTCGGTAAGAGCATCCCCCTCTCACATGGAAGGCCCGGGTTTGATTCCCAGTTTGAGTCATACCAAAGACTCTAAAAATGGAACCTACTGCTGTTGTGTGTGATGCTCCGCATAAGCAATGGAGTAGGGAAAACAAACCAGTTATCTACAACTGGAAAAATGACTGTGACCGGCTCGACTTGAACCAATAGGTTGGAAACTGAGCCGTTAAACTCCATCTAACTATATTAATAAGTGAACAAGGGTGTTGGATGGTATTACAGGTTGAAATAGCTTATAATAAGCATAATTAGTAAGGTTTCACATACAATAGTTAAAGTTTTGAATATTTGTTAAATCTTGAATTTTAACAGTTTTGTGCATAATGTTTAAAGGCCTTATCCTCTTATCCCTAAGAAAATTTTGTAGTAGTACAGAGAAATTCTCCATTGGCACAGCTTTTTGATTGACTGCAAGTTCAAAAACGGCACAGTTCAAAAATCTACTGTACTGAGAGCATTTTGATTACACATTGTTGTCTTGTATACTCACCCTGAAGCAAAATAAAACTGAGATTTTGTCTGTACGAGGATGAACTTTAGACAGTTTCGAGAGGGGCCTAGGTAAGTAGGTAAGGAGAATTGTAACTGTTTGGGGTGACAGGATAAGGCCCAGAAATGTCAAACTGATTTGTAAATTCCTACCTCATACATAGGCTATGTAAATGTCTGATATTGAACATGTGCCGTTGAAAGGTGATCTCATTCCATATTTGGAAGGAATTGATGAATGTCATGGACTAACTCGTGGCTTCAAAAAAACAAGTTTGTCATGCTGATTGTTCAATTCAGAGTTCCCATTTACTAATATTGATAACTTCATGTATTAACATGACAGGTTAAATGCCACTCATGTTACAGGAATTCCCAAATCACATATATGTGACAGTTCGTGACTGTTTCTTTGATAGCTAGATGAGAATGAAATGAAGATTATGTAAATCTTGGAAAACAAGTGAAAAAATAGAAGCCTTTGATGCACATATCTCTTGTAAGATACAACCTTTGACCCCTGGGTCATTGTGAGTCAAAGTTCTCCAGATATTGTGTCATAATGTGTGTAGCATTGAAGCAACATGGTTGCTTTATATTTTACATGAAACATCCATCGTGAGAAAATGTTGGGGCTAATATTAATGGTGGATGGAGGGGTACATCAACACACAAAAATATTCGATGCTCCTTATGATGTTCTACCAAGCCACCACAGAGGGTGCTCTTAACAATTGATAAGTGCATTATATCTGCTACATTTGTGTACATACCTGTATTACATTCACTCCATGGGCCTATCAGAGAAGTGTAGTTGAGCATTCTGTCTGTACAAGGAAAAGACTCAACTAGATCCTCCTTAGACAGCTCAGGACAGATGTCTAGGTCATGCTCTGGGTGACCTGTAGGACAGAAAATATGAAGGATACAGTATGTATACAGACATGCAAACAACAAACAACACAGTCTTCCATTTTCTGAACTTTGTTATGTAGGATCTTTGGGGAGCATTCACCTTTGAGAAAACTTTTTACATCAGGTGGCAGAGGTGGAATGAATCATCAAATTTTGCAGTCAAACCATTTGCTACTTTTAACTCCAGTTGAGTCAAATGTAGGAATGCCCTATGAAGATAGGAGATGGACTGTTAAAATTCATTTTTTGTGTCCTTCAATATATATTTCTGAACTTTTTGACTTTGGGTACACTGTAAAACTTGGCATTCCTTCAAATTTGTTTCTTTCTATTTGTGTGCAAGTACTGAAAGGTCATCACATAAAACTATAGAAATGGAACTGTCTGTCATATTTTTGCTTCAAGTATCTATGCAAGTATCTATGAAGGGCATTTCTTGGAGTTTGTTGAAGGAAAGTCATGTGATCAATTATACAGACACCACAATGGCATAATGGCTACATTTACATAATGGCCACATTTAAATATTGATTAAAACCAAGGTTGAGGACGGATGAAAAAAGAGGTACAGAACTGGATAAATAATGAGAATCTTCACTTGTAATAGATGACTCTCTATTTTGTTTTCCTTGTGAATAATAGGTGTGAACAATATCTTGCAGGAACCATAGCAATCTTGCTCCCAATTGGAAGGCTGAACCAGAAATCTACTGACTCCAACCCACAGCCACAGTGTTGGTCAATCAAAGAGTATATAAGATAGCCAAAATATTGTCAACTCATGAACATGTCTTGAAAAACTATATCTGAATGACTGGTGCCTGCACAGGATGCTACAGGGCTACACTTTGTGTACTCTGCTGCTAACACAAGATGCTACAAGGCTACACTTTGTGCACTCTGTTACTAACACAAGATGTTACAGGGCTACACTTTGTGCACTATATTGCCAGTTTCTTTTCTCTCTCGTATCCTCAAGTTCAGGAGTAGCTCTTTAAAAATATCTCAAGTGAGCAACAATTTCATACTCACATCAACCAGTCTGGAAACCTAAAGAAACCCACTACAAAGCCAGCACTAGCATTGCTTTGTGTAAACTTGACAATACATTCTCATATGCCACTCACCAATGTGTAGTTGCCTGGTCCGGGTCCTGCAGTAGCCAGCCCCACCAAAATGACCACAGTCGTCCCTACAGGGGCCAAAGCTTGTCCAGTCTGTAAGCTCACAGTCTCCACCACAGGCAATGAAACAGGACTGATGGGAGTGAGGGACTGGTCCCACAACTTCTCGGACACAGAAACCTTGGAAAAGAAAGAGGAATCCATTGTTTCAGACACAAAATGAAAAATGCAACCACAGAGGATGGCAGTACCGAAGAGATCTTAAAAATATTTAATAAAATTTAAAAGCAGCCTACCAGAGGATAAATGTAACCACCATGTAGCTATTAAATACTTTTTTGTGAAGAATTGAACGAAGGAACTACACTCAATATTTAAGAAATACCTTTAGTAAGAATTGATATGGCAATTGTTAAATGGTAGGCAGACTAGTATTGTCCTCTTGTATCAAATATATTCATGGTAGCATCTGTAAATTTGGATAATATGATGCATGTACACATCCTTTTAAAGCATAAAATCAGAAAGTATGGAACAATTACTTTGAAATTGAAGGGTACTTGCTAATGTCATTGTAGACATGAAAGGGTGGTTTTGAGGAAACCAGTTCTGTTTCTCAAAGAGTTGTACTTATGGTGAAGGTCCTACTCACCCATATGGTTGCTCCTAATATTCCATTTAAAGTACTATGTATATTGGTGTAAAAGGCATGAACTCAATTCTACAGTCAAAGAAATTTTTTTTAAATTTAAATTTCTATAATACATCAGGACTCAGGAGACCACTAAAATTTAGTGGCTCCACACAAAAGTACAATAATTACAATATGATGATGTTAGGTGTCTGGGGAAGAGGCATGGAACTGCCTCCTGGAAGTGGATACTTCAGACTTCAGTATCAACAAATACGTTTCTTCAATAAAGAAAGAATTAAGCCTACTTTGTAACTATTTCAAGTCAAATTTTTTGTTTGGTTTGTATCAGACAGCGAACTGGTCTATTGGGGGCATTGGCCAGCATTCCTGAGGGAGAAGGTTTCAAGCAAGCAAGCCAATTTCCTGTGTGACCACATGAGGCCACTATGGTATTTTCAAAGCCATCATGCAGTTAGTTTTGCTTTTTAAGTCTGAGAATAGCATTCAAGTCTCGATAGGAGCTTGTTTGACATTTGAGGGGCATGTGTTAAAGACCTGGCCTTGCTGATATTGTCAAAGAGGGAAAAATTAAACTTTGTAAAGAAAATTTTAGGACACAAACAATAAGGAAATAAATTCTTTTGTGATGGCGATATAATTACCTGGGTCAACTATAGTTAAATCACTCCGCTGGCAGGAGACATTTCTGGCCTGGAGACCTTGACCACAAAGGTCCCTGGCAACCTGACACTCAGACCAGTTGCCAACGAGCCAATTGTAGGTATAGCATGGAGGGATTCCATCACATGGCCTGTATTCACGAAGAATTAATTCATCATCTGTGTCATTGGGGCAAGGAGCTCCCCCATTTGCTGCCAGGGAAAGAATGACCTTTGATCTCTCTTGACGTGCCTCTTCTCCACATGTCTGGTTGCACTCAGAATATTCTGACCATTCACTGACCACACAATCTACTGGACATGCAATGCTGCATGCCTGGTGTGTTTCAGGTTTCTGAAATGGCGGGCATAGGGTATCGTTTGCTGGAACACCTGCCAAGATATGACATATAGACATTGATTTTTTTTTCAGCAAAGAGTTTTTGACTGCCAGTCATAATATGCAAAGTGTATCTGACTGCTAATAATTACTTGCAAAGCATATTTAACTCCCAATAAAAAATTGCAAAGAGTATTTAGTTAATTGTTTACTTAATCACACACATACATACAGTATACACTTTGTACCTCAGTCTATCCACTGCAAATGTAACATTAGGATCTCACTGTAATTGTGTCTCCAGATATTCCAAACATTTCCAGAACTCGGGAGTCTTGCACTATGAGAATGCTTGAACTCTCATCTTCTGCTATCATATTCTGTTACACTGTCACAACTATGTTATTAAGGTTGGCAAAAATATTCATAGTAAAAAAAAAAGTTTACTTTCTCAAAGTAGTCTCGTGCTTTATACAAACATGCAAAACCAGTCAAAGGTCAACTACTGTTGTACACAGTACTAACACTTAGACAACAGAACTGTAGGAGTGGGTTACATGAAATTAACATACTATTTGATTTGGTATATAGTAACCTCCTGTATGGTAGTACAACAGTATGTGTGAATGGAAGTGATACTGAAGTTAGGTTAAGACTTGGAATTGACCGTACACAAACTGATGTGTGTGACATTAGGACAGATAGGCTTAGAATTGCATAAAACTCAAAGGCCGTTTTCCCACTTGATCCCCCCATGTTGATCGCCAGAAGCTCAATCAACTGAAAAATTTTGTGACCAACCGCATGAGTGTTCCCATTTGATCGCCTGCGCGAGCTCTGATCCCCTCCTCCGGTTCAAGTAACAGGAAGTTGTTTCATTGATATTATATGTGCAGGTCAGGTTTGTTTACACAAGTTTGTGTGGCGTGAGGAGCTTCACTGCGGAAGCACGTCATTGATCTTGGGTCACCTTGATCCCCCACTGTGTTCCCACTTGTTTTCTTGATCGCCTGCGCGCGGTCTGATCCTCCCCGAAGTGGCAATCAAGCTCTCGCGATCTGATCCCGGGAACGAGAGCGTTCCCACTTTCAAATTGATAGCCTGCGCAGGGTCTGAACCGGATCTGATCGCCTAGTCGTTCTCAAGTGGGAACACACTCTAAGCCTACAGATTGTGTAGAGAAATACGCAATGGGAAAGCAATGTTTATTTGACAAACATTGCAAAAAACTGACACCTTGGTTGACTCTTTGCTTTCATACTCGAATGTGTATTTGACTCCTTATCCAACATGTTGAATTTCCCTGCCTATAAAAACCCTGTCCACACCTTTTTACTTCAGTGAACGAAGGTCAACAAAAACCAGATAAGAAATTGCCCTACTGCTTGCCTTTCACATCTTGCAAACAGTGGCACATCTGGTTGGTATTATTTGGCCTTTCATGCGAAGACGGTTCCACATTTGAACTTACCGCATCGTCGTCTGACGTGTATCGTCATCTGACGCGAGTATAGAGCAACAACAGTGGCTGTTTATTACTTTCTCCCTCCCGACAGAAATAGACATATCTTACACTAGCTCCGAACTAGCACAGCCTCGTACACTCACTACTCTGCTCATGCCGCCATGTGTAACCACAAAAAACTTTTCATGCAATTCAGTCACGATACATAAAAAATCTAGGTGTTGTAGGTTTCACTGGCTTTTGCATGTAGACTGTTGTGATCTCTTTCATTACGCAGCGTGCGGTAGCACTATAATTAGCTGGGGAGTAAGATACCCGACTAGATCTGCGTTTAGTTCTGACTGGCTTAGAAAATTTGATGAGTCATGGTGGCAAGTCCACATTGTGGATCGTCCTGTCATGTTAATGACATCTTCCTCTAGCTACCTCTTATCAAGCTTGTGGTTTCTTGGAGATTGCTTGAATGAGTTGCGCAGTAAGTCGGGTAAAATTTGATTACCCCACCAAACCTCCCTTTTGGTGGGGACTCGGGTGAAATATCTAATAGGGTAAGAAATTCCTCATGAACTTTTTCATGCATATTAACACTTAAGTCTTCCTGATATGCAGAAATATGCACACTAATGAAAGACATGCACAGAAATAAACTTGAAATTGAGAACGAATTGGGTAAAGTATAGTTTAAACCAAATAATTTGGGATATTCCCTTAAACCATAAACCATATCCCATTAAAGTAGTTACGAGCAGACATTAAATGAGAAGTTAGTTAATTGGATGGGATTTAATGACAACAAGGATGTATTATGTTTCAACTAAATTAAAATGTTAAGTTGAAATAGTTATCATACCGAAGACTTTAATCCTGGAACCTACAGCCATTGTGCTTGGTACTAAGCAGGAGCAATGGAGCAGGGAAAACAAGCGAGTGACCCACACACGGAAAAAAGGCTATGGCTGGCTCAACTTAAACTAATTGGCAAAAGGGAAACCTCATTATTCCAATGTTTAATCTAATCAATCCCCCAAACCAGAAGAAGCTTCAAGTCCTACTCAGGACCCATAAACATCATCAAAGATGAACAAATATTACCTGAGTCTATCTCACAAGTGACATTTCTTTTCTGAATTCCAACATCCTCCCCACAGAATGATTCTCCCTCTAATATGACACACTCATCCCAAGGTCCAACCTGCCAGATGTATGAATCACAGGAGACATGCAGATTACACACTCTTGTCTGAACTAGTTGATCGGCTGGTATACAATCATTCGGATTAGCTCCATATGCTGTCAATGTAGAAACAAAATCAGCTGAAGTTCATTCATACTAATGTAATAACCTTCAACTTCTATTACTGTCAATTAACTGTGTTTACCTTATCCTAAAGTAAGCCCACAGTCATGGATAAATGTACTCACCTTAAACTTTACCATTTCACTTGGTTTTGTGCTGGTTAAATCTGTTATTTACAAACAAGGTTTTTTCGCTTTCGGCGTTTTAATCAAAATATTGTTGCGTATAAATGAATATAGTTAAACAATGTTAGACATGTGCATTTAGTAGAGGATGATGCATTCGGGGGGGGGGGGGGGGGGGGCACTCAGGCTGCATCCAGTACATCCCTTTCATATTTACCCCTTATTGCACAATATTGTCCTCTGACAACTGCATGGTCCAGCCTTGTTTGACATATATTTAATTTACCCCAAAACAATCAACTTGACAACTTTATTACAGGTTTCATATCCTAAACTATCACCATACTGTAAGTACTCTGACCATTTGTTTCATATTGCTGCTAATTGGTTCCGTCAACCGTACAATACACTTTAACATGGTGTAATAAAAGGTAACAAGAGGGTGTTAAGAAGTGTGGTAAAAATTATGAAACACTCAACCCTTCCTGAAAACAAAGAAAACTTACAATTGAGAAAAAGAATATATATCCAACCTTTTAACCCCCCCCCCTCCTTCCACAACCACTGCCCTTTTAATTCCCAGCAATGATAGAAACACAGTAGTTTAGTATGCTTTACAAGAATATAAATGAACAATTTCTCCATATTTAGGTACGCAACCTGATCCAAATTTTTTGTAAGCTTCTAGTGTACTTTTAGGCAGATTGACTTCCATAGTTATTGTGGTTTATAGAAAGGATTTCTGAAAGTAATGATCTAATTTGGTAAAATGGTTAGTTACTTCAAAAGTAAGCCCTAGTTTTGCTTATGACTGAATCAAGGTGATGGTGGTAAGTTTGTTGAGTAATTATAAGCATACATTTGCAAGTTTCAAAAGATCACTTTAAGTATTTGGTAGCAGCTAGTCTGCTAGATCATATGATTAAAAGATAAAACAGTCACATGTAGGTACATAATATGAGTACAACAATTCCTTTAAAGCGGCTCATTAAATTGGTATCAATTCCTTAATGAAAGTGTTTGAGGGTAATACCATATGAATATCCTTACGATTAAGGAAGTCATTTATCTAACCAGCAAGTATGGACAGGTGGGCAAAGGAAATACATAAGTGACTTGGCCATGACTGCCAGTTTGATAAATAACTTTTCCCTCAGCATGATTACTCAAGTTTCATATCCTAAAGTTACGGAAAAAATTATAACTTTGAGTTTTGTGGTGTCCTGACTTGTATTATGGTTTGGGGCATAATCTGAAAAAGTGTCTGGTCACCAATTTTTGAAAACAGAATTGAGCCTTAAAGTACTCACTTATAAAACAGTTGTATGTATGTAGGATATTGGATAATTGTCTAAGTTTGACCATTTGTCATTGGTATATGAAGAAAACTTAACAGGTTTGAATAAATTTGTTGAATTTCATGAACCAACTCAATGAGCCACTTTATAACTAAGGCCACACACTTGCTAAATTGAGATGGATCCTTGAATAGGGTCAAATGCAACTGGAAGTCTCTCAAAGATTGACAAAGATAAGAAAATAATTGATCTAACATCGAAATTAAAAAGTCTTCAAGCTCACAGGCAAGAAACTTGAAGGGGGGGGGCGAGGGGGGCGAGGGGGGAGTAACTGAATTGATTGGATTTGATTGTGGTTTGGGGGATAGATTTTATTTGAAATCCCCAAATTACTTGTCTACATAACCTACTAAAGTGCTTGGGTAAATTTAAAGATAGACTGAATTAAATGAGAAGTTTGTAAGATAATAAATATTTATACAAGACTCACCTAATATATCCTTCCATCTACTTTGTATACCTCCTTGTTTGCCACAAGTTACAGAGCAGGGGGACCACTTAGACCATTCAGATACAATACAATGCTCTGGACAGGGCTTCTTACAGTCTTCTTGACTTAAAGGTTTCTCTTCTGCTATACAGTTGGAATCATCTAACTCTGTGTCTCTAGCACTGATGCAATAAACTACTCGATACCATACACCGTCCCCACACACATCATTCCGGTTATTTAAGAAACATGTACTCCAGG
Organism: Holothuria scabra; assembly: GCA_037179385.1. Lineage (NCBI taxonomy): Eukaryota > Metazoa > Echinodermata > Holothuroidea > Aspidochirotida > Holothuriidae > Holothuria > Holothuria scabra. The sequence goes on along the minus strand of CM074179.1, from coordinate 58,499,103 downwards.
CTCCTGCATAAAATGGAATTACTTCAACATTGAACAGTGAACTCCAACATCAAGTACTCAAAATTTTCTGCTCCAGATATATTTTAGAAAGGCTTGCAAAAAGAAACTCCATTACTTATGCTGAGCAAAAAGCACAATGGCAGTACATTCCATTCATAAAGTATTTGATATGAAAAAGTAAAAAAGGATAAAAGTATTGAAATAAAGTCAGAATGATTTGTCCACCATCGGGCAGATCGGTTAGTTTGAGTCTTTTTACGTGGAGGAAAAATGAGAGTTTACAGGGGGAAGGAAGTAATCATGATGCTGGATGGGAACAGCAAGTTTTAGCCATCTCAAGCTGGCAACTAATAATCCAGAATCTGTCAGAGAACTTCCTGTTCAGGTATCTTGAGATCAAAAAAGTTAAAGGCGTTCTCCCCTTTACATGGCGCTAGAAGCGAATAGCAAGTTTGAGCCATCTCAAGCTGGAAGCTATATAATCCAGAAACTATTACAAAACTTCCTGTTGAGGTCTCATGAGATCAATAAAATTAAAGGTATTTACCCCCTTCAAAGACTATTTGCTCAACAGAGCAACAAGGTTGGTTTAAACGAGGTTAACTGCTGCAATTGCAAGGAAAAGCTTCACCAAAAACGCCCTTTTTTCGGGTAACTTTGGCCAAAATGTCACTATTCAATTCTAGAAGCATAGCTTTCAACTATGAAAGGCTTGTCTATTCCTCTCAGGGGAACTTTCTGATTGGTTAATTAATCTATAATCCTACTGGGTTATCTATCTGTTATTTGATTGGGAAATAGTCTCTATTGCTCTTAGAACAGAGTACTGCATATGCTTTTATCCTTTTGTCTGATTTCGGTGACAGTCAGGAGCACATCTTTTGTATCAGACATATCGTCCAATGGCAATCCACCATGAGCTGAGACAATATGTTGTAAACTCTTTCTTATAAATATTATTCAAACCACTATTCAGCTTTCCTTACAAGTTACAGCCTAAATAGACGTATCACAACAGAAAGTATTAAAAACCTCTATCAGTTTTTGTTTTCCCATTGTTAACTTTGGCATAGAGACAAAGCTGGCCAGTAAACTGGTCCACCCGAAGGTGGTTTTGTCTGAAGCACAACTTTGTTTGATGAGCAGTGGATTTTAGTCATACTGGTAAGCCTACTGTATGCCAAGAGGAAGGAAAGCCGGAGTATGTAAGGTTCCCATTTTTCTAAAATACTGAAATTCAAGATTTTTCCAGGCTCTATGAAGACTCAAATGTTTATATTAAGTACTGAAAAGTATTGTGCAAAATGGGCCTTATCTTTATACTACTTCTTAGCATAGATGCATACTAAACAAATTTCAAAATACTGAATATGTACCATCTCATATTTCAAGGCTTTTTTCAAACCTAAACACCCAAAATTCAAGCATTGTCAATTCAGTGATGTTTTCAGACTTTTATAAGATGTTTCCCATTTTCCTTTCAACATGGGAACCCTATAAAACTCCTGAATAATCTTATACCTGTCCTCCACCAGGAACAGTTCACAAACTCGCACTCCTTTGCCTGATACTGGGCGTCACATGGCATCCCTCCATTAGCAGGAGGAGTCAGCACCTCTCTGCTACGTATATGGAAACCTCCTTCACCACAACTCTTGGAGCATGGTGACCAGTTCTGCCACTCCCCCAACTGACAATCAATCGGACAGTCCTTCCAACATGCTCTCCTTGAGGAAGGTTTCCTGTCTACACAATGAAGAAAATATTAAGGTTTCACCCACACAAAAAATAATGACAGGTGACGGTCAATTTATACTGGCAATTAAAATGTCCAGAGAAACGGATAAGACCACAAAAAAAAAGAACTAGAAAGCCAACAGGCTTAGTGATTCCTTGCCGTATGATATATCATAGCAAACATGGAAACAAACATGACATGCATGAGATCCCATACAATTATCCTACTTAATTGAGATATAATACTAGTAGGGTCAAACTTTTTGACCTCATGTGACCCAAAATGACCTTTTGTCCCCTTAAAAACAATAGTGATCACCTTACCAACACGTCCATCAACATGAGTAATTCAAAATTAAGCTTAGTACAGAATGAGTATGGAAGTACTACCACCATGGTATGAGATCCCTCACAGTTATCCCCCTAAAAATATTATGTCTACAAAGTTTGATCTAACTGTCACCTCAAACCTTTGATCTCCACACACAAGAGGAATTTCTCACACAGCTTTAATATTCCAGAAAACTGTCTCATTACTTGATAAAGCGGTATTTTGAAACCATTTTTATCAAAAGTTTGGTCAATGGGGACAGCTCTCCATTCTGAAGTCTCTATGTTCCGATGCCTCTATGTTTCGAAAAGTCTGCATTGAGGTTAGTGTTTAAACAAGCCCTCATCGACACACTCTCCTACAAGCATTGGATCAAATACTGTGTTCTCACATACCCCGCGCTCGAGGTAACACTGTATTTCCTCACCCTCGAGTAACGTGGGAACGCGGGTTAACGCGGGGTCGGTGTTTAAATTTCAATCCACCTCAAATCGCAGGGTTAAGCAGTTTTAAACATCGTGTTTGTTTTAATTAAGCAAGGTCACAGGTATTTACAGCACTGATGACAGGTATTTTCTTACATTTTGCTGTAATCGGTGTGTGAAATATTTGGTCTCGTTACTATGGTAACACTATCCAATCAACGAAACACTGGGTACGTGAGAACACAGACTGGAAAACATGGGGTTAGCCCGTGGTTTTGTCTGATTGTAAACACGAGTTAACACTGGGTGTTGCGGGGTATGTGAGACTAAGCCTAAAGAGACATCTGAACAGAGATGTGTAACCTTGGCTATTACTGACGGCAATTTTTGCTTTATGGGGGAAATGCCCCACCCATTGTCTATGGTATCCTTTGCAAATTAACAAAAGCAGATATCCCTATTAATCCATAATTTAACAAGACTTTTAATTCGCCTTTGGTCTACTTATACTGTAGGTACAGCATAACATCCAGTACAAGTTTTCCTTGTTTGATACACAGTATACAACTTTATGCTTGCTCTTATTACCTGAACTACTTTTAAATGACAGCAGCAATGCAAAATTAAATCTTAATACTTTTGAAAAGTGTCATAAAGGGTAATCTTGAAGCAATGGTTCTATGCATTAAGCTTTATGGTACACTTTTTTTTTGGGGGGGCGGGGGGATAGTGACATGGATAAAAATGAAATGTGAGACGAATTCCCACTCGATGATGATATTTGACATAGCTATATAATCCTTCACACAGGGGTTACTTTTTTGGTGCGGTTATCCAGATATAAGCAGAGATGAGGCAAGTAGTATGCTCATACATTTTATGCTATCAAAAATTTAAAACAAATTCTAGAATGAAACTAAGTGACAAATAATCACTGTAGAGCATATTGAAACTGTAAAGCAGAAACACCAATCTAGACAGACACCAATGTTTAAAGTTTTGTTCAACAAAATTCCTTATACAAACACACTATTTGTTCAATTCCACCAGCTTCTATGTAAAGGACACTTATTTCTGAAGGGTGTCAATCTACAGTATTTCTAAGATGACTTTCAGTTTAGAAACTTGATAAGTGTACATGAACTTCTCCATCTCCAGACAATGGCTAGGCAAACAACTTTAATTTGTGGTCAGATGAGACAAGATAATGTGGACAGTTATTTTATGCTGGATTTAGCAGAGGTGTGACATTCATGGAAGTCTGACATTTTGACCACAAAAAGAGTACTGAATGCCTGCAGGGAATGGCAGGAAATAGGAGTATATACAAACAATGGGCTGTCATGGTTATGTACTGAGATAAAAAAAAGCTTTCTTCAGAGGGTTTATAAGAGTCAATTAACACCACTTATACAGTAAAAAGCTTAAGTCAATTGAGCTGTATGTTTGTATGAGGTAATCCTTCAGGACACTGTGGGGATAACTGGCAGTCAACTGTGAAAAATTGGGCGAGATAACTGTGACCAAATGGCAAACAATGGGTCAGTCACTATTTGATTCACTCTATTAGGCAATGACAGTTCATGTGCGCTGAAGGGTATTTGACACCAAATGATCAGTGTAAATTAGGTTCTTTTTTGTAAAACTAACTAACTGTGGTATATCTAATTAATCAATTCCCACTTCCAATTAATGCATGCTTGCATGCACATGTCCTCATGAGGACAGTAGGCACAAGGTTTGTCAAATATTAGCACTTTTTGCCACTAAATTTAATGTTTTCTTCAGGTTTTCTTTAAGGTTATTGAAAAAGCAATGTAGGTATGTTATAAAAGAGATTCTTGTGCATCACACAGAGTACTCTCTGTTCAAAGTTTATACTTATGAAGTTCCATATCAGTCATCAACTTAGTGTGCACAGAAGCATCTTCTAATATTTTCAGACTATGTCCCTAAATGACCCTTATATACAGACTGTTTAAACTCACATGTTCCACATCAGTTTCATGAAAATCTATTTATTTGTGGCTGCAAAATCAGCATACCCATGAGCATTGAAGCATGTATGCCAGCCTGATGAACAGATTTTGCCTTTTAAGATTTTATATTTTGCTCTGCCCACTTTTTCATGTATTAATACTTGGAACTTAATGTAATAACAGGGCACAATTTCCTGCCAGAATCAACATTCTGTACAGTAACTACCATGTGATGTGCCTTTTTGTGCACCTTAGACCTTCCTCCTATGAGTTTGCTTCAGTACTTTACAAATGCATTTTCAAAATTACCTCACTAAAGAATTTACATAGTGAAGTTAATAAACTGTTCCAACAAAATTATATACCCTATGCCTATTACATTACACATGCCAAATTATTCTTACCCTTTCACCCTAAACACTCATGGATATTAACTTCAACAGTTATATACTCTTTTGAGATGTAGTGTTTGCAAGGTGTAGATATTTTGAACTCTGATGACCCCAAATGACCTTTGACATCCAATAAAAACAATAGGGGTCATCTACTCAGTATGGACAATCCACTTAGTAAATATGAGATTCCTGGCAGTTACCTTTCTTGACATATGGTGTTTACAAGTTTTTGAGCTTTTCATCTCTGATGACCCCAAATGACCTTTGACCTCCACCAAAAATAACTGTGATCATCTACTTAATATGGGCAATCCGCCTGCTACGTATGAGATCCCTCACATTTACCCTTCTTGAGATACAGTGTTTACAAGGTTTTGACCTTTTTCCCTCTGGTGACCCCAAATGACCTTTGACCTCCATCAAAAACAATAGGGACCATCTACTCAATATGGACAATCAGCAAGGTAAGTATGAGATTGCTCACATTTTTCCTTCTGGTGATATCGTGTTTACAAGCAATTTCCAAGGTATTTACATTTTGACCTCTGGTGACCCCAAATGACATTTGACCTCTACCAAAAAAAATAGGGACCATCTACTCAATGTGGACAATCTACATGCCAAGTTTGAGATCCCTGGGGGTTACCGTTCTTGAGATATCGTGTTTACAAGCAGGCGTCACACACACACATACACACACACACACACACACACACACACACACACACACACGACATCACCATCGCATAGATTCCTTGCCTGCCTTCGGCAAGGAATCAAAAACAACCTGATTCTCATCACCAGTCTGACCAATATGCTAAGAGTTCTTTGTTATCATTATTTTTAATGAATGAATAGAACTTCCCAATGTATTGTTTCATCTACATTGTTTAAAAGAACATTCAATTTCTGATTTTTGTAGATTATTTTACTTAAAAGAATACTCCAGAGCCAAATAAATTTTTGACATGTGTAAGAGGGACATATTCTCTGGTGAAATTGTTTTTATTTCCCATGTTTGGTTCTCGAGATATACATGACTGAATGTGGCAAATTTTCTGCATAGGATGAACTTAAGCAAGCAGACTTGATGTCATGGATTCACATTTTAGGCCAATGCTTTGTTCTTTTGTATATTACTTGCCACCAATTTTACGCAATTACACTTTGATATATTGATACCACAGGTGCATCCTGAGCAATGGAATTTTAAAAAACTTTGCTTGCCCTAGGGGCAAAATAGCAACATTAATCAATTCAGGGGCAAACTAAGAACCAGAATGCAAAACTTCAAGAAATGAAAAATAGGAATCATGCAAACCTTCTTTAAAAGTGGACCCCTCTCATGCTAGGGCAACCCTAAAAAACCATGGTACAATTAAGAAATGACATAATGATGGTTTTGTATTATTACCTGCAAAAAGTCTTGAGAGTTCACAACACTCTAAATTAAGGACCCTCTCCCCATCCTTTCCAGCTGAAAGGTTTAATAATACTTTTATGACTTTAATGAGGGTTAGATTTCAGTGCAGAGGTTTGAACCAACCCCATAAATACTGCAGAGTCGAGACATTATTTTGCAATGACACTTCCTAACACTTATGGGAGAACTTTTGAACAGGCGGCGGCTTCTCGTAACACTATATGGGAGATTTTGTAAGTTTTCACCTGCTGCAGATACCACCCTGCTACCAAAATATGCTGCTGCATGCTTTATATCATGTTCTAGAACAACTAAAATATTGGTAGGAAAGCTAAATTTCCCAGTAGGCTAGCCTAAGGATATTACACAGAAACATACAAGTGTAGAATAGGTTCAAAATGTACATATATATGCTATACATTTTGCAATGGCAAAAGTGCCAAGACATTAGACATGATGAAGAAAATTACATCGCAGGGAAAAACTTTACACCTTAAGCTCACAAAAGTACTGCAGATTGTTGTAGAAGGGTTTTTTACCAATGCCTTTTAAATATTTTTTATGTTCTTGGCCAAGTGGATTTTTGTTGATCCTCTTCAGTACTCGATCCTGCTCTATGAAAGATGTAGCGTCGGCTAGGCCTAACTTAGGCCTACCTTAAACCTAGGCAGAAAGTACTAGCCCACTTGCTCAATCGACCCACACAACTTTGGCCTGAACTTTTCAGTTTAGGTAGCTAGACACTTTGAGATTTCAACAATGATCCTCTACAAGTGAAAAGAGCAATTTTTGGAGGATATTCGTAATTGCGGAATCGAGGGTGGAAACGGTAATTACTCCACCGAAATCAAGATACTTGGCATCTCTGTAGGGACCATCTCCTAACTTTAACCCATTCACATTCCAAATATGAAATCTATCCAAGTTCCCTACCTTGAGATATTGTTAATCCAACGTGACCCCAGATGATCTTTGACCTTTACCAAAACCAATAGGGACATCCTCTGACTATAATGCATCCACAAACAAAATATGAAATCTATTGAAGTTCCTCCCTTGAATATTGTGTTGACAAGATTTTCAGACTTTTACTCCCAGTGACCCCAGATGATCTTTGACCTCCACCAAAAACAATATGAAACATCTTCTAACAATAACACATCCTCATATCAAATATGAAATCTATCCAAGTTCCCTACCTTGAAATATCGTGCTAACAAGATTTTCAAACTTTTACCCCTGGTGACCCCAGATGACCTTTGACCTTCACCAAAACCAATAGGGACCATCCTCTGACTATAATGCATCCCCAAACCAAATATGAAATCTATCAAAGTTCCCTACCTGAAATATCATGCTTACAACATTCACAGACTTTGACCCCCGGTGACACCAGATGACCTTTGACCTTCACTGAAAACAATAGGGACCATCTTCTGACCATAACACATCCACATACCAAATATGAAATCATTCCATATTCCCGATCTGGAAATATCGTGCTAATAAGATTTTCAGACTTTGACCCCTGGTGACCCCAGATGACCTTTGATCTCCACCAAAAACCAATAGCGTCCATCTTCTGACCATAACGCATCCACAAACCAAATATGAAATCTATCCAAGTTTCCTATCTTGAGATATTGTTTTGTCAAGATTTTCAGACTTTGACCCTCTGTGACCCTAGATGACCTTTGATCTCAACCAAATACCAATAGGGACCATCTTCTGACCATAACACATCCACATACCAAATATGAAATCTATTTTTGTTTCCTATCTTGAGATATCGTGCTAACAAGATTTTCAGACTTTGACCCCCAGTGACCCCAGACGACCTTTGACCTCTGTCAAAAACAATAGGGACCATCTTCTGACCGTAACACATCCACTTACCAAATATGAAATCCATCCAAGTTCCCTATCTGGAAATATCGTGCTAATAAGGTTTTCAGATTATGACCCCCGGTGACCCCAGATGACCTTTGACCTCCACCAAAAACCAATAGGGACCATCTTCTGACCATAACGCATCCACAAACCAAATATGAAATCTATCCAAGTTTCCTCCCTTGAGATATTGTGTTGACAAGATTTTCAGACTTTGACCCCTGGTGACCCTGGATGACCTTTGACCTCCACTGAAAACAATATGAACAACCTTCTGACCATAACACATCCACATACCATATATGAAATCTATTCTAGTTCCCTATCTTGAAATATTGTGCTAATAAGATTTTTAGACTTTGACCCCTGGTGACCCCAGATGACCTTTGACCTCCACCAAAAACTATAGGGACCATCTTCTGACCATAACACATCCACATACCACATATGAAATCTATTAAAGTTCCCTATCTTGAAATGTTGTGCTAACAAGATTTTCAGACTTTGGCCCCTGGTGACCCCACATGACCTTTGACCTCCACCAAAAACAATATGAACAACCTTCTGACCATAACACATCCACATACCAAAAATGAAATCTATTTTAGTTTCCTATCTTGAGATATCGTGCTAACAAGATTTTCAGACTTTGACCCCCGGTGACCCCAGATGACCTTTGACCTTCGTCAAAACAATAGGGACCATCTTCTGACCATAACACATCCACATACCAAATATTAAATCCATCCATATTCCCTAACTGGAAATATCGTGCTAATAAGGTTTTCAGACTTTGACCCCGGTGACCCCAGATGACCTTTGACCTCGGCCAAAAACAATAGGGTTCTTCCTCTCAATATGGCGCATCCATGTATCAAGTTTGAAAACTGTCAGACATTCCTATCTTGAGATATTGTGCTAACAAGCAAAGTGTCACAAACACACACACATACACACACACGCACACCTACACACACACACACACATACATGCACACGCCATCATGATTGCATAGGTTTCTCTTATCATCGAAACCAATAAAACTAAGAATAAAAAAAAAAAAGAAAAAAAAAGAAGAGTGACCAACAAAATGAATCCATGAAATCATGCCTGCCTGCTTTAAGTTCCTTTTTTACAGAAAATGTGTCAACTTCAGTTGCTAATATCTCAAGAACTGAACATGGGAAATGAATGAAACTTTTACCATAATGCTTAGAATATGTTTCTCTTTAACATATCAAACACAAATTTGACTCTGGACTTTTCTTTTAAATTCATTGTCCAAAATTACTCTGACAAGGCACACAATCAAAGTTCCTCCCATGTACACCCCAGAAGAGCAGACTCATGTTTTTTCCTCAGCTTCCAAAACCACTGTCCACTATAATGAAAAGGACTGCCCCCAATTTTAACTGCAAACTTTATTACACACCACACTATCATCTTATTTTATGTACTCTCTCATGAATAATACTATTGTTTTGTGAGAGTGTGTGTACTTTTGTAGCAGTAAACTGAAAGTCTAGTCTAAACCTGAAATGTGCAATCATTGTGTTGTGTAACCACATGTGCAGTGGTTAATACATGGAGATTAATGACATACCAACTCTGTGGGCATGGGCTATACTACATGGTTTAAATGGGATCAGAATGCCCTCTGGTGAATATTCACGAACATTCAACCAGTCAAAGCGACATATTGCCATGAATATCTACAGTAAAAGAAGTTGTTCTGCGTTCACTTTGGCAGGCGCTGGGATATGACTAAACAAGGGAGACACTGTATAGTCTGCTACAAAGGCAACACCTGAACCTGGGACTACCTTGTTATATTCTTTTGAATGCAGTCTAGTCAAAATATTATTCCTGTCCTTGAAAACTTTTCAAAAACATGATTAACAATGATACTGTACTGATACAAAAGATATGCAGTGTGCATGGTAAGGGCGGTTAATGTAAAGCTATTTGCAAGCTGAATGAGAACTAAAAAGTTCAACTACTGGTGAAGTTCAACATCTAACATCGAGGACACACATATGTATAGTCAAAGGTCTTAGAAACTTAACAGAGCAGTGCCTTAAAGTGTGTCTGCAGTCTTTAATCCTGCCTGTCTGTCTGTCTGTCTGCCTGTCTGTTTGTCTGTCAACACAAAAGCTATTCATCTAAGTATAAGGTGCAAGAATGCATAAAAATTATAAAATAAAATTGAAACTGCAAATATGCTGGCTATCTTGAGTCAAAAAATACCACTAATTACTTAATGGAGACAAACTTCTCTTAAAATTACTAAAGTTGAATGAAACAATACTGAAATGTAACCAGCAAAACTATTTGATAAATGTCTTATGTCTCAAAACAATTACAATATTGACAAGGAACGTTCATTTGTTTTGCAACATTCTCATAGGCGTACTAGGCTAATTTTCTATGTGGGGGCAAGAGCATTTTTATTCCCAAATAATGTCACCGTTTATCATGTTTGACCCATGTTTTGACCAAACAGAGCAACTGGTTTCACCCAAATTGGGAAAGCAAGTACCCTCTGCACTTCCACCTGGTATGCTTATGAATATTCTAGTCACAAATTTCACCTAGGATTTTCAGAAATTGCCCTGTTATGTTAAAAGAAGGGCTTAAAGGGCCAAACCTCTCACCCCAAACTACAATTTTGGTACAGGGGTACCAAAATTCTCAATTGGCTCAGCTCTTTGACTGCCAGCTAATTCAAACAATGGAGAGTACCAAAGCTTATATTACACAGCATGAACAGTACTAAGAGTGTTTTGATTATATAAATTGAGTTTTTCTAGACTCACCATGAAGTAATAAACTGAGATTGTATCTGAATGAGGATGAATTTCAGACAGTAAGAAGGTGAGGAGAATTGGTACTGTTTGGGGCAAGAGAACTGAGCTTTTAAGGTCACAACAGGATTTGGTAGGTTAGAGGGATACTTATTCTGAGCATTTTGGTGAAATTTGCATTGACATCCAATGTGTGGTTCTCAAGATGTGCGCTCATAAAGTTTTCACTTTTTCAACAAAAAGTGAACTTGAAGCAAGCACATATGACATCACATCCCCACATTAATGGGCAGTCTTTTGTTTTTCTTTAAACTTTATACCAGATTTTCTCCTCAACATTCCCATATTATTAAAATTTGACTGCATAAGTAGCAAGGGAATTGTACAAACTTTGCATCCCCCACAGGGAGGCTCATACTTTTTCTCCTATTAACTTCAAGGTCAGAACAACAGTCTCCTAAAACAAAGGGAAACAAGGCATTCCTTGTCAATGTGAGGAAGTGATATAAGCTCTGCTGCCCTCAAACTCACTTTTGAACACAAATCTACTGACTTCATTTATGTATATCTCAAGAAATACATGTCCAATTTGAATGGAACTTTCACCACATTGTGTAGATTTTGTTCCTCTTTCACATATGAAAATTGAATTTTTGCCTAAACTTCCCCTTTAACTTTGCAGAACTTATGCTTCCCACATTAACAAAGAACTTGCTTTCTTTCAACATTTTGCACAAACCTCCATGATAGCTACTTATCAGAAAATGATCAGGTGCAATTGACACACTTGCTTAGCTGTATTAATAGCTTACTAGTGTTACTGTACAACCGATTGCTGCTCAACGCATTCCTGGAATTCAAACAAAACACTTTGATAAAAGTTTTGGCAGAGCTTGATGAAACAATATTTTATGGAAATAATTTGGTAAAGTCCCTCCTAAAAACTTCTGGTGATAATTTAGGAGGGGCATTTTCAATATTTTCAGATACTACAATTTTGATTGCTCTTGTACGTCTTTCCCATACAGAATTGCAGGGAACTAATTGAGCCTCTGCCCTACATTTATTGGAAACTGATTTTCAGCCAGTTGTTTCACCTATATTTTACCAGTATGTTGAGTGTAGGTCAACTAAAAGTTTGTATAAAAAGTTTGTTTTAAAAGACAGTGTAACAGGAGGCAGGGATTATCAGAACACTTCACCTATGTATGTCAAAGGGTGCAGGCATTTTTTTAGATATTTGCATGTGTTAAAAATCCTACTTTTTTATTTTATGACACTGGTGCTATGGTTTTACCGGTACCCTTTATGACAGTGCTGACGGTCGGTACCATATTTATCAGTGGTACCATGAAATGTTAGTGGAAGTACTTGCAAGGTTAATGTATCTAAAACTATTTTGTCTCAATACTTACCATTTATAAGACATTCTTTTTCATCTACAGGTTGTAAGGTCATATCACCATACTTGACACAATACACCTGCCTCCACTCTTTACCACCCCCACATTCCCCCTCTGTAGGAACACAATCCTGCCATTCCTGAAAAAGAACAAACAGTTGAACCACAACCATGTCAGCCCTTACTACACAAGATCTTTCAGAGACAAGGAGGAAATTGAAAGAAATTTGCCAGATACAAAATTTATTGACTTCAAAATATGCAGAAAAAATTCTCTTTCAGGAGCTGGAAACTGCATCTCACTACAGTGTTCAGAAGATATTAATTTTCAAAGTAATGCAATTTTTTCTGGAGATGTATTACATTATGGGAAATCTGTGATGTTACTATCAAATATTAATTTAAAACTGCACTAAATTTATTTGAAATTTTGATGCAGCTGCACGAAATATAAGACAACATTATTTGCTATACCCTATATACTTTGGCAGTACCCTGGGATTCGTTCACTTGAAATTTTTTGCTTAGAACCATGTAATGAATCACGAAAACATGTGCGCTAACTAAAGACATGCTAAAATGTTTGAAAATGCCCCTGATTATTAAATCCTTGATGGATTCAATGAGCCAGACAGGGAAAATTCCCCTTGTCTTTTAAAACCACAGTACATAAATTTCCACCGTTGATAATTTGCAGCCCTGCTGGGCTCCAAAAAAAAAATTGTGACACTTTTTCTTGTTTAAAGTGATAAGTTAAAAGCTGATGTGAAGTTTTAAAGTCTGTTTGATGTTTATTTAACATGTCATGTTCTGTAAAGATTTGCAGCCCTGCTGGGCTCCAAAAAAAAAATTGTGACACTTTTTCTTGTTTAAAGTGATAAGTTAAAAGCTGATGTGAAGTTTTAAAGTCTGTTTGAGGTTTATTTAACATGTCATGTTCTGTACAGAACAATACAGAGTGAACAAATTCAGGAATCCTTGTGTAAACGGCGACTGGAACTCATCCAACCAAATCAATTTCACCACCTTTCCTGTAAGATTGACCCTACAAGGCTGTGTTCCTTTCCAAAGGAATTTACATAGAATATTTACCTAGCCATAACAAAATTAGGGCAATAATTAAGTGTTTTCACTGTTTGAAGGACTTCAATGTTCAGGTGAATGAATTCTGGTTCATCCATGCTGTATCTTTTAGGGTAATGCTAGATCTACAGGAAAAGGTATTCAAACATTCCAACACTATCAATTATAAGGTCAAACAGGACATTCAGTTATAAAGAGAAACTAAGTAATCTGACAAAAAGTGCACATTACACATTACATAACATTCTATGGCTTTGTTGAAATGATGAGGTATTTTGTAACAAAAATAATCAATCTCTAAAGTGAAATATCTTTAGTTAGAAAAGGGGTATTTAGATACTGTTTAAAAAGACATGGTCTGGAATATTTTGTCATTCTTTGAGGTCAAGTGTAAAGAAGACAGAATATGCCTTTAAACTTTTGGAAAGAAATTTGTACTTGGGGGAGGGCTCAGAAGCAAAACGGTTCCTATTTTATTTTTATTTGAGAGCCTTTTCAAGATCTGAGAATTAGTGGCATGTCTGACATTTAAAAAGCAGAAAATTATTGAAACTACTCCTATTTTCATACCTGTGTGATCCACTCAAAGGTAGGACATTCTGGTAGAGATTCAAGATCGGACTCACACTCCCTTGTTTCCTTCAAATGAGCACAGGGTAAACCATCATCCTCGGGGATCCTCTTAATCTCTCTTTGTCTACTTTCCAGACCTTTATTTTGGGGATTAAGTCGATCTCGACAAGTTTGACTGCAGGGTGACCAATTTGTCCATTCAGATAAAACACAGTCACATGGTACTGTGCAGATTTCAAAGTCAGAAGGTCTTTTGCCTGCAAATACAGAATGTCAAGAAAACATTTAATTACTGTTCTGATTTTATATAAAAGGCAAAAGCAATCATACCAAACTTATTTTGAAGCAATAGTTAAGTCATAAATTATGAGTTTCTCTTAAAGTATCCTTCATAATATTTTAAGACTTCAATATTGATTACTCAAGGTAAATCAACCTGTTACTCCTAGTCAACTCTTATATGATTGAGAAGTAAAAAATATTGTCACCTGATTCTAAATAGCCAATCATTCAACAGTACAGTCTCCTAAACTAATTTAAGTTGGGGATGTCTGCATTTTTCCTTTTAAATAATCACAGAAATTACAAAATATGCAAATTTTAGTGATGGTAGTATTAATTGTTTATACTTGATCATGAAGAAAAAATTACCATTGCATGGTACAACATAAAAAATATAAGGTACTTTACTGTACCTATGAAGAGAAACCTTAAAAATAGAAATTTGCACACATTTCATGCAAGATCTTTCTTGTTGGGGTCAAAGGTAATCCTGGATCACCAGAGGTCCAAAAGGCAAATATCCAAAGAATTCTTGATCATGTATGCAATGCCAAAAATATCAAAAGGCAGAATTTACCAAGCAATAAGGATAACCTTAAAATAAGAACCTACAGGTATTGCTTCACAGTAAATCTTATTATCATTTTGTTCTCCTTTAATTTGATGTATAGCTCCTCAAAAATGACACTTCCATAGCAAATGGTCCCAGCCTATGAACACTTCAAAGCAGGCCAATACTTTAAACAAAACAAGTTGGGGATTAGAGGTAACATACTCTTCTGGATACAGGACTTCCTTTGGATGCGCCAGCAAAGAGTGGTCTTTCAAGGGGCATCTTCTGATTGGACAAATAACTTTAGTGGAGTGCCACAGGGATCCATTTTAGGCCCCATACTGTTTCTTACTTTTGTTAGTGACATTTCCTGTGGCCTCTCCTCAACAATATTTCAATTTGCAGATGACCACACTATTATCAGACCTATCACCTGCCAAGGGGACAAGGATATTTTACAGAATGACTTGAACACTGTTTTTCAGTGGTCTGTTGATAATGAACTTCCTTTAAATGCTTCTAAATGTGCCATCATGCATATCTCTAGGTGTAAACATAACAACATTGTCTTCCATGATTATTTTCTGGAAGCAATCCTCTTAATGCTACTGAAAATTATCAACTCCTAGGAGTTCAATTTAGCAGCAATTTTTCTTTCAGCAATCATTTTGACCATATTTGTAAATCTGCCTCTAGACTGGTAGGATTTGTTTCTCGTTGTACAAACGGGATGCCTCATGACTCTTTCCTACTTTTATATAAAACTCTTGTCTTACCTGTGCTACTGTATTGTGGATCTATTTGGCATAATGTTTGTCATTTAGATCGTATTGAGGCTGTCCAAAGGAGGGCAACCAGAATTTTGTATGGAAGGAAATTTCCAAACGACTTGGTGTCTTATGAAAACAGACTAAAGTATTTTAATATTATCAGTATCAAGCACAACCTTGCTTTACACAGGCTTGCTCTTGGTCATAAAGGTGTTCATGGGCATAGTCCAGCTGATTTTAATGAGTTTATTAGACCTAGCATTCATGCACCTGGAAGGCTTCTTCATTGGACTGCTAAAACTCAAGCTTTCTTTAATTCCCCTTATGTTCACTTTGCAAGACTTTGGAATGATCTTCCTTTGGAATTGCAGGAAATTCCATCTGCTAATAGCTTTCGTAAAAGACTGTCCCATCATTATATATCAACCTACTAGGTC
Source organism: Holothuria scabra (assembly GCA_037179385.1). NCBI lineage: Eukaryota > Metazoa > Echinodermata > Holothuroidea > Aspidochirotida > Holothuriidae > Holothuria > Holothuria scabra. The sequence continues at coordinate 58,483,019 of CM074179.1, read as the reverse complement.
TTCCTTAGCTAGGGTAAGGGGTGCACTTACTTCTCAGTGAGTATTTCAGATCTCTGGTCTACACCCACTTACCTGGTACTTTCACTTTGTTTGTACCAAATATGTAATGTAATGAAATGTAATGTAATGTAATGTACTGTAATGTAATGTAATGTAAAAAAAGAGTTACTGTACTGTAGGTTGTGCCATATTTCTTTGTATGTACTGTATCTACAGTATGTACTGAATGTTAATCATGTAGTGTCAGATTGTAAATGTGCTACTTTGCAAGTACAGTAGCTGTGCTGAATAATAAATATTGATGAGGTGGGTGGAGTTTCTGTAATAATCTTGACCAGTCAATACCTTCCGTATGTTTCATATCATATATGAAGAAATATAATTTGTATCTTAAAACATAATGATAAAGATGAATTTCTCTCAAATTGCAGTTTCATTTATATATTTATTTTGCAGTTGGCAGTTTTTCAGTCATGCATATGTTTGGTATTTGGTCAAGTTGTACTTAAATAGGATTTTATGACACACCAACATGAATGTGTTATAAAATGTTACCTAGAAAAGAAAAAGGTCCAATGTTGGGGTAAAATTACTGAAAATATTGTTCAACTGGGGTCAAATTCCATTAAAATGTTTTGCAAATGTGGGGGTCATGTCAAAAATTTCACTCTAGTTTACTTTCCTTAAAGGGCCAAACCTCTCACCCCAAACTACAAATTTGGTACAGGGGTACTGAAATTCTCAATTGGCTCAGCTATTTGATTGACAGCTAATTCAAACATTGCAGACTACCAAAACTTGTATTGCACAGCATGAATGGTTCTGAGAGTGTTTTGATTATATAAAATTGAGCTTTTCTTTACTCACCTTGAAGCAATAAACTGAGACTGTATCTGGATGAACATGAATTTCAGACAATTGTGGGAGGGGCTTAAGTAAGAAGATTAGGAGAATTGGTACTGTTTGGGGTGAGAGAACTGGGCCTTTAAGTATGCCTAGAATAAGCAAAGAACCTGTGTGTTCAAAGGAAGTTTTCAGGTCAGTCACGGTATTGGACTATCGGGTCCAATTTTACTGGTACTCTGCCAGCTGCAAAGTTGCAAAGCAACTTTGCAGGTTGCACAGTTGTTTCTATGACTGCTATTACAATTACTGTTATTACATTGGTTATTGTAATTTTTTCCATGGATAATACTGCTTTGCATTAACATCTGAAGGGAGTGATAAATTGTGCAGATGGCAAAATATGAAGAAAGTATTGAGGCAGGTAGAAACATTGCCAAATCTTTTCACTTCCCAAAGATGAGATTAATCAAAGCATACATCCCCTCCCTTGAATCTTCATTCCTGTAGAGACACCAGAAATGAGAGATATCAAACATAGCAATGTTAACCTGTAAGAGTGCAGTACTTAGTACCAGCAGGAGTGCTACAATTTCTGTGGCTGTTACAAGAGTATTATTGGCATTCTAATATAGCCTTCCAATTCCCCCAATTTACCTGGTTTGTTAGTTTATAAGCTTTGACACCTATCTGATATTGACCAAGGTATATTGTCACTACCTGCACTTTCTGTGTAGCAAAAACTAGTATCACTACAGTAACCCCATTTCCTTTTTTTTTGTTTTTGCCTTATGGTATTAACATGTGTGTCCAAGTGTCTGCAGTCTGGCAAAATTCCTCTGTTTTTTCATCATTGTTATCTTGACCTGTGTCCAATCCTTTGTGATTGCCTTGTGGATTACTCCCCAGACATCTCCTAAAAAACCATGAGTATCTTGTTCTTAAGGCCTTTTATATAAATAATTCAGAGGTAGGGGGAGCAAAATAGGCAGCACATTATGTTCTCATCTCTGTCTCAGACATTAACCACATATGTAGCAAATCAGGCATTTTGACGGGGACCCTGGATTAGTATCAATTACCAAATGCAACTGGAAGTGACCCCATCATAAGCAAAGATAAGAAAATCAATTGCTCAGCTAGCTGAAGCAGGCAATCTTCCTGCTTGTTGATAGGAAGAAAGCAATTCTATATTACAGGGAAATATTAAGATTAATCATGGTTTGTAAAGTCAAAGGACGTGTCCAACTCATGGACTAGAGATAAACACTACAGCTGCATTATGCAGTAAGTAATAAATATACTGTGAAAGCATCAGCCAATAGTACTTTTATTGTTATTTTAATGCTGTTATTTGTGATGATTGTTGCCTTTATTACTGTCCTGACTTTTCCTGTTGTCATCATTCTTTCAGCACTGCCAGTTGAATTATTTGGTGTCTATAACATTTTTATGACATTTGCAATGCCAGTTTTCTGTGGTTTCTGTGGTGAAAAAATGTAATCACCGGAGTAGAATTTCAAAGCCAGGAGTCTTTACAAATACAAATTTATGTGCAAATTGTAACAGCTATTAAGAATTTTGTGGGACTGATCTTCCCTCTTAAAAGCTTTGTCAGATGGAAACATGTTCAAACAGCTGCCACTATCTGTATTCTCTATATTCTATTTTGTTGGGAAGGGTAATCTTTTGTGATGTAGGGGTAGGTGGGCCCAAATTGTCATAATGCTATATACTAGTACAGCACCTAGGTATCCATGCTTTGCTTACATCATTGCTTCCAAACAAGACACGATTGTAACACTAAAAAAAAAAATGGGGTCTTAAAGACAATCACTTGTCACTCCAACGACAATTTTACCCAGGGTCCACCAAAATCCTTAATTGGTATTGCCCTTTAGTCTAAATCAAAATGTAAAATACAAAGTAGGTCATATTATACAGTATGCACTGTGTATGTTCTGATTGCACATTAGGGTAACAGGAAAAGTTTAAAGAAAAATCAATTTGGATCGCATCAAGACTCAGGGTTATCTACCTGCTTCAAAGCACCCCTGTAGGGCATTCTCACCCACTCTGACTAAAATCTCTAGCACTGCCACTGACCCCTCCACAGTCACATATGGTCCCTGGTAATCACCAATTACTGTAACTGTCATTTCAATGTCATTTTAATAAAGATTTGTGTGTGAAAGATACCTTGAGTGCTTGCCAGACAGCCATCATCTGGTACATTCCTCCCTGCTTCATCTATGCAAGCAACACCACGACTCCTCTCTCCTAGTCCACATTCTCCCCCATAATCTGTTGAAACCTGTGAAAGAATGTATAGGAAAGCTTTAATATGGATGGCTCAATGGTATTTTCAAGTTTCATATACTAAGTTTCTCTTCATTTTTATTCAAAGAGAAATTTACATGAAATCTTTATACAAAAGTAGAGACAATAAAAAGAGACACAAAAATCTCTTGGGCTGAAATTGTAAAAATACCAACTGCATGCTAACTAGCTGTGACCAGCCTTTACAACCAATGACCAGTGCCACATCTATGTGAATGAGTTACATAATTTACATGATTCTTTTAAAATAACAGCTGGGGTGTAGATCTGTTTTGTGGAGGAGGGGGGGAGGCCCAAAATTTTCCAAAAGCTGGAACCTCAGATTGTGCCTGTGGCCATGTATGAGCCATCCTGCACCCACACAAATGCAAGCAGTGGAAGCACACACCTACACACACAAACAAATATGAATAAACACCGGGCCGTTGCAGTACTCAAAACCGGTTTTTCCCGGTCTTGATCTAAAAGTTCTGCCCCTGGTCTCCGTCTTTGTCTCAACCTCTACAACTTCTTGTTTCAGTCTTGGATATGCTGGTCTAGACTACGACCCTGATAAACACTCACACTGACACACATATGCACAAAACAGAGCCTTATAAATTCTATATAACTGCTTTAAAGGCATATTTTCATCATCTCAAACAGTTCCAATTCTCCCAACCTACTCACTTCTAGCCCCTCCCACATTTATCTAAAACTCATCTTTATCCAGACACAATCCTAGTTTATTGCTTCATGGCTTGTCCCAATGGGCATACAAGTCCATAGTGTGTAATCAAGACACTCTCAGTGCCCATGCGGTATAATTTAGCTATGATGCATTGTTTGAATGTGATGCCAATCAAAGAGCTGTACCAATTGAGAGTTTTGATGTATGCATACTGAAACTGTAGTTTAGGGTGACAAATGACTGCCTTTAAAAAAGGATCAAATTGGCATTTTTTAGAAGCCCAAACTCATGTGTATATATCATAATGTAACATTTTGTTTATGCTGTTGTTTTTTGGTTTAACTGCCTGAATTATTAGGGGAGGGGCAAAATGATATGTTTGAACACAAATATTTTCATTGGTAAGGGTAATCGTCCCCCCTGCCCCATTATCGCGATGCCCCTGTAAAATAATATTTAATCCATTCTGTTTCAAACACAATTTCTTAAATAACCAAGCCATCAGTTAAACGCAAATATTGTGAGCCACTTTCATTATTTATCTGTTATATTGGTAAAATAGGTAAGTGCATGGACCTTTGTATAACCTACTTTAACATATACCATAATAATATTACATGTATCTCTACAAAGTCTGTTGCAAAAGTCACAGAGCTGCATGCTGCTTCATATTGTAGGATGCATGTCCATTCACTCACCATCATCAGTGTTTAACTGTCACTCTTTTTCATCTACAGCAGTTATGCATACCTTTTCTTGACACTGATCCTGGCTATTAAAAAAGATACCAATTGATTCCTTTGTGTCATACCACCAGTATTGTATAGGGTGTTGTTTATGCAGACAGACAATTGGCAGTGATATTGTCACAACACACACCCATGAACCAGTCTGAATGTTATGAAATAGGTGGATTATGTCAAGCATAAGGTGTTTAGGGACCACAGTATATCCCTACCCTAACAGTATGTTTTCATTTACAAACCGTTTCATGATGTAATCCTTCAGGGGAGTAGATGAAAAAATACAATTTCACTTCTCCTTAGTTTAACATTTTTGTAGTTCCTCCTAGAGCTGTGTAAAGCACCTCCTTGTACAGTTCACAGACCTGTTTTATATATGTCTTTGTCAGCATACGAATCTATGATGTGTATTGGAAGCATTATGAAAGAGATACAATGTACTCAAAGCCCATGTTCTTTTCTTGCATCAATTGAGATTGTATAGGTCCCATATGCTACTGTACTTTACCATAGATCAGGGACTCTGTGAGGAAGGAGACAAACCAATATGATCTGTCAAACAATAGTTACTTCGAAAAATTTCTATTTCCATTTTGATATCAAACTTTGATTGAAAGGTACCTTTCTGTGTTCTAATTGTCAAGTTCTGTTGACCCCCCTCTTAGTTCAGGATCTGCTACAAGCCTATAATCATACCTACGAAAACTTATTCTGAAAATAATTTTTCTCTGTAAATTGACAAAAGGCAGGGGCTGGCTTGACTTGATCAAATAGGATGGAAACTGGGCAGTAAAACTCCATCTAATTAAGTAACTAACATGTAACTGACGTGTCAATTTTAACCTCTTATTAATATTTTCACTCACATGACTGCCACTCAAAGTTTACAAAGTACATCCCTACAGATTTGATGCATTATCTGCTATAAACATTATTACCCATTTTCCCAATGTGGGCAAATTTCCACCTGACTTGGAAAAAAACTAAAATTGTAATGTGTGTGAAAATTATTCAGAGAAATTAACACAAATAGCATTCATGCATGGAGGTCAGTTGACATAGGTGTCGAATTTCATTATGTTTCCATGACAATTGGTAAAGAAGAGTTGGCGAGTTCATCTACACGGATGTTTTTTCATTGCCACTTTGACAATGTATCTTACAGTACCTGATCTACAAGGCATTGATTTTAGGTTGGTTAGTGTCACAAGAAACAAATATTGCTTCAGAGACCATAGAATACTGTGTTTCATAATTTTCCCCTCCCCCAGTCCTGTTTCAAGTAAAGGCAGTTATCATCGACCCAGTCTGTTGGAATTTCCACAGCCCAACCTACTATTTCTACCCCCTCTCACAACTGTCCTTGACCACTTGACACCATGTGTTTAGTCTAACGGTAAGAGCGCCTGCCTCTCACATGGAAGGCCTGGATTCTATCCCCAAGTAGAGTCAAGACTCTAAAAATGGAACCTACTGCCACTGTGTGTGATGCTCCGCAAAAGCAATGGAGTAGGCAAAACAAGCCAGTGAGTCACAACCCCAAAAGGCAGGGGCCGGCTTGACTTGATCAAATAGGATGGAAACTGGGCAGTAAAACTCCATCTTATTAAGTAACTAACCTTATTCACACACAATCCTAGTTTATTGCTTCAAGGCAAACCCTGGTGATGAACAGACAAATGCTCTAATATGTGTAATCAAAACACTCTCAGAACATGATGTACAATATAAACTACTCTGCATCTTTTAATATGATGTCAGTCAAAGAGCTTCAGGTGCTACTGAAAACTACTATGAGGGACTACTATGAAAATTTCGCTATGAGTTAGTTACAGTAGTTAGAGTTTTACGCCCCAGTTTCCAACCTTTAGGTTCAAGTCGAGCTGACCACAGCCTTTTCTCCAGTTGTGGTTCACTGTCTTGTTTTCTCACTCTACTGTTTATGTGGCAGTAGGTTCCATTCATACAGTCTTTGGTACGACTCGACCTGGGAATAGAACTCGGGGCTTCAATGTGAAAGCTCTCTCATACCCTTGGACCAAACACACAGTCAGCTCAGTATGAGGTCACAAATGACTTCCTTTAAGGGTTGGTGATGTTTAAAGTCAGTCACAATACTCTTTCTCAATTTCTTGACATACAGTTTGACACAAACATTACTGACCTTTAAAGTACAGTATTGATGACTTTATTCCTGGTAGATATCAAGTTTTGCTTTTAAAGCTGTGCCCATTGTAATGACAATTTTTTCCATGACACAGGGTTAATCCTGCATAAAATTAGGTTGAGGTAAGTAGACCTATTTCTATTACAAAATTCCTGCTATTGTGAATTGAACGCAGTGCAATACAGAAACTTGGTGACAAAAAAATATGGGAGAGTCGTTTTCTTATTCCAAATCTGGTGCAAATAACAATGATACTGCAGTAATAAAGAGGAAGAAATCCAAGTACTGTAACAATACACCATTCAAAAATATTTCTCAATCAGATAAAAGAACTCTTCTTTATTTTTTTGTTATACACAAAACCATACCTAGCTATAACAATAACCTTACATCCATACTACTGTGACTTTCATCAATAAGCTTTTGTCTGCTGGTGAAGTATTGATAAGAATCCCACCAAAACAAATTTTGATAAAAAAAAAAAGAAAAAAAAATTGTTTTCCTGTGAATTTAAATGGTACTCCTGAAGTCTAAAAAGCTAGATATGCAGAAGGACAAAGGGAAAGCTCAAATTAGTGACTCACCTTGATATAATACGGTTAATAAATGGAATCTTTAAGGTTTTTGACAATTTTAATCACTGGCACAAAAACCCTTGAAATTCAAAAGAAAAAAAGAATCACTGTGATATTAATGCAGTTATTCATCACCTGAGATAATTCTCATCCCCTCCACCTTCTTTAGCCTTCTAGTTGCAGCCTGCAGGCCATGTCCATCCGGCCAGTGTCAAGAATCCAGCCCGCAAAAATCATTTGAAATCAAACATCATGTGCAATACTCAAGAGAAAGCCTGTAATACTTACATGTATTTCAACTATCAAATTCCCTTTTACAGTAAAATGCACAATAGAAAACCTTATGGTAGTAAGTAAATACCAAATACTGTACAGATGAACACAACCCTTTGATTTTTACCTGCTGCACTTTAAAAATATTGCGAGAAAAATTTACTCAGTATGGGTCATCCATATGCCAGGTATTGGATTAATCCACCCAGAACTTTTACCCAAAAAAAGTTGATTTAGGGAGTCTTTACCTATAGTTGAGACTTTCCCATACTTAGTTACTGGTGATGACAAACTATAATACTACCATCAAATCTCAATAGGAGATCAATACAAACGATTTAGGTCCGTAGGTCTGCTCTAAAGCCCAGGGCAAGGGTCCAGGAAGCTAGCATACCAATTGCAAAAATCATGTCTTCATTTTATGTCCTTAATTAGTTGAACTTCCTCTTGTTTTTACAACTTTACTCAAGACTCATTTGTTCCATAAATTAATTAATGCAAATACTGTACAAAAGAACTTCATTTCTTGTAGCTTGAGCAGTAGCATTCAGATCTGATTATCAGATCAGCTTATGTATGTGCCCCCCCCATTCTAGGATTCACACATGTTAAAACTGATAACATTCCAAGACTTTTGAGGCCCTTGACTGATATTTCGAGGACCTTTAAAAACAGTCAAATTCAAAATTTCTGTCTTTTTCTCCATAAAATGTTATGTAACTGAATGTTAAGAAAAGTGGAACAAAAGTCCACACCCTTATAAAGTACCCTGACTGTTCAAGGGCCTTTTGAAAACTGAAAAATTTGTCATTTTTCTTGCCTGACTTTGATGGCCTGGAAATTCAAATTTCCAGGTTTCATGTTTCCCCCCACAAGGCACCTTTATCTAAGGCTATCCAGTCTGTATACCATGCTACTAATATGCTTACCACCTGGAACTTACTGGATAAGGAGGGATTATATGTATGGTAAATAGCAGATAATGAAGGGTAAAGTAGATTTGTCTTCATGAATCTACAATGAAACTAAACGACAATCCACATGGATTTCACTAAAACTGGGACAGCTGTAAGTTTTCAAAAGAAAAATTACCTTTCTACAACTGGTCCACTCCCCAGTTCTCCAGGTGTATACAGGACCCATTGTTTCCCCACACTCTGGGAGGTCCTCACAGACCTCAAACTCTGATAAGTCCCCACAATGTCCTCCTTGGTTGATCTCTGGTCTAAGGACCGTCCTTGTCCTGATTCGGGTTCCTACTGGACTGCAGGTTTCTGTACACTCGGACCACCTGGTCCATGCAGATAACAAGCAGTCTTCTGGGCAAGGAGAACACGGCTGAGTATCTTTGGGTCTGTCTGAAGGTTTACAAAATGTAGGAGGGGCTCTTTGGTTGAGCCCATTTCTGCAATTGACAGTTCTTCTTTGTACACAACTGGTCACATTTTGTAAGGAACATGACTGCCACGGTCCAGAATACCACTTAAAATTATTTTTTTCCAGAATGAAAGCTGATTCTCCACTAATTTGGGTCAAGATAGTACTGTACAAAAAGAATAAAATTGCTACTTTGGTGTAAGGAGAGATGGGGTCCAAAGGTCTGTAAGCTAGAACTTCTGATAGGTCACTGATTGCCATTGTTTAATCTGTATGAAAACAAAGATTTTAACACATTAGATATTATACACATCATTCATATCACAATTTCCAATGTAGTTACTGTAGATATTAAATGGTAAGCAAATTTAACATTCTTATAAGCAGGGAGGTATATACTTGCTTTTCTGCTGCATGCCATGACACTGTTCTTGAAATGGCAACATATACACCCCAGTAGATCAAAGGCAGTGTGGGGTGTAATTGGTATCTGAGATTGTTACCTGATCTGTGCATGCCCTCAAAAGAGCTGTATGCTTTCATTGTGCACACTGCATGAAAAGCAATTAACACATGCTTCACTGGCCTGTTAAGTAAAATGTTACATAACTTTTTGTTTATGTTAATATATCTGTTTTGTCAATTAATCAGATGTGAAATGTAACTATATCAAGTGTGGATGTATAGTGAGCTTCATTTCCTCCCTGATTTTTCTTTTTCTAGCTACAGTAGCTATTATACTCTCATAAATACTGAAATATCCAGGATAGTGAGAATTGGACATAGCCAATTTGAAAGTAATTATAGCTAATGGGACCAATGGGACAATTTCATGTGGAAAGACACATATACTACCATGTTAGACAGACTGCACATGTTGCTAGAATTGAATAGGACATTTTAGCCAATATTACCTGAGAAAAAGGCTTTTTCCTGAGTGAAGCTTATCTCTAAAATGGCATCAATGAATTCCTTTTACAAACAAACTTGCTCTATTGACCAAATAGTCTTTAAAAGGGTTCAAACACCTTTAACTTTATTGATCTTATGACACCTGAACAGGAAGTTCTCTGATAGATTGTGGATAAGGAGTGGTCAACTGAAGATGGCTAAAACCTGCTATTCATTTCTAGCGTCATGATGATCAAGGTGACTAGAGCATCTCACATGCAGCTGGAGGTCTGAGGTTCCACCTGGCTGGGTCATGCTGAAGACTTGAAATGAAACCTATAGACCTGTTTCCAAATAGCAATAAAAAAGGATTGTAGGGTAGACTTTTGGTATGCATTATTTTTGTCAATGTCATTTTATTGTGGCAAAATATGACGAACACCAAAACACTATCCCACAAGTCATTGCAATTGATGTTTGGAAAATGGTCTATGGCATTGTGCTTGGTGTGTGTTTTCTTTTTGACAGTAAATGTCGTTGAGAAAAATGATGAATACCAAAACCCTATTCCACAATTCTTTGTAACTGCTATTTAGAAAATTATCTATGGCCTCCCTGCCAGTGTTCAATTGTAACCCATAATGTGCTGGTTAATGTAGTATTTGCCCTATGCATATAAGTGTGAAGGTTGAAATGAACCTGGTGCACTTTGCCTCCAGACCTTGAAATCTACAGGTTCTCTATACTTCATGGTCAAATTCTCCATCACTAGCACAATAAAATGGCCACTAATAGTCTCTTAATAATCCTATGAAATTTTGTAGTTTTGCTTTTGAACCACCAATTAAATTTCAGGAGTTTCTGTTTTGGTTTAAGTATCGTCCACTGAGCATGTGCCACGTATTTTGGACACACGTTGGAACCTAGGACCAAAATATTTTTACCAATTTTCAGTAGGTTGTTATACTTTCCAGGATTGTACCTTTGATATATTTTGATAATTTAACGGGTGAATTGCTATCATTACCTAATTCCAGATACTTGCTTTCCTTAACAGGCCTAAACAGAGTTATTGACCTATTTAATTACAAATATACCAGTGACAAAAAACTGATTTTTGGAATTGCTTGGTGCAAACTTTTGGAACACAGATTAATAAATTTGTTTTGGAGACAGGAAAAAGAAATAATTGGTCTTCTGAGCCTGGGTATACTAAAGGGGAAGTGCAGTTAGCCAAACTTAAATAAATTTGAGCAGAAGTCTATCCTGTAATAATGAATGGCTCTTTAAGGGCAAGAGCAGTTGCCCCTACTTGAGTTAGAGTGGTAGTCTATCCAATTTCATGAGTGGCTCTTTCAGGCAAGAGCAGTTGCCTTTACCTGAATTAGAGTGGTAGACTGTCCTGTTTCATGGATGGTTCTTTAAGGGCAAGAGCAGAACAGAGAACTTGAATCAGAGTGGTAGACTGTCCTGTTTCATGAATGATTCTTTAAGGGCAAGAGCAGAACTGAGAATCTGAATCAGAGTGGTAGACTGTCCTGTTTCATGAATGGTTCTTTAAGGGCAAGAGCAGAACAGAGAACTTGAATCATAGTGGTAGACTGTCCTGTTTCATGAATGGTTCTTTAAGGGCAACAGCAGAACAGAGAACTTGAATCACAGTGGTAGACTGTCCTGTTTCATGAATGGTTCTTTAAGGGCAAGAGCAGAACAGAGAACTTGAATTAGAGTGGTAGACTCTCCTTTTTTATGATTGGCTCTTGAGTATCATGTGACAATACTTTTTCTCCCTTTGGGAAATTTGGTAGAAATAACTAGTGCTTGGTTTACCTTGAATATGTACAGTAATACTAAAATCATAAAATTATTATGAAAGATACTCTTTAAACAGAAATAAGAAGAAAAATGTTTAATTCAGCTGTTGCTCCCAAACAAGTTTGGGTTGAGTGCTCATGATTGCCCATGCAAGCTTTAAGAATTAGGGTCTAACAGATATGGTTTTTCACTGCCGATCCAATGTTCGATGTTTTTTCCCCAACATCGGCCGATGTCTGATACGATCCGATATTTTGGCCACCCCCCGTATCTATGCAAAGGGCCATTCTGAAAGAGAGTTCATTATTTAAAAGGGTCACTATTCTGGGAAGGATTCTCCAAAATTAACTGAGGTGAGGTTCATAATTCATTTTCATTCACAATTTCACAGTGCTTTACACCTGTAGTACGGTCTTTTGCTGTGGTCACATATACAGTAGAAGTCCCACGATTAGTTTATCAGTCAAGATTTGCTTTTGAAGAAGCACTATGTATTACATATTCACAACATGAGATTTGTTTTTGTCTTCCAGGCTGAAGGTGCTTCACATACTGTAACTTATCATCCATTCCTCTACCAAATACTGTTCACATCAACACTATGTACAGATGTATGCTGGACAGGCAATTTAACTGGTGGTCATGATTATTCATTAATGGTTGCTGACCAAATCTGTCAGCCATCTTTCAGTTCCAGCCAATCTTTTAATTTTATGACCATTAAGTCTTAAATGTTTTATTACATGCAAGTGTGCTTGCACATGTGTGTACATACATGTATGTTTATACCAGTGTAACTAGGCACGGGTGTAAGTGTGCTTGCACATGTGTGTACATACACGTATGTTTATACCAGTGTAACTAGGCATGGGTGTATGTGTGTGTGTGCATGTGTGTATACATACACGTATGTTTATACCAGTGTGACTAGGCATGGGTGTATGTGTGTGTGTGCATGTGTGCGTATTGTTAATAATTCAGTAGTGCAGTACTGCCTTATGCAAGATCTTTGTCATTTAAGCATGCTTGAGGTATGGTTTGACTTAGGAAGTAGCATACTCTATTAAGAGGGGGAAGGGGGCACAGGCTCCCCACCTCCGAAGTTAGTTTAAGCCTGTTTAAATCAGGTCATTCTAACCAGGTAAGTCAGTAAATGTTTCAAATTTTGGCTTATATTTGACTTACAGTGGGCTTACATCAGATTAAGCCAGTTAAGTCAGTATCACTCAAGTAAGGCAAACAAGCTAGATCTGACTTTGGAATATGTTGGGTAGTTTAAGCCTGTTTAAGTCAGGTCATTCCAGTCAGGTAAGTCTGTAAATGTTCCAGATTTAGCCTTAAATCTGACTTACAGTGGGCTTACATAAGATTAAGCCAGATATGTCAGTCTCCAGTAAGGCAAACATGCTAGACATAACTTTGGAGTTAGAGTTTAGATAGAGTTTAACGGTCCAATTTCCAACCAATTAGTTAAAGTCAAGCCGGCCACAGCCTTTTTTCCAGTTGTGGCTCACTGACTTGTTTCCTACTCCATTGCTTATGCAGAGCATCACGCACAACCGCAGTACAATAGGTTCCTTGTTGACATGACTTTGGAATGTGTTGGGTAGTAAAAGTGAATTTGAATGAGGTGGCTTAATCTGGCTTAAAGGGCCAAACCTCTCATCCCAAACTACAATTTTGGCACCCAGGTAACAAAATTCTCAATTGGCTCAGCTCTTTGATTGACAGCTAATTCAAACAATGCAGAATACCAAAGCTTATATCACACTACACGAACAGTACTGAGAGTGTTTTGATAACATAATTGAGTTTTTTTATACTCACCCTGAAGCAATAAACTGAGATTATGTCTAGATGAGGATGAATTTCAGACAATTGTGGGAGGGGCTTCAGTTAGAAGGTTAGGAGAATTGGTACTGTTTGGGGTGAGAGAACTGGGGCTTCACAAGGATTACAATAGATGCAGATATACTGGTTTGATTCATTTTTTGCTTGGAAGTCAGTTATTGTAAGTCAGTTTAAGTCAGCATTTCGAGTCAGATCAAGCAGATTTGAAGTCTGAAAACATTCCAAAATTGTACTCATTTCTGACTTCATTTCTAGCAGGAGTGTAATGTGAGCTTTGGTACTTTGCATTTTTTGAATTTGCTTCAATTAAAGAGCTGAGCCAACTGAAAATTTCTGTGGACTACTATATAAATTATAGTTGGGAGTGAGAGGACAAGCCCTTTAAGTTTCTGTTCATTTAACATTTTTGCAGGTCTAGTCACCTTTTAATGACCACCACTGTCACCAACTTATAATGGACAATTACTAGAACCACAGGCACCAAGGTATTGTCCTATTAACAGATGGACCTATAAACATTCTTTAATAGGAAATTCCCTCCCACAAGTTCTTACTTTGACCCACATTTCAATTGCCTTTTATTCTTTATTTGTTATTGTATCAAGTTTTCCGTGACACAATATTACACTCAACTTTACACTGCACCAGTTAGCTTTTAATAAAAACTTTTGTGACCATTGAAAGTAAAAATTGGGTTGAATTCCAGTCCCAAGAATAACATATCCCACCCACTTCATATTTTTCTAACCAATCATGCAATAAATCCAGGGGAAATATCCTCTGAAATTGAACTGTTGCATAACCGTTGTTATCCCACATTATTTTATGAATGGCATATCTCCATTTTAGTCAATGAATTTTTTACTTTGAAGGCAGTAATAACTCATCACTCTAAACAGTAATTTTACTGCTACTCTACAGAAATTCTCAATTAACATGTAGCTTTGTGACTGACATCAAATTCAAAAAATGCAGTGTAGCTCATTTTACACATCATGGACTGGGAGTGCTTTGTTTGGGCCTTGTATGCTCACTATGATGTGCCCTGAAGCAAAATACTATGCAGGCTTGTACTGTGTCTTCAAAGATGCATTTTGGGCACAAGGACTAGTAGATGTTTAAAGTAGGTTGAAAGAACAGGAACTGTCATGGGTGATTTAATACCACCCTTTATATGCAAAATAGCAAGGGGGGGGGACTTTCTGGGCACAGAGTCAAATCCCCCCACCCCATTCCCCGGAAAAGGAAAAGGGTTATAGACATACTGTACAAATGGAGAATGTAAACACTTTAAAAGTGGCAAAATTAAACAAGCTATGATACAACCATTTTCTTCTAAATGCCGCACCTGTTAGTTAGTTAGCTAACACCAGAATACTATGTGTTAATTGTCTTTTTAACCCTTTACCGTTGTTTGGGTCCTTTTGGACCCATACGGAGAGCTTGGCTGTCACCCATCTTTACTGTTTCACGCGGAGCTCGAAACTGCGAGTAGCTACCCGAAAATTCGGCCACAGCAACGAGAGAGACAATAGTTTAAGGTCACGGGGTCAATGGCCTACGGAAGCTGATGCGGGGCGTGCTACATCCGCTTTTCCGCCCACTCCTGTGGCGTGCAAATATGCCCCGATCGGAGCACAACGGTAAAGGGTTAATCTAAAATATATCTGCACCACTCGGTCGGCTGTGCACACACGCAGAGACAGTGGCATTTATCAGCTTTGCAGTAAACACACTCCACAGGCTTATTTTAACCCTTTACCGTTGTTTGGGTCCTTTTGGACCCATACCGAGAGCTCGGCTGTCACCCCTCTTTACTGTTTCCGCGGAGCTCGAAACTGCGAGTAGCTACCCGAAAATTCGGCCACAGCAACGAGAGAGACAATAGTTTAAGGTCATGGGGTCAATGGCCTATGGAAGCTGATGCGGGGCGTGCTACGTCCGCTTTTCCGCCCACTCCCGAGGCGCGCAAATATGCCCCGATCGGAGCACAACGGTAAAGGGTTAACACAGTAGTGTGAACACGATACAAGCATACAGTATATCATTTGAGAACAGATACACAGTAATGTAACAAAGTCAAATACCAGACTACAGTACACCGCCTTTGATCTCGTAAGGTGTCTTTGTCAAGCAACTTCACCACATTTTATGTCATTGTTGGTAGGTGTTAAAGTATGTGCTTCAAAAGAGAAGCAGGCTAGCCGACATATTCAACACATGTTATGAAAGGTATATACATTAACAGGTGAACTAGTTTCTAAAAATTAACATTGCCCCTTGTATGTCTTTTGCATGACTTCTGTCATTTTTACAATGTTTCATGACTTTTTCAGGCATGGAAAATGACCCCCACCCCCCTCCCCTCCAAAAAATAATGACTTTTCCAGGCTGCCGGAACCCTGATAACTTGTATTATGAAGATATGGGGGTCATCTATAAGATGGGTGACTTAAAAATTGAATGTCTGGAAGGAATAACCACATGAATCATGCTACTAGGGAACCAATAAGGAGGAAGATTAAAGAGATGCTAGGACTATAGAGCAGACCTGATTTGTCCAGCATGGTACACAGGAATGATCTTGGAACATTCTTGTTAAGAGGTGACAAAACTTTCTAATAGAGCCAACTTGCAATGAAGTAGCGACATGTCGCCTCATTTGAAAGTACCACCCTCTCTTGTCAAGGTCATCCACTTATTCATGCTCCATTGACCTTCACCTTTACAGTACAGTATATGGCAAAACAAGATGACCTTGACAAGGACCAGTTAATTGGTATAATCAATGGAAGTGTCCTATGCATAGTCTCACTATATAGTCTCCTGGCTTTTGTTTGGTAAAGGTTACAACTTCTTCTCACCCATGCAGTGTAGAAGTTATTTTATTTCAGCCCCTCCCATGGTTGTCTAAAGTCCCCCTTGTGTAAATATATCCTGATTTATTGCTTTTAAGGGTGATATGGCAGTTAGGTTAAATAGTAAAAAAACTGGAAACTGCTCATAGACTTTACTTAACCGAGCACTGAAAGATATATGCTGCAAAAGGAAACACAAAATGAATAACTGTATGCACAATTCTAATTTTTTTCTTAGATTTTATGTAGAGGCTCTTTAAACTAGGTTTTCCTCTATATAGGCCTATATGTCAAAAATGCCTGATTGGAGCATTTTGTTAAAATTGACAATAACTACAGTACCAGTCTTTTCCCTGAACTGTTCATCCCTCAAAAATTCTAAGAAGAAATCAAACAAAAATGCTTTAAAAGGTTTTCAATTCAAAATCTGTTTTCAATAGTCTTCTTTGCCCAAAGGCTTAGCTCTCTCACCCAAAACAATTCCTATTCTCCAAACCTCCTTGCTGTCAAACATAGAGCTGTGTCAATTGAGAATTTCTTTGGACCACAACAAAAATTGTAGCTTAGGGTGAGAGCTGTTGACTGCCTTTAATGCAAACTGCATGATTTCAAAAGTCATGGGAATCCATTTCTTGGTTCTGTCCATTTCAATTCACCATGCAATTTAAATCTGGGGACGCTCTTTTGAGTTCTGTTAAAAAATCCATGGAGAGTAAAACAAGAGCCCAATGGGCACTGTACATGTTCCTTGCTGGATATTATAAGAACTGTACAGCCAGTCTCCAAAATAGAGCTAAGCAAAAGCTCATACTCCATGTTTGTAACATCTTCACAAGGGGTATTTTGGTACTAATATTACATGAAATCAATGATTAAATATTTGTGGCCTTACTTACATTCAACTTGTACAAAGCTTGGTGATCCTTCAAAAACATTTCCTCATTTCAGTATGTATTTATGCTTGTAATCAAACTTGATATTATCACCAATAAACACAATGTGGTCAGAGAGAGAAAAACACCCCTTGTACTTCTCTCATAAGTTATTTTTACCTGCTCTCAAATAAAACTTGCAATTACTTTAAAACAATCTACCATTTGTCCTGTTTGCTATCTCTACGCAGAAAACAGGGTTTATTCAGCAGTTTAGCAGAAAGCAAGTGATTAATGGGGTGTGATAATAGAATGAGGATTAGGTTACCCCACAGAGCACAGCAATATTAAAGAGACATACTGTATAATCCATGCATTGCTTTCACTGGCAGAGAGACCAGTTTAATGCAGTGTGACCTATGCTCATTGATATCTACAGATTTCAGTTATTGCCCTCTTAAAACTTTGAATGATCGAAAATCTGTGTACAACCCGAAGGAATCAGTACTAAACGAACATAAAGGCCAAATTTCTAAGGTGTTTGGGTGTGTAAGCATGCAAAACCAGGTGAAGGTGAAAACTCTATTGAACCTATCTTTATCTAGCTTACAAGATTTTCTAAATAACATTTCCAGTGGTTGACCTCCAGTGACCTTGATGACCTTTGACCTTAACCAAACACAGACTGATTTGCAATCTGTCCTTTCTACCTTAAAATACTGTGTTAAAATGTTTTTCAGTGTTTGACCCCTGGTGACCCCAGATGACCACTTGACCTTCACCAAACATGTCAGATTTCATTCTTACACCATAACACATCCACACACCAAGTATGACATCTATCCAAGTTGCCTACCTTGAAATATCGTGTTGAGAAGGTTTTTAGTTTTTGACCTCTGGTGACCCCAAATGACCTTTGACCTCCACCAAAAACGATAGGGCACACCTTCAAACTATGGCACTTCTATATACCAAGTTTCAATTTAATCCAACTTTCCCTTGTTGAGTTACAGCGTACCCAAGCTAGCGTCACAGACACACACACATACACACACACACATACACACGCCAACCTGACTACATAGGTTCCTTTTGCTAACGCAAGGAACCAAAAAGCTGCTTAGTGGTTATCAATTTCGATTACCTCTCAATTTGGGTTCTGACGTTTATATTTCTTCACCACAGGACGACCACACAATGGGGAACAATTATTCCTGTTAAATTCAATAAAATGAATTGTTTATTCAAATTCTGTTGAGCATACTGTCCAATGAGACTAAACTGTATGTAACGTTTTAATGAGAACACTCTCAATGCATGATATGTGATACCAGCCACTGTAGCATCTGCATCTTTTAATTTGATGTCAATCAAAGAGTAGTAACAATGATTTTGTTCTGGGCTAAGACTGGAATGACAAAAATCTGCTTTCAAAAGTTGACTTTGTGCTGATGTGAATTTCAGAAGGAAGGCCTAGGTTCTGTCAAAATCACAAAAGTGTGTGTTGGGGGAGGGGGATTATTACTACCAAACACTAAGTCCAAATTGATGCTGTCCTATGCTAAAAGTTATTAAGTGGGTTAAGGGAGACAAGGCTTCTTAGGCCTCTGTAACATGAAATTTGAAGGGTTTTAAATGCCTTTTACTTGTTTATACTCAAATGTTTGCTGCAAAAGAGTCTTCTTTTTCAGTAAGATATCAAGATGTTCACAACTTCCTTCTTTTCCCTTAAATGAAAAGGATGATTTTAGCCACCCTCTTTAGGAAAGGGGGACAAACCCCCTTTAACCCCTCTGGCAGAAACACTGGCATACACACAAGTTGATCAGTGCCAAAATATGTAAAGACAGAGTGATTCCTTGCATTTGTAAATCTCTTGTGAGCTGTACATAGTCTTCATATTTATATTTTATTCTTCATAAAATACCATGGTAACGAGTTTTGACCCTTTTGATGTGATCTCAAATGATCTTTGAACCTCCATGCAATAAGATAACAACATAGCTCCCAAGTTCCGAGAGGCTTGATGCGGGTCCAACTGATCTGAATTTTAGAAGTGTCTGCACGCAAAATGATGACACTTTTTTGGCAAATCAGTCCACACAATGTTGTTAGGCCACCACCAAAAAAGTTCAGTACAGTTCTAAATTTTTTGCGGTAACATAGAAAAATATTCTATTGAGAGATTTGCCAAAATAATATTATGCAGATACTCACTATTGCACAATGACTAAAACCTCTAAATATTTAATATTTATTTTGAAGAAGGTCAGCAGGTGTACTTCATATAAACACAACTGTCCATCACATGACCCCCTACACCACTTGGTTATTGAGTTACCACAAAATATACCTCCCATTCCACTGATTACACTGCATATAACAGGGACTCACACAAACTATTAACCTCATTTAAATGTCAATAACTCAAGTTAGAAACATTGTAGGAGGGTACAGTAGTACAATTGCCTTAATAAATCTAGTTCTTCTCAAGGAGACACATCCATGCATAAAAAAAAGTCACAAAGGTCAAAAAGTCATGTGAGGTCAAAATAGGTATGTCAACACAAATTCACCCAGACCATCACAAATTTCCATCATGCCATGGCCCTAATACAAGTTTGTTTATTGAGTTTTCACACACCATACCTCGCATTTCAATGCATATGAACTATTAATACACAATTAACCTGTCACTTAAATGTCAATTACTCAACTTAGTCCTGAACATTATAGGAGGGTAGTATAATTGCCTTTTTGGTTTGTTTGAACAAAAAAAAATCAGGCATTACAAAACAGTCACAAAGTACAAATGAGGTCAGGTGAAGTTAAAACGCCATCAAATTCACTTCACTTCATAGACAGAGATAACTTTCCATTACTTTATCCCCCTAATATGTTTGCATTGCAAGGTATCAATTTAATAAAACATTTCTTTCTGACCTTTTGACCCTTTCAGAGTATTGTGGTTAATATTACAATATTTCCTTTCCTACCAATCTACTTTATCCTAAAATTATGTCACAATTTGAAAAATGGACACAGAGTTATGGCTACTACATTTGCAGAAATTCTTTTCTTGGCCTCTGGTGATCCCTGGTGAACTTTGACCTCCACCAAAAACAACAGTGCACATCTATAACTTGACAACATACATGTACACACCAAGTATGAGAATCAAAACTGAATTGTGAAACATTTTCCAAAAGGATAATTAAAGGCATATTCCGGAGATAAGTGTCATTCATTATGTGTACGCCTTGGTTACACAAATTTGCTAAGTAAAAAAGTGCATAGAAAAATCTAGAAGAGAATAACATGGTGGAAGGATATAAGTCCTGACTAGTTTATCTTTGCAGCACAGCTGTACTGTACCATATTACGTACCTGGCTTGTGGCGCGTGACTGTTAATTGATTTTGTGTTTTCGGAGATAGCGAAGGCAGATTTGGTGTCTTTGTTGATCACGTGACACGCGGAATGTTGTTTTATTTTCCAGGGGTAGACCAAACGGCAAGTAAACGTGCCGCATGCGTCATGTTAACTTCAAGATATGCAGATTTTTTTTCCCAAGAGGCCAAAACTGTATCTCAATAGCACATGCTGAGTTACCTAGAAGTGCTCAGGTGGTTACCAGGCAGAGTTGTCTGCAGACTATGGAATGCGGAATCATGATTGGACTAGAGTCATGTACATGTCCAACAAATGACCAATTGATGAGAAAAGTTCGCAAGGAGCAGGACACTGACTAGTGACCTGGATGGACTTCATTAAAACCATAAGTGACAAGTGACAAGAATCTGAGGGATATTGAATTTATTGTGTGGGAATGCCCACCTGTAATGTACTGCAGCTGAGCTGTCAGCGCCTACAGTAGGTCTGCTTGAATTCCCAAAGTAAACTTCCTAAAGTGAAATTCTCTAGAATGTCTAGGTATTTAAATGCATGGTGGCCTTATTATTTGAGACTAATACACAGGTACTTTACATGCTACAGTAAGTGCAGGGTTGTCACCAGCCCAATTTGAGTGCCAGCTAAACATCTGACTCAATATTTGACCTCACCCTACCCCCATGGAATCCACCTCATTTTTGAACCATTGAATTTTTCAACTCTAGGCTAATGTCAATTTCATTATTTTTCAGTATAAAAGATCATTTTTGTGCCGGTCAGAAGCCTTGCATTTTGGGTGTTGTATCAGTCGGCAATGTCCAGTGCCTGTTAGTCCCGACCGGCGCTGAGCGGCGTGGTGACAACCCTGAGTAAGTGTGCGGACACTCACATTCATCCTCCACATCATAGGATCACATTTTGCACAAGACGCAGAGTGTACAGCATCTTATGCAATATGTGATCATGTGCTACAGTACAGTAGCTATTCTGTGACTTGACTTTTGCAAGTCTTCTCTGTGCAAAATGCTATACAGAAGAAAATGGAAAGCATTCAAGGTCATATATTAATATATTAATTTACAAAAAGGGGTGTAATGTGAGTTGTGCAACAGGGACACAAATTATTGCACATTGGATTGTTTCAATTTTATAAGTGGATAAATTTTAACAATTGATATCCCAGCAATGGAATGAACTGTGAAAAATAATGAAAGCTGGAAGATT
Source organism: Holothuria scabra (assembly GCA_037179385.1). Lineage (NCBI taxonomy): Eukaryota > Metazoa > Echinodermata > Holothuroidea > Aspidochirotida > Holothuriidae > Holothuria > Holothuria scabra. Next base: position 58,461,128 of record CM074179.1, on the reverse strand, counting down.
ATTTGGAACCTCTTAGATATTTTTTTAATCTTCAGACTTTAAGCACACTTTAAGTTTTTGACATTTTGACCCCTCTTGACCCAAATGACCTTTGACCTTAAAAGAGAGATAAAGATTATCTTGCTCATTATCACCTGCCACCAGGCTTCAATAAATTTATTTTTTATTACTTGTCCATCAGGCTAGGGATTCCCAAAGTCCACTTGTCTGCATGAATATGCACTGAGTCCATATCTAATTATCTAGTACTAGCCATTGAATTCCTATGTGAAGAAGACTTCTGTGCTGCTTGCCTTGCGGGCTACAATATTGAGCAGTTCACTTGTCCGAGTTATTTTTTACTTTTCCTGGACTGTCGGGCGGGGGATTTGTCGAAGCCTGCCTGCTTAATACCATGTTTAAGATCAGCTCATAGTTGCTGTACCCTTCTTGAGATACAATTAATGTTTACAAGCAGAGCATCACATTCACAAGTCAGTTTACAGTACATACAACCTGAGGACTACTGTAATTTTTTTTTATGAGTGCACATGTGTTTTTCTTCCTAAACCCTAACCTTAAATAAGATGAACATCTCAGCAGAGTTTAAAAGTAGCATCTTCCTGTCAATAACAAAACTTTTGACATGAAACCCCTTTTGATTGATAAGGCAATTATTTACCTGGCTTCCCCAGAGCAGAACATGAGGACCACAAGAGCTGCTCATTTCTTCTACTTTGTATTGGACAAGAAACTTGAGCAACCAAACAGCCAAACAACTAAAAAAATAAATTAGTAATAGTACATGTCATGCTGTGCATGGAGGCACAGATAAGGTAAGCTCCCCAGAATTTTGTTGAAAATCCCAGGCAGAGCTGTCTCACTTCCCCAACAAGATTGCATGTGCTGTGTAACAATAGACTCTCTATTGTTCAAACTTCAGATGACTCAAGAAACTTATTGAATTTCCATCACTACCTGCAAGAAACCATTGTTTAGGTCCTTAGTCTAGTGCACCTCCATCATCCCATTCCTTTGCTGATGCAACTAATGAAATATATAACATGAGATGGCACCATTCATTGCATAAATTTAATGAAACACCTCTTTCACTTTAGGTGATGTAAGGCATTCATTTAAAACTGCACCACTTTGACCATTGCAGAAGAAAATAAAATTGAAAATTATCCCACAGTGACTGGATTAAGTGTCAATTTGACCAAAGTGCTAAACACTCCTTTAAATACTTCACATTCCATGATGGAAACTTCATATAAACAAAATTCCAATCATAAAAGCTTTACATGATATCCTTCATTTTTTTAAATATCCTCATAAATTTTCATTGTTCGATGGTTTCAATGTACTCATTATATTGTATATACTCCACTAATTTTATTGGCTCTTTAATTATTTTCATAAAGCAAGTATTTACAATTTGTCTCTGAGTGACTTGCATGAGTAAGCTTATCTTTTATCTAATATTTCTTTATCTTTCCAAACGAGCTGTAATAAAAAATATGTTTGGTTTACCAAAGAAGAATACGATAATGTATGAATCAAGCACAGCACAAAGCTAGTCTCAACATCACCTGTCATTGACAAAAACAGTAACCTTGACCTCAAATTCTTTATAAATTAATAGTCATGCTGTACAGCAAGATTGTGAGATAATAATGAATAAGATAAGGTGTAAATGAAGAGCAACGAAAAAAATATTATACCTAAATTTGCATGATACAGTAACATGCCTTTTTGTTACATGAATCCATCTTTTGAATCTTATCATTTTTACTGTTGGATCTTATCTTGCTTAGACATCTTTTAGTTCACTATTTTTCTGAAAACCCAATGAGTTTGGTTTTGCAATGAAAGGTCTCTTTAGGATACAAAAAGTCAAATACAAAGCCTACCAGTCAAAGCTCTCAATTACTTGATAAAGATCTACATAATAAGTCAAAGCCACCGACAGCTTGGTTATAACTTCCATCACCTATGTGCAATATCACATACAGTACAGTGTGTCAACAATCATTCTAATCATACAATTGTCTGAATACCAGTGTTCTAAAATATCACGGTCGAGTTACTATCAAATCAACGCCCTCAAATTGCATTCATATGTAACAATACATGTGTCAAAGATTCCCAACTGATTGAACTAATAATACAATCATTGATACCTATAGATATTCTAATTATAACTGTCCAAACAATATGTAGCTCTAATAAGAGGGCACGTACAATTAAGGAGAAGTATAAGCAAAAATTTTGTTTTACAGTACATATGTGAACAAATCTAAACAGTGTGGTGAAACTTCCATTCAAATCAGACACCTATTTTTCAATATCAACAAATAAGGTCATCAGATTTGAGTTCCAAAGTGAGCTTAAGGGCATCAGAGGAAACACTGTATAACTTCCTCATATTGACAGGAAATGCTGATTCACTTGGTTTTTCAGTCTACTGTGCTGACTTTGAAGTTAATAGGAGTAGGGCAGAGCTCCCTGAAGGGAATGAAAAGTGTAAAGTTCTCATGCAAGATTCACATTCTGATAACATGGGATTGTTGAGGAGGAAATTAGTCAAGATGTTTAAACAAAAGGAAAAGACTGTCCATCAATGTGAGGATATGATGTCATACAGTATGTGTGCTTGCTTTAAGGTCTCTTTCTGTTGAAAATGTGATAAATTTAGCTGCCAATATCTTGAGAACCACGCAAAAGATTTCAATGCAAATTTCACTGAATGGCCAGAGCGGCCCCCTCTCCCCCCCCCCCTACCCAAGTTGAAGTAGTATAGTACACAGCTGTCTTGTTTCATGATTGACAGATAATAATAGATCTTAGGGCTGAAACAAGCTCTAACAATCATTAGTAGTTTGAAGCCTCTTCTGAAATTTTTTTTTTTATTTTTTTAATTTTAGACTTCATAATTAGGTTTGCTTGACTGTAAGTTCTGTTTAGTCTAACTTAAAGGCCCATTTCTCTCACCCCAAACAGTAACAATTCTCCTAACCCTCTTACTTAAGCCCCTCCCATAATTGCCTGAAATTCAATGTGCTCATCCAGATACAATCTCAGTTTGCTGCTTCAAGGTGAGTACAGAAAAACTCAATTTATATAATCAAAACACTCTCAGTATCATACATGCAGTATAATATTAGCTTTGATACTCTGCATTGTTTGAATTAGCTGTCAGTCAAAGAGCTGAGCCAATTGAGAATTTTGGTACTCCCGTCCCAAAATTGTAGTTTTGGGCAAGACGTTTGGTCCTTTAAACACACTCTGGCATTTGATCAGACCATACTGTACCTCTGCAGAGCACAACAGTATGTGTGAATGGAAGTGATACTGAAGTTAGGTTAGGACTTGGAATTGACGTTACACAAACTGATGTGTGTGACATTAGGCCAGATAGGCTCAGAATCACATAAAACTCTTACAGATTGTGTAGAGAAATACACAATGGGAGTGTAAGCAATGTGTATTTGACACAGATTGCAAAAACTGACACCATGGTTGACTCTTTGCTTTCATACTTGAATGTGTTTTTGACTCCTTCTCCAACATGTTAAATTTAACCTTGTCCACACCTTTTTGCTTCAGTGAACAAAGGTCAACAAAAACCAGATAAGACATTGCCCTACTGCTTGCCTTTCACACCTCGCAAACAGTGGCACATCTGGCTGGTATTATTCAGCCTTTGTTCACATCTTCCTCTAGCTGCCTCTTATCAAGCTTGTGATTTCTTGGAGCATGCTTGAAGCCGGGTAAAATATGATTACCCCACCAAAAGGGAGGTTTGGTGGGGACTCGGGTGAAATATCTAATAGGGTTAGAAATTCCTCATGACTTTCATAATTGTTTCATTTCAATGTCAAACTGAATCAAAGCTAGATCTTAGCTGGTACTGTAATGTACAGAATTAAAGGGAAAGAGCAGTCGGACCACCAAATTGTAACCTATGGTCAAGTAGTCTATCCTATTTTGTGAATAGCTATTGAGAATCATGTGACATTATTTTCCTATGAAATTGATGTTCTGTAACTCACTGCTCCATCTTGAAAGGCAAAATACTATAGATAGGTGCAGAAATGTGGTTAAGAAATAAGAAGATAATAGTTAGTATTTGCTGTTGTTTCAAAATAAGTATGGGGTGGCTGCTGTTGCCCTTTTGAAAATAGGCTACTCCACTTTGAAAATTTATAAATTCTAAAGTTTAATCAAGTATTGAACTACAACAATACATTCTAATATAGCCATGGACAGTTGTGTACTCTACTACAGTAAACAGTTTGGAAGGGAAGATGTGGGCTCCCCAATACTATATGCAGCAGAGGGAAAATCAGCCTTAAGTTTGACTAACAACAGGGCTGCTCTCATCCCCCTGGAAGGCATCACATGTGTTTAAATACATAGTTCCCTCAAAATAGCACTGTTTTCATCTCACATCTCAAATTTCAAAGTCAAAAATTTTCCAAAGGGATGAACCTCCTCCCCTAAGACCCTCCCAGGTAGACAAACAATTAGCAAAACCTTGTCATTTACTATGATTTACTATGGTAAAACTTCCTTCATACATAGGTTCCCTTCTAAATGGTTATAACCAGACATATGACATCTCCATGCAGTAGGATCCATAAAGATGACTACCTTCATACTGGTCATGGGGGGGGGGGAGGTATCATCTGGGTCTGGTCACTTTCAATTTTCCAGTTCCTCCTCCTCTCTTACACTCCTTCACCATGTAAGTCAGGGGAATTAAATACAAAGTTTGACCCAGCTCACAATTTATGTGTGCACATTACAGTTCTGTAAGCAGTGGCATGCATAACAAAAATTAATCCGAGTGTCATCAGGAAATTACTGTATGCCTCAGGTCCACTTATCACAAAAAATAAAAAACAATAAAAACAAAAAAGGTGTCATCATGCATCCTTTTCAACTTGATGGTATGAAAACACTGTCAGACAATCTCTTCATTTGTTACACCTTCAAAGCCTACCACAGTGTTGACACATAAGTAACAACTCCTCAGATAAGCTCCCATGTTCATTTGAGAGATGAAAGATATGAGAGTGTTGGCTGGTATTCAGTAAACACAGCATGATATCCTAGTAAGGGGTGACACGTTATTAGACATGACCACATACCACACATACGTGTGCACAGCATCAACTTAATTCAAGCTCTGGATGTGGTATATGTGTATATGCAGAGACTTTGCAATTGCTTATACAGCTGGACTACTGCTTACCATTCACATGGAATATGCATCCCATCTATAACTTTAGTGGAATACATAATTAATGTCTGGTTTCACATTTTTTTAATTTTTTCAAATACTGGAATACTGTTCTGTCAGAAAAAATATTACAAAGCCATTGTTAGAACTCTGAAAAGTACCTAAATAGCCACGTTTTCTTAAAAGGCAAAGAAAAAAACAAAATTAAGGGCAATTTTATGAGAACAGAATGTAACTTGGGTCGGCCAATATCACTGTAGATTACAAAAATTATTGTGGATTCTTAAAGGGACAATCCTCTCACCCCAAACTACACTTCTAGTATAGGGTAACAGAAACTCTCAATTGGCTCAGTTTTTTGATTGACTGCTAATTCAAACAATGCAGAGTACCAAAACTTATATTACACAGCACAAACTGTTCTGATAGTGTTTTGATTATGCACATTGAGCTTTCTATATTCACCCTAAAGCAATAAAATGAGATTGTGTCTGGAGGAGGGTGAATTTCAGACAATTGTGGGAGGGTCTTAATTAAGAAGGTTAGGAGAATTGGTACTGTTTGGGATGAGAAAACTGGGCCTTTAAGTCTTTGAATTGAACATTTTATTCGAGAAATCCAAAGTACTGTAGGAGATGATGAGCTAAAAATGTGTTCAAATTGAGCACTTGGTCTCATCTTTTTGAGAAATTTACTCGGTAAAATCTTAACATACATTTGATAGAACCCTAGGGAGGGTTCACACACACTTGAAATAGCCCAAGAAATTATACAGTAAAATTATGTTATACCAAATCCTTGTGAACAGTTTCCTAAAATCCAATGATTTTCACTGAATTGTGATGATACTCTTTCAAAAGCTAAAATAATCACTCTCATGGCTGTACATCAAGATTAGATGACCAACTCAAAGAACCATTGTAACCATTCTGCTAAATCTAAACTTTGTGGTTAGGTTAGGTTGGATGGAGTTTCCAACCAATTGGTTCAAGCCAAGCCATTTGCGGTAAAAGAATTGTATCTTTTTAATCTGTGCAAACAAGAGTCACTCACTCCATTTTGGGGGTTTATAGAGAAAAACAAGAAAGTCCTAAGGCGCAGTGACTCTTTGCTGAAATGGAAATAAAGATCTATAGAATTATTGGGAAATTTTCCAGTTTTGATTGATGGCTAATGACTTTTGAACCCCCCCTCTCGAAAAAAAAAAAAAAATGGGAATCTCATTTTAACCATACAGTACTTGATCCACACATCAAATATAAAACTTTTTCAAGTTTCCTTCATGAGCATGTCATGTTATGAAAGTAATTAACCTCTGGTGACCTTTTACCTCTTAGTGACCTGATATGACCTTTGATCTCCACCATAACCATTGTTCTTCTAAGTTAAACGTGGTTTTCACAGTTTTACATTAGGTGACCTCAAATGACCTCTGAACTCCACTAAGAACAGTACCGTTCTCCCTTCCTTGAAATGACAGGTGTACATCCAAACATGTAAAGTATCAGTCCTGTTGGCTTACACAATGTATATACACTGTCACATGATTCACAAGAGGTACATATTCATGAAACTTGAAAGTGTATTACATTAAAGGGCCAGACCTCTCACCCCAAACTACAATTTTGGTACCCGGGTACTGAAATTCTCAATTGGCTCAGCTCTTTGGTTGACAGCTAATTCAAACAATGCAGAGTGCCAAAGCTTATATTACATAGCATGAATGGTACTCAGAGTGTTTTGATTATATAAATTGAGTTTTTCTATACTCACCCTGAAGCAATAAACTGAGATTGTGTCTGGATAAGGATAAATTTCAGAAAAATGTGGGAGGGGCTTCAGCAAGAAGGTTAGGCGAATTGGTGCAGATTGGGGTGAGAGAAATGGGCCTTTAATTCAACTTGTTGGGATGACTACATTTTCTACATTTTCCCAGGTACCAAAAAGCAAACTACTTATAAAGGCCTGCTTGACTGATTTCTTTACTTTCATACCAGATGGGTGTAAAGTATTCAAAGCACAATATCCAATCTGAGAGAAATTGTTAGCATAAAAGACTGAACTGTAGTAGGGCATCTTTTCTGCCTCAATTCACTAAAAAATTGTGCAAACTTTGTGAACATTTTCACAGAAAGAAGTGTGAATTTTTTTTTTAAATACTTACCTAAGTCCCTTTGTGACACTGGCATAATCCTGCCCCACTTTCCCCCACATCCTGTTTCACACAATACAATTAAATTGACAACTAACTGAGAAACACCTGATGCAGCTATTAATTGTAGTGTTTATTAAAGTACACAAATATTAGTCAAACCTTTCATAAAGCAGTGTTTCCACAATTACAACTTGAGTATTAAAGCAATCCTTCAGTTGACTTGAAAGTCTCTTTCAAGTATGTACATTTTCATTAAAATTTTCATGTAGTAAGTACTGGATCTTAATGGCACCACCCCTTCCCCACTACAGACCAACTGACAGGCAAGTGGTTCTACAGTAGCATCTGACTTGCAGCTAAGAGGTCTAGAGTTCAAGTCCTGCCTGGGTTGCGCCAGACCTTCAAAAAGCAATGGAGTGGGGAAATTAAAGGCCAATGAGCCAAAACTGGAAAAATGCCACAACAGTTTCAACTTACACCAATTGATTAGAAACCTCATCTAACTTCATCAAACTAACTAACCCATCCCACCACCTGAAAAAAAAAAAACTCAAGAAAATGTTAACCCCTTTTATGAACTTTATATCAACATTTAAATTTTATGTCATTAATTAGTATAATTACAGGTTTATGGTTTTATTTCCTGTTCCCTGCCAAACATTCTGCCACAGATCACATCTACATAGGCCACCATTTATATTCCTCTTGTTTACTTGTAAAGGTAAAAGTAAAGTGCAACGACAAGAGAACTGATATCCCTCCCCCATGCTACAAGCTTCAAAAAATAACAGCAAATATTAAAGCAAAAGAGAGTATGAAATTTACACTGCATGAGAGACACAGTATTGCATCATTTTGCATTTCAAGCCTAAGAAACTGATTTTTCATCAAGTTTATTTCTTCCCCTTAGACCCCTCCCCATGACATCCCCAACCTCCACCATGACAAAATCCTTGCTACATGGCCGGTAAAAGTATAGAGAGCAATAAACTTATGTTACATTTAAATTATTCATACAGAATAATTTGAAGAATAACCTCATAAATGGACCAGAGTGCATGTAGACTACACAAGCTACAGTATAAATACTTTCCAATAATGCTATGAAGTTCCATTTCTTTTAGTCAACTTTTGGCTAATTGTTTTCTTCCTTATTGGAGAAATACAGGTTTGTCTTCATATGCAATCTTAGAAATTCTGACCACTAATGATGCATTTGGAGTGAGAAGGGGACAATTTATATTCTATTCATACATCTCACACATATTTGGGGGTTTTGGCACTGTTTTTTGCTTTATAGTATGAAAATGTTCAAAAAACACACTTATCACTTTTAAAACAACCATAAATCATTTAAGTTATAACTACTAAAACAAAATTTCAACTACACCATCAGAATAAACCTTCTGTGTCACATACTGTACTCACCTACTCTGATATTCCTACAGTACTGTTATCATATGATATTAAGCTATCATAATTCTGTTTCCCAGGATGTTCCTCGATTGATGATGACTTCTCATCAAAGATTGTGTTTGTCGTAATCTGTGAGGGGACAAGAAAATTCCTCTCAACAACTGATAGAAGAATAAATTGTCCCAAAGCACTTCTTGCAACAAATATCTACTGTTAAACTACCATACCCAAGGATGCTCTTGACAACCAAATCAACTCCCTCACGATTAAACTGTAATTGCTTTTGGTGAGAGTAGATATAATTGGGAATTATGACGAAGTCCTTTACCAATCGTCATCAAGGTGAGAAGACAAGTCAGGGTTGATTCTCTTCTCAGCGATAGTAATACGATTTGAGATTCAGTACATAGGGCTCATATTTTACAGTCTTGAAGACATAATTTATGGGTAGCAATGCATGCATGTACACATTACTTTGTTTACTTAAAATCAAACTTTGACAAGAATGACCGAGAAAAGAATTTCATGCTACGAGTTAAATGTCATTTGAAACTCTTCCAGGTTTACTATGTGCTGTGATCAAGAACCTCTGAAAGAAAGGGTTTTGGGCCCTAATGAATTGAAGACAATAATGCACACATACAGTATTTGATAGTGTGTACAAAGAGACTGCATAACCAGGTTGTGGTCAGGAGACTATGTTCCCCCCCACCCCCTGCCATAATGCAATTTTAACACAAATGATACTTTCAAAGAACATGCAGTGACACATGATGTGCCAGATTCAGAAAAGGTCATTCAATGTTTCAAGTTTTCAAAAGAGGAACAATATCCCCTCCCCTTCCCTTTCATCCTCCCCCCTAGTCAAAGATCACACAAGATACTGCATGGCCCCACCCCCACCCCTGAAAAAAATCCCATCTATGCCACTGTGTGTAGATGCTGGTCAGCTTTATGAGGTTATGATTTGCTAACATTCTTGATATATAACAATAATGATTACAATTTTAATAAAAAGACAAACTCTCTTCAACCGGTCTGTTGAGCAAAAATCTCAATTGATTCGGCTCTTTGATTGACATAGAATTAAAAAAACATGCATAGTTCAGTAATTCTTACTACTCAGTACAGTATGCACATAATGTAGAATGGTTTGATAGCCTTGTAGCTCACCAGAAAATTTAAAAGCTTAATCCTCTCACCCAGACAGTTCCAATTCTCCTTACTTACATAAGCCCCTCCCATTACTTACATAAGCCCCTCCCATTACTTACATAAGCCCCTCCCACAACTGTCACAACTATCTGACACAATCTCAGTTTATTGATTCAACAGGGTCACAAGACAGTACTGTGTAACCAAAACACACTCAGTACAGCGCATACTGTGTAATATGAGCTACAGTATGCTGAATTTTTTAACTCGCTGTCAATCAAGAGTTGTGATAATTGAGAATTTCAGTAGATTGCTACAGAAATTGGGGTGAGAGTTGACCCCTTTACATACTAGAATGGCAAGAAGTAAGTTTTTAATGTGAGTGACTTGAAAGAAATAGGTTGGGAGAATTGATACAGCATTGTATTGGCTGGGGTGAGATTTGCCTTTACATATTAAAATTGTCAGACCATAAAGGCAGCATTTTAACACCAGGCCAGAAATAAAAAAATTAAAATATGACGATTTTCACTTCATTTCATTCACACCTAGAAACTTAACTTTTACATTACTATTTGACAGGAAGAACTTCATTCCCAAAAGATATCAATCACATGAATCATTTAAACAGTCTGGTGATCCCTGATTGGCTGATGACAAATGGGATTGGATTGATAAAGGAGGTGAGTACATTACCATGTTAAATAATGGATATTAAGCAGTGGAGGTGATGGGGGGGAATACAAAACACAAAAAGTAGAAACCAATAAAAGCACAAGAAATGAATTTCCTTTGCCTTCATCAAATTTTTAAATTCAAAAACAATCAAGGGAAACAATTTCCGGCACACACTGCGATTGGCAACTGCCAGTGATCTACTGTGATTCACAGGTTTGATCTGGTTTGCTGGTGTTTTCGCTTTAACTGCTATACTTCTGGTTTAATTTAAAGTGATCGCCCACAACCTTTTTTTTTCAGTTAGGGTTCATCGATTGATTCCTAGGCTTCCACCCTGTCATCACAATGACAACCCAAATATTTAATAGTACAATGAACATGGATAAGAGATGTTTTCTTTTCAATTTATTCAATTAACTTGAATCTTGCAGCTAATTGGTGCGTTATACTTATTATTTTAAAGTATTTTTCATGGGATCATGGGAACAAACTCTTTGAAAAAAAATTAACCTTTTAAATTTTCTTTCCAAAGAAATCCACTTCATTCAAAACTCTGCAGTACTGTACATTGTACCCAATAATGGCATAGCTCAGGTTTAAAAGACCTATTGAAGGTAGAGTCATGTTTTAAAAAATGAAATGCATACTTCAGAGGGTCATAAGAAGTGCATACATGCAGACTACTGTATGATGAAAGCACCGACAAGGTTCATCACACTGTGTAATATTTTAATTTAAGCCTCTGCAATCAGTTGGAAGTGAATTGCTCCAGCCATATGCCGGAGATAAAATTTACAAAATGATTATTTAATATGTAAAACTTTCAGAAAGTTACCTAGAGGAGGCACAGATAAGGAGGGGGAGGGGGGAGAATTTCCCTAGCTATCTGATTCCTCCATTCTTTGCCAAACGACAATAAAGAAGACAATATTCCCCTCTTCCATTTGTTTGATCCTGTACATGCTTTTATGTACTGTAAGATTATGCAAAAGTACAATTTATCTCCATCACTTTTCTGTAAGTAGTAGCAGCAGATGAGGAAGTATATTGTTCTTTGAAGGGGTAAACTTCATCAAGTTATGCCAAGGTATGCCAAGTTGACTATATTGGTTCCTTTTCTTTCAAAAGGAAACATAAATAACTAGAATTCTGATTCAGTGAGATATCATGTGAGCTGTAAGACTAGAAGGTCAAGTGCAGCCCACACAAACTTTTGACAGCACTGAGAAAACTGTGACAATCTGGTGTACATCAGGCTTGAGGCGATTACATCTCAATGTAATCGATTAATAAGATTGTGATTACTTCATATTTTACGATTGCGATTATGATTACGATTACAGCTAAAATTGAAAGTAATTGATTATGATTGCGATTACATTGCAATGTAATAATGATTGCAATTGTGATTACATTTTCTTTCCACATAAACAATGTAGTAGGCAAAACAATCCAGTGCCCACAACTGGTAAAAAGGCTCTAGTTAAGCCTGGACAGAACCAAGTCCTCCCAAAGTAGAGGTTATTGAACCCATGTACTTCTTACTCATTTTAAGCTGGAACGTCCAAGAAAGAAGAAAGAGGGACGATTAAATTTTGTCATTCTCACAGAAGAACCAAGCACTGAAAAAATTGTTTAGTACCACTTCTTTGTTCAATTCCACTTCAATGTAATCAGAAATGAAACCACGATTGCAATTACTTTGCCATTGTAATCAATTACTTACTACTTACAATTACTTTACGATTTTCACAAAAGTAATCGATTACGATTACAACTACTTCAACATGTGAAATCGATTGCAATCGACTACGATTACTGATTATGATTACCCCAAGCCTGGTGTACATCAGCATTGCTCTTTGCCACTAAAAAATAGTGGAAACAGAGGGAAAAAACAGCATAAATTTCCCTACTTCAGGACTTCCCACAGAATGACAACCTGACTGCATTAGTTCCTTTTGCTAACACAAGGAACCAAAAACAAATTTGCTGTCAAATTTCAAACCCTTAAGGAGTTAAACCAGAAAGCCAAAAGGCTTAGTGATTCCTTGCCATCAAATACCTTACCTTCTTTCAAATTGACATTTTCAGTGTTTTCGCAATTTTACCGCTGGTGACCTCAAATGAAATTTGACCTACACCAAAAACAATAGGCTTCTTCCTCTCAACATGACAAATCCATATACCAAGTATGAAAAGTGTCGGTCACTCCTATCTGAAGATATCATGTTTACAAGCCATTTTCGGTGTTTTTGCAATTTTACCGCTGGTGATCTCAAATGACCTTTGACCTCTACCAAAAACAATAGGGTTCTTCTTCTCATCATGACAAATCTATATACCAAATATGAAGAGTATTGGTCACTCCTATCTGAAGATATCATGTTTATGAGCCACTTTTGGTGTTTTCGCAATTTTACCGCTGGTGACATCAAATGAGCTTTGACCTCTACCAAAAAAAAATAGGCTCCTTCCTCTCTTCATGAAAAATCTATATACCACGTATGAAAAGTGTTGGTCACTCCTATCTGAAGATATTGTGTTTACAAGCCATTTTCGGTGTTTTCGCAATTTTACCGCTGGTGACTTCAAATGACCTTTGACCTCTACCAAAAACAACAGGGTTCTTCCTCTCAACATGACAAATCTATATACCAAATATGAAAAGTGTCGGACTTTCCTACCTTGAGATATCATGTTTACAAGCGAGTGTCACAAACACACACACATACATACACACACACGACATCACCATCGCATAGATTCCTTGCCTGCCTATGGCAAGGAATCAATAAAATTGGGGGTAGGGTGAGCAGAGCTTCATTTCCTTCCTTCCTGAGGCCTTAAGAGGTAATCAGGGGGAGAAGGAGGATGTAACAAAAAGTAAGAAGGAAGGTTTCATCATGAAGATTTCATGTATATTCAATACTGTACTATCACTCTCCATGGTCTGTAATGTAAGAAAAGATTCTCCATAAGCATTGGAGATTTTTTTCACTGCATTAAAACACGATTTAAATCAGTGTTTAAATGAATTATCATGTGTCTTTTCTCAAATAAAAGCAGCAAAGTTTAGTCAATGATTTAAAAATCAGCTTGATATAAATCAAACCACTCTGTTTCTGTTGTCTTTCCATGAAATGAGATTTCACTTCAGAATTTTTCATGCTTTGATTATTAAAGGGGAAATATAGTCATTCTAACATGATGCAGTATATATTAGACTGTCTTGTTTCATGATTGTCTTGTATCATGATTGTCTTGTTTCATGATTGGCTCGAGAGGTCATGTGACAATATTTTTCCTCCTCAAATGTGAAATCTCCTAAAAACAGGCCGCTTTAAGTAATTGCTTGGTTTACCTTGAACATGCCATTCTGAAGTCCTAAAATATTATAAGAGATACTGTGATAAGAAATAAGAAGGAAATTGCAAGATTGCTTAAAAAAAAATATGTCTGGGGCAACAGCTCTTGCCCTTTAAGGCATGAACACTTGTGCAGTATACTTTTTCAAACACAAAATTACTACTCAAATCTAGTGTGCACTCAAGACTGATATCCATATGAACAACTAGAATGTTTACAAGCAAAGCCTAATTTTTCCCCTAACCACCAAACTCCACAACAAATGTCATTTCTTCAAATACAATTCAAATAATCCTGGCTGGTTTATAATAATAGAATCTGTCTCATCAACTTCTGTATGGACAACCTACACCTGACCTTTAATTGATCCAATAACAACAACTTCATCACAGAAAGTCTTTTAACAAAACAAAGTCAAGTTGACATTCTGTTTTGGATACAGCAACTGGACTGCACATAGAGATACAGTACTGTAGTAAAATTAGATTTCTATCAATTTCTTCAAGGCCTAACTTCAGTGGTCAGGATTGGATCAGGAAGTTTACTTTATGATTCATTTTCAGGTACATATGCCAACAAGCTTACTTAAGAGATTAAACTAGCTTCTGCATACATAAAACTAGGTACAGTATGAACATTTTGTGAAGGTATAGCTCTGCCAGATAGATTATCACAGTCTACCTCATGTGCAGAAAATTTTGACAGTAAAGTATCTACCCTGCAGTGCCACCTGTAGGAGGTATTAAAAGGTATTCACAAAAATCTCATTTGAGATTTAAAGGGAGAGAGCAGTTGATGCAAACCTGTTTTAAAGCAACAGTTCAGTCTCAATAATTTCTTCCTTTTGCATGTCCAAGTATGTTTCCTTACATTCAAAGCTAAGGCAGTCAATTCTCACCCTAATATACAATTTCTGTAGTAGTCCAAAGAAATTCTCAATTGGCACATCCCTTTGATTGACAGAAAAATTAAAAAATGCTGAGTACTGTAGCTCATATTCACAGCATGATCTGAACTGCCAGTGTCCTGCTGCGCTATATGGGGTCACCCTGAGGCAATAAACTGAGATCCTGTTTGGATGCATTAGGACGAGTTTTAGACAGTTGTGGGAGGAGTTTAAGTAAGTGGGAGGAGTTTAAGTAAGTGGGTTAGGAGAATTGGAACTGCTGGGGGTGACATCATAAAGCCTTGAACTGGAAAGAGAAACTTGTTTTGAAACAAAAGTCCATTCTCATTTTTTTTTTCTTGTCCAAGCACCTTTCATTGTATAAATAACAATTTAAAAATTGAATCCAATTTAAAGCATACTCCACATAAAATTCACAATTCAGGGCGAAAAATATTGTCACATGACTCCCAAGAGCCAACTTTGGACATGACTGGAATTCCCCATTACCTACTCTTACCCGACTTGCCAATTGGCAACTCGGGTGAAAAGGATTAGGCCACCTTATTGATTTGTTGGTGGAGGGCATCCTATTGGCCAAGCATACCTTTTCAGTGTGTCATGCATAGGTGACTTTCAACTTGTAAGGTCTCAAAAGTCAAGATGAGGTTCATGTTTTCTAGGAAATTGGGCTACAGAGAGTTAAAGAGGATCAGTTGGGTTGGACTTTTTCTAAATTCTGTCTAATTGGCATTTCCTGTAATGGATAAGTAAACTTCCTTTTTAAATCTGAAAAGTGGCATCTCTGGCAATATGTACACTATACAGTAGTTCTGTTTAAGTACATCCATGAGGGAATACCCAATCTAATTATACACAAACGTTCCGTTTCAAATAATCCCATCATGTACCATTATCTTCTCATTCAAATGTTATACTAACATGTTCAAAAAATAATTTTGTTTTCCCACATTATGAGGCTAGAATTCAATAGATTGATTTAGCCATCAGGCGACATAAGACGTCTATATAGTTCACCCGAGAAAATGGCCTTTTCCCGGGGAATTTTGGCTAAACGACCCTATTGAATTCTAGCGGCATGTGACCTTTGTCCCCCCACCAAAAATAGGGACCATCTTCTTACCATAAGCATTCACAAACCACACGTGAAATCTATTTAAGTCTCCCACTTTAAGATGTGTTAACACCTATTAAACAAGGTTGTCATTCACATTTTGACCACCAGAGACCCTACAAAACCTTTAACCTCTACACATTGCAATTTCAAAAGGCTTCGAGCTGACTTCAAGAAATGAAAAATAGGAATCATGCAAACCTTCTTTAAAAGTGGACCCCCCTCATGCTAGGGCAACCCTAAAAAGCCATGGTACAATTAAGAAATGACATAATGATGGTTTTGATGGTTTTGTATAATTACCTGCAAAAAGTCTTGAGAGTTCACAACACTGTAAACTAAGGACCCTCTCCCCATCCTTTCCAGCTGAAAGGTTTAATAATACTTTTAAGACTTTGATGAGGGTTACATTTCAGTGCAGAGGTTTGAACAAACCCCATAAATACTGCAGAGTCAAGACATTATTTTGCAATGACACTTTGTAACACTAATATATATGGGAGGACTTTTGAACAGCTTCTCATAACACTTATATATATGAGAGAATTTTGCTAAGTTTTCCCCCGCTGCAGATACCACCCTGCTACCAAAATATGCTGCTGCATGCTTTATATCATGTTCTAGAACAAATAAAATATTGGTAGGAAAGCTAAATTTCCCACTAGGCTAGCCTAAGGATATTACACAGAAACATACATGTGTAGAATAGGTTCAAAATGTACATATACTATACATTAGGCAATGGCAAAAGTGCCAAGACATTAGTCATGATGAAGAAAATTACATCACAGGGAAAAACTTTACACCTAAAGCTCACAAAAGTACTCCAGATTGTTGTATAAGGGTTTTTTACCAATGCCTTTTAAATATTTTTGATGTTCTTGGCCAAGTGGATTTTTGTTGATCCTCTTCAGTACTCGATTCTGCTTTGTGAAAGATGTAGCATCGGCTAGGCCTAACTTAGGCCTACGTTAAGCCTAGGCAGAAAGTACTAGCCCACTTGCTCATTCGAACCATACAATTTTGGCCTAAACTTTTCAGTTAAGGGAGCTAGACACTTTGAGATTTCAACAAAGATCATTAACATGTGAAAAGAGCAATTTTTGGAGAATATTCGTAATTGCGGAATCGAGGGTGAAAATGGTAATTACTCCACCTAAATCAAGATACTTGGCATCTCTGTAGGGACCATCTCCTAACTTTAACCCATTCACATTCCAAATATGAAATCTATCCAAGTTTATTCCCTTGAGATATTGTGTTGACAAGATTTTCAGACTTTGACCCCCGGTGACCCCAGATGACCTTTGACCTCCACCTAAAACAAAAGGTACCATCTTCTGACCATAACGCATCCACATACCAAATATGAAATCTATCCATGTTCCCTATCTTGAAATATCGTGCTAATAAGATTTTCACACTTTGACCCCTGGTGACCCCAGATGACCTTTGACCTCCACCAAAAACAATAGGGACCATCTTCTGACCAAAACACATCCACAAACTATATATGAAATCTATCCAAGTTTCCTATCTTGAGATATAGGTTTAAGGAGATTTTCAAACTATTACCCCTGGTGACCCCAGATGACTTTTGACCTCCACCAAAAACAATAGGGACCATCTTCTGACCAAAACACATCCACAAACTATATATGAAATCTATCCAAGTTTCCTATCTTGAGATATTGTGTTGACAAGATTTTCAGACTTTGACCACCAGTGACCCCAGATGACCTTTGACCTCCACCGAATACAATATGAACCATCTTCTGTCCATAACACATCCACATACCACATATGAAATCTATCCAATTTTTCCCCCTTGAGATATTGTGTTGACAAGTTTTTCGGACTATGACCCCCGGTGACCCCAGATGACCTTTGACCTCCACCGAAAACAATATGAACAATCTTCTGACCATAACACGTGCACATACCAAATATGATATCTATCCAAGTTCCCTATCTTGAAATATCATGCTAACAAGATTTTCAGACTTTGACCCCTGGTGACCCCAGATGACCTTTGACCTCTGTCAAAAACAATAGGGACCATCTTCTGACCATAATGCATCCACATACCAAATATGAAATCTATACAAGTTTCCTACCTTGAGATATCGTGCTAACAAAGTTTTCAGAAATTGACCCCTGCTGACCCCAGATGACCTTTGATCTCCGCCAAAAACAATAGGGTTCTTCCTCTCAATATGGGGCATCCATGTATCAAGTTTGAAAATTGTCAGACATTTCTATCTTGAGATATCGTGCTAACAAGCAAAGTGTCACAAACACACACACACACACGTACACCAGTGGCGCAGCCAGGATGGGATTTTTGGGGGGGCCTAGCCAACAAGTGGGGGGGCCTGGTACCTCCAAGGGTAAGGCAAGACAAGACTATCTAAGCGGTGCGCCACCATGGGTTGGCGCGGAGTGCACACAAAAATTTTGGGCTTTAAACCCCTCCAGATGGCCGGAAACAGCACTTCCCATGTGTTTTAAGCTGGATGTACCCAGCCTTGAAAGATAAATCTCATGTCTGCGATGTCTCAATAATGAGAATAAAAAATCAATCTATGAAAAATGGCAATACATACACTTTTTAGGGACCCAAAAACTGGGCACTTCTGATCTGTGGCCTGGGGGATGAGACTAAAGGGAGCCGGTATCTCCCTTCCCCTTGGGAAAAATTGTAAACTTCAGAAGCACGTACAGTAGATCGCAAATGCGGCAATATTTGAATCTAAGCGGAGCGCCACTATCAGTTGGTGCGGAGTGTACAAGAAAATTTTGGGCTTTAAAACCCCTCCAGATGGCCGGAAACGGCACTTCCCATGTGTTTTAAACTGGATGTACCTAGCCGCAAATGCGGCAATATTTGAATGGATTTCAGCTTACCTAAGGCAGTACCTCACCCTTTAACAGGAAAACCAAAAGTAGTTGTGTCCCCTTCTGAGAAACTTTCTTTACATTAGACTTCCTAGATGCAAAAAGGTGCTATGTTTGGCAAAACTTTGAACTGATTATAGGCCTGAGTTTTCGGATTTTCCCTTTTTGGGAAGCATGAAAAATACAAAAATATTTTAAGTTTTTGTAGAGATTTTACAAGAGACATACATACTACCAAAGAAACAATGTGCAAAATGGTTCAGTATTTGTTCATCGGTACATTACGTAGTCAAAATTAAAATACTATGAATAAATCCCTCAAAATAATTGAACCTCAAAGCAGAAGTATGGATCATGTGGAAAACACATGAAACCCGGACCTTGTGGACATTTTACAAATCCCCTGGGCGCCAGTGCCAACTAGTAAAAAGTGGACTTGTCGAAAAAATCGTCCTACAGTGTTGTCATGGGCAAGAGTGAGGCACGACATAGGCCTACTTGTTAAGGATGGAAGGGAAGAATTATCCGAAGGCAGTACCTTACCCTTATCTGCTTATGGCATATTTTGTGTATAATAAAGTATAAGAATGGTCGTGTAAGAGTGGTCTCCAGTGTACGATTGCCTTATTTTCAGTAAATCCATCAGCCATCCGAAAGGCAGAAAGGGTCTTAACCTAACAAAGTCACATTAAAGTTTGTCGTCGAGACTTTCGTTCCATCTTTGAAGTGAAATGCAATAAACGACAGTGCAGATCACAAATGGTAGGCCTA
Organism: Holothuria scabra; assembly: GCA_037179385.1. Classification (NCBI taxonomy): domain Eukaryota; kingdom Metazoa; phylum Echinodermata; class Holothuroidea; order Aspidochirotida; family Holothuriidae; genus Holothuria; species Holothuria scabra. Next base: position 58,441,438 of record CM074179.1, on the reverse strand, counting down.
TCTCATTTAGTGAAAGTAGGCATTTTAAAGTTAATATTGCTTGATTTCATACGTGCCGACAAAATGTGTTTTACACACATTCATCCATGATTTTTTTTTTTTTTTTAATTTTTGCACATTTTTTTATTTTTATTTTTTTCAATTACTCTATCAGGATGCAAAAAATCTGGGGGGGGGGGGGCCTGGAGAAAATCTGGGGGCCTAGGCCCCCCCAGGCCCCCCGTGGCTACGCCACTGACACACACACCATTACAGGCAAATGCCACGAACCGTGGACCGATTGACTGGAACCTACAAACCGAGGACACACTTCTAATATGATCGATCCCCCGTTCCATCCTCATAAAAATTGACTGCAGGCCTTCAAGGTGACCTTGTATTACCCTAAGCCACTGCACTGGAATGTAATAGTATTTTTTGTATAAATGTCATAAAGAAAAGCCACAGGAATGCCCACCTGCCTCAAAAGGTTTTACTGGAAGATGGTCATTAAAGGTGTCCAATCCACCAAGCCATAAATATTGTAATGGGCGCATTGCCACGATTGTGTCATGGGGAGGGTTTTGGTGTCTTGGCGAGGTTTTGGGGTACAGCATGAGGGAAACGTCTAAGGATAGAGAAAAAAAACCCTACTTCAGGTGTTTTTTGCATTGCAAGGTTGGGTCACAGGGGGTTCTACCCTCCCCCAAACCACTCCAGTGGCTACAGCACTGGTCATAAGCAAGTAACTGTTTTTCTGAAAGCAAGCAGCACCTTGTGTAAAAGTGTGATCACATTCTTGTTATTACAGACTGAATTGACTTTCTTTTCACAGTGTATATTCCATCTTGATATCATGTTGTATTCCTGAATGAAATTTAAAGTTTACAGATGTTCAGTTCATAGTTGGGAAATATGTGTGAGATGCTGTGTGATAAACTGCAACCACCTTATCATAGAAATAATAAAAACATACTAATGTATTCATTCATAATTACTTTTGACCAAGCTTAGGGTTGTAGTTAGGTAGAAGATCCTCTGTGGCAGCTGTGCTGCTTTGCCAGTGTAGTGTGCAAAACACAGTGTGGGTCAGTACCAACCTGCGACCCTCATAGCTGAAACACTTTGGGGAGAGGGACACTTGGGAAGACAGCTGTGCTTCCAGAAGGTTTTTCTGGCAATACACTCCCTCCTTTCTATCAAATGACCAGATAAAAATGTTAATATTTTGACATTACATAACCAAAAATTTTCATAAATTTTGAGACACTTTCCATGGAAATTTCACTGTCATTTTGTGCCAGCCGTACATATGTCTGGAGATTTGTTTTTAAAGCAGGTTGGTGAACGGCTGGTACAAGCCAGTGTAATAGCTACAACTGTGTTCTTGACAGAAGGAAAAGACAAAGGAGTTGGAACCTTTATCCTCACAAAATTTTAAGGTCAATAAAAAGTGAGTATTATTCAAGGTACCATTGATGCCAACTTTCAAGGCAAAATTAAGGCCTACATTTATTTTCAATTCTTAAGAATACCATAGCAACAGTTTTTGGAAGCATTCTTTCCAAATTTATTGCATGGTGTAACCTTGAAGCAATTGGAAGTCTGCTTTTGACAAGGATAACCTACAACAGAACTACCTTTATTATGTTCAAGCTATGAGCGTGGGGGGTTTGAAGGGCATGTGATTAAGAATCATTTTTTGCCAGAACTGTGAAATTGTCAATGTTTTTTGGTTTTTCTATACATAGAAATGGCATAGCAACTTGACCTTTACCTTCTAAAGATTACATTTGTATATTTCAAGCCCGATTCCCACCACTGAAAACATCATTGCCTATTAGCTCCTAATTCATTTAATGTAACATTTAACAATTTCTTTCCTAATTCCTTCAGGTTAATCACAGTAAGTACCATACAGTACATTTAGTTTCTAACCAACTGGCAAAAGCAAGGTAGCCATTTTCCTGTTGTGGCTCAATGGCTTTGTTCCACTACTCCTTTGTCTATGCTCAGTACAAAACAGAATGGCAGTAGGTTCCATCATTAAAGGTAAAGAGCAGTCCCCCAAAACTTATTTTGAAGAAAAAGCTAAATAACACAATTTTCATCTTATTTCTCTTCAAAGTATCTTTCATTACATTTTATGACTTTACTATTGTATATTCAAGGTAAACCAAGCAGTTATTTCTGGTAAATTTCACATTTGAAGAGAAAAACATTGTCACATGACTCCCAACCGCCAATCATGAAACTGGACAGTCTACTACACTTCTTCAATCTGGGGTGACTGCACCTGCCCTTTAAAGTCTTCAGAATGACCTGCATGGCCAGGAGTTGAACTCTAGACCTTTCATCTGCAAGTTCTAACTTCTTTACCATGCAGTCAGTCTAGGCATAAAACCTTTTTCCTTTTTGACAGTTGTGAGAGGAGCCTAAGTAAATACAGTTGGCTAGGAGAGTTGAAAAGTTCTGTTCAAGGTCACGGGGTCCTCTCACCCATCCCTAATACTTTCAATTCTCCTAAACCAGTGTAATTACTTAAGCCCCTCCCCTAACCTGCTTAAATTTATCCTCGTCCAGACACAATCTCAATTAAATGCTTCAGGATGAGTATACAGTACAAGACAAAAATTTGTAATCAAAAACACTATCTATAGTGAAGAACATGCTGTTTAATATGTGCTTCCATACTCTGACTTTTTCAGTTGGTGTCAATCAAAGGACTGTGCCAATTAAGAATTTCTGTGGACTGCTATAAATATTTAAGTTTAAGGTCAGAGAATAATGTCTTTAATGGCAACTTGAAAATGTCTATGGAGCAAAAATTTTTGGGAGCTTGCCCTACATCACCCCAGATGGATGGTTTTCAACCCAGCAATACTCTGCTTACCTGATACATATCATTTTAGAGAAAGGTTAATATTGAAAGGTCAGTCTATTATGCATGCTGGTCACCTGGGAACAGTTAGTGTTGCAGTGTTAATCATTTGCATACTGTAATTAAATTTCAAGTATTAGTAAAAACCATGTTTGCTTAGACATAACAAGAGCCCAATGGGCACTGTGGTTCCTTGCTGGATATTATAAGTACAGCCAGTCTGTGAAATAGAGCTAAGCAAAAGTTCAAACTCAATGTTTGTAAGATCTTCACAAGGGGTATTTTAGTACTAATATTACATGAAATCAAAGATTAAATTTCTGTGGCCTTACTGATCCTTCAAAAACACTAACTCCCTTCCATATGTATTTATGCTTGTAATCAAACTTGATATTATCACCAATAAATGATACACAATGTGGTCAGAGCCTGAGAGTGTTGTTTTTCTCACAAGTTATTTTTACCTGCTCTCAAATAAAACTTGCTATTACTTTAAAGCAATCTACCATTTGTCCTGTTTGCTACCTCTACACAGAAAACAGGGTTTATTCAGCAGTCAAGCAGAAAGCAAGTGCTTAATGAAGAGTGATAATAGAATGAGGATTAGGTTACCCCACAGAGCACAGCAGTATTAAAGAGACATACTGTAGAATCCATGCATTGTTTCCACTGGCAGGGAGACCAGTTTAATGCAGAGTGACCTGTGCTCAGTGAAATCTACAGGTTTCAGTTATTGCCCTCTTAAAACTTTGAATGATCCAAAATATGTGTACAACCCGAAAGAATCATTACCGAAAGAACATTAAGGACAAATTTCTAAGGTGTTTGGGTGCGTAAGCATGCAAAACCAGGTGAGATAAAAAATCTATTGAAACTTTCTTTATCTAGCTTACAACATTTTCTAAATAACATTTCCAGCAGTTGACTTCCAGTGACCTTGATGACCTTTGACCATAACCAAACACAGATTGATTTGAAATCTGTCCTTTCTACCTTGAAATACTGTGTTAAAACGTTTTTCAGTGTTTGACCCCTGGTGACCTCAGATGACCCCTTGACCTTCACTGAACATATCCAATTTCATCCTTACACCATAACACATCCACACACCAAGTATGACATCTATCCAAATTTCCTAACTAGAAATATCGTGTTGAGAAGGTATTTAGTTTTTGACCTCTGGTGAACCCAAATGACCTTTGATCTCCACCAAAAACGATAGGGCACACCTTCTCCCTATGACAAATCTATGTACCAAATCCAAGTTCCATCCAGCCTTCCCTTGTTGAGTTACAGCGTACCGAAGCAAGTGTCACACACACACACACACACACACGCCAACCTGACTACATAGGTTCCTTTGCTACTGCAAGGAACCAAAAAGGGGGATCAGAAGAAATCCCTTTAATGTAAATCCTGTTTTTTAAACTTCTTAAAGTTAGAAGTTAAATATGATATGGTTTAGCATGGCAATTAAGAAAGAAAAACAGTAGTTTTGATCAAGTGATTGTGTTACCATTGTGGATGTACAGTAATCTGTAACTGAAACATTTATCCAAACTGTAGTACTCTAGTATCAAACTCATCTTGCAAAATTCACGTTCTATAGAATTACCTCATTCCAAACAACAACCAAACATATTCCAACTGTCAAATGAAATGCTGCACAAATGCCTTGGAAAATTAATATTAATGGAAAATTTCATTTCATTTACCTTGTACAGCAGGATTCTGTACCTGTACTAATCTATCATCCTATTTCCACCATCACTATGTTTACTGAGTGAAGCTGGTGTACTACAGGCCACAGGATTTCACAAGAAGAATTAATTGTTTCCAATTGCATGGGAAGTCCCATGGTGATGAAATCACATAACCTAAAAATTTGTTACCTACAAGGCTTGAAAAAAGGTGTAAAAATTACAGGTTATTGTCGGACAAGTTGGTTAAAAAAAATCTGGTTGTCCCATCCTATCATCCATTTAAATAATAATATTGCCTTCAAAATTTGAAAACAGTACTGTAGTTGAATAAAGATATGTTGTAAAGCCCTGATAAGGTTGATTTTGGCTCCAAACAAAAAGACTTGTGTTCCATGAAGCAGGCCTAGTATGTATGTAAGTGGTTCATGGGACATTCAACAACCAGGAGATAAACATTAGTTGTCCTACAGTAGGCTTAAATTATTTGTCTGGGGCAAGTGGACAACTGTTAATTTTGAGCCCCATTTCCACCAATCAAATTACCAAATTTTAAACAGAACCCAACAGTGGTTGATAACCCAAAAATGGGTTACCATGATAATTGTTTCGAGGGGAAGTTTTAGCAAAAAATTAGTTTTCACATGTGAAAAAAGAACTAAATCTACTCAGTGTGGTGAAATTTTCATTCAAATTGGACTTGTATTTCTTGAGAGAGCAGAAAATAAAGTTTCTAGATTTGTGTTCCAAAGTGATATGAGGGCAGCAGAAAAAATATCACTTCCTCAAATTGACAAGGAATGCTTTTTTCCCATTTGTTTTTCAGACTGTTGAGCTGACCCTTGACATTAGACCTCCCCCCATGGTGATTGCCAAGTTTGAAAAGTTCTCATGTCACTTATGTAATCACATTCTGATAATATGGGATTATTGAGGAGAAAATTAGCTGCAAAGTTTAAAAAAAAACAAAAGACCATCCATTAATGTGGGGATATGATGTCACATGTGTTAAAAATGTGACAACTTTACTTGCTCATATCTTGAAAATCACTCATCATATTTGGATTTCAATGTAAATTTCACTACATACTTAGAATATACCCCTCTAAAATATCAAAACTTGTGCCTTTAAACCCTTTTTTTTTTAAGTCTTACAGCTTTACCCTGGGTGGACAAGGTCCATGCATAAACCCCCAACCAACCATGCTGAGCTACGAACAGTGCTGTGGTATATTCTGGCTTAATAACTTTATCATAAAGATTGGTGGCGTCTCATTATTAGGGCAAGAGCAGTCTCCCAACTTGAAGTGGTGTAGTACACTGTCCTGTTTCAGGATTGGTTCTTCAGAGTCATATGACAGTATTTTTTTCTCTTCATATGTGAAATATACTGGAAGACTCTGCTTGATTCACCTTAAATAAGCAATATTGAAGTCCTAAAATATTATGAGAAATACTTTGAAGAGAAATGAGAAGAAAATTGTGAGATTTAACTGTTTCTTCAAAATAGGATTGGGACGACTGCTCTTACCCTTTATAGAAATGTGTCTGAGGGTCCTCAATGTCCGGATTGAATAGTTTTTATTTGAACACAGCATTAATTTGTTAAGTTCGAATTTACATACTGTCGTAGGTGCAGCAGAAGATTATCTAAGGGAAGCACCACCATGGATTGGCATGGCACATACAAGAAAATCTGTCCTCCAGATGGCTTGAAATGGCACTTTCTAACTGTCCTAGGCAAAGTGGACATTGGATCAAAAAAATTTATTCAGCCCCCATTTCTAAATTTTTCCCTGAGGTTCCTAACTTCTTGGAGTGCTTGGCAAATACAGTATCTTTTGGTTCTGGGTTTTTTACTTCCAATTGGCAGACTTTATATTTTCTTCACATTTATCAAACTTTTCTCCAGCTGCCTGCAGTTATGGATACCATGAGAATAATCCTGTATATATTCATAAACCCTGGGGTGGTACAAAACCTGCCATGCCTAAAGCAAGGGAAACCTAAAGTATTGTTTCCTATGTCAAACTGTACATGAAACACATGACCACATATGAGGAGATACAGTACCTCCTAGCTGACAGTAAGAGTGTAAGACTGTGGTCCTATCAGCATGCAACTGCAATAGTGCCTTGACCTTTTAGAAGTAATGCCGGTCTAAAGATATCACTTTTGTGAATGAGTATGAGTCCAAAGTGCAGGGAAAAAAATGTATACTGCTATGATTTGAAAACTTGTGTAGTCTGCTACAAAAGATGGTATTTATTTGGTTCTTTCTGAAATGTGTACTGGGTGTAATTTTTGGAATGAGTCTTGAACATCAGAATTTTCCCTTGCAAGTGCATGCTAATTTTGGGCTCAGATTTTACCTGCTGGCCCTATTGGCATAGACTCAGCAGAGTCTGCTTGGATGACACAATTGAAATTTCCTAACTCATAAGACCTGCAATCAGTTAGTACCAGTCACTACTCTTCCATGAATATGTTGGTCACCCTCATAGCTCGTGTTCATCCTCACAGACTCTAGACACTAGTTGGTTTTACAATTATGCACAAAACTTTTAACCAAAACCTTTGCTTTTTGCTACCAAAATCAGTGGAAACTAATCAAAAAGAGTGTAACAAAAAAAAAATGTTGAATTATCATCACCCCTCTGTTGAAGATGGCTCATGGCCACTGAAGAATGCACACATCAAGTGTCTTAATGGTGCAATATTCCCACTCAAATGTTTCGACATGACACTGTTTTGGAATAGAAGCCAAATGTTTTACGGGATACTAGGAAGCTGTACATGATTAATACATTTGTTAGCCTTTCAGTTGCAAAATTCCAGGTTCCATTGAAGTCAAATTTTTTTTGTACTTGTAAATTGTGTGGGCATGCTTGCATGTGATTCCAAAGTGAGCCTAATACTGCACTGGCTGATAGACAGTACTGTACAAGGACTGTGTACGCATATGCAGTTTTGCAACTGAAAGGCTAACAAATGTATTAACCCTGTCTAAAATATAAACAAATAACAACAGCTTCCTAGTATCCCTGTGTAGCACAACGGCGGTGCAATTTGAATTGTTTACATCGTAGCCTGCAAAATGGAAGAGGCCAAAAGGTGACAGGTAAAGGTAATGCAACATAAGCTGAGTTGTGATACTTCTTGCTTAAAGGCCCAATTTTCTCATCCCAAACAGTACCAATTCTTCTAACCTTCTAAATTAAGCCCCTCCCACAATTGTCTAAAATTCACCCTCATCCAGACATAATCTCATTTTATTGCTTCAGGGTGAATATAGCAAGCTCAATGTGTACAATCAAAACACTATCAGAACAGTCCGTGCTTTGTAATGTAAGTTCTGTTACTCTGCATTGTCTGAATTAGTAGTCAATCAAAAAACTGAGCCAATTGAGAGTTTCTGTTACCCTATACTAGAAGTGTAGTTTGGGGTGAGAGGATTGTCCCTTTAAACTTGACAATATGCTATAATTGTGTAGTTTAGTTCAGTCCAGTCAGGTTGAATCTTGAAAGGTTGCTACTGGTCAGACTGGATTTCACAATTGTTTTCATACACTTACTGTTTGAATGCTTCCATTGGTTGATTTCCCAATACATAGTAGCTTGTTGCATTAAATGTGCAAAATCATGTGAACTGCACATTTCTGTCGCGAGTATCCAAAATCTTTCCAACATACATCGATAAAGGGTTATTTATGCAAAAACAGGGAAGACACTCAGGACAGTAAGTTGTTAGAGTTGTATAAAGAAACTAGGGAGATTTTCTTGAACAAGTAGTTGCTAAATCTCTGCACTTACTTGCTTAGATGAAACTTAAGCATTAGTCAGGGAATGATTTCTGAGAAAGATTTGGCAGTCTTTACTTGCACAATTTTGTACAATACTGAGCAGAAGCTGCACCACTTGAAGTGGCAGCTCTACATTACGCTTTGCCTACGGGTTGTTTTGGTCATTTTACAAACGGCAATTATGCATTCCTGCTTGTCAACTTCGCATCGCAGTTCAAAATTTATGACCCCACTTGCTGCCAGCTCCTCGACACTCGGATCTGTCAATTGACCACAAATTCCCATTACCCTGTGCTGCTACGCTGCAGCTCCTAGCTATAATAACCTTCAAAACCCCAGCTAGCGTTGCAAGCAGTATTGTAGAAGTATGATATTGCAGTGTACTTGTATACAGTATAGCAGCTCAGTCCCTGGGATTTTAAGGCTACTGACACCGTGTTTCAACCCGTCACACATCTGGGCTGTACATGTATCTGCTGAAAGTCAAGTTTAGCGAGAGCCGCGTTGGTTTTGTAGTCTGACAATGCGAAAAGATAGCGGCTCCCTTTTTAAGACTGCGCATTGCAGTAAAAAGGGACCGAGCTATGAAGTTATACTGGGCAGACTAATTAAGAGCATAGTCTATGTTGCGGTACGCTGGGAATTTCCCCCACACTGAACGATGAAAGTGAATTGTGAATACATCAAACATTTAACAAAAAAGAATGATAGCCCATTGAATAAATCAAATAAAACTTGCCCAGTAACGGACTGTTGTTTGAAAGTATCAACCTCAATCGCCCAAATGGGGAGAGATTATTGTCAACATTTTACACTGAGTCAGGCCTCACAAAATGAGCCCACTTCTTTTTAAGTTCGTGACTATATTCTAACAAAATGAGAATCCCAACAGTGGCGGGTGTATTAAAAATCTTGAAATTTCTGAACCCAGTTTGTACATAACAATGAACAATATGTTAATAGTCAGTTGGCACTTGAATTTCTCAAAACCACCAGAAACAAGAGAGGATGGAAACCGATCAACTTCTTAGAATTACAAGGGATAAATCCCCAGGGAATATTTTACAACCACGTGCCAGAACAGAAACGCTGTCATCAGTATATATCACTAGAATCGTTCCTTGCATTTTTATTTGGAGGGGGTGCTTTTCGGGACGTAAAAGCCACCAGGGGTGACGAACTAAATCCAGTTCAAATTTTAAGAAGAAATATTGTTGAATGTTTACACTATCAGATGCATTCACAAAGGTCTCGGGAATGCCCTGTTGATGCGACCATTGCCCAACCCGAATTGCAAAATAATGACAACTCCATAAACATATCAGAATTAGAACCCCTGATATTTCACCAGCCGATGCATTTGTGGCCACCAGTGGCAAACGTGTCCGAGTTGTATAAAGAAAGGAAAAAAAAACTCCAACTGCAAAACTGCAGAGCAAAGTAAATGCACGTTGCGATGCAGCCCTGGGAAACGCCCAATGCAGGACATCCCGAACATTAATACAGCCGGTGCAAAAACACAGAGAGGCTTTTTCACGCATAGCTTTTGACAAACATCATGGCTCTAAAGAAGATTTCATGCAAGGTTTGACCAAACTCTTAAACCAATCGAAGAGAGAAGGGCTGCACACACCGAAAGGTATAGTTGGTAAATGGAATGGGGATATCAACTGGGAGGATATACTAATTTCTTAAAGAAAATACATACCGAAAAGAAAGACGCACAATCTCTGTATGCTGATCATAATGGAACATCATTCTGCAAAAAAACTTTTTTATCCCTGCAGAAGATATAATAAACATGGTCGATACAATGAGTGGCAGCGAGATAATTGATTCGCTTCGTCAAAGGCTTCCCAATTTTTTAGCGTCTAAAACATCTACCCTTAAACTGAAACAACAGATGAACAGCGAGATGAAAATCCTCAACCCGACGAAGATGGCGACGGGATTATCTATTTCTGCTGAAAAACTAAGAGAATGCCTTTTATATCTTTACCACTGGTTGAGAAGAGAATAATGGTGGCGTTTGTTTGGCGATTCCAGCAAGTTTGGTCGAGACGTAAGAAGTATGGATGACTCACTTTTTCTTTCTAGGTGACTCACGTGTTAACTTGGAGGCAAACGTAGGCCCAGACGGTGGCCAGCTGAACGAATTTATAAAGCTAATGTCTTCGCTTGGGAACAAAGTGTCTCTTTCTGGTGATTCCATGTTTTTCGATGCTATTTTTGGTACAAATTTTGGGCCCACTACAAAGTCCCACTGGACTCGACATCTACATGAACGACTCCGAAGAATCAAAAGGATTTTTTTCGCAAAGAATACGGTCGACGATCGAACATACAAAAAAACTTTTATAGGGATCATGACGTAAATTGCTCGATGTTCCTGCAGCGGACGCTATTGTAGATCCCAACCATGCTATCAGTCGCATGAAAAGTTGATTGAAATGGTTTTACGGAATCTTTATCAAATAACGTCACTGATACCAGGAAAAGAAGGCATACGAAAACGTCAAACCGCGCTCAAGAACCTCATCCATAGCATTTCCTCAAGCGATGTTAAGCAGTGGCAGTGGCGCCAGCTACATTACAGAATCATGAATGGTCCTCCACAAGTCTCGGAAGCATTTCAGCGGCATGTCATGCAAGAGCAAAAATAATTACGGGATGCTTCGTCAAACCCAGGAAACACACAAGCAAATGACCGTGACATTGATACAGAATTGATACAGAAAGGCAGGTAGACATGGTATCCACCCTAGACTTCGTGGAAAAACTTTTGTACTATCGGGCAAGTTATCAGTATCCCATGAGCAGCTAACAACTACAATCAATGCTCTAGGGGGAAGAGTGTGGGACAAGGGTTTGCCAGAAGATGAAATACCCGTCTCTTGGTTTGCAATCACAAAACAAAACGAATGCAATACAGCTCCCGGAAACGTTTCGACGGTTATTGCAGAGGACTTTTCGAAGAAAGTGGACCATTTTACCAGGAAAGTACATCAACGAGAGCACTCAAGAAGGACCTGATCTTGACATTGCCGACTACTCACTCGATCTTACAAATGTGCAGGATGCTCCAAAGAGGTACCTCCAGGCCCTTCAACCGACTACAAGATATGCCGTAACACTACCATGGACACCCCAAAGCGGTAAGCTCTTTAACGCATGTCAAAATAGTTTTGATTACCTGATATCATCCGATAATAAATTAGTCAGATTTTTTTAATTTAAAAGGGCAATCAGAATTTGACAGATTAAATCAACCTTTCGTTCCAGCATTTCAATTTTTCTTTCTTAACTGTTTGTATCCCAAAATATAGAGACATTAAAGAGGTTTTCCAAGCGAAGAAATGTTAATACTGGTGTTAATTACTTTTGAAAGAGAATTTCTCAATATTTTTCGGGTAAAAAAATCCATTTGTATGAAAACCAAGACAACCGCCTCTTCCCAGTGACTAATCACAACTTTAAACTATTATACGAAAGATCATTTTTTGTTAGTTAGCACCTCATAGGCATTGATCGTGGGGCGGTGGTGACGCGTCTCCCTCACTTTTTGGAAGGAGGGACATCTCTTAAAAGTCCCCTTCACTTTTTCAAAAAATACGAAAACTAAAACTGTGAGGGTACAAAATATAGCGGTTATATACGGTAAATGGGCCTAGGAAGTGCCATTCCCAACGGTCTGGAAGGCATTTTTGACCAAATTTTTCTCGTGCTTCCCGCCAACCCATGATTGGTGCGGAGCATTGGCAGCGTACTTGCCAACTCTTCCAATACCTTAAGGGGACAGTTGTAGGCCTACCACATCAGACACACGTGGTATCTAGTGGTAAGCCTACGTACAAAAGCAACACCTTACACTTGTTTGAAGCTGTTAAGTGATTCTGTATACTTGAATGATAAGTTATTTGCCTGTTATATGCATGAATTTGATTTCTGTATGTTTATTAATACAAAATTTTTCTTTAAATTCATAATAACATATCTCCTTAGGCAGAGAAAATACCGTATAAAGTATGCACCAAGCCACATACTTTCACATTAAAAAAAAAAAAAGTTTCCCATCGTTGGAGGGGGGACACAACCCCCCCCCCCCTCTGGCTCGGTCGCTTGTTCCCTCGCAAATGAATCTGTCGCAAATGGTGAAAAAGCCCCCCTCCTCCCACTTTTGGAGATGGATCCACGCCCCTGTAGCACCCAAGTGAAAGTATGTGGTTCAGAATTATTTGGGAACTGAAAATTATGGAAACCGCTGATTGTCCCTTTTAGATTCGGATATAAAAGGAATTAACAACATTTCAAAGTACTGAAACTCGTAAAACAAGTTTACAGCCGAACGAGATTTCTTTAATATTTGTAAATGCAATCATTACACCACAAAATAGTGATAATATCCCAATCCAGTCAGAAGCGGTTCTAGGGACAAAAGTTTAGGGGGGGCTAGAACCGCATAAAGAGTATTTTGTGAGCATAGGCCTATGTGTATCTTCACCACTCCCAAATTACAAACAATTTGCAGAAATTGGGGGGCTAAAGAAAATTTTAGGGGGTAAGAGCCCCCCTCAGCCCCCACCGTAGAACCGTGCCTGAATCCAGTATATGTAGGCTTATTACCACCAGCTGAAAAAGGAGGGGGTATTGATCGTCACTACTAAAGTGTATTTGGGTCTTCCCCAACTTTATGCCGTGGGTCGTGCCCGTTGCCATTGCATGATTTAAGCCCACTGTGAATTTTGTTTTTCAATTTTCAACTCCTATACAACAGCGTATTTGCACTGACAAAGCTAAGCAAAAAGCCGTTTTCCAGCCATTCAGCCCAACTACGGTACTACAGAAGTCGCTATATGAAAGAAGCCAAAGGCAAAGGAAAGGCGTGCCCGGAAAAGATCATTGACAGGTGCGAATATCTTCCACAGGAAGCATTACAAAGAGGTAATTAAAATTTCTCCAAATATCCACTTTTATGTGGGCATTTTTTCACTCTTTGTTCTATAAATGTAAGTTGAGATTGTTAATTTTATCTCTTCTGCTCGCTACTGACTCGCAAGTAGTAGCTTAAAAAATATATGACCTTAAACTAGGATATATAATGTTTTAAGTTTTGATATTCAGCCGCGAGATCAAGCAGCTTTTAAAGATTAGTAGCCTCCATATTCTGGTAGCTATACCTATTGTAGCCTATAGCTGAACTGAAAGCACCATTTTATTTTGTAACTGTAACTATTCATATTTGTGTGTCTTTCATCTCAGTTATGTCTTTAGGCTTGCACTTCTCGTACACTGTTCCAAACACTCTTAAGACTTCTTTACTCATATCTTTATTAGTCTAAAGATGCGATTGTTTCTGTACGCCTCGGCACACACCCACTTCGAACGCTTCTTTTCAATGACGATTTGGGTAAAATTATGTAGCTCCAGCTGAGATCCGGGAATCCCTTCGGAGTACTCGACCCTCTCTTCGTCCCATAAATCCTCTTAGTTTTTACTGGCTCAATGGCGCAAACTTTTCGCAGCTGTATAACCCTAGACTCGCAGCTGAATATCTAAAAAAGTTATACGGCTGCGAGTTCCGATATACAGCTGCGAGTTTTAATGAATGTCGCTTTGCGAGAAGATAAAGTCTTCACAAAATGCACGGTGGCACTAAACTGCTAAAGACACGGATTTCCGCAAACATAAATGATTCATGTATTAAATTATGTTTTTAACATCTTCCATCAAAGATACCTTTTGCAACTTACATCTGGTGTATACTGGTTCAATGGCGCAATTTTTTTCGCAGCTGTATATCCCTAGACTCGCAGCTGTTTAGCTAAAAAATTTATACGGCTGCGAATTCCGATATGCAGCTGCGAGTTTAAATAAATGCCGCTTTGCGAGAAGATAAAGTCTTCGCAAAATACACGGCGGCACTAAAGTACGGGTTTCAAACAAAATTACATATTCATGCATAAAATTATGTTTTAAACATCTTCCATTCAAACTTTATTTTGCAAATTACATGTCGTGTATACTGCATGGAGCAACTTTTTCGCAGCTGTATATCCCTAGACTCGCAGCTGTTTAGCTAAATATTTATACGGCTGCGAATTCCGATATGCAGCTGCGAGTTTGTATGCCGCTTTGCGAGAGGATAAAGTCTTCGCAGAATACACGGTGGCACTAAAACACGGATTTCAAACATAATTACATATTCATGCATAAAATTATGTTTTACACATCTTCCATTCAAACTTTATTTTGCAACTTACATGCCGTGTATACTGGTTCAATGGCGCAACTTTCCGCAGCTGTATATCCCTAGACTCGCAGCTGTATATCTGAACTCGCAGCAGTATAAATTTTTGAGCTATACAGCTGCGAGTCTAGGGATATGCAGCTGCCCTGTGGAAAAAATAGAGATTGGACCAATATATATGCGACATGTTTAGTTGCCAAATAAAACTTGGATAAAAGACATTTAAAACATAATTTAATACATGGATATGTTTGTTAGAAATCCGTGGTTCCTATGGCACCGTGTATTTTGTGAAGACTTTGTTCTCTCGCAAAGCGGCATTAATTTAAACTCGCAGCTGTATATCTGAACTCGCAGCCGTGTAAATTTTTGAGCAATGCAGTAGCAAGTCTACAAGGATGTGCAACTATGATTTTTTTTTTTGAAAGTTATCCCAGCATGTATTTAGACGGATCCTTGAGTCAAGTGATTGATGAGAAATTGCGCGGGTCTTTCAGCCTTGATTTTAGTCATCATGTCGCTTACCAATAACGTAGGTGGCTGCAAACAACCTATAACCCCGGCTGAAGCAGATTGGGTGCCGTATGTTAAGTTGATTATAACCCTTCATGGTAAAGACAGACGTAAGAAACTGAGAAATGAAATATGGACCCCCAGAATGGAGGGCAAAACAAAGGATCACTTGGTACCCGATTTGTGTAAAGGAAGTATAAGCTTCAAAGCAGCGTTGAAAGATGTATAAAACAAATATAATTATGTATTAATCGGTGCACGTTTATCGATGCGACTAACTGACTATGTTGGGATTGTCTAATCATTTACACCATAAAAACAAATTTTAGGAACTGAACACTTTTTTAAGCGTCTCCACCCCCCCCCCCCCTACAAAGTTTGTAAAAAGTTTAGATGCTTTAAACAGGGGCGTCAAATTCCTGAACGTTTTTTGTTTGGACGCGTTTAATTGCGAAAGATAAACTGTTTGAAAGGTTTACAAGAGGGGGCAGAAGCTGTGTTCAATTGCTGAACATATCTTTAGAGTATAATAGCGGAGGGGCGTTCATTTAACTCGCAGCTGTATACTTAAGCTGGCTGCCAGTTAAGATAGAAATAGCGGCGAAAAGGTTGGCATGTAATCTTCATAGCAGCAATCAAAGATTTATAAAATATACTTAAAATGCAAATCAAATGTTGTTTACGGATTTATCTGTTAATGCGGGCTGAAAGCTCTTCCTCTTATCTTCTCTTACTAAACTTGGCGGGTGCAAACTCGCAGCGTTGGAACTCACAACAGTAAACTGGTAAAGGCTGTTATTTAACTTATATGTATGTGTGGTTGTTTGTGTGTTCTCGTGTGTGTGTATGTGCGTGTGCGTGTGTTTATAATTCACGTTTCAAATTACATCTTATTCATTCTGCAGGTGTGAAACCCTTTTCCAATCCGACCCAAATGCTACAATTGCTGTCGAGGAGGTAGTAAATCTGTTGACAAGAGATTGGCCAGGCTTATCTAAGAGAGGTGTTGGCGTTGCAATTAGAAAGGTATTCCCTGGAATCCGAAGACTCTACTCCGGAAGGACAAAGACCAGACCGGGAAGATGGCATTACTACGGAATATCGCGCATTAAGTCTGCAGGGCCAACGAAAAAACATAATGAAGCCAAACCAGCACGACCTGCTAAATAGCAGCGGCAGTAGCCCCACCACAACCACCACCACATCCAATAACATTTTTACCACATTTACCGCTTTCTTTGATTCTGGATAGGAAGTTGCTATCTATCCAGAAAGAAATTGGTAAAGGTGTTTTCGGATCCTGTTCGAAGGGATCATATGAAGGTATGAGTGTTGCCATTAAAACATTCCTTAATCCACATCAGAAGGCAGAGAAAAAGCTTATGGCAGAACTTCACCATGAAGCAGCGATGATGATCAAAATTCCGTCTCACCAAAATATTCCTCTTTTACTCGGAATAATCTCATCCCCACGGCGTCCTCTCATGTTGGTGACGAAATTGTACGCGTAGACGCAAGGCCAACTACCTTGTGAAAGGCACAAAGAAATCCACTATCGTGGATGAATTGGCTGGATCTGTTTTAGCAGATTGCCGAAGGATTACAAGCTATGCATGCTTGTGGAGTTGTTCACAATGACATCAAAGGTGAGGGTATGTTCCAGGTTTTGACTCCACATTGAGTCAGGAAGACGTAAAAATTGCAACTTTGCTGTCTTCTTCCAGTTATACGGTTCGCCATATACTTTAAAAACACTATGGTCAAAACTGACCAACGATTGTTCATGTAATGCATTTCATTGAAGTAGAAACTCTTAACTCACCCCAAATCCTCACAGTACTGTGACATTTTTTCTGTAGCCTGCATAATCGATCCTGTTTTTTGAATACTTTCACAGTAGTCTAGTGAAAACAAAAATGTTTTACAAGGTTTTATGCCATAAAACTCTAAACATGCAGCACATATTTTCTTTTGATCCCGAAATGTTTCATACAGTATTCAGATATAAGAATTTAAACTTCAAGCCAAAGCCACCCCCCCCCCCTCCCAGTGTGCCGTTTTCAAAGTAAACTTGAAGTCCCTGTCACAACAACGGAAACAACAACAAAAAATAGTAGCAGAATTGTTTTTAGACTTGGTATAGATTCCGTATTTAATAATGTCCTTTTCAGAAAATGTCACTGAATCCAAAGTGACCAGTAGTCAGAATAACTAGAGCCCACAAATACAGGTTTAGTGTAATTCAGTTCATTTTTCTTTTTCATATTTATTTCTGATTTTCAATTTTTAGATGACAACATCGTTATTGAAAGGAAGGACAAGTGCGACGAGGGGGGACAGTATGTACCTGTCATCATCGACTTTGGAAAGGCTGGTCTTATAGGTTCCCAAAAGAATTTTCGTCTGTCGAGGGAAGAAAAAAAGTCATGGAGACGGAGATATCCATTCATCGCCCCTGAGATCATAGAATGAATGGAACCTGCTAGTGCATCGACAGACGTGTATTCTTATGGATACCTTATTCACCGTCTGCAGTGCAAAGTGAAGAAGGACTACGAAATTTTTAAGAAGTGCAGATTGTTATGCATGACGGAACCTGCAAAGAGATCCTCCCTATTTTATATCTAATACAAGAACTTCAAAAAAGCCTAAAAGAATAAGACCGTAAGCAACGCACTGGCACGTAAAGTGAGGAACCGAGGTTGTTGCAAGCTTTTCATGAAAACAGATTGCATTTGTCTGTCTGTATTTTGTTGCCCGAGCAAAATCAGGCCTCTTGTACTTTAATCGACTTATCTTTCTTATGCAACTTTAGGCTATTTAATCGGATTGAAATATATGTTTTCTTACGTACAACAATACGTTTTCGGGTAGACCCAAGCTGATGGAAAATTGCAGTTATGTAGTTCATTGAGGAAGGAGATCCTGTTCCACTACCCCCTTTTTAGAAGAAAACGTTTGTAATTTTATATTGATTTCGTTAGTATTGTGAACGTTATACGGGACGATTTTTCCATGCACTACCAATAGAAAGCGAACTGTTGTAACACACTCATTGAGCTTATCATAATTTAACGGGTGGCCACTTTGGCCGACGTTTCTTGGGATTTTACCTATTTAAGTCCTATAAAATGTTTAGAAATCATACCATAGGCCTACTTGTAAAAGTATATTTTCGACCGTCAATGTTTAAATCAACATTATTTATCTACATTTTATCTACATTAAATACACATTGAAAAATATTCTGTTACCGCGTATTTGTATTGTTCTGCAGAAAGCGAAGTCTAGTCTGCACGACAAAGATACCATAGAGAACCATAGATGTTCCATGCATATTGCAAATATACTTTAACAAGATCATATGTTGTCGTCTTATGGTACTTTCCTATTGTTTTATAGCTAGGGGAATCTTTCATTTTCATTAAAGGGCTGCTGAAAAATAACCATAAAGATCTGGTAGCTAAACAAGCATTCTAAAATTTGCAAAAAATTGTTTCTAATCTTGAATTAGCCTATCTGTTGCTAACAAATTTGTTTTTAACTGGTTTGGACGGAGGAATCGTTTGAGTTGCTAGATAATATTTTTTAACTTTTCGAGAAGATAACCCCCACAGCGAATGAATTACGAACAGCCGTCAACTAAACATAGCTGGAAATTTTTCCAAACAGTTATTGGTTCAAATTCATAAGAAAAACCTCTTCACAAACTCTCCTCAAAAATGCCTCTTTACTCTCGAAACAAGAAACTTTTACTACAGTAAGTCTTAAAGAAATCAAATCAAATGCACCATAATTTGCAACAATGATTGGGTTGTGAGTCTACGAGAGATAAGGCTTTCCGATTATTACTCAATTTTACGCGAAAATTATATCCCTTCACTTCTTCATGTCTTTAAAATAAAAGTCAGAACAAACTGTTCATAAATATAAAAACAAATATGCCACTTTACAATACACCGGTCATTAACCGGTGATTCACGTTAACCTTGCACTTGAAGTACATCACAGTCAGCAAGTGACCTTATGACCTCCTATTCTAAACAGTTCACGGACGCACGCACGTGCCGACGACGACAGCAGCCAATAAATTGCTGTGGTATCGCCGGATCGCTTACATAGTTGTGGTTTTGTTCTAGGCTTAATTGCCCCAAAATCTGGGGGATATAAAATGACCAGATATCCCGCTAGCAAGACCGTAATGATTACAGTAGGTATAAAGAACTATCCCATTAGTTTAGGTGAGAGTTGACTAGCTGCTTAAATATTATCAAAAGAAGTTAGCAGGCCTAACTAATAACTTAATTAGTCCTCGAACAGGACTCTATATGCTATGTTTTACTCTACACTAGAGTCCTTGGCCACAGTACATGAGAGATCACAATGTAATGGCTTTGCAGGGTTTCCACATTTTGAGATTAACTTTCCTGCAACAAATTTCAGAATTTCCATAAATTTTGTCATATTTTCAGGTTAATAAATCTATGTAAAAATATTTTCTACCTCCTTGAAATGAAAAATTCCTTCAACTGTACACATTTTTCCTCAAAGTCAGAAAATTTGCAAAGATATGACATTTGTAACACTTTTGCATGGCTACTTTTCATGTGTTTTTTACACTCTCACTCCGTCATGTGACTGCATCAGCAAGCTGATGCAAGCAGGTTGGGTGCTAAAATTCCTGCAAATGACTTAGTTTTACCCAAAGTTTTCAAATTTCACCTTCTTAATTGCTCACCTCTACAGTATTTGAAGAAAGATAGGTCAATGTTTTCAATGTTATGACAAAGATCATTCATGGCAAGTACATTAATTAAAGGTGCATTTTTTAAGCTGTGATGAGTTGAAGAATGTGTGCTGTTTTGGTCGCACACATCATTGCAATTTCAGAAGGCATATAGACAACTAGTACTGTATACGGAGTGGGTCCTACAGTTAGTAGGTGTAGTACAGGTCTTGTTCAAGGACCTTGTCCCAGATCTTGAAGTTTAAGTTCTTAGCCTAAACAAGTTTGTAACATTATTTTGAGAATGATTCTCTTTCTATCCTCAAAAAAAAATTAGTAGGCCTAAAGAGTAAGTTATTGGTACTAATTGGGTTTCTGTTCATGGAAGTGCATATACATCTGCAGAGGTATATGCACATGCATGAAATATGATATATGTCCCTACCCCTCACCCTACCCAGTAATAATGTACATTACTCCAACCCTATTAAGGCCAAGGCTACTATATCTATACATACCGTGGGGACATCCTTATGTTCCGATATCTCTTTGTTCCGGCACCTCTATGCTCTGACAATAATTAATGTACTTTGGTAGACCTATAGATGAAGTGACTTTTGATACCAACAAAATGAACTTTGCAAGCTAGGTGCCCATAACATATAACAATGTACTTTACTGCCATCAATAATGTACTGTGTACTTAGGTGCTGAAAAAATATACTTTGGTGCCGTTTTGTCGGAACATAGGCCTAGACCTAGAGACTTCCGAACATATTGCCTACCTGTGTTGTATCATAGAGATGTAACCCAGGGCCGCAACCCTAACACTATAAGTGGTCAAGTAGTTAGTTAGGCTACATGAACCCAATCACAGTGGAGTAATTTTCCTAATAAATAATAGAACCAGTGCAAACCAGCAAGATCTGGTACAACACCCCTTACTCTACCACACCACAGTGCCAATCAATCTAGGCTTAGCCTAAGCCTAGTATTAGTAACAGTTAGGCCAAGCACATAGGCCAACTGAGTTGACCCACAACTTGCACAAGAAGGCCTAAGTTAATTAGGCCTATCACTCTACAACACTAGGCATAACCCACTGGAATCCCTACACTAAAGTTAATTGAGGAGAGTAAATATTACTGCGAAGGCAGTCATAGGATCAAAAGTTACGCAATAGCAGTATACACACGTACAAAATCCAATGACAGTTGGAACTTCGACTTTGAGTTGCCAATGCAATATCCCGCCGAGTAAGTTAGGCCTATGATTCTTCGCGAATACTTCTACGGACCAAAAAAAGGACACCTGAATTGGAAACACGATGCCTTTTGTCATACCATGGAGCTATTGTCAAACATCTGCATAAAAGTCGGAACTTCGGAGAACGATAACTTTGTTCTCCCGCCCACACCCTAGCACCCGGAGTGCTGTTGACAGGAAACATTCAATCAGAATGTTTTTGTAAACTTTTGCCTAAGAAGGCTACAGCTGACTGATCAGGTGACTAAGGATCGATGACTCATCTGAACTAAATTGGCACGAAGTTTTAGAGTTGCTATTGGCAATTTCCTGACCATTGTTTCATCGGCGTCTCCACCAACAAAATACAGTTAACAAGTTTTCCGGAATGTATCCTCCAAGTTGGTGATTCCAATTTAGGTTCCATTTGTTGTCAAAAACTGACGCGGTCCATTCTATAGCTTTATGAAAATAGAGGCTAGCAATTCTTCACAGAGCCAGATTGGGCTTCCTAGCGCTAGCCTTGCCAATCAACAACCTACAACCGGTCCGGAGGCCCTCAAGGCATCACCATTCTAATAGCTTTACAAATATACCAACCACTGAGGACTGCTACAGATACAGTTTCTTTCCTCGGACCGTCAGAGACTGGAACCTACTCCCCCAGAACATTACTACAGATCTCGAGGACCCCAAGCAGTTCATCAAGAGCGCAGCCCAGCTTGAAGATCCGCAGAGGGGACGACTAACTACATGCGCACACTCAACCCTGCACGTTTGACTCCACCAGGAGTGTTGTGCAGTTATCTTCCAGGTCCAGATCCAAACGGCCTTTCTCGATCGGATCGGTCCACATATAGTTCCGGCGCATGATCTCCACAAAACGGGAGTAATTAACATGCAGGCACAGAAGGCTGAGCAGCAAACTGATTACTGAATGAGCTCTACTAAAAATTTCATCCAGACTTATGGAACCCAATCCAGACTTAAAAGCATTAAGCAGGGGGGCAAGGGTGGGGGTACTTACCCTCCACTTTTTTCCAGAACTTAATATGTAAGTCTTAGTCTGGTTGCTTTTTCTACAAAATACAAACTGGAACTGACAGAGCTACGCGAGTGATACTTAATTAAGTTATATAATGTTTAAACAGGTCATATACTGCATTAACTAAATGAAAACAATATTCCTTCAATAAATGTCTCAACGCTCCTTCTTTTCGACACGCTTCGCGTGCACCCGTTTTAAATATTTCAGGATTCGGGGTTACTTCTTGAAGAACACCTCTTCCATTGCCACTGAAACTTTTCACCAGTGCCCGGGCCGTACACAGCTCAAGCTCTACAGTAACTAGTGAAAGGGGGTGGCAGGGAGGTGGTCATCTTCTGATCCCCTTCTCTGACTAAGTACCCCAAGCTAGTTCTGAAAGGACGATGATCTTATTTTACTCTAATCTGGAGCTCCACCCTTTTTCGGCTGAAGTAAAAAGGGGCCCACCCCTCTCTAATTTCCAATATTTCTCTTTTGAGATGTCTCATAGCTAGTCCTTTTTGGGGTGTTCTGCACGTCCCATCACAGATAAGAATTCTATTAAAAAAAATCTCACGAAAAGGACTCTCTAGGAAACCAACGCGGCGGTACATTTTTGCTCAGTACAAATATCCTCAGGGGTCACCTTTTTTCAGCTGTATTGAAAAGGGACCACTCTTTATCTAATTTTATTTCAATTTCACTATTGAGATGAAGTAAAAGTTTCTTTTTTTCGGCGCGTTCCGCGCGCCCCTTTACAGGTAACGGCTCTATGAAAGTCACCTGAAAAAGACTATATAGGAAACCACAGTATGTTTGTACTTCGGTAAGAATGTCTTTAGAGGGCACCGTTATTCAACTAAGGTTAAAAGTGACCCAGGGGCGTAGCCACGGGGGGACCTGGGGCCTAGGCCCCCAGATTTTTTTGCGTCCTGATAAAGTAATTGAGAAAAAATAAAAATGTTTGAACGGAAATAAACTTTGAAGTATTTCTTTCAAACACAGTAAATTAATAAAATGTGTAGCAATTAAGAAAACATACAAGAATGTATGTAAAACACATTTTGTGCGCACGTATAGAATCAAGTAATAACTTCAAAATGCCTACTTTCGCTAAATTAGATAACGTATATAATCTGCACTGTGGTTTATTGCATTTCACTTCGAAGATGAAACGAACGTCTCGACGACAAACTCGAATGGGACTTTGTTAGGTTAAGACCCTTTCTGCCTTTCGGACTTCTTCTTATTAAATTTCATCTGCCAGCGTTCTTCCCAAGTACAGAGTTTATCAACGTCTGACTGAAGCTCTCTAGTGTCATGATCATTTTTAATTTGCCTATATAAGAGACAGTCGTCGGCTAAAAGACGAATTTCAGAAGACATGCCATCTGCAATATCATTAAGGTAAATGAGGAAAAGCAGGGGGCAAGGACTGTGCCCTGTGAGGTCACGCTTTCAGGTGGGAGATACACTCCATCGAGGGTGACCTTTTGAGCTCTTTTAGTTAGAAAGTTTTTAATCCAGCTATGTAATGAGTTGCATGTTTTAATTTAGCCAAAAGCCGTTCATGCGGAACGGTATCAAATGCTTCACTGAAGTCCATGATGATAACATCTACTTGACCTTTATTTATCATCAAGTACTCTGACGATCTATGCCTAGTATCGAAACGATTGTACACATTGAAAACAATCATTAGCTCATTTTATAACAAAATTTCTAACAGTGCTTTCACACTTGATCCCGAGAAGATCTGATCCGTATCTGATCACCCCCTCAAAATCAGCTCTCAAGTGTGAAAGCGATCCGACATCCAATTAAGTATTAACCAGCAAATTATTATTAAGGATTACACTTCAGAGTTATATTTTTAGGTGAAATCAAATCATATAGCCTAACATCGATTTTTATTCAAACACGTGGTTGGGGATAAATGCTCCAATTCATCTCCCAAATCAAACCACGGTTTTCACCGTAATAATACGTAAAAAATTAACTGAAACCTTTTTTCCCTCCGGCATATCCTTCTGAAAATTTAGGCATATGACACACACATCTCAGAAACGCGTTTAGACATGCGGCATGATGTACATATATTTTTGGGAAGGCAGGTCAGTTAATAATCCTCCTAATTAAGTAGGCTTTATTAAATTTGAAAGGATATTTTTCCCATAGACATCAGTCCCATAAAGTGATGATTTTCTATTCTCCAAAAGGGGTGTGACCAATCAAAAAAGTATTCACTGCACTTGTTATGAACATCACAAATCCGGTTAAGACACAACCATGACCCCGAAGACTAATACAGGTAACGAAAACCCTCAAAATGCAACATACCCCTGGGCTACAATGTAGCACATGCGATATGTTTAGACCTTTGACCGCAACATTTCAATACGCTTCAAGTCTTTTCTTCATTTTCATTTATGACATTGATAACTCTTTGTACATCTTGTAGTATAATAATAATTTCGTGAAGGATACTAAGCCTACGGAATTAGAGCTAACGACGATGCATGATTTCTAAAAAAAAAATGAAAATTATCTTTTTCGGGTCACAGCCTTGGCAAACTTGTTCTTAAATGGCAGACAAGTGCAAAGTACTTCATTTTGATCCCAAACGAGTCAACCCGGCCACCCACCCCCCAAATCCCAGTCTTTCACGACAAAATGCCCGAAATAGTCCCGAATATTCAAATTCTTTCGAACATTTGACCCAAAAATAGAAGAGTACCAAAAAGTCATAGTAACCGTATTTACGAAATTAAAGAGATATAAAAAATCATGACTCATTTAGGAAGCCTGTCGCTTAAAAGAAACTATCATTCTTCAACCTGTTTTTTTTTTAATCTGGTGAAAAATAATTCCCAGAATGGCCGATTGTGTAATTAATGCTTTCATATCCTTGTCCGAAAAACAGGAAACGGTTATTCCAAAGCAGAGTTTTTATGGAAAAAATGATAACAAGATTGGCGACACATTCGAGTAGCTTGTGAAAAAGGGATGTTACTCAGCCCCACGCCTTGCAGTACAATTGCAAAACACCTTGCCCGAAATGGTAACATATTTGGTCGAAGGTTAAAAATGCTGGGACGTTTTCAATTTCAAATTTATTCAACAGACAAACGGGATGGTGTTCAGGTGCGGTAGCCAATATTTCAGAGCCTTTTCGTTTAAAAATACATATACCGGGGGTGGGGGGGCAAGGCCGCCACTCCCATATTCGCCCCGGCTTTAGACCTACACCCAATTGCCCCCCCCCCCCCGCTTTTTCCCAATTTTTTACTCAAGTGTGAAAACACAATTTTAGGCAGACAGGGGAAAGTACAAACTTTTTGTCGCCCTCGCGTGATTCTGCTGACTGCATACGGACACATTTTATCAGGCTTGAGGCTGAATGCTCGATCGGCAAGTAGCCTGCGTAGCGCCTCTGTGGCTGCACCCCCTTTAGTCTGCCGCCCCTCAGATTTTTTCCTAGCAAAGAGCTGGACAAAAAATTCGTCCGCCCCGCGGGCTAATCGGCAAGATGCTGTTGCCACCGTCCTCATCAAGATCACCTCTCAAAAACTTTTGTTAATGCATCCATGGAAGTACTATACCTCGGTACTTCCATGCTAGATCTATGTGGTGTGAGAGACATACAGGTACGGTATAAGTTCATTGGTACAGTGT
Source organism: Holothuria scabra (assembly GCA_037179385.1). NCBI lineage: Eukaryota > Metazoa > Echinodermata > Holothuroidea > Aspidochirotida > Holothuriidae > Holothuria > Holothuria scabra. Next base: position 58,415,642 of record CM074179.1, on the reverse strand, counting down.
TTGAAAACTTCGATGAAATGGATTAAACCACCATCTGAAATTCCTGTGAAGGATTGTGTTGTAAGGTTGCATCTTATGCTGAGAGGAATTAAGCATCCAATGAATGGATTTTTATCAAGCTTTGGCGTGCTTCTGTCACACCACATGACTGTTGGGGAATGTGTTGCTACATGCAACATGTACTCGGACCCCAGAATGTCCACAGCCGAACAATCTCTCAATGATAGGTTGTCATATAGGCGTCCGAGGCGGGGTACAGGGGAGAACTCGCCGTCCCAATTCGGGCGAAAACAGTTGGTCCATTCGGGCGAAACATGAGCAAACCATGATAATCGTGATAATTGGTGTCTTTATTCGGGCAAAAATTGCTCTTTCCCCCTCACAAAAAATTACCCTTAACGCCTATGCAGGTTGCTGATTTACCTGAACGGAGTTCCAACTGCCGAGTTCGACCCAAGACTCCATCAGTTCAATGCTTACTGTGTGTATGTAAAACGAAGACCGAAGACGGACGACCGAAGACGGAAAACGGAAGACGTGTGTTGTAATTCAAGGACCTTGACACCCAACAAGTGTTGTGTGTGAGATATGTGCATCATGTTCATCGTGTTAATTCGAGCCAGTTTTCTCAAAGGATATCGCTTCGGCCTTAATTTCCCTTTTCATACCCACTATCAAAAGTACGGGGAGGGGGGGGGTTGGCGACTGCCTACTTAAGCCTTTGGATTTTTTTGTCGGTACATTGGCTATTTTTACGGCACAACCGTCCAACTTGGCGAATGGAACTCTAACTTGTTTGGTCTCCATGAGCTTCGAAGTGTAGTGAACTGCTAATTTATTTCAATTCAAGTGTAGAAGACTGCCGAAATGGAAGTCGAAATGTGATTGAAGTTCTTCTAATGGTGAGGGATCGGGAGTTCGAGGTCCGGGAAGGGGGGGGGGGGGTCGAAAGACTTCCTGCCTAAGTGGATGCGTGCTACTTCCTGCTACTATATGTTTCGATATGTTTTGTTTGATTTGTCCCTCTCTCCACTGGTCATGTAATAACAAGACTTCGTTTTCAATATAAGAACCGTCAAAAGTAACTTTATTTTACTACTACGTTTTTTATATATTTTAATTACTTTGAAGTTGTATTTTATATGTAATGCAATCATTAATATTGGTTAAGAGAATCTTCAAATACACGACAAGTTTCATACAGCTCGAACTAAATTTAAAGGTCTGAAATCCATGTCTTCGTTCAAAAATCACGAATATATACAGTTTATAAGATAGGGAATGGGTCGGAATGGGTCAGAATAATCTGCATGATCTTCGAGGTGTGATTTTCCCCTTCTGTTATTCAGGCGCGTAGCCAAGGAGGGGGCGACCGCCCCCCCCCCCCCCCTTGGGCAAGTCGGGCTTCGCTAGAAATACCACTCTCCTTTTCCCCGCAATATTGCTAAATAGAAATTCCCTCATTTTCTGCAATGTTTTTATAGATGCGCACAAGAAATACATAACTGCATAGCGCCACTATTTTAAAATAGCAGCAGCAGGATGGCAGGAATGAAATGCGTTTTTTGGTCTTTGCACCCACCGCGATTTTTTTCATACAATGTATATAAGGACTTTTCCCATGGGATAAATACGTTAGATTAGATCATAGATTATTACACTCTATGGATTAGATACGGTATGCTGAAGTTGAATTAGGATAGGCCCACTTCTTTCAAAAAGTACTGTCCGTGAATTGTTCGTATTATATGAGCTGACCGTGGTTTTCTATCGGATTTCTGAATTCATGAGAATTCAAATATCCCTTATGCACCATAGAAAAAATATTATTATATTATTATTGTTTGTGGTGTCTCATAAAGTGATCTAGAGGCATTTGTTTATAAATTTTCGGCTCATTTTTATTGGATGCTCTCCGCCAAGCCAATGGTGGTGCAATGCTCAAGTGATGTTGCCACAGCAGGGGTGGGGTGCAGGGTTGGGAGCATGTAGGCTATGTGAGCTAAGCATGTAAAACATCAAGAAAAGGCTGCTTTCTACAATCTGAGTGATTTGTAGAGTTAAAAGTTTCTAAAGCTCATCGGGGCATTGCATCATTTTTCACAGACTACTTGTAATTTTCAGTAATTGAGAAATTGTATACATGAGACCTATATTTCAAGGCTAGATTCTTGCAGCTAAAATGACTCAGGAAGGGCTGTTTCCGGCCATCTGGGGGGGTTGTAAAACTAAAAATTTTCTTGTACGCTCCGCGCCAACCAATGGTGGCGCTCCGCTTAGATAGTCTCCACGAGTTTGCACCCCCCTTGGCCAATTTCTGGCTACGCCCCTGCTGTTATTTGATTCGATTCATGTAAAAAACTTGGCAAATGGAAGACAGAAGGTCAGTCTGTCAATAGCAACACAAGCCTTGAATAGAATCATATAAAGAAAGGGATTTCACTAAGAAGTTCTTCACATAAGTTTGAACAGAAGGACACTATAAAGTGATATTACCAAATATTATTTGTTTTATTTATTTCCTTTTCGAGGGATGACATTTTTGCGGCGGGTTAGGGAAGGGCTACAATGAGCTAAATGCAATTAAATGAAAAATAAGGATGTTTTGATAAATTTACTGATAAGCTATGCGAAGCGCTATTTTTGACAATCGAGGGAGCCTTTTTCGAACAAAAATCCCCCCTGGTAACTGCTCAAAGAAGAAAAACACACTGAACTGCTCTCGTTCGCATATGGACGGATACCCAGGTTTATTGGTTAATATCTAGGCACAAAAATGAAATTGCCGGTATTCAGCCTAAGGAAAACAGAGCACGGGAACATCCCAGAGAAATTTTCCATTCGAGAGGTTCGGAGTATATTTATTTACAATGTAATCAGCATTTTCAAGCAGACTAGGTCACTTGTCTTTAACCGCTGGAAATCTCGGGGAGGGGACTAACTGATACCCCTCCTTGTAAACTTAGACCTTCATATGCTTTCTATAGGTACATGGGGTAGGTCTCTTAGTGGTGGTGTGTGGTAGAGATCTGTCATTGTTTGGACCTAATCTAGTACTCCGAGGTGGTACTTACATGGTTTATTACACCATAAGGCGCGATGAACTATTTAGATGCGGAGTATATCCAGAGGATTTCACACTTACCAATACAATACGAATCTAACACTACGGGGAATTATTGACTGAATACCATCTAATCAAATGATTCAAATCACATTCCAACGACTCTACCGACCTTGGCAACTGAACTCCCTATTATTGGAGACTTGCGTCTTTACGCCTGAAATTAATATCTCCATTGATCGTGATATTGTCATTCAGTTATTGTATACCCGTCGCTGGTACAATTGAAATATCATCGTCACCCGGAGTAGTTTAAAAATGACCGATCATTAGGCTACCCGTGTTGACTCAACGATAAGATTGTTAATCAGATTCGAAGCCTAGATTTTGAAGAGCAGTTTAGGAGGCGAAGCTACGGACGGCGGAAATTTGACATTTTTGACACCGATCAACCACAGTGTGGTTTGACACCGATCAACCACAGTGTGGTTTTCAACCCAACTTTCCTCTCTGAAATTTCGAATTCTCTTCAGGAAAAGCTCCATATTTGGTATTATTTGTTTCAAAGAGCAAGATTTCTCCCTCGCTTAGCGCGCATCAAATCGCAATTCCTAATCCGGTAGTGCTCGCCCATAAATCAGTTTGGTAAAAATTTCCGTGCTCTGGGAATGATAAAATCGGGAATTTGTAACATGTGAAAGCAGATCAGCAAGTCGAACCGGCATCAACAGCGCTGTTTTCATAAATATCCTTTCATAAAATTCATAATTTCCTCCAATATAAAGTCTTGACTTTCAAAATGGCGTAGGAAAGCCTCAGTTCTGAGGCCTTAGATAACATTATGTAGCAACCACGTTCTTTGGTTGCTGTGCAATCTCAGATTTTCTAAAAGGAAATGCAGATTCTTCATTAATCACCCAACTTTAAAGGTCTCTTTACATGAAACCCAGAACCCTAAAATTTTCTGCGATGCAAGCTCCTTATTTTCAAATATTTTCTTAAAATGGGCAAATTTTTGGGCGCGCTTTGCCACAAACTAGGCCTACACGAAAGTTACCTTCACTCTTGACAAAAAAAGTGTCCAAAATTTGGGTGCTTGCCCCTGGAAAATGTCTAGCGACGCCACTGGGAGGGGCTGGGTCAGCATAGTTTGCCGAGGTGTAAGGGGGAGGGTCTCGTCAAGAACTTGAGATCGTCCTGTTTTCTGCCGTTTTTCTGCTTTTCTTTCATATACCGCACTTCCGTTACCGTATGCTGTTATACTTTAGTGCTATGTATGTACATATATATACACACTCATATTGAGTTTCTGGAACTTCTTCTGCGGTTAAAAAAGAAAATTAATTAAACTAGATCAGCTCAAACTGCCAAGTTGAAAAACTTACTTGCCAGAGAAATTTAAAGAAACAAGAAATTAAAATCGGAGGGGCGGAGGGTGGGAGAACAGAGTGAAAAGAGAGGGGATTATTTGGCTTCAGATCAGAGATAGCTTCTTCCCCTTTTCTTGAAACCCATGAAAGTTAACGGTGAAATACCATTGCAATGAATGTCTATCTGATTATTAAGTTGCAACGAAAACTCGTAACAGATTTCATCAATGCATGTAACGCAATACAAAGATGATATCACTTATGCAGGCCACAGCACCGTACTGACGTACACCACTCGGCAGAGAATCAGGATATTGTAGCTAACGGTGACTTAGCTAGACAATTTTCCAGGTGGGGGCAAGCACCCAAATATTCCGATTTTAAGTGTAAACACCGCTTCTATGGGAATGAAATTTTTGCCCTTTCAAAGCAAGTGTTTGAAAACATGGAGCTTGTATTGAAGCAAAGTTTGGATCCTGAGTTTGCTATGTAAGAAAATGTGAAAAGTTTGGTAATTACCAAAGAGTGTGTATTTCTTATTGGCAAATCTGAGAATGCAAGGCGACGAATGATCACTGTTCAAGTGCTACATAGTGTTATCGGGTTAAGGCCTACAAATTTAGGCTCTCCGACGACATTTACAGAGTCAAGAGCTGATATTAGAGAAAATTTGGAATTGAATGAAAGAATATTGATGAAAATAGCCCTGTAGCTGCCGATATCACTTGACGATCTGCTGATTTTGTCATTTTCAGGATTTGGAAAAGATTTCAAAACTGATTTATGAGCGAACATGACTGCATTAATAACGGGACAGTGATGCGCGCCAAGCGCGCGGAAAAATACATTTTGAAACAAATAATTTACAGAAGTGGACCTTTTATTGGAGAGAATTCGGAATTTTAAAAAAAGAAGAGTTGGGAAAAACCACACTGCAGTTGACTAGTGTCACGTATGGCAAATTTTCGAATTTTACACTTTTCAGAGCCAGTGGGCAATCGCCTCCTTCATCCGCTCTAGCTACGTCACTAGTCGCTCCTTTTCTAAACTGTAGGCACTAAGATATTTCCGCAAGATCTAAATGTGGGGCAGGGGTTTGGATAAATTCGGGCAAACATTTGAATCCTATGAATCTGACATGTCTATAATAACATATAGAAAACCCCATGGATGTGGCCGGATTCTTTCGAAAATTTCCCCCAAAATAGAAAAGATTTACAGTTTTACCCCTTAGGGTACGTTCACACTTGTCCGGCAACGGCAACGGCAACGGCAACAATATCCCACGCAATAGAAAATGAAAGACTGTTCACACTAGCACGGCAACGGCAATGCGGCAATCCGGGAAAAATGCGTCCGGCAAAAAAGTTATCGCTCATGGAGCGATTCAACGCCATTTGCCGTACGGCAAAAAAACTACCAACTTCAAAGTGTGCAAGCATCTGCCTGTCTGACCAGCGGGAGCCAACGGTACGGGGGCAGGGACGTTCTGTGATATCCCGCCAAAAATAGTGCACAAATTATTTGGGTCCGTAAAACTACAAGATGCCTCAAAGATCTGACTTATCTGACCAGATTATAGAAAAACTGGCCATTCTTGTCCAAAAAGAATCATTCGTATACGATGTGACAAACCATGGTTACCATGATAAAGTAAAATATTTTAACATATGAGAAAATAGCAAAAGAAATGGGAAATCCCCAATTCAATGGTAACTTTTTATATCATTTACGTTGATAGCAGGTATTGTTAGTAGTATTTTAACAATAAGCCATCAATCATAACTTTTGTTTTGTCCGTGATGTAACGTATGCCAGACTTGAAAAAATACATGATTAGGCTATAAATTATTTCCTCTTAAGTACAGACCTATATACTGCATTGCAATGTTTATTAAGGAACATGGGTCGCTCATATTTTTTTCCTTAAAACGTATGCCTATTTTGCCTGGCCCGACCTGACTTCTAACTCAGCTAACTCAGACAAGCATAACGCAGTCACTGTGACAAAGGAAGAATATGAAAGTTGTGTGTGTGTGGGGGGGGGGGGCAATTTTGGACTATGCACCTCACCCTACGCCATTGACCAAAAGGTACACATTTGATGCTGATTTTTCGCTTTTTCTACGAACAAAAAAGATTTTTTTCTTAAAAAAATTAAATGCCACATCTTATTTTTTTCCAAATGAAACTGCGCACTGAAAGAGGTGGGAATATTCGTTTTTTGCCAGCCATGCTGTAATAGATAAGTAAGTATATCTATGCCATCTGCAACAATGCGACAGTGGCTTAGCTGGACTTTTTTCGGGGGCAATTTCTGATGACACTGTCACGAAAGTATTTGGCTCAAGTTCTGTTTAGATTTAATTATTCTGCTGTAACCATGTTTTCCTCTTCCGTCCTTTCTTCCGATCTATTTGATACGCAATTGCCATTAAAAATATCAGCTCCTCATCAATGTCTGCCATGTTCGATAATCAAATAATGGAACCAGGGAGGTGTGATTAGGTACACCTCCCTGATGGAACAAATTTGTCAGGTTTAAATTCCAGTCAGTATTATCCGGTAAAATTTTTACCGTATGCGGTAATAATTTTTGCCGTCATATGTGAACAGCTCTGCCGGATTGCCGTTGTCGTTGCCGTTACCGTTGCCGTTGCCGCTGCCGTTATATGTGAACGCACCTTTAAACTTAAAGAATTAAAAAATAGGCTTAGTAGCAAAATCACAACAATTCAGGGCAGTTTGTTAAAACAATTATTCCTTATCCTCACTCCAAAACCTACGGCAACACTTTGCCCGAAATAGCCGAGCATTGGATATTTTCAAAATTTCCCCTAAAATACAGACGGTAAAATTTTCATGGAAATCAAGATTAAAAAACCTCTCGAAACATCTTATATTGAAAATCAATTTTTCAGGCAAAATCACTCTCGAAAGTTTTGTGCAACACATTGCCTGAAATGGTAATATATGTGGAAGAAAGTTGCACAATAGTTCTATGCTGAGAGGAAGGTGTAAAAATGAACAAATTTGCCAACATATCTCTCTGATTGTTGGGGTTTTTAGGCCAGTATTAAAGGAAAAATTTTATCGCAAACGAAAACACCAAGTGACAACCACTTATAGCTTCAGGGCTACTGACAAGCCTAGCAAATACAATTAAGGGCTGTATATGATTGGTCGTGATATTTCAAAATTTTCTCAACGCTCCGCCCCAATTGATGGTGGCGCAGTTGGCGCTCCGCTAATAGCCCTTTCGGGCGCAGGACACATTTGTTACAAGAGCCGTCGATCCAACGACCCATATTTGGAATAACGACCCTTCGGAATTGTGAACCTATCGTCGTGGAATAGACATAGTGAGGTATCAGCAAAATGCACTTTTGAGATATTTGCAATTGAAAATTTCACTTTTTTAAAAACACGCTTGGAAAAAAGTTAAATTACTTATTAGTAAAGTTTTTAAAGCATATGGTAAATTAATGTTTTACGTTTATTATGAGCATAAATTTGATGAGATTGATGTCGCCACTAATTAGCAGTATTGTAATAAACTAATACGTCAGTATGCCCATTTTTCCAAAACCAACTTTTGTATACAGATTTCAGACACGTCACCTGATACCCCGGTATGTCTATTTAATCATTATGTTATCATGTATTAGTTTTGAACATACGTCACCGTCGTTTACTACAGTCAGTGTGTCACCCAACCGCTTTTCCCAAACGATCATTTAGGTTTTCACATTTCTTTATATGGTCTGAGCGGAGTTTTCTTTCTGTGACATTTTAAGTTCAGGGCATTTTAATGTGATAATTGTGTATAGAACTGGACATGATCGTGGTGTTTGAAGACAGGACTGGGTCTTCTAAAAGTTTCACGAGGGGTTGATATTTTTCCTCCAATAACGTCGAACATGAAAATCCCGCATACTCGAGTTCTGGTATTTCTTGAGTAATGGACTTACATCTACATGTAACAAAACTTACTGCACCGAAGTCAGCATCAAGACGGATGCGACATCTTCAAGAATGTTTTTCTTTAGTATCCTTCCTTACTCGGACTCCCAAAAAGTCCTTTCAATTAAATGTTTACCCATCATCCCTCTACCGACATCGGAGAAACCCAATTGAACTGGAACAACGTTTCCAGTCAAGGATATCTTGTGCCGATGCTTTGATAACCTTATGGGGATCTTCTTTGGACCTTTAGCTTCGCATCCTTTCAAAGGCTCGTATCCGGAGGGGGGTCAATGTGTTCGAACGAACCCACCTGCAAGATCTAGAGTTCTGCTGCTGGTAGCACTTATAAGCAGAATATGGAAAGGTGTTTGGCGTTTTTTTTTTTCACATGGCACTCAAAGGCCCTTGAAAAAATTTCTGTCAAAGTTTGACTAGCTTCATATGAGCATGATCATAATTATTTACTGCACTAGATGCAATGGTAGATCCAAGGGGGCCAAGGTGGTATATTGTTCCACCCAGCAGTGTGTCATTTTTTTAAAAGATCGCTTAATAATTATGTTTCCGAAAAACCTAGACAAGAAGACTTTTACCGGCGATTAAATAGCCTAGTCGAGACTATTAATTCAACTAAATAGCCAGCAGGGGCATTCGCCGAATCTGTTGGGGGGGGGGGGGGACTAAATTTTGAGTCTCAACTATTTATTCACCAGTTCAAGTCAAAATTATGAAGTTTATTCCCATAATATTCATAAATTCATGGAATTCCTACAATTTGATTAGTGTTGTAAAACCCTCACCCTCTATGTCAAATGACCGGACGAGGCCATAACGCTTCAAGTCTCCAGTAGCTATATGGTAGGTTCTGAAAACAGCTTGGAAGAAATTTAAAACCTTAGTTCCAACCTAAGAAACTGAACGTCTTTAGGTAGAGCTATTGCTATGGCAAATGGGGAACCTAACATATCGGAGCCTGACCTACCCCGTCCACTTCACTGCAGTCTGGTACTTGCCGTGTTGAGCACGTAAGTTATTCTGATTTCTATCCGGCTATTCACAAGTTATTGGAAATCTTTGCCCGGCTCACCCCTTGCAATTCTGAACCAGAAAGATGTTCCTCCTATTCAAATGGACTTTTGACTTCACTTTATTCAGCCATGATTGAGGACAGACTCAAGGAGCTTACCCTACCTCAAGCACATCGAAATTGTCTGCACGACCAAGACCGTGATAACCAACGTTTTGCCATCAGAAGGATTAAGGGTTGAAGTTTTTTCAGGATGATTAGACTGGATATCGGCATAGATTGACCGTTATTTACTAAGAACTTGGGAATTCCTAACATGGAGTACTTTAATTTGTAAAACGGATTTTTTTTTTTTAAAGCATGAGCTCAAAAAGCATGCAGCTAAGGCAACTTGGAAAGATAAATGAAATTCCGCGTCCTGTGAGAATTAATATTTTATCCTAACTTTGTTTTTCAAATTTGAAAATAGTTGACTTCTTATTGATAATTATGCCTGGAAAAACAAAATTTTTAATGAAAAAATTCACTTCACAATTGTCAACATTTTGCACCAAATCGCATCTGACGGAATAAAGTTATAGAAAAGGCAGAAGGGGGGAGGGGGAACCTATTCCCTTTGACCAGTCTACCAAATCCCCCTTTACCACCTGTGTTCCCCTCCCAAAACTAAAAAGTTTGGATCTGTCGGTTTTTATTCGGTTTTTAAGGGTCAAAGTTCCGCTTCGTTTCGCAACGTACCGCTTGGGGTGAAATCGAACCTCTCTACTGAAGAAGCGGCATACACGCCTGTTTTCCTCTTTCAATTCTTGTCCCTATTACGAAACGTCCTTCAAGAGATATAAGGTATTTCAATGATACAAAATTTTTTCTTCAATCTTTATCCCACTCTACAGACATCCATGTTATAAAACCAGAACGAAAGGCATTCATACTCGCGAATGGAGGCGGTCTAACGGGTCTAGTGATATTGACAGAGTCCCTGATACGAACAGGTATTAGATGGTTAATTTGTTATGATGAGGTTTGCGCATTTCAGGAAAGGATATCAGTGTTGAAAATTTATACAGGTGAAACGTTAGTTGTGTGAGGTGAGGGGAAACAGAAATGTTTATACTACAAGATCGACGTTTAGAAAAGTACATATGAGTGATACGTAAATGATGTTAAAATTGACTAAACAAAACAGGTGGAAGATATTTTCTACTAGATCTAGAAAATAGACGTGTTTAGATTGCAGAAGAATTGTTTTATTAATAATTTCCGACCGTAGCCAAAACTGTCAGAATTTCACACATGTTATTGGGAGTTCAAAATATGAAAATGTCGTCACGAATGACAATTTCATCTTTTTTAGAGTTCTCAGTATTAATCGAGGGCAGTTAACCGGATCACCTGTATGTATATGCATCGCACGATCACCAACATAGTAAGCATATACTTTCAGATCAGCCTGGAGATGTAACTAATTAGCTATCATCTCGAGTGGCTAACGAATAGAGAGAGAGATAACTACGCAGTCTTTTATTTTGCTACACCCTCGTCAGAGATCTCTCTTCCCATTCCTACTACAATTGTCAACAACCTGACAACATAAACAGTACCGGTTTAAAATTTCTCACCCTCCTCTCCTTTCTTTGGTTGGATAAGTGCGCAGCGAGAAAGTCTTTTCCCCTACAGTACGGTTGCTCAAAGGAACCATTTTCAATTTGTCTTACAAGATTGCTAAATCTAATTGTGCCATGCCGCCAAGCACAGCCACCGATGAAAAGAATCTAATGTGAGAATATTTACAAAATGTAAAACGAAAAAAACTTGGGTTGAGGTTAACTAAGTTTGTTAGATGCGGCTAAGCAAATAAAGCCCTGCGCATGGCCCATATTTGACTTTCCACTGAAACACATCAACCTCTAGAAATGACCTTTTTAAGCCGCGGTAGCACTTGATATCATCAACTGTATCACATGTCGTTCGGCTGATCATGTGGTCACCGGCAAAGCAAGAGCATATTGGTAAGGGCGATTCAAGTTTCAGTTGAAACGTCTAGGTCAGAAGAAAACTACGCAGTTACTATTGCGCATTTTCGCATCCGGGAGACTACGTTATCTTATCCGTTCTCTATTCCTAACCCTCTGTGACGGTCTTCAGTTTTGAACAAAATAAAATATAACTTAAGTTTGTCGCTCTTGTTACAGTTATATGTTCCTTGGTCATGAAAAGAAATCACCCGTTCAATGTTTTCCAAAAAACAACGCCGAAACTTTCAGGTCAACAGATTGCTCGGATGTTTCAAACTGTAAGAAAAGAAGGGTAGCGACCATGTCATAAAGAACGGCAGTTGACAAACACTATAGAAAGGGCTTCCGAGAACCCCATATAGTCGCACCCTGGTCATTCCAAGAACCATGTAATTGAAATATCCCTGAACTAATATGCCTCATTGTGTGATGAAACCACAGACATCCTTAAGTAAATTATCTCAGTGTTTTCATGGTCAACGACTTTTAATTTACAAACACTACAAAGTAACAAAACCAACAAGACACAGAATAAAAACACTGTAATAAGTCTATAAAGCGGCTACTATTCTTCGCATTCGCTCGTAAAAACCAGAATTTTAAGTTGAAGTTTAGGATGGTACGGTATATATGAAACAATGTGAACATGTAGAGAGTTATGTTTTGGGTATTCAACTACAACAAGTGTTCAGCAAGAATAATACTGGGCAAAACATCTACAACTCCTGATGACATTCTTTTTTCTTATGTGAAGTTTACAAAATATTGTTTTCCCTGTGCTGTGCATGAACAGTTCAAGTTCTGTAAACCGACACACCTTCTGTTTCAGATCAGTCCGCTGGGAAAATAATTGATTTTTATTGTAGTACAGCTTTAGAATGGTAGCTGTATGGGAACATCATGCAACGGAAATGTCCAAAACCTTGCAAATTACGCCATTCAAGTCAACTTTGGTTGACCACAAATTAATTTTGAGATTGAAAATGTAAATTTTGTGTCCATCAAAGTTTGTTTCTAAGCTTTCTGCCCAATAAAAGTACAACAAGCACTTGATACGACACCTTGTTATATGCTCTTAACAGATCTCTGTGAATAGACATACCGACGTATCATGATACGCCGGTGGGTATTACCGATAGGATAGCACGCACACTTTCCAACAACATTGTGAGTCATAACGGTGTATCATGATACGCCGGTATGACTATTAACCGAGAACTGTCTTTTGTGATACGTCATTATTAATTAGGGTTATAACTAATTAACTAATTACAATTTTTATCTCAAAAATTGTGAGAATGAAGACTTTTGGTAGTTGATAATGAAAATGAAGTAATCTCATTTTGCCAAATTTGGTCATACGCCACTTAGTCTATTCAGCGACGCTATGTTCATTCAGAAATAACGGACCTACGGGATACTGACCCTTCGGAATAACTGACGACAATATTTTTTGAAGTATACCGCCACAGCGTAGCCAACATAGGTACAGCCTAAGTATATACATGCCCGCTTAGTGACACTTATTAAAGTTTGATTTATGTATCAAAACTCGTGACCTCAGTTATAACAATAGTGGGCGATAATTGCTGACAAAAGTGGTTGTAGTGACAATAGTGGTTGCCGCACTCGAGCCGTACCTTCACCATACTCGTTCATATTACAACTTTAGAGTCGAGTGTTTAGGTTCAGTTGAATGCTTTTGAATGGAATGGTCACTGTCCGGCCGCCACAAGCTTGCGTCCTACCCGTCAAAAACGATCTATAGTGAAAACCTTTCAGTTAGCAGATTAATCGATGACAACTTGAGGCTACGCAGTCTGCTGCGACGTGCGTTCAACCACGAAACTGAGTAGACTACATTACAATAATTTTATTAAACCTGTTTGTGTGTTCTCGAGAAAACAGGAACCGTGAGATTAACATTTTGCATGTGTAGATAAGGGTGACTAAAACGTAAGTCAAGTTCCCCTTGGCCGGTTTTGTGTTTTCCCATGGGCATATGATTGCATTTTGTTCCCTTGGGCTTCGTAGGAAAAATTGGCAAACACACACACCAACACAACCGAGCAGGCTTACATCATGCGGCCCTCGTCCTGCAAAGCCAGTACATGTGGCCCAACCCTGCAAAAGGTTGGACAGTCCTGTTACAACCGATAATGTAAAATTAATCGACAATGTAAAAACGACAGATGACGTAAAAATTACCGATAATGTAAAAACGACCGATGATGTAAAGAAAATTACCGATAATATAAAAACTGCTCAAATGAGGGTTTCTTATGGTCTTACCTATAGGGTGCGTATGTTTGAGAGCGTTTATTAAGGTAGGCAGGTAAGCTGACAGGCGGCAGGTGGGAAGGGCGGGGAAGCAAATAGGTTCATGGTTGGGTGCGTGTGCACATGCGTATTTGCACATGTACCCTGGGTAAATTTATTGGTGTATACACTCTAAACACAGTTAGGCAAACATAGCACATGCTAAATTGTTGGGGAAGAAAATTGCTGAAAGTAATTGGGCGAAACATCACGGAAATGGTTCAGAAAGAACGACATCAAATGATGCTAATATGCAAATGACTCAGATTAGCCTAAATCTTCGGGTACTTTATTATTCAAAAAAATCCCCGGACGGCGACCAAGTCCTGTAGCTGCCCCCCCCCCCCCATAAAAAGTTCAGGCTACTCCCGTGATGGAAGCTACACTCAGACACAACATAGTCAATATACACCAAAAAGTAAACACAGGGTACATGCGCACATACGCATGTTCACACGCACCGGGTAGATGCGCACTGTTTAACAAGGTGTTTCTTGGTTGGCTGTTGCCATTGTATTGTTTCAATTGTTTTCTTTGTTCGGTTTAGGGATTAGGTTAGGGATTAGGGTTATCATTAGCCAGCCTAAGAAATTTCTTGTTAAACAGTACGCATCGCCCCACGCACCCATCCACGAACCTATTTACTCTCCCGCCCTGTCCGCCTGCCGCCTGTCGCCTGTCGGCTTACCTGCCTACCTACATTAACTCGCAGACATACACACCTATACATAGGAAATTAAAAACCCTCGTTAGAACAGTTTTTACATTATTGGTAATTTGTCTTTCCACCATCGGTTCAAAGATTTTTTGTACATTATTGGGTAATTTTTCTAACATTATCGAGGTAATTTTTTTTTACATTATCCGTCGTTTTTACATTATCGGTTAACTTTTACAAATGCAAATATGTTATACTCTTATTGAGTGATGTAATTTATTGATTAGACCCTCTCTGAACAACATGCTATGCAAGCAAAGAAAAACGATTCGAGGTTAGAAAACATTTTTTATTTTAAAGGGAAACAAAGCAGGTAATGTGAGTTGTACAACAAGAAAGTCACAAATTATTTTGCAATGGACTATTTTGTTTTAAGTGAACATTGCAACGTTTTGTATCTCAGCAATGGAGCAAGTTATGGCCAAGGGAATTAAATGAATGACATTTATTTTTCAACCGATAAAATGTATAATATTTTTTAAATTTCAGATTCGAGGTGCACTTTTACGGAAGCGTATTGTTGTCACATGCAACAAAAAAAAAAATAAACTCTTGGAACGTTCGAAAATCTTTTCGTACGTACGAAGAAACTATTCGTACGTTGGAAAATCTTTTCGTACGTACGAAAAAACTTTTGGGGCATTCGAAAATATTTTTGTAGGGATGAAAAAACTTTTGGAACGTTCGAAAATCTTTTCGTATGTGCGAAACACTTTTGGAGGGCTCGAAAATCTTTTTGTACATACAAAAAACTTTTGGAGAGTTCGAAAATCTTTTCGTGCGAACGAAAATCTTTTCGTACGAACGAAAATCTTTTCGTACATACAAAAAACAAAAAAAAAAACTTTTGGAACGTTCGAAAATCTTTTCGTATATACAAAAAACTTTTGAAGCGTTCGAAAATATATTCGTACGGACGAAAAAACTTTCAAAAATCTTTTTGTACATACAAAAAAATTTGGAACGTTCGACAATCTTTTCGCACGTACGAAAATCTTTTCGTACATACAAAAAACTTTTGGAACGTTCGAAAATCTTTTCGTAGGTACGAAAGTTTTGTGTATTTTTTAGACCCATGCGCTCATTAGGATTCACCAAACTCCGACCATCCGAGGTGTGATTTGACGGGCCCGGATCAAATAGGGATGGAAATTTAAGATTGTATGGGTGGCTATATCCTTTTTCCAGAGCCGTCACTAGAGTCTCAAGTTTTGGAGGTATCATGGTCTCAAATTCTGACTTGCTGGATGTTCTTCCAAGGGAATGGAGGATCCACCAGGCCAGTTTCGAACAGTTTGAATACATGAAGCATGAATGCCTGGTGGGATCTTGTAGGACGAGGCTGAAGACTATTTAAATGGAGCGTCACCACTGGTTGGCGCGGAGAGTGCATACAATTTTAAGAAATCGCTAACCTCAGGTAGTAGGAAATAACATTTTCCAGGTCTATATCCCCCTTACTTTTAAAAACTTTTAACAGTTTAAGCTAGATCGCATGTGGTGAAATATTGGTGTCAGCTGGAAATGAAAACGAAAAGTAATATGACGAACGAAAAATATAATGAGAAAAGCCTTAGCCTTCTTTTCATTTTAAAGTTACTTATAATGACTTTAACTTTTCCAAGGAATGGGGTTATAATGAACGATTGGCATTGTCGATATAAAAGGATTCGTGTAGATGTACGGATCGAAATAATAATTGTCAATAATAATCTTATTGCATTTGCACGGCAACAAAGTTAAGAACGTCAACAGTGAGCTATGCTGCAGGTTGTGGGCAGAGGATTCTCTCCCTAAAATATGCAGCCACTGCTTTTAAAACCTAAGCAGAGCGCAACGGTAGTTGGCGAGGAGCGTACAGAAAATTTGAAAGTAGCGACTTCTTAGAATTCCCGAAACAGCATTTTCCACGTAGGTGTTAAACTCTGAACAGTCGTTTCATTAAAATTGCGTTTGTAATAAAATTGTCACTTAAATGAGAAATGGAAAATTGAAATAACTATCAGAGAAAATATACTACTTCAATATTTCGGCCAAAATTTGGGGTACTCTCCTGTCTGCCTGTGTAATCTTATGAAAGGTAGTTGTACGTCTCAATGGCTAAAACCGTCCCACAATGCTTTGCAGCTTCTACCTGAATGATATTCTACAAAATAGGGCAAAATCATGCACGAACTATGAAAAAAGACTGAGGTATGTATAGTTGATTTTTATAGGCTGTCAGAATGTGTGGCCAAGTTTCATTTTGTTTTGGAATATTTGAGGAAAGTGTTGCAGTGACTATGATACTTTCCTATTTTTCGATCATAATCTGGAAAGAATTCAGGCCCGCCTAACAGTTTTAAGTGATTAAAAGAATGCCAGATTGGTGAAGACCTAAGTGGCTACCAGATGTTTTTAAACCTCTACCCGAAATTCAGATCTTGGGAAAATTTGGAAGGCAGTCTTCTCCCTGCCCCATGGGCCTAGAGTTTAAGGGCACTGGTTTACCCCCTCCCCAAGTTTCGTTTTTTGATAACCGTTTGTGAAAGAACAAGGTCAAAATTGATTACTGCTCGAAATTCCTTCTTATCCAATCACAGCCTTTCTCTACAGAAATATAGCTTGAATGTCTTTGGTGTAAAACTGGATATCAAGGGGGACTATGCACATGAACAAACAACCATTATCGGACTGATTCATCTTGAAGATATAACATAACATAACAAGTTGAAGGGCAAAAGAGGCCAAAGACCACATAGGATGCCCTCAAGTCCAGACCCCGTACAAAAGTCTACTACAGTCGTGGAAGAACTTGTCAATGTTAACCTTAAAGCAGTGTACTGACTGGGAGTAAACTACCCATTCTGGCAGACAATTTCACCCTTTGACAACTTGTGAGAAACTGAACCTAATAATATCAGGGAGGTGTTCCCTGCTGATATCAAGCGCTAGTCGCTAGAGGTGAGCTGTAGACGGTTCGGAGCTAGCTGTACACTACATATGTGTATTTAGCACATGCGCTGAGGAGCCATCCAACAACTAGGAATAGATCCTCCCGATAGCGCTATCTCTTCCAATTAAACGTTTCGGCTTCTCGTACAAAGACCTTTGGGGATCGTACTTTCCATCGCGCCGCACCCTGCCTTTGGAATTCGCTTCCACTGAAGCTCGGGTCTTTAGATTCTCTTGACCAATTTAAACGGTCCCACAAAATCCTTCCTTTTTCTCAATGTTTCCAACTTTTCTACTTTTTCGGCATCTGTAAAGTGAATTGAGAATTGTTTTCTCTGGATTCTGCGCGTTATTAGACTTATTATTATTATTATCATCCTGAAATTCGCATTCACAAGCATGATATAACAAGCCCAAGTTTTTTCGCACGTGCGAAAAGATTTTCGAACGTTCCAAAGGCTTTTCGTACCTACGAAAAGATTTTCGAACGTTCCAAACGTTTTTTTTTCATGTGACAACAGAACGCTTCCGTTCCGTTAGAATATGTGAAACAATATTGGCAGACTAAAATTTCGAGATTTCAACAAAGAAAGTTTGAAACTAAAGGGGGGGGGGGTTGAAACATATGCCTCATTTGAGAGCGAAATCATAAGTCGGGGAAATTTTCCTCGAATATAGAGGATTCCATGCATAGTTTACAACCAAACTGCAAACACATGTCCGGTGTTGCGTCGGTCCCGGAGATTGCAGCTCTCCCATTGCATGCACAAATGATGTACAATGAGACTATGGAAGTGACTTGTGGCGTAACTAGAAGGGGTAGGGGAATAGCCCCCTAAACACCCCACCCCTCTTAAATAAAAAAAATTCTTGTGACGCCACCGGAAAGTGACTATACAATCTCTCGTAGGTATTGACTGTCTGTGAGGTTTAGAGTTTGACTCATGACCGGATCATACCGAACACTTTAACCAGAATGCGAAAATTCATTGAGGTATAGGTGATTCTTATATCCAAATAATGTCACATTAAACCCCTGGTGACCCAAGATCACCTTTGGCCTCCACCAGAAACTGAATGGTTCTTCAAACGAACACATCTACATACAAAATAGGCCTATTCAATCAATCCCAACTTTTATACCTGAAAATAATATGCAAACAAGGATTTCAAAGAATGATCCCAGGTGACCCCAGTCGACCTTTGAACTCCACAAAAAATGAAAGGACGGATCTTTTGACCATAATGCATGGATATACCAATTATGAAATCTACCCAAGTTAATTAACCTTGAAACTTTTTGTTAACAAGGTTTTCAGATTTTGACACCTGGTGACCCCACTTGATCTTTGGCCTCAACCAAAAACAAATATGGACCATCTTCTGAACAAAACAACCCATACATCAATTGCAATAACCTATTCAAGTTTACCATTTTGAGACTTCGTGTTTCACAAAATTTTAAGATTTTGACTTTTGGTGACCCCTGAATAATATTCCACCATAAAGGGGGAACATATTTTGTCCTCAGACATATCAACATCCCAATTATGACATCTATTCCAAGTTTCCTACCTTGAGACATCCTTTTAACAAGGTTTGCATAGCTTGACCACCGTTAAACCCAATTGACCTTTGACCTTCACCAAAATAAAAAATCGAAATTCGGACCATTTTAGTAATTTTATTTATGGTAAAGCTACGAAATTTAACTGATCCGGCACTTGAGTTCGTATACATTATCATAAAAGTACTGCAGTGTTCAAATACGACCACGTCAAAATGAACAAAATCAATGCCAAACGATCATGACTAGCTTTAGGTATTTTTGACAATTTATTTCACCTAAAGTAATTAGAAAACATGTTACACATACGCAAACATTTTATTTATACACTAATTATATATTCATCGTACAGCTGCAGCATTGTATTTCTCTTTTAATGAGATTAATACAAATAACAGGCTTCCTAGATTAATTTTAAAGGGGAATACAGTCATCTCAACTTGAGTTAGTATGATGTTGTTCTGTTGCATGATGGGAAAACAAGCCAGTGAGTCGTAACTGGAAAAAAGAGCCGTGGCCGGCTCGAATTGGATCAATAGGTTGGAAACTGGGCCGTAAAACTCCCATCTAACTAACTAACTCCATGATTGGCTATTTGCGTATATATTTGACAATACTTAACGGTGAAATTTACAAGAAGTAACTCGTGTTTGCCGGGTTTATCTTGAATGCTATTAAAGTCCTGAACTAGTATGAACAGTACTTTGAATTGAAATAAGAAAGTTGTGAGATTTAATTGTTGTTTCAAAGTAAGTTTGAGTGACCGCTCTTGCCCTTTGAAGGAGTACATTAGATGCAGTATTATTGAAAAAATGTAACTCTTTTGTATGTTTTTCTTTTCATAGAACGTAAATCTATGAAAATAATAGAAATAACATCAGCGCACCTTTGACAATTCAAAACGAGCTGCTGATCAAACAACTTATTTGAAATAAACTTCAATGAAAATACTAAATATTTGCAACGTAAAAGCGGTACATTTCCTGTCAAATTCCCTTATCTGTTACACTGTAAAAAAAGGTTCGGTAGATTTACAGAAGAACAAAATGAAAACATATATGCGGAATACAGGAAATTTCTGTAAACTTATTGCAACCACTTTTTTGCAATCTTTATGTTTCTCTTTATTTTTTTTTTTTTTTTTGTTATGTAAATTTACAGCAATTTTGTGCCATTGTAACAGTATAGGTCACGTTGCATGACCCGGTTACCGTTGAAACAAACGTATTGAGTACCAAATTTGAATATTTGAGTAACGGGAGATGTGAACCTCGAAATGTTAATCAAGTACTCTTCAATAAAAAAAAATAAATTGCATACATATGTACCATATTCTTTCCCTTTCCACCGATTAATACATCAGTAAGGCTATAGTTACCACCATACGAAATGAAAGAAAATGATTCGCCAGGATTTGATCTTTTGTTCGAGATCAGCTGATGTGTATTTCATCATAGCACGACCTGAATTTCTCATTCATTAGTTAATGTAGATAGGGTCAAGACTGGATCAAAATAATTTGTTGTCTGAGTATAAATTACCTTATTCAGTCACATTGCTAAAAACATTGCTAAATTTAAGGAACCTCAAAGAGGATAAGCGGAGTGGGTTCTTTTTGACATAGACCCTTACACTAAACCCAAGTTCTGGCTAACAAGTAAAGTGGCATGAAAGGCTGGAGGTCCATTAAAGGTCGAGATCCTACGTGGAGTTGCAGCTTTCTGTTGAGTGTAGCTTCAAAACCCTTCAGTGCTCGGTGCAAATGTTTGGCATGGTAGCCAATAAAGGTCATAATCTTTTTGAGAAAAATAGCAACATCAATACAATGGCTGCAAAGAAACTGAAAGGTTTCGTTACAGTAGCAGCTGAACATGTAGGTATTATTGGATCTGGAGTCGTTATTTGACCTCCTTGCTTTGAACGGTAAACCACACGATCGTGTATCGGCTGAAGTGGTCGGTAACAATTCCCAATTACATGGCTCTCGTTACGAAGTCCTTCCTCTAATTTACGGAAATGGTCCAACTGAAAACAAAAAACATAAATGAACCTCAAAATGTAACATAAACCTTAAAATAAAACGACGTAAAATTTGTTGGGTTCAGGTGAGAAATTATAGCAACGGGCCAAGGGGAAATTTGCGCTTGAGCATAAATTCATTACATTTTGATGTTTATCTTTACGTTACTGCTAAGTCCATCCCTTATTAATATATGTCATATCCAGTATAATGGGAGGCATTTCGGCCCAGATT
Source organism: Holothuria scabra (assembly GCA_037179385.1). Taxonomy (NCBI): domain Eukaryota; kingdom Metazoa; phylum Echinodermata; class Holothuroidea; order Aspidochirotida; family Holothuriidae; genus Holothuria; species Holothuria scabra. Next base: position 58,394,408 of record CM074179.1, on the reverse strand, counting down.
TTCTCCCCTACCCCGAGTCGAGGCGCGGATCGCTAGGCGTCTGTCAACGATACTTCTGTACCATTCGCTATCAAACAGCCGAAAACGTTGAAGCTTACAATGGTCTCGCAAATCAAATAGGTGGATCACGAGACTGATCATATTACCCCCCCCCCCCCAAAAAAAAAGACACACACACACATACAACACACACTCAACACCCTCAAACTCAAAAAAATCGACATGAATAGGGACCAGAGGCATCAAGTTTTAGGTGACGACACAATGTTACCATGCAGTTTTCTATAGTAAACAAACATTTCTAATGCCGCACTTAATTTTTGCGAGTTGCAAAGTGAGGTTTTTAGCTTGTATTTTTTACCCTGTGGGGCTTATGGGTGCTAGGCTCCCCAAATCTCTTAAGTTCTAGTACATTTGTGGGTGTTAAATTAAGTTTTTGCAAATATTTATGTTGCTCTAGCAGACCTGGGATCACGAGTAGCCAAGGACCCTTTTCTCTTCGATTGGGAAAAAATTGTGGTTCATGTACTAACTGCTTACGATCATGTACAGATTTCATACGTTCATGTGTTGTTTGCTTACGTTCATGTACTGATTTCATACGACCATGTACTGATTTCTTACGATCATGTACTGACATTTAGTACATGATCGTATGAAATCAGTACATGAACGTATGAAATCAGTACATGAACGTATGAAATTTGTACATGATCGTAAGCAGTTAGTACATGAACGTGTACTTTTACTACATCAAATTCGATGAGCCTTTTGGCGGACTTCTGGTACGCCGAAAGGCTCACTCTGTATGGCGTGCGGAAGAGACGATAATAACATGATGATCTTACGGTTTTACATGTACAACGTGTGTTTTAAGATGTACAACGTGTGATTTTACATGTACAACGTAACATTTAACATGATGAACTTATGGTTTTAGTACATGATGGTGTAAATTTACATCATGATCATATGAAGTTAGTACATCATCGTATATTTTTGGTACATGAACGTGTAATTTTAGTACATGAACGTGTATTTTTTGAACATCATCATATTTGGTGAGCCTTTTGGCGTGCCATAGTATCGCGCATAAGGTCGGAGGCCAAAGGGTAACAATTTCATGTGTGTTTACAGCTGATTGCGGGGTGTAAACATACATAAAACAGTGTGATATGCGCGGTCGGCGCATTTTCAGCTGTTTTGTTTCCACTTGACCTGAATCGCATGATCAGCAGATGTCAACTTTAAGGTCCACATCTTCACCTGACACTATGCTACTATGATACTATCCCCATTCGAGTTAGTTCCATATAGACGAGGCCGGACCATGGCGTACAAGGAATGCGTATCGCATTCATGCTTTTATCCAGATTGCGAATGGCTGCATCCTGTCTTCATTTTTATTAATCTGTTAATAGTGTTCAGGGATATGTGTTAGGTTCACTTTCTTAAAACGTAAGATTTAAAATATGGGAGTTTAAATTTAAGAGAGTTGAATTAGTAACCAATCGGATGTTCAATTGGTCACTAATTCCATTCTTTAGATTTATTTTAACTCTGTTAGATTAATTTTAAATCTACTGATTTAAGAGAGTAAGGTCTTAACAGTGGTGCAGGATATTTGTCTTGTTCATTCGTAATCTTGTGTCAGAATTGCAAAACAACATTCGACAACTTGCCATTTGGAGTTGAGATTGTGGGATTCAAGAAGCTGATTTGTCCGTTGACATGATTTGGTTACTACCACCTTGGGAAAAACATATCGCCTCCTGAATTTAAAATGAATGATACAAACCTGCCGCTCCGAAATCTTCACTGTATCTTCGAACACCGTCCACTGTACGACTTCGTAGCAGGGCGGTGTTGTAAGAGATCCATCGTAACGATAAAACCGCGATTTGTCATCAGGCAGGAGCTTATAGAGTGAAACTACGTTTTCGAAAAAATGTTCTTCACCTGTGGTACAAAGAGTAAGTACGTGAGTTTACTTGCACGAAACATAAGGAGGTGCTTAATTAATCTCGCCTTATATGATGGCTGTCACTGGAGGCACTGACAGAAGAGATGACTCCTTCAGTTTAATTTATTAATCTTATGATACTTCTGGTAGGCATGGGTTAAAGATGGCACGTTCCTCAGATAATGAATGTTTTTCTCGGTTCATCAATAAGCTGATTCGGTAAATTGTTGCCGCATGAAATTTTGGGGAACAACATGGGCTTTACAAACCGAGCTCAGGGCATACTAGATTCAATGATACGGTGATCCCTTGTTTTTGCATTACGTAAACTAAAAACTTCAGGCATATGCCGGTGGGTAATAAGCGTCCAGCTCAACCGAACGAAAATATGGGTCTCATTTCTACTTTACGACTGATTTAAATGAAAATTCTTACACCAAAACGACAATATAATGTTATAAACTGACCCTCATATCTTATGTTCGAAACGCCGTTGATGACTTCATCAAAATTTTGGTTGTCACTTTCACCAATCTGCAAACAAATTAACAAATAAAATCATATGTTGAGACCCTGTTACACCATAACATGAAGAATGCCTGTCAGAGAACACCAATAAACCAGATACTTTTAAATTTTCAAAAGAAAAAAGGAATTGAGAGAGGAGAAGAAGAAGAAGAAGAAGAAGAAGAAGAAGAAGAAGAAGAAGAAGAAGAAGAAGAAGAAGAAGAAGAAGAAGAAGAAGAAGAAGAAGAAGAAGAAGAAGAAGAAGAAGAAGAAGAAGAAGAAGAAGAAGAAGAAGAAGAAGAAGAAGAAGAAGAAGAAGAAGAAGAAGAAGAAGAAGAAGAAGAAGAAGAAGAAGAAGAAGAAGAAGAAGAAGAAGAAGAAGAAGAAGAAGAAGAAGAAGAAGAAGAAGAAGAAGAAGAAGAAGAAGAAGAAGAAGAAGAAGAAGAAGAAGAAGAAGAAGAAGAAGAAGAAGAAGAAGAAGAAGAAGAAGAAGAAGAAGAAGAAGAAGAAGAAGAAGAAGAAGAAGAAGAAGAAGAAGAAGAAGAAGAAGAAGAAGAAGAAGAAGAAGAAGAAGAAGAAGAAGAAGAAGAAGAAGAAGAAGAAGAAGAAGAAGAAGAAGAAGAAGAAGAAGAAGAAGAAGAAGAAGAAGAAGAAGAAGAAGAAGAAGAAGAAGAAGAAGAAGAAGAAGAAGAAGAAGAAGAAGAAGAAGAAGAAGAAGAAGAAGAAGAAGAAGAAGAAGAAGAAGAAGAAGAAGAAGAAGAAGAAGAAGAAGAAGAAGAAGAAGAAGAAGAAGAAGAAGAAGAAGAAGAAGAAGAAGAAGAAGAAGAAGAAGAAGAAGAAGAAGAAGAAGAAGAAGAAGAAGAAGAAGAAGAAGAAGAAGAAAATGTAGGTATGTACAAATACGGTAGTTCACCTGATATTTCCCCAGTATGACATTTAACACTTAGACTTCAGCTATTACAACTCAAAAGAGTATTCTACTATCTGTAATCTGGGATATATCTCTTCCATTAATGTTTAACGAAGATGTTTACATTGACTTAAAGCTGGAGCTTCACTCCTTTTTCAAGTTCTCGTCCCTTAGAAATTTATGACTCCTTAGGCTATTATTATCCCTCCAATACATCTACAATGTCCTGCTAGTGGAAATGTTTCAAAGGAGAGACACCCTACCTTATTAGATCCCTCAACTAGGACGGTGATCACAACCCCTTCCCTAAATTAAATCTGAAATACCCACGTACTTGTTTCAATTAAGAATTTAAGAGACATTAGTGCTAATATAAAAGAACACGAGGTTAACGTGCGGTTAATTTGCAGGTTTGTAAAACTGAAGCTAATCGTCTCACCCCAGGCAGTTCCAGTTTCCCTAACCTTAACTCTTAACCCCCAAGTACAACTTTCTCAAATCATCTTCATCTAGACAAACTCCCAGTTTATTGCTTCAGGTGGAGTAGCCAAGACCCCGATGTGGTATCAAACACTATATGGTGTGTAATATGAGGTACAGTACTATGTATTGTTTTAACTTGCTTTCACTTAGACAGAGCTGAAGAGCTGAACCAATTAAGAACTTCTGTAGACTTCTTCAAAAACTATAATTTTGAGCGAGAATTGACTGCCTTTAAAGGCCCAGTTTTCTCACCCCAAACAGTACCAATTCCCCTAACCTTCTTGCTTAAAAGAAGCCCGTGGAGTGTGTTTTCTGCAAAGCTGATGCCACTGCCTCTGCGGGTGTGCACGTAACCCTTTAGCCGAGTATTGCAGATATTTTAGATTAACCCTTTACCGTTGTGCTCCGATCGGGGCATATTTGCGCGCATCGGGAGTGGGCGGAAAAACGGACGTAGCCCGCCCCGCATCGGCTTCCGTAGGCCATTGACCCCGTGACCTTAAACCATTGTCTCTCTCGTTGTTGTGGCCAAATTTTCGGGAAGCTACTCGCAGCTTCGAGCTCCGCGTGAAACAGTAAAGATGGGTGACAGCCGAGCACTCCGCATGGGTCCAAAAGGACCCAAACAACGGTAAAGGGTTAAGCTCCTCCCACCATTGTCTGAAATTCATCCTCATCCAGATACAAACTCAGTTTATTGCTTCAAGGTGAGTATAGAAAAACTCAATTCATATTCAAAACACTCTCATACTGTCCATGCGGTGTAATACGAGCTTTGGTACTCTACATTGTTTGAAAAAGCTGTCAGTCAAAGAGCTGAGCCAATTGAGAATTTTGGTATCCCCGTACCAAAATTGTAGTTTTGGGTGAGAGGTCTGGCCCTTTAATGATGAAAACCTACACGAAGAAACGATATTTTGATGGTTTATTGACAACTTCCGTCATTTTTCAGGAGAGGTCCTTGTCTTTAGGGGATGGAACGATAGGAGAACCCCCAATCCTGTAATCCTCCCTGGCTAAATCGCACTGTCAAGAGAAAGACCTACCCGGAACAGTAAGTGCTTATGCAGTTTTGCACGGGGATGTTGTCTGTTATAGGGAAATGGGGCAATCGACTCACGGACTCAAATGGCGTTCCAAAGTAAGGCCTAGGAAACTAGTAAATTCTTGTATAAAATATCACACAATTACATCCTTTTTATTGCCATCTCGGTCCAAAATACGCAGTTTACCTTACCTCGAAGAGAACACCTAGCACAGCCAGCCCGTCTTTTTCCCCTGACGTCGCTGCCTGTAAGATGTCGTCGTTGTACTCTTGAGAAGCATAGTGAACTATGTGCATCTGCGATGGAAACAAGCAGAAAGAGTCAATGATGTCTGGTGTAATACCAACAAAATTATAAAAGTTGTTAATTTTCGGACGGCTTTGTTCTTCATGAAAAAATTAACTTCTACTACACAAACACAAATTTGCGGATACAGCTGGGGATTAGAACAGGCCACAGATTCCTCTAGGCCTACATGGACAGAGCATACCGCACGGTACAGTACGCACGGTTCCTACCGTACGTGTGGGAAAAGCGCACCAAGAAGGCTGTCTGCTATGGTTTTGTTTGAAAGCTTGGACTTACTCAAGTAGAAAGCCATATTTTGCAGGAAAGGTGAAATATTTTTGAAATATGCCAAGATAAGGACAAAATCACTTCACCTATTGCAAGAACATAATATTGTTTCCCATTCAAGTTTAACTTTTTTTTAAAATATTACAGAATCGTCTTCAAATCAGACGATTTATAGCTTCATGGCGACCATCTTGGTGCGTCTTTTTTGTCCCAGCCGGTGGCGACCATCTACGTATAGAACGTACATATTACATGCTCTGTCCATGTATATAAGTTAGTGGAACAGGCCTACTTGACTTAAAATACTGGAGATCGAAGAGGAAAGCGACGTCTTTGTTGAGGGAGTCGGCTTTGTTCGTGCCAAAGGATGCTCTTAGTTCAGTCCCCCTGGGTAGTCTTTTTGCCTTTTTACTAGCTATTTGAAGTTGCCCTCTATCATGGCGAACTTAAAGTTTACCCCAAGTAACAAATTTCAAAAATATATATTTAAAAGCATGGAAAATGAATCCTAACAACTCGCATCTTCATAGGACATTTTTGAGCCAAGGTATAATGTTGTAATTCATTCACTTAAAACAAATTAGTCCGTTGCGCAATAATTTGTGACTTTCTAGTTGTACAACTTGAATTACAGGGCAGATGCGCACTTTTCAACAAGGTGTTTCTTGATTGGCTGTTGCCATTGTATTGAATCGATTGTATTCTTTGTTAGGGTTGGGGATTAGGTTAGGGATTAGGGCTATCATTAGCCAGTTAGGAAATTTCTTGTTAAAGAGTGGGCATCGCCCAAAATTACCTGCTTAGTTTCCTTTTAAAATTAAATATGTTTTTATGACCTTGAACACTTCTTGTTAACTTGTATAGCATGTCGCACAGGGAGAGATTAATTAATTACATCACACCACGAGAGTAATAGAGCTATCACACCTTGGTGCAATGTATAGTAACTTTCACACACACAAAAAAAAAAGAAATACAAAGATAATTTGAATAGTACAACAATAGCAATAATAATGACATAATATGCGACAAATATGACATAACCTAATGTAGCTTGTTTTAACATAAAATCCTACATCCAAACATAGTATGACTCGCTGGAAAATATTTTCCCCCAGGAACTCTTTCGCTTTACCTGGTAAATTTTCATCTCTTTCGATGTACCCTTCTTGCTACGGACCAAACTGCCTAAAGGGACTGCTCGCACTGTGCCGGTTTACCCACTCAACAACTTACCTCTAAGGGGAATAGCCTCCCATTAACAGCATGCTCTGATCCTTGTTGGTCTATTGTACCCCAGTGAAAGTGAGCTTGACGGACTTTGTATTCCGTGGGAAGACCTCCACCCGATATTGTAAAATTACCGTCTACGGTGATTCTTGCTTCATTCGAAAAAAGAAAAAAGTGACATAGTTTTAGACTGGCTACACTATTAGTCATGTGGTAAGCGTCCGTCTCGACCTCAGTGTCAGAACGTCCATATGGGTCAAGGGGTGCCCCAGACTCACAGAAATATCCCGCTCGCGTCCTTTTTATGTATGTACTGCAACACCATTATAAGCAATGTTGTTTCTAGGGTGGAAGAACAAAATGCTCAGCCGCCAACCAAATGTTGTTTATTCTGACTCTGTACTGTGATATATGCGGTATTTGTTTCACCATGATTATCATCTTGCTATATACGTTTTTATGTATGATATAGCTTTGCTAAGTTGATGAACAGTTCCTATATGAGACTGTGTAATAATGACATGAAAATGCTGCTTTCTGTAACTACTCACACGATAGAAAATTACATCTAATAATTTTTGCTTGATTTTTTTCTCATGACGAAAGGTATCTACCGACGTTAAGTAACAGAGCGTCAAGCAGAGAAAGTCCTTCTTGTAAATTAATTACTGTACTTACAATGTAGGCAGCCTTACTTACTACCTGCCATTTCAATGGGTCACAAATAATCAGTCTGTTGCAAAATGTAAACTATATATAAATGGTTGTTGATGTGTTTACTTATCTATGGATTTCCAGATACAAAAATCTACATTTTGCAGTAATAAGTTCCAAATTAGCTCCCCAGATTAGCATTTCTTGCCTTGGCTTTTTAGAATTTAATTCTTATTCTCACAGAGTTCGTCCCTTTACACATAAAATCTTTCATCGCAACTTGATACAACACAAATAAAACCGCTTTTATTACAGCATGTGAATGGAACGCATAGAAAATTTATGATGCTTTAATAGAGCGACTCGGGGGGGAGAAGATTTGGAAAATACTTTATTAGTCGAGGAAAGTAGATGAAAAGTGTGAAAAGCTATGAGTAAAATCATACTGTCTCAACGGGTCCTTATTGACCGTTCTTAACCACCTGATCAAAATACCTGGGTCTGTTACTGTACGGCTTTGATGGTCAAATCGCTTCATCATCTAATTGGACAAAACCAGGACCCTACAACGTCAAAGCATAGTTTTCAGCATGTCTGGGCTCAGGGGTCCAGACTATTTGCCAAACCGAGTCACAAACCTACCTGAACAATTGGATATGATGGGCGGGACCATATAATGCAATTATGCAAAGTCTCAACAAAAACGAGTATTTGTCATACCTCATGGAGAAGGTAGCGCTCTATCGTGCCGCCTTATAATGCATGTGCAACGTTAATGCCCTTATTAATGTTGTAGCGGTGTAATAAGCCAGATTTCGAAGTCACTGCTGTATCTTTTAGCACAGAGCACAACTCCATGCTTTTACATTGTAAACAAAGGGCCGATTGAAGTAGGTAGTAATTCCATGGTGAAACTATTGTGAATTACCGATCACACAATAGCATGACACATGCAGTGGCATTGACATGAGGGGGGCAAGGGAGCGTTCTCCCAATCACATTTTGCATACAAATGCTATGTATTCAATCATCCAAGCAAACATACGCTATGATATTCCACTCAATCGCTGGCGAAAATCACACTCAAATCGTACAATTTACTTAATTGGGAACCGGAACCACTGAGCATTGACAAGGAGGTATCAAGCTTGGCAGTTGTTTTTTTTCCAAAGCACCGACCGTCTTCTAACCCCTTAATTTTCCGACATATTCAGAACTTCCGCAAAATTCCAAAACTTCTCATACTTACTTATGGAAATTTCTTAAATACCCAGAAAAAAGAAAAATGTGGTGTAGGAAAAAAAACTTTTATTCACTTTGGGGATTTTCATACCCTTTCCAGCCTTCGTAGGTGTCGCGTCTGTCCTCAAAATACACTATTTCCATGAATCTTTTGACCTAAGTTATATTCCCTTGTCAATTGGCTGAATGGCGAGTGGCTCCCTGAAGGACTGACATACTTTTTTCAAGTTTTAGTACCAAGTAGCCTATGATACATTCTGAAAGGAATGAAGCTTGAACTATCATGATTTTGACTCAAATGTAATTAGCACTTAACCTGACGCTACACCAACTATACGAATTGGATGACGATCACTTATCGATCATGAATATTCATTACCTGTATGCCCAAGATTTCTTATAGAAACCAAAGTACCGGCGTTAGGTTTCTCGCTGTCGTATCCATTAAACACAAAATCTCCAAAGTCCATCATAGTTGCCTTTTTAGCTAGCAAATTAATTGGCGATTGTCGAGTCTCTCCGCATTCAGCGGTGGTGCTTTTCCAGTAAAGTGGTCCTGTGTTTGAAAATTCAAGAAAAGGCCGTGATCGATTTTTAAGACTCCCGAATGGGTCATAATCTCAAATGTACCTCGACATCGCCTTCGCCTCTCTACGCATGCTCACAGCTATACATGCATGCACATCCACCGTTTATTCACAGATACCTTGCATTGTCAGTGCAAATCTACTGATTTCACAGGCGCCATGAAGGCTCGTGGGACTTTGGCGATGCCCATAATGCATTGGACACGAATGTTCACCATTTTTGATTCCTTGCCGAAGGCAGGCAAGGAATCTATGCGATGGTGATGTCGTGTGTATGTGTGTGTGTGTGTGTGTATGTGACGCTTTGGCTTGTAAACACGATATCTCAAGAAGGGTAAGTGTGACTAACCTCATATTTGGTGTGTGCATTGGCCATATTGAGTAGATGATCCCTATTGTTTTTGGTGGAGATCAAAGGTCATTTGGGGTCACGAGAGGTCAAAAGGTCAAAACATTGTAAACACGATATCTCAAGAACGGTACATGCGACTATGCTCATATTTAGTGTGTGGATTGGTCATATTGAGTAGATGATTCCTATCGATTTTCGTGGAGGTCAAAGGTCATTTGGGGTCACGAGAGGTCAATAGGTAAATTCCTTAGAAATTGCTTGTAAACACGGTATCTCAAGAAGGGTAAGTGTGACTAATCTCATATTTGGTGTGTGCATTGGCCATATTGAGTAGATGATCCCTATTGTTTTTGATGGAGATCAAATGTCATTTGGGGTCACGAGAGGTCAAAAGGTCAAAACCTTGTAAACACGATAACTCAAGAACGGTACATGCGACTATGCTCATATTTAGTGTGTGGATTGGTCATATTGAGTAGATGATTCCTATTGATTTTCGTGGAGGTCAAAGGTCATTTGGGGTCACGAGAGGTCAATAGGTAAATTTCTTAGAAATTGCTTGTAAACACGGTATCTCAAGAAGGGTAAGTGTGACTAATCTCATATTTGGTGTGTGCATTGGCCATATTGAGTAGATGATCCCTATTCTTTTTGGTGGAGATCAAAGGTCATTTGGGGTCACGAGAGGTCAAAAGGTCAAAACCTTGTAAACACGATAACTCGAGAACGGTACATGCGACTATGCTCATATTTAGTGTGTGGATTGGTCATATTGAGTAGATGATTCCTATCGATTTTCGTGGAGGTCAAAGGTCATTTGGGGTCACGAGAGGTCAATAGGTAAATTCCTTAGAAATTGCTTGTAAACATGGTATCTCAAGAAGAGAAAGTGTGACTATGCTCATATTTGGTGTGTGGGTTGGTCATATTGAGTAGATGATCCCTATTGTTTTTGGTGGAGATCAAAGGTCATTTGGGGTCACGAGAAGTCAAAAGGTCAAAACTTGGTAAACACAATAACTCGAGAATGGTACATGTGAATATGCTCATATTTAGTGTGTGGGTTGTCATATTGAGTAGATGATCCCTATCGATTTTCGTGGAGGTCAAAGGTCATTTGGGGTCACAAGAGGTCAATAGGTAAATTCCTTAGAAATTGCTTGTGAACACGGTATCTCAAGAAGAGTAAGTGTGACTAATCTCATATTTGGTATGTGCGTTGGCCATATTGAGTAGATGATCCCTATTGTTTTTGGTGGAGATCAAAGGTCATTTGGGGTCACGAGAGGTCAAAAGGTCAAAACTTCGTAAACACGGTATCTCAAGAACGGTACATGTGACTGTGCTCATATTTAGTGTGTGGATTGGTCATATTTAGTAGATGATCCCTATTGATTTTCCCAAAGGTCAAAGTTCATTTGGAGTCAGCATGTTCAAAGCCTGACAAGCTTTCCTGCACAGTCTTTCAAGAAAGGTCACTTGTAGGGTCCTGTAACTTGTCATGTAGATGGCACATAGTGAATACATGGTCCCAGAAGTTTTTGGTGGAGGTCAAATGTCATTTGGGTTCACGACGGGCAAGGGGGGTCTCAATGTAGGAAGATTGGATGCCTTGCATGTGTACTCTGTGGGCACATTATGGAGCCCTGTTAATTGAAAAACATTGCAAAGCAATGTCAATGTGAAAAAAGGCCTTACATTCAGCAGCAAGGAATCACTAAGCCTTTTGGCTTTCTGGTTTCTACTATTTTGGGGAAAAACGTTTTGATTTTATAGAGTAGAGAATATAGAAGAGATTTGCAAAAGTCATTGACAATAGGTAACTTTAAATTGTACAGCCTTGCACAATAGAGGTCCCGGGAACAAACCTCGCTGAAATGAAGTGTTCCTTCAAAAAAAAAAAAAAAAACCGGTGGAACCACTTGTATTTTTTTTTTGGGGGGGGGTACTTAAATTCACTTGCTCAACATAGGGGTTCAAATTGTTGGTTTATGATTTGGTGATGTGTTTCTCCAGGAAAATATCCGACTTGCACGGTCAGCTGTCTATGTATCTGACAGGTTACCATATGGCGGTGTGGACACTAGTCAAAAGGAGAAGGCGAATATCGCAGGTGTACATCAACGCTTACTCTGTTAGGGTCCTCAATAAGGCAATGGACTCCCCGATCCTCAAACGTTAATTTTTTTAACATAAATAATAGATAAAATGAAAAAGTGAACCTACTTCTTGCCGTTTTGACTATCATGAAATTGAATTTTCTAGTGTCTTGACTTGTAACGGTTATGTACATAATTAAAAAAAAGTGTCTGGTCACAGAGTTTTGAAAACCACCTTGAACTCTTAAGTGCTCTCTCATAAAACAATTATTTTTGTGTAGGGTATGTAAATTGTCTAAGATTGACCATTTGTCATTGGAATGTAGAGAAAACTTAACATGTTTGGAAAACATTGTTGAATTTCATGAACCAACTCAATGAGCCGCTTTAAAGCGAAGATTGTTTGGAAAGTATGTTAAATAGAATGTTAAAGGAAAGGAAAACTGCAGTCATTCTAACTTAAGTGTAGTAACTACCTTATTTTATGAATGGCTCGTTGAAATTTTGTGACAGCATTTTTCACTGAATTGTGAAATTTTGTAGGAGTAACTCATCGGTCTTTCCTGGATGATGGAATATTTAAGTCCTGCAATAATCAAGGAAGATATTTTCTAGGAAGAGGAATAAAAATGATGGGTGATGCGCATTGTCTAAAAAGAAATTTTCTAACTGGCTAACGATAACCCTAATCCCTAACCCCAACCCGAACAAAGAATACAATCGATACAATGCAACGACAACAACCAATCCAAGAAACACCTTGTTAAACTGTTTAACAATGCGGGTGTTTCAAAGTATGTTTGGGATATTCTGCTTTCGTTTGTGGATAATTTGAAATCGTTGGACATTTTGGTCCTGACGGAGATACTTTTTGTGATTTTCATCATTTCTTAAAGACACATATTCGTTGATTACCTAGGAAATTCTGTCAACTGAGTTCATAAGTATATACGAATCGAATGTCGGCAATACGTTTATGTTTCACGTGAGAATAAAACTAATACGAAAAAACTATCCGCAAAACATATATAAAAAAGGACAAAGTTAAGTCTAATCCCAAATTATAAAATGATTATTTCAGTTAAAATGTGGTGAAAATGCTTCGAGAAAATATTTATCGGTACATGCATTTCATGAAACGATATAGCTAAGGGAAGTTGGAAAATGCTATGTTTCAGTTAAAGGTTATGTTAGATGGAGTTTTACCGTCCAGTTTCTAACCGGTCATGGCTAAGTTTGAAAGGAACTCTCTGATGAAATCATAGTCTACCTTTCAAGTGTACGAACCATAACCAGATTACGCGGCAAAAGGGTTTATCGACAAACCATCGACGTTAAACTGGGGGGGGGGGGGGCGGGTAAACGTACCCCCCCCCCCCTTGTTATCTTGTAAATACTCTCATTGAATTAAGATTTTTACACAGAATTTTTTTGACGCCCTCCCTTTCGAGTTAAGATTTCCTTTACTTCAACGAACAGTAGGGTCACAATTGGTACATAACATCAAAACGATGTAGTTTGGTACGGTAAATGATGGCGTTATCCTAGGTTTGAGAGTATAAATTAAAATCCTTTTGCCAATAAGGATTTCCAAAATCTCCACAAATGACAACAAGAAGATTGCCACAAATATACTTGAAAATGATTTCAAATTATGGGATATGTTATTTTGATGACATTATTGTCTTAGTTATATTATCTTGCATCAGCTGTCATTCTAACAGCTCCATTCACCACGATGAAGGTGTCCTGCCTTTCCCATTGGCGCTTGCGCAGATGAGTAAATGTTGGAGTTGTACTCTAAAAATAAAATAAAAAATTAATTTCATCCTTTACAAGAGTGTAAGGTATGCAGTTCATTCCAAAAAGGAGGTATAAATTCACCACAAGAAGAGTGAAATTCACTCCAAGAGGGGAAAGTTTTATATTTGATGGAGTGCCTTGAAGGCCACACTTCAAAAGGAGGTATCCCCACAGACACTCCTAAAGGAGTCAATTTCCACTCTTCTCGGAGTGAATTTCACTCTTGTTGGGTGAATTCAGACTTTTTTACTCTATATTACAGAGTGGCTAAGTTTATCCTTTTGTTTTTAGAAGGTATAACTAGGCTAATTAGCCTATTCTGTTTTAACAAAGATGTGTGTACTCACCATCGCTCCTCATTGGGTCGTAAGTCCAGTCTGCAGCTTGAATCACTTTAAAAGGTAAAAGAAAATTATAGCGTATGAAAAAATTATATGTAGTCATATGCAGTCATATACGTGGCATACTTAAATAACCAAATAAAGGTGCAATGTAATTGTTGCGGCGTTCGCACTCTATATGCATGTCGAATTCACTTTGAGACAGACCTTGCATGTATAGTGTTGTAAACCTTCTGCACCTGCATTGTGTGTATGTGTTGACCAATGCTTTGGTCTACTACAAGGAAATTCCTTCAATTCCTTCATGATGCCGCACTGTTACCCACTTCAAGCCTTTCTAGCTTTGGGGAGAATAGTTCACTGGAAATTTTGTTCTCAAACTGTTTATATATGGTGCAACTTTGATTGTGACTATTGCACAAGAACTGAGTGCCGGCATTTGCAAGAAATTGATCTGCCATGGAGAAATTTGTTAGTATCGGAAGGGAATTTTAAGGATGGGTTCTTTTGAAGAATTATTGAAATATATTTGGTTAGTGTTAAAGGGACAATCAGAGCTTGATAGCGAATATAAACCGTTGTTCCAGCAGTTCGTTTTTATCTGACTATTTTTACCAGAACTAACCGAGCATCAAAGATTGAAATCTTTCAAGTGGGAAGAAACGTTTATTTTGGTTTAATTACTTTGAATGGGAATTTATGTACTATGCTTCTGGCCAAAAAAAAAAAAAAAAAAAACAATACACAGATACGCAAATAATTATAACTTCATACTAAGATGACATATTATTTCTTTTTAGTTTTAATTCAATATATGACTGTGATGAGGAATTACTGTGGTGGAATACTATGATTGTCCCTTGAAGTAATATTAGAAAATTTAATTTTTATTGAAGAGGGCCCACCTCCTCATCTCATCAATTTTTATTTTTCAACTGAATTATTTGTAGACGACAAAACTGTATTGAGCCGCTCTTTATGCAGACGGTAACCTGATATATTGCTCATACCTTGAGCTGACGTTGTATACATGGTCTCAATAGTGTCATCGGATCGCTCTCTGTGCACGTTCAAGTTGTATAATGTGAGCTAGTAGGTTACTTGGTTTCTTTTGGTGTTGATGTCAAAGTCAAAAGGTGCAAATGACGATAAACCTATTCCTCCATATGGACTCGGTATTGACACACTTAACGTTTTTCAAGAAATATGATGTTGCGTCTTGCATTAAGAATATTCCACACAGCAGCAAATAGAGAACCGAAGTTCTCATTAACTTTTTATCATGTTCATACGAAAGAAGAGTATCCTAATTGAAGAACATGTGTCATTATACGACCAACATATCTGAAACGGTGCTTACCTTTAAAAAAGTGTACATATTTTGGCCGTTTTTAATTTTCGTAGACGGTAATTAAATATATGCGGTACATGCGGTATATCGGAGTGTTTGCACACTGTGCAAGCCGGACGGGTGTTACTGTAAAATCAGCCAATCTGCCAATAAAACATCCGCGAAGATAATGCGGGCGCCCTGCCTATTCCTTTCATTACGCTATATACACGAATCCGGACAGCAAGTGATGGTCTCATTTCAGTCGGCCATAACTAGGGTCCATCACCTTTAAATCTTTCAATTTCTTTGCTTACCTTTATCATGAATGGTTGTACACTAATTTGTGTCTTGAATTCTCCAATTTCACTAAATATGAGGGTTTGCAATTCATTTAAACAATAAATACCAATAAATACAGACGATTTAAGGCAATGGACCCCACTAATGGCGGCTTACAGTCACTAAAATCAAGCCACTACACGGATTGGTCTACAAGTACTAACTTGGTAAGTTCGTAGATAATGTTGTGACAAAGGGAAGAAACATTTTCAGTAGATTTCTTTTGACCATTTTAGGGACAAATTTTCTATGTTGTTTGTTGAGTATATGACTTATTAAGACAAGTATGTGATTTACCAGTTCTTAAAATTGGACATGCAATGTAGGTGATATTATATAAACTTGAGAAACTATTCGGTTTTAACAGGAAGAGGTCAAATAGCAAGCCCCCCTATTTAACCCTTTTTTGAACACACAATAGAGCGTAACAGGATACATACGTGAAAGCCTAGCTACTTCATTGACGCCATTTTAACGACAACCATAGCAAAATCTTTTAGGTTAAATCTTATCATTAACAATTTCTTTAAAATACAACTATTTATAAAAAAAAGAATATAATTTCTCTGTGTTTACAGGTTTAAGTATTGTAGAAAAGTCGAAAACCGGGGAGTTGGGGCTGATGAGCACTGTTTAACAAGGAATTCCTTGACTGGCTGTTGTAATTGTATTGCATTGCTTGTACTCTTTGTTAGGGTTGGGGATTAGGCTAGGGATTAGCGCTATCGTTAGCCATTTAGGATTTTTGTTAAATAGTGCGTATCGTTCCCTTCATATCGCCGGCCAGCGATTAGGCCTAAGGGTCAAAGGATGATAGACCTTAAATTAATAGAGACTTATTTCACCCCGAACTACAATTTTTGTACGGGGGTACCGAAATTCTCCTTTGGCTCAGATCTTTGATTGACAGCTAATTCAAACAATGCAGAGTGTCAAAGCTTATATAACTCAGCATGAACGGCACTGAGAGTGTTTTGATTATATAAATTGAGTTTTTCTATAATCACCTTGAAGCAATAAACTGAGATTGTATCTGGATGAGCATGAATTTTAGACAATTGTGAGAGGGGCTTCAGGAAGAAGGTTAGGAGAATTTGGTACACTGTTTGGGGTGAGAGAACTGACCTGGGAATCGAACCTTCCGCGTGAGCGTCGGATGCTGTACCGTTAGACCAAACACTCGGTCTGAACATCACACCTTGTAAAGCGAATGTGAGGATTTAGTGATTGAGTTGGAGTAGCACCAGCAATTGCTGGAAATGTGAAGATGTACGTATGGCTGATTGAAGTGTGTATAGTACGTATTTTGCTGTAAGCTTGGCTAGAGTACGTGGACTGCATCGCTGGTTGTGTTGGAGGGTTCTGGGAATGTTTAGTTGACCTTCCCCTCCCATAGGTTTAAAATATGACGTAGCAAAGCACTAACTGCATTTAGCTCTACTTTAATTTCTGTATGAATTGCAATTTGAGGAAAGCGTGGCACATTCGTGGTCACTGTAGCTTTTCTACGGATATTGGCTGAAATTTTAGGGGTTGTGTGGGATTTTAGGATTTGTTTTTCCAGGTGGGACCTACGAGAACAATGTTATCATCATGGAACCAACTTGCATGAGCAAACTATCACTGTGGAGTCCCAACAGTCCACCATGGGATACCCGGTTGTCTGACTCCGTGTGGGTACAACTCCCTGTTCGGAGGAACCCGCTGAAAACTCCAATCTCAAGACAAATGTTCGAGCTCAAAATGTCCTTTCCGAGCCACGTCAGCATTTAATGACCAACTCTACCCTACCATGGTCACCTGCAAATCAATTATTTCTCAGAGAGATTCTAGTTTCAATGATACTGTACCTCCTGGATCAGAAGAATTTCTTCACTTTAAAGCACAGTTTTCCATCCGGGAGACCCAACAGGTCTAATCCGTTCACTGTGTTAGGGCCTTACTCACTGGGAACTCAAGTCTTTGAAGACATTCATTGCTCAGTGTAAGCTAGACCGGTAGTCTACAGAAATTCTCACAATGGCAGAACTCTTTGATTGATATCATATTAAAAATAGTTTTATCTTGTTTGTTTCTCTTAAGTATTTCAGTAATAGTTGGAAAATTTGAAGAGAATTTATTCTTACAATGGTGTTGCTTATAAAGACAAACTCGTGCCTCAAACGATCGTTCAGACGTTTTAAATTACGGGCAAAGAAGCTAGGTAACGACCTTTTCTTAAGATCAGCTTTTGACAAACTGAGTGGTCAGGAGTTGTTCCAAAAGTAGAACAGTTAAAATATATCTCGAGTATTATTTCTCAAAGTGTAGTTAAACTAACCTGTATTAATCTATGAACACTTATAAAACACTTATAGATCAAATCTATATTTCAAATTGTCGCGTAAAGCGGCGTATTCTTTAGGTCCCAATATAAGTCATAGCGAAATGTTGATAGGTCGATCGAACATAACAGAATTTACTTGGGTTACTTTTTGCCATACTTTTGTCATGTTTAGTTTTTCGAGCTCGTTTTTTTTCTTCGCTGAATTTTTAAAGAAACACTTGTAACAAAAATTGTTCATTGATCTATTAGCTTCATTGAAATAAAAAATCCCGAAAACTACACTTCAATCCATTCTAAGTAAAGTTATAATTGACAATCAATGTTACTGTTTCTTTTCACTAAAGTATAGGCCTACATGGTAATGTTAGTAACATTGCCATGTAAGCTATATCCCCAAGATAACTTAGTCTTTTTAACAGGCGTTTTTATAACAGTGTAAGAAATTATAGAATTTAGAGAAGTAAATGCGAAAGAAGTAAACACCTTTTTACAATGGGATCCTGAGTGGAGACCGGAGACGAACTCTAGAATAACCAGTCGAAAATTAAGAGGGAGGGAGGAGTGGGGTAAATTTGAAATGTGAAAGCAACCAAATAGGAAATCCTGACTACTGCTGTTACAAAAAAAAAAATCCCGTTTTAGCTTTAGTGATCTCTAGCCTCAAATCTTCCAATAGAATCAAATTTAACAAATTTAAGTGACAAACAGGATGAATTAGCCAAAAGGAAAACAAGGAATTTGACACAACGTGCCCACATTGGTGACATTGCAATAACATTCTCTGACTTTGTTGCAAGTGAAGGTCGTTTTTAATAGAAATAATCAATCTTAAAAGTGATATATCTTGAGTTTCAGGTTATGAGAAGTGTAATTGCATCAGGGTTTGAAGGACATAGTCTGAAATGCTATTTTTTGTTTTGAGAAATTAGCAAAAAAAAAAAAAAACACCAGAATATGCCTTAAAGTTTTAGTTTTTTAGAAAGAACTTATGCCTCTACGAAGCGTGGTGTTAAATGCAATTGTGTGTAAAAATACAACCTAACGAAATTATATTATAAATATTATTAGCCCTTTTCTTGTACGGTAAAATAAATCTTATCTAATTTGTTACCTGCAACACTGGCCAGTAAAAACGTCGCAAAAAGTGAAATATAGTCCATTTTGGTATTATCAATCATTCGTTTTCACAGTCTTCACCGATGTGACACGTAAAATAAAGTAACGTGTGAATTATGATTGGTTGTTGTCCTCGCTGAACACGATCTGATGACAGATACTTCAACCAAACGTTTTTAAAGGCTAGCAAATCTAACTACAAATTGTATGAATTTTTGCAAGTTAGTTTAGTTCTGGCCCCTCCTTCAAAGTAGAAAGGAACGCCTGTTTAAGTGCACCTTCCAGGTGAAACAGATAAGTAAATAATAGCCAGTACATACGTACCGAGTCTTTTGTTCGAGACCATGCATACAAACTTGTGTGAGCTATCTGGATATACTAGTAAGTATTCTCTACAAGTTATCAGTGATGGACCAATCAGAGTTATGATATTGTCTGGATCTTTGTCAATCAAGGTGCAGTCATGTATTGAATCTAAAACTTATACAACTAAATGTTTGATGGTGTCACAAAATTAAAAAATATCTTTACATGATTTAGTCCTTTCAATCTGACTGTCTGACTGTTGACCAGTGACTTCGTGCACGGTGTGGAGGGAGCAACTTGGGGGGGGGGGGGTGGACGTGCGTTCCCTGCAATGAAATTCTTTGAACAGAGTGTTATGATGTGTCATTATGTATCATATATATTTGTTTGTCGGTCCAATTTAATTGTGTTCTATCACAAATAGTTTTCAAACTATCAGAATTTCGCAACTTACCCCATTCAAGGTTGTACTGGAGTCCACATAAATCCAATGAAGGGATCTATCCCAAACCTAGTAACTTCCGATTCCTAACTAAGTCTGATTCCAGTAACCTAAATTCCCGATCGATTCCTCTGAATTAACACTTGTCTTTTGCGGAGCAAGTAACGCAAGCCTACACGTGGTCACCTTCATCAGTTTACTGAATAAGACAGTGCGCGCTTTGAACTGCATCAAGTAACCTGGGTAACATGTACATAGTTAATTTCAGTTTTGCCAACTCCGCTGCAATCGCCTTTACACCGGAAACAGTTGAAACCCGCACATTTCGGGTCGCTTCATTCCATTTGCAGAGTCCAGACCTATTCCGAGTCGTCTGCGTGGAAAGCTCGCTCGCGTGGGCCGGCTTCCGGGGTTCGTACTCTGACGGTATAGCACTAGTTCTGATCCCATCCCCACCTTTCCGCGCATTTTTAAAGGACGAATGAGGTTAAATGTCAGATCAACTTCTTGGAAATAAGACACACCTCTACACCAAATTGACAACTTTTTTCAACCCGTTTTGCAGGTCTGATTCCGAATTTGAAAACAACAGGCCAAATTTCCCTGACCAAACCTTGAAGGCCCAATTCTCTTACCCCAAACAGTACCAGTTGGTATCCCTAACCTTCTTACTTCAGCCCCTCCCACAATTGTCTGAAATTCATCCCCATCCAGACACAATCTCAGTTTATTGCTTCAGGGTTAGTATAAAAAGCCCAATGCAGTGGCGTAGCTACTGGGGGGGGGGGGGCAGGGGGGCAAGTTGCCCCTCCTGGAAAAATTTTGGGGAAATTTGATGAATCTTCTTATTATTACAAAAATTTCACAAGAATTTCTCAAAATTTTTGTTAGAATAAGAAATTGTGAGACATTTCTCATACATAATTCGTATTTTCATGCAACAAATTAACTCAGATTTGGTCAGTGTCGCATGAACCGGCCCAATTCGCGTTCCACAGAAATGTCCTCGTCCCGTAGCAGATTGAATGTTCTCTTGTGCTTGTATACGCACGGAGGTTATGATCAGTGCATTTCAGTGCACAGGAAGCTGTTATTCAGGTGATACTTTGGGAATTCATCAGTAAAAGGATGTGAAAACTGACAAGTCACTACCGGAGACCCCCGAGGTTGTTATGTTTTTCTACAAGCTAGCAGTAGCTGTACGATTTTATTCTGTGTACATAACGATGGATCGGGCTGAAACAATCCACGGTCAACGATAAACTTAAAGTTAATCTAGAAATCAGAATTAACGGGAACCGTTGGCACACTTAGATTTTGTTACTTAGCCTAATCCTTGGAGACTTACAAGCTAGTTCGGGAAAATAGGTTTCTGCTCACTTTGAGTGTAACAATAAATGGAAAATTAGTACCTTCAAGCCTTCTACACATAAGACTGCTTTTCTCACAGGATATCCTGTGTGATCGAGTCACTATTAGGCCTCCTTAGTGTCGTGCGAAGGGGAGACCATTGGGCCATGCCCCCTCACTGATGCCATTTTTTCTTTGTTCTAAAAAATACATAGTCTAACTTTATTAACACAGATTTTACTTCAAAAGATAGCATATGTGGCACCAGAATGCTTATAGGGACACCCAATTTTTCAAAATTTTTCAGAGGGGAAGGATTGTCCCTGCAAGGTCTTTCAGTGATGCCATTTTTTTTTAATTCCTACAAATAGACCTAGGCAAATTCTGTCAAATTCCAATTTTTACTTAAAAAGGTAGACTCTGTTTTCCACTGGTGGCATCGATAAAAAAGACTACATGTTTAGATTCTCTTTTCAAGCATAAATACGCTATTTTAACCATCTGAGGGGTCTGATTTTTCGAAATTTTCTTTACGTCCGCGCCAGCCAATGATGGCGCTTCGCTCGGTCTTTTGGGCAAAATTACATATGTGGAGTTAAATTAGCTCTTAACTCTCTGATCACTTTGCAGTTTGCGAACATATTTTGAAGTGAGCATTTTATTGCAAACGACAAAAGAAGAAAGCGACTGGCTAGATTCTTCGTATTAGCCTGGAAAATGCTATTTCCGGCCATCTAAGGGGTCTGATTTTTCCAAATCTTCTCTGCGCTCCGCTCCAACATTGGTGGCGCTCCGCTTAGATAATCTTTATGACAAAATAACATTTTGTGGCCAAGAAAAACCACAAATACCGATCAATACTCTTTTATTTGGACTTCTAAAAGTGTGCAAATTTAATGACAAGTTTTACTTCGTAAGGTAGCATAAATGGCATAAGAGTGCATGTAAAGACACAAAAGTTTCAGTTTTATCCTCATGAACCACCACGATTCAACTTTTAACACTGTTCCTGTCAAAGTCGAAAATCTTGCACCATTTTGCTTGTAGGCTCCTTCAAAACGTCAAAAAATTTCCGGACACCCCTCCTCATAGACCATACTGCATGCCCCTCCCCCTTCAGAGAAATCCTGCGTACGCCACTGCTTTAGTACATACAAATGAACCAGATATTGTTTACCAAAATAATATATTTTGTTATTTCCGATTGCTCTATGTTATACTTTAAGATTAAAATGCAGGTAATATTACAAAATGTCAAGGTAATGTTGTTATACTTGTAAGTTTGCATATTTTATATGAAAAACATACACATTGACCGGGAAAAGTTTTGGGGAAATTTCATACCTTTGCCCCCCACCTGGAAAAAATCCTAGCTACGCCACTGGCCCAATGTGTATCAAAACACTCTCAGCATACAGGTATAGTTCATGTTATGTGATAAAAGCTTTGGTTTGAATTAGCTGCTAATCAAAGAGCTGAGCTAATTAAGAATTTCGGTTAACCCCTACAAAAATTGAAGTTTGGGGTGAAAGGATTGGCACTTTAACCTTAATTGAAGCCCTGTAACCTTCATTTTGAAGCGCATTTTAAACTTTTTGATTATCCGATTTTCCCTGATTAGCAGATTGTTCACCTGGCTTACCGACCTAACATCATGACCCAACACAAAATAATAGGTCCGATGCTTCTTTGGACTCCGTGATAGAGTCTCTTTTTGGTATATCATTCGAAGAAAGGGGTGCATCTCAGTGAGAAAAGTCAGTTACCACGACAATTAAATTGGCCTGACAAAGAAAGAAGGACCTTGGGAAATGATCTTAACTACTCTTAAAGTAGCATCTAGAATTTTAAGCTTTTTATTGTGTTGTCTGATCTCATTATTTCGTGTTTATTGTAACCATGGTGATGGCATGAATAAACACTATTCTCAAAATAAGAACCACCAAATAGTTGGAAACAATTAATAAAATACTAAAAAAAAAGATGCTTAATACGAGAATTTCTATTCAACAATTCTTCGAAAACAATCTGACCGTAACGGGAATTTATGGGCGATGCGCACTGTTCAACAAACAATTTCCTTGACAAACTACCAGCACCTGAAGGTTTATCATTGTGTTCTTCAACTGCATCAGGAGACTTTCACCATTGTGATGCTCACTGCCTATAAGACCATGCGGGAAGAGGGACTGCATCCGCGCCTGCCTCCCCCATTAGTGGAAACCATGATGAATCAGTCATACTTCTCGTTGCTTCAGTCGAGATTATGTCATGGGGTAGGAACTGGAGTCGGGCAAAAAGTCACCACACCCCCCACAGGAGATTCTTCCGTTTCAGTGGAGAACTTAGCTAGGATTCCCGTCGAATAGAGGAAAATTTATTCAACATATTGTACATGCATATGCTATCCTATAACGACATGGATTTCGCGGACAGAAAGGTACCAAAACAGCCGTTTTTAAGTGACTTTTTCCCGT
Source organism: Holothuria scabra (assembly GCA_037179385.1). Lineage (NCBI taxonomy): Eukaryota > Metazoa > Echinodermata > Holothuroidea > Aspidochirotida > Holothuriidae > Holothuria > Holothuria scabra. The sequence continues at coordinate 58,370,926 of CM074179.1, read as the reverse complement.
TGGTCCGACGTGACTTTTCTGTATGCTATGATAATACATAATATGCCTACCGAAATGGATCTAATACTGAATACAGCTGCAAGCCCCACCTGTAACTGACGAAATACACAAAGAAAACTTGGAATATGGGTTAATTATAGGCAATATTCCGAAGCCCAAGACCATTTTTCTCACAATCAAGGAAATTTCTGGTACTGATGCATACCGTATACGTGATCTTCACAGTACTGGAGATTCCCTGATAACGATGGGATCTCATCAAGAGTAGACCAACTGTTTGATCTAGTAAAACGATGTTCTTGCGGTATATGGTTTCTCATAGGCGTGATTGCTAAAGTATAATGCAAAGCTACGACAATCCACCAAACAGACAACGCACTTCCAGAAAAATTCCTGAAAGGGAACAGTACCTGCGTGGTACAGAAATTCCGGGTAGACGCGCACTGTTTAACAAGGTGATTTTTGATTGGCTGTTGCCATTGTATTGTATCGATTGTATTCTTTGTTCGGATTTGGGAGTAGGGTTATCGTTATCCAGTTAGGAAATTTCTTGTTACACGGTGCGCCCCGAAAATCTTCATTAAAGGGCAACAGCAGTCGCCACAAAATTATTTTAAGCAGCAACTAAGTCTCACATTTCCTTTTATTTCTTTTCAAAGTATCTTTCATAACACGTACGGACTCCAATATTACATAACCATACATTATATACTAATAAATTTTACAATCTAGGAGAAAAACTGATTGTCATATGACTCAGTCTACTACACTACTTCAAGTTGGGATGACTGCTCTTTCCCTTTAAAGTAAAACATTTTTTACAGATACAGTTTACAGTTTTTAAGGTATAAGAACTGTTCTTGCAGAAAGAAATTTCTCCTCTGGAGCTCGTCCATCAAGAATAACTTGTCTGACAGAAAATCAAAATTTTCTAAGATGCAACGTTCATTATAAGTTTGTAAGAGAACGTACGGGGGAATAATATAATAATAATAGGACTTTTTTATTTGCCTTTGTCATTTGCCCATTCCTTCCAAAATTGCAATATAAATGTGGAAATGGAAAAGTTATTTAGAAAAGGGTTTGGTGGGGCGGGCAGGTGGGTGGGTGCGGGAGTAGTCAGTTTCTACTTTTTCTTTGTAGTGCTCTTGCATGTAAATTCACTTTGTGTCCGTTCTGTTGATATTATATTCTTTATGTTTAATACCTCTCCTAAGTAGTATCAGTTCTAGCTTTGCTCTTTTTTCAAGGGAGTGTTCTGCCTTGATGTTATGTCCAACAGGATTTTGTATATCACTTCCTTCCGCTACTTTGTTAAGTCTTTTTTGGTTGCCTCAACACTCTTCTGTCCGTAAAATTGTACAATGCAATAGAGAAACAAATAAATGAGCGAATTAAAGAATGAATGAAAGTGAATGAAAAGAGAATACTAAAATGTGTAGGCAGATGAGTAAAAATGAAACAGGTCTTTCAAGTTTAAAGCATCAAAAAATAAAAATGACAAACCGTAACAATTTTTGTAACAACATAACATCCACATAACAGTATTGTAATCGTACAGGTCACGTTTAAATAAAAAAAGAATTAAATCTTTCTGCCAATAAAAGTCCGAGATGAAACAAAACATGAATTTGTGAAGGTCGCAAATACTTAAATTTATTCTAATAAATCCTACCAGAGGAGTACCGTACACAATGAGTATTGTATGGCATATGCCATAATCCTCTTTAGCAAGACCCTCAATGACCGAGGTTCGAATCCGAGTCGGATGCCAAAGACTTAAAAAAATGGAACCTACTGCCGTTATGCGTGATGATCTGCATAGGAAACTGAAAGGCTCCCTGTTCTGCATAAACTGACATATAGACGCATCCGGACAGCAAGCGATGGTGATTTAGTCGGCCATTAGTGGGGATTAGTACCTTTCAATATTTCAATTTCTTTGCTTACATGTACCATGGATAGTTGTACACTAAAATGTCTCTTGATTGTTCTCTCAATATCACTGCATATGAGGGTTTGAAATTCATGTAGACAATAAATGAAGACGATTTAAGGCCGATGCCTACAGTCACTAAACACAAGCGCTGATCGAATTCGTCTATAAGGAATGTAGTAGTGACAGTAATGTAATGCCAAACAACTTGAAATAATTGAGATCTATCATCACTGTAAAAAATACTGTATAGATTTACAGACAAACAAAAATAGAGAGATAAAATAAGGATAACAGAAAAGTTATTACCATAACTTTTCCGTTATCTTCATGTTTCTCTTTCATTTTTGTTCTGTAAATTTTCACCGATTTCAGGCATATTGATTGTGCAGTCTATCTACACTCTAAAAAGTATTTCCCCTAAAAGGGTAAATGTAACGCTTGTAGAGCGACACTCTTACATTGGTATTTATACACCTGTTAAAATGATATTTCAACCCACATGAGTTGTATATTTATTTAATACATTTCTGTGATAATTCGTGCAAATGTACACCACATGTGGGGTGTAAATTCCGATTTTCTATATAAAGACCTACTGGGCGTTTCATTTAACCTTTGTAGGGTAAATGAACGGATTTATTTTGTAGTTTAATCCTAACCGTCTTTAGCAAGAAAAGTGAATCACCTAAAGGGAAAAAATAAAGCAAACATTTAATTTTCATATGTTAAAGAGGAATCAGATCTACACAGTGTGGTGAAATTTCCATTCAAATGGGACATGTATTTCTCGAGATATAAATAAATAAAGTTATTAGATTTGTGTTCAAAAAAGACGTGAGAGCAGCAGAGGTTGTCACTCTCACACATTGACAAGGAATGTTTTGTTTCTCAATGCTTTTTTAGACTGTTGTGACGACCTTCAAAAAAGATCTCCCTGTGGTGAAAGCAAAATTTGATAAATTCTCCTGCCAATTATGAAATCACATTCTGACAATATGTGGTTGTTGAGGAAAAATAGGCTGTTAAGTTTAAAGAAAAACAAAAGACTTCCCATTAAATAGAGGATATGATGCCATATGTGCTTGCTCCAAGTTCCCTTTTTGTTGAAAATGTGACAACTTTAAATGTTCATTTGTTCAGAACCACACATCGGATTTCGATGCAAAGTTCACAAAACTGCTCAGAATAAGTACCGCTCTAACATATCAAAACTTGATGTGACCTTTAACCATTCTTTCAAATAAGTCTAATGACTATTTCCCAGGGTAACGAGGAAGGACCACAACATTTTTGATTCCCGGGAGTCCTCTTTTGGGAAGGAGTTCCTCGTTTTAAACAGATAATTCCATTCAAACGGACCGCTATTTTTTAACGAATACAAAAAATATTTCCAATTCAGTTTATTGTTAATAAAAGTTTCTAGGGAATTTTAGCAAACAAAAATAAAAACTATTGTAACTTCAGTTCAACAAATGGTCAGCTCGAGGTCCGGATTCGAGACACCGCGGCAGCTTTTGTGTAAACAGGGAGGTGTCATTAGATGGAGATCCATCGAGAACCTTTTTCTTTGAGACGTAGTAGTTGCCGACACTAATCTCTTTTGTGAATTGTTCTTTACGATTCAATAGGCTTAACACTGAGGTATTAGCAGGTGTTCAAGCCTGGTATGTCGTCTGCTAGGTGTCGAACAGCAGATCGGGAAATTTGTCCCTTGCCTTAATATTGCCAGTCGCTTGAGGATGAAAGTTAATTTGACGATTTCGACGCGTTTCGACGCGGATTACAACATACGTGTCTTGTTCTCTGTATTTTACTCTATTTGGGTGTGCCATTCCAACCATGCGAGCGAATGCGAGTATTGATGAAAATCCGATAGCAATGTTTAGTCTTATTCCTCTTTTTCTCATTTGCAAAAGTCATCAGAATTGGTCTAAAGCCAGGATCATTGTGATCATTAGCAATAGCCAGTCGTTTGAAATGCCGAGATAGTATCTTGCACTTCTTTGTCGGCAACTACTTACACATAAAAGCATTGTTCCAAATAATCCCTTTTGTTGGAGACACCGTAGGTACGAATGAGGTTGCCTAGGTATTAAACGAAGAAATTCCACGCCCTTTAGTTCAATAATCCAGAAATAAAGGATTTAATGTCCACTTTGGAATCAGTCTAATTGGATTAGCATAAATTAAAGATTCGATGGATCTCCATCTAATAACACCTCCCTGGTGTAAACTATCTGACTCGAAGAAACTCCATACGGATGATTGCTTTGGTTAAATATTTCAGTCGTGGTCAACAAGGCTAATGTCAGATTAGTGTCGCCAAATCAACAAAACAATTTTTCATCGTTTTAGCTTGACCTTGAATTGATTAGGGATGTTACCTTCACCCAAAGGCATGTTAATTTTTTAAAACTCCATTACTCACCATTATGCACCTACGGTATCAGTAAATCAGAGATTTGCTGCACAAAATTGATGGTAAATTATAAATGAAAACAAAACATTGGCTAAAATTGTGAATCCATGACATCACATCTGCTTGCTTCAAGTTCATTCTATGCAGAAACTTTGCCACATTCAGTTGCAAATATCTCCAGGACAGACCACGGGAAATTAAAAATAATTTTACTAGAATTGTTAGAATATGTTCCTCTTTAACGTATCAAAAATAAATTTGGCCCAAGACTATTCTTTTAAAGTATTGAAACTGCTGTATTAGAAACGAATTTGCGGCGCGAAGCGTGCCGCTTTTTTGCTTTGTTTAACAAATATTATTTAAACAAACTTTTTGACACAAAGTTTTGATAACAATATTAAGGTTCTATTGCAGAAAATTTTGGATCCTGGGTTTCCTGTGATTATTTTTGTTTAGATTTGCATCTGAAAACCCCTCAATGATGTTCGAAAGCTAACTTTGAGACTATCTTTACTGAGCTACGGTACGGTAATATAGCAAAGTGCACTGGAACTTTGTGCCCACAATGGTACCGTACTTCCCGCACTTTTATTGATGTTATTATTGCACAACTCAAAGTAAAAGTTTTTGAAACTGATTTATGAGCGAGCACTTCTGCATTAGGGAATTGAATTTACGGTGCGTGAAGGGCGCAGACTGCACCTCAGATTGTTTTTAAAAGAAACGACTGGCGGAACACTAACAGGATCAATCACTGCAAAACTTCGGTGTGCTCAGATGGAGCAAAAAATTGTTTTACTTACAAGTTTGGTAGTGTTTTATTGTTCTTTACACATTCTTGATTCTTTCCTGAAGAGGAAGAACACATCATATTGATTTCCTTGTGTATGATATCAATTTGTCATGAATATTATGAATTTGATGATTTTGCCCTATACCTGTAACAGTCACCTCAAATTTTGGTCGTGCCCTGTAGCAGGGACTATGGTATATGTGTAACAAATTCTTGGAGGTGCTATAAAGTGAATATCCACGCATAATTTACTTCGGTGTCGAACTGACGATGTTAACTGGGTCTTAACTGAACCTCCCACAAAATACGTAACCATGACTGGCTGTTGGTCTAGCGATATACACAGTAGGCAACTGAATGAAAACAACCCAGCGTGAGCGATGACCTACTTTGTGGGCAGCATTGTGACACAATAGGTTAGTGTGGGTTCCATTGTAATAGATAATTTCATAAACACGCCGTTCTATACTTTGTTAACTGAGTAAAGAATTTTTTTACTTTGAGTAGCCTGAATAAATTAAAGGGATTTGGGGTTGATTTTTGCCTGTGCTTCTTCAAAGAGGAACTTCGGCAGACAATGGCAGTTGTCAAGTATGGAGAGCAAAGTAAAAATACCATTAATACATATTTGTGGGGGTGTTAACCATTTCAGTAACGTATACACTCAGTATATTCTCAAAGAAAAGGTCAAACGTTCTTTAAATTTCATTGCATGCCAGTAAGAATGACGTGTCATCATCATCTTGTAACGAAACGTATAGTATATATATATAGTTTCATATCATAGCCACTTAGTGAGTCAAGTTTCATCCAGCCGCCGCACTTTTGAGCAACATACCTCACTTGGTGCTAGGAAAATGCGACGGATTTAAGAAAGCAGAATGGAAAAATGCGCGCATGTTTCTATGATGCGTCACAAGGGCGTAGGAAGCGGGTGGCTGGTGGCAACAGTCTCCCAGTGAAAAATGAGGGGGCATGCTTCCTCCCCCTACTTCCCGGGTCAGAAAACCCCTTTTTTATGTTTCCATATCTCAAAAGAAGCAAAATTTCCAGGGCGCCGCAATATGCGATATAGAATGTGTTAGTTCTCGCTTGTAAATCAGTTTGGTAAACTTTTCCGAGCATTGGAATTTACAAAATCCGATGTTTACTGTATGTGATACCACACTATTAAGAAACACAGGCAGATATATTGCTAATTTTGTACTACACTGTCTTTCATAGAATTCCAAAATTTTCTTCAATGAAACCTCTTGATTTTGAAATTTTTTGTCTAAAAAGGACAACAAACTTTAAAATGTCATCGGAGAGTGTCATTTCGTTGGTCCATAACACCACGTAGGCCTATAACACCATGGAGCTCCCTGGATAACACTACGTAGCAACAGCGACTCAGTCGTCGTGCAATCATTCTCAGAGTTGCCACCAATATATGATAGAAGTGCAGTTTCTTAATCCCCAACTCTCAATTTCCTGACAGGAAAACCATAATCCAAAGCTTTCTGCAATACAAGCTCCTTATCCACATATATTTGTTGAAAAAGGGGCGAAAATTTCGGCTCGCTTCGCTCGCCGCAATACTTTCCTGATACAACGGTGTTCGCACTTGAAAGAAAAATCGGAAAAACTTAGCTTCTTCTTATAAGCCCGAGACATGCCACTTCCGGCTGTCTGAGGGGTCGCGATTTTTCAAAATTTTCTGTACGCTCGGCGCCAACTGAAGATAGTTTTTCGAGCAAGACTTCATATTCCAGGCAGGAACCATTGGCCTACCGCACTCAAATGCTCTCATATACACCTATCATTAGATACCTTTCAACCCTGTTAGCTGAATAGTCTGCGTAGATGGATTCTTGAATTATTGAAATGTCAAACTGAAATCAATGTCCAATGTTGCAGAGCAGTGATGTAGTCAGAAGAGGCAGGGGGAGATTACCCCCTCGCTCGAAAAAGTGAAAAATTCGGAAATTTCCCATTTGAAACACGGGTCAAATACCGTAGTGTTGTTTTTCCAAATTTCCCTTCATAAAATTCCGAATTCTTACTAATAAAAGCTCCATATTTTTTATTATTAGTTTTAAAAAAGGCAAAAGTTTCGGCGCGCTTCGCACGCCCTAAATTGCAACCCATAATGCAGTATGTGCAAAGCCGCTACAGTGCCGTTTCCCTAAAATTTTCTTCAATATAGGCTTTAATCTTTAAACGTTTTGTCCTAAAAAGGCAAGAAAGTTCCGGGAGCTCTTTGAATGTCGCCGGGAAGGCCTAACCTGCACTCCTTAGGTAACATTATGTAACAACAACGATCTTTAGTAGACATGCTATCTCGGATAGATGCTAATAGGAAACGCAGATTCTTCGTCGATAGTCCCCAAATATTCAAATTTCCACACAGGAAACCCTGGATCTAAACTTTTCTTTTGCAATACAAACTCTATATTTACAGATGTGTAAAAGGACCCAACTTTTCGGCGCGTTCGGCGCGCCGCAAATTACGCTCCTAATAGGCCTACAGTAGTGTTCACACTTTTGAAAAAATAAAAAAAAATTTAAATTAAAAAAAAAATGTTTTTGCTCGTAGAAAAAAGCGAAAATTTTTTGCAAAAATTTACCTTTTGGTCAATGGGGTAGGATGAGGTGAATGGTCCAAAATTGTTCCGCTCCCCACTTTCATATTGCTCCCTACGCCATCGATGCGGCATGTATTCTGTTCCAATAGAAAAGGAAGTTCCCTGTAAAAATTTCACTCACTTGCCAAATGCTTTCTAAACGAGTAAAAATATCTTGGTGTTCATATTTGATCGGTTCCAGCAAAACAAACCTTACCGGCACATCTTCTCACCGTAATGCATGCAAATACCTAGTATGAAGAATATCCAAGTTTCTTACCTGAGATACTATGTGTAATAATCTCTGCAGTTTAGACCTCTTGACCCAGATGACCTTTGACCTCCACCAAAAGCGAAAAAGTTCGACCTCCAACCATACTGCCACAAAGTGTGAAATTTATCTCCTTGCGTTGTGAGATATCATGTCACAAAGCTTTCAGAGATCGACTCTGTTGATCCCAGGTGAACGACTTTTACCCCACGAAAAACAATGGGGTGATTTTTCTCATTATGTGGCATGTAGGCTATGTGTCAAGTTTGCCTGAAAACTGCCAGTTGTTATCGTGTAAACAAGCAATATATCATAAAAGAACATGCACGCCCTTACGTACATGCACATAAATCAGGCGAGTAGCCAGGATTGTGTCATGGGGGTGGGGGGGGGGGGTTGGTGTCATGGGGTTGGTTTGGGAGCACGACATGAGGGAGAAGCCTAAGGATCCAGAAAAAACCGCTATTTTAGGTGTTTTTGCATAACAAGGTTAGGTCAAGGGGGGTTCTAACCCCCCCCCCCCCCGTGGCTACGCCACTGATATAAATACATGACACACATGTGTCTCTCTGATTATCGAATCCAATAAAAAGAGGCTATGTGAAGTTCATAGTGTATTTTCAGGCTGGACCTATAAAGTGCGGATCTACAGTACACGGAATAGAACCCTATACTGATAACCTTTTGGAATTAGTTTTATTCCTTCGTTATTTTCATTGGGCCAAAATTCTTCTTGCTGTAGTATATTAACCCTGTTAGCAAACTTTTGACCTAATTTCTATAGATTTTGCCATAGGCCTACTATGAGATACTTCTTGAATATCTCATAGTAGGATAACATGATCCCTCCCATGTCCTTGCCTCATAGCTTACACTTTCTAATTCACATAGAGTATAAACTGGCAATTCAATAGAGTTTCAAACCAGTAATTATGAAAGGGTTCTTTTTGGCGAGGACTAGTAGGAAAGTGCAGTAGACTTTCAGTTTTGTCTGAAATAATTCCACAAACGTTTAATTGTAGCAAAGGACGGACGAACGGTTTATACGGTGTTGTTGTTGGCCTCAAAAAGTATTCTCTATTCAGGTGAAAAGTTTAGCGTGAAAGGGAAAAATATTTTAATAGCCGTTATAGTATTTGATAAAAGAAAACATGGGTACCTAAGATAGGGTATCTGTATACTAATTGACTGTTAAATCAGGCTACACAATCACATTTAGTTGAGTCAGAATGAAAAAAATGTTAAATCTATTATGTATTTTTTTCTAAAGTCCTTCCGACCCTCTAGAGAAGGGACGTTTGGTGAAACCAAACTTTAAACTGTTGCCCGATTCGAAGAAGCTATTACTTTCACTAAAGGACAACATTTGACCAGCCTCATGTCACTTTTACGGTGTATGATAAAAACGTGCACACAATATATGTTGTTGGACTTTCAAGTTGGAGGACTCACTTAAAACATGAATGATTAGAAACCAACAATGAAGGTGCTGGAAATGAGGGAGACAAAATTTTACAGTCGAATGTTATGGCTAATTTGAATTTGAGGTTTATCTAGGAGGGATACTTTGTTGATAAATCGATCTACTGAGTTAGAGGTGAAGAAGTGGGGAATTCCAGATCCTGTTTAGAAAAAGTTAAATTTTGACTGTTCGAAGAGAACTGAGATGTAAAATGATGCTATCTTGGTTACGTGTTGAAGCATTTTAACACACGCATAACCGCTAAGTTTGCATCTTTTGCGCACCCACTGGATATATCCATCTGAATTGAGTGGTTTTTCATGAAAAAGAAGGATAGACCTAATTTCCTTCTTGGAAAAGAAACTTATACTCATGTTAAATCTGTAACTAGATCTGCACCGTATACTAGAAATCATAGGCAGCACCAGGGTTCCAGTCAACTTGCAGCTAACGCTCACAGGAAAAGCAGTTACCTGAAAATTCTAAGCAACTGGATTCAGTGGCGTAGCCAGAGTGGATTTTTTTTTGAGGGGGGGGGGGACTAGGTAACAAGTGGGGGGGGGGCTAGCACCTCCGAGGGTCAGACGTGGCAAGATTATCTAAGCGGAGCGCCACCATCAGTTGGCGCAGAGTTCACGGAAATTTTGGGTTTTACAAACCCTCCAGATGGCTGGAAACGGCACTTCCCACGTGTTTTAACCTAGATGTACCAAGCCTTGAAATAGGAATCTCATGTCTGCCACTTCTCAAATAGTGTGAATAAAAATCAATGTGTTAAAATGATGATACATACACCTTTAGGGACCCAAAATTTGGGCATTTCTGATCTGTGCCATGGCCTTGGAGATGAAACTTAAGGGAACCGGTATCTCCCTTTCTCTTGGGAAAAATTGTGAACTTCAGGCTTCAATAGGAAAACCAAAATTAGTTATGTACCCTTCTGAGAAACTTTCTTTGCGTTGGATTTGTTGGATGCAAAATGGTGCTATGTTTGGCAAAACTTTGAACAGATTATAGTCCTAAGTTTTAGGATTTTCCTATTTGGAGAGCATGAAAAATTTCAAAGTACTCATTGTTAGTCTTTGTAGAGATTTTACAAGCCACATACATACTACCAAAGAAACAATGTTTTCCGGTTTTCAGTGGTGTTTAGATGCAAAATGGTGCAGTATTTGTTCAGTCATCGGTACATTACTAGTCATAGTTAATATACTACGAGTTAATCTCTCAAAATATTTAAACCGCAAAGCAGAAGTATGGATCATGTGGGAAACACATGAAATCCGAACCGTGTGGGCATTTTACAAATCCGCCCGACGCCAGTGCCAACTAGTAAAAAGAGGACTTGTCGAAAAAATCGTTCTACAGTGACACTTGTCATGTGAAGGAGTGAGGCACGACATAGGCCTACTTGTTAGAGAGGATGGGAAGAATTATTCGAAGGCAGTACCTTACCCTTAAAGGGCCAATCCTCTCACCCCAAACCACAATTTGGAAAGGGGTGTTCTGAAATTCTTCATTGGCTCATCCTCTTGATTGACAGCTAATTCAAATAATGCAGAGTACCAAAGCTTTTATTACAAAGCATGAACTGAACTGAGAGTGTTTTGTTTACAAATATTGAACTTTTCTGTACTCGACTCGTAGCAATCAACTGAGATTGTCTCTGGATGAGGATGAATTTCAGACAATTGTGGGAGGAGCTTAAGTAAGAAGGTTAGGAACATTGGTGCTGTTTGGGGTGTGAGGACAGGGCCTTTAAGGCATATTTTGTGTATGATAAAGTATAGGAATGGTCGTGTTAGAATGGCCTCCAGTGTATGATTGCCTTGTTTTCAGTAAATCAACCAGTCATCCGAAAGGCAGAAAGGGTCTTAACCTAACAAAGTCGAATTCGCCGTTTGCCGTCGAAACGTTCGTTTCATCTTCGAAGTGTAATGCAGTAAACGACACTGCAGATTAGATACGGTATCTAATTTAGTGAAAGTAATCATTTTGAAGTTATTTCTTGATTTCATACGTGCACAAAAATGTGTTTTAAACACATTATTGCATGTTATCTTAATTGTTACACATTTCAAGTTATTTATTTACTCTTTTTGAAGGAAATACTTGAAAGTGTATTTTTTGATAGCGGGAAGTAGAGCCTGTCACCCTTTATCTTTTTCTAAAGTCCTCCCGACCCTCTTGCAAAGGGCTGCTTGGCGAAACCCTTTATCTTACACTCTCTATGACACGAAAGTTAGAAGTCAAGGGCGTCAATCTGAACTCTGGTAACCCAAATCAAGCTTAACCCTGATAACTTTTTGACCGTCGTCAAAAAGTTTTAATTAATGGTACCCTCTCCAAAGAATTCGTCCTGAAACAGGGTGTTCCTCAGGGTAGCTGCTGTAATACGTACTGAAAATCATGTCCGTAACCTGGGTGTACTCTTTGTTAACAACTTCTTACTTGACTTGCACATTTCAAATGTCTGCAGAAAGGCTTCATTCTGGTATTTTCGGCTATAACCGAAAATATCTAGATGACGCCACCTGTAATTCTCCTATTCAGGCTTTGGTGACATCTCACTTGGACTATTGTAATGCTTTGTATTTTAACTTGCCAGCTTATCTTATTGCAAAACTTCAAAAGGTCCAAAACGGAGCTGTACGACTTGTGACAGGTACTTCGAAATATGCCCATATTTCACCTATTCTCTATAATTTGCATTGGCTTCCTGTTAAACAAAGAATTACTTTTAAAATTTCTATTCTAACTTTTAAATATATTTATCATCTTGCCCCTTCCCATCTCAGTGAGTTGATCTCCGTTAATTCTCCCTCGCGCACGCTGCGCTCCTCTTCCCAGTTTCTTCTGAAAGCCAAAACAGTCAAAACTTCGACTTTCGACACCAGGTCTTTCAGCTATGCAGTTCCGCATTTATGGAATTCCTTGCCATCAGACTTACTTCAAATTTTAATACTTTTAAGAGTAAACTTAAAACTCATCTATTTCGTATTGCCTTTTCTTAACTTTTTATCTGTTACCAAGTTTCACGTTTTTTATTTTTCTTTGTAATTTTATTGTAAAGCGCATTTGAATATGTCAATAGTATTAGCGCTATATAAGTACCGTTTTAATAATAATAAAAATAAAATAATAATAACCCAAAATGTCTCCACAAAAAACTGGAAAAATCGCTAAAGGTGAATAATAAATCGATCTTCATCTTCTGGTGTCCCTTCATGGGTGAAAAGTGGTTGCAAATCATTTTCAAATTTTTCTTCCAATTAAAATTCATTTCAGATCCAATGCGTTTGCCAAAGCACAGACAGAGGGGGGTGCTAAGACGCAGGTATCCAATCACAAATTTGTAAAACAGTATAGAGTGCTCATAGAAATCCTAAGCTTTAGCTGGAAGGAGTGTCCCACAATGACAAATTGGACGACGCACATGGATCACGTGCCGCTGAATGTAATTGTGTGGTTGCAGTTTTAGTCTTGTGCACCCTTCTTGCTGCGTACGTAACCGACTGTGTGTTGTTGAACGCAATCGTATGTAGCGCTGTTTTTAAGCGTGTGGTGAAATGTTGCTGCAACTTGAAATAAACGCGGGTCAACATGAATATTGCAAAGTTTCAAATGTTGAATGCAGCCTACTTCACGCACTCTGATGGCACATAGGTTTCACACTACGACGGTGTCGCGGAATTAGGTAGCTACACGAAACTAATGGGAGTAAGTGTCTTGGTTTCGTTTATGGATTAGAGTACCCATTTAGTGTGGCTAACTGAGGTCTCATTACTCCTTTAGGGTAGTATTCTAGAGCGTCAAGTGCATACTTGGTACCCTCCAAAAGTAGTTCTTTTAGCTCCGGCTTGGACCAACTTTTGTAAGGATAACCTGTCAGCTAATGAAAGTTCATGAATATGAAATAGAACTTGTCAGAGTGTGGATGATGAAAATTTGGGAAGATTGATGGTGATTTAGACTGTTTAAAAAATTGCTGACAAATGGCGGATGTTTTCCGTTTCGGTGGAGAGGGTAAGTGTACCCTATAAAAACTTAAAGTCCTTCTAGCTCAAAATCTAAAGGTATGGAAATTTGGTAGTGCCATGCTAGGCAAATTGTCAGCTTTCAAGTGATGAGTGTCTCGAAATAGGTGTGAACTTTGACAAGGCTGCAGGGGCCTCGATAGGGATCTAATTTAGTGTGTAAGTCCATTGGGAAATTATTGGTGGTGTGAGACCAGAAGCAGTAATTGACGACCCACCTTTGACTTTTGCACTAAATAAAACACTGTTGTATTTTGCCAAGCAGTGGGAGTGGTTTACCAACTAGTAGACAACGTTAAAATACTCTATATTTAGGCCAATGAATTAATTCTATTCATGTCACTCTATTTGATTGAAAAGTCTCATTGTTCACATTGTTATATACTACTGTATTTCTGTATTTCTGTTTATTTTTATAAGCTCACATTATACAGCATGTACTGCAACGAGAGTGTTCTGATTACACATTAGGGTCTTGATACTCAAACTGAAGCAATAACTTACTGGAATTGTGTCTGAATGAGGATGAGTTTTTAGATAGTTAGGGGGTGGAGAGGGGGCTGGAACGAAGTAGATTAGAAAAATTGGAACAGTCTGGAGATGATTAGTGCAATTGCCTTTAAATTAGTATTCTCAGTAAAAAGACCGGCAAGGATCCTTTAACTGAATAAATAATATACATAACTATAACTATGTCGAAACACCGAAACACGTTTTCTCTTAGAAACATCATTGCTCAACTTATTCTTCTCATTTTATCCCCCCCCCCCGCGCCCTTATAAGCAAGAAACATCTCAAAAAGACGGATTTGAGGAAATTAGTTGCTGACTAAAAACGTTACGAAGAAAGAACTAACGGTTGACACTGAAAGTTTAACGAGTTCACGGTAAATGATGAATCTCTTCATTGACATTTTGACAATATATCTGTAATCCCAGTTGATCAGGCATTAAGCCTTGAGAATTTTGAGAAGAAAGGGGAGATTAACGTCGAAAACATCATTGCAACAAAGAGTCTATAGAACGCATGTATTGTCAAATAAAGGCAACAAATGGCATGCGATTAGATTTTTTCTAACAGGCAGGACAGGCACGTAGACAGGACTATGTCGTGTGTGGCCGGGGTTTGGCTTCCCACCTCCTACTGGGGGATTTTTTCTTTAGTTCTCTAGGAGCGATTTAATATTTGCAGTTTTGTACATCTAAGTCAGGCTAAGGTGATCGCTCTTGCCATTTTTTGGTTGTTGTGTTCTCTGTCTGTCTTCTAGGTCAATCTTATACTCCGGCCACCTCGACCGTCTTTTTCAACTTTGGGCGCCATGTTGCTGTTTTGAGTTGAAGTCGAATGAAGCAAATGAAGGACAGTTTACGGTCACAATGGATGTCGGTATACAAGCATACACACTCCACTTGCCTACAAACTTAATAGAATTCAAACAGGCAAATACGGGAAAAATCGTGCGCTTTATAGACCAAACGTACTAACGCGGTGTATATTTGCCAGGCAACAAACATGTACCAAATGTTCGTGAGAAAGTCTCAAGAACTTGAAGAAGTAAAAAGAAAAAAAAAAAAAATGCGGAGATGTTGAGAAATTATCGTGCAAACTGCGCAGCTAGCATAAAAAGTCCCCGATTGGTCGGTCGTCTGTGTAGAGATTTATGACTAAGAAGTTTGCAAAAATCGCACACTTCTCAAATACGTGGATATGACGAAACTTTAGAGACACCTGAAAACAAATCACGAGCAAAACACAACCCCGTATACAGGGGACGTTCTCAAGAATTTCATTTTTTAAACTCACCTCCACTCCGTATCAAAACGATGCCCTTGAATAATGGATGAACTAGCCTCCAAACTCCTGCGATGTTTTAAAGGTCTCATGCAATCAGTATTGGTGTTTGTCATTTCCGCTCCCGTGCTATACATGACCCCCCCCCCCCTCTCCTTTTAGACTACTTCGCTCGAGAAGGCAAGATCTATTGTGGGCGTGACAAATCCTATAACGCTTGCTTCCATTGGGATCCTCCAAAATGCGTCTGTTTCTAAAATTTACCAAGGTACCAGTACATGCCTTAAAAGTTACAGGTCTATGATAGATGGGACATTGTAGTTCAAGGGACAACCTGAATAACAGGATACTGTCGTCAATTGCAGCGCAGATGTGGTTCATTGTTAACTATTTCCGCTTAATAAAATAACAACGACTCTGTCACCATGACTTATCCCTTTCGTTAACTTAATGATGTTTGTTGGGGTAGAGCATGACAAATTTTCTACCAAGAATCACAATCAACGACAAAGGGTGAAAAGCTGAAAACTACACAAAGTTATTTAACGGTTCATCAGGTAATACAACTAGCCGTCGGCATTCTATAACACGTCTTCATTTTAGTACCAAATTGTTATTGTATATCTGCACCGAGATGTGACGTTTGTAACAATAAGTTTGAAACAAGTAAACAAGATGGGTTGAATAAGGTTTTAGGTCTCAAGCTATAACCTTCTGGCTTAATCTAACGACGCCCATGACCTTTTTCCTGTTCAATTGTGGGATGGGTTGTTATCCCTACTCCATTACTTTCGCGGAAATCACACACATCGACAGTGAGTTCATGCAGGGAGTTGTTAGACCCAGTCTGGGATTCGAACCCCGGACCTTCGCGAGGAGTGAAAGCCAGATATTCTACCCGACTGGACCACACACACACGTGTGTCAGCATGTCTTGAGCTCATGCAAAGCTTAAAAGAATGATCCAGAACTAAATATATGTTAGATAGGTTTCAGATGAACATATATACACTCTTAAAAAAATTGGGCAAATTTTGCCCAACTTTTTGACCAACACTGGGCATCTGTTCAACAACCTAAACAGTTGGGCAAAACTTTAACCAACCAAATTTGGTAAACTTTGAACCCAACTGTTGGGCAGGAGATTACCCAACTGTTTGGTAAATTAGCATTTTAAAACATACCCACTTGTTGGGCACTTCTTTTATTAAGCTGTTGGGCAAATGCATTAACCAAATGTTGGTTATATGTTAATCATCTTTTCCTTAAACGTTGGTGCTTTCTTTGCATGTTAGGTTGTAGGTTATGGCAGGGAGCTGCCACTGCAGCTCCCTGGTTATGGCAACCCATCGGTCCCGGTTAAAAAACCCTGGCTTAATAACCTATTTGGTTTGTCACTGAGTTTCGTATAGGTTCGTCCAAAACTATCATTTTTAAAAGGCACTGTATTTTTAAAAGGCACTGTATTTTTAAAAGGCACTGTATTTTTAAAAGGCACTGTATTTTTAAAAGGCACTGTATTTTTAAAAGGCACTGTAAAATGATGTGTGTTAATGATGTGATGAAGTCTTGTAGTTTCATCAATGCATAAATGTGAACACAAGGGCTGCATGAGAATTAGCTGGTCCGTAGCTCTCATACACTGTTATCATGGTTATGAGACAGGTTTCTTGTTATGCCGAAATGGTTCAAATAATAGTATATAAATGCGCATTCGGACGTGAAAGAGAATATCCCAGATCCTGACCTCTCATTGGATAGCAGTTTTGCGCCAAATACGAATCATGGAATCTCATACAAATGTGTTCTAGTTCGTAGTACTGTTTAAAGAATTTTATGGAAACAGAGATCGATTTCATGGTCTAAAGTAACGTACGAGTTTAGCTGTTTGGCCAATATAAAAGATGCCAAAGAGAATTTTCAGATTATGGTACCATGGTCTGATTATGAGAAGAATTGTGAAACAAATCGGGTCAAGTGCACTGTTGTTTGGTGACAACACTGCAACCAACAATATACCCAACAAATTGGCAAAAAGTTACCCAACAAGTGGGTAAAGGAAAAATATGCTCAACTGTAGAATAAAATCTTTTCGTCATTTTGACCAGTCAGTTGGGTATAACAGTACACGCGTGCATGGAAGGGGAAATTTAACCATTATGTGAGCAAAGATTGACCAACAATTAAGCAATTACTTTTACTCAACAAAAACTTTGCCCAGCGTTTAAACATTGCACCAATTAGCCCCAAAATTGGGCAAAGTTTAACCAACACATTTCATAAACTTCTTTAACCAACGGATATTTTACCCAACGTTTTAAGAGTGTACGCATTCTGGTAAAATTTTCTTTTATTTCCCATGTTCGGTTTTCAAGATATTGACAGTTGAAGTTGACACATTTTCTACAAAACATATAACTTAAAGCAAGCTTGGAGCAAGCAGGTGTAATGTCATGGATTCATATTGTTCACAATGCTTTATTTTTCCTGCTTTTAATGTGACCTTGAATTGATTAGAAATGCTGTCTAGCTCTAAGACATAATGTTTTTAAATTTATTCAATTGCTCAGGATGCATTAATCACATCAATATATCAGAGTTAATCGCAAAAAAATTGGTGGTAAAATAAAGGAAAAACAAAATATTGCCCAACAATGTGAATCCATCACATTACGCCTGCTTGCCTGAATTCTATGTAGAAAAATTGTCACATTCAATTTCTAATATTTCGAAAACCGAATATGGAAAATGAATGAAAATTTAACCAGAATGCTTAGATCTGTTCCTCTTTAACATATCAAAAATTAGTTCGACTCTCGACTGTATTCTTTTAAAAGTGACTATGCAGTCTTGAGTCGTTTGAAACAAAGCATACAACATTCCCATGCAGGTTTTTTTTCACACAGTACATTTTACGGCAAACTAACCTTACATTAAAAGTACGTTAGCTTTCAACAGTTTAACTACACTGCATTTTTTTCTGCAAAATACAGAAGCTGGTTGAAAAATACAAGCGTTCCTCTTATTTTTACAGAACGTACTGTAAACCTGTAAACTGTAATTAACTACAGCTTCATCAGTCAATTGTTTTACAAGAATATTCTGTAACATATTTTAACTTAACTATTTTTGTAATCTGTAACGATATTTTTGAAGATTTTTTCTCAAATTTTTTATATTGTTAAAGACACCAAACGTAATTGCTGCAGTCATATTCAGCAAACAAAGCTGTTTAAAGAAGTTTCAACGGTTTTGATCAGATTGAAATTCGCTGAATACTCTTCACAAACATACTTCACTTGTGTTGATTAGTTTTAAGTCCCTAGGAACTATTTAATTTAAATCTGAAAGCGGCTCATTGAGTTGGTTCATGAAATTCAACAATTTTTTTCCAAACCTGTTGAGTTTTCTTCACATACCAATGACAAATGGTCAATCTTAGACAATCCCCATACCCTACATACTGTGTTATGAGTGAGTAAGTCGGTTTTCAAAAATTCGTGACCAGACACTTTTTCAAATTATGTACAAACCGTTACAAGTCAGGGCACTAGAAAATTCAAAATTTTAACGTTTTCTGCGGCTTTTGGACTTGAAACATAACTCGTTATGCTAACTATAAGCATTGTTATTGGGTAATTACCCGTTACGACTCTCATTAGGTTATCGATATCAACTCAATGAGCCTCTTTAAAGTCAGATGGAATGGAATTATTATTTCCAAAACAAATACTGCAGAGGGTTTCAAAAAGTCAGTTGAAAACATTTTGTGGCACTATAACTGAAAAAAAAATCTTAATAAACACAAATATACATACATGTATATATGCATTATGAAATAAGTACCGTAATAGCCTAAACGTTTGAACGGAATGTATACACAAAAATTAGTCACACCTACTTTACGATAATGTGTTTCTTGTAAAATAACATTTCATAATGTTTCAGTAACTTTAAAGCAAATACTAATTACTGAAAGTTAATTGCCCAGGTCTCTTCTTAGAATGAATTTCACTTCTCGTGGAGTGCATTATGCATTAACGCTCTAATGGAGTAATCCCAACACTTTGGAGTAACCAAAATTCACTTTTTCGTTTTTTGAGTTTAGTATGACCTACAAATTGTTGACGATTATTGGCTCATTGCCCTGACATCTCTTAATTGTCCACGAAAATGATTATTTCAGGTTTAAATTGAACGAAGCTCTATTTTGGACATGGTAATTTCTTAATTTTGATTTAATTTTTAAGAATTATTTTGTACGTACGTAGTGTCATAACGTATACATACGTAATAACGTACGACTCATAGTAAAAACAATACCATGTCCTTAACAGAAGTACGTAAGTTTGCGCATTTTAAAGGTAAATTTTCAGTTATAGGTATAAACAGTGGAGATAGTTAGATGGAGTATTACCGCCCAGTTCTTAACCAATTCGTTTAGTCGAGCCGGTCACGGCCTTTTCCGGTTATGACTCCCTGTTGCAACTCCCTGGGCTCACTGGCTTAATTTCCCAGCTCCATTGTTTATGCTGAGTGCCAAGCACAACGGCAGTAGGTTTCATTCGGTATGACCAGCTATAGGACTCGAACTTCCGACCTACCGTCTGCAAGTCGGATGCTTTAACTACCCGACCGTGCACGAATAGCTAATGTTAAAATGCTACATTCAAGACGCAGGAGGGCAAAAAGGAAGACGCTGGCTGGCATTTGACTCGCAGGTTACAATTTGAGCACCCTTTGATGCGGGGACAACCACAGTTGAGAAACGTAAATCACATTGCACCATTTTCGACAGTTTTCGTGGAAGAAAAGTATGTGTTCAGTGTTAATTTATGTTGCGAAACGTAAGAATTAGTCCTTTAGGGGAACGTCACGACCTATTGTTGACGAAAACTGTGCGGATGTGGTTACAATATTTTTTTTATTGACAAACATGTCAATTCATGTGAAATAATATGTCCAAAAAATGAAATGGTCAACGTTAAAATGCCTCATCCACGACTTAAGAGGACTGAAAATTATGCAAACCGAAATTGTTTCGTTGGCCGCACAGAAGGATGCGAAAGGCTCAAGGTCTGCAATTTGCGTGCTCCTATTACTTGGGGGGGGGGGGGGGGCAATCAGAAACAGCCATCTCGAGAACCGTAAAGCTCTTCTTGCAAGTTTTGGGGGAAGGAAAATTTGTGATGCGTGAAATAAGGATAGGATCTCTTTATTTTAGTCGATGATGCTCTAAATGGAAAGCTTTGCTATGCATACCTTGATTTAAACAACTCATTTTGTCGCGTATGTTTTATTTTATGCGTATAGGTTACGGTTTTATGGGAAAAGGAAGAAAGTTGAGTTTAATCGGGTATTTTTAATAATCAGGCAATTTCCCACTCAGGTAAATTTTTGACATGTAGGCTTCCGAGTCTAAATCAATTGCTCTGCTCAATCACACGGGGTCCTGTAAAATTCATTCATAAGTATAGGTGGCTGGTATACAATAAACTGCCTCATTGCCACTCTCCCTCGAAGTTGTGAAATGATTTTACCTGTTACTGCAGCTGCTGGCAGATTTAAAAATAATATTTTTCATACTTATAATACAAGTAACTTACACTATAGTGTAGAGAATTCGCATACTAGTTCATTTTCCAATGATTAGTCTTATATATATTTTTATTTCGTCCAATGATAGTGGTACCTTTTGTTGATTTCTGATTATTGTGCAATTTGTTTTTAGAGTATAAGATTTAAATCTGGCAGCCGGAACGATTACATGTTAAGTTACCTGGCGAGGGTTTGTTCAAAATAGTAAGGAGCTATAGACAAGACAGGATAGGAAAAATAAGAAATTTTTCATACCCCAGCTTCTCTTAAAATAGCATGAAAAATTCAATAATTCCATCCATTCATTGATCTTATATCTCCTGTGTTACACTGTTAAAAATTTCTGTAAATTTACAGACTATTTTTAACTTAAACTTTTGGTATTTTACTTTAAATAGAGATTTTCTGTATCTTAACAGACACTTTGTATTGCTACAATAAAAAAAGGTTGTTTAACATGTATTTTCTGTTTATTTGAAAAACCATTTCTGTCTGCTTTTTTAACCAAATTTTACTGCTTTGTAAAACTTTTTCTGTAAATTTACAGAAATTTTAACAGTATTTTGTATTTTTCTGATTTCACATAAATATACTGTCATTTAACGAACATTCATTTTGTTTTTAAGCCGAAAAAGAAACAAAAATAAGAAATAAATAAATAAATAAATAAAAATTTTCAGTACATAACACGCATCGTTCTGCGAAGTTTCAGTTTAAAAAAAAAACATTTTTGGCAAATTTGTGGCCCTATTTGAAAATTAACTTACATTTATTATAAAAGCAATCTTAGTTATTACGTTCTTAGTTATAAATATCATACAACTGGTGTTTTGTCACACATTTTTAAGTAAAAAGAAATTGTAAGGCCCTAATTTCAGAGCACTGACAATTGGTATACTGATGTCAACTCATCGCCACAGGCGCTCATGCACTTGATCGGAGCAAATTAAAAACGTTTCACAAATTTACTTGAAAGAGTCTGTAAATTTACCACTTTATGACGTAAATCTCATTTTGCATAAATGGGTGGAGCTTATTTTGTAGGCATTTTCCTAACAAAAGGATTGCTGTTGCTTTGAATAATATCTTCTTTGGCGTTTTTTAATCAGGAAGTGATAAACTTATTGTTTACCTTGTCTGGAAATGTTTGCAACCAATGTATTTGCATTCTTTGTCATATTTATTTTAAAAACAATTATTATATTGTACAAAAAATGTGACTTTCCAATTACAAAGTTCCTAGAGATAGCAGTCTACTTGACAACAATATGACAACAAAGCATCCTCAATATGTTTTGATTGAAAACAACTTCGTAACGACACATTACGTTGATAAGCAAATACCTGATCTACGTAGTGGTGAAGTGTATGTTACGTAATAACATATGAAAGGTAAAAAAGCGATATTATAAGAAATATTAAAACGTCGGGAAGAAAACAGTAGGCTGTAAATTCACATAAAATTAAGGTAAACAAAACAGAACAATTCTGTAATTCGATTTACAGTAGACTTTTGTAAACTAATTTACATGCAAAAACTGTAAAAAAAAAAAACAAACCCTTAATGTTTTTTCATGATTACAGTCTGGCTGTAAAAAAAAAAAATATTTGGTTGGAAAAAAATTTGCCATAAAAATTATGTAAATTTACAGAGAAATTTTTTAACAGTGTATATTATAACACACACATTCATGTATCAGATACCTTGTAATTCCTACACATATATATCTTCAGGAAGTTTGATTGTTCGTTCGAGCGTCCGGTTATGTTGGTGTAGCAAAAGAAAGTCCAGAGAACCATTACCCACCCCCTATCGAGTTATGAAATAAATACATCTTACGTAACGCGCGTACACACCATAAGAAATACAAAATCCACTTCAAATGACGCATCATATTGTATCTGAAGGTACATACAGTTACATACTCAAAAGCTAAAAAAAGGAGTGGAGGGAATACCTCTACCCCTTAGACTCCTCTCCTTTGACTAGTGATCAGGCCCTGAAGACAGTCCCGCAAAACAAAACCTCGGCATACGTCAGTCTCCTACAGGAATGGCAGGACGAGGGAAATGGTTACGGGGTATTGAGACAGTTTGGAATGGTTGAAGGGGGCGCGAGTCTAAAAAGTCTGAAAATACTGATCAACATCAGCAATTTCCATCATGGGCATAAAAATTAAACTCAACGGAAATCGCCACATCTTTGTACCCAGACCGGTTCATGGGGCTATTAACATAGCCCCACCGATTTGGCATTTGTCATGTTAACTACACAGAAAATGCTCTGGAGTCACCAAGACAAACCTGATTCTCCCCTGAAAAGTATTGAAGCAGTTTTCCTGAAATGAAATGAATAGTTGATGAGATTTTAGTGCTCCATGGCATGCAAATTGGAAAACAGTAATGACAAAGAGTGAAAACGGCGTGCGTAAACCTCTTATCTCCGTTATCTGGTCTTCGACTGCAGTGCTTTAGCCATCCAGAAAGAGCACGCTTTTTTTTGGTTTCGCGGGTCGTGCTCTTTTCTTTCGTAAGCTAGTGAATGGAAAATCGGTTTTTCCTTTTGTTAAATCACGTGATTGGTTTGAAATGGGATAATGTTTGCGTGGACAAGTTGTACCGTACTTTACCTCCCCTTCTATAATCCGGTATCGGAATTTACAAAACAAGAAAAATGGCCGGGAAGCTGACTTTTGGAATTAGGGAAGTGGCCTATTTCCGAGAGACTGATTGTTTCGTATGAATAAACACCTACGAAAAATCACTCGCTGTCGGGCCACATCGTGGGTTGATATATACATTTGATAGTAGGGTTTTTATTTTAACTTATACATCGAATTTTTATTTTTTTTGAAAACCTAGAAACTTAAAACCAGTCAGCATGTGTTCAAAAAGTACCTATGTCAAAAGTCTCGAAAAAGAAAAAAGTTCCAATGATGTAATTAGATTTATTGAGGCATTATTCTTCTTTACATAACTACGGGCTACAGCCGAGTAATGTATTTGACTGGAGCATTGCAGTTAGTTAGCAAATAGGTAGCTAAGCTTTAGACGAACTCGGTAGTCAGGACACATTGAGAAATTGCAGGGGTCCATAATCACCTCGATTACATCGGACAGCGGCAAACAACCCAAACACTATAATAAGCAGGTTGAGTTTAGCATTTGAACTGAATGCAACTGTTCGTGGCGCAGGTAGACGAAAGGGATGAGGAGGTGGCTACCAGAAATGACCAGGTTTTAGGATCATTTGGTAACGAAGTTCTTGTATGGAGGTCGTGCACGGGAAGTCAGACCTTTTAATTTGGCATACAGGACGTCACTGGATCATGCGCAGTAGTGAAATTCTCGATACGCTCTCACGACACCAAATTCTTAACAATTGCTGTACAATGGACGTCTGGGTGACAAAGTAGGAAGACACATTGATGTCGGTGTACGACCTTCATAGGGAATCAGAAGTCTTATTTCCATCTACTTGCGTGTTAAATCTCATTTAAACGTGACTAATTCATCTACGTTTTTTAATGTTTTAATGTGTTTTAATGAAATCTCCTGACATTTGTCCATTACTTAACTTTGGGAATGTCCGGGAACAATGCTTTTTAAGAGTAAGCTTTTACAAAAACTTTGAAGTGGTTAGGCTACTCTAAACAATAGCAAAAACTAAAAGCAACAAACTTGAAGACTGTTTTTGTGTTTCGCGCAACTGGTAAACTTGCGACTAGAGGTGGCGCCCTTTCTCAACATCGAAATAAGCCGTTTTAATAATGCAACGAAATTGAATTGTTTCTATGTGTGAATCATGTGCTTCGTCGTCTTGTGTACATCCGATGAGTTTTAAGATCACCAACTTGCTCCTTTCATCTCTGATTCTATTTTTTTAAGTATGACGTAATGATCTGAGCTTCAAAGACTAGCTGTAGCATGGCTCAATACCAGATATTTAGCCAGACAAATTACTAAAGAGGGAGGAATGGCTTTTAGGGTAAGAAAATTTTAGGGAGCCAAATTTGTAATGAAGTATTAAGTCACGTGACAACTTGAAACTTTCTGGAGGGAGAGAAAAAGTCTAAAGCAGCTTTGTCCCTCCCGTCTTCGATAGAGTAAAGATTTGATTGGAATGTGGGTCATTTCATTAGAAAAGGGAACAAAATCTAAACAATCTGCCTTTTGTTTTCTTGATTCCAGCCTCCCATGTATATCAAGTTTAAGACCACTGAAATTTCAAGAGCACTAATTAACAATCATGAGAAAAAATGATTTGGTTCTGAGACATGTCAAGGCAGCAGTTTTCTTAATCATTGTTTAGCTTTGGAAAATGATTTGGTGAAATATGAATATGCAGATAGTAGTAAGAAGCAGCTGAAAGTGACTGTATAATTTATTTTATTGTAGACGGTGAACTGTATATATTTACTGTACAGAAGTGGGAAACTGCTTTGCCTTATATGACACGTTGGAAATTCAATCTCGTGACTAACAATAGAACATACTAACCAGGGGTGGCGCCAGCAGGGGGGGGGGGAATGCCCCCCCCCCCCCGTCGGGGACCGCTGCCCCCCCGTCGGGGAAGGTCGGCGATTTCGTCGGGAGGCCTGAAAAAATAAAAAATAATAAAAAAAGAAAAAGAAAAAACACTACAAGGATTGAAATTACTGGATGGGTGAACATTTATTTTGTTCTGAAATGCTATTTTAATACATATCGGAATCAATTTTCAATCACTTCTTCTTTGCTCGGTTTAACCTCATTTCATGTACCTTGTCCTATCTCCTCCCCGTCGTGCAAGGACGGTAGTGTCTTTCGGGGAGGCCTTAAATGAACGTAAAGGACTGAAGTTAATGGAAGGATGATCATGAACTTTTTTTCTTTTTGAACTATTTTATTCTTTTGGAACGGTATTTTAAAGGCTATCTGAATCTGTTTGAATCACTTCTTACTAGCTCTGTTATCCCTCGTCCCATCTTCAATCCGCAAGGTCATGCCCCCGTGGGGGAAGGCTGCCCTTCCCCCTGTTGTTGAGAAAACCTAATTTCGTCGGGGAGCCTTCATCTGCATGCCCACGTTAAACTGATAAAAGATGCGGGTCTAATAAACTTCAGTCATCCGGATGGTTTTCTTGATTTTGCTTACTAGAAGACAATATTCTTGAAGAAAACTCAGAATTCCGAATTTTCCTGGCAAAAACAGACGAGAGGTCGTTCAGGTGCATGCAGTGCCGAATGTTCTGCCACCTGGACTGCCCCTACAACCGAATTCTAGTAACGGTAATAAAAATCAGACAGGCTGTTTCAGCTACACATAAGCTGATGATAAACAGTAATGTGAAAATGTCTCCCAGTTAAGTCTGACTGAAAATTCATTTGAAGCCGTCTTGTAACGTGGCATATTTTCAAAAATTCAGATACATAGGAAGAAAAATAATTTATAGTCTGGAGTTCGGGAAGTCACGTAGAAAATCCTATCTTGTTAGCGGGCCTTGCAATGGACTACAACGACGATTCCTAATAGAGGCAAGAACACTAGTATGTTTTCAATTCCGTTGCAGAGTTTTCCCCCGAAAAGAGACAAGAACATTACATCTAATTAATTTCAGCAGTACCCTTTTATCTGGGAATTTTCTTTTCACTTAGCAAGTTGGGTTTTTCAATTGAAGTGAAACTTTTATTTTAAAGGAAAGCTCAAAATAACGACTGCTTCACTACTAGTTACAAGTCTGGAAAATGCCTGTTCTGGCTGTCTGAGGGGTTAGATTTTTTAACAACTTTCTGTACGCTTCGCGCCAACTGATATTTTGGTCGAACAGATTACTTAACAGAACATTGCAAGCTTGCAAATTGTTCTGCGTTTTGGGACAACATAATGAAGTGAAAATTTTATTGCGAAAGAAAGCTTAAAATAATGGCTGATTTGTTTTTAGGTACGAGCCCGAGAAATGCCATTTCCTTCTGTCTGGAGGTTCTCAATTTTTAAAAAATTCCTGTGCTCTCTGCACTGTGATAGTCGTTCGGGCAAAATTACATTTTTCGGACAAAAGAGACAATTCTGCCCCTCCCAAAATGAAACGCTCCCGTACGTCTATGTCAATACATAAAATATAAAACTTCGAATGTATGGGAAGCCAAACTGTTTCCGCGGGAGAATTTTCACAACATAGTCCGAGGGCCTTAATCTGCATCATGACATTCAGTAACCCCAACCAACCTACTTGCTTTTCTTGTCAGAAGATTAGATTCTCCCATAAAACCCGTAAATCTGTCACAAAGTTAAAAGATTTCTCCAGTTTAAGCTTCAGATTGTTAAAAGTGGCAAAATTTTCCAATTTCGATGGATACTCCGTACAATAAATAACCAAACCCAACTCTGTTAATCACCCCAACATTCTACCTAATTTTGCTCTCGAAAGCCATGTCACTTAATAAATAAACCCAAATAATTCAAAGTAACCGTACCCCAAACCAAATTTTCTTCCATTAAATTCCAAAACTTCTCCAATAATATAAGCTCTTAATTTTCAAATCTTCGTTCAAAAAAGGAAAAACCTTTTCGAGGCAACCTAGTCTCGTGTTGAAGCCTTAGTACGTAGGCCCAGTACGATTAAATGCGTAGCCCCAAAATATTGACAGCTGTCGCCTATATAAAGTTTTTAATTTTTCCCATGTGGAGGTCAGATCCTTCAATAAACACCCCAACTTTTTAATGGTCCTCACAAAAGCAATCCTTCCTTAAAAAAAATTAAATTTTGTCTACAAAATAAACTCCAGATTTTTAAGTACTTGTTGTAAAGAAGGCCAAAAATTTCGCGCGCTGCGCGCACCTCAAAATGTTAAGTCACGTCCCACCGGGACTTACTCAAAGCCCTTGTCGGGGCCTTGAAATGCTGGCCCCCCTGTCGGGGAAATCCTGGCGCCACCCCTGATACTAACACAGATTACAATTATTCCTAAAAAAGTTCCTTACAAAAATTTGTGCGAGCAGTACTGTATTTTCTCAACACGCGAAGCAATCCTTCTGCCGCAAAAATCTGAGTGGCCTAAACGGGAAGGTCTTTTGAAATAAACAATACACTATTATTGTCATTTACAAATGTGTTCACATAAATTAACTTTCATCATGAATGCACGTCTCCTATCTTAGGAATATCAATATCAAATATTGCCTTCGGGAAAACAACTCATAAATCATAACTGGAAGGTTTGGAGTTAGGCTTCTGGCCGGGACATACCGAGGGCTTTAAAATGGAACATACTTGTCATTGTCCTTGGTGCTCAGCATATGCAATGGAGCAGGGAAAACAAGCCAGTGAGCCACAACTGGAAAAAGGCCGTAGCCGGATCGACTTGAACCAATAAGCCATTTCGGTAATTTGTTTTGCTGGCTATGCACATGTTCACAAGCTCCAAATCTTTGGGATAAACAAACCAATCCCGCACCTACCACAACACGCATTCCAAAATCTGAGTTTACATAAAAATGTGTGAAACTATTCTTTCTTAATCCATCCATACCATAAGGAGGGATCTCAACCGCGGTGCAAAGCAGTGGATTGTGTCTAATTTGAATCGTACAAGACCTACTTACTAACTAACTAAGGCTTTGAGACGAGACTAGCAGTTTGCCCGGAAAGTTTTTCCTTTTTTTGAACGAATCTTTCAAAATTAAGAGCTTATCATGATAGAGAAATTTTGGATTTTAATGAAAGAAAATTTTGTTTTCTGGTTAGGTTATAATGAAAAATTTGGTTTCTTTTATTACGTGATATGTCTTTCAGGAGAAAAATTAGGTAGTATGCGGTGTGATTCACAGAGTTGGCTTTGGTTATTTATTGTACGGACTATCCATCGAAATTGGAAAATTTTGCCAATTTTTACAATCTAAAGTTAATATTGGAGAAAATTGTAATTTTATGTTTTGGGGTGTCATGGAAGAATCTGACGTTCTCATGAGGAAAATCAAGTAGGGGGTGATCTGTAGTGTTGTTGAGGTTAGTGAATGGCATCGTGCAGATTTAGGCCCTCGGACCATATTGGAGCATTCTCCCGAGGAAAAAAATTGGCTTCGCATATATTTGAAGTTTTATATTTTATTTATTGTCATAGGCGTACGGGAGCGTGTCAGCTGAGTTTGGGAGGGCAGAATTGTTCTTTTGTCCGAAAAATGTAATCCTGCCCGAAAGATTATCTAGGTCGACCGCACAGAATTTTTCGAAAAATGGAGAACCCCGGTCAGCAGGAAATTACATTTCCTGGGCTCGTAATTAGAATTAAAGAAGTCCTCACTTTCAGATTTCTTTCGCAAATAAATTATTTTCACTTCATAATACTGTCAAAAACGAAGAATAATTTACAAATACGCATTTTTCTGTTCAGTTATCTGTTCGACTAAAACACTATCTATGCGGAGCACCACCATCAGTTAGCGCGGAGCGTACAGAAAATTGTTAAGAAATCTAACCACTAAGATAGCCGAAATGGCATTTCCCAGACTTGTAACTAGAAATGAAGCAGTCTTTATTTTGAGCTTTCCATTAAAATGAAAATTTCACTTCAATCGAGAAAAAAACCAACTTGCTAATGATCAGAAAAGTAGGTCTACCAGGTGAAAGGTACTACTACAATTAGATGTAATGGTCTTGTCTCTTTTCGGGGGGGGGGGGGGACTTTGCAACGGAATTGAAAATATACTAAAATGTTTTTGACTTTATTAAGAATCTTCGTTGAATTCAATTGCAAGGTCCACTACATAGACGAAATTTTTAAAGTAACTGCCCGAACTCAAGACTATAAATGGTTTTGTTCCCAACGTGATTAAAAATATGGCACGTTTCAAGGTGCCTTCAAATAAACTTTCAGTCAGACTTATGGGAACATTTTCTCGCACCACTGTTTATCATTATGTGTAGCTGAAAACGACATGGCCGATATTCGTTACCTTTGTGAGAATTCGGCTGTCCTGGCAGGCCAGATGGCAGACCATTGAGTAATGCACGCACATGAACAAGCCCTAGTCCGTTTTTGTAAGGAGAATTCGGAATTGTGAGTTTTCTTGAAGAATATGGTCTTCTAGTAAGCAGGATCAAGAGGGTCGTCCGAGTGACTACAGACTCACATCTTTTATCGTAGGTCTGTAGAAGAAGGATCCCCGATGAAATCGGATTTTTCAACAACGGAGGGGGGGGGGGGGGAGGGGGGTGAGTAGCCTGTCCCCGACGGAGGCATGACCTTGCGCGCACGGATTGAAGATGGGATGAAGGATGGAAGAGCTGGTAAGAAGTGTTTAAAACCGATTCAGATATGCATTAAAATAGCGTTACAAAAGAAAAAATAGTTCGAAAAGAAAAAAATCATGGTCATCCATCCAGTAACTTCAGACCTTTACGTTTTTCATGTTCAGGCCTCCCCGAAAAATTGTCGTCCTTACCCGACGGCGGAAGAGATGGGACAAGGTACATAGAATGGGGTTTAACAGAGTTAAGAAGTGATTTAAAATCGATTCCGATATGTTTTAAAATAGTATTTCAAAACAAAAAAATATGTTCTAGGTTGGTCATCTAGAAACTTCAGTCCTTGTGGGATTTTTTATTATTTTTTTTTTTATTTTTTAGGCCTCCCCGACGAAACCACCGACCTTCCCTGACGGGTGGGGGTGGGGGCATGGCCCCCGGCCCCATTCCCACCCCTCCCCACACCCCCCATTCCCACCCCTCCCCACCCCCCCCCGCTGGCGCCACCCCTGGCACTCAGTCTATATTCTCTGCACTTGTTGTACCAACACGTAAAAGGAGAAGCACGCATTTAATATCTGGTATGAAGGTATCGGGAAAGTCAGCAAGGAACTTCGATAAAAGATTATTTTAAATTTAAATTCCACGAACTACAATGAAACAAACTCGCTGCTCATAGGCTTATGTATGGAAACGCACACATGAATGAATGGTCGCACCGATATATTTCAATGGTACTATATTTAACTTATTTTTGTTAACGTAATAAGTGTTTTCGATCGAGTGATGAATTCATTTTCATCATGTTCCATCAAAGAAGTTCACAAACTACCAACTTGACTTTCGAGAGCTCCTTGACCTTGCGCTTCAAAGACTATCTCAATGTTGTACTTATAATCAAATATGTTCAGTAAACCGAAGCACATTCAGCATCACAAGAAGGACCCTTTTTCAAGATGTAAAGCTAATAAAGGGCTCAGTGACACCCGGTTCAAGTGATTGACAGTAAGTTTTTGCTTAGAACTGAAGCCTGAATGCAAGTCCTTTTATGGAAATAATGCTTAATAAACAGATAAAGAAATTGTAGCGTGCTTCGGGCGTTTTCGTTCCCGTTGTTTTCCCTCCATTTATGACCGTCACTTTAGTTATTATGCTAAAATTCAATTTGTTTGAAACTATACCGCCATTTTGCATCTATACCATCTAGCTAAAATCAACAAAATTTTTTTTTTCAGCTTCGGAGGAATCCCTCCCCTGCCAGGACCTTTGTATAGTAGCACAGGAATTTATTCATTTGTGCAAGCACTTTGCATTAAAATACACAACTTGCTCACACTATGGAAAGATGGAGGGTTAGCTCTGATGCCCCAGTCATCAGATCACCAACTCTCCGGGGCGCCCCTTCTATTGTACAAACACGGTTCACCAGTTTCCCCCTGCAACCCCCCCCCCTCACTTAAGTGAATTTCAGACTACACGGCGACTGAATATCCTTGTTGCTTCATATCGTTAAGAAAGACCTGTGGCGTAAAACTCTGTATCCAACTAACTAAGCACATTCAGCATCACAAGAAGGACCCCTTTTCAAGACGTCAAGCTAATAAAGGGCTCAGTGACACCCGGTTCAAGTGATTGACAGTAAGTTTTTGCTTAGAACTGAAGCCTGAATGCAAGTCCTTTTATGGAAATAATGCTTAATAAACGGATAAAGAAATTGTAGCGTGCTTCGGGCGTTTTCGTTCCCGTTGTTTTCCCTCCATTTATGACCGTCACTTTAGTTATTATGCTAAAATTCAATTTGTTTAAAACTATACGCCATTTTGCATCTATACCATCTAGCTAAAATCAACAAAATTTTTTTTTCAGCTTCGGAGGAATCCCTCCCCTGCCAGGACCTTTGTATAGTAGCACAGGAATTTATTCACTTGTGCAAGCACTTTGCATTAAAATACGCAACTTGCTCACACTATGGAAAGATGGAGGGTTAGCTCTGATGCCCCAGTCATCAGATCACCAACTCTCCGGGGCGCCCCTTCTATTGTACAAACACGGTTCACCAGTTTCCCCCTGCAACCCCCCCCCCCCCACTTAGGTGAATTTCAGATTACACGGTGACTGAAGATCCTTGTTGCTTCATACCGTTAAGAAAGACCTGTGGCGTAAAACTCTGTATCCAAGTAACTAAGTAAGACCTGTGGATTGAGGTTCTCCAACGACATTTAAAAAGTTCATGAAACTCTTCCTATTTTAGACCGTATTTCACCATCAAAAGCTTATATGGGACAATTTTACGAAGGAACTATGAAAGAAATTTTTAGAAAACAGCCCTGCAGTAGACCAGTTTTTGGTGTTCTGGTTTCATACAGGGCAAATTTCAATTTTATCATTTCCAGAGCTCGAAAGTTTTCAAAAATGATTAATGAATGAGTACCACGGTGCTACATGAGAACTGTGGGAATTGTAGCTTGCGGGAGGAAGGACACAAACAGTTTAAATTGCTTTCACATGTAATTGCAAATATGAAAGCTTTCATTGTAGAGAATTCGGAATTTTAATTAACAAAAGTTGAGAAAACAACTTTGTAGTTGACCGGTGTTACTTGATAACCTTACGTCACATCGGGACAAACTTCCGAATTTTTAATTCTGGGAAGTTTCAGAACTGAGTAATGAGCATTATCATCGCATTTTGCAGCACGCAAAGTGCTCGGAAAAGTTTGCTTCTTAAAACAATTCATTACAAAATGTTTGTTTGCATTGAAGAGAATTCCGAATTTTAGGAAAAAAGTTGGGAAAATTACAATAACCGGTGTTACTTGATGATGTGGTGACACAAGAGGCAAATTTTCCAATTTTTCATATGTCAGATCTCCGTCGGGCGCCAGTTTCGTATATCTTAAGTAACTACGTCACTGTTTGACATGATCATAGGATGAAGTTTTGCTTGTTGCAGTTTGTGTCCTGATTTAAAATGCAATTTCCGTAAAACTCCATCAATCCTAAGCTTACCTGTTTTGAAAAATCAGCGAACTGTTGTAAATTGTCTCTTATTTACCTTACAAGTACATGTGAAAGTGTCTTGAATTAAATGTTAAACAGTCATGGAACGTGTATAATGCAAGATAAGAGATTTAATACGGTGGTACACGGGGACATAGCCAGAGTGCATCCAGCATGATAACACTATACCCCTTAGATGCATTTACATTATGTTCTAATCCACAGATACAGAGTTGTTTAACCTTGTTCATTCACACACAATAATATTTTGATTTTAAAGACGGAAAGAGAAATACATTTTCGTGTTTAAATAGCCACATAAATATCGGCACAACCACGAGTAACTAATATCGAATAGCCCAAGATGAGTTTATGCCGGGACAATAGACGGTCAGCTGACCACAATGAACCAATTGAAGTTTAGGATTATTGCCAGATATGAATAAACATTGGCTATTTCAAACAAAAGGTAAAGCATGGGAGTTATTTAGAAAGGTATTACCAAAAAGTGCACGCGATGAAAAAACCAGTTAGCATAACGGGGTAAAGGCTACTAGTAATTATGGAGAGCGACATTGTCCCTTTAAGATATTTTTCCCCTTCATCTCTTCATTCATATATATTCCGTTAATTTATTAGTTATTTTTATTCTTTAATTTTTCTTTTCATGTTTGCAAATTATTTTACGTTTGGGGACAGTATAATGAAGTGAACATTTTATTGCCAAAGAAGAGCTCAAAATAACGACCCGGCTTTGTTTCTAGTTACGAGCCTGTGTAATGTCATTTTCTGTTGCCGGTGAGCTCCATTTAGATAGTGTTTCGGTCAGAATTTTGTCGGACAAAAAAAAAAAACCAATTCTTCCCCTCCCAAACTGAAACGCTTCCGTAAGCCTTCGTCAATGTACACTTCAAATATATTGGAAGCTAAATGTTTTCCGCGGGAAGTTTTCCAGCGGGTACATAAATCTTCATGTCTGATATCAGTAATGCCAACAAAACTGCAAATTATCCCTAGGCCTACTTGATTTTTGTCATAAGAAGGTCGGGTTCTTCCATAAAACCTAAAATTATGTCATAAAATTCCATTTTAATCCAATCTGCCAATATGAGCTTCGTATTTTTAAAAGTGGCAAAAGTTTCCAATTTCGACTGATACTCGGTACAATAAATAAAAAAAGCCAACTCTGTTAAGCACCCCGACATTCTACCTAATTTTGATATTGAAAGGCATATCAATTAAAATCCCAAATTTTTCATTACAACCTTACCAAAATATACCCCTACTTTTTCTTTTATTAAATTCCAAAATTTCTCCAATATAATAAGCTATTAGTTTTCAAATCTTCGTTCAAAAAGGGAAAAAATTCGTGCACACTTCCAGATTCTTCTGAGAGCCTTAGTTCGTAGGCCTAGTACGATGAAATGTGCAATCCTAAAAGAATTTCAGTTGTCGCCTATGTAACGTTTTTGATTTTGTCCATGTGAAGGACATATTCTTCAAATAAACACCCCAAATTTTAATGGTCCTTACGAAAGCGAAATTTCTTTCAAAAATTTTATATTTTCTTCAAATAAATTCCAGATTTTAAAGTTTTTTTTTTTTTAAACTGGCGTCAGTCCATTTGCAGTATGTTTGATGGACTATACACAATCCCCACAAACTTTTCTGTTGCCGCAGGAGAACTTGTCACTTTAACATGCTGACAAAGGTTTTGATAAATTTAGGAGTGTACTGTCATGTTAATTCATTTCCTCCAGGAGGGGTTTTATCTATGCCCCTTTTACTTCGGGTGAAGGTGAAATAACTCAAATTTTTCAAATTTTCTTTAATTGAAAGGCCAAATTCCTGGGCCGCGGCGCTAGGCAGCACATAAATCTGGCGTTCACTATTCGTATGGAAACTAGTCAACGTAAAGGCTCGGGATATCGAATGTCTCGTCGGACCAGGGGCTGCTATTAATAGCAGCTTCCTGGTCGGACATTGCCCCTTCTCGTCGGGGTAAATTCTGGAGTCGTTCTTCATTCTTTGACCCCGATCTGAAATACAGTTGATAAGTGCCGTTACGTAATCAGTATTTCTGACCTGAATTATTCTCCCTCTCTCTCTTTGTCTGTATTATGGCTTCAGTCATTGGAACGATTAAACCTCAAACTGGCCTCGTTCGGCAAGCATGGCTTTATCTATCTATTGTGTCTGTAGAGGGAAGTATCACGGTTCACAAAACAGACACAATAAACAGTCTCAAACCCTCAAACTTCGGTAAATTCTCAACGACCAAACACAAAAAGGGAGCCATGATGTCATTTATTCACACACCCTATAGTACACAGTCTACGCCAATATTTTTTTATGTGTACACTTGGCAGGTTTTTGGTATCTCAGGTTTTTCCATTTCTGATTCTGAATAAAGGATTCGTTGCTATACTCTGTCGTCCACTGAAAGAACAGGTATGTATATTTCTACCTTCATCACAACGGGCGAACTTCATACAAATGTCTTTGAGATGTTTTGTCTTTTCTTTATCCCGTAAAATATTGTAAAATTTGCCGTACTAACGGACGGGCACTTCTTTCTTTTATTGTTGCATGCTATCTACAGTCAAGGATAGTAGTTGTGCAGCCATGACGCACACGGTCACAATCACAACCGAAACGTCTGGTGGAGATCACGCATAATACCTTTAATAATTAATGATTAAAATGGTTTCCAAAACTTGAGATATATGCCTCATTATATTCAAAGTTACTTTTTAGTAAATAAAACTTACACTTAAATGGTTGTGAGAGCAGAAAGAGAGTCGCTATGAAAACGGTGTTGTGACTTGTTTAATACGTCATGAAAAATATTTCCCGCGGTTAAACTTTTGAGAACGACACTTCATCCAATACTTAAGTCATTCGTCATTCACTGAGCTATATTTCAAGGAGAATTCTGCAGAATCTCTCACTTGGGCCTGCCGTATGATTGAACTAAAAAATAAAACAAATCACAGCAGCTCATATTATACAGCATGCACTGAGAGTGTTTTGAATACACATCGGGGCCTTGCATACTCATCAGGGTATGCTCTGAAGCAGTAAACTGGATCGACTGTGTCTCATAGGATGATGATGATGGGGATGAGTTTTCGACAGACGTGGGAGGGGCCCTGTGGTAAGCAGGTAGTCAGAATTGAAACTGCCTTAAAGATTACTCACTAGCTTTAAAAATGATGGCTGTACCTGTTATTCTTGTCAGGGCTCTTTGAAGATGAAGAACATGCAATACCCGAAGTATATATTGATGCCACAAATAGCAAATATTAGGTCATTAGTCTCAATTCTCTTTACTCTGTCAAGTTTTTCTATTTTCTTTTTGTCTATGTTTGTATGGTCACTAGCCTTGATAAACTGTATTGTTTTTCTAGTGTCCACCATATGTACTTTTTTTTTTTGTTGTATTTGTTAAATGATAACTCTGTTGATGATTGTTGTACATATGAGAAATGAATTGAAATTTAATTGTGTACAATGTTTGTGTGTGCCATCACATTGTAAGCAGATGAAGCATTATTAGGAAACTTGATGTTGGTAAGGATTCGAGTATAGAGGAACCAATGGTATAGGAAGCAATGTGAAAGTAGGTGTGCGGAGCATCATATTTTGTCTATGCACCCCACTCCACTCCATTGACGAAAGCTACACTTTGATGCCATATTTTTCGCATTTTCCTGCGAGGAAGGAAGATATTTTTAAATAATAAAAATTAAATGCCATAACTCATTTTTTCAAATGAAACTGTGCACTAAAAAGGTGGAAATATTCGTTTTTTGCCAGCCATGCTACACTAGACAACAATTCCAGTATATCTATGCCCTCTGCAACATTGATAATATTTTGACACTTCAATACCTAAAGAATAAATCTGCACAGACTGCTCAACTTACAAGGTTGAAAGGTGTCTGATGATTGGTGTATACGAGGGCATTTGAGTGCAGTAGGCCAATCATTCCATGCCAGCAATATAAAGTCTTGCTCGAAAGACTAGTTCCACCTTCAGTTGGAGCGCACAGAAAAGTTTAAAAAACTGCGATCCCTCAGACGGGCAAAAATATCATTTTCGGGCTTGTAAGTACTAGCTAAGCAGAAGAGGGGAAAGCGCAAGCAGCCAAATTTTCTAATTTTTTTTTCACTGTGAACACCAACTGGTATACAGTTTTAGGGACGTTATTTGCGTCTCACAAGCGCGCCGAAATTTATTCATTTCATTTCATTTATTTGTTTTTTACATCGTCATACAAGTATGTAAACATAAAATATATATTAATTTATTTCAATAAAGTAAAGTGCTGTATAACTTAGTCCACAATGATGTGAAGGAAGTAGCCCCAAAAACCCTCACGGGCTTGGCAAAGTGCTCTTCTCCCTCAAGAGACACACACAAAAAAAACAAAAACTAACATGATACTTCACCCACCGCCCCTTTTATACTAACACCCCCCTCCCCCAGAACACACCATTAACAATTCTGTATAATACGTAAGTTACTGTACAAGCCTGTGCTCTGATACAATAGTAAATCAACAATATAACAACAGTAATGGTAGCAATGAAGAGTAAGGCAGGCCTTTAACCTTGTGAATTAATAGACGATAATATTTTGATTAAAACACGAAAAGGAATTACAATTTCGTTTTTAGATAAACACAGTAAAATAGGCCAATGCAGGGTATTAACATGGAACAGCTAAAGCTGAGTTTATGCCGAAATAATACACGGTCACCTGACCATCATGCACCAATAGCAGCAGAGTATTATTAATGGGCGTGAATGAATATTTATCAACAGGGTTCATGAAGTGGCTTAGGTTCTCACAAACTGGTTTAAGTCAGACCGGCCACAGTCTTCTTGCAGTCGTGGTCCACTGGCTCATTCTTACTCCATTGTTTATGCTGAGCACAAAGTACAATAACAACAACTTCCATTGCCTGGCAAAACTGTTGCATTGTTCAGAAGAGCTTAGCGGGGGCCCTCGGGTTGAGTTCTTGTCAGTGCCTTAAAAGAAGTCGAGCTAAAATGAAAAATAAATGATCGCTCTCAATTTTTGGTTTCAGGCAAAAGTACTGTACGATTTTACATTTGGAGACCTAGAGTAACATTTCCTCCACAGGGGAGTCCCCCTTCCCCCGTGTCACACTCCCTAACACCTCCAAAACCAGACTATGCTCCTAATATCCACATGTTGCTGTTCATATGAGCAAGACAGCGGTACAGAATAGGTAGTCTGGTAGTAACATTAGGTAGTCTGGGAGTACTTGGTCTTTGTCAAATCAAAGTGTTCTTTTCAGTTTATTTCATTAACGGGGTCGCTGGCCAAATAGACACCGTAAACGGTATCAAATTATTATAAGAATGACTGTGTGCTGTATGCAAGAGTTTATAGTATCCAGTGTGTTGGATACAATACTTGCAGAACAAACTTCCATGTTCTTAACGAAAGACTAGGTTGTAATATTCATCATGTTTGAATTGAGAAGTATCTATTAAAGGAAGTCGGAGAAGCTAGTCACAAGGTGAGGTTACGCACCATTATGTGCGACAGCAGTTAGTGATACTCCGTTCGGATGGCGTGGTTCGCCACTAACCACAAATGAGTTAATGTACTACGTAAGTCTTTTTCGTAGAAATCAATATGGGAGCCGTAACGTGGAAAATTTAAGTTTCCGGAAATGCTGAGGTACAATATGCAAATATCACCACAAAACTTTGGTTTGATATTGTCTTGGTTATATTATGTTAGAACAACCGCTGCCAATAAAGGAAACCGCTTGTAAATTAAATAGGCCTATGCTTTTATATTTCATTGTGATACTATCACGTCAGCTTTTCACATACTTATCCTTCACCCCCCCCCCCCCCATTGAGGTTTTCAGGCACCCCGCCACCAATTTGCTAATCAAACAGCGGGCGTAGCTAGAAACTATTATATTTTGGGTGGGTAGGGTGAGAGGGGGGACTGAATAAGTTACTTTGAAAAAATCAATAAATTAACCTTCGTGAATTCGTTGGCCTATAAGAAAAGCGGCGTAGCCACGCCCCCTAGCTTCACCGTTTTGTGACACTCAAGGGTTTTGACAAACGTATTCTTTGGTCAAGTTAGACGCCATACGTGTCAGGGGACATGACAAACGTATTCTTTGGTCAAATTAGATGCCATACGTGTCAGGGGACATTTAAATCATGGATTAGTGTAAATTCGATTTTAAGCCGCTGTTGGTCTTTACAGTCTTTTGTAGACTATCGGCGAGAATTGAATTGTCACGTTTTACTCAAAGTAAAGTGGATGGAAATTCCATACAGGTAGATTGATGAAAAGGATAAAAATGGTCTCAGGAACTAAGGAGTTAGACTCAGCTGAAACTCCAACTGATCTCCGTTGACTAATTTATCAGGGTTCGACTGGTGTCACGTTGCCTATTGGATGTGTAATGGGGGCTTCGGTCACAATATCCAAAAGATGTACGTATTAAAAACAAGGTCATCCATTGAGGAAATAAATAATGGGGTACATTTATGTATCTGAGAATAACATGTTATAAAACAGATGCACAATAAAATTGGTGTCGTAGGGAATTTGTTAGATATGTGTGATATTTAGATTACACACTTTAACCACATCAGTTGATGTCACTGGTCTGGTCCTCAGATGTAAGAGCCAGTCTTCTAAGGGTCAACGGTTTCCTTAGTAACTTCTAATAGTAATACTTTGGTCCAAGAGATTTTGGGGGTTAAATATCTAATGCTCGAGATTGATCCTTTGAGTAATGCCATGAGTGAAAGCTGCTTGTACCTCTGCACTTTCAAGTAGATGATACCACATAGGACACTTACTACAGTACTACGAAGGTTTATTTTCTTACATTTTGTACCCTTTCTTAAACTTTCAAGGGATTTTGTTTTTATTGTGTGCACCTTCTAGACCATTTAAAAGGCATAATTCCTTCATTGTACAGTTAAACAGTGCTCTGAGTTTATTTATTGTAGCACGCTGCTCTAGCACTCCAGCTCCACTTCAAATGTTTAAGTTTTGATGTCTGTCTGACTATCAGTCATACCTTCCATTGTCTGATGGAACAAGTCACTGTAGCTGATCGAGATCCACCACTAGACACTCTTACCTCGTTACCCCTAAACATTCGATTTGATGAACCAATCAAAATAGTAAAATTCTTGAAATTTCCATTTTGTTGAGTTGCAGCATCTCGTCAAAATGGCACAAAAGTTTGGAAGTGTCACCTTGCCTACAGTAATTAAGAAGAGTAACAAGACTCGGGATATTGCCAATCTCCTGTACGTTTCTCCAGTCTCCCTACCTGCTAACTGTACCTTCTTGACCTGACGATTTGGGGCATTTTGGCCTGTTGACGAGATGTTCTTACTTGAAAACATGCGGGCGATGCACACTGTTTAACAAGAAATTTCCTAACTGGCTAACGATAACCCTAAGTCCATAACCTAATCCCTAACTCTAACAAAGAATACAATCGATACAATACAATGGCAACAGCCAATCAAGAAATATCTTGCTAAACAGTGCGCATCTCCCCCAAAAGATGGCATATTTCGGAATTTTCATATTTTGACGAAATGTTCTAACTTCGCGAGGAAAATTTTCCGAAAGTTTCGTCATTTTGACGAGTTCGTGCCCAGTATAATTTTTTCTGTTTTGAAAAGATGCTAAATCACGTCAGAATGACAAATTTAAGATTTTTGTGATTTTCATGTTTCAAGTTAGTTAGTTGTAGTATCTTACAAAAACTGTCATTTTGCAAAGACTTTTCTTGTGCATGTGACTTATACGCTTCCGTAAAGTTACCACGCAAACGTTCATCCACAGTGTACAGTAAGTAGCCAGAATACCATGTACTGTGGACGAATTCGGACAGCAAGTGATGGTCTGATTTCAGTTGGCCATAACTGGGGTCTGTCATCTTTAAATCTTTCAATTAGTCTTGCTTACCTGTATCACTAAATTGTGTGTTCAGTTTCTCTGAATATGAGGTTTTGAAATTCATGTGGACAATAATTGGAGACAATTTAAGGCTGATGTACCATGGAGCTACTAACACGGACCCGTGTTAGTAGTTCCATGGATGGACCCCACTTATGGCTGCCTACAGTCACTAAACACAAGGGCTAATCGGATTCATCTTTACATGAAATGTACATATTCAAGCCAGAATGCAAAAGACTACATTGCAATCCAAATGCCAGATCCATACATTGTGTACTGTTTTTACATTTGATAAGCCGTTGAGAGAATCCTTACACTTTATTAATGGTGGTGTATGGTTATATATTTAGTACCTTGAATATCTTACATCCTAAAAACAAAAGGGAGAGAGAGAGAGCTTAGACACGCGCTAAGAAAGTGAAAAGCGTGAAATTTGAAATCACTCCAAAAGGGTGTTAATTCATTCCAAGAAGAGTGAAATCCATTCTAAGAGTGAAATTTGCACTCTTTCCATCAAGAGTGAAACTATGTGGGAGGTAGCACTTTAATCCCTACACTATACTCTTTCTTTTTCCAGATTAAACTAAGATGGGATTTCAGAGAAGTTTCACTGGCTGGATTGGTGCCGTGACGGCCATTTTTGGCCTCGCATTCATTCAACTTGGAATTCGTGTAACTGACCTGGTGGATGCAAACAGAGCTGTTGGAGTACCCATGTGGGGAGGATTCATGGTGAGTTTGTTTAGTACGTAAGGTTGCACTGAAAACGACCATTGATCACACCCAAAAAAAATTCTTAAAAGTAGTCTACAGAAATTCTCAACTGGCACATTTCTGTGATTGACGTAAAATTCAAACTGCGCAAAGTGTCTCATATTACACACAATGCACTGCGAATGTTCTGGTTACACTTAAGGGATTAAACACTCACTGAGGGTATGCCCAGGACCATTAAACTGGAATTGTGTCCGAATACAGATACATTTTAAACAGTTGTGGGAGGGGATAGACGTAAGTGGTTGGGAGAATTGGTTAAATTGGGATACCATTCGTTCATTTTTCTTTTTATTGGGATCTTCCTGTTTCCCGCCATTTTCAGTTATATCTTTTTTCCAATGTTTTTTCTTTACTTAGATTGTGTACTTTGTACAATT
This sequence comes from Holothuria scabra, assembly GCA_037179385.1. Lineage (NCBI taxonomy): Eukaryota > Metazoa > Echinodermata > Holothuroidea > Aspidochirotida > Holothuriidae > Holothuria > Holothuria scabra. The sequence continues at coordinate 58,328,635 of CM074179.1, read as the reverse complement.
TGCCGTGTACATTATCTCGCCTAATAGTAATTTGTGTTTGTGCGTGCTATACTGTAAATGTGACCTGTAGCAGAGTAGTGGCAGAATTTGATAAACAGCAAGAGTATTTATTCGCTCGCCCCTTAGTGTTGTAAAAGTTAACTGGAAGTTTACTACAGTACTTTCGCTCACACATCTGCTTTTTTCATTGCCCGTCAAAATTTGCGATATCCGTGCTGTGTTGCAGAATCAGTCTGTCCGTTTGAAGAAACGAGAAAAAATATGGCTTTAATATAATATTCATAATCGTGTAATTGATTGAACCCCTCATTTGGTACCCTTATTTGCCATGACTTAACAATGCCGTGAAGTCTTCTAAGGTTTAAAGGGGGTTTTACGGCTCAGTTACTAACCAATTGTTAATGGGTTCGGCGGGCCACGGGCTTTTCCCCGTTGTGGCTTACTGTCTCATGCCGTGAAGACAAGTATTGGGACTCGTAGATTCTAAAGGGAGGAGCTATGGGAATATAACATGTGGAATCGTTTTCATAGCTACTGTATACTTAAATGTCACTCTACACTCTAAAAACAATGAATTGGTAAAATGATCAACACTGGTCACGTATGTGACAATACTTAAATTGAGTAAAACTAAAAAAAAAAAAACCCAGTTGAATTTACGGGTGAATAATGTGCATTACATTCAGTGGCGTAGCCACGGTAGTGGTTTTGGAGGTCATGAGCCCCACCACCATGACCAAACCTTGCAATGCAAAAAACCTAAAGTAGCGGTTTTTGGTTTCGATGATAAGAGAAACCAATGCATTCATGATGGCAGGCGTGTGTATGTATGTATGTATGTATGTGTGTGTGTGTGTGCGTGTGTGTGTATGTGTGTGTGTTTGTGACACTTTGCTTGTTAACACGATATCTCAAGTTAGGAATGCCTGGCAGTTTTCAAAGTTGGTACATAGATGCGCTGTATTGAGAAGAAGAACCCTATTGTTTTTGGTGGAGATCAAAGGTTATCTGGGGTCACCGGGGGTCAATTTCTGAAAATCTCGTTAACACAATATCTCAAGTTTGGAAGCTTAGACAGATTTCATATTTGGTATGTGAATGTGTTATAGTCAGGAAATGGTCCCGATTGTTTTTGGCGGAGGTCAAAGGTCATCTGGGGTCACTGGGGGTCAAAGTCTGAAAATCTCGTTAACACGATATCTCAAGGTAGGAAGCTTGGATAGATTTCATATGTAGTATGCGGATGCGTTATGGTCAGGAGATGGTCTCTATTGTTTTTGGTGGAGGTCAAAGGTCGTCTGGGGTCACCAGGGGTCTAAAGTCTGAAAACCTTGTTAATGCAATGTCTCAAGGTAGAAAACTTGGATAGATGTCATATATGGTATGTGGATGCGTTATGGTCAGGAGATGGTCCCTATTGTTTTTGGCAGAGGTCAAAGGTCATCTGGGGTCACCGGGGGTCAAAGTCTGAAAACCTTGTTAATGCAATATCTGAAGGTAGGAAACTTGGATAGATTTCATATTTGGTATGTGGATGCATTATAGTCAGTAGATGGTCCCTACTGTTTTTGTCGGAGGTCAAAGGTCATCTGGGGTCACCGGGGGTCAAAGTCTGAAAACCTTGTTAATGCAATATCTGATGGTAGGAAACTTGGATAGATTTCATATTTGGTATGTGGATGCGTTATAGTCAGTAGATGGTCCCTACTGTTTTTGTCAGAGGTCAAAGGTCATCTGGGGTCACTGGGGGTCAAAGTCTGAAAACCTCGATAACACAATATCTCAAGGTAGGAAGCTTGGATAGATTTCATATTGTGTATGTGGATGCATTATGGTCAGGAGATGGTACCTAATGTTTTTGATGGAGATCAAAGGTCATCTGGGGTCACTGCTGGTCAAAGTCTGAAAATCCTGCTTATGCAATATCTCGTGATAGGAAACTTGGATAGATTTCATATTTGGGTAAGTGGATGCATTATGGTCAAGATGGTCCCCATTGTTTTTTGGCAGATATGAAAGGTCATCTGGGGTCTCCAGGAGTCAAAGCCTGGAAACCTTTTTAAATATGATCTTTCAAGATAGCTGTTTGTCCATTTGTCTGTCTGTTGTTTGTATGTCTAGCAATGTATGGCTTTTATGGAGGTCAAAAGGTCATCTGCAATGACAAAATTATTTTTTGGACATGCTAGCATAATATTTGAATGAGAAGATAATGGTGCCTGATGGCACTCTTTGAAACGGAACATTTAGGTATCATCGAAACCTCAATGCATTTTTGCATTCTGGTTTCTCTCTATCCTTAAACTCCGTAGACTTAGATCCTGGCTACCACACTGGTTACATTCAAAAAGAGTGAACTAAGTCACTCTCTTATATACAGCAGTGACAAGACTTAAATTCACTCCATTACCGTAGAGTGGGTGCCTGCCATGATAATGATCACCATAAGAGTGATCACTAAAAGTACTCAATCAAGAGTAAAACTTTGCTCTTTTGGTGTGAATTCCAAAGTTTTTGAAGTGAATAATAATGTGCATTTTCATTATTCTTGGAGTGAATTATCACTCTAATGGAGTGAATCCACACTTATCACCCTGTTAGAGAGTGACTAAGTTCAATCTTTTGATTTTTAAGTGTAGTCAACACTTTTTTGGGTAACCCGCCACTTGGCTGACTGATTATTGAAAAAAATACCCAATTTCAGCATTGTCACATAAGTGACCATTTGTTGGTGAATATTTGACCCAAATGGAGTGTTTGTTCAGCTATTATGTCATTTAATTTGCATGAAAGAGTGGCCAACGTCCGTATTCTGTTGTTAACCCCGCTTTTCCTGGGGACATGCATGCAATGCCCACTGCATTGCCACCTGCAGTCACCCGATGATATCAACGGAACACTATGACGCAAGCAACTTTGCATAAAATGTTCGATCACCCCAGTCTGAGGAAACAGTCCACTTTTTCCAAATTAGTGCTGAATTTTTAATTACGCAATTGTTGTGCTTCTTAACCCATGGTGAATAACAGGATGTATGTTACTTTTTATAGGCCTATTAGATTACAAAATAATTTCAAAATGGAGAGTGAAGTCATCTCAAGCAGGTTGCATAGACCTAATAAATGTTAACAATAATGTTTAATAAGCTGGTCTACAGGTGGTAGTTTATGACTATCGATTGCACTATTAAGCACGTTTTAAATTACCTCACATATTACATATTGATAAAAACATGTCTTTGTTTATTTTCAGCTGATTCTCTCCGGGATGGCCATTGTAGTTGAGGTGCTCGGAAGAAGCAAAAAGAAGGCATATTATTCATTCTGGAAGGTAAAGACAGTCGTTCAATAATAAATAGTCTATAGTATATAATCATTTGACTTTTATTGGAACTGAATTAATTTGATATATGTAATCATTTGACTACAGGCGGGTAGCCAGGATTGGGGGGGGGGGGGTCTTACCCCCAAAACGCTCTCCGTGGCTACGCCACTGTTTGACTGTTGGTGAGAGTTGCGACTGAACTAATTAGCTTTATATAATCATTTGACTATCGCTACTAAATTAATTTGCTATGTATAAACATTTGAATATCTTTTGGATTAAATAGGGAGTACGACGACATATAAATTAACAAGGGGGTGGGTGGGGGTTGTGGGTATGTACAATGGGTAATATTACCTGTTTGGAAATCAAAGCACTTTGAAAAGAAGGAATAACTTAGTAGTCGCGAATCTTTCACTTTAATTTTAAGCAACCATTTTGTAACTGATTGGCTTTCATCCTCCATACTGTGCAGTAGGTAACAGTCTGTTGGCTATTATTGCCTAAATCTTCAGTTATGTTGTTATCCAACCACAGTTTCCTGTCGTCTCTTTGGTGGCTAACCTCTTCACCTTCATTATTGTGTGCATCATCATCTCACTATTGACCTGGGCAATGTACGATGGCTATCTCAACGACACTGGCCTTGACGATGAACGCCTTAACGGATTGTCTTTCTACGTCACAATAATTGTCATGGCAACCCTCCTACTTATCGTTTCTTTGTTCGGGATGTTCATCGACTGCTGTGGAGCCTTCTTCGTGGTACCTACGGAAGACGTGAGTGGCTAACTTTTTTCTCTCATCATTCTAGGGTAATAGCCAAGTCCCTGGGACCCATGAACGAGTAGCAGTAATTGACCCCAAACCAAATGTATCACCAGCCCTACTGAATAATGTATGACCATATTTAAGAGCCATTGGCGTAAGTACAAAATTTTAAGCGTCTTAGTTGATCTCGATAGGGACCCCTGGACCCCAAGGGTCCAAAGTTTACTAGACTCGAAGTTATTACAACCTTGGAAGGGATGAAGGTTCCATGACTGACAACCACGAAGGTGACAGAAACGACAAATTTTAATTGCATCTTTATGTCGTCGACTTAAACATTCCACAATCATCTCGTCTGGATTCCTGATACTCATTTATTCTTAATGAAGTATTCTCTTCAATGAACCATATGAAACCCACTGAAAAAACCTCAAAGGCTTACAATTCTACACCACAACCTTATTTTATTGAAAAATAATAGGCCTAGCACCACACTGTAAATTTGGGAATTTTTAGGGTAGATGCGCAATGTTTAACAAGGAGTTTCTTGCTTGGTTGTTGCCATTGTATTGTATCGATTTTATTCTTTGTTAGGAGGGTTAGGGATTAGGCTATCGTTAGCCGGTAAGGAAATCTTTTGTTTAACAGTGTGCATCGCCCCAGTCTATAGGGGAAATCCCGAAAACTGTCGTCCCGTTTTGAGAGTGTGTGGATAATTAAGTGATCTAAATGTTAAACCAATTTGACTTGCATTGGAATTACTACAGTCCATGTCCCCGCCCCTCACCTCCTACAGTTTTTACACTCGTCATCCCCAAACTTGCCTGCATGTTTGGCATTAGTAGAATCATCTTTCAGTCGATTGCACACAATCTGATGCAAGTTTTGAGACCCAACTTTTGAGTAAGTCTTTCCTTACCCAATGTGTTTTGATTTTCATGATAACAAGAGAAACGTGTACTCTTTCTCTAACTCGGAATAAATTTTAAGCCTATTCCGAATTCCAGGGTCACCTACACAAATGCGAATCGTGATGTTTTAGCAGATTGGATTAAGATTGATCCGGTGGATATAGTGATCCGGACCGGATCATCATAGAGAGAAATCTCAATTATTTTTAGAGAAGGTCAAAAGTCATTTGTGGTTTTTGAAATTTTTTCATCACTTTATCTCAATTGCTCAAAGTAGGAGATCCATATACTGGTGTGTGTGTGTGTGTGTGTGTGGGTGTGTGTGTGTGTGTGTTAGATAGGGTCTACTCCTTTGCGGCTCAGGATGGCGTGTTGTTAATATGATGGTGATGATGACGATGACGATGACGGCGACGGCGATGCAATGCATTGACTTATATAGCGTCAAATTAGAACAAAAGTGTAGCTGCTCTGGGCGCTTGACAAAAATGCAGCACATTAATTATTGCTAGTTGCTTATAGGGACCCTTTCATTCAATTGGCCAGTAAGGAAAATTTGATATTCAGTTATCCCAATAAGCGTATTTGTGAAGTGTATAGTTTTTGATACAAGATAGGGGAGAGGTAAGCCCCCACAGTAAGTGGCGTAGCCTGGAATTTCTCTCAAGGGGGCCATTGCAGTATGTGTTTGTGATCGCCCGCGGGAGGAAACTTACAGGAGATTATTTTTGAAAATCAAGTGTCAATATTTTCAATATGCAACATAACTTTTTTCTAAAGTTGTATTTTTGAAAGCAAAAGAAAAAAAAAGAAACTGGCGTCTGCGACGGGGTGTAAAAAGGGACACCCAATTGCCCCTCTCCTTGCCACGTTACTGTCCAATCACTCCAGTTCGGAGTATGCATTATCTTGGGTAGAAAAAGCAGATAGAATAAACAACTGTCTCGGTCAATTGCCAGTAATTCGGAAAATAGTAATTTCACATCTTTGAAAAGAAGCAAATTTTATCATTTCCCAGTTGTTTCATACAGACCATCGGTTGTATTCCCACTTTTTCTTCCCATCGTATGTCAGCTGTAATTAATGCGTCACTAAAGTGAACGCGGAAAAACGAAGTATTGCTGTTTTTTACATATATGCTAATATGATTTGAAAAAGCACCCTATCTAGACAGCTCTGGCATTTGTACAAATAACTGTTGTGTGCAAACAAATACTCTTACAGATGACTTCAAAGCCGTCCCTTCGGTTTGTTGATTCCTTGCCGTAGGCAGGCAATGAATCTATGCGATGGTGATGTCGTGTGTGTGTGTGCACACACTTGCTTGTAAACACGATATCTTAAGATAGGAATGTCCGACACTTTTCATATTTGGTATATGGATTTATCATGTTGAGAGGAAGAACCCTATTGTTTTGGTAGAGGTCAAAGGTCTTTTGAGGTCACCAGCGGTAAAATTGCGACAACTTCAAAAATAGCTTGTAAACACGATATCTTCAGATAGGAGTGACCGACACTTTTCATACTTGGTATATAGATTTGTCATGTTGAGGAGAAGAACCCTATTGTTTTTGGAAGAAGTCAAAGGTCATTTGAGGTCACCAGCGGTAAAATTGCGCAAACGCCGAAAATTGCTTGTAAACACGATATCTTCAGATAGGAGTGACCGACACTTTTCATACTTGTTATATAGATTTGTCATGTTGAGAAGGAGAACCCTATTGTTTTTGGTAGAGGTCAAAGGTCATTTGAGTCACCAGCGGTAAAATTGCGCAAACGCCGAAAATGGCTTGTAAACACGATATCTTCAGGTAGGAGAGACCAACACTCTTCATATTTGGTATATAGATTTTTCATGTTGAGAGAGATAAGCCTATTGTTTTTGGTAGAGGTCAAAGGTCATTTGAGGTCACCAGCGGTAAAATTGCGCAAACGCCGAAAATTGCTTGTAAACACGATATCTTCAGAAAGGAGCGACCGATAATCTTCATATTTGGTATATAGATTTGTCATGTTGAGAGAAAGAAACCTATTGCATTTGGTAGAAGTCAAAGGTCATTTGAGGTCACCAGCGGTAAAATTGTGAAAACACCGAAAATGGCTTTTGAACATGATTTCTTCAGACAGGAGTGACCAACACTTCTCATGCCTGGTATATAGGTTTGTCATGTTGAGAGGAAAAGGCCTATTGTTTTTGGTTGAGGTCAAAGGTCATTTGAGGTCACTAGCAGTAAAAATGCAAAAACACCGAAATGGCTTGTAAACATGATATCTTCAGATAGGAGTGACCGATACTCTTTATATTTGGTATATAGATTTGTCATGTTGAGAGAAAGAAGCCTATTGCTTTTGGTAAAGGTCAAAGGTCATTTGAGGTCATTTGAGGTCACCAGCGGTAAAATTGTGAAAATTCTGTGCCTAAAGTGTAAAGAAAAAACTATCAAACACTGTCAATTTGAAAGCAGGTAAGGTATTTGATGGCAAGGAATCACTTAAGCCTTTTGGCTTTGTGGTTAATAATTTGGACACCTTTATGAGATTGCTAAACATCAGTGCATTTCATCTTTGTTATGTGACTCTCACGTGATCCTGTTTTTCTTTTCATTTTGATAGTTCCGTGGTCATCCACCAGCCCTGTACGATTCACGTCCCGCCGTCATATACAAGTAAGGAGAGCAGAATTAAGACCAGACCGTTCCCGCGGTATCAATAGGAGTCACGTCCAGTATAAATGAACCCTGTGCTTCGGTAGCTTTTTATCTTAATTTATCAAAAGTTTTAAAAACAGGACAAATCATGTAATTCTTTAGCATTTTAATAAAAAATGAAAATAGAGTACAATAACAGTCATAACGGAAGAAGAGAAGATACCCATAAGATTGTTTCAATGTTCGTTTGTTGCAAGAAAAGATTAATGTTATGATGTATTTAAAGAACAACCATTTCTAGCCAATTTTGACAAGAATCTTTTCAAGTATTTGACAAGCTTCCTGGTCGTGGCAGATTTGACTAGATGTTTTTAGTGTGTATGTATCACAAAGCGTGAAAGCTATAAATGGATCAAAAGGAAACAAAAGAAAATAGAAATTGCATTGCAATGTAATTATAAGATACCAAAAATTTGTTCCAAACCGGTGATACGGCACGTGACGACAGAACTGTTTAAAAGCATATTAAACTACAGAAACATGTAATTGGTGGCGCCAGCAGTATATGCTTAAATCAGGGAGGTGTTATTAGACACCTCCCTGCTTAAATCAATTGAAAGTCACCACCGACCAAACTCCAATTATGGAAATTTTGATAATTTTACTGTGCAAACTTTTGGTGAGTGTTTTTGGAGCTTTATTTTGATTTTGTTACACATTTGAGATAGTGAAGGATTTCAAGGGCTATATAATGTTTGAAAATATCAATATTATTAAAATCGGTCAAATTTGCATACCATGACAAAAATGCCTTGATATCTCTCAATGTCGATTTAATTAAACAAGGGCAGCAATCACCCTTCAAAGGCATGGAAAATAAATTTTTGGTACTTCAGGAAAAAAGTTTTGGCTAAATGATATTTGTCAGAAAATTTTCTTTTTTGACTAAAATTTGAAACTAAAGATAACAGTTTCAGTTTTTCTTTTCAGTTAATGCAAATACAAATCAAAATCATTATTGCTTTTCTCAAATTAAATTTTTTATCACGCATTTTATAAAAAAAATGGCACAAATTCTAGCAATACTAGCTACGTTTCTGGAATTAGTGGAATTGGAATAATTTTTGCTTCACAACTATGTAACAAATTTAATTGCAAAAATATTTGATTGGGTAACTTGCTTCTCGGTAAGCCATACTGCAATAAAAAAAAAAAAAACTGTTTGGAAAGTTGTAACAACTTTCAGCATTTGTATGACCTCACACAGTCGTGTTTTTACCCAGAATAGTGGACACACATACATTTCAGGTGTTGCTTAAGTTTTACCCACCTGCTTATAGAGTGTACTTTGATTTTTAATCACAAAATAAATTCTACTGTTTTAACAATATTTTTTTAATAAGAGTGATCAAATTCACATATTGTATGCTAAATTTGGTTTTATTAACTTAGTTGGAGCAACTATCAATTAAAAATCTCGGATAAACGGCTTTACAAATTATGACATACAGTATTAATGAGGGGTAGCTCATAGACCTGGTTCAAGTCAAGGGAATTAATATTTTTATGGTTTTAATTTAAAACAGACTTTTTAGACATGTACAATTCTTGTTTTGTATCTAAATATATTTTAATCCAGTGTTTACTTTCTGCACTGATAGAATACTGACAGAATCACAAGAATATACTCACTTATTTAACAAACGTTTCGGTTTAATTTTTTATTTGTTTTCTTCAGTGAGCTTTTTATGGTTTCCTGCCGTGCCCTGCACCAAATTTACCATTTCCTCAACACGTTATAAAGGACCAGCAGACCTTCACTGGTTGTGACAGAATGTCAAAATTGGGGTGGGTGGAGGGGGGGGGGGGACTAAGGGCAAGGGAAAATGTCGAGGATAGAAAATTTCGTTTAGCTCCTACGGGGGGGGGGGGTCGGGTGAGGAGCAAATTTCCGTTGGGGTCGAGAGGGCGAGGACCCCGGAAGCTCTGCAGTTTTAGCATATCTATGGGTGAAAATTAAGACTCACGAGAGTTAAAATATTTATTTTTTCGATGAACTATCTCCTTACTGACCTAATAAAAGGGGACGACTGGGGACAAGGACCGAATTCAGCCCCCGCGTAGCGCCTACACTGGAGATACCACTGGAAACATGAAAGATTTAATACACATACTTTTAATGGTAAATTATGTGGACCTCCTTGGGTGTAAAGGCCTACCAAGGCAAGGGTCCAATGAGATCATTGCAAGTACTGTTGTGTAAAGCGCTGGGTACTTGGGAGTCACGTCCTTTTAAATAGCTTACACTACACATGTCTGAATATATTTCTTCTACAAAGACTCTAAAAATGGAACCTACTGCCGTTGTGCGTGATGCTCCGCAAAAGAAATGGAGTAGGAAAAACAAGCCAATGAGCCAAAACTGAAAAAAGGCCGTGGCTGGCTCGACTTGAACCAATAGATTGGAAACTGGGCCGTAAAACTAACTATCTAAAAGTTACTATAACTAAAACTAACTAAAACTAACTAAAACTGACTAAAACTAACTAACTGCTGTTCCTAGCATCGTAAAGGTTAGAAACGAATTGGAGCTTTCGAATGTTTTACCCTGAAATTTTACACTGAATAAGATGTTAAACCACCGACTTGCCTACAACTAGTTTGACCTAACGCTGATTTGGTGCCATCTCACATGTGCACTAACTTAAGAGCAATTGGCCGGTGTTTTTTTTTTACAGTTGTAGCAAGTGCGATGCCTACCATAAGAGCTGTCCTGTCATGGTTTATTTCAAAGCTAACTTTTCTAACTAAAACTGCTCCCTTATTGTCATCTTATCGATCTCTAAAAATAAATGAACCAGCCAGTCAGTCTTAGTCTTTTTCATGCGGATTCATTACAGGACTCTTAAACAATTGCATAGATACATGACTGCGTCATCTCCCGCCTTGTACCTGCCTCATTTTGAAATTGGTGACACGCACTGGCGGCGCTACGGAGGAGAAGAAACGTTGCCCTCGCACCACACTTGCCCCTTCCCTAGATAGTTCAGTTAGGAATTGGGTTAACGGAAGCAAAAGTTAATATTGTACCTCCCCTGTAACTATTTTTGTATCCAGCGATGCGCTAAAACCGTCGAGCATCCATGGATCTCGCCCCCTGGACCTCTAACCAGCGCTTTGGGCTCGATTTCGCGCATCACCAGAAAATGTTTGCCCCCAACATTTTCCTTTGCCCTTGGTTTTCCCCCAACCCCCTATTTTGCTATTTTGACATTTTGGTGCTGCCACTGGTGACATGACATAGTCGTACATTAGGGTACGCACTATACACTTTCTTCTGTAACGGTGGTTGTTACCTCCCGACACACTTAGATGACAAGGATTCCTGTGTCTGATTTCGGTCTAAGTAGAAGATGTGTCTCAGTCTAGGATTCCCGTCTCTCTTCTCGGGTTCCTGTGCCTTTTTCTAAGTCTAGGTTTAACATTCTTTTGTTTATTCTGGGACTAACCCTGATCCCGATTTCAATCTCAGTCTAGGATTAATCTGCCCTTTTGGAGCTCAGCCCGGCGATTAATCCGTAGGATGAAACTGGCCTGTTTAAAGGCCCAATTCTCTCACCCCAAACAGTACCGATTCTCCTACCGCTTTTACTTAAAACTCTTCTCACAATTGTATAAAATTCATCCTCATTCAAACACAGTCTCAATTAATTGCTCTAGGGTGAGTATAAAAAAGGTCGATGTGTAAATTCAGAACACTCTCAGTAAAGTTCATGCTGTATAAGCTTTGGTACGGCATTGTTTGAATTAAATGTCAATCAAAGAGCTGCGCCAATTGATATTTCAGTAACCCTTTATAAAAATTTTAGTTTGGGGTGAGAGTACTGGTCCTTAAAGTCTCTTGGAGATATTAGAAATAATCGGCGGAAGATGTTTTTTTATTGGGGGCCACAATTTTTCGGTAGTCGACATAACGGTGACGCCGTAAGGCGTCCGGTTTTGCGCGAAGCAAAAAACACCATAAGCGTGGGAACCAGGGAGCCGCTTAAGGGCCCCTGGTGGGGTTCGGGGGGGGGGGGCAAAGCCCTGGTAGGGGTCCATGGGGAAAGCTGGATGCTTTTGTAGGGGGTGGCTGGAGTTTACTATCTAAGCGTAACGCCACCATTAGTTGGCGCGGAGCGTACAAAGAAAATTTTGGATTTTAACACCTTCCATATGGATGGAAGTGGCATTTGTCAGGTTTATTTGTCGCTAATTCTGTTGAGAAAATTTGTGATTTTTCTAAGATTGAAACACACTTTTGAGATACTGATTAGCACAGTTCATTACTCCACTGGACTATGTATCCTGGGGTCGCAAATCCGGAATCCTGCTGAATGTTGCGAGCAGCTGTTCCGGTGCATGCCTGAGTAAGGTATTTCCAGAGGCGAAGGGGAGCATTTCAGTTTGGGGGCAGAAGATTTTTGCCCGAAAAATGTAATTCTGCCCGTAAGACAGTCAAAGCGTCCTCTCAGACGGTCAAAAATGACATTTTCCAGGCTTGTAAAGGTGATTCAAGCAGTCGCTTTTTTAAGTTTCAATTGCAGATAAACGTACGTTCGTCCCATATTCAGTCAGAAAGACTAAGCGGAGTGCCACCATTGGCTGGCACGAAGCGTACAAAACATTTTTGAATATCCGACCCCTCAGACAGTTGAAAATGGCAATTTCCGGGCTTATATGGGGATCTAAGCAGTCGCTATTTTGAGTTCCCTTTTGCAAAAAATGATCACTTTGAAACTTAAATTCTGCTATGAAGCGGTCTAATTGGAGCACCACCACAATTTGGGGCGAAACGTACAGGAAATTTTGAAAAATCTGATCACTTCAGACAGTCAAAAATGTCATTGCCCACGCTTATAGGGGTCTAAGAAGTCGCTAATTCGAGGTTCTCTTTCCACAAAAAATGTTCCCTTGAAACTAAAATGCGGCTAGGAAGATTATTTGCGCGGAGCTTAACCACTGGCATGGGCGGGATTTGATCTCTGAAAGTGGGGGGGGGGGGGGCAAACTCGGGCGGACTACCCCCTAACGGCGTGGGGTCAAGGTGCAAAGCCCCGGTGGGGGTCCAGGGGGTTAAGCCCCCGGAAGCTCCTGGGTATTTACGAAATTGTAAAATAAATTACATAAGATGAGCAGTTAACAGAACACAAATATCACAATATCACTTTTTCAATTATTTCCTCACTCCATATGATTAAAGTAGGCCGGAATCGATAATGCAGAGGGTGGGGGGACAATGGATTACTTAAAATTTGGGTTTTCCAGGGACTCCCTTCTTGGTGCCCCAGATCGTCTTTTCAGAATGCTAGGGGGCTTTTCATGTGATGTGAATTCAGCCCTCGTCTATGATGGGGCGCGCGAAGCGCGCCGAAAAATTTAACGTTTAAGACATCTCACTAATGAACCTGAATGAAAATTAGAGAAAGGGTAGGTAACTTTTAACCTTAGCTGAATAATGGTGGCCCCCTAAAGACATTCTTATTGAAGCACAAACATACTCCGGTTTCCTATGTAGTCCTTTTCAGGTGACTTTCACAGAGCCGTTACCTGTAAAGAGCGGAGCGCCCCGAAAAAAATGGATTTTTACCTAATCTCAACAGTGAAATTGAATTAAAATTAGACAAAGAGTGGTCCATTTTCACTACAGCCGAATAAAGGTGACAATTGAGGATATTTCTACTTGGCAAAATCGTACCATTGGTTTCCTATAGAGTCCTTTTCATGAGATTTATATAGAGTGCAATTGTTTGAAGGGCGAAAATAAACTCTCCTACAGTTATCGTTAATGTGGGGGTCCAAGGGGCGAAGCCCCTTGAAGCTTTGCAACTTTTGCACTCTGAAAAGTAATATTTGAGTCAAAGAATAGCTGAAATGTAATAAAAGCAACTTAAATTTGTGTACTTACTTTTGAAAAATTTATTTTGCGACATTCAGTTATTGATGGGTCATGCTCCCCAAATCCCATAAATAATTATTTCCCCCTCCCTCCCCCCGTTCCCGCCTCCTATGTAAGAAAGTTTCCACGGTACAAGTCAGCTATTTAACCTGATCCTTCAGGAATTTAGGAAGGAGAAATCTGTGGTCAAACTATCTTAGGGTAGCCGCGTCGACAAAGTTTTGATTGAAATTCATTCCATTGCAAAATCGCTGAAAATGACACTTCTCAGGGATTATAAGATGCATACAATCATTTTCCATTTTGAAATCTTGTTCATAAAATTTTCTGGCTATAACTTTATAAAATTTTGATGTTGTTTTTCCTTCAAAGTTTTTACAGGTTTTTTCTTTATTTATTTACGAGATACCCTTGGCAGTAACTACTCACACACATAGCATGGTAAATGCAGGGAGTTGCCCTAGCAACTCCCTGGTAAGTGCATATAGCTAATATTTTGTCGAAGTATTAGTTCCATGGTCAGATGGTAAGTGCCACTTTCAGCGTTGAGGAAAACATCTTGGTCAGAACTTGAGGACGTTACACTTAGATGCGTTTGCCTATTTGTTTTGTCCCAAATCTCTGTATAAAGCACTAGCAATGTAGCGTCTTTCTAAGAGTTGAGAAGTTCCCCTAATTTGATCGATCACAAGTTTTGTTCACCTCATTTTTTCTGCGAACGCCCTTTTGTAGGATTACTGCAGTTATAGAAGGCATGTGCCGTCATTGCTGTATATAGAAAAGAAATGTTCGCAGTGAGTATACCCTTTAAATTTAGTTAGTAACCTTAACTCACTTATATCTTCTGTCTAAAGTTCGGTCTAAAATATTTTATATCTAAACTGAACCGTTCTAGTTCTTCTGTTCTTGTTTATGTGGTGGCTATGGGATTTACACATCACTATGGTGTTACTATGGCAACAATGTTCTTATTTTCTCTTCCCTAAGTTTTGGCACAAACGTCCTAAATACATCATAGTCAATTGATTACTTCCTGCAAGTGCCGATCAACTTCTGTCAATAAGGCAATCATTTTTCAACTTATTTCTGGAATAAGACTATTTTTTCTGGGGTCGTATGTTTTATTCGGTTCATAATTGGCTGGTTGGTTTAAATAGCTGTTATCCTTTCACAATTGCAATTCCGTACAAGGCACGGGATAGTTTTTATGTTTCCTTTAAAACACCTGCGCCATGGGTATAAATTATTAAAAAATTGTCATTTTAAAAGTTCGGCATATAACCGGATATCCGTACGTTACCACAGTTGAGAATGCAGACTGGTTTCTATCTCAAACTACATACTAATTGACAGTATTTGTAATTTGGCGGTCCTGTGCAGTGAACATCAATAGTTTCCTTAAGTCGACTCGGTTTAGGTTCTACTGTAAAGAACTGATCTTACTAGCTGGGACACCGAATTTCAGGTACAGTAGGTTACTATCAGATTTTCTTTCATACTGTGTTGTATTCCAAACATATATTCGACACATAGTTGCTACAGAAACCACCAGAGGCGGGGTTTCGCGTAACAGTAAAACAATGAAAATGCTTCTTACAATATTAACAGTTAAACCAGCGACCAGGGAGTTTCCTCTAGTGGCAACTCCCTGGTTAAACATTACTTTTTTAGTGACTCGGAACTTTGGTTTTTAGAAGCTGCACTACCAGATGCGTATCAAAGGAAGGGCAACACCACGTCCTTGAGCATATCTTTTGTATTCTGTTAATGTCACGATGTCGCTAGTTTCCCTTATATAATGCTTAAAGTGTACCTCAAGTCTAGAATTTTCCAAATATAATTTTTAGAGGTTGCAAAATGAATCTTTTTTCTTTTCTTTTCTTTATTTATTTTTCCCAAATTAATCTTAATTATCAATCTCTCATTGTCATAGCTTAATTTATTGTTGAGATATTAAATGTTTATTCTCTTAAAACAAATGAGTCCATTGCGCAATAATTACTCACATTACCTACTCTATGACCTAGAACACTTCGTGTTTGCTTCCATGGCATGTTGTACAGAGAGGACTTAGTTACATCGCCACACAAGAGCGAGAGTCCTATCACACCTTGGTACAAGGTGCAGTAACTTTCAGAAAAACAAAGAAATACAAAGATTGTAATTTGAGTAGTACAACAATGAAATCACAAATTATTGCACAATGAAAAATTTTCAATTGAGTGAATAAACTTTAACAGATTGTATTTCAGCTCAGGTTGTCATACGAAGTTGAGAGATGGACTGTTCGAATTCATTTGCTGTAATATACATTTTGAATCTGTTTACTTGAGGTACACTTTAAGTACAACTTACACAGTCCGGGAAGTGTCATTTCCAGCGACCTGAGAGAAATTTTCTGCCAAACTTGCCCACCACTTTGCTGCAAATCGTTGTAGCTCTTCGCTATGATAGTTCTTTTTCAGGTTCCGGGCCGCCTTTCCAAAAATCCAGCTACGTGCCTGTTGGACTTAAATAAGAAACGTTATATCGGGGTGCTACGTGTAAGTCCCCTTTTCACCTCCTGTGAATAGAACTGCTATTCCCAAAAGTAATTTTGCTGCTTCAAAACCATCCTGTGAATCTGTTGTAAAGAATATAATCATCAAACGCAATGTTGCTAATCAGATACAGGGCTGTACCCGGCAGTAACGTGCGAAGTTCGGAGGGGCCAGGACACTCCATGCACAAAAGTATTCGGAAGGGGGAATTTCTCGGAGGCAGTATAACGAAGTCTGACCGCAACACAGAGGCGTACCTAATATTTACTTTGATGAAATTTAATTTATGCTTCAAATCCTTGAAATATTCCACCATTTTGCATCTCATTCCTCTTCATAAAGCATCCGCTCCCACAACAACGGTTAATCATCCCTCCTCCACAACAGCTGTTAATCGCACCTTGCATCGTATTTACTATAAAAGGATATTGCATTAAATTTTGGTAATTAGGATGCACCGTCTTGCATATCAGCTCTCCCTAAAAAACAAAAACTTTTCTCCATCAATGGAGGGATTTTTAAGTCTTTCCCAGCTCAAAATTTATGCGATGCAATCTCAGTTTATTGCTTCAAGATGAGTATAGAAAAACTCAATTTATACAATCAAAACACTCTCAGTACCGTTCATGCTGTGTAATATAAGCTTTGGTACTCTGCATTGTTTGAATTAGCTGTCAATCAAAGAGCTGAACCAATTGAGAATTTCGGTACCCCCGTACCAAAATTGTAGTTTGGGGTGAGAGGTTTGGCCCTTTAAGACAGTTGTTTAGAGGGTTTCAGAGAAGTTTAGGAGAATTGCAACTGTTTGGGGTAAGAGGATTAGGCCTTTAGCTTATTGCACGACGTTCCTTACCAAATCAGTTATAGTTGAATCGTCATAGCAATGGCGTCGACAACAGAGCCTCATTGTCTTCTTTTGAGATAATAAGTCAAAACGAGACACAACCGTTCAAAAGTTTGGGATGATAAATAAAAAAGAGATAATAAGGCCTAAATAAAAATTTGAAGATGATCTTGTACACCACTTTTTACAATGACCTTTCTCGGCCACCGTAGCCTTCGCACACTTTATCCACGATTTGATTTGAGGTAGTAATGTAATAACGAGGTAGATTTTAATTTATCTTCTCAGAGTCGTCGAGATGAAGCTAGCAGTGATTTCACCACTACTGATTCTTTTCTCTGCATTTGTTCAAGTCTTCACCAATCCCGTGTGTATGAATGGGGGCTTGACGGCACTGCAAAACAGCGCCATTGCTGCGGCCCGGAGCCAGATCCAAGCATTAGAGGCAATTACAGAAGACTCTTTAGACATGGATAACGCAGCCCTTCTCTATGGAGAACCAATTGTAGAACTGACACCAAGGCAGAAGGAACAAACTCTTCACGTGTACGGGTGAGGGGTTTGAGACTTTATCTAGTATTTTATAGAGCTTTGTAAATTTGTATTGATCTTCCATTCGAACAAAATGAGAGTCCATGTCACAGGACTATCCTCCTGTTATGATCCATCAGGGAGCTGTGAGGGACAAGTCAATCATATTTTGTTTCTTGAAGAGGATTAATTTGTTGTTAGTTACTTGAGGTTTTACGGTCCAGTTTCTAACCAACTCGAGTCGACCATAGCCCTTAATCCATTTTCAGTGAACTGGCCGGTTTTACCTACTCCATTGTTTATTCTGAGCACGTAGCGGTATAGGTTTCTCTTTTGAAGTCCTCGGTATGACCCTCACAGGAGTCGAACTCCAGACGTCCCGGTTGCAAGTAAAATGCTCTAACCACTTGACCATGCAGCCAAGTGGTTGGCTGAAATTAGGCATATGCAGTAACTTAATGTAATTTTACCATAGAATGAAAGGAGATACAATTGTTAACTTCGGCGTTTTATAATTTTCACGTTAGATATTTTATTAGCCCCTTAGATGAATCAGATTATTATATGAAAGAGTGATGGATCAGATACAGGTATTTAGATCGCATTACAGGGTGCATACGAACGTGAGCGACTCTCAATATAATGCCATGAAAAGCAAACTGTTTCATTTAAATCATTTCTTATGTATGATTTGTACATTACAGAAGTCTCTTCGTTGGTCACCAACAGTCTTCTCCTCCTTCAGCTGTGAGTAACGCCCCCTGTCGAAATCAACGAAAAGTTTATCGGTCTGGGAGTCGTACGTTGACATATTACGTCCGCGTTTGCCCCTCTGTGGTAGTCCGTTACATCTGGAATCGTGGACGGACAGTCACAGGAGCTGTTTCTCCCGCCTCTAAAAGAGGAAGACAAGTGGTTGCTAATCAGGCACGACAAACACTACCGGGTGGAGACAGCAACAGAATTACACCTCCGAGACCAGGTGGAAGAGGAGGAGCAGGAGATAGAAGGAGCGCAGGTGGAGGAGGTGGAGGAGGCGGGGGTGGGGGTGGCGGTGGCGGGGGTAGAGGTGCAGCAGGTGGCCGCCCAGGAGCTGGAGGTGATGGAGGCACCTACCATAGCTATTTTGAAGTTGGTGGCGGAGGTGGCCGTGGCGGTCAAGGAAGAGGCGGTGGTGGCCCCGGCGGTCAAGGAGGAGGGGGAGGAGGAGGAGGTGGTGGTGGTGGTGGTGGTGGTGGTAGACGAGGGACCGGTCGTTATGTTCGCAGTGCTAATTATGAAGTGAGCATTTGTCGTGATGAGAGTACTGTCCGTGAATCCATCAATTACGCCCGAGATGCTAACGGAAATATGGTTCAAGTTGTCCAGGTATTTTGATGACTTTGTTTTTCATTGTGTTTTGACGTATGATTTAAGCATAGGATAAATTACAAACATCGCCAATAGGAGCTAATAATAGTTTAAAACTATGATGACACATATTCTTCAGGCGTGAAGAAAATTACAGCAGATTGCTTCCGTAATAACTCTCGATTTGTCCAACAACAGTTTCAGTAGTACAACAGCACGATACAGTGAAAACGTTGAAGTAAAGCACTCATAGTTTAAAATCCAACAATTTGGTCGTTGAAAACATTTATCGAACCTTTAGCTCAACAGATAAGTTAGTTAATTATTCAGTTAGTTAGATCAGTTTTACGGCAAAGTTTCCAACCTTTGCTTCAAGTCGAGCCGACCACGGCCTTTTTTCCAGTTGTGGCCCACTGGCTTGTTTTACCTACTCCAGCTTAGCAAATAAGCACAACAAATATTGTAGCGTTATAAGTAAGTATACATGATAAAAATTTTGCATCTTTTTCTGTTCTGCTAAAGATTTTGATGCGCAAAGCTTTAAGTAAGTCGACGTGTCGATATAACCGTGCAGTTTTTGTTTGTGTGTTAATGCTGTGATGTGAGCATGAGTGTACAGTAATGCACTGCTTTCATCAACGCGATCTCATACTTGTCAACAGAGGAGGGATTTGATGGGGCCGGTGAAGCGTTTAACCGAGAATGCCGGAAAAGCAGAGGTTTCTTTATAGCTCCACAGTCAAAATGTGGTGGAGTGGGAGTATGCTCCCCCCCCCTCCTCAGTTTAATGTTAAATAGCCCACTTATTAGTTCTCTCTGTAAGATTTGTCAAAATTTTGCGGTATTTTGTTCTTGCCATTTGCTCATATATTGCAACAAATTCTATCAACCTTTCTACAAATTGTATCAAATGTCCCTCAAATATACAATCACTTGTAGGTCTTCTTTTTTCCTTGGTCTAGTATACACTGTAAAAAATGTCTGTAATGTTGCAGAATTTTTGTACAATTACAGAAGAAAAAATAAAAAAATACAAAAAGAATACATAAAAAGTGCTGTCAATGAGTTGACAGCACTTTTTATGTAATCTTTTGTTTTTATTTATTTTATTTTCTGTAAATGTACAGACATTTTTTACAGTGTAACATATGACAAACCTTCATAGGGCAATCACTGGGGTGGATTAGCCATGTCCCAATTAATTGACAAACCGTAAACTTACTTAAAAGTTTTCAAACAGTATTTTTTTTTCTGAAAATATCCCCCATATTGAGAATCCTTACATAATTTGTCAAATTTTGCACCAATCGTGTTTAATGTCCTTGAACTGTACAAAGACATTTCATGCGGGTCTTCCTCGCTCTGTAAGTCTGCACCAATAGTGAAAGATTTTGTTTTATAGACCTCTCTTCCGAAGTCCAAAGTGACGTTTAGCCCTGCAGTTGGTGGAGGGACTGGGGATCTACCCAATTGTAAATTTGATAGTTTTTAAGATCATACTCTTTAGGGAAACCCCTGACTTCCTAGGTAGTCAGGTATAATTTAAACTAATGAAATAAATTTCTTTCGATAATTTCAAATTTAATTATTGCAATAGTTCACAAAATCTTTGATTACAAGCATGTTCCAAAAAGCAGAGTACAGTGGCTTAATTACACCGCATGTACTGTACTGAGATTGTTCTGATCACATATTGGGCAGTTGGGGCTTAAAGCACTTAACTGAGATTATGTCTGGATGAGGATGAATTTAAGACACTTGTCAGAGAGGTTTTAAGTAAGTAGGTTGGGAGAATTAAAATTGTTTGAGGAGAAAGGATTTGGTCCTTTATGTAGTAACCGTCAAATACTACAATTCAATTCTAAGAAGATTGTGTAGTTGAAAAAGGAATAACGATTTGGTTAACAGTGATTTATGGAATAATAATTTCACAACTGTCCCTTGGTGTTATAGAATAGCAAGGCAATTCTTACAGTTTTTCGACGCCTAGTAGTGCTGAGGCATAAATGAAAAATAATGTAGACTCACGCGAAGCACGCCGAAAATAAATTGCGTTTCCCTTGAAATGAGTCACATTTCGGGATTTTGTTCTGCAAGAGAAAATGGAGTCATCCTAATTTGGATTGGTATGGTAGACTATCCTATTTCATAACTGGCTCTTGAGAATCATGTGACAATATTTCTAATTCTTAAGTGTGAAAATAACAGTGAAATTTAGTAATTATATTGCCTTGAATCAGTGTTTCAATGTATCGAGTCAAATCCGTGACTCGAGTCTGACTCGAGTCAGGATTTCAGAACATGTTTTTACATTTTTCAATTTTTACCTAAAAAGATTTCACCGTCGGTTTACCATGACGCGGCAATGGATTTATGTCAAATGTGAGTCAAAAAATGCAGCTCCCTGGTACAATTGACACACTGACAGTTTTTATGTGTGTCCGTACAGACGTATATTTAAAGTGGGGTGTGATAGACTCTCGGAAAACTCAGTGCCGTGTTCGCATAGCTAAAATGCTAGGTGAAAGGGTAGTAATTTCTGTGAATAAAGCCCTTGAGTAGTCTTACAAGGTGTGAAGAAGGATGATACATCCTCAATGAATCTGAGATTACATAATTTTAACTTTAACTAATTAATAATTTAACTCTGAAACTTAACTGAGACTCGACTAAGTGATTCGAATTGAGCTGAGGGAAAACTCGACTAGAGCTGCTAAAGACGCCACCTAACTCGAACCTCGACGCCCTATGACTTAAGACTCGACGCCCCTTTATGACTCGATGTGACTGGAGACTCAATATCAAGTGACTCAATTACAACGCTGCCCTAAATATGCAGTGATGACTTGAAATATCATGAAGATACTTGAAAGATACTTGAATGTAGGGGGAGGGGTAAAATGGGGATTTATGTTGATCTTCTGTTTTTTTGTGTGTGCTTGCTGTTCTGTTGTTCTGTTCTTTTATTCTTTTTTTCACCTCGTCAGAGGTATACAAGTCAATAACAAAACCAACAAACTTATAAAAACGAAGCGGAAATAGAAAAAAGAAGTAGAAAAAGAAAGAAAATAAATAAAGAAGTTGGCATCAGCTCATAGCAATTAACACAATCCGTAATAAAAGGACACAATGATAATACTCTCAAATCATCGATTCACTTACATTGAATGAACAGCACTTGCTATAAAACAAAATAGGTTGGAATCTGGGCCGTAAAACTCTCTCTAGCTAATATTAAAACGAGTTCATTATTTCTTTACAAAAATTGGTGTGGTTCTTGAGTATGTCTTTGTTTTTACTTTGAAATAGTTGCTGCATCTTTAAAGTGTTTGGCCGGTTCTAAAATAGGGTTTTAGAAGTTTTTCTTAGTTGAAGTCAGAGCGGGACATTGGAATAAATAATGGAATTCATCTCCAAGTTTTTCTTCATTACATAAGACACAAAACCTCAGGCTTAAATCAACATTTTCATACCTCCCAGTGACTGACGGTAACCTACTGTTGCAGCAACGAAATTTACTCATGATTTTCCTTTTATTAAAATTCAGCTTTTGAAAATAATCTTCTAGGACCAAAAAGGTTTTAAATATACGATAGTTTTTACACCAAGAATTATTAATTACCTCAGAAAGCAATTGATGATAATAATAATAATAATAATAATAATAATAATAATAATAATAATAATAATAATAATAATAATAATAATAATAATAATAATAATAATAATAATAATAATAATAATAATAATAATAATAATAATAATAATAATAATAATAATAATAATAATAATAATAATAATAATAATAATAATAATAATAATAATAATAATAATAATAATAATAATAATAATAATAATAATAATAATAATAATAATAATAATAATAATAATAATAATAATAATAATAATAATAATAATAATAATAATAATAATAATAATAATAATAATAATAATAATAATAATAATAATAATAATAATAATAATAATAATAATAATAATAATAATAATAATAATAATAATAATAATAATAATAATAATAATAATAATAATAATAATAATAATAATAATAATAATAATAATAATAATAATAATAATAATAATAATAATAATAATAATAATAATAATAATAATAATAATAATAATAATAATAATAATAATAATAATAATAATAATAATAATAATAATAATAATAATAATAATAATTTATAATGCGCACACATCCGCAAAAAGCGCTCATGGCCCATGCAGGGCTCTTAGAGATACAAAACAAAACACACAAGAAAAAATAAATTCCTAAGAAAAAGCAATGTCCATCAAATGAGTTTTAAGTCTAGATTTAAATGTCTGTAAAGTTGAACTAAAACGAATATGTTCGGGAAGCTTGTTCCAAAGAATATCGATTAACCGTCTATCAAGCGTCTGCTTTAGTGCATTTAAATGAACGGGAATGTGATCTTGATTTACATTCGCCCATACGAAAGACATTCCTGCATTATCTACAATATTTTTAACTTAACAATCCGCTTGGAACAATAAATATCTTTTTCGTAAAGTATTCTTAACAGTCGGTATACAACAAAGGACAGTTTACGATGACTACCACTGACAATTCTACCCCAAAGCATAACCATTCTTAATTCAATAAACTTGGCCAGTTTTGTCCTCCCCTATTCCCCCAAAGCCATACAGTCAGGTGTAGATTTTTTTACTTTCAACAGCTGTTTACAAAACCTAACATGAAAACTTTCAAGAGTAGAAGTGTCTTCAAACCCCCAGATTTCGCAACCATATAAAAACACGGGTACACAACTTGATCAAAGAGTTGGAGTTGCAAATCTAGTGGTAAATGTAAATTACAACATTTGGAGAAAAGGCTGAAAAAGACCTTCGTTTTGATTAATTTGCTTAGCTTTTGCCTTTTTAAACTTGTTATTGAAATTGAAAATAGTCCCTAAGTAAGTATAATCGTCCACTACATCGACCTTATCTTTACCGAAATAAAAGACAGACTTCTTCCCCACCTTTCCTCTAGAGAATATAACAACTTTAGTTTTGCTAGTGTTAACAACCAAGTGACATGCGTCACAATAATGTTTTACAGAAGTTAACGCGGTCTGTAGATCATTTTCATCTTCAGCCAAAACAACTATGTCGTCAGCATACAATAAACAAAAGATCCTCACATAGACTTCAATGTCTTCATCACTTCAATGACACCTTATACTAGTAGACAACTCATTCAATCCTTTATAATTACTACTTACAAATTTTTCAAAGTCATTAATGAATAGGGCAAAAAGAATCGGTGAAAGATTTTCTCCCTGTCTCACCCCAATATTGCAATAAAAAAAATCAGATTTGACCCCGTTATTTCTAACGAAAGATTTTGCATTTCTGTAAAGACTGCAAATACCTTTTAGGACTTTGCCATTAATACTATTTGTAATGAGTGCAATGAGACAAGAACAATTGACAGTGCCAAAAGCTTTACTATAATCGACGAATGCACAGTAAATACGTTTTTTATCCTTAAAGTATAGCTCAATAATGGAATGAAGTGTAAAAATATGGTCTTAAGTGGAGAAACCACTTCTGAAGCCCGCTTGCTCATCTCCTAAAGTCCCTGTACATTCTAAGTAATTCTGAATCCTTTCACTAAGGACAGAGGTAAACAATTTACCAATACAGGGTTATACCCCTGTAATTGTCCGGACCATCGACCGCACTTTTACCTTTAAATATTGGGTTAATTATTCTTATTGACCAGTCTGTGGGTGGAGTCAAGAACAAGATTAAGTGCTACAGTCAGGAGCTGAAGCATTACCATTGGACTTTGTTTAATAAATTCATCGATGATTAAATCAACACCTGAAGATTTATTATTACGAACTTTTCTAACATGCCTCTCAGCTTCAGGGACTGAGATTGATCTATTTAAGTCATCGTTGATTGAGACCAAAACATTATCAGATGTACCTGTATCGTCAATGTTGCAAGTAACTTCATGTAATGATTTGAAATGGTTATAGAAGGCTTCAATTGAAATTCTATTTCCAGAACTCACATGTCCCGAGGCCTTGTTAATAACTCGCCGATTTTTTTTAGGATCAGAGGTTTTTAAGCAACTTAAGTTCTTTATGAAGATTCGAAAAATATTGTATATTTCGACTTTTTTAAAAATAAGTCTATATTTTTACGAACAGAGATAACCTTTGCAGATATGCTTTTATCATGTTTATACAACCGTTTACACTTCATATGCTCAGATCTGTCCACCTTGCAATCTCTGTCAAACCACATAACTGGGATTATTACTACCAACATCCTCTTACAGGAACATTTTTTGAGAGACCAACATCATCAACTACGGAATAGTAAATTTGGTTTATCTGTGCTTAAAGTTTGTCCATACAATCTTGTGAAATAGATCCACTGTCCGATTCGTTCACCTCATTAATTATACTGTTAATATCAATTTTTGCAAAAGCTTCAAGAAATTTTCTAGTTTTACCGGGATGCCATAACATCTTTTTTTTTTTTAAAGAAGAACTTTATTTCCATCTTTGGAAAGTAACTTTAATATTTACAAGTATTTTAACATCTTTTGTGCAGAAGTTGTATCGCCGTGGTTTCTTCTAACGGCGTGACACCTTCTTCTTATTAGCAATTAGATCTAAAGCCAAAATAATAGGGTTGTGCTTATCTGATAAGAAAGGGTCGAACTCATCAACTTGAAAGTTCACAATCCTTGGAAAAAGTTCAGGTGAAAAGGTTACATAATCAATCGCGCTTTGTTCGCCACACGTCAGATTCCCCACCGATAGATCTTCACCAAAGCGGCCATTCACGATATGCACATCACACGCTTTGCGTAGTTCAATAAGATGAAACCCATTGTGATTGGTTATGTTGTCTTTATTAAATCTTTCAGTGCAAATTCCAAGGGCTTGTAAGTGTGACTTGGCACTGAAGTCATCTATCTCGAGGGTATTATCCTCAGGCACGAAGTCATCTAAATGGCTAGTTCTAGCATTAAAGTCTCCGATCAGACAGATTGGGGCATTATATTTTGCAATCAGTGTAAATATCATCAATCAGTGTTTGGTTAAAGTATCTTGAATCTTTATGTGGAAAATAAACATCTGTCTTTGGGAGTGCTCTTGTCTCTCAAGCCCAGAAGAGTTTTAAGAGTACTTCCATTCACAACTATTATCTTTTTAACTACTTATGTGCTTATATTAACTTGTTCATTTACTGTTATGATAAATCAAATAAATGAAATGAAATAAAATGAAAAGAGTAATGGTAAAGATTGAGAGATTAAGGTGTTGTTTTGAAGGCTGACCCTAATTTCAGAAGTTCAGGTCACAATACTGTGAAGTGTAGAGGACACTCATACTTTGAAAAAAAAAAACAGTTGTCGTTGTAAGACAAATTTTGGTAGAATCGGTTAGTTTTTCCTTGGCTCCGACAAGGATCGCTGAGAAGTCTCTCTTTCTTTTCATGATTATATTTGATATTAAAGGTCACTTCATTTAACATTTTGGAGGGAGGCACTTCTTGCCTACTTTCAAAATGGAATTTAAGTTTGAATTTATTTATTTATTTATTTTTTTGCAGTCTGATGATCAGTATCAGAACATCGAAAACCAAGCCGAGTGTCCAAGAAATCTGGCCGGAGGTATCGGAAGGAATATCGTATGTCGTCGTGAATGGGTAGATGTTCCTGCCGTGGTAGTTAGACTGCGTGGCAATCGTAAAATAGAGATGACCAATATAAGAGTACCTCGTTGTTTTGCATATGCAATAGTCGAAATTTAGGCTCTGATTGTGCGATGTACATGCAAACATTTATATAGTATTGTGTCAGGAATATTTGAAATAAATCATAGATTCCAAATGAGGAGGGACCAACGATAGCACTGGTAAATGTCACTTGGCAAGTTGACATTAAGGGTCCCGTCCGGACACTAGAATGCATTAAAGCAGGAAGCTAACTGACTCAAGTTTTGTTGCAACTAGACAACTACCGTACCTTTTTACAAACATATTTCACAAAAGGAATACTGCAATATCATGAAATAACCACAGCGTACGAATGTGCACATAATGAATAAATTAGGACACTATGAATGTATTATAAGGTTTTATCTCAAGACCTTATTACATTGCGATGACAGTATTGATCTTTAGCTCAGAGTTTATGGTACGATAAAGGAGAAGAGACATCCAAAAATAATTATCCCATGTATCTCAGATTTATGAGGCAGAATCTTTAAATTCTAAAACAGAACCTCAGAATTCCCACAGTAAGTATTGACAAAATTTTGACTTGTTATCTCGATATTCTGAAACGGTAACTCCGACCTCGTATCTATTATTGGGTAATTGCTGAGATGATTTCTTCAGAAATCCGTAGGCTAATAATGCATTTGTAAAACACGTTGTTTTATTGTCTCTGAACTTCGAGATAATTAGAACTCCGAGATGGTAAGTCAGAAATCTGAGATACTGTAGTGATTCAGAGATAATAACTCATAATGCTGTGATAATAATGCTGAAAAATATAACAAGAAATAAATGTCAACACTGTCAACACTCCACATGACTACTTCCTCCAGACACAGTAATACTTTGAAGAGGTACTTCTCAAGAACGGATAAAGAAATTGATATGAATCCAACGGATTTTCTGTTGGAAAATCAGAGTCTCTAATTTCAGAATTTTTAAGCAGTCTAGGCATTTTGTTAGCATTTCCTTTAAGTACTGCAGTTTCCGAATCGGAAGGAATATACTACCCACAGGCGACAATTTGTTCTCAATATTGGTGGAACATTACATCGTCCTCAAAAGAATTACCGTGTGGAGTCATTGCTCGATTTCTGAAATATGGAAGTAAAGGGTACATGTTCCACTGTTCCCCGCCATAGGAACTAATGAATCTGTCCGTGGAAGCACTGTACTTCAGGAAGAATATATAGTAATCAATGTCTGTCGTAGTCATTTGCCTTCTTTATAGACTCTCCTTGGAATCATTATACTTTTGCCTCCTTCACGAACAAATCATTAGTCATTTACTTTTTGAACGTTGTTATGTTCAGGATATTTGGCGTTTTTTTTTACAAACTTCTTCGACAGATTTTTTGTGAACATGAATCGTTGAAATCCCTAGATTGTTTTATTTGAAAGTGGCTTTGCTCACGGGTTTTAAAAGTAGTTCTCATCTCTTCTCAGTAAATTAATACTATCAGTTGAAAACGGCAAGATTTCTTTAGACTTCAGTTACCGGTTTTCAAAGTTTCTCGAGGACTGAGTATTTTAAAGCTGGGAATATACTTTTTATTGAATATATGAATGCTTGGTTAAGATATTAGCTTGTTGGCTAAAGGCCCAATTCTCTCACCCCAAACAGTACCAGTGCCCCTCCCACAATTGTTTAAAATTAATCCTCATCCAGACACAATCTCAGTTTATTGCCTCGTGATGAGTATAGAAAAGCTCAATGTGAATTAGAACACCCTCAGTACAGTTCATACTGTGTAATATAACCTTTGGTATTCAGGTATTCTGAGTTGTTCAAAATTAGCTGTCAATTCAAAAACTGAGCCAGTTGAGAATTTCGGTAAACTCCTTCAAGAATTGTAGTTTGAAGTGAGAGAATTGGTCCTTTAAGAATTTACATTTTTGATATAACTGATTCACCTTGTTGCCCCTCTTTTTATGATCAAATGAGTAAAACTGAGTGAGTAATCGATATAGATCTATACATTGCGATAACAATTGTAGCAAAATACTAAATCGAAAAAAATATTTTTGTGGACTTTGGAGCAGTAGATACTACCATAATTTATTTTAATTCATTTATCAGTTGGTATTTATTTCTGTTGGCCAGTTGTTAACACAGTGAAAACAGCCTAGCACAAATGAAATTTTGCCGAGTTGACATTCAGTCAGATAATACATTGTACATTATCAGGTACATGGTTCATTGAATACATGTAGTTTCAATGCCCTACAAGTGCACATCAAGTGCTAACGAGTGACAAGAATTTCCCGCTCAAAATCATTATTTTTCCCCATTTTCAGCTCGTTAGGCTTTGGAATGGGTTGAAAGAAAGAGAGCGTTTTCGATCACGATGGTAAAAATGATAACAAATTCATGACCCCGCCCCCGCCTTTCCTTAGATTAGAACTGTACTGTTGTACCATAAATATGAATCATTCTATGGAGTTGATACAAATTTATTAACTTAATTCTTTCAAAAGCGGGCGGGATTTTACTCCTCAACTGATATATACCCTTATCGTTTAATCTATCAGCAGTTGCGACTTTTTGCAAGTTGTGGGGACACTGAATTGTTGCCATACTTCATTGTTCATGCTGAGTCTCAGGTAAAACGTCAAAGTACCACTTTGCCAAAACGCTCTCTTGTCGAATGAATAATCTCTGTCAATATACAGAAAGTAGCAGGTCCGACATTCATGCATGCAGCGGATTGATCAAACCCAGATCGTCTTTTTCCTTTCCTCTCCTATGTGCCTTCAGATGACGTGATCAATTTTTGTTCTCTAAAAACAAAGATATTATAAACATAGATACCAAACTTAAACTAGAACTGCATTTGCTTGCAAATACGCAGAATTGTAGTGCGTGTTAGAGATGTCTTTTCAGTAAGTACAGTAGCCCAGTTTTTATTTGAACTTTAGGATTTGTTCATGGCGGGAAGAGGGGTTGTTGTTTCTTTTTGGCCACTCCTCTCAACCCTATTTCCTGATAGTACAAAGATGGACCACTTGTCTCCCAGCTCCTTGGCTGGACGCATAAAGAAATCATAGAAGAGTCACCAATGATGGAGTAAATCCGGACCTTCTATGCTAATAGTCAGTCACTAGCTTTATTTTGAAGCATATTTGCCAACAATGAAGCAAGTGCTGAGTAGTCCTTGAACAAGACCGTGTACTGCGCTTAACGGTAGGACCTACTCCGTATACAGTCTAGTGTGGAGTAAAATGAAGTGGACGAAGCATAGTCCCGTTCAAGGACTCGTGCTGAGTAGCCTACTTAGCCATACGTTATGCTCTGTCGTGTTGTTTACTCCTGCCTGAAATGGTTTTATCGGTTCTCGACTCCTCTTTCACCGTTCTTTATGTTAAATAATGACGCCCTCTCAAGCTCTCTGACTGCACCGCTGCATGCATATGACAACAGTCTCGTGGAAGGCCGAATAACAACTGTTGACGCTGTGTGTTTTAACATCCGTGTTTCGTTAATTCGCAATGCATGCTACATGCATGCTGTCAAAACGTTTCGGTCAGACTGCTGTCAAAATAGCTCCTGCTTTTACCACTGAAATAAAGCATGATAATAGAACTAC
This sequence comes from Holothuria scabra, assembly GCA_037179385.1. NCBI lineage: Eukaryota > Metazoa > Echinodermata > Holothuroidea > Aspidochirotida > Holothuriidae > Holothuria > Holothuria scabra. Next base: position 58,298,403 of record CM074179.1, on the reverse strand, counting down.
AGCACAAGTCGCTTAATCCAATGCAGTAAAGCCAATTCGTTCCGTACAGGGAATTGGCAATACCCTGCTCCGTAGTAGCTATATGAAGATACTGTACAGTAACGTCTTGATACTGTTCAACGATAGTGGACGCAATGGCGCCGTGTTACGTATACCAATTTGGAAGCAGCGATTGATTCTCCAGGCTTATCACTTCAGTGTGAAAAGGCCGAACCACATTACATCGCGTTTTCTGGAAATTTATCCGCAATGCTCTTTCATGAAGCTAACTCCTTAAATCAGCCTTGTAAGTGTAGTATTTGCTTTTCTGAAGTTGATTTTTGTTTAAAGACGGCCACAGATTGCACTTTCTGCTATTGTTAAAGGGTAGAGCATGGATATTTGTACGAACTAAGTTACGGTACGCGCAGGGAAATGAGTTGTGGGCCATAACAGGCTTCACAAAAGAAATTGTCAGTCGGCCAGTAAATGCCAATATTGTAGTGCGGCGCACTACAATAAATAGCGCGGTGACTCCTCACGGAGGCCGAATCGGAGGGGCGAAAGTGATGGATTTTTCTGTCATGTATCCATAGTTATGCACGCAGATCACCGAACAGAACTGTGCGCATGTCAAATGAACACTTCCGCCCCTCTGATCGAGCCTCCGTGAGGAGTCAGCGCGTCTTACACTGTAGGGATAGGAGTTTGGTATCTACGTTTATAATATGTTTGTCTAAAAACAGGTTAACCGCCCTCTATTCCTCTGGTCAGTTAGCACAAACTCGCAGTCGGTACACAATAATAAATTTATAGAAATGCTGCAGAGCGCCACCTTATTTTAAAACATTTTAAAGTTGTTTTCATAAACCACCATGAAGTACTACCTCGCACCTAGGTAGCACTTCCACAGACCTATTTCCAAAAAGCAATTACAAAGGATTGTGGGATAGAGTTTTGGTGTTTGTCATTTTTGTCAATGGCATTTTACTGTGGTGAAAATTGACGTACACCCAAAACTCTCTCCCACAATTCATTGTAATTGCTATTTGGAAATAGGTCTATGGGTACATGTTGACAACTTGAAGTTATACAGCTGAATCTGACTTGTAATTTCGTGGAGGTTTCGTCTCCATGCGCCCTTCTGACAAAGTTGATATTAATTCAGTTAATCCACCTTTTCGTGCACGATACCTCGAGTATATTTTACGGGACACTCTAAATTATAACATCATAAAAAGGGGGACCATTTGTTAAAGGTATGTGCGCACTTAAAGTAAATGATAGTGCAAACAACTTGAAATATTGTGTGGAAGAATAAATAACCTAGTCTACTCTTTTAATTTTGAATCTGGTTTCTGTGGTGTTTAGAAGGATTTTGATCCTGCTCAACTGTCAAGTCTAAAAGCGTTCGTCTCAATCACTTTTAAATTTTTGTTTAATTTTGTAAACATTGCTGTAGAGAGCACAAACAAGGGAGTGAAAGGCGGCGCTCTATTTCTTTAGCAATTTTGCTAGAAATTGGGAATACCACGTTTTCATGGATTTACTTTATCGGACACTATTTTTAAGAGGGGTCACCCCTCTTCGCTCCATCTCTCACACCCAATTGCATACTATTCCAAAATTCACCAAGGCAGTTAATTTTCCCCAAAAATTATTCGTGTGATGACGAGCTGGATAAGTATGTACTAACTTCAAGTGATTATCCTTTCAAGGGCACTTGTATGTAAATTATCGAGAAACCCCAACCAAATCCTTTCCCATTGCAGAAAAAAGTACGACAGTCATCGCAATATGCATGCAGTAAGACCGATGCTTCTTCCAGATTTTTTGACTAGCTATGAAGGTGTTAATGACCACGTGATCACTGCTTGCTCCATCGAGCCAATAATGGTCATAGCTCAGAAGTGGACCAGTGTTCAACGTTCATAACATTATGAAGTCATGAAAATGAATGTCGCTTTGTAGTAACATCTAAACCATGAAAACATGGAATTCAGTGATATGTAAAACAGGAAAATGGTATGAATGACTTGTTATCAAGCTATTCTTTAAGAATCTCAGATCAAGCGCTCAGCAGTACATGATCTAAGAACATATTGTAAGAATACTGTATCATCACGGAGCTATTTCGAAGTCCTGTTGACAGATAATATCAAAAACAAAATTGCACAAGCTACTCTTTTGTATTTCCCAATTGCCCAGAAATTGTGTCACCTTGATATATCTGAGACATGCTTACCGTAGCTATAATAGTAATAATAATAATATGGCTTTGAGGGGCAGTTGTTTTACGACGCTTAGCGACCACGGCAAGCCAGTGGTATGACTATTATAGTTATTCTGTTGAGCCATACCATAACGTTTTTGAAAATTGGAGACTGATAATTTATCAAGTATTTTCTCAAAGTTTTGTCGTTAAAACAAGTAATGGAGACTGTAACCCCGTGCCATCTTCAACCATCCTGTACGGAGAAAATAAACTGGGATGCAATCCGTTACGACAACAGCCTTTTGTGAAGTTAGGGCTGAAGCCTGAATAAAATTCTAGTGGCAGTTATAAGTTAATAACCCTGTCTGCGTGACCAGTGCCACCGTCATTTAACAGGTGGTGTATGCACGTCTTATAAATCTCAGGGAATAGTTTTCCCTTCCCCTCTCCCCTGCAGGCTAACGCTCAAATAGATGTTTCTTGTTGACAACTGAACCCAAAAAAATTCTACCGGGAGAAGGTGGCATTAGCGTATGAACAACGGCAGTTACAAAAGTAGTAGTTAATCATCATGGAAAAGGAGCGTCGTGATTAGAATAAGGACTTGCGATTCCCAAAACAGCTAAACATAATACGGTTTCAAGTCTTCAATGTATGAAGGACGCCCTCCTTTTGAAGTCTAGTCGGTGGTTGTATATTTCGATGGCATGATATACTGCTTATATACGCATTTTATCTGTACAGTTACTTTTGTTGCTGCATTAAACAAAATCAATAAATGAAGCTTGTTCACTTAAAACCAGTTCCGTTTTACATCGATTCCTGCCAGTTGTTCCCTCTGCTAATTTACAATGTTTTCATCATCGAGGTTCGTTTAGTCGGTTCTTTTCAGTTTTTGCGGCTTAGACAATTCATCGCAAAATTGCACATTCACTTAATTTATCACCATAATGTCCAAGTGCGATAAGTATTATTTAAGCTTTTTGCCAATTTCTTATTTAGACTGGAAAGAATGATTTTATATCAAAACAAAATTTGACAAAACACGCCCACTTGACTCAGTGAAAACTAAACTTGAATCTCTGTCCGATGTATATGATTAGTTTGATGACGTCACCTAGACTTAACCCGAGGCTCGGCAAATATGTGGGGCTGGGACACTTGGTTTGCTAACGTATTTGGAGCTAAAATTGTTTTTTTTTTCTTTTCTTGGTAGGCGAACCCATTGGCTCGTCAAAATTGTTCGATCCAATACCTTTTTCTTCAAATGAAAATATTTCAATCTTTAAACAAAAACTAAAACCTGTAGCACATATCACAATATGTATATAATTCTCATAATAAAGGATAGTGATAAAAAAAGAAAAAAGCGCAATAATGCCGAAGTGTAGAAATGTTAATGTATGTAACGAGTGTTTCGATCTGTTCACATTGAAGCTGAAATTATTAATAATTAAAGTAACTTTATACCCTCAGTGCAATGGCGTAGCCACGGGGGGGGGGGGGGGGGTGAGGTTGGGGTTAGAACCCCCATGACACAACCTTGCAATGTAAAAAAAACACGTGAAGTGGCGGTTTTTCTCTCTATCCTTAGCCTTTACCTCATTTCGTGCCCCAACTCCCCATGGCACCCCCCATGACACAACCCTGGCTACGCGCCTGCCTTAGTGAAATTATGTACCACTTAGTATAAAGTGAAATTACGGTGCATTTCATTCAAAAAATATAGTTTTTAGTGCATTTACTCCTTTTAAAGTAAGTTTTATCAATTTTATATATAGGGAAGAAGAACGCTTCATATGAATACTGATTTTAAACAAAAAACTTATTTCAAATGGGGCGGTGGTTTGTGACTCTACCTGTCTCAGCTATAGGGTTCTCTTATTTGCGATCGTATTATTTTAAAGCTAACACATGTCTAGCGGAATGTATTTTGGTATGCTTAGACTTAATTGGCACTACTCAAATCGATAGCTTCGTCAACTATTGATCGGCAGTGTCTGTTCTTCCTATTTATTAAGATTTCTCACATCTGGCGTAAAGTTATCTGTAAATATTTCGTTCTCCAAATTAGACTGAGTTTATCTCTCTTTGTCTGGACTTAAATAGATGTAACCAGTTAACCTCAAGGAACACTCACCGAGTTTTATTCTAAATCCCTTTCATAATAACTCTTTTTTGGTTTTTGTCTTGCTATCCCACTGTCCCAACTCAAATAGTCTCATGCTCCTAGTTCTTCCTCAGTATTTCTACACAAGCATTTTCTCTTGAGTTCCCTGCGAACCATATCTCCTTAAAATAGTTCTGCTACCTCAAAGGAGATAAGAAATAAACACTTCATTGGGCCATTCTCCGCCATTGAAGGTTGGTCTTTGGCATCTTTCTCTAAATTAATACAAATACAATTTTGGTGAAGTCCTTAGTTCGCTCTCCTGTATAACACCAGCAAAGAAAATCGTACTAGGCCCACAGGGTTAACCAGACTTTTTTCATGGGGAGGGGAAGCTGTGGCGTGGGGCAAGTGTTGAGTGGTCGGACAAGCAGAAATGACATCACCCAAGCAGCGGAGCGCCACCATCAGTTGGCGCGTAGCGTATAGACAAAATATTGATTAAAATGCTTCTCAATTTTTTAGAAATGCCTTTCAGTTTGCTGGAAACAGTACTTACGATCTGTTTTACACAACAATAATCAATACTTCCAAGGGGACTTTGTGAAGTTTTTGTCTTTAACACGTTTTGTCCAACAAAGTAAACCTTCAAATTTCATTTGGTGGGGGCAAGCGGGGGACAAGGTATTTGACTGGGGGTCCCGCCCCCCCTCTGGTTACGTCACTGATAAGAAGACTAAAGATGGCACAAAAAGTTAAGGTGAAGGGTTAATTTTTAGTTTGTTCATGGAGTTTTTAATACGGTTAAGTTTAACCTTAACTGCTAACCCTAAGCTAATTGGTTGGCCACACCTCAGTGGACATATACGGTTTGTGTACCTAACATTTCACGCCATAATCGTAGGGCTAACATCCTAGTTTAGCCATTTCTCCTGCAGAGCCAGCAGGATTGAAGGAAATCCGGTCTCGTGCTACTGATACATGGCAAACGAAACCTACAAGTATAAAAGTTTTGTAGATGCACGCACGTACACTTTTCAACTATTTACTGGGTTATCCGGCTGGTTGGAATATGACGTCATCCTCTGTCGTGCTCTCCCTGTCATCATGGACGGAACCCTGGGGGGACCCCTCGGACAACATCTCACACCATTATTTTACTAAGACAATGAGTAACAAAGCTTCAAAGAGGTTTATCGTGGGGAGAAAAGATGATGAAGCAATGTTAAAGGGGCTCATTGAGTTGGTTCATGAAATTCAACAAATTTTTCCAAACCTGTTAAATTTTCTACACATACCAATGGCAAATGGTCAAACTAAGACAATCTCCATTTACTAAGTACAGAAAACTCTTTAATGAGTGAATACTTTGAGTTTCAAAAATTCGTGACCAGACACTTTTTCAAAATAGGCACAAATCCGTTACAAGCCAGAACACCACAAAATTTAGTTAGGCTTTTCCCTTAACTATTTGTTATGAAAGTTGGCTTATTATCCTAGTTATAAGCATTGTCATGAGATAGTTACTCTTTAACACTCTTCTCTCATTAAGTTATGGAAATCAACTCAATGAGCCCCTTTAACAAATCTGTCATGGAGATTGGGTAGAGATTTATTTTTTAAATGCTGGAAAAACAGCTCCTCTCAGTTGCATTTCACCCACGCACTTCCTATATACATGGACAGAACATACTGCACGGTACATTGTCGCTACCGTACGTGTGAGAAAAAGCGCACCAAGATGGCTGTCTGCTATGGTTTTTAATAAAATTGAATACGATATTATTTCCCATTCAAGTGAAACTTTTGTTTAAAATATTACAAAGTCGTCGTCAAATCAGATGATTTGCAGCTTCACAGCGGCCATCTTGGTGCGCCTTTTTTGTCCCAGCCGGTGGCGACCATCTACGGATAGGGCGTACGTGTTACATGCTCTGTCTATGTATATAAATCCGTGATTTCACCATAGATTGGTCCGGATGACATTGAAACCTTATCAGGATTAGAAGGGAAAAATCAGAAACTGAATTTTATTTGATCGATCTTGGATTAAACTGGTTCAGACCAGGTCACTCGTTTCATTCAAGTCTAATAAAAAATAATTCGAGTTTCTGGTCGAGATTCTCTTGGATAAATAGTATGCATGCCAGCTAGCAGGCAGACACTCACAGGGATTTGTTTTTTTTTTCAATGTACAGTTATGCGGCCTATAGAACATGTTAAAGAGCTCACTAATGGGAGAAACAGGATGATTTGAACACGGCTAATTAGTGCTTCGAAATGGGCTTGGAAGACAAGAACAGTTTGTTTCTTCTGATATTTGCAAACGTGAAACATCGCACTCGAGTTAAACAGGTCAAAGTACTTACATCTTTCTTCATCTACTCTGGTGACGAGGTCCTCCCCTAAGGTCATTACTGTCATATTAAGTTGTTCTTCCGCGCAAATAAAATATCTCCAAGCAAAATCCAGAAGAAAATGGAAAATCAACAGATGAAACGAAATGGAATGGAAAATCAATGATAATTTCTTTCAAAGGGAACCTTGTTCTAGTCAGTTCCTCTTATAAAATTTGAATGTCGTTGTATAGTTTATCGTCTGGAAAGTTTAAAAAGTGAAGAAAATATAACGGAAACAATACAAAGGGGCCAAAAATTCAGCGCCGAGGAATCGAAAAGGCAAAATTTGACTCGTTGAATTTAGGCAACACACTTTCTAAAAACCTGTTTAACGAAAGCAGTACCAGATAACGCATACATGCTTCCTTAAGAGAGCTTTACGAAATTACACTGAGGGAAGTAGCAATTAAGTGTAAAAGTTACCATTCCCACATTCTACATAAATAACTGCACAGGAAACAGTATTTGCAATAAAACATCTTGCCAAAAATACAGAACACAAGCTCTTAAAAATTCTTTTATCTATCGTGCTGCTATATTCATTCAATTTGAAAAAGTAGAAAGTTTGTTGTAGTTTTTTATTGTTTTTTGTACTGTTTTATGTATTAACCTTTCTATGTGTAGGTATACTGTCACCGTATATATTAACCTAAATCTTAATCTTTTTACTTTTTACACAAACTACTCTTCCTATGAATGTATTTTATGACTCCTATTTATATATTTTACATTTATGCTGGATTGAATAAATGAAATGAAAAAATTCCATTTCCAGTTCGAAAGAATTGGATGATCTTAAAATATAATTTAGAACGCAATTTGACAATGATAAGTTACTTTTCCTACTGGCAATGGGTTTTGTGACACATTCAAAGATCGTCTGTCTCCAAAGATGGGATTTGCTCAAATGTATCACGTCCGATTGTTTGCGCCCTACGATGTGTTGGCACTAGGTACACTGCCAATGAGGCCCACTGTCTTTCAGAAAGGGTCAAAGACAAAAAAAGTAACCCCATATAGAAATATGTAATAATTTAGGGTCAAGGACCTTGGATGCTAGACTGTGGACGCGTCCCCCCCCCCCCCCGTTGCGCTATTTCTTCTGACACACGAACTTATTCCAAGTGCCACAGAAAAGAATTGTTTTATGATGTATAAGGTTATGATTTGAATAAAATAATGTATGCCTAAAATAAGCGTCATAAATGTTATCGAACTGCATCATTTTGAGTGTCTTTATCCAGATTTTCCATACCGTACTGTACATAGGGTTGGGAACCCCCGCCCCCCCCCCCCCCGTAGTCTAAGACTCTAAATGGTATGATGCTCCTTCTTACATTTATATTCCATTTTTGTGTACGTGAACAAGTGACACACTTAGGAAAAATTCCCGCGAACTGCTTTTAACAGTTTAACCGGCAAAATGGCCTAACAACTTCCCTACATTGTTCTCCCATTCCTTGGTTGAGATAAAATAACATAAGTGCAATAAGACATTTATATCATCAATCGGGTGCACACAGGTCAAGGGTCAGTTGCCAAAGGTCAAACTAACTAAAATGTATTTGCCTTTACTTGTCTGGATTTAAAACTGCTTTTGATGATTACGGGCCATGAAGCCACTCGCTCATTGGGGAACTAGCGGTGAGTAGATGGACACCGTCAAGATTCACCTTCTCTTACAAATGCAGGGTTTAGAGATTAACAATACTAATCGTTCCCGGGACCATAGTTCTTAAGTCACCATCAGACGGATGTGATAGTACCCAAAATCTGTAGTCCCTTCCCCAAAGGCTGAGATTAATGGCCGTTTTTTACTCGACTCCACTGTCCGACAGCTGAACAGAACAACACCACGTCAGTCGGGCAAATACAACATAAATTTTCCCTGTACTAATTTGAAAATGTACCAGTATTAATTCCAATTTATACTGGTATATTCGAACTAATCGTATCAATGTACCAGTGTTAAAGGGAATTGACTAAATTTGTACCAGTATTAAGTAAAATTTATTCCGAAATTAAATTGAAATATTTACCGACACTCAAATTTATATTGGTATGAAATCGAATATATAGACCTACCGGTGTTACATCGAATTTAAACTGGTTAAAAATCGATTTAATACTAGTATAACTTCGATTAATATCAGTCTAGTATATTCGGATTAATGCCGGTACATTTGAATTAATATCAGTATAAATTCGAAATAATACTGGTATCTACTCGAATTTATACCGGGATAAATTGTAAGTTTATGTGGCATACGATACATTAAAATGTATACCAGTATAAATTTGAATCAATACCTGTACATTTTCCTGCAGTTTCTGATCGGTTCGAATACATCTGTATATATGAATTAAAAATGGTATTTATTCATATTAATACGGTACAAGGATAAATATGGTGTATTTGTTCCACACGGCTTGCCATAGACGACTCTCTGACGACCTCATGTCTCCGACAACTTCCTGAAACCGACAACCTGGTACACCGTAAATCGTTACCAACTTAAATATCCTCAGCGTCAATGAAAGCAACTTGGCTGACCCAGTTTTATCCTAATCCGCAGAAAATTTCCGAAAGTGGCTCCAACAGGATTCATCCGGGACCTCTATAAATGTGCAAGGCAGTTTAAAGGTCAACATGTTCCAAGCTCAGCTTTGACAAACTTTTGCGAACTGCGAAGAATACACCATTCTTCGCTCTTCCAAGTCACATCTCATCAATTTCAAAATTAGACTCATACCTTCCTGAACATAAAACATTCTCATTGGCAATAGTTGGAGATTCAAATGAAGTCAAAATACTTAATTTTTCATTATTTGCGAAACAACTTCAAAAAGGACTATAATCTATGTGACATGTAAAAAGTGATAATAGATGTTTTAAACAGTATAGTTCAGAACAAGATTCATGTTTGATATGTTAAAAAGGAACATATTTTAAGCATGAGAAAATTTTCATTTATTTCCCGTGTTCGGTTGGTCAAGATATTGGCTATTGAACCTAACACAGTTTCTTTAAAAATTGAACTTGAGGCAAGCAGGTGTGATGTCATGAATTCACATTACTGGCCATTGCAAGGTTTCTTTTCTTTATTCCCAATCCCAATTTTTGGATCTTGGATTGATTAGCAATGCCCTGAGGCATATAAGGTTTTCAAAATTTTTTTAATGCTCGGGAATTTATATCATCAATATGTCAGAGTTAAGCTGTATAAAATTGGTGGTACATAATAAACAAAAACAAAACATTGACCAACAATGTGAATCCATGTCATCACGCCTGCTTGCTTCAAGTTTAATCTATGTAAAACAAATGTCACACTCAACAGCTCAATTGCTGTATCTCAAGAATCGAATACGGGAGATTAATAACAATTTCAACAGAACGCTTAGTATATGTCACTCCTTAACCTGTAACAAAAATAGAAAGTTGGTTTTGGATTATTCTTTTAAATTTCACCCAAGACCTGTTGATTAAGTTCAAGATTGAATTTGAAATGATTTAAAGGTGCTCCATATTTCCCTTCATTCTTTAGTTTGAAATGATGACGTCACAACGCCCTGTCAAAGGATGATGAGATCATGTGACATCCCTCCTTCGGGGAGAAATGTGCAAGAGTAGCAGTTCTCTGAGATCTCCTCCAGAAGCCAGTGACCATGAAACCGTCTTCCGAGGTTTTCGAGCACCACCCGCACGCTTCCCTTCGCTACGCAACAAGGTTAATTTGAGTTGCAGCTTCTTTCCAAAAAATTCGATAAATTTTCGATTTTCTCCGCCCGACAAAACATTCAGTTCATGTAAAAATGAGAAGAAATGAAAGTTTGTGCTTGCGTCAGGTTATTTTCCTAGCTTTGCAAGAGGAATTTTTGATACAAACTATTCTAAAGAATGCTTGTAAGAACTAATTAGTCACAGAGGAAGTTTGGCCACGCCAGCTATTTCTTGCTTAAGATGTTCGCGTGCCCTTGATAATTCTGTGAATTTACGGTTCATTAAATACTCAAAATTAAACACAGGAAAATAGAAATTTCAAATAATTTCAAATAAAACGAAAAAGACAAAACCAAACAGTGCAACAGGCGGCGCTCTGATGCTCTCTTCAGAAAAAAGTAAGGACGCCGTACCGACGGAAGTCGGGAAGAAAAGAGACGCAAGCGCGATATTAACTTTTCCCTCAATGAAACTGGGTGAGTAGTTTAATTGCCGTCCTCGTTACTCATTTTGTCAAACAATTGTTACTTTTTGGAAAGAAATCGATCGTTTGGGATGAAACGTGGAAACATTGAAGGAAGGTGCTCTTTAAACTCTTCAAGAGCGAATTCTTATCAAACTAAACTTATCTATTTATATGTTGTTTATAGTTAGTTCGTTTCTTTTAATACTCTTCTTTCATATATATTGGGATTCACCGCTGGCACAAATCCTCATTTTTGATATTGGTAGTAACTTTTATGAGAGCTTACTTAAAAATTGAGATTAAAAAAAAATACAAATCATAAGTGAAGAGGAAATGGTGATGTAGATTAAAGCCAGAGGAAAAATATTGGAAGATTCGGTAAACAGGCTACTTTGTTTTATGCACCACTAGAGTAACCAGAATAAGCTAGTAGTAGTTGCTATACGCAAGGACAGGGGCGATTTGTTCTCAGTACTGGGGACAAAGCTGCATCCCCCCCCCAAAAAAAAAAGTTTTTGAAAAAATCAAAGTCAATGGGAAAATTTCTCAAGTAATGTGGACATGCCCCCCCCCCGTCCCCGTGAACGTTGCTCAAGGATTAAGGGGCTAAGAGGCCATTGCCACTGGAAAAGGGATCTTTTTTGTACTTTCTCTTCAATTAATGGTGTCAAACACAAAAAAGTGTTTACTTAGTAGCCCTATGTGCGTTTTGCATGTATTCCATAACACGTAAAGGTCAAATAGGCCTACCTCTAAATAAAAAACACTATGTAATACATTTATTGAACGGCGACAAAGAAAAACACATAGGGCTGTAGGGTACGTAAAAGGAAAACAATTTGGGATGGGCGGGTTTAGTCCCCTCAATAAAATTTTGTGGCGCAAGAATCCTCCGTTTTTTTCTATTCAAGGACAAAAACCTATATTTGTTGACTTTAATTCATTTCAATAATTTCTTCAAAATCTAAAAAATGTTTTGCCCTAAACGACTTTTCCCTGTTGGGGTCCACAAATATATAGAGTAAAAACCCTCTCCTAAGACACTCTCGCCATTACAATTGTCATTAAAATGCCCCCCCTCTTTTCCCCGAGGACAAAGCCTAGTTGTAGCCTTTTAAAATATCACATTTTTACAACTTCTCTAGTTCGGTTCGGAAGATGTTAAAAAAAAATCATTGAACGTGATGCACCACATATATATAAGATGGTGCTGTTTACTATAGCATACCGTTTCCTATATCACCAGAACATGCAAATACTAGCGTATAGATACTCATTTGTACGGGTGACGATATTTTAAACATTAATTTGAAAACAGTAAACCTGTTAGTTGTTGAGCAATAATTCTACAGTACAGGTGCAGTTAACCTTAAATTGTGGGAACAATTTACAATGGAAGGGGGTTGGTTCATGGGTCTACTTCCTTGGTTTAAGCCTAGGGTACAAGTACCTACGTACTAACGAATACCTCAGGATGAACCTGGGAAACCTCAATGTTAAAAATTAATCAAATGTATTGGCAAGGGCGAGGTAACAGAGTACTGGGGTCGAAACGTTCAGAACCACTGATCTCAGACCTAGCCCCTTCAATAAAATAAAATTGAAGTCACTGTTTTGACTTTAAGCGATGTTCTGATTCCCGGCAGAGTCCTTACATCGGTTAGATCCAATCAGCTAGTACATGTTATCCTATCGATCTAAGAATTAATGAAGAGAAGTACTTGTTAGGGGGGCATTTACGAGATGACTTGATCAAGTTTAGAATCGGTGAAGAGCCAGCTGTGACATAAATAGTTTACATCAAACGATCGATAGAATAACAAGGTTGTTGAAAAAGTTTAACGGTTTGTGACACTAGAAAGATTTACTGCAAACCAATCGATGGTCTCTGCCTTCACATATGTTATGTTCTCACACAACACTATAGTAGCTCCTTTTTCGTACTTTTTAAACTGCTTTCCATCCAACGGGATTCGAATTGATCGAAAAGTGGACAGGGAAAGTCTGAACTTAATTTCGACAAAATATATAGCACCACTTGATATCAGCGAGAACAATCGCAAGTAGAGAAGACTTTAGAAATAAGGGAAGAAAGTTTCATCTTAAAATTAAAGAGTCGGTGAAAGTCATGTTTCGGGGTAAATGCTACATGTACCCTCGTGGAATGACCAAAAATTCAGTGGTCTGGACACCTTCCGCCTTGCATAACAGAAAATTACAAATTTAGTTGTCGTCTCCACAGGGAGTGAGAGAGCATTACAAATTACACACACACACACACGCACACACTCACACATTTCAGTGGTGGATCCAGGATTTACCAGAAGGGGGGGGGGGAGGTCAGGGAAAGTGCCGGCAAGACTATCTAAGCGGAGCGCCATCATTAGCGCGGAGCATACAAGAAAATTTTGGGCTTTACAAACCCTCCAGATGGCCGGAAATGGCTCTTTTCGCGTAGTCTAAGGTGCATCTGACCAGCCTTGAAATATGCATCTCATGTCTGCAATTTCACAATAAGTGAGGAAAATGTGGCGTGACTGAATAATATACCATGCTGCTTCAGTTAGTGGTTCCACTTTACAGAGACCACAGGAAATGGGGTTCGGGAGTGATAAAAGTAAGGTTACCATATTTATTTTCTGCCAAACACGCAGAGATAAATATATGCGCAAAGACCGTGAGAGAAAAAGCAGTTTGTGCTACTGCTTTTGTTTTTTTTTTTTAATTTTGCTACATTTGTTACCGTACAACGCAGTTGAAGGGCACACGAGTATCCGAAATATTCGTTTTAAATTCAAACGATTGTGCTCTGTGTGTGTGTTGTGCGTGTGTGTGTGTGTGTGTGTGTGCTGTTCTCCCAGTGTATATTGGCCAGTTAATGAGCGTGTGTGGACCTGTATACGATGCCTTGCCGGGTACAGGCCGCTCATGGGGGCTCAGGCCTGGCACTTCTTTCCTCGCCCACGCGGAGCTCGTAACTGGCGTAGCTACCCGAAAATTTGGACACTGAAATGAGCTCTGTCACGTGATATGCAAGATCCCGCCCTCGCTCGCGGCATTCAGGTGCTGCATGAGTTACGGTAAACGACTAAAGGGGAATTCCGACAATTTCCTTATGGGGAACAGTTCTGTGTACCCGTTAGGCATTAAGTACGGGTGTGTGCTCTGTGTGTGTATGTATGTGTGTAATCGATATACCGCTAACGTTAGGGGAAAACAAAACAATAAACTACATAAGCATATATTTCCGCATCCGTCTTTTTTCCCCTTTCTCACATTAACATACACGTTTTTTTCTATGTACACGCATAAATCTGCGTTCCGCGGACGCTTATAACGTTAAGTACAAAACGTTATGGCGAAACAATTTTGTCGGTTATGTACAACATGCTTTAAACGTATCTTTTTAGTATTACTAGGTAGGTCAGCCTAATATTTACATTAGATCTATCGCTATTCAATAAAATATTGTTTTTTATTCAAATTACGCAACAAATGGAGTAACAAAACAAGAATTTGGACCAATACACAATCACGAGACGTTGAAACAATAAGCTTATGAATAATGACTTCTGTTTTTTCGAAGCATAAAAATGCTGGTCAACAGATGATCATGTTAAATAATGGTTGATGTGTACTGCTAGAATGACTTAACATTCATTGAACATTCTATAAGCTACAGAAGTAAAATTCATATAGGATGGTGTTACCCCCTATTAAGATCTATTCCGAAATGCAACAACAATAGTGATGAAGGAATGCCGGATGCAGGCGGGGTCACTACAACGAATTCGGATGCGATTGGAATCCTAGTTTTGTGAGTTGTCATTAAATTTCATCATCTCTGGTCGGAAGGGTAAAAAATTTGCCTATCAGTGTACATACATGATTATCTTCAGAGATGTCTGAAAATCATGTCAACTGATTGTTCGTGACGTCACATTGACAAACAGCTTTAATCGAAAAACCACTGTCCAAAAAAGATGTATGTCGATGTAACATCACGAAATGTTTAGTATAATTTAGAAAAAAAGTAATAGTTTATTTTTTGGTTCTGCGATACAAATCAAACCACAAGAAATTTATGAGATTTTGACGAAAGCACACAAAATCGGATAGAAATCGAATCCTACTTTGTTGAAGTGTGACCGCGACTTCAGAAAGAAATAGACAAGAATGCTATGAAAAGGTGCGCCCCCAAACGGGGCACGCGGCTTCTCTATTGGCCATATACAACGGAGAGGTGGGACCAGACACCATCCGTAGACCCTTAGGACATCCCTTCTGTTAAAACTACACGGATAAAGTACGGTAGGCTAAGAGCTGAGATCAAAGCAGGAAAATCGGTGAAAGATATATGCAATATATTTGTAATGAATATTAATGATCAAATAATTTGATGTGAGAACACATATTGAGACATTCATGAATCGTAACGGATTACCCACCCCAAACGATAAACGTTAATCGTCACAACAAAGACAGACGCCGAGTGTTGATATACATTGTCGCGACATGTAGCATCTTGTCCGTGATCCTGCGGAAGATTAGCAACAAATTCCACACTCTATATCGCCAAGAAAACCGAACGCAATTGAATGTCCCACGGGGCATTGTAGGCGAAAGAAATTACAGCTGGTCTTTAGTGAAATATCTACAGTAGCCCTCGGGGACAGTTCTGAATGAATAATCGCAGATTTTGCATATTTGCAAAGATTTATTGTAAATGAATTAAATTTGAGATAAAAGCATTAAAAACCCGAGGAATACCAAATGATATAGTATTACGAAACCGAACAGATACTTGGTGGACATGTTCTTATATATTTTACGTTATTAACGCTTGAAAGACTGCTACCATAGCTGTTTGTAGTTTGCCAAAAAAGAAGGAAGTACAGTGAGTATAAATGTGATTCATTGCGGTGAATGTGACCCATATCATCAATGAATACCTTGATAAATTACGGAAAATACAATTGCCAACAAACAAATGAGAGTTTTTGATAATACATTCTTTTGAAAAATAAAACAGACTAACCTGTATGTCACGAGATCAACCAACCCAGAATGACAGAGAATTTTGTTCTTCTTCTGTTTAAAATTCAAGAAACCATGTCGAATACCTGCGATTGAGTGCCTTTGAGTGAGTGTGTGTGTTCGTGTGTACTTGTGTGTGGTCAAAACTTGATATTTTCTTTGGGAGTTGGTTCTGGTATTGATAAAAATAATGTTTTGTGTCCAAAAACGTCTTGAAAACTTTCTGAAAACAGTTTTGATTTCCGTTATTAACATATTTTTCTTTTAATTCCACCCCGCCAATGGCTGCTATTTTTCATCTTTGATTGTTGCGTAGTTTCCCTAATCATTTAATTACTACACATTCCCCTGACAGCTGAAGTTTAATCGTCAAACCAACAATAAACTCCATACGATTACCCAGTCTCTGAAATTCTAGTTCCCTCTAGCTATTTTACTTTTATATTATAACAGTCTCCAACTCCAAACTATCGCTGTATTCTTTCGCTCTCTCTGAGGCCATCTGAAGCCGCCATCGGCCGGAAGAGGCAGGTGGTTTTCTGCATCTTCATCCTCTTGTTTAGGCTTCACTGGTATTTCTGCTTGCCGAGTTCTTTGTTGATGAATTATACACATTTTAGGGTTTTACAGTTTCTCACAAAATAAGTTGAAATAGACGGAAAATAAGGAGTAAGGAGGAGTATTACGTGTTTCTAGCCTAGTGTACGTGTAGCATAATATCAATATGTAAAACTTGTAGGCACGATTAGCGCATGTAAAAATAAATGTATTACAACTCTGCCACATTATTTCAACAATCACATCAAAACACTCGCTTCCCCATGTTCAAATAAACTTAAGATTCTAATGAACACTGGTGTGATGCTTATATAGCATTTGGTATTACTAAAATTTACTTCCCTGTTATTTACAATATAAGATGTCAATAATGATGTTTTAAAATCTGAAAGAGCATCACAGTGAGCCAAATCAAGGTAGTATTTTACTCCCGGAAGTCATCGGTTGAAATACTACCGAACTTTGGTTTTCGGCCTTTAAACTATTATGATGTTAAGAAATTATGTTGAGTAACATTATTTAAAACGATTTAAATTGTTATCTTTGCAGCCTCGAGCAGAGTACATATAAACATTGTCCTGTACCAGTCTGGTGTTGTCTTTTGTACTATCTTGTTTGATGCATTCTAAAAACGTCCGATTCAAATTGAACCGGAAAAGGATGAAATGGGCACTGAACCTATGTTCATATGGTTCATATGTTGCTGACTAGTTTCAGTTCAAAATGAACCATTTGGGGTTAAAAATGAACCAAAATTATCTAGTTAAATAATATAGCTAAATTATCTAGTTAAATATTTGATCCTTTTTCGATTCAATGCTCATTTGATTCTTTGCCGGTTCAATTTAAGCCGGACGTTTTTGGAGTGAGTTTTTTAGTTTAAAAATGAGATACCAACATGATTTTTTGCCGAAAAAAATTATTAGCAAAGAACAGCGTTTTAAACCCTCATAAATTATCTGAAATATTAAGAAAATAAAGACTAAATTTAAGCTATAATTCGAATAAAGTTTCAGCTTTATTGTAAAACTACACATATATCAGGAGACGGACCTCTTGGTTACGTTTGGAATGGGCGGGAACTTATTTCTTTGCCTTCTTTGGTATAAGATGGAACTGTAAGTCATAGTTTCAAACGACTTATAAAGTGCCAGAAAGAGAAGTGCACATCAATTTAAAGAGGATCATTTAAATTTTCTCTTCGATGAAACCTTCAATCATTTATTGAAACCTGCATGGTCATCATGACTTCTGCTTTTGACAAGCCCCGAGTGCAGTGATCTGTGAGAGGGAGAGAGTATAACTAAACTTTCCTAATTTTAAAAACCGGTCGACGCCCACGCCAACCTTTCACTAGATCCTTGCAAGAACTCTCTCGTGTATTCAGTGTAAAACACCCAGACATCAGAGAACAAGATAACTATTAAGTTTTCTCTTCAATGAAACCTTCAATCATTCATAAATTTTTCGTTTTAGAGTTTTTTTTTTCAAAATGTCTTCTTTCAAATTACGGCATATCATAAATATTGTTACCTTGCCAAGTGGTTATTAATAAGCGATAAGCCAATTATCAAACGAAAAAGTGACATCATCTCAAAACTGTAGTTCACTCTTAGAAACAACTTCGTTGCGAGACAAGACATAATTTTTCTGTAGTTGAGTCAGTTTCCGTGTCCAGCTCATTTTTTTAATACGTTAACGGGGTAATTAAACACCCCGAACACGGGCGTGATGTAGTAATGTTTGCTCCGATGCCACCAGAGGTTTATTACTGGGCTGGGTTAGTTAGGAGCGAACTGTTCCGTAGAGACTATATACTACTGTAGAGAAGACATCATCTTACGGTTACATAGTCCAGGCGGAGAGTAAAGCTCCTTACCACACCGCTTTCCTTTTTCCATTAAGTGTAATATCATCCGCTTTTAGCCGGTAGCATCCAGGGATTCGCCTGCCTCGCCACTCTCACGTTCCTCGCCTTTCTATCCGTTTTTAGTGTAAATAGGCCTCATTTACTTGGCTATCGATCGACCGGCTACTGCCTGCGTACATCGTTTGTAATTTAGGGAAATTTGTTCACCAAAACGGTATAGTCATTCGGTCTTTTATGCTAAAATTCATTTATTTGAAATATGAACCTCTTTAAAAGTAATAGGGAGAGTGGCAGCGTTATTCAACGAGCTTAACCGTTGTGTAATGGACGGTGTGTAATTCTGCTGACTTCCAGCACTAACTATTTAGACATTTCATGTACCTCTTTTGGTTTTCCATTTTTTAGCAGTTGAAAAGTAATTATAACTTAAAATTTAACATTAACAATAGGTATTGTATACTTTTGTTTCCTTTAAAAAACGAATTGAACAGTAATCTGCATAGGCTCTGCGTGTTTGCACCTGGTATATCACGGTACTAATATTACAGTATTATGTAATAAGATTGATAATATTAATCATAGGACATCTGCTAACTTTGTGGGTTTATGTCATTCTGTCATGAAGTAAGAGCTTTGTAACGTTAGATACCTATGCACGCTAATATCCATAGTTACATGTCATCACTCCCAACCATTGAGCATGAAATCATCAACGATTTCTTTTAACTCTAAATGTAAAAATATCAGGTAAAGATCAAACGGTCAAACCGTAGACCATTAAAGGTCAGGATAGTAGTCGAAAGTTGTCCAAATGTCCCTCTTCAATATATTGGCGTAACGGACGGACCTCATATCTTGACCGTTAAAATTTGTTTAAGTAAATCAAAATATTTGAAATACAGACATAAAACCCTTTGGTCCCTTGGATCCACGAACAGAGATCAATCAAAGCTTCGTGGGAGTGGATAATCCTCTGAAATGCTAACAACTCGTGCTATGTGTCTAAGGGAAAAATTCCAAATGCCCATGTATTTTCTTTTTAATGCACTCTTTTTTTTTTTGGATAACATACAAAGAGATATCTCGAAAATGAGCGTTGAAATTATAATTCTTAAAATCTGGAAAATCAGTGGAGCTGCCAAGTTATGCTCGTACCTGTATTTAAGACTAAGAAACACAGACTGTATATACACCGTTAATGCTTAATGGGAGTTTACTTAATAAAAGTCTTTATTTATTTTGAAATCTTGAAATACACGGAACGGAAAATGAAATTACAAACCTCTTTAAACTCGAAAAGAAGACATATGTTAGTCGACATTAATAACAAATATGATTGACCTGACTATGATATTTGAAACATTTCCACGGCTATGTAAGGCCATGTTGCATGATAATACCTTTTGTGATTCTTGCAAGGTCCTTTTAAAAGTCAATTATTTTTGCTAACGAAAACACTTTTCAATGGTGATTTGCCTTGTGAGCAATGTAAAGCAACAAGCAGTTCGTTCAAAGTTTCATGTCTGTAGTGCACGTTACCATCAACTTTTTGCAGTCACGTGACATGAGATAATATTATCGGTGAGTTCATACTTGTCTGAAACATGTAAAAGGAGGTCGAATAGACCGTATCTAAACAGGATATCCATTAATGAGATCACTCAAGTATCTTCATTACAAGAAACAGACTTCAAACTCATCAATGAAGAAGAGAGAGGTTTTTACAAATTAACGGACTTTCTTCATCAGAGGCTCCACGGGATGAAAGATAAACTAGTTTTCTTTTTAAGTTTTTTGAAGTTTTCCTGCATAAATCGACGGTCTTATAATTCATGAAACAGTCAAATGTCAGATACATAAATTACATGGCTGGCCGAATGACCGATAGAGGCCCATAAGTCCTTACTTAGATCTTCATATCAATGGAGACACGGCCGCAAGAGTTTTCGAAAAGAGTAATACTTAAACTGTTTCCTTTGTTTTCTCCTAATCAATGGTCGCTACAAACTATTATACATCAGGTTTGAAATAGCCCCTGACTGGGCCTAACACTACGAACTATCCCTATTAGTCAGACTGTGTAAATCAAGTTAGGACAACCCGTGCGACAGAGTTACAGTTAAAGTCCGTATTTTTATGGCAAATTCAATCAATTTTAATCAAGGTGTATGTTCTTAAATGGAATGCTTTTACCGGCCTAGTGGGACAACATGAAACTCGTTTAGTACCGCGAATGGATATTGCTTGAGTGAGGTGTGAAGGCGTTATAGAAATATAGGATCCGTGATATTTGATAAGTTCTTAAAAGGTTAGCTTTCTAACACAAGTACCTGTAACCAGACATATTTTCAACCTGCCTGGTGAGCTATACACACTCCCACAGACAGTAACACCGCGGGAATCCATGTCAAAGGGCCGGAAAGCAGACAAAAAAGTGACAAACGAGATTGTCCTTTTACTACTGGTATGTCATGTATCTCATTAAACTCATTCAGCACAAAACTCGTAAATTTATTTCAATAATTCAATTCAAAAAACATACTACAGTAACAAACTTCTAAAAAGTTTGCGTGCGTGAAATTTAAATAAGGAAACATAACTAAGGTGAGAATTACAGCTTACTTTAGAGTGTTAGAAGAAGACAGGTTCTTTATTTTCCAAACATCGAAGATCACTTTCGTTTAGTTTGAGGTGACAAACTTGAATAAGTCTGTTAAGATTTTCATTGTGCATCTGCACACATAGGCATCTAAGCATATTTGCTTAATTTTAGCCTACATGAAATCAATTTTGTGTGGATTGAACAGCATGACTGGAATGGCGAGCTTACCTTAAGATAAATTGTACTTCAAATATTTTGACAGATAATTTGGGTGTTCACTTCTGAAAGACCATATATGAAAATGAAAATGATCAGGAATGAGATCACAGATTCCTGGATCCCTGCATTGATCTAATCTGTAAAATGAAATCAAGTTTGCATGTGGAAGCAGAAGAATATAAGATAAGGTGGTATGTGAAAGTTTATTTATGTGATAGCCTTAAAGTAAAGTACCGTAATCCGGTACTTAAAGTTTCTTTCCGAGTGGTATGTTGATAGATTCAGTGATTCGTTGCAAACTTTCTTCTCTGAAACTTAAGAGTGAAAAGGACGTTCTTTTAAAGTTAAGTAAAGAACAAATCTACATTTGAAATGAAAAAATTTCAATCAAAAAAGAGTAATTCTCACTTTATTAGGGTGAATATTTACTATTAATTTTCGATATAACCGCGTTTCAATTTGAATGTAGATAGTTCATTTTATGAACCTGGAGTGGTTATTTAGCCTGCAATATTGTCGCGAATTAGGCCGTAGACTTTTCCCATTGTAACTATATAACCATTTTTTAAATTCAAACTTGATGAAATATTTTTAAATGAACATTTCCCCAGTCCTTAAATAAATGTCTATGGTTTAAAAAAAAAAACAAACATTCAGACGTATTTGGCCCTTATCATTTAAAACACGGGTGTTGACATCATTTCACACATGATTTTTGACATGCATTAAAAAACCCCGCATAATAATCGTTAAAATAGCACTATTGTCTAGTTTTAGAGAGTCTTAAATTTTCCTTGACTTTAACTACAGAGTTCAGATGCATTTCACGTTGGAGATGTTTATAATGGATAACGTTACAGTTGTATCATTACAATCATATAAATCCAATTTTTTATCTAATTAAAATCCTAGGCATTCTTATTGAGGAATAAAACACATTTCTGGGACTATTGTTTGTGAATAAACCGTAGAAACTACGAATTTGGAGTCGAGACAGTTAATATACCAACAATAATGGCACAAATGTGGTTTATTCCTTATCTACCACCGAAAAAATGTTCTTTTGGGATTTAACTTCTAATTTATTGTGCCTGATTTGTAGCCCTTATAGACGAATCCGGACAGACAACTGATGTTCTGATTTTAGTCGGACATAACTAGGATCCATTACCTTAAGTCTTTTAGTTTTCTTGCTTGGTTGTATCATGGATGGTTTTACACTAAATTGTATCTTAATTTCCCAAATTTCACGGAATATGAGGGTTTGAAATTTATGTAGGCAAGAAATGAAGACGATTTAAGGCTGATGGACCCACTAATGGCTGCCTACAGTCCCTAAACACAAGCGCTGATTGGATTCGTCTATATGCGTAGCGAACGTGGTGCTCACATCGCCGTATCGCGTCGTAGTAACGAAAATAAAGGACGCTCATATTGTGTTCAAAATCTGCGTGCAAAACGAAGGCATGTAAGTAGCGCTTACCTTGCGCGCGTAAGCATGGGAAGCTACTTGACGCGCGTTGACGCGCATGCATTTTTAACAAAACAAAACCCGCAAATAGAGCCAATTAGAAGTGCGCTCACGTGTGCGTGAAAAATGCACGGGCACGTGTGTCGTCATAATATGCGAGGCTAGTAAAATGCACGCAAGCGCCCGTGGTTGCTAGTGGTTTTTGCATATCATTATAACGATAATGATATGCCGGCGTGTTGGAGCATAGTCTGTCAGCGTTTAGACAATCAGAATGTAGGCGTATAAATGACCAGTCAGTAGAGGTGGTAGAATATCAATCGGGAGCCCCATTTCATTTTTTAACATTAAAAGGGCATGTCATGGAATTTTTTTTTTAAGTTCAAGTTCGATGTACTTTGAACTGTAAATTTGTTCATGGTTGGGATCGTTTACACCATTTAGTCGCACAATTACTTCATTTTTTGTAAGGTTGCCGTTCAACAGGATATTAGGATAAATTCATTTTTTCTCTTTACAACAAAGAACTTACAGTTTAAAATATTATTTAACTTTGGGATAAACTGCTAAAGCTTGTAATGTGAGTATTAATAAAAAAAAAAAAAAGTACCAGTGACGGATTTATTTTAGAGTGGAAATCTCAAAGAAATGATTCAAATTTTTCTGAAGTAATTTTAGACTTGTTATCAACTTTTGGTTACCGATATCATTGAAGACCTCTGACAGCATATTCCTTTGACTTTATCACCCACCAAATGACGTAACATAGATGATAAGACGGGTAAAGTAGACGTGGATTTGCTTTAGGCTTATCTGGTGTAGACATTTCTCTTTGGGACTCACTCTCTAAAAAGATTTATTCAAATGGGGGGGGGGGGGGGACAGAACCGAATCTTGTCAAGACTTTCCTTATTGACCAGAAATGATTCAAATATGAAATGTTTCGTTTTATTTGTGAGTTGAATCTAATCAAGACAAGATTTCGGTTCGTGCCCAAATTGATGAGATTCTATTCAAGTTTGACTAGGACATTTTAGAGCGCATGACTGGAATATAGCGTATGTCGTTCCACTGACAGTCATTAAGGATTGGATGAAATACACATATTCGTTCATTGACTTCATTTCAGGACCAATCTAGGACTGTTTACTGCCAATGCGTTTTATTCAGAGGCCTTCAAAAGGAAAAACTGCCCTACCTTTTAGGAATAATTATGACGTAGAGTTATTTTTATTACTACGAAGGACTCTTCAATCCCCTCTTAGCCCCCTGTGAGTCTTTTCTAGGCCCCTTCCTGCGTAAAGAGCAATTGGAGAGCTGAATTTTGACTCTAATAGTTGTTATGTCAGAATACTCATCACTTGGTGTAAATCATTTTGTGACATTTATATGTCTGTTACCCAATTAGTGATAGCATCATCAGAGTGACGTCATCATTATTAACGGGGGACTTTTTCAGTCACAGCCGTTACCCCGGTGTCTTTTTGGAAGAGAAACATTTAGTACATAAATCAAGGTGTAAAAAATGGAACCTATTGGACTTTATTCTACCAGACATAACTATGACATCACCGCGACTGGCTCCGGACTTTCCTTGGCGTTCACATATCAACAAGGTCACGTGACATGTATATGAGAGGCTCGATTTATTGCAAGCCGAGACGTTAGTCTGTTAATGAATTCATACTGATGAAGATAACATTATCGTAGCTGTCATATCTCTCATTGACTCAGGGGCATTACCAACGGTGCTCTTTCTTCCGGCAACGGTATAGTCACGTGCGTCCCACACCGCCCCACGTCCGGTAGAACTGATATGTTTTCAGGAGTACCATTCCATCTTAATCCATGTATCCCATAGAAAATATCATATATCACTGATATTGGATGGAATACAAAACAGCGTTTGTTAAACAAAGCGTAATTTCGTGTTCATTTTATTAAATTCCTGTCATTTTAAGCGATTGGTCCGATCAAGATCAAGCCTTCCCGGGTTAACGCCCTCCGGGAAATGTTAACATAATAGCTGCACGTGTTCTCACATGTAAATATTTTGCTAAGGATTTCTTTGATCTGTGTTTATGTAATCATTTATTATGGGGCAGACATATTTAGGACTTAGGATATTTAGGACTTAGTAATAATTATTTGCTCCTATAAATAGGCTAGGTCTTTCTGCCACCAATAGGATTCATGAACTAGGCTTTACCGCAAATCATTATTATTTGAATTTTACTTCTTGAAAAGGTAAAATGCCACAATTAACAAATATCAAATTTTTCTTCATGAAAAGTCAGAAATTAGTGATGAGATTGCTAAATATTTCAAATCAAAAATTATATACACTCTAAAATAAAAAAAGTGAATTTAGTCACTCTTTGATAGAGTGGAAAGTGTGAATTCACTCTATGAGAGTGATAATTCACTCCAAGAAGATTGAAATTCACTTCAAAAAGAGCGAAATTCCCTTAAAACGAGCGAAGTTTCACTCTTGATGGAGTGCCTAGTGATCGCTCTTTAAAAAAGAGCGATCATTGCAGGCAGTTGTGAAAGAGTGAATTTTCCCTCTTCCTGTAGTGAGTTTCACTCTTTTTGGAGTGAATTATCAGTCTAAAAGAGTGAATTTACACTTTTCACTCGATCAAAGAGTGAATAAGTTCACTCTTTTACTTTAAGAGTGTATTTAAAGGGAAAGTCAAGGTCTGAAAAATAGCCTTTTGTTTCAGTACTTCAAGTTTCCTTTCTAAACTGATTGTTAACAACAATGTACTGATTGCCATAACAATGTATGGCATTGTAGGAACAAAGGAGGGCAAGATGCCGTGATAATAAATGTAGAATGAGAACTACTTGACATTTCTTGACACTTTCGGGTAAACAAATCTCGTTTATAGGCAAACTAAGATCGCCTCATCTATACCAGTAACAACATTGCACATCTCCGACGGATCATTTTTTGCTAGTTATAATTCAATGCACGATTAAAGTACAGATGTATTGTGGGAAGGATTGAAAAACTCTGTCCTTTAAAGGACAACTAATAACATGGAGTCCAATGCTGAATATAATAATAAACTTTTCGACATTGCGTTTTGTTCATTTTTTTAATTGCAATACATACACTAGTTTATATAAAAAAAAAAATACAGACCTGATATCCTACTTTATGTATGGCTCGTTTGATATTTGTTTAACTGAACTCATAAATTTGTTTCATTTGTTAAAATTAATGTTTCTTTAATCTGTTATATTTTCCTACCTGCATTAAAAAACATAAAAAAATCCTCTAAGGAAAATGTCAGGTCTAAGATTTAGTTGAAAAGTCCACTGGCAACTTCCTAATTTAGCTTACAATTAAAATAATCTAAATAAAACTTTTCTTTTAGAGTGAAATGAGGCAGTAATCTTAATTGAAGTGAAGAATTTCGATGGAAAAAGAGTCATTTTTTGTAAATGAAATCTTCGGTCTTAATTTAAGACCTTCCCTTTTTCGAATTGTAAGAGAGTTAGTGATTTTTGCTTTCAAATATGTCGCATATTGTCCGTTTATGCCAGTACTTGCTTGCTTAAGAATAACATGCGTTAACCAGTTAACATGTGGAAGGTGCACATATCTCAGCATGCCTTATAAGTTAAAATTGCACTGTCTGGTATGGCCCTGTCAAAGTGATTAAATAGAACATTTGGGTGACAATGACATCAAACAAGTTAACAGGTGGAAATACTTCTAGACCTCTAATATGAAAAGTAATTGGGAGATAAACGTTTTCGTTAAACATTCACAACCCAGCAACAATAAAAGTAACATCTATATAGCCTACCAGTAGGTTAGGGTACAGGATTAATATTCGATAGTTTATTATCTTCCAACTTCATATGTTTGCTCCATTCTATACGCATCGCGTTTTTTCAATTAAATGTCACCTAACACTTGTCTTGGCGTCCCCGAAGGGCGTATCGCTTCAGCGAGGTAATATTACGCTTACACATTCAGTTTACTTTGGTTATATATTACTTTCTTTTCACGCTCTTTTACTTTTCTCCGCGTTCAGCCTGTTGCATTCCCAACAGATAACAAAACTAATACCAACTTACGGAGTCCTATACTGACCACAATTCATGTGCACTTCAGATGATGTAGTGAAAAATTGGATGGAGTGTCTTGAATATATTTCATCCTGCAGTTTACAATTAGAAAGACACTTAAGTAAATAGATTTAAGAATAATGTAAACGGCGATGAAAGGTTAAACAATATAATAAACTCTCGAAAAAGTTTCGAAAGCAACTGCAATGAAAACAAAGTTATCTTCTTTTTTTTTTCATTTCAACAAAAGTTAATTGAGAAACACAGTCAGCAGGTTCGCATGCCTTTAAAGAGTTGTTGGGTATTACAGGGGTTACCAGTTATTTAACATTCAAAGTGTTAAATATTGAACATTTTCTTGGAACCAATGATCTCAGTCATGAAGAGTAATTACGGATTCTGTTTCGTAGCAAATACGGAAATTATAACTTATATAAAATAGAAAATTGAATGAATGGTATTAAAAATGACACAAACCATGAATGGGATTTTATCTTTTATTCACCATGTTTTATGGATTTCAGTTCTTTGTCGGGAATGAAAATGAATAATTTATTCCTGTATTTTAGAAGCCAATAAAACTTTAAAACAAAAAATTGCTTATTTGATACATTAATTTTATTCTACTACAGAGAAGTAAGTTATTGAAAATATTTGTTGTATATTTCAGCTAAGTGTTCCAGAAGGGGGGTCATTTATATCAGTGGGGGTCATGTCATAGACCCTTAAGAGAAGCTGTTATTTCTTCCCAATATTAATGTGGAGATACATGCTAGATTCTCCAAACACTTTTAACACATATGTGTTTCACATATGTGTTATTAATATTTTTATTTAATCTTAACGTTAATTCAAGCTCTGTCTTGTACTTTTTATATCATTAAACCAGCGAAATTGGCTTGAACAACTCGTAATTTATAATACGAACCTTTAACACAAACAATTTGACAACACAGGTATGGCGAATACGACTTACACCTTCTTTTGATAATGAATTGTTCTAGGGTTAAAAGTAAATTAAGGTCAATGGGACCATAACGCAGGAGCGTGGATTCCAAGGTACGAAAAAACGTTTCATTTTCTTTGCAATAGGTGCATGTGTCAAAATGTATCATGTTAAAGGCAGCTTCAATCTCGAGAAGGAGAAATGGCCCCATTCTCATGCTCCCTAGGCTTCTCCCCTGGAACTTTGTTGTTATAAAGTTTAAAAAGATTGATAGCAAATATCAGCGTCACTGTTTTGTTGTTTATACCTCTTACGCAAAACCATCTACCGATAGCTACAAAATTACCTAATGGCAATTACTGTTCCCTCCTTAACTTACTTGAGTCTTATTTCACAAGGGTTTAGTTTGATTCTCTAACATTAAGCTTTATATTGGAAGAGGTCTGTAATTTGATTTGGTTGATGATGAAAAAACATTTTTTTTAAACTGATAAACAAGACAATATTTTTGCTAAAAGCTTAAAAGAAGTCATGCAACAAACGTTCTGGAATACAGAGGAATGAGCAGTTCTAGCACACATTTTCATAGTTTTTTTTTTAATTGTTGAATAAAATGTGACTACTTTGCTCACGTCACTGTCGGTATTTACTTGTGTTCATATATAATGAATGACAATTAGGCCTACGGTTCCCCACCTTAACATGTTTATTTATGCTTGATAGTGGTAGAAATATGTAACATTAATTGATGATTGATTACAAAACACATTTTCTTGAAAAATAATAGACACCATATTCCTGTCAAAACTTTTAAAAAAAAAAATCATGTAACAAACGTAGTACTAATTTTGATGGAATACAAAGGAATGGGAAGCTTATATCATTATAGTCATTTTTGAGCAGTTTTAGAATAAATTTTAATTGGTTTTCATCGTCAGCTACAATGTGACTATTTTCGTCGAATAAATGAACCCATTACTTCAGTTTTGGTTAAGTTCTTGTAATTTCAAGTTTACAGATGAAAGTTTAAATGTATCATACTCGTGGATAATGACTGGATTTTAGTTAAGTATATAGTTACCAGGTGCTGCTGGTGAGGATTAAATCTTTAACAAATTTATGAGAAATCATGTCAACAAAGATATTTAAATATTATAACATCCTGATGCTATTGCTTCACAAACGTAATAAAAAATTGATACACATTTTTGATGAGTTTTAAAACACTCTATTTTATTCAGTTATTTCTTTTCGGAGTCTAAGAAACGGTGACATCATTCAGATATTTTACCGATGCCTTTACAGTCAATAATTAAATTCCTTTGCTGTAAGTTTTTGCATGGTTTTGTCCTTGATATTGTTTAATATTGCAATGTTAAAGGAATAAAACAAGTTAATTAAATATGAAACGAAGAGAGAGGAATTTAAAAGTCGGAATGTACGCAAAATTTTAGTTCGATATGATGCAATGTGTTACAATTTTTCTAGGCATATAAATTATTTTTTACTCAACATAAGTTTACTTGTTTTATTGTCATTGGCATATTATTCTTTGAGTTTCTTAAAAGTTTAAAATTTTATTTGATTGCAGGAGAATGTTGCATCATGTTGACATAGGAGCATTCAATTAATGTGTTATTGAGTTGGACTGTATATACTGTTTGCCACTTTGAACTCGAAGGATCATTCCTCCATGGAGTTTTTACGAAATTGTTATTGATTAAGCAATGTAACTCTGTTACGTCAGACTCGAAATGGTCGTCACATAGTTGAAGGACCTGTTATCGACATTAGTTTTACATTATAGTGCAAGAGTTTAGTATTTCTGCCGTCAATATTTTTAATGGTCTTTTAAGTAACCAGTTTATATTTAGATTATCATATTTGCATATTTAAGTCAGAAATCAGTAAAACTCATATAACTTTTGCAGTCCAATAGCAAACAAATTTTTATTTTCAGATTTCTATTTTGAAAATAAAATGTATAGAATATTTTATGCCATGATATCATTTAGCGAAATGCACCCAATAGTGTACGGTATCCAATTTGTTGTCGGTGACAAAACAAACGAGGTTTTGTTTCATCATGAAAATCATTCAAATGGAAATTAAAAATAATTGTCATGATCCATTTTTAACTCCTTAAAGAAATGCAAGAAAATTAAAAATGTACGTAGACTGCTGCTAGTTTCTTTAATTGTTTGATCATCATGCATGTAGCTGACGGTTTTTTGAGCTTGTCTTTTTTGTTAAGATGGAAACCGCCTTAAAGGTAATCGCAGTTATAATTTTGAATAAAAACTTTGTGCCGATGTACATATGTAGATATATACATATAAAACTTCTTTTCGAGATTAACTTCGTGTAACAAATAATGTCTATTTTTTGTTTGATTTCACAAACAACACTATCTACGAACAGACACAAAGTGTCGAACTAAGTAATAAAATCTTCCGAGAGTCCCAGCAAAAGTTACAAACAGGTTGCCGTAGTTTTATCAAAGGAAAGATTCATTAGTTGCAGTCTTTTTTGCCCGCCAAAATCGAACACGTTCTCTTGTCACCATGACGACAATTGATTACCCATAGTCCTTCTTTTCTATGGTTCTGAAGAGGAACAAAACAAGAGATGTTTTCTGTGGTTCCTATTTTACTTAAATAATTTAGAAGGCCATCAATTGTTAGAACAACTTTCAAAGGTTTATAAAGAAACAATGGTCCTTTTCGTGCGATGATACCACGTATGCAACCACAAGAGTGAATGATGATTGATGCAAGTAAAAGCCGACAACCTCTTTTAAAATCTAAAGAACAGAAAACAATCCTTAACTATGGAAACTTCGATAACACAGCGGATACGGTCTACTTTTAGTGAACATTGATGCGGGGTTCATACAAATATGGCGACTTACAACAAACACATTCAAATTTTTCCTTTGCTAATATTTTAATGTGTACCATTAGGTTCCCATCCAACCTAAATGGACTCACACGGAGTTCATCTTTCAAATTAAACGACTGTTGAAGACACTGATACCGGCATGACATCCTCCATAAATTATGGTTCTATTGAACGATTCGACCAAGTTTCTATCCCAATCCTTTTTAAAAAATGTTAGTACAAATCTGAACGAAAAAGCTTTAAATTCTGAAAACATAAAGATTAGATAAAGATAATTGTTCTCGTCTACTTTTGCATGAGTAAGACACCAGACAGTATACACGTCATAATGATGTCACAATGACAAACTGATAAGACAATTGCTGTCGGCATTAAAACATTTGAAGGACTGGAGGAGGTGGATAACAGGTCTAGTTAGTTGATAAACTTTATCCTGAAGTTTTCATCCGTATATTCTTTGATTCATATGTCGAAAAATTGTTTCTGATCTAAGGGGCCTTACTCTGTATTTTCTGTTGTTCGTTTTAGCCGGAGGGTTCCTCAATAAGACTGACGCTAAATGATAATGACACGTGACGGGAATGCATCGTTTTTATACAGATCTTCACGTGGGTGACAACAGACCGCATTTTGGCCCGTCCGGGGATCGAACCCGGGTCCCACTTGGGGACTGTCCCGTAGACAACTGGGTTCACAGGGGTTGAAGTCACCCACGTTGACTTCCATATGTACATCCCTATATAAAATTAAGTGCTCTTTGTCAACATTAATCAACTTTTACATGAGGAACACATACAATCGGCTAACTGACAGATAGGAAAAGGAGATCTTGTGTACCGTATGTTTTAAAAATAGTCGAACATTTTTAGCTGATAGCACTGATAAAATCACCAGATATTTGATTTAAATTATATAAAAGGGAGGGAGGGATCAATGTTATACAAATGTAGCAAGTTCTGTGAGAAGTTGACAAACTTTATGGATTAAAAAATATTGTGCAAAAATTCCATTTTTCAAGAAATTAAGAAAATTATTTTAGTGTATCACAAACGGTAAATCAATCCAGGCATAATCCTAGATTATTACCTTAGGCAGCAGGCAGTCAGGGTGACTATACAAGACCCGAATGCGTAATCAAAACAATCTCAGTACATTACATACCGAGTAATATGCGCTTTGGTACTCTTTTCGGTATCTTTTGAACTTGCTCTCAATCAAAGAAAACCAATCTCTGTGGATTACTACAGTAATTATAGTTTGGGGTAAGAGGATTGGCCCTTTAAGTTCTTAAGTGCAAATTCGACTTGTATCCTATACCTTTCATCTTGTATTGGGTTTTAATTAATTTCTTATTTAAATGAAATCTAACAACAAACAAATGGGAATATGTTATACAGTGTCACCTAAATAGAAAAAAAAAAGGTTTGAAATACAGTTGAAATCTTTTTCATGCGCCCCCTTTAATCATCTTACGACAGATAGGAATATCGTGGGCATATTTTGCAACCCCAGCCGGGCCAAAGGTGGTAAGGGCTTAATAACAGAGATACCATCAACATGGAGAAAGTAGACTGTATGTAGTTAAAAACATTCTTTTGTACGAAAAATATCCAATTAGCTTCAATATCGGAATCTACGCATGCTATTTATCTTGGTAGATAATAGGCGAGAACACACAGCTATTGTTAAATTAAATGTTTTTCATTATTTTGACGATAATGACTACATGTGTGACACTGTCAACGTTCCTTGAAGGATTGTGTAAGGGAATAAAATACAATACTTTCAGCTCAAAAATATTTAACGAAATCTTGCTTCTTATTAGTTAAAAGTCCGATTTTTTACCCATGTGAATTGCACATTGACTTTAAGGTGCAGAAGTCAAACATTCAAAAGTAAATTTTCCACATGCCCTTGAGTCGTTTTGACAATGTGAAAGGGAGTACTTCTAATGCAAGATTCAAGTAATCCGTGTTTTGCTCTAAATAAAGTTTTGAGTGACGGAACTAAGGACCACAGAATCACGTTACTAGAAGTTTTTCCTTTCCGCCTTGCTTCTCAGCTATTTAGGAGTCACTGGGTAGTATATATTTGCTCCATAAAAACTATATCCAGTGGAGCTACTATTTGGGTATAAGGCAGAATTTTCACCAAGACCCCCAATTCTAAACCGAACATCCTTCAAAAAAAGTCCTTCAATATAGTTTTTTCACCCAGAAATATGCTAAAACTGACACAAAGTTTTTGGGTGGAGGTGGTCGCGACCGCGACCAAGGCCCTTACCTAGGCCTTTTTCCCTTGGAACCAATCAGGGAATCCAAAAGTATACCTTAACAGGCTCTGGACTCATTATGTTGAAGCAGAACATATGCATCCTGAAACTCACCTTTTACCCAAACATGCTTGTAGTCATTGGAATGTAGCTGCATATCTCACGCGAAAAACTTTTTTGCTACTTGCGTCCCTCCTCGAACTTCAAAGCCTGCAAGGGATTTACCCCTGCATCCCAACTGAGGCCCCGGGACGTCCGGACTCAGGAATTTACCCGCAAAACACACAGTTCGCAAAGTTCCGCACATCATTTTCATTTGCTCTCCCATTGCCCCACTTATGAAATTCTTATGCGGCCATTTTACCCTTGACCTGGGAGGATTGACCGGTTGGGTGATCTGGCTCATCCGGAGTTGTTATAGACAGAGCTCTAGCAATTCCCTGGCTCCACCTCATCACATGACCTGAATTCCGAAACTCCCGTGAGAGCTTGCTGTGAAAGGAAGTCTCATTGTGCTGTTCATTGGTTCAACCGGTCATTGACTGTAACGCTTGGATTTCAAATTTTTAGAAGCCCATGTTATTTTCCTGCTTACTCAAAACTCTCACATCTTTATTTCTTCTTCAGTACATCTGAACAAGACTCACGGGATAAATTTTTGCAATGTATTTCTTCTCAAATTCGGTGGTTCATTCAATTTGATAACAATCCTCAACTTCTATCTATTGGTCTATTTCTGTCAGGTGACTGTGCGTTACCCCAGGATAACCCTTTCGTAATGAATAACGTGTTCATCTTTGACTACTTGCAATGTACTCGGAGTTGTGTTGTTCTAATGTAGTTATTTGAAACGATACATCACTTCTTTTTTAGCCTGAGACCAGGGTATAGCCATGTATGAATGAACCAGTAACTAGATAAATGTCATTACAGGATGCATTTGGGTTGCGCGATTGTTCGTCATTTGCATTAACCCCAATCGAGTTAGTTAGATACAGTTTTACAGCCCCAATCGAACATTATCCCGTGCTAATGCACGGTCCGTCGTATTATATTAATTATCTAACATGAATCACAAGTATCTGCCAACTTTGTTCTCTTATCCATTTTAAAAATTAAACACTGGAAGAAAAATAAAGAGGGGGGGGGGGGGAGTAATATTATATGTTAGACGTAATATTAAAGAAAAAAGCCTGAAAAAATTCATTTGTGATTTTATTAATTTGTTTTAAGATAGCACATGCACACATCGTGGCTGCTATTTGTTTTTTCTACAAAATAGAGTTGAAAAGTCAACTCATTCCTCAAAAGCATTGATTGTGTATTTAAGTGTTTTGTTCAGTTCTTTGAAACTCTTTTTTTGTTCACTCATTCGAAAGATGGAACTTATATATTATTTAAAATTTTCATATTTGACAATGAACATATCATTTTAATTAAAGTTTTATTGCAATTGAGAAGAGTTTATACTTTCCTTTCGTTCAGAGAAACCCTAAATCGTTCTTCATTTTGGACTAACTTTGTACTTCTTTAGATCCTTCAACAAAAGATTGCTGTCTATTTTTCATTTCTTCAACAATGCCTTTAAAGCCAATATTCAACGCGTGCTGATTTCCTTATTCAAGAAGCCTACTATGGTTCATTTTGATCTCAATACAACACAATAGAACAGAAAAAAGTTTTAATAAAGAGAGAAAATTCTTTGAAGTATGTCACGCGCCATGACTTTTTTGTGGAGAATGATGACGTCAGAGCTGGCAGTCGTGATCCCAACTATGTGGAAGAAATCTGTTTATTTCTTTCTTATTTGAAACAGTTTATACTGGTATTAAATACTTAATTTTAGATACTGGGGATTACACAACGAGAAATGGATATTGTTCAAAAATTAAACCTTTTCCGAGAATCATACGCCCTTAAAAGGCCTAGTGGCCGAATTTGGACGGGAATGCTATCAATTATTTGACAAAATTAGGTTTAAGTGACCAGATCTAGTGACCAGATCTAGACAACTTTAAACCGACTTCTCGTTCGTTGCCCGACTCTTATCAAATATTTTTTAGGATGTACACTTTATCAATTGTTCTTTTTAGGGAGCGTCTTTGGAATATGATCATGCTAGTAGAAAATCACCGTCGTGTTAAAATTTCGAAATTTTATGTATGCTAGGAGAGATTTCAACTCCCTTCAGTAAACTAACATGTCTCCAGTGTGTAAGCACATGTTGAGTTTTTCAAAAGTTCATATGAAGTCACTCCAAAATTATTTTCACTATTATATAACACTATTTTCACAGTACTTGCAAATGAACCTATATCATACTAAAGATGTAAATATTACACAAAATAAATATGGGTTTACACTACACTATTCGGTTAATACTGAATTGATATACTGGCTGTCCTCCCGACCCCTGATTGTAATTTTTATTGAAACATATTCTTGTCTGTAAGCACTAAAATTTAGCTCAAACTTACTCGAGACCGGCCGGGCTTGTGTGTTGGCAACCTGTCTGAAGACAGATTGGTGTTGTGTAAATGTTTTCGTGAAACTGCAGTGTCCGCTTAGATGCCCCTTCCGTATCTGGTTGGCTTCAACTACATTTCGCCTAGGTTTCGTGTTTATACATTAGGCTATCAGGAGGCTTATCCCAACAAGGGGTATAGGAGAGGTGACAAACGCTCCCATACTAATACGGACTGAGTGGTTTTGTAACCCCGAAACCACCTACGCACAAAGTTTGGATTCATCCTTTAAAACAGCGAAATTGAATATCTGTCACTTAAGATATTTGCCCACTTTGAACAAATTTGTGTTGAATAAATAACTTACACTGAAAGAGATAAAAGAAATATATTAAACGGTGTGAAAAAGTTAGTACCAACACAATCAATTCCATGATGACAAAATATTAAAGATTTGTAAAAAGTTTTGAAAGGACATCGTCTGGTATATAGGGTCAGTTGTGACTGTAACGAGGTTCTTTTGTATCTATGACAAGTTAAAGAGATTCCCGTACTTTTATTCAGTCTGGTGTAAAACTCAAGGATAGAATATGCTATTTAAGCAGCGAAACAATCAACGAAAATAACGTGTGTGGTTCACCGTTCTAGACCGACAAATCACCTTCCTAGGAACTAACTGCGCGACTGACCAAAATCTTTAAAATCGATTCATTTCAGGGAGTTAATGTAAAAATCTCCGATTGAGGCCTCTATTTATCAAATAAAAACTCAAAAGAATTCAGAATTTGTTTCATTCGGAGTTTAAACCAGATTTGTTTCCATTTAAAACTATAACAAAAGCTTTCCAATCACATTTGCTTCGATTTTGAAGGACCCGAAAATTATGTAGAATTTCAAAGTTTTTCGATTTTCATTTTCTTAAAACAACAAAATAACGCAATAAATTTTGATCTAACAACGTGCTGATTTTGAGGTCTTCTGCCTGGGTTGCAGCAGATTGTCGCCGGTATCTTAGAAGGTTCGCTGCTTCTCCTCTGCTAGTTAAGCAGCAGAATAAACGCATCGAATTAAAATGTTACTTTCGTTTTACGCTCGGTTAGACAGCTAACTTCGATCTACAATTTGTTCCATGCCGTCTGCGTTGTAACAAGCAAAAAGCGGCTGAACGCGCTTGAATGAGTCGATGGCACTGCAACTACGGCATGTCGTGCGTAAACTGGGCTTACTTCAAGTCGTTTTCGAATAACAAGGTCAGAATAAACTACATTACCGTAGCTTTTGAGCTAAATAGCTACAGAGACTCCTTTTTATCACCAAGATGAGACGCAATTTATCAGTTTACAAGTTGGAAGAAACAAGAATAAAAGATAAAAAGAAGAGTCAAATGAAACAACCTGACCAAGCATAGGCTAATATTCTTATTTTTGCAAATGTAATTATCACATTACATTTATTTATACTTGCATTAATTTACATAATTTTAGAGAAACTACAGTTTTTTTTATGTTGCTTTGCAACTTTGCGTACGCGTTAGGTCGTATAATTACCATTAACCTTTGTTCAACTACATACGTCCAGCTACTACTTTACTACAGGCGAAACACTGTGTCGCCTCGGTGAGATAGTCTGGAAGTTTTCTACGTGGTATAGACTATAAACATCACTAACGGAAGCAATTCCTATGATTGTACAAAATACAAGATTCGGATCAAAATCAACAAGTGTTAAATGATATACGTTAGCTGCAGTCAATTACTTAAAGGAAAACAGCCGACCCAACGCTCGTCTGTATGCAGCTGCTACTGCCTGCTGTGTCACTGCACCGGAACTTGTTGTTCGTGACACTAGTTCTCATGCAACCCTTTGAATAGACACACAGCCAGTCACCATTTTAGTTTGTGTTAACGGAGTGATACTACATAATGCATTTGCAATTGCCTCTACCAAATGCACGGTGACGTCAGGACCGTTCACATGGCTTTTCCTTTTCATTGTTATGAGAGTTAAAGAAGTTTTGTAACTGACCAGTTCCTAACATTTCATAGATCTTTCATATTTCGTTGCATGATACAAGGGTCAAATGAAGCAATGAAAACAACCTATTCTACATTACTTGAAGATTTTTTGTATGACTTACCGAGTTGATATTTTTGCTGAATGATATTGTCCTATAATCCTCTAACTTCCTCATATCGTCCTCTTCGTTGTAAATCTAGGCAACGTCTGGTGATGGGCTGGATTTCGACTATTTTCATATACTCACAGTTTTTAACGATTGACTACAACCTCGCTGTGTTCAATATCGAACTGATTTTATCCCTAACGACAAAAAGGAATAAAAAACACCTTTCCTTTTCAGCTCGAATCTATATAGATCGAAAAAATCTATAGCGTATACCCCTTTCCAATACTCAGCATAGATTTTTCTTTTCTTTTCCTTTACCTTGTCATCTCGCGAACATCCGTTGTGCCAAACTTGCCGTAATCAGAAATTTCATTTCTTCGTGAAAACACCCCTTAAGGACGTATTAAAGAGCAGAAAAATAATTACTGCCAAGGCAAATCCCAGCTAAAATTTCCCCGCGAAAATCGACAAAATCTATATGATTGGACTCAAATCATGGATTATAGAATAGGCATGTCTGTACGACTCGGTGAGAGACACAAGCAGGCAGACGTCATAATTCAAACAACGATTTTTCGATTCTTAAATATTGAATTATTCGGGGTTTCCTTGGTTCGAAAGGTTCCCCAGCACACACGTGCATTGGAAATCGAACCCACTGACGAGTCAAAGGACTGGGAATCTAGGTTCAAATTAGAAATCGAATTGTTATGTTTAGCTTGAATTAATGACAACTATATTGTTACAGGTACATTTACCATACTATTAATGTGACATAGTTAACCAATGAAATAATTGAATTAAATCTTGTCATCGTTTAGAAGAGTTCTGCCAAACTTCAGACGGAAGCTCTCATTTCAGGTCATTCAGCGATTATTGTTCTTTTACGGATGATGACGTGAAGGAGTTTCTCCTTGCACGTGCCCCGTACGACTTAAATGAAGTGCTACTAAAGTAAGTCGCAATTCAAACATTTAAAGAGCACAATAATCACTCACCCCCCACCCCCACCCCCAAAAAATAAATAAAATGAAATAAAGTCACGTTCAACCCTTTCTCTATATTGTAAAAGAAATCTATCGAGAAACTTTTTATCACTGACTCTGGCATGTTTCGATAAAGAGCCAACATTTGTCATGTTCAAGACACTCACAAATTGTTTTGGTATTACACTTTAACGAGTCAGTTGCTTCTTTGACCTATAGTCATCACCTATGTGTAAATGTGAGCACTAGAAAGACTGTGAAAGGTTTTACATGGCCCTTCATTATTTGAAACTTGACCGCACACAGCATCTCCGGCCAGTTCACCCTATTACAGGTGTATATTTCTACATCGAAAAAGTATTTATATACACAATTGACACGAATAAAGTTCTCGTTCCTATCAAGTTGCAACTCAAACCCAATCCACTAAAAATACACTTAGATTTTTACCAATTATTATAAAAGTCAAGAGCACTACAATGTACCTCCATGACGTCAGCCCTGTAATAAAAAATCAAATTAATTAACAATAAAGAGAATAAAAGGACCAAGTCATAACAAATTTTGAAATTGAACCCCGAGGACTTTCTACCCCAGCCCTGGAGGTATGGTTACCTTAAATTGGACCCCGAGAAGCGCTAGACCTGATTCAATTTTCTACTTTCATTCTGAGTGCTTCCTTGTCGCCCAAGGCCCACGATTACTTTTATTTCATCACTCGTTGCATCACCGCTAGCATCAGTGCATTTTATTCGAGGAAATAAACCGTAAATTTGTCCTCCAGTGATGGCGATTCTTGATGTCTACATTCTCAGACTTTGTCTTGATGTCAAATCTACGACTTTGTTAACTAAGAAGAAAGACAATGGTCGAATGCTCATCAAAT
This sequence comes from Holothuria scabra, assembly GCA_037179385.1. Taxonomy (NCBI): domain Eukaryota; kingdom Metazoa; phylum Echinodermata; class Holothuroidea; order Aspidochirotida; family Holothuriidae; genus Holothuria; species Holothuria scabra. The sequence goes on along the minus strand of CM074179.1, from coordinate 58,259,086 downwards.
ATGACAATATGTCAAAAGGAACTGAAAAGATGACGAAAGCTATACACAAGAATACTGATAAAACTTGACAAATATACAATTACGAGGTTATGACGTGATCATCAGACGACTAACTTAACGTAACGTTCAGAATGGAAATGTTAAGGATCTATGTTACTAATGCACAGATTATACATGCAAGACGCGTATAGCCAAGGGAGGGTTTGAGAGTTGAAAACTCCAATGGCCGAAGTTGAAAAGTTTAAAGCCCCCTCAAAAAAGGCAAAAACTGATGGCGGCAAACTTTTGAGGCTGAAATTTGGCAGCATTGCGTCGAAATACCCTAGATTTCTGCAAAGAGTCTTCTTGGCCTTAGACCTCCCCCAAGTCTCACTCGACAAATACCTGCAATGACAAAATCCCGGCTATGAACCTGAGTTACTCACTAGAATTAGACAAGTTTCTCCAAATGTTCTACATATACCATTGACTTGTCGTAAATTCTTCAGTATCATGTAATGAACAGTTTATCTTTTTGGTATATCAAGATGACATCACATAGGTATGTCCTGCAGTCATCAATTGTCGTAAATCTCTCACCCCTCTAAACAATTTGATCCTCGTTTGGTGTACATTGCTATTTGCGATGAAGACTCCGGTAAGCATGCAAACAGGTTTAAATATTTCCTTTCCAAGACCTATATGTCACGAAAAGTTTTCGTTTCATTTGGTAACTTTGAGCTTGCAACGTGATTTCACAAAGTTTTCGTTGGATTTATATAATCAAACTAAGACAAAAATTCACGGAACAACGGAGATATAATGGAAATATAAAACAATAGAAAGAGACAAAAGACTAACAGGAGCAAAAACGATACCAGGGATAGCAACCAGACCTTGGAAAAGCTTTATTTCATTGGGGTCCCTTTGGCTGTTTGGAAAGGACGGCAAACCGAGCAAACAGCTAACTGCACGTATGAGAAAAACAAAACACACACACACACACTGACACACACAAAAAACACTCAACATGAGATGAGAGATGACAGCTACCAAGGGTTAGTAACATGAGATTTTATGTTTAGGGTTCCATTCCTTCCTTACCAATTGGTTTATATCGGGTCAGCTACGACACTCTTTACATCTATAGACCAATCCGGACAGCAAGTGATGGTCTGGTTTAGTCGGTTTTAACTAGAGTCTATTACCTTTTTATCTCTCAATTTCTTTGATTACTGGTACCACGAATGATTTTTCTCTGTAATGCTCTGATTTCCTCAGTGTGACTGTAAATGAAGGTAAATGACTCTAAATGCATTTTAAAATTGGATATGCTCTTAATCTGTTTGATGGATGGCTGTGAAAAAAAGAATGATCACCACTGAAGGGCTCCTATTTTGAGAACTAGGCTTTTCAAAGGGATATACCCCAGTGCTGGGACTGGGCTAGTTGATATTACTCAATTTAGTTAATATAGATAAATATTTCATTCTGCGTTTGATGCAAAAGTTTCTAGCAAATAAAAAAGGGACAAGGTTGTTGTAGTTAAAATTGCGAATAAAATTTTGAAATTAATGATTTCTTTCATTTCAACTACCTGAACTGACTTCCAAACGCTTAACTATATACATTAATCAATCTATACATTTTTCAAATGATGTTCATGGGAAACAATTGGTCCGAGATATTTTGGAATCTATCTACTTTTTTATGTTGACAATTTTCCTCTTCGGGATCATGACTGTTTATATTGGCGACTATTATATCTGCGTCCTTCGCAACATCTTCCATGGGACTGCTAGGGAGAGTTTAAATCTGACCTGTCGTCTCTTGAAAATGCATTAAAATTTATGCCGGATTTTGGGTGACGTCACGGGCAATCCTTGTCGTAACTTTGATTTGCGAGCCGATTCGATACACTATCGGTAATACCATATCATTGACAGCGTATCGAAAACGTTCGCATTATCGACGGAGCATCCAATCAGTTCAAAATCGAATTTTAAAAAAGGGTATTTTGTGACGTCATCCAGAATTCGGCATATTGTTTAACGCATTTTCATGAGACGACAGGTCATCTTTGAAGGCAGATATTCTTCACCACAGACAGGGATGATTCTCCAAACCTTATTATTGCTATCCCTCCCACAGCTGTAGAAAGCCCACCATTATCCAGATACAATCTATAGGTCTTTGCCTCAGAGCATACCCTGTTTAACATAAGCCTCTATATAAACCTATAATATGGACGCGCCGCTACTCTATCCCATCGTCTCAGAGACGGGGATGGGGAAACGGAGAACAAAGGGGGGCATTATCAAAACTAAGCAAGTTTTTGTATAGGCTAGTAGTAGTAGTTGCGAAGGAACCGTACCGTACATATGCTCCGTGAAAAACCTCTTGTACCTGTTAACTTGTTATTAACCCCCATTTAAACTGGTAAAATAAAAGTAAAAGAAGAATAAGTAAAATGAAAGTAAAATTAAATCGAAATAACAGTAAAATAGGTAAAAGAAGGGTAGACGCCGCGCCATCTGAGGTTACCATAGTCAATCAACCTTGCACATTTTTTAGGAAAGACCCGAAATCATCTTCGGATTTCATGCGAAAGGTATTAGGCTTTCTTTTTTTAAAGTAAGCCGGGGTTTGAATTTAAAGAGATTGGTTCTTATGACCAAGCTAAAAAGTTTTCACCTGTTAACTTGCAATTAACTCTGCATTAAAACTGTTTTTTCTTCGAGAGTACAAGTGAGTAGGCTAGTTATAGTATTCAATTTGTAGACTTTACTTTTAATTCCCGCAGTATTATGTTTAGTACTGATAAAGTTTTGTTGTTAGCCGTTTTTCTTTATCAGCTTATGGATGAAACACTTTCAGTTGCAGAATATAATAACTGGTCTCCGGAAACAAATTTATTGTCTTCAAAAAATGCAGAAATGTTTCTCTCTTAGAAGGTAAAAACTGCATCTCAATAGCATATATCGTATAAAGATACTTTCCAAAGAAATTCAAAGCTTCTTGAGAAAAACAAAAGGAATCTAATGAGGCAATATGCCCACATACTTCTCATTCTTTTACCTTATTGAGAAATGGAGGGCGTTTTGACAACAATAAGCAATCTTTAAAATGACATAACTTGAGTAAGCAAAAGAGTATTACTGCAGAGTTTGGTCTGGAATATATATATATTTACGAATATGTCTTTAAATATGTGATAGAGGAGGTGTTCCCCATTTGCATGACAATGGTCGCTTCTCTGCTGGAAAAATAAAAATATGTTAACGTGTTTTATAGGTATAGAACCCATCTCAGAGCATGGTCTTCAAATGCAGGAACTAAGCGATTAGCTATCACGTGACATGAATGGAAGATTTTCTGCTCTAACATATCGGATGTTGTACACCAAAAGTACCCCTTACTGCTCTTATTGAAATGGAGAATTTTATTCAATTTATCAAAGAGATTCTCGGTAATTTAGTGGTAAATAAGGAACAGAGTAGCCACCCTGTTCAGTGTCCTCTTTTTATCAATCTGTTGAATGCTTCTAAATACTTCACCGTCCTCCACAAAGAGATAGGCCAAGAAAAAACCCAAAGTATCCCACAATGAAAACAAATACCCGAGATCACTTAAACTCTTAAAAGAGACAAAGTAGTTACTAATTAGAATTTCATAAGTTGTTGACCTAAGTGTACGGAACACGCAAGATGTTAACACTCGAAGAAAAATGTCGACGAAGGCACTTGCAACTGTTAATTTTAACATAATTTCTCGGTCACAGTATCGAAAATTTACTCAGTTTTCAGGATCCCAAGAGAGTTTACAAGTGCTGTTATTTTAGTATTTGTTGAGGTAACTACTCCAAACATGTATCATTATCACTGTACCCCGATTTCACTTACAGTTGTGTACTACTAAAAAAAATCTTCTTGGTCTTAGTTCCATTTTCATATTCCGCTTTTTAGTATTTTCCATTAAATGGTTTAATTAATTACATTGCCTTAGTGGTACATCTTATTTGTACAGAAATAACAAATTTTGGTTTCCTTTTTATGGCCCAGTTTCTAACCAACTGGCCTAAAAATCAGGACCTCCCATTTCCAGTCGTGGCTGACTGGTGTTTTCTTACCCATTGCTTATGCTGAGCCCAAAGCACAATGACAGTAGATTCCATTTTAAGTTCTTCGACGGTGTGACCCCACACTTCATGCAACTTAGGTGAGCTAACCGTCTACATCGCAAGACGTAAACTGTATTTTCCTTGTTCAGTAATATGGTTTTGGAAGATGAGGACTTGAACTGAGAAAACAGAGTCCGCTCCGCGGGGTAGTGCGCTAACCGTTTGACCATGCAGCAGGTCTTTTCTTTTTGTAACCCGTTGTATGCATTGGAAACATTCAGCACGTATGAGTAAATACCGTATATACAGTCTTATAAAATTAAATTGACTGCAATAAAACCATACAACAACACGGACATTGACCATGAATGGTGCTATGCTAGTCGAATGTCACTTGTTCTTACAACTATTCTAACATATTATACGTATAGGAGAACCATTAGTAAATCATGAACTCTTTTAGACACTGGTTAGTGAGACGGAGCAATGGGTAATTGCTACTTTATAACTTGTAATTCAGAAATATTGTTTTTAAGTTAAAATATTAATTGTTTAAAAGCAATTCACTTCTGACTAAGGCTTTTGAACAACAGAAAGTATCACATCTGCTTGTTTGTTACGTTATTTTATGGGTGGTGATCGAATTTGTTAAGTATGATATTCTTCTGAAATGATAAGCCAAATTTCGTAAAACATCATAGTGTATTCATGATTCCATCGCTCGGTTTGCATTCTCACACGTACACACACCTAGCGGTGTCTGGATGACTCTTACATGGGAAATGAACAGACGGCTGCAAGCAAAAGAAAAGAGATAGGACCGAAGCATTGTATCGATTTTTTGCACTCTGTTAATTGAAACAGGTGATATTTGAATTGAACTACACGAAACCACCGCTCGTTGGTGAACTATGTTGTCCATTGAGAACTACGTTATCGGCTCATTGATTCGAAATTCATTCAAATGTAAACACAGAAACAATAGTATAAATTATATTAAATAGTAATTTGGGGTGTTTTATCTGTGGTTTTTGTTATTGGCGTGATAAAATTGTACTACAGACTGTAGACCAGGCATGGGTGTGTTGGACTAGATGTGTTAATAGTAAAATAAAAAATGACGATGAAGGACAATATCTTGGGTTTGCGTTGATTCCAATAGTAATGGAACATTTAGTAATGAAATGATATATTTAATTTTAAACACCAAATTGCGTCCGTCATGAATTAATTACAAAGCCTCGAACCAAAATTGTTATTTAGGAAAACAAAGGAACAATTACACTTAGCAAAAAATATTTCCATATTTTACTGAAATACTATTCAGCGAATCGTGTTAGGATAAAGTTATTAGTACAGATCTTTGGTCAGTCAGTGAGCTGCTTACCAGTACTATTACTTTTGGGGTCAGTGTTGGGAGGGGCAATGCAGCCCCCCAATTAGCCAAAACCTTGCTCCGTCGTTCAGATTTCAGTGGTTCAGTAGGGCAGAGTTATGCCCTCGGTTGGGAACCAGAAGTCGGGGCCAAAATTTACTCCCCTTAGAGAAAAAGGCACCTACGGCCATGTGAGTCAGTATAAAATGAAAATAAATGAAGAATGGAAAGCTAAACCAGTAATGAAAATTTTAAATTAGAAAAAATGAGTTCTAGCTTGAAATTATTTATTCTTATCAAGCACAAATTTAACATCTTCTAAATATCTACAGGCCTACCACAATTCTTGTTATTTTACTTCCGTTATTATTTTCCAGAAACCACAGAGACGGGGACAACGGGGTTTCATCCCCGCACTTTTTTCATGTCTGAGTATTTTCGGCTAGCTTTAAATGCAACCTGGAGCTTTTATTTTCTTTAAATCATTACTAAGGTCCCAACTACCGAATAGTCTCCACAGTCCCTGAATACTCAATAAAAGAATCAAAACTTAATTGTGAAGCGTATCCCGAAAGGATACTAATTAAAGGCATATTCCCGGACACAAAATTTATTAACTCCAAGATATGCAGAAAAGTTTTCTTTTTAGGAGGTGAAAACTTCATCTCAATAGCATAAAGCGTTCGGAAGATACAAATTTATAAAGTAATACAACTTTTTTCTTTTGATTTGGTGAATCATGTAAATCTGTGATGTCATCGCGGCTCATTAATTTGACATTACATTCAATCTATTTATAATTTTGAAGCCACTGCAGGAAATATTAACCAACAGTGGTAGTTGTAATCTACGTATGGTGACGGGTACAATGCTTGATATACGGGCAAAGTTATTTAAACATTCCCACAGTATAAAATTTCAAAGACAAAAGGACTTTAACTTATATAGAAAGACAAAACGAATGAGAGACAATGTGCCCACATTACATTAATTTTCGTGGCTTTGTTGAAGAGCAGTGGTATTTTTTAACAAAAGTTACCAATCTTAAAAATGAGATATGTTGAGTTAGAAAAAAATTGCGACAGGTTTTCAAGGACACGGTGTGGAATATTTTTTTTTTACAAAACCCCGGTGAAAAGCCACCAGAAGGCCTTTAAATAACTGCCGAGGGAATAATGCATTCCCCCTAAGTGCTAACGCATATGCCTTTCTCATGTAAGCTTTCACTCTGCTTCCATACGTTCTAAATCTTATTTGAAACTCGATAGATACCTATTACGTAACTCAGTGCCCAGTGAAGGTTTGAAACATTTCAAAGGAGGTGAAAATATTTCTCTCGTCAAAAGTTGTTGTTCCTCAAAGTTTAACCTATGAAGTGAAAATCTGTCATGATAATATGCATTAAACGAATCAAAAAAAATAAAAAGTGTTCGAGTTTTTTCTTCATTTGCAAATAATACTATTTTTCTAGAAACAGCACACAATTGCAAATGATTTTTGAAGCATGTATATAATTTATTTTTTCTTATGCTTCCGGACGTTTTAACGGCAACGCTTTCAACGATGGAGAAACAGGATGTTTAAAACCTAAAAAGGGTTCCTCCAGGTTATTTTGGTAGGTCAGGAGGGAGAATTCGTCCCTATGGCCATATTACCGACCCACCACTGGAGGCTTGAATCATTCCTGACTTGAGAAAAGTCTGACCCACGAATGTTTGAATTGTTGGATTGAAAAAACAAAAACAACACAAGATATGTTAGGAGTCTCGGGTGTAAACCTCATATCCCTCGCATATATTTTATTGTTAAAGAGACTCATTAAGTTTGTTCACAATTCCACAATTATCACACCTGTAATCACCTGTACTCACATCTTGCTGATAAAATAAAATAAAATAAAAACTAAGAGAAACCATACATCTGACCTACTAATGAAGATATTGTGATAGGCTAACTAAGATCATTACTGAGTTAAAATTTATGACTAGACACTTTTCACCATATAAGTTTTAAATCATATGTAAATCACTGTTCAATGAAACTTTTCTTCCTTTTCGGTAACTATAGGTATTATTTTAAAAACTAATGTGGCTTATTAGAAGAAATACCTTGAAATGATTCCTTCAAACCTCGTCACATAAACGACACCATACATGCTAGTGCAGCCCCTCTAACAATTTAAAATGTCCTTCATATAATTTTAACTATGATTTAATTCTGGAATCAACCGAGTTAAGTAGTTTTATTGCAATGAGGTCGATGTCAGCTTTATTTTATAATTGTACCTATTACTTACACTGAAGGGGAAAGGGGTGCAAAATGTGATTTAAATATGTATTTTTCGAGAGAAATTGTCAAATCACAAGTATCGATAAAATATGGAAAATTGTTAAGAAAGAAATTATAAACAACAAACGATATCTTGATTTTCCCAATAAAATAAAATATGATTTGTTTCTTTTCTCAATTTTAAAAATTAATGAAAAGGATGAATTAATTTCATATATTGTACTATTAATTTGGGCACATGACTTAGAAACTTGGGTCGATCGTGGTTGATGTTTATATTAGATTCCTTACAACTGAGACAACAATTATAGACTTCTCTTCAAAGTTTATAAATTGTTGTCACATTTTGTGGAAGAAATGCAAAATTAACCCTCCCGTCTGCGAGTAGGCTTTATTTCGTTTTGATAAAGCTGTCAAGAAAATAAAAACTTGCTTTAGAAAACTGATACAGTAAAAGTAATGCACCCGGAGCTCTTCGGTGGTTACATAAGAAGATACTTAAAGTTTGTACAGAAAAAAAAAAACAAGTGATGGGATTATGCCCATGACTTGATTTTTTCTGAAAATTAGGAAACAAAATAAATTATTTTTTAAATAAATGATTGTATCTATAAAAGTTCAGTTATTTCAAGAATATTAAATATTAAAGAATACACCTCATGATCTGCTTCCGTGGAATGGTCCCATTCATTTTTTATCTTAGATGAAGCAAACATCATATCTGATGAAATATCACTAAATGTATGCTTCTTAAATTTAAATTCATTTTTTTTAATATTCAGAGTGAGCACCACACTGCATAACAAATTGAATGGATACCTTCCCCAAAACAACGTTCTTTAGTCACGCGGCGAACCATTGTCACCGTGACCCCATGGAATACCAGTTGCTCAGTCACAACTGCCTAAAAGGGTCATGCGCGCCGCCAGAATTTTATAAGTTGAGGCGTACAGCCTCACCAACCAACCAACAAACCAAACCTATGACATACCTGCCTTCATATATGTGCAGTTACGTCATCCAGTCTGTGAAATGATACAGGAGATTGTGTATCACCCACGTAAAATTATCAAATTTCACTGAGCAACCTCAAAAAATAAGGCGTAGCGACACCATAAGCATAACATAAACGTCCATCCCTGATTTTTCAGTTTGAAATATTCAGCAACATCTCTAACACAAAATTTCTTTCACTCATTGAGCGGATACCACACCACAGTGAAATATCATTAAACAAGTGTTTTTTAAATATGCAATCACTTAAGATCTTGCCTAAGATAACATCATTTGGCGTCTTAGTCGCCGCCAAGAAAGAGGAACTCAATCTCAAAAGGGGGTCTCGCTTGTAACCCCTTCCCCTTATAAACAGTAAATTTGCACTAAGTGAGAATTCGTAAGACTCACTAGGGTGTGGCGTCTCATATGTCAACCGACTTCCTGGGTTTATCGTGGGGGCGGGGTTCCAACACCATCTAACCCCCTTGATCATAATATACTTGACGTTCACCCACAGTAATCCACACAGCAAAGCATATCAGCATATTCTATTAGAAATCATGTGGAGTGTGTAGATGCATATAGTCGTATGGGTACCTCTTCTCCTCTTGGGAGGCAAAACCGAACCTGCCCGAAAAAAAGTAATAGCATTTACCAGAATTGACACATCTACAGGTTCGGTTAGAGCAAAACCAAGAAATGAGATGGACGAATATTCTGATGGACCTATCGTCTAATGTAACAATATATTTAATAAATTTCATCATTATCTTGACTCTTAAATTTTTTTCACTTTCAAAACTATGCAAGGAGTTTGATGCAATCACTGCGCTACAATGCTTGCATATCTTATAAAGTTATGCATTAATGAATCAATGGCTGCCATATAGGTAAATAGTCTACATCTTCGTTTTAATACGGTGTAACTATTTTGTCATTCTGCCCGAAAGACACTCTATAGAGCCACCACACCTTAGATAGCCAAAATGACATTTTCCAGGCTTGCACGCAAAATTTAAGCATCCATTATTTCGAGTGTTTGAATTTCGTTTGCAATAAAACTTCCCTCTCTGTGCGAAAATTACGTGGCTGTCCCAAAACTTCGACTGGGTGCACTTGCCTCCTCCCTCGCCCAATACGCCATTGAGCAGTTGAGCAGTCTTACAGGTGTATGCAGCGTAGTCACATGGGCATGGGGAACCCGAAAAAAAGAAGGAAAATAGGGATGAATGCAAAATGAAAAAGAAAAGAAAACGAAAGAGAAGAGGGAGAAGGGAAACTCGAAAGTGGAGAAGAGGAGAAGGAAAGAAAAAAAAATAAAGATGGGGGTAAATGACACTGAAGGAAATAATTGGAGAATAGGATGAAACCAGAAAATGGGCTTGATTAAATAGAAGACTGGTTCAAAAAATCGATAGAAAGAACAATGAATCATGGGCAAGGCTTGAAACGGTGAAAAGGCAGAACCTTTGAAAGTGAAGTATCGAAAGGATAGGACCGGGCTAGGGGAGGAAGTCAGACAAACTGTTCATGGAAAAGAGGAAAGGACTGGGGTAATATAAGAAAGGTAAGGCAGGGGGGGGGGTGAGAAGGTGCAATTCGACAGTTAGGAGCAAGATGGAGTTAATGGGAAGAAAAACAAGGACGGGGAGGAGGTAAAAACTTTAGTGAAACTTTGATTCCGGGAGAGGAAGGAAAGGCAACTGACGTATTGATCTAAATTTAATTTTAATCACTATCAAAACAGTGGCGGAGCTGCCATATGGTCAAGGGGTGGTCGACCCCCCCCCGACGGACCAAATCGTCCGTCGGCGCCCTTTTGGGGTTTTCAAAACACTCTTAAAAAGTTGGTTAAAAACATTCACCAACACTGGTCACGTATGTCAAATACCTGAAATTGGTTATGTTTTCCCCAATATTTGTTATTTGGTTACCACACAGGCTGGTCACCCAATAAAGTGGTAAAAAACCTCTTGGATAACCCATTAATCAACAATTATGGGGTTAACTTTAACCAATTTCAGGTATTTGACATACGTGACCAGTGTTGGTGAATGTTTTTAACCAACTTTTTAAGAGTGCATACTTTACTCTTGCACCATTTTTGGCAAAAGGCAAAATATAATAACGTTGTTGTAAGGCCTAGATAACAAAATACTCAAACAGCCACCAATAAATGTACTAACTGCAATTCATTCTGATGAAAAGGTCATCTTCTCTATTATAGGGATAGGTTTTGCGCAAACGTATCTTCATGTTTTATACGCACTAATGAATGTTGTCGCTGTGCTAAGTTCCTTGCTTCCACTCCAAGCGTGATTATAAGCTTACAAAATACACAGACTTAATTAAATTAACCCTCCCGGCCAGTAAAAGATGTTGTAAAGGGCGCAGCAATAATTGTAGCGCAAATAGCCCTCTTGTTGTCGTAGATAAATGTCAACATAGACAATAAAAAGACGTTTTTCAGGATCATTTGAAGAGAACATTCAGGTTAAAATAAAATACAACTGTTACCATAGTGGTAATGATTTAAGAGTTGTAATGAGTAGTTTTCATTTTGCTTTCCTTCAAGTGACCATTATCATAATAAATGGCTATTTCTGACACTGCACGATAATTCTATGAAAATGCTTATTTCTGTACTTCCGTGGTCTGAAATGCCAGAACATTGCATCAAAAAAGCGTAAGTTTAGGCCACTTTTATTAATTATGAATTCGGTATCTAGAAAGCCAAGCAGACCTCTTGTCTTGACTATTTCTTTTAATGTACTTAATTAATGGCTATTTCAGAGTGGTCGCATGATGTAAATTACCTCATTTAATGTTTCTTCGTGTACTTATCTTGATTTCCATAACATTTTCCCTCTGTAGGATTGCTTGCTATTTAGCTTTAGCAGGTTTAATCTTTACCTTCAAAAAGTAGCCCATTATTTCATTAAAATCTTAAATCGAGACCTGACAAAAACACACAAAATAAAATGACTGCCTTCATACTAGAATGTGGAAGAGAATGGGAGAGATAGAAACATGCGCGTCCGCAGGTAGGGGCAAGGGGGGGGGGCTTTCCCTCCCCCTGGAAAATAAAAAACCTGAAAAAACGAAGAAAACATAAAGAAAAAGACGAAGAAAAATTAACATCAATATTTCTTAACAGTTCACTCAGTGTTTTCCCCATTTAGGCCTGTGCGGTAAATAGGCTTTAGAAATGTCATTTCCAGCGATCTGAGCGGCATTTTGGGCCAAAATTTTCTTGCGCTCCGCGCCAACTCATGGTGGCGCGGAGCTTTCCCCCTAAAAAAATTTAGTCCCCTCCCCCCGAATTTTCTTCAGCGGAGGCCCATGGATAGAAATTTTAACATGTTTTAATAGAAAAACTTGCTGAGGAGAAATGTCAAAATAGTCTCCTACCAGCTTACCAGGTGAAAATCAAAATAATGGAAAATCTGAAAAGTCGTGGCTTCGATCGTGTGAAGGATCAGGGTATTTACTTCTTCGAAGCGCCCATGCAGACCGTTTTCGCCCCCTCTGACCGAAACCCCTAGCTCCTCCACTGTATCAAAAGATAGGTATATAATTTTAATGCGACGATGTTCTTCTAAAGTCACCAGTGCGTAGAAAGTAACGTTTCACAGAATGTAGTTTTGTTTCAGAACCCTTACCGGTAGGTTAGGAAATATGACAAGGAAAGAGAAACTTATCAAGAGTAATTAAATGGATTATTTTTAGAAAAGGTAAAAGGACAAAATTACAATACCAAATTCCTTTCAGACGCGATTTACGCAATTGTTACTTTTGTCTACAGGAGAGCTTGAGCAAACAAAATTTTCAAACCTTCATGAATACCTCGCCTGCCATTGTTTATACTCTTATGTGCGGATCCCTGGATGTGGAGCCGATATCCCTTCGGTAGTAATAAGGGAATGAAGTAATTGAAAAAGCAAAGACAAACAAATTGGGAAGGGAATGAGACCAAAGAAAATGAGACAGAATTTTGATGAATTGAGGAAAAATGCTCCGGTAGGCAAGCTACCTTAAATAAGTGCGTTCTTCAGCGTGCTTGTCTCATTATTGCTTCGTGTGAGAACATTTGAATTGATTAATTCTTACAAAGGCCAGTTAAATTCGGTGATAATCCCTCCTCCCAAATATGAGGGCACAACATGCTTCATTATAACGATAGTCCAATTTAAGCAATTGCATAACCAATATCAAAATATTTATATTATTGTCCACCCAATTTCATTTAAAGTAAGAAAACTAAGTTCGTCCTCGTTGGGTCATGAGGTTATCTGTAAACCCTAAAACATACACTAACTCTTCCCATATTTTGCCTACCCAGCTGAAATATATAAATCCAATCTCAGTGGACTAAACATTTGGAAATTTTAAGGGAAAAACAATGCTGTTGAGATTTTATGGGAAAATACTTGGAGTTTAACATGATAAGTGGTGTCCCCTTTTCGCAATCTTGGTAGCATTTTCGCCAAACAATTTTTTAGTACGCTGCGTGCCAGCTAGTTGAGGCGTTTCCATTAAAGGTCCCTTCAGGAAAGACCATGGGGCCCTTATATGGAAAAAAATCCACGATCTTTGGCCTTTTCTCCACAGACAAGGTGCGCAGGGTGCCATAAAAAGATAATAATAGGTCTATTTGGCCCAGTAGTGTTGTTACAAAAGCGTTAAAGTGAGATTATAGGTTAGATAGATGGTTAAGACAGAGTTTTACGGTCCAGTTTCCAACCTATTGGTTCAAATCGAACCGGTCAGCGTCTTTTTTCCAGTAGCGTCTCACTGGCTGGTTTCATCTACTCCATTGCTTATGTCGAGCATCATGCACAACGGCAGTAGGTTCCATTTTTGAGTCTTTGGTATGACTCGACCCGGCATATGGGAATGTTTAGTGCGTATGTGTTCAGTGTACACACTTAACTGTGTAAATCACCATGAAAATATGGTACATTTTCCGACAAACTGAGCCCTTCTGCCCAAACACGTACAAAATTAACACATTTCACTTTCCTTAACCAGTTCCCTTTAAACTGTTCTAAGTCTACTTTTCATGTAGTGAGAAAAAATCTCGTCACTTCCAGTTAAAAAAAAGAAGTGGTTCTATGATTGTCCTATTGGAAACACATATTTTAGGGTGTTTTCGGTTGAGAGCAGCAAACAAAACTTGTCATAACTCTTGCCTAGTGTCATTGGTCAAATAATTTCAAGTGATGTAAAAATTAACATATCTCTCCCTAAAACATTTTTAAGACTCATTTTAATTGGACTGAGAAAACTTTCGTCATTTTGACATCGAATTGCAAAGAAGCTAAAAAAATTCAATTAGATTACGTAATACCGCTTTCGCGTACGAGCTCACAGACCCATTCCGCGAAAAATCCTGCTATGCGCGATTTAGAGGTTAACATTTCCCTGGTGAGATTATAGGATTCGTGACATGTCTTACATGGTATTCATACTGATGAGGCATGTGGATATTATATGTGTTTTTCTAATGCAATGTTTTTTACAATTTCATCACTTTCTGGGTTTCACTAGACCAACAAATGGTGGTGAAGTTGGACCAAAGGCACTGGCAATGCCAAGACAGAAGGGTATGGCCATACAAGCGTCCTTGTATACGCAATCCTCTTCCTCGACCCTTTCTCCCTCACGTAAATCATTTCTTCCCCATTTCCACACCACTCCATCCCTCAAAGGACCAAAGCTAGACATTTCTGTAGCAAAATTCCTTTCTGATTATTTTACTTCAATGAGGTAAATTTTAGGAATAACTATGCTCCCTTGAAGGGTAAGAGAGTCGCCCCAATTTTATTTTGAAGTGTAACATGTAGTTAAACATCACATCTCTTTCAAGTGTCTTTTAGTATAAGTCCAACAGTTTAGGACATAATTAATGCATTTATTCAAAGTAAGCCACGCAGTAATCCCTAATAAATTTGACATTTGAGGAAAATACTGCCACATGACACTCAATAGCTTATCATGAAACAGAACAGTATACAATTATTTGTAATATGACTGCGCCTATACCCATCGTGAAAAGGTCCTTACACACACCCATGACTTACGGCCAATGCAGGTCTTCCATATCTTTACTTCTCAAAAGAGACCTTGGATGGTGTCGTGATGGTACATTGAATCAAACGTTTCACACTGATTTTAAAGCATTATGATACAACTTCACTATGTTGCTTTAAGTTGTTTCCACATTCCACCATAACTAGAATACTATTCTTGCGAGGGATTGTACTTGTACAACACAGCTGGTTAAGCTCCCTATTACAACTTTAAGCTCATTCATGGTATTATCTCTGTTGACAGACAACAAATCCTGTTGAAACCATACTAATTCTATTCTTTGTCAGGTTGCTATTACAATATTTGCGAGGAATTTCTTGACAGGGAAGCACTGTCACCTTAAACAACTTAATGACTGAAGACATTTGTGTTTGAGAGAGCGCAATAATTACGGACTATAAAATACACATGTGAACCCCTTATCCACTTGACGAAATCTACACAGCCATGTAGCCAGACAACGATTGCCGGGGTAGGGGGCAGATATCTTTCAAAGGGAAACATATTCTTATGAGAGTAGAGGGAAGCGAACCAACTGCAAGATGTACAGTCCTGAATGTATTTATATAATAATTTATGTTAGGTCTAGAATTCTTCCAACTCCTGTGACGGGACTTCAATCTACAGGTTTCCATTTTATAATAGGTCCTTATTTGAATCATGAACTTTCTGATGGGAATAACATTAAGTATTTAAGTTTATGCATGTCTTCTCCCATTAAAGTTGGCTGAACCCAATCAGTACACAATATCAGTGTGGTGTGAAGGCCAGTTCGCCAAAGTTAATAATGTGAAGCAACGGCCAAATAATCACAAGTTTGCTTCTTCGTTTTCTCTTCAAAGTATCTTTCATAATATTTTATGATTCCAATATTGCAAATTAAAGGTACATCAAGCAATTACCTCTAGCAAATTTCACATTTAAAGAGAAAAATGTAGTCACATGCCTCTCAACAGCCAATCATGAAACGGGACAGTCTACTACACTACTTAAAATTGGGGTGACTGTCCTTGCACTTTAAAACTTATAGTCAGGATCACCCTTCCGTCGAGGTGTAGGTAATTCTGACTTTTCGTACCCCTCGACGTCAGGAAGCAGATGGAACCTATTTTGACTTCAAACGAGGGAATCCAGCCGAAACATATATAATTAAACAGCTCTGGTATCATTGCTCATCTAAAGGTTAGTGCTATTTTTAAATTACTGGTAATCCGTAAATGAATCTTCTAGTTGTACATACATGTTCTTAACCGTCGGGGATAGTGTATATACCGATATGAATGCCTATATGACTTTTGCCATTCTGAACAGTTCTACCCCGAATATTTTCAGATGTTCAGAGACTATCCACGACAATGCTAACGCGAGGCATTCAGACAGGTGTGTATGCAGCCAACGTTTTATGTGTACTAAACGTCTCGTTTAGAATCAAATTCAACGAAAAAGTACGTTGTTCTTATATCAGAAACGAAGTTCTTTTCTACTCCAGTAGTGCTGTCCATCGGATTAGAAGTCACAATACTATGAATATTCATATCACATGAGCGTTCTCTTATCTGATTTGGCGAACCAAACTTTTTTGGTTCGTGAAGCCACTTTTGTCGCTCCCTCACTGACGTCGAAGGGTATAAAAGACAGAGTTACCCATCATACGCTCGTCGGAAGGGTGGCATTGACTATTTAAAATCTGTCATTCTTCGTGTTTCCTCTTACTTGAGGGCAGGCTTTGGCAGAAATAGCTTTACTTCTATTCAAGCGCGGAAAGTGAAACCTTTCATGAGTACCGCTTTAATTGGATATGTATTTTTCTTACATAATTCGGTGTTTACATGACAAGGAATGAAAAAATGCAGTTAAAGGGAAATATCGTGTCAAAATGCACCAATATGGCATACAAAGAAAACACTTTAGATCATTACTAAACCACTCAGTTATTTCAGTTTCAACCAATAAAGTTCGGAAATAGTTTTATCTCCTCAAAATATTATGCATTACAATAGTAATGGAAGTTGCATCATTTGAATTTTTGAAAGTTTGGGTGAACAAATTACTTTTTTGACACAAATAACCGAATTATTTCCTGCGAGATCTTTATTTCTTGAAAAAAAAGCTATACATGTCCTATTTTTGAATTGTCTATTATTATGTATCTATTAATATTGGATTGAAGAAGTGTGATTACAAAGATTGCCAGCACCCCAGTCTCTGGAAGGAACGGGTGATACGTCTCTCGAACAAATGCAATTTTCCAGTCGATGTAAAGTTGAAATGCATAAGCCATGTAGGATTCTTTCACTTTCATGATCGCTTAGTATCGTCAGACCGTACCTGAATAAATTAAAAAATATATATTAATTGCACTACACATAATCCTCACCAAAAGGCCAATTTCTCGCGTTATGATACTAGTATGGTATCCGTTTTCCCGCCATTATTAAGATGGCTAGGTTTTAAGCAAAGCTGAAAAAACCAGTGGCCTCTATTTACGATTAACATGGGCAAAAGATGAGGGCCATTCTTTACAATCCCTTGTTATCTTCTTTACTGTAAATTGCTCATCTAATTCATTGTCATTCCTTTTCATTCTGCTTTTATCGGATAACTAACCCGGTTACTCTAAACCAGAACCCTGCGATTAGTAGCAAATTAGGGATGAGCAGTTAAACTGTATCAACAAAAAGAATAATCGCCTTACACTGACAGGTGGTAAGATGGAGAATGTCTCAAGGAGCAGAGAAGAGCACTTGTCCTGCCTCTGCGAGGATCTACTCGAAACGCATACCTTCCCGAATAAGTGCAAGTCATTGAAAGAGGTGGAAAGTGCGAAACGTCACACCTGTACTTTAAAGAAGGGAAATGGACATATAAACCTTTTCGTAATGAATAATAAGTAAAAAGACCTCTCTGATTGTATAAAAATGAAGCAAAATTCTAAATATTCATTACAACCACAGACTTTTTTGAATGATTAAGAAAGCCTGTTGAACGGGGTAAACATAATCATGCTTGCCCTCGACCGCTCCAAATAACGGTAAACCTGCAAGTAGGATGAATTTTGGTAGCTAGTTAGATAGAGTTTTACGGCCCAGTTTCTAACCTATTGGTTTCAAGTTGAGCCGGCCACGGCCTTTTTTCCAGTTGTGGCTCCCTGGCTTGTTTTCCCAACTCCATTGCTCATGCGGAGCAAAGACACAACGACAGTAGGTTCCATTTTAGATTCTTTGGTATGGTTCGACCTTGGAACAGAACCCGGGCTTTCCACGTGAAAGGGGATGTTCTACCGCTGGAACAAACACGTGGTAAAGGAAGGTCCATATTTGTTCTCAATATCGGAGGGGGGGGGGGGGCTACCTGATTTTCAAAAGAAAATCAATAGGTGAAACATCAAAGTCAATGACCGATTTCTCAAATATTGTGAAATATCCCCTCCCCGGGATCGACACGCATGAATAGTACTGTTACAAGCAAGTAGGTAAATTTTGCATTTTTGTACCATCGCTTTCTACACTGGACGGGCCGATGAGACAATCAAAAGGGAAAAATGAGGATTTAAGTGATATATTTACAATCAAAATTTCATACAGCAAATGTTTGCTCTCGTCCGATGAAATGATCGTGTTGAATTAGGTTTCCAAATGTTCCGCCCTGTATACCAGGATAAAGAACAGCTGTTTACTTACTTGATCAAGACGGTAAAGGTAGAAATTGCATGAACATAATCACGCCAGCAGCCCCTGCCATGATTAAGTCTACAGCTATTGGCAGCAAAAATGATTAAAATCATACCAACAGTGGCATTAGGTAGGGGGTAGGGGGAACCAAAATTTTCCGATTTGTTTTGTGTACAGTTCTGTACTATTAGGAGTGCAAATTTCTGGGACCGAAGATTTTTTTAAACAGATATTAAAAAATAGTTGTATTGGAGAGAATTCGGACTTTTCACGACCGAAAAACCTCACTGTATTCTACCAATGTCAGTCCTTCAATGATATCACATCTGGCGAATTTCCGAATTTTTCATTTTTTTTCAGAGCCCGGAACAATTCTAGAACATCCGACTTGAGGAAAGTACAGGTAGGTCTGGAGTTAGATTCCTGAATGGGTCATATCGAAGGCATTGAAAGTTGAATCTACTGACATTGTGTTTAGTGCTCAGCATAATCAATTGAGTCGGGGAGAGAAACCAGTGACCCACAACTAGAAAAAGACCGTGGCTGGTGGAACTTAAACCAATTGGACGGTTAGTACGAAACCGTACAACCTCGTTTTACCAATTGATAAAATGTAACTGAAACCGAAATCCACAACAATCGGAGACTTATTTTGTTAGCACCTGTATTCTGGTATTTGAGTTAGAATGCTTTACTGGTCGAATAGACTTCAACGAATGATACATTTTTCCTTAAAGCAGGTAAGCCAGTGAGCCACAGGTGGAAAATGACCGACTCGACTTGAACCAATAGGTTGGAAACTGGGCCGTAAAACTCCATCTAACTAACTCTTTAAAGCAGGTAGTTGTCTCTGCAACAAATTTTTGGCAACATAAAGTACTAGACGTTTGGGATACATACCGTACCATAAGGATTTGGACCAATCACTTTATGGAAGGTCACATAATTACTATGGGACATTACTTACTTGCGGAACTCGATTAAAATTTTCAACTTCTTATATCTTTGCAATTAGGTAAGCAATACTGCATATAAATAGGCATATTCTTTTTCATACTTACCCAGTACGGTATCTTCTAATGGACATTGGATGAGTCCAGGCGCTTAGCCAGGGTTGTGTCATGGGGGGGGGGGGTTGGTTTCATGGGTGGGGGCTTTGGGGCACGACATGAGGGAAAGTCTAGGGATAGAGAAAAAACTGCTATTTGTAGGTTTTTTGCATTGCAAGGTTGGGTCATGGGGGAGGAGTCATGGAACCTGGTTGGAGAGAAATCTCGTCTCTTTCCTTATTCACTACGGTACCTCTCCATCATTGTTATAATACCTTATTATTGCAATCGAAGAGCATTGTATCTGCTAAATGAAGGAGACCATGATTCATGTTATTTTACGATTAAGTTGATCAATTTTGACCATTTGTAACGTCTATCTAATATAAATTTAGATCGACGGTAGCTCGTAAAAAATCATTCTGTAACACACATTTCCCAAACTTTATGAACATTTTCGCAGCAGTTTTTAATATGTTATTTTGAATTGGTTGAAAAGCCCTCAAATATTGAAAAATTTCGCAAATTTCACTTCTGTTTCCCTTCTCTAAGTGGATAGCGAGAAATTTTTAAGCCAGATGTTCCCTAAACACTTTCAAAACCAAATCAACAGCCCTCCGAAGTGTTCCGAAGGAGTTCCGCTCCAAAGCAATGTAGTTCCAAATTGGACCGCTGAGAGTGACCAACATTTTAACATTTAGACGTTTTAAGGCTGGGTCTGTCATGCACGGCCCTGTCCTAATCTAACTGAAATGTATACAAAGTGGCTTCACATTCAAGCCAAAGACCGAGAACAGATTGCGATCACACATTACCAACGAAAAGAGGTAATAAAAAGTCATTGTATTGATCTGATTTTGAAACTAATAAACATTTTTGATTCCGTAAAACTTTTTATTCCTCAAGGTTTTCACAGTTTAAAGAAAGAATCTGATGAAACCTTTGCAAATGATTCTGGACAACCTACCGTATTGACGAGATTTTTCTTCACTCTTAATTAAACTTGTATCATGCAAAGTCCGTTCATTTTTAACTAAATTTTATGTAATGTTCTTCAAGACTCGATATTGAGTAGACTTTGAAATGTTTGCTTAATCTTAGTCATGCATACCATGGCCTACATAAGTGCAAACCCCACCTCCCGATCATATGACGTCACATACGGTCCTTGACTCTGCCATACGAGGACCCCCGAGTTGTTATGCAATTCTCAATCCCTTATTTTTAATAGCTCAGATCGATACATAAATTCCTTTACTCCGTCATTTTGTTCCAGATTTTAAGCCATATGTCATCTACTTAAGCATGAAAGAAATTACAGATGAATAAGTTTGGGGTATGGGACTTTCTGCTGTTGGCATTTTCATCGCCCTCTAAAAAGAACTCGGCGATTGTGCCTGTACAAGGCTGCCGAGAAAGGTCGATTTTTCTTTTCTTATCGAACGCATAGAGGATACCCGTTGCATACCGTTGGTTATTGATTTAACAAAATACCTGATGGTGTTGGGCAACGTTAGAGTATGGTAATCCCCCGCAGTCCAATAAATAACTAAATATCCCGCTACGAATTACAAATGAACCAATATTGATTTGAAAACAACTTATTACAGTAGACATGTTTTTGTGAAATGGTTATGAACACAAAAGCGGATTATTTGGTCTTAAAGGATTTCAAGGATAGACTCCGACAACACTAAATACCCGGATGATAAAAAACATTTGACCTTCAAATTGAATTCCAGAGTCGTAAAGTGACACGTGACATATCGATGATGAATAATTCATATGATATACAAGTCCACCGCAGGGTACTGATTGACATACATAAACCCCAAAGTAATTTTCGGCGTGGATGCTTTTTGATATAAAATGAGAAATACTTACAAATTTCACATATTTGAGTAATAGAACTTTCAAATTTTGTAAAATCGTAGAGTATTCGTTACCGGTACCGAAAATCAGAGAACTCTCTTAAGGAATTACAGAGAGTGGTATGGTATCGGTAGTGGTTTTTTTCATATCCATATAATGTATTGGAAATAGATGGCACTACACATTGAGTGTACCTATGACGATTTTCCTTTAAAATTCGGTGTAATAAAGTGTTGACAAGTTAATTAATAAAAAGGAAACGTTATCAGTCTGTTGGGAATGTAACTATACTTTGTACTATTCTTTTATGAATTTGTTTAGTACAGCATGTACATTGAAAAACTATATCAAGAAAAATAATTAAATATGAGTTGCCCCTGCAGTCAACGACTCCGTCCACTTATTTGTTTCATTACGATTTTTTTTATTCATCAGAATCCTCCTTCCTCTCTGAATACAACGTTGAATATTCATTTAGGCCTAGCCTACTTAAAATAATCAGCAAGCATGGCAGATCGTATTCAGTTTTGAACAAATTTCAATCAGCTCATTCATTTTCGAGAATTGAAAACCGAGGTCATTCCATTTTACTATTTGTGGATCATCAACGATTACTGTCATTTGACAACACTTAGCCGAGCATGTGAAGCAATCCCCTAGTTTAGGTATATAACTTACTAGTAGCCAGATTTTTTCACAAAGTGACCAATACCCTTATGGACAATACCTTTAATTCATGAAGTTCCCAACAAAGACAAAACTTCATGTAATCTCTAGTCTGTACATTGCAGAGAACACATTTTTTACCGTACCGTGTCATCCAGGTTCTACGATGCTTTCGTAAAAGAATGTAAAGACTAAAAGAACTTCACATGAGAAGAGGAACTCCGGTATATGCACAGTAAAAGTAGATCAAAATTGATGTGAATTTACCGGAACAATAAATAAAGAGAAACATAAAGGTTAAAGGAAAGTTCTGGTAATAAGGCCCCACAACTTTTCCGTAATCCTGATTTATCTCTTTATATTGCTGTTTTGTAAATCCATTGTATTTTTTTCCATTGTACCCAATGTCAACGAATCCAATGTTTCAGTTAGACACCTTGCCTTTGAATTTAAAAAAAGCTTCATCACATCTGCATGGTGGTATTATTGTTTTACTTCCCGAAACGCAATAAGTCTAAATTAAGAAGTGAATGCATTTATAAAACTGGACAGCTGAATAACAAATTATTTAGGAGCTAATGTGGTTGCGATGTATCGCCTTCCTGCTGAAAAAACGCCCCTTCTACCCAAAGATGATGACGTTTCTATTTTTCCTTCAAAGTTATGGCTTTTCCTTCCTTGCATCTACTCTTCAACTTTGACAAGCTCATCCCGAACAAAGTTTGACGTTGTGTCATGTCGAACGGTGGCGTAGCAATAATTGTTTCTTTTCTTTTTTTTTTAATTGAGGAGGGTCCTGAGGTTACAGAACTTTCATGGGGCAAAATTTCGGAACACTCTTTATCTCTGTTAGGTTCATATAATGTACATTCCAAAAGTTTTCACGAGCGGCATCTGGTCGACAACTTTGTCGTAGGTTCCCCAGTGTGTCAGCCATTAGTGTCGACAACATAGAAGGGACAATTGTGACATTTCTCTTTGATATTTTGAAAACAAAGGCAAACATCTCTCTCAGGCTCTTAATGTTGATTGTTTAATTAATAGAACAAGGTACATATTTTCAATTGACTACCCTGGTGCAGGTGTTCAAATTCAAACCTTAAACTGGTTTTCTCCTCCTCCCATCTCTCTTGCAGTTTGTTTTTAACAATTTCATCACAATACTGACGTTATCTGTAGCTTGCCATTGGTCAAACTTCAACTTCAGTTCGTTTGTACTAGTTCCAACTCCACCGTCCAAAGTTTGACAAACGTACCGTAAGTCTGCAGGTATCTTATTGGAGCAAGATTACATGGTATTGTAATGGTATCAATTCTTTTATATTTTATCTTTGAATTACTTATAACAACTAATGCCCCGAGGGCTAAACAAGAGCGGTCAAGAGGCAGGGGGTGTCCTATGAATTGTTAAAACTCTGTCTAATTCCTTGATCCCGTGTCAAAGTTTGTGGACAAATGGACTTCTTTAATTGTAATCCATTTCTCTTGAGTGACAACACAACCATTCGATTCTCGTCCTTTAAAACCAAAAACCTCATGTGAATAGAACCAATAAGCACACTTGAAGATTAACCCCTTGGTCCTGAAGAACCTTCAATTGCACCCATCTTGTTACCATTTCTTGAAGAGCTAGTAATGCGATTAGGCTTTATCCTCTTAGCTACCGAAAATAATAGGAAAAGATGGGAGTAAAGTGCCTGGAAGGTAGTGTCATATAATGAAGTGGTTAAAGGCATGATGTATTCCTATAGAAGCACTAGGCCAACAAACTCATTCAATTACTCCATCTGAGAAATAGTTTCTCAAGAAACCAAGGAGATGACAAACTCTCTTCAGGCTTAAAGCAATAAGTGTAAGATGAATCACCGCAGAAAATAACTAACAACGCACAGATGTAACATTTAAAAACCCGTTTAGGAATTAAACACATTTCCCTTCTTTGGAAACATCATACGATGTTACTTCCCTAACATAATGTGTCTCCTAAACGTGTTTAGAGTAAAACGTGTTTTCAAAGTGGAGCAAAGAGTATTTAGAAAAGTGTTTAATTCCTAAAAATGATTTTACAGTGAATCCTTTATACATGTATCTTCCACGATGAAATACAATTACCAAAACAGCTATAGTAGGCAGGAATATCATATGCCAAATACGAATTTTAGTAAATGGGTTTTAAAACCGGGATTATGATTTTTTATCACGTGATCAATTTGTTTAATGATATGTATATGTACATATATAATATGTATTATGTTATACGCAATACCGGTAAGAATGAATCTCCAGGTGAAATAATGATTATGATATAGACATAAGAGGAGAACTGATTGGCTGAATATAACATTTAAAGTAATACTGCGATCACTGATGATGTCAACTCATTACTTGTATACGTAGTCTACACTTATTTTATTTCTCTTTTTCTTTTACCTTCATTCATTGAATTTAATTCATTCAGCCTAAGTCTATCCCCCAATAGGCTCCCACAACAAAAATAATTTAGGTATTAAACTTGAAACGGTCAACTGAGGAAGAAAGAAAGACAATTTAAAACATGAAGGCTATCAGCATAGCATGTAGTCACAAAGATTATTTTCTTTAGAAAAAAAAAACACTTTTTTTCCAGTTTGGAAAGATGTTGCAATGCTTAACATGCTTAATTCCTCAATATGTTTTGACCGGAAATTTGCTTTCAAAGTGGGGGTAAAAATAATGTTCAGAAATGTTTAATTTCTAATCGATGTTTACAGTCTGTTAATTCCCAAGTGAAGTATCTCTGAAATACATTAATACCCTACCGTGATACAGCATATTTTCCTGCTTATACATCTTTTCCTATACTTTGTAAAGTTTACCTGCCAGGTCTGGAATATGCACTTAGTTTTACTGATGTTTTTCACTCATCCTTATACTTCGTCAGTCCTATTGTTTGCTATCGTCATATTGTTTTTATCACAGCGATAACTGAGTGTCAAGTTAGCAATTTTCTACAACAATAATGGTATATACTCAGAGATGGTCTGCTATATATTACTTCCTTTGTCGCTAGCTCCTGCTCATATCGGCTTTTACTAACACATATTAGTTTTCATTCCTCACTCAACAAAAAGTATCAAATATCATTTCAATTAAGTAACTTTTTAATAAGCTGTTAAAATTGTCTTCAGCAAGTTATAGTCAGCAGACTACGAGATAAGTTTTTTAAAAGCCCCACTTGATCACATGCGCCACGATATCAGTGTAAAGTACACGCCGGTGTCAGTTTTTCTCAATTTATATCATGAGACTCGCATCGAAGATAATAATAGCGTACAATTTTGTATTAACTACCAATAGATGTAGCTTTTAGACCAAACTCTTACTCTTTACCATTATCGTTTTTGCCCACTTATCGCTATAACACTTTAACGTTAGCTCAACGCCTGCTCTCAATAGCCGACTTGTTTTGTTGTGAGATGATATTGTTACGAAAGAAATGAATGAGAATAAAAGACCGGCTTTTCAATAGAGTACACTGAACGAGGCCCATTCATCCCGTAACAATAAAAGAGAGTAAACCGAATACGCATGCGCGGAGTCCTTAGGTACATACGAGCAGGTCTGTGTTTAGTTTGGGGGTTCTCCACATTGTACACACCGAACGACAAGAAAAGACGACACCAAACTCAACACTGAAGATTCTGTGTTTCTGAACTCTGCAAGGCGAGAGATGCTACCCTGCTACAGCTGAACAAATACCCGATCCTATTTGCCAGAAAACTTCGCTTCGAAATTTTCCTTTTCCCTCTGTCGTGATCACTTACGGCTGAACGCTCTTTGCTGTGGAGGTCGCGAGTGAATCAGCGTACTTAATCCATATTCATAACAAACGCAATATTCAGCGATTTCAATTATATTATGCAGTCTTCGCGGAGTAGAGCGACCGAATTGGTGTGAGAGCTTCGTTGGGGGTCATCGGCGAGAAAGATCGTGTGTTTGAACTCAGAGGCCTCGGCTCCGAAGGTCTCGGACATTTTTGTGTTTTTTAATAAGCACGGGGTGAGTTGAACCTCGTAATAATAATAATATTAATTTTACGCCGTAGCTGCAGAGCGCGCCCGTGTGTGAAGCGTTTTCACTTGTCTCAATGCTGTCGAGTGAGTTAGCCACGTTGGATACGGGGTCGATTCTCGGAGAAACCGCCGCTGCACTACAAGACTCGTCGGAGACTGTTCAACAGCCTGCTCTCCCGGGGGATCTTTTGACATCGGAACTAACTTCGTTTGTGAGGCACTCCCGGGCAGGGAGCCTGTCCGTTACAGGGATATCCAGTATGTTGGAGCCAGATTACCGAAGCATTTCAGCTGACTATGGGAGAGCTTCCCTTGGCATGAATGGGTTTCAGGCCTCCGGAGGGGCAAGCTACACAACGCTGACACCGTTGCAGCCCTTACCTCCGATAAGTACCGTTTCAGATAAATTTCGTCACGACCCTAATGTAGGATCGGGGTTTCCGTTTATGAATGGCATCAATGGATCAAATTTAGGTATGTCTAGTCCTTATGAACCGTACAGTACCATGAACATGGGCGTAGGCGTAGGAGGTGGAATGGGGACAAATGCAGTGTTGAATGGGTATGGACAAAGTGTCGGAATGGGGGGTTACCCATCCCCTCACCATGGTACGTGTAGCCCGGCAGATAGTCGCTACACTCCAACGTCTTACATGAACGGGTACGACCATTTTTCTGCACAAACGGGTTCACCGCATCATCACCATATGCGGTCCCATACCCAAAGACCAGGACTTGCCAATCCAATGGTGATCAATGGGTTCTCCTCACACCCAACTTCAATATCACCATCAACGCCGATGAGGGATCGATCCTCGAACAAGGAAATGGTTTCTAATGGAGAGGAGGTAAACACCAAAGAAGTTGCAAGTAGGGTAACAAGTGAACTAAAGAGATACAGTATACCCCAGGCAGTGTTTGCCCAGAGGGTGTTGTGTAGAAGTCAGGGAACATTATCAGACTTGCTACGAAATCCCAAACCCTGGAGTAAACTCAAAAGTGGTAGAGAAACTTTCAGAAGGATGTGGAAATGGTTACAAGAGCCAGAGTTTCAGAGGATGTCGACCCTTCGATTGGCAGGTAAGAATGTTGGTATGTCTCATCTTTTCTTTTTTCATGAATTACTAAGAGGTAAAAGCTATTTGAAAAAAATAAGAAATAAGACACCAGTTAAAATCTAAAAAAATGAAGGGAAATAGATAAAATAGAAAATAAAAAGGGTTAAAATTGTTGAAGGTCATGCTGTTCCTGTATATTTGCTTTGCTATGATTACCATTCCCAACTTGAAACAAGATTTTCCATGGCTGTTAATGCCTTTTGTATTTTTGTTTGAAAAGGAAACGGGAATGAATAGTGAATACCGTCCTAAATGTCGAAAGTAATGCGTTGTGGGGTCCCTTATTTTCCGGACCCGTTATAAAATACTGTCATACATATACCCCTTATTATGACCACTATCTGTCGTGCATGTTATGTTATATGCATATGTCTTGATCGATTGATTTTACATTATTACTCATGTGTAACAAAAAGTTATTCATATAACTTGAAAAATATTGTGCCATCAATTGTTTGAAGGGAATATATTATTGTCTAATTTTATATTTAGTGCTATATGATTCCATCCATTTATCCATTCCATTGATGTATATGCAGGTAATCTTTTTACACACCTTTTGGTACTCTATGTTTGTTTCCGTCTTCAAATTTTATCTTAAAATGAATAAGAAAATAAACAAAACATTTCATGAATAGGATAGAAATTAAGATCAACCCCCACTTAGCTAAACAATTAATTTTCTAATGAAATGAAATTCAGGAATAAGATCTTCATTTCAAAAATGAAACCACACGGAGCGATACAATCCACCATTAATTAAGAAACTCCAATTTAATTTAGACTCCAAATAAATTAAATTTACAAAATTTGTGGAAACAGGCAATTGGTTGCCAGTGTCTGTATGAAACAAGGCGCTCAAAGGGAGAGGTGTTATCAACGGTATGGCTCGGTACGAAAAAGGGAAGATTTCTTCTGTTAGGAAAATATTTTACAATTCAATTTGAACAACAGAACCGTGCAAAAAGAAGAAGAAGAAAAAGAGCTCATCTAAAAAAAAATACGAATTTTTTACTGAAAAATGAAGCATTTATATACTTAGGACATGGTTAAACCCGAGTGCCCGGTACAAAATAAATGAGAAAATATCGTACGAAAAGGAAAAGTTTTCCATCTTTTCGTGTAATTGTCGCTACTGAGATCTGTAAAGTTTTTTTTTTTTTTCAGTTTATATTATCCTTCGTCTCGTGTATTGTATGGTTGTCTTAGAATGATCATATTTATTGCAAGTAGTCTAATACTTTGGAATGTTGAAAGCCTTGTAATTTTCTTTTCCGCAAAAAATTATCGACGTTTACCGATTTCAATGGAAACACATACTCTTATCAACAAATCAATGAATTTATGTTAACATTTTCTGAATGCTTCTCATATTTTTTATTAACTACTAAGTGACAAGACTTAAGTTACACTGAATAGTTGAATTAAGTTGTGATATTATAAAGTCTATTTTAATTCCTAACATTACATGTTGTTGATATACCGTTCTACAAGGTATTGGTTAAATCTAAAAACATGCAGTCAAACACAAGCGTTCATACACACCGCTTAGCTGGTAACCTCGTCCTAAAAATCAATGGCAGCTGACTCAAATCAATTTGTAGCAACTGATTTGTATTAGTTTCCTCCTGTCGATTAAAGAAACACACTGGTTTCGATTCTTTAACCTGTTTTGTTTCAGAGCTAATAGCAGGTATTAGCAAACATCATGTTTCAAGACAAACTATGTGGAAAAGGGGAAAATCCGTCCTGCAGTATTTTCCAACCTTTTGCACTTTTATATCGAGTTTTTTTTTTATCGATGTGTTTACATTTTATTACCCTTTTTGTTTTAAAAATTACTTATTCTTTATCCTAGGTTTTTTAGTTATTCATAGAATATGCGGAAGTGATAAGAATGTTAATATTTTAAAGCCAATCTTATGTACAACGTAAAGTTTAGTCAGTTAGTTGGCAAATCAAAGCAAGCCTGGATTTATGATAATAACATTTTCAAGCCAACTTACACCATTAACAATGAACAGATGAATGTCCACGAAAATAGAATTAAACTTTGCAATATTTCTTATGTAACTTACAACAACTTTACCTTTTCAACTGGTGAAAGTAACTAAGGGAAGGTTATATTGATAGTACCGATAGATATTAACTATACTCAATTAATACAGGAGTGTTGAAGTTATCAAATGTTTACTTTTGCACGTTCTTAAAAGACAAAAGATGTTATTTAGAGACTTTGATCATTGCAGACATTACTTTATAAAAAATTCTATGAGAGAAATAGAACAAGAAAATAAGTCTTTATTACTAAGGCATAATTTTAACACGTTATTTAAAGTTCTTTAATATATATTTAACTTCCTACCAACCCGTGTGTGTTGATAAATATGAAAACATGTTATTGATTCCAAACCTGTGCGTCAGGAATTAATATCTTTGCACTTTTTTGTATTTATGCAAACTATTCACAAAAGTCATCCAGTTATTCACTCATTGAAGTGTTGAAATTATGAGACGTGAATGAATCGTTGTTAACAGTGGGTGTAGGTTACTGAGATAGTCCCTGTAACAATCGCATGATGAACTGCCGCTCGTAAATTTATTTCTTTGATGAACAAAATGTGTAAAGTAAAAATGAGAACAATATGATACGGATATTGGATGGCCGTCTCGCGGGTCCTTTACGGCAGAAACCTGTAATATTTCTCATCGAGTTTAGGATACAATAAAACTGCTTCATAGTATCCAAGAAAGACAGTGTAAAAGTATAGTGTCGCTCTTGGGAAATAGTATCTGGCTTAGAGTATAAATGGAAGGATTCCTTGAGGACAAATGGGAAGGGTTGTGGCAAAGATTTGGTATTCAGAATGCCGTGAAGTAGGTACTACTACCGTATGTTTTCTAAAAGTTTACATTTATTTAATTCGCACTCACATTTTCTATTTTACCCGACACAATATCGAGAGCATCACTGAAGCAGGATGCTTTCTTTTTGTACCCTGTCTGGTAGATAATACCACTGCAGACAAAGGAAGAAAAATCAAAATAAAATAAGAGGTTAGTTAACGTATTGCCAATGTCATTAAAAATATAAAAGAACCGTATATCGGCTGGCTACCGCAAACCACCCAGTTATATCAGTATATTAGGCTGGGTGACGGTTTCACTCAGTAAGAATGTAGGAGGACGTATCGAAATACGGTACATACTAATACATGGTAAACTCGCCACTTTATTTAAATATCTTCCTTAAAAAGGCAGCAAAAAGCACGGAAATGAAAAATTAACAAACCGACAAACAAAGAAGAAACAAACAAACACATGTAGACATCAGCTGATTTAACTGTCCCGGCTTAACGTGCCAATTTAGTTCCGTTTTATTGAGTTCCGTGTGTAAATTTGTTTGTATTTTGACCGATTTTTCTTAGATTATACAAATATAGGTCACTTTAATTGATATATTCAAAATGATATTCTACAGAATACCATTTATATCGAATATTCCTGATAGTGGATAGTGGATTTACACCATTCATTTTTACCTGTCGACTTTCAAAGTGCGAAAGTGTTCTGAGCAAAACCGAAGCTGCAATTAAATGTTTACCCACACAAGTTTCGCGAGATTTTCATCAGCGTAATTTCTCCCTGGGGATATTTGTGTCGCTAAAGGATTTTAATCCGTTAAATATATGGCAATTCATTGTTTTTATTGTAAATACCAGCCGAGCGTAATGAACGCATGCAAAATATTGCGGACACGGGCGAATTCGATTCGCCCAGACGTGTCTTGTATGTTTTGAGGATGTGTACAGGTTTTCTTGTGCAGACACTGCGGGGTTTCGGTCAAAGATCCTGAAAAATTGACAATTGGGAAAATATCATCACAATGTATTTCATGTAGGCTACTAATAATGTTTTCAAGCAGTTTATTTTCCCAGTTGTTGACCATCGTCCTTCATAATATCATCATACTTCAAATAGCATAGTTTGTGCACATGGATGGGAAGGTCTGAGTTTTTGTTTAAGAAGTTATTGAGTATCACTTTTTCATTTCATTTTATTCTTCTGTTAGGAGATATACGTAGGTTATATTATAACACACCTGGCTCATGGGGTTCACACCCTATGGATATAGGTAAAATCATGGTTCCTACACCCTTCAAGAAACAGATTTTCATGACCATTTTAGGACTTTCCACTGGTACCAAATAAGGAATTTCCTTGACCTGAACACATACGTACCGCATTTTTCAGCAGGCAGGCAGTAGTAAATTTAAAGTAAAGGGGAAATAGCCTAAATTTTTGATATTACAAATGAGATCTCTATGCTAATTTTGATATTTCGAAGAGGAAAGAACAATTATCACTAAATGAAAATTTGAATTACTCTTTCAGCACAGGGTATCATTCAATTTTACTGGAATTCAAGACTTTGTTAGTCCTCGAATTTGAGATTTTCCATGAAGGCGGTATCCCCGTCACACTCCCTTTGAGAATGCATTTTTTTTTTTATCTAAGTTCTTTTGTCTGACGTTGGTTAGCAGGTTAGGTAGTCTACGATAGCTTAGGTTGATGCGGTTAGCACTCTCCTCTTCTGTGAAGGTAACTTAACAAAAAATTAGGGTCGTTTTGCCACAGTACTGAAAGGCTTCAAGTTTGATGCCATTTGCGTAAATGAGGCGTTATCCCGAAAACGTCATACAGTTGGGAGCTTACAGTAAACGTTTTCAACCGTTTTGTAAAATGGACGGCCCCGGATGAAAGGATAAAATCAAACCACTTCCCGCATCGAATATTCAAAATTTATGATTAAATTGTCGTCATGGTACCTGCTGATCATTTATGCATTTTTCCAGTCAGTGAACAAAAAATTTTGTGATCAGTTTTCTGTACAAAGTGTAGCATTATGCCAGCAGAACAGCAAGCCTCGTACATGACAAAATCACAATAAGCAGATAAGTCAATACCTAGCAACGTTGGGCAAAAGGTGAATACCAAATGTTTCCCACACCACATACAGATAGGAGGTCCAACTAAGCCAACATGTGCGATAAGAGTTTGTGTTTAGCGCGAACACCCTTTCCCTCTTATTAGAAATCCAATCGTATGTAACTTAGAAGTCAATTAGTGCGTCTAAACGCTGATTTACTGAGAAATCAACACTCTCGGATTTTATCAATGGTAGTTGAAATTGCATTTAATTCACTAGCTGCGTGGCTGTTTTTATT
The DNA here is from genome assembly GCA_037179385.1 of Holothuria scabra. Lineage (NCBI taxonomy): Eukaryota > Metazoa > Echinodermata > Holothuroidea > Aspidochirotida > Holothuriidae > Holothuria > Holothuria scabra. The sequence continues at coordinate 58,226,578 of CM074179.1, read as the reverse complement.
AAACGAAGCTAATACTATATACTCATCTCCCTGTAGCCGTCAGTTCTAAGCACAAAGCAACTTCACTCGTTGGTATATATACTTGCCTCGATGACAGTTTTATTAGCCACTGCTAATTTTTTTTCATTCATTCTGTAATTACCGAGCCGGTAAAATTTGCTCAGAGCATACATCTTACGTAATGAGACAACACTGTTCCGTGAACTCAATGAAAGTCTTCTTTCACAGTTCATTTATATGCTGTGAAAGCAATGTTGTATCTGAGCTAGCATCTTGGCTTCTGTGTAAACGATTTTGTTTTTGTATTCTGTACAGATATGTGTGATATACACTGCTCTCAGGACCTCGTGTGTAAATTTGACCTGGTTCGTTTAACATGACCAATCTCCATTAAATGAGTAAGAGACCACAGTTCTCAACTGGAATGGCCAGTCCAACAACCTTTTGTATAGAAATATTACAACTTCAACATTTCAACAGCACTAAAGTAGCCCTATCGCATGGGATAATTTAAACCCTACTTAGAACTCTCACTAAATACGCCAATGACAAGTCGCATACAAAGTTTCCACCTCCAATAAAGGCAAATAAAAAGTCGTTTTACCATGCAGGGAGCTGCATTGTAAGTACAACGTGGATACGAAATTTCCGCCATCTATTTGATTTCAAACTTTCCCGTTATCAAATAACCAACAATAAGATATTTGAGGCATTCATCAAGAATGAGTTTTACTTAAAAATCAGTTCCTCTGTAACCTGATAATGACGGTTCTTAACATAGCTGAAACCAACAAGATGTCGAGTTATGAACAAATTACCTTTTAATTTTAAATACCTTAAACCACGATATTTCGTTAAGTGCAGATAAATAGCTTTGTATTTAAAGCAACTCTATTTGCTAAAATAAGAGAAAATAGTCATCCATCTTGAGACTATCCATTAAATCCTAGCTGAAGACTGCTATAAAAGTATCAATTTAAGGGTAAATATATCACCCTGCCGCTCAGTAAAGAGTTCTGCGCTTATTACCCCAACAACGCGCCAATCAGTGGCGGAGCGCTCCCTGCCAAATGGATAGAATGTCGGTGAAATGAAATTACGTGCCACTTAGGGGAATCAGAAAGGATCTCCCCTTTCCATTTTTTACATGGTAATGAAAATTACTAGCCGGAATGCCAAGACATCAGTGGCACTCGCATTAACTGCAGTGGTTGTTATTTCGAAGTCTGATGACTACAACAAAACGATATGGTTTGTTGGGAATGATGGCAACCATAACTCGATTAATGATGAAAATTAATTTCAGGAGAAGGTTAGAGGACGAAACGGCCACAAAGTTAAAAAGAAGAGGCTTATAGAAGAAAGAACTGCCCTGTCGACAAAAAAGCTTAAGAAGATGAAAGCGATTTAGAGTACATTAACGGAGACAAAGTAGTGTAAAAGGGTAGGACAGACAGGCTGACGTACGATTTTCAATGGTGCAAGTTACAACTAGAATGTTTTTCAAGTTAATACAACATAATAGGCCATTGTTATAACAAAAGACTGTCCGGGCACTAAACACTAAATTCCATTTTCTTCATTCCAACGTTTGTCAAGGACTCCGAGAATTTCGTTTTCTGTCAAAATTCAAAAATTAAAAGCCAAGTAATGCTGTGTCGTTCCACGGTGAGGAATGCTAAGAGGATAGCAATTTAGAGAGCGGTGGTAATTTGATTGGGGCTAGCTAACCACATTATCCGCTCCACACACCATTTTTAATGTAGACCATTGGGTATGATTGTATCCAATTTTAGAAGAATTCTGACGTGCACTGTTGGCCTAGTTCAAGGGCTTCGCTAGATAAAGATAATTGTTGAACGACAAGGTGTGCAATATGCAGCGAGAGATGCCGCGTTTTCGCTACAAGAACCTCGCCCATCATTTATTGAAAACTGCAAGATAGAGCAACAAAGAGGACAAGAGGTGCAAAACAGAGAAAGTGTTTTAATATTATCTCTCTGGTCGTGCCTGTTTTAGCTCAGACTAAATTTACATAATTCATGTCAATAATACACCAATGACTAGGATTAGTTAATATATTTATGGCCACCCCACCCTTTCAGTTATTATGCCACAGGTACTTCTGGTTTACTGTTAAGAACAGAATTAAGGACGCAATCATCTGATGAAGGGTGTCCTACTGAAGTGCACATCAAAGTTTAAGTTTTTATCGTTATTACAATTTTCATATTTGGTAGGAGACGTGATGAAGTGTTAAATTGCTCATAATGTGATAAGCACTTAGTTTCAAGCATTCAGTTACCAGGTAATGTAAATAAATAATGTAAATAATATTTAATATAGCGCACTCCAGAACCAAAGGTTTTCTGAGGCGCTTTACAATAAAAAGAGAATTTACTAAGTACCAAATGCTTCCTTAAACAGGTGCGTTTTCAACCTAGCTTTAAATATTGAAATACTTGAACTACGTTTAATGCTGTCTGGAAGGGCATTCCACAACTTAGGACCATAAACGGAGAAAGATCTGTCAGCAAATGTGGAATTACGTGTGAAGGGCACAGTAAGGGATATTGACTCCTGGTTTCTAGATCGTAATCTGTACTTTGATTCAGGGACTTCACGCAGTAAATTCAGGTACAGTATGAAAGTAGTACATTTCAAAATTTAAAGGGGGGAAATGCACTCATTCCAAGTTTATTGTACCAGAGAGCTGGAAGCTCTCCCAGCTCCCTGCCATTGAAAAGTGATAGACTGTCCTGTTTCATGATTGGCTCTTGAGAGTCATGTGACAGAATGTTTCCCAAATGTGAAATTTTCAAAGAATAACTACTTGGTTTATCCTGAACATGCAATACTGATGTCCTAAAATATAATGAAAGAAACTATATAGAGAAGTTCAAAGAAAACTGTGAAATTTAGCTGTAGTTTCAAAATAAGTTTTCAGCAACTGTTCTTGCTTTTGTTATGAGTTGATATAAATGTAATAAGGTAAAGCAATCTTTAACAGTAAGATATTATCTGTAGGTTTCTTCTTTAATGGAAGCTACTGTCATTGTGCTTGGTGCTCAGTATAGGATATGGAAGAGGACAATGAGCCACAACTGGAAAAAGGTCTTGGCCTGCCTGACTTAAACCAATTGGTTAGAAACTGAGCTGTAAAATCCCATCTAACTAACAGCAAGGTCTAGGTGTGGCTGTTATATCTTCTCATGTACCTGACATCAGTTGTGGTATTTCGATAAATGACAGGGCTTGACATAAGACTCAAAAAGGGGAAAGCCAAAATGAACAAAATGGCTATCAATCTATGTCATTTCAATGGTCCATTTTTGAGTGGCACCACAGCCATCAGGAAGGGCCCAATTGCCTTGGCTATCAGTGCCGTCAGTTATTTTGAGCCCTGAAATGGTGATAATAATCAGAATGAGTCCAAACAAATAACAGAATAAATCACATTTAGTTAAAGGGCAATGAGAGTTTGACAGAGAATATTAACCTTGAATGTTCTAGTTAATTTTTGTGTTATTTCTGCTGAATGAAAATTTCTGGAAATTTGTTGGATAAACAAACTCCACTCACTCAGATGCAAAAAGTGGAGACAGATTCCAGTACACTCCTGTATCCAATCATGACATAAGATTGTGGTGATTGTTTGTTAGTTTTAAGCCAATGTACAAATGTGGTGCGGAATAAATTTTGCAAAAAAATTGTAAAACAAACTGTCATAAGTAATTACAATCAGATATCCAATTAAGCAACCTGGTCAAGGCTATTTTCATCAATAGTCTTCTAATATTTTCATCATGATAGCAAATGTTGAATGTTTGAGACAAACATACACTATAACATTTTATAAATCTATCAGTTCAAAAGTAACAAAAAAATACTGCAAGATGATTAAAATGTGCCATTTATTAATTGGAATTTCAAGATGTCCTCATTTATACCACAATATTTGAATTTCAGTAATGTACTCATACTGTGATGTAATCTATAAATTGCAAATGTTTTTCTCACTGTCTCCATCAATATCTACTGTTTGTTTCACATAATTCTTTTTACCTTTAGTAGCTGGGGAAGGTAGGGAGAAGTGGGGCAGGAGAGAGAACAATCCCCCTAATTGATTTCTGAAGACGTTGTAATAGAACAACAAATTGACTTCAAATGATACTAAATGTAGCAAGCACTAGATTGCATCTGAGGGTTTTCAACTATTGAAAATTTCCTCAAAGATGAAGAGGCCATCCACAGACCCTGCAGTTAGCCACCTCCAGACAAAAGCAGGAAGAAAGTTTGATGTAACTGATGAGACTTCTAAATTACAGGAATGGTTACCTTGTACTTTAAAGACTTTTGTGAACTGTACTAAGAATATATAAGCAATGATTAACATTTCAGGTGAACCTTAACTAGCAAGTTTTCTGAAAATACTCCACAATAATATAAGACACAATTTTTTAGCGTAACTCAATTCTTTGTTTCAAAATTGGTCAAATGAATAAGAAAGACCAACTTGGTCTCTTAAATTAACATTGAAATGATTGCAGTTGCCCATCAACTTTTTTGGATACATGATAAACAATATTGGTCGCTACAGTACTTGTGAGAAAAAAGCACACCAAGATGGTTGTCTGCTATGATTTTGTGTGAAATTCTGGACTTGCTCAAGTATGTTTCATATTTTGCAAGAAAGTTGAAATATTTTTGAAATATGGCATGTTAAGGTCAATATCACTACATGCATTGCAGGAATATGATATTGTTTCCCATTCAAGTTAAACTTTTGTTTGAAATATAACAGAGTCGTCGTCAAATCAGACAATTTATAACTTCACTGCAGCCCTGTTGGTGTGCCTTTTTTGTCCCAGTTGGTGGTGACCATCTACAGATAGGCCGTACACGTTACATGATCTGTCCATGTATATAAGTCAGTGGTCTACATCCATTAACAGCTCTTGCCTGGTTAATTAGTTAACTATGCCGAAAGTAAGCTGCAATGTAACAATTTAACATTTTGTATGCTACTATCATGAACTAAAATCCAGTCAAACATGTTCAAATATCTATCACTTATTCCATAATATTAATACAAATGAAAGAAGACCATATATTCTTGCACTTGTATATCAAATTTCAGTTTAGATTAATAACAATTTTGGATAATCAATGAATTTATGTTCTAGGTCATTAACTTCTGTAGAGTGTCATTAAATAAAATTTACAAGAACATAATGTGTGCATTAAAAAAATTCATTTTACTCACACATCTGAAATGACTGATGACACTTTAGGGGATCTGGACATTGAAACAATCCATCCCCCATTACGACCTGAGAAGCAGTATTAACCTAAGACACATTTATTGAAACCCATCCCATTGTTACATAATGTACTCAGTTGTCTTGTGGTTTCTCTGCAGAAGTTTTTGTTTGTTTAAAATTAAAGGTAAAGAGCAGTCCCCCCAAACTTATTTTGAAGAAAAAGCTAAATAACACAATTTTCATCTTATTTCTCTTCAAAGTATCTTTAATTACATTTGATGACTTTAATATTGCATATTCAAGGTAAACCAAGCAGTTATTTCTGGTAAATTTCACATTTGTAGAAAAATAACATTGTCACATGACTCCCAACAGCCAATCATGAAACTGGACAGTCTACTACACTTCTTCAATTTGGGATGACTGCTCCTGCCCTTTAAATGTATACAAATGCTTATCACATAACTTTCTTGCATCTTCCTCTTCTAATTCTTGGAGGTATAAATAGAGATTATTCTAGAGAAAAAAAATGATTGCTATGCTTCAAATTTTCATTTGAAATAATCTTGGGAAGAGCACTACTACTGAAGTGTTTAAACATGCATATCATCTTTGGGACTAAATAAACTACAACAGAAGACTTGCAACTTATAAAACAACACATTAATCAAATCAAAATACCAGAAAGTGAAAAATCTCAATCTAAAATTTTATAATTCTTGTGCAAGTTTAATATAAACCAAATCTAATACAACAGTTGAGACTGGGGTAGAATGAAGTGTTGACAGGGTGTCTCCGTTAATACCCCGCCATTTTACACACATGATATGTAGACACTACCATTACACATAAATAACTAAAATGAAATATTAGTACCATGGACTCTTCATGCAAAACACTAACATTTGCTACAATTTTTTAAACAAAATGACCTAAAATGACAAACCATATTTACCTACATGCCTCCAATGGTAACAATATACTGATATCTTACTAATTTGGAGCAATTCCCTAGACAGACACCTGTGATTGCGTTACTAGTAGCTGTATGTCAATGGAGTGACATCACTGGATGGATGTATCACATGACTGGCAAAAATTCACACAAAAATTTATCTGACTTCATCATTGAAACTTACAGAGGCAAGAAACTTGTCCACAGTGGTTAAGGGTTACATCATTGGACATGCTGTGCAATATTTTCAAAATTCTCTTCTTACTAGGATATGATCTGACCCACTTTTAAAGGACAGTACAGAGATGTATGGAGGATCAATAGCCAGGCATTGCAACGTCCAGCTGGAATAATATTCTTACTTGCTTTATTTAAGGTCACTGCTAATAAATCTCTTACTCACTTACCATCGTTTAATTTACATGAAATATTCAAACTTTTAAAAAAACAGTAACGCTGTAATCCGTAGTAAATAAATTTAAAACATGCAATGCATGGTAAACTTATCATGGAAGACATTCAACTTTGCAAATGTGAGATGATGAACCCTGTATACGCAGGCCACTCAAAATTAAGAAGCATCCCCCTTGCACTGTCATGCTGTTTTATGCTGAATAATATCATCCTCTCAGGCCTTATGAATTTGACATTCTTCCCACCCGCCCATTTCCTCAAGTTTTGAAACAGAAAAGTTATTTTTTACAAATTCTTAGTACAAACCATAGCAAAACCAAATCAAACAGACATAGAAAGTATGACACCTAGACTGCTATCAGATTATGGCTGTTTCTTTTTTATAAATAAGGTACAATATTTCTCGTTACAACTAACCTCACCTGCTGTGAGAGATTTCGGGAGGAGGGGAGGGGGGACATTAGTTTAACCAACTGCATGCCTATGTAGGAATGATATATTCATTGCAAAAATTTGAAGCTTCACTTGTGCAAGAGATAGTAGCTGTTATACTTTTCAAAATTATATCAATTACAAAAGCTTTAATTCATGAATGACAATCCATTTACAGGAAAATATAAGTCTGTTTCGTCATTAATTTTTGTTGTGCTTTTTTACTGATCACACTAATGTAGAGTGCAGTATAACTTATCATTTCATTATCTTGCCATTACACGACTGCATTTGTCACCCATAAAAATAAATTGAGCATCTCCCTCAAAAATGAGAATGAAATGTGTTGTCAAAAGAGAAGGCCAATGCTCCTGTATGCTGGTTATCTATCTTGCCTATTCTCCATTTGCACCCGTCCTTGAAACCTTGCAGTTTTGCCATGTACGCAGAAAACACTAGCGATGTAGAGCCAGTCAGTATACTGCAAGACAAACATCCAGTACTTAAACCCCGAGAGCCACGAAACAATATGCTGCCGCGTTCATCGGCATGCTGATTGAATTACGCTGAGCATGTAGCCTAATTGATGTGATTAAAGCTAGCAGGCTTCGGGGCATGCCTCGCTCCCAGCCATCCCTCCAGTGGCTTCCAGCCTGCTCTATGCCGCGTCATGCATACGGCCTTTACCCTCGTGTGTATGCAAGCGTACACAGTCGTCTCTTGAAATATGATTCCTCAAGTTGCATACTACCTTTGTTTAATCACACTCATTGAGCTAAAGTGCAAGGGTGCAATCTTGTGGCAAAGGAGTTTATTAGTGATTGAATGGCAACATGAGAATCCTCTTTAGAATGAGAATGTCAACAAGCCAAGTAACAGTGTGTACCCATTAACAGCTGACAAATAACCTCACTGTCTCCTATTGAACATTACTACAGCATCTGTTGCATTTGAAATTGCAAAATTCTTCAATTTACTGGAAACCACATGGTTTGTTTTAAAGATAGAGAGTGTAAAGGATTCAATAGAATTGTAATCTCTGCAAAGATTTAATCAGTATTCCATTGTTTTACAGACTGATTATTACATGCAAATGCATCTCATTATGGTACCTCCAGGGGTGGAGTTAAGTGGGGTGAATGCGAGGTACTTATTTAAAAAAAAATCTCATTTCCAATAAAAGTGGAATACATGAGCTATATGGGGGTAACAAAAAACCTGAGCTGCCTCTTCATTTAATTTAAAAATATTGCCACGAAAAATTAGTAAAATTTTAATAGACAAATTAGAAAAGGATCAAATGCAAAAAACGACAAATCGAGCAACTTGAGGTCTGCCAATTGCGGTATATTGGTAAAATATCATTTATATAAATATGAGAAAAGTCATGAAGTGGTTTTCAATGAGCTAAAGTAACTTTATGCTATGTAAACTGTAGACAGAAGACAAAGTGTATAAAAACAAGTAATACTGTAGCAGTCATCAAGTATCTGTTTATGACTTCATAGTGTCTAAAAGGCACATGAATATCCCAAAAAGCCAAGATTCCAATCAAATGTTTCTCTCTGCCATTGTTAAACACATTAGATTTTCATTCTCTTTAGTACTAATTATTCTCATCATTGAATCTTATCTGGTATTCTGCTGTAGTTTGAACTAGACAGTATCGTCTGTTGAAAACAATCTCACTTTTGACAAATCATCGTCATCAATGAAGTTCTCTCAATTGCCCTGATTATCCTCTCCGTGGCATCTCTCTGAATTGGCTGAGGGGAGCCTCCAGGCTCGGCTTTATAAATGAAAACAAATTACCTCTTCATTATCTCCTAGCTCGTCCGAGGACAAAATATCGCCCTCTGGCTAATATTTCTCTTTTCTGTCACATCAGGGAACAGCTATCGCAAATCATAATTGGTGAATGAGCCATCTCGTAGTTTGATGGACAGCTAACACGGCTATGTTTCCCGTCTATTATTTAGAAAGCTGCATCTGTGGAGGAGTAAAGGAAGAGGTTTATTATTTCAAGCATGATTTGACAAGACTTAGAGAAGATAAGTAATGAAGAATTAGATAAACAATGAAAATGTTTAATTGAATTGGCAAAATATGTTTAGTTCTGTAGTTGCAGGGACAGCTTTAGGACACAATAGGCTAAAAAAGAAGGAAGGAGGAATGTAGGTTTTGATGATAAAATAGCAGAGAAATGAATGTAGATGACTCTTTGTTTTGTTCTCCCCCAACAAGAGTATGAAGAGAGTTATGAGGAGATAAAACTGATGGAAATACCTATTTGACACTAATAAATTGAAAGGTTATGACTTATTTCTTTAAATGCAACAAAAAATATAAAGTAGGGGTTGGCAGCTTTAGTTTTTACTGGTAAAAAAAATTTGGCTTCAAAAAATATCTTTTGATTAAACTTAAGAGCAAAGCAAGTAAAATTTCCAACTTGAACTTTTCACATACAGGGTAAGCTAAAATTTGCTTAACATCATCTACATGTGGTGTAAAAATATTAAGTAGGGGAGGGCAGCTTATCTTTTGTCATAGGTAGAAATACCCTCTTTTAGAAAAACTCATTTTCTTAATTTTATAGACCCATGCAGGTGGATACTCCAACATTCCAACATTTCATGCAAGGTTAATTTGTATAATTGTTTCTATCTTTAATTTGACTTCAAATTCCTGTTTCCACTGTCCAGATTTTACATACAAAATGTGAAATTACTTTTGACATTTTTGGCCCTTTTAATCACTGGGTGCATCACTGTCAAAGTTTGGTGTAACCATCTTCTGTTGAACATAAAATATCTATCGATATCTGTAGGTGGATCTTTGGAGTAACACAATAACCATGTTTTTTGCCAACTAATTAAAGACCTGTTCCTTCATTTGGAGATATTTAAGAATTTCATTGCAATTGCTGGCTGCTGCCCATGTAATAACTGTATTGATTTCTTGTTCAATCAATACCTCCTTGAAACAGTAACAATATTCCCCCTCTTTTACAATGTCACACTTGAAATTTCATTTCCGACTCCGTTTGATTCCAGCCATGCTTATATGATGTGGGTGAACCCAGCCAAATAAATATCAACTTCATAAATTTGCAACAAAAGTTTGCAGGGAGGAACACCTGCACACGTTCACACATACTGAAGCATTGTGTGAAGGAAATAGACCGTGGTGGCACGCGAGCCCTCGGGAGCAAGAATTTGGGCAAATTACTTGGTTGAATGGCGATAAATACTTCTCATTGTCATGTTCCTTGTCCTTGTTGATATTGAGACACAAAAGGCAGTATATCTTGAGGACAAAAATGAACAATTCTTGAGTGGTAACTTACATGCTGAGCTGAATAAACTAGAATAAGGCTTGTGGTGTCAGCTCAGAGGTGAATGGGAGAACCTAAGATGGTAAACATTGGCCACGTGGCTGGAGGCATGGGTACACACACTGTACCATGAAAGTACTCAGCTCTCTTCTAAGGCTACTATTTTCACACCAGTCTTAGGCTGCTGTAGTTTTCCAATTTTGAAAAAAACAATTTCGAATAATTTTTCTCTCATGGGGTTGTGTGCTTCTGCCGTGGCACTCATATTTTGTTGCAATAGATTGATACTATTGGCTCACATGTACTGAATCTACAGGGCACTGCTGCTTTTAGGATTGTCAAATATTGGATCTTGTTGGAACCATTGTGGAAGGGCTGATATCAGCCATTTCACAATGACAATGTTGCCAACTGGGTACAAATACTTCTTCACTGTATGGAAGTTTGTACTTTCTTAGGCAGGATATGTATGTAGCTTTATGATGTATTTCTCCAAATTAACTGTTTTGAAAACTACCTTATTTTACTCTCTTTGCCATCCCTGGCCCTTGCCTTTCCTCAGACTGTGTACACAATTTTCATTACAGAATAAATGATAAATTGCATCAAAAGGGCAAGTTGTCCCACAAACTGTGGTAATATGAAGCAAACAACAAATTAATTAATTAGCAAACTGCTAAATTTAGAATTTTATGGAATGTTTTCAGCTCAGTAAAGTAGATATATGTCCTAATCAAATGTGAAATATTTATAGGATTCATATTGCATGAATACAATGTCAAAACACATTGTTTTCATAAAAGACACATGTTTTTGAACAAACCCCCCCCCCAAAAAAAAAAAAAAAAAACTGTTATCAACAGCAGTACTGTACAACACAAAGTGCATTTTAGGAGTGGAAATGTTTCTGGAATCATAGAAAAGATTTCAAATTTAAAATAATCTTCAAGAGCAAAATCTTTCCCCTCCTTGAACACAAATGATTCCTCTGAAGAGACAATAATACAGTATTTAAGAAGTAATCATACTCGTTTAAAGTGTTCTATTAAAAAATACTAAATCCTCATACAGTAGTCATTTCATCTTTTTTAAAAAAGGGAGATTTATTTGGAAAACACCAAGAATAGTTTTTCTTTATATTTTCTCAACATTTTCTGAAACTGCCTTTACCTCATTTTATAGTACCAATATCTCATACAGTGTTTTATTTGCTGTCATACTATAGTACACTTCACTATGTGCTTGACATCTAAGTGCCGGTTGCTAAAAATCAATTTTTTTACGATTGGTTATGTTTGTACCATAACAAGAACAGTTTTAAACACTTCAATTGAGTTGCCTTCTCCACCTTAAGGAGGTGGGACCTCATTTTCATAGCTTGCACAAACACAAATTTCCCTATTCCCTGTGTTTTGGTGTGTTTGTAACCTGATGGCTTGATTACTGTCAAATATCTGTACAAACACGTATCTATTGATTGAGATAGGAATAATCAATACCATTGCTCTCTGATGCACAACCTAATGTTGTAGCTGTATACAGGCACACTGTGAGGGTATCACAGCACATTTAAATGTCTGTATGGCCAAATACTACAGCACCGGGACCTACTGAGTCTGATAGACATAGTGAAACATTATTTTCAGACATGTGTTTTACCTAGAGAGTTAACTTCCTCCAATCAAGATACTTGAACAGTTGTAGAAATGTTCTTCCCTAAAAAGTTTTCAATTAAAATGAAGTTGATATGTGGCTTGCAAATTTTAAAGACAGATTACAAGGACAATTGACCTATTGTTCAACAAGTGGAAATCGTAATGCCAAAACTTCTCCTTCAGGCATTTGCTATTAATCATATAAGTGCAGACAGTTTTGTATGTGTAGTTGGAGGGATCTGACAAGTCTATTTTTGCAATTAAGAAAGGAACAAACTTCAGTAAGCTTTCCCTGATAAAGAAGGTACACACCACAATAGTCACAATGTAAACACAGTTGTAATTGTCTGAATGTTGCGACTGACACAGCCACCCAATCCTAAGAGTATTATATCAGAGGCAGTAACTACAAATGATTTTTATGACTTTTTGTAAACAAATAAGGACCAATCTTCAATTTATTGCATAGCTAACACATTTTTAAGGTGTAGTTAGTTAGTTAGATGGAGTTTTACGGCCCAGTTTTCAACTTATTTGTTCAAGTCAAGCCGGCCACAACCTTTTTTCCAGTTGTGGCTCTCTGGATTGTTTGCCCTACTCCATTGCTTATGCGGAGCATCATGCACAAAGGTAGTAGGTTCCTTCTTTTAAGGTGTAAGAATTTTTTTCTCAAAATGTCTTGATTGTCCAATAACTTTGCATTATTTTAAAAATCTCCATGAGTTCTCATACTATACAGTGACAGCTTAATAAAATGGTTTTTCTAGGGCAAAGACTATGGAGTTTTTTAGACCATGTGGTAATTATTACTGCAGAGAATGGACGTACTACCTCTGAGGTAACACTTGCATCATCTCAGGGCTATAGGAGAGAGATCTTTAACTCTATTCAGTGTCAACTATGGTGACATTGCAACCTGCAACCTCATCACCCTCCTTATCCCCTATTTACATTATGTAGCACTACTTTGCTGCATTTTTGGGGAAATGATTGTTCAACTGTACTTGAGTTTGCTAATAATGTTGCATTAGTACAAACAGAGATACAGACAATACATCAGTAACAGCATCAGGTGAACTGAAATAAGTAGTGTTACTTCACTTAAGCTAAGACAGACTTATCACCATGGTAACTAGATCAACAGCTGTTTAACTAGATGAAAAATACAATGTAGCATGAGTGATGATGATGATACAATATATCATTGATTCAAATTTTGGATACTTCTGAATATATTACAGTGTGATGTATTTAATAGAATCATAACATTTGATGCTAAATACTAATTACTTATAATACTTAAAAAATCCCACTCGGCAGAAACAAGAAATGCAATTGGAAGGGACAAAATCCAGAAAGGATAAATTTGAAAGTGAAAAAACTACTTCATGAAGCAAGCTCATTGAATTGTGTGTTGTTCATAAACATAGTCTTACAATCGCAAAATGAATTAATTTAATATTGTTGCCTTAATTTACATACATTTTAGTTTAATGCGAATTGTCAATCATAAGTTGAACAATAATAAAATACTAGATTGTCATGGTAGGATCTGCCAACATATACTTAAAACTAATATGGAAGTTGTTGAGAAAGTGTTGTATAATGGATTGACTGCCAAATAGAGACAGTTACTAATATTTCACTCTTCAAACCGAAACAATATAGACACTTTTCCCCCCATTCCTTTCTCAGCATTTTTACACTCTTTCTCCATACTTTACTGCATATTTTTCCACATCAAGACAGCATTTTTCTGAGAGCTTTCAATTATGCCTTACTTCAGAAGACATGGATGTTTTGTGTAAGAGTTATCAGCAGCCTCTTGAATACAGCTCAAGAAATATATATCCACTTTTGAAGAGCACTTCTGCCAAGCCCAAATCCTACTAGACCCTCTTCCGTAAGAACCTCCAGGGCATATTTTAAATAATGTCTTCTCTTCAGCCTCCGGAGAATCTTAATGAATTTCTGCATCCCTTTAGTGCATCCTGCCTGTCGTGGCCTGCACAATTTACTTGTCAAGGAAAACCGAGGATGGTTGCGTACAAGGCAGCATGAGCGTGGAGTCAGATTTCGCGGGCGAGGAGCGAAAAATTACCATGAAGGATAGACTTTCATGTTATTCTAAATTGCACCTAATTTTGAATTCCTGTAGACTCCTTTATGGGGTTTTATCTTTCTTGGCTGATTTTATAACGTAAATAAATACAGTGACTTGAGAAAAAGACTCACCAAAATTGAAAGCAGGATATTTTATATATTCATGCCTTGAGTAAGTTTGGTTGTTGACAATGCCTGATGGATTCATTCATGTGACAGGACGCAGATATGGCAGGCCACTCTAACTCTTTCCATACACTTAAAATTGACCTCCCATTAAAGGGTTGCTAGTGATGGTCATTTAAAAGATCTATCTTTTAAGTGTCAGGGTTTTTCAAGAATTCCTCTGATGGGAGTAAATATAAAGAAGCATGACAAAATTAATAACATACTATAAATTAAAGAGGGAAATTATGCTGGAAACAGAAACTATGGGAAAATCTTTACTCCATACTTTGTGAACATACCAATACACCAGATTAATAAATGAAGTTTAATCTAGTAAATTTAATTTATCAAAGTCTTCAATATTTTATGGAAAAATAATTGAAGTTGGTTACCCTTGTCCAAAACTTCCCCACTCATTGGAATGTCCTTCTAAATTGAGTGACATACATGAACTTTGGTGTCAGGTAAATCTGCGGCTGAACGCAGCAATGACTCAATGCGGTAATTGAATCTGAAGCCGGGAATAGAAAACAGAGCAGCAACTCGCTGTAGATGCCTACAACCTCGGGGAATAAATCTTCATCCCTCCGAGTCAGTCAAGCACAAAAAAGGTTTTTTGAGGGAAAACAGTGTGGTGGTTTGGTTTGATTGATATCTGACAATTTGAACTCTTGGCTACAACAACGAGATGCTGGAGGTGTTCTGTATTGTGGGGGACTAGGAGGCCAGTCTCAAGTGTTTCTTCAATTATGATTGTACCTGCTTCTTGTCTTAAAAGCTCTACTGTATTTCATCCAAGTATATAAGAAAGTAAAACAATGCAAAGGAAGAATAGACAACTTTTTTGGCAGAAATTAGGTCTCTGTCTGCAAGTATTTTGATGACTACTTTTAGACTAAAAAGTGGGAAATAAAAAGTTCTTTTGAGAGAATCTTTTCTAGTAAATAAACTCTGAACAGCCTATGAATTCACAAAATTCATGACAGTCTTTATTGTGACAGGAAAACACCTGATTTTATATGCAAAACTTATAGCTTAGTATCAACTTTTATGAGCTGCACTAATCTCAAAAAACAGTTGTCATTGACAAATTTACAGGGTGAAATCTATCAGTGTTTCCACAATATACTAGACATACAAATCTGTTGAAGTAAGCATTACCTATTTGAAAACATGATGCAACTCATACTGACAAGTATTGAAGAAGTAATGAAAAGAAAAAAAGTAAATAACATTGTGCAATGTTAAATGTACTTTTTTTCTTGTGTTCAGCTAAAAAATTCATTTGAAAAAAAAAGGCTAGAATCTTTAATGGGTACATTATACTTTGGTTTTAGCAAAAAAAAAAAAAAAATCCATGTTAGTTGAGGATGAGATCCCTGGCACTTCCAAGAAAACATGATAACATAAAGCATAAAATTTCAGTTTTTGTACACACTGGTTTTAACTGAAATGGCTTTACAAAGTGATGGTGCCATTTGTAAGATCTTGTAGGTTGAATACATCAACTGTATCTAAAAAGTTCATTGATCAATTAGTTACATTTCCCATGTAATAAGTGAAACAAAAAGGACTTACCAGTTTATGTCTTTAAAATCATAGTAGCATATCAGAGTTAATAAGAACCCATTTTCACTTAGGCCCTATATGTGAAAGTGCCCTTTCTGTATAAGATGTGAAGTCTGACAAATTAATACATAAATATTAAAAAAAAAGAGAGAGAACTATCCACCAACAACAGTTTCAACCAGCTGACAGTTATAATTTGAGGCATTAGATCCTGTTTAACCTATCCTACTTTGGCAAGCTCAGACACAAATGACGCAACTATACATTTACTAGCATTTTATACCTAGCTCTGACATTAAAGGGCAGGAGCAGTCATCCCAAATTGAAGAAGTGTAGTAGTCTGTCCAGTTTCATGATTGGCTGTTAGGAGTCGGGTGACAATGTTTTTTTCTCTTCAAATGTGAAATTTACCAGAGGTAACTGCTTGGTTTACCTTGAATATGCAATAGTAAAATCATAAAATGTAATGAAAGATACTTTGAAGAGAAATAAGATGAAAATTGTGTTATTTAGCTTTTTCTTCAAAATAAGTTTGGGGGGACTGCTCGTTACCTTTAAGATGGTTTCCTCTAATCTTAATATGGTATTCCCTGCTCTTGGGTCATGATGCTTAAAGATTTTTCCTAATACTCACCTACAGCCTGCTAATTAAAGGGAAAGAGCAGTAACCCCAACTTGAAGTAGTGTAGTAGACTCTCCTGTTTCATGATTGGCTCTTGAAAGTCATGTGACAACATTTTTTCTCTTCAAATGTAAAAATTTACTGGAAGAAACTGCTTTTGTAGGTTTACCTTGGATATATGCAACACTGAAGTCATAAAATATGATGAAAGACACTTTTAAAGAAAAATTTGATGAGACTTGTGATATGTAGCTGTTGTTTTAAAGTAAGTTTGGGGTGACTGCTCTGACCACAACAAGAAATCCACTAGGGATCTGATACAATTTTTAAGGGGGTCACTGATATTAGGGATAAAAGATTTGTCAATTTTTGTAAAAGAAACCCCCCTTATCCTTTGTTGTACTCAATTTCTTTATCATGCCTGTTTTATTATATTTTGTGGATATTTACATGGAAACTTCTATGCAATGCATTATATCTGGCCAATAAGATAATACCACAGGAGAGAATGTCCTCTCAATTGAAATAAGTGAATCCAACACAACAATGTGCTCAATGAAACCAATCACAATACATTAAACTGATAATTAAATGTAAGACTATGTACAGTAAAATGTTCCAATAAATCCATGCAAACCCCATGAAAATACTCAAAATATTAAACAGCAGTATTCAACAAAAACAATGAGTACATATGAATGCTCTACAATTAGTTAAAAAAATTGACTGGGAAAGACCAAAAAAATTCTTTGTGACATTAGTAAGGGGAAATCAACTGATGAAGGACCTCAGCTGAATTGTGTTTAATAATGAGAGGCACAGTTGTGTCTGGGTTCATTAAGCTATGACCTGTTTGGAGTGAGGATAATATCACAAATCCGAGAAGAACCCTTGAGACTTTTGAGTCATTCATCCTTCATATTCTTGATGATGTCCCCAACACTGGCAAACATCTATAGTATTACACAGCAACAAATATGACTGCCTCTAGAACAGAATTCAATGGAATCCCTCTGGGTTACTTCCACATAGAGGTGTTGATGAAGCAATCAATGAGCAGTGGAAACGTGTGGTTAACAGTATTGATCTGTTTCGATCCAACTGCAACTTGGCTTGTTCGTACATGGTGTAAAATTGGGTTGTCTGTCCCATCGGGATGAAGACAGTACAGAATGTATGCTTACAGTCTCATACACCCTCTTACCTAGTTTTATTAATTACCAGGCAAATTTACATAGGAAAGGCTGACTTAGTATGATTAGTGGCTGGGTTGTAATATTGATCACTATTGATTACACAAGTGTAAGCATATCTAATAGTAATATTCACACACACACACACAATGCTTGATCTCTTCTATGGTCTCATTCATATATTTTGCTAACTGGACAAAATTAATTGGTACCATCATCCCATTGTGATGGCAAAGAGCCATTAAACATGACCATTCAGTTTCAGTTAAACCTCTTGTTTATTAAATCTGGTCAATCTGACATTTACATGTAACTGTTGAAGCACTGAGGCTACATTAAGTACTCTTCATTGCATTGCTAATTGATAAGCTTTCACATTCCATTACTCTGTTTTCCCTACAGCATGTAAAAAGAAAGAAGATGATGCTAAAGCGCCCCCACAGAACAATCACGTCAAGAAACCACGTCTTGTATTCACTGATCTACAACGAAGAACACTTCACGCAATTTTCAAAGAGAACAAGAGGCCATCAAAGGAAATGCAGATGACGATAG
Organism: Holothuria scabra; assembly: GCA_037179385.1. Classification (NCBI taxonomy): domain Eukaryota; kingdom Metazoa; phylum Echinodermata; class Holothuroidea; order Aspidochirotida; family Holothuriidae; genus Holothuria; species Holothuria scabra. Next base: position 58,208,314 of record CM074179.1, on the reverse strand, counting down.
CCCAACAACTGGGTTTGGAGTTGAGTACAGTCAGTAATTTTTTCATGAATGCAAGGCGGAGATCGCAGGACAAATGGCAAGATGAGATGAATGCTGCCGCCAACAATAATAACAATAGGGTAGCAAACAGTCAGACACCAGTACCGTCAACACCAACATGTGCAACCACAATCACGCCAAAGACAGAATTTAAGGCATGATATCAGTAACTATATTGGTACTCTTAACATTTTTATACAAAGTGACCTAAGTCCATTAGTCCTCTTCATTGAGGGTAAAAAAGCCTCGTTAAAAAGTCTATCAATTCAGTAAAAGTCTTCTGTACTTTTCACAAAAACCAGGTTTCTTTGAAGATTCTAAATACTTATTTAGAGCTTGTCAAAACATGTCTCAGAAGACAGGATTTCTTGGGTAAAATGAAATTTGGTTGAAAAGCAGAGAATATGAAACATAAAATTAGGGTCAAGTTTATCAACATTTTTATAAACTTTTGGCTAAATATTTCTTCAAAGCCAGCACAAAATAAGACTGAATTGGCAACTTCCAAAAAAAAAAAAAAAAAATAGATGACAGTCTGAGGCTTATAATAAATTCTTCAGAGAAAATACTTTGTAGATTTTTTCCACAGTAGAATTGTTAATTCTTTCAAAAAGCTGACTTTTTTAATACATTTTGTGAGTGTGTGTATAATTTTGAACTTTTTGAGTTCACAGTGCAACTAAAACTTTGTTTGGTTTTCTTTTGATGTTAATGTTCTGTATATTGACAATGAGTAATAAGAATACCCTCATGTGCTTTCAGTATGTGGTAGACAAGACAATTTCCTAGCTTTAACTGGTAAGCTAGACAATCTACATAATAGTCAAGTCTTGTCTGTAGTAGTTTGTGGAGGAAGAATTATGCTATCTGCTACATTGAGTGACACAGCTTGTCACTACCAAACAAATAAGTTGTCGTTATTTACATTCAAAATAAAAAATTGTGGGGAAAAGTATAACGACTGGACTTCTACAAGGTGTCATAATTATGATTGACCAATCAGGGTCACCTTGCTACATGATGAAGGAAATATCTCCAATATAATGGATGATATCACCCAATAAAATTCTGTCCACATTAATGTTGGGTACATTGTGCACATTGCTGGCAGATAATATTCCTTTGAGGGTGTGGGTAATATAAGGAGGCTGTACATATTGGACTTGCAATAACCTCTATTTTATTAATAACTTATTATTTATAGTACTGTATTCTACCTCCTACACTTAAAGTGCTTCAGGTTTCTTTGCTTTTAAAAACTACATTTTAGAATAAGCTTGCTACAAACATTAGCCAGATATGTAATCCACCATGCTATTGCAAAACAAATGTAATTTGTAGGAAGAATATTCTCTCAATGTACTATCACCAAACCAATTAATAGTCTAAAAAATTCTTCCTCTGCAGATGACTTTGCCCATTCCATGTATACCTTGTTTCTGCAATGATACTTTTGAACTGCCAATGAACTGACCATTCCAATGCTTACAGTATCTCCTTATACATTTCCAGTTTAGAAACCTATTTTAATCTGATATGTATCAATGAATGTAATATTATTTCTATGCATCTTAGAAAAGGTTTCCAAACAACGCAATAGATGGAGTCAGGGTTTTAGTCCCAACACTGAGGTATATGATGTTAATAATGCAGCTTTATCTCCTCATAATTACAATTTTTTTTTTACGTTGTACATTCCACAACCATTCCTGTCCTCTTACATTTAATTTTCGAGTAATAATGTACTTGAAATCATTGGTTTGTAGTGTGCCAACAATTTTGAATTTCTTTGTTTGAAATACTCCTTTGGTAAATATTTATTTCAATATTTGGGTTGCGGTCCTGTCTTTTCCTTTCAAAAAACTGTACCCTTAATCTGAACAGTTCTAGTTTCTGTTTTCTTTCATTATATACAGAGAACTGATACAAATCCTTTAATTGTAAATGAAATACAAGAAAATTTTAAAAACATTTTTCTCATCATTCCAAGTTAATTTCATTCCGTAGTCACAGCTGTATTCCAAAGTTACAATTTATCAGTCAGCAAGTAAATTTTAAGCCAAACAGGAACATTCCTCCCAATGAAAAGACCTTGAAAATCTAAACAGCAAGATTTGCGAATCAAGTTTACAAGCTGTAAAGCCTGGACAGAGATAAAGATACTCTTTAAGCAGGAAATCATTAAAATGTGTTAGCTAATGTTCTTTTAAAATAAGTTTTATATTTCCTTATATTTAAAAGAAATTGAAATATTGGTAACATATGACTATTTCATTTGGGGTTATTCAAAATACAGCTATTCATGACATAACTGGTCAAATCAAAGTAGCGCTTAAAATCCCTAGCAAAAAAATTTAAATCAATCCATAGTCTGGAAAAATTGTGAAAATGTCCCCCCCCCCCCCCAAAAAAAAAAAAAAAAAAAAATGAGGAACCCCACCAAAAACAAAGCCAAATTTTCTGAGAAGTCGACTAAGTGGGGAAAGTAGTAGAGGGCATAATGGATGTCCTGCATTAAGGATTTAGAAGCTATACAGGTCCCAGGGTCTCAGTCACTGATGTTTCCAATATCAGGAGATATCCCTAAAAGTGGAAGTCTTTCCTCAAATTATTTTTTTTCCATTGTAATTGTCTTTTTATTGTCCTTCATATATTTGTTATTTATTTTGAGACTTAAGTTTCCATGTTTGCAGATTTTCTTTTCTTTTCAAGTCACATTTGGTGTGTGAACATGCAGTTTGTGCAATATTGTATATACACCTAAGTAGAGGCTGTTAATACCTCAAATAGAGGGCAGTATTCTCCATCCATGCAAAGTTCTGTTTCATTTCTGTTCATCAACAGACTGAGAGTATCATAATCAAAACATACAGGAAACGGGCAGCTACAAGTGAAACCAGTTATTTATAATTAGGTACTTAATAAAAGTTATCATAATTTGACATTATGGATAAATTGTGGTGATAGAATAACAGATAAGTACTATTAATGTCTCTCAAGTTGCCCTAGTAATTTATAGTAACTACTCGGGTGTTGGAATGGAACATGTAAGCTTGGGTACTTACTAACATAAGTGTGTATAAAAAGATCGCTTTTGCTTCTCATGTGATCCATAGGAGAGTATATTACACATCATTCCATCCAGTTTCTTGATAATACATAGGTGAAATGGAGTGAGATGTGCCAGGGACGTATACAACCAACTGTCAAAAATTTTACATGGACACCAAAAAAATTTGTAATTTACATTGATTTCTTCAAAGATTGAGGCTCTGTCCATGTAATATTGTTTTCTTTACTTTATTGAAATCCTTTTGAAGTGTGAAATTTTATTGTGAAGATTTTTAGATTGAAAAGCAGATCGTTTCATTCTGTCTTGTTAATGTGTATATTGGAAAGAAGATTGTTAATACTTGAAATATGAGTGAAAGAAATAATGATAAAAATGTACAACAAATGTCTCTGTTGTTATCATGTTTTTTAATTATAAGAATAACAAAATTAATAACTTACCACTGAAGATGACAGTTCATAGGCCAACATCAGTTTCTCTCAAATCATGTAAGTCCTTTCATCACGCTAAAATAAACAGAAGAAAGTATGTCTCTAGTCACCCCATTCAATGGGGAAATTGTTCTTGGAAAACATATTCATAGATCAATACAGACAACCAATTAGGGTGGCAATTTGTTCTTATAACTGGAAGGATAGTACCTAATTAAAAAAAAAAAAAATAGTGTAAAAATCAGTCAAGCGGCAATTTCTCATAAAATATTGTGGTACTTTGGGGGGGGGGGGGCTGTTCCTAGAACTCATCAGGGTTGTCGATTTTTTTTTATTTTTAAAAAAAATCATGATTTAAATCAAATAAATTTATCTAAATCAGATTTTTTGGATTAAATCATGATTTTTTTCAATTAAAATCATGATTTTAATTGTGATTTTAATCAAGGTGATTTAAATCAAACGCCCTGCCACTCATGCTGGCAAAAGATAATGATATTTGAGGAGAGAAAGGTATATTGCTGGAATTCACTGGTGAATCAATATGATTTCATAACAATCATGACTATTCTCTTTGTATGGCATAAATGACTAGGAATTAGAAATGCAACCAATAGGACAGGGTGAAAAATGAACCATAATAAGGGTGTCCATTTGACCAGTTTTTCGACGCACAATCCGGCTTTTGAGCACCCTGTATTCCATCCAGGCTCAGGTTGAAATTCCTCCATTTCAAAAATTCTAATGTTAAACTTCTCAACAATACAGAGCGTGGATCAGCCCAGAGTCTACATTACACGCAATGTGTTATGTGCATCAGTCATGCCTTTCACATCTGTCGAACAAGTAGCTTGTGTATATAGTACATCAGAAGGCTACATGTTAACAATAGAAATACAGATTGCATTACGAGCTGAATAATGTAGGAGACTCACACATTCGTAATACTGTCAAGCAAATTTTCCTTGAACCTATTGGAAGTTGCTTTGAAAAAAATCTTGAGAGCTCTCTTTTGAAAATGCCTCAGGAGGGAATTCATTGATGCACAAATTTTCCAGAGTTTAACATTCCATTTTTATGACTGTAATTGTGTAGCTTAGAATACCGGGGAGGGCCACTTCTGGCCATGTGGTGGGTTTGTAAAGCTGAAAATTTTCTGGTATGCTACGTGTCAACCCATGGGTTGGTGCTCTGCTAAAATAGTAGCCAAGGTTGTCCTACATTCCTGTCATGAAGGAATGGACACCCTAACTATAATTATCATCAGACAGACTTAATTGTAAAGAGAGTGTCTTAACATTGTTCAAAAAATTATTTTCAGATATTGAAATTGGTAATGCCTATGGCTGAGGCAGTGTAAGAATATTTTCCGTGGGTCTTTTTTTTTCATCAGCTTCTTTGACAAAACTCCTTGGCAAGTTAAACAGCAGCACCCAATGAAGTATGTTGATATTTCCTTTTGTCCCACATGATTGCATTCTACATATACACAGACACAGTCTAATTATACACTAATTGATTTAAAAAACACCAATGTATAGTACTCTTATTTGCCTTGAAAGGGGAACACCACCTCATAGTAAAACTATCTTTTTTACACAGAAATTATCTTACCTCAAGTTTCTACCAAACTCTCCTTTGCAACAGCTACATTTCCTGTGCAGTTAGTTGAAATACTAAGCATGGAGCCAGTCCATTAAAAGATGATGGTTGATAAATGTAGCTGACCTTGTATCATGCAATTATATCTATATATCAGGGATAACTGTTTACCTATATATTAGGTATGATCCAGATGTTTACAGTAAACCAATGGCTCTTTTACAACATTTGCCAAATAATTCCTGAAATTTATCATCCCAAAGAAGCAACAGGTCAATATATCCATGCAGGATAATATGTGACAGCTATTACAGTTAAACAGGAGTGGTTAAGTTTGCCAAAAGGTCCCACAATGAAAAGGGTTTAAGACAAGAAAAGCTGCCACCACAGTGTTTAGGAAAATGAGCAAACTCAAAAATCTACCCTTTTTTTAACTAATTGCAATTAGTTGTGAATATAATCCACTATTCCTGATGAGGCACAAAAATCCAAATTGGGGGACTGCACTAACATTTTCAAGTAAAACTGTTTCAATTTTTTTGTTTTGCTTCTAATATTTCCAACATTGCCATAAAACATTTCAAATTGATGGAAATTCATCGCCAGAAATCTGAAAAAATTCTTAAAGAATTTTGGAAACAACCCTCATGTTACCTAACAGACTGATTAGTAGGCCTACCTTACACAGTCACCTGTTTCAAATTACACTTTTATGTACCATTAAGCTGGCAATGCATCTTTATTGAATGAGGAATTTGGTTCTATCATGTCATGATAATTCTTCAAAAGCAAGTTTTAACAAGTTGGTATGCCAACTCAATATATGTCCAACATTCACTTGTTCCTCCCCTCCTATTCATGAGTACAATCTGATGATTTATAAAAAAAAATATTACAAAATCACATAAATAGTAACTTCTCAACACATTTATTCTTTTCTCTGCCAGTCTTTTTGCATATAATTTAAATATTAACCATTATTGGCAAAGCAAGTCATACAATGGTCCTTCTGTGACTCCAAACATTTTAAAAAAACACATTCTGGTACAAAAAAGAAAGTATTCAAATAAGGAGTACCTCAACTAAGTTAGTACAAAAATGCCAATATGTCTCTAATAAAATCTTATATGGTTTTAATCCATGTTGCAACGTAACTTATACCCACCACCCATATAAAAGTTCAGCCCTTTTCATCTACGCATAGTTGGAAAATACCACCCTGTCATGATTTGCCTACAGGAAATAAGGACATGTTACCCTATGAACTTCATGAGCACTGTCACTGGAAATGAAAAATGGGGTATTTAGAGCATGATAACACAAACAGAAAAAATTCAACTATCATTCTGAAATGAATTTTTATAAGTGCTTGTCTAAATTCTTACTGTATTCCAATACTTATATACTAATTAGTAAACTACAAGAGTACCAAGGCGAAAAAAGAATGTCTCAGTGCTAATGAATTTATTCATGGCAAAGAAGAATGGTCATGTCTGCAACCCATACCAGCTCATGTTTTGTTTTTGACAGACATAACAAAGATAAGATGAAAGGTTAAATTAATAACAAACAAATTAAGTCCTTTATCCCTCATAGCAGTATGAACCATGAAGGCTCACTGTCCATAATTGATCAAATAGTCCCAAACATACATCCACAGCTGTTTAAATTTCAATGCAATATGAATTACCCTTGGCAATGTACACAAATTACATTACTACAACATGCATGATCATTTCTTCCTAAGTATGCTAAATTATCATTCATTCCATTCAATTGTTCTACCTCATCTTTTACAATTGCAAAAAATGCACCAGGTGAGGTTTCAATGATACCTTAATGTTCTATTTCAAATAATGCCATTATGTACCATATTGTCTCACTCAAATGTTAAACTAGCTTGTAAAAAAATAATTTTGAAATCTCAGGTGACCTTTGACCTCCACCGACAAAAAAAGGGGCAAACTTCTCACCACAATGCGCATCCACATACCATGTGTATCTATTCAAGTTTCCCACTTTAAGTGGTGTACACAAGGTTTTCACATTTTGACCTCTAGTGAACCCAGATAATCTCTGACCTCCATAAAATACAATAGGGAAAATAAGACAGGCCTTTGACCTCCACTAAAATGATACAGACCATCTCCTTACATTAACACATTTACATACCAAATATAAAATATATCCACCTTTCCTAACTTGTGTTACCAAGGGTTTCAGAGTTTGCCCTCTGGTGACCTCAGATGACCTTGGACCTCCACCAAAATCAATAGGGACCATCATCTTCTAACCATAATGCATCCACCTACCAAAAATGAAATCCATACAAGTTTCTTAACTTGAGATATTGTGTTAACAAGGTTTTCGTTGTTTGACCTTTGGTTACCCCACATGACCTTTGATCTGCCAAAATAAACAGGCTTCTTCCAATATGGGACCAGAGAGGTGTAACTAGATGGAGAGCCATCGAATATTTAATTTATGCTAATCCACTTAGATTGATTCCAAAGTGGGCACTAAATCTCTTATTTGGGGATTATTGAACTAAAGGGTGTGAAATTCCTTTGTTTAATACCTAGGCAACCTTATTCATACCTATGGTGACTCCAACAAAAGGGATTATTTGGAACTATGCTGTTATGTGTAAGTAGTTGCCGACAAAGAAGTGCAAGACACTATCTCCGCATTTCAAACGACTGGATATTGCTAATGATCATAATGATCCTGGCTATAGACCAATTCTGATGATTTATGCAAATGAGCAAAAGAGGAATAAGACTAAACATTGCTACCTGATTTTCATCAATACTCGCATTCGCTCGCAATGTCTAAATGGCACATCTAAACAGAGTAAAATACAGAGAAGACAAGTAGGTTGTAATCCGCGTCCAAACCCATCCAAATCGTGAAATTAATTTTCTTCCTTAAGCGACTGGCAGTAATGGCAAGGGACAAATTTCCCAAGCTGCTTTAGGACACCTAGCAGAGACTTCCTAGTCTTGAACACCTGCTAATACTTCAGTGTTAAGCCTATTGAGCCATAAAGAACAACACACAAAAGAGATTAGTGTCGGCAACTATTACGTCTCAAAGAAAAGGGTTTTCAATGGCTCTCCATCTAATCACACCTCCCTGATGGGACATCTATGTATGAAGTATGAAAACCATTACGTACTCCTATTTTGAGATATTGTGTTAACTAGCAAGGTGTAACCAACACACACCACTCACCAAACACATACACCTATGTTGTTTTTACACACAACCTGAGGACCTCATTGTTTTCCTTTGTTCCTGCTTCTTTAACCCGAATCTTAATGATAGACTGTCTTTTGTTTGGACAAAAGAGGACTAAAAATCTTTTGAATTTCCACCAGAGGACCTATATCTATTATCCAGGTCCTCTGTTTGTACTACAATACTACAAGTACACACATACATGTACTAAAAGCCTTACAAGGTACAAAGAACAGTCCTTTGCTGTAAGAATTGAATAAGCCTTTTCAGCCAATGTTACCTGAGAAAAAGGAGTTTTCTTGGGTGAAGCTTGTTTCTGTAATTGTGGCAGTTAACCCTGTTTAAACCTACTTTGTTGCTCTATTGAGCAAATAGTTTTTGAAGGGGGGAAACGTCTTTGACTTTAACCTTTTTTCATCTCAAGATACCTGAACATGAACTTCTCTGATGGATTCTGGATTATTAGTTGCCAGCTTTAGATGGCTAACTTGCTATTCGCATCTAGCGCCATGATCCCCCTTATCAGAACTCCCCTTTAGCTGGTTAAGTCATGCACAGCACATGAATGTTGTGAGCGAGGGCAGACTCTTGCATATCACATGACAAAACTCATTGCAGCATCCGACCTTTTGGGTAGCTTTGCCAGTTACCAGCTTCACGTGAGCGAGGAAAGACATGCCAGGCTTGAGCTCTCGTCAGCAGCTTGTACCTGCCAAGGCATTGTTTACAGGTGCACACAGATGAATACATACACACATCATCATGACTGCATAGACTTCTCTTATCAAAACCAAAAACTTTCAATTATATGACAATACATAGGTTAGGTTAGATGGGGCTTTAGGCCCAGTTTCCAACCTAACATGGGTTACTGATAGGTAGTATATATTTCAGGTTTTTCGAACCAGTACTGCTAATAAGTGAAAAAAAAAATAAAAAAAAAGGTCTGGTGTTACTTTCTTGCTCACATGAATAATAAAACTCCCAATAAGATACTGTTTACCTATTCATGAAAATAGGGAACAGGAACTGGAAAAGGGGTGGGGGGGACACCTGTGCAGGTGTGTTATGAGCAACACATGCATACTTGCCAAAGTGCCCTATCTCAGATTTATAATTAAAACTGGTATGAGGCATGAAAGTTTATTATGACAGATCAACCACACATAAATCTACATACCAAATTGAAAATTTAAAGAAGACTTACAAGACCAGATTGCAATCAGAACATAGTGTACCATGTGTAATCATATTTGATGGCAATAACAACAGGCCTCGATTTTTAGGAAAATTTATGGTTGTCCTTCGGGCAACCATGCATTCAACTAATTTTAGTTGTCCACAAGGAGATTTAGTTGTCCGGAACATTTTTCTCACAATTACAAAAAAGTAGCCTTATTGTGTTTATGTACTGTTGGTCTTCAAGAATAAAGAGATGTAATGTTTGAGAGACAGATACACTTGAAGTCTGAAACTATGGTATAATGTAAAAAATTGAAACAGTTGATCAGTCAGCAGTATAACTTCTTCAGTCTGAGAAAAAATGGTTGTCCATTGGACAACCAACCTTTAACTTTTGGTTGCCCGAAATGAATTTTGGTTGTTCCGGACAATCGGACAACCTCGAAAATTGAGCCCTGCACAAGCAGGGAATACTGCATAAAACTATGTAACCAAGGTCCTGGCAAACTTTTGTACCAATAATTAGAAAATTCCAAAGTGGACTTGCAAACTCCTGTGTTAAGTTTTTGGTCCTAGGGTGTAATCTGTGTTTCCCTCAGAAGATCCTTGTTTGATTTCCAGACCGCTCCATAAAATTGTGAAACTTTGAAACTGTTTGCATGTGATAAGCACAAGGACAAGTCCCTTGTTGCGTAATCTGGGTAAGGAAAACTGCTTTAAGTTGCATTTTGAACAATTCTGGTTATGCAGCAGGTACCATCAAACTTACTGGGATGTGTCCATGTTGGGTGTTGCTGGGAGGAAACACCTAGCACTATATTTCCATACTATCTGCCTAACTGCAGGTGTTGCATTCATTATGTGTGCACACTAAATCAATGCAATAATAACTTGACTAGGCACAATGAAATATCCATGTATAACACTATTTATGTGCACTTCCTGTGGGACCTCATGATACACCAAAGAGCATTTGTTTTTCGTTGTTTACCCATAGCTATGCAGAAACAAAATTAGAAAAACAAATTTCCTCAGTGATTGCAAAGTATGTTGGGTGGACATATTCTTCCATACACAAATGACTTTTAATATCACATATACATACAGAAACCAAAATACCCAACACCCTTATTCCCCACCATGAAGCTGCCAACATCCCTAGTAGGCCTGGTGTTACTGCATGGCACTGCAGTGCTAGTAGGCCTGGAACTGCAGCCCTAGAGGTCAGTTGTTACTGCCTGGCACTGCAGTGCTAGTAGGTCTGGAATTACCCCCCACAATGCAGCTGATAGTAGCCCTGGTGTAAACTGACTGGCACTCCAAAACTACTTGGCACATCCCTGTTATTGTTTAACTCTCTCACGTTTTTTCTCTCTCTACACTCCATGCACCACATGATGTGAATAGAGTTTAAATGGCAAAAAGTATATGTTAACATCTCATTCATTTAGCTAAACAAGCTGGTCATATTGCGTAGTTTTGTGGTTAAGAGCCCAAGAAACCTTAACCCTGCAGTGCACATTCTCTACCACTTAATTATTCCACTTAAAGATCCTTCTACAAGCAGATTCTTTCTAAAAAAAAAAATTATGAAATGCCACCACTGATGGCAACACTTCTTTCCAAACTAGCTGTGTAGAAGTTACACTTAAAACAGCCATTAACTGATTTGTACCAAGAAACAATTTTGCACTGGAAGCTGCCATATGCATTGAAGTGAATAAAATGTGGTAAGCACTGTCAGCACTTCTTATAAAAAAAAAAAAAAAAAAGAGTACTTTGTGCACCTTGGCATGGGAAACAAGACAAACTTAAACATCAAACTTTTCACCATTATATATATATTTGCTAGGACCAATCTATATCCTTTGTGTATTCAAAATTGATAAACTCATTTGAAAATGTATGCATTTCTCACCAAGTTGGTGGACACCACCATTAAAATCTGGTAATGTGAATTTTGTTTTCCCAAGGCTGATGTTGAAGAAATTGATAACAGTCAGCATTGTTTCACCTTATGAATAAACACATTTCTTTGCAAACTTTAGTAAATGCACCACTTCCAATTATGTGGATTACTAGTTAAAATGTGTTGCAACTGTGGAACAAAAGACAATGATATCCAGACACACATTGGATGAGTATTTGTGATTGCAGGAGACGGAACACATTTTTACCTTGATACAGCCTATGCCCTTGACCTTTTATTAGCCACATTCACGCTTTCTGAACTTAAGATCGTATGGTAATCCAGATGTATTAACTTCTGTGCACAAACAATGCCACTTAAAAATAGCTACTGAAGCACAAGAATATTAAAAAAAACTTTGATTTCATTACCTTTAAACCAATATCACAACAGCTGGTGCTACTCACATGGAACTCCAACATGTTTGTGCTGTCTTGCATGATACTTGTCCTTTTTGATGTTACCCAAATCACAAAGAATAAAGCTTTTACAAAAGCTAATGAACAGGAGTCACACTTTAAATACACTATGCTGATATATGGCAGCACCTTCTCACATTGCTTCCACAAATGGTATTACCACTTCTTTAATCTGTGCTATTACTACAGCCATTAGCTGAAATATCAGTACTATAATCTCCTATTGCACATGATTATTTCTTTGATATCCATTGCCTACCAGCACCAAAATCACTCCTATCTGCTTTAGAAGAGAATGCTATTCACAGCTGCTTCCAGGTCTGGGTCAGGGGGTTTACCTTCCTCTGTCTTGGGCAGCAAAGAATCATCTCCTTCCATCATAATATCTAGCTCAGCCTGTAAGCTTGCTACTGTGTCATTCCCATCAGAGGTACTTGCTGCAGTAGTAGAAGGTTCATTCTGTGGTTGTCCCATGTTGCCATAAGAAGCAAACTTATTCAAGGTATCAACATTGTCATAGAAGTCATCATCATTTGAATCAAACACCGCACTGGGTAGTGTTTCCCTGAGGTTACTTCCAGCAGTAGCAGCAGCAGCAGAAATGCTTGTAAGAGGGACTGTATGCTGATGCTGTGGTTGTTCACCCTTGTCTCTAGGGCTAGTCTTTTGAAGTCCCAAGATGCTATTAATTGTACTGTTCATCTCATCTTGCAAAGTATCTTGCAGCATATCCATAGGTTCAAAGGGACTTGAAGTACCTGTCCTTAACATAATCTTGTCCTTAGTGCTACTACTCATCACATCATCCTCAAAATCAAATACACTCAGTGCATCCTCAGAAAAGTTTGAACCCTTACTACCCCCTTTTCCATTTGTTAATCCATCTTTGTTACTTTTCTTTGATTTGCCTGCCTTTTCCATGGGTTTAGTCTCTGTCTTTTCTGGTACTGTGGAAGGGCTTGGGGATTGTTTCTTGAATGCAGGTTTCTTTTTCCCTTTCAAGTCCTCCATGGATACATCTAAGGGGGACTCACTCATAAGAAGTGCCTGTAAGGTGGAATGTCTACGAAGCCTCACTCTTGGAGATGAAACGTCAGACTTGATAGATGGGGCTGCAGCTTCTGATCCTGTTTCAGATTTTGGAGACTTCAGATCTGGAGAGCTGATGCTGGAATGTATGGTGTCTCCACTACTAGGAGCTGGAGATAATGCAGGCTGATAGGACTGCTTGGGAATTTTGATAGTTATCTTGGTCTTGAAATCATTTTTTGTAATTTGAGGTTCACTAATGGGAATTTCACTACTAACAACAGTCGGTTTGGTCTCTAGTGGTTTTACAGTTGAAATACTCTCCACGTGAGATCTCTTCTTAGGGGGAAGCAAAGGTTCCTGCAATGTAACAGAGAATAAAGCAACACAGTTAATGCAAATGACCATCAAATTCTGGAACTTTCACTCCTTTAAAAATACTAAAAAATAACCAACAATTCATATACATTTGGGTCAAATTATAAACCATACATCAGTTAAGTTTTGAAGAGAGGCTTCAATTGATGCTGGTTTTCATGATCACTTCATGTACATCAAAAGTTTTGCACTAATGCTTCAAATAAGGTCACATGAATAAAATTTCAGTTTTTCTAGCTGTTACCTGTTTAGGTGTTGTCACCGGGGTATGATTGTCATAAGCTGCACTCAAGAAACGCTGCTTTTTACTTTGATGTGGTTTGATGATGGCAAGAAGACGACTTTGAGTTTCTGTGAATAAAGAGGATTTGTCACTTAGGTCTGTAAGGGGTACACCATTTGTTTGAATACTCTAAATTCTATGACAGTGAATGTAGTAAAGCACAATTTTTTTCAACTCACAATATCTTACTACCGCTTGAAAGTTTACATGTTTCTGAAGTGATTCAATGCCAATGCAGACATAAAGATGTCTGCAAAGTGGTGATAATAACTGAGGAAAACAAACTTGTTTACTCATTCTTAATGGAATTTCACAGGATTGACTAAAACATTATCAAGCACCACAATGCATCTCCTTTTTTAAAATTGTAAACTTGAGTAATTATCCTCCAAAACCATAAGCATACATTTATCAAAGAGATACATGGATATTTTCACATCTATAAAGGTGGCAATTAACCTGTATCAAACTCCTTCGAAATTACAATCTGAGAAAGAGTGGCACCGTATTGAAAATGAGCATAATTTTGTCATATTAGACTCCTATTTGGCCAAGGTAATAATCTGTTCGGATTGGTCAAATCACATAGTTAGTTTACTTTGTTTTCCAGCCACTTCTAAATAATCTATTCTTGACCCCCAAATCAATTATTTTCAAGTTTCCTCCTGTTTTCACATCCCCTTTGAATTGATAATCGATGCACTTACTAATCTCCTTTACTGTGGTGCACTTGTGTATTCGGACAAGCACAGACCCAAACTTCAATTAATAGTATCAGTACAGGAATGACAAAAAGGTCGGAATGGTTGTGCACTCATTAGTCATATAAAGCATTGCCAATTAGGCTGCTGTATTTTTGCACTAACATTACTGAACTTGCATAGGCGCTGTGCAAACGTTATGAATGTGAAATGAGAAAACTTTGCAATTACTGAAAACCATTACTTGGTATATCACTGCTGCCCAAGCCTTACTTCACCAGTCACTTTTTCTACATATTTCAGCCATAATACTAACATCAAGGGACTTGGAAAATACAATAGCACAAACATCTGATCTGAAGTCAGGGAAAGTACCAGGAAGCCCAAACCTAGGTCACTGGCCTAACTATCAATGTGGGACAGAAACATAAATTGGGGAAAAGGCATAATTTCAGCTATAGCTAGAAGTCTGGCATTCCAGAAAAAAAAAAGTACCTACCTGGATTATTGGACAGTTGTTTCTCATACTCAAAGTTCATTCTTTCATCTTGTAGCACCATTCTGTCCAGCATTACCATTTCTGCTGATGGACCTTCCCTCTGTTACACAAGAAAGAAGAAATTATAACCATTGCATTCTGCAGTCAGACGCAAAAAAGAAATTTGTTTGCCTAATATTTTACTTCAAATATCTGGTGAAACAGGTTAGTAGTATTCAGTTGTAAGTGTGAAGAATAAATGAGTGCACAACAGGCTGTAGCCATACCTCTCTATTCTGGAACAATATCTACATAGCACAAGTGTGCAATTGAGAACATGAACAACACTAGGCAAAATGCTAGGATACTGCCAAGTGCAATTTAGACAAAGGGATCACAAAACTGCATGGAAATCCCAGGCCTCAAATTTAATGGCAGCCACAACGGCCATTGTGGTCATACATTTCCTTTTTGCTGTGATGTCCTGGTAAAATGGTTAAAATTCACAGCCAAAGTTGTCGCCGTGCCCTCAGAACTTATCGTGAAGTTCTAACTTATCACTAAAAAGCAAGTAATACATGTTTGGTTAACATACATAGAAACTCAAAACTCCTATAAAAACTTGGCGCTTCCTACTTAAGAAATGCTTTCAAAATTCTTTCAGTTTTAACAATGAGACATATGCCATACAGCATTATACAAGCTGAGGCTACGTAGCCTGCTCCGCAGTTGCATACGGAAATACAACAGCAAGTTTACGTAAAAAGCAATGAGCCAATCACAACTCGCAATACAGTCAAAGGAAGTTTAGTGTGTAAAAGTCCCCGCATTGAGATCAAGTTACGTTGATCATGTGCATACTACAGTACACTGCAGTGGAAGTCTTTCGTTTCCTTTGCTGCATGTGTGGATACTGAATGTGGTTTTCTGTTACCTTTTGTTTAGGGCCCAGTTGGGTGCATTTGTTTCTCAGGGTAAGGGTCTGTTTATATGCACTAAAAAAACTTGCAGGTTACACACATTGCTGTTTTACGTTATTTCGGTAAATGCAATTCGTTCCATTTCGTATAATGCAAATTATTTTGTGAATAGTATTTAAACAAAATCATGCTGTATTGGAGGTGCGTCTTTCGAAATGTGCTTATGACCTTTGCACCTCCAATTTGAAATTGATAATGAAGTACATTGGGACAAGATAGTTTCTTATAATCAAGCTCTTTGAGTCTAACTTAGATTGCATGGTGTAAGTTCTACAATTGCGAACCATCTAAGAGGCAATCAGTGCATCTAAGACCCAGGTACTTGGGTTAGAAAATCTCTTGAGTGGGAGTTAGCGAAATTTGTTATGTTTAGAAATTGCCGTCGTGCCCTTATTGAAATTTGAAAATGGCCGTAAAACCCTGCCTTGATGCCCTAAAAATGGCAAGTAAAGGAAGGCCAAATGGAATTGCACTTGAGATCTGAAGTTCTAAGAGGCCTAAAATCGTAATCAGCCACACTTTGAAGCACATGTCAAAGATAATGATCTGGCTGGAACATGAAAAATGTTTTTATAGGAATGACCAATAGCACTTAAAAAATGCCTTTGCTACCTTAAAGGAGAGAAAAACGACTTAATTGTAGCATTGTGTGCATTCAGTGTAGCATTTCTTTTGCTCATCAAATGGCAGTATCTGTCATGTCTTGTGCCACCAGCAGAAAACAAGAGAATCATCACTTGATTTCTTGAAAAAAGCATTTTGCATGAATGCAAATAAGCTTACACAATGGCAGGAATCGTGTCAGACATTTCTATGAAGCTTACTTTCCTTGAGAAAGCCAAGGATAAGAAGAATCAGTTTGTTCAAACAAGGTTTTCAAGTCAGGCATGTTGTACTATTTCTGGCAAATATGAGAGGATTTATAACAGACAACGAGAATGTGACTGATGGTGACAGCACAGTCACTGGGTATACAGCATGGTCTTTCAGTCAACCTGAAGTAAACAGGCATGGGTAAGGTAAGTGTGACCGATGCAGGCCATAGTCAGGACTAAATCATCTGTCTGTTTGCAGGGGAATCTATTTCCCCCAGTTTCTACTGTAAGTTTTTCTCGGTACAATTTGTTTTCAGGGAAGGAATACCACATTTCTTACCATTTTAATTTTAGAGAGCCATTGGTGTTAAGGCGGTAAACAGTGTGAGGGAAGTAGATGCTGGTGACCTCCATCTGCAGGACTTCTTTAGCAAGAGCATCAACAATTTCATTTACTGGTATGCCCACGTGACTAGTGACCCATGCCAGCACAACTAATTTTTGTAGTTGCACCAAATTGGAGTAAGCTTCACAGAGAGCTGTTACTGAATGGTGTCTATAGCTCATTGCCCTTTAAGGCTAAGAGGCTTGACAGTGAGTCTGTAAACAAAATGAACTTTGGTTGTTGTTCGATGTTTCCATCAGGTTGAATGCCATCCTTCGTGCCTGAAGTTAGGCAGCAAATATTGATGCATCATCTGGTAGTCCGACTTTTAAGGATGCATCATGGCCTGACACTTTAATGTCATCAAGGAGTCTATTCAGAAAATATCTGGTAAGTATAATCTTTACATCTTGATGTGCACGAAGCAGCAATGACCACTGTCCCTCATCCTGGTTGAAACCTGGACCTCTGGAGTTCAACTCCTAAGCAGGTCATACCAAGGACTTGAACACTGGAACCTGGAACTTGGAAACTGAAACTCCATTGCTCACACACAATGGCAGTAGGCTTATTTTTTAAAGTGTTTGGTATGACTTGACCTGGGAAGCGAACCCGGGCCTTCAGTGTGAGAGGCGGATGCTCTACCATTAAACCAAGCTCATGGTCCTAATTATATAGTCACTCCTTTGCCACCACTGTATAAATCTTTTTTGTGGAAACCTTTAAAGGCATTAATTGGCCAATGAAAAGAATTTAACTGCTATGTTATTGAAAATTTATTAAGTTCAAAGATGTCTGCACTGTTTTAATCAAAACAAAGGACAACAAATTTACTCAGGGGATGTTATTCACCATACAACTTGGTAATTTATATTTAAATTGACTGTGTTTAAGGAAACTTTAGTAGTAAAAAATTCTAACCATGCTTTCTTTCAGCAGCAGGTGTCGATACTTTGCCAACATTTCCTCCTTTTTCTCTATAAGTTGCTGACTGTGTTCTTCAAATGCTTCATCAACTGAAAGAAAAGTCAAAGCACACATCAAGTTTGTCAACAACAATGACCTTATGGATAAACTTGCTGACAAAAATTTATGTTTACACAACATTTACACAAAGTGGCCAAATACATTTGCAAACTGGAGATTGATTTTAATGCCCAGTGCGTACAACAACAGCTGAATCAGAGCTAGATGTACACAAAAGAGTACTGAAGTAACAAAATAAAGTGTAAATATTAAAGAAGATATGCAAGGTTAAAGGAGATTTAAACTCTATATATATCACCACAGCCTGCATAGGGCCAACTATCATGAAGGAATCAATATACTACACATGAGGGAGCAGGCCTTGAGTTTTTGGATTTTTCCAGTTGTTCTTCGAAAGACACTCCTAGGGAAATTAGGGAGTGTAGTAACTGTGCCAGTTCATCATTTTGTGAACTCTCATTTTTCATTTAAGAATGAAAAAAATCACATTCCTCACTGTGATTTGAGGTGGGTGATGGCATACACTCATACTCCTCAAAATTCAAGGCCTGAGTGAGATACTTACATTTATCAAGGTGTTCAGCAGTAGGTGTATTATCCTGACAGATGTGAAAAGGAAGTAAATGGGTCACTGCATCTTCTTTGCAACCAAATTTGTCTTTTATTTCAGATTTAGTTACTAGTTTATGATCTTTATCAAGCTGCTGTTTAAACCTGTAGACAAAATAAATCATACACATTTGTTAGATAGTCAGATAGAGTTTAACAGCCCTGCTTTCAGCCAATTGGTTCAAGTCAAGCCAAGCCTTTTTCTAGTTGTGACTCAGTTTTCCCTACTCCATTGCTTATGATGAGCACCAAGCACAATGTCAGTAGGTTCCCTTTTTAAAGTCCTTGGTATGACCCCAGCGGGGCATCGAACTCCCAACCTCCTGACTGCAAGTTGAATGCTCTAACCACTTGACCATGCAGCTGGTCTTATATCATACACAAGTTCCATCATCAAAGGTGAAACATGCAAATACCTTTAACACAAGTTAGTTAGATAGAGTTTTACTGCCCAGTTTCCAACCTATTGGTTCAAGTTGAGCCGCCCACAGCCTTTTTCCAGTTGCGGCTCACTGGCTTGTTTTCCCTACTCCATTGCTTATGCGGAGCATCACCACCTCAGTGGGTTCCAGTTTTTAGAGTCTTTGGTATGACTTGACCTGGGAAGCAAACCTGGGCCTTCCGCATGAGAGGCAGATGCTCTTACCTTTAGACCAAACACAAAAGCTGAGAGCAAGATTCTTCTTTTGCTAGGTAGTGACATACATGATAAAAGATTTTCAATACTCTTTCAAGATACCTGCACTTTCTGGGAAATGCATTTTAATGACTTTTCTATGGCTCTCTCAGGACCAAATAAAGAGTTCTCATGACATCAGACTGGATGTCTTTCTTAAAATGACATAAAATCTGAGGAGTGAAGATATACATACATAAATGTACATACATATATATATGACAGTGAGTTCCACGGGTTGGTATATACATAAGTATTGATATTACAAGCCAGAACATTTTTTGATATTATGAGTAGAAATGTCACTTAGGAAAAATTTCCATGACTTTTCCCAGACTGAACACAATTTACCTGAATTTTAAGACTTTCCCAGGCCAATTTTCCAAATTCACATAATTTTTCCAGGTTTCCCATGATGGTGGGAACAAAATATCCATGTTCAGTTGAACAGAACAAAACATTCATATAGTACAATTTGAAAATTGAACTAACCTACATCACAAATGCCTCATAGCATACACATATATACTAAAGAATAACCATCTCAATGGCATACTCTGAAACAACTGAGTTGTCCGTGTGTGGTATTAGTCCGTCAAAATGATCACATGATCCTCCACCTACACAAAAATATAACTTGAGTAGCTTTCAAAAACATATCCAAGGGCATATAACCCCACAAATTCATTTTGATCTATCCAATGAAAACATGATATATTTTTAATTCTTACTAATTAAGACCACATGAGTAAAGATTGTGACATAAGAAGCAATGAAGTTTTGTAACCCAAGGCAGAGACACACTGGATTAGGGAGGATAAAATAAATGGGATGTGATATGTCATCTCCCCTTCTGTGTCAGGTCCACACTCTTCTTTACACTGCCACAACCTCAGTGAAATAACCAGTCTTCAATGGAATCATTTCTTCCCTTCTCCCATCTAAACTTACTTAAACTGAAGAAAGTCCCACAAACTTTTATTTCACTATATATCACACAGTGTGAGTAGTTACCTTCTTCACCCACAATAGTGGCTTCTTTGTGTCATCAAAAGTAACTTTTCCAATACATATATTGGCAATTGAAATGCCAATTTATATTCCAATGTTCTAGAGTCTCAAAATGACAATGCCCACTAGAAGTTAGTACAAAATTTCTGGCTGAACACCCAACCCTAACCACTGTACAATTTTAATTAATTGTTATCAGGACAACAGTTTTACTAATTTTTGGTACCACAAATATGCATATGGTATATTCATTACCTGCTAAAAACTTCAGGGACAAACACAAGCCTTGGTCGAAAAATTTCCCCCCTATATTGTGTGTAAGCCAAACTGTAAGTAATGCCAATTAGATTGGGCCTAGTCTTGTCTCAGTACATGTAATTTAGCAAATTGACTCCAATAATAACATTCACTTTAGCATAATCGTATGCATCATTCAGCGGATCTTAATGATAAATGACAAATGAAGCTTCCAAAGTGGTAGAGTAATGTATCTTTTGTGAAAAACATGGTAGTTGTCTCCAAATGGTGACAATGGCTTTTTTCCAGTGTTGCCATTTGGTGAAAATGGTGCAAAAAGGGTTGTGTAAATAGAGGTTCATCTCTTTTATTTTAACCTTGGTACTGTAGCTATGAAACTGTACAAAAGGTGGTTTGGGACTCTTGCAAAGTAAAATACATGAAG
This sequence comes from Holothuria scabra, assembly GCA_037179385.1. NCBI lineage: Eukaryota > Metazoa > Echinodermata > Holothuroidea > Aspidochirotida > Holothuriidae > Holothuria > Holothuria scabra. Next base: position 58,187,345 of record CM074179.1, on the reverse strand, counting down.
GATGTCCACCAAAAATTTGGGTGCAAATATTTTATGAGATTGCCAGTCATAACTTCAAAGAGAATTAGTTATGAAGATAATTCCAGCAGATAAGACTTACAGTTCTGTTCTGCTTGGCATCTTTACTTGTTTCTCCTCTCTCTTGATCAACACCTCACCACTTCCTGATATCAGTTGCATCAAAGTTGGAGTAGATTTCGAGTTGCCTCTTTTTGGTGACTTGCTTTCCTTCGAGTTGTTTCCCTAATAACATAGACCATTACAACCATTGATGACGTAAAATTAATGCATAATTTTTTTCAGCACATGTTAAGTTAGAAAACTCATAGTAAGGAAAGGAGCAAAGCAAAGATCATTGCCACCAACATAAATCTTCCCTCAATAGAAACATGATGAGCACATTCTGAGTAGCCTAAACTGAAATTTTCAGAGGGCTAAAGATAAAGACTTCCCAGCAAACCATCCCTGCATTTGAATTTTCTTTGAAAATTTAGCAAGGCAATTTTAAGACAGACTTCAAAACCTGGCAGTAACGATTTGCAATCCAGCAATTCATGGAATTCCTGACACTCACAGAGCTAAATCATATGAGAACTGCAAAAATCATCATAAATACAAAGAGTTACTACATCAAGTAGGCTGTTCATAATTCAAATGTATGCATGCTGAACCATGTAAATGCCAAGGATGGTGAATTGAGTTAGTTTGGCAATTACTTCAAATAAGGGGAGGGAGCATTACATTCATGGGTTTTTTAATACCAAGGTTCCCAAGTGGCCAGAGGGATATATGATCCAAGAGATGCACGTCCACTGACTAGTGCACCCATTACAACAACTTATTTTTACATGTAAATTTCTTAGTGAAATCTATAGACTATGTTAATGCCACATTTTCTTCCATAGGTTAACTAGTGACTAACAACACAGGGTGGACATGAACATCCAGTGACAAGTTCATACTTTAGTGGGATTTCCTTTTGGCTTTCTGCCATGCAATTGAAAATACTTGTAAACCCATTATGAACACAGAATAAATGGTTCAACCAAGATTTCAAGGATGCCACAGTCATCAATCAATTAAGATGAGAATTTTAAATAGCTGTCTCAGGCACAATAGTCCCATCATGGCAATGAAACTGGCATACAGTATATCCATAAACTGATGTTTCATCACACGAGGGCAGACTTACAGTTTTCAATTTTTCTGGTGTGCTTCAAATCACACTCATTTGGAAATTAAAAGAAAATGAAAGTCTACAGTGTTTTCAAGGAATCTTAAACATGATTCATATAACTTGCTTCCCTTAAGTTTCATACACAGTCAATGTGAACAACATGGGAATAATGCATGAATATATTGTTATTTTCACAGAGTTAAGCGTGATGTTTTCTAACATTTTGTGCTCTGACTGCTGCCCCCTCTAAATTTGGATACATTTTGACCCCTGAACTCTCCTGCAGTTATCATCAGTCAACCATTATAGTGTATGTAACACTAAACTACTTCTGTAGTACTAGTGGTATTTTTATGGCATACAGTACATGAAGCATTTATATAACCTACATTATTTCAGATTGATCAGTAAACATGTTTGAAAGAAAATCTTGGAATGAAAGCATTTGACTGCAAAAATCAGCATGGAGACAGTTGGGAAGAAAAATAGGTTTGGTCATTCTGAAACAATATAAGCACCCCAAGCACCAAGTAAACTGCCACCTAGGAGAACTGTAGCTCCCATTACATTGTACCTGGCCATACTGTAAAAGTTTAACTTCTACTAAGATCATCTGACCGCAGATCGGCGACAAATATAAACTCAGTGTCCAGACCAGTGTCAGGCATAATGTTTGCTAGGCTAGGGCTTAAGTGCATCAATATTTATGGTAACAAAGACCTACTTTTGCCCTGTCACAAAAACCAAAATGACATTTTCTGTTTACTTTAAGGATTGTGTGATACAGTTGCTTTGTTTTGTTAAATATCTAGGAATTTCTCAAGTTCCCATTCTTTATCTAGGGGTGCAAGAAATTTCACTCCTCACTAGTGTTGAGCCAATAATGGAGATGTTGGAACCTGCCAATAACAGATAACTCAAAGTTAATATCGGCCTGATGCCAATAACATAAATAAAAATCTCTAATCACAACAAGCTTTGTTTACTAGGGCTGTGAACGTGTAGCATTTTAACTAAACGTTTAATCGCAAAAATTTGCGATCGTTTAGCGGTTAATCGCGATTAATTAACCTCACGAAGTCAACATGCTTACAACTATATTGTATTCATCATGCTCCCAGTAGACCTATCGATGTATTTTAATTTGGCACTACATATGCGACATTTAGCAATCTTGTCAGCTTTATCAACATCGAAACAATCCCACACCACGCTTGTTTTACGTCCCATCCTGTACTACTTATATCGGGTTTGATGCAAAGCAACTGCGGTTAAACTATTCTGCAACTGCCAGTGAACTCGGAACGTATTTATTACGACAGTAATTCCGTGCTCATCGCAAGTGAAACCGTACATACGAAATCGAGACAATAAACATTGCACTCTTCATTACACTACGTAAGTACATGATATATGAACACACGTGTCGCTTGAGCACCGGATCGAACTAGTTCACTGTTGCCTGCCTGGTCGATTCACGCAAAGTAAACAAGCAGTGTGCATTGTACTCAAAACTGTTAAGTGTTGCAATGACTACCCTGTGCAGCTTTTAAATACGCATTGAATGAATGTTGTAAGATGTAGGCCGCGCGGCACATCGAGGCTATAACACAGGTTGTACAACCTCCGTTCCACAATCTGCGGGGAGTACTACGAGTTGCTCCGTTGTATGGCTAGGCAGCAGTTTACCTCTAGGCTGCTTACAGCGCCGGAAAAGTTTACATAGGGAAATTCACAAGACGATCGATCTGTGTGAATTGTGTAGAAGGAAAGGTGGGCAAAAATTCATAGGACATTGGGAAGAATATCGGACGAAAAATGGGCTTTGCGATTAATCGCCAGTAGCTTTGAACTAAACGTTTATTCCACATGCGATCGTTTAGCGATTAATCGCTACACGATCAGCCCTATTGTTTACCCCATTGAAAATTATAATTATAACACTACTGCGCCTTAAACTTATTTTGAACTAAGTCTCCATGTTTCCATTTCTTCGTCTCCGTGAAAAATTTTCCATGTTTCTGACGAAGTGCTTAAGCAATCAATCACGATGTATTTGATGTAAACCATCCTAACAAGCACATTTCATTACCTACAGCCAGACTGTTAACTTTTTTTGTGCGCGGGAAACGTGAACAAGAAATAGAAAACGTGCAGATTGGAAAACCCAGCATACCAAAACATGTATGCCGTGACGCAAGTACAGTATGCTACACGTACAGATTTGTACAGTGGAATTTTTGTAGCTATGATACAAAAAAAAAAACCTTGCATGCGGCATACGCACGGCCTTTACTTACAGCATAGCACAGGGGTTCTCAGCATATACATACACTACGCAGTATAGAATATGTGCATGTATATGGATACTGCTGAGAGTGCAACGGTTGCCGTATAGATAATGATAAGGCCCTTACACAGTGCTGATCTTTCACTGGTTACAATACTTCATTAGATTGTACATTTTGTCCCAGGCACTGGTCTCTTAAGTTAGCTCTTTCAATCGAACATTTGCAATCGTGAACATTCAGCATGCTGCTGTGTTGTAAACAGACTGTTGGATATCCCCACAGAGTAACTGTTACTGTATGTGGCGAAATTCACACAGTAAAACTCCATTGACATTTGTCGTGGGATTCAGAGGAATTTGACTTGCATAAACAGACAATGGACTTAAATACTGAATTGCCTACAGATTGCACATTACGGTGCATGCCTTCTGCTATAAATGTGTACCTTAACTGTTGAAAGGACACAACAAGGAAGCACTCAGTACACTTGTCTGCTACAAACTTCCAAACAGAAAAACATTGGGACTGCAGCAAATATTTTCACAGTAAGCATTGCTATAGTAGTACTGTTGACCATGACTACCTTGTGCACTTGTTTATAGACTACAAACTGCAGGCTTGCAGCACTGCTAGTTTGTGTACATTCACTGCAATGAATTTCTAGAATGTTTAATGTTCAACACAGTGCTCTATATTTTATTTAAAGTGGCTCAGTGAGTTGGTTTGTGAAATCCAACAAATTTTTCCAAACCTATGAAGTTTTCATCAAATATCAATGACAAATTGTCAAACTTAGACAATCCCCACATGCTACATACAAATAACTGTTTTATGAGTATTTAACTGTTCAAATTTGATTTCAAAAATTCATGACCAGACAATTCTTCAAATTATGCACAAAACTGTTACAAGTCCGGACAGAACAAAACTAAAAATTTTAACTTTTCCTGTAACTATTGGATATGAAAATTGACTTGTCATGCTTATTGTAAGTATTGTTATGTGGAAGTGACCCTTAAACACTCATTAAGGTATCGATATCAACTCAATGAGCCTCTTTATGTGCGTAGTAAGTGCTTTTAGCTCTTTACTATTAAAATGATGAAATGCTTGTTATCGGTCGCCATTATCAGAGATGGCCTTCATTTGTGTCGATACCAATATATGACCCATAACGCCATTCTCTGCTGATACAGATAATACTTATCTGTTAATCTGCTCACTACTACTCCTCAAAGTAATTTGAGGTGAGTGATGGTGTAAGATCACACTTGCACACCTCAAGATTAAAGGCCTGCAAAGGTATATTTATTGGAATTAATTTAAGGTTTTGCACATTTGCCTGTGGTTCATCATTGTAAATTTTACATATGTTGTGCTTCATGAAATGTCAGAAAACAAAAACCTTTTTATATAACATATATTATTACACAAAGTTAAGTATGCTGAAAGATACATTTAAGAAATTCCTTTGTTAACAAGACAACAAAAAAAAAACTACCTGAGTTGACTTCCTCTGGGCAAGCTGATCCACCTTGAGGTTACTTAAGTTGACACTGCTGGCATTGTCAACCTGCTGCCTGTAGGAGAACATCTGTAGAGAAGAACAACATCATCTATTAAACATCTTACCTTCATCTGGCCATATTTATTTGGCTCGCCAAATGTTGCTTCACAATGCAAACCAAATTTCTGCATGAATCAAATGATAGTCTTGGACCTACATTGTATGGAGACTCCTTGTTGCCTGAGTGTAATTCAAGTTCTGCAATTTTACGTACCATGCGGTATATGAGGCACAGAGGTACATGAAACCATTTTTTGTCATATTAACAATAGCTACAAAACTCTTGGTTCTAACCTGGGCATTGCAAGCCGGATTTAATATTGCAACATTTTTGTTCATTTCTGAACAAAGAACAACACACATTGAGGCCTTGAATTTTGAGGTGTGCTAAGTTTTGTACACCTAGATAGAGTGTTGAGCAGATAACCAATAACAATTATCAGTATTGGCCGATAATAGCGTTATCGGTAAGATACTGGTATCAGCAAAAATGAAGGTCCCCTCCGATAATGGCAACCGATAAAAGGCATTTCATCTTTTAGATAATACCTATTGAAAGTACTTTTGCAATTCAATAAAATGCAGAGCACTGTGTTGAACATACAACATTCAAGAATTTCATTGCAGTGAACGTAGAAAAACTAGCTCTACTATACCACAAGTCAGCAGTTTGTAGTCTATATATTACATAAACAAGTGCAAAATGTAGGCATGGCCAACAGCATTACTGTAGCAATGTTTACTTTGAAAGATATTTGCTGCAATCCTGATGTCTTTCTGTTTAGATTCTTAGCAAACAAGTGGACTGTGTGCTTGGTTGTTGTGTCCCTTAAATAGAACTACATACATCTATAACAGAGTGCATTCACCATAATGTGCTATCTATAGGCAATTCAGTATACAAATCAGTTGTCTGTTTTACGCAAGTCAAATTCCTCTGAATCCCGCAACAAATCTCAATGGAGTTTTACTGTGTGAATTTTGCTACGTGCAGTAACAGGAACTCAATGGGGATTTCCAACAGTGTACAACAGAGCAGCATGCACAACGTTGAAGATTGCAAACTTCCAATTGAAAGATCTTAGTCAAGAGACCAATGCCTGAGACAAAATGTATGATCTTATGAAGTATTGTACCATGTGAACGATCAGCACTTTGTAAAGGAGTAATGAATGGTCTTACCATTTTTAATGCTTTACTGAATTGGGGACAAGGTATTTCGATTCAAATTTTGCAGTTTATATCCCTCAGCAGCTACACACATCAGGTATGTTCCTGACGGTGTTAATGATGTGTATTGTCATATGTTACAAAATGTGCTTCTTACGAATAGGGTGCTGAACAGGTGTGTGGTTTACATGAAATAGTAACCATCTTGATTGACTGCTTTAAACCTTTTGTCAGGAACACAGAAAATTTTTATGGGTGACAAGAATCATGCAGACTGAGTTCAAAAATAAGTTGAAGGTGCATTAGCATAAAAAATTATTATTTTGAAACAAAAACAAGTTTTGGCTTACAGAAGATTTTTTTTTATTTTTGTAATTGGTATCAGTATCGAGCCAATACTAATTTTGGGTTATCGGTTATCGGCAAGTTCTGATATCTCCATAACTGGCTCAACACTAAATGTACTTAAACTTAGTGATGCAGCACACCGTCTACCAGTCCTTAATTTCCAAAGGAGTGTGATCTGTAGCACACCTGCAAAATCTTTGACTTATAGTTGTTTTCAAATCTTGACCCTTGACTTCCATTTAAGGTGATACAACTTCCCGTGGAGCAACCACGTGTCAACGCTTAATGTTTATTTCATGTAAGACATTGCCGACTTAAATTAATGTTAATACACAATCATATGAAAGAATACAAATACAGGAAAGGAAATAGTAATAAGATAAAAAAAACATCAATTATCACATAAACCAATAACACAGGCAACAACAATAGGAAAATTATTTATAACAAGACAAATGTATTAAAGCTTACAGCTTGACCTAAAAGCTGGAGAGTACTCCTATCAGGGTATTGTTTTGATGATCCTATCCAAGATTGGCTGGTCATATGTAGTGTAACCTTGATAGAAGTGGAATTCTCCTGGCATACCTAAATCTTTCTTATTATGCAATTAAGGTCTCTTCACACGATAAGAAGCCATTGATTAAATGCCACTTTAGTATCTGAGAGTATCTTACAGTGTTGTTGTACCGCACCTGTGTACTCAAGTAAAAGATCCTGTACTCGTACCTGTACTCACGGTCTGGTACCCATGCTCGTACTTATGACAGAATCGTACCCATACTTGTGACCAGGTAGGCTTACCCTTACCCATACTCATGACTTGGTACTCATCCTGTACCTGTATTGTGACTCATGGTCCTGTACTAACAGTACAACACTGGTGTCTAGCATAAAATGCAGGTTGACCATGTCGAACCCCAAATATCTTGCATGAATCTATCCAGCTAACTTCTTTTGACACATCTGGTTTGCCAGTACAAGACCTCTTGTGAACCACATGCCCTTTTCATGTTGAGTGCATTGCCAAAATCTGGACAAAGATGATCTCAAATGACCCCTCATGATCTCAGTCTGCTTTGAAAAATTTCGAGCACCAAACTTTGACCAATACCATACAAGTTACAAGTACACGTATCAATCTGTAACTGGGAATGTGTGATCTGAATTTAGGTGATCTTCATAGAACCTCTTCACATTTGTAGGAAACAGTCATGAAGTAAGTAATCCATAGGGGAGAGTCATTATCTAACTGACCAATATGGACATGTGGGCATAGGAAATACATAACTGACTTGGCAATAACCACCCGTTAGAAATAACTGCCCTTACTAAACTGAACAAGACCTCAAGGGCACTATGGTTCCTTGTGTGTAAGATAATTCTGTATTTAGGGAGAAGCAAGGTAAAGGCATATGCTCTTTCAAGCGCAATGTCTTTTGACCTTCACTAAAAACAGATGAGCATATTACAGTTCAAAATCATACAAAAACTTGCAAGGTTGAAGGAAATTGATCACTTGAGTTATTATACCCAATACCTCTCATTTCCATGTGACAGTACAGGAGGGTACTTAATTGCATTTTTTGGTCCATCTCAACAATTCAAATCCAGACCTTATAAAGAACCTCACAAAGGTAAAAATGCCAAATTAGGTCAACACATGCATTTTTACATGAACATAACTGCCCATTATATGACGTCCCTACATCACTTGGTTATTCAGGTACTGCACCATATGCCTCGCATTCCAATGCATACAACACTCACACACCCACACTACTAACCTTTCACTCAAATAATTCAAGTTGAAAACATAGGAGGATTTTATAATTTGCTGTTCATCTCTACAAGAAAACAAATCCAGGTGTCATAAAACAATCACAAAGGTCAAATGAGGTCAACAAATGCACCTTACTTAGATGAACACAACTTTCCATTATGGCATCCTCCCATGTTACTTGCTTATTGAGCTATCACACTGCATACCTCTTATTTCAATGTATATGACCTAAACACTATTAACCTGTCACTTAAATCTCAATAACTCAGATTAGGATTAGGAACATCATAGGAGGGCCATGTAATTGCCTTTGTGGTTCAGCTAAACGAGAGGAATCCAGGCATTCAAAGAAAGTCACAAAGGTTAAATGAGGTCAAAGCAGGACATCACATGCACTTCACTTAGACAGACACAAATTTCCATTACAAATATCTAAGACAGAGAAGTAATGCAAGACTGACCTTCTGTCCTTCTTGTGTGAGTTTCTGCAAGAGTGGCTGGTACTGAGTCAGAAACTGCTTCTGCTGAGCTGTCGACATGCTTTTTAATTTTTCTTCAAGCATTTTCATAGTTTGATGGTACCGCTGCGAGTTTGCTTGATACTGTAACAAGAATGAAACCATGAAACACATCTTCAACAGCACAAAATGCTTGTTTTGCAAGAAACTCCACGTATCATAATGGAAGTTATGACTTCAAAATATTTTATAGGACTAGTACAAACTGAAGTACACTAATTTTTGAGGAAGATGAATTTTCTGCTTAATAGGCCACCTGTGATGTTTGCTGGAAACACTTTCTATTCTATGTGGACAATCACACTCACACATAACTACATTCTGACTAGCATTTTAAACTGGTACAGGTGTCAGTCTGCCATATTGACCAGAGAAGTAAGTTAAACTGAGTTTTACGGCCCAGTTTCTAACCAATTGGCTGTGTGTGGCCTGCTTGACTATTAACCAAGTTACGCCAGCCACAGCTTCTTTTTTTTTAAGTAGTAGCTCACTGGCTTGTTTTCCCTACTCCATTTCTTATGCCGAGTACCAAGCACAATGGCAGCAGGTTCTGTTTTTTATAGTCCTAGGTATGACCCAGCCATGACTTAAACTTCCCAACTCCCATATGCAAGTCTGATGCTCTTAACACTTGATCATGTAACCATTGGCTAGCTTGAGTTAATGAAAATGGTTTCTAGGATAATTTAAGGTGACAGCAAGTGTTAATCCTGGTTACAATCCATTCACTTTTTTCCCCTCCAATAATCAAATAACAAAATACTGCTATCAATCGATGATTACTATAACTACATGAAATGTATGTTTCTTTTAATCTTAGCAGACTAACAGAGAAGTTCATTAGTGAAAGATAACCAATCTATCTTTTGTTTGCCTCAGTTGGTTGTACACTTTTTAAATGCCTGAGAGATGTTTAAAAAGATCATATCGTGAAAAAATGCAGTCACTTTTATTACTCTTGGATCAGTGCAAGGTAAACGAAGAAAGGAAAAATTGAAAGCATGTTTGTTTCACATTTTTTCTAACTAGTCATCTACGTTTCAATTTTTTATGCTAAATTATGTCCAGCAAAAATGGTTTTGATAACAATTACCTTTGATATATCTCCCAAGACTACAACAATCAAATGATTATTCAAATCCTACCCTTAAAAAGGGTATCCTATCATAATTTTTTGTCTAGAGGCTATTAAAAGCAATAGAGACATACGAGTCCAACAGAACACTGTTGATTTTCTGGCAGGCTTCAATGTTGCAATTTAGCCATGTGTTTTTGTACAACAATTAGGGGCACTGTTAGATCTTTCAGTATGGACCTATCTGGAACATAAGATTGCTTTTAAAACCTTTAAGATTTTGCCCCAGAATTACTGGAGTACTTACTTTTTTATTGTGCAAACATTCACAGAAGATTTCTAAATGTACATGTAAATAGCACACTGGGACTTACCTCCTGAATCATGTTAACAAGGCAGTTCAACTTGCTCTACTTAGATGTGGTATACAGTAAATCTAAATGTGCACAGTATTAAATAGCTTAACTAGCAGCTTGAGCAATCACACAACATTGGAGACATGCAATAATGCAGAGATGCCAATGTTATGATCCAGGAAATCAGTCTTACTATCTTGTAAAATCACATTTTTCAGTGAAAAATTCCACTGAACAACCAAAGGTTCAAGGTTGCTTTTTGGACATTTGGCAACTTGAAATAAATTTAAAGCCCTGTCCACACTATGCAACTCGATGTGACGAAACTCATAGAAACAAAACGTGTTCAGAAGTGTTGCAAAGTGTGGAATGCTTTGGAACTAGTTGCAAGCAGACGCGCAACCAGCTTCATACGACCAAACATGTTTGGTTTCACAAAACTGCAACTGACAGCAATGATGGACGTGTGGAATGAAGCCCTGGAAGATAATTAATCCAAATGAACAGAATACATTTCTGTCTCTTTAATATAACAAATAAAGAGTGAGTTAAATGTAAAAATTTTGTGTGAATGGCTTTATGGAACTGCTACTTGTTGTATGATGTGGACAGTATGCTGTTAAAACTAGTTAGTTGTCAGTCACTCACCACAACAAGACAGTCATGTTGCAGTAAGTTGTGTCGCATAGTGTGGACAGGGCTTCAGAGATGACTTTAAATCCTACATTTAGTCAACAATATCATACTGTTGTATTTTACTGTTTTCATCAAAACTAAGTATTACAAAATCGACCCAATTGGCGTCTCTGAATAAAGTTTATCTTCGTAACAAGCCGAAACTTTTGTTCAGTGAAGATTAAGATACCTTGCCTAATATGTGGGCATTCTAATCTGAGTATAAATCACATGTAAAACTGTTAAAAAAAAAAAAACATGCATAAATCACCAAGCAAACTCAATATGCTTCAAATGGTATTTACAACTAAATAAACAAACAGTGAAATCAGGAAATGGGGAGAGACCTTTCATGGACAGCAAGAAAGAAAAAAAAAGAGAGAGAAGAAGCCTTATCAAACATAAACATGACACAGTGTCATTTGTTCATCATTACCTTAGCTAATGGAGATGGTTGAACACCACTACTCTGAGAGCCAATGTGTACAGGTAGAGGATGCAGCTGACTTGCAGGCATGGACTTACTCAAGACAGGGTTCTCCTGTGCTTTAGCCTTCACAAGGGATGAATCTCCATCAAGACTGCTACCACTAACATTCATGGACTGGGATAACTGAGAACTGGATTCAGTCTTCACTTTTTTACTGGATGTTTTCTTTTCTACATCAGTGGTTTTGTGTTTTCCTCCTCTAAGAGGTTTAGGACTGTCCTGTTTGGTAGTAGTAGAAGTGATGAGTGCATTTTGAATCTGTTCAGATGCTAAGAGTCCAGACGTAGTAGAAGGAGTGATCTGAGAGGAGGTTTGGGTCACCTGAGAACTAATACTAACCAAGCTTTCTGGTTTTCCAATATTGGCAGATCCTTGTGATGAACTTTTCAGCATTGCTGAAAAGGCACCAAATGCTTTCTGTTGATCCTGAGGAGTGAAGCTGTTACTGAAGGCCTTTGATGTTACTGGTGTCACATCAGAAGTAGTAGATGTTGACAAAGATTCTGCATGATTGCAAAGATAAACATCAGTAAAAAGAACTATTTTTGATCAATCATATCATAATCACTAAAAACAACCACACTACACTTTCATCTTTTGATGAAAGCAACAGCACTGCCACGTAATGGAAGGAATTTTATCTTAAAGAAACCAGAATGCCAGAAGGCTAAACAAAAATATAATTAAGGTTCTATGGGCGTAAGTCAAACACTAGTATAATAATCTATTTAATAACTATAAACTACCTTGAATCCAAATTACTGTTTGACCACCATTTAATATAAGCTATTTCCATTGACCAAGTAGGAAAATAGGAAATTCATCCAATTTTCAAGTTGCTTGAGATGTAGCATTAAGTTTTGGCCCAATGACATATGATACCAATAATGTATGAACCCACCAAAAATTACGGGGATCAATTACATCATATAAGCCATTCTTATGTCAATTATAAATGGGACCAATTAAAGTTTCTCTGCTCTCTACTGAGAATTGTGTTCACAAAGGTTTATCCTTTTAACCTTGAATGCCCCATACTACTTTGACCTCCACCAACATAAGAAGTTTTACTCAACTTAAGTCTTCCAGATGCTGGGTATGGTGATTCACCAGTCCTCCTGGTTAACATTCTTGTTTAAGTATTTTAAAACTTAACCATGTTAGACGACCTCAAATTAACTTTGCCTATCACCAAAAAACAACAAGGCAAAACTCAAGTAGTTGCTCATGTAGTCCCCAGTTTATGCACTTCTGGGGATTCTATTTTATAACTTCTCCAGGCTCCAGGACATTTTCAGGACCACATAAAGAATTTCCAAGTACTTCCTCTTGACACTTGAGTCAACTATATTACATAAATTTTGTTACTTCAAGTGACAGCACACTTAGATGTTTTGAAGTGAGAATGGAGTATTCAATGTAAATTTTTAAGACCATTTCATGACTTCATACAATATCCCTGAATTTCAAGAATTTTGGGGGCCTTAAATAATTTTCAAGATTTTTCTAGGTCTTCCATGACCACTGGAAGCCCAATAAACCTACTGTGAGATCCTTTGAACTTATTCTACTGGAGACTTGATAAACACATACAATCATGCATACCTATGACAAAGAAAGAATAAAAAATGCAGCAGTCCTTCAAGTGCAGAAAAAGGAAATTACAAGCTTTTTATAAAAATGTAAGTCTTTTTTCTCCCCAACACAGGCATTTATAGGTAAACTGCAGGTGAGCCTTTATAGAAATGAGGCAAACAAATATTTGAAAGATATAAAATAACAAGCCTGTACTTGTGTAGCCTGCTGTAAGCAGGCTATTGTGTTTGCGTTTCAACTACGACATTCAAATATCAAAAATCGTACTTTCGCTGCTATAAATAATACTATGAGTCTTCCAATGGCTTCACTGTTGAACAGTCGACGTTTCCAACTAAGTTACATGGCATACATACGGTATACAATAGCCTGCCAACTTTCTAGCGAATCTCACTTACGACCACCAAATAAGTCGTCACGACAAAAATTAAAATACTAAATTATATCTCGCGTAATAGGTAATATTTATGCATTGAACGTATGGCCTGGTACACATTTTCCACCTACAAAAGCTAATTAGGTTGTTCGCCGTTTGTTGTATCAGTTGTATGTACCAAAATACACTGTTCATACTTGTTTCGTACCTTAAAATACAGGATTCCTGTAAATGGAAACTAGACGAAGGTTTGCAGACTCTGTATATTATACTGTTTAGAGAGGCTGAGAGGTGTATTATGATTTTGAGAGAGCGCCATCTTTCGGTTACTACAGAGTCTGCTCCGCAGGCTAGTACTTGTGTTGTTTCATAGAGTTATTTTGTCACCTAAATACAACTAGAATGTTTGATTGTGGTTAATGTGTTTTGTGTCCTTTAGAGCAAGGTCACCTTTTTTTTTTTTCTTTTTTGAGGGGAGGTAGAAACATACTGTACTGTAATTCACTTGTGTCATCTCATCATCCAAACAGGTGTGACCAGGGAACGAAGGGTGCATTCTCAAAAAAACTTTACATATCAGGTCTGATCCAAAGCTTTCAAGCTTGAGAGCATAATTATAACTTCCTGCATTTTTCCCTTCATAGTTCATACTTTACAGTAAAAAACAAGAGCACAAGGGCACTATGGTTCCTTGCATTTAAGATGATTTTGTATTTAGGGAGTCACAAGATAATGCACAATTTGCACCTTCAACCCCAATGACTTTTGGCCTTCACCCAAAAACATAGGAGCACATTAAATTTCAAAATCATACAAACACTTGCACTTTGAGAGAAATTGAACAACTGGATTTTTCAAGTTATCACACTGCATACCTCCCACTTCCATGTGACAAATACATAAACTCATCACCTTTCACTTAAATGTCATTTACTTGAGTTTGGGGCAGTATACAGTAGGACGGTAGTTAATTGCCTTTTCGGTCCATCTCAAAAATGCAAATCCAGACCTTACAAAGAAGTCGCAAAGGTCAAATATAGTCAAAGTAGGTCATCCCTGCATAATTCTTCTTTTGTTTTATACATAACATTTGTCAAAAGGCATTAAATTTCAGCTGGATTTTATACCAATTGAACAAAGACATATCACCCAAATAGTCTTAGTGACATGTGTGTTATAAGGCATGAAAGAATCCAGATGAGCTTCTTTTGCTTTTTCTCTCAAGCTGTAAGTTGCTACAGTACAATAGCTTACAGCAGAGCTTTCTATTTTTCTTTCGTAACACTAGAATACTGTAATAGCTTGCAAACACATTTTGCATTTGCCGTGTGGGACAACCAAAATTTGGAAAGGACAATAGGGTTGGGCGGTTTACCAGTACTGATGTCAACACTACTAGAGGTACAGGTAATGAAAATACCGAAGATATTTGGTGTGTTACTAATACTGGTTTTTGAAAAAATACTGGTACTTGAAAAAATTACTAGTACTCATTATATTCGCTGACAAAAATAACTGTTACAGAGCTGCCAACATTGAGGTCTTGAAATCAGGAAGATTTACCTCATAAATCAGGAAGATTTCAGGGATTTGTGTGTATTTCAATGGGGGGAATCTGTTCACAATCAGGAAGATTTTATATTTTGCATGTTTAGAGGTAAAATTTTCAGGAAGTCTTCTACAGAATCGGGAAGACTTGGCAGCTCTGCTGTTAGGATGTGTGGATGATTAAAATATTTACACAAACATTTAGAGCATGGTAATTAACCCATTCAAACACCCAGATGCATTAATATGCAGGAAAAAGTGGGGGCCATGCGTGGCTTAGGTTCCTTCCCACCCGACTTCCCTACCTGAGGATTGAGAACCCGTACTGCCTCAATACCTGTTCTTTATGTTTTGCAATACCGGTACCAATATTTTCACAGTACAGCCGAACCCTAAAGGACAACCAAATTTGCAACTCAGGTTGTCCTCTGGACAACCAGATACATTTGCTAAAGGATCATCCCTGCTTGTGTGACCTCCCTATATCATTATTTGGTTCTTGAATTATCACACTTTATGACTCCCATTCCAAAGCATATAACATGCACTGCATACACACAACACTAACTTTTCACTGAAATGACAATAACTCAAGTTAGAAACATCATAGGAAGGTAGTTTTAATTTAATTGCCTTTGTTGTTCGTCTCAAAAGGAAAAAATTCAGGCCTCACAAAGGTCAACAAGGTCAAATTAGGTCACAAAGTAGGTCAAGGTGGGTCATCACATGCACTTCACTTAGAGGAACACAAATCTCCATTACACCACCCCTCTAAAATGTTTCAGGGGTGAGATATTGACATTTTAAGAATTTCTACATTAAGCCCTGCTCACAAATTAATGTGCAAGATATGACCACCAAAAACGATAGGGCACATCTACTCAATATAATACATGTACCCACCAACTTTGATAAAAATTGAGCTCTCGGTTATCGAGTTACTGAGTCACATACCTCACATTCCAATGCACACATTAAGCCCTGCACACTCATTAATATGCAAGCTATCAGCACCCAAAACAATACGGCACATCCCCTGTATATGACACATGTACACACCAAGTTTGAGAAAAATTGAGTACTCAGTTATTGAGTTATAGTGTCACATACCTCGCATTCCAATGTGTCACATACACACACACACATACGCTGACTTGACTGCATAGGTTCCTTTGTTAACACAAGGAACCAAAAATGATAGAGGTTTTCTAACAGGTTTCATACACATCTTTTAACAAATATAAGCCCCATTGTTTCATTAAAGTTTGTCATAAGTTCCATAGGATTTAGGAACAAATGAATGCAATCTACAGTTCATAAATAATAGTATTCACCTGAAGTAACTGAACTCAGATTAGCAGATCCACTAGTGTCATTTTCCTCAACCAAACCTCTAGCTTGTTGATTCTGCTGGGCCAGTTTCACTTGCTGCTCCAACTGGGCTCGCTGTGCTTTTGCCTTCATAACAACTCTCTGCCTGAACTGAAGTAGTTGTTGCAACTGCAGAGTCTCTTGATCTGAGCGTGGTTGCCTGCTCAACAATTGCTGTATACGGGCCTGTATCTGTTGTAGCTGCTGCTGAGCCCGGATATCTATTTGCTGTCTGGTCTAGGTTATACACCATGGAGGTAATGATACATAGAAATAAAATCAATTGAAAGTAATGGATTGCAAAAGTTTAGCAACTGATAGATGGACCCATACATCAAAATTGTGCTGTTTAATTTTTTCTTTCCATATCAAGTTTTACTCCCCATAAAATTGACAAATCATGACATTTATGATACATTGTTTCGCAGCTCATTTTATCTAGAAACACAACATGCATGCATAAATACAAGAAAAAACAATGGCTTCGAGAAATGCACTTTGTTAAAGATGAGAAAGCATTTTGTTAAAGTTGTGTTCTTTTTTCATTCCAGTTCAAAGAAAATCTGAAGAAAAATCTCCATGGAGTAAATAATTTTTTCAAAATATTGAGAATATTTTCTACCAACTGTAAACATGAGACTTATATGGCACTGTTGTCCAACACAGCCAAGTAATGCAAAATATTAGTACAAAACATGCAATGTTTCACAACTATAATCAAGTATTACAGAGTACAATTACAGTGACCTTTTGCAATTTAACAAAAGACAAGAATTTCTATTCATGTAATAAGCTGCCAAAGTACCTACCAAAGTATGCATCTGGGTAGCTGTTTGCAAGAAGGCCATGTTTGGAGATACCTGGGAGACTGACTGCTTCACAGCATCTCGGTGTGCTTCTTGAACATTCAACTGGTTACTCATACTGACAGTTGACTGATTGCCCTTTTCTTCAATTGCACCTGTCCCATTTTTCATGTCTTGTTCTTCACCTTTGGTGGAACCTTCAAAGGAGTCTTGTGATGGGAGCACTTCCCTTGAATGTGTTGTTAACTTTTGAGAGTCATTCATGAGACCTTTGACTGCTGCTTGCAAGTCTACATTTGTGACAGATGTCTTGTTCTGACTCAGTAAGTCAGTAGCATTTAAATTACTTGTAGTAGGTGTTTTCAATGAGTACTGCTGTGATAAAAAAGCTGTACTATTTGATGTAAGAGAAGAGGGTGATGGACTAATGCCACTGACTTGGCTAACTGCAGAAACAGGCAAGGAAGAATCAACAGCCATCTTAGGACTTCCTTGCAAAACAGAAGTCAATGTGCTGTTGTTACTACTTGAGGGAGGCTGCATTGTAAGGATTTTACTGGCTAAGCTAGACTGGAGAGAAGATACCTTTGCTATTTTCTGAATATCAAGAAAATCAAGGTTAATTCCAGACTTCCCGATGGGGTTACTTTTCACCGTAGGTTGCCCATCATTTGATGGGAGACTTTTGGGTGGATCCAAAGAAGAAGAGTGCACAACATCCAAAATTCCAGACATGTTCTGCAAATCAGATTTTGTAAACTTTGTGCCTTGTTCAACATTTGAAACATTGGTTGTTGAAGTGCTATTGCTACTTGTTTCAAGTTTACTTGTAAACACTGGAGCAAGAACAAGACCTGTGGTTGCTGTACTACTAGCAAACAGTTTATTATTTGTTTGGAAAGGCAAGGAATTAGCAGGTTGTGGCTGTAGATATACATTTGGTGGCTTGGTAACTTCACTGTTTGACACAGGAACTTTCTTGACAGAAACATCTGGTTTAGGTACATTAAACTTATTCTTCATAAGTTCTTGCAACTGTTGACTAGCTTGAGGATCCTGTTGAAGCAACTGACGAAGCTGATTAAGGCTACGCAACCTTTCGTTATCACCTTGAGCTCTTAAATCTTGGACTAGTTGCTTTAAACCCAAGTCTTTGCCAACCTGCTGTTTAGGCACTGCTCTTCGGGGTCGATAATGGACAGTTCCTGCTTGGTGGGAGATAACAGGCGCAGGCTCAGCAGAACGTGGTACACTGGGACCAATGCCAGCAGCTTGAGTATTTGACTTAGAAGTCTGCAAATGATGTAAAGTGCTACCCTGTTCAAATTGCGATATACTTTGGTTTGGGCTGTCTACTTCCGATACTGAAGATGTGAGTGCTCCAGATGACACTGATACAGGTGAAGCTAATGAGGTAACTGGTAAAGGGGAACTAGTCTGAATGGATGGAATTGTACCAAGGCTCTGTACATTCTTAGACTGATTTCCAGCCAAAGCATTTGTCATGGTAGTAACTGCTGAGGTAACAGATCCTTTAGAGCTACTTGAACGTTGCTGACTTTTTCTACTCTTGGGTTTACTTTTTCCTTGCTTGCCTTTTGCTGGCTTAACTTGACTATTGACAGAACCAGATACTTGAGAATTCACACTAACATGTGAAGAAGTTATGGTACTTGTGGATGCCATCTGTGTTAAAGAGGACTGAGTGGCAGTTGAAGGGGCTATGGGTGTAGTGAGGACTATTATGTTTCCTTCACTGGCACTGACAGTGATTACAGGTTGACTGGTAGATGAAACATTAGGAATCAGGGAAGCTTTCACTTTGTTAGTCTGCTGAGGCATACTGGGTGGATTCTGAATGATCACTGGTGAAGAACCAATCAGACCCTGTTGTTGTTGTGGTTGTTGTTGTACAATCTGACCATTCAACTGGATGTTTCCAATTAAATTTCCAGGCATCTGCCCAAGGACTGTTTGAGAATTGAGAACGAGCTGGATCTGTTTCATTGCTGTTGATGCTCCTGCAGATTTCACACCACCACCACTCCCATCATATACCACATTACCCTGTTTGAGCACTATTTTAGGTCGAAGTTGTGGCTGTGATCTGTGCAACTGAATAACAGGCGCTCCTAATTGGCCTTGAGGAAGGATATTAGCTTGACCTCCGATCATGTTTGCACCAATAATTTGGGGTTGCACTGGTCCAAGAACAAGCTGCTGCACATTCCCAGCACCCTGTATTTGTGGAGACTGCCCCAGAAGAACTTGTGGCAGTCCCGACTGCTGTTGCTGTGTTGTCTGGTTCACATGCTGAATCTGAGCACTCAAGTGAATTCCTTTTGAAGCAGGTTGAATGCCTGGTTCCGGTGCAGAGGACTGTGGTGAAAGCTCCTGCTTTCCTAAGTGTACCAAATTTTGTGATACACGACCCATAACCTGAGATGCTGTTTGTTGGTTGGGTAAATCTTGCAATAAACTCTGTTGTTTGTTCACAATATTACTTGATGTTGTGAGGGCATGTGGGACCTGGATACTAACAGGCTGTAATCTGTTTCCTTCAACTGTACTGGTGTCACTGCTTGATGATGTGATATTACCAGAGAAAAGTTTACCCAGCGGGTGATCTTCAGCTTTGTAATGGATCATTTTCTGAGTGGGAATATCAGGAGTAAGTGCACCATGCTGTAGCGGCTGGGAGGACTGTGAAATTAACCTTTGCACAGCTGATAGAGCTGTCTTAGCAGATGCAGAGGTTTCACGCAATTGTATCCCATCCTCTCTTCTTTTCTGCACAGCACTTTCACCACTGACAAAATCTTCTTCAAGTTCTTTCACATTGGTGTTATTTGCATTGAAATTATCTTCTTCAACAAGGGACTCCAATGTCACTGGAGTTCTTTGTTCTGGAAGTCCTCCCATCTCAGAGGGATTCAATGTAGCTGTGAAGAAGGTTTCTTGGTCCAAACCACTAAAGTCTGGCTCAAGTTCTGCCTCTGCCATGGCCATGCTGAGAAAGTCTGGGTATGAAGGCTTGGAGGAAGATGAGGTGGGTTCAGCATCTTCTGCTGCCATGTCCACATTTTCCTGAAACCAAAACAATCACAATAGGGGAGTTTATGACAGTGAAATAACCTGACAACGTTTAAGTAATAAAGTCAAAGAAGAATTGGGAGTTTGGTGATAACTAAACATGCATATGAAATGGTTTCAAAAATTATGGCTTAGTATATGCCATGTGTTTGTACACTATGATGTCATGTTTTTGTAAGCATCTCCTATGAGTTAATTCATGAGTGCTTTGCAACCTCTCTCACAAACTTAACTATTGATACACAAACTAAACAGCATATTTATTCACCATGTGTACATCATTTCTGAAGTTGCCTTACAAGCAAAGTGGTAAATATACTTAAAAGCAATCAAATATGGTCGAAAGTTGACATATTGGTTGGGTCATTCCTGTGTTCGTCAAAATTTTGAAGCAGCATTTATCACTGCATACAGTAATGTGGTTCAAAGTGAAATCCACCACTTGGAACCTATAAAATGTTGTAGTTTACTCTGTACCTACACCAACTGTACAAAAAATATAGAGTTTGTGATAATTTATTTCATTCAAGGGCTAGTTGGGTAGTTAGATGGGATTTTATGACACACCAATATGTGTTATACTCACAACTTGTCACATACATGGAGAGAGCATATAATGTATACATCCTATACAGAGATGGCCGCCAACCCTTGGAACAAAAAAAGGGGCACTAATATGGCTGCCGTGAAGGTGTAATTTCACTAATTTGTATGATTTGACAGCAACTCTAATATTTTAAACAAAAGTTCAACTCCAACGGGCACATCATACTCCTGTAATACATGTGGTGATTTTGACCTTACCTTCCACTATTTTGAAAATATTTCAACTTGCAATTTGTTCTTTTGAACTACTGCAGCAAGTCCAAACTTTCACACACAAAACAGAGCAGACAGCTGTCCCCCCATCCCCCCACCCCCACATAGCAGACAGCCATCATGCTATGCCTATACTTTTACCTACCGTAGCAACAATCTATGCATGCATGCAGTATGCTCTGTCAATGTGTAGGAAGTCTGTGGTTGTATCTCATTCGGCAAGCATCTTCATTGCGTAGGTGTTGTTTTTGAGAATAAAAAATTTGGAGCATAACTTTCAAATGATTTGGAACGCATTGGTATGATCAAACCAAGTAGGCTTCACAGTTCTATAAGCAGTTGTCAAGGCGATAGGCTATTTCCATATCCATGTAAAAAACAGTAGTCAGCACGTTCAATAAAAATCATTTTTCAGGTAAATGCTTTTAAATGGGTCAACCTTATCCCCATTACACATGTACTTTAGTTAACATATTCCTCCACCTTGTCCCTGCCCCAGCCTTAACTCTTTCCCTGCTACCTACTATGGACTCACAGTCCTTGCTTGAAGGTAAAGAGCAGTCCCCTCAAACTTATTTTGAAGAAAAAGCTAGATAACACAATTTTTGTCTAATTCCTCTTCAAAGTATCTTTCATAACATTTTAAGACTTTACTATTGTATGTTCAAGGTAAACCAAACAGTTATTTCTAGTAAATTTCACATTTGAAGAGAAAAAATGTGGTCACATGACTCCTAACAGCCAATCATGAAACTGGACATTCTACTACACAACTTCAATTTGGGGTAACTGCTCCTGCCCTTTAAGCCTTGTTTAGCCAACCATATCAACTTGCAAAGAAGTCCTAGTCATTATTAGATCTGGCTGTTCCTTAATTACCACCAACCAATGTTAGCTAGTTTTGCCGCAAACATGAAATTTCTCTGCAATGTTTGGAGCAGCAGGTGTTTATGACAATAAAGGTGTTTTTTCAGCTAATCTAAAGAAAAACTAAACTGCAACCAAGGCAAACCCATTGTTGGGAAATACATCTCACCTGTGCTATCAAATGCGATGGAACACTCTAAGGGCCTTTTTGCAAATGTCTCCACCCTTTTTTTGTACACAAGCCTCCAACTTCAGATCTTAAGGGGCAAGGCCATTTGGCCTTCGTTTAGTTTCCATTTCTGAGGGCATCAAGGCAATAAGTCAGGGTGTTACGGCCATTTTCAAATTTCAATAAGGGCACAACGGCAATATCTAAACATAACACATTTAGCAAACACCAACTCAAGAGATTTCCTAACCCAAGCCTGTGGGTCTTAGATGCACGGATTGCCTCTCAGACCGTTCCTAATTGTAGAACTTACAATCTGCAATCTTAGTTAGACTCACAGGGCTTGGGTATAAGCCCCCGAAAACTCTCGTCCCAATGTGCTTTGATATCAATTTCAAATTGGAGGTGCACAGGTCATAAGCACATTTCAAAAGACTCAACATCAGTTACAGACTGACTTTGTTTAAATACTATTCGCAAAATAATTTGCATCATACAAAACGGAACGAATTGCACTAAAGTAACATAAAACAAGCAGTGTGTGTAGTGTGAGCATTTTTAGTATAAACAGACTGCTGAGAAACAAACAAACCCAACCCGGACCAAAATAAAACTACAACCAGTACCCACACACACAGAAAAGGAAACTAGAACAGCAATGCTGTTGTGAATCTCACACAATCTGTTCTGTCTGTTAAAAACAGGAACTCAAAGATCAACCAAATTTTATCAGTTTTCTGTTTCCTAAACTTCCTTACAGTACAAAATTAAATGCAAGGAAATAAAGAATAGTGAAGACAAAACATTTGTGATTTTGCATGTAGATCTACATCTGATATAGTTTTATGGTAGATCTACAGTAAATATCACTGTGTACTTTCTCACATCATGAAAGCCTGGACTGTGTATTCTTAAAGGCATTCGGCAGTAAGATAAAATTAATAACTTATGTATGGTGTACAAGTTGTAAACTGCTCAGGTATTGCAAAGTACATTCAGTTGTACCTACAAATCCACAAGTAACCACTGCATGGGCATGTACTGATCAAAATAAATCACAGAGACTCAAGACATTCCTACTGTACTGTGCTTATTGAACTCAAACAGTTATGTTGGTATTTCTTGGCTTAGATAACTCATGATTAATTTAACACTTCAGAATGAAAGGTATCTCCAAAATAGAAAAGTTACAACAGGGTCCCTTGTTATAACTTCCTGGTCACAGCTTATTCTCTCCACACTAGCTGACCACAGGTGATTATGAGACCACCTACACAAGCATACAGTGACAGTACTGTGAATGCTTTGTTCAATCAGCTGTAACATAAAGAACCAGGTTAAATAGCCTGCATATATGTGCAAGAACTAAGACACAACCAAGCACACTGCTATTAGTGCAATAAATAAACAACTAACTGCACAGCAGGCAAAATGAACTTGGCCCTTAAAAAACAGCTTTAAAACACAACTTAAATTTCCTATATTAGAATGCAAGTATGTACAGTAGGTATGAATGCCCTCATCCAAAGCAATTATACAACAAAATTTCAGCCCCAAATCTCCTCCTAGAGCAGCTATGCTGCAGAATCTCAATACTTTTATGCATGGTCAATGTTAATCATGAAGAAGTGGAATGATGTGTCTAAGTTTTCTATGATACAACAGAAAAGAGCAAACATTCTTTTGGTGATCAGGTACAGTATCATACATAGGAATGAAATATGACACAAACTTTCCATATCACATAGTCTACAGTACACGTTGGTTAAGTTATTGTGGTGCACTGTTGTCACTCAAATATTTATAGCAGAGATTTTTAACACCCTGATACTGTACATTTTTAAGCTAAAAATTGAAAATGTTACCAATTAAAACAAAAAAATCAATAATGATACTTTTATACTAAAAAATGATTTTTGTAAAGCACACTAACACTACACAGCACAAGTAATTAACCAGCTAGATGGAGATCAGTCTTATGAGAAAAGAAAAATTTTCTGACCGGTTCCAACAAAACAAGTTTTCCTACTACTACTTTCCCACCTAGTTCTCCTAACATCAACCTCCTACTGTATTTCTTATAAACTCACTGAAACCTCTTGGTGAAGAGCACAACTTTTGAAGATTGAGAGCTACTGGCATGAAAACTCAATCAACTGTGAATAAACTTCCCCGTTACAAGACAATGGCTGGGAAACATCTTAGTCAGACCAGACAAGTTCATCTTAACAGGTACCCTATGCTTGACTGAACAGAGGCTTGAAGCCAAAGACAAAATAGCAGACTAAAACACACACAAGTGCATGGTGGAAAAAAAAGGAGAATAAAACAATGGGAAGAAAAGAAACTTTTCTTTTGCACAACTTTTTGACCACTTGTCAGAGAAAAAATAACTAAATTATCAACCTATCAGATTATCAAGTTAACATTCTGACTGCATAAGTAATTGTACGAAAGTATGCTCTACAAGATATTAAGATCAAAAAGAAAATTTTACCAAACATAGCCAAGCTGAAGAGGATTTTAGGTTACAGCTAGCAACTGGTTAGTGTGACAATATCTTAATACATGTTAGGTATTGAGATAAAAATGGGGAAGAAGGAAGACTTTTGTTGAAAAGTTGCACCATCTGCCCCATTTGATAACCTCACACATGTGTACATGAGTGAGCTAACAAAGCCTTCCACCATAGTGCAGTACAGTATGCACATGATCGACGTAACTTGATCTCAATGTGGGGATTTTTACACAATAAACTTCCATTGACCGTATCACGAGTTGTGATTGGCCCTAGTTATTAAATGTTGAACCAATCACGGTGCTTTTTATAGAGACTTGCTGCTGTATTTCAGCATGCAACTGTGGAGCAGGCTACGTAGTTTCAGCTTGTATAATGCTGTATTGCACGGCATATTTCTCATTTAGAATGTAGGAAGCGCCCAGTTTGAGTTTCTATGTATGTTCACTCAACATAGATTTCTTGCATTTCAGTGATAAGTTAGAACTTCACAATAAGGTCTGTGGGCAAGGCAGCCATTCGGGAAGAGCACGACGGCAAATTTGGCTGTGGATTTTAAGCATTTAACCAGGGCATTACGACAAAAAGGAAATATACGATGGCAATCGCCGTCATGGCTGCCCGTTAAATTCGAGGCCTGTGTATATCATTCGTTTGAAAAATTTAATCAATTTTCACTTTGAATTAAAACACTCCTCCATCCTCACTACTGGCCTTTACTTTTCTCACTCAGTAGTTTTTTTTAACTAACATGTTGTCACATTCATTGTGGCAACAGGGTATCAATGGCAGTTGTGAAATTCAAGCACAAATATTCTTTCTTCTTACACAAATGAACACAATTTTCTCTCATTTTGATACATACCACCATTGGTTGTTTTTCTGCCTGACCATTTTGGTTGTCACTTGTCAAGAAAGCTCCAAGAGCATCAGGGTCACTAATGGAATGAGAAGAAGAAAAGCAATTGTAAAATCATTCACCTACCTTACACACTTGTGTCATTAGGACAAACATACCACAAGTGCTGTAAAAGGCCAGTGTACAGTATTGGGCAAGCCTTGCAGACCTCTACCAGAGAGCTGTTATTTGGATTTGGATTATTTGTTACCCTTCTTGAGATATCATGTTTAATAAGTATTGACCATCTGACCTCTGGTGACCCCTAAAGAACTTTGACCTACACCAAAAATAATAGGGTTCATTTGGACAGTATGGTATACAAAAGGGCAATCTATATGCTAATTATCGTCTGGAGACACTGTGTTTACAAGCAATAAGGTACTTACAATATGACTTCTTGTGATCCCTAATGACTTTTGACTTTGTCAGGGACAGGGCTTCTCAACATTTAATCGGCACATTGCACGAAGTTAGTTAGATGAGATTCAACAACACACCAACAGTGTCAGTCAACTCTATAAAAAGTTCAAAATTATGTATGTATTGCTGAAGTTCACATTTGGTTTCCTTTTACTTGCCTCTTACAACAAGGAGGCACAGTGGGTATATTCAACAACCCCCATGCATGAAATATGAAATGCACTGCAAACTGGCTATGATTGCCTTTACAGTGCATTGGTATGCTTTCCACAGTCTGTATGACTTTTCTTGGTCCAAATCTTGACTATCCATAAAAATCATTCTGTAGTACACACTACGTAGGCTCTAGTGTACACATGTACATAAACATGTAAAATTCCTGCGTAATTCTTAAAAAATATGTGACCTATTGGTTTCCCAATTATTAGGGAACCTTGTTCACCATCTGGGCACATGTACCACATCCACTGCAATCAGTGTGACATTTTGTGTAACAATTTGGTTACTGCATGTTAAGCAAAGGCTATAGCAGATGAGCTACGTGTAAAATGTGGCTTTGACACATAAAAATAAGCTGAACTTGGGCTGTATCTACATACTAGTGAAAAAGAGAAGGTAGGGATCAACTTCTCTGTGAAACATTGTTTTCAGAACATTTACAGTCTATAAACCTTTTACATTCTCATTTTATTTGTGACAATGAATTATGTCAGTAATACAATGTCACTACATGCAATAAGGACAGAGTTATTTATCTAACTGGTGGTTATTGCCTAGTCACTTATGTATTTCCTGTGCCCACATGCCCATACTTGTCAGTTAGACAAATGACTCTCTCCTTATGTGACATAAAAATCATGGAAGGGTGGAAGGTATCTTAGAGTTGTGTAAATTGGTACCTACTAAACAGTTAATAGATCATACTATAGCAACAGGAGAACTTGAAGAAATCCTTTAAAATGTTTGATATGGTCAAGACTTACTTAATCACATCCAATAAACAAGTGCCATCTTCCTCCATTTCCAGATATAAAACCACCTAAATAAAATAAAAAAACAAACAATGTTTGTACAGTTCATTCTCAGGCCCTACATTCCACAATAAATATTGCTGAAAGTGAAATGGTGACAAAGCTTGAAAAAGAGAAAGGGTGAAAAAAGACAACGCAGTGAAAAAGCCTGTGAGTTGGAAGGCTCTTCTGGCTATTGGAAGGAAAACTTTGACAAAGGGAAAGATAAAACTGCACAATTTATACAAGAGAGAAAAAGGTTGACTTCTTTCCATTTCAGAGCAATCAAACTCAGCCACAATCATAATTTGTTTTGCATTTCTTATGCTGGAGTGTAACATCAATGTGTATGGGGAGAGTTGTCTTGGGGCCCCCCTTAGGCCATAATCATAGGAAGTAAAATATTGTGGTTAACAGTGTCAAAGGCTTTTGAAAAGTCAAGAAAGATACCTAAGCTGCACAGTTTATTACTAACAGCATCTGCAACTTTATCTATCTAGAATAGCAAACCCAGTAGAATAACTTGGACAAAAGGGTAAGCGGAAAACTTAAGAATTTAGGCCGTCAAGATGGGACCCGTCATATTGACATAGTTCTAAGCAACATCTGATGTAAGAGCGTTTCAAGTTCAACTTTCAATGCAAGCACTAGACTTACATTAGTTTAACAACATGTTAGTTGGGCCATCACAGTTCATGTGACAGTATTTGCATTTAACGTTAGTTTAAGTGGGCATGACACAACCAAAGTAATTTTCTCGTAAATGCCATTTGGGCACACCTTGACATAAAGTGAATGTTTTCCCTTCTAAATTATGTCCATAAATACCAAAATGTGACGTAGTGAATTCCCAAGTACACGCCAGACTCAGCCCATTTGAAATCCCAAGGCGAAAAAACGTATGTGAGCGCATCTGAATATGGTGTACCAGGGAGCTCACAATCATTAAATCATGTGCATGGTATCGCGCACGTGTTAGCCAGAACATCATTGCAAACACCGGTGCTACGATAGCAGTGAGTGTGGCAACTGACTACATTGTGAATTTGTGCATTGCGCGGTGACTGCTTATTATTCGCAATAGCCCCCTCACCAAACAGCTCATACAGTAAAGACGTGCTCATAGTGGGGACGCACTGGTTGTGGACTGTCCATACATGTTCACAGCTGTTCTGTATAGCGCCCATACTGCGTCTCTCTTGCACAAAACAGAACTGTTTTTACACACGTGCATATGCATGTGGACATATTGGCCAATGATTTGCTCCGAATCCCCAACATGGTCTGCATCTCAAGTTCTGTTTGCTGGACGAGTATTGCAATCGTTTTGATGAAGTTGCTAAGATAAGGTAACTTTACCAAGCACTACATTAGTTCCACATCTAGATGCGGGTTCTTATATAGTGCAGGGTTTGTGCCGCCAATTGTGTCACAAACGTCAGGTGACATGTTGCGGCATTTTTTGAAATTGGATTTTGAACGTTTTCCTTCAAATATCATTTATGCCAGATTGTACAGGTTTTTAATGGGGTGTGAGATGATATTTGTAAAACATTATGGAATCTTGCAATACGCAAGTCTTTGTGGCCGTGTCATGCCCACTTTAATCTGAACACTCATTTGGGGACTTGAGCAACAGTGACCATACATACCATACAGCGTAGCCATAGTTGACTGTGTAAGCGTACCATACGAAGTAGTGGACGGATGCTGTATATAAGCCTGTAACCCTTGTGCATTGTTGTATTTAAGTTTAATTGTATTCATCTGCCTTTGATTTGTACGGTGCTTTATCCTGGAGGACAAAGAATGGCTTTTGGGTTTTATCCGAGGATAGCATAGGATCACCTGACCATGATGGACCAATAGGAGTTGAGGATTTTTACCAGGTATGAATGAACATTATTTAGGTTACTCCATAAAAAAGAAGGGGAAAAAAAGGAAAAAGAAAAACAAAAAGAACCCCCCCCCAAAAAAACATATAACAGTACTGTGCTATACCTGCAGAATGTGAAGAGATCTCTCAGGTGGGATCAACCTGTCTGTTAGCCATGTTATCAGTATCTACTGATTCCACATTCTGTAATCTGAAAAGAAGAAAACAAACAAAAAGGTTACGTACAGTGTCGCTCTACTGATCATTCCATTTTTTTAAGGGAAATGGTTCATTTACAGCAAAATGCATCAACATGGCGTCACTTTTATCATTTAAACCACTGAGTTTCATCTGTAAACATCAGCACTTGCTTTACCTCCTAAATAAAGTAAAAGTGTACCTCAAGTCAAAAATTTTAAAATATATTTTAAAGACAATGAAAAATGAATTTTAACAGTCCAATGTCTTCATAGGACATTCCTGAGCTGATATAAAATGTTGAAGTTTATTTACTTAAAACAAATTAGTCCATTATGCAATAATTTGTGACTTTCTTGTTGTGCAACTCATATTTCCTTCTTTGGGTCCCTTTAAAATTAAAAATGTTTTTTGACCTTGAACACATCCTGTTTGCTTGCATAGCATGTTCCACAGGGAGGGATTAATTAATGACATTACCCCGTAAGAGTGAGAGTCCTATCACACCGTGGTACAAGGTGCAGTAACATTTAGAAAAACAAAGATACACAAAGATTGTAATTTGAGTAGTACAACAATGACACCACAAATTATTGTGCAATGTACCATTTTTTAAGTTGAGTGCATAAACTTAGACATTTTATATCTCAGCTCAGAAATGCCCTATTAATTTTGGAGTTGGACTGTTAGAATTCTTTTCTCATGGTCTGTAATATATAATACGGTTAACCGCTGCGTAATTGCAAAAAGATGCTGTTATTAGTGTTTGCACAGGTAACCCGGGTACCCGAATACCCGCCCATCATCGTATTACCTGGTTCCAAATCTACTACCCGATTCTTAAAAAAAAAAAATGCATGCAAAAAGGATCATCCCATTTATGCCATTTCCCACGGTAATGGACTAAAATATTTTGCCAATTTAGTAAACATTCTCCGAGACTGAGAGTAAAGAGAGCCCCTAGAAATGTATAAGTTTGAAAGTTGTCTGTACTTCGTTTCTGAAGTTATATCGATCATAAACTTACACACAAGCAAGCTAGCCAATTCAAAATAACATCGTACTGTTTCACGCAGACATAGCAAGACATACTGTATCACCCCCCCCAGCTTGCAAAGACAGTACCCATAACGTTCGGCATGCTGGGTAAACTGAGCCTTGCATACACGTATATACGATCTTATTATTACTACGGTATGCCACCATGAGTATAATACTTGAACATTTCTTAATGGTTGAACATGTCAGTTTTACGCAAATCAACACTTTGCCCTATCTGTAAAGTAAAACGACATGGTCGACATCAATGTAATAACACCGTAAACATTCACAAGTTTTTTTCAAACAGGCCAGTACATATTGTTTTTTTGCCCCAAAATGGCACTCGAGCAGTCTACGAAGTTTATGTGTGAAAGCTTTGTTACCGTGCCTGGATGTCAACAAGAGGCTGGTTACGTAAGAACGTACATTGCCCATTAGTGATAATTCCAACACACATTGCAAAGTAGTGCGAGAAGGAAAGCGTCCCAAAATTCAATATCAAATTAATATAGGCCTTGGGAAGTATAATTTTCTTATTCGACTGTTTTCTAAACCTTCTAATAAATCAAATGTTTTTGAACTTGGGAATGTGATCACTATACCTATCCAACAGTACAGATGTTAATGTTACCATGCATGTCTTATGAATTATGCCTTACACAAAATGTTCATTTCTTTTAGTCACCGTAACACCGGGTAACCCGGGTACCCGACCGGTATGGCGATCGGGTTCCCGGGTCCTTATTTTTAGTTCCCGTGCAAACACTAGCTGTTATACCTTTAATTCACTAATTGAAAACTGAGGGCCCTCGCCAACATGATGTAAGATGTTTTTATACCCAACATCGACTGATATCAGATCCAATTTGATATTTTCGATAACGTATAGATGCATTTACAACTTTTCACTTTTTCCTAGTGCAATGGAATATTCCTTTGTTAGGCCTATAACTTCTGAGCTATGCCTCTATATGTACATGGCATTGAGCATTTATCCTTTAAGTAATCCCCAAAACCTAAAACTGTTTGCCTATTTGGTAAATATTAATTGAACAGAAACTGAGACTGAGAATGAAGAGATCACCTGAAAATTATATTTAGATCTAAGTTTGATTGTTGATTGTACTTGTTTTCCTAAGTTGAAATTTTCACCAGCATTGTATTGTTGCTTCTCAGATACATGTACAGGTACAACCTACAGCACAGTAGTAATTCACACTGTACTGTACAGGGCATTGCAACACTGGGAGGTTAATTTTACTTAACAGTAGAATCTTGTAGCTAGACATCAGGCCCACATGCATGCCACAATGTTCTGGAAGCATGCAGTATTTATGCAATATCTCAAATGAAAGAAATACACCTGCTCAATGCTAATTAATGTTGGGCTAAAACTATAACTTGTCCAGCTTTCACAGTCTGTTTAATTATGCATGGATGCACTGTCCATGTACACAGAACCTTGGCACATGTGCCTGTCAGAAGGGTTAGAGAATAATTCTGTATCTTGTGAACATAGGTCCTGATGATAGATCATATGCTACAATACAAGTATGAGACTTGGAAAATTTTGGAAACCCTTGGAATTTGTGGGGGATGCATGAAAATGGAAGTCATATTAACTTGTGTATGCCAGCACACTCACTAGTTCTGTTTATTTTAGTTGTGAGTTTTATTTTGTTTATCATATAAATTTTTTGGTTTGATTTAGTTTGATTTATAATGATTATTTAAGTTTGATTTAACCTCTTTCAGACCTTAAACATATAAAGAACTGTTCAAATCTTGAGACACTTATACTTTAGCTTTCTTTTGATACCAAACTTGTAAATAAGGGTCAGATAAATTTTTTAATCTGGCATCTACGACCACTTACATAAGGTGACCAGACATCAATTTTCGAGGACAATCCCCGTATCCAGTGTTTTGTCTCCAATAAACAAGTGCCCCCAAAAGTGTCCCTGAATTGAACAAATATCCTTGAAATTTGGACTTGTCCAAGATATTTTTTTAAATGTTGTAAAAAATAGTATCTTGTAGATGTGTAGCCTACTGTGTATCTTTCACACTGGAGTTGAACAGCTGGCTGGCTAGGTCTGGTACTGTATTATAGGTCTAGTATTGATCAATTGATTTCTTTGAGATAGTTGCCCACAAATACAACAAATACTGTAACACGTAACTGTGATTACAAAAATTGCAAGTCAAGAGCATCTGTTATTTCTATTACTGCTGTAATAACACACATTTACTGCAGCCTAGTGCACTCCAAGGGTGTACATACAGTGTTTTCCTTATACAGTACCTGGTCCAGTAGTGTCCCTGATTTAAATCTCAGAATTGGTCACATTACTATTCATGGAATTGCACAAGTCATACACAGTAGGAATCCACACAGTTTACTCAACGGGAATCCGTATGCCCTTACATATATACTTACTAATACAAGTATGTGATTCACTAACCGAAGATCAGCATTGCATGCACAGGTATATATAGATACTGTAACATCGTGCGTACAGAAGCATGGCGAAAAATCCATTGCTGAGCTGTACAATGGGCTCATACATAAACTAGTGTTGGCACGGGTACTTAAAGGCCCAATTTTCTCATCCCAAACAGTACCAATTCTCCCAACCTTCTTAATCAAGCCCCTCCCACAATTGTCTGAAATTCACTCTCATTCAGACACAATCTCATTTTATTGCTTCAGGGTGAGTATAGAAAGCTCAAGGTGTATTATCAAAACACTCTCAGAACAGTTCATGCTATGAAATATTAGCTTTGGTACTCTGCATTGTTTGAATTAGCAGTCAATCAAAAAGCTGTGCCAATTGAGAGTTTCTGTTACCCTATACCAGAAGTGTAGTTTAGGGTGAGAGGATTGTCCCTTTGAAAATAGAACCCCAGTACCCAATCGCCATACCCGTTGGGTACCTGGGTATCTGGTGTTACGGTGACTAAATGATAAGAACATTTTGTTAGGCATGCTCCATAAGACATGCATGATAATATTACCAGCTGTTTTGGAGAGATTAGGACCACATTCCCAAGTTCAAAAACATTTGATTTGTCACAAGGTTTTATCGAATCGTTTTGTTTCAAATCAAAATGACAAGTGAAAGAAATGTAACAGAAAACAGTAAAATAAGAAAATTAGTACTTCCCAACAGGGTTAGGCAGTATACCAGTACTGACGTCAATACTGGTACCTGAGGTACAGGTAGTGAAAATACCGAAGATACTTGGTGTGTTTCTAATATCGGTTCTTGAGAAAATATCAGTACTTGAAAAAATTATTACCTGTAGTACTCATATTTGCTGACAAAAATAACTGTTGGAATGTGTGGATGATTAAAATATTACCACAAACATTTAGAGCAGAGGTTCATGCATGGTAATGAACCCAATCAAACACCTGGCAGATGCATTAATGTGCAGGATAACATGAGGGCCATGCGTGACTTAGGTTCCTTCCCACCGAACTTCCCTACCCAGGAGTTGAGAACCTGCACTGACTCAATACCAGTTCTGTATAGCGGTACCAATATTTTCACAGTACTGCCCAACCCTACTTCCCAAGGCCTATATCGATTTGATATTGAACTTTGGGATGCTTTTCTACTCAAAAAACATGCATACTTAGAGCTCAAAGCTTCTCCTTTAAAACAACGATTTAAAAATATCAACCAATCAGAGCCCTGTACTATGGTATTCTCTTGCACGTCCAAAATTACTGATTGTAAACAAATGACGCCATGCTTGTTAACTTCGCTCACGCTAATGCCGCGTGTGTTTCTAATAGTGGAACTCCTCTTCCACTCCTGTTGTTCATGACTACGCAGTCCCACAGGGGTCTGTCCTTGGACCTCAATGGTTTACTGTTTATACCTATCCTGTTCATATGATAATTAAAAAATATAGCTTACAGTATCATGTGTATGCTGATGATACACAGTTATACTGTATATGTCTTTTGCACCAACTCAAGACTGTGCTGATCGAACCATTATGATCATATTATTATTATTAATGCACAATGTGTGTTGGAATTATCATTGAAGGGCTATGTACGTTCTTAAGTAGCTGGCCTCTTGTTGACCTCCAGACATGGTAACATAGCTTTCAACACACATAAACTTCGTAGTCTGTGCGAGCGCTAGTTTGGGGCAAAATAAGGTAATAGTAATGGCCTGTGTCAAAAACATTTTCCGTGAATGTTTACGGTGTCATTACAGTGATGTCTTTGTACTTTACACAGGTAGCAGCAAAGTGTTAATTTGCGTAAAACTGACACGTTAACCATTATGACATTTTCAATGAATATACTCGAGGTGGCATACTGTATTAATTATAAGATGGTATACCTGCAAGTCTCAGTTTACCTAGCATGCCAAATGTTACGGGCACTGTCTTTGCAAGCTGGGCCAGGGTGATAGGTCTGCTAGTTTCTGCATGAAACAGTACGGTGTGATTTTGAATCACTGTGAGATAGCTTGCTTGCGTGCAAGATTATAAGTGATATATATGTGATGTGTGAGAAGTAACTCACTACGTACGTGACTACGTACGTGACTACTTGACGACGGCACGATCGGGCCACATGCTGATAAAAATTTCAACTTCGGGAAACGAAGTACAAACAACTTTCAAACTTACACATAACGTCTAGGGGCTCTCTTTATTTGCAGTCTGCGAGAATGTTTGCCTAATTGGCAAAATATTTTCTAGTCCATTACCGTGGGCAATGGTGTAAATGGGGTGATCTTTTTGCATGCAAAATTTTTTAAGATTTGGGTAGTAGATTTGGAACGGGGTAATACGATGGCGGATGGGTACCCAGGTAACCTGTGCAAACACTAATAAACATACCCAATGTCAATTCTGTACAAAAGATGAAGGCATGGATCAATGGGCTGTTTCATTTAAATCAAAGGTGCATTGGGGCTGAGCAAATTCAAAATTGAAAGACCATAAAATAGGCTACAATATGATACTGGCTAGCTATTGCAAATATTTTTGGAATCCTGATTATTCATGTAGCACCAATGTTTCAAGCCTAAAAATGGTACAGAAACAATATTTTTGCTGATCGCTCTCTTCCATAATAATGGAGAATTCTTTTTCTTCTTTCTTTCTTTATTAGCTTACAGTAGTAAGCTTATGCAGTCGTAAGCCCCATTTGGAAACATGTGACTTCATCAAACAATAAAATACATTAAGAAAATGTGGATTTTTCTTTACACCCTCTGATAATATCATTATGACACTTTGCACATAGGGCCAGAGCTCTGCTTATTTGCAATAATATGCTGTACACTATGCTACCCCAGAAACAACTGTTTAAAGTTCAAGAAAAGTCGATCAGTTTAATATGTGACAAAAAGGAAAAATAACAACCCAGAGAGCTACTAAAACCAACTTAAAATGCACTTAAAGTAGCCTGGTCACAGTGCGGACTGTCTTTTATCAGTGTTTCTACTTCAGTGTCTCCAAATTTTGCTAAGTGTGAAGTTTGAAAAAAATCCAACAGTTTCAAAAAATATTTTGGAAATATTAGGTGGTACCAAGGAACATACCTGTATCCTTGTAAATAAGGTACAGTTGATACCTTCAACACCATTGAATCAGCCAGTTTCAAAAAAGTCACTACAATCTAGGTAGGGGTGCACCGGATATCCAGTCCGGCCAGACTATCCGGCCGGATAGTGAAAAAATATGCGGTTAAGGCCTGACTTTTTTTAAATCCGGCCGGATTTTTCTGTAAACTTGAGTAGCATTATGTACATGATCTGAGTTAAAACAAACATGAACACTGCAGTAACTGTCACAGAATTAATTTAAAGTTCATAAATGATAGCTTATCAGTGCATGTTATAAAACATTTGAACACCTTTATTTAGCCCTTAACCAGAATGCAAAAATGCATTGAGGTTTCGATGATACATAAATGTACTGTTTTTCAAATTTGACATCATGCACCACTATCTTCTAACTCAAATGTTATACTAGCAAGTTCAAAAAATAATGTTGTTATTCCAGATGCCCTTTTGACCTCCACAAAAGCCATACATAGATAGATAAACCAACATCTTGAGATATAACTTTAACAAGATTTGAAGACTTTGACCCCTGGTGACCTGAAATGACCTTTGACCTCCGCCAAAAAAGAAAAAGGGCACATCTCCTGACTAAAACACATCTACATACCAAATGTGAAATCTATCCAAGTTTCCTATCTTGAGATATCGTATTAACAAGAATTTCAGACTTTGACCCCCGGTGACCCCAGATGATCTTTGACCTCCGCAAAAAACAATAGGGACCATCTCCTGACTAAAACTCATCAACATAACATATATGAAATCTACCTAAGCTTCTTATCTTGAGATATTGTGTTAACAAGATTTTCAGACTTTGACCCCCAGTGACCCCAGATGACCTTTGACCTCCGCAAAAAACAATAGGGGCCATCTCCTGACTAAAACGCATCTACATACCAAATATGAAATCCAACCAAGCTTCCTATCTTGAGATATTGTGTTAACGAGGTTTTCAGACTTTGACCCCCAGTGACCCCAGATGACCTTTGACCTCCGCAAAAAACAATAGGGACCATCTCCTGACCATAACGCATCAACATACCAAATATGAAATCTATCTAAACTTCCTATCTTGAGATATTGTGGTAACAAGATTTTCAGACTTTGACCCCCAGTGACCCCAGATGACCTTTGACCTCTGCAAAAAACAATAGGGACCATCTCCTGACTAAAACGCATCAACATACCAAATATGAAATCCAACCAAGCTTCCTATCTTGAGATATTGTGTTAACGAGGTTTTCAGACTTTGATCCCCAGTGACCCCAGATGACCTTTGACCTCCGCAAAAAACAATAGGGACCATCTCCTGACCATAACGCATCAACATACCAAATATGAAATCTATCTAAACTTCCTATCTTGAGATATTGTGGTAACAAGATTTTCAGACTTTGACCCCCAGTGACCCCAGATGACCTTTGACCTCCGCAAAAAACAATAGGGACCATCTCCTGACTAAAACGCATCAACATACCAAATATGAAATCCAACCAAGCTTCCTTTCTTGAGATATCGTGTTAACGAGATTTTAAGACTTTGACCCACAGTGACCCCAGATGACCTTTGACCTCCGCAAAAAACAACAGGGACCATCTCCTGACTATAACGCATCAACATACCAAATATGAAATCCAACCAAGCTTCCTATCTTGAGATATCGTGTTAACGAGATTTTCAGACTTTGACCCCTGGTGACCCCAGATGACCTTTGACCTCCGCAAAAAACGATAGAGACCATCTCCTGACTATAACGCATCAACATACCAAATATGAAATCCAACCAAGCTTCCTATCTTGAGATATCGTGTTAACGAGATTTTCAGACTTTGACCCCCAGTGACCCCAGATGACCTTTGACCGCCGCAAAAAACAATAGGGACCATCTCCTGACTATAACGCATCAACATACCAAATATGAAATCCTACCAAGCTTCCTATCTTGAGATATCGTGTTAACGAGATTTTCAGACTTTGACCCCCAGTGACCCCAGATGACCTTTGACCTCCGCAAAAAACAATAGGGACCATCTCCTGACTTAAACTCATCAACATACCAAATATGAAATCCAACCAAGCTTTCTATCTCGAGATATCGTGTTAACGAGATTTAAAGACTTTGACCCACAGTGACCCCAGATGATCTTTGACCTCCGCAAAAAACAATAGGGACCATCTCCTGACTGAAATGCATCTACATACCAAATATGAAATCCAACCAAGCTTCCTTTCTTGAGATATCGTGTTAACGAGATTTTCAGACTTTGACCCCCAGTGACCCCAGATGACCTTTGACCTCCGCAAAAAACAATAGGGACCATCTCCTGACTAAAACTCATCAACAGACCACATATGAAATCCAACCAAGCTTCCTATCTTGAGATATCGTGTTAACGAGATTTTAAGACTTTGACCCACAGTGACCCCAGATGACCTTTGACCTCCGCAAAAAACAATAGGGACCATCTCCTGACTATAACGCATCAACATACCAAATATGAAATCCAACCAAGCTTCCTATCTTGAGATATTGTGTTAACGAGATTTTCAGACTTTGACCCCCTGTGACCCCAGGTGACCTTTGACCCCTGCCAAAAACAATAGGGTTCTTCCTCTCAATATGGCGCATCTATGTACCAAGTTTGAAAACTGTTGGACATTCCTATCTTGAGATATCGTGTTAACGAGCAAAGTGTCACAGACACACACATACACACACACACACGCACACATACACACGCCATCATGAATGCATAGGTTTCTCTTTCATCGAAACCAAAAATGACTGAACCAAACTGGCAACAAAGTTATAAAAGTAACTGATTTACATGTACATGTAGCAAATATGACTTTAAATTCCTCCAACTGTGTGAAATAAACTGAATGGATGAAAAGACCTTTCATGCAATTTAAATAAGTCTACTGCAGTGCACATTAGTACTACAAAATGGATAATTCATATTACAGTTGTACCTGAGTCACATCATTCAAGGCAGTGTTTCAGTTTAATTGCATTGGGTTGTCTACAAATACACACTTAAAGGTAAAGAGCAGTCCCCCCAAACTTATTTTGAAGAAAATGCTAAATAGCACAATTTTTGCCTAATTTCTCTTCAAAGTATCTTTCACTACATTTTATGATTTAGCTATTGCATATTCAAGGTAAACCAAGCAGTTATTTCTAGAAAATTTCACATTTGAAGAGAAATAACATTGTCACATGACTTTCAACAGCCAATCATGAAACTGGACAGTCTACTACACTACTTCAATTTGGGATGACTGCTCCTGCCCTTTAAGCACTTCACTTTTCTTTACTTTTTAACACCTACTTGCCCATTAAAGTTGTGTAGTACTTACAAGCAGGAAATGTGTTTCATCTTGAATTTCAGAAGACATTACTCATTACAAATTTAAATTGCCTATGGGGTCACTATCATTGTTTTTCTGTCCCTAATTAGGGAATAAAGTCAATGGTGCCCATGTCTCTACATCAGATTTGAACAGGCTATGACGTCACGCATATGGGCTGAGAGACCCGAGGCGAAGCCGAGGGTCTCTGCCTATATGCGTGACGTCATAGCCTGTTCGAATATGATGTAGAGACATGGGCACCATGACTTTATTCCCATTCATAAATATTTTAATTTCGGGAAGTTTAGAAGGAAAAAAGCTTTCTTTTTATGAATTTTCCATTGATCATCAATTATTCTCCTTAACTGACTACGTTACAATGACATTGACATTGACATTGAATAGCGTTGCGAAGAGCTGTATTACCGCAATGCACAGTACCTAGCTAGCTGTCTACACGCTACCTTCGTCGCTTGTTGCACGTATATATAACTTACACAGCCATGACGTACAGCTATACGGCCTACTTTGTGCCGTCTATTTGACAAATAAGTTACATTTTGGAAGTCTTGAACGATATGTCATATTTGGAACGATTTTTCTTTTGGATGTGAGGCTATAGTCGTATAGTTCCAATAAAATTATATACTAACTGGAGGATCTGTGGTTTAATTGGTTTCTATTGCTCGCTGTGACATTTGCCTTTGACACACTAACGTCCTGCTCAACGTTGTTGAAAACAGACTAAACAACTAGGCTAACGTTAGGCTAACAACGTCAGGCCTAACATTAGCCTTTCAAATTAGCGTTACGTTGTTTTCGAAATGTGGCTGAGTCAGTAAATTAGCTTGACCTTTTTGAGCGGAACTTTATGGAACCACACATGTTTGCCTTTACTAACAGTGGCTCTCGCAATTCCTGAAGCTTTCATTGCAGAGAGAATCTATCACAATCTTGATGACGTTTGTCGATGCATTATGCAGGCCACTTGGGCCTGCGAAGGCTCTTCTTAATTATCACATCTGCAATTCCCTCGGCGATTCTGGTGCTAAATTTCCTTACATAGCTTATGGTGCACAGAATACTTGACCAAGCCTAATGTATGGAATATGCGAGATGAGCTTTTATGGTTAGTGAGTAACGTTATACTCGAGCACTTACTTCAAAATTGTTTTTTCATCGGAAAAGATAGGCTAGAGATTTTGAGTCTAACTGAGATAGGCCTAGGAAGTCATGTAGGGCCTAGTCATATTTATATTTCTTTTTCTCATCACCAGTGTGCCATATCAATTACACAATCGGGGTCTAAGCCTAGGCCCTAGGCTTCTGTGAACTTTGAAACACATTAGCCTACAAGACCTTCACTTAATATTTTCTGAATTAGGCCTAGGTCTGAAATCTGATTAGGCCTTGGACCTAATTTATTTGTTTCAATATACATGCAACATTGCAGTCAACCAAATATATGTACATTTTAAGTTGGACAGTTATGGGGGAAATTACTTGCTTAAAACGTCAGGCACCATTTAAAGTAGCTGGGCCAGTATGTGTACTAGGCTAGGCCTAAAACTGTTGTTATGTATGAAACCTAAAACTTAAGTCAAGCCTTCATAACACCGTGTCAGCAAAGCTGTGTTTATAGTCATGTTGATCAAAAAGTTGCTCTCCATACACCCTATGTCTCTACACTGGATTAGAACATGGGTAACCAACCAATCACAAGCCAGTATTCTCAGAAAGTATTTATGAATAATTAATCACACACACTTAAGTATACACAATATGATGTTATCAAACATAATACGTAATGTCAGAACGTGTGATCTCTGCCAAAATAATTATTAATGACAAATGTGCTTCAGTTCAGTAACCAGTATCCAAGGACTCTCTTTGCCAAGTATTACTGGTCTACATAATTTGTACAATTTTTTTGAACAAGTGATGTACTGTAGTTCAACAAGAACAAACTGATATGCAAAACAACTTTCAAGATTTCCTCAGGAGTTTTCTCTACAAATACTCACTTAGGGAGGGAAAACACAACTTTAGAGCTCTTACTTGTCTCCCCCCCCCTTTGCTACAGTTTTGCTGTACTTCTGCAGGAACACAGTTTTTCATGCCTTTTTTCTACTATACTGCAATTTTTGGTTAAAAAATTAGGCAACCACACTAACACTTGCAGACAAATAAATTTATGGACATTTCCCATTAGTCCTTCACAAACATTACCGCACAAAGTAGTCTCCCCCCCCCCCCCCCTTTGCTACAGTTTTGCTGTACTTCTGCAGGAACATAGTTTTTCATGCCTTTTTTCTACTATACTGCAATTTTTGGTTAAAAAATTAGGCAACCACACTAACACTTGCAGACAAATAAATTTATGGACATTTCCCATTAGTCCTTCACAAACATTACCGCACAAAGTAAACTCCTATCCCAGAGTTTCTCTGTTTTTCTGAATTTCACTTTATTCATCTGCATTGCAAAAATCCGGTTCCGGCCGGAAAGAATTTGGCCGGATTTCAAGTTGGTTCCGGCAAAATCTGGTTCCGGCTGGATCCAAAATTTTGGATCCGGTGCATCCCTAATTGTAGGAAACTTAAATGCACAAATTGAGGAAATACTTTTCAAAAAAGTGGAAATACTACCGTGATCATGCTTTGCTCCTCAGTCAATGACGCCACATCATTCCAACGTGAGCGTTCCACAGGCACTGGACTTGCATAGCATCGTATATGGCTGTGTACTACGTACTGTACAGATTATCTACCATAAGGTTATGCAGAACTGTAGTATGTACAGTCTAGTCTAGACTGAGGCTCACATATTTTTGTTAGGGTCTTTAATTTTCTTTGTGCAAAGTTTTCTGAGTAGTTTAGAGCTTTTAGCTGTATAAACTTTTAGGCTTACTGTAAATGTCCAACACAGACCAGGAGCCAGTAGTCACTATTTCACTCTGCAAGATGTTTAGGCTATTTCCATTTGTTGATAAATTATAACAACACTGGAACAGAAATTATAGGGAATAAGTGTAACAAGTATGACCTGTATAATTATGGCCATACCTGTAACAGCTGGTTGACTGATATCTGATGTACCCTATCTGAACACTCCTTCCAAATGTGTGGGAAAAATACTAATGCATGTTAGGCCTAAGATTAAAAGGGACGTTTTGGGTCTCGTCTTTCAACTACAGGGCATTATACCCTTTGGCCTATCCGACTACCGGGAGGCTGGTTTTCGACTGACCAGAACAGTGTGCTAGGCAAAAGTTGATTTCTTTTTAGGTTAGTATATATCAGTGGCGGCACCAGCTGGGGGCATAAATTTACCCTCATAGTCAGACCCCTTTCATTCAGACGTGTGCAAAATAGTGAAAACTTAATATTAGGCCCATATTTTCTGAGACTTTTTTCCTGATACTTTTTCACCATAGGCCTTCCCCTACTAAGAACTCAAAGCTCAATGGGACTGTGCTCCTTGGACTACCTCCAGCCAGTGTTGTAATCGAGTCATTGGATTAGTGACTCGAGTCACCAGTTTTCAAACTTTTAAGTGACTTGAGTCGAGTCACTGTACTATCTCAATGTGGAAATTACTCCTGAATTCTATCGAGTCACTATCATTTTGAGAGGAAGTGACTCGAGTCGTGACTTGTTACAACACTGCCTCCAGCTCTACACTGTGGCTTAGTCCCATGTAAGCCAATGGAAAATAAATGCACCTTGCCGTTTGTTTTTCATGCAGACATGCACCTTATGCCGCAACCTCACAGCTTTGGAGTTGGACCATATTGCCCCATAGACCCCAAGCCCATCAGGAGTTTTCCCAATTGAACAGGGGTCCTTGGCGGTTCATGGATCAATCTTCTACAGTAAAATACATATGCTTAGGCTTTATTTTGCAGCCACAGATGTACCAAAACCTGAAGAGCATTTGGGCCCCACTGAACCTAGACTTGCCCGAAGTCTCTCGAGATGTTCCCTCTCAGCTGTAAGGATTCTTCTCTGTCACTATTCCCTCTCTATGTGTCACCCCTTTGACCTCTCCCACTGAACCTCTGCAGACAAACCAACTTTTCACTCTCCTCTTTCCACTTCAAATCACTATAATGCCAATACACACTGTGCAAACCAACCCACATCTACCAACGCACCTCGACCGATAATGCCCGCTAACAAGTTTTTACACTCACCCCTTTGAACATTGCTACACTGAGTCACTGAGTCATTTTTCTCTTCAGAGTATCTTTCATTACATTTTATGAT
Source organism: Holothuria scabra (assembly GCA_037179385.1). Taxonomy (NCBI): domain Eukaryota; kingdom Metazoa; phylum Echinodermata; class Holothuroidea; order Aspidochirotida; family Holothuriidae; genus Holothuria; species Holothuria scabra. The sequence goes on along the minus strand of CM074179.1, from coordinate 58,144,061 downwards.
TTAACTATTGCATACAGTAGTCAAGTTAAAACAAGCAGTTATTTCTAGTAAATTTTAAATGGAAAAAATGTCACATGACTCTCAACAGCCAATCATGAAACTGGACAGTCTACTACACTACTTCAGTTTGGGATGACTGCTCTTGCCCTTTAATGAATGTCCAGCAAAAGTCGCAAAATGCCAAAGCTGATTACAGTAAACTATCTTGAAATAATATATTCACCTAGATTCTTAGATGAATGAAACAATATAGAAGTTAAGATGATGACATACATATAAACAGAACTTGCAAAATATACAAGTCTCTCACAGCAAGCTGCAAGTCTGAACTGGCCACTCAGCAGGCTCATGTGTGTGAGCTGTGTACAGTCTTGGCGAACCGTTGTAAACAGTTGTTACAGCACTAGCTCGTGGCAGTAAGAAGTAATCTGAATAGTTGCATACTGTAGCAGCACAATGCAATAGAATCACCGTGAAGAATAGGATATATAAAATGAAAGGTGGATGGAAGGAATTTGTGAGAGACTTGGGGCAAGCCTACACTGAACCCCACCAGAGCTCTAAGGCAGTCCTATTAAACCTGCCCTAAAAAGCTTGTTCTTTAAAACCTCACGGAGCAGACTCGGTCTGTTCAGTCCTTTGCAAACCATTGTTAGGATAACACTGATCAATACTGATCAAGGAATATGGCCCATAGTCTGCTACGCAGGCAAGTGCTTTGTGTGACACTAATTATTGCCCCAAACATTTTCCTATGCCCTCAGTTTTCCCTGACAAGCTGTCATAAAGTTCTTTCTTTTCTCAAACCTAATGCAAATATTGCAGCTGTTTTTGATCACTTGAGCAATGGGCCCTTAAACTCCATCTAACTCTGCTACAGTAACTTGATCATTTGATGTCTCTTGAAAGGTCAAAAAATTTAAAGCAGGCTTCAACCACTTTGATCCCTGCAACTTCCAAAAATGTAGTGCAGCTTCCGAAATATTTGTTTACCACAGACAGGCTTCGACAAATCCCCCGCCCGACAGCCGGGACAAGTAAAAATCACTCGGGCAACTACCGTGCTCAATGTTGCAGCCCGCCAGGTAAGTACCCCCAGCCTTAAATTTTTGAGTTGTGCAAAATGGCATTTGTATTTTTAGACTTTAAAAATTTTATATACTCAACAGATTTGAATTGGACAAGTAGATATTTATGCGGACAAGTAGATTGAGAAAACAGCTACCCCGCCGGACAAGTACAAAAGAAAAAATTTGTCAAGGCCTGGTGCCACAGAACCCTACACAGGCATCATTGTGAAGTCACGTAAACTGGTAAAGCGCATGCAGTCTCCATTCACTTCGATAGCAAGTTTCAGAAAGTGTGTTACGGGGGGAGGGACAAATTAGGATGGCAGTCATGCTCGCGTATTTAAGAGTCTATTGTAAGCCTAGACAGGGTTCTCACTAACCCGAGTTCCCGGGTCCCTGACGTGAGAGTTGGACTCGAGACGCTTGAAACAAAATCCTGAGCGTCCAAGGGACACACGGGATTTGCTTGCAAAACACATGTAAAATTTTGGCAAGGAGACATACAGTAGAAAGTTTTATGTCGAAAAGTTCACACAAACCCATTGCCCTAAAATGTTCATTGTCGATGTCACTTCACAAAATCCATGTAGGAAATCTGCCTACCGAAGTTTTTTATCACCGCAGTTCCTATTCAACTTGACCAGAAAACTTTCTCTGACTAGACTGATATTAGTGATGTGGCCAAGTTTTGCGATATCGCCGGTGTTACGTCTGTACCATCCCCCGCGCTGTTGTCCAGCTTAGTCAGAATTACATCACTTGTCAATGAAAGACCAGTTTCACACAGTGACATGTTGCAAATATTTGATGGGACTCTTGGAAAAGAAGTTGAGAGTTCAGGGACTCTTGGCTTTGGAGGCCTTATGAGAACACTGCTGGAAGCCTTTGGCTTTTGATTCTATGTACAGGTAGATCTAGACAATGTAGATTTCTATATTTGTAGCTTGGGTCAAAGGTTCAGCCCAAGAAAACAACCCAGTCAAAGGTAGCTGTATGTGGGATTTTGCATGTGACCAAAACTCACTTCTTTACTGTGCAATATTGCAACATTTCTTCAAAGTGGTTGTTAGAATTTGTTCAGTTTTTCTCCTCTTTGTATTAAAGTTTATTCAGTACTAGTGAAATAGTATAGGCCTAGGCCTAGTAGGAACTTGTCTTAGTGTAGGCCCACTGATTCTACTGTGTAGGCTAGGCAAACTTCTGACAAATTTGAGTTGTGTAAATTATTAGCAACTCTGTGTGGTTGCTTGTGAGTACAGTACAGTAGTTCTGCAACCATTTTTGACAAAGATTCGATGTGGGTAGGATATCCCTACTTTAGCTCTCGAACAGGTATGTGTATTCATTACATGGCCTAGGCTTATCCCTCTAACAACATAGCCCTTGCCCAGATAACATTGATAAAGGTTCAGTATGACCCACTAGCCCTTGAACAGGGCTGTGTATTACGTTACATGGCCTAAGCTCATAACACTCCACCTTGCCCCGCTAACACAGGGAATCCCGTCATTAGGCTTTCAGAACAAAATACGTTCTAAACTGGTAAATATTACATACATCGAACTTACAGTATATTACCAAAAAAAGATACATGTGCAAGTGACTTCCAATCGAAAAGTTACCAATAAATCGGCTTTCATGGACAGTCTGAGTTCAAAATGCAGCAAAATGACACTCCGATTCCGGTTAGAAACTCCTTCATTTGAAGAACCCTCGTACAATAAGTGTTTCAACATGAACTCGCAAATAGTCAAACATCATTCCTAGAAATTTGTAACCATTTCACCAAATCGATAACTTTAACGATCATTCCACCTAATGAATGCAAATTTCATTTGAAAAATTGTTGCTTGTTCATATTTGAAGCTTCTAAATGTTTTTGAAGTTGTTGAAACGTTGTCAAAATTTCTCCAAGTGTGAAAACTTTTTGAATAAGTGGAAACCCCTGGTATGACCTTTGACCCCAAAGTGGATATCACGAAGACGACGGGTCTCACTATTCCGCGCGCTGACACCCGCTGGCACGCCCTGTCTCAAGTTCCACGCCCTGCCGTACAGCTGTACGACAGCGAGTGGCGTTTCGCGGAACTAGAGGAAAACTCAGGAATCCATTCTAACATTTGTAATGAAAAGCAACATTTTGCAAACAAAATAAGTGAAAAATTGGCACAATGGTCGTTGTATTTTACTTTCTAATCAGTAATGATAACATGATTGACGAAAGCATTTAATGAAATTAATCTCAGCGTTGACTACATTTACATCGGCGTGTCAGTGCATGCCCAGGTACATAAGGCACAGCCAGGCGTGTCAGCGTGTGGTTTAGTAGGACCGAAGACTGACTACTTAGTTGTTCGAAAGCTTGCAAACATGGCGCATTGAGTTAGTGTTACGTTCAATTTTTCGAGGCAAAACACACAATTATAACATTGAATCTGGGTGAACAGCTTATGCAGAAAGGTCGATGCGGTGCCAGAGGTTATCTGTGTAAAGTTTGGTGAGAAAACATAGGAATTTGTGAACGTGAGAGATGACGACCCTGGCCAAGGTCGCCTAATGATGGGATTCCGTGTGTTAGCGGGGCAAGGGCTGTGATGTGGAGTGTAACGAGCTTAGGCCATGTAACGTAACACACAGCCCTGTTCAAGGGCTAATGACCCACTAGCCAGGAAGCCTGCAGACTCAATCTCTTGCATAGCTCCCAAGTTGTGAGAGCTGGCTACATGCGGGTCCAACTGATTTGTCCACTGGTGGATCTCAGGCCAGGGGTGTCCCCCTCCCCTCTTCAAAAATTTTTGAAGTTTAGAAGTGTCTACAAGCAAAATGGTGGCACTCTTAGGCAAATCAGTCAAAACAATTTCTCTAGGTTAGTGCTAAACAATTCAGTACAGTACTGAATGTTCTGAATGTTTTTGAGGTAATCATATAGATAAAAAATGTATCAAAGGATCTGCCAAAATAAAATTAAACATCTGATTCTCACAAACACTCAATTACTAAACCTCTCCTGCTCACAATATTCAATCGTTACTGTTGCCATAGATTTTGGTGCAGTACCAATACAGTTTGCAAACATCAAATGTCTCGATACCTCACCCACAGTCAGATCTTGCTGCAATAGTCCAGTCAATTGAAGGTATAATTTCCAATGTATCTTCGTACATGTATCTCACATGGCATTCTTCAAATTTTAGATCAAAGTACAAGACAACAATGAAATTTGTGGGTGGGGTTTTTCCAGCATCCTCATCGGAAAAAAAATGAATTGTAGGGCCTATGGCCTTTTTTTCTAAACGTCAAGTCTAGCCAGGGACTTGTTTTTTTTATGTACACGAGTAGTCTGCTTGTCTATAGGTAGAGCTATGCTAAATGTGTGATTAATTGTTCGCAGTATGAACACCATATACCTGTATGTATGTAAGTATGTATTAGCCTAGTAGGCCTACACTAAAGACTAAAGTCTACAGTTAGAATGTTGCTTGGAAGGACGTTCAACATGACAGGAACAGGTGTCGCATCAGAATAGTAACAGGAATCGGTGACGTTTGAAACTTCAAGGAAAAGTTGATGGAATCTTCATTTGACAAAAGTACCACAGATATCACATTCCATTCCATAACTTTCCTCCTCCCCCAAAAATGTTTTCTGCTAAAAAGAAACGGGGGGGGGGGGGGGGGGAGGTGTAGCTGTAAATAGCGAGGGCGAAAACTAACTGTAACCAGCTAGCATAGGTGGACAGAATTAGCAACAGGTTGAAATTAGCAGCTGTTACCCTAGGTCTAGGCCAGGCTACAACTCAGGCCGGGCCCTTTGGCATTTTTGCAATTAATGACAGGCCTCAGGGCAATTGATGTAGACTAGCCTAAGGTTGGTGTTGAAAGTGGCAATGGTATAGCCTAGGCCTAACGTTAGTCAGGAAGGTTTATGTTAGGTCCATGTATGCTATATCTCATTAGGGTCGTTTACGTTTGGCGGCTTTTCCACGTTTCTCAAAGCAAACTGTCCAAAACAATGTTAGAACAGTAACAGTGGTTTACAAGACGTACAAGGGACAGTAGTATTGCATGACAATGCTAAGTAGGCCCTATTATAATTAGTTTGTCAGTGCAGAGTTGGCGCGGATCGCAATAATGTAGCCTACCATTACTAAGTTAGGCTACTAAATGTGACCAGTCAAACTGCGAAGTTTGACTTCATTGGTAGCAAGTCTGGCACTTAAAATTTGTTATTATTAATTCATCAGTAGAAAAATCTGTGTTTAAATTTCGGGTATGGATCAGTTTGCATAAATATCACATTTCAATGAAGGCATGAACAAGAAAATCTTTTACACCAACTCCTAAGTCTCTAACGGGGCATCGATGTAAAGAATCCCGGGAAATTCGACCGACATATGTTCATAAACGGTCAGATTGCAAGCCTGCTAGTATTTCAATACGACCTGCTACAACACATAGCATCATTGCACGATCATAATACACACTTCAACAAACAGGCTGCGAAAGTCCTGTTTGCATCCGTAAACGCAATCTAAAGAAATGTTTAAGGGAATTTCGTTGGCCAAACGGAACTTAGAGCACCTGAGCCTACGTTTTACCTCTAAAATTTATCAGAAATAATATTCAGGTTTCCACTCACCGTCAGGTTGCAAGCTTGCGTCGAATAATAGTCAGCTTTTCATGGTACAAGGAATTTGATTGGTCGATTATTACAGCCTACTCAGTTTGCATAGATTTGTACCAATTGGAATGTGTCTAATGTTATGGAGTGCAATGTCTAAGGACAGATAATAGGTGGGTGTCCCAAGCTGGCGATCAGGAATTCTTTAGATCTTACATACAAACCTAAATTAAGGTGCCTTCATTTCATTGTTGGGGGTATTAAAAACTCAAGTACTATGTTAAGTTTAGCAACCATGTTAACAACGATTGTATTAGGATAACATTTTTTGTTAAATTTTGAGTTTATATTGGTAGATTTAAGAAAAAAATTGGTAAAGATAAACTGTTCGCACAGTACATTTTTGTGATGGGGATATTTTTTCGACGTACGTGCTGTATGTAACGCACCGGTAGGGAAACACTTCTGTTGACCTTGTATGTGTTATCATCATCATCGTCATCATTGGTACGTTGCAGAAGAGCCATTTGTTTGTGACTGATATCGCACATGGTGCACATGGAATTGTGTGACGAGAAAGCTACGCTTGCTGCACGGACCGTACCATTACAATTTTAAGTTCATCTTCGAGGCAAAGTCCGTCTCTGGATGTACTGTACTATAAAACGTGAAGAGGACGGTGACAGCTGTAGCGGCTATGTGTGTATCATATGTTAGGGGTGCAGTAGCGTCACCAGACATTTCATTATGGGGGGGGACACTGGGCTGGCACAACAATATTGCAGGTGGGCACTGCTAAACTCCACACATAGCGCCGTAGGCGCCACCGAGCGCGAAGCGCGAGGCTCAGCGGGTGGGGTCCAGGGGGTCGCCTTAGGGCCCCTGGTGGGGTCCAGGGGGCGAAGCCCCCGGAAGATCCTGGGTTTTAGCGTGTTTGTGAGGCACTAAAGTCGCTATTTAAGTGTTCTTCTATTGACTTAACACCGGTCTCAAAAATACCTCCACAGTAACTTCCAGTAAGAAGTTTTGGTAAAAAAAAAAAAAGTGATTCAACTACCAAGTGCAGATCCGGCCGACATTTTGAAAAAGGGCGAGATGAACTATTGAGAAAAGAATTTGATGGGCAGTTCAATGTGTGTCTCGGTTGGGGTCCAGGGGGCGAAGCCCCCGGAAGCTCCTGGGTTTTAAGGGGTTTGTTAGGTATTCAGGTCGTTATTTACGGTTATTCTGTTGTCTTTACACTGGTCTCAACAAAAAAGAAAACTTCCAGTGCAACTTCAATTACGAATTTATTGGTAACAAAACTAGTGAAACAACTTTCAAGAGCGAATCCGGCTGATATTTAAAAGAAGGAGAGCTGAACTCGAAAGAGAAAGAGAAAGCAGTTAGATGTGATCCTCTTAAGGAAAAAATGTACGCCTATATAATCCTGCTTGAACGGTTACCTGAGCTATGCGCCACCTTCAGTTAACGAAGTTGCAAGTGTGCAGAAATTTTTGAAAAACGCAACCCCTCAGACAGTCGGAAATGGCATTTTCCAGGTGTTTTTGCGATATTTTTTAGTTGAAAAGTATGAAAATTACTGCCTTTTCTCGTCAAAAGGAGAATCCAATCTATTTTCATAGTCACACTCTGACTAAAGAAGGCATATCGTTTTTTAAAAATCTCAAATCTCATTTGGGGGGGGGGCACGATTTTTCAGGGGGACACGTTCCCCCTCCCCTCCCCCCTTGGTGACGCCACTGTAGGGGTGAGGGGGAAGGGAGGGGATATCACGAACGACAGACGGGTAACCAGGACCTATGATATGGAGAGGGCCGCCGCGGCGAATTATAAGGGGCGGATCTAGCGGGGTCTTTTTTGAGGGAGTGTCCAACATAAAAGGGGCATATTGCTCCCACCAACGTCAACGATTACGCAGTTTACCTACAAGGTGCGGTCAAACGAAAAAATATGTCGGAGAAGGGGGAGCAGATTGCAAGCAGCACTATAAGCGGAGAGCCACCATTTGTTGGCGCGGAACGTACAGGAAAATTTTTGGCTTTAAAAACTCTCCAGATGGCCGGAAACAGCACTTTCAATCTTCTGAGCTGAATGTGCATTGGACCCAGGGGCGCAAATCTCTGTTTGAGAGTGGGGCGAAAATCCGTATGATATGCAGTGGCGGATTTAAGCGGGGGCGCACCCGGCGCGCCCCCCCCCCCCTAAAATTTTCCAAAGTTGATTTTTTTTTACTTTCACTAACTAGATCATTTAGCCTACTTGTTTCTACATCTAATAATGTTCCATTATCTTATAATTTTCAAACCATGTAATTATAATTGTTACAAACTAATAGCAATTTAGAGCACACAGTTTTAAGTTTATCAAAGGTCTCAACCCTATTTCGCACCACGCTTTATGTAAAACACCAAAGTTTTTCTTACAATCCATTTGCTATTTGGGTTCATCAGATGTGGATTATTTTAATCAACGGAAATCCTCGTTAATGTTTGTCATACACTCGTCATCTGGTCATGGAAAAACAAAAGAACCGTGAAAATGTCCATATAGGCTATAGCGCACCATCGACAATGGAAGTTCAAACTGTATGTAAATGTAAATTTTGTTATCAGTTGCAATCCCATTCCTTTCCAGGTAATTACGAGGAATTCGGGAAAATTGGTCAATTTCCGGAAATGTAGAATAGTGACAAAATTAATTAATTTTTTCAATGAGAGAGTCGACTGAGTGCATATTAGAATGTTTTCTGCAATAAATGTAATTTAACTAGTATTTTTCCTTTTACATTATATTATGGAAAAATTCTGCTATCCCGAGGGAGTGGAGACTGAATCTCAATGCCACTAATGAAATCAATGATAACACCAAGCGTTTAACAATGTTTATCTAACATGCACATGACAATAAAGTGGTAAAGTTCACCAAGCAAAAGACTTTGAAAGCTACTGCGATCTCAAATGTGAACTTACAGCAGTGCATCGTATTCTTGGTCAGATACAGTGGCGTAGCTACGTAGGGAGGGCGGGGGGGGGGGGGGGAGATTGTCCCACATTTCCGCAAAATCGGACAGGAATTTGGGGAAAATTCGGGCAGGAATTCGTAAAAAAAATTCGGACAGCCCCTAAATTTTGTTAAAATGGGATGGTTTTTTCAGAATATTCCTAAATGTGACCGAAATCTTGAAAAGATATGCCCTCAAAAGGAGAGAAACGTCATATAGTCGCAAAAATATTTTCATGAAATACCAAGTCAAGATTCAAAAAATTGCTACACCTTCGGGCAGCGCCAAAAGCTATTTTTCGTGACTTTTACTTCACAGATAATCACAATACAATGCCCGAAATTGTCGAAAATCCAAATTCTTTCAAGCATTTGCCCGAAAATGGAAAAGTATCATTATACAGTTAGGGTAACATCGTAACGAAAAATCAAACACATTTGGGAAGCCTGTGGCCAGTGGCGTAGCCACGGGGGGGGGGGGCCTGGGGGGGCCTAGGCCCCCCCAAATTTTCTTCAGGCCCCCCCAGATTTTTTGCGTCCTGATAAAGTAATTGAAAAAAAATAAAATGTTTGAACGGACATAAACTTTGAAGTATATCCTTCAAAACAGTAAATAAAAAAATGTGTAAAAATTAAAAAAAAAACATGGATGAATGTGTGTAAAACACATTTTGTGCGCACGTATGAAATCAAGTAATAACTTCAAAATGCCTACTTTCACTAAATTGGATACCGTTTGTGATCTGCACTGTCGTTTATTGCATTTCACTTCGAAGATGAAACGAAAGTCTCGACGATAAACTTTAATGTGACTTTGTTAGGTAAAGACCCTTTCTGCCTTTCGGATTGCTGATTGATTTACTGAAAATAAGGCAATCGTACACTGGAGACCACTCTTACACTACCATTCCTACACTTTATCATACACAACATATGCCGTAAGCAGGTAAGGGTACGGTACTGCCTTCGGATAATTCTTCCCTTCCATCCTTAACATGTAGGCCTACGTCGTGCCTCACTCCTGTCCATGACAAGTGCCACTGTAGGACGATTTTTTTCGACAAGTCCTCTTTTTACTAGTTGGCACTGGCGTCCGGGGGATTTGTAAAATGTCCACAAGGTCCGGATTTCATGTGTTTCCTTCTGCTTTGCGGTTCAATTATTCTGAGAGATTTATTCGTAGTATTTTAATTTTGACTATGTAATGTACCGATGAACAAATACTGCACCATTTTGCAAATTGTTTCTTTGGCAGTATGTATGTCTCTTGTAAAATCTCTACAAAAACTTAAAATATTTTGATATTTTTCATGCTTCCCAAAAAGGGAAAATCCTAAAACTTAGGCCTGTAATCAGTTCAAAGTTTTGCCAAACATAGCACCATTTTGCATCTATAAAGAAAGTTTCTCAGAGGGGGACACAACTACTTTTGGTTTTCCTGTTAAAGGGTAAGGTACTGCCTGAGGTAAGCTGAAATCCATTCAAATATTGCCGCATTTGCGGCTGGGTACATCCAGTTTAAAACACGTGGGAAGTGCCGTTTCCGGCCATCTGGAGGGGTTTTAAAGCCCAAAATTTTCTTGTGCGCTCCGCGCCAACCAATGGTGGCGCTCCGCTTAGATTCAAATATTGCCGCATTTGCGATCAACGTCCTGAAATTTACAATTTTCCCAAGGGAAAGGGAGATACCGGTTCCTTTCAGTCTCATCCCCCAGGCCACAGATCAGAAGTGCCCAGTTTCGGGGGCCCTAAAAAGTGTATGTATTACATTTTTCATAGATTGATTTTTTATTCTCATTATTTGAGAAGTCGCAGACATGAGATTCGTATTTCAAGGCTGGATACATCCAGCTTAAAACACCTGGGAAGTGCCGTTTCCGGCCATCTGGAGGGGTTTTAAAGTCCAAAATTTTCTTGTACGCTCCGCGCCAACCGATGGTGGCGCTCCGCTTAGATAGTCTTGCCGTGTCTGACCCTCGGAGGTACCAGGCCCCCCACTTGTTACCTAGGCCCCCCAAAAAATCGCATCCTGGCTACGCCACTGCCTGTGGCTTAACACAGTTAAAAGAAACAATCTTTCTTGACCCTGCTTTTAAATCTTGTGTTACACAATACCCTAAATGCACTGTAAACAATTACGATAGATTTACAGGTACAAAGAATAAAGAGATAAAGAAGGATTACATAAAAGTTTTGGAAACTTATTACCAGAACTTTTATGTAATCGTTATGTTTCTTTTTATTTTTTGTTCTGTAAATTTACAGCGATTTTGTACCATTTTTACAGTGTGGTCGATTATTTTAATAGCTTCAAATCTTTGCCGAAAAACAGAAAACGTCATATTTAAAAGTAAAATTTTCATGAAAAATAACAAAGATCTGCGACACATTTGGGCAGAATGTGAAAAAGGTTTTCATCATCCCCACCTCATACTGTACACTCTAAAAACAGTTGGGTAAACTTTTACCCATGGTTGGGTCCATTTGCCACCACCTAAACTGTTGGGTAAAAAAATTCTCAACGTTGGGCACAAGGTACCCATGATGGGTGAATTTCTTCGACGAAAAAGTTGAGTGTGTAACCAACTTGGGTAGTTTTTTACCCAACAATTTAGGTAGTGGCATACGGACCCAACCATGGGTAAAAGTTTACCCAACTGTTTTTAGAGTGTAGTCTTGCAAAAAATGCCCGAAATGGTCAAACATTCGGGCAAAGGTTAAAAATTGCTGGGACGTTTCGAATTGCCAAATTAATTCAATGGACAGACAGGAGGGTGTTCAGGTGCCCAAGAGTTTGTCATCTATCCTTCTCTACAGCCAAATACGGGCAAAGGAAATGAAAATTGGGTAATTTGTTTTTCGATACTTAAATGATGCAGAGTGAGAATGTCTTCCCATAAGTCTGCTTGAAAATTAAAACACACCTTTTCATGTTACATTTTCAAAAGGTAAAATCATGTATCAGTCGGAAGTTCGGGCATTCACACAACTTTATCAATATATATTGAATTTAGTCCCAATACCAAAAGAGTAAAATTCATTACCATGTTTTCCATTCCGTTTTGTAGCTTTCCCCCGAAAATATGCGGGACCATTCCATCGACTGGTAGTGATACATTTTATCTGGTAATTTTCTGATCAAATAGTGACTGCTTAGATCCCCTTGTAAGCCTGGGAAATGTCACTTTCGTCTGTCTCAGAGGTCTGATTTTTTTAAATTTTCTGTTCGCTCCACACCAACCAGTGGTGAAGCTCCCCGTAGGAAGTCTTTCTAGCAGAATTTTACTTTCACTGAACATTTTTTGCAAAACGGAACATCGAAACAGCGACTGCTTAGGCCCCCTATTGCTTAGAAATAACACTCTTGAGTGTCTGAAGGGTCAAAGTTTTCAAAAATTTCCTGTACGTTTTGTCCCAACGTGTGGTGGTGCTCCACTTAGACCGCTTCAAAGCAGAATAGAATTTAAGTTTCAAGTGAACATTTTTTGCAAGTGGAAACTCAAAATAGAGACTGCTCAGATCCCCCTATAAGCCCGGGAAATGCAATTTTTATCTGTCTGAAGGTCGGATATTTCAAAATTTTCTGTACGCTTCGCGCCAATTAATGGTGGCGTTCCGCGTAGTCTCTTTTGGCTAAATTGCAGTTTGGAGTGAACGTTTTCTGCAACTGAAACTTAAAATATCGACTGCTTGGATCCCCTTTATAAGCATGAGAAATGTCATTTTCGACTGTCTGAGAGGAACGAATTTTCGAATTTTCTGGACGCTCCGCGCCAACCAGTGGTGGCGCTCAGCTTTGCCTGTCCTACGGGCAGAATTAAATTTTCGAGCAAATATACTCTGCCCCCAAACTGAAATTTTCCCCTATGCCTATGAAAATACCTTACTATACCTTACACTGCTTGCATCATACAGCAGGATTCCGGATTTGCAATCCTAGGATACATAGTTCAGCGGAGTAATGAACTGAGCTAATCAGTGTCTCAAAAGTGTGTTTGAATCTGAGAAAAATCACAAATTTTCCTCACCAGAATTAAAGACAATTAAACCTGGAAAATGCCATTTCTAGCCATCTGGGAGGTGTTGAAATTCAAAATTTTCTTTGTACGCTCCTCGCCAACCGATAGTGGCGGTGCGCTTATATACTAAACTCCAGTCCCCCTACAAAAGTATTCAGCCCCCCTAAGTCCCCCACGAAAGAAATCCTAGCTACGCCGCTGGTCAGATATTTTCACCATCGTCTTTGAAGCTGTTGGAGAACCCAAAATTTAATTCTTTCAGTTTTTTTACGTTCATTGAATTATAGGTTTGTAACGATTTTTTATTCAAAATTTAAAAGGAAAGATTCTCCTTCCTTTACCCTGTTTGAGAATCCCCTTATCTTTAGACCACTTTTTCCGGACCTATAACATAACGAAATATTTTTGGAAAGATATTTTATCAAAAGTGTTTAAAGAGTGATCTTAGCTTAAATCAAGATCTACCAAATTTTGGTTTAGTTCATGAAGCAAGTTTTTGCAATTTTCTCACTTTTAATTGTGGGGAATATTTTTTGCCACACAAAAACTCAAAGTCACGACTGTTTAGGTTCTACTTACAAGCCTGGGAAATGCCATTTCCGGCTATCTGAGGGGTCGCGATTTTTCAAAATTTTCTGTACGCTCCGCGCCAACTGATGGTGGCGCTCCGCTTAGGTACTCGTTCGGGCAGATGATCGACCTTCAGCGCGCCCCCTAACGGAAAATCCTAGATCCGCCCCTGTTTCGTCTCATCCCCCATGCCACAGATCAGAAGTACCCAGTTGGGGGGTCCTAAAAGGTGCATGTATTACCTTTTTTCATAGATTGATTTTTTATTCTCATTATTTGAGAAGTCGCAGACATGAGATTCGTATTTCAAGGCTGGGTACATCCAGCTTAAAACACGTGGGAAAGTGCCATTTCCGGCCATCTGGAGGGGTTTTAGAGCCCAAAATTTTCTTGTACGCTCCGCGCCAAGCTCCGCTTAGATAGTCTTGCCGTGCCTGACCCTCGGAGGTACCAGCCTCCCCCCATTTGTTACCTAGGCCCCCCCAAAATTCCATCCTGGCTACGCCACTGATTCACGGTAAACCAAGCAGTTATTTCTGGTAAATTTCACATTTAAAGAGAAAGAACATAGTCACATGACTCCCAACAGCCAATCATTAAACTGGACAGTCGACTACACTTTGTCAATTTGGGATAACTGCTCCTGTCCTTTAAACATACTTGAAAATTGTAAGATATGTTTTATGTTTCTCCTACATGGTTGTTTTGATCGCTGTCCCTCTATACCAGGGGTATGCACGTGGGTCTTGGCACATTGGTCAATCTAACGGGGGAAGGAAGGAGGCAAGGGGTGACGGTAAGACGCCACCTAATATACATCTACATCTGCTCCACTGGGACCACCTTGATGGACACAGCAACATGATTTGGTCCAAGAGTTAGCACACCCTGCTCTTTGCCATAATGAACCACTGTTGGCAACTGAGACAAGTCTAACGTGCTGACCGTTCACAGCCACGATATATATTGCACACGTGGGCTGACGTGCGACTGTGTGAACATAGTTCAGCCGGTAACGCTCATCACCTGATGACATATTGCCCGGCAGCTATTCACATTATTTAAATCTTGTTGTTGTGGCCAGGGAGTTGCAGCTCCCTATTATGACGCTAAGGCAAGAGGGCAGGAAACTAAGTAGATAGCCTAGTCACCCGGACTTAGTATCATACGAGGTTCGTGTATTTGCTTTAGTGTTGTGAGGGAAAGGATGTGCCTGAAATAGCCCCCTTGATATCTCGAAGATTAGCATTATGCTTATTTTAGTGTATCTGTTACTGTTGATGTGACGAAAGGGGGGGGGGGGCTGAGGCCGTAAAAGCCCCCCTTGGATCCGCGCCTGGGAGCAGTGGCGTACGCAGAATTTCTCTGAGGGGGGGGGGGCATGCAATATACTGAGTGATCGCCTGCCTGGGTGAGTGGTCTAAGGGGAGGTCCCCCCTTTGAAAATTTTTGGCGTTTTAAAGGAGCCTGGATGCAAAATGGTACCAGATTTTCGACTTTGACATGAATAGAGTTAAAAGTCGAATTGTGGTGGTTCAAGAGGAGTAAAACTGAAACTTTGGCGTCTTTACATGCAATTTTATGCCATTTACGCTACCTTTCGAAGTAAAACTTGTCATTAAACTAATTTGCATACTTTTAGGAGTCAAAAGTAAAGAGCATCGATGGGTAAAGGCGAATGGGAGCATTTTAGTTTACTGTTTTTTGGCCACAAAACGTTATTCTGCCATAAATATTATCTTATTGGAGAGTCACCATTGGATGGCGCGGAGCGTAGAGAAAATTTCGAAAATAGAGACCCCTCTGATGACAGGAAACAACATTTTCCAGACTTATTTGAATCATCTAACGAGTCGCCATCTTCCTTTGTCGTTTGCAATGAAATGCTCACTTCAAAATATGTTCGCAAACTGCAAAGTGATGAAAGAGATATTAAGAGCTACCGGTACTTTGACCCCCAAAATTAAATTTTGCCCAAAAGACGGATCAAATCGCCACCACTGCTTGGGGCGGAGCGTAGAGAAAATTTCGAAAAATCAGACCATTCAGATGGCCAAAAATTGAGTTTTTATGCTGGATAAGAAAATTTAAATACGCAGTCTTTATGTTTAGCTTTTGTTTGCAATAAGAAAAAAAACGGGAACATGCATGCTAAGTGATCAGAAAATTACCACGTAAAATGTACTACCATTGTTAGGCCTACATTCAAATGTCTTCATTCTTTTGAAAATTCTTTAAAAAGTAGGTTTCCTTAGAGGCAATTGGTGCAAACCAGGAAGATACAGAGGCTACCTTTTTAAATAAAATTTGGAATTTGACAGAATTTGCCTATTTGTAGGAATTAAAAAAAATTGCATCACAAATGACCCTTGCAGAGATAATCCTTCCCCTTGAAATTGTTTGAGAAGGTGGGTGCCCTTACATGCAATCTGGGGCCCGTTCCACAAAGAGTTACGCACAAACTTAAGTATGATTTACTGTTGGCTTAAGTATGGTGAATCAAACATAAGATTGTGCGTAACTCTTTGTGGAACGGCCCCCTGGTGCCTCATATGTTATCTTTGGAAGTAAAATCTGCGTTAGTAAAGTATGGTTACGTTTTTTAGGATCCGTGAGGGGGCAGGACCTAATGGCCCACCCCCTTTTCCCCTTTGTACGGCACTAGATAGGAGTGGCGACGGATTGGTCGACGCTTGATGGGGGCAACCAAAATCTTTTCGGAATCCGACAACTGTCACTACGTGTCGTTTTTTTTTGGGGGGGGGGGGTAAATAAGAAAAAACAAAACCAAGTTTGAAAAGGGCAGATTGTTTTTTTTAATAAGAAAAAAAAACAAACCAAATTTGAAAAGGGCAGATTGGGAAATTTGAGGGGGATCCGGACTTTGGTGACCCCCTCTTGATTCGTCACTGATTATCACCCCAAAACAATTATTTGAAATCAGGTAATGCACAGAAATTCTCAATCGTGGCACAATTTTGATTGACAGCAAGTTCAAGAAAACGCTGTACTGTATCTTTCATTACAAAACATGTACTGTACCAGGTGTGTTTTGACAACACACATTGGATCCTTGTATAATCACAGTGAGACAATTTTACTGAGCTTCTGTCTGCTTTAGGATTGTGGGAAGTAGGCCTAAGTAGGTAAAATTGGAACTGTTCGATCGGGTGAGAGGATTACGTCCTTTTCGCGTGACACCATCAGTGGCGTAGCAATAGGGATGGTTTTCTTTCAGTCTCTCTGTTTGCAGTGATCAGGGTTTGATCGCGGCCTGTAGTTCCCGTTTTCCTCCGTGTTCGCGCGTCATTCCACGATCGTCACTGCCCGCGGGGAAATTTATTTTATAGTAGGAGCTGCAACATACTGTTTTTATCCCGGTGAACATTTTAAAATACCAAAATTTTGGTTATCATGTGTTGCGGTTCGAAATTTGCCAAAAGGGAAAGCCGTGTAACGTCTAGGTCGGTGTGTAAATTGAACCACGGCATTTCGATTACAGATCAAGGGTGTCAGCAAATTTGGTCGGCTCGGCAACGGACCGCCGTAGGCCACTTCGGCGGTCCGTCGGAGAAATGTCAGGTGGTCCTTCGACGGCGACTAAGCTGATTGTCTGAAAAAAATTTTACCGAGCATACAATTTTGTATATGATCCGGACTGCCAGCGGACCTCCGACGGCCCTCCGGCGGTCCTTCAGTGGCCAAACACCAATTCACGGCCGATCGAAAGCCGACAATGGTCGCCGACGGACCGCCGGACTTTGCTGACTGGGGCCCGGCCGGACTTCTTCCACGAATCTATCTGAATTTCATTAAAAAATGGTGACTTATTTTTGAGTTGACCCTTTGTTGGGTTTTTACTCAGAAATGATTTGTTCCTCCGTCCCAAAGGAAATGAATGCACAATAGAAGTACCCATTGATTGAATTTGTTCAGCCTTTTACAGTCTCCGGAGGAGATTTTAGGTCAAGTGCAGTCCCCCAAACTATTTTTGAAGCAAAAGCTAAATAACACAATTTTCTTCTTATTTATATTTAAATTAGCGGCATCTTTCATCCTATTTTATACTTAGGGACGTCGATTTGATTTTCAAAGTGTGTATGTGTGTGTGTGTCTAGGTGTGTGTGTGTAAGGGTGTGTTTGTGTGTGTGGGAGGGGGGGGGGTTCTGGCCTAAAGTTTTTCTCCTGTCCTGGTAAGGTGTCAACAGCGGCGTAGCTAGTCCTACACATTTATTTACATTAGTTATTCACGATAGTTATAAGCCTATCTGTATATTGTATTAACACACGAGAAGGACACATGCGTACGGGCCTCAACCGTGCACACAAGTGTTACTGCGTTGCAAGATTGTATTGTCCATGGATTTGGCCAACGCTAGCAATGTCGTTGTCTGTGCCTTCTATTTTAAAAGTCTCCTCGGCCGAAACCGAAAGGTAAAAACCAAAAAGATTTGTGTGTACCGGCGCAAGATTTTCGAATTTGACAGGAACAGTGTTAAAAGTTGAATTGCGATGGTTCATGAGGAGTAAAACTGAAAATTTTGTGTCCAGGGGTGGCGCCAGGATTTCCCCGACAGGAAGGGGGGGGGGCAAGCTCCCCGGCAGGGAGGCCAGCATTTTAAGGCCCGGACACAGGCTTTGAGTTAGACCAGTTGGGACGTGACTTAACATTTTCAGGGGCGCGCAGCGCGCGAAATTTTTGGCCTTCTTTTCAACGAATACTTAAAAATCTGGAGTTTATTTTGAAGACGAAATTTAAAAATTTTTAAAAGAAATTTTGCTTTTGTGAGGACCATTAAAATGTCGGGGTGTTTATTGAAGGATCTGTCCTCCATATGGGAAAAATAAAAAAGTTGTATAGGCGAGAGCTGTAAATATTTTGGGGTTACGCATTTAATCGTACTAGGCCTAAGTCCTAAGGCTTCAACACGAGACTAAGTTGCCCGAAAAGGTTTTTTCCTTTTTTGAACGAAGATTTGAAAATTAAGAGCTCATTTTAATGGAGAAATTTTGGAATTTAATGGAAGAAAATTTGGGTTGGGGGAACAGTTATTATGAAATATTTGTTTTTTATTAAGTGATATGACTTTCAAGAGCAAAATTAGGTAGAGTGTTGGGATGATTAACAGAGTTGGCTTTGGTTATTTAATTCACGGACTATCCATAGAAATTGGAAAATTTTGCCACTTTTGACAATCTGAAACTTATACTGGAGAAAATTTGTAATTTTATGACAGATTTACGGGTTTCATGAAAGAATCTAATCTTCTTACAACAAAATCAAGTAGGGCGTGATCTGTAGTTTGGTTGGGGTTACTGAATATCATCATGAAGATTAAGGCCCTCGGACCATATTGGGAAAATTCTCCAGCGGAAACAGTTTGGCTTCCCATGCATTTGAAGTTTTTGTTATTTTATGTATTGACAAAGACGTACGGGAGCGTTTCAGTTTCACAGGGGCAGAATTGTCTATTTTGTCCGAAAAATGTAATTTTGTCCGAACGACTATCAAAGTGCAGAGCACAGAAATTTTAAAAAAATTGAGAACCTCCAGATAGCAGGAAATAGCATTTCCCGGGCTCGTACCTAAAAACAAATCAGTCATTATTTTGATCTTTCTTTCGCAATAAATTTTCACTTCATAATATTTTCCCAAAACGAAAAACAATTTGCAAGCTTTTAATGTTCTGTTAAGTAATCTGTTCGACCAAAACACTGCATTTAAGCCTAGCGCCACCATCAGTTGGCGCGGAGCGTACAGAAATTGTTAAAAAATCTAACCCCTCAGACAGCCGGAACAGGCATTTCCCAGACTTGTAACTAGAAATGAAGCAGTCGTTATTTTGAACTTTTCTTTAAAATGAAAGTTTCACTTCTATAGAAAAAACCCAACTTGCTAAGTGATCAGAAAATTACCAGATAAAAGGGTACTGCTGCAATTAATTAGATGTAATGTTCTTGTCTCTTTTCGGCGGAAAACTCTGTAACGGAATCGTGGTTGTAGTCCATTGCAAGGCCCGATAAAAAAATGAGATTTTCTTCGTGACTTCCCGAACTCCAGACTACAAATTATTTTTCTTCCTATGCATTTGAATTTTTGAAAATATGTCACGTTACAAGGTGGCTTTCAAATGAATTTTCAATCAGACTTATTGGAAGACATTTTCACACTACTGTTTATCCTCAGCCTATGTGTAGCTGAAACGGCCTCTCTGATTTTCATTACCGTTACTAGAATTCGGCTGTAGGGGCAGGCCAGGTGGCAGAACATTGGGCACTGCATGCACCTGAACAAACTCTCGTCTGTTTTTGTCAGGAATATTCGAAATTGTGAGTTTTCTTGAAGAATATGGTCTTCAGATAGTGATCAAAATCAAGAAGAGCGTCCGGATGACTGAAGTTTATAATGTTAGATATTGGGTGGTACGGGATCGAGTTCCAGGCAAAAAAAGATAGGAGAGTTCCACTTGATTTTTAAATTATTTATTTGATGATTTTATTCCAAAATAAGAGATGATCAAGTTGAATTAATTCGGCCGGCCATTAATGATTCCTGAACTATTTACATTATTTACAAAGTTGACTAGGCTATATGTTTCTGTCTCGATATCCGCCGCACGAGTCTCCTGCTCTCAGGCTCGGTCTTGTGAATCGTGCGAGCTCTGAACACCTACAGTCCCCTGATTGGTCAAAAGTTATGACGCACCCATGTAAATAAGTACTATGGTATAAATGACCAATGAGGGGGCTGCAAAGGGGAAAATTGACCACACCTTGAAAATATGGGTTACAGGGTGCACGTGGAGCTACGGCAATGTGATATGTCACGTCCACTGGTAACACGTGACGGGAAACAGGAAGGGCCCTGGGAATCTAGAACAAAAGGAAGGAAGCGTTGCTCGTAAACAACAAGATGGCGTCTGGTAAAGGTCATGGAGAGTGCACCATACTACATGACAATAAGACCCGCATCTTTTATCAGATCAACGTGGGCATGCAGACAGGCAGATGAAGGCTCCCCGACGAAATTGGGTTTTCTCAACAACAGATGGAAGAGTAGCCTTCCCCGACAGGGGCATGACCTTGAGGACTGACGATGGGATGAGGGATAACAGAGCTAGTAAGAAGTGATTAAAACATATGCAGATAGGCATTCAAATTCCGTTACAAAAGAATAAAATAGTTCAAAAAGAAAAAAAAGGTTCATGATCATCCTTCCAGTAACTTCAGCCCTTTATGTTCATTCTTAGGCCTCCTCGAAGGAAATTGTCATCCTTCCACGACGGGGGAGGAGATAGGACAAGGTACATGAAATGAGATTGAACCGAGCAAAGAAGAAGTGATTGGAAATCGATTCCGATATGTATTAAAATATATATGTTCACCCATCCAGTAATTTCCGTCCATGTAGGTTTTTTTTCTTTTTTTTTATTTTTTAGGCCCCCCGGCGAAACCGTTGACTGGGGAGGGGAGGGGGAAAAGTGGTCCCCGCCGGGGGGGGGGGGGGGAGCCACTGGCGCCACCCCTGTTTGTGTCTTTAAAGGCAGCCTTTTGCCATTTACGATACCTTTCGAAGTAAAACTTGTCATTAAGTTTGCATACTTCTAGAAGTAAAAATAAAAGAACATCGATTGGTATCGGCGAATGGGACTACTTTAGTTTGCGGTTTTTTCTTGGCCACAAAACGTTATTCTGCCATAAATATTATCTAAGCGGAGAGCCAAAATTGGTTAGCGCGGAGCGAAGAGAAAATTTCGAAAAATCAGACCCCTCAGATGTCCGAAAATGGCATTTTCCAGACTTATACGAAGAATCTAACGAGTTGCCATCTTCTTTTGTCGTTTGCAATAAAATGCTCACTTCAGAATATGTTCAAAAACGGCAAAGTTGTCAGAGTGTTATTAAGAGCTATTTTGACCCCTAAATTGTAATTTTGCCTGAAGGATGATCTAAGTGGAGGGCCACCATTAGAAAATGATCTCGACCCTTCAGATGGCTAAAAACTGCGTTTTCATTCTTGTAAAGAGAATTTAAACATGCAGTCTTAATGCTTAGCTTTTGTTTGCAATAAGAATATAATCAAGTACATGCTAAGTGATCAGAAAATTACCACGTAAAATGTACTACCACTATTTTGGTCTTTATACTTTCCGAGGGAACAATACAACGGAATTTATAATACGTTAATGCTTCCTTTTTGTGACTCCGAGCTACATTTAAGATCCGCTGAATTGATGAAAATGTCTGTGAATGCTCGAACCCCCGTCTGTTAAATATCTCTTGCGTGACAAATGGCTAACTATGGCCGCGGGTAGATGCGCACTGTTTAAGAAGGTGTTTCTTGATTGGATGTTGCCATTGTATTGTATCGATTGTATTCTTTGTTCGGGTTAGGGATTAGGTTAAGAATTAGGGTCATCGTTAGCCAGTTAGGAAATTTCCTGTTAAACAGTGTGCATCGCACCTGACACCCTCCGCGCCACTGTCCCCGTCTTGCCGGCCGGGGAAGGAGTCTAAGGGATGGGCCCCCTCAAATTCTTAAACAGGTAGGTGTCTTAAGAGGTAATCGGTGCCACCAGGGACCAGTAAAATTTTGAATTTGACAAAATTTGCCAATTTTTAGGGATTAAGAAAAAATGGCATCACTGAGGGGCCTTGCAGAGACAATTCTACCCATTTGGAAATTTTTGAGAAACTGTGTGTCCTTACATGCAATCTGGGAATAAAACGATGAAGAAATTTGGGCCATTAAAGGGTACGCACTTCTAGGTATATGCTATAGCTGTGATGGAGCTAAACAAAAATAATAGCAACATGAAAATAGTGTTTTGTCTACCAAAATGATTCCATCCATCCACCCATCCACCCATCCACCCATCCACCCATCCACCCATCCACCCATCCACCCATCCACCCATCCACCCATCCACCCATCCACCCATCCACCCATCCACCCATCCACCCATCCACCCATCCACCCATCCACCCATCCACCCATCCATCCATCCATCCATCCATCCATCCATCCATCCATCCATCCATCCATCCATCCATCCATCCATCCATCCAT
Organism: Holothuria scabra; assembly: GCA_037179385.1. Classification (NCBI taxonomy): domain Eukaryota; kingdom Metazoa; phylum Echinodermata; class Holothuroidea; order Aspidochirotida; family Holothuriidae; genus Holothuria; species Holothuria scabra. Next base: position 58,121,709 of record CM074179.1, on the reverse strand, counting down.
CCATCCATCCATCCATCCATCCATCCATCCATCCATCCATCCATCCATCCATCCACCCATCCACCCATCCACCCATCCATCCATCCATCCATCCATCCATCCATCCATCCATCCATCCATCCATCCATCCATCCATCCATCCATCCATCCATCCATCCATCCATCCATCCATCCATCCATCCATCCATCCATCCATCCATCCATCCATCCATCCATCCATCCATCCATCCATCCATCCATCCATCCCATTGAATCCATCCATCCATCCATCCCATTGAATCCATCCCATTGAATCCATCCATACCATCCATCCGAATATACCAAAAAGTCTGAAACTGCGTGAGTCAGAGGGTGCACGAGATTGAACATATTATATAGCAAATTTTGTTCTTTTTCTTTTTATTCTTTTGAGTTTTGAGGTGTTTTTGTTTCATAGGTCCCTTTCTAATGCTTTGATATCCATTAATTAAAAAGTTCTCGCCGCTGTTCAGTAGTTCATAGCCCAAAAGTTAAAAAAATCCAGGGTCCTAAACGGAACCACTATCTTTAGTTCACCTTCGTTCTCGCAGGCCATCAGTTTCTCAGACTTTTAATATCTTGAACTTTACTGAATATATGACCAGTTACCAAATGACTTACAGCTTCTCCAATATGTTGCAAAGCAATTTTCGGTCTCGTGGACCATCGGTTTTGTGAACCTTTGGTCTTGCAGGTCTTCTGAGGTCTGATTTGGAACCCATCTGTGTTACTATTTACATACATATATAAAGGTATTTCAATAATTACATAAATATTTGTTTTCTTTATTAAATGTCTAACACTCAGTTTAAGTATCTTCACAGAACCGACAAAGACAGGATATGCTTCAGAAGGAAGGAACGCAAAAGACAGAAAGACAATATTGAAGACATGAAACATGTCATGGAGCTTAAGGAGAAGTTTAACTAGAATATGGACTTCAATTAACTTTCTCTCCATTGAAGAGTTACTTGCTCTCCATTGAAGAAGTTGAAGGAGGAAATGTAGAAGATGATGATGATGATGATGATGATGATGATGATGATGATGATGATGATGATGGAAACTACATAGAAGACGAGAGCATGGCTACAAGGAAATTAACTTCACAGGACGTTGTACCCATGGATGATTTAAGTTTACAGTGAATTTTTGAGATTTTCAATTAACTGCAAGGGGCAAAAAAGTCGCACGAAGCGCTAGCTCTTATGGGTGGGGTCAAGGGGAAAAGCCCCAGGAAGCTCCGAAGTTTAGCATATCTTTATAGGCAAAAAAATAAGTCTCGGGGTAGATATACTTTGGTTCATCATGCACAATCCAATGAAAAAATTCAAAATGATTTTAATGTATTAGGCTATTCCTTTAAAAACATGAAAATATAGACAAAATTAAGAAAAAACAGATAATGAGCAGTCTGTTGACACTTTTTACCTACTTTTTTAATAGAAAGTGTGCAATATGTACATATTCAGGATATGTATATCTGTTATACTTAATTTTATAAAGAGGGCAATTTTGGTAAAATAGGCATTACGTATGGTATTAAAGGAATTTGTTCAAAACTACAGCATGAACACTCCCATTTAATGATTCCATATCCTTGGGCATTGTTTCTGATTTCAAATATTTGTCTTAAAATATCAGAAAAATACAGCAAACAGGATTGCTAATGTATGGATAATGAATATCGAAAACAGAATAAAAGAAAACTAGCCTCGCTAATCAGCCAAACAAATTTTATCGGTACAATGGTTTCCATGTACATATGAGGCCTATTCACTAACAACATCGGCAGGCTTTCGTATACTGACTGGTACTTGCACCAACGGATTTTTTAGGTTTAGCAAATCGTCTTAAATCCATCTCACAGTCCACAATAATATTGAATCTGCATGAAAATAGAAAACGATGAAGTCTGACGCAGAGACCGTGAGGCTTTCAAATATATACTTCTTGATAAAGAATATTCTGGAAATTTTGAGAACAATTTAGATATTTCTAGTATAAGAAAACTCCCGAAAGATCAAAAAGTTACCTGTGTGATACAACTATATAGAGGTTCTAGAATATTTCACATCCTTCCAGAGACTATGAGCAAATTTCCACGATTCCTGTGTACTAGTTTACGCATTAAAATCTAGTTCTCGCAATTTCTAGATCTTACACTACACCTGTGTAGTTTGTCCGCTTGCAGAGGCTGTTTTCTTCTTCTCTACTGGAAAACAGGCCGTGGCCGGCTCGACTTGAACCAATAGGTTGGAAACTGGGCCGTAAAACTCCATCTAACCTAACCTCTTCTTCTCTACTGCATCAAATAACTCGGCCATGTCGTTCTCCCAAACCTAAAGGTGTTCTGGTCCTGGTTCCGAACCGAGCTATAGAAACTCTTGTTAGGCCACTATCATTCCAGAGCTGACTGGGGGGGGGGGGGGCAAGGTTCTGACTGGGGGAAAATGCCCCCAATGCCCCCACCTCCTTAGGTGCCGCCACTGCTAGCACTTTTTAAGATATTTAAAAGAAAGAGACCACCAAAACTGTGATTTTTCCATGAAATGTTATGATTTGTGATTTCGATGATTAATCTAGCTCTCGAACAATAATGCGAACAAATGATGTAGCACTTGGTTTGAATATTTGCATGCATAATAGCTTAATTTATGCGGATAAATTTCCCTTTAAATTTTACATACTTTACTCTGCTCTTTACAATGATGCTCTAAATTCTCGCACACAAAATATTCTTCTACGTTGACCAAAAAATTTCTGAAAATATTCATCTCGTACACTACATCAACTCATTTAGATTTACACTGAAAAAGATTTTATTCATAGCTGAAACTTTTCCTGTAAACACCATGCATGTAATGCTGCTTGTATACCAGACTTGGGCATTGGCAATTATTTCCTGTAATTCAGATTACTGGGTAAAGTAACCCTGGCATTTGAAGTCACAACTTTCACATGTTACAGGCAATCTCTATATAACCCGGTTTTATTTCACACTTCAGTATAGCCGTATATATCATTGTAATCTATCATGCGGTAAGGTAACTAAAGATGCCAAAATTTTATTCCGTGGACATCCCACTTTTCATATGATTTCTGTGAAAGTTTTCTCTGGACTCATAACTATGAGACTCACAAAACTGTGTGGTAATCGAAACCTTCTTATAATTAACTTTTTAATCTTGAATGTTTCCAAGAACTCCCGAAGGTTTTTCTCCACGACCTCTTTATTTTTCAGTGACCCCATCATTCCCTTGACCGAAATAATGAATACCATTACAGGTCCCCAACTTCAAACGTAAATATTCTTGCCATTGCCATTTAAAGACAGAAATATATCTAGCTGACAATAAATTCTTTCTTCACCTCTTTAAAATGTCTTTTGACACGCCAGCTACGCAAAACAATAGCTGGAGAAACTTGCAAAGGGAATAAAATGCTACAAATTATTATATTCTTTTTAATAGATATATTACATAAATTCGTTTGTGCGCAATTGCAAATTAAGTACTTTTTTGCATTTTATTCTGTTAATGTAGAGAGAATATATCTGTACAGTTTACAAAGTAAGAGAAATTTAACGTTATCACCTTTTAAAACACGGGAAAATTAGACTAAAGAAATTTGGCCAATCGCATGCAGGGTTCTGACTTTGTCTTTCACCATTCAATATCACCTGGCTCTGCATTGAAGCATCTTCATAAAGATATGCTTATGGCATCCTCGTATAGAGCAATAATAAAAATGAAAGCAGCACCGACCAGGAAAGCTATGTTCTGAAGTAAAAAAGTCCACAAAGGATCACCGACGTGTTTGATGTGTGTTATTTGGGGCATCTGTGAACGAAATAAATTGTTAAAGTTGTTAAGAAATCAAAAACAATTTTAAAAGGTTAAGAATAGTGAGAACTTACACAGTTTTTTGTCACAATGGAAGCAAAATTCCTGTAAAAGTTCACATATCTTGGGCAATTAAGTAAAATTGCTGACAAATAATTTGGCATTAGTCCTTTTTTTCTGGAGTTAAACAGTGTAAAGGTATTTTTCATATTGTACACAGCGCAGCAGGCCCTCCCAATCTAGGCAGGCCCACTACTATTAATTCATTTTATCTGATTGTTACATTTTGAGGTGCAGGACTTCCCGGAGACACGCTTTCGGGTGTTTCAGTGTTGGCCTGTACGCATAAAAGAAAGCGATTTGGCAAGAAAATCTTCATGTGATGTTCTTAGCTGTTCATGGTGGAATAAAAATTTCAGTAGGGTTCATCCAAGTTACAACAAAAGTAAACTAATGATGTTCACTCAAGTGAGGGAACGTTATAATGATGTAGGTGTCGTAACGACTTTTGACTGGTGCGGTCAAAACTGGAAAGAAAGTGACAATACAGGGAGGGGCTCTGACTCTCTGAAAATTTTAGCATTACTATGTGTCTCTAGATGCATGATGATGCTGCATTTTTCGATTTCTAAAGTAACTTACTCCATGACGCTCTTGACGCATGACCGTACGGTAATCTTTCTCTCAGGGGGAGGGTCAGTAGGGCATAATCTCTTTCAAAAAGAGGCATCGAAGTCCACCCGAGTCAGCAAGGATTTTGCCAAGAAGGGACGAAGCCCACCGCTCCTTTCTCCTTCCGGTACGGCACTGACTTGACTTAATAATGTAGGCTATCTCACGTCAGAGAAACAGAGAGCACTTTATCGGTTTTGTTATAATTTTTAAATATTGACTGAAAAGAGATATACGGTACATACTACCCTCTAGCCTGTTCATGCGGTTCCTGACGCCTCTGGAACGCCGTAATCATTGGGAGATGAAACGTTGAATATTATATGATAGGGATAATTGAACATACTTTCATTTATTTTTCAGTTGACCACTGACTCGACTTACAAAACAGTCTAAAAATGTTTGACTTGGATTATAGACTTATGTATACATGATTGTTACCAAGAAACGGATGAGTCTTTTTGAGCCTGTGGTATCCAATCCGAAATGAAGAATGACCCCGTGCTTTGAACGGCGTCATGGAGAGTGTCTGAAGGAAACTATTGTTTAATTTGTTACATGCAATTGGTAATATTTTAGAAAAAATTTATGTTTAGGAATTTTCTATAGAGTAGCAGTAGTAACGTTATCCTACACGCTATCGCGTGTATTACCTGACCTAGAGTTTTAGACCAGGTGACCAGAGAATACATCGAAATCATGGAGATAATGAGGTGGTAGCCCTATCAGTCTATGAAAAAATAGAACTATAAACTTCTAAATGCATGACGTCTACACTATACACATAGGCAACGAAAGTATTACTTGCCAAAAAAATTATGATGAATATGTCGTATTTTACTCGACTCCGCCCATTTTAAAAGGGAAACATCCTCTTCCCCTCCCCATGATGGCGTTTATTTTAAGTGTTATCACTAAACTTTATACAACGTGCTATCCTTTGACTAAAAGTGTCGATTACTGATTCAAAATTTGAAGATTCTGCAAACTCGGTCTCTATGGTAAGAGGCGCTTTTAATGAACTCAGATTTTCTTATAACCCATGCTAGATGTTAGATGTGCGAGTGTTACTATCAATCCGATGAACGAACATATTAAAAATATATGTAATAAGACAGGTTTCGTTATGGTTCTTCCTGATTCGTGGAATGAATGAGCACCTTTCATTTTTTTTTTTCAAGAGAATACTTTAAGCCAATGCATATTGTGTTATAAAAGTTAACTTTAAGGGCAATCAGAGTTTGACAGAGAAAATTAACCTTTCGTTCCAGCACCTCAATTTCCCTTCCTGAACTGATTGTTTACCACAATATAGAAATATTGAACTAAGGTCTTTCAAGTTAGAAGAAACGTTAATAATGTTGTTATAAGGACTGTTGAATGAAACTTCTAAATATCCTTCGCCGGAAAATATCCACAAAGAAGCTATACTATAATCTTTCACTACGCTATAAGCAACCGCGACATTAGGCCCTGGCCTATCATTTTTCATTTTACTAACTGTAGGTCAATGCACAATCGGGGCGATGCTCACTGTTTATCAAGAAATTTTTAACTGGCTAACAACAACCTTAATCCCTAACCTGCTAACCTAATCCCTAACCCGAACAAAGAATACAATCGATACAGTACAATGACAACAACCAATGAAGAATACACATTGTTAAACAGTGCGCATCTACCCCACAATCGTGGTGCAGAATTGAAGGACCCATTTAAAAGTTTGCAGTTCGATTATTAGACCAAGTTAGACTTTGAAGCGTATTCATGTGGTTATAAATTGTGAAGGAAGCTAAAGATTCTTACCATGTCAGCAAGGGCCACGTAGAGGAACATGCCGGCAGTAATTGCAAAGATCCACTGAGTGGCCGTTTCCGTGGTCGCAAGGGAAATCCCCAAATACAAACCAACAAAAGATGTCATGGCTGAGATAAAATTCAAGAACAGCGCCCACCTTAACTTGATTCCACTCTTCAGGAGAATTGCAAGATCGCCTATGTATTTAACGGCAAATATGATTGTTTGCCAGTTATTTAAAAAATCAAAATATCAATCTTGATTAAAACTTTTTAATTTAACTTAAATGTTCTACTGTAATGATCATCACTTTCTACTTTTCAGCAAATCACGCAACAGTTGCTGACAATATTTTGTACGTAATTTTATTAACTGGGTCGGAATGGTATTGTCCTAAGTAAATGATTTTCTTTTTACCCTTTTCAAATCCCCTCAGTTAAAACGTACAACTTACTTTGATATGTGAGTTTTTCCTCATCGCTAAGTATTTATCAATCTTCGAACTGTACAATAATATTTTGTTTAATCACAAAATGGTTTACACATGTACAGGGTTTACTTCATCGTTGAATAATACCACTAGTTAGGCTATTTCAGAGAAGAAACTTTCATCAAAACTGGGTCATTGATATTTAAAAGTTCTATCCATATATAAAACCAAACGCTCCAGCAGGTCATACGAAGTACTATAAATTGTAAGTGTAGGTCTTAGCGAAATCTAATTCGACTTGTTCAAAGGTACATGAAGTCAGCACTACGTAGTAGGCTACATGAACTTATTGGTCTTTACAGAAGATTGAACAAAAATGCAGGGTATTCACATGAGGGTACATAAGACACGTGGTACAAATTTGAGGTGCGGTGTACCGCGGCTGCCATGCAAGAATAACTTATTGTCACAGCGCGGGAAATCAGGTACCGCAGCCGATGAACGGTGGGACTACCCTCCCCACAACCCAATCGCTCGACTAAGGATGGAGTCCTTATGAGGCAAGCATTACCAAAAACTTCACTTTAGCCGAAAGGCAGGACGGAATTAAAGGGTCCATTACCTATGCGCCAGCAAGGGCAACAAGATGAATCTATAAAGAAAATCATTGTTGCTAAAAGCATATTTTAATTATTGAAAAGAGTAGGCTGTCGGCATTTGATTGTAAATGTAGAAAATTATAGAAATTTATAAAAATGAGTTGTTCACACATGGAAACGTTTAGAAGTTTTTGTTGAAAAACGTGACGAGTCGTGACTCCAGTACCTAGTTTTCAAAACGATTTCCGTTCCGAGAAATTGAATCATGATTTTATGTTCAGAGACGTAATACAACAACTTATTATCAACATTGCAGTGAAATTTTCGTTGAAATGTGATGTGGGGTTCTCAATAAATGGCATGCAAAGTTCACATTTTCAGCAAAAAAAAAAAAAAAAGAGAATTGGAAGCAAGTACATATTACATCATATCCTCACGTTGGACAATCGTTTGTTTCTCTTTAAATTTTACAACCGATTTTCTCCTGAAACCCTTCCTTTTTTCATGTCAATTTAAGGAAGGGAGGGGGTGCCCAAAGAAGAGATATAACTTCTGCCTGTCTACTGCCCTCAGATCACTTTGGATCATAGACCTTGTAAATTCAAACAGATCTAGTAATTTCATGTATTAATTCTCAATAAATGCATATCCGACTTGGATGGAAGTTTCACCAAATTGTGTATAGATAATTCTTATTTCACATGAGAAAATTGAAGTTTTGCTTAAACGTCTACTGTAATAAAAGTTCCTAATGTGCCGGTTATATATTGACTCTTACCATGAAAGAATTAGGTATTAGCTCCATATGCTCACCTAATTCATGGGGAACTTCATGACAAAATACGGCTATTGAAGTAGACAAGCCTGTCCCAGCTCCGACGGCAAACGCAGCCCCAATTGCCAACCCATCGCCGAAGTTATGAAGACCGTCACCTATTATTACCATTACTGGCAAGGCACCAAATTCTGTAAAGAAAAATATTGAGCGAGGCTAACGTTGCACCGGTAGTACTAAACGATAGGACACAGTGACCTGTATCCATAGATCCACAAAGTGGGATGGGTAGTGGGGTTTTGTGAGACTATAATGTCATGTACGTGAGTATCGCAGATTTAAACAACACGTTTTGTCGACTGTCTGAACTAGACATGGGCTCAGATACACTGCTTTTACGAAGTAGGGGTGTGTGTGTAATGTTTTGAAAACCGAGTACGATTGTGACATAGTCCTTATTTTTGGAAAGGTCGGTACGCAAAAAGTAGCCATATTCTCATTGCAATCAGCCCGAGATGCACGGCAGAGAATGATGTCGCACCCCACCGTAACACATAGTCACAAAATGTTCATAATGGGTTCAGATGGCAAATTGTATGTTTAAACTGCAGTTGGATTTGTTCACTACTTGACAAAGATTTACAAAAAACAACACTTTATAGGACCATTTTAGACAAAACAGGTGCATTGGAGATTATCGTGAAATTAAAGGGAACGTGCACGGGGTCGGCGTTATTAAAGCACTTCTTTATGTCATGTTTTTAGATTGAATTTTAAAATTTTTATGTATAAAAAATACCTTGAGTGGAAATTTCCATTAACTATCGTTAATCCAGGTACCATTTTTCGGTTGAACAATGCGTGTGTTTTGGAACCATTTGGCTGGCTTTAATGAAGTTAAGACCAGACGCAGTTCACCGGGAACAGAAATACTGCTTCTTACAATATGTTTTTTCATAGCGTCAAAGTTATGTAAAATTTTATAACGACCAGTAATGGTAAAGACACATCTTTGCTCAGAAATCACATGATAATGCAACATTCCTCAATTTAAGTTCACACATTTCACAACTACTGAATGTATAGGTCCCAATAACCCATGCGGTTAGGAGATAATAACTGTGTAGTTCTTATTTAGGTGAAGCCCGAGAAAAATTAGAAAAGTCACTACTGAAGAACTCTACTCGAAAAACTAGAATTTATACAATTAGTTTCAGGTAGGGTAATATTTTTTTCATATTCTTGTATTGATATAATCTATCGATAAAATCTACCGACAATGGGTACACACAGAACCAATGATCTGTTTAGATAGCAACTGCATTGAGAAGAACACATACTTCAAAGTAGCTGCATACTTTGCGCCCTACGAATGTTAGCGTTCCTTGATGATAAATTTAAAATGCTACAGAATACAATCAGTTCTTCATATACAGCCCTCATGCAGACTTGACCTGCAGCATGCAGGTGTGTAGCCAAGGGATTGTTAACGGGGTTGAAACCGGTATCCCGGTTTCCACTCATTATTACCCAAATCCTCCTTGTCCTAACCATATGGTTCATTGCCAGCAAACCCCTACCCTAGCAATGGTGGCAAGGACTAACTTACGACCCAAAGCAGGGAACTGTCCTAACCACTCCCTGTACAAAGAATACTATTGCAACACTCTACGAACAAGTGTCTGGACTCAGTACTATGAATATTATGTATAATCGCATGAACGATTGTAGTAAAGTTTATTTTGATTCCAAAGCTGAAGTATAAGACTGGTATTTTAGGACCCTCAAGTTCATAGAAAGAAGTGTGTCTCCTAAACAGATATGTGAAGTATTTTTTTTAACTTACTTGTCAGAACGTTCCGTTTGCTGAAAATATTGTCAGATGAAGCGTCCATGTGTTGAGTCTGAAGTGAAAAAGGATTTTATTTCAGCTACATGCTTCGACGAGGTTCCTTCTTATGGGAGCTTCCAGTAGCAGCTCGAGACACAATTAATGTTTAACTAATACTAAAAATGTGTAAAGCAAAAAATAAATTTTTATAAAATATCGAGCTGAAAGTTAAAAAGTGGGCTGTTCGTTATGTTCTAAAGAATTCTGGTAAATAACTTTTCGTGACCTTCAAATGTCGCCGCGTTTTAGTACAACTTCAACAGTTACAAACGTTCATGATTTATAGCCGTGTTCCCATTTGATCCAGGGAGGTGGATCTTGATCTACCGAGGTGGATCAACATCAGTTACCTTGATCGAGATCCGCGTTCCCATTTGAGTGAGCGCGGTAGATCAAACGTGTTTTATGAACACATTGCGCAAGCGCGAAAAGGTCACCAATGTTTACAAGACGGCCCGCCATGCATTTCGTATCGATGTATCACAAAAACATACATGAGTGTAACCGGAGATCCAGGGTCACTTGATCTACCGATGTGTTCCCATTACAAACTTTGATCCAGCGCGGTGGATCTGATCTACCCCGAACGGTCGATCAAAATCGGTGGATCTTGATCTTGAGTGAGTGTTGTTGATCTGCGTTCCCATTAGTGTTTGATCCACCTCGGTAGATCAAGATCCACCTCCCTGGATCAAATGGGAACACGGCTTATATTACCCTCGGAGATTTTGCGATTATTTAACCTGGTAGGCTGTCAAAAGATGATATAAAAATATTATGACTCATATACAGGCCATAAAGTACATAAAAGTTCTTTGTAATGTATCTCACCCTTTCACGATGGCTCAAGATATATGGTGCCATGATTTAGAAAGGTCACTAGCTTTGAGGAATAGCTCAGTTCCTTCAAAAATACGAAGTAGTTGTACACTTAGTATTTCTCTGGTTTGGAAAATCCTACGACAAAAATCTATGAATCTCAAATAAGATCAAGTTTGCCGCATGGTTTGATGGTATAAACAGATTCTTGCTCTTTTACGCATCTTATGAATGGAAATTGATCTGTTAGATCTTGTCACTATACAATACAATGACACACAACTTCAATTAGAATAATTACTCTTTCGTCTCATTTTGAAAGGACGCTTTCATGAGTTCCGTCACAGTAACATAAAAATGTAAAAAGATGATATCTTTGACCCTGCTTCGACCTTCCAATTTTCTTCCTAGAAAGAAATAAACACGTTCGTAATCTGAGTTAAAACTCTCTTACAAGAGGGTCTTGTTCTTACCAGAGCCGCTTGTGAAAACGATTTTTGTATTTCTCCGTTTTCCAAAGGTTTCGCCGGTCCCATATGAAATTGTTCGTGCTGAGAGTGCTCGTGTTCCTACAGGGTGGTCAAAAGGACATACTGAAGTGATCAAAATATGTTTGGTTTTTGCAGTTGGGTTTTTCTTGATAGACACGAGTAACCCATTGAAAGATTATAACTAGTGGCGCACCCAGGTTTTCTCTCAAGGGTGGGGGGGGGGGGGAGGGGAAGCATGCAGTATGTTGAGTAGGGTCGCGGGGAGGGGGACTAAGGGAGTGTCCTTTGAACATTTTGGCTCTTTCAAGGAGCCTAGATGCGAAAAGATTTTAGAATTTCACAAGAATAATCTAGAAGGTTGAATTTTGAAGTTTAATGGGGATAAAACTGAAAATTTTGTGCCTTTATATGCAATTTAATGGCATGAACGCTATGTTTTGAAGTAAAAATTTGTTTCTAAATTTGCGAACCCTAGGGAGTCAAAATAAAGAGCATCAGTGATCGGCATAGGCGTACGGGGGCATTTCAGACTGCTGAATCTAAACAGCTGCTATCTTTAATATTCGCAAAAATAAAATGTTCCCTTCAAAATAAGTTTGCAAACTGCAAAGTGATAAGAAAGTTATTAAAAATACTTTGACCCCCAAAATGTACTTTTGCCCGAAGGACTATCTACGCGTGGGTGCCACCATTACATGGCGCGGAGGCGTACAGAAAATCTTGAAAAACTCGCGACCTCCAGATGGCCGAAAATTGCGTTTTCATGCTTGTAAAAGAAATTTTAATAGTCTTTCGTTTTAGCTTTCCTTTGCAATATTAAAAAATAAGCAACTTACTAAGTGCTGAGTGATATAAAATTACCACATAGAGTGAACCACTACCATTAGATGAAATGATCTTGAATCTTTACGGTTAAAACTATACAACTGAATTAAAAATATGCTAATGTTTCTCAGGCTGTTGTGACTCTTGCCTAAATTCAAGATCAGTCTAAGGGATGACCCCTCCCCTTCGAAAATTTTTGAAAGGGGTGCCCTAACATGCAATCTAGTACAACAGATGTAACCTTTCGAAGTAAAATTTGGAATTTGACAAATTTGCGTATTTTTAGGAATTAAAAATGACATTACTGATGGGGCAATGGGAAGACAATTTTTGAGAAATTGGGTATCCTTACATACAATCTGGTGCCACATACGCTACTTTTTGAAGTAAAAGTTGTGCTACTAAGGTACGTATTTCAAGGATCTAAAAAAATATTTTCCGTGAAGGGGAATTGGGGGTGAGGGAGGGGTGTAGCCCAATGCCCTCTTCGTGCGCCAGTAACAATAACTTACCGTCCACAATCCCATTATGGTCTCCGTAAGATAAAATAGATATATAGCAAGGAGGCAGGACAGGCATTTCCACACATATGCAAGTTCCGGGTCTAATGGGGAGTGGACAGTATCTCCCTCGTGAGCATGGAGTCCTAACGCCTAAAAGAAAATAAAAAAGTTTAATGTTTGATAAAAAGCATGTAACTCTCAGCCGTACTAAGTCGATACTCTGTTCTGTATGTAACCTTTGTGTCATTTGTCATTTGATAATGAGTTATTACTAAACTATACATATTCGTCGTCCAATACCACAATGAGGTGGTCCGGATTACTAAGCTCAGAACACACGGGGTCAAGTGATAGACAGCCAAGACATCGGCGATCTATAGGGTGGAGCAGCGAAATGATTATGTCATATTTCTACTCACCAATGGTAATAAATGTATAATTGCATCACCGGCTAGAACTGCAATAGCAAGAGATATGAGGGTTAGAATAAATTTTTCATAGAAGCCCGGAGGACAGCATGGAATAATGAGACCGCCGAGAAGGGCCCCTAGACTAATGATGAGCACAGCGAGAGTTCCATAGATCCATACTGTTGAGGAAGAAGAGAACAGCATTAGACATTAAGCACCATTATTAATATTACAACAACAATAGCACATGTTTTATGAAATTTTTCTATGTAGTTCTTTTTTTAAAAAAATACATTAATTAATTAATGAATGGAAGGAAGGAAGTAAATGTATCGACTAGCACCAGGCACAGTAGTGGTGTGAATGTATTTGAGATATCTACACCATACCCTCTGGAGTTAGTTCAACTTCAGGAGTGGCAGGAGTGTTGCACGATCCTCTAAGTATCTGTTGGACGAGTGATGGGCACGTGTCGACAAATTGCCTCTCTGTCATTCCAATCTCGTGATCGATGCTATGAATATTCAGCAGTTCCTCGCCGGAGAAACACTGTTTCGACAAGAAAGAAATGAATTGATTTATTTATACCAGTATAAATGTGTAAGCATGTATGCGTGTTGGAATGAAATCAATTTTTTAGCGGATGAAGACCAAGGAGTTATTCTGAAAACATACCAAAATATTGATTATCATTAGAAGAACAGGGACACAACTTTGAGTCATGCTGTTACGTTGCTTCTTCAGAAAGAAACGCAGACACCCCGTACATCAAAGGCAGTGTGGGGTATAACTGGTATCTGAGTTTGTTGCATAAGCTGTGCCCTCAAATGAGCTATGCCTTCATTGTGTTCACACTGCTATGCAATGTGTTCACACTACATGAAAAGCTATCAACTAATGCATGACTGGCCTGTTAGCTAACCCGAATGTTACGTAATTTTTGTGTATTTTAATATATCGCTTATTGTCAATCAATTGATAAGATGTGAACCCCAACTTTATCAAGTGTGCGTGTAGTGAGCTTCATTTCCTCCCTGAAGCGATGAGGGGTAATCAGGCAGAGGAAAAGGATGTAACAAAAATTAGGACGGTGGTAAACAGCTCTTCCTCTTTAAAGTTGGGGTTTTAAATGTGTTTTTAATGAATTAGGTAACTCTTTTGATTCCTTTTAGAGTTGTTTCATTTTGCCTATAGAATATTTCCAAACTCTATAGATAGATCTCGGCTCTAAGAGTTGCATTGCCATTAACAGCCTGTTAAGGACTTGGGTTAAGGTTGTTTCCGCAGAGAAAAAAATATCATATGCATTTCTTACGTTAGAAGCAATGTTCATTGTAAATTTTGCACTTCAATTACCCATATTTACATTTTAATATCATAACAGATGAATTTGGTTTATTTGCTTTTCATTTTTTAAACCACCTTTGCATGGATTCCCACTGTTTTGAACGTACGATGATGTACAAATAAGTATTGGCGTTCAATCACCAAGACGAAATGGTTAGAATATAATGAAAAAAAATCGTGTCATCTCCATTGTGACGTGTGATTAATATTGAGTTGGGGTCGATTTTCTCATCTTTCTTGTCCTCACACCATAGCCTGGGTGGGGTAAGTTTACACCTAACAATACCAACCACAGGAATGGCCCCCTTGACAAGTGTTACACGTGTTGAGTTTCAAAAAGAATCACGCAGTCAATACGTGTAGGTTTTATAGAATATAGGTTGAATAGAACGAAAAATGGTTCCCGTAACTGCGACTCTTGTCTTTAATATAACATATTAAACCTATAAGTCATTGTCTTTTTACCGTTAAAGTGATATCTTCTAACTCCGTCGGAGTACCATGATCATGTTCGTGTTCAGAGGCTCTCCGAATACGTCCCGCAACTTTCATTTCACTCGATAACACACTTCTCTTAACGTGATTGTGGT
Source organism: Holothuria scabra (assembly GCA_037179385.1). Taxonomy (NCBI): domain Eukaryota; kingdom Metazoa; phylum Echinodermata; class Holothuroidea; order Aspidochirotida; family Holothuriidae; genus Holothuria; species Holothuria scabra. Next base: position 58,106,697 of record CM074179.1, on the reverse strand, counting down.
GGTCATGACTCGGAGAACCACCGATTGACAGTGCATTTAACATTTCTTCAAAATCTACAGAAAGAATGATAACCATTACATTACAAGATATGCAATGAAAGATTCTTTTATACATTTCTAAGAGAGTGAAAATGATCTCAGAATGTACACACCAGTCTGTCCTTGCTTCAACGCTCGGGCTCACAATAGAAGATTTTAGGACTTAAACCACCAAACTATCTGTTTTAGAGATAGATTACAAGTCGGAACAGCGCAGTTTTAACGACATTTTGGAATCAATCACGTGAAAAGGACTGGACCAATAACGATGCAGCATTAATAATACAAAAGACAATGAAACGAACAAAGATACCAAAACATAATTTATTAAAAAGTTGTACATGAAACTTCCTCACTAGTTGGGGTTTTTTTTTTGTCGTAAACTTCAAAGTGTTTCAAGGCTACTAATGCAATTACTAAACATTCAAGCTAACACCAGCCGACGTGTTTTAAAGACAAAGGAGACAATTTTGAGTTTAAACCATATTCTCTGTTTGCAATGGAGATCTTGTGTCTTAATTAATATGTTGATGTTAATTTACATACGTTAAAGCAGTCGTCCCAAACTTATTTTGAAACAATTAAATTCAACGATTTTCTCTTTATTTCTCTTCCAAAGATCTTTCATGATATTTCAACATTTAAAGATTGCATATTCAATGTAATTGAGCAGTTAATTACTCCTAGTAAACTTCACAATTTAGGAGGAAAATATTGTCACATGGTTCTCAAGGGGCGATCAGCATTCTTCATAGTTCACTACACTAATTTAATATTGTATGACCAGATGACGGCATTTCCCCATAAATCTGCTACATGATACCTACGGTAAGTTCCTTTCTCTAAGGATGTCTACATTAAAAAAAAAACGATTTTTTGAACCACGATGAGTTGATAAATCAATTTATTCTTTGCCACTTAGCCCTTTTTAAACCGGTAGATGCGCACTGTTTAACAAGGTGTTTCTTGATTGGCTGTTGCCATTGTATTGTAAAGATTGTATTCTTTGTCCGGGTTAGCATAGGCGGCGGAAGCGGGGGTGGGGGCAGGGGGCCTGTCCCCAATAATTTTTTATGGGATTTTTTTTTTTGGGGGGGGGGGGGCCAATAACTGAACGTCGCAAAATAAATTTTTCAAAAGTAATTAAACAAATTTAAGTTGCTTTTATTACATTTCAGGTATTCTTTGGCTCAAATATTTCTTTTCAGAGTACAAAAGGTGCAAAGCTTCTGGGGGCTTCGCCCTTGGCCCCCCCACATTAACGATAACCTGTAGGGGAGTTTATTTTCGCCTTTCGAAAGTTGCAGGGTAATCTGCAATTGTGCCCCACTCTGAATTTCGGAATAAATTCAGGTAGACTGTGACAAGCTTCATATCTTCGGAATCTGTTGACTTTTTACTCGTCGGGTTTCAGGATGGATAATTTTCTAACAGATTTGGAGTGGCTAAAATTGGCTACCTTGGTGTGGATTAAAGTGTGCTCCTAGCGTCTGGCATGTTTCTACCTCATGTAGGGATTTTTTTTCAATTCCCGGGGATGCACACAATCGTTTCAAAATCATACTTGGTGTGGTGGGTAGAATATTTTGGTCTATTAGCTCAAAAAGCTATGACCGTTACTTCACAGACAATCACAACACAATACCCGAAATTGTCGAATATTCAGATTATTTCAAGCATTTGCCCGAAAATGGAAAAGTATCATAGTAAGGGTAACATAGTTACGAAAGGTTAAGAGATAAAAAAAAAATCGCGACACTTTTGGGAAGCCTGTGGCTTAAAAGAAACAATTATTCTTGAGACTGTTTTTAAATCTTGTGTAACACAATACCCGAAATGGCCGATTATTTTAATAACTTCAAATCTTTGCCGAAAAACAGAAGACGCCATATTTAAAGTACAATTTTCATGGAAAATAAAAAGATCTGCGACACATTTGGGTAGAATGTGAAAAAAGGTTTTCATCATCCCAACTTCACACTGTAGTCTTGCAAAAATTTGCCCGAAATGGTCAAATATTCGGGCAAAGGTTTCAAAAATGCTGGGACGTTTTCAATTGCCAAATTAATTCAATGGACAGACAGGAGGGTGTTCAGGTGCCCAAAAGTTTGCTTTCTATCCTGCTCTAGAGCCAAATACGGGCAATGGTTATGAGACTCGGGGGTACAACTATAGTCGTTCTCAAAATAACTTAGAAGTCGCCTCCTCGACAACTTGACAGCTCGATGTAGCCACGCAGTTAAAGGGGTATTTTCGCGTGGCGGGGTATTCTATAATTACTCCGAATCGGGTAATTCGTTTTGCGATACTTGAATGATGCAGGGTGAGAATGTCTTCCCGTAAGTCTGCTTGAAAATTCATTTCAACACACCATGTAACGTGACAATTCTGTCAATAACTGTTACTTATAGGAGAAAAATCATCTACTTCATTTCATCCAATGGTAGTGGTACATTTTATCTGATTCTTCTGATCAAAATAGCGACTGCTAAGATTCCCATGGGCCTAATTTTTCAAAAGTAAGGCCCCCTATAAGCATAGGAAATGACATTTTTGACTGTCTGAAGTGGTCAGATTTTTCAAAATTTCCTGTACATTTCGCCCCAACTTATGGTGGTGCTCCACTTAGACCGCCTCATAACAGAATTTAACTTTCTAGTGATCATTTTTTTACGTGATGCATCCAGCTATTTTACAATATCATTTCAAAAATGTGATGAATACATTATTACTGCACACTAAAATAATGAGGTAAGTGAGTGAGTACGTAAAAATATCGATTACATTCCTAGTTTCAGGAGTATACACATTCAGATGAAAGTAGCTCAAAAAAGAAAAAAAAAAACACTTTAACTCCGCGTGCTGCTTACCTTCCTCTGTAATTACACCTCGGTTTCCATATAACTGAAATATGTCATGCAAGAAAGCCTCTGGATCAATCTGAGTGGGTGAACCAATGCAGAACCCTTGTAGTAGGTACATCACAGTAAAGGAAGCAATATGGAACACTTCTTCTTCCGTAGCACCATGATCATGATTGGCTACATTGTCGTCGAAAAGGGATTCGACATCAAAACACTATAATGAAAGAAAAAGCCAGCACATGACACAACTGATATAAGAAAAAACAACAAAAGATTGCTCAGATACTATAGTACAATACACATCCAATCACATCAGATGCGTTACATTTTCCTCAGGTTCACTGCCTCGACAGTTTATCATCACATGACAGAAGTCTTTAATAAGTGCATTGATGCGGAAGTATGTTTTACGCTCACTTAGTTTGTTGATATTCTTTTTCATTCGCTTTGTATTTGTGCCCTTCCTTACTTTCTTTCAACCTGGGGTTATGTGTTTAGAAACTCCCAAAGCTAGAAATAAAATACGAAAATGGCAACGAATGCAGAATGGCGGCCAGGTAACTTGACAGTGATATTTTTCCCCCTCGAGGAAATAACTCCAAATGGTGTACAAATGCTTATGGTGTCAAATTATTCATTTATCGATTACCACAAGTAATAAACTTTTATTCGTTTTAAAGAAACTTGTCACTCCTTTAAGCCTAAAAGATCGTGAACTTCGTGTTTGTTCTCACGTAAAGATTATCCTCAACGTCTATGGGACCATTACGGTCAGGTAACCATTGTTGTCATGAAATCAATTCACGGTCAGAGCTGCAAGTTTTCAATAAATCTTCTCACATCCGGTCAAAATAGCCCCAAATTTAGCCACGTGTGTAAATATATGGTTTGTATATGTATTCGTATAGATTTGTATATATGATGTGTAGGTTACATTTATAAATATTATTTCGTGACGTCACATCGACAGAGCGTCGTCAATGGGTGCGGTTGTCTGATAAAAGCTGTTTGTCGGTGTCAATTAATTTTACCACAGTACCCAGCCAACTACAAGTTGACAGGGTCCTAGCTTGCATGGGATCCTGGGTTAAAATGTCGACAAATAAAACATAAAGCGAAAATTAAACCTTGAAACAAAAACAAGAGATTATCAAAGCGGAAAAGAAACAACCAAGAGACATTTGAGAAAGAAATTAAAGGATTTGGTTTTGTAGCTGCTGTTAAAGTGTGATTATTATTTGACCTTAATGTTGTTTTCCTGCAATAAGTATAACGTTATAACATCTATATTTGAACAATGTGATCAAGCACCTAATAATCAAATTGATACTACGATCCCATCCACTGATTCAATCAGAAACATGACGTTACTCAAGGAAAAACCCTCATTTAGCCCTGGTGTACCACCTTGGAGGTAATAATACAATGATTAGCTATTAATAAGTCTGAAGCACCGACTTTTATGCCTATGCGTCCATGCCCTCAATCTCATACATTTTTGGCTCTATTTTAGTTCTTTGTTTTATTGTTGTTTGTGTCTAAACCATGCCTGATCCAGACTGATAGGATAAATGTGATTGTAGGTCAAAGTTTCTGTTATGTTAAATGATACATAGCCTAGTGTCAATAGCCTAAGAGGATATCGTATATAATAAAGCAATATCTAGACCTATTCAAGTAGGTTTTCATCCTAACGACATTGGGGAATTTAATGTTTTGCTTACAAATCTTTCACTGGTCTTGAGAGTTTCTGTTTAACGGTTCAACTTGACAACAGAGAATGTTTTGAAAATAGTTGTATAAAAAACCGGGGGAACAAAGTACGGTATTGGTCCAACATTTTACAATGACTTTTAATTTTTTGAAAGAGTTGGGGTGAACCCCCGTCACGCCATCACTCCAACGAAAGCTGCCTGACAGGGACATGTTTGATAACATAACTTGCAATCTAGATGAATCAATGAAATCGGAACTCTAAATTGTGGAAACGATCACTATTTGGATATTTATAAAATTATGGCCCAGTTTACCACAGAAATGTAAGGCAGGACAACAGAAATTTCAAAAATCCTTCCACGAACCTTAAGTGTGTTCTTGCATCCACGACATTAATACTTGCAGAAGTTCTTTTCAAGTTAAGGTCATTTTTGCACCCCCCTTTTTTACACTCTTTTCAAAGCTGATCAGTCCTATGATATAATAGGATTGTCTTCATGTTTGTAACTTGCATGAAGTAAACAAGAATCTTGAAAAGGTCCGTTAAAGCGATTTTTTGGCAACAATTTTAATTCTCCATCCTTTCATAGAGTGCCACAGCAGACTCACACGACACCATGATAGTTTTTTTTCTTGAAGGCAGTTAATGCTAATTTAAATCTCAAACAAATGATGACTTATAGTATTGCGTATTTAATGACAAAGGGACTGGAGTCGCCTTTTAGACAATTCTTCATCCAGAAGTATAATACAATTTTGTAGTTAATGTTACTTGAACTTTCGGTTAAGATTAGGCAACTGTGATCATGCACTAGGATATGTAATGTCTTGATTGGGCAGCAGAAAATCGTTTGCAGAGACCTTTTAGACGTCGACATGAAGACCGCCATTTCTTTTGAAATTAAGCTCATCCATCCCATCATTGTTCACAATTATTGAAAGTATGGGAACTTGCACAATTTGTAGCATTTACCTCTCTGTCATCATATTGTAAAGGATATTCATGGTAAACACCATTTTTCTCAGGTCATGTACAAAGAAACTGGTTAATGAAAGCTAGCAGTATCCTTTGTTTATATTGAATGGCCGGATCTCAAGATGACAATGAGTCGTAACTTAACATTCCGAGGAGATTACAAACTAACGAGGGTCAGGTTAAACTTAACAATAAACCAACTGATTAAAGGGATATTTAATAATCATTCCATTGTAATTTGAGCATAAATAGCTAGAGAACCGAAACACCATTACCGGCACTATGTCTTGAAAGTGTAACGTGGCAGCAAATATGTCGTAGATGGTCCTTACATTATATCTCTAATTTTAGTGAAACAACCTGACAGAATATGAGTTTGTTAAAAGAAAAAATGGTTAAATAAGTCCAGAAAGTGAATAACGCCCAGAAGAGTCATGTAAACCTTGCTCAACATAACATAAAGATATTTACAAGTCATTGAAAGGAGAGAATGTACCCATATCGCATGGTCTTACCTTTGAATTCAAGATTGGGTGATAATTAGAATTTGTTTCCTTCAGAAGACTATCTAGTTCCTCCTCAGTCAAAACACCTGGTGAGCCGTCAGAAGTCATTGTGGCGTTCACATACTCATCAACTGCCTCAAGCCAAATCGTTCTATTACAAGTCATATCTATACTCCCGAGAGAGAACAGATAAAACAAAATGACGGAGGCTTCCTCAAATTCTTCTTCAGAGAGCTCAATTAAGCCTTCATTACCTTGGCTGACTGTTTCGTAAATATGGTCAGTTAAGGCTGATGAACACTGGAAAATGAGAAAAAAAAAATACCGCCATATTGGCTGCACCAGTTGTTTTACCAAAGGCTGGATACTTTAAAAAAAAAAAACTTTCCCAACACATTTTAGACCAACGCTTGGATTTTACCCAACCTTAATTTACTCAACAAATATCGGTACTTTGTTTATCCATTTAGTGGACAATAATTTGCCAACTTTGGATTTTTCTGAACGCTTTTCCCCTCTAATTTTAGAACGTACGCATTCGAGACTTGATGTAAAGGTAACATTGACGGGGTCGTAGTGACAGTTTCCTGGTTGAACCGCTCCGGGACTATATGGGAAGCCGTTTTAGCATATATGCCTCGCAATTTCACTTAGATGGAACTGAATTCGACTTAAGGGAAGTGAATTTCGCTTAAGTGGAAAACATTCCACCTAAGTGAAATGCATTTCAATCAAGTGGGACTCAATTTAACTTAAGTGGAACTCAATTTAACTTAAGTGAAATGCATTACACTTAAGTGAATTGTGAGGTAAATTTTAAAACGGCTTGCTATACGGGAACAGGCGACAGTCTTGTGCATCGAAAAAGATTTATTCCCTAACCGATGTAAATGCAGGGCACTAACGTAGTTTTTAAGGTCCCTCGACAAAGCCATGTGTTGGTGTAATTACAGGGTTTTTGAAAACATACTTAAATTACACAGCCTCACTTACCTATAGTGAACTTTGTAACATCTTTATCTTGATATAATTTCGAAGTAGAAGACATCATAACAAACATGATAACAAAAGAGCAAAATGTAAAAGGCACTTCAATAGTTTCTTATGGTACTGAAAAAATTGTTTTAATCTTTCAGACTACACAGTTTAAAGAGAAACAAGATGGCTTCGAAAATTCGATTTTTTTTGTATTAGATTTGACCTTAATCTTTTCCTTTTTCAAGGTAGCATACGCAGGGCATAATGTTTAACAAATCACGAGATAACTTTGAGGTTCTCTCATTGCAGGTGGCAGCTGTATAATAAAGGGAGGAAGAATTTGCCCGTCAACTTAAAATCTAACATTAGTTGACTGTTATCGTTAAACAATGTACCCACTCACTTGTTGACAACGCTGTATGTCTAGTTCTTCATAACAATCAAATCGTTCCAGGAGGTTATTCACCATGGAATCGATGTCTTCGGTAGACATGTTTGCAACTACGATGCCGTTTTGCCATGCTTCCAGCTCAGTTTCGGTGAGAAATATGTTCACCTGATCAAATGGCGGAGTGTCATGGGAATGGCTTCTTATGGTGCTTTTAGTATCTGTCTGTCCAGCTAATCCTTCATTTTGGATCAAAATTATTGTGATTAAGATCACATAGAAACTGCACACGGCCCTCATGTTCACATCCAACGTAAGACAACCTGACATCACTTCGAGTGTGACAAATGCGTTGTAGTTCTGAGTGTAAACTATAGACGTACCGAATTAATCAATTTGACTTGTTTGCATTTTGCATAAGACTATCGGCAAGGAGTGCAAAGTCCACACATTGTATAACGCAGAGTGTTAATTGACCTGCAAATCACTAGGATTCTTGTATCGTTACGTAAAATTGCTCATTGCCGAAACGCCTCCCAGTGTTCTGTGTGCAAACATGTTAATGCTTATTACTCCCTGTGGGCCGTGGTGCAAAATATATAGATCCTTCAAAATCAATGAGTTATCATCATCGATAGCTGTTGGGATTCTGAGTGAACGGTTGCTTCCTTTGCCACCGGAAAACGACGTAGGCTAATTCATAAGTGTTTGGGAACGAATTTCCGTCGACGTATATGGCTTTTGTCTGGTGTTTTCCGACATTTCCAGGCGCTGATCCAGACATTTCAAAAAAAAAAGGGGGGGGGGGGCTGAACTTAGAGAAAGCGGGTAATAGGGGCGTATGGTGATGCTCTGTCTGAATATCTCAGTGGCGTAGGAAGTAATATGAAATTGGGGGTGGAACAATTTTGAACCATGCACCTCTCTTTACCCCATTGACCAAGAGGTACATTTTTTATGCCAAATTTTTTCACTTTTTCTACGAGCATGAACTTTTTTTTTTCAAATAAAAAAAATCTGATATTTTTTTTAAGATTGAATACTACTGTACTGCGCACGTCGAAAATTTGGGTCCTTTTACAATTTGTAAATATGGAGCTTGTATTGCAAGAAATAGTTTAGATTCAGGGTTTCCTGTCAGGAAATTTGAATATTTGGGGCCTGTTACTGTTAGCATACATCTGAGATAGCATTTCGACTGAAGATCGTTGTTGCCAAACAATACTATCTATATAAAGCCTACGAAAATATTCCTTTCTTGAGATTTGGGAAATGAAAAAGGGGCCTTCTGACCCGAGAAGTGGGAACGGAGGCATGCTCCCCCCTCTTTTTTACTGGAGGCTGTCGCCCCAGCCCCCCCTTGCTCTCTACGCCCAATGGGATATCTAATTCTGCCGGCCATACGGTACCGGCTACCTAGCCTTTACAAGTTTTATCGAACTTTCCAAGGATACCATGTTTTTGAACAGGGAGTTGCAACACCTGATTAGCTGAAACAGAAACAATAGCGTAGCCACAGGGGGGGGGGAAGGGGGCAGAGCTAGTGCCCCGCACAGAAATTTCGGGGACGCGATGGCCGAAGTTAAAAAATAAAGGAGAGCAAAAAGAAAAAATCCAGTGAGAGGAAGAAGAAAGGGATGTGCACAGCGATAGTCCCACGATCCCTAAAGGGGTTTAAGCAATAGATATCTGTAGGGGATTCGGTGAGGTGTATTGACCCACAGCCAGATATATATCATCGTATAGTACAAATGGTTCTCAACATGTCACAATTTATGCAAATCTTTCACAAACTACCAAAATTTTCGCGTGCTCCGCGCGCTTTTAACCTCACCTAGTACTTAATAACAATGGGAGAGAGCATGCATTCGGACCCACAACATAACTCCCACCTTCAGCAAGGGTGGCACTATGTCGTCGGAGAGCCTTAATGCGTAACCCTATATAGGCTACTGTATGAAACGACTGGTAAACCCAATGATCTTTAGGAGCACCAACAATGTTCTTGTCTTTGCTCATTGGCAGGACATATTCTCCAATTGAAACCCCGAAGTTTTCAATTTTCCTCGCAAAAAGACCCAAATTTTCTTTAAAAAGTTCCAAATGTCTATAAATTTTTCAAATATTTTAAATATCTCTTAAAAACAGCGAAAATTTCGGCAAATTATTCTTGCCCCTTACGGCATCCCTTCGGCGTAAAATTGCCTTTGTCATGGTTTTAAATTGCTCTCTCCCCCGTCGGGGAGGTTTTTCTCCATGTTGGGCAAAATCTGGTGCCACCCATGCTTCAAATGTACCATGCATATGAGTCTTCGGAACTTCCCGGTCAAGGTTGGTGGGTTAAATGTTCCACTCGTAGCAAAGTCGAACTTTCCCAATGTGAAAGTTGCATATGGGCATGAAACTGTTCGGAATTGTTTAATTACGTCGACCAGTTTTCATAAGACTCTAAGAATGCCATAATGCCATAATTACGGAGCCTTTCCATGAATTATGTGGATGGTTCTGCTATCAATGGTTTGACTCTAATGAAAACAAGTTAAATGACTCAGCTTAAAATAAATGTTTACGCCCACCCATTAGCATTATCAAGGGTGTAAATTTACATGAATGTATACTCGCTGGGTAAAGAGATATCTTTCCTGCCTACGTTGACTACTTTGAAGTTTTCCATCACTTTCATCTCTAGCTTTGAAGTAGGTCAATAGTTGACCTTCTTTCATCTCACAAAAATTGTGTAGGCCTAGTTTCTTCGCGAAAAATATAATAATGATAAAGCAGATGAGAGGCTCAACAAGATGAAGAAGTACCAACATTCCGCATCTGAGCCCCATTCTGAGAGCAAATTTTTTTCAAAGGACACCCTCAACTTAGACTCCTCCGTCAGGACATCGGGCCATCTGCATGCCCATCGTAAAGATCCTGAATACACCACTAATACCCCCAGAAGGCTGTCAAGAATGGGGAAGATGAGTCGACTTTTCCCCCTCACACCGATAACCTGGCTACGCCCCTGAACCGAAATCAAAATCAAAGTAGGCCTATAGCCCAATTCTCCGTTGTTATCATCAATAACTGTACAAGGGCGTCAATTCTTACATGTCGAATCATAATTAACACTTACAACATACTTGAAAATTGTAAGATGCGTTTTGTTTTTCCAATCTAACAGGGGGAAGAATGTGGGCAAGGGGTGTTGGTAAGACGCCACGTAATAAACACCTTTATCTGCCCCACTGGGGCTACCCAGATGGCCACAGCAACACGATTTGGTTCACGAGTCTACACACCCTTGCTCTATACTATAATGAACCACCGACTGTTCACAGCCACTACGGCACATTGCACACATGGGCTGACGTGCCACTGTGTGAACATAGTTCAGTCGGTAACGCCCTCAACATGATGACATACGCCTATTGGCCCACAGCTTTTCACATTATTCAAATCTTGTTGTGGCCAGGGAGTTGAAGCTCCCTGTTGTGGCGAAGGGAAGGCGGCAGGAAAGTAAGTAGATAGCCTATTTATCCGGAATTAATATCATACAAGGTTTGTGTATTTGGATTTGTGTTGTAAGGGAAAGGATAAGCCTGAAATAGCCTCTTGAATATTCTCGTAGATAAACATTATCCTTATTTATTTTAGTGTATATGTTATTGTTGATGTGAAGAAAAGGGGAGGAGGGGCAGGAGCAGGGGCAGTAACCCCCCCCTTGGATCCTGACTTCCTTCCACTTTCCTTGCCTTGAGACTGGGCGGTACTAACCAACTGACACTAGGGCGGTGGTACTTGCGCGGTTCTTGATCACTAGGTCACGCTCTAGAACTAAAAGAAGGCATTGGCCCTTATGACCAACTTATACTTATCATCAGGTCATCTCTTCTTGCTTTTTTCCTTCAGTCTCAACATTATTTGAAGAGCTCGACACAGAAAATTCAGAGCTATCAGTGAGTTGTAACATTTCCGAGGAACTATCAAGGGAAGCATCTTCATCGCCAAATATCTATTAATTATTATTTCATTCAATGAATACTTAATGTTACGAAAAGAATGAGTAGACACTCAACGCAGACTTATTGAAATTCTGCACCCAACCTTGGCGAATTTACGGAACCCCATTTTTAATTTAGTTGGAATGTCAAATATGTTAAATTAATTTCAGATATCTTAAAGAGGGAAATGCTGCCCCCTCTCCAATTTGGAGAAGTGTAGTAGTCTGCCTGTTTCTTGATTGGCTCCTGAGACTTCATGTACGGACAACATTTCTCTTGAAAGATTTTAAAAATTAAGGAGAGTTGTTCATTGCCCTAGCTTTAATATGCAAGGCTCAAGCCCTGAAATATATAACAAGATATCTGGAATTAAATTTAAAGACATATGAAATCTGAAAATTGACATTTCTGAAATAAAATTTGAAATGTCAACTTCAGTTTAAAAAATATCATAAAATTACTGCCTTTCTCTTGTCAAAAGAAGAATCTAAGCTTAAAAAGTTTCATTGTCACACTTTGACTATACAGACTACATATCGTTCTATGAAAATCTCAAATCTCAGTTGGGAGGTGGGCACACGATTTTTCAGGGGGTACGTGCCCCCTGGCATCCCCTCCTCGGCGACGCCACTGCAGTAAGACCACCTTAGTTCTTGTAGAAACAGCTTGAGCTTTCAAGTCGTTCAAGTGTTTAAAGAGTTTTCTCTGCGTGAGTCTAATAAACGTAGGATTAGCAACGCTTTTGCCTTACTAAAGTGAAAATCCTTACTGTCAGATTCATCGTATTATGGGATTATTACGTGGAAAGGGAGCTGTTTCTATCCAGTTACGATTCTGGCAGCATGAAGCACTCGTTTCACACGAGCGACTGAACCTAACACACTACATCATAGACAAAGGAGCAGAATTTTGTCATAGGTAGTGTGACATGAAAACAAAATAACATGCCTCCACTGTAGTCACGCAGTGATTTTTTTCTAAGGAAATATCCATAAGTCAATTGATATTATTTCAATATCTTTTACGATTTTCCAAATGTACGTTTTCAAAGTTTGAATGTTTCTGAAGCAACTTGTTGCTAGTTCAAAAATAATGACTTGATGTTGGCCCGTACATGTTGCACAGTTGAGACAATTCTTTTGTAAACCCTACAGTAATTATTCCTTAACTATTCCTCATATAGTTTATGATTTGGTAATTGATTCTGATGATTTTCAAGGACACAATTTAAAATTTTAAAATAAAACCATCAAGTCAAACTAATGATAATACCGTCCTTGAAATGAAGATTGTAAAAACAAAGAATAACGTAGCGGCGTAGTGGCGTAGCTAGGATATTTTCCAGAGGGGGCAAAGGTGTGAAATTTCCTCAAAACTCTCCCCGGTCAGTGTGTATATATTTCATGTAAAATATGCAAATTTTAAAGTTTAACAACATTACCTTGTCATTTTGTAATATTAACGGCATTTTAATCTTAATGTTTAACATAGCCTACAGCAATTGGAAATAACAACTCTTAGTACATTTATTTTGGTCAGCAATATGTAGTTTATTTAAATGTACTAAAGCAGTGACGTACGCAGGATTTCTCTGAAGGGGGGCCTCCAGTCTGGGGAGGGATTTATATGTTCCCTTTGAAATTTTTTGACGTTTTCAGGGAGCCTAGATGCAAAATGGTGCAAGATTTTCGAGTTTGACAGGAACAGTGTTAAAAGTTGAATCTTGGTAGTTCATGAGGAAAACTGAAACTTTCGTGTCTTTACATGCATTTGTATGCCATTTGCGCTGCCTTACGAAATAAAACTTGTCATTAAATTTGCATACTTGTAGGAGTCAAAATAAAAGAGCATTGATCGGGGTTTAGGTTTTGCGATTTTTCCTGGCCACAAAACGTTATTTTGTCATAAAGATTATTTAAGCGGAGCGCCACCATTGGTTGGCGCGGAGCGTAGAGAAAATTTCGAAAAAAAAAATCAGACCTTTAAGGTGATAACATATTTTAAAGAACAAAGAAAAAATTTCATCTGTGAGGGGGGCATGACCCAATGGTCCCCCCTCCGTACGCTACTATAAGGAGGCCTAATAGTGGTTCGATCACACAGGATAGCTTGTTAGAACAGCAGTCTGTGTAGAAGACTACAGTGTACTCATAGATTTGTTTATTGTTACACCCAAGTGAGCAGAAAGCTATTTTCCCGAACTAGCTTGTAAGCCTCCAAGGATTAGGCTAAGTAACAAAATCTAAGTATGCCAATGGATCCCGTTCATGCTAATTTCTAGACTAACTCTAAGTTTATCGTTGGCCATGGATTGTTTCAGCCCATCCATCGTTATATACACAGAGTAAAATCGTATAGCTACTACTAGCTTGTAGGTCAATATAATAACATCGGGGGTCTACGTTGGTGACTTGTTACTTTTCACATCCTTTTTATTGAATTTCCAAAGTGTACAACACAGAGAATATGTACAAGGGGATAAGTTCTGGTTTACAGCCTTTCAGTGTTGTATCAGCTGTTCTCAAATTCCTGAATAACAGCTTCGTGCATGTGCACTGAAATGCTCTGATCATATACACCATATTTTATCGCGGTATTAATTCGATTTATACCAGTATTAAATTGAATTTGTACCAGTATTAAATCGAATTAATACCGTTATTAAATCAACCAACCAGAAAGCCAGAATATATACCAGCATTAAATAGAATTTGTACCAGTATTAATTCGAATTAATACCGGTATCAAATCAACCAATCAGAAAGTCACAATATATACCGGTATTAATTCCAATTATTACCGGTATGAGATCAACCAATCAGAAAGGCTGAATAATACCAGTATTACATCAAATTTATACCAGTATTAAATCGATTATACCAGTAGTTAATCAACCAATCAGAAAGGCTGAATATCGAATTCATACATGGGTCGTTTTTTAAGGACAGAGCACGGGCGTCCGCAGAAAAAAGTCAGGGGGGCAAAATTTCTAGGAGGGGGAAAAACCTCCGAGTCACCATGAATTGACACGAAGCGTGCGAAAATTTCAGCCTAAAATGCCTCCCAGATCGCCGGAAATGGCATTTCTAAAGCCTATTTTTCGCATAGAAGCTTGGAAAACACGATTCATTCGGGTTTTTGCTTTGCTTGTTATACGTTTTTTCAATATTTTTATTTTCCGGGGGGGGGGGCAAGTGCCCCCTTGCCCATGCCTAAGGATGCCCATGGGGCAGAGTAAGATATTGGCGAACAAGTCTTCTGGTCCAGCGCATAGCTGGCGCACAGAACGTGCGAACTTTTGCAGGTGGGATCCAGCAATGGCGTCGACAAGGGTAAGGGCAGGGTGCACGTGCCACCTGGGAAAGGGGGAGGGGGGTAAAAGGTTGAAGTCAAGGGTCCCCTGGTGGGCTAGCTAGTTTGATGGAGTTCTACGGCCCAGTTTCCTACCTTTTAGTTCAAGTCGAACCCGCTACGGTGGACCCAGAGGTTAAGGCTCAGTGGGTTCCAGAGACGGAACCCCCGGAATCGTCTGAGTTTTGACCTTTTAATCAAAATCATAGTTTTGTTTTTTTTTTCTTAAGAGCATATCCTGGTCAGCACAAAAGCCCGATTTCCCACTTAAGCATTCCCTGCATTCCGTGTAGTATGAGCTTGTATTTAGAATTTCGTAGCAGATACAATTGAGACTTTGTCCCCTACTATACCTACTAAAAAATGTACTTTAATGTAATGAGGACCGTGTCGTCAAAGTACCGATTTCAAAACTTTCACTATTTTGAAATAAAAAAATTAACCCGCACTTTCAATCTTATGCTGAAAATCGGTTATCGTTTTGAACTGTTCAATGCTACGAATGGTATGAATGGGACTTAACGTCCCAAAACGTATTATTTACACATTTAATACTGACGAGGAATCAAAATCCTTCATCGTGATCCCTTTCAGCAGAGAGTTGCTAGGGACTCCCGGCAACTCCCTGCTTCCAGTGACTGCGAATGTACCTAATTAACTTTATTCTCAAATTGTAAAAATTTCCTGAATGCAAAACATGTTAAGATTCAAATATATTTGCCGTTCTTTTAAACTTAATAAAACATATTTTAGGATACAAAGACGCTGATTGTGGGAGTTTCGCATCCATATATAGCAATACCCTATTATATTAACGATAAGAAGATAAATGTTATATGTTGAGTTTTGAACCTTTTTTATTTTATTTTGTACTGTACACTCCTAAAATATGTTCCATTCTTTAAGAGACTAAGTATTGACTCACAACAGAAGAAATTGACTGTGACTTACTACAGGAAGCATGTTGTTAAACTTACGACCTATTAAGGTATGGTAGGCAAATTCTGTTGTATTTTGTAGCACCTTGGTCAATATGAAATGTGTTGAGTTACAACTCCATTGTTAAAGGATGTCACCAAAGGTACGGTACTAAAACAACCACAAACAGCCTGTAACACCTATAACAATTATACGAATATAAACGAATCAATAAACGGAAGGAAATTCAATTTTTAACCTTGCTTAATTTTTAATATCGTTACGAATCTTGTTGCACTTTTAGCATTTACCTGATATTGAACATTCCCGGAGATCCCTTGACTAAAGCAATTACTATCAGTGTAGTAGGTCTAGCTATTTTTCACATGTGTAAACAGACGTTGATCAATTAAATAGACCAAATAAGTCTGCTTTTGTGAAAGCATTTGCATAAAATATAACAATATAGATTGTTTACATGCTAGTTACAATAACCAGAAGACTTAAAGGCAATAATAGCTACATTTTTGACAAAGCGTTCCTAAATGCTTACCGCATTAACAAAATCAAGTTGAAATCATAAACCAATAGCGATTGGGAGAAATACTAAGAACATATATGACATTCAAAGTTATAATAGGAACTTTACAAGAAAGCACCATTACATGTGGCATCGTACACACGTTGATTTAAAGGGAACAAAAAAAGTTATTTACAGAGGAAAATGAAAGCATAATTGTAAGGTAAAAGCTAATCTACAACTACTGTTTAAAGTTTCTAAAAGACGTAGGATATCATTACGCAACAGGCTCAGCATATTGCACAAAGACACTCAAATGTCAAAATCACCCAGCAAAGTGCATGCTCTCCCGTAAGAGAAATACAATCTAAAAGTAGGCTGGTACATGTAGATTGAAACTGGTTATAACCTATTTCGAACTAAATCGGTTTTTCAAATGGTTCTGTTTCAGTCCAGTTAAGTTTCTCTTTATGGGACAGGACATATAAAGATATAACAGGGTAATGAGGGTAAAACAAAATTTCCGGTAGATGCGCACTGTTTAACACGGTGTTTCTTGATTGGCTGATGCCATTGTATTGTATTGTATTGATTGTATCCTTTGTTCGGGCTAGGGATTAGTTTGAGGATTAGGGGTTACGTTAACCAGTTAGGAAATTTCTTGTTAAAGAGTGCGCATCCCCCCAAACTTTCAGCTTCAAAACAAACAAACAAAAAAGAAATTGTTGGAACTACCCAAGTCCTCTTGGAACAATTCGCATTGCGCGAGCACAAAGATAAATGACAGGTAATAAATGTATGTGTTTAGGGTCTTTAAAAGTCCTAAGGTGTGAATTTTGTAACATTATTTTTTAAAGTCCACGATGGATTATTTTATTAAAGCGTGATATTGATATGATGTTCAAGAAAGCTGATAGCAATTATGATAGCTGCTCCGACGATGAACCCAACATTCTGAAGTATTAACGTCACCTTTGGTTGTCGAAAAGTAGATATGTCCATAATGGTCGGAAGCTGCGAATGACAAGTTTTAAAATAAAAGAGTAAGAGTTCAAACGAATTTTTGAAATTGCTAAACAACGGCATAGCCAGGAGAAGACGGTGACTGTCGCAAGCAACCTAAGAAGGGAAAAGGGGAAGTAGGTAGCGCCCTGACATCAAATGTAGCTCATGCAGTCGACTCTTTTTAAGTCAAAATATCCCAAAGGGGATGGGAACATCCCTCTACCAGGAGACAACGATCAGTCAGTAAGTTGCTGTTGCAACTCCCTGGATCAGTCAGCATTTCATTCGCCCCTAAGATGCATGAAAACCCAACTAAGCCGTTGTTGCTCAACTATCTCTTACATGACATACTGAAGAAGAATATTGAAGAGAAATATTAAATAATTAGACCAAAATATAGTCGAACCTATAAGTAGTCTTGAAGGCGTCAATATCATAATTTGAGCAGATCTCTCTATCCGGAAAGGAATATTTCGACATAGTTTATCACCCCAAGGTTTACTGGACTTAAATATCTGACACGATAATTGTCTCTGAATGGGCTTGGTAAGTTGGAAATGTCAACTTGTGTGATTAAAGGAGGTCAACGTTCACCCCAAACAACAATTTTTGTAGTAGTCCACGCGAATTCTCAATAAGCACAGCTCTTTGATTGAAAGCAACTTCAACTAAAAATCCAAAAGACTTAGTGATTCCCTGCTGCTGGTATGAAAGTCTGTTTTTTTTTAAATCGACGGTGCTTCAAACTTTTTTTCCGACATTGAGATATCATGTAAATCGGGTTCAGAGATTCGGAAACTGCGACACCCGAGATAACCGTTGACTACCTGGAACTAGGTTTCTGTTCCCTACATCGTATCTAAATAATATGTGTGAAATTGTTTTAGTTTCCAAGACTCCAACCATGAGAAATTGTTTAAACATGGTATTGAGGCTTTGCCACCTTGTGACCTAAATGACATTTGACATCCACCAAAATAAAAAGAGAATTCTGCTCCTCATCATAATAAATTTACATAACATGTATCATGCGGTTTTGTTCAAAAGAATAGTCAATGTATTTTTATAGTTTTCTATCCAAAATTTTTCACCTACAGTGACACAGGTGCCAGTCACCACCCCCTTTAATTGATCATAATCCCCCAATAGACTGAAGTGTGTTTTGACCGAGTCATATGGATTATTTTAACATGTGGATCACGAATCAATGGTTCAGATATTATCCCATTGTTCAGGTTGTTGGCGAATTCCTAGCAAATTATCACAGTTTTGTGGGATTTTGATCACTTGAAGAGTTCAAATGCCTTTAAGATTAACTGCGGTCCGTATAAAAGCAATTATGAGTAACCCACACTTTCATGGTTTAAACTCCAGAATACTGATAGGCGTAAGGGAGTAATTTAGTAAGAGCAAGAGCAATTTTTGCCTGAATAATGACACCGTTTATTATGTTTTGCTTTTGTCCAAATTGGAAAGGTGGTTCCCCCCTTGCACCCCGCATTGTACACCTATGCAAATATTGAAGCATTTAATGCCATTAGACACCCTCCTGTTAGAAACCCTAAACCAGGACAAAAGAAAAGTTTAGACCAGATGTCCCCACACCGTTTTGGAAATCAAATCGACGCCCATATTTTTACGGTAGTATTGAAAAGTCGTAACTGCAGCAAATTAAAGTATGTAGCCATTCAGAGCATACCATGGATAAGCTCAGCAACAGAATTATTTCATACTAAAAAGGCACTGTCTGCACATTAATTTATCTATTTTTACATTTCACGCTCCATACATACTACACTGACTAACCTTTCAACGAAATATAAACACTCCATAATGACAAAATAAGCTACTAAGAAAAGTGGTATTCCTGTCACACCTCTTTGCTGACATCCACATCTACGTCAAATCTTGGTTACGCAGGTCTTGGTTGTACTGGTCTTAGTTTTACAAGTCTTAGGTCTTAATTCTACAGACATCCGATTCCTTACCTGCCTTCGGCAGAGTAATGTACTTCATATAACACAGCATCTACTGAGAGTTTTCTAGTTACAAACTGGGGTCTTGTATACTCAGCCTGACACAATAAACTGAGATTGTGTCTGAACAGGGAGTCTCTAGCAACTCCCTGGTCTGAATGAGGATATGCTTTAGACATTTGTAGGAAGGGCTTAAATTAAGAAGCTAAGAAGAGTAAATACTTTCTAGGGTGAGTAGATAAGGCTGTTAAAAACGCTTTCCAAAATCGGTGTGTCCATACCATATCAACGAGCCCAATGTACAGAAACATTCCTGCAGTGATGGCAAGAATCCATTGTTGCGCTTCCTCTGACGCACCGACCAATAAACCAATGTACAGTCCCAGGAAACTAGTCGCACCGGATAGGAGGTTGAAAAATACAGCCCATCGCATCTGCATTCCACTTTTCAGTAAAATTGCCAAATCACCTGCACAGACAAAAGAAAGCTTCAGAGAAGCATGTCGAAATTTGTGTAGCGTATTAATATGTAGTATAAGAGGGTTGGAACTGACAGGATGCTAGGTCAAGTGTTTATACCATCCGACTTACAGCCGGAAGGTTTGAAGTTCGACTCCTGGTCAGGTCATACCGGAAACTTTAAAATACCCCTTACGGGCCTTTGTTCTTGGTCCTCAGCCTGAGCAACGGAGTGCAGAAAACAAGTCAGTGAATCACAACTGATAAGATATCAGCCCATGAAGATGAGTTAATGTACATAATATGAGTTGTAAACTTGTAAGGGTGAGACCTCCGAGTGGATAATAATGTATAAGCAGTAAAATGTGTGATATTTTTAGTCTTTTATGCTATACCCAGCTCTGCAACTAAAGGGTTATTTTGTAGCATTTTCAATGACTCTAAATGAAGGTTCTACCCTTTTTGTCAAATACGATCACGCCAGATTTGGCCCAAACGATCAAAGGGCCTTTGAAGGTACAATGCGGTTCTTGAAATTGTTGGGGAGAACAATCCCCCCCCCCCAGGAAAAACCCTGACGCCCCAAATGTGCGAAATCATTATATATTGTACTTGTTGTTAAGAAATATAGGTCTATCCGGTCTCTATCCACCTATTGTGTCTTATGCCGAACCTGAAGAGAGAGCATGGGTTTACAGAATTTGAAATTACCTATGCCATTTAATGAAAGGGATGTTGTGCTAAGAAAGTTGGTCCCCCAACCCCAAAACCTGCTAAAACACCCAAACTATAAGATGCACAAACACATAATTACAGGGATTTAAGTAGGTCTTTTGAATAAGGCTTGCAGTGCTCATAGTTTGATAGCATAGTCAGTCAACCCTTCGTCGTGTGTTTAATTACTACTACCTACAGTGTACGGTATGCAACAATTCTATTGAGGAACCCGTCTTTAGGTCACAATGATGAGCTCAGCAAGCTTCATTATATATAAACAATATCACATTGTACACATTTTTCAATCTGAGTGTACATTGGACATGAAGTAAAAGTATACGGACCATCAAAATAGGTACCATAACAAAATCAGAGAAGTTCACGGCATAGGTCAGGCACGGGGCACAAAAGAACACTTGTACTTTATCACATGTGCTAAAATGTGACAGTGATACGAACCTATTTCATGGGAAAGTTCATGAAATACAATAGCAAGACCGGTTGAGAATCCTCTCCCAAGGCTTATGGAAAATGATGCTCCTATTGCCAGTCCATCTGCAAAGTTATGTAAGCATCCGCTAAGAATTATCATCACCGGGACACTACCGTAACCTTGTGAGAAAATAGAGATATATGTCTTATACAGTTGCTACTTAAAGTCATGCCATTACCACTTGTCAAAAGCACAATTAACTCCACTTTCAGAGAATTTCTAATCTCTGATTGTGGTAAGTTAAAGAAAAAGATGTAAATATGCTATGAATATCAAGGATAAGAAATATTTGAGGTAAAACTGAACCATAAAATTGGCCTCGGAAAGAGTATTTCACTTAAGCGCTATATACTCTCAGGGTTTGTTGTGATCCGGACGTTGAACCTACCTTCTTATCAAACATATTACAACCTTGAGTAAGAGAAACACAAAGAAACGCTTGACGACAGTGAGCTCCGCAAGGTGGTTCTTACTTACACTTTTTCTGTAGGTCTGTAGGATCACGATCAAAATGGAACACGTGTTTCGAGGGGATGTATGACTTGCTTTTGAAGGTAAAGAGACACACCAATAAAATCTCTGACTCGAACATTAAAGAATACAATCTGATGAGGAAAGATCTTCTGTTATTTTGTCAATCTGTTTTATCGCTCTCTTTTAAAGTTTGAATGTCTGTAGTGCTACCTGTTGTCATTGCAAATTAACAATAATGTGGAGTGTTGCACAGTGTTGACATTTCTTTTGTTAATCGTATAAAAGGACTGAAAAAATGTCAGCGCTAATTACCTTTTAATTAAACAACAGGTAGTGTACAATTTAATATGTGATTCTAATGGTTTGAAGCTCACAATAAAACCCTCGGCATGTAGCAACTGTTTAAAAGTTGCATCTGTCCTTTCAATGAACAAATCATGGCCATATATGACATGACCCGGCCTCTTGCGGCTTCACAAGATTGGCATATGGCAGACTAAGCTCATGTTATGAATGAGTAGGCCTCATTGCACAACAGATAGTATTGTAAACTGGTCATTTTTATGGATTTTGAAGGTTAGTTGGTGCTATTTTGCAGGTTTTTAATGCTGATCATGTCAAACACCCTTTAATTTGTTACTTCTGTGTCCTCGGACGTTTAAATATATCTAAAATAGGTTAGCCATTGTATCCTGTGGATCATGAGACCGCAAAATTTTCACTCAAGAAACTATTTAGATCATATCAGCTCCTGTTGTTAAGATGCATATTCTGTGAATATGAGATATGTGTAAATTATTCCATTATGACTTCACTTGCTTAAAAATAGGGACATTCTGACCAGACCTCACAAAGGGGAGGTCGGGTGTAATAAAATCCTCCTTATCAGTTCATTAATTTGTTGTAACAAACCACTATCACTTCTAGAATAGCACTTAAACCCTGGCCTGTGAAGAACTTTTTCTACTTGATTACACAACCTATTAACACAGCAGATAAGTCATTCAAATATCCAGTGATTGCAGAGTTAACCTTTTGTGTAGATTATGAACAGGAAGCCTTTAATTATGCAAAGAAGGGTTCATATGTCACTGAGAATAAATCAGTCATGTTCGCAGAAATCAAATTTAATAGGATTTGGTAACAGATACCGAGTTTATGATTATAAAACCAGAGTTTGGACCTCTAAGCAGATGAGTTGGTAATGTCTGTGATTAAAATACGGTGTGTCATTTATTTTACTTCACATGTTTTAGAATACCAAACTTTAAGTTTAGGATCATTCACTGTCACTTGTTTGTGCTGTCACTGTCACATAGCATGCGCTGGAACATATGCTATAACATATGCATATGTTAGATTTTTCCTTGCAGTCATCCCGAGATTGCACGCATATGAATTAGAATATACATTTCATTATGACGACAACGTAAGTGCACCTCATCAACTCTTTGTGAACATGAACGAGTCTACATTTGCTACGGTTTGTTCTGAAATTCAGTTGTATATATGGAATGATACTCATGACCTAATATACATTTTTTTCGGGACGATGTACATTGTTTAACAAGAAATTTCCTCACTGACTAACGATAGCCTAATCCCTAACCTAATCCCTAACCCTTACAAAGAATACAATCGATTCAACCAATCAAGAAACACCTTGCTAAACAGTGCGCATCTACCCTTCCTTATTTCCTTTGCTAAATTTGATGTTGATATTGATGATAATGATGACCACGACGACGGCGACGATGATGATGATAGGGGAGTGGCATTTCAACCAGTATATCGTTCACACACTCTTTCGAAATATTTCTCCAATCAAATAATAAACAGATTTTCTTTATTGGTCTTTAGCTTTGCAAGCAAATAAAGATTTGTTAGGTAGGACGGCAACAGTAGGAAGCTGACTCAGGGGCCTCGATCCTGGGGGAGGGGGGTCAGGGGCAAATGCCCCACCGATGAAAATATCGGGGAAAATATCGTTTTGTCTCCAAATATTCAGGCACATGAAAAATAACAGGCATGACAACAACAACAACGCAAAACAAAAAACAACAATGTCGTAAACAGATGACTTTAAGGCTTCGAGAAAATGTAAAATTGAGCTTACAAAAGTAGCAGTAATTCATTAACGCTGCATTTATAATTTTAAATTTATCTATTTTTTGTATATGAGTGTCAATGTGAGTGGATATGCGTGCTTAAGAGACGGAAGTACAAGGTACGTAAAACCTCATCGTTTTAACTTTCGACTTACAAAAAAAAAAAAAAAAAAAAAAAAACATTTTCTCCTCTGTACAATGTATGAACAATTGGAAGGCATGCTTCAAGTCTGGGTCAGCATAGGCGTATGGGAACATTTCAGTTTCGGTGGCAAAGGACTTTTTGCCCCCAAATCAGGGCTGGCGCCAGCGGGGGGAGGATGCCCCCCTCCCGTCGGGGAAGGTCGGTGGTTTCGTCGGAGAGGCCTAAAAATAAAAAATTAAAAATATCCGCAAGGACTGAAATTACTGGATTGGTGACCGTAAACATATTTTCCCTTTTATTACACTATTTTAATACATATCGGAATCGATTTTCAGTCACTTCTCATAGTTCATAGCTCTGTTAAAACTCATTACATGTACCTTGTCCTATCCTTAATCCGCGCGCGCAAGGTCACCCATAACCAAGACTTCTGTTAGGGACCGGGAAAGTTCACGTGCAGACGTAACCAAGGGTGGCACCAGCAGGGGACCAGGGGCCATGAGCTGTCGGGGAAGGCTGTCCTTCCTCTGTAGTTGAAAAGAACCAGTTTCTTAGGGGAGCCTTCATCTATAGGCCCACGATAAACTTTAGTCCCAGGACGATCTTCTTGATTTTAATTTACTAGTTTTCCTTACAAAAAGGACGAGAAGTTGTTCAGGTGCACGCAGTGCCCAAATGGTTTGCCATCTGTCCTGCCCCGACAGCCGAATTCGAACAACGGTAATGACAATTGGCCAGCTGCATACCGTTTTCAGTTATATATATATAATTATGAACAAAAGTGTGAGAATGTATCCTGATAAGTCTGACTGAAAATTCATTTGAAGCCACCTTGTTGTTACGTGACATATTTTCAAAGATTTTACTTCGGCAGGAAGTAAAATCATTTATTGTCGGGAGTTCAGGTAGTCACATAGAAAATAACATAAATTTAGTGGACATCGCAATTGAATACAACGAGGAGTTTCAAAAGAGTGAAAAAATGTTTTTTTTTTTTAATTCGGTTACAAAGTTTTCCCCCGAGAAAAAGACAAAACCATTTCATTTAATTGTAGCGGTACTTTTTATCTGGTTATTTTCTAATCACATAGCAAGTTGGGATTTTTCTTTTGAAGTGAAACTTTAATAAAAAAACGACTGCTTCATTTCTAGTCTGGAAAAGGCCATTGCCGGCTCTCTGAGGGTAGGATTTTTTTTTTAAATTTTCTCTAAGTTATGCCACGTTATGGTGGCGCTCCGTTTTGATGGTGTTTTGTTTGAAAATATTACTCAGCAGAACAATGCATGCTTGCAAATCATTCTTCGTTTGAGGAAAATATGAAGTGAAAATTTTAAAGCTGAAAAAGCTGAAAATAAAGACTGCTTCCATTCTGATTACCTGATTACGAGCCTGGGAAATGCCATTTCCGGCTGTGTGGGGTTTTCAATTTTTCAAATATTTCTGTGCTCTTCTAGTTAGTTTTTCGGGCAGGATTACATTTGTCAGATAAAATAGACTGTTCTGCATCCTACCAAATTGAAACACTCCCGTACGCATATGTCAATATACAAAATATAAAACTTGAAATATATGGGAAGCCAACTTTTTTCGCGAGGAAAATTCCGAGGACCTTAGTCTCCATGATGTAATTCAGAAACCCCAACATAACTACAAATCACCACCTTCTTGATTTTTCTCATAAGAGGGTCAGATTCTTTCATAGACCCCCAAATCTGTCGTAAAATTACTGTTCCACCAATATCACCTTCAGATTATCTAATATTAGTTAAAAATTATAAACTTTTTCATTTTCGATGGATACTCCGTAAAATAAAACACCCAACTTAACGCTCTTAACCACTCCGACAATTGCTCTTGACAGGCATATAATTGAATAAAAAGCCCAAAGTTTCATTGTAACCTTATCCAAAAAGCATTTTTTTTCATAAAATTCTAAAATTTCTCCAATATGATAAGCTGCTAAGTTTCAAATCTTCATTCAAAAAGGGTAAAAAAAATTCGGACACATTTCCAGTTTCGTCTGAAAGCCTTAGTACCTAGGCCTTGTACTATGAAATGTGTAACCCCCAAAGAGTTCCAGCTGTCGCCTATGACTGAAACGTTTTTTTAATTTTTATGAAGGACAGATTCTTCAATAAACACCCCAACTTTTTAATGGTCCTTACAAAAGCCAAAATTTCGTTTAAAAACTTTTTCTTCCGAACAAACTCCAGGTTTTTAAATAATTGTTGAAACCCCCCCCCCCCAAAAAAAAAAAAAATTTTCGGCGCGCCATGCGCGCCTCACATTCTATCAAGTCACGTTCCACGGGAACTTAATCATCGCCTTTGTCGGGTACTCGAAATGCTGGCCCCCTGTCCATGGGCGTCCGCAGGTAAGGGCAAGGGGGGCGCTTGCCCCCCTGGAAAATCAAAAATTTGAAAAAACGTTTTAAAATCAAAGCAAAAACCCGAACAAAACGTGTTTTCCAAGTTTCTATGCGAAAAATAGGCTTTAGAAATGCCATTTCCGGAGATCTGGGAGGCATTTTGGGCTGAAATTTTCGCACGCTTCATGTCAATTCAAGCTGACTCGGAGGTTTTGCCCCCCCCCCCAGAAATTTTGCCCCCGACTTTTTTTCTGCGGACGCCCATGCCCCTGTAGGGCAAATCCTGGCTCCACCCCTGCCGAAAATGTAATCCTGCCTTTAACTTCATGCAGGGAGATGTTATTTGGAAGGAGATGAAAAATTCTTTGGATGAAAGTTAAAAGTTTGGCTTTGAGGATCATGCAGTTGCAAAGACAGTAAGAAAGAATGTAATACGACAGTTTTTTATTCTTGTAAATGGTTTTTATTTTTCTATTCGTTTCAACAAAAGCGGTGAAATCATTCAATCGAAATTACGAAAACGTGTTGCATTTTCTTGTGTATGTGGTGACCGAACCTCTAATGTGATACTATTTTGAATATAAATCGGAATTCTTTGTAGAATCTTAGTTTGAAGGTGTTTTCAAGAAGAATTTTTGTTGCATTGCTGATCAAATGAGTGTGACTAATAAAATTCTGTGAAAATTTAGCACAGGAGGCAACTGTAACATTTCCTTTGTCAAAACTTTTTTCAACTTTAGAGGTCGGACTTTTCATGAATTTCCTAAGCCTTAAAATCAAATGAAATGGGCAATTTTCCCCAAATGTTTTTAATCGAATTATTTAATATTATTCAAACTTTTCGAAATTTCCGCATAAATTTAGAGTTTTTTAATTTTCCTTTTTTTTAATTCTTTGCAGCAGTTTTGTTCCGAAATATTGACAAAAAATTAATTGAAAAATAAAAGTAAACCTGTGAGGTATAGCTTTTGTGACGAAACAATTTTTAGGAGACTGCTTATGCTCTTTCTTCTTAATCTTGGGATTTTATTTCATTACATTAAAATGATGTATTTCTTCTTCTTTTACGTAATATGCCAAGAAAAAGCCTTTTTTAATTTGCTGTGTGTTTCAAGTTTTTAGTGGTTTTTATTTTTCATTTAAATCCAAGTCAAATGATGTCATTTCAGCAGAATTTGAAGGAGGCCTTAATACTTACGCAAGCATCGGTACTTTGTTCGAAGGTTTCTTTGTTCTCCCTCAACTGGTATCTTTTCTGCATTTTCGTGTCCCTTCAAACAAAGATAAACATCAAAATAATGAGTATAGATACAACAGATAGTCTCTATGTTACATTTTGTATTAACCACAGCTGATGTAATATCTACTCCCATGTATTCATTGAATACGTTACGGGAGATGTGGGATGGTCGAGCCAATTTTTGGTTGTGACGCTGCTGTCCATCAATGTAAAGCATCACATATGGATGATTTAAATGGGGATGCACATTACACTTGTTGGGATGAACATACATGCTACCAACAGCAGCCCTGCAAACCAGATCGATTAAACATGGCTTTTTCTCCAAGAAAATGTCTTAAATGCTCTCAACTTTTCCTAGGCATGGTGAGAGTTGAACCATGGTGTTAAGAGAGTTGAGTCATTTTAAAGTAACATTGTATTTGTAAAAATACGTCGCATTTATATTGGGTTGAAGTAAAAGGAACTACTGGTTTACTAATTTGAGCATACACTCATTTTATTTGTTCTCTACTCTGATAACACAGCTGTAATACTGGTATCGTAACTCAAGGGCCTTTTGCAGTCTTTACGCAGAAGCTGACACAGGTTGAAAATTTTTCGAGAGTACTCGAGATACCCCAAAACATGAAAACTTCAAATACCACGTGGGATGTTTTCCTACAGGTTAACAACGCTGAAGTCTCTCTCATCTGAATGGTTCAAGTCTCCCAACACCATTATTATGAAGAAACTTTATGACCTGGAAAATCTGACTGAACTTATCATGGTGAATTTTTTATTATGAATTATAGCTACCTTACACTGGAAATATTTTAGAATTATCCTCTGCCATAGTAGTGAGAGAAACGAATCTACACAATAATCTGTTTTTCTTTTTTTTCTCGAACTACTCTGCGAAGGTGCAATACACTGCATTGGTTCCTATATCTGACCAGAGAGGTGTTAGGGTGGAGACACAACGTTCTATTGACTCTTTGAGGCAATGTTTGTTGCCGACAATAATCTTCCTTTTGTTCCCAAATATTTTATCTCAAAAACTAGACTAACTAGGATCAGTGATACATTGTCAAAATTCCAGTGAGAGGGCACGCCCTTACGTACGTATCTCGTTAACTTTTCGTTGCCAGCCGTCATGAAAACATATGAAATTTTAGACTTGCGTCGTTATTCGTCGCAATAAATGTAATTTCTATTTATTTTTTTGGAGAATTTTAACGCTACATATATTTTGAGTGTGTTTAGGAGTTATACGGAAAGTTCCGAAAATTGTAAAATGATTTAGCCTTTAACAATGCTTATAGCAGACGACTCATCGAATACGTTGCAAAACAAAGAAAGCAAATTATTTTAACTTTCATTAACAGTCGTTTAGCGTAAACTTTTGATTAGAGTTTGAAACCTGTTGGTAACAAACCTCAGATCAAGGCATCTTTTAACAAAGACAGTTGTTTCAGGATTGCTTGGGTGTGAAAGAGGCAAACAAAACCCCTCAAGCATGGGACAGGTCAACAAGGCTTTAACAATAGGAACATAGAGACCTGTCAATCAAAGTTTGATTCTTGAATGGGAATTACTATTTTTGAAGTACATATTGTGTGACAGATAGGGCTGTTGTGTTTCCACCGTAATACCTCCCTGATCTGATTTAGGTAGGCCTAATGGTGTGTGGGTCCGACATACAACAGTATTAAGTACCATGCATCAAGTCGTGGGGCGATATGGCTTTTAACTCTTCCAGTGGCTCCACTCTCTCACATCTCCCAAACTAACGGTCTAAACTTTCCTTCAAATTTCAAAGAAAAACACATGCTGAAAGGTTTTAAATGTTTGCTTGTATTAGCCTCCAGTGTAACAAGATGTCGACAATTAATACGTATGGAACAAATTGTAACGCTCTCAACTATGTCCCACTTTTTTGGCTCATTTTGTAAATGCACCCAATTACGTTCATTTTTACACAGTAAATTGTTGGCGACAGTTGCTATGCACCTATCCTTCCCCCCATACTCTATAATTGACGCTACTAGCGATTACTATGTTACCATAAAGATATTTAACGTGCAATTATTCAATACAGTAGATGGTCAATCAAGAAAAAACACAAGACCAATTCTACATTTGATATTGCACGTATGATTTTATACTTTAATTGTTATTGTATCGAGTTCGCTATCGCTGCCTGGTGTAACCGAGACTTACAATAATTTAACTTGCGTATTTCATTAGTACACGAGTATCTCTGTAATTGCAAATTGTCGCTTCCTCTTATGCATTTTTAGTGAGTAAAGTAACGATAGTTCAGTATCTTACTTCGACTGCACATGAAGTGTCTTTCACATCTTCTTTCATTTCTTCAAGAGGATGATGATGATGCTCGTCAAAATTCTTTGTCTGAAAAAAAGCACAGACTTACAACAGTGAGAGCCTGTGAAAACATTTTTATTCAATATGTAAATTAAACCAACCCACAAATAACAGATACCGAGAGCAGCAATGATGAGTATATTTTTAGCTATCGCAATCTCTGGATGCATGACTTTTAAAAGAATATCAGTCTACACAGATGTAACAATAACAAATGTCATATAACGACTCAAAGAGTTGGTTTCCATCATTGTTCTATAAAACATTTAGCATAATAAACAGCATTACCTGTAGTTGATGCTGTTTGGCACAGATTTTAAGGCAAACTTATTAAAACTGATTAATCTATCCAATTGAAATGAACAGTAGTTATAGTAATGACCGTTCTTAGTACTTTACGTCATAAGCCTACGATCACTGAGATTTTATTTCTATAAGTATTGGTTACCTCGCCAATTCTAAGATAAACTGTAAAGATTTCCGTCAAGTAGAACAAATACAATGCTACAAGAATAACAACCGCTTTCCAGATAAATCCTTCATCGTCGTGTGAATGTTCATGTCCGGAGTGTGAATGGTCAACTCCTTCATGACTATGGATACCGAATGCCTGCAGAAATATAAACATATCAAATTGCCAAGTTTTCAAATGAAACTAGTAAATTAGAACACATGAATTGTAAGTTACATGCTTGTTCCTGTAAGCAAAGGAAATAAATGCTTTAACTTTGTAGGATCATGAAAGATTAGGTATACTTAAGGATGTTTAATTGTTGTTTAATATTCAGTGGGAAGCTACGTATTCGGGGCGATGCACACTGTTTAACAAAAAAAATCTTAACTGGCCAACGATAGCCTAATCCCTAACTCTAACAAAGAATACAATCGGTACAATACAATGGCAAACAACCAATCAAGAAACACCTTGTTAAACAGTGCGCATCTACCCATATCCCCCTTATAAATAGAAGAGGAATCACACAATACCAATTAACAAACACACTGATTCCAGGAAAGCAATAAGTGTTGGCTTTTCAAACCAAAACGTACGGCGGGGAACAGATATTTTTGACAGATAAAAGATGCTGCTAAGACATGAATTGACAAAATTATGAGTAAACGAGTAAACAATGACGATACAAGAGTAAAAAAATTGATAAAAGATTACATTTTTTCTATTGAACCCTCAAACGTACGGGGTCCGTATGGAGCCTTAGCTGGACACGGAGGTTCTTCAGTGAACCTTTTGTAAGAACAAGTTAGATTAAACTGCTTCCCAGAAAAGCTATACGTCCGTTGAAGGACAACACTTGACCAACTTCACGGCCTTCAAACCATTTACATCATTGGTCTGTCATGTATGGCTCCATTCTAGACTGGATGAAAGGAACAGATACCACACTGATCTCTACAGCCAAAAGGCCGAAAATTTTGTAATATCGCCGAACGGTCCTTTGCCAGAGGGTCGGGAGGACTTTAGAAAATAATAATACAAGAATTTGTTAATCTTAATAGGAGTGGGAAATAGAATAAAAAACATCTTTGAAACCCTTCAACTACACTGCGTTAGAAAATCTACGATTAAGTGAGAGCGCCCTCCAAATGAGACAAAACTTTAATAATTTGCCAGTTAGTAGTAAAACTCAACCTAAATTACCCCCATAGTCACTACTTACTGGGGGAAGGGGAGGGGTTAGCTTGCTATAACTAAGCCTAATAAAGGAACGTGTAGAACTACGGTATTGTCGAAGAGCATAATCATTTAACACCTCATTCTACCAGTCAGTCTACCAGGCGAATTTCTTCCTTCTTTACAGTAGCGACACCAGATCATGCCGTTTGACCCACAGCCAGTACCTTCTCCAGGACTGTTGGATCTCACGCAGTCGCACATTTTAGTTTCTCACGCAAAGACGCATGACGGTAAGATAAACCCCACTCACAACGCAAACAATTTGTCGAGTGTCGGTAAAAAGCTAGCTTTCACGTTATACCTGACCCAGCCGGCAATGATATATGGTCTAGTGTGGGACCAATGAAATGCAATGTGTGCACAGGTACATGGGACCATCCAATACGGGATTCCCATCTGGGACCTGAAGCTCAGCGTTTCCACTCCAGTGTGAAACAGTGTGTCCCATAAGTGGTTCCATGTGAGCTGGGATAACAAACCAAACGCGCGTGTCATATAAATATGGCGTATATGGAGTAGATGCATATGGCGTACACATACATAGGGCATGTGCATGTGGGGATTATTTTATGGATCACATCATGTATTTTACATATAACGTAGGGCACAAAGATGTTACGGTACTAACTGTTACTATGTCTAACTTGATAACACTATATAACTCATTTGTGTTGGTGTGACGCTAAATTGATCAACCAATAATATTAATGATGATATTGAATTAATGATGACCAGTAATGATAATGATGATATTATTGATGATGATCAATGATATTGATGATGATATTGATGATGATGATTAATCAATGATGATGATGATATTAATATTAATCAATATTATGATATTAATGATTAAATCAATGATAATAATGATGATGATGATGATGATGATATTAATGATATTATTGATGATATTGATGATCAATGATGATGATGATTGATGATGATGATGATGATCAATTGATGATATTGATGATGATCAATGATCGATGATGATGATATTGATGATGATGATCAATGATATTGATGATGATGATGATGATGATGATGATATTGATGATGATGATGATGATGATGATATTGATGATATTAATGATGATGATATTGATGATGATATTGATGATCAATCGATGATGATTATTATTGATGTCGATGATTGATGATATTATTGATATTGATGTGTGATGATGTGTGTGTGTGTGTGTTGATGATTGATGATGATGTGTCAATCGATCAGTGTGTGATCAGTCGATGATCGATCAATTATTGATGATCAATTATCAATCAATGATGATCGATTGTCAATTGATGATGTCGATCGATGATGATGATCAATTGATCAATGATCAATGATGATTGATTGATGATCAATGATGATCGACCGACCGACCGACCGACCGACCGACCGATGATGATCGATGATGATCAATTGATGATGATGATGATAATGATGATGATGATGATGATGATGATGATGATCAATTGATGATGATATTGATGATGATGATGATAATTGATCAATTGATGATGATATTAATTAATGATGATGATTCTGATGATGATGATGATTCTGATGATGATGATGATTCTGATGATGATGATGATTCTGATGATGATGATGATTCTGATGATGATGATGATTCTGATGATGATGATGATTCTGATGATGATGATGATTCTGATGATGATGATGATGATGATGATGATGATGATGATGATGATGATGATGATTGATGATGATGATGATGATGATGATGATGATGATGATGATGATGATGATGATGATGATGATTGATGATGATGATGATGATGATGATGATGATGATGATGATGATGATGATGATGATGATGATGATGATGATGATGATGATGATGATGATGATGATGATGATGATGATGATGATGATGATGATGATGATGATGATGATGATGATAATGATGATGATGATGATGATAATGATGATGATGATGATGATGATGATAATGATGATGATGATAATGATGATAATAATGGTGATGATGATGATGATGATAATGACGATGATGATGATGATAATGATGATGATATGATAATGAGTATTTACAGTACTGTTAAAGGAGGCTGTAATAGTATATATTTAATAAGTATACAGTGTGCTTCTACATTAGCGTATATTTGGTTAACACTTCCCATGCGTTTAATGGCCCTAAAATGTATGCTGAATTTACTGCCAGCGGGGTACATACTTCATTACACTTCAGATGAACAATCTGTAACAGTCTATTTAATCTATCATTTGAAGTTTGGCAGTCGATGCGTCATTGTGCTTAAACTTCGGAAAGAGAACTCGGTAAACTTGTACAACTTAATTTATATGACATGATAAATAATATATTTGTGGCCTATTCGTCATGAAACAAGTACAGGTGTGGAGGGATTTATTGCCAACAGAACAAATACTTTCGTGTTTTTCAGAAGATCAGTTTATTAGTCGACTAATAAACTGATCTTCTGAAAACATCATCTCATTTATTTTTTCATTCCTAGTGGCAATAAAATAGTTCTACAAATGGTGTACAAATGGTTGTCAAATTCCAAAGTTTAGACTCTGTGAACGTGTTGAACTTAATCCTGCACATGATGAAAAAGGTTATTTCAACAAGACGTGTCATAGAAATAGATGCAACGAGTAATTATCCGATATTTTGTCTGGAGTCCTATCTGACGAATGTGTCATATCTTCAAGTGTCTGATCCATTTATGTGTTATATCTGCATAGTGGGCTAACTTTCTGACTGAAAGCTGTACGGAAGTGTTGTTAATCGCCAACACATGAGTCGACGCTAAGCTTTCAGTCAGGCTGCAGGTTTCTGGCCACGTGGTTGGACATGTATCAAAATATAATGTTTAATACCTAACAATACCGCGCATGCAGCAATGAGGCACAGGAATGCCAAAAACCAAACCTAAAGTCAGGCATATTTTTGGCAAAAGAGCCACTGGAAGAACGTTCCTCGAGGGCTCTTTTCGCTCCAGAGCCCAATGGTACAGTATTACAAACGTAGATTCCAAACTCTTAAACGCGATAACGCCTCTCCACCTCTCGGAGAGTCGAACGAATCATGTACGGAAGTGTTGATATGATATGCTCACGGTTCTATTCAGTGATCTCTTGGCATAACTGTATATGCGTAACAGAAAATTCCATCGTGACATGAGTGCATTTTCAAACGAGTTCTATACGAGCACAACAGGTTTCCCTCTGTGTATACACGAATCCGGACAGCAAGTGATGGATTGATTGTAGTCGGCCATAACTGGGGTTCATCACCTTTTAATCTTTCCCATTTCCTATTGTATCTTCATTCCTTCAATTTCTCTGAATATGAGGGTTTGAATTTCTTCTAGACAATAACTAAAGATGATTTAAGACTGAAGGACCCCAATAATAGCTGTCTACAGTCACTAAAAACAAGTGCTCATCGGATTCGGCAATTATGCACCTACGTCACTGCGTTGCGAATCTCCATGGTTTTCCATCCAGACGTCCATTTTACAACAATTGTTACTAAGGTGCTGTTGAGCGCGCGTTCCGGTAACACAACGACTGCCTTTGATCATTTCCATCCAGTGAAACGTTCTGACGTCAAGTGCATAATCTTGAAGAACGGCATTTGCAAGTTGGAATGTTTTTTAAATTACACGTATTTAACCACGGGAAGATACCAATTTACCTGTTGGCTCCAATGTCTACAGTTCCCCGTCTCAACAGTCCATCGTCGTAATACAGTAGTCCCTCCCTTATTGGTCCCCCGTCACATTGGTCCCCTAACCCCAAACCCTAAACACAACCCTAAACCCTAACCCGGGGGACTAATGAGACGGGGTACCAATGAAAGGGGGGACTATAGAGCGGACCCTCGCTTGTGTTTTTCAGCCAGATAAATACTAAGAACTCGCGGTGCTTAGGTGAATGCCTCGCTCGATGGCGTTCTTCGCCACATGGAGTTCCAACTGGGCCTTGATTCATGGAAACCCGCTAAGGGGCAGCCGCGCCTTTCACAGAATTTGTGTACTTCAATCTCTCTTTTTTATAATATCACTAGAGTATTTCTCCTAATAATACATGGTAAATAAGAATGGAAAGTGCAACTTCCAGCAATCTGGAAGGCATTTTGGAACAAAAATTTCTCGTGTTGCGCTATAACATACAGGCCGGGGCACAGGCAGCATACTTGTCAACCCTCTCGATACTGTAAGGAGGTAAATTGTTTGCGAATTCTATTAATGCGGAGTATTATACGTTTTATCTCTTTGAGTTAGTGGCACAGTTGTCATGATCTATATCTGCGTCTTCTAGTCATGAGGTCATGATTTCGCGTCCCAGCTCCAACATTTAAATTGTCGTCTAGTTTCTGGGTTGTATTTAATGTGCTATCTCCTAATCATAGACGTTAAACTGTGAGTTTGTCTCACGAGACTAGCATTGCCAGTTTGGCGTTAGTGCCCCTTCATTGGGGCGTGGTCGAGTTCCCACAAGGGAGAATCAAAGAAAACAAACAATAAAAAAAAACACACACACGCACATTTTAGAGTTCTCGACTCCCTGGCGAAGAAAAAGATGGAGAGGTGAAAAAACTATTCACAGAACAGTTTTCCCTGAACTTAGGAGCTACTAACATACTAACAAACCTCTAAACAAGTTCACATCGAAACATCAAAACAATCTCATCTGTTTTTTCGACGAAAGCAAACGAGTACTCCGAAAGCGGAACCCTTCTTCCAACTGGGCTCCACATTTTCCAAAGTCCCCTCGACTCTCAGGCGAACTACCCTCTTGCCCCATCATGTAGAGCTACGTCTCCGTAGGGAGCTGTTTTATCCAAATAACAGCATAATGGTCCCCGACAGGACAACTCATTAACATCTCCGTTAGTTAAAAAATCATATTGATGATCTGTGCAATAGCTTCGTTAAATACAACAGCTTTTTCTATCGCCTTAGGGCCTCCTACCCCTCTCAGTTGCTGTCTAACTCTTGCTTACTCAAAATTATCTGATGGAAAAGAAATCTTTGGAGTAACTGGTGCCACCATTTTGAGGCCCCTTCAAGTTTTACAAAATAGAACTGTAAAAACAATTATGGCCTACTTTTTCACAACGGCACTACCCTACACTAGACAAGCTACACGGTAATCTTGTCAATCAAAGTTAGAGAAATTCACACTCTTGGAATGTGTACACTTGAATTCAAATATGTAAACAGTAAACTGTCTGAAATATTCTGTAACATTGTTAACCTCATAAGTACCCCACGTATTCCGAATCCCACAAGAAATAATGCACTTTTTCAGTAACCACGCACAATTTTAATTTAATTTCAAACATGGAAAACTACTGTTGAATAGCTATTGTTACAAAGTCTGGAGTAAACTTCCAAATGATATTAAACTTTCTAGATTTCTTGCAACTTTTAAAGACAAAATTAAATATCATGTGATAGACAATTACTCTGCTTAAGTTTTATTCCAAGTTGTACTCCCTCCTTTTGTCAGTTCCTTCTTGCTTAAACAACATGTTAAGTGTTCTGTTTCCTTCCTTCTTGCTTAAACAACATGTTAAGTGTTCTGTTTCCTTCCTTCTTGCTTAAACAACATGTTAAGTGTTCTGTTTCCTTCCTTCTGGCTTAAACAACATGTTAAGTGTTCTGTTTCCTTCCTTCTTGCTTAAACAACATGTTAAGTGTTCTGTTTCCTTCCTTCTGGCTTAAACAACATGTTAAGTGTTCTGTTTCCTTCCTTCTTGCTTAAACAACATGTTAAGTGTTCTGTTTCCTTCCTTCTTGCTTAAACAACATGTTAAGTGTTCTGTTTCCTTCCTTCTTGCTTAAACAACATGTTAAGTGTTCTGTTTCCTTCCTTCTTGCTTAAACAACATGTTAAGTGTTCTGTTTCCTTCCTTCTTGCTTAAACAACATGTTAAGTGTTCTGTTTCCTTCCTTCTTGCTTAAACAACATGTTAAGTGTTCTGTTTCCTTCCTTCTTGCTTAAACAACATGTTAAGTGTTCTGTTTCCTTCCTTCTTGCTTAAACAACATGTTAAGTGTTCTGTTTCCTTCCTTCTTGCTTAAACAACATGTTAAGTGTTCTGTTTCCTTCCTTCTTGCTTAAACAACATGTTAAGTGTTCTGTTTCCTTCCTTCTGGCTTAAACAACATGTTAAGTGTTCTGTTTCCTTCCTTCTTGCTTAAACAACATGTTAAGTGTTCTGTTTCCTTCCTTCTGGCTTAAACAACATGTTAAGTGTTCTGTTTCCTTCCTTCTTG
Organism: Holothuria scabra; assembly: GCA_037179385.1. NCBI lineage: Eukaryota > Metazoa > Echinodermata > Holothuroidea > Aspidochirotida > Holothuriidae > Holothuria > Holothuria scabra. Next base: position 58,069,099 of record CM074179.1, on the reverse strand, counting down.
CTTAAACAACATGTTAAGTGTTCTGTTTCCTTCCTTCTGGCTTAAACAACATGTTAAGTGTTCTGTTTCCTTCCTTCTTGCTTAAACAACATGTTAAGTGTTCTGTTTCCTTCCTTCTTGCTTAAACAACATGTTAAGTGTTCTGTTTCCTTCCTTCTTGCTTAAACAACATGTTAAGTGTTCTGTTTCCTTCCTTCTTGCTTAAACAACATGTTAAGTGTTCTGTTTCCTTCCTTCTTGCTTAAACAACATGTTAAGTGTTCTGTTTCCTTCCTTCTTGCTTAAACAACATGTTAAGTGTTCTGTTTCCTTCCTTCTGGCTTAAACAACATGTTAAGTGTTCTGTTTCCTTCCTTCTTGCTTAAACAACATGTTAAGTGTTCTGTTTCCTTCCTTCTGGCTTAAACAACATGTTAAGTGTTCTGTTTCCTTCCTTCTTGCTTAAACAACATGTTAAGTGTTCTGTTTCCTTCCTTCTGGCTTAAACAACATGTTAAGTGTTCTGTTTCCTTCCTTCTTGCTTAAACAACATGTTAAGTGTTCTGTTTCCTTCCTTCTTGCTTAAACAACATGTTAAGTGTTCTGTTTCCTTCCTTCTTGCTTAAACAACATGTTAAGTGTTCTGTTTCCTTCCTTCTTGCTTAAACAACATGTTAAGTGTTCTGTTTCCTTCCTTCTTGCTTAAACAACATGTTAAGTGTTCTGTTTCCTTCCTTCTTGCTTAAACAACATGTTAAGTGTTCTGTTTCCTTCATCTTTTTACCTTTCTTTTTCTTACTTTTAAGGTCGCTAGTTACGATAAACTTATTACTGTTTTTCTAGCGTTCTGTTTAAAACTCTACATTTCACCATGCATCTTGTTTTTATATGTTTATATGTTAATGTGTTTATAAACGAAATACACTGAACGGAACTGAAATGAACATCTCAACCATTAGATCTGTGAATCAAGCCGGGTCCGGCAAGCATGGTACCGGTCTTGACGTGTAGTAGTGTACCAAAGGTCCAAAGGCGAGGATACAATTGGCAAGAGAACAACTCAACCGCAAACTCATTCAAAACAACAGATGTATGTACAAGAAAGAAAGGAAACAGCACCGAAAAGCCACTAACCCATGGGTTAGCAGTCGCTATATTTACATTGTAGTTATGATATATATCGGCTACGTACACAGTTTCACGAAAGAACAAAGGTCAACAAAGAAAGTTCCCCTTTCTTCTGGGAAACTCAATCAGCTACGCCAATGTTTGTCAAACATTATGTTTGTAACAGGTGTTGGATATACACCTCTTTCTGATATTTTCTGTGCTAATAGCGCAGGGTATGGTACCGGTATGATGGTGCAAGAGTAATACTGTACACTTCCATCAAGCAGCCAGAAAATTCCTTCGCAAAGTTATCACTACATAAATTGTAAACTAGATTTAATTTAGTGTTTGTAATTACTCGTTGGAGGCAATTAAAACAAAGTAAACACCTGTTTAAGTGAAGTACAATTTTTGACCGTGACAACCTCTTGGATATAACCTAGAGTAGATCACCAATTTTCTCGTTACTTTAAGAAAAATAAGGAACATTTCTTCTCGCAACTGGAGGGGTGAGAAACTCTAAGTTAAACTGTAAACGTTTCCTCGATAAAGAGAACTGTCCAGCTATATGTCATCGTCCACGCGAGGTCTTTGTACATTCCGGTACGTTATGATATACTAAACTACAAATGCACAGTCTCTATTACCGATACTTGTGGTCTAGTTCGATAGTCAGATGTGTTTTCGCTGCTCAGTGTCAAACCAATTGGTTTCAGTCGGATTCACCACGGCCCCCTTTCTAGTTGTGACCCACTGGCCCTTTTTCTACTCCATTGTGCTGAACGCAATGGAGTTTCTAGTCTTTGGTATTAACCGGCATAAAGTCGAACGCCAGGCTTTCTGGATGCAGGTAAGATGCTCTCACCACTTGACCACGGAGTCGGTCTCCTACTGTCGATATAGTAATTTAGTCAAGCCGTTTAATACAAAGACATGCAATAAATAGGTTGCCTGAAAAGCGAGGAAGTGGGGCCTCTTAGATGAGTACAATCAATGGTGTAACCATGATTTCCCCGATGGTAGCTGAGGGACGGCTGCATATTTACTTTTGTGAGAGTGTCGGACCACTCAGCCGACCTGTCAACTTTTTAAACGAAGCGCCACCGTATCTGGAGTGTAGCATACTGAAAATTTTGGGAAATCACGATCTTATCTCAGGCAGCAAGAAATGGCGATTTCCATCCCTGTAAGTTAGTATGTAGGCAGTTCTGTTTAGTTTTCTTTGCAATGGTCTGAGGCCCGTGAGGTTGGCCAAGTGTTGTCCTTCAGTGGACATAGCCATTTTGGGTTTAAAGTTTGGTGTCGCCGAAAGGACTCTTTGTCAGAGAGTCGGGAGGACTTTAGAAAAAGTTTTCTTTACAATGAAATGTTCACTTTTAATAAAAAAAATAAATTGGAAAAGGATAAAATACTACCAGATTAAATGCGTCACCACCATTTTCCGAAAAAGATTTCGGGCACTTTATACACCCGTATAGATCGTTCCATCTGTCCATGTTATCTGACAATATTTGGAAACATCCCAAGAACTTTTGCAACTTATGCCCAAACTGAATTTTCTACCATTTCGAGCAATGTGTTGGGTAGGATGAAGGCCGTAGAACAATTGTTTAGCAAAAACTGAGCGAATAGGTTGCTTAATATTTTAAAAACGTTTTCATCACAAAAATTAATACTGTGTCAAACCCAGCACAACATACTGTGAACTGAGGAGGCATATTACCATGCTTGTCACAGTGGCGTAGCTAGACATTTTTCCAAGGCGCGAGAGGCAAGCACCCAAATTTCGGACTTTTTTTAAAGTTTAGAACTTACTGCAATTAAACATGAAATGATTTCCTTTCACAATGAACTGAAGTGCCCCACTGATTTCCGGTATGTTTATAAGATTCGGGTCCATATCCAATCCGTCCGTTATGGTAAGCTCATCTTAGGGATGAACTTAATGGGAGGGTGGAATTTCAGAGGTGTTTCCAAGCAAAATGGTAGCACATTTTAGCAAATTTGCCAATCCGAAATTCTGAATTTTATCTATAAAATTATCAGCACTGATAGTTACAAACTCTCAAAATTTGAACGTCCCAAAATGACATCCTAATAAATTTTACTGCAGCTGTTTCCGATGGTGCTAACATGATGTATTTTAAAGAGCACATTTCATTTTTACAAAGTATTCATCTATGAACCGTGTCCGCGCATCTGTTAACGAATTGTAGGCCTTCTACAGAGCGATGTGGGCTTCGAATTCCAATTTTCATATTCCATACATACAGAACACGCGCGGCAACCTGACATTTGGAAACTGAGGGTTTATTTTCCCGCATGAGTATGCTACTAACACAACCACATTTAGTTCGTTAAATTTAAATTACCTATCGTGAGCGCATGGACATTTCAATTCTAGTAAAATTTAGCAACGACCATACCAATTGAGAGAAAAAATTGAACAATTATGCCATGGTTACATAGTAAGAAGCTGCCTAAGGAGAATTTCTTCTTCATTCAATTCAAATATATGCTAGGCAGTGTCAGACAGTGTGTCTACAGCAGTACAACAAGATTATAAATTTGGTTGATGACGTCACACTTTAATTTTATATTTTCGTGTTTTGTAAGGTTTAATATCATTTTTTTCTCTGATCGCCAGTATGGGGCGGTATGCTGGGGCGGGAAAATTTCATCGGTACTCCAGCTCCCCAAGTCCCCTTCCCGGTAGTTGCGCCAATGGTTACAATCAGAGCAAAGAGCATATGTAGCTAAGCTCCAATGCCCTTCCACTAAGATATAGGTAGGTCAAAAAAAAAAACAAAACTCATATTCCTTTCTTTTTCTTCTGACTAAGTTGATAACACTCATACTTACAGAGGGAATGAGATGCAGTAGCGCTTCACTGGTCAATGTTGACACTGCCAAAGCCACAAGAGAATTTAACAGAAGCTCCCTTCCTTTGCCTTTAGCCCAGGGAAAGATGATTACCCCCAAGGCGGCACTTAAAGTAACCAGCAGTACAAAGATGGACCCATACAGGTAGGCTTTGGAGAAAGAAGAAAAAAAGGAGTAACAGCTTTCTGTTCTCACCTTAACTTGAAAACATTCCTCACAATGTCTACCATGCACTATCCTCCGTCTAAGGAACTTTCGTATAGATAAATCGGTCCTGTGTCAGGTGAGTCAATGCATTAAACTTCGTTAGATAAATTTTCTGTTAGTGCTGAAACTACAACAGGATATTTGCATTGATTCATTACGCCATGTTACCTTATGATGTATCATACGGGCTGTCACCAAGAGCTCCTTCGTTACTGTTACGCCATCTCATCGCATACCGTACAAAGTACAAACGCATCTGGCAGCAAAGAAATGTTGAGATATTGCTGGGGTCCACCAACCGTAATTTTGATATGGGTATAGGTCAAAGTTGAAGTACTACAAATGTTTTAGCCTTTATTTGAACATCGGTAAGTAAGGAGAAATGATAAAAATGTTGAGTGATAGGAAAATTTAAATCATACTTTTTGGTTGATTGAGTAGCTTAGGAAATGAATCAATAAAGAGATTGTATGTCATTCTTTGACCATACATACCAACAATACAGACTTTATTATAAATACCGTATCAGAACGAGAAATGCTCAAGCGTAATGGACCCTATTCAGCCCGACAACTAAAAAAAGTGAAATTTCATTGGCCCAACATTGAATTCAAAAATGAGTGAATGACCTTAGCTTTCCTTCACTCTACTCACTGCTTTACTATGAAATAAACCGCTCTCCGTTGATAAAAAATTACAAAAAAAGGTAATACCTTTTTCGTAGAACCTGACTACATCCTCTTCCTACCATGGGAAAAGAAACAAAAACCACACTGATCACAACTCTAAAATTATGTCATCCTTTACACAAACGCATATCAAGTGGTTTACATTACTTCTATAGCACACCGATAGGCAAAGGAACATTTTACGATTTCCCATTGACCTATGATCTTCCATATCTCAGTTATGTAGTAAATTTTGCTCGCAGAGCCTCATATCTAGGTATTAGGGAGTTGCAACAGTTGCAGTTTCTGTGCCATCCGAGACTGAAGTTTGGGACCTCAGGGATTTATGACTGAGGGCGAAATCGCACTTCGTTTTTTGTCAACTTCAGTCCAGTGTGACGTTGACCTACGTTTCAACTTTGTACATGTCAGTGGCAACAAAGGTATTACTTTTTGGTCTCATTCTTGCATCTCCACATCGTGATAATGCAGAAAAGGGGTAATGATCTTTGACCTCTAAATTTTAATGCTGCTTCCATTTAACGTGTGTCAGGTAGCGGACCACTTGCTACAATACTCGTACCTGTGAAATGTTTACTGACAAAGAAAGTGCCTTAAAATTTCTATGGGATGCTGTTACTTCCAAAATATGATCATTTATGCATTTGTATTTTTGTAGACAATGAATTGAAATACAGACTGTGCAAAATTCAAGGCAATTTGACAAATTTTAGTTGCATTTTGTATTGTATTACTCCGATCAGTTAAACATTTTCGCACTCTGAGTAGTTATTATGGCGAGAACACATACCTTTAATTCAAGGATCTCTAGCTCAAAGTTTCAATCGTCATGGTATGGAAATTTGAAAGAGTTATGAAAGCCCACATTGTGAGTTTCGATTAGAGGGATGATATGTCCTGGTTGAAAACTTCTTCTGGGGGCTAGGGGACACGGGAGTAGCCTAATTTAGTTTGTAAGTCAATGGGACATGTAATCAGTGTCCCGCTACCTACATACTCGACGGTGAGATGAACAGTTACTGGGGAGGAGGTGGCCACACACATTGTTGTCCTCAAACACATGCCGCACCACATCATTCTGTTAAGAGTGAAGTAAAACATCGCGCCTGCCTTAACGTTACCTGTCTAGGTAAGACTAAAATCTGCGTTGAGGGCTTAGGTTTGATGAGATTTTACGGCTAAGTTTGTAACCTACATGGTCTAAGTCAGGCCAAGTACTGTTCATTTTCCAGTTTTGGTTAACTTCGTAGCTCCAACCGACCCATTGAAGAAGACCAAATTTATTAAAGTATCAACCAACTTACGTTTGCATTTGATTTGTGAAAATGTTAGCCGCATAGATAATGATGTAAACATGCACTTTAAATGGCGTGGTCATTGCAGACACATTCGGTGCGATGTGATTATGAATACGTATTGTTGATGACTGAAAAATGATTAACAAGCACAAGAACAAACCTCGATGGATAATGTGGAGGATTTAATGACTGACTGAGCGTGCGAGCTATTAAAGTGATGAAGAAAATGTGCTACGCTAACACAGTGAAAGTTAAAATATCAGGAGGTATATACTGGAACACAATTTATTCATTTAGTCATTTTTTCGTGTTATCGAAAATAACAAGACTTGATGTGAGCATTTATTCCGAAAAATATATCCGTATAGCGTGTATATAACGTTATATTTTACCTTTATAATCGACAGGCGTCCCATGGAATTCATGGTGACTGCAGTAATCACCCAACTGTTGTTGAATCAGCGCAGGACAGATTGAATGAAATATTTCGCGTGTGATACCTTCTTTGTATTCAGTATCTTGTGACAGAAGCAGTTCATCAGCAGTAAGACACTGAAAACAGATAATAAGTAATCATATTTACTTAACTAATAAAATGATTAACCCTATTTGCTTTGTAGAATGGAAGAGAATTTTTTTAGCGAATTCGGGCACACTTAGGAATATTCTTTGTAATGAAGGGCATTAGAGATTTTTAAGAGTGACTCAAATGGCTTCGTGGGCCCCTGTCAAAAATTCAGATCTTGTAAAATTTTCGGAGTCAATCTTCCCTCTGTTCAACCTTGAATGTCTAGATGTCTAGAGTCTAACGGGAATTCGAAAGAGTCTCCTCCCTCTTTGAAAATTTGCGAACAATTAGGTGTACTACTTATATGCAACCTGGTGCCATAATATGTTATGCCATCTTTAGAATTAAAATGTGTGTTACATTACTTTATATACGTACTTTGGAAAACTATAACCATAGCAGAAGGTGATTGGGTGGTGGCAATGGACCTCATGCTAAAAACGCCAATGTTTCATGACCTGAGTACCTCAAATTGAAACATAGGATTAGTTCCCAGAAACCAGACGAAATTTCTTCTTTATCATCTGATCATGCGGGCTTTTCCATCATAATACATCTACAGAAATTTGGTATAGTTTGTAGATACAGCTTTATTACTTGCCATCAAACAAAGAAAGATGGAGACCCCCATGACTTTATCAGTCGAGAAATTTGAATGGTAAGCAAATAATCATTGTAAATTTATACCTTTTAAACCAAACGTACCATTAGATAAGGTTTATAGTTTGTGATGGATTATTCAACTGTGCATGTTGCCAACTGTGTCATTACAATAAGTGCAATTCGTTGCATCACTTTCACTATAATATATTAACCTCTAAACTTCCTGAGGAAATGCAGTCAGTTCTGTTAAGTTTTATGCCTTCTTATGTTTCTCTCCAGGTTAATTTTTTCTTCTTTCATGAAACATAACTTTATTTAGCTACATTTTTACATAAAATGATAAATGGGTGTCACAGTTGGATGGCGGCAGAGGGAGGGGGTGGGGGAAAGTATGGTTAGCCTTGTTATATCCACTATTATTTATTTCAAGATTGACAGTAAACACGTGCAATTATGATTTAGGCTTTGTTAATTAGTCCATCAGTTTCCGAAACTGGTTGCCTTTAGCAACCTTCCACCCAGACGTTCCCACCCTTTTCACATCTCACCCTTCGTTTTCATCTAACAAAGAATACGGTACGTGCCTACTCATCATGTCAATTAGGTTATTAACAGATTAATGGGACATTGAAATGGACTCAGTAAGATTACTTTTCTGTGCTAACCCTTAAATGTCTATACTCCAATTGGTTTATCAATGTCACTCCCTCGCTAGTCCTTTTACCATTACCCTGATTTACATCAGTGTCGGTACATTGATTTGTAGGAGGATGTGTTCAATGTTTAATTTTGATATAGCCAATTACCCTGTCAACCGATGACGCATCGTAGCTGTCCACCGTTGAGTGACGTTCTTGTCTCTCGAGTGAGGGCGCTTCGTCAATCTTGATAGATCTTTCATGTTCAGCGTGATGATGACTGTTGTGATGCATCTGCAGTATTTCTTCTTTAGTATATCCTATGTGGTCATGATCATGTTCATTGTAGATGCCAAGGTCATTTAGTAGGTGCAAGAAACCTTAAATAAAACCATGATATATGTCATACTTTTAGTATATGAAACTTTTTAACATGATACTTAGCTAATCTCACTCAAGGAATATAATAAGTATTAATGCGTAAGGGTACAATAGCTTCTATGTAGTGTTATTAAACTCTCCTGTGATTTTCAAACTTTATGTATAACCTACGATATGCAAGTAAAAGATAGTGGCGAACTTACCTTGTGGATTCACTAATCAAAAAAAAAAAAACGCAGCAGAAAAACGAAATAAATTTAAAAGGCAACTAAAGAAATTTACCATAAATGCCAACATTCGTCCCTCTTTAAATGTCTTTTGCGAGCCTTATTGTGTATTAAAATTGGTTGTGGTATCCATATTTTGCAGAATTAGAGCCAGCAAGGGTTCACGGGGAAGCGATTTTCTAATATCAATTGACAATGAACCCAACAGGCGTGGCACTACTGATACATAAAAGGGAGGTTTATGTGCTCATACTAAGCGACTGGTCTTTTTTATCGTTTCTATCACAATTCTTTTAGAGGCTACCACATTCTCAAACTAATTGTACTCGTTCGTGAGTATTTTCTGTCTGCCACTGCTTATCGATAACACCTTTCACATTTTGCCCGATTGGTATTGTAAAATAAGGTTAAACATGGGAGCAACAGGAATGCAAAGCAGGGGAATTTCTCTTCCACTATGACAGTTGTTGCCAGGCAGTTGTCGAAATCTCCTTGGGTAGGTTCTGACACACTGCGTGGAGTTCTTAACTCATACTCCTCCTTTTAGTAGTCATGTGTTTCAGAAAATGAACAGAGTCAGAGCTGCATGAAACCGTTTGTCATGAAGAAAATTCTCATGTTGACGAAATTTTAAAATTAATATAAAACTTACCACCAAAATATGTGCCATACTCCCATCATACTATATTTCTAGTTTACATACAACTCCCCTTGCCTATGTAGCTCATATCATACATGATATGAATCAAAACCGCTTACACCCAAACATTACCAATTCTGCTGGCCTTCTTTCTTTAGCCCCTAACACAATTGTCTGAAATACATTCTCATCCAGACACAACTTGTTTATTGCTTCCGGGTGAGCATAGAAAAGCTTATTATGTGTAATCAAAATACTCTCAGTACAATTCTTACTGTGTTATATGAACTTTGGTAGTCTGCATTGTGTGAGTTAAGCCAATTGAAAATTTCAGTAACCCTTCAAGTATTGTAATTTGGGGTGAGAGGATTGGCCCTCTAAGCCGGCTTTTCTTGTTTTTACACGAAGTTTTATGACACAAAAATAAAAAGAAATAGTTCTCACCCTCTAAAGAAATAAGTTCGTGTTCTCCGTAGGCCTCAAAAATGAATCGTACAAAGTCTTCATGGTTCGGATACAAAGCATGTCCAATGCAGCGCCCTGATACAAGTTCAGCTACCAATATAGTTACAACACGTTCCATCTCTGTTGGAGTTGCTCCTAACACGTGATCCTCAACTAAATCGTCAAAAATATGTTCTGCATCAAAACACTGCATAAAGAAATGAATAACAATTACATAAGACATTGTGATCACATATAGTGCATTCTACATTGATTCATTGATTCTGTCGTTACACTAATCCGATAACACTTGCTCCATGCGTGGAAGGGAGTAAGTACTACCTCGGACGAAGGTGAAATGCAGTCACCCCGACATGAAGGAGACCGTCCAGTTTCATGATTGGCTCTTGAGAGTCAGATGACATTATCCCCCCCCCCTTAATTAAATGTGAAAATTACTATGAATAACTGTTTGGTTTAGAACTGTTTATGCAGTAATGAATTCCTAACGTATTATAAAGATACTTTAAAAGAAATAAGAAGAAAGCCATTTGTGAGATTTAGCTGTTGCTTCAAATTAAGTTTGGGGCGACTGCTCTTGCCCGTCAAGTTACCCTCCACAACTTGGCTCGTAGGACAGTATGGTCATAACGAAAGGGCATAACGTCCTACCATACAGAGCTGATGTACGTTTATACTTTCAACGTAAAATGGTAAACTTTTGACAATTCTGTCTACAGATGTTATTTTTTTATCGCATGAAACCCGAGGGAAAAGGTCACTCGAAGCTGAGGATGGCCATTTCACTCAATCGTTTTGGTTGAATTCTCATTCATTCACATTTTGGAGAACACCAATACAGTAGCAACTTTTCCAGAAATATATTTTAAGTTCTTTAACGCACCCTACAGCCACTACAAGTTTTCTCTACATGGAAGAAATCACAAGCTCAGTCATCATGCTCACTTTTGTTACCTAATTTGGTCTACCGGCATGTGTAAACGCACGTCTTGTTTTTAACGTCGAAGTATCAATTAGATGCATTGACTGATAAGTGTCGATATCTGTTATTGCTATGGTATTGGATTGCGTGCGTTGTACAGGCGAAATACGCAACTAGTCTCAGACGTGCTTGGATTACACTTCTACATCTCTATTTTTAAACCTTACACACACACACACACCCAGTCGTGTTTTTACAAACAACTGAGGACTTCATTGTTATCTCCATTGTGTCTGCTTACTTAACCCTAACCTTCACAATAGACGGTCTATTGTTAGACAACCGAGGACTTGAGAAATCTTTTGAATTTACTACCGAGGACCTGGGAGTCTATTGTTTAGGTCCTCTGTTTTACACAAAGACAAACCCACACACGCCAGCACGATTGTAGGTTTCTATTTCATCGAATTAGATGAAATTTAACGACACACCAACACGAATGTTTGATATAGTGCCAGTCAACTCGACAAAAAAGTTTCAGAGTTTAAATTTATTTTCAAGCATGTTTCAAGTTCAAGTCTGGCTTATCTTTAGTCGCCTCTTACGACAGGCGGGAAAAACGGTGGGCACATTCTACAACCCTCAGCCCACAAGGGGTGTAAAACGTGGACCACAGATTGCATTCGTACCCGCGAACCGTGGACACACCTGCAACAGTAGGCAGCCCTCGCTTACGCGGCATGCTAGCAACACTCCTTTCATAAATTAAGAGGTGTTGTAGTGATATCTCATTGATATTTCGATAGTCCACGGTTACCTGCAGATGGAAAATCAGATTCAGCCTTGTGATGTGTGTATGGCGAACGAAATTGGTACTGATTGTGCATGCATCATGTCGCCCACAGGCACAAATCAGTTAGTGATTTGTGGATACGTAAACAAATGGCATAACCTACACTATACAGTATTGGTTTATATATCATAGCCATGTTAGAAGGGTGTCCTTGGTTTGCAGGTTCCAAGTCAATGGTTCATGGTTAGGGACGCTTGTCTGTAATTGCGTGTGCGTGCGACATGTGTATGTGTACTTGTTTTTTATTCAACCACAGGGCCGGAACAACGGACTTTGTGTGTGTGTGCTTGTGTGTGTGTATGTGTGTTGTGACACTTGGCTACTCTAGCTAACACGATATCTCAAGAATGGAAACTGACATATGTCAAACTTGGTACATAGATTCTCCATATTGAGAGTAAGAACCTCTCTGTTTTTAGTGGAGGTCAAAGGTCATCTAGGGTCACCAGAAGTCAACGTGTGAAATCCTTTTTAACGCAATATCTCAAGATAGGAAACTTGGATAGAATTCATATTTGGTACGTAGTTGCGTTATGCTCAGAAGATTGACCCTAACATTTTTGGCTGAGGTCAAAGGTTATTCAAAGGTCATCTTGGGCCACTGGAGGTCAAAATGTGAGTGAAAACCTTGTTAAGTGTTTAAATACAGCCCAAGGCTGGAACTTTAAATAGATTTCACATGCAGTATGTGGGTGTACATTAAGGTGAGAAGATGGTCCCTCTTTTTGTTGGTGGTGGCCAAAGGTCATCTGCGATAACAAAATAATTTTTTGAATATAGTAGTATATTTTAACATTTGACTGTGAAGATATGGTACTTGATGCCATTATTTGAAAAGGACCATTGATATATCATCGAAAACTAAATGCATTTTTGCATCCTGTTTATATATATATATATATATATATATATATATATATATATATATATATATATATATATATATATATATAGATTATATATATATATATATATATGCAGTATATATATATATATATACAGGATATATACAGTATATATATATATATATACAGGATATATATATATATATATAGTTGCTCCGACAAGACCCCTCAACCCGTGATGTTTTCCCGGAACCCCCCATCACTGCTTTTAGAGTTGAGAAAAATTTAGCCAACCATAGTTCGGGCTTCCCACCCACAAACTTCTTTCGACGACACGGCTGGTACCGCTGGTACCTTTCCATGTAACCGTCCGAGGTGTAATGCATGTCCAGTTGTTGGCAAACACGACCTCGTCAACATTTCAGGCCCCAACGGCAATAGCTTTATTGTCAAACAAAGATTCTCCTGCATTTCCTCTAATGTAGGCCTAGTTTATATTTTAGCATGTGGGAGATGTAACTCGTATGTGGGTGAGACCAAGCGCCGCCTCGCGGATCGAGTCACCTAGCACCTTAGTTCCATCAAACAGAATCTCCATGGATACCCGGTGGCTGCACATTTTAATCCCCCTTCACCTTGTTTATACAACATTTAACTGTTACGGCAGCTGTAATGTGCCGAGGCTCCGATCGTGACCGCTTTAGTGCTGAAACCCGACTGATCATGAGGCTAGGTACTCTCGCTCCACACGGCCTTAATGTTAGAATTGACCTTTTGTAATATTCACCCCCTTTTGAGCCAGTTTTTACTCCTTTTACACTTACCCGTTCGTGCTCATTTTTTACTGTGTAGCCCTAATTATTATTTTTCCGGACCTAGTTTTTGTCTACTTTTTTCCCCTTTTTTCCGACCATGTTCGATTTGTACGTGCACCTTTTCCTCCAGGACGTTCTTTTTCTTTTTTTGATTTGTGTTTCATCCTTCGCACTCTTGTTTTCTGACAGTCACTTTCGTTCGGTTCTGTTTTTACAGCGATCGCTTCGGATTTGATGTTTGTCGTGTCCATTTGTCACTGTTGGTTGTTCAGTTTGGTTTTTGTCACCTGATGAAGGGTTTATACCCGAAACGTCGTGGAGTTTTCCGCAAACTTTTAAGCACTTTTTACTACCCCTTTTCGACCTACACATTTCAACAGTGCTCCGCAGCATTTCGACCTTATATATATATATATATATATATATATATATATATATATATATATATATATATATATATATATATATATATATATATATATATATATATATATATATATATATATATATATATATATATACACACATATATATGTACACATCTATATATACACATCTATATATACACATATATATATACATATATAGACAAGATTGAGAAATTAATAATACTGATGACCAACAAGATTGATAAATATCCGAATATATTTCAATCCCACCTGGGATCTTCCTCAGCGGATTAGACGGAGAACGTACAGCGATTACAAATGAAAATGTAAATGATAACTGTTAACGATTTTAAGTTATTGTTCAAAGTTAATACATTGATGCGCGCGTCATGAGTTAGTAATAAATGACGCGTTTGCAAGGATCAAAATGAAGAAATTATGACGCATTGCTACAATACTGTGACGCAACTGTGATAAAGACGCGCTTAGAGATGGTTACAAAATGATGTGGGGGTAAAATGATAGGAAACCCCGATCTTTGTTTAAGCCATGGGAGACTGTTTTCAAGTAATGGATCATTTTAATTTCGAAGATTTTCCTCTCCCGGATGTCGGAAAACCCCCCTTTAAGAATAAAACACTTAAAATCCCGCGAGTGATTAGCTTCGCTAAAATGCTTACCTACTGGCAGGCATTGAGTTCCGTCTCTAATGCTCTGTTTGCGGTTATTTATTCTTAGGCGAAATTTAGTAGAGGTCTCTCCAACATAAAGTCCGTTATCACAGGTGGGACATTTCAATATGTATACGATGTTGGAGGAATCACAGGTGTAGTTGCCCGGATGAAGGGTCACTGGTCCTCCCGGGCGGTTAAGTATAATCTCCTCATCAGTTAATAATATATCACAAACTTTTCATCTAGGATTATCGCACTTGCGATTTCCAGTGCGCTGATGAGGTTTCGGAATTTCACTGTGAACTAAATGCCTTTTGAGGTTCTTAGATTGACGGAAAGCGGGGAGAATGGGTTTGGCAAATATTGGATCATTGGGGTGTATTCTCGAGAGGGCTTTCCACTCTCTCTTGAGGTTAAAGAATTTCTTGCCAATGTTGGTTGTGACACTGTCACTAAACGGGGGGTTGAACCAGGTTATGTTCCTATTTCTTCTTCGTTTCGGGGCTCCCTTGGAATGACTGGTGCTATAGGGGGTTGGGTCTCGTACTTTAGGTTGTACCCATAGCCACTTCTTTGTAATGCTTCCTGGTATACGGGTGATGATGCGTTGAATGTGTTTTCGTCGGAAGAAATGTTGGATAGTCTCCTGTTGATGGAGACGAAAACAAATTCAACGCATCATTAATTCTTTAACCTCTTGGACAGCTGCTTCCCACCTGGGCACAAACTACATACTTTACTCAACAGGAACACGGTGAAACTGAGTTACAGCTGCATGGCAAACATAGACCAAATTATATCAGGGCACAACAAATACATACTGGCGAAACAGGAAGTACAACCAGCAACGCGAAGCAACTGCAATTGCAGAAAGCAAAGTGAGTGCCCATTGGAAGGCAACTGCCTCACGAACAAAAATGTGTACCAAGCAACACGCCACTACAACAACAACGAAGAAACATACATTGGTCTAACAGAGAACACATTCAAAACAAGATACACCGCCCACAAGTCTAGCTTTAAACACAAAGACAAAAGACACGCAACTGCACTCAGTGAATACATCTGGAAACTAAAGGATACAAATGTAGAACACTCCGTAAAATGGAAACTAATGGACAAAGCTCGAGCATACTCCACTTCATCTAAAACTTGTAATCTCTGTCTGGAAGAAAAGTTCTTCATTATACTCAAACCTTCCTTAGCAACTCTAAATAAAAGAAACGAACTGGTAAGCTCTTGTAGACACAGGAACAAACATCTACTGTGTGACTATTCTAATAGGTAATGTATCTTGGCTCGCTGTTCACCGTTCGTGCCTGTTCACATCGAACACGGAACGAACACGTGCTTAAAAACGGACACGTTCAAAAGCAGCGAACATATACGTATCTAACGTTATTGACATCATTCTACTTCAGGCTTCTGAGGAATGAGGACCTACATTATTGGCCCTTACGAAACAGTTCTGTAAAGCTATGTTGTAAGAACTTATTGCAACCTTTTCAATATTACAGCTCCCTTCACAGGGTTGAGCACTTTACCTTTGCCTGGTTGACATTACTAATTAATTTTTACTATTACGGTTATATATATATATATATATATATATATACATATATATATATATATATATATATATATATATATATATATATATATATATATATATATATATATATATATATATATATATATATCACTGTTTGGCTTACCTTTAGTATGCAATACTGAAACCCTAAAATATTATAAAGGATACTTTGAAGAGAAGCGAAAAGAAAATTGTTAAGATTTAGCTGCTGCTTCAAAAAACTTTGAGACGACTGATGTAGTCTTTTAAGGTGGGATGAGGAAGCACGAACAAAGGAGAACCCAATGAAGTCCGCATATATATATATATATATATATATATATATATATATATATATATATATATATATATATATATATATATATATATATATATATATATATATATATATATATATATATATATATATATATATATATATATCACTGTTTGGCTTACCTTTAGTATGCAATACTGAAACCCTAAAATATTATAAAGGATACTTTGAAGAGAAGCGAAAAGAAAATTGTTAAGATTTAGCTGCTGCTTCAAAAAGTTTGAGACGACTGATGTAGTCTTTTAAGGTGGGATGAGGAAGCACGAACAAAGGAGAACCCAATGAAGTCCGCATATATATATATATATATATATATATATATATATATATATATATATATATATATATATATATATATGCGGACTTCATTGGGTTCTCCTTTGTTCGTGCTTCCTCATCCCACCTTAAAAGACTACATCAGTCGTCTCAAACTTTTTTGAAGCAGCAGCTAAATCTTAACAATTTTCTTTTCGCTTCTCTTCAAAGTATCCTTTATAATATTTTAGGGTTTCAGTATTGCATACTAAAGGTAAGCCAAACAGTGACTCCCAGCAAATTTCAAATTTGAGGAGAAAAAAAAATGTCACATGACCCTGGAGAGCCAATGGTGGAAACAGAGCGGTGAACAACACTACTTAAAGTTGGGGACTGTTTTTACCTGTTTACCCTTTCCCAAATGACTCTATTATTAAATTTTAGAGAACTCACGAAATCTACTAATTTTCCTTCAAAGTACCTGAAATCCATATTGTTAAGGACCTCTGTCAAACAGAGAAGTAAATCCGCCCATACGCATACACGTAGGTTACACCCAATCACACACCATATTTAAACCACACTGAGAGGCAAGTTCGTAGCCAGGGAAGAAGTCAGGATCGTGCTTTTAGGAGCCTGACACATGACTGGGGCCTTAATAATAGAAAGTCATGGATAACAACAATACTGAGTCTAAAGCTCGGGAATCCATGATGGACAAGATTTTGGTAATTTCACGACCGTTCGTCAGATTGTGAGAGAACATATTTAAAATACATTCATTACTCCTTCGAAAACAAACTCAGACCTACTCCTTGTAGTAAGGGGATATTCGGGGAATCGATCGCAACTATTCCCCTTCGACATCACAGAGGCACGGGGTGTGAATCGCAGAAATTGCATGAAACGAGGGTCAATATTTTCTCGCACGAAATTTCCGGTACGTGTTATCGTGATCATTTCATCGGTTGGAGATCACAATCAAATAAGACAGTTTTGGTGGCTGTGCAGATGCGTGCATCGTCCAAATTGTCAGGATAAACAAACCAATCCCGCACCTACAACACGTATTCCAAAATTTCAGTTAACATGAAAATTTGGTAAAATCATTCTTTCATAATGCATCCATAACGTAAGAAGGGTTCTCAAGTGTGGCTCTATGCAATGGATTGTGTCTCAATTGTCTTTTTGGTGTAAAAAAAATGAATTTTTACCTGCCGCTAGGTAGCACTGAGACCCCTATCTTCGTTCAACTTGGGAGATACTTAGAAAGTGTTGTAAACACGTACTGACGAAACAATAAAACGTTGTGCGCTACGTGCTGAGCTCTGTTTGTATATCCCACGATGTGCCCCACAATTCCATGCGACAACAATTACCGAACTCGCTTATTGAGACGGAGTCTGTTTCATTCAATTTATTATCCATTGAAATGATGTTAGTTCTAATTTACGTTGTGATGAATCTTACAAAATTGGCATACCATAGCAAACGTTGCAGGAACGTACATCTCACTTAGCTGTGCCAAGAATGACGTCATAGCTGTCTCACTAAAACGATCCGCTGCACCTCCATAGCTTATCAACGATGACAAAAAAGCGTCACTTGTTTTTAAAGTGTGAATCGAATCATCACAGGAATACTCCATGTCTGGATGTAAAAATGTCATCAAAAGAATCGGGGCTGCTGCGGAAAACGACGCCTCATCGAAACTTGAGTTGCTCTTCATTTCGAGAACCCTAAAGACTCTATTGGCAATGTTACTCTGGCACTGGAAATGAAAAAACGAAAAATACAAAGGAACTATTAAGTACGTATACGTAACGGTAATAAACGTTAGTAAACCTCTAATAAGAAGCTTCCCGTTAAACATCTATTCTGTACATAAGCATATATCCTATTCTACTCAAGTGTAAGCAATAACATAATTATCCACAAATGGAGACCTATGTGCCCCTGTCGGTATGTATAGGATCCTGGAAATTCTGTTTTAGTAAGGTTTTTTCAAGTTCAGACGGTTTGACTAGCTAGAGGCTGACAGGAAAGGAGTTAAGACAACCACGACAAGCCAGTTACAAATAAAAGTGTTACAGAAATGACTAAAGAATGGCACAAAAATGGTAAGGGGATTCACCAGGGTATTGATTTTACCCCAAAAATGATTAAAACGTACCTTTTCTTCATGCCTCAATATATTGAAGAGAGGGGTTTTTTGATATTATCTCCGCCCATGTTCATGTACCCCGAGGAGCAGACTCTGTTTCCTCAGCCCCTCAGCTTAGGAATTTGACTGAATAAGGAATGTGTCCCTTAGCCTGCTACTCAGGTAATTTCTAGGTAGGACTTCGCATTATAGAGACGACGTAAAATGGGGCGTTTGAACAACGAGACGTCCCCAGAAATGTAATACATTAATAAATTGGGTGAAGAGTTGTGTGGTCTTGTCAGAGGGAGATCGATTGTTTTCGTTTATGATGCAATTCAGTACTACAACACAAATCATATACTTCGAGTCTGCAACCCGACGACTTAAAAATTGCTGCTGACAGGGACACTATCGTCCAACAGATATGCTGGGTCTCGAATCAAGATACAGTACGTAAAAATGATAGACAGCGGGGCTAATAAGGAGCTTAGTGGACTTAAGGACACGGAAGTCACTTCTAGTACGACGAAAGGACGTCATCTACCAGCAGTGCTGCAGTAGAGTACGAGTCTCGAATCCGGCAATTTTCAGCTTTCAAGAACTCGAGTCCGGAATCGGACTCCAGTAGTCCCTGTATTTTCTCAATGGGGAAATCCACCTCTCTGGCCAAGTCCTTCAAATTCTGAAATCACGAGTGCGAGTCCGTAGTCGACTACAACCCTGCCTGTCAGTTTGTGGCTATGTCCCGCTATGCCGCTTCGAACACAAAGTGAAATAACGCTACGCTAGGTTGTAAAAGGTCAGAAGAAATTCACGAGATGACGTCATAACGTTGCAGATGAGGTCCGCGTCGTGCAATCTACAAAAACTCGCTATATTGCTGTTAGCCCGACCCCTTCCATGGTCCACTGAGCTCGAAAAACAAAATAATAACATAAATAGCAAAGTGACGATTCATTAAAGGCAGTCATTCGTCACCCCAAACTACAGTTTCAGTATGCATATATCAAAACTCTCAATTGGTACAGCTCTTTGATTGGCATCACATTCAAACAATGCATCATAGCTAAATTACACAGCATGGGCACTGAGAGTGTCTTGATTACACATTACGGACTTGTATGGCCACTGGGTCAAGCCATGAAGCAATAAACTAGGATTGTGTCTGGATAAAGATGAGTTTTAGATAAATGTGGGAGGGGCCAGAAGTAAGTAGGTTGGGAGAATTGGAACTGTTTGAGATGAAGAAAATATGCCTTTAACTTGACTAAGTATGAGCTGACTTGCACCAGTTTACATTAGGACACCGAAAAAGCCGTTTGTTTTTCAGAAAGGAAGAGAAACCTCTAAGAGTCCTCACCATGTTGTACCTCCAACGAAACCTCCAACGAGACCATTACAAACTCCTGACTATTCTACCCTCATATTCATTTTTAGAAGTATGAAGTAACAGGCAATTTCGAAAGTATTGAGTAAGCCTATCGCCTTCACTGACCATTTAAGGAAGGGACGTCCTTGTGCTACACGATGGCTAGCCAACAACTTGTGAAATTTGACTTGAATGTATTTGGTTTAAACAGTAGCGTGTAGTTTAAGGGTACACTGGCGATATGAATCCTATCCAAAGTCTCGGTACTGAAAACTTATCTACATAGGCCTACATACAACTAGGACATCCCGAAAGTCTTTTACGTGAACCTCTGCCGGGCCGGTTGTCACTTCATAGGCGGCTGAAGATGTTTTTTTTTTTATTGGGGGCACAAGTTTTTTGCAGTCGACATAATGGTGACGCCGTAAGGTGTCCGGTTTTGCGCGAAGCACAAAACCCCATCGGCGTGGGGTCCAGGGGCCGCTTAAGGGTCCCTGGTGGAGTTCAGGGGCCCAACCCTGGTATGGGTCCATGGGGGTGAATACTTTTGTAGGGGTGACTGGAGTTTACTATCTAAGCGTAGCGCCACCATCAGTTGGCGCGGAGCGTACAAAAAAAATTTTGAATTTTAAAAACTCCCAGATGGCTGGAAATGACATTTTCCAGGTTTATTTGTCTCTAATTCTGGTGAGTAAAATTTGTGATTTTCCTAAGATTAAAACACACTTTTGAGATACTGATTAGTTCATTTCATTACTCCACTGGACTATGTATCCTAGGATCGCAAATCCGGAATCCTGCTGAATGTTACAAGCAGCTGTTCCAGTGCACGCCTGATCAAGGTATTTCCAGCGGCGTAGAAGAGCATTTCAGTTTTGGGGCAGAAGACTTTTGCCAGAAAGATGTATTTCTACCCGTAAGACAGTCAAAGCGGAGCGCCACCACTGGTTGGCGCGGGGCGTCCAGAAAATTTGAAAATTCCATCCTCTCAGACAGTCAAAAATGACATTTCCCAGGCTTATAGGGGGACCTAAGCAGTCGCTATTTGATCAGAAAATTACCAGATAAAATGTATAACTACCAATCGATGAAATGGTCCCGCATATTTGCGGGGGAAACTACAAACCGGAATCGAAAACAAATTGAGTGAAATTGTGTGCCCCAACTTCCGACTATATATGATTTTACTTTTGAAAAAAAAAATAGGCCTATGGGGATCTTAGCAGTCGCTATTTTGATCAGAAGAATAAGATAAAATGTACCACTACCATTAAATGAAATGAAGTAGATGATTTTTCTTCTGTTAGTAACACCCATTAACAGAATTGTCACGTTACAAGGTGTGTTGAAATGAATTTTCAAGCAGACTTACGGGAAGACATTCTCACCCTGCATCATTAAAATATCAAAAAACGAATTACCCGATTGTCATTACCATTGCCCGTATTTGGCTCGAGAGCAGGAGAGATGGCAAACTTTTGGGCACATGAACACCCTCCTGTCCGTTTAATTAATTTGGCAATTGAAAACGTCGCAGATTTTTTTTAACATTTGCCAGATCATTTGACATTTCGGGCAAGTTTTTGCAAGACTAGAGTGTGAAGCTGGGATGATGAAAACTTTTTTTCACATTCTACCCAAATGTGTCGCAGATCTTTCTTATTTTTCATGAAAATTGTCATTGTACTTTAAATATAGCGTCTTCTGTTTTTCGGCAAAGATCTGAAGCTTTTAAAGTAATCGGCCATTTCGGACATTGTGTTACACAAGATTTAAAAACAGTCTCAAGAATAATTGTTTCTTTTAAGCCACAGGCTTCCCATATGTGTCGCGATTTTTTATCTCTTTACCTTTCGTAGCTATGTTACCCTTACTGTAATACTTTTCCATTTTCGGGCGAATGCTTGAAAGAATTTGGATATTCGACAATTTCGGGCATTGTGTTGTGATTTTCTGTGAAGTAACGGTAATAGCTTTTTGAGCTAATAGACCCAAATAGGCTACCCACCACATCAAGTATGATTTTGGAACGATTGCATCCCCAGGAATTGAAAAAAGATCCCTACATGAGATAGAAACATGCCAGATGCTAGGAGCACACTTTATTCCACACCAAGGTAGCCAATTTTAGCCACTCCAAATCTGTTAGAAAATTATCCATCCTGAAACCCCACGAGTAATAAATCAAGAGATTCCGAAGGTATGAAGCTTGTCACAGTCTAGCTGAATTTATTTCGAAATTCAGCGTGGGGCACAATTGCAGACTACCGTGCACTGTTTGAAGGGCGAAAATAAACTCTCCTACAGGTTATCGTTAATGTGGAGGGTCCAGGGGGCGAATCCCCGGGAGCTTTGCAACTTTTGCACTCTGAAAAGTAATATTTGAGCCAAAGAATAGCCGAAATGTAATAACAGCAACTTAAATTTGTTTAATTACTTTTGAAAAATTTATTTGCGACATTCAGCTATTGGGCGGGGGGGGGGGGGATCCCCCCAAATCTCATAAAAAATTATTGGGGGAAGGAGGCCCCCTGCCCCCCCCCCTGCTTCCGCCGCCTATGCACTTTTCTTGGTGTAGGCCTATAACTTACCATTCTGCCATTTTTAACCATTGTGTTTGAAAGGAAACATTCACAGCGTGCAATATTCAATTGCACTTCGTTTAACGACAAGTTTGCACTAAGTTATAGTTGCGTTGTTGTAATGGACATTCACGAGAGTACTTTATGAAAAGATGAGTAGCCTACAATGAGGCCTCAGAAGGCAGTAGAGAGAGCCTACTGACGCTGTGTGCGAAATACTGAGAGGCCTGTATGTATAAACTTGTGAACATTACACTTCGTTGCTTTTATTGAAACCATAAGTCAATATTTGCTTACGTAGTACCGGTACTAACAATACAATTGCAGCATTCACAATAACACAGGCACAAGTAAGCAGAAGCCTGGAGTTTTATATGTCTACTAGACCCTTAAAATACATTCAACAACAATGCAAAAATGCATTGAAATTTCGATGATACTGTACATAAATGTGCCATGTGCCCTATCTTCCCACTCAAATGTTATACTATCATGATCAAAAAAGGTGTTATCCGAGAGGACCTTTGGCTTCGAGGCCAATCTTTTCACCATAATGTGCATGCACATAACACGTGTGAAATTTATTTTAGTTTCCCACTTTGAAATGTGTTAACACTTATCAAGATTTCATTCACATCTTGACCTCCAGTGACCCCACAAATGACTTTTGACCCAGTACGGGCGTATGCCCGTCAGAATACGCATGCAAAAGTTTTCGTAGACAGTAACCTATCCATCATTTTTAAATGAATCGGACAAGGTTAAGTAGTCTATAGGGGTTTATGGGTGACCTGGCAAAGTGTACCTCGCACTGCAGTGTCCCATTATGTCAGAAGCTGTGGAAGAATAGGAAGACACGTGTACCCGCTTGCCCAGTCAGAATACTGTTGAGTGATTTTACCAGACTAGCTAATTTTACCCCTTCTAGGTGGGGTCACCCCCATTTGCACACACAGCTTCTGATCCTAGCATATCACGTCATTTTATTACGTTTTCTATAGTACTGATGGGCAAACAATGTAAATAAGTAGCAAACTTGACATCCGGGTTACAACTCCTCATCGATAATATATGTGGCGCTTCTATGTCAGGTAGCTGAACACCAAGTTTCAACTTGATCAGACTTGAAGCTTATAAAGAGTTCGTGACATAAATATTTATTCACATTCACACGAGCACACACAAATGTAGAGGCACAACTCAAGTCTTCTAAGTAGTCATCACCTTTACACTTCATATAGAAAGATGAAATGATTACAGGGGCTTATGGGATAGAAATTGGTACACCACATGTCTGCAAATTTTAAATTAATATGTATTTTTGACACAGGATTATATATGTACAAGTTCCCTAATCCGTCGTACGTTACATTACAAAAACCGTCGCCAATATTAAGTTTGAATTTGAGCCACTTTACTGGCATTTTACGTCTCAACTTCTAACTTTCTATTTTAATCTCAGCCACCTGGTGCTATCTTTGGGAAAACATTTGGACTGTAAAGTATGAAGCTTTTGTCATAGTCAAGAGAAAAATGCAAATCTCACTGAATAGGCGCGAAAAGTTGCATTCCGTGTCATTTTTCATTTTACAAGTATAAGAAACCTCCATTCAAGAATTCAGGATCTTCAGCGAGACAGTTTCGATTCCTCAGTTATGAAACCTTTTGAAAACTTAACTGATGATTTGCACGTGAAAACACCTTTAACTTTTGCTTTTGAAAATTAGAACGAGTTAATTTTATTTATAAATGTGATTGGTACGTTATCAAAGGAAGAAATAAAATATAAAAAATTGTCCACAGCCACACGAAAAAGTCTCGTACCGCAATTTGGGAAAGGTTTTTAATAGAAAATGTTTAAAATGCATCCATTATTCGTTTATTCGCCATAAGGATAGACACAGAGTGTCAACTGTGTAAAGCGAATTATCGCTTTTGATAACAAAGTAGTTCGGCAAGTTGAGAACGTTACAACTTATATACTACATATATAAGTTTAGCTTTTCCACTGCTTGTAAAAAGTTCTTCATATACTGTCCAAATTTTCCAAGACAGATAGTTTTAGGAGGTTACAGTCCCCTCAGCCTACACCTATTATAACTGGTAAGTAAAATGATAGCATCGTCAAAAGGAATGTTAACGGCGAGCCATATTCAACAACACCGTTTTTACATAGGCAATGAGTTTTAACTGGCATGTCATCATATTTTGAAAGTAGGAACTAAAGTCTTACAAGAGTATGTCAGAGGCAAATGGGGTCTCGTCATTTTTATTGTTTTTATGTTCCCTAAATCCGCCCCTGGATATCTTACCCCTTCCCAACTTTTCAAAACGGAAAACCGGCAACACTAGTTTAAATTTCTGGTATCATTTTCCCACTGAGTCGTATCAACTTTGTATGTATACCAACAAGATAAAGCTGGAGAGTAACACCAAGGGTTATTTCCCTCACGTAAAACAAAAACTTCTTTTCCAGGGAATATTCACTTCCACTCGAGCGTGACTGGTATGAATGAATCAATTCTAATTGTACTATTACGATAATAGTACTGTACCTGTATAACGGCGCGTAGCCAAGGGACACGTGCTACCAACTAACCAACAAAACCTTCAAAATTTTTTTTTTTTTTTTTTTTATGGAGACGCAAAATATTGCTTCAATTCCATGACTATTTAAAAAAGGCAAAAATATTATCAAGGGAGGGGTGACCACGAAGCTACTTCCCTCAAGTTGGTTAGAATGGGTACGGACCCCTGAAATTTTTACTTCACATGTAACCATGGCAATTTAAAAAATGAACTTTGAAGTAACTCGTGCAATTTTTGGACATTTTCCTTATCCAGTTTAAGATCCAGGCAGGATGTACTGACTGACAAGTGTTCGATGTGAGTTTAGAGCTGCAGAATATTTTATGGCTCGACCCTTGCTCTTAAAAAATACATCGTTTGCAATTATACCTATTTCATATATAGAATATGAAATATGTACACCGTGTGGGACTGCATTCTCCCTTTCAGGGCAATCGTGAAACTTGTTACCTATAGCCTTGCCAAAGGACCTCTATCTCCTGCACAAATACATTTGATAGAAGTTCAATAGTTTCTTATCATAAATAAATGTAGAGTTTATCTCGCAAATTGAAATATAATCATTTATTAACTAAAAATGCAGGAAGCATGAGTTTACTGTTTAAGTTCAAGCTTTGGTATGGTAGAGACCGTAGGCCTACGGTATGTACCATCTGTAGGAAATCAATTGTTTTGAACTCTTTTTGTATACGGTACTATGAACAGTCAGCCGTTTATGCAGTGACCTCCCCCATAACCTCTCCTCGTATGTGAAATATACGGTAGTAATGTTAAACTGAATGTTAACTAAACATATGTGGACTTCGTACACCACACAGCCGTTATATTTTGTTAAGCCCGTGCAGGCGCCTCGAGTTCAGTTGGGTTACGGTTGGTTTCGGTTGTATAATTATCCCTTTGTAGTCAATGAAAAAAGTCTTATGTTGTTCTGCAGTTCAGTCTGGAATTCAATTTTGTCGAAGCAGCTGTCTTTTAAACTGAACCTATTGACTGAAAAAATATGTGTAGAACATTTTAGTATAATTTAGTCTGTTAATAGTTTCGAAATGTGGTCTATATATGCAAATTATTCAAGTCACAATAACCGGTGTTTAAACCTTAAGCGAGTGGTGATGGGTGTGGCACAAAATTTTGAAACTGCGTCAAATGTACGTAGAACTTCGAATGTAAGAGTCAGCTATACATAACTGGCGTTAAAATCTAAACCATTGAGCTGTTGACGTAACCTCTTGCTTCAAGGCCGTGGGCGACGATATGTTAAACTAGATGTATATTAGTTGAGGCTTAAAATTCTAATAAATAAATTAACAAATAACTTTCCATGAAAGCACGTAAGGGTGATATATATCATCAAGACTGGCTATACACACACACACACACACACATTTTTATCGCGTCATCACTATTAACTTGTTTTGCACGGTTGCGTCGTTTAGCTGTGTTTAAAATTGCGTCGCGAAGTAGGCAAACATTTCATTATTGGCAATCCCTTTGTAAAGAGGTTGTACGCTTGACGTCGGCGCGTTTTGGTTTGGCTGGCTGGCTGGATGTTGTCATGGGTAGTGCGTGTGTTACCAGTGCGTCCGCACTACAGGGACTTAGAAACGGTTGTAAGGAGTTGATGGGGACATAACAAGACACACAACGCGTTGACGTAGGTGCTTGGCCTTTGTACGCGCGCCGATCGAGTTGTATCGGCACGCGTTTGTTGTTTCTGTTGAATATCGTTTTTTTGATCAGTTATTATTTTGCCGCCTGATGAAGGGTACATACCCGAAACGTTGCGGAGCTTTCTTCCGAATTTTAGCACTTTTTATCATTCCAATCTGTTTACCTATACATATATATATATATATATATATATATATTTATATATATATATATATATATATATATATATATATATATATATATATATATATATATATATATATATATATATATATTTATATATATATATATATATATATGGTTAAAGATAGCGAAACAACACTGGATACAGTGCTCAACCGATGGGAGCGAGTATAAATAATAAGAAAGTAAACACTATTGCATTTCAAGATACAAGCTTGTTTCGTATAGGCATACGTTTGTAGCCTACACTCCTCAGTCTACAAATGCGAAGCATAACGGTTATAAAATAACAAAATGAGACGCGCGTGTTATAGACACGTCATAGAGGTTAAGCGCCCATTATGACGTCCACAGAAGAAAGTATTATCTGCAGAACTAGAACGCGCAAAATAGCTTAAGAGTGCGCGGGTTATTTAAATACGCACAAAATCTAAGTGTTTTACAGATCAGTAAGGTAAGCACTCTATGCTTCATTATAAAAAGTTATTATGACATAACAGCTTCTTTTTACGGTGCTTACAGCTACTAACAAGTTCATTCCTATTATTCAAGGAAGACATATAAGGTTTGTGGATGATGAAATATTTCTCAGTTACACAAAGATTACACCTCTTGCTTGATGTGGAATAAGAATTTCCGTGTGCTAGAATTTTCCATTTGATTGAGTATGGTACGTTATTGTAACGTACCATACT
This sequence comes from Holothuria scabra, assembly GCA_037179385.1. Classification (NCBI taxonomy): domain Eukaryota; kingdom Metazoa; phylum Echinodermata; class Holothuroidea; order Aspidochirotida; family Holothuriidae; genus Holothuria; species Holothuria scabra. The sequence goes on along the minus strand of CM074179.1, from coordinate 58,041,516 downwards.
CAATCAAATGGAAAATTCCGTTAAAATATAACCGTTATGCTTCGCATTTGTAGACTGAGGAGTGTAGGCTACAAACGTATGCCTATACGAAACAAGCTTGTATCTTGAAATGCAATAGTGTTTACTTTCTTATTATTTATATATATATATATATATATATATATATATATATATATATATATATATATATATATATATATATATATATATATATATAATAAAAATGTTTTCCGTGTATTGGTCAATAGTTAAATAGACAAGACTGAGAAATTAATAATACTGATGACCAACAAGATTGATAGATATCCGAATATATTTCAATCCCACCTGGGATCTTCCTCAGCGGATTAGACGGAGAACGTACAGCGATTACAAATGAAAATGTAAATGTAAATGATAACGCTTAACGCTTAACTTAAAATCGTTAAGCGTTATCATTTACATTTTCATTTGTAATCGCTGTACGTTCTCCGTCTAATCCGCTGAGGAAGATCCCAGGTGGGATTGAAATATATTCGGATATCTATCAATCTTGTTGGTCATCAGTATTATTAATTTCTCAGTCTTGTCTGTATATATATATATATATATATATATATATATATATATATATATAAATATATAAATATAAATATATATATATATATATACATATATATATATATATATATAACACTTTATTTTGCACTTGGGGGACAATGCGGATAATCCTACCATTAGGGAGACAAAAAGGTATATCTAGTTTATTTACTATATTTCCATAGTATGGGCATAAAAAAAATTAAACAAAAATATCACTTACTATTGATGATGCCCTTTAACCTCTGATAGTGTATATTTTGCTATATCTTTATCACACAAGTTGTAATAAAATAAACAAAAAATTAAGTACAGTAAAGTATATGTGAGTCCCTCAAGTATGCATATAGATACAACACACCATACAAGACACCTGTATTTCAATGGTAAATAACATCGCCACTGGTGTATACTTGCCGACTACATAGTGGCTGAGTAAAGAGGAAGCCAAAACGCTACCATAGAGATAGGAAACGGTTAGGGAGAATGTAGAAATGAAGCTTAAAAAATGGTGAGAAACTTAGGAGACATCGATATGTCTCCTAAGACTGAATATGTCTCCCAAATATACCGATTCTAACGACTCTCGTCGTATATATATATATATATATATATATATATATATATATATATATATATATATATATATAGTCAATACAAAATATAACGCTTTAATTCCAACGAAATGGTGATACACGTAGAAGAACACTACACAGATAACGTTTCGATTGCCCTGCAATCTTCCTCAGAAATGACCAAGACAGTTAAACTTGACGGACTCACTAAAGCTTTACTTATTGATTGAGTAAGGGGATAAAAAAGATGTGTCCCGATTAAGGCCAGTGCTGTGGGTTTGGAGCAAAATATAAATAACTACAAAAGAACCGGTTAGCAGGTATCCATGTTTATTCCGCTACTTTAAGTTTCACGGGCAAGACCCGATCGTCAGGCGGTTTGCATTACGAATGATGGAACATCAAGCATAATAAACGACCAGATAGTTTTAAGAATGCAGCCGGCAATTAGTTTAATTGTTAGTTAGGGAGGTTGTACAAAACAAAACAAAACTTAGGCAGTATTAAATACGATGGAATGGCACAACTAGTCACTACGGGTTAAGTAAAAATCTTTTTGAGTGCCTGCAAGTTGAAATAAATTCCGAACGTTTGTTGAGAGAGCCACAGCCCGGTACGCAAATTATAAATACTTTTTCCCAAAGGCAAAGGTCACAGCGTTTGGATGAATTAGTGTATGGCTTAGCTCTCTTCAGGAATTTCCATGTAATTGAAAAAAAAAATTTATCTTTAAGGGACCAAATGAATTTACTTAGCTCAGTGGCATTTCTATATTTTTCATCATTGAAAGAAGTATTGTGATTCCGCCATCGGTTTTTAAAAGGCGTTTCGGTTAAGCCAACATAAGTCTCTATGGCTTTTGGTGTGGTGACGGTTGCTTGATAAATGACCCCGTCGGTGAGGCATTTACCTGGGACGGGACAAGCCGTCTTCTTTCTACAATTGCAGTTACTATTATTTTCACTGGGGGTTGAGGAGAGCAATGATTTATTGTGGGAGTCTATACTTTGCTTAACATCAAGCAACCGTCACCACACCAAAAGCCATAGTGACTTATGTTGGCTTAACCGAAACGCCTTTTAAAAACCGATGGCGGAATCACAATACTTCCTTCAATGATGAAAAATATAAAAATGCCACTGAGTTAAGTAAGAAGTAAGAAATCAGCAACTTCTTTCCTATGTTAATGGGGCTCACGTCAGTCGTCATTGCCGAGAGAATTATCGGATTTTAGAACATGACCACAGAATGATAAATCCTTTAATTCTCATTAGACAATAAGCTCAAGTATTCATCACTCACATTGCCAACACACTAGTTCTTGTTGTGCTCTCAAAGTTGAAATTATTTGAAGAACTTCACGGCGGGCGCAAAAATTTGCCAAATGACTACCACCTTGAAGGCAGTAACATGCTGAAAGGAAGGGACGATTTGTGACAAGCGAAGGGTGTCGATTGTTTTTTTTTTTCATTTGTAAGAAATATTCCAAAACATGGAGCTCCTAAAGGAGAGACAAAGTAATTTTCCAGACGAAACTGAATTTCCTGAAAGGATATGAAGAATATTTCTTTCTTGTTAACCAAATCAAGAACATCCTCGGTGTTGAAGCTAATTGGGTATTAAGGATCTCCAATGTAACAATTTCCCCGAATCTGATTCATGCCTCTGCTGCATCCGACGTATAGGACACCGTCCTCTTGGAGGACAATTTAATAATGGATGGAACGCGTTTAATATTTTGGAAAAAAATACTAATATTTTTTCAGTTGCGTAATTATTACTCTTATTTTCAACGCATGACAATGATAAAAACGATAATTTCTATGCGCTTCGTAATTGACCTTACCTTTGTTAGCGTTATATGCAAGGGAACCCGGATCACAACACGACCAAGATCACAAAGAAGGCCGCTTGCTCCTATAATTAGCTAAAAGAGAAGGGCCAACTTGGTTGGTGATCTGTCATAAACATCTTTCATCGCATAATTTACTATTTAGGTTGGTGAGAGTAAGACGTGACCCTACTCCTTAGTAACATAGGCGATAGGAAAATGAGGCAGACGGCAGGGGCCTCACCAGTCTTTTCATTTTAAGGGAATTGGAAGGACAGAAGGATTTGCGGGGGACACTGCTGTGCACACCCGTGACGCCGGGGCACCACCGAGCACGATGCGCGAGGCTGACACTGGTAGTGGGGTCCAGGGGGAAAGCCATGGTGGCGGTTCACAGAACGAAGTCCCGATGTTCCTGAGATTTATGGTATTTGTGAGGTACTAAATCGTCATTAAGTTTATTCTATTGACTAAAAACTAGTCTAGAATAAGTGGGTAACAGATTTTATTGGTGACAAAAGTACCACCAGGGAGAAGTTCCGACAGATACTTTGAAATAGGAACTGGGAGGACTATATAGACAAAGCAGTTGATGGGGCGTTACATGGAATGAAGGAGTGAATGGATTGAAGGAAAATTTGTAATCCAGCCTGGAAGGTTACACCGTACCTCACGCAGCTGAGACAATTTTTAACAATCCTAAATCTCATTTGGACGCCCACCTAGAGCACAATGTTTTCCGCGGGCATGTGCGTTGTCTCCATTGACGATGCCGCTAGTAGACGGATGTTAAGAAGGATCTGACTAAACATATCGAATAAGAAATAATCAGCTTGCAGGAGAGGATTCTCAGAGCGGAATGATTACCAGTAAGCATTCCTGCCCAAAAGACTGTTTAAAAGGGTCGCCACCATTTTCCAAAAGAAGAATAAACAAATAAATAAATAAATAAATAACTAAATAAATAAATAAATAAATAAATAAATGAGCGAAAACACAAAAATGAAAAAAATCGCCAACACTGATATACACGGAAATGTCAATTTCCCATGTTCGCAAGTTAAAAATAGGCATTCGTTATTTTGGGTCTTCGTTTGGCAATAAAAGGTTCCGCTCTGCCTGAAAAACTGCATCACTGTCCAAAAAAGTGGGGCAAATCACCTGATCTAACGATATCTAACGAAACGCAGGAGATTAAACGACAGTCAACGCAAGATATTGTGCAACTCCCTCTACCCGTCCCCTCTGCCAGTTTTTCTGAACCTATTTTTGGTAAAGGTGGCGTTACCTGCATGTATCCTTGCATTTGACAAATTAGAAACAAATGATTTACCTTTGAACAAGTCATATGCTCTTTATTCAGCAACCTCTCAGTACAATTGAATCTATCCAGGAGGATCTCAATTACATCCAAGAACTCATCCGCGGACAGAGCTTGATCTTTGACGTCACGATGTTCCGTCAGTAACTTCATCTTGTGCGACAAGAGTTGTAATTTGATATCAGTAATTGGCATCTGATGGAGAAACCGTCCGTTTGTTTCGTTAGAGACTTTTACATCCATATGGTTATGACCGTGTGAATAACAGGCAGTTGAGAATAACGTCAACGCCACTTCCAAAAGCGTAATATAGTAGAACAAGTACATGACGAATTGATCACGGTAAAAATGTACATGTAAGAAACGCTAGCCGCAGTATGCTGAGCACGCAGAGGGGTTTTTGAATACAATCCTGCCCAAAGTACCGTGTGAGTTTTTGCAACTAAGTGGACTAGCTAAAAGCTCGGTGAATTGATAATAATAGACCTCCAGCAGTGGGTTTGGAAACTTGATATACCTCACTTGAACAATAGATTACTGAGGTTAGAAAATCAATTTTTTACCGGAATCGAAACAGCACGTACATGTTTATAAACGCCTATCGATTCAAAATAGCAAAGGAACTGTTAAACCAAAGAGTTCCAATATCTGAATGGTACTCTCCTTTCTGCCTTGAATGAACCCACTACACTCTTGTGGATACACTTCACAGACTACAACAGTTCAATGATTAGACCTTTGACTTGTCGGAATCAAAGTGCGCTGGATTTGTCAATAAAATGATGTAAACATTGCTCACCAGACCGTGTCAAGTTCAAACTATTATAGGGGCTCATATATGAGACTCATACAACGAAAGAAAAATTGTGCAGCAAACTTTGGTCTATGTATATCTTAGAGACGAATAGCATGGGAAACTCACTGTTGTAGAAACATAGGCGTACGGGAGCATGCCAGTTGGCAAGGCGGGAGAAATTGCTCAAAAAATGTACATTCATACAGTTGGCTCTAGGAACGTAGAAATTATTTTGAAAATCGATATCCCTCAGATGGGCTAAAAAGGCATTTCCCAAAAGACCTATTTCCAAATAGCAACTACAAAAGATTGTGTGATAGTTTTGGTGTTTGTCATTTTTGTCAATGGCATTATACTGTGGTTAAAATTGACGCATACCCGAAACTATATTCCACAATTCATTGTAGTTGCTATCATGGACGTCCGCAAAGGGAAGGGGGGGGGGGCGCTTGCCCCCCTGAAAAATCAGACTTATGAAATATTAATTAAAAATTAAAATAAAAAAAAAATATTTAAAATAAACCATCAAAATAGCTTCACTCACAGCGTCAGTTTCTAGTCGTGAAATTTGCGGACATTTGACCAGAAATAGCAAAAGAGAAGATGGTGTGCTGAATTGTGAAATAGTAATTTGGGGACCATCATTCGTGATCTCTGTTGGAAATTTGTAGTTGTAAAACCTACGCAAAAATTGTAAGAGTTGTCAGGTACGTAGTGTGCATATGGCATCCAACTACATTCATATTTCCAGATAGCAATAACAATGAATTGTCATACCTGATCAGGCACATTTTTTTCCTACTGAGCCTATGTGGGCTTTTCAACTAGATCAACTGCCGTAGATTTTTTCACTTGTTTCATTATTTAAGTTGGTACCATGGATCCCCATTTCCGCAAATCCTTCACAATTTGGGGTAGATGCGCGATGTTTAACAGGGTGTTTCGTGATTCGCTTTTACCATTGTATTGTATGAATTATACTTTGTTGGATTAGGGATTAGGTTCAGAATTAGGGTTACCGCTAGCCTGTTAGGAAATCTCTTGTTAAACAGTGCGCATTTCCCCCAAGTTGCCATAATAGACGCATGATACCTCTATATTTGTCGTCATGAGGTACACGTCCCGTTCTTAGCGTAGTCGGAGGGTGGCGCTGGTCCATGTCATCTCACAGGTGCTCATCTAAGTTCCTGATATGAGTAAAATGTTTAACTCAAATTTTTACACTTAAAGGTAGCTTTTGTGGTACTAAAAATAGTTCAAAAAATATCAAAAGGGAGTCAAACTAGGGCACTCAGATTGGTAGCCTATAAAATACCTATTTCTCGGTCTCACTATATAATTTCGGCATCATTTTGGGCGAAATGGTAGAATATTGTTCATTCGAAAGTTGCAAGAAGTTGAGGGATGTCTTTAATCGCAACAAAACATAAGCATAGGCGTAGAAAGCAAGGGGGGATGGGACTGAGGGGGAAAAGCCCCCAGTGAAAAATGAGAGAGAGGGTGAAAGTATGCTTCTTCCTCCACTTCCCAGGTCAGAAAAACCTTTTTTAATATGTAATATTTTGAACTCTTCTTTCTCATGAAATTCCGAGTTCTCTTCAATACAAGCGCCACTTTACAGGCGCGGACTTCAGAAATTTCAAAAGGGGGGGGGGGCTGAACTTTTGAAAAAGCGGTTAATGGGGACGTGCACAGAATTTCTCTGAAGGAGGGGGGGTGGGTGGCCCCTTACCCTCTGAAAAGCTTTGGCGTTTTCAAGGAGACTAGATGCAAAATGGTGCAATATTTTAGAATTTGACGGGAATAGGGTAAAAAGTTAAGTTGTATTGGTTCATGAGGATAAAACTGAAACTTCTGTGTCTTAACATGCAGTGTCATTCCATTTATGCTATCCTTCGAAGTAAGACTTGTAATTAAATTTGCATACTTTTAGGAGTCTAAATAAAAGAGCATCAATCGGTATAGGCGAACGGGACCATATTAGTTTGAGGGGTTTTTGGCCACAAAACGTTATTTTGCCATAAAGATTATCTAAGCGGAGCGCCGTAATTGGTTGGCGCGGTTCGTAGAGAAAAAATTGGAAAATCAGACTCTCATGTGGCCGAAAATAGCATTTTCCAGACTCATACGAAGAATCAAAGATGTTGCTATCTTTGCTTCCTTAAATGTTCACTTCAAAATAAGTTCGCCAACTGCAAAGTGATTAGAAAGTTATTGAAAAAATACTTTGACCCAAAAAATGTAATTTTGCCAGAAAGACTATCTAAGCGGAGCGCCACCATTAGTTGGTGCGGAACGTAGAGAAAATTTTGAAAATGATCGCGACCTCTCAGATGGCCGAAAATTGCGTTTTCATGCTTGTAAAGAGAATCTAAACAAGCAGTCTACAAGTTTAGCTTTTGTTTGCAATCAGAAAGAAATCAGGAACATGCTAAGTGATCAGAAAATTACTACCACTATTATATTAAATGGTCTTGATTCTTTTCGAGGTGACTAAACGACGGAATTGAAAATATGCTAATGCTTCTCTATTGTGACTCTTGGCTAAATTAAAGACCCGCTGAATTGATTTAATTGTCCGTGACTACTCCGTCGAACTCATGTCTGTTAATTGTTTCCCCCCTAAGATCTCTTGCGTGATAAATGGCAAATTATTCCTCACCGCAACTGAACACCCTCCGTTCCCTTTACCTGTCTCGTACGTCTATGCCGGCCGGGGAAGGAGCCAAAGGGATGGTCCCCTGCCTTTTGATTTTTCACCCGGACTTAATAACAAACGAGGTTCGTGTATTTGGATTTGTGTTGTGAGGGAAAGAATGAGCCTGATATAACCCCCTTGAATATTCTCGTGGATATGCATTATGCTTATTTAGTGTGTTTGTTATTGTTGATGTGACGAAAAAGGGGAAGGGCAGCTGAAGCCGTAAAAGCCCCCCCCCCCCCTTGGATCCCGCCTGACTTCATAATTCATTGTTTTAAAAAAGCAAAATTTTCCGTACGCTTCGCGCGCCTCAACGTGTAATTCCTAATACATAAGTGCTGTCTCATGAATCAGTTTGACAAACCTTTTCAAGCTCTGGAAATGACAAAATCGAAATTTGTCATTTGTGACACCAGATCATCAAGTGACACCGGCAACTTCAGTGATATGTTATAAATTTTCTTTCAAAAAATCATCTAAATTTTCTCCAAAACATAAGCTCCTGACTTTGAAATAGTCTGTCTATAATGGAAAAAAAAAGTTTCGGAAACTTTTAAAATTTTGTTGAAGAGCTTAAGTTCGTATAGTCTTTAAAAGATAATAATATGTAACAACAACGATCGTCAGTCGATCACCGTGCGATCACTCTCAGATTTGACAACATAGAAAGAGCGAATTTTTCGATCAGTTTTCCCCCAACTTTTTAAATTTCCCTATACAAGAAACCCAGGATCCAGATGTTACAATCTCCATATCCACAAATATTTGTTTCTCAAAGGCATAAATTTACCTCAAGTTACGTCCCTAATACAGTGGTGTTTACACTTCGAATACTCGAAAAATTTGGGTGCTTCCCCATTTTCCCTGAAGAAGTCTTTTCACCTCCCTGCTGCTTAGCTACTACTTACAAGCCCGAGAAATGGCATTTTCGACTGGCTGAGGGGTCCGATTTTTCAAAAATTCCTCTACTGGCTCTAGGCGACAACTGACGGTGGAGCTCCGCTTGGACAGTCTTTCAGGCAAGACTTCAGGCAGGGAATCATTTGCCTACTGTACTCAAATGCTTTTATATACCTTTCATACCTTTCAAAAGATACATTTCACCCATATCAGTTGAATATTTCGTGAAAAGATGAATTTTTTTTATTAACTTGAAGAGTTAGAATGTTATCAATGTTCCTCAGTTTGCAGAGGGCAAAGATATACTGGAGTTGTTGTCATTGGTAGCATGGCTGAAAAAAAAAACGAAGAATTCAACCTTCTTTAGTTTTCATTTGAAAAAAAAAATGATTTAAAGCATTCAATCTTGCATTTAAGAAAATGTTCTTTCTGGTACTAGAAAAAAGCGAAAAATGTAGCACAAAAGTATACCTTTTGGTCAATGGGGTAGGGTGAGGTGCATGGTCTAAAATTTGCTCCCCCCCCCCCCAACTTTCATATTGCTTCCTACTGAGCATAAGGTTCATTGTTCACACGGGGTGAACTTTGATATTCTTTATTGCATTAAGGTTCGTTGTGTAAAATCGTAAAAAGGTTCAATGTTCAAAATTACGGAGGGTTTAAAACTTATTATAAAACGAGTTTTTTAATAACTCGGAAAAAGATTAAATATTAATTATCAGATCAATATTGTATATTAATTATTACATTAGCAGCTAGGCTATAATCCCCTTCCCTCCCTTCAGACGAAACCCTAATATAAAATAAAACTATAAAATACATAGGCATGTATCTCATCCCAACGTCTTCCACATAGTAAAACTGGACATTTCAACGATCCGTGATTTGTACGTTTTAACAAAATGTATCAGTAAATTTGTTGACACCTTGTGTCGATCACCGAAGCTGCCGTTTGCAAACACCAAAACTTGTCCGAAGTGGTTAGGGGGAGAAACAAATTCACACGATAACAAGATAGCCATAAGGTTTAAATGATTCCTTGGCGCTGGAATTTAAGTATGTTTTTTATTGACAGTGCTTCAAAATGTACCCAAAAATATACATGAAAGGCATCCAAGCTCTTACATTGAGATCCCGGATGACATTGACCACCTACAGCTAGGGTACTGCGCACTATATCGCGTCCACGTACTATGTGTGAAATTTTTCAGTATCAAAGACTCCAATCATGCAAAATTGTGTAAACATGGTCATACGCGGCTCGTCATAGGGGCACGGGGGCACTTCCCCCCAGTTTCCAAAGCATTGTCTTCAGTTTCCAAAAATAACGTTACTCGATATTACACGAATAAAAAGTAGCCCTTTTTAATCTGGGTAAACCATTCCAGCATTAATTCTATCTGATACATATGGCATATATTATTTAAAAAGTATAATGCATATTTGTCAAGGATATAGTTCGTAATTGTATCAAAATTTTAGCCCAGGACCGGCCGCACAGACGCGTTAATACTGCTACCAGCACCAATAGCAGTACTGAATCAGTACTGTTATTGCTGCTGGTTGCTCTATTCAGGTTCAGGTTTACAGGCTCATTCGACCACTGGCTGACTGGTCATATGAACTAATACGATTCGAAAAGTCATGATTTCATTTTTTCTCAGGCGGGTGTTTAGCTCACAGGTCGTCCTAGCGTTATATAGTATATATAGTATATATATAAAAAGGAAAAGGTTGGTCACATCGCCTAACACCAATGCAGTGCTTCGCGCATAACTATTCATGATTCCTCACCTTCCACTAGATTTTACCCCTTCAAATCTCTCGAAAACATTCCTTCATCTTTCTCTGATAAAACAAAACAAACGTTGAGAAAAAAACTGACATCTAATGCAAGAAATCTTCTCATCTGATTCTTCGTTAACCACACTCTAGATCACTCTTCTCCAATTCCTGACGTCACATTACGTAATGGGAATTGCCCTCTACGAATCCGGTTCTGCCATTGGATAGTTCGAACTGCTTTCGAATCTGTCAACGACCAGACTGTAATTTTTTTTCTGCTCGGGGAACGTGAACAAGAAATGGAAAACACGAGCATACAATTCCCCAAGCTGTGCTACGAAAAAAAAAAACTTGTGTGTGGCCTACGTGCGGTCTTTACGTACAGCATTCATACAACGGGCGTTCTCGGCATTTAAACATGCACTGGGTTAACAGGGAGTACCGGATTCGTAGAGGGCAATTCCCATTACGTAATGTGACGTCAGGAATTGGAGAAGAGTGATCTAGAGTGTGGTTAACGAAGAATCAGATGAGAAGATTTCTTGCATTAGATGTCAGTTTTTTCTCAACGTTTGTTTTGTTTTATCAGAGAAAGATAAAGGAATGTTTTCGAGAGAATTGAAGGGGTAAAATCTAGTGGAAGGTGAGGAATCATGAATAGTTTTGTGCGAAGCACTGCATTGGTGTTAGGCGATGTGACCAACCTTTTCCTTTTTATATATATATACTATATATAGTATATAACGCTAGGACGACCTGTGGTTTAGCTCCTTGAAACAAAGGAAGTTTAGAACCAAATTTATGTTTGATATAGAAGAGGAACATATTTTAAGCATAGTTTACTGGTGAAATTTTTACTCATTTCCCATGTTTGGTTCTCGAGATATTAGAATTGAAGTTGACATATTTTCTACAAAGAGTGAACTTGTAACAAGTAGGCGTGATGTCATGTGTTCACATTAAAGGACAAGGTTTAGCTGTTTCTCTCTAAAATTTAACACCATTTTCCCTGTGATATGTTGTTACCATAAGTGCATCCCGAGCAATAGAAGTTTAAAAACTTAATTTGCCTTAGGGGCAAGATAACATCCCTAATCAATTCTAGGTCAAACAGCAGGATAAAAAATAAAAAACAAAACATTGACCATCAATATATATACATGACATCGCACCTGCTTGGTTCAAGTTTACTTTTTGTAGAAAATGTGTCAACTTCAGTTGCTAATATCTCGAGAACCGAACATGGGAAATGAATCAAAACTTTTCCAGAGTGATTAGAATATGTTCTTCTTTAACATATTAAACATAAACTTGGTTTTGGTCTATTCTTTTTAATGGAGATTCTACTTTGCGACAAAGAAAATGATAAAATGTCACATCGTCCTGTAAAGGAGCCAGTACATTTTATGTGGCAATTTTCTGATCATTTTGCAATTTGATCATTTTCTTTTTATTAAAATGAAGATTTTATTGCAAAGAAAAGCTCAAAATAACGACTGCTTAAATTCTATTGACAAGCCTGACAAATGCAATTTCCGGCTATCTAAGAGGTCGTGATTTTTCAAAATTTCTGTATGCTCCGCGTCAACCAATGGGTGGCTCTCCGCTTAGTCTTTCCCTTCCACCCCCCAAAAATATTTTTGCACGACATCCCCTGATACTACTGTATGTGAGACGTCTTGGTCGCAAAACAAACAAATTTCCTGATATCCGCCCTTGAACATGGTATTGCGACTTTGACCCGTAGTGAGCCCAAATGACATTCGACCTCCAGCAAAACAAGAGAATTGTGCTTCTTAGCATAATGCATCCACATAACATGCATAAAATGTATCCAAGCTTCCCACCATCAGATATCGTGAAAACAAGAATTTTTGACATAGTACCCAAACGACTTTGGCCTCCATCAACATAATAGCCTTCTCTCCCTTAGTATAACGCATTCAAATACCAAGTAAAAAATCTGCTCAAGCTTCCTAGCTTGAAACATTAAGAAAGGTTTTCAGAGTTTAACGACCGGTGACCCCACGTGACCTTTGACCTCCACGAAAAACTATATTAATCATTTACTCACTTTGCACCATCTTCATGCCAAATATGAAGACCCCACAAGTTGCCTTTCTCGTAATGCTGTGGAAACAAGTTTGTCAAACTTTGAACTCTGCTGACCCCAAATGACCTTTGACCTCCATGAAAATTGAAATGGGTCATCTACTCGTTACAGCAAACTCATCCACTTTAAATATGTGACATGTACCTTTCTTGAAATATCATGCTTATGTTTTGACCTCTCGTGACCACAAATAACCTTTGACGACTTGTCTTGAACCAACAGATTTTAAACTGGGCCGTAAAAAACTAACTAACAAGCAATTTCTAAGGAATTTACCATTTGACCTATGGTAACCCCAGATGACCTTTGACCTCCACGAAAATTGAAATGGGTCATCTACTCGTTACAGCAAACTCATCCACTTTAAATATGTGACATGTACCTTTCTTGAAATATCATGCTTATGTTTTGACCTCTCGTGACCACAAATAACCTTTGACGACTTGTCTTGAACCAACAGATTTTAAACTGGGCCGTAAAAAAACTAACTAACAAGCAATTTCTAAGGAATTTACCATTTGACCTATGGTAACCCCAAATGACCTTTGACCTCCACGAAAATTGAAATGGGTCATCAACTAATTACAGCAAACCCATCCACCTTAAATATGTGCATAGTCACATGTACCTTTCTTGAGATATCATGTTAACGTTTTGACCTCTCATGACCACAAATAACCTTTGACCTCCACCAGAAACAATAGGGATCATCAACTCAATATGGTTAACCCACACAACAAATATGAGATAAGTCACACTTACTCTTCTTGAGATATCATGTTTACAAGCAGAAGTGTCACATACACTCATGCTCATGCACACACACAAAATCACCATAGCATATATATATATTCCTTACCTGCCTTCCGCAAGGAATTAAAAACAAAGGCCCTGAACAACCACTAATATAGAGCCATATTTATGTCTCAAAGCTAGCAGCCCAAGAGCTATGCCAGACTGATCTGTATGGACTGCAACACTTTCTGCTGAAGTACAAAGGAATTGTCCTGGAGGTTTGCACAGGATTTCTTTTTCATAAAAACCACACCTTAAGTTACTGTTACTACATTTGTACAATAAAAACAACTTTAAAAAAAAACAAGAAATTTTTAGATTCAATGGCAGGCAATGTTTTGTGTTCTCTCATTTTCAATCTATTGCATTGACATTGAGATGTACAGTAAAGGATTTATAAAATTTACTGACAACTACTGCTTCTCATACCTTCACATTTACTTTGATTTTGAGGTTAAGTGTAAAAGGAGAAGAAAAACAATGTTGATTCTTTTGAAGTCAAATAATCTTGACTGAGCTTTTCTTTCATGTGATTTTTCATGAGCTATAATAAAGAGCATAAATGGAAATTCTCATGAGAAGACTTTTACTTCTAAAAATATATTATATATTAAATTGATATGTATTCACCTTTTTTCCACATATAACATTTAACCCATTGAGATTCAGAATAACAAACACACTAAACCATAAACAAGTCTTCATTTAATTCTTCCTTTTTTAATTCAAACCAGTGACCTTCGATTCAATGATGAAATTATCATACAAGAGTGCTAAGAATCAACTTACTTGATTTCATTGTGGAACAATAGTTTTAAGCAGGAAGCTTGGACTTTTCTTGCAACCTGACAATAAACTGGAAGCAATTTTTCAAAATAGTATTAGGAGACTAAACAATCACAAATACTAAACTGCATTATTTAACAGTTGTAGAACACTAATATATTCATCTCTGATAACTGAAGAAGATTTTAATTAAAACCAAAATGACTGATTTACCAACTGTGTGATACATACTGTACACATATTAAGTGCTAGCATACGTTATTAAACATTTTGGTTCACAGACTTACATCTGTTGACTTCAAATCATCACCTTAATACAAAATGTGTTATTGACTGACTGCATGGTCTAGCTGTGTGAGCATCCAACATGCTGCAGCCAGGTTGGCCAGGCCATACCAACGACTTTTAAAATGGAACCTAATGGCATTGTGCTTGGTGCTCAGCATGAACAATGGAGTAGGGAAAACAAGCCAGTGAGGCACACAACTGACAAAAAAGCTATGGCCAGCCCATATTAACCTGTTGGATAGAAACTGAGTCATAAAACCTAATTTAACTACTACAGTAACAAACACATGTACTTTTTATTTCTTAATATAAAGAGTTCTGTCTCCTGTTTGTACTGTATATCAGTTGTATTGCCAGTGTTTGACCTTCATGATCCCATACAGTAAATCAAGACACTAAACGAAGGTAATTGACACTTACTTAAACTGAAAGGTAGGACACTTCCTTTCTTAACATATGTTGTTTCTACAAAGTTTTCAGTTTTGCCAATATGACATTTCAACATACTTTTTAACTACAAATAAGGACTCTTAGCAACTAAGCACTGCTGACAGTAGACATCCACCATACACAGTATTCTTTTGAATAATTAATAGATGATTACAAAAGAACATTTCAAACATGAAAACTGTCCAAGCTTTCTACCTTGAGGTACATTTGAAAGGTACACACGGGTTCTATAATGCACCTTGATCTAAAAATGCCTTTCCTTTTTACCATCAACATTTATTGTTGTGACATTCCAGGGTTTGTGAGACATGTGACTTGTATATGATCTTTAAAACTTTTGAGCATAGGAAGGTGGGGAAAGTTTCTACAGCTCTGGTTCAAGAACATATACATACTTCAAGAGAAGTACATGAAGAGTGTGCACTTCCATACAACCGAGGTAAGCATCTGTAGCAGAAATGCCAGCTTCAGTGAAGGGTTATACAGTAGCATATAAGCAGCATGCCCAGTGCTGTATATAGTGAACTGCCAAATCTACAAGATCATGCTGGTTTAAAAAGAGCTACTGTACCACCTGTTAAGAAATCCATCAATAGTGCTCACAAGCTAACAAACAAGTCTTTTGCAAGTTTAACCTCTGCTGACTTCAAATGATGAAAAAATTCCACCAAAAACAATAGGGTTCTTCCCCTTCAGATGACACATCCATAAACAAGATATGAAGAGTTGGTCATTGCTTGTTATCTTGAGATATTGCACTAACAAAGGTTTTTGGTCTTGGAAACCATGAGTATCCCCAAACAACCTTTAACCTACACCAAAAATGACAGGGTTCTTACTCTTAACATGGCAAACCATCTAAATAGTGAATATGAAGTATATTTGCAATGCCTATCTTGAGATAAAATATTGGCAGGTCAAAAACATACAGTACAAACACCACATCATCACCATTGTACAGATTCCTTACTTGTCTTCTGCACAAAACAAAAAATCAATAAACTGAATATAAAGTAATAGAAATCAGGAATGACAACAGTCAAAGCAGAACACCTTATTACACTTCATGGGTTCACTTTTGCTGGAAGGTAACTTGGATTCTTTGTCAATACAAACTGGCTTCAAGTCTTTTTTGTTCACAAAGTGTCCATCACTTGTATTTGATTTGTCTACTTTATTTAAAAGTGGTTTAATGGGGCAATCATAACTTTTATTTCCTTGAGCTGAAGTTAGATTTTCTTTTTTACTGTCCCTAATGGCTTTCTTTGCTCCATCTCCTTGTGACTGTAAATCTTTTGTAAGATCATGTTTTCTTTTAACTTTATGTTTTGTCTGTTTTCCTTTAACCTTACTATCTTCTGCATCCAGAGTATGATTGTGCAATGCTGCTAGGGTTGGGCAATTGATCATAGTTGAGCTATGACAAGGTATAAAAGAAGATGACAGATCTTCCAAAGACGTTTCTATTAAAGGTGTCACAGTAGACTCATAACTTGGTGATATACATGGGACATGGCTGTCATTGAGGGCGCTCTCCACCCTCACATCCTCACTTGAATGATTCAAAACCTTGCAACTCTTTTCAGATACAACTGCTTTTGTCACATCTTTGTTTTGGAGCTTTCCATGAAATAAATTCAATGGTTTCACTTGTTGCTCTTCTGTGTTTATCTCTGAATTCATTAAGAGGCTGATACTTGATAGACTACATTGGGATGACATACACTGCTTCATACTCTTTAAGTTCCTTTTAATAACACTAGTTTGCAGGTTTTCTTTGATTACTTTATGCTCTTTGGTTGTGGCATTATCTTCCTCTGTGCTGGAAGTTGCTCCATTTGAATTCAGACTGTCTATCCCACTTAGACCCTTTTTTCTTTCATAGAAGTTCTTGTTAAGCTCTTGCAGATACTCTTGGGATAATGAATGTACACTAGTTTCTTTGGTGCTCTCCATAGTGTCTTGCTCTCTACCATAAGCATTAGTGAATTGTGAAGTTGATGAAACTTCTGCTGATCTGCTACATGTACATGAGTCTGAATCATTATTACTGTATGGATGAGCTACTTGAAACAAGCTGGAGTGTGATGAACACTGTTTTCTAGGAAGACCAACAATATTACTTTTTGGATCTTCTTGATTAAACTTCTTTAAGATTGATGTCTTCCATGATTCAATTAAACCTCCAGAGGTCTGTGGCACAAGATCGGTAGAACTTGTAAATGTTGCTCCTTCTCTGACTGGGCTTCCTACAGCTGACATTTTTATCACTAATTTAGCACTATCAGCATGCATAACAAGTTTTCGTTTTGGTGTTCTTTTCTCTGTATTTGGTGTTTTAATGTTGCCTTGCACCTGTCCCTTCTCTTTTGTTAACACATTATCATTCACCAGTTCTTTTACTGGTGAAGCATACACCTCCTTATCACATTTTTCTGTTACATTTGACTGCGAAACTTTGTTTATCAAATTGCTATCATCCTCTGATACAGCTTTCCTCTTCCTCCTACTGCTCAACCAAACTTCAACTTTCTCCATCTTATCCAGGGACTCTTCTACACAAAGAAGGGGCCTATCTACTACCCTCTTAGGCCTCTCCTGGTCTGAGCTACTTTCTTCATCGTTTTCTTCCACAATGAGTACATCATCAGACTCTTTACTAACCACTCCACTTGTGATGGATGCTGTATCATCATTGAAATCTACAATTGAAACAAGATGAGCCAAGTAAACTTCTTCACAATTCAAGAAACATACTGTAAAACAGAAGAGCACTAAAGTAACAGCAGTTACCTTAAACACTGTTTTAATCTGAACTTCTGAAATACTTAATCATGAAAAAACTGGCAGTGTAAAGCTGGCCCCACACTACACGACTTTGCACACTGCAACAAAACTTGATCTTTGCTACAACTGTGATTTGCAATGTTTAGACCAGTTTACAGTAAACGTTGCACCGACTTCAGTTGGGAAGAACCAACATGTTGGTTCTTCTCGACTGAAGACAGCGCAGTTAAAACTAGTTTTGTCACTGCCAATCACAGTTTTTAACTCACACATTCAATGATCGAGTTGCGTTGTGTTGTGTAAAGTCATGTAAGTTTGCAGCTAGCTTAAAGTTAAAATTACATTTAAATGAGAAAATGTTCACTTAGTGTAAACCTTACACAGTAAACTTAGAAAAATAATCATCCAAGTTATCCAGGTTTATGATGTTTGGTGGACTTTGGAATGACACTTGAGACACTAAAGTGGTATTCGATATCGTAATGATAATGGCTTGTAAGCTTTCAAGATGGTCTCATAGAATGAAAGGTACTATTTATGTGTTACAGAGATGTATTCTTTCAGGCTTCTGGTTTGGAGTTATAATCATGCAAGGAGCATTGAACATTTTTCACACCCTACATCAGGCTTCCTCAATTAGTTTTTCCGAAGCACCAAATTGCTAAATGTTACTGACATAATGCACTCCCGATTGCTGTCCTGAGGGAGGGGTATAAGAGGAGGGGGAGCCACCCCCTCTCCTTTTGAAAATTTTTGCATTTCAAAAGGGACTTACATGTAATATGATGCAAAATATGTTCAATTTTCCAGGCCAAAATTTTTCACAAAAATTACAATTTTTGTCTATTCACTGTTACTGATGAATCAACAAAGCACTGACTGTAATAAATGTAAGTAATGACGGTGATTCTACTTTCAGGTGAGAACAATAGGATGTTATTACACCCTTGTAGGTATGTGATGTCAGTCTGTGGGATATAAGATTTATTTACTGTACCTATTTTTGAGGCAGAACAATTCTTGTCAAAAAAGTTATGTTATGAGAAGTTAAATTTTTCAATATTCTCCCGGTAATTTTTTTGGCCAATCCAACCCATGTCCTGCGCCACAAGTGGAGTGAGCTCCACTACTGGAGGAAGTCTGCCCTACATGAATGAAAATCCAATTTTATCACTAATCTTTGTTTCAGCTGGTAAGCAACCACTCAATAATTTTGCTTTGCTCTGTATCTAGGACATGTAACCATGGAGACTAAAGACTTAAAACAATAGACCTTATGCATATATGTCATAGAGGGGAAAATACAACCTCCTTTGGGGGCAAACAAATCAACACAGAAAAATGCAGAGAGTTGATTTGTCAACCAGTTGAATATGCATGTACAATAGCCTGCTACAAGTGCAAGGCAAATTCTTATGCATGCTGCCATGTGATCCATTGTTCTGCCCAAAGGATGATGTCAGGATGTCGTCAATGCATAAGGTCAATTACCTTCAATTAAAATGCAGGTATCACTGAACAGAGTTACTGTACAATATATGTGGTACTAATCGTAAGTACTGTACTCCACTCTAACCTCAAAGAATTGATAGGATCAGGAGCCTGACTATAAAAAATACCCTAATACAGTGGAAAGCAGGAGGGAAAAAATGATACTTTTGAGCACAAATATATGGGTACATTGTGTTGAAATATGTCCAATGACTGTACATGAACATAAACATGTTATGTTGAAAAGAAGTACAGTAGTAACCCTGTAAAGTTAGATGGATGGAGTTTAATGGCTCAGTCGCTGGTCATCTGGTTGGAATTGGGATGGCCAAGGCCTTTTTTCCAGTTGTGGCCCACTGGCTTCCCTAACCATGTAAATGGATCTGTATAGTTACGTTTTTATAGCAATTCACCAAATCTGCACAGTGTGGTGAAATATTTATTCAAGATGGACATGTATTCCTAGAGATATCAGTGAATGAAAAAGCTATATCTGTGTTTGGTGTGTTCCATAGTATTCTGGAGGGCAGCAGAGGTTACATCACTTTCTCACACTGACAGGGAATACTTTGTTTCTCTTTGTTTATTAAGACTGTTGTGTTGAAGCTTGAAGTTAACCCTTTACCATTGTTTGGGTCCTTTTGGACCCATGCGGAGAGCTCGGCTGTCACCCATCTTTACTGTTTCACGTGGAGCTCGAAGCTGCGAGTAGCTACCCGAAAATTTGGCCACAACAACGAGAGAGACAATAGTTTAAGGTCACAGGGTCAATGGCCTACGGAAGCCGATGCGGGGCGGGTTACGTCTGCTTTTCCGCCCACTCCCGAGGAGTGCAAATATGCCCCGATCGGAGCACAACGGTAAAGGGTTAATCTAAAATATCTGCACCACTCGGCGAAAGAGTTACGTGCACACACGCAGAGACAGTGGCATCAGCTTTGTTGTAAACACACTCCACAGGCTTATTTTAACCCTTTACCATTGTTTGGGTCCTTTTGGACCCATGCGGAGAGCTCGGCTGTCACCCATCTTTACTGTTTCACACGGAGCTCGAAACTGCGAGTAGCTACCCGAAAATTCGGCCACAACAACGATAGAGACAATTTTTTAAGGTCACGGGTCAATGGCCTACGGAAGCCGATGCAGGGGGGGCTACGTCCACTTTTCCACCCACTCCCGAGGCGCGCAAATATGCCCCAATCGGAGCACAACGGTAAAGGGTTAAATGCAAAGTTTGAAAAGTTCTCACCCCACTTATGCAACTACATTCCAATAATATGAGCTTGATGAAAGAAACTGTTTTTTAAAGTTTAGAGGAAAACAAAAGACTGATTGTTGAGATATTGAAATTCATTTACTTGAAACAAAATGGTCCATTGCAAAATAATTTGTGATTTTCGTGTTGTATAATTGACAATAGGTACTTCATTTTTTATTTCAATTCAAAATGTTTGTATGGTCTTGAGTGCTTCCTGTTTGCTGGCATAGCATGTTTCCACAGAGAGGGCTTAATTAAGTACATCAGCCTGTAAGAGTAAGAGTGATATCACGAATTGGTACAAGGAGCGGTACCTTTCAGAAAAATAGGCAATAACCGACTGTAATTTGAGCAGACAACAATAACAGCACCATGAATTATTGCACAATGTACAATTTAAAAGTGAGTGAAGAGACTTCAAGAATATCTAGAGCTTCAGTGTACATTGATTCTGATAAATAATCAGTTAAACCAGAAAAACCAAAAGGCTTAGTGATTCCTTGACTCCAATATGAAAATTTTACTTTTTGGTTCAATAACCATTTTCTTAATGATCTTTGAATTCCACCGAAAAAAATGGGTTCTTCCTCTCAACCATAACAAGTGTACATGCCAAATATGAAGAGTATCAGTTATTCCTACAGTATCTGGAGATATCATGATTATAAGGCTTTTGGCATCTGACCTCTGGTGACCTGAATGACCTTTGACTTCTTCCAAAAACAGCAGCATTCTTTTTCTCTACATGATAAACCTACTGTTCATACCAAATATGAAAACTGTCAGTCTTTTCTGTCTTGAATCTCAATAACAAAGGGTGTCACAAGTGCAAATCGTTACAAGACGGCTCGCATACCCGAACACCCGGTTGGATTTGATGAGGCAAGCGGGAAATATTTTGTTCAATGCTTCCTCTCAGTGGCTTTGCCAGAAACAATGTGTGGGATCTGGCATGTTCCTCTCGTGACACAATGTGCTGAGTATACTGTAGCCACCAGATATCAAGGAATTGTTTGTCAGTAGTGATTGACCTCGAATGTACTGGAGAAGAAGAGCTGGCCCATATAAAACCAGTTTCGAATACTGTTCAGAGGAGAGCCACACCAAAAGAACCAAGACAGAGACGCTGTGCAGAGACCGCTGCCGTTGGAAAATCATTGTCAACAGTACTGCCTGGTCTTACAAAGCCTTGCCATCTTGCCCACAACAAGAAAACGAGTCCTTGGTACGAGTACGATACCTGTTGCACACGCTCAAGCTTTAGAGTGAGTTTATCTAGGCGTAACGGTAACTATTGTATAATCTAAGGAGATAAGGAGTAAATAATAATTAAGTATTTGATTTTAATTTCGCTCTTCTGTAATTTTTTCTGTCCTTGGTTTGACTGCGACCAAGCCATACTTAACAGAAATTGGGGGCCTACTATATGGGAAACGAACAAAATTAGGGGGTCTAGAAGTGGAAGCCAAACTCTGGGGATAATACCAAAAGTAGAAAATTCGAGAAATTTTGTAGTAAACAACTGTATTAATCCAGACTTAGTTGCTTGTTGAGTGCTTGAGACTTCAGAATGCCATTCAACTTAGATGAATTTGTGGCTAGCCCCTCAATTCAGGAGCTAGACTCACTGTAAAAGTCTGAGATTGTGAAAGTCACAAAACATTATGAAATAGAATTTCAGCCATTAATGCAGAAGAACGAGATTAAGAAATATGTTGTGGAGAATCTTGTTGACGAAGGAATTCTGCCCAGTACAGTACTTGAGACTGTCATTACCGTGCCTACAGACCATGCATTTGAATTGAAAAAGCTCGAATTGGAAATGAATAAGGAGGTTAGATTGAAAGAATTGGAAAAGTAGGAAAAGGAAAGAGAAGTTAGACTGAAAGAATTGGAAAAGGAAAGAGAGGAAAGGCAGATGCAAAGGGAACATGAATTTAGGCTAAAACAACTAGAATTAGGGGTGGTGAAAGGTACAGACCCTAAAATAGGCATGGATACTGGGGGATTTGATGTCTCTAAACATGTAAAATTAGTCCTCAAAAGAATGATCAGGTTAGCTTAAATAAAGCTGCCTTATTTAAAGACATAGCTTGTGCTTTCTGTCACAAAAAGGGTCACACAATGGCAAATTACTTTCAATTGGCTAAATTAAAGGAGACTGAAATAGCTCCAAATGCCTTAGCCAATGCAGGAAATTCACCTGAGGCAGTCATGACTTTACGGCCTTATTCTAACGACCAAATTAAGGAAGAATACCTTCCATTCGTGTTTGAGGGTTTTATTTCCCTAAATGAGGATTCAGTTCATCCACCCGTCAAAATTAAAATTTTGCCCGACACAGTTGTTACTTCTTGATGGAGTTTTGCCATTATCGGACTCTACATCCAAAGGAGCAAATGTACTAATTCAGGGGGTTAAGTGTGGATTTATTTCTGTCCCTCTCCACAAAATTAATCTGAAGTCAGATTTAGTTTCTGGGTCAGTCATAGTAGGGGTTAGACCTACTCTAACTGTTAAGGGGGTATCTCTGTTGCTAGGCAATGACCTAGCTGGTGGAAAGGTAGTAGCCAATGCAATTTTAACAGGTAAACCATGTGACTACTGTATAACAACACAGGGCATTTAGAAAAGGGATTTCCAAATTTATTTCCTGCCTGTCTTTCACTAGAGCTATGTCACAAAAACTTGCTATGATTGATGATAATCTTAAACATCCAGACTTTCAAGCTTTAGAGTGAGTTTATCTAGGCATAACAGTAATTATTGTAAAATCTAAGGAGATTAGGAGTAAATAATAGTTAAGTAGTTGATTTTAATCTCGCTCTTCTGTAATTTTTTCTGTCCTTGGTTTGACTTCGACCAAGCCATTCGTAACGAAATATACACAAACACCATTACCAAAATAGATTTCCATTTCTCAAAGTAATGGGGAGTGGGACTTACCTTCACTGTCTTCTTCCTGAAATGATACATCCACTTCTGTTATGTTACCTTGGTGATATTCCTGTTGATGGACAAGCATAAAAAGGATTTCAAGGAAAGCAGTTACATGAGCTAGACAAATCCAGAGTGTCAAGTGGTGGTCTGGTTTTAGTTGGACATAACTGGTGTCCATTACCTTTAGTCTTTTAATTTCTTTGCTTACATTTATCATGCATGGATGGTTGTACACTGAATTGTACCTTGATTCCCTCAATTTCCCTGAATATGACGGTTTGAAATTTATGGTGACAATAAATGAAGACAATTTAAGGCTGATGACCCCACTGATGGCTGGCTCCCTATTTTCACTAAACACAAGCATGAATTTGTCTATACACGGCGCACAAACATTACACATAGACTTTGATACTGAACACTGACGAGACTGCCAATTACGCAACAGTGGAAAGGTCTCTTCTTTCTTGTTTGTTTAAGCCTACATGTATTGCCGACACTACCATTAACCAAGGATGAATAGGGCAATATGCCTACTGTATTAAAATTTGTACTCAAAGGTATCATTGCAAAGAAAAGTTAACTGGTATGCCTATGATTTTGTCAATGATAGAGTACTGAAAGTAACTTAAAGAAATGGTGCATCCAAGCATATATTTACATTTTACATCAAAGGGGAACTGGGATCCTAACCATGGAGCTAAAGGGGAACTGGGATCCTAACCATGGAGCTAAAGTACATGATAGAGTATGTAGCAGAGACAAACTTGAACACCTTACTTCCAAAATGAGCCAAAGTTACAGTAGCTGTATATCTACTAAGCTGGGCCAAGCATTGATGCCTTACTATCAAGATGTGCAAGACAACCATACTTCTAAATTTCGAAAATTTTTATAGCAGAACACCAAAAAAGAATTTAAACAGTCCATCTGTTCTTTCTAGCACATTCCTGAACTGTGATATAAAATGTTGAAGTTAACTTACTCAGTTTAAAATGTTACACTGCACAATAATTTGTGATGTCATTGTTGTACTACTCAAAAAACAATCTTTGTATTTCTATGTTTTTTCTGAAGCATTCAATGTCGTAAAAACATTTTTAGCTCAAAGGGAAACAGAGCAACTACAGTAAAGTCAACAAAAAGTCACAAATTATTGTGCAGTATAGTGTTTTGTTATTAAGTGAATATAGTTCAACATTTATTTCCTCAACAATGGAACAAGCTATTAGAATGGGCACTGGATGAATAAGATTTGTTTTGCAACTAGAGATAAAATATATATCTTTAAAATTATAGACTTGCATTACGCTTAAATGCGCTCAGTCAAAGATCACAGTCTGAAATTTTCCTACAAAATTAACAGATGAATAAGCATGTTAGAGTACTGGAACAGTTGAGGACAAATATGATACATTATTGGGATCAGTACAGACAAAAGGTCTCAAAAATAGAATGCAATTATCCATGGGGTTCACTGTTTGAAGGATTGGTTACTGTATGTGAAGTGGAGACTGCTTTTTCACAATACAAATGCCTAGTTATTTTAATTATTCCAAAGTTCTGATTTGGTGAGTAGGACCTGTACAATGTTGAACAACTGTGTTTTTTCTGAAGTACTGTACCTACAGTATCAATCAAAATGACAGTGTGCATATGCTCGTCCATACCACATATGCTGATAGATTGCTTCTTGAGAAAGCAACATAGACACCCAAGTAGTTCAAAGGCAGTGTGGGGTATAACTGGTATCTGAGTTTGTTACGAGATCTATGCCCTCAAATGAGCTATGCTTTCATTGTGTTCACACTGTGTGAAAAGTAATTAACACATGCTTGACTGGCCTGTTAGCTAACCCCAAATGTTATGTAACTTTTGGTGAACCCTGCTTTGCAAAACTGATTCATGTAAACATGCTCAACATGTTAATAAACAGACCATCAAAGTTTCCAGTTGTGATAACATTATGTGACTAAGAAAACAACAGGTTTGTGACACTGCTTCCACAACTTTTCAAAAAAATATCGTAGTAGAAAATGAGGTAATATATTTCAAAATCCTGAAAGACTTTAAAGTAAATTTGAACTAATGGATTTATTCTGATGAAAAACATCACGCTTTTAATATTTGAACATCAAATGGCTAGGCTTTTGTGTTGCAACTGCGATAAAGTGAAATTTGTATGGTATCCTATTTCTGGTGTGTGTGATATTTACAGTCCTGATGACCCCACTCAGGTGACCCAGATGACTTTTGACCTTCACAATAGAGACCATCTTCTGACCATAATGCATCCACATGCATCCAAAAATGATAGGGTCCATTTTCTGACCATATAACATCCACATTACACCCAAGTTTCTCATCTTGAGATATGGCATAAACAAGAGTTTCAGACTTTGACCTGTGGTTTACGCTCTAAATGAAAAAAGGAAATAAATTGTCCTCTTTTTTCTCTAGTACAAAAATTCTGTCTAATGTCTCAACCGTGTGCCTACGGTGCAGTCATTTTGTCCCCAAAACATCAAAGACCTGGATAAATAATATCACTTCCTGAAAAGACCTTGCATATGATCCCACCCCATGCACCTCTTATATGGCCTAACTTTTGTCTAGCTACAGCCTTGGTGTAAGCTGTAAAATACATGTGTGTATTGTACTACTTCATGGTCTAGTCCAATTGCTTTTGTGGTTTTGTCTATACTGTAAGTCTTTGGCTTGAACGTTGCATCAATGATTTTGAACAGCGAGTCAACGGGCTCTTAAAATATGTGAAAGAAAGGTACCGAAAGAAAGTTCTCTCACTGATTGGCACTGTGGTGAGTCAGCATTTGCGAGACCACACAGGAAAATCCCATTAGACTCGTTTTAGTTGCTTAGAGTGTTTTGTTTCCCCTCTGCCGGATCTATTGAAAAGCAGTTTGACTAGTATTGAGAATTACCTCTTAACCAGCTTACCCGCACAGTCAATGTCCTTTTGGGTATTGTACATTCACTTTTAAACCACAATGCACAATTTGTAGCTTTGCTCGAATTTGCTTTTGTGCAGTACTTACTCTGAATGGAGATTGACCTAACTTAGTTTGGATTTTCTTGGAATAGTTCTTCTGTAATGAAACATTTATACTGCATCTGTGGCATGTGTGCAGTAATGAATAGAGATTTGCCTAGGGTTAGGCCTAACATACTGTTTGGATTTATTTGGAATATTTCAATTTTGGTTTGAAACACTAAAGACCCACAACAGTTGAACTTTGAGATCCTTTTCAGTGAGTTATTTCAGCTGGCTTTTATATGCATTTGGGGCATTAATGTGTATCAGAATTGCTAATTTGGGTCCCCAAATTCTTAAATTTTCCAGCCCTCTGACCAGGGAGAAGCTTTTCCCCTTGGAACCCCAGACCCCTGTGACAACTGTCAGGGTTGTTTGATTTTAATCGCACTGATTAAAATCACCTTATTGGAAAAATTTTATTTTTGGTGCCAAAAAGTTATTTATGGTTGGTTTATTTACTGAATTAACTCATTTGAACAAACAACACAGTAAAGAATGGTTAAAAACAATGTGCACCCCTAGTAAGGGATGCATCAGTATTGACTCCATAGACTGTCAATATTACAATTCAAGTGAGACACAGTATTTCATTGAAAAAATCAACCAAATTCATAGTGATCATGAGCCTTTTTCATGAAGTTGGTTGAGGACAGTAGGACCCTCAAATAAAACTGTAAGTATTAGACAGTATAGGTAGAGCATGCCAACTTCCCAACCAACACTGTCCTGGCCACAATTTGGAAATGTCAGATATGCTAGTAATATTACTGTACCACAGTGTGGTGGAAGTTGCTCATTTTGGGGTTATTCAAAGACATGAAAGACATGATGCTTATGAAATTCTTACTCTATGATCTAGATATAGGATTCAATTATTTTTTAATTTTGCCAACCCTTACAGGTATACCAGGACCCATATTTGCCCAATGAGATCTTACAGTACCAAGTCCAAGTACTAGAAATATAGAGTATTGATAGATGGGTTGATTGATGAATCAATGTACAAACATTGTTACATTCCATACACCCTAGAAGTTCTACATAGTGTAATCCATTGCCAGTTCATTTGCTATTAAGCAATTGTGCAATGAGTTCAGTAACAAGGGGTTCCAGCTCCCTGTTTCAACCAGAAATCACTGTCACTATCACTGTCTTTGTAATCACAACATCTTCATACAACACAATACTTTGGTCATGTGTCCAATATTATCTGGAACCAGGGAGGGGTTGTCTTTCATGTTTTGTGTATACACTGCTACAGAGGGCTAAACTGCATTTATTTTCATTTTTCAATACTTTTTTTGTGTTTGTTTTGCAAAGGATAGCCCTTAAAGCTGAAAACTTCATCCTTGTAGGTTATGGAGTACACACTAGCATCCAGGAAATTTTGTAACATCATACCTTTAGGAATTTAAAAAAATCTGATTAAAATCATTAAAATTGGATTAAAGTCATTAAACTTCGACTTTTTTTTATTTTTTTCAAAAAATAAAAAAAATCAACAACCCTGACAACTGTGCAATGCATGAGCACTGCCCTTGGTGACACCAGATGTCCTTTGACCTCCACCAAAATCGATAGGCACCATCTTCTGGCCATACACACCCACACACTAAATATGAAAAAACCCAGTCTATCAAATGTCCCTTTCTTGAGATAGGCCTATTATGTTTACTAGATTTTTAGACTTTAACCCCTGGTGACCCCAGATGACTTTTGATCTCCACATTTACACCAATAGGGACCACTTTCTGACCATATTGCATCCACATATATGATACCAAACATAAAATCTATCAAAGTTTCCTATCTTGATATTGCATTATTAAAGGTTTTCAGACTGACCCCTGATGACCCCGGACAATCTTTGGCCTCCACCAAAAACAATAGGGTTCTTCCTCTTAATATGCGGTATCTATGTACCAACTTTGACACCTGTCAGAGTTTCCCTTTTTTAAATATTCATGCCGGAAAAAATACTCTTAGAACAATCTCGTCAGGAACTGTTCTCAGTACTAATTATACGCCCATATAAAAATTTGAAAATGACCCTGAAGGTTAACATTTGATAGCACTTTATGTAGCCCTTCACTCCTTCAATGCACTTTAAGTAATTTGATTCCCTTTTTGCCAGCACTTACTTCAGGATTTGTTGTACAGTAAATTGTTATTTGAACCCCAAAGTTGTTGGGCTTCTATTATACCAGAATGGTAATCAAATCTGCTGCTGATTGAAGCAGCTAATTGGAGTAATGAACCAGTGGTAGGGTACTATAATTGGGAACAGCAGTTTTTCCCTAAAAACTTTGGTAGCCATGACGGATCTCCATAAAGGAAAATATCCCGTAATGTGTGTTAAAGAGCCAGAATGTCACATACACAAACAGTACATACATACATACACATGCCAGCACAACTGCAAAGGTTTCTGTTTCATCGAAATAAAAAACACAGACAATATACAAAACTTTTGATATGGAAGCTAGCCAGCCAGCCAATCTGTATTTAGTGTAGTGTTCAGGAAACTGATCAGGTATGGCAGTACACCATGATCATGTGCAACTTATGGTATGTCATGTACAACCTACAGTATGATGTTTACACAGGAATTTATATACAATGTACTACAGTATGAAGTACTTTGTTTAAAAATGGATGCACTGTAAAAGGACGGTAAGGGTCATTAACAGTTTAGCTGATTGGTGCTGGAGCTGTTGTTAAACCCACAACTGAGAAAAATGGTAGCTCTCCTTCACCTTCATTTTGTGGCTGTGTTTCTAAGAGTCAAATGTTTTCTATTGTATGCAATTGGATCACAGTACATTGTCAACTTTCTTTCTTTCTTGCAGTCGCTGATAAAGACTATCTTTGATCAAGAATATTTCTGTCTCCATGCAGATTTTAATATGTTAGTTTACAGTAGCATCTAGAGTATCAGCCTCCCTCTTCAAGGCAAACATTTTGAAAACAAACCTCTGAGATGACTTCTTCAAGGAATATATCCAAAGCAGTGGTAGACAAATCTTTTGATGGAACATCCAAGTCTTGTCCTTCTTGTAACCCTTGAAAGTAAAATAACAGTAGTCAAGTCACTTGCCTTTCATACCATGTCAATAAATATTTTATTGGCTGACATCACTACTTCTGAGGAAATGTGCCACTTTCAGATTTTCCATACAAAGTGCTGATCACACTCAATTTAATGTCAATATGACTCCTGGCAGGCTGGGAAGGTCTGTTTTCATCATATTAACAATATGTAATTAAATTGAGACTGTTTTTTTTAATATGCTGCTTGAGAGTCCTCAGAATTAGTTTGACATCAACAGGAGGTTGTTGGTTAAGCTAGTGTGGCGTGGTCCATTTTTCATTCCTTACTGTATATACCTGGCCCATTCAAGTTAAAAGGTTGCCCACCCCTGCTCTTGGAGTTGAAGGCACCTCATGATTTCACTCTTTGTCCACTGTTTGACTGTTTGACCAAGTACATCCTTGAATGACCTTTGACTTCCTGTTAAAGGTGCCACTCTAATGACCTGTGAGCTACATATACAGTTAACTTGCCACATCTGAGAAAATTCTAGAAAGCCACTAGTCACACTCTTTTGCATGATTACATTATACAGTAATTTACCTCTTTTTGATACATGACCTTACATTTGATTTGAATAGTGCAACAATGATGGCTCACTACCTACAGTGATCAACACTCCTGTCACATCTAAAAAGGCCTGGACATATTCACAAAGATTTGAAGGCTGATGCAGTTTTCATACTTTGACCTCTCACTTGACCATAGACGGTCTACAGACTAAAGGGAGACTCAATGGTGTTGTATGTGACATTTAGAGAATACTTTAAGAATGTTACTGTGCTTGCCTTACTACAAGTAAATATTACAGAACTGGTTGTTTTACCTGTTAGCATACAGGGCTTGTTCAAACACAGTGCAATATACTTTAGAGTGCCTCCATCTGGCATCTGACAAACTTCTAGAATGTTGCCTTTATTACTGTACCTCTTACCCCCACCTTGACTGTTTTTCAGAGTGCAAAAGAAACTCAGCAAAAGTTAATAAAATATAAAAATATCAAGATTACTTTAAAGCATTGTAGTAGCATTTTAAAAGACAGTTTCAAGACACCACTTTCAGTGAAAGATTTTTGTATTTCAATATTCAAAACAGAATGCAATGAAACTCTTCAAACTATATGAAGGGAACAAATGTCTCAAAAATATTTATGGTGTCATTATGGATAATGTCTATTTTTCTCTGAGCAGTTCCACTGGCAAATAACATCTCTTTTGATCAGGCACTTAAAAGGGATTGAGAGACAACACACAGGGCGTTAAGCCGAAAAGTTATGCTTTGCATTGTCTTTTTATAATGAAGTTACTCTAACATAAAGCCGATTATTGGAGGAGAAACTCCTGAATTCCTCTCCCTGTCCTCTGCTTCAACTGAGAGAGATGGTAGGATAGTTTCCCCCATTGATATCAAATTGCCAGCCATCAAGAAAAACAAATATTTCACCTTGTACGGCCAGGTGCCCTAATTTTAGAGATTACGGTATTGCTTTTTGACCATTTTACAATCTCCATCTTTGCAAGAACAATCCAGAATTGTTTGAAATACCAACATTAACATTTAGACTCCCCTTCGTTTTCAAACAGATTTATTTATTTCTCAATAGGTATATTAGAATAATACTGGAATTGTGGCAATTTAGAAGTGGATGAACAGTCGTTTTGATAAAAAATGGATATAAACATCTTATATTTATCAGCTGCCCAGAAGGTAATCAAGGCATGTTCTTTACGATATTTCTTGTTACAGGATTACTCTGCTTTAAAAGATGGGAATCTTTAAAAAAAGGAAGGTCATTATAAGCTTAACAATAAAAACAAAGGGACCTGTCAATCAAATTTTTATAGCTAAAGGGGATTTATTTACTTTCTAGTACTGCACATATTGTCTGGCAGAATTTGGTTGATGTTTCTCCACCCCTTCTGACTTCCTGTTTTGATGCATTACAGTAGTCATAAAAATCTTGAAATTCAATTTGGCTAAGTGTACTGTATTTGTGGAGATATTGTACTTCTGTAATTCACAATTTTACATGAAAACCACTTTAGTAGAAAATTTTGTCAGACCTTTCAGCAGCTTAAAGTAACTCCCAGAACAAATCCAAACAGAAACATCAATCTTTTTATCATGGATCTGCATAATTTGTTAGGATTTTTCTCCCCCAAGTACTGTATTAATGTTGTGCATTATCCTGAAATTTTGTAGCATGGTACAGTATGTCTTGCATGATTCAGCTACTGATTCATGTAATTTCATCCATTATTCTACTACTTCTAACAACCTTTGTCAAACCAAAACAAACCACAGAGCTATGTTTAATAGCTCCATGATCAAACTTGCAGTAAGAGCACAATACATGTATTTGCAGAATATTTATCTGCCACTGCCATAGCCAATGCCTTGCTGATGTATAAGTCACTATAAATTTTCAGTGTGAATATTTTGGACAACTCATGGGTCTCATGGGCAGGCAAAAGAATTCTGATGATCATCATCCATCTAGGCTTATCATGTACTGGTGTTGTCACCGGTGGAAATTTCGCCATTTTAAAGTACTGTACTGTACTTAGTCTAAGCAAGTTTCATGTACATGTCTTGCACTGTGCTGTACAACATAAAAAAAACTGTACCGGACATTGTACTGTATGTGCAAATCAATTAGCAATGGCACTGATTAACAAGTAGCCTACAGTACATATATTGTGGATTTGGATTTGAGAGAATTAATTGGTCCTTGGTCTGAACATAGAAGAATTGAAGGTAGGATATTATTGCAGCTATTTTCTCAAAAGAGGGCAATTTTTTAGGGAAGAAAAGTACAGTATAAACGAATCTGGACAGCAAATGATGGGCTGATATCAGTAAGCTGTAAAGTAACTGGGGTCTGTCACCTTTTTATCTTTCAATTTCTTTGCCTACCTCAGGCTACCTGTATCATGGGTCATTTTACTCTGACTTGTATCTTAATTCCTTCAACTCCACTGAAAATAAGGGTTTAAAATTCATGTAGACAATAAATGATGACAATTTAAGGCTATTGTAATGGACCCCACCAAAGGCTACCTACATGTATGGTCACAAAAACAAGCACTGATTGGATTCGCCTATTTTATGGGACATGCATGCACTGTAAATGCCTCATTCATTAGCAGTCCCCAACTAATGTTATTTTATTTTTCTATTCTACTTCTTTCAAGGAGTATTGAAGGACATTCAGGAAAATTGCTCCATCAAAGTTTTGAAACATTTGAGTGCTTCATTCCGAAAATATCATACATTTTATAAAAACCAGACCTGCAGTAAATTGGTTTACCTGAAAGTAAGGTGTAATTAATAAATCCTCCATTATCCATAACTTTCAAGGTGTTCCTAAATCAGGGATCAGAATAAACAAGGGCACTGGTAGCCATGGTTATCATGCCCTTGGTGGCTGGCCTTGAGGTGCCCCTTAAAAATGTTCTATTGGAAGAGCATACATCTATAGCCATGCTGCTCATAGGGATCAGAATAAACAAGGGCACTGGTAGCCATGGTTATCATGCCCTTGGTGGCTGGCCTTGAGGTGCCCCTTAAAAATGTTCTATTGGAAGAGCATGCATCTATAGCCATGCTGCTCATAGGGATCAGAATAAACAAGGGCACTGGTAGCCATGGTTATCATGCCCTTGGTGGCTGGCCTTGAGGTGCTCCTTAAAAATGTTCTATTGGAAGAGCATGCATCTATAGCCATGCTGCTCATTATTTTTCACACATAGATGCCCTATTATTTTAATCTTACTGTATTTCAAGCCCAGTAAATTATCAATAATTCTAGAAAATTCAGCTATTTCAAAAAGAGAAAGTCAAAATTCTTTCCGATACAGTATCATGAATTTCAAAATTTCATGCCCACTGTGCAATAGCCCCTACAGGTACTTTAATAATGTTACCACAGTTTCAAGTGTTTCATAAATTTGATACTACTGTATGACCTATTGTGACAAAATTTGTCAAGGATCAGTGAAAACTGCACACAACAGCATGGTTTAATTTCTAACAATTGTTGATCAACTCTTGATGGAAAGACAGATTGATGGAGGGACATGTTTCCATGACAATAAGCTTACTTGTCCTGAAGAATATTTAGCATAATGGCTTGTCGTATTACACAATTAATAATTAAGTAGTTCTGTAGTATAATTGATAATTACCTAATGGACTGCTCTTTGCAAGATTTGAGTTCCACATTTGTTGCTCTTTTGGAAGCCTGTTAAGAAATCCTGTCAAAGAAAAAAGTTATTTGGTTATAAATACAATTAAAATGTAATCCTGTATAAAATCCTGTTTTTACTGAGTGGTACTGTACATACAGTATTCCAATTGGCCTTTGCTGTCAACTGTACATACAGTATTCCAATTGGCCTTTGCTGTCAGAGATTCTACAGAAGTATCTGAAAGCTCTACCACTTTTTATTCACATGACTTGTCATAACTTAGAGTTTTGAACTTTGCAAAGAATACTATCATTTAAAGGACTTTTAAATCAAATGGAAAAAACATTCAGAGCAGTTCACATAGTTACTGTACTTATCTCAGTGACAGGACACACACCATTAACAAGCAATATAAGTATTTAGTACATGACCTACGTACGGTACACTGTACAGTAGCTTTCACCTGTGTTGTTTGTCCTCCAGAAAGGGGTTGCATTAATTGAAAGCTCCCATGCGCAGGATCAGATCCTGAAATTTGGAGGATCCAACCATGGTCACACAAGGGCAGATCAGATCTTGAGCACAATAAAAAAAAAATGTGTATGAAAGTTGGAGCATCAAGGTGATGTGAAATCTCTTCCCATGACAAACAAAACCAGAATGCAAAAATGCATTGAGGTTTTGATGATATATACATGTTCTTTTCAATAAAATGCTGTACATTTCTTGTAACAACTGTTGACCCCAAGTGATTCTATATTCAAAAAGCCAAATTTTGTACTGTGCCTTGAGATACTGTATTCTGCAAAAAAGGTTTTCAGAGTTTTATGCCAGGTAATACCTGATGAACATTGACCTCCACCAAAAACAACAGGTACGGTACTTTCAACTCACCATAACACATTCACATACAGTACTAATTATGAAACCTATCGAAGTCTCCTACCTTGAGATAACCCATTGACAAGGTTTTCAAAGTTTAACCTTTGGTGACCCCAAATGTCACTTCACCTCCACAAAAAACCATATCTTCTCACCATAACTCATCCACACACTAATTATGAAATCCATCCAGGTTTCGTACTTTGAACTATCCTGAACAAGGTTCTATAGTTTGACCTCTGGTGACCCAAATGACCTTCAACCTTCACCAATGACTGCAGATGCCATCTTCCTACTATAAATCATCCACATACTGTACTACTGTAACTTTGAACTCTACCCCAGTTTTCTTCTTTGAAATACAAAGTTAGAAATGTTTTCAAGGTTTGACCTTGGATAATCCCATGTGAACTTAATGCCATGTGAACTTTTATCCTATGTGGACAAACAAAAGAAATATGAAGATTGTAATTTGAGTAATACAACAATGACATCACAAATTATTGTACGATGTGCCACTTTCAGCTGAGTGAATAAACTTCAACATTTTACATTCGCAGCAGAGAAATGTCCCATGAAGATGTGAGTTGGACTGTTAGAATTCACTTTTCCCGCTCCTTAATATATATTTTTGAATTTTTCGACTTGAGATATACTTTGGGGATGAAAAGATTTTATTGCATTAAGTTGCAGTACTGTACAGTAAGACTTAATTGACTCAGCATACTGTACATACTGAACAGTACGGTAGCTTGAGGAGACATTTCACCTTCAGTTGTAGAATATTTCTACTGAACATTTACCAGTTGGGTGCAAGAATTTCCCTCATCAATTCTACTTCCTACTTGTTAATTGGGGACTAAGTTGATCAATCAAGTACGAATGTCATCTCTCCCCTAATTTGTACCTATGAAAGCAGCTTAAATGCATGACTATAAAAAATTGGATGAGAAGAACACCAATAGTCATGTTAATAAAGGATGACAATATTACCTTTGCTGTATTTACAGCCTGTTACTGACGACTACTGTGTACCATGCATGGTAACTGACTGCATGGTCAAGTGGTTAGAGCAGCAGACTTGCAGTCAGGAGGTTGGGAGTTCATGTCCTGGTCAGGTCATACCACAGACTTTGAAAGCCTGCCACCATTGTGCTTTGGTGCTCAGCATAAACAGTGGAGAAGGGAAAATGTACCAGTAAGCCAATGGGAAAAAAGGCTGTGGGCGGCTCCACTTGAACCAATTGGTTGGAAACTGGACCGTAAAACTCCATCTACTGTAACTAACTAACTGTATACAATGGGCAAAATCTTGTGTTAAATACTGTACTGTATTGAGGGGATATTGTACAAGGGGAAAATTGTTTAACCTGAACTTTTGACACTACTGTATTTTATAGCACTTACTGCATATGTGCACATAATACTGTACAGTACATCACAAATTAATAGCAGACAAAGTATAGTACAAGCATCTACTTTCAACTTAATACATAGTACTGTATACACAAACATACACTAACATGGTATCACTACTACAGTATACTGTTAAAACAAAAGTGTCATTAAACATACCCCTGTCATCACTGATTGAGAGATCTTGTAAATTAATGACATCACTCTCTGGAAATTCCTTGTCATACTGAAAAAACAATAGAACCAATGTTTTGCGGTGACAATGTCATAGGTAACTGTCAGTTCTTGGACTACAGTACATAAAAACTTCATGCAAAACATGTACAGTACAGCAAATACTAAGTGTACCCTAAAATTTCACATGTACTTGGCTTAACAGTTCATCCATCCTTGCAGAATGTTTTGAGAAAATTTGTGCTTTATTTAAATGCTTATTTTCACAGCAATAATTCACACTGAATAAATTTGCAACATCTCTACAGTATTACTATATTTATCACCAGCAAAACTTCAAGCTCAAGCAGACTTTAATACTGTATGGTACGCTGACTACAGTAGCTGAGAACTATATCCAATTACAGTACCAATTCATTGAATTTTAAGGGAAACGTGAGGACATTTACTGTAACCTTTTCAATGAAGTCCTGTACTGTGAACAGTTGTTTAAGGGGCCGTGGCCAACACAGGGGTTTGAGGGGTACCGTTGAAACCCCCCATGACCCAACCATGAAGTGCAAAAAACACCTTAAATAGTTTTTTTCTCTCTCACCTTTATAGACTTTTTTCTCATGTTGTGCTCCAACCACCCCACCCCTCCCTTCCCCATGATACAATCCTGGCTACACTACTGGGCTTAGAGTACTGTATGTATGGCAATTTGTCTGGAACCTTTATTACAGTATATTGCTAGAATCACCTGCGAGTGATTGGCTGAAAAGCACTGTACTGTACTGTACATGATTGAAGTGTACATGATATCAAAACTGGACTACATAATTACAGTACTGATACCCACAACATAAATATGATATCAAAACTGGACTACATAATTACAGTACTGATACCCACAACATACAATAATATGGTGCTAAAATTTCATTTCCATCAAAATTAGAAAATTGTTAGTACTGTGTCTTGGTTTCTTACTGTATTTAAAAAGAGGTCACTTGCAGCAATGTTTAAATTTTCATGTACTGTATGTAAATACTGTACTGTTAATGGTTTTCAAGTTCAAAAACACTTCAAAATGCACTTATTGTACAGGGGCTTGAAGCAAGCTTTTGTCCCCCAAACTTGCTCATAACTTTAGCCCACAACAGCATCAATTTGACCTTGGAGTTTAGCAGTACAAAGAAATCCCCCTTTTTTGTCTCTGGCAGAATCTCTGATCCTTTTACTGGAAAGGAAGGGACAGGAAGGGTAAAATCCTCCTTTACCCCCTTACTTACCCCCCTCCTGGGAAGGACTGGTTGTCCAACAACCATCTTTTTTTTTCTCATTTAGAATTAAAAAGCAGTTTGCTTTTTTACAGTATATTTGATTACAGATTTCATGTACTCTTCAACTTTTCCAGTAATTCGATAGAGTATTTCAACTTCAGCTTTTTGTCTTTCACACTTCACATCTTTTTCTTCTTCCAAACCAATAATGCATGAACTACAGTATCATGAAAATCCTAGGTCTTTCACTGAAATGAGAATTGATGGAGTCCCAGGATGGTTAAGACAAAACATCTTGAAGTACAGACATACAGTATCAAGATCCTGTGTTTTTTTTACAATAATACGGTGAGTCTCACCCAAATAAATTATGCTGTTACTGTAAGTATTGACACTGATCAAAGGGTAGGAAGCAGACAGGTACAGGTACAGTATTTGTAAATTATGGTCTGGGCATAAAGAGAAGCAAGGTTTCCTCTACAGTAAGTTGTTGGGAAATTCTGAGAAACTGGTTAATAACATTCTGTGTGTGCAATTGAAATTGGGTTCAGTACACTAAGTGTACTGTACATTCACTACAGTATGTGAATGAGTGCTGTCTGGGCACAGAACTGTATGTCCCAGCCAATCAAAAGAGTCACCCTTACCAATAAATTTGCTCATGATTTGTTTTGCCTTAGAGTATGGTAGGGGAAAACGTTGCACTGTAGATTTGAGAAGTTAGAACTTGAGTACTCCATTCAAGATCAAGACTTTACAAAGAGAAGCAGCAAATTAGACTTCCAGTAATACTGTAATCAGTACTGTATCATACAGTACTAATGTGGCATGAGCAATTTGCATATATATCCCACTTCATGTTGTCTTTAAGATGCATACCGAGATACGGAGGAGAGTGAACTGTTTGTTAGGTCTCATTACCCAGCTTATAACTGTGTGGAATAGTGGATCTACCTGTTGATACAGTACTGTATAACACTTGTTAAAGTTAAAGCACATTTGCCACTTATTTTGCTAAGCATTTAAGAGATCAAGATCTTTCTGTAGGTCCTCAGAATCCTTGGTACTTGAGATACTGTAGTATTATACAAGAGGCAACCATCAGCAAATGATTGAACAGTGGATTTTAAATTATCAGGCAGATCATTTACATACAGAAAAAATAGGAGGGGTTCTAAGAATGTGCCTTGGGGCACACCAGAGTCCTCAAGAAGACTGGCCTTCCAGAACGACTTTCTGTTCTCTCCCAGGTAGAGAAGCATTTATCCAACAAACAAGTTCTTTGTTTATACCATAATACTGTAGTATTATTTGTTGACAAGTCCTTGGTGGGACAAATTTGCAAATTTTTCATTAATAGTGGTATGGTATGCAATTACGACATTAACAAATGCTGAATATTAATGACCAATAAAAATTGATCAAGTCCCAAAGAAGTGGAAGTGTTACATCAACAGCCCCAGCTGCTGCTGAAAACGATAACAATTCCACTTCTTTGGGAGTTGATCAATTTTTATTGCAAATTTTGAATAAATAAAATTATTTCAGCCATGCTGCTTCAAGATTAACATTGACAAGTATTACTGTGACAGTGGCAGGATCTGATTGTATTGGGTTTGTTTAGTCTTTATTTGGATTAGGTGTTGGTTTTGGGTCTGTTCTATAGGGCATCTTATGGGGTTTTTACCCTCCTTTGCCCTTAAACTTGTTATGTTATGTTATGATATTGATATTTTGGTGAACTGTAGTGAATATTAGAAGGATATTTACTGAAAAGTGTGGCAGTGCTGAATTGTAACCGTCAGCACTGAGCAGCATTCATCAACCAGCACCGAGAACTTGTTAGGGAAGTAGAAATGTGCAGATTTTTCAGCAATTTGTAAAGAAATTCGGGTAATAGGACTACCTTGAGATTCCTAATGACGGAAAGTTTTACCAGATAAAAATTTGTTCATAAAAGTGGGAGTAATTATGTCAAAAATTTCAATTTCGTTTTTGGAGCCTGGAGTGGCATGAATTACCTTTCCGTGTTATATATATAGTGTGTGGTAATATTGTATACAAACCAACATAGAGGGCGCCTGTGGCCTTACCTGTCAAAAGATATTATAAACATAGATACCAAACTTAAAATGGCGCGGTGACTTCAAATGGAGGCCGATTCGGAGGGGCGGAAGTGCGGATTACTGATCAGTCATTTTTAAAGCTAGGCTAACAATTAATTGTTATCTTCCAGTAGTACAAATAAGTGTGATTTTAAAACATTGCAATTCTTGCAAACACCATTCTTCAATAAATTTCACTAACCTGAAGCAGTTTAAGGCTTCTTTGCCGGCTTCCTACTTAGGAACATTTGAACATTTATGCACAAAGACTGGTTGCAAGTTCATTTGCTTACTGATTGTTCAGTTTTCATGGTATCTTCACAAGCGCACATCTGTGCACACGTTTACATTCTCACGGGCTCACAACACAAAATCAACTAGGCTAATGCGTTTTTTTCCAAGCACACGGAGAAATCCATTGTGTGTGTATAGAATTAGGCCTAGCTTTGTAAATGCACGCACGCTGACATCTCATCACAATGGCATTTTCTGTTACGCATGCTTTATTGTGCACGCAGATAACCGAATAGAAGAACTGTGCGCATGTCCAATCGACACTTCTACACCTCCGATTAAGCCTCCATGAGGAGTCGGTGCATCTAACACTGTAGGGATACAGGTAGGAGTTCGGCATCTAGGCTATGTTCATAATATCTTTGTTACCTGTACATAATGCATTACAGTACAGTAAGTCGCAATTTAGGCCTAATTGTTAGGCTACGCCTAACGTTAGGCTACGTCACGTTACGGTACGTAGGCTATCATGTCACTGAGGCTAGGCCTCGCATACCTTTGAAAAAATGGCAGCTAAGCTACGGTGCAGTCTGTTGTTCGAATCACTACACACTCCGTCTCCCGGATCATTCGTCTGGTTTCTGAAAGCCATTAATATTTTTACTATGTTACATGGGAATTGTTGCTAACTCCCTATGCCTAACGTCAGTCTGTAGCTAACGGTTAAGTCGGTGGTCTTGACTTGACAAAAGTCAAGATGTAGGCCTAGTACGGTATTCTAATGTACAGTACAGTATGCTGTATGTACTGAATGGATGGAATGCTTTACTTGTGCAGATTTGCAGTTCGCGCACTTCAGCTAGCCTCTTGTATTATCTATTGAACGCGAAAGGGACCTCACAATCACGTGGATCAGTTTACTGTTACCAGGTTACCTTTTTCCACCTTTATTGTCTTCCACAAAATTATTACAACAATGATAACATGGGTGGCGCCAGCGGGGAGGTGGGAGGGGGGGGGGGGAACGGGGGCATGGCCCCGTTGGGGACCACTGGCCCCCCGTCGGGGAAGGTCGGCAATTTCGTCTTGGAAGCCTAAAAAAATTATAAAAAAAAAAATAAAATAATAAAAAAAAAAAAATGTAGAAGGAATGAAATTACTGGATGGGTGAACATATTTTTTGTTTTGAAATGCTATTTGAAATACGTATCGGAATCGATTTTCAATCGCTTCTTCTTTGCTCGGTTAATCCTCATTTCATGTACCTTGTCCTATTTCCTCCCACGTCGTGGAAGAACGGCAATTTCCTTCGTAGAGGCCTAAAAGTGAACGTAAAGGACTGAAGTTACTGAAAGGATGATAATGAACTTTTTTTTCTTTTTGAACTATTTTACTTCTAGAGAAGTTCTTAGAGCAACTAGGAAGAAACGTAAGTGTTGGCGTCGCTATAGGGCCAGTTAAAGTCCAGAAAACTTAGCAGCTTACAAGAAGCAGGAATTCTTAGTTAAAAATTTGGTAAATGGAACTAAAACTAGGTTTGAAAAGCAGTTGGCCAAGGAGGTTAAGATAAACCCCAAAACTTTTCATGCCTATGTGAGGTCTAAGCAGAAGCTTAAGGAGGGTGTGGGGCCTCTCAAAGGTGATGATAATACTTTGGTTAGTGACCATCAGGATATGGCTAATTTGTTAAATGACTATTTTGTATCTGTTTTTACTGAGGAATCATCTTTGTTGGGGACTTGTAAGGGTTCTGATGTCTCTTCTTCAATCAGTTATGTCATTTTCTCAGAGGAACAAGTTTGTAAAAAGTTAAAGAGTTTGAAAGCTAGTAAGGCCCCTGGGCCAGATGGGGTCCACCCAGCCATTTTACGTGAATGCTCTGAGATTTTGTCAGTTTCGAGTTTTGTTCCTACTGACTGGTGGGTAGCAAATGTTACTCCAATTTTTAAGAAGGGGGATCGAAGTAATCCTTGCAATTACAGGCCTGTCAGTTTAACCAGTGTTGTGTGCAAAGTTATGGAATCTTTGATTAAGGATAGTTTACTTAAGTATCTTTCTAGATAATGAGTTACTTAATCTGTCACAGCATGGTTTCCTGCCAAGCAGATCTTGTGTTACTAACTTACTGAGCTTTCTTGAAGATGTCTCTTCATCTCTTGATTCTGGGTATGGCGTTGATGTCATTTACCTTGACTTTTCAAAGGCTTTTGATAAAGTTCCATTAGGTAGGCTAATGGTTCAACTGCATAGGTTAGGGGTTCAGGGCAATTGTGCTGATTGGATAAATTCGTGGCTTCATGGTAGATCTCAGAGAGTTGCTGTCAATGGTAACTTCTCCTCTTGGAAAGAGTACCACAGGGTTCTGTCCTTGGCCCACTTCTTTTCTTAATTTTCATCAATGATATTGACAGTTCTCTTACATCTCGTATAAGTAAGTTTGCAGATGATACTAAGCTTTATAGGAAGATTAGCATTTTGGATGATGCCTTACTGCTGCAGAAAGATCTGGATAGGTAATTTTCTTGGTCACAGACCTGGCAAATGTCTTTTAATGCAGATAAGTGTAAGGTCCTTCATTTTGGTCCCAAAAGTTTTAGCTATGATTATAACATGAATGGTTGTGTTTTAAGTACTGTCACCTCTGAGAAAGATCTGGGTGTTGTAATTACTGGGGATTTAAAGTCATCAAGGCAGTGTGCAGCCACTGCTGTAAAGGCTAATAGAGTGCTTGGATTGATCAAGGGGAATTTCATCAATTTTAGTAAGGATATTGTGCTTAATTTGTATAAGCAGTTGGTAAGACCCCATCTTGACTATGCAGCTCAGGCTTGGAGTCCCTTCTATGAAAAGGACAAGTTTCTTTTAGAGCAGGTTCAGAGGAGAGCCACTCGCCTCATTCCTGAGGTGAGAAATTTGCCTTATCATGCTAGGCTTAAACATCTTGGGCTTACCACCTTGGAGCTGAGAAGGATTAGGGGAGACATGCTCCAGGTTTTCAAGTTCCTTTGTGAAAGGAATCCCCTTCTGACTTGTAGTTATTTAAGAGTTCAAGGTAATTATCGGGTGCGTGGGCATTGTAAAAAGCTTGAAAAGCCTTTTGCAAGGCTCGACATTAGAAAGTTTAGTTTCTCCCATAGAGTTGTCAACGAGTGTAATTGTCTACCAGATTGGGTACGTAGTTAACTCCCCCTCAGTTCACTGCTTTAAGGTTAACATTGACAGGTTTTTCCATGGCTGTGGTAGAATCTGATTGTTTGGGGCTGTTGTCAAGCTTTGGTGGTTTGACTTTTGATTAGGGCTTGGACTTCAGGGCATCTTATGGGGCCTTGGCCCTCCTTTGCCCTTCAACCTGTTATGTTATGTTATGTTATGTTATTCTTTTGTAACGGTATTTTAATGCCTATCTGAATCTATTTTAATCACTTCTTACTAGCTCTGTTATCCTTCATCCTATCTTCAGTCCTCAAGGTCATGCCCACATCGGGGGCATGCCCTCAAAACTCTTAATTTTCCTGACAAAAACAGACGAGAGGTTGTTCAAGTGCATGCGGTGCCCAATTTTCTGCCACCTGGCCTGCCCCTCAGCCGAATTCTAGTAACGGTAATGAAAATCAGACAGGTTTTTTTCAGCGACACATAGGCTTATGATAAACAGTAGTGTGAAAATGTCTCCCAATAAGTCTGACTAAAAATTCATTTGAAGCCACCTTGTAACGTGGCATATTTTCAAAAATTCAAGTACATTGGAAGAAAAATCATTTATAGTCTGGAGTTCGGTAAGTCACGTGGAAATCTCATCTTTTTAGCGGGCCTTGCAATGGACTACAACGACGATTCCTTTACAGAGTTTTCCGCCCCGAAAAGAGACAAGAACATTAGGCCTACATCTAATTAATTGCAGCAGTACCCTTTTATCTGGTAATTTTCTGATCTTCAAGACAGATTCTTCAATAAACACCAACAATGGTCCTTACAAAGCCAAATTTCTTTCAAAAATTTTAGATTTTTTCTTCAAAATACACTTCAGAAGTTTAATATTGGTTCAAAAAGGCCAAAGATTTTCAAATTCTGCAAAGTCACGTCCCACAAAGACTAACTCATCAACTTTATCGGGGCCTTGAAATATTGGCCCCCCTGTCGGGGAGCCTGGCCCCCCTGTCGGGCAAATCCTGGCGCCACCCCTGCAGTAGGTTGCTTTACACCAAGCATGAACAACCTGTCGTACAAAAAGATTGGTAACATGAATATTCTGGGAGGAACAATTACAAAGAAAAAGAAAATCTTTACCATACTTATCAAGCTCAAAGTAAAAATTAATTTCCATAGTCCTATTGGGTTAGCACAGTAA
The DNA here is from genome assembly GCA_037179385.1 of Holothuria scabra. Lineage (NCBI taxonomy): Eukaryota > Metazoa > Echinodermata > Holothuroidea > Aspidochirotida > Holothuriidae > Holothuria > Holothuria scabra. Next base: position 57,997,360 of record CM074179.1, on the reverse strand, counting down.
CGGCGAACCCATGTACATTTGAGACCTTTTATAAAACTTTTAACATGAATAGCCTTTAAAACACCTTGAGCATCGTTTATCAACACAGAACGCTTTACCTTGTCTGGATTACTTTGCCAAATGAAATCGAAAATCACTTTCTCCAGTTCATTTATAAAGGAAGCAGGGGTATACCAAGGGCAAGAGCAAGACTAAAGTTTATTGTTACTATTTTGTGGTATTTCTGTCTTCAAAAAGCACAGAGTGCCACAAGAGTGGCGCCAGGATTTGCTCGACAGCAGAGCCATATATTTATGGCTCTGATCGACAGGAGGCCAAGCTCCCGACGTGGGGGGGGGGGGAGGAGCAATTCGAAGCCCTGTTATAGGCGATGGGTTTGTCCTGATGGGACGTCTATCGGCAGAATTGGAGGCGTGCTCAGTGCTCCGAAACTTTTGGCTTTTAACGAATATTTTGAATTTTAACAAATACTACGAAAACCGCAGCTTGCTTGTTGAAAATATGGATTTTTTGAAAGAAATTGTATCTTTTGTAAGAACCATTAAAATGGAGTGTTTATTGAAGAATCGGCCCTTGATATGACGAAATGAAAAAGGTTACAATCCCAGTGTGCTACAGTATACGTCACACATCGGACAGGAGTGTACGTTTAAGATGAGGCCAAACTGGCGAAGTAAAGATGATAAAAGTACCTGCACCACTGCGCCACATATAGCCTCCGGAGTTTTTATTTTCTGAAAGACATCGGAAGAGCTGGATCCTTTGGTAAAAGATCAAGTCAATGAAAAACCCTGTCAATATATACTAAAGGTTTGAATACTCAGAATGCTCTTCAGACTTTTTCTAGTTCCACTACACCCGTAAATCCCCGACTAAGTGATTTTTACCCGACTGACTTCAAGGTTGGGGGCTCCCCGCCCCCTTTAAACACGATACTGATTGAAAAATGATTTTTTATTAAGTTTGAAGTTTATTTTCTACGAATCATTTTATTATAACATAATTTACAATAGGTAAATAGGTAATACAATATTGCAAACACAATACAAAAATGAAAAAAAAAAATAAAAATCATAATACAGTGGCATAATAAATTAGAAATGAATGTAGAGGAACCAGAAATAAGTGGAAACTTTTCGAGCCTTGATCTGCCTTACAGAAGCAAAATTAAGTTAAATGTCGGCCTGATTAAAGTTGTCTGAGGTTTCTTATTGTAAACGGAGTAGGCCTATCTATCAAAATTGGAGAATATCCAGCACTTTTTGCCATTTTGAAAATCTGTAGCTTGTATCGAAGAAAATGTAATATAAGGACAGATTTGGGGTATTTTATTGAAGGCCGTAGTGCGGTTACTGAATGTCATCACGCAGATAAAGTTTCTCCAGTTTAAGATATTTGAAAAATTTCAGAAAATGTTTGGGTTCCTCTCAACATTAATTCATACTTTATATATTAAAGTTTCATGAATTATATATTGATCAGGAAGCTGCTACAGTATTCCCAATAAAAGTTCTCTACATTGACGTAGCTGTGCGAGGGTTTCAGTTTTTTTTTTTTTCCTTTTTTTTTTTTTTTTTACGGGTACAGAAAATTTGCTGGCCCCCAAAACCTAATAATTTCCGAAAGACTATACGGTACCTAAGCGCCATCATTAGTTGGCGTAGAGCGTGGAGGAAATTTAAAAAAAATTAAGTACCCCCACACAGCTGGAAATGGCATTTTCTAGACTTGTAACTAGACACAATCATTATATGTAACTGAAAAACAGCCTGGTCGATTTTCATAACCGTTGCTCGAATTCGGCTGTCGGGGCAGGACAGATGACACACCATTGAAAAACCGCATGTCACCTGGCCGTCCGTCGGTGAACTCCCAAAACCTTTTCAATATTTGCCCGAATATTCCACCATTTTGTGCAAAGTTCTTTGCAGTACAGTATGAAATGGGGGTTGCGGAAAAAATTCCATACACCACCTGAATGTCTCGCAAATCTTTGTAATCATTTTATATTTTTGAAAATTTTACTGTGAAAAGTAGCATTTTTTCAAACAAAGTTTCGGAAGATACAGATAACAGACAATTTTTTTCATTTCGTCTAGCAAAATTAAAAAAACTGGATGAGGAAATATTGTTTCTTTCAAGCCACAGGCTTCCCGAATAGGTCGCTTCATTATTTTACCTTTATTATTTTTCATGCAAATGTTAAGGAAACTTTCGGGTAAATTTCTGAAAGCATTTGAATCGACCACTTGAATATTATGTATAAAGGTCACTAATATAACTTTTTTCCTTGAGCTGCCAAGATGTTAAGCTAAGTTTTTTTTAACCTTGTTAATTTTGGAGCAAATTTTACCCTTGATGTTTTCCCTTGTTTTCGGGCATGTATTTTAAAGATTTGGGGGCAGGCTTAGGAGTTATTTGTGTATTTATTAGTTAATCAATGTTATTTTTTAAAATCAAATGGCTGCAAACGTTTTCCCAGACTCCAGACCGAATTTCAAAGTTTTCCGAAATTTGGAGGCAGTCTTCCTCGGTACGCTTATCTGTATTGACGGAACTGGCAGAAAATTTGAGATAAATGGTGTTATTTGCACAGAAAGAAAGAATAAAATTCGCAGTGTTCAATATTGAAGATCAATTAAACCAAACTCAAGGCTGAAGTAGGAGGAGGTATCATGTTTTACGTTAAGTGAATAGGAAAATTTATTTTCTTATTTTTTTCTTTTCAGAATGTATAAAAATCTGGAACTTATGTTCAAAAATGGAATTTTTTAAGGCAAATTGGTAATTTAGAAAGTTTCCTTGAAGAATATGGCCTTCCGTGAGAAGTAAAACCAAGAAGATCGTCATGGTGAGAGAAATTTATCAGGCTTGCATCTTTTATAATATAGATGAAGGCTCACCGACGAAATTGGTTCTTCTCTCTGACGGGGGGGGGGGATACATGTGTCTCCCCCTCCCTTTGCTGGCACCACCCTTGGAGAGCTATCACAAAGTGTGTTAGTTAGAGAGCCGGAAATGACATTTACCGGGATTGAAAGTAGGATCTAAGTATGGTCGTTATTTTGAGTTTCTCTTGAAACAAAATGTTCACTCTAATAAGAAAATATAAAAATGTACACCTTCCGTTTGCCTATCTTTCTATATACATGGGAGAATTGGATGCTCTACCAACAAGGCTATGAAGGAAGGCTTTTTACGCTACCCAAGGTTGTGGGGATTTCTTTCTAACTTTTTAATATTCCCAAGAAAATTTTACTGTGCCATGATTTTCGTACCTTTTTTCTTTCTTTTTTTTTGAAAAAAAAAAAAAAAAAAATCGGACACGCAAGAAATCCCATCCACCATCCGGACGCCGGACTTTTGAACTTGTAACTTTCAAGAGTTTTAAGAAAATGAACAGAACTTGTCAGTATCTCTAAAATTAGAGACTTAAAAGTCGTTTTAACTTCCATTATTGTATTTTCTCTTTCTCTCCCTTTTCCCTCCTGATTTTTTGCTCCATTTTGAAACCGGGTGATTGAGAAGATCTTCCAGTTCAAAACCGTCAGGGGGCAGGGTGTGCTTTGCCCCTGCCCCGGCAGATGCACTCCTGAATACCTTTTTGAAGAGATTTCTTCTCAATAAAAATTAAAGGCATATAGGGAGAATATAGGGAGATGGATGTAATTTTGTACAGTGGCGGAGCTGTCATATGGTCAGGGGGAGATCTCCCCCCCCCCCGACAGACCAAAATCGTCTGTCTGCGCTCTTTTTAGGTTTTTAACATACTCTATTTTCTCACCATTATTGGCAAAAGACATAATTTAATAGCGTTGTTTTAAGGTCCAGATTACAAAATGCTCAAAGAGCCACCAGTAACTGTACTATCTGCACTTTATTCTGATGTAAAAGGTCACTTTCTGTACTATAGGGATAGGTTTTGCCTAGACTGCTAGAGGTATCTTCAAAATAGCTTCCACAAAATTTTTCAAAACCATTTGAAGAGAACATTCAGGTTAAAATAAAATAAAACTGTTATCATAGTGGTAATGGTTTTAGAGTTTGAATGAGTAGTTTCCATTTTGCTTTTCTTCAAGTGACCATTCTCATGATAAATGGCTATTTCTGACACTGCACGATAATCCCATGAAAATTCTTATTTGTATTTCTGTACTTTTGTGGTCTCAAAAGCCAGAAAATTGCATCTAATAAGCCTAGGTTTAGGCTACTTTCATTTAGTACGAAGTCGGTATCTAGAGAGCCGAGCAGATCTTTCGTCTTGGCTATTTCTTGCAATGTACTTAATTGATGGCTATTTCAGAGTGGTTACATGATATGACTACGTCAATTAATGTTTCTTCGTGTACTTATCTTGATTTCCAGTTACAAAAAATGTACACCTAACGGTGATTAATTTCCATAACTTTTTCCCCCTGTAAGATTGCTTGCTATTTGGCTCTAGCAGGCTTAATCTTTATTTCCACAAAGTAGCCCATTATTACATTCAGGACAACAGAAACTTAAATCGAGACCTGACAGCCTGACAATAATACAAAATATAATGACCGCCCTAACACTAGAATGTGAAAGAGAGGGAGAAAAACACGGGCGTCCGCAGGTAGGGGCAAAGGGGGAACTTGCCCTCCGCTGGAAAATAAAAAACATGAAAAAACGAAAAAAGAAAACATAAAGAAAAAGACAAAGTAGAAATAACATCAACATTTCTTAACAGTTCACTCAGTGTTTTCCCTATTTATATGCGGTAACAGCCTAGGCTTGAGAAATGCCTTTGCGCGATCTGACAGGCATTTTGGGCCAAAATTTCTTGCGCTCCGTGCCAGCTCATGGTGACGCGGAGCTTTTCCCCCTAAAAGAATTTTGCCTTCCCTCCGAATTTTCTTCTGCGGAGGCCCATGGATAGAAAATTTAAACATGTTTTAATAGAAAAACTTGTGTAGGAGAAATGGTAAAGTATGTCTTCTACCAGATGCGGAAAATCAAATGGAAAGTGGCTTCGATCGTGCTGAGGCTCAGGGTATTTACTTCTTCGAAGCGCCCCTGCAGACCATTTTTCGCACCCTCTGACCGAAATCCCTAGCTCCGCCACTGACTTCTCCGTGCAATATGGAAAAAGCTTTAGTCATTGTGGATCACATTCTTTAGACAAAACTGCATATAAAAGATTTACGCTGTGTACTATGCAGCGTTTTACATTTGCATTTGCAAATCGATAGCCCTGGATTACTGATTAACGCTTGTAGCATGTGTTTTGAAGAAATGGTCAGTCCCAAAATACAGCTCCGGCCCCATTCATGTAGAACATTGAACGGAGGAATTTTTCCAATGGGCGGTGAAGGAGTATTGTTACGTTATATGATAGCAGACTCGAGGAAGGACGAGATGCATGTTCACTCTTTTTTTAATTTTCCATAAAGTAGGTATGCCTCTTGGCCTACTTCCTTCTGAATAGAAATTTTTGTATATTTGTGTAAAAATATATAGACATGGGGGTAGATTTCTTTTCAATTTGGGGGATGACCGAGGTGAACTATGAAAAAGGCAAAAAAATTTAAGTGTACAGCCAGCACGAAACCGCTCTAGTGTCCTTAGTCGGATCCAAGGAGCGACACACCGGAAGGCCCTGGGTTTTAATGTCTCAGCAGTCAAACAATGAATCTTATCTGGGAGATGATTAAATTGAATATGTTTGAGACGCTATTGATGACAATGACATCAATGCGACAAAAGGAACGGCGGAGCGCGCAAAATTTTTGGGATAAGAACAACAGAAACGACTATATTGTGGATGAGAGTTAAATATGGAGCACCAACTGTGCTTTTAAATGTATTTTTGTTTTACTGTTTATATCATTAGGGGACGATTACATGGGCCGTTCCCCCTATCAAATGTTAGGGGAAATATTCACATAACCACCAGATCTACGTGAATTATATATAGGAGGTGAAGGTGTCCTGGTGGTTGAGTGTACCACTTTGCACACTCGAGAACTCCAGTTCAAATTCCGGTGGAACCAAATTTTTTGAAAGCTAAAATTACGTGGCAGCTCAGTAGAGCTGTTCATAGCTGATGCTAAGCGATATAAAATTGGTGACTTATATTAGGGAATCTTCTTGACCGTTTTAGGAAGTTATCCTCTTTGATCAGTTCAGATGTCCAGCAGTGATATAAGGCAAGATAACCTCCACCCTTTTCGGTCTTTAGGATCGGGATTAGGGAGATTACTACGACCATCTAGTTCAACGCTGGACTACATTCAAAAAGAGAAGGAGAACCTCGCCGGTTGTTTAACAAAGCTCACTGTGGTACAGAATCCTTAATGAGCCAAAAGGCTTACTAATCACCAAAACGTTAAATTAAAATTTAATCCTGTTTGTAACAATACTGAGTACATTACGTACGTGCTACATTCAGCGTAAAGCTATACGACAAGGGAAGGGAAGCGATTGCCTCCTTGCTCTGAAAAAAGAAAAAATGAAAAAATCGCCATTTTTAACACCAGTCAACTACAGTGTGGTTTCCCTAACTCTTGTTTCATAAAATTCGGAATTCTCCAATAAGAGCTCAATATTTCAATGATTTGTTTTCCATGCGCTTTGTGCGCCGCAAATTCCAATTCCTAGTGCACTAGTGCTCGCTCATAGATTGGTAAACCGTTTTTCAAGCTGATGACAAAATCGGAAACTTGCTATATGTGACACCATGCAGATCATCAAGTGAAACTGGCAACTGCACCGCTTTATTCATACATTTTCTTCTATAAAATCCCAAATTTTCTCCAATATAACCTCTTGATGTAGTTTGAAACTTCGTCGGAGAGGCTCAGTTTGTGAAACCTTAGATTTGCCAAAAGGAAATTACAGATTCTTCAGTAATCTCTCCAAGTTTTCAAATTTCCTTACAGAAAACAGAGGATCCAAAATTTTTCGCAGTGAAAGCTCCATATTTCCAAATATTGTCTGAAAGGGTTAAAATTCAGACGGGCAAATTACCTACTTGGTAAAGTGGTTTTCAAGCTTAAAAACACGGGAAAATTTGGGTGCTTGTTCCCTTTCCCCCACACCCCTCGAGCAGTGGCGTAGCCACGGGGGCCTGGGGGCCTAGGCCCCCCATATTTTCTTCAGGCTCCCACATTTTTTGCCTCCTGATAAAGTAATTGAGAAAAAATAAAATGTTTGAACGGAAGTACACTTTGAAGTATTTTCTTCAAAAACCGTAAATAAATAAAATGTGTAACAATTAAGAAAACATGCATGAATGTGTGTAAAACACATTTTGTGTGCACGTATGAAATAAGGTTATAACTTCAAAATGATTACTTTCACTAAATTAGATACCGTGTATAATCTGCACTGTAGTTTATTGCATTACACTTCGAAGATGAAACGAACGTTTCGACGGCAAACTCGAATTTGACTTTGTTAGGTTAAGACCGGCAAACGACGGCAAACTCGAATTTGACTTTATTAGGTTAAGACCCTTTCTACATTTCGGATGGCTGGTTGATTTACTGAAAACAAGGCAATCATACACTGGAGATCATTCTTACACGACAATTCCTATACTTTATCATACACAAAATATGCCTTAAAGGCCCTGTTTTCTCACCCCAATTCTCCTAACCTTCTTACTTAAGCTCCTCCCACAATTGTCTGAAATTCATCCTTATCCAGAGAAAATCTCAGTTGATTGCTTCGAGTCGAGTATAGAAAAGCTCAATGTTTTTAAACAAAACACTTCCAGTACAGTTCATGCTGTGTAATAAAAGCTTTGGTACTCTGCATTGTTTGAATTAACTGTCAATCAAGGATCTGAGCCAATGGAAAATTTCAGTACAGCCCTACCAAAATTGTGGTTTGGGGTGAGAGGATTGGCCCTTTAAGGGTAAGTTACTGCCTTCGAATAATTCTTCCCATCCATCGCTAACAAGTAAGCCCATGTCGTGCCTCACTCCTTCCCATGACAAGTGCCACTGTAGAACGATTTTTTCGACAAGTCCTCTTTTTACTAGTTGTCACTGGCGTCCGGGTGGATTTGTAAAATGTCCACAAGATCCGCATTTCATGTCCCAGCCAATATGCCCAGCTGGGCTTCAACTGGGTTTCAGCTGGGCTACTTGCTGAGCCCCAGCTGGGACCCATTCGTGTTTGTCAGGTGTTCCCACGTGGGGCCCAACTGGGTTTGCCTTTCCCAGCTGATGCCCAGATGAAGTCCAGCTGGGCCCCGCTTCAATAACTGAAGCCTAGCTGGGCTTCGGCTGGGAAAGGCTAGCCCAGTAGGGCCCCACGTGGGAACACCTGACAAAAACGAATGGGTCCCAGCTGGGGCCCAGCAAGTAGCCCAGCTGAAATCCAGTTGGTGCCCAGCTGGGCATGTTGGCTGGGGTGTTTCCCGCATGATCCATACTTCTGCTTTGCGGTTTAAATATTTTGAGAGATTTACTCGTAGAATTTTAATTTTGACTACGTAATGTTCCAATGACCGAACACCACTGAAAACCGGAAAAAATGTTTCTTTGGTAGCATGTATGTCACTTGTAAAATCTCTACAAAGACTAAAAATGAGTATTTTGAAAATTTCCATGCTCCCCAAATAGGAAAAATCTAAAACGTAGGACTATAATCAGTTCAAAATTTTGTCAAACAAAGCACCATTTTGCATCTAGCAAATCTAACGCAAAGAAAGTTTCTCAAAGGGGGACACAACTAATTTTGGTTTTCCTATTGAAGCTGGAAGCTATTCAAATATTGCCGCATTTGCAATCTACGTTCTCCTGAAGTTCACAATTTTTCCTAAGAGAAAGGGAGATGCCGGTTCTATTTAGTCTCATACCCCAGGCCATGACAGAGATCAGAAATGCCCAGATTTTGGGTCCCTAAAAAGTGTATGTATTAACATTTTTCATACATTGATTTTTTATTCACACTATTCGAGAAGTGGCTGACTTCAAGGCTGGGTACATCCAGCTTAAAACACGTGGGAAGTGCCGTTTCCAGCCATCTGGAGGGTTTGTAAAACCCAAAATTTTCTTGTACGCTCCGCGCCAACTGATGGTGGCGCTCCGTTTAGACAGTCTTGCCGTGCCTGACCCTCGGAGGTACCAGGCCCTCCCACTTGTTACCTAGGCCCCCAAAGAAATTCAGTCCTGGCTACGACACTGCCCTCGAGAAATGTCCAGCTACTCCACTAGCTGAACTTCTGTTTCTCTGTTAATATTGACAGGTGTTCAAGACGTCTGACATTGACCGTGAATTATTACTATATTTTTAGTTTGTGAAAAAAGAGAAGAGTTAGCAGCATTAAAATGCAAAGTTAGGCATAAATTTGTGTATCGTTTTGACTAGTGACTGTTTCTTATGTTCCGGCAGCCTATTGTTGATCTAAGTAAGTGAGTCTGATGACAGTAAAAAAAACTAGACAGTGTGTACCTGCAAGCAAGTACCGATTGAAGCCACGTAAAGGTTTCGTGATGAGAAGCAGAAAGGCGCAAATATTAGTGATGTCTAAAAAGCAAACGGCCTGTCATTCTCTTTTCTAAGTGCAAAAATGTTCTGTCGCCAACACAGCTTTACGCATCGCGTAAGAAAAGTATCTATCAAACTGTCAAGCAGGCAACAGACTTGGTAGATTCGCGTATTTGCGCAGTTTAAGCTGAATGATATATACGCGACAGATCAATGTGTTCAACGATAGTGGACGTGGAGACAGTGCACCCGCGTACGGCCTTCTTTAAGTCTGGTACTATTGGTTAGTTCAGTACATTGTAACACTGTTTCCACTCTTTCCGATATCCATGTGCAATATTCGTGGAAGCTAACATCATGATTTGGCAAATGTTTAGTGCGCATCTTTTTGAACATCTCTTGTATATGTACTCCATGAATGACTTATAAAAATACCATGTAAGAAGAGGTTTTTCTTATAAATTCAGGAAATAATGATCCAACTTCAATCAATCAATAACAGTCGGGAAATTCTGTTTGAAATGTACATAGTAAAGCCCAGGTCACACTACAGCGATATCGGATCGGATTTCGTTTCGATTTTTGTGAGTTTTACTTAAAATCTCCTCCATAGGTGGTCGCAAAAAGACAAAAATTTGCTAACTTGTGCAAATATATGATTTGTATCGCAGGACTTCGAAAAACTAACTTTCACTAAATATTCTGTGACGTCACATCCGCAGACAGCTTTTATCGGATTCGCGTAGTCCGATAAAAGCTGTTTGTAAATGTGACGTCATGAAATAAATAGGTAACACTTCATTTCCGTGGTCCTCTCATACCGATCATACATTTACACAGGATGGCAAATTTTTGGTTGTTTCCGTCAATGTGTGGAGGAGTTCTTAACTAAAACTTACAAAAATCAGAAAGCTTCTAAGCTTGCCCGAAATCTTCAAAAGATAATACATTCTCGAAAGAGAGAGAAAACATCATTATCGTTGTAAACGTTATGTGAATAAAGATCAAAAAGATCACAAAAATTGGCTTCACATTGGGAAAAAATTTCAGGAATGTTTAAAAAATTTGCCAGTAAAATAAAAAGTATGGAGGTCATGGTGAAAATTTCATGAAAAATAAAATAGATTAAAGGATAAATCGAAACACATTTGAAAGTCTATCGCTGAAAAGAAACAATCATTCCTCAGCATGTTTAAATCTTGCGTAACCTGGTAACACAATGACCGAAATGACATATTATCCCAATTCTTTCAAAACTTTGCCCGAAAACAAACAAACAAACAAAGCACCAACTGTGTGCAAAGTAAAATTTTCATGGGAAATGAGAAGGATTTCAAAGATTTGCCACACATTCGAACAGCTTCAGCCCCATCCGCTATTGTAGTCTTGGAAATGATAAAATATTCTGCGAAGGTTGAAAAATGTTTTGGGATGTTTTTCATTGCCAAAAGACAGTGGCTCACGGGAGGGTGTTAAGATGCAGTGCCCAATAGTTTGCAGTTTATCCTGTCCCTACTGCTGAATTCTGACAACGGTAATGAAAATAGGGTATAGTTGTTTTTCAATTACATATTGTTAGAATGTCTTCCCATAATTCTGCCCGAAAAATACTTAAATTTATTTCCCGAGTGTAACATTTTTTGCTTTAGAAGTAATATCATTCATAGGAGTTCGGGCAGTCAAACAGACAGTTTCATCAGTTCAGTTAAACTTGAATTTAAACAAGAATGGCAATAAAGAGTAAAAACATTAACTTCCGTTGTATTGTTTTTCCCCCAAAACGTATAACTATAAGACAATTTCATCCAATGGCACTGGTACATTTTGTGTGGCAAGTTTCTGATCACTTGCCGTTTTTTCTAAATAGAGTGAAAACCTTCAAACTTACGGCTGCTTCCTCTCTACTCACAAGCCTGGGAAATGCTATTTCCGGCTGTCTGATGGGTCCAATTTTTCAACATTTTGTACGTTTCGCGGCAATTGACTGCACCGACATCCTTAGGTTTAGATAAATGTTGGGGGGGGGGGGCGATGAAACTTTGTCCCGACAAAATTGGTCCAATTCCGGTCAAAGTTTTATTAAAAGACGGTGAACCTACAAGGTGGAAGGTAAAAATATTAGAGGGTGGGTAAACGAGAGGAAGACCTTTGGATGCTTTTACACTTGATCCGGGTCTGATCGCCCGATGTTACTGCGTATCGAATTACGCGTTTGGCTTGATCCTGGTGCATTTACACTTGTCTCGTACTCTGATCCTCATCTATGCTTAAGCGGAAGTTGCATTACGAAATACAGGCACACGCGCGTGCGCACCAAAGTGTAAACAAAAAATAGACCCTTTACATGCACCATGCATACCGCACCTTGTCTCACCGTTGATCCGGCGAGCATTTACACTACAGATTTGATCGCCTGCGCGGGGTCTGATCCTCCCAACTTATTAGGATCAAAATCGGGCGATCAGATCCGGACCTGATCTGCGTTTACACTACAAATTTGATCTCGAGCAGTGGATCAGACCCCGAGCAGGCGATCAGATCCGGATCAAATGTAAACGCACCCTTTGTGGAGAGCCACCACCTGTTGAAGCGGAGCTTGCTGGTCCCATCTCAAAAAAGAGGCTGACGCATTACTTACACAAATACTGCGTGATGCTCCACATAAGCAATGAAATAGGGAAAACAAGCCAATAAGGTCATCTTTGTAAATAGGAAAAAGGGGATTTTTCACTTAAGAGGGAAACACTTACATGAACTAATTGAAGACAAGCTGACGTTAAACATGGAGCTACTAACACGGACCGTGTTAGTAGCTCCATGCGTTAAACAAGTTCGGCGCTGGTGCACAGTTTCAATTTTCTGCCACTTAATCGATATCAATTTTGGTTTCGGTCACAAAACAGAAGCTAAGTTACAGGTCATCCAAAAGCCTATCGGATGTAAGTTTGAAGATTTCTCGACATCTTCATTTTCTCCAAATACGACTCAGCATTTTTTTTTTTTTATTTTTTATGGCGATTGAAAGTAAATTTTTAAGAGATTTTTTTCCAACAAGTCGTATTTTTTTGATACAAAAGTCGCTTTAAAGATTTCTGGGGAGATTAACACCAATCATACATACACTCTTGTGACGCTCGTGACTGGTGGTGGCGCCTCCTATTAGGTGGTGTTTTTGTCGAACAGAAGTTGCTGAACAAAGGATTGCAGCGTTGCACATCCTATTTTGTTTTTTGTCAATATTAGGAATTATTGTGCATCGATAGCATTATAATCAAGATATTGTGAGAACATGAATCAAACAGAACTTAGAAGCAAAATATAGTACCATCTTGTATCTTCGGGACACGAAGCATTTAAGGTACGCCTAGGCGTTTGTTGTTAATTGATAATATAAAGCATATATCATTACGCTGACCCTGAGAATGTAGTCGCAGTTCAAGTAATAATGAGGTCACGCCCGTTACTGACAGCATGCACTTGCGTCGGTATTAACATACTCCCACAGGAAGACAGTTGATCCAACAGAACACACAAGTCTAGAGCCCAAGTATCTATTTATATAGTTCAACATGGAAAAAATTACATATGTTTTGCTTATTATTCTCCTCCATATAAACTTAGTGCTTGACGACATTTAGATCAAGTAAGGTGAAAATTTTCCAGATCCGTTAGTAAAAATTTTGCTAGATCTAAATAATATTTTAGATCAAGTTGGAACATGAAACAAACACTTGCACAAAAACATAAATATCATTTTAAATAATCTAAAAAATCGCAGGAAATTATTATTATTATTTAAACGTTACTTCAATGATAATACCATTTTAAGGAGGTTTTAAATTAACTCGAAAGTACAATGTTGGATTTTGGAGCTGGAGGAAATAGGAAAATATTTTAATGCTGATGTAATAAATGTATACTTTTGGCACGGTTACTCTAGGCTTAATATCTGGTTATGTTGTATGGCAAGATATGCAAAACTCATTTTTTGAATATTTTTGATGGAATTCAGATCAACCAAGATGGTCGAAAAACAAAATGGCCTCCAATTTAATATTCATATCAACATATTACGAAAAAAGGAATACCAAGATTAAAAAGTAACTTTGATGTATAGTTTAGATATTCTGTTGACAACGTATTTGAGAAAAACCTTTTTCGGAGCAGGTCAGCAAAGAGTTCGTAATATCCATATCGGTAATGACAAATATATTCAAGAATGAGAAAAACATTCGGAAAATATTTTGGGACCAGTCGCTCTTCATAATTAATTACATAGGCAGACGATTTCATGACGTTTTTCAATTATCCGGAACTGCTCACACCAATGTCAATTCTAAAGTCAAAGCAACATTACAAAACAAAAAAAAAAATAATAATTTCCATCAGCAATGGTACCGTCAGTGGCGGAGCTAGGGATTTCGGTCAGAGGGGGAGGAAACGGTCTGAAGGGGCGCTTCGAAGGAGTAAATACCCTGAGCCTCATCACGATCGAAGCCACGGCTTTTCAGACTTTCCATTTGATTTTCCGAACCTGGTAGAATACTATTTTGCCATTTCGGTCTCCCCAGCAAGATTTTCTATTAAAACATGTTTCAATATTCTTTCCATGGGCCTCAGCAAAGGGAAAACTCCGGAGGGGGCAAAATTCTCTGAGGGTGGAAAGGCTCCGCGCCACCATGAGTTGGCTCGGAGCGCAAGAAAATTTTGGCCCAAAATGCCTCTCAGATCGCTGAAAATGGCATTTCTAAAGCCTATTTACCGCATATAAATAGGGAAAACACTGAGTGAACTGTTAGAAATAGTGATGTTTATTTTTCTTCGTCTTTTTCTTTATGTTTTCTTCGTGTTTTCAAGTTTTTTTTATTTTCCAGGGGAGGGCAAGTCCCCCCTCGCCCCTACCTCGGGACGTCCATGTTTCTCTCCCTCTCTTTCACATTAAAGTATGAAGGCGGTCATTATATTTTGTGTTATTGTCAGGTCTCGATTTAAAATTCTAATATAATGGACTACTTTGTGAAGATAAAGATTAAACCTGCTAGAGCCAAATAGCAAACAATCTTACAGGGGGAAAAGTTATGGAAATTAATCACCGTGAGGTGTACACGCTTTTGGTATCTGGAAATCAAGATAAGTACACGAAGAAACATTAATTGACGTAAATTATATTTTGTGACCACTCTGAAATAACCATTAGTTAAGTACATTGCAAGAAATAGCCAAGACAAAAGGTGTGCTTGGCTCTCTATGTACCGAATTCATAATAAATAAAAGTAGCCTAAACCTATTATAAGATGCAATTTTCTGGCTTTTGAGACCACGAAAGTACAGAAATAATCATTTTCAGGGAATATGGTGCAGAGTCAGAAATAGCTATTTATCATGAGAATGGTCACTTGAAGAAAAACAAAATGGAAACTGCTCAATAAAACTCTTAAACCATTACCACTATGATAACAGTTTTTTTTTTTTTTATTTTAACCTGAATGTTCTCTTCAAATTTTGAAAAATAATGTGGAAGCTATTTTGGTATCTTTATAAACTCTCTTTATTGTCTATGTTGGCAATTATCCACGACAACAAGAGGGCTATTTGCGTTACAATTATTTTGGGGCCCTTTGCAACATCTTTCATTGGCGGGGGGGTCAGTCTGTGTATTTCTGAGCTTATAATCACGCTTGGTGTCGAAGCAATTAACTTAGCACAGCGACAACATTCATTAGTGCGTATCAAGCATAAAGATACGTCCCGGCAAAAAATATTCCTGTATAACAGAAGATGACCCTTTTCAACAGAATTAAGTGCAGATAGTACAGTTACTGGTGGCTGTTTGTGCATTTTGTTATCTGGGCCCGTAAACAATGCTTATTCATGTTTTTTGCCAAGAATGGTGCAAGAGTAAAGTATGTTAAAAACCTGAAAAGGGCGCCGACAGACGATCCTTTGCTTGCTTGCTTCCAGTTCACTTTTAAGTAGGCCCTACAAACGTTATAGTTTTGTTTGCTGGTATACGTTAAATTCTGCTGATGTATGCTGGATGCATTTCAATTCATTCTACCAATATACCGTAGGCAATGTTTGTTCCTTTTTCACACCTAAGATTAAGATTCGCCTGTTTTAGGCTCAGACTTTTTTCTAAAAGTCCCCACGACTCTCTGGCGGTTTTAGGCTCAGACTTACAATAGGAGCAACAACAACGGCCAGAAATATTTCAGGGGCGAATTGTAACGCAAAGATAGTAGAAGAGACGCTAGCCCGCGGAGCATTGGTCGATGGCGCCCTCTCAGAAATATTAAGACATACTTAATATATACTGTATACTTATACTGTATTGCGCATACAAAGCTCGTCCGTATGTTTGTGGTAATACTCCTTTACAACTGAATTGTTCTTGAAGCTGATAAAATTTAATAGCTTGCCAAGGAGACGCGAAGTCCTCTAAAAAAGGAAACTTTAAACAAAGAGTTATAATTTTCACGTCAAAAAGAACTAAGTCTATACACAATTTGAAGAAACATTCCTTTGATTTGGAAATTGGTACTTCTCGAGTATTTAGCAAATGAATTTACTAGATTTTTGTTCCGAGTCGATTGTAGGGCATCAAAGGGTACATCACTTCCCTGCATTGGTATGGAAGGTTATGTTTCTTTCTTTTTTCAGTTAATTGACTCAATTGGGTTGACCTTGAAGTTAATAGATATATGGTCTCCTTGTGGAATACAAAGTGTGCAAAGTTCTTTATGCTACTTACATGCAATAATATTCTGATAACCGTGGTTGTTGGAGGAGAAACTTGGTTTCAAAGTTTAAAGAGAGACAAAAAGACTCCTCTTCATTATAATGAGGGTAGTGCGATGTCATATATGTGCTTGCTTCAAGTTCAACTTTTAACTGCTTGTATTTTGAGAACACGTTGGATTTCAATGCAAATTTCACTAGAATGGTAAAAAAACTCCTCCTCCTACATATTAAAACCTGATTTTTCACTTTGGAATCTTATTTTGCAAAGATGCCATTCCTTTTTTTTTATTCCTTAATTAAAGGCTGAAAATGTGTGTACCTGAAGTCAACAAATCCAAAAATATACATGAAACAGCTTGAAAAATGAATTATTACAGTCCAACTTCCATCTTCAAAGGTCATTCTTGACCCGAGATATAAAGTGTTGGAATTTATTTATTTTTACAAATTAGTCTATTGCGCAAAAAAATTGTGACTTCCTTGTTGTACAACTCACATGACCTGTTTTTCCCTTTAAAATGAAAAAAATCTTTATGACCTTCAGCACTTTCTGTCTGCTTACATAGCATGTTGTACAGAGGGGACTCATTCAATTACATCACCTCATAAGAATAAGATTCACACCTTGGTACTAAGTGAGGTGACTTCAGAAAAACAAAAAATGCAAAGATTGTAATTTGATTTGTACAACAATAACAAGTCACAGTACCAGTTTAATTTGAGTGAATAAACTTCAACAGATTATACCGTATCTTGGCTATGTAAGGTCCTGTGAAGATGGGATTTGAACTGATGCAATTCATTATCATGCTGTTTAATACCGTACATATTTTTGTACGGCAACTTCATTACTGAGGTAAACTTTAATTCGATTAGATCTACATGCTTATCACCTTACCATTTTCAATGTTCTGAAACACGAAGCTGTCGCCCTATACTTAATTGTTTTTGTTTGTAATGTTTCAAATTTGACAAGTTACGCAAATACCGTAGAATAAAGACCGAGTGTCTGTATAGGTCCATTTAGTTATCGAAATTATGACAATTGTGGAATTGACATGCATCCTTTATCGCAAACTGGCAAAGGTAATCCACGTCACATCAGAAGACGCCCTCGGCATTCCTTCCCGTGAATAGTGCTATCAGTTTCACAGTATATGGGATGTAAGCTGACCATCACAGTCAAAATGGGAATTATGAATAGGTTACCCTGCGCGTGCTTTGAGATTATAGGTAATGAATATAAGTAGAAGAAATAACCTCGCTAAACCAGGGTTTGAAATGTCAAGACAATAGCGTTTTAAAACATTTGTTTTAATTTGACATGCTTTTCTGCATGCATATTTGAAAGTATCAACTTGGGATGTTTAAGTTGTAAGGTAAAAACTAGACTGTATTATTTTGCAGTACCTTTGGAATTATGAGGAATAATGTCGGCAAATATTGGGAATTTAATTTCTGTGACCCTATTGGAATTTCCCCTGTATGTTAAGTATGTGTCAATGCACATTGAAAAGAGTATTAACTAATGTACAGCAAGGATCATTTCTCCAAAGCTCGGACGTTTTAGATCGGAAGTTTTGGAACCAAGAAAGTCCTACAAAACATGTGAAACTTGCCCCGATTTTCCCAAATCTTCCAGTGCCGGGAGAAAATGCTTTCCGAACCCTGCATACCAGCAACTCCGATCTGCCCGATTTCTCTTTGGTCTGCTTTCGACGAATGTTTGCCGACTTTTGCTCAGATCCTTTGTTGGCGGTTTACTCTTTGCTTTGAATCCTCTGATTTCTCGAAAACTTGCACTCTAAAAATAAAGGAAGAAAAACCATTCTACAAAGAATGTGCTAAGGCACCACTCGTATTAAAAAATAAAATTCACCACGAGCGAAAGGCACTCCAAGTTCAAGGATATGTCATTCCATGTGTGTGAAGTATGCTCTATTTAGATTCAACTTTCACTCTATTACCCCTGCATGTGGACGGGACATTAAATATACACTGAGCGAATCGCCACCATAATATGACTGTTGCTTATTCTGTGATGCCTATTAGAATTCAAGAAATGGGAAATGGGGGTGGTAGGCAAGCATCCAAATTTTACCATATTTTTTACTGTGATTACCACTCTACTAGGGATGTAATTTGCGGCCCGCGGAGCGCGCTAAAATTTTTACCCTTTGCAAATAATTGAAAATGTGGAGCATGTATTGCAGAAAAGTTTGGATGCTGTGTTTCCTGCAAGGAAATTTGAAAATATGGGGGATTACTGAAGAATTTGCATTTTCTATCGGCATGTCTGAGGTTGGTCGGCGAACAAAGATCGTTGTTGCTACATAATGTTATCCAACGCCTACGTAATGAGGCTCTTCGACCGACGAAATTTTTTGAACTTATATTGGAGGAAGTATGGAATTTTATGAAAGAAAATTTATGAAAATAGCACTGTATATAGTAAACGGTGTCACTTGGTGATCTGGTGTCACAAGTGTAGCAAATTTGCAATTTTGTGACTTCCAGAGTTCGGAAAAGTTTACCAAAGTGAAGGTGTAAGCGAGTACTTCTGCTTAAGAAATTGCAATTTGCGGCGCGTGAAGTACGTGCAAATTTTGTTTTTTTTTAATCAAATAATTACGAATATGGAGCTTTTATTAGAGAAAATTGATTGGGAATTTCGTAATTTTATCAGTAGTCAAAACCACACAGTAGACTGGTCTCACGATTGACAAATTTCGAATTCTTCTTTTCAGAGCCCCCTGCCCCGCCTGGGTGTCTAAATAAGGGGGCCAAGATGCAACATGGTGCTAATTGTTTCAATATTTTGAGCCACTATGCAACTCACAAGCTTTCAAAACATGGTCTTGAAAGTGTGGGTAATCATTACTTCAACGGACTATACGGTCAATGTGAATTTAATACCGGGTGTACTCCATTATCGTTGCACAGTTTTAGGCTGTGTCATGTGCAAAGTGTGCGTAGTGTCATGTAGTATGTTGCACCCTCCATGAACTTTAACAGGAACGCCATCTTGTTGTTTAAGAGCAATTCTCCCTTCCGTTTGTCCTAGATTCCCAGGGCCCTTCCTGTTTCTCGTCACGCGTTACCGGTGAACGTGACAAACTAACTCGCCCTAGTTCCACTTGTATGCTGTATCCCATATTTTCAAGTAGTTACCAATTTCACCCTCTACAGCCTCCTCATTTGTCATTTTTTAGATCAGCACACCCTTAATATTTATTTAATTTGGTGCGTCACAACTTTCAACCAATCAGGAGACTGCGTGTGTTTCGACCTCCCCGAGACATGAAAGCTCCGAGCTTGCAAGTTTTGGTCACACTCACACACTGGTGCAGCAGACCTCATACGACGAGCACCTGAGTCAATCTGTTTATAGTCAAATTTTAATATGTTTTATTTTTCGGCTGTTAATCAAATGGAATAAAACCGCCAATCATCGTGCAACACAAATACATTTTTTTTTCTCATTTTTCTGTGCAACATCCCCGTACAAGCCTTCGTATCAACGATTGGCCCATTATCCGACAATGGTCGTAGCCCACGTATTGGTATTGACATAGGCACACATGCGATGTCACAAAAAGCGTTACCAACGGCCGTTGGCGGAAAACGCTAGATTTAGCATTCGTCGTTGCGCAATGTCTAAAAAAACTAGACATGCCCGTACTTGCAGGCAAGTACATATCGAAGCCATTGAGTTATGGGAGTCTTGTTTTATTAAGCCTGTACATATTGCCGTATTCCAATCTTGTTGTGAAGTGGTGAATTCACCACGTTTATTTTTGCTTATATTACTCGCAAAAACGGACACTATTAACTAAGTACTATATAATGTACAACCTATTATATTACTACTAGAAAAATACGAAGTAAATTAAATGCTGAACGAGAATCGTTTGATTACCTTTAATTTTTTGATTACCTTTGCATTACCTTTGGCTAATCTCACTGTTCTGGCCAGGCCTATGTATTTATACCCTGTCACATTGTCAATGCAGTGCATGCAACGCAGCTAGTGTCGCAGCTAAGACTGTCACTGTATTTGCGCTTGGTACGGTTGCGAGGTAGGGTGTCACGAAAATAAAGATATACTTAGAGTAATCCTTCTGTCGAGGCATTCGGTTTACTCATAACACCATCAGCAAAATGAAGTTGGCGTTGACCACAAGGGTTACCATGTTTAGGTTGCTTGTGGAACCAGTACGTCAGCGTAACAGTCGGTCGATCATTCGACCACAGTGTACTGAACGGCAAGGCACTGAGGTCAGACGGTATTGAAGTACAGGTAAGCAGTAAACGTTTTATTTGCGGTCCCATTCCTATATGTGTACGTCCATAATGAACGTATATGCTTTATTACGGATGGATTTTGAAAAATTCTGCAATTCGCGTGCGTAGCAGTTCGCTTGGCCAATAATTTAATGTTGTACATGTGCGCAGGAGAACCTATATCGAACCTTGCAAGCAGGCGAAAAACTCTTTCTCGTGCGTAGTGGTTCGTTATGGCAATACGTTCATGCGCAATTTGTGTGCACGAGAAGGTATACCGAGTCGCATAAGCAGTCGAAAAAGGACGTGACAAGTAGAGCAATCCCTACAATCGAAGCTGTAGGCTTCGATTAATTACCAAATGATACGGAAGATAGATACATTATAATTTACATTTTTCCTTTTATTAAAGGATATGTCACAAAAATACGGTAATCAGATAATGTAACAACTATCACTGTATTTTAAAAAAGGAATTAGGCCTAGGCCTACAGTTAGCCTGGCTATCTATACAATTTTTACCATCCCGGTGGCAGGGGGGGGGGGTATGCATACGCCCATCCCCCTTTATTTGTCTTCAAATTAATATATTCCGTAATATTTTAGGACTTTAGTGTAGATCAAACAGATACTCCTAGTAAATTTCACACTTAAGAAGAAACTTATAGTCACATGACCCTCAAGAGCGAATCATAAAACAGGACAGTCTACAACACTACTTCCGTTTGGGATGACTGTATGTCCCCTTCCAATGAATGCAGCCGATAATGGTCAGTTGCTTAGAGATACCACAGGCGAAGTTGTTGAAACCATTCCTTCTTTCTGCTATGTCTTCCTAACCGATTTCCATGCACGACATAAACCTTTTCTTTGTTTGATTCTCTCCATACAGGAGACAAAAAATAAGATTCTCCTGTTGGAAACTGTGTCTCTGGTAATTTTTTCACTTTTACTGTCTTTGATTGTTCTTGAAGTTGCATTACTTTCCCTAGTGCTGTCATTTCATTTTCTGCATGAATGTTGGTATAACACTTATTTCGTTTTACCCTAGTGAGCCAGTCGTTGACGAGGTTTATGGACACTTTGTTTGATTTCAAATACAAAAAGCAAGGGCAAGGGGTTATTCCATCAAACCCCGTGGCCACCCAAATATCGTACTCATTGTATTGATAGGCAATTAATGATAAAGGATTGCGAAGCCAAACGGCATCTATGTCAACAAAAAGAACGTCTTGGTCCGTTGATAAAACATCTAGTATATAATTTGGTCGTTTGCAGACGATCGCACGGTATTGTGGGGTATTTGCCCCAGGCAAAGCTTTCTTGACAAATTGAGAATTTGTGTAGTACAGTTTGATGGATAAAGTGTTTGTTTGATAAGATGACCGCAATTTGAAGAACTTCTTAAAAGCTGGGGCATCCTCTGCAATAAGAGTGATGTTATAGCGGATATTCAGCCTGCTTAAGCTTTTTAACCAATTGCACAAAAAGTCGATAAATCCGTCGTTGAAGGTTGCCAAAATTGTCACTGAAAGCTTTGACGTGTTGATACTAGGAGTAGAGGAAATGTTCTGAGGTTTATTCTCAATTTCAGGTTGAGTTTGTGAGCTATTAACATTGCTAAACTGTTGCTTGCTATCAAAAGGTTTGGTGATAGACTCCCTGTATTTCAGCTCATTTAGAGTTAAAAGATTTCCAGGCCAATCTGGGAAACAAGAAAAAAGAAAAATAAGGCAAAAAATATGGAACCTCATGTTATCTTTCCTACTCCTGCCTATTGAGTCTTAGTTCATTGTAAGTTAAATATCATCTATTACATAGGTGACACGTAACTGGATAGGATGAAACGAATCGTGTGTTTAAACATGTACTTCTCCATTGTCTCAGTGTAAAGAAGGTTTGAATTTAAATTTGGTTCCTACAAAATTAGTAAGGGAGAACTTGGCATTCAATCTGTTTCTCATTTTAACTATATTTAAACGTAAGAAGTAATATTTTTACGTTTTACCGAAAACGAGCTTGAAAACAACCAAGTTATTATCCCACCTGTGTCAAAATTGTTTTCATTTTTCAACCTCCCAATATATTTTATGCTGTTATTACATCAATACATGAAACGGGCATGAAAATGACAGTTTTACAGTTTATTTGCAAAAGGCATCTGTGACTATGTTATGTAAACAATAGAACACAAAATTGAAAAATAAAACAAAGAAAGTCTACTAAATTGTGCACAAATAAAATGAACCATTTAGAAGCTTGCCATTCTCAAGCACACAAAAGTGATAGTTTACTGAGATTTACTAACTTGGATATTATGGAGAGAGTAGACGGCATGTCTAACTGAACCTATTTCCTGCAAGGCGGTACACATTCGTGGGGGCAAAGGTGCAGGCTAATCCTAAATGAAAGACTATTTAAGCTGGGCATCACCATGCATTGGTGGAAAATTTGAAAATTGTCACTGGGCAGATAGCCGGGTATGATATTTCCCAGACTTGTAAGTAGAACTTTAACAATCGTCATTTTGAGCTTTCCTTGCAAGAGCAATAAGCAAATTGCAATTTTAACAGGAATATTGCCAGAAAATGTACTGGTTCAACAGCTATATTTGTCTGGAAAATCGGGCGTTGTACGAGCAGAAGTCATGTGTTTAGACGATGGTGTTGCATCTTCCAGTAACTTATTGTAAAATCTCATACCTACATCCCGTCCTCATTGCAATTTGTGATTCTAACTGTTCACTATCGTTAGTATCGTGTGGGGGTTGGGGTTACTGTAACATTAGGGTAAGCCGTTATAAGGGTTAAGTTAGGGACAAGAGTTATTGTCCTAACATTGTGCGGAACCCGTTTCCTATCATTCGCAGCCGAATTCAGGTGGTGGTGGTGTGGGCAAATGGTGAATTCCACAAATTGAAATGAGCAGGGGTTGGTACCGGGACCCCGACAATTGTTCCCACCAAACTGACTCACTGAAAAATCATGTCTCGTAATGCCACAATTAGGAAGGTACTAGATGATGTGACTGAGTTAGGGGTAGGACAATGTCAGGAATTCAATTGCAGGTTGTTTGTAGTTGGGCCTTCAAATTGAAGAAAAAATTTCGAAGTTAGTAACATATAACGTTGGCAATGGTCCGGCTAATTTGCTATCCTGAATGAGGCCCCTTTGGAAAATTTTTGCTTTTTGCTTAATAGGAGGGATGAGATGTAAAATGGTGCTGTTTGAAAACATGTGGAAGCATTTTGAAACACGCATAACGACCGTCATTTGTGGAATTTAGTTCCTACTGCTCGGACAAACTCGGTCAGACTACTGACTTCCGACGGGGATTTTCACCGACTTCCTGATTTTCTCCGACTAGGCCTACATTCAGAAGTGCATAGGGGCATGCGGCCCATGATGCCCCAGCCAACGACTAGGCTCCTCAGCGCCTCAATGACGATGACCTCTTTATGGGGAAAGTGAAGTTTATATAGTTGACCTACCTCTTGTGCAATCACTGGTCTGCTCTATAAAGTCCCCCATATCATGTTGGTCCCTGCATGGTCTCGTTGACGGTTTTCCTAGCAACTCTTTGGGATTACGATAAGGTTGTTGGTAGTAGGTTATGATAGGGTCAAGTCTAGAAGTTCGGGTAAGGGGGCACAATCGTGTTAAAACCTAATGTCGGACCAATACCAGATGCAACAAAAGATTACTTGCTCGCATCTGGCACACATCGGATTTTAATGCACATTTCACATTTCAAGATGTTGGAATAATTAAGTACCCTTCAACCATTTCAAAACTTATTTGTCCAAACCCATCCAAACTAGCCATTTCCGAGTCTTCAACAGAAACCGATCCCCAACTCAAGGGCCAGGGACTGCAGAGGCTTAGCCAATGGTGGGGGGGGGGGCAGGGGGAGTTTCCCCCTGGAAAATATTTTGGGTAAATTTGTGGAATTTGGGGAAATTTCAAGTTAACAAAATAATACTTCCTTTTCCTATTTCTTTAAAGTTTTCTCACTATAAGTAATTTCTCCTTAAAAGTTTTCAGGACAAGAAAAATATGGCATTTTAAGCATGCAGTAATGAGGCTCAAGGAGTGTCATTTCCTGCAATCTAGGGGTGTTTTTAGCGAAATTTCCTCTGGTGGGACATCACTCCCACCCGTCACTAAAGTTGACAACGCCCTGGGTTACGTTAGGCTACTCGAGGTTTAACAGCCCAGTATTGGTTGACAGCGCTCTGGGTTAAGTTCAAGCATTTAATGGCCTCTAATCCCACAAGCTAGTACCGGAAAAGGTTATAGACTGTTCTTACTCTGTGTTAAACCATGGATGGAGGTAAAACAATAACTTACCGTTGTCTAGACATAATAACCCTGCGAACCTGAAAAACGTACGATATTTACCTTATTTTGAAAGGACTGGTTCGGAAAATCAATATATTAAATCTGTTGGGAAAATTAATCTAATTAATCACTGGGGATGGGTGACAACGGGCCCATGATGACATTGTCTTAATCCTAGGCATATACAGTAGTAGGCAGCTTCAGGATCTTATAGGCCATGTATTAACTTAGGTAACACATGGCGTCATGATAATCTTGTTATTATCATGAATTTACGTATTATCTGTGCAATACATGCACCTTGACCCTGAAAATAAACTGAAACTGAAAATATACAGAAACTGAAACTGAAAAGTTTTGGGGAAATTTGCGAACTTTGCCCCCTGGAAAATATTCTAGCTTGGGGACTTCGATATGTACTTGCTTGCAAGTACAGTCTCTCTAGTGTTAAAATTGGATTGGATTGAGGAATCAATCAGCAAGTGTGTCTCGCAAATTTTTGCTTCCAACTTAAGTTTGCTTACTTTTTCAAAATATGCCATCCATTTTTCCCGATGAGAGGAGAAGTTTCGTACGCGTGCCCTATATATATCCACATCCTAAGGGGGATAAGTGACATGGTACGCAAGTTGAGCACTATAGCTTTGAAAACTTCTGATTAAACTAAAAGAGAATATTGAAAAGGCAAGAAAATTTGCTCTTCTGTAGAATATCTGACAATATCTGAGACTTTAGTAACCATTTCTAATTACAATTAATTAGTGCAAATTCCATGATATAGTTTGATAATATTTTAATGTTGTATCCTTCTGACTGACTGGAATTTGGCATAAACTTGGCATAAACAGAATAAATTAATGCAATGCCAAGTTGTCATCATTTTAAGATAGGTTATTAGGCTTAAAAAATTAGATTACAAAGCAAAATGAGTTGCATTTAGGGACTCTATTACCCAATCGGATGGTGGCAGGTGGCTGCAAGGAAGAGCAGTATACATTTGAATTGAAACTCTGTTTCCGTTCTGCTCGTCGAATGTCAGTCTCTGATCATTCAAGCAGAGGAACAGCTTGGTTTAAAATTACTTTTTCAAGCAGACGAGGTTTCAGTACTAGACTTACCTTATTCCACTTCGTAACTTTGCTATGTTTAAAGAGGGCGATTGAAGATGGTGCAGTACACGGGCTCATTTGTAGTGAGGGACCCTCCCCCTGAGATTTTTTGATCTGTAAGGTGTGTTAGATGCCTGAGTAGTGTCATCTTCGAAACAGTTGAGACCTAAGCAAGGTTTAGTTGTTTTGACGGCCGTATGACACCTTTAAGGCTCGGTTACGACCATGGAACCGGCATCGCACATCCAGAAACCTCTTGTTTAAGGAAAATGGAAACCACTGGTGACGCTAGGGAAGGGGGGGGGGCACAGCCTCAGTTCTTGTATGTTTATGTTGGGGTGATTGGGGTTTTATCATTCTTTTAACCGACTCCTCAGACAGCCTAACTTGGCATTTCACGGGCCTGTAATACGTGCTGTGCGAGGGCATGTTAATATATCAACATGTCATCGATCCGTCACTGTGGTCCTCTCCTTAGTTTCACGTTACAGTGTTATTCTTTCCAGCGAGTAATACATTGTACATGCGTCTATGTGTAGTGGTCAAGTGGTATACAGGGATATATTAATACGTTTCTGAACGGTATAGCCTGTGTAAAAAGTATTATTTAGTAGCTGGTAGCCCCATGCTATAATTAGCCTTTCGTTTGTGCATGGTACAGTCGTTCGAACTGATGCAAGAATAGATGTCATAAAAGTCCCACTTTGCGGGAGTGAAAATCTTGGACTTGTGGTCCTTCATTTGATATAAACACATCTTCTTCAGTTTCCAATCGCAAAATCTGATTTAAAAGCAATTTTTTGCTTGAACTAATTGTCAGCAATCATCGCACATCATCAGGGGCGGGATTTGATCTCTGAAAGTAGGGGGGGGGGGGGCAAATTCGGGCAGACTACCAAACGGCGCCGAAGGGGCCGCGGAAGCCCGAAGAGCTCCCCCTAACGGCGTGGGGTCCAGGGGTCCGCCTTAGGGCCCCCGGTGGGGGTGCAGGGGCGAATGCCCCGGAAGCTCCTGGGTATTTACGAAATTGTAGGCATTAAAATGATGCATTTTATCTTCAACTTTTAACTACATAAGATGGGAACTTAACAGAATACAAACATCACAATTTGACTATCTTCAATTATATCCTTACTCCATATGATTAAAGTCAGCTGGAATTGATAATGGGTGCGGGGAGGGAGAATGGATTTATTAAAATTGAGGTTTTTCTGGGGTTCCCTCCTTGGTGCCCCAGACCTTTTTTTCAGAGAGCCAGGGGGCTTTTTATGTGATGTAAATTCAGCCCTTGTCTATAATAGGGGGCGCGAAAGCGCCGAAAAATTTAACGCTTAAGGCATCTCAATAATGAAACTGAATGAAAACTAGAGAAAGGATGGGTCACTTTTAACCTTAGCTGTATAACGGTGCCTTCCTCAAGATATTCTTACTGAAGCACAAACATACTCTGGTTTCCTATATAGTCTTTTTCAGGTGACTTTCACAGAGCCGTTACCTGTAAAGGGGC
The DNA here is from genome assembly GCA_037179385.1 of Holothuria scabra. NCBI lineage: Eukaryota > Metazoa > Echinodermata > Holothuroidea > Aspidochirotida > Holothuriidae > Holothuria > Holothuria scabra. The sequence goes on along the minus strand of CM074179.1, from coordinate 57,969,914 downwards.
GAGCGGAGCCCGCCGAAAAATTGAATTCGTACTTCATCTCAATAGTGAAATTGAAATAAAATTAGACAAAGAGTGGTCCCTTTTCTCTACCGTTGAATAAGGGTGACCCCTGAGGATATTTGACTAGGCAAAAACGTACCTTTGGTTTCCTATAGAGTCCTTCTCGTGAGATTTTTTTTATAAAGTCCTTACCTGTGACGGGACGCGCAGAACACGCCAAAAAAGTACTAGTTTTGAGACATCTCTAAAGAGAAATTAGTGGAAATTAGAGAAAGGGTGGGCCCCTTTTCACTTCAGCCGAAAAGGGTGGAGCTCCAGATTAGGGTCAAATAAGATCATCGTCCTTTCAGAAAGCTTGGGGTACATGGTGAGAGAAGGGGACCAGAAGATGACCGCCTCCCTGCCTCCCCCTTTCACTAGTTACGGTAGAGCTTCAGCTACGGCTCGGGCACTGGTGATAAGTCTCAACGACAATGGAAGAGTTGTTCTACAAGAAGTAAACCCGAATCCTGGAATATTTAAAAACGGGTGCACGCGAAGCGTGTCGAAAAAAAGAAAAAGGAGCATTGAGAGTGTTATTTAAAGGATATTGTTTTTATTTAGTTTTCAATGCAGTATAAGACCTGTTTAAACATTATACAACCTAATTAAGTATCACCCGAGTAGCTCTGTCAGTTCCAGTTTGTATTATTGTAGCAAAAGCAACCAAAGACGTAAAAAAAAACTAAGTTCTGGAAAAAAGTGTGGGGGGGGGGGGGCGGGAGACAAGTGCCCACTGTGCCCCCCCCCCCGCAATCCCGCCTATGAACATCATGTTGGTGTTTGCACCAGTGAGTTGCACTACCCATATGCATCTCATACATTCTGAGCGTGTTAATTGCTGATCAGTGGAGAAAGATTCAGCACCACAAACAACAGTTCTGCAAGATTAGTTTAAGTATAACGTGACGGTAAAACTTTTTTTCAGGTAGGCTCTAAGGCAGAGGCATCGTGCCGATTGGGATCGGGGAAAACAAATTTTTTCATGAGTTTCATAAAATTTTGCTGAAAATCAATTTAAAAGCCTCAACACAACATATTGAGGCACTGTTATGCGCAGGTAAATGTATTGAACTTTAAATAAAACTCAATGGAAGTATGTTAACCCTGCTAGGATAGGCCTATGGTTGTGGTTAGTTTGATTAGATGAGGAAAGTTCTTCTCGGGGCCGTCAATTTTCATACATGGATAGTAAGTGTGAGTAAGTGTAATTTCAAGCTCTTACGATGAATGTCTCCGTCTAGTGAGAAAGGTACGTCCACTTATAACGCAAACGATATGTAATGGAAGAATTGCCCGTTCTTGGTATTTATTTGTGACACTGCCTCGCACACAAATTTATTTCCTAATGATTATCCTAGGCTCCTTTTCAGCGCCATACCATTTCTTCCAATGGTATAACGGTAGAGTTTATCTGGTAAACTTAATTTTCTGATCATTTTGCAATTTGTCCTTTTTTTTATTGAAGCGAAATTTTTATTGCATGAGAAAGCTAGCTCAAAATAAACAATTCCCAATTCAATGCTATTCACAAGCCTGGCTGTTAGGGGGTCACGGTTACTTAAAAATTTCTGTACCCTCCGAGCCAACTCATGGTGGCGCTCCGCTTAGATAATCATCTCGGGAACCACCACCTCCCACGCACCGCCCCTTTTAAAAGGTTGTTGGTTACTGGAAAATCTGCCCTGTCTATTAGCCGATCGCAGATTTCATGGAGATTGATAAGGAAGATCGTTGCTGTTACCGTACATAATTTAACTTATGGTCTGTGGATTAAGGCTTAAAGTTTATGAGACTTTACCCTTTTTACAACAATATTTTGGAAATCAAGAGTTTGTATTGGAAAAATTGAAATTTCATGAAAGAAATTTAGGATGAAGGTTCTGTATAGTTGACCGGTATTCTTAGATCTGACAGTCTGATGAAACAAATGACTCCTTATCATCTGCAGAACCGGAGAAAGTTTCCAAACTTCCAGAGCATAACTGCAATAGGGATTGCAATTTTAGGTGAATAGTGCTGACTGTCTGCTTTTTGGTTAATTAAAAAGTATGCTTGGAGCTTGCATTGAAGAAAATTTGGAATTTTATGAAGAAAAGTTTGAAAAACCGCGATGTACCGGTGTTACTGGATATTCTAATGCCACTTAAATGGCAAATTTCCGAATTCGTGATTTTTCAGAAAGGAGAAGCGGGAAAATTACCCAGTTTCCCCCTAAGGTACGTCACTTTCAACATGCCAAACACACATTTCGTTCGCTTAATATTGTAATTAGCTATTATGGGGACTTCAATTCTGCTAAAAAATAGCACCGTCCATACTTAACTATAGAAAAATCAAGATATTGTTGTCACATCTAATATAAAATCTCATGGGGTACCGGTTATTCTTCTTTGTAGAGTAATCAGACAATGTTTCTACGTGATTACTCCAGTACACAAAGAGATGATATACTTATCTAATAATGTCATATTTTTTGTAAGTTTCAACGTCAGATCCGGTAGCTTACCAACTGAGCAATTTAAATCCAGTTGAATTATTTCAAGCTTGGACCTGACAGTTTGCCTCCCAATTGATGAACTTCAACGAGCTTTGCTTTATCCACTCTGTAACAGTGGATTGATCGTTTTTTCACCCCAGGTGCAAAATGAGGATTAACTTTAGTCTTTCTTTGTGGAAATAGTTCTAAATAAAACAATACCATGAATTATCTTGCTTCTAATAATTGTCTTTAGGCAAGGGATAAATGCGAAGAGTATACGTAGTATACATAGAGTATACGTACTTTTGAAACACAAAAACTTTTGGAGTAGAACTAATGGGGGAAGAGGAAACTTGATAGTTCCACAAAAGTTTTAATGCTGAAATTAGAGCTAATGCCACAGAATACACAGACTTACAGTCCAATAAATTTGCCTGGTGATTCATCTAGTTCAACAGGTCATGAAGCCCTGAAACAGAGGCAATGGTATCTTGATCTCCATTTAATTCCCTCTAACATTTGAGGGTTTGAACTTGACAAAATTAACAGAAAAAAAAGAGAAGTGTTTTTTCAATAGAATCTGAATCTTTCAGTACAACAATTGGGGCAATGGTTCAATTTGAAAAAAAAAAAAAAAAAAAAAACCGACAGGCCAACATTGAGGAGTCTATTAGTAGATAAGGTACATACGCATCGGGGACAAGTCTCCCAATTTATTGCCAAATTTTCCTAAATCATCACGACCCTAAATTAATTCTGTGAAATCGTTCTGGCAATTACATTTCCCCACATGTTCTCCACATTCATGAAAAGACTGACGCTACTGTTCTAAAACCGGGATTTTTCTGCATTGCATTTTTTTTTAATATTTCAGCATTAATTCGAGAAAACGTGAAACCGTCCCTTTTGATTAGCTGAAGTACTATTCAAAGACAAGTAGATTGTATCATGCGTGTAACGCAGTACCAGATCCGAAGTCAATAGGTTATTAAATCATAGCTACCGTATGTGGATTCTGTACGTCATGTGAAATTTAATTCTGAAGCTGTCCATTTACTACAGTACATTACAGCAGAAACATGTTTATTATCTCATCGCTCCGTGAGGAGGATGAGATATTGTAATCACTTTGCACGTTGAGCTATAAATGGGAATGCCAGCTGAAATTGGCACTGTTGCCATGGTAATGGTTGGTGCCCCCAAGTTACTAGTCCAAGGGTCTAACCTAATATAGGGTCCCCCAAGGTAACCAAAACTCCTATTTTGTGTGAGGGGTCAAAACGTGTCCGTGTGTGTGTGTGTGTATAGGTGGTTGTGTGTGTGTGTGTGAATTTTTGGTTTGCTAATATTTCCTAAACGGCTCAGCCGATTTTCTTCAAATTTTATAGGAAGGTACCCTAGGTAGAACCACTGTACATATAACCGGAAGTAAAGGTCAAAGGTCAGAGGTCAGATTTGATGAAAATCATATTTTACTATATTTCTGTAATGGAACATCGCACTGACATGAAACTTTGCAAGTGTCATGAGAATATATAGAACTACCAAACTATATGGTTACCATGGCAACAGGTATCAAAGGTCACGTGATGGAAGGGGAAGTGTCATTTTTTAAGCGGAAAAAGAGGAAATTTGGGACTCCTCCTAGTGGGCTGGACCGACCTCTTTCAAACTTGGTTGGAAGGTACTCCAGGGTTAGAACTTGTGTCTCCCAGATTTCCGGAAGTGAAGGTCAAAAGTCAAAGGTCAGAGGTCATATTTCGATAGTAATCATTTTGGGGAGATTTTGGGCTGTATTTCTGGTCTTTTACCGTATTTCTGTTAAGGAACATGGCATTGATGTGAAACTTTGCACGTGTCATGAGGATATCTAGAACTACCAAAATGCATGGTTACCATGGCAACAGACATTTAAGGTCACGTGATGGAAGTGAAGTGTCTATTTTCAAGTGAAAAATGCAGAAAATTTTAACTGGAACTCCTCCTAGTGGGATAGACCGATCCTTGTCAAACTTAGTGGGAAGATACCCCAGGGTCGTAACTTGTGTCTCGCAGATTCCCGGAAGTGAAGGACAAAGGTCAGAGGTAAAGGTCAAATTTAGGTAAATTCCTACTTTTGTCTGTATTTCGGTAATGAAACATCTTAGTGACATGAAACTTCGCACAATTCATGAGAATGACTAGAACTACCCAAATATACGGTTGCCATGGCTCTGGAAGTGACGGTCTAAGGTCAAAGGTCAAATTGACTCAAAATCGTTTTTTGTACATAATTCCAGGGGGAAACATTGCACAGACATTGAAACATGAAACGTATAACAGGAGTGACATGTTCTGCCAATATATTTCGTTGCCATGGTAACTCAGGTTTGAAGTCGCGTAACAGGAGGTCAATATACGGTTTTACTTCAAAAAAGGCTGGTTGTTGGCTTTTGTTTAAAGGTGGTGAAGATGTGCCCCAAACTGAGAAAATGTGTCTCGAAGAGCCCGGTCCAAGGTGTAGCTAACCTTTTCCATAATTGTCTTGCGTATAGAAATATTCTTCTTTAATTGTATGGGGTTTAAAAGTATTGAGTCAATATTTGTTACCGTTTGATAAGACGGAAAATAAGGCCTCGTGGATTCACAAACATCGGTGCACGCGGAAGTGACAATTTGACTTGCGAATTTTTCTTTTCGGCAATGTGCTTATACTAAAGACGCACTACATAAAATGGTATTAATAGCTGAAATCCATAAATTCATCGTCGTCCATGATATCAGTTCAATAACCACTGCAATTGCTTCACGAACTCGATGGTTTTCCACTCTCCAACGTAGGCCTACATAATTAGTTTGATTTACACATTTCCGCTAAAAATTAACAGCTCAGTTTGCGCGTCTGCTACTCAAACGAAGTTCGAATATCACCACGCGAATTTCATGCCGCATCGTAGAAATCTAAAGCGCAATATTTTCAGGGCGCGGCCGTCATCTCGAAGACGTGAACTGTGGGCTAAAACGCCGCGTCGCCCTGGCCACGTCGTGTAATCTAAAGCTCCCTAATGATGCGTGTGGCCGCACGCAGCAGACTTCGTAATGCGTGTGTGGTAGGCTAAGCGCACGTATCTGATTGTTTAATCAGCTGTCCGAATTTGTTGGTGTAACATGTAGTGACATGCGTTTTGTTTGTCTCGGCCTTACTATAGGGAGCTTACACGCGTGTGAACGCCACCTAACGCAACCACCTTCTGGAGGACAAATAACACACATGGAAGCTAAATAAAGAAATGTGGCGCGTGGCGGGATGTCTTTTAGAACAACTAGTGCGTCCGCTGAATTTGATCTTTTGACCTTTGGTGCATGCAAGCTCCCCACAAAGGCCATGTACCGACTTCACTGCGTTGCGCTTTTCTCTAGTTTTTCATCCAGAAGTACATCATGCAACAATTGTTGCTAAAGTTCTATCGTGCGCGCGGTAACACACCTACTGCGTATGATCAGTAACATCCTGTAAGCCGAATTAAAACAGGCTGACGTCATTATTTTCACTTCTGGAACGCGTTTCTAGCACATCAATATTTGGCATGAGGTTTTTGTAGCTAAAATCCCCAAAGGAGCTTGACAGCATTACGTCCCACTTTTACTGACGATGAGATCATCAACTCCGCGGATTGCCCTCTTGTTTTATTTTAATACGCCCTTGTAGCCTATTAATTGTCTTACTTTTCAACGAGAGTCGTTTGTGGCAAGTCCGAGTCAAATCTGTTCTAACAAAAACTGCGAATTCAGTCTCAAGACTCAAGTCTATGTACACCTTTGCGTAAAGCGAGTGGAGAGGGACACAACCTTAAAAAATTTTCTGGGCAATGTAGATGTTGGTTAAAGTTTGCCCAATATTGGGCAAAATAACCGAGGAACTTTTTGACCAACGTTGGTTAAATGGTAATGTGAATTTCTTTACCCAACGTTGGTTAAACGAACCGCCAATTAATGATTTTTAATACAACTGCTATTTCTAATATTTTACATTCACAGTAAATATTTTGCAGAACGTTAACGTACACTGTGGCAATTTTTCTAAGACAACCAGGGGAGAGTCGATGTATAAATGCTATGAAATTTATCGGAACACCAGGTTAGTATACCTTCCATTCGAATGGAGCATTCTGAATTTCTCAAATGAAATTAGTGTTTATCACCTAATGCATGTCTAATTGAAATGAATTGAAGCTGCCTACTGATTAACTGAAGTAAATCATGCTTCTCAATTGTACAATACAGCATAAAGAAGGAGAACATGAATTTTTTTGAAAAAACGTGCATGTTCAATCTTACATGACAACAAACAAATGTCCCTGAATATATATAATAGTCGAACATGAATTTTCAATTGAAATCCTACTACTCTTTAAAGTTGCTAGCATTATCAATGCCCGCGAGGAAAGAACTCCTTCGGGAGTATTGTTTGGTTTTCGCCCCTGGCTCTTTGCCATAGAGTCGGAGGACTTTTGACGAAAAAATGCCCGGGAGGACTTTAGAAAAAGCCCGAAACTTTTAAGACTCGTAGAAGGTACCTTCTCTGAAATATTCCGGTGTGCGTTTCACAATAACAGGTAAAACAATGAAACAACACCCAACTTCTGGGTAACGAGAAATTGATCGTTTTACCAATAATTGGTATTATTTTGCCCAACTGGCCAGTTGGATAATTTTCACATTACTGCATACTGGGTAAAAAAAATTGCCCAACAATAGGTAAAGTAATCAATCACCCGAGATTGGTCAATATTTGACTAACAGTTGGTCGGATATATATTTCCACAGTGTTGATTAAAAGTTGGTCAAAAATTTTGCGCAACATTTTAAGAGTGAAGTGGACCTTAAATACACCCTCTTTCACTCAGCTGAAATGCAAGTCACAATGCTAAGTCAAAAGTAAAAACACATTTCAATTAAACTCTCATATACCAATTATTCCCATAGACCCTGCATCTTGTCGCTAGTAGCAAAGCTATATAACCCCAAAATTTTTAAATGGTATCTATGCGACCAAAAAGAGTACCTGAAGTCTTACACATGTGTATGGTAGAAAGCTTAAAGTGTGACTGAAAATGTTTGCACTCCCATCTGCATAGGACATTCCTAGGCTGAGATAACAAACAAATCTATAATGTAATCACTCAGTTCAAGACAGTAGATTGCACGATACTTTTTTGATGTCGTTATTAAGTATTATTCAAGATGCTTGTTTTGTACTTTTGTGTTTTTTTTTTCCAAAAGCCACCTCACCTAGTATAACTAAGTGTGATTTGTCTTTCACAAGTATATAAAGGAGTACTAGACCATTATATAAGGCTTTCTCCGGACAATGTGCAATACAAGAGAACTGTTCTACTATTAAAAAGATATGCAAAGGTTTTATTTTAAAAGTGAACACAAGCAGGTAATGTAAACGGTAAGAACATCGCAATTTCAACATTTCATAACTACGCGACGGAATTAACTGTAAAAATGAGAGTTGGATGAATGAAATTCATTTTCCTAAAAGAAAAATTTTTTGAAATTCAAGACTTAAGGTATAGTTTCCACCGTGACGGTGAATAACATGTTTCGAAAAACCATAAGATGTATGTAGGAAGTCTTTTAACGAAGTTATACATTACCAAAGATGTAAAGTCGAGGTGTAATGTAGGTAACTGACCACGCGATAATTACAACTATTGTTAGTGACTGGAAGAGGAGCAATACACACAAAAGGATGTTCATTACGGACAGGGTCTTTGTGTACCGAACCATCTTTATCTGTATAGCGCCACCGATGTCATTCACCACAAATCTGTAAAGAAGAACAAGAAAAAAAATGATAAACTGTGTCCATTTTTAATAAGCTACATTTATCCTTTCACTCGTGAATCATTTTAATTCCAAATCAAATTTCAAACCACCCATTTCCACCTCTATTTAACACACTGCAACCTAAATAAAGGTTGACCTACTTTGACCTCATTTGACCTTTTAGCCTTTGTGACTTTTTTGTGACGCCTGGATTTGTCTTGTTGAGACAAACAAAAAACGGCAATTATTCAACCTTCCTATGATGTATCTAACTTGAGTTGGTGTCATTTCAGTGAAAAGTTAGTAGCATGTGTATGCGTGCGTGTTATGTGCTGTGGAATGCGAGGCATAGAGTGTGATAATTCACTGCCAAATGATATAAGAAGGTTACACAAGCAGGGACGATCCTTAAGCAAATATATCTGGTTTTCCAGAGGACAACTTGCATTGGAAATTTGGCTTTTCTCCCCAAAACATTGTTGTGCCCCATGCATGGAAAATGGAAAATATATTTGCAAGCTAAAACAGTGTTTTGTAGTGATACAAAAGGAAAGGAAAAACAACTGCTGTAAGCTATGGTACTGTAGCAACTTAAGACTCTAGAGAAAACCAAAAGAGGCTCATTTGGATGCTTTCATGCCTTATGACACACACGTCACTAAGATTTTTTGGGTGATATGTCTTTGTTCAATTGGTATAAAATCCAGCTGAAGTTTAATTCCTTTTGACAAATGCAATGTATAAAAGGAATATGACACCCCTCAGTCTGAAAGCAGTTTGCCGTATTTACTCTATTAAACGCCCCGGGGGCTTGAAATTTTCGTTAAGGGGGCGTTTATTAGAGTCAAATTTATGTGACTTCTGATAAACTGCTACATATGGCATATTTGTCCATTTGGTTGTCCGCTTCACAATCAGCTGTGAGCTCCTCCCCAATGACCGGTAACCAAACTTAATTCCCTATAAATATGGTAGCCACGAACAGCGCTCTCAACTTTGCAAGTGTGATCAACTTTCGCCGACATCTTGATATGTATCGTTACACACAGAAGTGACTTTTTTAAGTGCCCGCGGCATATGCATTCATGCATGCTGTGAACAGTATACAGCCAGGCCTCACGGTACTATACTGACCGGCCGGCTATACGCACGTACATACGGTAATTACCGTGAGTAGTACCATTAGCAGTACATACGCGTTCACAGCATTTCACTGTTAAACAGTTTTCCTGTGTTGAGTTTGGATTTTCATGTTAGGCTGTTCGGATAGGCTAGCGAACATTTGTATACCTACGGTATGTGCAGTACCACTTTCGAACCGCAAACGAAGCAGTGCAGGTTCGCGGTATGTGATATCGTGATGGATATCAACAGAAATTAGTGGCAGAAACATGCCTTTTACTTCAGGATACAGTATGGGACTTTAGGAGATTTCGTGGCTTCAAAGCAGGACTATTTCATTTTCCTTTTACCATATTGTCTTTGGAATAAACAATTTCACTTTATGCAATGTGACGAAAAAGTTGGGGCGGGGGCGTTTATTAGAGAGGGGGCGTTTAATAGTTAATAATCATGCTAGTAATGCAATTTCATTTCCCCAAAACCCTTTTATTCATATACAGTATTTAATAAAGTTTTTGCAATGCAAACTTTGGCTCTAGTTTTTATAATATTGTGTAAACATATCACAGTACTAAAATATGAGAACAGCTTCTCTTCTTTACCTCTGCTTTCACCTTAGGGACTACTATGGCTTTTCAAACACCCTCCTCAAGCTGAAATGTCAAGTTGTGTGACTTCATTAGAGCTTAATATATTTCGGTGGCCCCGAGGTCAGCTTCCAAACTGCAGTAAATCGCACAAAGTGAGTTCATTCGTGAATATCAATGGGGCCATTTTCGTAAGGATTTTTTCAGTCTCGGTGTAATCTCTAGGCGTTTTTCCATGGTTGCAAGGTTCTGAGAATAACACAGGATTAACTTCCATATTTCAACATAGTTCTGACGTTTTACTTTTTCAACATGTCACAATCCTTATTACAAACTCAATTTATTTACCGATATTTGATGATTTTTCAAGGGTATGGTCTCCATCTTGTCAAGTTTCCTGCTACTCAACTGCTCCTCTCACCGATCCGCCAGAAAGGACTACCATGTTAAAAATTGGGACCACCAATTATTAAAGTTTACAGAACGCTCCTTCAGAGCATGGACTCAATGGCAACATGCCTTGTTGGCACTACTGTTTACATTTGGTAAAATTTATTTTCCAATCAATTGGGGCAGTTTACGCTGATCCTCATGATTGCATCAAATGTGCTGCAGTTGTTGATGTTCTATCGTCACACCTTGTGTATTTTATTATGTGTGGATAACATTCGTCACTTATATAATATTAACGAAACTCGACAATAGTTTGTAACCAATTGGTTTAAGTCTTGCCGGCCAGTTCCCAGTTTTGGCTCACTGCCTTGTTTTTCCTTTTCTATTACTTGTGCTAACATTTACAAAGTCATCGTGACCTCGCCAGGACTCGAACTCAAAATACCACTCGGTTGCAAGTCGGATGTTCTAACCACTTGACATGTATTTTTATATCGTTGCATATAGGACTATCCTTTTTATGTTTATAAATGTGGCTCGAATGTTTACTAAGATACATCAAAGCTGCCTAAAATGTAGAAATTACTTTGTCATGTGACTTTCAGGTTGTGAACACCGTGTTTGACTGTCTGAATTAGACCGTCATCTCACTCGTCTTGAATATTTTGGTTTCAACCCGCCTAAAAATGTATAAAATTGTCTAAAACTGGCAAAAATGGCAATGACCCCAAGATGGTGAAATTGGGAAATGGTAAATTTGGTGGTTTGCATAGTTATTAGGCCTGTAGGCCTGCTTTATTTCTCTCAAGGGTACTGAACAGCAACTACTTAGCCTACAGTATTTGAAAGGATAAATAAGTGTAATATAATTTGATGTGTATGGTCTCCTAATGACAACACAACAAAATTAGTAAACCTTCACCTTTAACTTTACTTAAAATTTTTAGGGCTGCCCGAAACCAAGGCAAAACACTTCAAAAATTTTAACCACATTTCGCACAGGTGTGTTTTATTTATTAAAAAAAAAGAAAGAAAAAGAAAACAATTTTAGGGAAATCATAGCCACTTTCATGAGTGGCAATCAACACAAAATATGACAAAACTAGTAACTTCAACTGGATATCTTTGTTCACATTCACATTGTAAACACATCCCACCCCCTGTCTTAATCCTCGAAAGCAACCAGAGCAGTGAAAGCCAACACAAAATAAGGCACAAATGGTTTATATAACTTGATATTGAATGTCCATAAAGTCACAAACACCTGTCCCCCATAGGAGTTTGCGAAGTTGTTGTAAGTTGATGGCTCTTTGGATAGTACGGTATTCCCGACAACACACATGAGTTTGACTGATGTTTTCTGACTTAATCACAGAATTAGATATTGAAAGCTAACCTACTGTAGCTATAACAATTATACCTTCCGGTAATGGTGAGAACATATGCATGGGGGGGGGGGGGGTAGTAATTGGGGCAACTATGCAATGGTGGAAACTTGATGCAAACATGTCATACTAAACAACTAATTTACATGAATGAGCACACTTTTGTTGAAGTTGGACTTAAATTTTGGTAGATGATTTACAGTAGTCATAATTCAGGGCCGTCACCAGCTTTTTTCAAAGGGGGATGCGTTTGAAAATCGAGCATGTGGGTGAGGAAATTGTTGTGGACGAGGCCATGAAGTAGCAGAAGGGGGTGGGCATGGGAGGGGCCCCCTCCCATGGTAGGGAGCTTTGCAATTTTTCAACTTAAAATGGCGCAATCTCGTGCATACCAAGAGAGAAAATTCAGGCGTAGGATTACTGTATCTGGGAGGGTGATTGATAATTTTAATCATTATATTCTCCTTGAAAACACATATGAATGATTGACTAACAAATAAATTTGACCCTTAACACAATTACAACTGTATTAAGTCGCAAACACAGTTCAAAATTTAGTCTGTTTCTAATTTGGTTCACTCCTCCAATAACGAGTCTGTCCAAGATTATGAACCAATGACCTGACGGGGACTATAAACTATGAACTGTTTTACACTGAAACATAACTTGGATGAAATGACTGGTTCCTGTTATAAGAAATACTGGCACCTGGGCAAGACTATAACTAGGCCACAGTGTTGTACTGCTAAATTCGCGTTTAATGATGATGCCAGTCATAACTTAAGAGTTGGTGTATTAGTGACTGATATAAGTGATCACTTTCCGATATTTCTGAATACTTCTTTCAAGTGCAAAATTTCCGAGGGTAATCGTGATGTACATATTCAACGTTTTTCATAAAATACCATTCGCTTGTTTGTTTCACGTATTTCTACCGTAAACTGGTAACATGTACTAACTAAGAATGATACACATTCGGCGTTTGATAGTTTTTATGATTTGTTTAAAGATATTCATGATACGGGTAAAGGTAAGAGCAAAAAGAAAAGGTCGGCATGGATCACTTAAGGGATTATTTCTTCCATAAAGAGAACTTTACAGGCAATTTTAAAAAAAAACCCATCTATTGAAAATAAATTATTTTTTACAAAATTTCGAAATAAAATTAACCATGTCATTCGTATTGCAAAGAGGAACTTTTATTTTGATAAATTTCAGAAGAATAGGAATGACATGAAGGGGACTTGGAAAATTGTGAACAAGCTTTTAAATAATAGCAATAATAATAAAGCAAATTTACCTGAAACCTTTCAACGACAATAATACTGTCACGACGATAATACTGTCACTAATAAACACGAAACAGCCAACAGCCTTAATGATCATTTCGTAAACTTGGGCCCTTCCTTAGCGGCAAAAGTTCACTCTGTTACACTTCCTGATAACTACCTTGGTGATCCAAATCCAAGTTTTTTTTTTCTTTTTCCTACAACTGAGGAGGAGGTCGAAAAGATAGCAACTGGTTCTCTAGACCCACGAAGAGCAACTGGTGTCGATAATCTTAGACCAAATATTGTAAGGAAAATTATACCCTACATTTTGCGGTCTCTTGGCCGCATCTTCAACTTATCCCTCAGAACTGGATTTTTCCAGATAAACTTAAACTAGCCAAAGTTATTCCCCTTTTAAGAAAGGCAATGCCAACTGCACTTGCAATTATCGTCCTGTATCAATCCTACCATGCTTTCGAAAATCCTTGAAAGATTAATGTTTAATAGACTGAACATATTTTTGAGTGGGTTTGGTATTTTACATTAGAATCGATATGGTTTTAGGCCTGGTCACTCAACTGAACTGGCTCTGACTGACACTATTGATAAGCTTTACAGTGCTTTAGACAGTAGTAAATATTGCATCGGGGTTTTTCTCGACCTTTCCAAAGCCTTTGACACGATCAGATCATAGCGTTTAACCACATAAACTCACACATCAGGGAGTAAGAGGTCCGTCCCACTCCGGGTTTTCTAGCTACCTGTCTAATAGAGAGCAGTTCACAACTGTCATATGGAACATGTTTAGACAATCTCATGTGGCGTCCCACAAGGCTTCATCCTAGGACCCCTGCTTTTTATTTTGTATGTAAACGATATTTGTATAGTCTCGAAGAAATGTTTCTTAATTCTTTTTGCCGACGACAAAAACATATTTTTCACTGAAAGTAATTTAAATAGTTTGGAGAGAACTTTTTGTTTTGAGCTTCAAAATTTTTATGACTGGTTTGCTTCAAACAAGTTGTCTATTAATGTGGAAAAGACGCATTATATCATGTTCAATTACGGTAAGGTTAATACTGATGTAGATGTTATTGTGAACGGTATTTATCTAGAGAGAGGGTTGATAGTACAAAATTTGTGGTTGTTCATATTGATGCAAATCTCTCATGGGAAAACTATGTTTGCCATATTTCGAATCGGATTTCTAAATGTATTGGAATTTTTTCAAAATTAAGGCACGTACGACCTCAGAAAATTATGCGATATCTTTATCTAAGCCTTGCATTGTCCCATCTTTCCTTCTGCTCATCTATCGATTTGGTCTGGCACAACCAAGACAAATCTTAATAAATTGTATATCCTTCAGAAGAGAGCCGTTAGAAACATCACCTGTGCATCACTACGTAGTAGCACAAATAGAATATTTCATTATTTAAATTTACTTAAGTTAGACGATCTCATATCCATAAACATAGCTACTTTCACATATCGTTGCCTAAATAATCTTCTGCCTGGCTCGGTTTCCTCTTTCTATGCATATAATCATTTTATTCACAATTATGCCATGCGTCATGTAGACAAGCTTCGCAACACTTTGTATCGTACAGCTTAGTCTCAGGTACAGGTCTATTTCTTTGTGGCATTCTGTTGCAACTTTCAGAAAATGCCTTCAACATTATTACATTGGTCAGTATTGAAAACTTTGGTTATTTTTTCTTTTTTATGGATTGTTGACTGTAACCAGCACAACCAAAGAGTGTTAACCATAGGGGGTTATTTATTCTTTGCCATAAGTGAGGGTGGGGTGGGGGCTGGGAAGGGACGAAGTAAGTGGGAATGGTATTTAATTAAAGGTACTGACTGTAAGCTTTTTGTAACTAGGGTTCTTTTCGTCGGAATTGATCTTCGTTGTCAAGCCCATAAGGGTTTTAAGTTCACTTCCATCAACAATTATTTTGTTATGTTGATTCTATGTGTATATTTTTTAACAATGTGGAAAAAACAAATGAATGAATGAATAGCGTAAAACGCCAACCCGTACCGCTACGAACTGAATATAAGTCCTTGTTTGGGGCTAAGATTTTTTTGAGAGGCGGAAAATAGGCAAGCCTTTTTACCGAATATATCCATGAAACAGTCATGGATCGACAACGAGCTGAAACTTTGCCACATGATAGTCTAGAAGTAGTGAAAACGTAGGAAAGATTGCCGTGTGGCCGTTCCATACACAATTCCGACCGCATTTAAAAAAATCTCCATACTCGGGGACACTCCACACCCGGCGACGACGCCTCCCCCCAATTTTTGGGGGGCGGTCGGGTCTGGAGGGGTGCGTTGGCACCCTCCGCACCCCACTGGTGACGGCCATGTAATTGATGCATTATTCATTATTCACTTGGTATTAGCTATATTAGCACATCACCTCTCCATCACAACCTTTCAACATCTGAACCTAGCCAACCATTTCTCTTTCTTATAGACCAACATAGTTGCTTTAGCCAGGTTGATTTTAAAAATGTTATGTGTGACTATATGTGAAAACGCTGGGAGGGGTGAAGATGGTGGAAAATGTTTATTAGCAATTTATAGTTCATTGGTTTACCTGTCCTGGTATTTATAAGCAAATAGCAATAAAGAAACAACATTTTTCTTGAGAAAATTATCTGTAAAAATCTTTTTAAAAGTTTTTGCTACTAATAGTTTTTGGGCGCCTCCAAAACCTGTTTTTGACAGTCGGTTTAAACCGCGGTTAAAACCATGGTTTAAACCACCAGTGTCCAAAACCCGAAAACCCTGGTTAAAGAAGAGCTGTAAAACAGGTGAAGGCTCCCCAACCCTGTGAATTTAACGGAAACGAGCACATTGCTAGGAACTATTCCTGAAGAATTGTGACGGGAAGTGCTCGATGAAGTTGTAAGAGGACAGATTTTTTCCCTAAAACAAATATCCGGCAAAGCATACTTTATAAGGCGGACAACACACGAAACTTACCTGAAGGTCTCACGGTCACACTTGTAACAATATCCTCGATGATAATCTGCTTTTGAAATGTCCGTAGAATCATAAGAAAAAGTTTCTCAATTAAGTCATTTCGCCAGTTGATTCCCAATTTCCCAAAGAATAGTAAACATGCAGTTGTCTTTTTTTACTCAAATCTCCCTGCAGCTATTATCTCAGTGTTCCATCTTATCTTCATTTGTATACTTGTATGTATTGTATACGTGTGGGCCTATATATACTGCATAAAAAATACCCAATACTACCCAGCGACCTTGTTTTGCATAACGTTGTGTCAAAGACAAGAGACAATTTTGTAAGCACAAAGTAGCTAGGGAAACGATGACTATACTGGTTGACATTCCAAGTACATAAAAAACAAATATAGCCTCCGTGAAAAAGTTCTCCTGCTTTCACTTCTTCTTGACTCTTGGCAAACATTGTCCACTCAATAAAACAGAATGGCATTCGACCTCGTTACGTACGTAATCCCGCTGGCATTTTCCCAGTCGTTTGTGGTTGTCACCTCAGTCTGCGCATGCATTTGCTCATCCCCACTCTTTGGCGTATAATCCTAGAAGGACTGCGACCATGTCCCCCATACAGGGGTGGCGCCAGGATTTGCCCGACAGGGGGCCAAGCTCCCCGACAGGGGGGCCAGCAGTTCAAGGCTCCGACAAAGGCGATGGGTTAGTCCCGGTGGGACGTAACTTGACAGAATTTGAGGCGCGCAGAGCGCGCCGAAATTTTTGGCCTTTTTTTTAAAGAACCACTTAAAAATCTGACGTTTATTTTTTGAAAGAAATTTGGCTTTGTAATGACGATTAAAAATTGGGGGTATTTATTGAAGAATCTATCCTTGGTATGAACAAATTAAAAAACGTTTTACACGCGACAGCTGAAATTCTGTTGGGGTTATGCATTTAATCGTTCTTGTCCTACGTACTAAGGTCTCAAGACGAGACTTAAAGTTTGCTCGAAAAGTTTTTTATCCTTTTTTGAACCAAGATTTGAAAATTAAGATCTTATTTTATTGCAGAAATTTTGGAATTTAATATAAGAAAAATTGGTTTTTGGTAAGGTTATAATAAAAAATTGGGTTCCTTATTATGCCTTTCAAGAGCAAAATTAGGTAGAATGTTGGGGTGATTAACAGAGTTGTCTAGTTATTTGTTGTACTGAGTATCCATCAAAATTGGAAAATTTTGCCACTTTCAACAATCCGAAACTTATATTATGATAGATTTTGGTGTTTTTATGGAAGAATTTGACCTTCTTATAAGAAAAATCAAGTAGGGAGTAATCTGTAGTTTTGTACAGCTTTGTTGGGGTTACTGAATATCATCAGGTAGATTAATGCCCTCGGACCATATTGGTAAATGTTCCGTGGAAAATGTTTGGCTTCCCATATATTTGAAGTTCTGACATAGGCCGACGGGAGGTGTTTCAGTTTGGGAGGGGAGAGAATTGTTTTGCTTTTCTTTTGTTCGAAAAATATAATATTGCCCGAAAAACGACAAGTGGAACGCACAGATATTTTTGAAAAATTAAGAACCTCCAGAAAGCAGGAAAGGCATTTCCGCGACCGGGCTGGTAACTAGAAACAAAGTACCGATATAGTCATTATTTTGAGCTTTCTTTCGCAATAGAATTTTCACTTTGTAATACTGCCCCAAAACGAAGAATAATATGCAAGCATGCATTGTTCTGTTAAGCAATTTTTACGACCAAAACACTATCCATCAGTTGGTGCGGAACGTAAAGAAAATTGTTAAAAAACTAACACCACAGACACCCGAAAATGGTACTTCCCAGACTTGAATGGTCGTTATTTTGAGCTTTCCTTTGAAATAGAAATTTCACTTTTATAGAAAAAAAAAAACAACTCGGTAAGTGATCAGAAAACTACCAGATAAAAGGTACGGTACTGCTACAATTAGATGTAATGGACTTGTCTATTTTCGGGGGGCGGGGAACTATGCAAAAACATACTTTTTTTTACTCTACCAGAATTCTTTGTTATATTCAATTGCAACATGCACTGAAAAGATGAAGTTTTCTTCGTGACTACCCGAAATCCAGACAAAATGATCTTACTTCCAACGTATTTGAAAAAAATGTCACGTTACAAGGTGGCTTCAAATGAATTTTCAGTCAGAATTAAGGGGAGACATATTCAAGCCCTGTTTATCATTATGTGTAGCCCAAAATGGCCTGGCCGATTTTCGTTACCGTTGCTATAGAATTCGGATGTCGGGACAGGCCAGACGGCAGACCATTGGGCAATGCATGTCGAACGGACCTTTGTCAGAGGGTCGGGAGGACTTTAGAAAAAGACCATTGGGTAATGCCTGGACATGAAAAACCACTTGTCCGTTTTTGTAAGGAAAATTTGGAATTGTCAGTTTCCTTGAAGAATATGGTCTTCTAGTTAGCAAATTCAAGAAGATCGTCGGGGGTGACTGAAGTTATCAGGCGCACATTTTTTTTATCGTGGGTCTTTCTATAAAAGATCCCCGATGAAATTGGATTTTCTCTCAACAACAGGAGAAGGGAAGTCTTACCCAACGGGGGCATTACTTTGTACGCACGAATTGAAGATGGGAGGAGTGATGGCAGAGCTATAGTAAGAAGTGATTAAAACCGATTTAAGGCCAGGTCACACCAAAACGATATCGGATAGGATTTCGCTCCGATTTTTGTGAGGGTTAATTAATATCTCCTTCATCTTTGGTCGGAAAGAAACAAAAATTTGCCAACCAGTGCAGACTACGAAATTCTAAGTAACTTATACCAATTATTCCGTGACGCTACATCCACAGACATCTTTTATCGGATACGCGTAGTTCGATAAAAGCTATTTGACAAAGTGACGTCACGAAATAAGTAGTATATATTTGACTTCCGTATTCCTCTCATACCGATCGTATATCTACACAGGATGGCAAATTTTTGGTTCTTTCCGAAAATGGATGGAGGAGATTTTAACTAAAACTGACAGAAATCGAATAGTAATCCGACATCACTGTAGTGTGTACTGGGCTTAAAATCGATGCATCAAAAATAGGGTTACAAACGAAAAACAAAAAAATCATAAAGAAAAAAAAGTTCACGATCATCCATCCAGTCACTTCAGTCCTTTACGTTCTTCATTTTTAGGCCTTCCGCAAAAAATGTCGCCCTTCCCCGACGGGGGATGAGATAGGACGATTAAGGTACATGGAATGAGGTATAACAGAGCTAAAAATAAGTGATCGAAATTCGATTCCCAATATGCTTTAAAATAGCATTGCAAAACAAAAAAATATGTTCAAGATCACCCAACTGTTAACTTCGGTCCTTTTAGGTTTTTAATTTATTAATTAATTAATTGATAAATTAAATTAAATTTAATTTAATTAATCAATTAAGTAATTCATTGATTAATTAATTAATTATTTTTTAATATGTAGGCCTCCCCGACGAAATCGCCGACCTTCCCCGACGGGGGGGCCATGGCCCCCTGCCCCCCCCCCCCGCTGACGCCACCCCTGCCCCCACATGTCAGTCGATGGGGAACACAACAGCCATATGAAGTTAATATGAAATGCACGATAGGAAAAGGACCGACAGAAATTGTGTAGCATAAAACTCATTTCGAAGTCTTAGTCGTTTAACATATGTCGTAAGACGGGCAAAAATTATACCATAATGAATTTATTTTTGACCACATGACACCCCAAAAATAACACATGCAATGCGACGTGCTTTTCGACCCACATGATTTTTTGTGCTGCGTTAATAATTAAGGTAAAATAATACATGATGCGTATCATTTTATGTGGATTTTGTGAGCTTGGGAGTATTTGTTCTGATGTTTTTGCTTGCAACTCTGAACAGTTTGTGTTGACTCAGTTTCAGTTTATTCTCCATGACTTATTTGATTATAAGTCTAAAAATGTTAAAGTAAAATACTTCTATTATTAGAAAACGAAGTTGAGGGCGCACATAGTCTACTTGTACCCCATGCTTGCAAGTAGGATTTTTCAAAGGGGAGTGATGACGTTTATTGATCTGTCCGAAGAACTATCTAGCCAAGACCCACCTTTGCTCGACGCGAAGTGAACACAAAATGTGAAAAGTACCGACCCCTGACATAGTCGGAAATTTCAGTACCTTAAACGTAAAAGTAGAATCCAAACAATGGTCAGTTTCAGTTTTTTTGCAATAAAATGATCACTATTTAAAAACAATGAGTAAATTACCAAATGAAAATGATCGATATTTACCGGTACTTCATAAGGCGCAGTCGCGTAAAAAATCGGGTAAAAGCCGGTTGGCAATGGAGTTACCAGCAAGGGGACAGTGCAATCCCTCCCCCCCCCCCCTGCTCGCCTCCCCCCCCCCCAAATGAAGTTCGCAGGTTGAAAAAACAGGAAAAAATTGTACGAGACAAAAACTCCACAAATATTGCTTGACTATCACGATTTGTTAGTACTTGAACGGAAAAGTGGTTACTACAATACAGAAATTCGGGTTTTGTGAATTAGAAGTACTTCTCCATAAGTCCAGGCCACCGTAAAGGTGACTTGAAAGTTGTATGATTCGGAACAGGAAGCTGAAAAGTTTACTTAGCTCACTGTTCGGATGACGTACATGCACCCACAGCACATTAACGGACGGTCGGTCGGTGCCTCATATATGTTTCAAAGAACACGTAGATGAGTTGTCCATGGGCACTACGTGTACAGGAAAACCGTCTCAGCACCATAGAGCCAGATATAAGAACTAGAAAAAGGGCGGACTCCCCAAAACAGCTGTGATCGCATTGGGACTCGGTTGCCATATTTATGAGCGGCAAAAGCATCTATATGAACGCAGAGTTTGCATTGAAACA
The DNA here is from genome assembly GCA_037179385.1 of Holothuria scabra. Classification (NCBI taxonomy): domain Eukaryota; kingdom Metazoa; phylum Echinodermata; class Holothuroidea; order Aspidochirotida; family Holothuriidae; genus Holothuria; species Holothuria scabra. The sequence goes on along the minus strand of CM074179.1, from coordinate 57,948,942 downwards.
CGTAAAAATTACACCGATTTTTCTTGTATGTGGGCTGGGTGGGTTAGGGTGGGAGTAAAAGTTTTATAAATGAGTGAAGATATTGTACAGTAGTTACTGAAATCTTCTTTGGTTGTTGGTACTTATATATTTTTTCTTATAAAAGAAATAGCCCCAGCTTAATTTAGTTCTTTATTGAAGAAAAGTTAAACCCAAAATAAGAGAGTAAAAGCAAACAATTAATTTTAAAAGCAAAAAAACTGTTTAGGTTTCCATACAATAGCATTTTTGATAGAAAATGTGCAAATCGTGATTTTGGTTTGGCATAAATCAAACTTAATACAAATAAAAAACATGAGTCATTTAATTGAAAAATTTTGCATCTGCTTTTCTTGACATGTGTATGATTAATTAAATATAGTTCATGTGAAGTATTCAGATTTTCACAGTATAAATTAAGGCATGGTATGACTATTTCCACAGGTACAAAGCAGTAAAATTGTCAACTTATGCAATAAACGGAGGAACAAGCGACCCTTTCACACAGTGGAACACCTTTTCGACCAAACAAGTCCCTCTTTGGCATGTACAAAAAATTCATAGTGGAAGTTTAAATTTCTAAACTTGTGTTTCAAAAGATAATCGAAATTGTGCTGAAATTCACATGGCCAAAGACACTGGGAAGTGCCATTTCCGACAATCTGAGAGGCATTTTTAGCCAAACATTTCTCTTTACGCTACGCGCCAACAGATGCAGAAGGCTTTATTTTGGGTTTTTTATAGTCCGATGTTGCCGAAAATGTCCTGATTTTCGTTGTATCAATTATAGGGATAATTCCCAATTGTTACACCGAAACATGAAGCGAAAGTCTACATTGGTCTCTTTAATTCTTTCATGTTAGTTTTCAATATCATAGACACTAACTTGCTTTACCATATATCCCAATTATACGCCAATACGCCCATACGACAAAGCTCCTTTCTTATATGTTTCTCGAAATGAGCAGGATATGTTTAACTCGTTCATACGATGTTTGGTCTGGTCTGCTCTGTTTTTGATGAGTATTTACATTGGTATTGTGTTAAATAAGATAATATACAGGGACTTGAGTATAAATTTTATTTATTTATTTATTTATTTATTTAGAAGGCTTCTGGAAAATTTATTTATTTTTTTTTGAAATTTATTTTCTTCATCTCAATCTTTGCAGTAACATAATTCAACAATGACATATATACATAAATCAGAAAAATGATACACATCATCTCTCGATAATAGAAGAAACTAAGGAAAAAGCAAGATTTTTTACTATTTATATGATTCCAAAATCACTTTCTACATTATAGTACAATTGCTCACATTACTTTTTCATTCTTGATAACTCAGAATACCCAGTCATTACAAGGCATAGTTACAATCAAAAAGTTACAGGCAAAGCAATACCTGGAAAAAAACATGGCCACGAGATTTAAGTTAAGAGTGGTTTATGCGGTATACACAAATTAATTTATTAACCTAGCATTCCACACTGATGTAACACTTTTGTAAAAGCTCGCATTTATAAGGATTTTCATTAATGACCATAATGAAATAGACGAGGGAGGGGGCTCTTTATAAAGTAACACAGTACATCACTTCAGTCAGTATACAAACAAGAAATACTCGAACTTGGAGGGACATAGTAACCTTAACAATGTAAACAGCCTCTTAATAGCTCAATGTCGTCTTAATGTTTTCCTTTTGTCAAGATATACGTTTCAACCTTTATAAGAAATTTTAGTTTATACTTGAAGGTGTCATAGTCTGGATGTTTCATATTCATTCTACAGGTATAAATATATTGCTTTGCATAAAAATTGCCATACTAAACCACTGACAACTTTTTCCGTGAGGGTAACCGAAACATATATTTTCATACTCAATTTTGACTTTTGAACGAAAAATTTCAAGATACATTTTGTTCCAAATATTTCCCACTTTGCTACATCCCCAAAAAAGGTGATCCAAGGTTTCGTCAGATTCGCCACAAAACGTGCAGCTAGGGTTATCGATAATATTAATTCTGTGAAGAAAGTAACTAGTAGCAAAGTACGCAATGAATAAATTTAAACTGGAAGTTTCGCAACTTGGTATCCCTTATCGTATGACAAGTCATAAAAATATCATTCCAATTAAGATCATGATTTTTAAGTACAGCGACCCACTTTAAGCAGCAACGTGGTTGTGGTTGATTATCCAAGCTTTTAATAAACTTATCATAAGCAAATCGACAAACCTTCAGGGTGCAAGAAAAGCTGGCAAGCATAACCTGCTGGCTTAACGGTTGTCTTGGCAATGATAACATACGTATAGATGGCACCCATGAGCGAGGAATAGCGGGCAAAATTCCACTTAATTTTGTAAAGGGAAAGTTGGGACAGTTATACTTAGCGATAAATTCAGGGTAGGAAAGAGGTCTCCCTAACACATCATAAAAATCTCGAACTTAAATTACATTTGATTCATAACAATTGTTGTATAGAACAATACTGTTATCAATCTTAATAAAGCTGTTGTTCCACACAATCTGGTCACCATAGTTGGATATTGGAGTTTCAAAGGCGAAATCACTCCAAGCTTTACAAAAATTAACAATGAAATCATTCTTAACCTTTTTAATAATATCCTTACCACGAAAATTACAACTGAAGAGAAAACTTTTACCGACCGCTTTTAAAAAATGGTCAAAAGGGTTTTCCAATGACCTGTTGTATGATCTGTATACCTTTTTACCCAGGTAAGTTTCAAACTTTTCATAAATTCATGAATATTAATCGTATTTAAACCACCATAGACATAGGGTTGCATCAATACCTTCCTGTTAATCTTCTCCCCCTTCCCACCCCACAGAAAGTTAAAAATGACACTATTCAAATCTTTGAGAAAGTTATCAGGGGGATTAGGCAACACTGTTAACAGGAAAACAATTTGTGAGAGAGCACAGCTTTTTAAAATCGCTATCTTTCCATAAAAAGTTAGATCTCTTGATGACCACATGTTCAAAATACATTAAAGGCGAGACAACTTGGGTTGGTAATTCAATGGAAAGAGTTTATCACCATCTTTCGATATTATAATGCCGAGTACTTTGACAATGCCATGGGTTACGGGAATGTTATGAATATTTCTAGTTTGATCTGTGTTATTCGCCTCGCCCAAGGGAAAAATTTTCGATTTATCAAAATTTACTTGGAGTCCCGAAACTTCCTTAAAATCAATTAAAATCTTAACGACTCTATTCAGTGAGTTGACCTTATCGTCTAAGAAAATTGTAGTGTCATCGGCAAACATGGATAATTTTATGCTAACATTTCCTACTTTATAACCTACGAATAACCTACGAAAGTATTGTCGACACGTAATTTTAAAGCTAAAATTTCAGCACACAGAAGAAATATGTAGGGGCTTAACGGACACCCTTGACGAACTCCCCTTTTTACCGGAAAATAAGATGTAGACACCCCGTGGTTCAGAACACATGCAGAACAATTACTGTAAAACGTCTTAACCCAGCGTGTAATTCTGTCCCCAAAATTAAAGGGACTCTATCGCGTACTTTTGAGACGACAGACATAAAACCATTTCATATTAAGGAATGCCGCCCTCTGTTAGATTGTAAACAAAGGTTTAAAAGTTTTGTGACCCAGGTCATAACTTGTGTAACGAAGACGCATGCTTACTTGCGACTAATACAGTCCGTATACGTCTAGACGTAGAGATTGGGAAGATCAAACGAAGTTGCCGAAGATTTGCTTGCGGAACTAACATATAATAACCAGCATGGATCACAGTATTCTCCTATGTTATCCCCCTGCTTGCTTATGCAAAAATACTTGTCAGAGGAGAACCGGGAGGAGTGCTTGCCCTTGTCGAATGGCGTATCTGCCTTGTTCTCCGGTATGCAGGTGTTGAAATGGACCAACAGTAACACGGCAATGCATGAATATGGAGCCCCAGGTAGGTGAGTACTGCCTAGCCTCGGCTAGGACTAAGTTAGGCTAGGAGTCTAAACACGTAACTTGACAGATGACCGTGCAAAAAGGAAGCCTAACGTCAGATGCAATATATGCGATTTTGATTTTGAACATCTGGGCTAGCATAGCTAGGCCATGGGCTAATCATTGTCTGAATGTGCGGATCCAGACTAAGGTAATTATGTAGCAAGTTGTAAGGGTATATCTGTAGTCAGACATAACTCATCATCAATTGGACTAGTCTGTATCATGGACAAAACCAAGATTTCCCAGTGAACTCAAAGGGGGTTGGGGTGGGGGTGGGGGGGGGTATTATTGCTAGGTGAGGCAGAATTCTTGGGTAGACTAGTCCACTGTGAATCGGTCTGGAACAGGGGTGGTTCAACAGGGGGGAGAGGGGACTCCAGCCCCATAAAATTTCCCCACTTAATCCCCACCCCCAATTGGGCATAATGTGTTTAGTGGGTAGTTGTGAAGACATACATATGATCAGAAAATACTCTTTAATGGGGCTCTACCCCTCGCCCGCCGCCGAAAAAAAAAAAAAAAAAAAATGGATCCTGGTAGGACAGCATCTGGTCTGGAATGTTGAGGTTGTATGTTGGACATGTCTGTTGTACAACCAGGATTTTTGGTGTACAAATTCTGATTTCAGGCAATCCCCAACACAAATCACCACCCAATATTGGCATACCATACAAGAATCTGAGCTGGCATACTGGGATATTTCAGGTCAGAAGAAGGGGACATATTTTTCCAAGGTATTGCAAAATTGCTCAAGTGACAGGATAGAAGCTTGGTTAATTGAACTCAAAAAGCAGACCAGGCAGGCACCCTTAATTAGGATGAGTCGCAAGCACAAGGGTTAGGACACCCTGGCTTATATATCCCTGCCCCCTAACTTTAAATGTGGTAATTCACATGTATGTATATGACACAAGGTGAACATTCTGATCCAGTACGTGGCATGGGTTTATAGTTCTCAAGTACGAGGTTTTACAGCCTATTACTTCCCAACCAATTGGCTTAAATCAAGCTGGCCAGGGCCTTTTTACCAGTTGAAGCTCATTTTCCTTACTCCATTGCATATGTGGAGCATCACACACAATGGCAGTGGGTTCAATAATTAAAGTCTGGTATGATTCCATCTAGGAATCAAACCTGGGCCTCCCTCATGGGAGGCGGATGCTCTACCTCTAGACCAAACACGCTGTTCTGATCGAGTGGGAGGGACCCAAACAAATATGTTACTGTAGGCGGGGACTGAAAAGGCATGTTACAAGAGATATTGGCCAGCATGAAAAATAACTGAGAAATAGTGTTGAAAACTGATTTCGTATCTAATTATACATATTTGTTTGTTTCTACACAGCATTCTGATGATTCTGACTTTGATGATGATGCACCTGTCCCTGTACCCTTGCATGGTGCTGGCCAGAATGTGCCTGCTGGATGTGGGAAAGAGAAAGTCAAGGTGAGGTTTTGCTTAGCTGTAATTCCTTGCAGGAGTACAAAATTACCATAGACTGACTTGTATAATTCAGTAGAAACAACATACAGGCACTGATACCTATCCAGTCCTCATTCAGCTATGGTTGAAAGTTAAAATGACCCACCCCCTTTGTACAACAAATGTATGCTCCCCTTTGGGCAGACTCGTAATATTTTTTTTTTTTTTTTGAGGAATTGTCAGGCCAAGGTGCTGATTTCTCTGGAAGCTGTTTATTCATTGACTTTAAATTGGGTTCTGAACTAAACATATATGTTGCATTCAGACGTACTTAATAAAAATTGTGAATAATAAATGATGAGCTATATTACTCTTCCACAGGCATTCTTGCAAGGTCTGGACAGAATGGCATTGGAGAAAATAACATCAACACTGTTGCTGCAAAACCCTGGAGCATAAAAGGATTATGTTGTGACAGCAGGACAGGATGACCCAGAGGCAAACACTGATGAAACTGGGCATTCACCTGACTGGTGTGTGTGTGGACACTGTAGAGGGCAGCCTCAGCATATTGAGAGGAAGTGCTGCAGCATGAGAGATGGTTGCCTATCTAGAAGCAGGCTATTTTCTGCAGTTTGCTTGGATGGACATGTTCTGGAGGTTGCAATGCATGCAACAGAGGACATCCTAGCTGATCCTCCTGTCAGGAGCAATGCAAACTTCAGCCACTATGCATATAAACAGTTTACTTACCTGCAGCATGGGTGCCTGGGAGCTGGCTGAAGGAGTGTTAATTCCAACATGTTGTGTGTGGGCCATTTGCATTAATTTTCCTGCTCCTGATGGACACTACAAAGGCTTTCAAATTGGTGATGGTGTCCTCATAGACTAAATGTTGGTCAAGTGTAAATTTATTTAAAGAGAGATTGCAGTCATTAAAAATGAATTGCATAGTAGACTATCCTATTCCCTAAATGGCTCCAGAGAATATGTGACTGTGTTTTTCTGGTGTAACCTAATTGCAAAATTTAACAGGAGCAAAGTTCTATTTGATGTACCTACAGTAAATGCAGTATTTATGTCCTGTATATCATGAAATATAAATATACAGCTACTGACAACCTTGATCAGTATGACATGGTTACCATGGTTATATGTCTATTGTAAATTCTCCATAAAACTAAAAATGAATGAACCGAAAATTAATATAGATTCTGTTCAACCAAATTAGGCATGTTATACCTCATGTATGGTGTTGTCTCATGATACATACCATGCTTGGTATGTACACCTGCCCATAGTCATTATGGGGATGTGCATGAAACCCTCTCTTGTCTCCACATTGGTCCATGATATTGTGGGGTATGAAGAACTAAATTACTAGACATGTATAGTTTTGTCCCCCAGTGAACACACAAGAATGAAGTTAATTGCTGTAGCTCATACAGTAAGTATGTATTAAGAAACCAGGATTGGAAATGGGGAGGGGAGGCTGTAGCCTTTTAACTCAAGAAATGATAGTATGCCCTCTCAAAAATATCCATGTAAACAACTTCTTGCATTTATTTATGGTAGGTAACTCCCTTTCAAGAGCACACAGCTTTGTTCTATATCAGGTTGCAAGATATTTAAAGTTGCAATTTCCCTGAAGGATATAGACTCACTACACTGCAGATCAATTCTTTCCAAAGCTCATTTTTGGCACACTTCAGCATGTAGCCGTGGTTTTCATCACAGAACATTGGAAAAGTCTGGAACATTTTACTAGTTTGGGCAGTCTGTTAATTTTGGTTGAATGGTCTGGAAAAATTGCCATTGGGTTTGGAAAATTGAGAACTTTACACTTGCTCTGCTATATATCATGCTGCTTGGCACATGTCTATGCAGTTTGTAAATGCTGGAAAAGTTAAAAATATTATGTACCTGTACCTGCAGCCTTCATGAGTTAATGAACACATATACTGAATAAATATACTTTACTATTAGAATGTTAAAAAAACATAACAAACAAGTGCAAATTTTCTTTTTTCAAAATATTTCTATTTTCTTGCATCTTGAAAATAGATGACTTGGTATACTAAAAACATCTTTAATTTCATTGTTTCAAAAGTGTGGAGTCCAAGTTCATGCAACTTAAGTACCTATTTGGCAATTTAACACAGGATACTTGTAACTCTGCCAAGAGAGCAGTCAGGCAATCAATTATTCCTAGTCCTCTACCTCTATCTTCTTCAGCTAGTGAAGCTGTCACTGTAATTTACTTTCTTTAAAAGTGCCAGTCTCAAACTGCAACCACTTATCTATCCACAGACGGATCTGTGGGATGCATCTACTTCTCGAAACTTTTGTTGTGTCCTGCCTTAAGTATTGAGCACCTACTGAATTCACATAATACTCTGGACTTGAGGATGATAGCTTCTTTGCCAAAAGTGCATTACATGCTAGCATCATTTTACATCCACAAGCTTATTATAAAGAATATGTTAATATATGCCCCCAGTTGTACAATCACACAAAATGTTAAGCAGTCCTGTTTCAACTGACTTGGTAGTTTGTCAGCCAAGTAAAAACTCACAAGCTTTTGGAGAACTGTTAAAAGCTCCTCACTGGACTACAGCCCCATCCCTTCAGTAATAAAATGTAGTCCAAGGCAGATGCCTACAATAGAATCTGAGAGGGTATGCTTCACATTCGTACAGAGGCTATGAAGCCATTGCAACTTCTTTGTACCATGTAAAATGAAACAGCGGAATGAATAATCACATTTTCATTTTAAATTTCTTAAAATGGATGTGTACAGTAAAAACTGCAGAGCACTGTTTAATTGTATGTAACCTTTGTGGGCTGCAGTTAAAATCGATACTGTAGTCTATAGTGCTATAGGGTACTACGTATGATACTAGGTTTCACAAAGTAATACTTTTTTCAAGTGAACAAAGTCATAATAAAAGTTGGATCTCTTCATCAAATGATTTCAAGGACCATTGTGAGCAACTTGCAAATAATCCATAGCTTAAATCTACATAAGAAATAAGACAGTAGCCATGACCTGTAATTTCCAGCTTCAGAAACAAACCCCAACTGATTTAGGGAAAGGTCAGTGACACTGCACCTCTGCATAGCTGCTAACCCTTCTGTAGATCCCAAATGAGTATTCTGCACCAAAAAGTTTCACATGTATGGGTAAAATTACTGCAGTCTACTGCCAGCAGCTTTGTGCATTAGATGAAGAGTAACTACTACAGTTAATAGACCTTTATTTGGTCAAGTGGAAATTCATATTTTCAAGCAAAATTTTGCATTCCAGTAATTACAATAATTTTATGTATGAAATGTGGAAAATCTGTTCTGGTTGGCAGCTCCATCTCTGTAGACTAACTAAACCAGAATTCAAAAATTCATTTTGGTTTTAAATGATAAAATAATTTTCATACAATGCTATGGTTTCTATTAATTCTGATATCCAGGTTTTGTATCTTTGAGATATTGTACGAACAAGTTTTTAATAGTTTGACAAATGGTGACTGCAGATGACTGTTGACCTTCACCAAAAAACAGTGGGAACCATCATCCAACCATAACACATCTGCATGAGTATGAAATTTATCCAAACATCCTACCTTGAGAAAACATGTTGTCAATATTTTCAGAGTTTGATCCACAGTGACCTCAAATGTCCCTTGGCCTTCATCAAAAACAATAGATTTCTCCTTCTGACCACAAAACATTTAAATCCAGAGTATGAACTTTATTCAAGTTGACTAACTTGAGATATCGGGTTCACAAGTTTTTCATAGTTTGACCATGGTGACACCAGATGACCTTTGACCTCCACAAAATAAGTAAGGTCCCCCTCTCAATAAGGGACATCTATGGACCAAGTTTGAGAACTGTCACATATCACCTTCAAAATTGAGTTATGGTGTGAATGAGTAAAAAAGTGTCACAAACACACACACCCACATACAAACACACACCATCATAAATGCATGTTTCACTTATTGAAACCAAGAATTCGCTATAATAAATAAATTATGAGATTAAGCAATTCCAAGTTCTCAAGAGTGAAAGGGGAAAAATACAGATACCAGGCAAAAGAGTGGTTAAGGTGAATATGCAGGAATCCTGAAAAATATGCATTGTAATTTAAAGGCTTTGAGTTGCAGATTTATGAACAGTCTGACCTCAAAAGGGTCTTCTACTCAATACGTGGCACCCATATGATAAGTAGGAACTTCATCAGTGTTTCCCTTCTAACCAAAAGATATTGCAATTACAGTATCAATTGGGAATCCACATCCTTAGTATTAGATCCCTTGAAGTTATCCTTTTTGATGTAATGAGCCCACATATTTTTCACATACAGTATGGCTTCTGGGGATCCAAACTACCCTCTACAGAACCATACTGTACTTTACTATCTCTGAACATAATGCATCAACATGCTATGATATGGCCTCTTGTGACTTCAAGAGACCTTTGGCTTTTGAGGATGGTTGAAAATCTGTAGTGCTACATTTAGATAATAGTAAACTGAGGTTTGAAATTTAAAATTTTAATACAGATTTGTTCAGCATGAATTTACACATAGAATCTTATTATTTTATATCTCATATATCTTGTCTGGCATGGTGCAGTATTCAAAAGAGGACTGTAAAACTGACACTTTCTGATCACTTTATGATGTGAGACCAGCAAACAAAATTGTTTCATTTCTACACATATGCTCATTAAATTTCAAATAGAAATAATGGAGAAAACTCTAATGAAGGATCTTCTTACATAAAAGAGATGTGAATGAACTTAAATGCACTAGGGTTAAGATCATTTTATCAGAATAGACTTCTGATTCCTCTCCCAAGCTAAAATTGCTCCTAAAATGCACTGAACCCATTTTAAGCTGTGACTTGGTTATAAAAGGTTGTACTTAGCTGTCAGGGCAGAATTGTCACCCACTATAGACAATGAGTTTTGTACACAATATGGCTGATCCAAATACTAAGAATGAGAAGAACCCCGATTTCCCACTTTAGATCTATGAGTCTCACCTACACACACATACAGACACAAACCATCGACATTTGCAGTGGTCATGAGTGTCACCAAATTATAACTCGTAGAAAGAGATACCTACTGTAGCTATCAGGCAATCAGGGTAATTCATTATCTTCAGTTTAGATTTAATGCAGTTAAAAATTACATGGAACTTGTTGAACATTTGAATTTTCAACCACAAAATTACAAACAAGGTGCTACACATGCATTCATACTGTACTGTACATCTATAAACAAACACAAATATCCAAGTGGAAAAGATTCATGACTTATTTGGCATGTGAATCAATACTTTCCAGTGCATTAATTCAGCTTGGGTTATTAAATTAACTCTTTTGCTGTTTCATTAGGTCTTCTGTTGATGGTCTTGGGAGCATTGAAATGTGGGGATGAATTCTCCTCGGGTCACCTTGCTCAAAAGATACATGCTGATCCATGGGTCCCCTTTTCTTGAATTTCTGCATAAAAACCATCTTCATCTTCTCTGGGATATACCCATATGTTTTTGGTTCCATAACTGGCTGAACTGAAAGCTGTTCAGACATTTTACTGTACTTACAATGATACCTAGGAGATCCATCCGAAGTTGTGGCTTGTGCCCTGTTGATGTGATAGTTATGATCAATCATTGCCAGCTGCATTCTGATTTTATATCCAATATAGCTGCATGCGTGGCGCTTTGGGTTATTATAGTTATTATAGTAATGCATTTTCTTTAGGAATTCCTTGGATGTCAGTTCCCTTGCTAGTGTTTTATGTGGCACTGAGCCTTTTTCCAACCATCTTCTTTCCCTCTCTCTTTGTCACACAAACTGTCATGTTTACACTGCCCTAGGCAACCATCAGTGCCAAAAACCCATTCATGTTCATCAGTGATATGGTGAAGTACGCCGAGGAAGCATGCTTTCAAAGCTGTTGGATCACCGTTGCAATTCTGTGAGGAGTACCAAAAGTGGTTCCTGATTGATGGTATCCAGTTTTGTAAAACTCTGTTTTCCCCTTTCTTTGAAACTTTGCCAATTTTTTTGGCAATACTTTTTTTCAAAAGCCAGCTTCTCCATGTTTGGACTTTTTCCTGCAACCTCCCTAACATCAACAACCTCAGCATGAAGCACCCTCTTGCTCTTCTCATCTAAGAAAACGTAACTGCAGTACTGTGCACTGTGTCCTGGTGAGTCACACCTTCCGTCTCCAGCCAAAACAACCCCATTTTTACCATATAAGTCAAGAACTTCACTCTGCATTCTACTCCAAAAATCCCTCACTACTGGAGCAACAAAGAGTCGTTGAACTCTGTAGAAGGTATCTTTACCAATGTGCTTCAGACCCATGCTTATGCAGAAGTGGGTAGTTTTCATAAAGTTGTTCCCTGATATTACTATCCCTGCTGCCATCAGCAGATTTCAGCAAACATTTCCTCATACCTAGGCTGAGAGAACCAGGAACCAGGGTGATGTCCAACACAGCAAAGCTGCGATATCTTGAAAGCAGAGCCAATAAAAGTTGTTTTATAACAGAGATGCCTGTTGCAGGTTGTTGAAGGGCATATGTCACCATGAATTTGTTTCAGCAGTTCAATAACTTTTGAAGTCCATACAATACCTTTGTCTTCTTCAATAATTGTCTTTGCTACAAAGTGTTGGTGTTCAGATGATATTTCGAAGTCCCCTTCTTCATCCTCCTGATTCTCAGTGTCATCACTGGTGGTCTCTGTGCTTCCATATACCTCTTCATCCACAGATAGATTGGATTCCAACTGATCACTGTAAGACAATTAAGATGTGTAAAGATGCATCAATTTTCTCATTGAACAGGAAGGGCTGATACATAGCTTTAACTCATTTCATGGAAATTCATGTATAAAAGCTTGTATGTAAACTCTCAACGATAGTTAAAAAGTAGCTGCAATGCTACCTATAGTGCAGTGTATCACTACACAAATGTTGAGCTGCAGTAAAGAATACCAGACTTTTAAACCAGTTGGTTAGAAGCTGTGAGCTAAAACCTTATTTAGAGCAAATCTAAACCTGAATCCATGCATTTTGGCATATTTTCATGTTGATATTGAAATGGAATTTTCCCTTCAGTCTACATGAGACTGGATGCACACTACAAAGATTAAAAACAACATATCAGACTACATGCTATGGGAATGAGTATACCTGGAGAATAAACATAGGTGGTTATGAACAATATTATGGGGCACTAAGCTATGTACTGTAGGAAAAGATTCCATGTAAGATATGTCCATAAGACAATACCTTACATGCAACTTTCAGTCATAATCAAGTGATAATATTTTTTTACCATGCAAGATAACAACTATTATTATTTCTGCATTTCATTCAGTGTCAATCACTACATACTGAAATTATTTTGGGGGGATAAGGTAATCGTGATTCACTGGAAAACGGATCGCAAACTTTTGAGGTTAAACGTTTAGTTATTTTGCTAAACGTTCACAGCCCTATACCCTTATATGAAGTGTACAAAACTGACAATGCATGAAACAAAATCCTATAATAGGGCAGAGATTTAACACACATTAAGGAGCCTGTAACTTACTTAATTCAATTCTCACTTGTAACATTATTCATGGTATCAAAACTTTAAATTTGTCCAAGCTATGCATATAAACATTCCTACTTAGAGGCATATTGTAATTACAAAATGACACCATCATGCACTTGTTACATACCAGGTAATGTGGCTGCAGCTGAGATGATGAAATGCTTCCTCACAATCTCCCAATTGATCTTCCTCATCATCACTATCCAGTTCATTGCCTAAATTGTCACTCAGTGGATGTTGCCCTGGCTGCTTCAATACTGTAATTACCACAATAGCAACATAGTCCAAATGTACAGGAAGAACAGCTTTTTTCATTGAGTGGGAGATAGATGTGGCTATGTACATGGCAAGGAGTCAATTACAAAACTGTGCTTTCGATGGCCTGTGGTATGGCATTAGCTAGAGGGGGTCAAGGGGTTGACACTTGCTTTAATTCTAGAGTGCCTCATATGTATGACACATTTTAAGTTTGCATATTTGGACACCAGCAAACAGACAAAAATCCCAGCCTGGGGGAAGAAAAACAAGTTAACAAAGACAAGTAAATGGGGATCATTACAGATCTGATTTAGCATGTCCTGTAGTATCAGTACAATAACTTTTATTTTGGGGTCACTAGTGTGGGCACGAAATAAGTTGACTATATTTTGTCACATTTGATGTACATCCAAATAGAATAAAATTGAAAATTTTAAGATCCTCTAATCAAGCAGGACATGTGGACTCCCTGATCTGCAATTCTGACCTTGGTACATGATACATTTATGCTAATGGCTGCAGGTTTAGTCAAGTGGTAGAGCCTCCGCTTACACGGAGGGTGGGGTGGGGGCGGGCATTTGATTCCTTTGTCGAGTTTATAACAAAAACTTTCAAAATAGAACCCATTGCCATTGTGTGTGATGCTCTGCATACGCAATTAGTACGCAAAATCAATCCAGAGCCCACAAGTGGAAAAAAGGTCTGCATTCTGCTGGTAAGATACATCAGTTAAGGAACAAAACCCTATCTAACAAACTATAACTACTGTAACAACAGAATGGCAACTTATGCCATCTATCTATTCTACCTGCCATAGAATTTGCATGCACAGATCACACAAGTTCATGAAATATCAGGCAGTTATCATGAACTATTTAAACTGTAAGTCTATAATCATAAGGGTAGGAAGCAATTTGAAAGTGTGAAGGGGGAGGGAGGTGGAACTGTGCATCTCACCCTACCCCTTTGACCAAAACATACATCTTTGATGCTACATTTGTGGATTTTTTTCCACCATTTTAAAAAAAAATTGTATGCCATAACTTATTTTTCCAAATAACTTCACATCGAAATCTTTGCTTCTGCCAACCATGGTACACCACACAACAACTTCAGGACAACTGTGCCCCCAGAAAGGAATATTGATATCATTTCTTCACTTCAAAAACTTTAAACTTCAGTTACACAGCCCTCTGCATTTCAAGGTGTGAGGATCACATTTACATTTTCTTCTAGTGTGAAAAAGAGGGGGAGGGGTAGCAAAAACACACCTCTGCCCCTTTTGTGAGTGTTCCCCCTCCCTGACACTCACCCACACCCACCCCTCCCCCACACTAACCCCACCCCACCCCACCCCACACTGCTTCCATGAAAGTGTCATTTTTACACATTTCTCATTTCAGTGTTACCCACATTGATATTAAATTTCAATCAGTTTTAAAATTTTGAGGGTAGGATAAGCAATATATCCTTAAAAGGAATAGGAAAAAGTGGATGATGGTGCACTCTTGAATAGGGCTCCTGCCATTGTTTTTTTCTTACTACCTTTTATACATGTATGCAAAGAAACAAAATTGCAGGAACTTCATAATACACTTTTGAAAATTTGCTTGTATTTGATAATCCACTGTGAATAATGAGAACTTTACTTTTTACAATGGGATTGCTGATATGAAAAATTTAAGACCATCAATAATGCAAGGACTGAGATAAAACAAATTTTACACAGGAGAGTATAATTTACAGTATCTTACCTAAACTGTCAATATCATTTTCTGTTTGAGAGGCAACTGGCCGAGTATGTACCCCCTTTTTTTTATGTTGCTGAACACCTGAGCATCTAATTCATAGGAAGAAAAAAGGAAAGCCTTGTGGTTTCTTTGTATTTAATTAGCTCACAGTTGTCAAACCAAGAGGTAGATCTACAGTATCTCCTCCAGCCAATGTTACAATTCAAGAATAACCCAGCAAGCCTACAGATAACACTTAATTACAACAATCACACTGCAACCACAAAACAAATTTTCGGGAGTAACATCACCTTGTGGAATACTGTAATGGATTAATTTTTTCAGCAAAATAGGCCTACTTGTGAATTCTTTGGGATATTTCAGGGCTGACAGAAGCTGTGGGGGCTGCAGCCACCCAATTATTTTGCCATGCAGTTTTTGAAAAGTACACCTGATTAATACTGTATGTGTAGGACTATTCAAAATTGTGAAAAGGGCATAAATACTGTAGTACGTAATGATATCACCCATATCACTCAGGGCTCGATTTTCATGGTTGTTCGATTGTCCGGGACAACTAAAATTTCATATGGGCAACCAAAAGTTATAGGTTGGTTGTCCAATGGACAACCATTTTTTTCTAGGACTGAAAACCAATACTGCTGACTGACCAACTCTTTTGACTTTTTGCATTGCACCATATTTCAGAGTTCAAGTGTTTCTGTCTCTCAAACATCACATCTTTTTATTCTTTAAGACTATAAGTACATGAATGCAATTAGTGTTTTGGGGGGTCAACCAAATTTTACTTGTGGACAGATGAAATTAGTGAAATGGTTGCCTGAAGGACAACCATAAATTTTTCTGAAAATTGAGGCCTGTCACTGGTGTTTATTACGTATCTTAAAACCTGTACTGCTGTCAGTGGTCATCTACTAATGTAAAGTGTGACACCCACAAACTTTGAACATGGTATTTTACATACTGCAGTCACTGTATGTTTTTATTGTTGTGGGCATACTGTAGACTGATGGAATTTTGTATTGTACAGAACAATTTACACAAAGCAAAACAATGTTTTTACCATGATACAATGCTAAGATTTCCACATGTAGTCCCACAAGAAAAGTGACTACCACGTTGATGTTTGCGCTATCTCTTTAACTTTTCTCATGGATCTTTGTACCTGAATGGGCGGATACAGAGCAGATATCTAAAAAGTTTGATAATTGAGGAATTACTGATGTTGCAGATGAGGCCATTGATAGGCATGTGAAAGTTGAAGTCCCATGCAGCACACCACTGCTTCATGTATCCTGACACAGATGTACAGTAACATTCCTAGGCCTACATGTATGGCGGTAGCACAGGCATGTCTATCAGGGCTTTTAAAACACTGCCTACATAGAGCCCAACAGTGATTAGCACCCCAAGTGTATAACAATTTCAGGGGGGAACAGTCCCCTCCCCTCCCTCCCCCTCCACATTTGTAGGCTACAACCCTGACATGTAAATTTGCTCTGCAATCTACAGAGTTGAGCTGGGTTTTAAGGATTAAGAAGAGCTAGACCAATGATTTATATGACTGTAACAAAAAAAAAAAAAAAAGATAAAAGATATGGGCCAAAACGACAAAACAGGCAAACAGACAAAGATAAGAACACGAAAGACAGAAGGGAGTTACAGTACAGTACGTGGTACCAGGGGCAACCCAAAGAGCTAAAGAAAAGCTTCCATTGGGGTCCCTAAAGATGGATCAAGAAAATACAAAAACAGAAATAATGAGATGAAAAAGTGTTGATACATAGGCTAACATAGCCTACAATCATCGACAAAAGTACATAGGACGAACCAGCTCCCCTAATCAGTGTTGAAGTTTCAGGTAGCCTTGGGCTGCCGCAACATCAAATGGAGAGTGGGGAATGGTGATCAGTTCAATGTTTGTTTTGCTTGTTTTGTCCCATCATTTTTGTTGAGGAATGTAGGCCTGTGTCCAAAAATAGCTCACTGCTAATCACACACAACACATGCATATGCCAGACATTCATGTAGGCTAAAAGTATGGTATCCAGTCCAAACGCCCGACACCAAAACGTCCCTGCCTCTTTGCTACAAAAATGTCCCCGCCTTTTTGCTACCAAAACGTCCCCGTGGCATTTCACATGGTATACGAAAACGTCCCTGTATATAGAATTTGAATGTCCAATCGAAATTGCAAGCTTTTAAAGTAATGCAGAAACATGAGATGAATTAGACAAAAATATAGGTGAGAGTATGGATTTGGAATTTGTCTTTTCAAGTGTGAAAACTGCTTAGATGAATTATATTGTGTTAGATCTGTGTTTAAAGAAACTGAGAATTGAGATGAGTCTATTGTTAAATATGGGATGGTTACATGTATATACTGTTAAGGGAAAATGTAGCAAAGGCTAGAATATTGACATACCTTTTGACAAGATTTCTATTCTCCTATTTATTGAGAAAATAGAGAAAAAACAATTATATACCTAGCCCTACTTAACAAATAAACATATTTAAATCAATTGCGCCCAACAGGTATGTAGGCCTTGGCCTAAGCAACCCTTGTTCTAGACGTTACGGGTATGAACATTTCACAATGCATAATATACGTGCAAGTTTTTATAAAATTTACAAACAACTTGAATCGTTTCAACTAAACTACACAACTCTGAAGTTCATTTTACAATATACAACAGGAAGGGTTTGACAAGGGGATGTTTTGGTCCCGCGGACATTTTGGTTTGGGGACGTTTCGACTGGTAAGCAAAAGTATACTGTTACTAGACCCGGGGTTCTCAAGTGTTTTTGACTGAGGGCCACTTTTGTGTGAGTTTGTACTATAGTAGTAGGCCCAGGCAAAATTGGTGGTAATACCATACAAATACCATATACAGTAAAAATGGGCTCCTCAAATCTTCCCTGGGCTTGTATTGGCATGCATACATAGTCATCGCAGACAGCATATGGCCCCCAGAGCTGCCACTTGAGAACCCCTGCCTTAGGCCTAAATATCAAAATTTGGTACTATAAATCTCTTCTCGGCCTCAGACAGCTGTATAATGAATAACATATCTTTGAGCAGATAAGTAAACTGTGATTTGGCACAGGCTACCGTGTCTGGGGCCCCTTAGGCCCTATACGACCAGTACGACTGTACGATGTTGTAGGCCTATAGGCTATGTTATAGGCTACGTGTGGTGTATACAACATTATAATGGGCGCCTGTACAGTAGTAATTGTTAGTGTTACATCGTTACACGCAGCGTTAGGCCTAGCCTATGTATTTGCAGACAAGCTTTCATGGGATTTAGGCTAGGGGCCCAAACATGGTCTGATCAGAAAAGCTATTAATCAGCACACTTTACCTTTTGCTATGGTCTGCAAGCAGATCTTCTACGAAGTCAGCGTTGCTGAAATCTTTTGAAAACACGTCTACATTCGTTGCATGATGTTCCCGCCGTAATTGCCAATTAACGTAACACCACATCAAAAAACCTAACGTTACGGCTCATCCTTCTGCTGGCGTCGTTCACGGTCGCTGCTCTTTTTGTCAGGCCCATAAAGCAAGGGACGACCTCCACTCGGGCCTACTTCCGTCCCAGGATACGCTCGTTTTCTGTTTCTGTTGTGTTCCATGTTTTCACTTGTTCAAGAATCCTGCCTTTTGGCAGTAAATGTTCTAGGATCGAATAATTTCAACGAGCGCACAGCATCGTTGCACTTGCAGTGCAGCACTGTTGCAATGCAGCACTGTATCATATAGTGTTTCTACAAATCACTTACCAATTTCTCCAAAAGTAGTCTCAAAATTTCCAAGAATCCTGATAAATGAGATAAACCTTATTGAATATGTACAAATAATGGCAAAAGAGATTCGAACGAAACGTTTCCCTTAATCGTTGCCATTTTTTGAAATTTACGGTACTAAAAACAGATTTCCAAAAGTGGAAATACTGGTAGTTTATCCGGATCCAGGCCGCGCCTGCAGTTTACTGTGTGTATTCGTATCAGGTGGTTGTCAAAAAGGTCACGTGAGTTTACGGTGACACCGGAAACCTTTAAAATTAAAGCGCCCTCAACTCATATGTCTACGCGATAGAGTCCCTTTAAAAACATTGAGATTATAATAGATAAAATTCCAAAAACGCTATATAAAACCTTTTCAAAATTAACAAACATAATACGACCGGGTCTTTCTTCCTCTTTTGAATACTTTATGATATCTAAGATTAAACGAATATTTTCCCCTATGAAACGCCTTGAAGGAATCCAGTTTGGTCCGTGTGAATTACATTTGGCAGGAATACCTTTACACGAGCAGAGATACAAGCAGCTGCAATTTTATAATCTACATTTAGCAATGATATTGGTCGCCAGTTTTTAATGTACCTAGTAGCTTTTCCATCTTTAGGAAGTACAGTTATAACTGCCCTACTTTGCCCATGAGACAATTTTCCAACTACATAGCCGGAGTTAAGGGACATCAAAAAGAAAGAATTTTTTCTGGCCAAAAACACCTGTAAAATTCAACTGGTAAACCATCGTTACCCGGCACCTTGCCATTTGGCATACATTTGAGAACGCTCCAACATTCCTCCTCCGTTAAAAAACCATCGCAGGAATTCTTAGACTCCTCATATAAACGAGGAATGTTGAGTGTGTTAGTAAAAGTGTCAAAAAGGGAAACATTATCAGTACGTGCAGAGTATAAATTTTCTTAAAACTTCTGCACACATTTTAAGATTTCATTTTGATTAGTTCTTCAGCTCCATTTTCATCCAATAAAATCTTCACAGATTTTCGTTCACTATTTCGTTTTTCTAGGTTTAAAAAAATAATGTGTATTACGTTCACCCTTTTCCACCCATCTAGCTCTGGATCGAATACAATCTATCTTATCCTCGCAAATCTCATCAAGACATTGTTTTGCAGACGAAATTTGGTTTTTTAGGATGGGGGAAGGGCTAGAGTTGTACTCTCTTTCAATGGAAGCAATAAACCTCTGAATTGAATTCTCATATTTCCTGAGAAATCGTGACTTTTCCTTGGAATACGTCATAGCCCACGATCGAACGATAAATTTGAGATATTCCCAGAACTGCTCAGGATTTTGCGTATTCATATCCCAGTTGTTCGATGCATCAGAAATTAATTTACGAATCCCTTCTTCAAAGTCAACATCCTTTAAAAGGGAAACATTTAGTTTCCAAAAACCACTACCTCTCTTAAATGAAGACGTATGTATCTTATTTATAACAGCGTTATGGTCAGATTGAATGGCAGACATAGTATAGCAATCGTGACAGTGGGCAAGCAAGTTACCAGATAAAAGAAAGAAGTCTAGCCTACAGCTAATACCACTTGTAATATTAGAAAACCATGTATTTAAACACCGTTTTGGGTTACGCACTCTAAAGACATCGACTAGGTTCAAACCATGCATACATTCTAGAAGGACCTCTCTAGCCATAAAATTCGTGCGTTTTAAACCCCCTACTTTGTCAAGATCCAGGTATAAAACAAGATTAAAGTCACCTCCCCATATAACGCTTGTACAACTAAATTTGGATGTTAATTGCGTGTACACATCCCTATAAAATAAAGGTTCATCTATATTAGGGGCATACACGTTGACAATAGTATAAATGACATCATCAATATCAATATCCAAAATGATATACCGGCCCTTGCAATCAACAATATACTTTACAAGTTTAAAATTGAGGGAAGGTTTAAACAAAACAGCACACCCAGCACTCCTTGCAGCCCCACACGAAAAGAGAGCTTTTCCACCCCACTCATTTCTCCAAATGTTTAAAGAGGTCTCAATACAATGTGCTTTTTGAATAAGAGAAATGGAAAAGTTTTGATTGTGTAACCAGGTAAACAATTTTCGCCTATTTTCGTGGTCACTTAATCCACGAGCGTTAAAAGTACAAAAAGAGATGGGGTTTATCATTTGCAAAAAGAAAGAAAAAGGAAGAAGAAAAGAGGAAAAAGGAAAAAAAAGCAAAAAAAAAAAAACAAAAAAAAAAAGGAAGAAAAACAGACTTCAGTGAGGTAGATGTTACAAACTGGTTGAGTCACCTAGATCTGTGGGCCCATAAATAGGGCAAAAAGGAAGAAGCACTATACATGGCTCCTTGGGCTATAAACACTTGCAAATAGTTAATATACATCAAAAATACGAATAAAACTCCAATTCGATATCAGCACAAGAAAAATCCAAACAAAATTCCCAGTGTTTTGGGAGCTCTATGATACAGGGACTACATTGTGAAAGTTGAAAGGTGTTCCATCGGATTGCCGCCACCGTCCTCCATAAAATCGTAGTTTTGTACCTCGCCGATATAAGTCGGACACTTCTTTAGAGTACTTCCGTTTTTCCTTAAGATCCACCAGGGTGAGATCATCAGTTGAAAATATGGCTCCTCCGAGAGTCGGGATCTTGAATTTCGTAGAAGGGTAACCTTGTCCATATAAAAAGACACTTTAACTAAGGTATGCCGGTCCCTTCCATCTACAACACGGCCGTCCCGGTGGGCCCTTTCAATGCGGCAGTTTTCAACTTCGGCTTTGGCAAAAACTTCTTTGGCGATTTCGAGTAGTCGTTCCCCCTCCTGCGATTTAAAGCCAACAATACGTAAATTGTTCCTCCTCGAAAAAAGCTCTTGTTTGTTGTTTTGCTCTGCCTGGGTTTGTCTTTCGCCTTGTAACTGTTGTACTTTGTTTTCCAAAACGGTAACTCTGTCACTTAGTTTCTTGTTTGTGGTGAACAGTTCTTTGATTTGCTTCGTATGATTGTCTAAGATTCCTCGAACTTCGGCATTCAAGTCATTCAATTGTTGTGAGATTTTTTGCATAGCGTCGTTAAGCAAATTGAAAAATTAATAATTCTCTTATGAATGATTAAAGTTACATTCACCTAATAAATGATCTGATCCTTCAGGAAGTAGACAGTACTGGTACATTAAATCCCTCTGCTCGTTGAGAATTGCTCAAGTGTAAAATTCGTGCTGCTACTATTAAGTATTCTAAATTGTTAGCGAATCAAAAACGTGCCAAGGAAAAGGAACTTATCAATAGGATCGCGAAACTCGAACAAATGTTATATGTAAATGAATGTCCGGTCACAAGAAGCTTGCTCAAAGAGGCTCAAAATGAGCTCTTACTGCATTATAATTATAAACTTCAAGGCACAATCATTAGGTCTCGTGCGAGGTGGGTAGAGGAAGGTGAGAAAAATACAAAATATTTTTTAAATTTGGAAAAAAGAAACAAACCTTTCAATTCAATTCAAGCTCTCCAGAAAACAGATAGTCCGTTTTTGATTTCATCTAATGATAAGATTCTCTTGGAGATAAAAACTTTTTATGAGGGTCTATATAAGTCCAACGATTGTGTCCCCGATCCCTTTTTTACTGATATCCCAAGTACTGATACTGATGATGTTGATTTTGAGTCCTTTGAGGGTGAAGTTACATTGACGGAATACAATAATGCTCTTTCTTCAATGAAAAATGATAAGTCCCCAGGCTGCGATGGCCTCTCCGTTAATTTTTATAAAACTTTTTGGCACTCTATTGGTAAGATCGTGCTAGATTCGTTAAATTATGGTTATTTTAGAGGGGAGCTTTCACCTGAACAAACTAGAGGTATTGTTACCTTAATTTTAAAGCCAAACAAGGATCGTACATTGCTACAAAATTACCGTCCCATTACTCTTCTGAATACGGACTATAAAATTGGAGCAAAGGCGATCGCCACAAGACTTAAAAATATCATTCAAAAACTTATTGGCCCCCAACAAACGGGATTTTTGAAAACAGATTTATTGGTGAGAATATAAGGTTCCTTTATTTAAAGGAAGGATATTCCCGGCTCTCTACTGCTAGTGGACTTCGAGAAAGCGTTTGATAGAATTGAATGGTCTTTTATTCATAGAACCCTTGATTTCTTTAAGTTCGGTGTAAGTTTTAGAAATTGGATTGGAGTTTTTTACAATACGAGTACTACTGCCATTTGTAATAATGGGTATTCTACAGGATATTTCCCCACTTATAGGGGAGTACGTCAAGGGTGTCCTCTGAGCCCGTACCTATTTCTTCTTGTTGCCGAGATTCTGGCTTTGAAAATTAAGGTGAATGACAATATTAAATGAATTAAAATATGTAACCAGGAAATAAAACTAATGCAATATGCTGACGACACAATATATTTCTTGATGGTAGTAGAACTTCTGTGATTCAAACTCTACATACTTTTAATTTATTAGAGGAGGCTTCCGGCTTATCCATTAATCTGGGCAAGTCGAATTTATTTCCTTTAGGTTCATACATTAGAGCTATCCCTTTTTCTATCGATGACTTAAACATCAATATTACTTATGGACCAGTCCAAGTCCTTGGTATTTCTTTTATAAGTGAGGGAGGTAATGATCTGTTCAGATTAAACTATATGCCCAAATTGTACCGGCTCAAAACTTGTTTGAATGCATGGGCTACCAGAGACTTGACGCCAATTGGCCGTACTATTATTCTTAAGACTTTTGCCCTGTCTCAACTTGTTTATCTTTTTCAGGTCTTGCCAAATCCACCACATCACTTTATTAAAGAGCTAGAAAAATAATTTATAATTTTATTTTGGGAGGTAATCCTGACAAAATTAAACGTTCTACTATTATTAATACCATCAGTGACGGAGGTTTGAAAGTTACACATGTGCCATCTTTCATTAAAAGTTTAAAATGTACTTGGATCAAACGTTACTGCAGTGAGACTCCAGGTAACTGGAAATTATTTTTTGATCTATATTTAAAACCATTTGGCAACAGTTTCATATTCCAATGTAATTACCACAGTAAGGATATCCAAGTAGTTAATAATGTTTTCATCCGACGAGTGTTAGAGGCATGGAGTGAGACAGTGTTTACAAGACCGGTTGATAATTTTGGTAGCCAAATCATTTGGAATAATCACTTCATTCGTATCGATAATAATCTTGTTATGTATAAGAATCGTTTTGCTAAAAATGTCATATATGTTAGTGACTTATTTGACCATGGTAATATACCTTTAACGTTTGAGCAATTCAAAAATGCCTTTGGGGTTGAGTCTTTTCCATTCACTCTTTATCATGGATTGATTAATGCAATTCCGCAAACTTGGGTTTGCAAACATTGTGTAGGAAGTACGTCACTGAATGGAACTATCGATTTTCTTGATAAAGTTTGTCATTGTACCTCAGCCTCTCAAGTCATTTACTCCAGGCTCATGAACCGATTCACTAAAGCCCCAACATCTAGGATTAAATGGCAAAGTCAATTTAATACTTTAACGGATAATGATTGGTTTAGAATTTTCAGAATGCCCCCTCTCACTGTTTCAGAGGCTAAACTCAGATATTTTTAATTTAAATTGTTACATAGGATTATTGCTACAAACAGACTACTTTACTTAATGAAAAAAACTGATTCAGATTTGTGTTCCTTTTGTGGTACGAAAGTGGAGACCCTTGAGCATCTTTTTGGGAGTGTAATTTTACTGCTTCTTTCATTTTGGATGTTGAAGCATGTGTGCTTAAAAAAAAATTTTGCTTTTCTAAAAAGATATCTTTTGTGGCCTCAGCGATAGACATTGCCATCCTTATAATTTTTTAATTCTCCACATGAAATATTACATTTATGATTGTAAAAGAAATGAGAAGAAACCCATAGTTGGAGAATTTGTTTTTAAGTTTAAGTTTGCCGTAAGTATTGAAAAATTTAATGATGCTAGGATTCTTCCTAACAAGAAAAATAGGGTTAGTTTTAGTGATCTCTATCAAGCGTTCTCCCCATGCTCAGATTTGTTCACGTGATTTTTGTTTGTTCCGAGGAGATAATTATGTTTTTCCCTATGTAAGACTTTCTGTGCGTTTTATACACTTATCTGGAATAATTTGCATGTTCCAAAGATAATGTATGTACGCTGAAAAAATGTGGGTTTTTGTATAAGTATTTTCAATTGAAGGAATAAATGTTGACCTCTTTTCATTTATTTGTTTTTTATGAAATTAATTATAATTAGATCCTTATTATTTGAGGATATATTTCTGTTTAACAGCTGACCCCTTACGTCTTTTTGTTGCAAGATCTGTGGGTTTTAGCAGAAATATGTAATAGAATGTAAATATTGTATATATGGAAAGATCATATCATGTTTTTGAGTTCAATCGTGTTAAAAAATGAAACAAAAGAATGAAATACGCGGAGGAAAAAAACATTTATTTATTTATTTATTTTGTTTATTTATTTTGTAAAAAAGCTGGAGTCTATTATCTACCAATTTATTTGGGCAGGCAAACCAGATAAGATTAAGCGTAAGACTCTAGTTGGAACTATTGATCAGGGCGGATTGAAGGCGCCGGACATAAAGTGTTTTATTCAAAGTCTTAAATGTACCTGGGTCAAAAGATACATTGAAGGTACTCCAGCTAATTGGAAAGTTTTCATTGACTTTTATCTTCAACAATGTAGAAAGGTTTTACTGTTTTCTTGTAATTTTCAAGCTAGAGATATTTTTGTTGGTAATCCCCTTTTGGATGATGCATGTAGAGCGTGGTCTAGTTACACTTATCTAAAACCTACTAATGAATTCAAACATCAGATTATTCGGAATAATTCTTTGATCAAAGTTAATGGAAAAGTTGTCTTCTATAATTTCATGCATGATAAGGGTGTCTTAAAGATTGTCGATCTACTTGATGAAAATCATAATCCATTATCTCTGTCAGATTTTAAGCAAAAGTTTTCAATCGGATACTTCCCGTTCACGTTATACTATGGCATTATCTCAGCTATACCCACGGCTTGGAAAAACCATTTTTTCAGAGGAAAGCAGTGATCTGCTAGATAATATTTATGTGAATCATATTGCTCTAGAGCAAAGCGTGTCGTGTCCTGTTTACATGTCTCTTTTAAAAAAAATCAGTGAACCTCCAACTTCTATTCAAAAATGGAACGCTTCTATGGAGCTCGATGATTCTCAATGGCAAACGGTGTTTCGTAGCCCGTTTGCCTCATGTTCTGAGAGCAAAATCCTTTTCTTCCAATTTCGATTTCTCCACCGAACACTGGGAACAAATCTTTTACTCTCCCGTATGAATATTATTGAGAATCAGTGGCGTAGCTAGGATTTTTTCCAGGGGGGGGGGGGGGCAAAGGTATGAAATTTCCCCAAAACTTTTCCCGGTCAATGTGTATGTATTACAAATAAAATATGCAAACTTACAAGTATAACAACATTACCATGTCATTTTGTAATATTACCTGCATTTTAATCTTAAAGTATAACATAGAGCAATCGGAAATAACAAAGTATATTATTTTGGTAAACAATATCTGGTTTATTTGTATGTACTAACGCAGTGGCGTACGCAAGGTTTCTCTAAAGGGGTTTTCTTGGCCACAAAACGTTATTTTGTCATAAAGATTATCTAAGCGGAGCGCCACCATTGGTTGGCGCGGAGCGTAGAGAAAATTTGGAAAAATCAGACCCCTTAGTTGGCAGGAAATATCATTTTCCAGGCTAATACGAAGAATCTAGCCAGTCGCTTTCTTCTTTTGTCGTTTGCAATAAAATGCTCTCTTCAAAATATGTTCGCAAACTGCAAAGTGATCAGAGAGTTAAGAGCTAATTTTACCCCAAGTATGTAATTTTGCCCCAAAGACCGAGCGAAGCGCCACCCTTATAAAAAAATCCCACATAATTCCTACAGGAATCAGCATGTGGGATTTATATGGGTTTTTGGGCATGTGGGAAAAAATTCCCACCTAATTCCCACATGAATGTGGGAAAAATTCCCACATAAATCCCACATGCTGGTCATCCCTTCCCATACCGGGTTATACCATTTTCTTGGAGGGGGATTTTTAAATGTACTCAGGTCTTCGTCATTATTTTCCATTCATCATCCTCTGCAGGCACACTACTGTATACATGTGCAGTATACAGTCACAGTATAATGTCCTATGAATTAAAGTGTGTCCAAAAGAGTATTATGGCTGATTTTAAATGTAACGTTCACCTTAAAGTTCTAGCCAAGTGGATACACGATTGTTTCTTCTTCAAAATATTTTGTAAATGCATATGTGCAAAATAAATGTCCACTAGATGCAACTGGTTTGAAAGTTAATCAGTATGTTTGAAATTCGTCCAGGTTTGTTTGCAACACAATTACTAATTCTTTTTAAAGCACATTGCCTGCATATGTTCTAATGCAGTCTCTTCTTCAGAATAATTTGTAACAAAGGCAAGTGTGCAGAATCCTGATGAATGTCCATAAAAAAAGTCCACTAGATGCAACTTGTTTTAGAGTTACGTACATGATATGTTTGAAATTTGTCCAAGTCTGTATGCAACACAGTAACTGATTCCTTTTACAGCACATCCCATTGCCTGCATGTGTTTTGAATATGAGAGTCCAATTGCGGAGGCTACGTACACCATTTAAAAAAATATCTCAGTCCATGCAACAAAACAGCACTCAGACTTAGTCACTTACTTAACAGTCTTTAGCACATAGTCCACAGCCCCCACTCAAATTTACAACTGCACAGTGCATGTGCATCCACTCTCACTGCTTGCTAACTATTAACTGCTGACTGCTGTGTACAACACAATGTTAAACTGGTACACTACTTGCTTTTCTATACAGCTCAACACTGTGCATGTACCATACAAAGACTCCTTTGAAAAGGGCTTTTTGTGACAGAGCCTTTGAATAAGCCAATCACAATAGACTTCCTTCAAAGCTGTTCACTGCACAATCCTTACAGCCATTTTGTGCCTTCCCATATGGGGAATTTAACTTCCCATACCAAAAGATGACTTCCCACATGAAGAGTTGACTTCTTATATGGGAAACTGAACTCCCCATATGGGAATTGAACTTCCCATATGGGGATTTCAAGTTTCAATATGGGAATTTCAATTCTCATGTGGGAATTCAACTTTTTGATGTGGGAAACTCGCACAGGCTGAATATTATCCCACATAATTCCTGTAGGAAGTTGTGACTTCCTATAGGAAATTGCAAATTCCTATAGGAAGTTTTCATTTTCCTACAGGAATTATGTGGGAATTATGTGGGTTTTTTTTATAAGGGCACCATTGGTTGGCGCGGAGCGTAAAGAAAATTTCGAAAAAATCAGACCCTCAGATGGTCAAAATAGCGTATTTATGCTTCTTAAGAGAATCTTTTTTTATCGACGCCACCAGCGGGAAACAGAGTCTACCTTTTTAAGTAAAAATTGGAATTTGACAGAATTTGTCTAGGTCTATTTGAAGGAATTAAAAAAAAATTGGCATCACTGAAAGACCTTGCAGGGACAATCCTTCCCCTTTGAAAATTTTTGAAAAATTGGGTGTCCTTATAAGCAATCTGGTGCCACATATGCTATCTTTTGAAGAAAAATCTGTGTTAATAAAGTCAGACTACGTATTTTTAAGAACAAAGAAAAAATGGCATCTGTGAGGGGGCATGGCTCAATGGTCTCCCCTTCGCACGCCACTAAGGAGGCCTAATAGTAGCTCGATCACACAGGATGTCCTGTGAGAAAAGCAGTATGTTAAGTGTAGAAGGCTACAAGGTACTCATTGTCCATTTATTGTTACACTCAAAGTGAGCAGAAAGCTATTTTCCCGAACTAGCTTGTAAGCCTCCAAGGATTATGGTAAGTAACAAAATCTAAGTGTGCCAACGGATCCCGTAAATTCTAATTTCTAGATTACCTTTAAGTTGATCGTTGGCCTTGGATTGTTTCAGCCCAATCCATCGTTATGTACACAGAGTAAAATCGTACAGCTACTTCTAGCTTGAAGGACAGGGTTGTCCAACCTTTCGCAGCGGTGGGCCACATGTAATGGTTATAATGGACGAGGGGCCGCATTCCATAGGCCTACTCGTTTTTTTTTTTTTTTTCAATTTTTTCCGACGCCCAAGGCAACAAAATGCAATCATTGCGCGTAGAGAAAACTGATTCATTTTCGTTTTTGATTGAACAAATAAATAAATTTTAGCAAAAATTGATGGTGTTGGGCAGAATGTTTCATTTCATTTCATTTCATATATTTGTT
This sequence comes from Holothuria scabra, assembly GCA_037179385.1. Classification (NCBI taxonomy): domain Eukaryota; kingdom Metazoa; phylum Echinodermata; class Holothuroidea; order Aspidochirotida; family Holothuriidae; genus Holothuria; species Holothuria scabra. The sequence continues at coordinate 57,919,747 of CM074179.1, read as the reverse complement.
TCACCACTCAAGTATATACAATGACATAGTTCAACAAAATTACGGAAGATAAAATGAGAGTGGAAGGAAGTGCAAGTAAAAGCCAAAGGCTTGTCGAGAGTGCACTCCCTGAAAGGAAAACAAGAAAAAAAGAAAGAAAACTTAACAAAGTTTTTTTTTTCATATTCCTCCTGAATCATTCTCAACCCGCCCTTGTGGATAACACTCTAATGTTTCTAGACATGTAGCAGACATTTGAAATGAATTATTTCATTCAAAAGTAAGCATGCTATAGCGGACGGCGAAGCCTAAAGTTGTCATCAATTAATCTGCTTACTGAATAATTTTGCAATATAGATTATTTTTGGCCAGCCGGACGCAACCTTTTCGCGGGCCGGGCCGTGGCCCGCGGGCCGTAGGTTGGACAACCCTGTTGTAGAAGAACATAACAACCTCGGAGGTCTACGGTAGTGACTTGTCAGTACTGAATTCCCAAAGTATCACCTGAATAACAGCTTTCTGTGCACTGAAATGCACTGATCATAACCCCCGTGCGTATACAAGCACAAGAGAACATTCAATCTGCTACGCGGCGAGGACATTTCTGTGGAACGCGAATTGGGCCGGTTCATGCGACACTGACGAAATCTGAGTTCATTTGTTGCATGAAAATACGAATTATGTATTAGAAATGTCTCACAATTTCTTATTCTAACAAATATTTTGAGAAATTTTTGTGAAATTTTGTAATAATAAGAAGATTCATCAAATTTCCCCATTTTCATCAAATTTCCCCAAAAATTTTTCGGGGGGGGGGGGCAACTTGCCCCCCCTGCCCCCCAGTAGCTACGCCACTGTTGACAATGCTAGGTGTACTTTCTGTGGGTCTCAAGATGAAACTTTGGAGCATTTATTTTGGGAATGTCGTATTACTTCCTCTTTTATTTTAGATGTTGAGCAATGTATTTTTGGAAGACACTTTGTGTTAACAAGACAGGATTTATTTTTCGGGTACAAACTTCTTGTACGTTACCCCTATAACTTTTTTATTTTGCCTTTGAAATATTACATATTTAACTCGAAATTAAATCAAGTTGTACCTCATGTAAATCAATTTTTGAGTAAATTTAAGTTTGCTTTGGAAGTTGAAAAATATCTTGAAAGGTCAAAAAGGCGAAGAAAAATTTCCTATGATGATTTATATATTTCGTTCCGTAATTGCCCTCAATTATTTCAATAATGCCATTATTTTTGACATTGGTTATTTCTGTGTATATAATGCTTGATGAGTATAAACTGGAAGTTGAATAAAAGAAAAAAATTATTTATTTATTTATTCATTCATTCATTCATTCATTCATTCATTCATTCATTCATTCATTCATTCATTCATTCATTCATTCATTCATTCATTCATTCATTCATTCATTCATTCATTCATTCATTCATTCATTCATTCATTCATTCATTCATTCATTCATTCATTCATTCATTCATTCATTCATTCATTCATTCATTTATTTGGACGAGCCTGTGATGGCGGCGTAGAAACATCCTTTGCCGTTTGGCTCCAGATTTTCATCTAAAATTTGACCTTCAGATATTTAGTTGAGATTGCAGGTTAGTGCCACATATCTTTGGACCCTCGTTCTACACCTTCAATTGTGAAAATGCCTGCTGGAAGGCCTAAAGGCAGTTTGGGAAAGAAAAAACGAGGAGAGATGGCTTCGCAAGGAACCTTACGTAGGCTAGGATCTAGCCTAACAAATACTCGACGTGGCAGTAGGGAATCTGCTAATGAGGGAAACGGTGATAGCGAGGAAGAATACATGACTGAGACTCTGGCTACATCCCTCGATAATGCAATGCCTGAAATCAACAAACAACTCCAGAAAATCAGAAAAGATTTTGCTACAGCCATCGCCGACCACGATAAAATACTGGAAGGTCTAAAAAAGGAGAATTTAGAACTGAAAGCCAAATGTGAAAATCTGGAAACCAGGGTTGCAACCTTAGAAGAATCCCAGGTAACTCATCCCCTTAATAAACAAGCAAGAACGTTTTTCAAGACGGAATAATTTTCGTATTGTTGGCCTGAAAACGGAAAGTGATGAAGACCCGATAAAGTTGGCCTCAGAGGTGATTACCAAAATTGGAATTCCCAATTGTAAAATAGAAAGAGCCCATCGGGATGGCAGAAATGTGTCAGGAAGAGACAGACACCTTCTAGTGAAACTCTCTTACTACCAAGATAAGGTAACAATTATGAAAAACGCCAGACAAAGTCTTTCAAATGAGAGTTTTTATGTGATTGGTGGCCTAACTAAGATGGACTTACCAGAAAAGAGAAAATGGTCTCAGATGGTCGGTCAATTATTTCACCAAGGAACTAAACTAAGATTTTTTGGAGGTTGCTGGAGACAAGCGAATGGCAAGCCCTACGCATTCCCAGCATTGTGAGATCTGTCTGTCTTTCGGATTGCCTAATTTATCCTGATTTCCATTTTTCATCTCTTTTGGACTATGGCCGCCGGACAATTCAGAAAGGTCGCTTTTTTTCTAGTACTTTTCAGTATGAGCCCATACACAGCTCCATCATGCCCGACGTTTTCGACATGCTTGTATGCCGAACTGTTTCATCGGATAACCTTTTTATTATCTTCCTTTTTTGGATTTGTCTTTCTCTATCCGATTGGATTGACTTTTGTTTTCTTTCTTTGTAAACCTCCGTGAGAAGATTTTATGTCTTTTTGTCTGCGATATCTGTCATCAGAACGTGTTTTAATCACTGTTTTGTCAATGGCCCTAAACTTTGTTATCCTGTGCACTCTCAATTTTATTCATGTCAACAGACTTGAAAGTAATCTCATTTAATGCAAGAGGGCTAAGACAGGCAAAGAAGAGGAGACAGTTATTCACATATTTGCACAAACGCAATGCTGACATAGTTTTACTGCAGGAAACCCACAGCTGTTTAGAGGATATAAAGTACTGGACATATGAATGGGGGGATCGATCATCTTTTCTCATGGATCAACTACTAGTCGAGGGGTATGCGTACTCCTCAATCCTAGATTAACGTTCAAAATACTTAAAGACACGGTATCGTGGCGCGAACCGGGGGCGACATTTGTACAGCCTTCAAAAAAAGTTGTTATCCCACCCAAAATCCCGGATGTAGCCCATAGACACCGTATGATAACAGTACATACTGTACGATTGCGTGGGATACTGTACTGCTACATTCGCTTGGTTGTGTGAGCGTTAACAGGTATAGTATAGTAGTATTTGTGTTAATTTGTACTGTATGTAGCAGGGAGTTGTTTTCCTGATACAAGTGAGTACCTTGCTCAGTCACAACAGAGAGACTCTTGGGAATTATCCCACTATCTTGGGAATTTCGAAACGTCTTAGTAATTCTTTTCCTTCCCACTTTGAAAAAAAGAAATATTGTGTGATCGTTTCTATTTTTTACTTTTTAAGTGACTTATCAATTAGTTATGAAATATGTGAATAATTCCTAATAAGAATGCCAAGGTACGTGGCTTGTATTAAATTTCCGGCTTAATTGTTTTTTTGTTGTAATGAATTAATCATCAGTTTGACTTCGATGCTCTTATATATACTGTAGGCTATTACTGCAGTTCAACGTTGAGGGGCTGTACGTTGTTATTCGGGACATGATCTTGGGAATTTCTATAAAGACGAACTGGCCTAGGAAACCTGCATTGAACTTGCGATATTGGTCGAAGCGAAGGGGCTAGTCTTAGTCTTACGACAGCAAAATGTCTTCCTGTTCAGAAAAAAGAAGAAATTCGAAGGACAGCGTTTGCACCAGGCTATAGCAATGGCGCGGGAGGACCATTAAATGTTGTCACGAGAAGGAGAAATCAAACGAGAAAAGTACAGTAGCAAACCGAAGTCGGAGTTCCCTTTCCCATTCTCACGCGGAATAGGCCCAACACCTTGATCGCCGCAGGAAAGCAGGTTCATTCATTGGGAATGGCAAGTCTCCTGTGTATAACGGCGATTTTGCGAAGATCTGCTCACAGATCATGCCCAAAGGTAAGTGAAATGTGTTTGTTCAGTTACTGATGGTAAAAAGTGGACAGGATTGCGGTCTCGTTAGTGATCCACATACCCCACATGTGTGTTAAGCATATGTATATGCATAGGCCTAACGTTTGGACTCAATTATATTAGTAGCTCTATGCCTAGTAAAACTTATGACGAGCCAGCACAGGTTTCAGCAGAAGTGATCAGCAGTACATTTACCAATCCATCAAAATCGTAACCTCAGAATAAGCCACACATATGCCCCTGGTTTGTTCACATGCCCCATCTTAGTTTACACTTATGATCTCTCACTCAGAAGGCCTGGCACGGAGTTTGCACTTTGCCCAATATTGTCATCACAAAACTATATCAAGCAGAGGCCTACAATATGCTATCACTTAATGATCCTAGCTGTTTCATTAGCCTACAGTCCACTTGACAATGAGTAAGTGCTCAGCTTTGCTGGATCAGTTATTTGCCCCAGAGACTTGATGAGAACAAGTCTGTAAGCCTGAGCATGTCGGATTTGTAGTATAAATGAAGATATAAATGAAGTTATATTCTTTGCAAAAAAGGAAATGAAGGCTTTGATAAGCATTCATATATCTGAAGACTTAACTAAGCATTCACATTCATGTGTGAATGCATTCCAAAACATTAAAAAACTAATGAATGCATTCAAACAGTAACTGAAGGCTTGGTAGGCTTCAAAGGAAATTATGAAGGCTTATTCATAATGCAAGGAAGACTTCATTTGAGGAAGAAATTACGCATTCAACTCACTGACTGCTTAAACCTTCGAATGCTAAAAGATGCATTCAGAAGGCATAATGAATGCTTATTGAACGCTATAAAAGCATTCACTCATGGTAAGGGTAAGGGTCCCTATCCAAGTGCTAGTGGTTTGCCAGGTATGTGGTTAAAAGAGTTGTAGGGCAAACTGCCTTCCTATTGTAAGGTAAGGCCCCATATATAGGCCTAGGTTTACAAGTACGTACATCGCCCATATATGAAAAATCACATACATGTTCAACGTGCACTGCAGCAGATAATTTTATAAAGAGACTAGTTGTAGAAATTTTGAACCGTCTTCACAAAGAGTGTTTACAAGGGGGTATTTAGCAAAATGGGCGCACGAGGCAGCGCCCCACCCCCATCCGACCGGTAAAATGCCCCTTCCTTTCAGATTTTGGATTGGAAACTGCATTGAAAGTAATAATTTGATATCAAAATCCCATTTCCACATATATTGGAAGGGAAAAAAAAAATAATAATAATAATAATAAATTTCCGCGTTTTCCGCGTTTTCGAATTAGCTATAGGTCCAGTTCGAAAACGCAAACTATAGCAAAGTGTAAGCCCTGTGCGCTCCCTCCCCCATCCGATCGGTTAAACTCCCCTTCCATTTGGATTTTTATTTTGCAATTGCAGTGAAAGTACAATGATTTGTTACAAAACCCCACTTTTTCACACATAATTGGAAGGGAAACCGTGGAACTTCTTTTTGACGGTAATTGGTATTTGAACTTTTCCGCGGTTCCCATGATGTCGACCTGGCCATATATTTCCCCCCATGTGTGGAACAATGCAGAAAGTTAGCTAGGCCTACATCAGTCACCTAAGAAGACCTGGATCTGCAGACTTTGGGCTCAGTAGCAGATCCAGGGTTTTGAGAAAGAGGGGATTAACATCAATTAACAAACCAAGCATACACCAGGGCATTGGGGGTCACCGGGCCTCCAATAAAATCTGAATTCTGCTTATATGCTCATATACAATTTGCCACCAACTAAGAGGCATATTTTCTGCATATTTTCCTTGGTAAAAAGAATAGTTTGTCATTGAAAAACTTAGGTGAACCCTGAGCACCACCAATGCCCCCTCCTGGGTCAGGGCTTATTGTCAAGATATTCAAGTCTAAGCTTGCTCTCGCATGTGCACACTGTTTAATCCTGCACAGTACAGACTATATACCCTTCAAGCCAAATTAGTTTTAAAATACTCAGTGACATTTGAAATGTTACATCCAATTCACCCTCATACTTTGTAAAAATTATTTAGGGGTAATTACCAACATATTCAACAATTGGTTGTACCTGTATGCAATGAAAACTTACACTGATCTCCTTCCCCTCAATCACCAACACCACCACCCCACAACCCCCTCCTTACAATTAAGGTAAATAAGAATTCTGCATTCTAAATTCAGTTCATACCAAAGTACTGTTGGCCTACTACCAGTAACCAGTTGGGCTACAGGAATCAATTTTCATGGTTGTCGGAATTTGGGACAACAAAAAAGTTCCATACGGACTACCAATAAATTAAAGGTTGGTTGTCCCATGGACAACCATTTTCCTCTCGGATTGAAAAAGTATACTGCTGATTGATAAACTTTTTCAACTTTTTCCATAATAGTTTCATAACCACTGATATTTCAGACTGGAGTGTTGACTTTCTGTCTCTCAAACACATCTTTTTATTCTTCAAGACCAATAATACATGAACATAATTAGCCTTCTGTTTTAAAATTGTGTGAAAAATATTTTAAACAAGGACCACTGCTGATGCCACTGGTAATTGGCAGGTGGATTTAAAATTCCCTTTAGACAGAATAGATTGCAACCCCCCCCCTCCCTTGTCCCTTTCTGTTTTAATGGGGCCTATGTTTTCACATCATCATCATGATTATGACTCTTATAACAACCAATTTTGACACCACCCCTTAATTATTGAGGGGCATGTGATTTGAAATCATGGAAGTCTGATACACTTGCACACTCTTCCCTAAAATTAAATACTGTTTCATTGCAAATAGTCTTGGTTTACTTTTCAGGTGTTCTTCAAAGTACTGTACATGCAGTGGGCCACACAGACAGAGCCAATTAGTGAATGACCAACCTCACGTACAGTTGCTAGCTGTTACACCCATAGGTGAGTGAAAATAAGTGCAGGATGTATCAAAACAAGTCTTTCAATCTCCAAAAGCATGTTTTCCCAGCTAACTTCCAGGTAGTACTTCCATGGTTTCACAACACTATAGCACAGAACAGATCTACCTCGTGCTGTTCAGAACTGCACGTAATGTTTTAGCGGCTTTAATTAGTGCCATGCCGTGAGTGGTGGCTCTATGTTGGGGCAAGAGGGGGCATATGCCCTCCCTAGATTTTGTCCTTGGCCCCCTGTCACTCCTCCCCTCCCTGCCCAAATGTTAGCTGGTCAGAAAGGAGTTGGGTTTGGGTTGACCGAAAAGAAATAACGTATCCCTCAGAGACTACATTTTTCATTCAGAGATACAGTATATGCTAAAACCTCAAAGCTTCCAGGGGCAAAGCTTGTTTCCTGCCTACTGTAAGAGGTGACTAAAGGGAAAACTAACTTGCACTTGAACAGTACTTGAAAGTAAATTTTAACTTTGAACTTCTTATTGAGTTGACTGACACAATGTTCCTGTTGGGTATACTTAAATTTCATCTTTACTAAAATATTGCACAGTTTATGAGCATTGCTAGGCCTTTACCCAATATCTTGTTTGATAATGATGTAGAGTTGCAGTATCAATTAGTTGTCCACAAAGCCTGAGTGAATATTATTTTCTCCCAATTGCACAATGTTAGATGGTATACCCACTATGGTAATGTTTTGACATTGCCAACATTTTCAGAATTATAAGATTGAATGTTATGTGCTTGAATAGTTTACATTTGCAAATTGGGCTAGTTGCTATGTTGATATGATGTGCTGTGCTCCCTTTATTGAAGACAAGAGCGCTACAGTCACCCCAGTATAAAGTACAGTAGTGTACAGTAGTTATACTGCCCTGTTTCATGATTGGCTACAGTATAGAGTCAGGTGACAATATATTCTTTCCTTAAATGTGAAATTTACTTAATTGCTTGGTTTGCCTGAATATCCAATATTATGGAATGAGAAGAAAATTGTGAGATACCTCCTTAAAAACAAACCTTGCCCTATTATCAAGTTTACAGTAATTAGAAGTGTGGTTATAATAATTGAACATCATCCACACAGTTCATCCTGTGCTGCAAACTTGCATCACCAGCTATAAATATGATATTCCATTGAATTGCAGCATTGAAATCTACTCCTGTCAAGGACCACTATGACAGTATTTTAGAGCCAGTTTGTCCCTCAACAGCAACTACAGTTAATTATGGAGGCCAAACACAGGGAGGATTGCAAATGGCTGTTCAACCAATTCAAACCAATAGTTATTGCCCAAGACTATAGCTGGACTTTCATTGAGTTCAGACAAACATCATGCATGTTCTATACATGCACGATTCCCTTATACAACATGTATTACACAGACGGTGTGTTTGGTCTAATGATAGAGCATCCACCACATACGCGGAAGGCCCGGGTTCACTTCTCCAGTTGAGTCATACCAAAGACTCTTAAAAAGGAACTTACTGCCATTTTGCGTGATCGATGCTCCGTGTAAGCAGTGGGGTAGGGAAAACGAGCCAGTGAGCCACAACTGGAAAAAAGGCCGTGGTCAGTTCGACTTGAACCAATAGGTTAGAAACTGGGCCGTAAAACTCCATCTAACTAACTACAACATATATTACAGCCAGGGCTGGAAAAAAGGTTTATTTCCCAGGAAGGGAGTTGCATTATTTCCCAGGAAGAGAGTAAAATTTCCCACAATTCTCCCTGCATTTTCATGAACAGAAAAGGGAAATTTCCTTCCAGATGTCCAAATTTCCTGGGAAGGAGCTTCTCAGCTTCACAACTCTTTTCATCCATGATTATAGCATTGTAGTACGTGCTGTATATAAGAAGTCACAACATCTGGCTGGCATGGTGCCATGCAGTCTCTTTCCAAGGGAATGATGAAATCCTTCATAAGAGGCACATGCAGTCCAAATCTATGGCCAAACCCAGAGATTTGTCTGGGAATTATTTTGAATAAAATGTTATGAAAGAGAAATTGAATATTTGGAATTTAAATTCAATGTTGATTTGGATTTCAAAATTAAATTTCAAGTTTTGTGGTTTTTATTAATGGACAATTGCATTTCCTTCAAGAATTAGAATGAAGTACACCATTAGAATTACTTGCCACTTTCTGGACAATAAATAACATACCCATCTATGCTCCCTTGTAAAGAATGGAAAATGTTTCCTATATACAGTGGTGACCATCTATCATAACCTTCAGATGCATCCCCTGTCCCACCTGTTCCCCTTAGCACCTCTCTGGCACTCCTGGTTTTACTGAACACTTATGGCCAAATAAATTGCCAAAACACAAAGGGTCATTCAAGATTTTAGCTGAATTGTTTTGCCCTCTACCTAAACAAAAAGGGATGGGGGTATTGGATGCCCTGTAGTCTTTCCTTGTCTTACTGCAGTGGAAGTGTGATGTCTTTGTCACAGTGTGAGAAGAGGGTGCTATACTTACTGTAATTGTTCATAAAGTTTGAAAGCTTTGACTTTTTCATGACAGTAAGCATTTCTTCTGAAGTACAGTACCATACTGTAGCTTAACTGTCAGATACATGCATCTCTCTTCTACTCACAGTGGATATATTTCCTTTCATTTTGTAACCTATAGCTAGGCTACTCTAATCATTTCAAAATGGATTTATTAGGTCCTATGTTTTTGTATTATTACTTATTTTATCTATTATTCCAACAAGATACTACCCAATCTGTTTCTTTGGGTGTAAACTCTAAAAATGCAAGTTTTTTTCTAGTGATAACTGATTGACCATTTTCAAATGCAGTCACATGCTTGCAAAACATATACGTGTTTTCCAATATGCTTTCGAAATGTCGGGTATTAACATCAAAAAGCTGACCAGGAAAGAAAAAAATCCTTTGTTAAACAGAATTTGTTTTGTAATTTTTTAATGTGGTGTATAGGCTCAGTCCTGGCAGATGCAATCACTGGGTCTTCCCATTTTAACCATACTACTGTACTCCAATGTACATGACTGCTGTTGTCAGTTTTCCACATTGAAAGGCAAGAACAGTCATCCCAAACTTACTGTATTTTGAAGCAAAGGCTAAAGCTCACAATTTTCTTTTCACTTCTCTTAATTTCTTAAAAGTATTTTTAATAATTTTTTAGGACTTCAATATTACATATTATAGGAAAACCAAGCAGTGACTCCCCCCAAAATGGCACATGACCATGAACAGCCAATCATGAAACAGCCTGAGGGATGGTGTACTACACTACTTCAAGTTGGGGAGACTGCACTTGCCCTTTAAGCTTTTCATTGATCATGCTTTGATATCAAAGGGCAGAAAAGATGATCTGAGATTTCTCTAGATTGAAACAGTATCATGAAACTGCATGGTAGGAACATTCACCATTTGCATTTGGCATAAACACATCCATGGATAAAAAATACCTTTACACAAGTTGCAAATTTTTTTGCCATTTGTCAGTTTGTTTCTTCATTCATCTTCAAAATATGATATAAAGGATAAAATGTAGTTTCCGAACTTTGCATTATTGTTGCCTGCTTGGACAAGAGGTGACATGAAGTACAGGTCTAAGTGCATTACAATCTATTTTGTCAACAGTTCAGTTGCAGATTGCCTGGATTGCCAAAATGAAAATGAAACTGATGAGGCAGAGGCAGACAATATCATGTGGGAGGAATAGGGCTGCCACGATAACCATTTTTCATTTATCAATGTCGCCAGCATTTCCGCGACGATATCGCGATATCGCGCATTAGTCTAAACATTCTCCATCAGTGTCAAGGAAGCAAAACAGCTGTTTATTGCATGTAGCCACTACTGATTTCATACCAAAAGTGAGGGGAGATTGACTATGCATGCATGTAGCAATATTGATGGTGCAGAACTCTTCACAAGTCGAGAACGTATGTGAGCTGTTACAGAATTCACTGCATTTTGAAACAGCTTCCGATTTTATATCATGTTTTCTTGTGGTGGGTTAAGTGCAGATTTCATTTCTTGTGACACCATAAATTATGATCATTTTAGATTACTGACTTAAGAAAATAAAAATAGGGATTTTACAGTGGTTTAATCTTTTATTTGATTTATTGCAATATCACATCTTGACAAAACATTGGTCGATATCGTCAGGGCAAAACTGTATCGATGATATCGTGATATCGCGATATCGTGGCAGCCCTAGGGAGGAAGCATTCAAGTCTAAACATGAAAGTAGAGTATCTAGGTACATTCACTATGCATTGAATTCAGTTTCTTTCTTTGAAAAGAGAAACCTTGTACCTGATGGAAAAATATCAAGTTTTTGTTACATCTTTTGAATTTCCATTTTGATCTGGATTCTGCTCAAAATATTTCCAGAATGGTAGTATGCCTATCCCCAGTTCCAAGACCTACTGACAGTAATACCAACCTCACCTCTGAAGCTCTGGCCTTGTCCAGTTAAGCAAGTTTTGGCACCACAAGTTTGAAAGAAATCTTTTATGAGTAACTCTCTCTTCAAGAAAGTGAGAAATATGAGAACAATTTCATCTTTTTGGAATTTGTGACAAGGAGAATAAAGAAAAAAATTATAATTGTTTTTCATACATTTCCAGTTCCAGCTGAGCCTGCTTATTACATTTAATTTGGAGAAGTACCAATGCAGATTATTAAGCAATCCAGAAAAATTTCAAGTAAGCAAGGGAACAAAACAAAACAGAGCAAAAATATTTCTGTGGGCATTTCATAAATTATTCTGTTTTTTTTTTTCAGCACAGGAGGACCAGCCCAAGGTTACACCCAAAGTTGTCAAGTTCACCTTTGCATATGCTATTCATTTACAGTGTCACGGTCAACTGGACTGAAGATTCAAAATCTCAGCTACAATTGGGGTGTAAAAGGCACCTGGTTGATGCTTCCCAAGCAGGATGGAGTTATGCATGATTCTGAGTATCCTGGCAGAACCCAGAAAACCACATCAATACTGGAAAGATTGGTTGCCATTTTTTATGGTTTGCATCACAAAAGCAATTTTTCTTGGCCAAATGTATTTGGGGAATGAAGTTTTGTGAATAGGAAAATGGTGTGATACTGGAACAGTATTGCCAACCAGCTTGTAACTGTATTGAAGCCTTTCATTTATATGTTATAACATCAGCTATACCTGAAAACTTTAGGTCTGAATTTTATTGCAGTTACTAAACAGCATGAAACAACTAATGGTACTATCATATCATGCATAATAAAGACAACAAGAATTTAGGAACAATTTTGGGTGCACTCAGTGGAGCATGTGTCTTTTGTAAGCTTAAAATGAATCGTAAGTTAAACCTGGGTTTCCACATTTCTGGAAAATAAATTTTTACTTTTCCAGGACCAAATATTAAAAGAACTTGCACGACTTTTGGGGGGGACTGTTACACATCAAGTAATGAAAATTTGTGAAAATTTCCATGAATTTCTTATGATTTAGTTAACACAATTTTTTGAATTGGAAAACTTTACCAGGCCCTTGTAAAATTCAAAATTTCATGACTTTTCAGGTTTTCAATGATGGCAGAAACCCTTCTAAAGGTGTTTAAGTCATTTTTTTAATAGAGACGTTGGTATGCCAAAGGAAGTGGGAGTTTGAAGCTGCATGTTCAGGATACTCAGATTGATAATTATAGTTTATTTATTTGTAGTAACTGTACTGTGTAAGAAATAGTCATGCATCATCCTGAACTGTGATATCAAATTCAAGAATGCAGAGTGGCTCATATCCCGACAGAGAGTGCAGTCTGATTCAACAGGGTTTTGTATGCTCACTATGATGATATACCCTTCAAACAGTAGACCAGGATTGTGTCTGCACAATGAAAAGTTTTAAACAGCTGTGGGTAGCTAGAATTAACCAAGCTGGGAGAAATGTACGAAGTAGTGAGAGGACTCGGCCTAGCTTGAATAATTTACCTCCAGAAGTAGACCCTAATTCTCATTTAAAAGATATCGTGTAAAAGAATGTTTCAAATAAATTTATGTTTAATACGGTGAAGCAGAATGTTGCGCTAAAAATTCTGAACTCAATTCTTGGGATGCTCAAAATATATGCAAGTTAAATTATCAGATTTTTAATTCAATTTTTGTGAACTTGGAGCAAGCTTGTGTTTCATATCCTACACTTGCACTGATCAAATGTGTTTTCTAAAACTTTTTTTTTACAAATGATCAAAATATTTCTTTTCTTAGATTTGAATATGCCATGAGCAAGGGTGGAAAAACCAGCAAAATGGGAAGTTCCTTGCCACGAATTGTTGAAAATTTGGAAGAATTTTTTTTTTTATAGACAAATATTTAATTTCCAATGTAAATTTTATTTGTGCTGAAAATACACATTTCATAGCTATCGTCATGTTTGGAGCCCTCGCCATGGTTAGTGGGACACAGAAATTTTTCAATCTTGACATTTTCTATTAATGAGTTAAAACCAAATCCCTTTGTTTCATTTTGAATTAGAGCAATTGTAAAATCAGGACATGCTACTGTAAGCATTGCCCATCTGTGCTGAAACATTGACATCACTCCTTGATCAGTACTTCCTTCAGGTTCAGTCATGACATACTTTGGGTTTGTGTTGCCACATTCATGTACGTTATGCCAACATCCCAAGGACCAAATATGACTTGAATAAAATTTTTGATTACATTTAATTCTAGTATTGAGCATTCCATGAGAACTCTTTTATCAGCTCTCTTCCACTAATTTGGTTTAATCCTACACCAAACACAAGCTTGTTTATTTATGATATTGTGCAGTACTTTATGTGTCCACACCTGAGTGCCATTTAACCAGCCTTTTAAAGGTGCATGCTGGTGCATGGTGCCTCTTTAATTGGAGACTGTGGTACTGCTTCGATGGGTCTCATATATGTCCAACAGGTAGTATCCATCATTGTTTGCTGTTAGTTACTGTATGGAGGGACTTGTACATTTAGACATAGAATGATTTTGCTATGATGCAGAATTAAGTTGTTGCTATAAGAAGGAGAAAATTTATTTGTGCAAATTGCATGCATGCAGTATATGCTCTTGCTTACAAACAGCACCACTATACTTGAAGGGAATGTAGCATATCCACAAAGATAGTAAGGAATATATAGCACTTTATACATGAAGATCAGTACCAATTGGTCAAATTTGGATATGAATTGAAACAATAACTCCACTCTTATTGATAAATGTTTTTTGGGTGCGGTACTGGTAATTGTGTAGTCAATCAATGGCACAACAAGAGGCCTTCTAGATGCATGGGGAAGCTAAACTGCAAAGGGGTGCCCAAATTCATTTTTCTAAAAGCCTCTAGCTCCAATATTCATGGGTGGGGGGTGGGAGTATGGGATAGGAATGAAACCTTGCACACACAAGCTCTGAGGTGTTTGAATTCTCCATGGACCCCTGTGCATTGTCCACCCAGGTCCACCCTACTGCTACCCAGAAGTCCCCACTAAGAATGAAATGGTATGTAATTGTAGACTTTTGAAACTCAATGCAGCTTTGCTGAAGTTCAACTGCAGAGGTGCACAAGGCTGGTGTTCTTGTTTAAAGTGGAGAAGGTACTAGAGTGTGTAGAACACAGCTTTTAAAATAGGGCTTCATTGTGATCCTTATTGAAGTCTGAAAGCTATGTAAAACCTTGCTGCCCTTCAGAAAAAAGCAGAATGTGATCTGCTGAAAGTTGGGCAATACATTTTCTAGGGATGTTGGAGGAGTAGTTCTTGTCAGCCTTTCAACCTGCAGGACAGCTGTGTGTATGGTAAGTATCACCTCCTCCTTTCTCCCCCTCCCCCCTCATTTTGGTCCAGAATGCTAATAAAATATGCTAGGTGCATGCTTGATTCTATATGAGAATGAACAGCTCATTAATTGCAAACTCAAAATTATCAAAACTGCCAATGTCATTAGCAGACATTATTCTCATTCAAAAGATATGGTAAGTATACATCTGTGCTATAGGTCCTTGCTCCGGTGAATGCAATTTATAACACTACCATAACTGCTGTAAACCACTGTAAATAGATTCTTCTACATCCTGTAAATACCCCATCATTTTTCTGATCTACCTCTGTAAGTGAATAGACTGACGTACCAACTGGTCTTCAAGGCATACATAAAGGTATAGGAAACATGTAATTCACTCATACCTCATAGTAATATTAAATGATTTTTGACAAAATTATAATAATTACTGGAACTCCTAAAAAGTCAATTGACAGAAATATTACATAAAAGAAAAGATGAAAATCAGGTAGAGTACCATATTCTTACTGGAATCTTGTACCAGATGTTTCACTTTATTGTTTTACACTTAAAATTTCCCATCAACATGCCATTCTACATTTCTTGATCAACAAGCAGGACAGTGGAAAGCTCTTATTTTTTTTATAATAATAGACACTATGATTAATTCCCAAACAAAACATAACTCTTCTATTTTGCATGCAGTTATGAATTCACTTCAAAAATGGTACAAAAACTTATGGTGTTTTTCCAAAAAAGAAGTTAGATTTCAAGTGATATGAAAACTGCTACCACCTTTGGAAATGAAGTTTTTAATTCGAGGCTTACATGCAACTTTTATGATATATCTTGCAGGATAGTTTGGGTCTACAAGTACATTTTTTGTTACTGATATCATGATATGCAACTCCCATTTCAATGAACTTCTGGTTTTTCCACCCCTATTCTTGCACTCCTGTCACTGTATCCTAACATGATGACACCGGTTGCCTCATCCCCAGTCTCGGAATATTGCATTAAGTAAGTACGCATACGAAGCAAGTTTCAATAGTTGAATTCTGTAGGCAATCAGCTTGCAGTGGAGATGTAGTTCTCAAAGCCACCATACAGACCTGGCCTGCACTTTCTTCTTTAAAGAGAAGACATTTTCCTTCCAGCCTAACAAGAAGATAATGGTAGGTTCCCATGCATGAGTTCTGCCATATAGTAGTTATTGTAGGTGATTCTTTCTCCAGAAAAGTTGATGCAGTTCCTGTAGTGCTAGTACCTTCAAGGAAACAAAGAAGAGCACAATATAAATAAGTTATGTCACATGTAGTAACAACTTTTTAGTTTCAGGAGACTGTTTGAGAAAAATGTTGTAGACATGAAGGTTAGCTTACTCTGATATATGATATTTTAATTAACTTCATGCTCTGTACATATAGCCATGTTGAAGATTCTTGTGACAGGTAGAGGCTACTGAGCTGTTACATGAATGACACGAAGGCCTCGATTCATATGATGTTAAGTTCATATGATGTTAATTAAAATGCAAAATATCATATGAAACATGAGAGATGTACCCTAGCTTGTGACGGGAATCAGTTTCAAAAAATATGGACACTCATCACCAGGTTGATTAGTTATGAGAGAGTAACCTTTGCAATAAGTGAATGCTCTTCCATTAACAAATTCAGAAGATGCAGTAGGCAGAGAATGCTTTCATTACAACATGCACTTGAATGCACTGCAATTGTTCTGACTTGTTAAACATGACAGCTACTTGACAGGGTTAGTCTCTTAGGAACAAAAGTTTGTCTGCTTTTTGATGAGCTCAAGGTCTTAGCCTTCTTCGCTTAATTTAAGAAGTCTAGCAGTGACAAACATAGCTTGACAAGGGGTAGCTAGAACCTTTTTTTCCTAATTGGGAGGGTAAGGGGGGGGAGGGAGCTTTAAATGATTGATAGACTTATATTCAGTTAAACTTCGGGTATCAGTGGAGCAAAGATCTCATGCCCCCCCCCCCTCTTCGTCCTCCAGTCCTTATCCCAACTCTGAAGCCAATGCAATTACCTAGCTAACAGGGCTGCATGTGTATTCTTTAACATGCACAGCATTTCATTAGGCCATTTAATAGAAGACATAGCTAGTTATTACCCTGATATTTTAAAATGAGGTTAGGTAATGGATTATGGCAAGCACCCTGAAAAGTCTTTGGTCTAGTTAACTAAGTTCTCCTGGGGTCTGGTGTGTAAGCATTGTTTCAGACAACCATCCTGGCCAGGCTATCCCTAGATGCAATTTGCCATCACATATCAATTAATTAAGTATTCAGTGGAAATTGTTGGCACTTTTACAACAGTACTGAGCTGGTTGGATAGCATTCTTATCCTTTGAACATGGTCAGTCCAATTTATTTCTAATCATACTGTATAATATGCTTTCATCTAGCAAACCCTTCCTTAACTTTTGTGCATCACACAACTATTCTTTTTTAATTTTGTCCTAATTTAGGGGGTGAAAAGCCAACTGTTGAGCTAGCTAGGCCATCATATGTGATCAGAGTGTAGTCTGAAATCTGTCAACCCACAAAACTCTTTCTACTAATTGTTGGATATATTTTACTAAAACATTATGTAACTCAATTGTAGGCCAAAGAGGTGTGCTTGAAGTAATTTCACACTGGCAATGACTAACATTTTGTCCCTTTTCACAGCTGTATAAGATATATCAGCCTTAATTTGAAGGTGTATCCTGGTAGAAACTACTGTAGAAATAATTATACACTCAACAAAATAACAAGGATCCACATGCAACGTGATGGCAGTTGAATTTGTTTGTTGCTGTATTGTATCGGACCTTGGGAATTTGTCCCCATAATCTTGGGAAAATTGCTTCCTTGTTCAATTTTATATGGCATATACACGTACGTAATACCACATCTCCAAACCAAAGGATTTTTCGCAGAATTACTGCCAACGTCTACTAATTGCCATCGTATTTATTCTTATCTATATTCCTTACCTTCTCGCAGCTTTAACCATCACAAGTTACTCCTTATTAAACGTTGATAAAGCGTTGCATGGAAGCCGGGCTGTCAATATCTTGCTAATTTTGGGAAAAGTTGTCCTCGCAGACTTTTCTTGTTATTGCCGACGATTGTTCGTTTTATGTGGTATTTGCAAATGTCTCGCAGAAATCTACGTCAGCACGAATGAGTACCATCTAGTACTTCCATGCTTCATGTTCCCTCGATTGTACGAACATTTTTCACGGCCAAAGAAGGTGATGGCGCTGTAACAGTTTTTGATGCGCGAAGGAGGAAAGAACAATTTCAAAAACATGGTGCCGCCCCCGTTTCGCACCACGATACAGTGTCTTTAAACAGGTTATTTGTCAACATGGACGCTACATTGTAATGGATATTAGCATTCAGCAACATATTCTTACCGTTGTTTGCATTTATGCCCCTAACATGGACAACCCAGGTTTTTTTTTATTGACATATCAAATAAGTTAAATCAGTTTGATTGTGAAATTATAATCTGTGGAGGAGATTTGAACTTCGTTTTTAATTTGGATATCGACAAAATCGGCGGTAATGCAAGAACCAACTTCAGAGCAAGAGAAGCATGCTTAGACCTAATGAATACCCATGATCTTGTTGACATTTGGAGGGAGAAAAACCCACTGATTAAAAATTTCACTTGGAGTTCTAATATAACGCCCGGAATTCACTGGACGTTGGGTTCTCGCCAGGTTTACAGTCAGACCATTCCTTTATTTCTTTTTCTTTTCGTACTTATTCTGTAAAAAGGGGCCCTGGCTTCTGGAAAATTAATAATTCTCTTATGAATGATTAAAGTTACATTCAACTAATTAATGATCTGATTCTTCAGGAAGTAGACAGTACTGGTACATTATAAATCCCTCTGCTCGTTGGGAATTGCTCAAGTATAAAATTCGTGTGTCTACTGTTAAGTTTTCTAAATTGTTAGCGAATCAAAAACGTGCCAAGGAAAAGGAACTTATCAATAGGATCGCGAAACTCGAACAAATGTTATGTTAATGAATGTCCGGTGGCAAGAAGCTTGCTCAAAGAGGCTCAAAATGAGCTCTTACTGTATTATAATTATAAACTTCAAGGCACAATCATTAGGTCTCGTGCGAGGTGGGTAGAGGAAGGTGAGAAAAATACAAAATATTTTTTAAATTTGGAAAAAAGAAACAAATCTTTTAATTCAATTCAAGCTCTCCAGAAAACAGATAGTCCGTTTTTGATTTCATCTAATGATAAGATTCTCTTGGAGATAAAAACTTTTTATGAGGGTCTATATAAGTCCAACGATTGTGTCCCCGATCCCTTTTTTATTGATATCCCAAGTACTGATACTGATGATGTTGATTTTGAGTCCTGTGAGGGTGAACTTACATTGACGGAATGCAATAATACTCTTTCTTCAATGAAGAATGATAAGTCCCCAGGCTGCGATGGCCTCTCCGTTAATTTTTATAAAACTTTTTGGCACTCTATTGGTAAGATCGTGCTTGATTCGTTAAATTATGGTTATTTTAGAGGGGAGATTTCACCTGAACAAACTAGAGGTATTGTTACCTTAATTTTAAAGCCAAACAAGGACCGTACTTCTTTTTTTTTTACCTCCAGTTTATTGTCATTTATTTCATCACTTATATACAATGTTTACATCAATCACTGTTCTTCAAACTTGTTAGACATTCGTCAACATAATAATTACATAACATTCTAGCGGAAATCATGCAAAATACTACAATAAGAGAGGGACGAAATAATATCGTTGTACATTTTCCTCCGCTTAGGGTTAACTGTGCTTTTTGAACAGATATAGTGTTCAACTTTCAGGCTGAAAACAAGTTTACGGTAGAATTTATCTGGATCAGGGAGTACACCATTCAATTTACAATTATACAAATAATTCTTGCAGTGAAGGAAAATAAAATTGTAGGGATGGCGGAGTAAAAGCTTATAACCAAAAGAGAAATCAGATTTGGAGAGGTTAAATTGCGTTCGAAACAACCGAAATTCTGTGTCAAGCAAAAAAAAAATTGGAAGTTATATTACAACTCCAAAACAAATGGTCAATTGTTTCCTCCTCGCTTTTACAGAAAGTACATAAAGAGTTTTCTACCTTGTTCATATAAAACAGTAGTTTGTTTGTTGCTAAAACTCTGTGGAGGAATTTGAACTGAAAATAGATAATCTTAGTTTCAGGTAAAGTTATTTTAGGGATACGGAAAATAATTTTCCAATCGTCAGAAGTAAGGTTAAAAGAGGTGTTCCATTTTGCAAGGGCTCTAGGAGGGACTACAATATTTTCTATAAAAGAGTTGTAAGCTGAGCGAGAAGTAATGTTTACAATGAAACTATTTTCGTTGAGTATCGTACCTCCGTCAATGATCATATTTAGCTTCCAAACGTTTGGAATAGCTGATAAGAGCCCATAGTAACGTGTAAAATGGTGATTCCTAATATTAAATTTGTTGCAAAATTCATTAAATGAAAGGTTGACATTGTTTGCCTTGAAAAGATCCTTTACATAAAGAACTCCAGCCATGTGTAGTCTGCTGCCATAGGTAACACGACCATCAATTTTAATGAAACTATTATTCCAAAGAACTTGAGTATCGTAAATTTCAACCGTGTCGCTAAAATGTAACAGGCTCCATGCATTGCATATTTGTTTAATGAAACAATTATTTATACTCGTGATGTCACTACATCTGAAGTTACACTGGAATATCAAGGACTTGCCATAAGGAGATAAATAGTGATCGAAAAATAATTTCCACATACCTCTGTCACTATTTAAATATCTTTTAACCCAAACAACTTTAAGAGCATCCATGAAACTTTTGACATGTGTGACTTTTATTCCTCCATTAGGAACTTCGTTATACATGGTTGCGCGTCGAACTTTGTCCGGATTTTCGGACCAAATAAAATTAAAAATACATCTTTGCACCTCATTAATAAAGGAATCGGGGAGGGGGGGGGGGGGGTTGGAAGGACTTGAAACAGAAAAACAAGCTGAGATAAGGCAAATGATTTTACAATAATGTTTCTACCGATAGGAGAGAGGTCCCTTGTTGACCAAAGCTTTAAAATGTTTTTCAGACGAGATAGTTTTTGCAGATAATTGAGACGGTACAGTTCATTTCCATTGTGAGTAAAGTAAATTCCTAGGAATCTAATAGGGCCAAAATTTACTTGAAAATTCAAATTGAGGAGATAATTGGGTTGGGTAAAAGTAAAGGGGCCTAATGGGAAAATGCTTGATTTACTAAGATTTAGTTTCAGACCAGACGCTGTCTGAAACCTTCTTAGTATGGCAAGCATTTCTAAAAGGGAACCTTGACTGCCATCAGTGAAAAGAACTGTGTCGTCAGGGTATTGCAACAATTTGATCTCTGTCCCTAAAATACATATACCTTTAAAAGTAACATTTCTCAATACTGTTCTTGCAAGAAGTTCAGTACATAGGATAAACAGATATGGGCTTAGAGGGCAGCCCTGCCGAACACCCCTTTTAACGTTGAAATAACCTGTTGAATGCCCATTGTTAAATATACACGAGCTAAGATGAGAATAAAAGGTACGAATCCAGGTCTTGAACTGTACACCAAACTTGAAGCAATGCAATGTTCTATGAATGAAATTCCAATCAAGAGTGTCGAACGCTTTTTCAAAGTCAATAAAGAACAAAAATCCAGGAATATTATGAGTGTTTGTGTAACCAATAAGATCGAGGACGAAGCGAATGTTTTCACCAATGAAACGGTTTTGTAAAAAGCCTGACTGAGTTTCACCAATAAGTAGATGAAGAACTTTTTTAATCCTGATTGCAATTGCTTTAGCGGCAATCTTATAATCTACGTTAAGTAAAGCTATCGGGCGATAATTAGAAATATTACGAGAATTTTTGCCAGGTTTCAAAATTAAGGTAATAATGCTACGGCTTTGTTCAGCAGATAATTTTTGCTGATTGAAAGCATGATTCAAAGAATTAACAACGTAGTTACCAATAAGAGGCCAGAAAAATTTGTAAAATTCAGCAGAAAACCCGTCGGTTCCGGGTGATTTTGAACTAGGCATTGAAAAAAGAGCCGACTTAGCCTCCTCATAATCAAGATAACCTTCACAAATATTCAAATCAACATCCTCCTGAAGTTCAGGAAGGTCAGCAAACAGTACATCTGGAGTACAATGGTCAGGCGAATAGAGTTTGGAATAGAAAGAGAATATATGACATAGAATATCTCTATTAGTAGTTAAATAATGGCCATTATCTTCTAACTCGTAAATCGTATTATTAAGCTTATTTCGTTTTTCCAGACTTAGAAAATACTTTGAGTTCAGTTCTCCCTCTTCGGTCCACTTAGCCTTGGACCGGATTATAATACCTTGCAGTTTGTGCTTATATAATAAATGTAAATCATTTCTAGCAGAATTTAAATTCTCTTCAACATTCGGATCTGTTAGTAGATCAAACTCTAATTTTGAAATCTTTGCAATCAAATTCTTCTCAAATAGATGTAAATTATAGGCTTTCTGTTTACAATATTTGACCGTCTTCCGACGAATGTTAAATTTAAATTTTCCCAAGTCAAAGAAGGGTCAATATCATCGGTGATGTGATCATTGGAAAAGGAAGTTATTATATTTTCAATTAAACAAATATACTCATGATCATGAAGCAGTGAGTTGTTGAATTTCCAATAGCCTTTTCCTCTGGGTTCAGAGGAAGGGTTTAGACACAGGATAATCAATGAATGGTCTGAAAGTAGTGCTGGTTGAAAGTAACAATCAGTGACGTTACTCAAAAGATTTCTGGAAACTAGAAAAAAATCTAATCTACATCTAATATCAGAAATATTGGAGGACCAGCTATAGCCTACAGAAAGTGGGTTCCGATCTCTCCACACGTCAACTAACGTAAAGTGATCCATGAATGAGAGGCATTCATCGCGGGCTTTAAAAATTGTCCTTTGGCTCCCACACTGCTTGTCTAAATTAAGATTAAAAACAAAATTAAAGTCGCCGCCACATAGGATATTATCGCACTTTAAATTTTTCAAGCTGATTAAAAACACGTCTATAAAACATAGGGTCATCGATATTGGGACCGTAGATACACACAAGTGAAAATATCGTATCATTCAATAAAATATCCAGAAGAATATAACGACCATGATCATCTAACAATGAGTGTTAATTTCAAAACAGAAGGCATTTTTAAACAATACCGCGACACCTCTGCTAGAGTTATCCCCATGTGAAAAAATTGCAGTTCCCCCCCCCCCCCCCCCCATTCAGTACTCCAGTGACTTTCGTCTGTCAAGAGACTGTGTGTTTCTTGCATGAAAATAATGTCATACTGTAACTTATGCAGGTAAGCGAAAATCATACGCCTTTTATCGTTTTTTCTCAATCCTCTAGCGTTATAACTAGCTACTTTCATCTGAAACAGGGGTATAAGGATAGCCTAAGGACTGACTGACAAAAAAGAGAGAGGAGAAAGACAGGAGGGACAAAGGACGGTAATAAAGAACAAAAAAGGAAAAAGAAGAAGAAACAAAAAACTTTAGAACAGGGTAGAAAAAAACAAACAAACAGAAAACGAAACAAAAAAAAAAAAGAAAGTCTTAATTCAGCAGATCAATAGGCAATTGCCGAAAAAGGTAAAAAATACCTTGATTAAACCTGAAAATGGCTACAGATACCATCTGGAGAGTCCAAAAAGAAAAGATAAGTTGCATAAAGAACCGGTTCACAAGAATATGAAAGATCCAAGGAAAAATGGTTGTATAACTCAAGATGTAAAGTTAAAAGGTTTCCCTTCACCGTCACGCCATTTGCCTCCTGAAAACCGCAGTCTGGTCCCCTGTTCATAAAGTTGTTTTACTTGGTTAGCCCATTTTTTTCTCTTGGCCAGGTCCGCTTTGGTTAGATCATCCACAATAAAATAATCCTTTCCGTTTAGAACAGTTCTGCGATTCTTCATTATTTTGACCTTCATCCGATACGATAAACATCTGACCAAAATGTGAGGAGGGCGTCCATTGGAGCCGCGACCATCTCTGTGGCAACGTTCAACCACCATCTCGTTTAAATCTCCGAACAACGGGATTATCTCTTCTCGGACGATAGCTTCAACATTCTCTCTATGCAGCATAGGGTATCCAACAATGCGGAAGTTGCTCCGTCTGGACATTCTCTCTAGTTTGTTCAGCTCCTCGTCCTTTTGTTCAATAACACTTTCCAACCGGGGTATTTTAGCTTGAAAGTTGGTGTGGTCGCTCAACATGTCCGCCATTTTGGATTCAATATCGTCGATTCTTTTGGCCTGAAAATCTATTGCCTGGCCCAAATCAACTTTCAACTGTTTGATGCCATCATGTAGCGAGGAAACAGATTCTTCCACTACCTTCTTAAAGTTGCCAAACAAGGATCGTACATTGCTACAAAATTACCGCCCCATTACTCTTCTGAATACGGACTATAAAATTGGAGCAAAGGCGATTGCCACAAGACTTAAAAATATCATTCAAAAACTTATTGGCCCCCAACAAACGGGATATTTGAAAAACAGATTTATTGGTGAGAATATAAGGTTCGTATTAGATCTGATTGACTTTTCTAGGCAAAATGATACTCCTGGCTTTCTACTGCTAGTGGACTTCGAGAAAGCATTTGATAGAATTGAATGGTCCTTTATTCATAGAACCCTTGATTTCTTTAAGTTCGGTATAAGTTTTAGAAATTGGATTAAAGTTTTTTACAATAAGAGTACTACTGCCATTTGTAATAATGGGTATTCTACAGGATTTTTCCCCACATATAGGGGAGTACGTCAAGGGTGTCCTCTGAGCCCGTATCTATTTCTTCTTGTTGCCGAGATTCTGGCTTTGAAAACTAAGGTGAATGACAATATTAAAGGAATAAAATATGTAACCAGGAAATAAAACTAATGCAATATGCTGACGACACAACTATATTTCTTGATGGTAGTAGAACTTCTGTGATTAAACTTTACATACTTTTAATCTATTAAAGGAGGCTTCCGGCTAATCCATTAATCTGGGCAAGTCGAATTTATTTCCTTTAGGTTCATACATTAGAGCTATCCCTTTTTCTATCGATGACTTGAACATCAATATTACTTATGGACCAGTCCAAGTCCTTGGTATTTCTTTTGCAAGTGAGGGAGGTAATGATTTGTTCAGATTAAACTATATGCCCAAATTGTCCCGGCTCAAAAGTTGTTTGAATGCATGGGCTACCAGAGACTTGACGCCAATTGGCCGTACTATTATACTTAAGACTTTTGCCCTGTCTCAACTTGTTTATCTTTTTCAGGTCTTGCCAAATCCACCACATCACTTTATTAAAGAGCTAGAAAAAATAATTTATAATTTTATTTTGGGAGGTAATCCTGACAAAGGTAAACGTTCTACTATTATTAATACCATTAGCGACGGAGGTTTGAAAGTTACACAAGTGCCATCTTTCATTAAAAGTTTAAAATGTACTTCGATCAAACGTTACTGCAGTGAGACTCCAGGTAACTGGAAATTATTTTTTGATCTATATTCAAAACCATTTGGCAACAGTTTCATATTCCAATGTAATTACCACAGTAAGGATGTCCAAGTAGTTAATAATGTTTTCATCCGACAAGTGTTAGAAGCATGGAGTCATGCAGTGTTTACAAGACCGGTTGATAATTTTGGTAGCCAAATCATTTGGAATAATCACTTCATTCGTATCGATAATAATCTTGTTATGTATAAGAATCTTTTTGCTAAAAATGTCATATATGTTAGTGACTTATTTGACCATGAAAATATACCTTTAACGTTTGAGCAATTCAAAAATGCCTTTGGGGTAGAGTCTTTTCCATTCACACTTTATCATGGATTAATTAATGCAATTCCGCAAACTTGGAAAAGATCCCATTGTGTAGGCAGTATGTCACTGAATGGAACTATCGATTTTCTTGATAAAGTTTGTCATTGTACCTCAGCCTCTCAAGTCATTTACTCCAGGGTCATAAACCGATTCACTAAAGCCCCAACATCTAGGATTAAATGGCAGATCCAATTTAATACTTTAACAGATAATGATTGGTTTAGAATTTTCAGAATGCCCCATCTCACTGTTTCAGCGGCTAAACTCAGATACTTTCAATTTAAATTCTTACATAGGATTATTGCTACAAACAGACTACTTTACTTAATGAAAAAAACTGATACAGATTTGTGTTCCTTTTGTGGTACGAAAGTGGAGACCCTTGAGCATCTTTTTTGGGGAGTGTAATTTTACTGCTTCTTTCATTTTGGATGTTGAAGCATGTGTGCTTAAAAAACAATTTTGCTTTTCTAAAAGAGATATCTTTTTTGGCTACAGCGATAGACATTGCCATCCTTATAATTTTTTAAAACTCCACATGAAATATTACATTTATGATTGTAAAAGAAATGAGAGGAAACCCTTAGTTGGAGAATTTGTTTTTAAGTTTAAGTTTGCCGTAAGTATTGAAAAATTTAATGATGCTAGGATTCTTCCTAACAAGAAAAATAGGGTTAGTTTTAGTGATCTCTATCAAGCGTTCTCCCCATGCCCAGATTTGTTCACGTGATTTTTGTTTGTTCCGAAGAGTTAATTATGTTTTTCACTATGTAAGACTTAATAATTTGCATGTTCCAAAGATAATGTATGTACGCTGAAAAAATGTGGGTTATTGTATAAGTATTTTCAATTGAAGGAATAAATGTTGACTTCTTTTTACTTATTTGTTTTTCATGAAATTAGTTATAATTACATCCTTTTATTTGAGGATATCTTTCTGTTTAACACCTGACCCCTTATGTCTTTTTGTTGCAAGATCTGTGGGTTTAAGCAGAAACATGTAATAGAATGTAAATATTGTATATATGGAAAGATCATATCATGTTTTTGAGTTCAATCGTGTAAAAAGGATGAAACAAAAGAATGAAATACACGGAGGAAATTTTTTTTTATCTGTTTATGTATTCATTCATTCATTTATTCATTCATTCATTCCTTCATTCATTCATTTATTTTGGGGGGGGGGGGGACGAGCCTGTCATGGCAGGAGAGTAGAACAACTTCTCTTGGGCTCTCGTAGAATTTACTGCTTTTGAAGGTTCCATCTTTATTTTGCATGTTGTTTTTCATCACCTGTTATTCTGGAGATGTCCCAGACCACACAAGCTAAACGAGGTAGACCTGTTGGCTCTTACGGTAAGAAAAAACTTGACGAAATAGTTCGCCAGAGCCAACAACGGCCACGCTTATTCGGATCCTAACATTAGTTCATTACGTTCAGAAATGGATGACGTGGAATCTATTGAAAGTGAGGGCGAGGACCTTCCCACAATGTTTAGCCGTTTGCTTGAAGACGCTATGCAAAAAATCTCACAGCAATTGAATGAATTAAATGCCGAAGTTCGAGGAATCTTAGACAATCATACAAAGCAAATCAAAGAATTGTTCAGCACAAACAAGAAACTAAGTGACAGAGTTACCGTTTTGGAAAACAAAGTACAACAGTTACAAGGCGAAAGACAAACTCAGGCAGGGCAAATTAACAAACAAGAGCGTTTTTCGAGGAGGAACAATTTACGTATTGTTGGCTTTAAATCGCAGGAGGGGGAACGACCACTCGAAATCGCCAAAGAAGTTTTCGCCAAAGCTGGCGTTGAAAGCTGCCGCATTGAAAGGGCCCACCGGGACGGACGTGTTGCAGATGGAAGGGACCGGCATATCTTAGTTAAAGTGTCTTTTTATATGGACAAGGTTACCCTTCTACGAAACTCAAGATCCCGACTCTCGGAAGAGCCATATTTTTTAACCGATGATCTCACCCTTGTGGATCTTAAGGAAAAGCGGAAGTACTCTAAAGAAGTATCGGACTTATATCGACGAGGTACAAAATTACGTTTTTATGGAGGACGGTGGCGGCAATCCGATAGAATACCTTTCAACTTTCATAATGTAGTCCCTGTATCATAGAGCTCCCAAAACACTGGGAATTTTGTTTGGATTTTTCTTGTGCTGATGTCGTATTGGGATTTTATTTGTATTTTTGATATATATTAACTATTTGCAAGTGTTTATAGCCCAAGGAGCCATGTATAGTGCTTCTTCCTTTTTGCCCTATTTATGGGCCCACAGATCTAGGTGAGTCAAACAATTTGTATCATCTATCTCACTTAAGTCTGTTTTTCCTTTTCTTTCTCTTTGCTTTTTTCGCTTCTCTCTTCTTCCCTTTTCTTTCCTTTTGCGAATGGTAAACTCCATCTCTATCTGTACTTTTAACGCTCGTGGATTAAGTGACCACAAAAATAGGCGAAAATTGTTTACCTGGTTACACAATCAAAACTTTTCCATTTCCCTTATTCAAGAAGTACATTGTATCGAGACCTCTCTAAATATTTGGAGAAATGAGTGGGGTGGAAAAGCTTTCTTTTCGTGTGGGGCTGCAAGGAGTGCTGGGTGTGCTGTTTTGTTTAAACCTTCTCTCAATTTTAAACTTGTAAAGCATATTGTTGATTGCAAGGGCCGGCACACCATTTTGGATATTGATATTGATGATGTCATTTATACTGTAGTCAACGTGTATGCCCCTAATAGAGATGAACCTTTATTCTGTAGGGATGTGTACACGCAATTAACATCCAAGTTTAGTTGTACAAGCGTTATATGGGGAGGTGACTTAAATCTTTTTTAAGACCTGGACCTCGACAAAGTAGGGGGTTTAAAACGCACGAATTTTAGAGCTAGAGAGGTCCTTCTTGAATGTATGCATGGTTTGAACCTAGCTGATGTTTTTAGAGTTCGTAACCCCAAAACATGTTTAAATACATGATTTTCTAATATTACAAGTGGACTTAGCTGTAGGCTAGACTTCCTTCTTTTGTCTGGTAACTTACTTGCCCACTGTCACGATTGCTATACTATGTCTGCCATTCAATCTGATCATAATGCTGTTATAATTAAGATACATACGTCTTCATTTAAGAGAGGTAGTGGTCTTTGGAAACTAAATGTTTCCCTTTTAAAGGATGTTGAGTTTGAAGAAGGGATTCGTAAATTAATTTCTGATGCATCGAACAACTGGGACATGAATACGCAAAATCCTCAACAGTTCTGGGAGTATCTCAAATTTATCGTTCTATCGTGGGCTATGACGTATTCCAAGGAAAAGTCACGATTTCTCAGGATATATGGAAATTCAATTCACAGGTTTATTGCTTCCATTGAAAGAGAGTACAACTCTAGCCCTTCCCCCATCCTAAAAAGTCAAATTTCGTCTGCAAAACAATGTCTTGATGAGATTTACCAGGATCAGATAGATGGTATCGTTATTCGATCCAGAGCTAGATGGATGGAAAAGGGTGAACGTAATACACATTATTTTTGAAACCTAGAAAAACGAAATAGTGAACGAAAATCTGTGAAAATTTCATTGGATGAAAATGGAGCTGAAGTAACTTATCAAAATGAAATCTTATAATGTGTGCAGCTCGACAACGGGACATCGCAACAGTTCGTAACGGGGCTTACACGGTACAATTGGACCTGCTACAGCCGCCTACGGCGTTTTTGAGCCCAAGTTCTAACGTCTTCATACTGGCGCGAGATGATCTTTTAAGTGAGTCGGAGGTGCAAATGCTGCTCCCGTTTTCTCATTTTTGATACAATGACAGCGAAACAACAGAACGTCGCAATCGTTGCAGACAATGCTTACGGGGTAGAATGGGACCTGTTTTAACTGCCTATGACATTTTTGAGCGGAAATTCCCACGTCTTCCTACCGGCGCGAACCGATCTTAAAGTCGGTCCTGGCATCTCAATTGCACTTTTTTGCACACATTTTCATTCGACGACAGCTCGACAACGGGACATCGCAACAGTTCGTAACGGGGCTTTCACGGTACAATTGGACCTGCTACAGCCGCCTACGGCGTTTTTGAGCCCAAGTTCTAACGTCTTCATACTGGCGCGAGATGATCTTTTAAGTGAGTCGGAGGTGCAAATGCTGCTCCCGTTTTCTCATTTTTGATACAATGACAGCGAAACAACAGAACGTCGCAATCGTTGCAGACAATGCTTACGGGGTAGAATGGGACCTGTTTTAACTGCCTATGACATTTTTGATTGAAAAATCTCACGTCTTCCTACCGGCGCGAACCGATCTTAAAAGTCGGTCCTGGCATCTCAATTGCACTTTTTTGCACACATTTTCATTCGACGACAGCTCGACAACGGGACATCGCAACAGTTCGTAACGGGGCTTACACGGTACAATTGGACCTGCTACAGCCGCCTACGGCGTTTTTGAGCCCAAGTTCTAACGTCTTCATACTGGCGCGAGATGATCTTTTAAGTGAGTCGGAGGTGCAAATGCTGCTCCCGTTTTCTCATTTTTGATACAATGACAGCGAAACAAAAGAACGTCGCAATCGTTGCAGACAATGCTTACGGGGTAGAATGGGACCTGTTTTAACTGCCTATGACATTTTTGAGCGAAAATTCTCACGTCTTCCTACCGGCGCGAACCGATCTTAAAAGTCGGTCCTGGCATCTCAATTGCACTTTTTTGCACACATTTTCATTCGACGACAGCTCGACAACGGGACATCGCAACAGTTCGTAACGGGGCTTACACGGTACAATTGGACCTGCTACAGCCGCCTACGGCGTTTTTGAGCCCGACAACAGCTCGACAACGGGACATCGCAACAGTTCGTAACGGGGCTTACACGGTACAATTGGACCTGCTACAGCCGCCTACGGCGTTTTTGAGCCCAAGTTCTAACGTCTTCATACTGGCGCGAGATGATCTTTTAAGTGAGTCGGAGGTGCAAATGCTGCTCCCGTTTTCTCATTTTTGATACAATGACAGCGAAACAACAGAACGTCGCAATCGTTGCAGACAATGCTTACGGGGTAGAATGGGACCTGTTTTAACTGCCTATGACATTTTTGAGCGGAAATTCTCACGTCTTCCTACCGGCGCGAACCGATCTTAAAAGTCGGTCCTGGCATCTCAATTGCACTTTTTTGCACACATTTTCATTCGACGACAGCTCGACAACGGGACATCGCAACAGTTCGTAACGGGGCTTACACGGTACAATTGGACCTGCTACAGCCGCCTACGGCGTTTTTGAGCCCAAGTTCTAACGTCTTCATACTGGCGCGAGATGATCTTTTAAGTGAGTCGGAGGTGCAAATGCTGCTCCCGTTTTCTCATTTTTGATACAATGACAGCGAAACAACAGAACGTCGCAATCGTTGCAGACAATGCTTACGGGGTAGAATGGGACCTGTTTTAACTGCCTATGACATTTTGAGCGAAAATTCTCACGTCTTCCTACCGGCGCGAACCGATCTTAAAAGTCGGTCCTGGCATCTCAATTGCACTTTTTTGCACACATTTTCATTCGACGACAGCTCGACAACGGGACATCGCAACAGTTCGTAACGGGGCTTACACGGTACAATTGGACCTGCTACAGCCGCCTACGGCGTTTTTGAGCCCAAGTTCTAACGTCTTCATACTGGCGCGAGATGATCTTTTAAGTGAGTCGGAGGTGCAAATGCTGCTCCCGTTTTCTCATTTTTGATACAATGACAGCGAAACAACAGAACGTCGCAATCGTTGCAGACAATGCTTACGGGGTAGAATGGGACCTGTTTTAACTGCCTATGACATTTTTGAGCGGAAATTCTCACGTCTTCCTACCGGCGCGAACCGATCTTAAAGTCGGTCCTGGCATCTCAATTGCACTTTTTTGCACACATTTTCATTCGACGACAGCTCGACAACGGGACATCGCAACAGTTCGTAACGGGGCTTACACGGTACAATTGGACCTGCTACAGCCGCCTACGGCGTTTTTGAGCCCAAGTTCTAACGTCTTCATACTGGCGCGAGATGATCTTTTAAGTGAGTCGGAGGTGCAAATGCTGCTCCCGTTTTCTCATTTTTGATACAATGACAGCGAAACAACAGAACGTCGCAATCGTTGCAGACAATGCTTACGGGGTAGAATGGGACCTGTTTTAACTGCCTATGACATTTTTGAGCGGAAATTCTCACGTCTTCCTACCGGCGCGAACCGATCTTAGAAGTCGGTCCTGGCATCTCAATTGCACTTTTTTGCACACATTTTCATTCGACGACAGCTCGACAACGGGACATCGCAACAGTTCGTAACGGGGCTTACACGGTACAATTGGACCTGCTACAGCCGCCTACGGCGTTTTTGAGCCCAAGTTCTAACGTCTTCATACTGGCGCGAGATGATCTTTTAAGTGAGTCGGAGGTGCAAATGCTGCTCCCGTTTTCTCATTTTTGATACAATGACAGCGAAACAACAGAACGTCGCAATCGTTGCAGACAATGCTTACGGGGTAGAATGGGACCTGTTTTAACTGCCTATGACATTTTTGAGCGGAAATTCTCACGTCTTCCTACCGGCGCGAACCGATCTTAAAAGTCGGTCCTGGCATCTCAATTGCACACATTTTCATTCGACGACAGCTCGACAACGGGACATCGCAACAGTTCGTAACGGGGCTTACACGGTACAATTGGACCTGCTACAGCCGCCTACGGCGTTTTTGAGCCCAAGTTCTAACGTCTTCATACTGGCGCGAGATGATCTTTTAAGTGAGTCGGAGGTGCAAATGCTGCTCCCGTTTTCTCATTTTTGTTTTGATACAATGACAGCGAAACAACAGAACGTCGCAATCGTTGCAGACAATGCTTACGGGGTAGAATGGGACCTGTTTTAACTGCCTATGACATTTTTGAGCGGAAATTCTCACGTCTTCCTACCGGCGCGAACCGATCTTAAAAGTCGGTCCTGGCATCTCAATTGCACTTTCTTGCACACATTTTCATTGGACGACAGCTCGACAACGGGACATCGCAACAGTTCGTAACGGGGCTTACACGGTACAATTGGACCTGCTACAGCCGCCTACGGCGTTTTTGAGCCCAAGTTCTAACGTCTTCATACTGGCGCGAGATGATCTTTTAAGTGAGTCGGAGGTGCAAATGCTGCTCCCGTTTTCTCATTTTTGATACAATGACAGCGAAACAACAGAACGTCGCAATCGTTGCAGACAATGCTTACGGGGTAGAATGGGACCTGTTTTAACTGCCTATGACATTTTTGAGCGAAAATTCTCACGTCTTCCTACCGGCGCGAACCGATCTTAAAAGTCGGTCCTGGCATCTCAATTGCACTTTTTTGCACACATTTTCATTCGACGACAGCTCGACAACGGGACATCGCAACAGTTCGTAACGGGGCTTACACGGTACAATTGGACCTGCTACAGCCGCCTACGGCGTTTTTGAGCCCAAGTTCTAACGTCTTCATACTGGCGCGAGATGATCTTTTAAGTGAGTCGGAGGTGCAAATGCTGCTCCCGTTTTCTCATTTTTGTTTTGATACAATGACAGCGAAACAACAGAACGTCGCAATCGTTGCAGACAATGCTTACGGGGTAGAATGGGACCTGTTTTAACTGCCT
Source organism: Holothuria scabra (assembly GCA_037179385.1). Taxonomy (NCBI): domain Eukaryota; kingdom Metazoa; phylum Echinodermata; class Holothuroidea; order Aspidochirotida; family Holothuriidae; genus Holothuria; species Holothuria scabra. The sequence continues at coordinate 57,886,396 of CM074179.1, read as the reverse complement.
ATGACATTTTTGAGCGGAAATTCTCACGTCTTCCTACCGGCGCGAACCGATCTTTTTTAAAAGTCGGTCCTATCATCTCAATTGCACTTTTTTGCACACATTTTCATTCGATGACAGCTCGACAACGGGACATCGCAACAGTTCGTAACGGGGCTTACACGGTACAATTGGACCTGCTACAGCCGCCTACGGCGTTTTTGAGCCAAAGTTCTAACGTCTTCATACTGGCGCGAGATGATCTTTTAAGTGAGTCGGAGGTGCAAATGCTGCTCCCGTTTTCTCATTTTTGATACAATGACAGCGAAACAACAGAACGTCGCAATCGTTGCAGACAATGCTTACGGGGTAGAATGGGACCTGTTTTAACTGCCTATGACATTTTTGAGCGAAAATTCTCACGTCTTCCTACCGGCGCGAACCGATCTTAAAAGTCGGTCCTGGCATCTCAATTGCACTTTTTTGCACACATTTTCATTCGACGACAGCTCGACAACGGGACATCGCAACAGTTCGTAACGGGGCTTACACGGTACAATTGGACCTGCTACAGCCGCCTACGGCGTTTTTGAGCCCAAGTTCTAACGTCTTCATACTGGCGCGAGATGATCTTTTAAGTGAGTCGGAGGTGCAAATGCTGCTCCCGTTTTCTCATTTTTGATACAATGACAGCGAAACAACAGAACGTCGCAATCGTGGCAGACAATGCTTACGGGGTAGAATGGGACCTGTTTTAACTGCCTATGACATTTTTGAGCGAAAATTCTCACGTCTTCCTACCGGCGCGAACCGATCTTAAAAGTCGTTCCTGGCATCTCAATTGCACTTTTTTGCACACATTTTCATTCGACGACAGCTCGACAACGGGACATCGCAACAGTTCGTAACGGGGCTTACACGGTACAATTGGACCTGCTACAGCCGCCTACGGCGTTTTTGAGCCAAAGTTCTAACGTCTTCATACTGGCGCGAGATGATCTTTTAAGTGAGTCGGAGGTGCAAATGCTGCTCCCGTTTTCTCATTTTTGATACAATGACAGCGAAACAACAGAACGTCGCAATCGTTGCAGACAATGCTTACGGGGTAGAATGGGACCTGTTTTAACTGCCTATGACATTTTTGAGCGGAAATTCTCACGTCTTCCTACCGGCGCGAACCGATCTTTTTTAAAAGTCGGTCCTATCATCTCAATTGCACTTTTTTGCACACATTTTCATTCGATGACAGCTCGACAACGGGACATCGCAACAGTTCGTAACGGGGCTTACACGGTACAATTGGACCTGCTACAGCCGCCTACGGCGTTTTTGAGCCAAAGTTCTAACGTCTTCATACTGGCGCGAGATGATCTTTTAAGTGAGTCGGAGGTGCAAATGCTGCTCCCGTTTTCTCATTTTTGATACAATGACAGCGAAACAACAGAACGTCGCAATCGTTGCAGACAATGCTTACGGGGTAGAATGGGACCTGTTTTAACTGCCTATGACATTTTTGAGCGAAAATTCTCACGTCTTCCTACCGGCGCGAACCGATCTTAAAAGTCGGTCCTGGCATCTCAATTGCACTTTTTGCACACATTTTCATTCGACGACAGCTCGACAACGGGACATCGCAACAGTTCGTAACGGGGCTTACACGGTACAATTGGACCTGCTACAGCCGCCTACGGCGTTTTTGAGCCCAAGTTCTAACGTCTTCATACTGGCGCGAGATGATCTTTTAAGTGAGTCGGAGGTGCAAATGCTGCTCCCGTTTTCTCATTTTTGATACAATGACAGCGAAACAACAGAACGTCGCAATCGTTGCAGACAATGCTTACGGGGTAGAATGGGACCTGTTTTAACTGCCTATGACATTTTTGAGCGAAAATTCTCACGTCTTCCTACCGGCGCGAACCGATCTTTTTTAAAAGTCGGTCCTGGCATCTCAATTGCACTTTTTTGCACACATTTTCATTCGACGACAGCTCGACAACGGGACATCGCAACAGTTCGTAACGGGGCTTACACGGTACAATTGGACCTGCTACAGCCGCCTACGGCGTTTTTGAGCCCAAGTTCTAACGTCTTCATACTGGCGCGAGATGATCTTTTAAGTGAGTCGGAGGTGCAAATGCTGCTCCCGTTTTCTCATTTTTGATACAATGACAGCGAAACAACAGAACGTCGCAATCGTTGCAGACAATGCTTACGGGGTAGAACGGGACCTGTTTTAACTGCCTATGACATTTTTGAGCGAAAATTCTCACGTCTTCCTACCGGCGCGAACCGATCTTAAAAGTCGGTCCTGGCATCTCAATTGCACTTTTTTGCACACATTTTCATTCGACGACAGCTCGACAACGGGACATCGCAACAGTTCGTAACGGGGCTTACACGGTACAATTGGACCTGCTACAGCCGCCTACGGCGTTTTTGAGCCCAAGTTCTAACGTCTTCATACTGGCGCGAGATAATCTTTTAAGTGAGTCGGAGGTGCAAATGCTGCTCCCGTTTTCTCATTTTTGATACAATGACAGCGAAACAACAGAACGTCGCAATCGTTGCAGACAATGCTTACGGGGTAGAAAGGGGACCTGTTTTAACTGCCTATGACATTTTTGAGCGAAACTTCTTACGTCTTCCTACCGGCGCGAACCGATCTTAAAAGTCGGTCCTGGCATCTCAATTGCACTTTTTTGCACACATTTTCATTCGACGACAGCTAGACAACGGGACATCGCAACAGTTCGTAACGGGGCTTACACGGTACAATTGGACCTGCTACAGCCGCCTACGGCGTTTTTGAGCCCAAGTTCTAACGTCTTCATACTGGCGCGAGATGATCTTTTAAGTGAGTCGGAGGTGCAAATGCTGCTCCCGTTTTCTCATTTTTGATACAATGACAGCGAAACAACAGAACGTCGCAATCGTTGCAGACAATGCTTACGGGGTAGAATGGGACCTGTTTTAACTGCCTATGACATTTTTGAGCGGAAATTCTTACGTCTTCCTACCGGCGCGAACCGATCTTAAAAGTCGGTCCTGGCATCTCAATTGCACTTTTTTGCACACATTTTCATTCGACGACAGCTCGACAACGGGACATCGCAACAGTTCGTAACGGGGCTTACACGGTACAATTGGACCTGCTACAGCCGCCTACGGCGTTTTTGAGCCCAAGTTCTAACGTCTTCATACTGGCGCGAGATAATCTTTTAAGTGAGTCGGAGGTGCAAATGCTGCTCCCGTTTTCTCATTTTTGATACAATGACAGCGAAACAACAGAACGTCGCAATCGTTGCAGACAATGCTTACGGGGTAGAATGGGACCTGTTTTAACTGCCTATGACATTTTTGAGCGAAAATTCTCACGTCTTCCTACCGGCGCGAACCGATCTTAAAAGTCGGTCCTGGCATCTCAATTGCACTTTTTTGCACACATTTTCATTCGACGACAGCTCGACAACGGGACATCGCAACAGTTCGTAACGGGGCTTACACGGTACAATTGGACCTGCTACAGCCGCCTACGGCGTTTTTGAGCCAAAGTTCTAACGTCTTCATACTGGCGCGAGATGATCTTTTAAGTGAGTCGGAGGTGCAAATGCTGCTCCCGTTTTCTCATTTTTGATACAATGACAGCGAAACAACAGAACGTCGCAATCGTTGCAGACAATGCTTACGGGGTAGAATGGGACCTGTTTTAACTGCCTATGACATTTTTGAGCGAAAATTCTCACGTCTTCCTACCGGCGCGAACCGATCTTAAAAGTCGGTCCTGGCATCTCAATTGCACTTTTTTGCACACATTTTCATTCGACGACAGCTCGACAACGGGACATCGCAACAGTTCGTAACGGGGCTTACACGGTACAATTGGACCTGCTACAGCCGCCTACGGCGTTTTTGAGCCCAAGTTCTAACGTCTTCATACTGGCGCGAGATGATCTTTTAAGTGAGTCGGAGGTGCAAATGCTGCTCCCGTTTTCTCATTTTTGATACAATGACAGCGAAACAACAGAACGTCGCAATCGTTGCAGACAATGCTTACGGGGTAGAATGGGACCTGTTTTAACTGCCTATGACATTTTTGAGCGGAAATTCTCACGTCTTCCTACCGGCGCGAACCGATCTTAAAAGTCGGTCCTGGCATCTCAATTGCACTTTTTTGCACACATTTTCATTCGACGACAGCTCGACAACGGGACATCGCAACAGTTCGTAACGGGGCTTACACGGTACAATTGGACCTGCTACAGCCGCCTACGGCGTTTTTGAGCCCAAGTTCTAACGTCTTCATACTGGCGCGAGATGATCTTTTAAGTGAGTCGGAGGTGCAAATGCTGCTCCCGTTTTCTCATTTTTGATACAATGACAGCGAAACAACAGAACGTCGCAATCGTTGCAGACAATGCTTACGGGGTAGAATGGGACCTGTTTTAACTGCCTATGACATTTTTGAGCGGAAATTCTCACGTCTTCCTACCGGCGCGAAACCGATCTTTTTTAAAAGTCGGTCCTGGCATCTCAATTGCACTTTTTTGCACACATTTTCATTCGACGACAGCTCGACAACGGGACATCGCAACAGTTCGTAACGGGGCTTACACGGTACAATTGGACCTGCTACAGCCGCCTACGGCGTTTTTGAGCCCAAGTTCTAACGTCTTCATACTGGCGCGAGATGATCTTTTAAGTGAGTCGGAGGTGCAAATGCTGCTCCCGTTTTCTCATTTTTGATACAATGACAGCGAAACAACAGAACGTCGCAATCGTTGCAGACAATGCTTACGGGGTAGAATGGGACCTGTTTTAACTGCCTATGACATTTTTGAGCGGAAATTCTCACGTCTTCCTACCGGCGCGAACCGATCTTAAAAGTCGGTCCTGGCATCTCAATTGCACTTTTTTGCACACATTTTCATTCGACGACAGCTCGACAACGGGACATCGCAACAGTTCGTAACGGGGCTTACACGGTACAATTGGACCTGCTACAGCCGCCTACGGCGTTTTTGAGCCCAAGTTCTAACGTCTTCATACTGGCGCGAGATGATCTTTTAAGTGAGTCGGAGGTGCAAATGCTGCTCCCGTTTTCTCATTTTTGATACAATGACAGCGAAACAACAGAACGTCGCAATCGTTGCAGACAATGCTTACGGGGTAGAATGGGACCTGTTTTAACTGCCTATGACATTTTTGAGCGGAAATTCTCACGTCTTCCTACCGGCGCGAACCGATCTTAAAAGTCGGTCCTGGCATCTCAATTGCACTTTTTTGCACACATTTTCATTCGACGACAGCTCGACAACGGGACATCGCAACAGTTCGTAACGGGGCTTACACGGTACAATTGGACCTGCTACAGCCGCCTACGGCGTTTTTGAGCCCAAGTTCTAACGTCTTCATACTGGCGCGAGATGATCTTTTAAGTGAGTCGGAGGTGCAAATGCTGCTCCCGTTTTCTCATTTTTGATACAATGACAGCGAAACAACAGAACGTCGCAATCGTTGCAGACAATGCTTACGGGGTAGAATGGGACCTGTTTTAACTGCCTATGACATTTTTGAGCGAAAATTCTCACGTCTTCCTACCGGCGCGAACCGATCTTAAAAGTCGGTCCTGGCATCTCAATTGCACTTTTTGCACACATTTTCATTCGACGACAGCTCGACAACGGGACATCGCAACAGTTCGTAACGGGGCTTACACGGTACAATTGGACCTGCTACAGCCGCCTACGGCGTTTTTGAGCCCAAGTTCTAACGTCTTCATACTGGCGCGAGATGATCTTTTAAGTGAGTCGGAGGTGCAAATGCTGCTCCCGTTTTCTCATTTTTGATACAATGACAGCGAAACAACAGAACGTCGCAATCGTTGCAGACAATGCTTACGGGGTAGAATGGGACCTGTTTTAACTGCCTATGACATTTTTGAGCGGAAATTCTCACGTCTTCCTACCGGCGCGAACCGATCTTAAAAGTCGGTCCTGGCATCTCAATTGCACTTTTTTGCACACATTTTCATTCGACGACAGCTCGACAACGGGACATCGCAACAGTTCGTAACGGGGCTTACACGGTACAATTGGACCTGCTACAGCCGCCTACGGCGTTTTTGAGCCAAAGTTCTAACGTCTTCATACTGGCGCGAGATGATCTTTTAAGTGAGTCGGAGGTGCAAATGCTGCTCCCGTTTTCTCATTTTTGATACAATGACAGCGAAACAACAGAACGTCGCAATCGTTGCAGACAATGCTTACGGGGTAGAATGGGACCTGTTTTAACTGCCTATGACATTTTTGAGCGAAAATTCTCACGTCTTCCTACCGGCGCGAACCGATCTTAAAAGTCGGTCCTGGCATCTCAATTGCACTTTTTTGCACACATTTTCATTCGACGACAGCTCGACAACGGGACATCGCAACAGTTCGTAACGGGGCTTACACGGTACAATTGGACCTGCTACAGCCGCCTACGGCGTTTTTGAGCCCAAGTTCTAACGTCTTCATACTGGCGCGAGATGATCTTTTAAGTGAGTCGGAGGTGCAAATGCTGCTCCCGTTTTCTCATTTTTGATACAATGACAGCGAAACAACAGAACGTCGCAATCGTTGCAGACAATGCTTACGGGGTAGAATGGGACCTGTTTTAACTGCCTATGACATTTTTGAGCGAAAATTCTCACGTCTTCCTACCGGCGCGAACCGATCTTAAAAGTCGGTCCTGGCATCTCAATTGCACTTTTTTGCACACATTTTCATTCGACGACAGCTCGACAACGGGACATCGCAACAGTTCGTAACGGGGCTTACACGGTACAATTGGACCTGCTACAGCCGCCTACGGCGTTTTTGAGCCCAAGTTCTAACGTCTTCATACTGGCGCGAGATGATCTTTTAAGTGAGTCGGAGGTGCAAATGCTGCTCCCGTTTTCTCATTTTTGATACAATGACAGCGAAACAACAGAACGTCGCAATCGTTGCAGACAATGCTTACGGGGTAGAATGGGACCTGTTTTAACTGCCTATGACATTTTTGAGCGGAAATTCTCACGTCTTCCTACCGGCGCGAAACCGATCTTTTTTAAAAGTCGGTCCTGGCATCTCAATTGCACTTTTTTGCACACATTTTCATTCGACGACAGCTCGACAACGGGACATCGCAACAGTTCGTAACGGGGCTTACACGGTACAATTGGACCTGCTACAGCCGCCTACGGCGTTTTTGAGCCCAAGTTCTAACGTCTTCATACTGGCGCGAGATGATCTTTTAAGTGAGTCGGAGGTGCAAATGCTGCTCCCGTTTTCTCATTTTTGATACAATGACAGCGAAACAACAGAACGTCGCAATCGTTGCAGACAATGCTTACGGGGTAGAATGGGACCTGTTTTAACTGCCTATGACATTTTTGAGCGAAAATTCTCACGTCTTCCTACCGGCGCGAACCGATCTTAAAAGTCGGTCCTGGCATCTCAATTGCACTTTTTTGCACACATTTTCATTCGACGACAGCTCGACAACGGGACATCGCAACAGTTCGTAACGGGGCTTACACGGTACAATTGGACCTGCTACAGCCGCCTACGGCGTTTTTGAGCCCAAGTTCTAACGTCTTCATACTGGCGCGAGATGATCTTTTAAGTGAGTCGGAGGTGCAAATGCTGCTCCCGTTTTCTCATTTTTGATACAATGACAGCGAAACAACAGAACGTCGCAATCGTTGCAGACAATGCTTACGGGGTAGAATGGGACCTGTTTTAACTGCCTATGACATTTTTGAGCGAAAATTCTCACGTCTTCCTACCGGCGCGAACCGATCTTAAAAGTCGGTCCTGGCATCTCAATTGCACTTTTTTGCACACATTTTCATTCGACGACAGCTCGACAACGGGACATCGCAACAGTTCGTAACGGGGCTTACACGGTACAATTGGACCTGCTACAGCCGCCTACGGCGTTTTTGAGCCCAAGTTCTAACGTCTTCATACTGGCGCGAGATGATCTTTTAAGTGAGTCGGAGGTGCAAATGCTGCTCCCGTTTTCTCATTTTTGATACAATGACAGCGAAACAACAGAACGTCGCAATCGTTGCAGACAATGCTTACGGGGTAGAATGGGACCTGTTTTAACTGCCTATGACATTTTTGAGCGAAAATTCTCACGTCTTCCTACCGGCGCGAACCGATCTTAAAAGTCGGTCCTGGCATCTCAATTGCACTTTTTTGCACACATTTTCATTCGACGACAGCTCGACAACGGGACATCGCAACAGTTCGTAACGGGGCTTACACGGTACAATTGGACCTGCTACAGCCGCCTACGGCGTTTTTGAGCCCAAGTTCTAACGTCTTCATACTGGCGCGAGATGATCTTTTAAGTGAGTCGGAGGTGCAAATGCTGCTCCCGTTTTCTCATTTTTGATACAATGACAGCGAAACAACAGAACGTCGCAATCGTTGCAGACAATGCTTACGGGGTAGAATGGGACCTGTTTTAACTGCCTATGACATTTTTGAGCGAAAATTCTTACGTCTTCCTACCGGCGCGAACCGATCTTAAAAGTCGGTCCTGGCATCTCAATTGCACTTTTTTGCACACATTTTCATTCGACGACAGCTCGACAACGGGACATCGCAACAGTTCGTAACGGGGCTTACACGGTACAATTGGACCTGCTACAGCCGCCTACGGCGTTTTTGAGCCCAAGTTCTAACGTCTTCATACTGGCGCGAGATGATCTTTTAAGTGAGTCGGAGGTGCAAATGCTGCTCCCGTTTTCTCATTTTTGATACAATGACAGCGAAACAACAGAACGTCGCAATCGTTGCAGACAATGCTTACGGGGTAGAATGGGACCTGTTTTAACTGCCTATGACATTTTTGAGCGAAAATTCTCACGTCTTCCTACCGGCGCGAACCGATCTTAAAAGTCGGTCCTGGCATCTCAATTGCACTTTTTTGCACACATTTTCATTCGACGACAGCTCGACAACGGGACATCGCAACAGTTCGTAACGGGGCTTACACGGTACAATTGGACCTGCTACAGCCGCCTACGGCGTTTTTGAGCCCAAGTTCTAACGTCTTCATACTGGCGCGAGATGATCTTTTAAGTGAGTCGGAGGTGCAAATGCTGCTCCCGTTTTCTCATTTTTGATACAATGACAGCGAAACAACAGAACGTCGCAATCGTTGCAGACAATGCTTACGGGGTAGAATGGGACCTGTTTTAACTGCCTATGACATTTTTGAGCGAAAATTCTCACGTCTTCCTACCGGCGCGAACCGATCTTTTTTAAAAGTCGGTCCTGGCATCTCAATTGCACTTTTTTGCACACATTTTCATTCGACGACAGCTCGACAACGGGACATCGCAACAGTTCGTAACGGGGCTTACACGGTACAATTGGACCTGCTACAGCCGCCTACGGCGTTTTTGAGCCCAAGTTCTAACGTCTTCATACTGGCGCGAGATGATCTTTTAAGTGAGTCGGAGGTGCAAATGCTGCTCCCGTTTTCTCATTTTTGATACAATGACAGCGAAACAACAGAACGTCGCAATCGTTGCAGACAATGCTTACGGGGTAGAATGGGACCTGTTTTAACTGCCTATGACATTTTTGAGCGAAAATTCTCACGTCTTCCTACCGGCGCGAACCGATCTTAAAAGTCGGTCCTGGCATCTCAATTGCACTTTTTTGCACACATTTTCATTCGACGACAGCTCGACAACGGGACATCGCAACAGTTCGTAACGGGGCTTACACGGTACAATTGGACCTGCTACAGCCGCCTACGGCGTTTTTGAGCCCAAGTTCTAACGTCTTCATACTGGCGCGAGATGATCTTTTAAGTGAGTCGGAGGTGCAAATGCTGCTCCCGTTTTCTCATTTTTGATACAATGACAGCGAAACAACAGAACGTCGCAATCGTTGCAGACAATGCTTACGGGGTAGAATGGGACCTGTTTTAACTGCCTATGACATTTTTGAGCGAAAATTCTCACGTCTTCCTACCGGCGCGAACCGATCTTAAAAGTCGGTCCTGGCATCTCAATTGCACTTTTTTGCACACATTTTCATTCGACGACAGCTCGACAACGGGACATCGCAACAGTTCGTAACGGGGCTTACACGGTACAATTGGACCTGCTACAGCCGCCTACGGCGTTTTTGAGCCCAAGTTCTAACGTCTTCATACTGGCGCGAGATGATCTTTTAAGTGAGTCGGAGGTGCAAATGCTGCTCCCGTTTTCTCATTTTTGATACAATGACAGCGAAACAACAGAACGTCGCAATCGTTGCAGACAATGCTTACGGGGTAGAATGGGACCTGTTTTAACTGCCTATGACATTTTTGAGCGGAAATTCTCACGTCTTCCTACCGGCGCGAACCGATCTTAAAAGTCGGTCCTGGCATCTCAATTGCACTTTTTTGCACACATTTTCATTCGACGACAGCTCGACAACGGGACATCGCAACAGTTCGTAACGGGGCTTACACGGTACAATTGGACCTGCTACAGCCGCCTACGGCGTTTTTGAGCCCAAGTTCTAACGTCTTCATACTGGCGCGAGATGATCTTTTAAGTGAGTCGGAGGTGCAAATGCTGCTCCCGTTTTCTCATTTTTGATACAATGACAGCGAAACAACAGAACGTCGCAATCGTTGCAGACAATGCTTACGGGGTAGAATGGGACCTGTTTTAACTGCCTATGACATTTTTGAGCGAAAATTCTCACGTCTTCCTACCGGCGCGAACCGATCTTAAAAGTCGGTCCTGGCATCTCAATTGCACTTTTTTGCACACATTTTCATTCGACGACAGCTCGACAACGGGACATCGCAACAGTTCGTAACGGGGCTTACACGGTACAATTGGCCCTGCTACAGCCGCCTACGGCGTTTTTGAGCCCAAGTTCTAACGTCTTCATACTGGCGCGAGATGATCTTTTAAGTGAGTCGGAGGTGCAAATGCTGCTCCCGTTTTCTCATTTTTGATACAATGACAGCGAAACAACAGAACGTCGCAATCGTTGCAGACAATGCTTACGGGGTAGAATGGGACCTGTTTTAACTGCCTATGACATTTTTGAGCGAAAATTCTCACGTCTTCCTACCGGCGCGAACCGATCTTAAAAGTCGGTCCTGGCATCTCAATTGCACTTTTTTGCACACATTTTCATTCGACGACAGCTCGACAACGGGACATCGCAACAGTTCGTAACGGGGCTTACACGGTACAATTGGACCTGCTACAGCCGCCTACGGCGTTTTTGAGCCCAAGTTCTAACGTCTTCATACTGGCGCGAGATGATCTTTTAAGTGAGTCGGAGGTGCAAATGCTGCTCCCGTTTTCTCATTTTTGATACAATGACAGCGAAACAACAGAACGTCGCAATCGTTGCAGACAATGCTTACGGGGTAGAATGGGACCTGTTTTAACTGCCTATGACATTTTTGAGCGAAAATTCTCACGTCTTCCTACCGGCGCGAACCGATCTTAAAAGTCGGTCCTGGCATCTCAATTGCACTTTTTTGCACACATTTTCATTCGACGACAGCTCGACAACGGGACATCGCAACAGTTCGTAACGGGGCTTACACGGTACAATTGGACCTGCTACAGCCGCCTACGGCGTTTTTGAGCCCAAGTTCTAACGTCTTCATACTGGCGCGAGATGATCTTTTAAGTGAGTCGGAGGTGCAAATGCTGCTCCCGTTTTCTCATTTTTGATACAATGACAGCGAAACAACAGAACGTCGCAATCGTTGCAGACAATGCTTACGGGGTAGAATGGGACCTGTTTTAACTGCCTATGACATTTTTGAGCGAAAATTCTCACGTCTTCCTACCGGCGCGAACCGATCTTAAAAGTCGGTCCTGGCATCTCAATTGCACTTTTTTGCACACATTTTCATTCGACGACAGCTCGACAACGGGACATCGCAACAGTTCGTAACGGGGCTTACACGGTACAATTGGACCTGCTACAGCCGCCTACGGCGTTTTTGAGCCCAAGTTCTAACGTCTTCATACTGGCGCGAGATGATCTTTTAAGTGAGTCGGAGGTGCAAATGCTGCTCCCGTTTTCTCATTTTTGATACAATGACAGCGAAACAACAGAACGTCGCAATCGTTGCAGACAATGCTTACGGGGTAGAATGGGACCTGTTTTAACTGCCTATGACATTTTTGAGCGGAAATTCTCACGTCTTCCTACCGGCGCGAACCGATCTTAAAAGTCGGTCCTGGCATCTCAATTGCACTTTTTTGCACACATTTTCATTCGACGACAGCTCGACAACGGGACATCGCAACAGTTCGTAACGGGGCTTACACGGTACAATTGGACCTGCTACGGCGTTTTTGAGCCCAAGTTCTAACGTCTTCATACTGGCGCGAGATGATCTTTTAAGTGAGTCGGAGGTGCAAATGCTGCTCCCGTTTTCTCATTTTTGATACAATGACAGCGAAACAACAGAACGTCGCAATCGTTGCAGACAATGCTTACGGGGTAGAATGGGACCTGTTTTAACTGCCTATGACATTTTTGAGCGAAAATTCTCACGTCTTCCTACCGGCGCGAACCGATCTTAAAAGTCGGTCCTGGCATCTCAATTGCACTTTTTTGCACACATTTTCATTCGACGACAGCTCGACAACGGGACATCGCAACAGTTCGTAACGGGGCTTACACGGTACAATTGACCTGCTACAGCCGCCTACGGCGTTTTTGAGCCCAAGTTCTAACGTCTTCATACTGGCGCGAGATGATCTTTTAAGTGAGTCGGAGGTGCAAATGCTGCTCCCGTTTTCTCATTTTTGATACAATGACAGCGAAACAACAGAACGTCGCAATCGTTGCAGACAATGCTTACGGGGTAGAATGGGACCTGTTTTAACTGCCTATGACATTTTTGAGCGAAAATTCTCACGTCTTCCTACCGGCGCGAACCGATCTTAAAAGTCGGTCCTGGCATCTCAATTGCACTTTTTTGCACACATTTTCATTCGACGACAGCTCGACAACGGGACATCGCAACAGTTCGTAACGGGGCTTACACGGTACAATTGGACCTGCTACAGCCGCCTACGGCGTTTTTGAGCCCAAGTTCTAACGTCTTCATACTGGCGCGAGATGATCTTTAAGTGAGTCGGAGGTGCAAATGCTGCTCCCGTTTTCTCATTTTTGATACAATGACAGCGAAACAACAGAACGTCGCAATCGTTGCAGACAATGCTTACGGGGTAGAATGGGACCTGTTTTAACTGCCTATGACATTTTTGAGCGAAAATTCTCACGTCTTCCTACCGGCGCGAACCGATCTTAAAAGTCGGTCCTGGCATCTCAATTGCACTTTTTTGCACACATTTTCATTCGACGACAGCTCGACAACGGGACATCGCAACAGTTCGTAACGGGGCTTACACGGTACAATTGGACCTGCTACAGCCGCCTACGGCGTTTTTGAGCCCAAGTTCTAACGTCTTCATACTGGCGCGAGATGATCTTTTAAGTGAGTCGGAGGTGCAAATGCTGCTCCCGTTTTCTCATTTTTGATACAATGACAGCGAAACAACAGAACGTCGCAATCGTTGCAGACAATGCTTACGGGGTAGAATGGGACCTGTTTTAACTGCCTATGACATTTTTGAGCGAAAATTCTCACGTCTTCCTACCGGCGCGAACCGATCTTAAAAGTCGGTCCTGGCATCTCAATTGCACTTTTTTGCACACATTTTCATTCGACGACAGCTCGACAACGGGACATCGCAACAGTTCGTAACGGGGCTTACACGGTACAATTGGACCTGCTACAGCCGCCTACGGCGTTTTTGAGCCCAAGTTCTAACGTCTTCATACTGGCGCGAGATGATCTTTTAAGTGAGTCGGAGGTGCAAATGCTGCTCCCGTTTTCTCATTTTTGATACAATGACAGCGAAACAACAGAACGTCGCAATCGTTGCAGACAATGCTTACGGGGTAGAATGGGACCTGTTTTAACTGCCTATGACATTTTTGAGCGGAAATTCTCACGTCTTCCTACCGGCGCGAACCGATCTTAAAAGTCGGTCCTGGCATCTCAATTGCACTTTTTTGCACACATTTTCATTCGACGACAGCTCGACAACGGGACATCGCAACAGTTCGTAACGGGGCTTACACGGTACAATTGGACCTGCTACAGCCGCCTACGGCGTTTTTGAGCCCAAGTTCTAACGTCTTCATACTGGCGCGAGATGATCTTTTAAGTGAGTCGGAGGTGCAAATGCTGCTCCCGTTTTCTCATTTTTGATACAATGACAGCGAAACAACAGAACGTCGCAATCGTTGCAGACAATGCTTACGGGGTAGAATGGGACCTGTTTTAACTGCCTATGACATTTTTGAGCGAAAATTCTCACGTCTTCCTACCGGCGCGAACCGATCTTAAAAGTCGGTCCTGGCATCTCAATTGCACTTTTTTGCACACATTTTCATTCGACGACAGCTCGACAACGGGACATCGCAACAGTTCGTAACGGGGCTTACACGGTACAATTGGACCTGCTACAGCCGCCTACGGCGTTTTTGAGCCCAAGTTCTAACGTCTTCATACTGGCGCGAGATGATCTTTTAAGTGAGTCGGAGGTGCAAATGCTGCTCCCGTTTTCTCATTTTTGATACAATGACAGCGAAACAACAGAACGTCGCAATCGTTGCAGACAATGCTTACGGGGTAGAATGGGACCTGTTTTAACTGCCTATGACATTTTTGAGCGAAAATTCTCACGTCTTCCTACCGGCGCGAACCGATCTTAAAAGTCGGTCCTGGCATCTCAATTGCACTTTTTTGCACACATTTTCATTCGACGACAGCTCGACAACGGGACATCGCAACAGTTCGTAACGGGGCTTACACGGTACAATTGGACCTGCTACAGCCGCCTACGGCGTTTTTGAGCCCAAGTTCTAACGTCTTCATACTGGCGCGAGATGATCTTTTAAGTGAGTCGGAGGTGCAAATGCTGCTCCCGTTTTCTCATTTTTGATACAATGACAGCGAAACAACAGAACGTCGCAATCGTTGCAGACAATGCTTACGGGGTAGAATGGGACCTGTTTTAACTGCCTATGACATTTTTGAGCGAAAATTCTCACGTCTTCCTACCGGCGCGAACCGATCTTAAAAGTCGGTCCTGGCATCTCAATTGCACTTTTTTGCACACATTTTCATTCGACGACAGCTCGACAACGGGACATCGCAACAGTTCGTAACGGGGCTTACACGGTACAATTGGACCTGCTACAGCCGCCTACGGCGTTTTTGAGCCCAAGTTCTAACGTCTTCATACTGGCGCGAGATGATCTTTTAAGTGAGTCGGAGGTGCAAATGCTGCTCCCGTTTTCTCATTTTTGATACAATGACAGCGAAACAACAGAACGTCGCAATCGTTGCAGACAATGCTTACGGGGTAGAATGGGACCTGTTTTAACTGCCTATGACATTTTTGAGCGAAAATTCTCACGTCTTCCTACCGGCGCGAACCGATCTTAAAAGTCGGTCCTGGCATCTCAATTGCACTTTTTTGCACACATTTTCATTCGACGACAGCTCGACAACGGGACATCGCAACAGTTCGTAACGGGGCTTACACGGTACAATTGGACCTGCTACAGCCGCCTACGGCGTTTTTGAGCCCAAGTTCTAACGTCTTCATACTGGCGCGAGATGATCTTTTAAGTGAGTCGGAGGTGCAAATGCTGCTCCCGTTTTCTCATTTTTGATACAATGACAGCGAAACAACAGAACGTCGCAATCGTTGCAGACAATGCTTACGGGGTAGAATGGGACCTGTTTTAACTGCCTATGACATTTTTGAGCGAAAATTCTCACGTCTTCCTACCGGCGCGAACCGATCTTAAAAGTCGGTCCTGGCATCTCAATTGCACTTTTTTGCACACATTTTCATTCGACGACAGCTCGACAACGGGACATCGCAACAGTTCGTAACGGGGCTTACACGGTACAATTGGACCTGCTACAGCCGCCTACGGCGTTTTTGAGCCCAAGTTCTAACGTCTTCATACTGGCGCGAGATGATCTTTTAAGTGAGTCGGAGGTGCAAATGCTGCTCCCGTTTTCTCATTTTTGATACAATGACAGCGAAACAACAGAACGTCGCAATCGTTGCAGACAATGCTTACGGGGTAGAATGGGACCTGTTTTAACTGCCTATGACATTTTTGAGCGAAAATTCTCACGTCTTCCTACCGGCGCGAACCGATCTTAAAAGTCGGTCCTGGCATCTCAATTGCACTTTTTTGCACACATTTTCATTCGACGACAGCTCGACAACGGGACATCGCAACAGTTCGTAACGGGGCTTACACGGTACAATTGGACCTGCTACAGCCGCCTACGGCGTTTTTGAGCCCAAGTTCTAACGTCTTCATACTGGCGCGAGATGATCTTTTAAGTGAGTCGGAGGTGCAAATGCTGCTCCCGTTTTCTCATTTTTGATACAATGACAGCGAAACAACAGAACGTCGCAATCGTTGCAGACAATGCTTACGGGGTAGAATGGGACCTGTTTTAACTGCCTATGACATTTTTGAGCGAAAATTCTCACGTCTTCCTACCGGCGCGAACCGATCTTAAAAGTCGGTCCTGGCATCTCAATTGCACTTTTTTGCACACATTTTCATTCGACGACAGCTCGACAACGGGACATCGCAACAGTTCGTAACGGGGCTTACACGGTACAATTGGACCTGCTACAGCCGCCTACGGCGTTTTTGAGCCCAAGTTCTAACGTCTTCATACTGGCGCGAGATGATCTTTTAAGTGAGTCGGAGGTGCAAATGCTGCTCCCGTTTTCTCATTTTTGATACAATGACAGCGAAACAACAGAACGTCGCAATCGTTGCAGACAATGCTTACGGGGTAGAATGGGACCTGTTTTAACTGCCTATGACATTTTTGAGCGAAAATTCTCACGTCTTCCTACCGGCGCGAACCGATCTTAAAAGTCGGTCCTGGCATCTCAATTGCACTTTTTTGCACACATTTTCATTCGACGACAGCTCGACAACGGGACATCGCAACAGTTCGTAACGGGGCTTACACGGTACAATTGGACCTGCTACAGCCGCCTACGGCGTTTTTGAGCCCAAGTTCTAACGTCTTCATACTGGCGCGAGATGATCTTTTAAGTGAGTCGGAGGTGCAAATGCTGCTCCCGTTTTCTCATTTTTGATACAATGACAGCGAAACAACAGAACGTCGCAATCGTTGCAGACAATGCTTACGGGGTAGAATGGGACCTGTTTTAACTGCCTATGACATTTTTGAGCGAAAATTCTCACGTCTTCCTACCGGCGCGAACCGATCTTAAAAGTCGGTCCTGGCATCTCAATTGCACTTTTTTGCACACATTTTCATTCGACGACAGCTCGACAACGGGACATCGCAACAGTTCGTAACGGGGCTTACACGGTACAATTGGACCTGCTACAGCCGCCTACGGCGTTTTTGAGCCCAAGTTCTAACGTCTTCATACTGGCGCGAGATGATCTTTTAAGTGAGTCGGAGGTGCAAATGCTGCTCCCGTTTTCTCATTTTTGATACAATGACAGCGAAACAACAGAACGTCGCAATCGTTGCAGACAATGCTTACGGGGTAGAATGGGACCTGTTTTAACTGCCTATGACATTTTTGAGCGGAAATTCTCACGTCTTCCTACCGGCGCGAACCGATCTTAAAAGTCGGTCCTGGCATCTCAATTGCACTTTTTTGCACACATTTTCATTCGACGACAGCTCGACAACGGGACATCGCAACAGTTCGTAACGGGGCTTACACGGTACAATTGGACCTGCTACAGCCGCCTACGGCGTTTTTGAGCCCAAGTTCTAACGTCTTCATACTGGCGCGAGATGATCTTTTAAGTGAGTCGGAGGTGCAAATGCTGCTCCCGTTTTCTCATTTTTGATACAATGACAGCGAAACAACAGAACGTCGCAATCGTTGCAGACAATGCTTACGGGGTAGAATGGGACCTGTTTTAACTGCCTATGACATTTTTGAGCGAAAATTCTCACGTCTTCCTACCGGCGCGAACCGATCTTAAAAGTCGGTCCTGGCATCTCAATTGCACTTTTTTGCACACATTTTCATTCGACGACAGCTCGACAACGGGACATCGCAACAGTTCGTAACGGGGCTTACACGGTACAATTGGACCTGCTACAGCCGCCTACGGCGTTTTTGAGCCCAAGTTCTAACGTCTTCATACTGGCGCGAGATGATCTTTTAAGTGAGTCGGAGGTGCAAATGCTGCTCCCGTTTTCTCATTTTTGATACAATGACAGCGAAACAACAGAACGTCGCAATCGTTGCAGACAATGCTTACGGGGTAGAATGGGACCTGTTTTAACTGCCTATGACATTTTTGAGCGAAAATTCTCACGTCTTCCTACCGGCGCGAACCGATCTTAAAAGTCGGTCCTGGCATCTCAATTGCACTTTTTTGCACACATTTTCATTCGACGACAGCTCGACAACGGGACATCGCAACAGTTCGTAACGGGGCTTACACGGTACAATTGGACCTGCTACAGCCGCCTACGGCGTTTTTGAGCCCAAGTTCTAACGTCTTCATACTGGCGCGAGATGATCTTTTAAGTGAGTCGGAGGTGCAAATGCTGCTCCCGTTTTCTCATTTTTGATACAATGACAGCGAAACAACAGAACGTCGCAATCGTTGCAGACAATGCTTACGGGGTAGAATGGGACCTGTTTTAACTGCCTATGACATTTTTGAGCGGAAATTCTCACGTCTTCCTACCGGCGCGAACCGATCTTAAAAGTCGGTCCTGGCATCTCAATTGCACTTTTTTGCACACATTTTCATTCGACGACAGCTCGACAACGGGACATCGCAACAGTTCGTAACGGGGCTTACACGGTACAATTGGACCTGCTACAGCCGCCTACGGCGTTTTTGAGCCCAAGTTCTAACGTCTTCATACTGGCGCGAGATGATCTTTTAAGTGAGTCGGAGGTGCAAATGCTGCTCCCGTTTTCTCATTTTTGATACAATGACAGCGAAACAACAGAACGTCGCAATCGTTGCAGACAATGCTTACGGGGTAGAATGGGACCTGTTTTAACTGCCTATGACATTTTTGAGCGAAAATTCTCACGTCTTCCTACCGGCGCGAACCGATCTTAAAAGTCGGTCCTGGCATCTCAATTGCACTTTTTTGCACACATTTTCATTCGACGACAGCTCGACAACGGGACATCGCAACAGTTCGTAACGGGGCTTACACGGTACAATTGGACCTGCTACAGCCGCCTACGGCGTTTTTGAGCCCAAGTTCTAACGTCTTCATACTGGCGCGAGATGATCTTTTAAGTGAGTCGGAGGTGCAAATGCTGCTCCCGTTTTCTCATTTTTGATACAATGACAGCGAAACAACAGAACGTCGCAATCGTTGCAGACAATGCTTACGGGGTAGAATGGGACCTGTTTTAACTGCCTATGACATTTTTGAGCGAAAATTCTCACGTCTTCCTACCGGCGCGAACCGATCTTAAAAGTCGGTCCTGGCATCTCAATTGCACTTTTTTGCACACATTTTCATTCGACGACAGCTCGACAACGGGACATCGCAACAGTTCGTAACGGGGCTTACACGGTACAATTGGACCTGCTACAGCCGCCTACGGCGTTTTTGAGCCCAAGTTCTAACGTCTTCATACTGGCGCGAGATGATCTTTTAAGTGAGTCGGAGGTGCAAATGCTGCTCCCGTTTTCTCATTTTTGATACAATGACAGCGAAACAACAGAACGTCGCAATCGTTGCAGACAATGCTTACGGGGTAGAATGGGACCTGTTTTAACTGCCTATGACATTTTTGAGCGAAAATTCTCACGTCTTCCTACCGGCGCGAACCGATCTTAAAAGTCGGTCCTGGCATCTCAATTGCACTTTTTTGCACACATTTTCATTCGACGACAGCTCGACAACGGGACATCGCAACAGTTCGTAACGGGGCTTACACGGTACAATTGGACCTGCTACAGCCGCCTACGGCGTTTTTGAGCCCAAGTTCTAACGTCTTCATACTGGCGCGAGATGATCTTTTAAGTGAGTCGGAGGTGCAAATGCTGCTCCCGTTTTCTCATTTTTGATACAATGACAGCGAAACAACAGAACGTCGCAATCGTTGCAGACAATGCTTACGGGGTAGAATGGGACCTGTTTTAACTGCCTATGACATTTTTGAGCGGAAATTCTCACGTCTTCCTACCGGCGCGAACCGATCTTAAAAGTCGGTCCTGGCATCTCAATTGCACTTTTTTGCACACATTTTCATTCGACGACAGCTCGACAACGGGACATCGCAACAGTTCGTAACGGGGCTTACACGGTACAATTGGACCTGCTACAGCCGCCTACGGCGTTTTTGAGCCCAAGTTCTAACGTCTTCATACTGGCGCGAGATGATCTTTTAAGTGAGTCGGAGGTGCAAATGCTGCTCCCGTTTTCTCATTTTTGATACAATGACAGCGAAACAACAGAACGTCGCAATCGTTGCAGACAATGCTTACGGGGTAGAATGGGACCTGTTTTAACTGCCTATGACATTTTTGAGCGAAAATTCTCACGTCTTCCTACCGGCGCGAACCGATCTTAAAAGTCGGTCCTGGCATCTCAATTGCACTTTTTTGCACACATTTTCATTCGACGACAGCTCGACAACGGGACATCGCAACAGTTCGTAACGGGGCTTACACGGTACAATTGGACCTGCTACAGCCGCCTACGGCGTTTTTGAGCCCAAGTTCTAACGTCTTCATACTGGCGCGAGATGATCTTTTAAGTGAGTCGGAGGTGCAAATGCTGCTCCCGTTTTCTCATTTTTGATACAATGACAGCGAAACAACAGAACGTCGCAATCGTTGCAGACAATGCTTACGGGGTAGAATGGGACCTGTTTTAACTGCCTATGACATTTTTGAGCGGAAATTCTCACGTCTTCCTACCGGCGCGAACCGATCTTAAAAGTCGGTCCTGGCATCTCAATTGCACTTTTTTGCACACATTTTCATTCGACGACAGCTCGACAACGGGACATCGCAACAGTTCGTAACGGGGCTTACACGGTACAATTGGACCTGCTACAGCCGCCTACGGCGTTTTTGAGCCCAAGTTCTAACGTCTTCATACTGGCGCGAGATGATCTTTTAAGTGAGTCGGAGGTGCAAATGCTGCTCCCGTTTTCTCATTTTTGATACAATGACAGCGAAACAACAGAACGTCGCAATCGTTGCAGACAATGCTTACGGGGTAGAATGGGACCTGTTTTAACTGCCTATGACATTTTTGAGCGAAAATTCTCACGTCTTCCTACCGGCGCGAACCGATCTTAAAAGTCGGTCCTGGCATCTCAATTGCACTTTTTTGCACACATTTTCATTCGACGACAGCTCGACAACGGGACATCGCAACAGTTCGTAACGGGGCTTACACGGTACAATTGGACCTGCTACAGCCGCCTACGGCGTTTTTGAGCCCAAGTTCTAACGTCTTCATACTGGCGCGAGATGATCTTTTAAGTGAGTCGGAGGTGCAAATGCTGCTCCCGTTTTCTCATTTTTGATACAATGACAGCGAAACAACAGAACGTCGCAATCGTTGCAGACAATGCTTACGGGGTAGAATGGGACCTGTTTTAACTGCCTATGACATTTTTGAGCGAAAATTCTCACGTCTTCCTACCGGCGCGAACCGATCTTAAAAGTCGGTCCTGGCATCTCAATTGCACTTTTTTGCACACATTTTCATTCGACGACAGCTCGACAACGGGACATCGCAACAGTTCGTAACGGGGCTTACACGGTACAATTGGACCTGCTACAGCCGCCTACGGCGTTTTTGAGCCCAAGTTCTAACGTCTTCATACTGGCGCGAGATGATCTTTTAAGTGAGTCGGAGGTGCAAATGCTGCTCCCGTTTTCTCATTTTTGATACAATGACAGCGAAACAACAGAACGTCGCAATCGTTGCAGACAATGCTTACGGGGTAGAATGGGACCTGTTTTAACTGCCTATGACATTTTTGAGCGAAAATTCTCACGTCTTCCTACCGGCGCGAACCGATCTTAAAAGTCGGTCCTGGCATCTCAATTGCACTTTTTTGCACACATTTTCATTCGACGACAGCTCGACAACGGGACATCGCAACAGTTCGTAACGGGGCTTACACGGTACAATTGGACCTGCTACAGCCGCCTACGGCGTTTTTGAGCCCAAGTTCTAACGTCTTCATACTGGCGCGAGATGATCTTTTAAGTGAGTCGGAGGTGCAAATGCTGCTCCCGTTTTCTCATTTTTGATACAATGACAGCGAAACAACAGAACGTCGCAATCGTTGCAGACAATGCTTACGGGGTAGAATGGGACCTGTTTTAACTGCCTATGACATTTTTGAGCGAAAATTCTCACGTCTTCCTACCGGCGCGAACCGATCTTAAAAGTCGGTCCTGGCATCTCAATTGCACTTTTTTGCACACATTTTCATTCGACGACAGCTCGACAACGGGACATCGCAACAGTTCGTAACGGGGCTTACACGGTACAATTGGACCTGCTACAGCCGCCTACGGCGTTTTTGAGCCCAAGTTCTAACGTCTTCATACTGGCGCGAGATGATCTTTTAAGTGAGTCGGAGGTGCAAATGCTGCTCCCGTTTTCTCATTTTTGATACAATGACAGCGAAACAACAGAACGTCGCAATCGTTGCAGACAATGCTTACGGGGTAGAATGGGACCTGTTTTAACTGCCTATGACATTTTTGAGCGAAAATTCTCACGTCTTCCTACCGGCGCGAACCGATCTTAAAAGTCGGTCCTGGCATCTCAATTGCACTTTTTTGCACACATTTTCATTCGACGACAGCTCGACAACGGGACATCGCAACAGTTCGTAACGGGGCTTACACGGTACAATTGGACCTGCTACAGCCGCCTACGGCGTTTTTGAGCCCAAGTTCTAACGTCTTCATACTGGCGCGAGATGATCTTTTAAGTGAGTCGGAGGTGCAAATGCTGCTCCCGTTTTCTCATTTTTGATACAATGACAGCGAAACAACAGAACGTCGCAATCGTTGCAGACAATGCTTACGGGGTAGAATGGGACCTGTTTTAACTGCCTATGACATTTTTGAGCGAAAATTCTCACGTCTTCCTACCGGCGCGAACCGATCTTAAAAGTCGGTCCTGGCATCTCAATTGCACTTTTTTGCACACATTTTCATTCGACGACAGCTCGACAACGGGACATCGCAACAGTTCGTAACGGGGCTTACACGGTACAATTGGACCTGCTACAGCCGCCTACGGCGTTTTTGAGCCCAAGTTCTAACGTCTTCATACTGGCGCGAGATGATCTTTTAAGTGAGTCGGAGGTGCAAATGCTGCTCCCGTTTTCTCATTTTTGATACAATGACAGCGAAACAACAGAACGTCGCAATCGTTGCAGACAATGCTTACGGGGTAGAATGGGACCTGTTTTAACTGCCTATGACATTTTTGAGCGAAAATTCTCACGTCTTCCTACCGGCGCGAACCGATCTTAAAAGTCGGTCCTGGCATCTCAATTGCACTTTTTTGCACACATTTTCATTCGACGACAGCTCGACAACGGGACATCGCAACAGTTCGTAACGGGGCTTACACGGTACAATTGGACCTGCTACAGCCGCCTACGGCGTTTTTGAGCCCAAGTTCTAACGTCTTCATACTGGCGCGAGATGATCTTTTAAGTGAGTCGGAGGTGCAAATGCTGCTCCCGTTTTCTCATTTTTGATACAATGACAGCGAAACAACAGAACGTCGCAATCGTTGCAGACAATGCTTACGGGGTAGAATGGGACCTGTTTTAACTGCCTATGACATTTTTGAGCGAAAATTCTCACGTCTTCCTACCGGCGCGAACCGATCTTAAAAGTCGGTCCTGGCATCTCAATTGCACTTTTTTGCACACATTTTCATTCGACGACAGCTCGACAACGGGACATCGCAACAGTTCGTAACGGGGCTTACACGGTACAATTGGACCTGCTACAGCCGCCTACGGCGTTTTTGAGCCCAAGTTCTAACGTCTTCATACTGGCGCGAGATGATCTTTTAAGTGAGTCGGAGGTGCAAATGCTGCTCCCGTTTTCTCATTTTTGATACAATGACAGCGAAACAACAGAACGTCGCAATCGTTGCAGACAATGCTTACGGGGTAGAATGGGACCTGTTTTAACTGCCTATGACATTTTTGAGCGAAAATTCTCACGTCTTCCTACCGGCGCGAACCGATCTTAAAAGTCGGTCCTGGCATCTCAATTGCACTTTTTTGCACACATTTTCATTCGACGACAGCTCGACAACGGGACATCGCAACAGTTCGTAACGGGGCTTACACGGTACAATTGGACCTGCTACAGCCGCCTACGGCGTTTTTGAGCCCAAGTTCTAACGTCTTCATACTGGCGCGAGATGATCTTTTAAGTGAGTCGGAGGTGCAAATGCTGCTCCCGTTTTCTCATTTTTGATACAATGACAGCGAAACAACAGAACGTCGCAATCGTTGCAGACAATGCTTACGGGGTAGAATGGGACCTGTTTTAACTGCCTATGACATTTTTGAGCGAAAATTCTCACGTCTTCCTACCGGCGCGAACCGATCTTAAAAGTCGGTCCTGGCATCTCAATTGCACTTTTTTGCACACATTTTCATTCGACGACAGCTCGACAACGGGACATCGCAACAGTTCGTAACGGGGCTTACACGGTACAATTGGACCTGCTACAGCCGCCTACGGCGTTTTTGAGCCCAAGTTCTAACGTCTTCATACTGGCGCGAGATGATCTTTTAAGTGAGTCGGAGGTGCAAATGCTGCTCCCGTTTTCTCATTTTTGATACAATGACAGCGAAACAACAGAACGTCGCAATCGTTGCAGACAATGCTTACGGGGTAGAATGGGACCTGTTTTAACTGCCTATGACATTTTTGAGCGGAAATTCTCACGTCTTCCTACCGGCGCGAACCGATCTTAAAAGTCGGTCCTGGCATCTCAATTGCACTTTTTTGCACACATTTTCATTCGACGACAGCTCGACAACGGGACATCGCAACAGTTCGTAACGGGGCTTACACGGTACAATTGGACCTGCTACAGCCGCCTACGGCGTTTTTGAGCCCAAGTTCTAACGTCTTCATACTGGCGCGAGATGATCTTTTAAGTGAGTCGGAGGTGCAAATGCTGCTCCCGTTTTCTCATTTTTGATACAATGACAGCGAAACAACAGAACGTCGCAATCGTTGCAGACAATGCTTACGGGGTAGAATGGGACCTGTTTTAACTGCCTATGACATTTTTGAGCGAAAATTCTCACGTCTTCCTACCGGCGCGAACCGATCTTAAAAGTCGGTCCTGGCATCTCAATTGCACTTTTTTGCACACATTTTCATTCGACGACAGCTCGACAACGGGACATCGCAACAGTTCGTAACGGGGCTTACACGGTACAATTGGACCTGCTACAGCCGCCTACGGCGTTTTTGAGCCCAAGTTCTAACGTCTTCATACTGGCGCGAGATGATCTTTTAAGTGAGTCGGAGGTGCAAATGCTGCTCCCGTTTTCTCATTTTTGATACAATGACAGCGAAACAACAGAACGTCGCAATCGTTGCAGACAATGCTTACGGGGTAGAATGGGACCTGTTTTAACTGCCTATGACATTTTTGAGCGAAAATTCTCACGTCTTCCTACCGGCGCGAACCGATCTTAAAAGTCGGTCCTGGCATCTCAATTGCACTTTTTTGCACACATTTTCATTCGACGACAGCTCGACAACGGGACATCGCAACAGTTCGTAACGGGGCTTACACGGTACAATTGGACCTGCTACAGCCGCCTACGGCGTTTTTGAGCCCAAGTTCTAACGTCTTCATACTGGCGCGAGATGATCTTTTAAGTGAGTCGGAGGTGCAAATGCTGCTCCCGTTTTCTCATTTTTGATACAATGACAGCGAAACAACAGAACGTCGCAATCGTTGCAGACAATGCTTACGGGGTAGAATGGGACCTGTTTTAACTGCCTATGACATTTTTGAGCGAAAATTCTCACGTCTTCCTACCGGCGCGAACCGATCTTAAAAGTCGGTCCTGGCATCTCAATTGCACTTTTTTGCACACATTTTCATTCGACGACAGCTCGACAACGGGACATCGCAACAGTTCGTAACGGGGCTTACACGGTACAATTGGACCTGCTACAGCCGCCTACGGCGTTTTTGAGCCCAAGTTCTAACGTCTTCATACTGGCGCGAGATGATCTTTTAAGTGAGTCGGAGGTGCAAATGCTGCTCCCGTTTTCTCATTTTTGATACAATGACAGCGAAACAACAGAACGTCGCAATCGTTGCAGACAATGCTTACGGGGTAGAATGGGACCTGTTTTAACTGCCTATGACATTTTTGAGCGAAAATTCTCACGTCTTCCTACCGGCGCGAACCGATCTTAAAAGTCGGTCCTGGCATCTCAATTGCACTTTTTGCACACATTTTCATTCGACGACAGCTCGACAACGGGACATCGCAACAGTTCGTAACGGGGCTTACACGGTACAATTGGACCTGCTACAGCCGCCTACGGCGTTTTTGAGCCCAAGTTCTAACGTCTTCATACTGGCGCGAGATGATCTTTTAAGTGAGTCGGAGGTGCAAATGCTGCTCCCGTTTTCTCATTTTTGATACAATGACAGCGAAACAACAGAACGTCGCAATCGTTGCAGACAATGCTTACGGGGTAGAATGGGACCTGTTTTAACTGCCTATGACATTTTTGAGCGGAAATTCTCACGTCTTCCTACCGGCGCGAACCGATCTTAAAAGTCGGTCCTGGCATCTCAATTGCACTTTTTTGCACACATTTTCATTCGACGACAGCTCGACAACGGGACATCGCAACAGTTCGTAACGGGGCTTACACGGTACAATTGGACCTGCTACAGCCGCCTACGGCGTTTTTGAGCCCAAGTTCTAACGTCTTCATACTGGCGCGAGATGATCTTTTAAGTGAGTCGGAGGTGCAAATGCTGCTCCCGTTTTCTCATTTTTGATACAATGACAGCGAAACAACAGAACGTCGCAATCGTTGCAGACAATGCTTACGGGGTAGAATGGGACCTGTTTTAACTGCCTATGACATTTTTGAGCGAAAATTCTCACGTCTTCCTACCGGCGCGAACCGATCTTAAAAGTCGGTCCTGGCATCTCAATTGCACTTTTTTGCACACATTTTCATTCGACGACAGCTCGACAACGGGACATCGCAACAGTTCGTAACGGGGCTTACACGGTACAATTGGACCTGCTACAGCCGCCTACGGCGTTTTTGAGCCCAAGTTCTAACGTCTTCATACTGGCGCAGA